>JAYKXK010000002.1:0-4819340 GCA_037014335.1 Collybia sordida
ACCCTAACCCTAACCCTAACCCTAACCCTAACCCTAACCCTAACCCTAACCCTAACCCTAACCCTAACCCTAACCCTAACCCTAACCCTAACCCTAACCCTAACCCTAACCCTAACCCTAACCCTAACCCTAACCCTAACCCTAACCCTAACCCTAGGTCATTCTACACATCCAATTGGCAAGGAATAGTGTGTGGGTGAGTGTATGAGTCCCCCCAAGTGTGTATAGTGTGTGCAAAGTGCAAGTTACGATCATTCTATGATGGTTTATGATGGTTTACGCTCACCTATGATGGTACCCTGCACAGGGTGATCGTAATTACACCTCTGGGGGATTATATATGCATCCAATTGGCAAGGAATAGTGTGTAGGGGAGTGTATGAGTCCCCCCAGGTGTGTATAGTGGGTGGGAAGAGCAACTTACGATGGTTTATGATGGTTTACGCTCACTTTACGATGGTACCTTGGACAAGGTGATCGTAGTGATGGGTCTTGGGATTATTCTACACATCCAAGTGGCATGGAATAGTGTGTACGTACATATATGGGTCCTTCCAGGTGCGTACAGTGGGTGGGAAGTCCCCCTTACGATGGTTTACGATGGTTTATGATGGTTTACGCTCACCTATGATGGTACCCTGCACAGGGTGATCGTAATTACACTTCTGGGGGATTATATATGCATCCAATTGGCAAGGAGGAGTGTGTGGGTGAGTGTATGAGTCCCCCCAAGTGTGTACAGTGGGTGGGAAGTCCCACTTACGATGGTTTACGATGGTTTACGATGGTTTATGCTCACCTTACGATGGTACCCTGGGAAAGGTGATCGTAGTGATGGGTCTGAGGGTTAATCTACGCATCCAAGTGGCAAGGAATAGTGTGTGGGTGAGTCTATGAGTCACCCCAGGTGTGTACAGTGGGTGGGCAGTCCCACTTATGATGGTTTATGATGGTTTACGCTCACTTTACCATGGTACCCTGGGCAAGGTGGTCGTAGTTATGGTTCTGGATGGTCATATACCTCAGCAAATAATCCAGCATAGTCTTCAAATCAATGTATATGCACTCCTTGGTGTATATACCTGGTAGGAAATTCAAATTACGATCATAGGTGATCGTAACTTGGGGCAGGTGGTCGTATTTATCATCATAGGTCATGGTACATTGGCTGATAACTGTATATAAGTAAATATACAACACCCTGGATGATTGTAAGTGGTTTTTAGACTAGTGGGAATGGGATTTATGACGATAGTATGCATGGTTGGAGGTGAACATAGTTGGTGTGACAGGTGTGACAGGTTGTGATCGTAAGTGATCGTAAGTTTACTTGGGGGACCTACTACTCAAAAACGGGACCGCCAATTGCTTAGATACTTTGGGAAACGTATTCTATAGGTATATAGACCATATGTATGTAATAATATTCCGGGAATTTTGTGACCAAGTTTCGAGGTATGCTTGAAAACGCTAGATCAATTCTGTTAAAAGGATTAGTATCAATATTATGCTTTACTTTAATTCAAACAACTTGCCTTGGATACTGCATTAAAGCACACCTCACATTTAAACTTGACTTGGAGTGCTGTTTTCCAATGGCTTTCATATAGTCTCTGACCACTTTCCTGAGCTTTCCAAGAGGGCTGATATCCTTGACACTGGGCAGTTGCTGTAATTCTCTGAGCCTTTCCAAAGTTCTCTTATCCTTGGTATAATCTGCCAGATGTTCATGCCATCCTGTCACCTGAAGAAGAGGAGGTACATCCTTGGGGTGTAAGGCTTGAGTAATAGATGTATCAGATGCAAGTCTGGGAACATGCTTTGATATGAAGATGTCAAAGGGAGTGGCAGTGGTGGTTAAATTAACAAGATTGGGATTGACTTGGAAGAAATCTGTGGGCCTAGGTTGAAAGGTTTGAATAGAACAAGGGGTATAGGAGTCCTTGCATGTGCTAGAAGAATTGGAATGGCTGTTATACCAATGGTTGGCAAATGATTTATATTCCTGAAAGCATTTAGAGCAATTGGTGCAAGCAAAAGCATTGGAAATAATGTTTAGTCCTTCCACAGGAGGTCCTCCAGGAGCAGGTGTTGCAATATCCTTGTAAGATGCTAGAGGTTTATCCATAAAATAGTCTTTCAAAGACTCCAAATCCTTTTTAGAGAATCTAATTGAGTGCTTGGCCAGATGATTATAGAGACTATCCAAAGCCATGACATTCAAACATGTCATACAGTGCAGAGTATTGTAGTGCTGATGATATTTCAAGTTAAATTGTTCCAAAAGAGGGATTGTCAAGAGATAAGACTTGGTTCCAGAGAGGTGACTGTGTTGAGTTGAAGCAAGTTGAACAGGTGATGGTAAGGGGGTGGACAGGATAGTGGGAGATTTTGCCAGAGCCAGAGAAGTCAGAGGAGCCAGGGATACAGACCTAGAGCCATGGGTTGCCTTGGTATAGGGCTGAAGTCTGACACTAGTGTGTCTGGTTCTAAGAGGCCACCAGACAGAGCAGAAGGGAGATGGGATGGTCCAGCAAGAGGGGCAGGGGATCCAGTAGGAGGGTCTGAAGGCACCAAGCCAACAGAAGGAACTGGAGGCACCAAGCCAGACCAGTTTGGAGGTAGACTAGCTACAACTCCAGAGGAAGATGGCTCACTGGCTGTATTATGGCTATTTCTAGTATGGGTTTTGAGCTTCCTGAGATCTACTTCCCTGACTGAGCATCCAGGAACTGGGCAGGCAATCCACTCATTAGTTCTGGTGACAGAATAAGTTATATCTAATAATATGTTAGCACAAAAACACTCTACTCAATTTAAGCTTACTGTTGATGATTAGTTCATAATCAGAGCCATGGATAAATCTCATGTGGGAGTTTAGAGCATTGGTAGACTTCTTGAAAGTATGGCAGAGTGTGCAGCTAGGCCTGTGATTACAGTGTTTAGTGATACTAGAAGATACTGATGCTTGTTAGACATTTACATGTTCAATAAGAAGATGATATGAAGGGTTATTGAGGTGCTAAATGGAGCAGGAAGCCAGGTATCAAGGGTTTGACAGTGGTGGGAGGGATGGTTCAAAAAAAGAAGTGGTGTGATTATTTCTTTGATGAATAAGAACCAAATAAACACAAAGGGCAAAAAAGCGGACTGCTTTTCTGACCTCACATGACTGCTTGGTCACTGTGACCTGTGTTATGCACCATCACAATAGCCAATTGTGACTACCAGATGATGTGACCTGTGTTATGCAATCAGTGACTTGTGTTATGCACCATCACAATAGCCAATTGTGACTACCAGATGATGTGACTTGTGTTATGCACCATCACAATAGCCAATTGTGACTATTTCCCCCTATTACCTGTCTTAAGCAGGGGGAGGAGGAGGAGAGATTTGCTTGCCCAGGTTGTCCAAAGTGATTCCAGTCTTGAGTTTGGGGAGGAATATTCTTTGATTACATGTATCTAATGGAATCTACAATATTGTTCTATACCATCCAGTGGCTGAAGAGATATGCACTGCCAGAAGGGGGGTATGGGGACAAGTACCTCTCCCCAGACTGCCCAAAGTGATTCCAGCCCTAACTTTGGAGGGAAAGATTCTTCAATTACATCTACCTAATGGAACCTGCAATCTTGTTCTATACCATCCAGTGGCTGGGGAGATATGCCTAACTAGTCTGGGGGGAGGAGGAAAGGTACCCTTCCCCAAGCTGCCCAAAGTGATTCCAGCCCTAACTTTGGAGGGAAATATTCCTCAATTGGATGTATCTAATGGAACCTGCAATCTTGTTCTATACCATCCAGTGGCTGGGGAGATATGCACTGGCAGAGGGGGCATGAGAAAGGTACTTCTCCCCAAGCTGCCCAAAGTGATTCCAGGCTTAAGTTTGGAGAGGAATACTCTCCAATTACATCTACCTAATGGAACCTGCAATCTTGTCCTATACCATCCAGTGGCTGGGGAGATATGCCTAACTGGTCTGGGGGCATGAGGAAAGGTACCCTTCCCCAGACTGCCCAAAGTGAATTCAGCCTTAAGTTTGGAGAGGAATATTCATCTATCATATGTATCTAATGGAATCTGCAATCTTGTTCTATACCATCCAGGATTGGGGGAGATATGCACTGGCAGGAGAGGAGGCATGAGGAAAGGTACCCTTCCCCAAGCTGCCCAAAGTGATTCCAGCCCTAACTTTGGAGGGAAAGATTCTTCAATTACATGTCTCTAATGGAACCTGCAATCTTGTTCTATACCATCCAGTGGTTGTGGAGATATGCCTAACTGGTCTGGGGGGGAGGAGGAAAGGTACCTCTCCCCAGACTGCCCAAAGTGAATTCAGCCCTAACTTGGGAGACAAAGTTGGTCCATTATACAACTAAATTGATTGTTCAAAAACTTAGACTATACCATCCAGGATTGGAGGAGATATAGACATTTGGGTGGTGATTCTGCCAAACTTGTTCTGCTTCCACAAGGTGCCCAAAGTGAAAATCCCCAGAAGTAGCACTTGGAATATACTCAGTACACCCTACAAATGGGCTGATATGATTTCTAGGCTATACCATCCAGGATTGGTGGAGATATGAAAATTTGGGTGGGGGGGAGCAGGAGTATACCCCCCACAGCACCTGCCCAAAGTGACAGATGGTGCTCATAATTTGGGAACATACTTTCCCCCACTAGGCCCAACTTTTTCACCCCGGCCCAAGTTATACCGAGCTGGTGTTGCCCTCTCGTTGAGAGGGCAACGGTAATATAGGTAGGTGCTAAATGGAGCAAGAAGCCAGGTATCAAGGGTTTCACAGTGGTGGGAGGGATGGTTCCATAAAAGGAAGTGGTGTGATTATTTCTTTGATGAATAAGAACCTTATAAACACAAAGGGAAAAAAAGCGGACTGCTTTTCTGACCTCACATGACTGCTTGGTCACTGTGACCTGTGTTATGCACCATCACAATAGCCAATTGTGACTACCAGATGATGTGACCTGTGTTATGCAATCAGTGACTTGTGTTATGCACCATCACAATAGCCAATTGTGACTATTGCCCCCTATTACCTGTCTTAAGCAGGGGGAGGAGGAGGAGAGATTTGCTTGCCCAGGTTGTCCAAAGTGATTCCAGCCTTGAGTTTGGGGAGGAATATTCTTTGATTACATGTATCTAATGGAATCTACAATATTGTTCTATACCATCCAGTGGCTGAAGAGATATGCCCTGCCAGAAGGGGGGTATGGGGACAAGTACCTCTCCCCAAGCTGCCCAAAGTGAATTCAGCTTTGAGTTTGGAGACAAAGTTGGTCCATTATACATCTAAATTGACTGTTCAAAAACTTAGACTATACCATCCAGGATTGGGGGAGATATGCACTGACAGGATGGAAGGCATGAGGAAAGGTACCCTTCCCCAGACTGCCCAAAGTGATTCCAGGCTTAAGTTTGGAGAGGAATACTCTCCAATTACATCTACCTAATGGAACCTGCAATCTTGTCCTATACCATCCAGTGGCTGGGGAGATATGCCTAACTGGTCTGGGGGCATGAGAACAAATACTTCTCCCCAACCTGCCCAAAGTGAATTCAGCCTTAGGTTTGGAGAGGAATATTCATCTATCATATGTATCTAATGGAACCTGCAATCTTGTTCTATACCATCCAGGATTGAGGGAGATATGCACTGACAGGAAGGGAGGCATGAGGAAAGGTACCTCTCCCCAAGCTGCCCAAAGTGATTCCAGGCTTAAGTTTGGAGACAAAGTTGGTCCATTATACATCTAAATTGACTGTTCAAAAACTTAGAGTATACCATCCAGGATTGGGGGAGATATGCACTGGCAGGAGGGGAGGCATGAGGAAAGGTACCCTTCCCCAGACTGCCCAAAGTGATTCCAGGCTTAAGTTTGGAGAGGAATATTCTCCAACTACATCTATCTAATGGAACCTGCAATCTTGTTCTATACCATCCAGTGGCTGAGGAGATATGCACTGCCAGAAGGGGGGCATGAGAACAAGTACTTCTCTCCAAGCTGCCCAAAGTGAATTCAGCCTTAAGTTTGGAGAGGAATATTCATCTATCATATGTATCTAATGGAACCTGCAATCTTGTTCTATACCATCCAGGATTGGGGGAGATATGCACTGGCAGGAGGGGAGGCATGAGGAAAGGTACCTCTCCCCAAGCTGCCCAAAGTGATTCCAGCCCTAACTTTGGAGGGAAAGATTCTCCAATTACACCTACCTAATGGAACCTGCAATCTTGTTCTATACCATCCAGTGGTTGTGGAGATAGGCCTAACTGGTCTGGGGGGAGGAGGAAAGGTACCTCTCCCCAGACTGCCCAAAGTGAATTCAGCCCTAACTTAGGAGACAAAGTTGTTTCATTATACATCTTAATTGATTGTTCAAAAGCTTAGACTATACCATCCAGGATTGGGGGAGATATAGACATTTGGGTGGTGATTGTGCCAAACTTGTTCTGCTTCCACAAGGTGCCCAAAGTGAAAATCCCCAGAAGTAGCACTTGGAATATACTCAGTACACCCTACAAATGGGCTGATATGATTTCTAGGCTATACCATCCAGGATTGGTGGAGATATGAAAATTTGGGTGGGGGGGAGCAGGAGTATACCCCCCACAGCACCTGCCCAAAGTGACAGATGGTGCTCATAATTTGGGAACATACTTTCCCCCACTAGGCCCAACTTTTTCACCCCGGCCCAAGTTATACCGAGCTGGTGTTGCCCTCTCGTTGAGAGGGCAACGGTAATATAGGTAGGCTTAAGTTGGGAGGCAAAGTTCTGTCTATTGCATATATCCAAATGTTTGTGCAATACCAAGTGGTACCATCCCACGGTTGTGGAGATAGCGATTGAGGTGGAGGGGGGTATGAGGAGAGGTTCGCTTCTGGGGACTGTAGAAAGTGATTCTAGGCTTAAGTTGGGAGACAAAGTTTCATCTATTATATGTATCTAAACGTTTGGGCAATATCTAGTGGTACCATCCCACGGTTGTGGAGATAGCTATTGATGTGGAGGGGGGTATGAGGAGAGGTTCGCTTCTGGGGAGTGTAGAAAGTGATTCCAGCCTTAAGGTGGGAGACAAAGTTTCATCTATTACATATATCTAAACGTTTCTGCAATATCTAGTGGTACCATCCCACGGTTGTGGAGATAGCTATTTATGTGAGGGGGGGTATGAGGAGAGGTTCGCTTCTGGAGGGTCTGGAAAGTGATTCCAGGCTTAAGTTGGGAGGGAAAGTTTCATATATCACATATATCTAAACGTTTGTGCAATATGAAGTGGTACCATCCAGTGGTTGTGGAGATACCAACCAACAGATGGGGGGGCAGGAGGAGAGGTACCTCTCTCCAAGCTGCAGAAAGTGATTGATGGCCTAACTTTGGAGAGAAAGTTCCTTCAATTACATACATCTAATCATATGTACAATATAAACTGGTACCATCCAGGGGTTGTGGAGATATGGCCAACTTGGGCAGGGGGGCATGAGGAGAGGTTCGCTTCTGGAGGGTCTGGAAAGTGATTCCAGCCTTAAGTTGGGAGGGAAAGTTTCGTCTATTACATATATCTAAGTGTTCCTGCAGTTGCAAGTGGTACCATCCCACGGTTGTGGAGATAGCTATTGATGTCAGGGGGGTATGAGGAGATGTTCGCTTCTGGGGGGTCTGGAAAGTGATTCCAGGCTTAAGTTGGGAGACAAAGTTTCATCTATTACATATATCTAAACGTTTCTGCAATATCTAGTGGTACCATCCCACGGTTGTGGAGATAGCTACCAGCAGATGGGGGGGCATGAGGAGAGGTACCTCTCTCCAAGCTGCAGAAAGTGACTGATGGCCTAACTTTGGAGGGAAAGTTTCTCCATTTACATGTATCTAATCATATGTACAATATAAACTGGTACCATCCAGTGGTTGTGGAGATACCAACCAGCAGATGGGGGGGCAAGAGGAGAGGTACCTCTCTGGAAGGTGCAGAAAGTGATTGATGGCCTAACTTTGGAGGGAAAGTTTCTCCATTTACATGTATCTAATCATATGTACAATATAAACTGGTACCATCCAGGGGCTGTGGAGATATGGCCAGTTTGGGGTAGGGGAGCATGAGGAAAGGTACCCTTCCCCAGGCTGCAGAAAGTGATTGATGGCCTAACTTGGGAGACAAAGTTGGTCCATTATACATATAAAATGAGTGTTTAAATTCTTAGGCGGTACCATCCAGGATTGGTGGAGATCTGGAAATTTGGGTGGGGGGGACGAGGACGGTATCCTCCGTAGCGCCTGGAGAAAGTTACGGATGGCTACCAAAATTTGGGAACATGTTTTCCCCCATAATACCTAACTTTTTTGTCCCGGCCGAACTGGTACCGAGCCGATAGTTGCCCGCCGGACCGGCGTGGAAGCCTAATATAGGTAGGCCTGTGATTACAGTGTTGAATTAGTGATAATAGAAGATACTAATACTTGTTAGACATTTACATGTTCAATAAGAAGATGATATGAAGGGTTATTGAGGTGCTAAATGGAGCAAGAAGCCAGGTATCAAGGGTTTCACAGTGGTGGGAGGGATGGTTCCATAAAAGGAAGTGGTGTGATTATTTCTTTGATGAATAAGAACCTTATAAACACAAAGGGAAAAAAAGCGGACTGCTTTTCTGACCTCACATGACTGCTTGGTCACTGTGACCTGTGTTATGCACCATCACAATAGCCAATTGTGACTACCAGATGATGTGACCTGTGTTATGCAATCAGTGACTTGTGTTATGCACCATCACAATAGCCAATTGTGACTATTGCCCCCTATTACCTGTCTTAAGCAGGGGGAGGAGGAGGAGAGATTTGCTTGCCCAGGTTGTCCAAAGTGATTCCAGCCTTGAGTTTGGGGAGGAATATTCTTTGATTACATGTATCTAATGGAATCTACAATATTGTTCTATACCATCCAGTGGCTGAAGAGATATGCCCTGCCAGAAGGGGGGTATGGGGACAAGTACCTCTCCCCAAGCTGCCCAAAGTGAATTCAGCTTTGAGTTTGGAGACAAAGTTGGTCCATTATACATCTAAATTGACTGTTCAAAAACTTAGACTATACCATCCAGGATTGGGGGAGATATGCACTGACAGGATGGAAGGCATGAGGAAAGGTACCCTTCCCCAGACTGCCCAAAGTGATTCCAGGCTTAAGTTTGGAGAGGAATACTCTCCAATTACATCTACCTAATGGAACCTGCAATCTTGTCCTATACCATCCAGTGGCTGGGGAGATATGCCTAACTGGTCTGGGGGCATGAGAACAAATACTTCTCCCCAACCTGCCCAAAGTGAATTCAGCCTTAGGTTTGGAGAGGAATATTCATCTATCATATGTATCTAATGGAACCTGCAATCTTGTTCTATACCATCCAGGATTGAGGGAGATATGCACTGACAGGAAGGGAGGCATGAGGAAAGGTACCTCTCCCCAAGCTGCCCAAAGTGATTCCAGGCTTAAGTTTGGAGACAAAGTTGGTCCATTATACATCTAAATTGACTGTTCAAAAACTTAGAGTATACCATCCAGGATTGGGGGAGATATGCACTGGCAGGAGGGGAGGCATGAGGAAAGGTACCCTTCCCCAGACTGCCCAAAGTGATTCCAGGCTTAAGTTTGGAGAGGAATATTCTCCAACTACATCTATCTAATGGAACCTGCAATCTTGTTCTATACCATCCAGTGGCTGAGGAGATATGCACTGCCAGAAGGGGGGCATGAGAACAAGTACTTCTCTCCAAGCTGCCCAAAGTGAATTCAGCCTTAAGTTTGGAGAGGAATATTCATCTATCATATGTATCTAATGGAACCTGCAATCTTGTTCTATACCATCCAGGATTGGGGGAGATATGCACTGGCAGGAGGGGAGGCATGAGGAAAGGTACCTCTCCCCAAGCTGCCCAAAGTGATTCCAGCCCTAACTTTGGAGGGAAAGATTCTCCAATTACACCTACCTAATGGAACCTGCAATCTTGTTCTATACCATCCAGTGGTTGTGGAGATAGGCCTAACTGGTCTGGGGGGGAGGAGGAAAGGTACCTCTCCCCAGACTGCCCAAAGTGAATTCAGCCCTAACTTAGGAGACAAAGTTGTTTCATTATACATCTTAATTGATTGTTCAAAAGCTTAGACTATACCATCCAGGATTGGGGGAGATATAGACATTTGGGTGGTGATTGTGCCAAACTTGTTCTGCTTCCACAAGGTGCCCAAAGTGAAAATCCCCAGAAGTAGCACTTGGAATATACTCAGTACACCCTACAAATGGGCTGATATGATTTCTAGGCTATACCATCCAGGATTGGTGGAGATATGAAAATTTGGGTGGGGGGGAGCAGGAGTATACCCCCCACAGCACCTGCCCAAAGTGACAGATGGTGCTCATAATTTGGGAACATACTTTCCCCCACTAGGCCCAACTTTTTCACCCCGGCCCAAGTTATACCGAGCTGGTGTTGCCCTCTCGTTGAGAGGGCAACGGTAATATAGGTAGGTTGGCTTCATACAACATTGCCCCTCTAATGTGATAAGTAACCTGGGCCAGGATTGAAGTCACATTCTGAGGCTGGGGGAAGTTACCATCTTCTTGAACAAAATACACAGCCAGCAAACACTCCAGAGGTTCCAGCCACTTGTCTGAGTCCTCAATAAAAGCTTTACTGAGGAGAATAGGCCTAATAAAGTAATGAAGAGCAAGAACAGAGCATTCAGAGTCACCACTGAGACTGGCTAGAAGAGATTTCCCAAGTAAGGCATGCTCCTCAGTCATAGGAAACATATAGCCACTGTAGTCTTTGCCCAGAGTAGTCAACAAAGCATGCACAAAGTGGTGGAGAGTAGTTGCATAGTGATGAATGCTTTGTTCATCTGTAAGTGCCTTCCAGTGGTCATTTTCTCCTTTAATTCTGTTAAAAGGATTAGTATCAATATTATGCTTTACTTTAATTCAAACAACTTGCCTTGGATACTGCATTAAAGCACACCTCACATTTAAACTTGACTTGGAGTGCTGTTTTCCAATGGCTTTCATATAGTCTCTGACCACTTTCCTGAGCTTTCCAAGAGGGCTGATATCCTTGACACTGGGCAGTTGCTGTAATTCTCTGAGCCTTTCCAAAGTTCTCTTATCCTTGGTATAATCTGCCAGATGTTCATGCCATCCTGTCACCTGAAGAAGAGGAGGTACATCCTTGGGGTGTAAGGCTTGAGTAATAGATGTATCAGATGCAAGTCTGGGAACATGCTTTGATATGAAGATGTCAAAGGGAGTGGCAGTGGTGGTTAAATTAACAAGATTGGGATTGACTTGGAAGAAATCTGTGGGCCTAGGTTGAAAGGTTTGAATAGAACAAGGGGTATAGGAGTCCTTGCATGTGCTAGAAGAATTGGAATGGCTGTTATACCAATGGTTGGCAAATGATTTATATTCCTGAAAGCATTTAGAGCAATTGGTGCAAGCAAAAGCATTGGAAATAATGTTTAGTCCTTCCACAGGAGGTCCTCCAGGAGCAGGTGTTGCAATATCCTTGTAAGATGCTAGAGGTTTATCCATAAAATAGTCTTTCAAAGACTCCAAATCCTTTTTAGAGAATCTAATTGAGTGCTTGGCCAGATGATTATAGAGACTATCC
This sequence comes from Collybia sordida, assembly GCA_037014335.1. Classification (NCBI taxonomy): domain Eukaryota; kingdom Fungi; phylum Basidiomycota; class Agaricomycetes; order Agaricales; family Clitocybaceae; genus Collybia; species Collybia sordida. The sequence goes on from JAYKXK010000002.1 coordinate 11,687, forward strand.
AAAGCCATGACATTCAAACATGTCATACAGTGCAGAGTATTGTAGTGCTGATGATATTTCAAGTTAAATTGTTCCAAAAGAGGGATTGTCAAGAGATAAGACTTGGTTCCAGAGAGGTGACTGTGTTGAGTTGAAGCAAGTTGAACAGGTGATGGTAAGGGGGTGGACAGGATAGTGGGAGATTTTGCCAGAGCCAGAGAAGTCAGAGGAGCCAGGGATACAGACCTAGAGCCATGGGTTGCCTTGGTATAGGGCTGAAGTCTGACACTAGTGTGTCTGGTTCTAAGAGGGCCACCAGACAGAGCAGAAGGGAGATGGGATGGTCCAGCAAGAGGGGCAGGGGATCCAGTAGGAGGGTCTGAAGGCACCAAGCCAACAGAAGGAACTGGAGGCACCAAGCCAGACCAGTTTGGAGGTAGACTAGCTACAACTCCAGAGGAAGATGGCTCACTGGCTGTATTATGGCTATTTCTAGTATGGGTTTTGAGCTTCCTGAGATCTACTTCCCTGACTGAGCATCCAGGAACTGGGCAGGCAATCCACTCATTAGTTCTGGTGACAGAATAAGTTATATCTAATAATATGTTAGCACAAAAACACTCTACTCAATTTAAGCTTACTGTTGATGATTAGTTCATAATCAGAGCCATGGATAAATCTCATGTGGGAGTTTAGAGCATTGGTAGACTTCTTGAAAGTATGGCAGAGTGTGCAGCTAGGCCTGTGATTACAGTGTTTAGTGATACTAGAAGATACTGATGCTTGTTAGACATTTACATGTTCAATAAGAAGATGATATGAAGGGTTATTGAGGTGCTAAATGGAGCAGGAAGCCAGGTATCAAGGGTTTGACAGTGGTGGGAGGGATGGTTCAAAAAAAGAAGTGGTGTGATTATTTCTTTGATGAATAAGAACCAAATAAACACAAAGGGCAAAAAAGCGGACTGCTTTTCTGACCTCACATGACTGCTTGGTCACTGTGACCTGTGTTATGCACCATCACAATAGCCAATTGTGACTACCAGATGATGTGACCTGTGTTATGCAATCAGTGACTTGTGTTATGCACCATCACAATAGCCAATTGTGACTACCAGATGATGTGACTTGTGTTATGCACCATCACAATAGCCAATTGTGACTATTTCCCCCTATTACCTGTCTTAAGCAGGGGGAGGAGGAGGAGAGATTTGCTTGCCCAGGTTGTCCAAAGTGATTCCAGTCTTGAGTTTGGGGAGGAATATTCTTTGATTACATGTATCTAATGGAATCTACAATATTGTTCTATACCATCCAGTGGCTGAAGAGATATGCACTGCCAGAAGGGGGTATGGGGACAAGTACCTCTCCCCAGACTGCCCAAAGTGATTCCAGCCCTAACTTTGGAGGGAAAGATTCTTCAATTACATCTACCTAATGGAACCTGCAATCTTGTTCTATACCATCCAGTGGCTGGGGAGATATGCCTAACTAGTCTGGGGGGAGGAGGAAAGGTACCCTTCCCCAAGCTGCCCAAAGTGATTCCAGCCCTAACTTTGGAGGGAAATATTCCTCAATTGGATGTATCTAATGGAACCTGCAATCTTGTTCTATACCATCCAGTGGCTGGGGAGATATGCACTGGCAGAGGGGGGGCATGAGGAAAGGTACTTCTCCCCAAGCTGCCCAAAGTGATTCCAGGCTTAAGTTTGGAGAGGAATACTCTCCAATTACATCTACCTAATGGAACCTGCAATCTTGTCCTATACCATCCAGTGGCTGGGGAGATATGCCTAACTGGTCTGGGGGCATGAGGAAAGGTACCCTTCCCCAGACTGCCCAAAGTGAATTCAGCCTTAAGTTTGGAGAGGAATATTCATCTATCATATGTATCTAATGGAATCTGCAATCTTGTTCTATACCATCCAGGATTGGGGGAGATATGCACTGGCAGGAGAGGAGGCATGAGGAAAGGTACCCTTCCCCAAGCTGCCCAAAGTGATTCCAGCCCTAACTTTGGAGGGAAAGATTCTTCAATTACATGTCTCTAATGGAACCTGCAATCTTGTTCTATACCATCCAGTGGTTGTGGAGATATGCCTAACTGGTCTGGGGGGGAGGAGGAAAGGTACCTCTCCCCAGACTGCCCAAAGTGAATTCAGCCCTAACTTGGGAGACAAAGTTGGTCCATTATACAACTAAATTGATTGTTCAAAAACTTAGACTATACCATCCAGGATTGGAGGAGATATAGACATTTGGGTGGTGATTCTGCCAAACTTGTTCTGCTTCCACAAGGTGCCCAAAGTGAAAATCCCCAGAAGTAGCACTTGGAATATACTCAGTACACCCTACAAATGGGCTGATATGATTTCTAGGCTATACCATCCAGGATTGGTGGAGATATGAAAATTTGGGTGGGGGGGAGCAGGAGTATACCCCCCACAGCACCTGCCCAAAGTGACAGATGGTGCTCATAATTTGGGAACATACTTTCCCCCACTAGGCCCAACTTTTTCACCCCGGCCCAAGTTATACCGAGCTGGTGTTGCCCTCTCGTTGAGAGGGCAACGGTAATATAGGTAGGGGAACCCCATTTCCGCCTCTCGTTCATTCTTTCCGCGCTCTGCGCATTCGCCATCATTGCCTCCGCGCATTCGCGCATCTACCCGCACTTAGGTGCACCTCCATTACTTCCGCGCTCTGCGCACTCTACCCGCGCCTTACGCGCACTCTCCGCTTACGGTACCGTCGACCATCACTCCGCGCATCAGCGCATCACTCGCGTAATCCACGCGCCCGCCTACCCGCTTATGACTAGCCGACGACTACCACTTCGTCGCACCTTCATTTACGATTCGTAGGAGACCGGAAACGTGTAGTTAATGTATCTTTAGGTATATAGTGTCGCCTGCCTCGTTGAGGGATCCTTAGACTATTCTCTTTGGATCCCCTCAACAGCTTTCCGCTCTCCTTGTAAGACTCCGCGCGAACTCGCGGGAGATATACCTGGCGCGCGCGACTGCGGAAGAGTCGCCCTTACAGAAGAATAGTCTCCCCAGTGGAGGCCGATTCACGGTACAGATCCCCGGAAGGTTTCGAGCGGACAGTGCCTCCGACGAATCCAGTGACGCAGTGACTGCACCAGAACCCCCCTCCCCACATCCGATGCCTGCCGAACCAACACACACCTCTTCCGCAATGGAGGATATCCAAGCGGACGAATCCCTGCACGAGAAGGTGACCGCGTTGGAACAACAGCTCGGGCACCAATCCCAAGCCCTTCTCGACATCCAGCAGACCCTCGCGAGATTGACTCGGACCCTCACAGCCGCTATGGCCCCCCTGTACAAACACCTGTAACACCATCACCCGCACCTGCGCCCGCCCCCGCTCCCGCTCCCGTCACACGCCCGCCGACCCCAGTCGTGTCAACGGGGAAACGACCGGCGGTACGCCCCGCCGTACCCAACGACTTCGACGGCAAACGAGAGAACGGGCGCGCATTCCTCAACTCGTGCGAGTTGTACATCAGTTTAGTACGGGATCAGTTTCCGTACGAGGAGATGAAGGTGAAGTGGGCGCTCTCGTACATGAAGGCCGGCCGCGCATACACCTTTGCGAGCCGCGCACTTGAGTACGAGGCCAAACAGGGACACGCGCGTTACGCGACTTGGACGCTATTCCGCACGGACTTCGAGGAAAAATTCTTCATCCAGGGGGAGACGCAGTTGGCATTGATGCGACTGGAGACAGAGCTGTACCACCAAGGAACCCGCGCGGTGGACGACTACAATGATGAATTCCAGGAGCTGGTGGAGAAGGCGGGATACACGGAGGGCCTCACCATCGTGGTGAAGTATCGCAAGGGACTGTCGTCGCACATCCAGAACCAGGTAGCGATGATGACGCAAGGAAGGCCGGCGGATGACAAACCGGAGGAATGGTATCGCGCAGCCAGCATGTGCGACCAAAACCGCATCGCCAACGCGGCCTTCCAGCAGACCAAAGGCCACGCACGGAACCCGCCCTTGCGCACCACATCGGTGATTCCGAAATCGGTGACGTTCCCCGTTACCCAGTTCCCCTTTGCGCGCAGTCAACCCGCTGCGCCTGTCGCACCTCCAGCCCCAGCTCGCTCACTCCCCGCCCCCGTCCCAATGGACATTGACGCCCTCCGGGGACCACAACAGAGACCGCCGCTATGCTACCGATGCGGAGTTCCGGGGCACATGAAGAAGGACTGCCCGCGCACCTTCGACGCGCGCTTCATGTCAACAGACGAACTCGAGGACGCGATGCAAGCGGCACTGGCACGACTGGACGCGCGGAAGGCAGAGATGCGAGCGGCGGAGACTGAGGATGCAAGGGAGGAAGAAGAGGAGAAGGAAGTGGCGGAGGACGGCGAAGCGGATTTTGTACGCCACACCGGGTGAACAGTACGCCCCCGGTGTCTACGGGCAGTAGATACGACTGTTTAGCAATGGACATTGTGAATACAGAAAAGTCGACTCTACCCGCCCCGTCAGACGTACAAGAAACACCGCGCAAAATCGCAGAAACCACCCCCCGCCGCCCGCGAGTGCCCAAGTGGGAAAAGCGACTACCCAGACAGCTCACGGTAGCCGCTACGCCCAGTGACCGCTCCCTCCGCTTGACCATCGAAGTCCAAACCACTGACACCGGAGAACAGTTTGGCACCAAAGCATTGCTGGACTCTGGAGCATCCAGTTCTTTCGTTCACGCGCGCTTCGTGGAGAAACACCGCCTCACCACCCGCGCGCTGATCCGGCCCATTCCAGTGTTTAACGTCGATGGCACTCCCAACGAAGGCGGACAGATCACGCACATGGTGGATCTGATCCTGCGGTACAAAGGCCATGCGGAGCGCACCCAATTCGCGGTCACTACCATCGGAAAGGAGGACATGATCCTTGGCTACACCTGGCTCACCAAGCACAACCCAGAGGTAGACTGGACCACGGGAGAGGTGAAGATGTCGAGGTGTCCCGGCGCGTGCAAGACCTGCACAGAGGAAATCCGCGCAGAGCGAAAGGAAACACGGAAACACGCAGAACAAGTGCGGACTTGTCGCGCGGGACCTTGGCCGGAGACTGAGACCGAAGTGGAGACAGCGGAGGAAGAGGCGGAGAGAGAGAGTGGAGGAAGCGAGGAGGACTGGGAATTGGAGGAGGGTGACAGGATCTTCGCAGTGCGATTGTTGGAACCGGAAGAGGCACGGAGGAGGCAACAGGCGGAGCAGAGACTGGGAGTGTTCGCGGAAGCCCCGACGGAGTACGAACAAATCCGCGCCAACGTTTCGCAACGACTCGCGGAAGCCTTCCACAAGAACGATCTGCCCAAGACCTTCCGCGAATGCGCACCAGAGTACCTGCACGAGTTCGAAGATGTCTTCTCCAAGACCTCCTTCGACGAACTCCCGGAGAGACGAACGTGGGACCATGCCATCGAACTTACCCCGGACGCAACCAACAAATCCTGCAAGGTGTACCCGCTTTCGGTAGCGGAACAGGCGGAACTTGACAAGTTCCTCGAGGAGAACTTGGCATCAGGTCGTATCCGCCCGTCCAAGTCTCCAATGGCCGCGCCATTCTTCTTCATTAAAAAGAAGGACGGCACCCTCCGCCCGGTCCAGGACTACCGCGTGCTCAATGCGATGACGATTAAGAACAAGTATCCTCTACCACTCATTTCGGACCTGATCAACCAACTTCGCGGAGCGCGATACTTCACGAAGCTGGACGTCCGCTGGGGATACAACAACGTCCGCATCAAGCACGGCGACGAATGGAAGGCGGCGTTCCGCACAAATCGCGGACTCTTCGAGCCCTTGGTAATGTTCTTCGGCCTGACCAACAGTCCCGCGACATTCCAAACCATGATGAACGACATCTTCCAAGACCTCATCATGGAAGGCGTGGTTTGCGTGTACATCGATGACATCCTGATCTACACGAAGACGCGCGCAGAACATCAACGGGTCGCGCGCGAAGTCATGAAACGCCTTCGCGAGAACAAGCTCTTCCTGCGATTGGATAAATGTGAGTTTGAACAAACGCGGATCGAGTACCTGGGGTTGATCGTGTCGGAAGGAAAGACGGAGATGGACCCGGTGAAGGTGGAGGGAGTGACGCAGTGGCCCGCGCCGACGAACAAGAAGGAGGTGCAGTCCTTCCTGGGCTTCACCAACTTCTACAGGCGGTTCATCAAGGATTTCTCGCATCACGCGCGGCCACTGTTCGATCTCACGGGAAAGGACGCGGTGTGGAAGTGGGGCGAGGCGGAACAGACGGCGTTCGACGACCTCAAGAAGGCGATTGCGTCGCGGCCCATCCTGACGTTCGCGGACGACAACCGACCCTTCCGCGTCGAGGCAGACAGCTCAGACTTCGCAACAGGAGCGGTCCTCTCCCAACTCTCGGCGGAAGACGACAAATGGCACCCGGTGGCTTTCTACTCAAAGAGTCTGAGCGCGGTGGAGCGGAATTACGAGATTCACGACAAGGAAATGCTAGCAATCATCCGCGCACTCGAGGAATGGAGGCACTTCCTCGAGGGCGCGCGACACTCATTCGAGATCTGGACAGATCACAAGAATCTCGAGTATTTCCGCGTCGCACAGAAGCTCAACCGTCGTCAAGCACGTTGGTCACTTTACCTGTCGCGCTTCGACTTCACGCTCCACCACAAACCGGGACGCAGCATGGGAAAGCCAGACGCACTCTCCCGCCGCGCAGATCACGCAGACGGATCGGATGACAACAAGGATATCACCTTGTTGAAACCGGAGCTGTTCACCATCCGCGCCCTGGAAGGGCTTACTCTGGAGGGGGAAGAGCGGGACATTTTGCGGGAAATTCGTCGCGGAAACCGACTGGGGAAGTTCGAGGATGCGGTGACAGAGGCGGTGAAAGGGCTGAAGAAGTCGCGCGGGAACTCGGTACGCAGCGCAGAGTGGAAAGAGGAACAGGATATACTCTACTTCCGCGGAAGAATCTACGTGCCACAGGATGCGGAGTTGCGCAGGCGGATCGTCGAGCAACACCATGACACGCGAATTGCGGGACACGCGGGGCGATGGAAAACCTTGGAGTTAGTTTCGCGGAATTACTACTGGCCACAGATGTCTCGCTACATCGGCCAGTATTGTAAGACCTGCGATTTGTGTCTCCGGACCAAGGCACAGCGACAACTACCCATAGGTGAACTCCATCCGCTCGCGGTCCCGGAAGAGCGCTGGGATGTGGTCAGTGTCGATTTCATCGTAGAACTGCCACAATCCCAGACTCACGATGCGATCATGGTGGTTGTCGACTCGGTCGCCAAACGCGCGCACTTCATTCCGACGCACACGACGATCACCGCACTGGGAGCAGCGCGGCTGTACCTCCACCACGTCTGGAAACTGCACGGCCTTCCGAAGTCAATGGTGTCGGATCGCGGACCACAGTTCGTCGCGGAATTCACGCGGGACCTGTACCGATTGTTAGGCATCAAGCTCGCGGCGTCTACGGCGTACCATCCGCAGACAGACGGACAGACGGAACGGGTCAACCAGGAACTGGAACAGTACCTGCGACTGTTTGTGAGTGAACGACAGGACAACTGGACTGATCTCCTTCCGCTAGCGGAATTCCAGTACAACAACCACGTCCATTCGTCCACGCAACATTCGCCGTTCTACCTCGACACGGGACGCCACCCGCGCATGGGATTCGAACCAACGGCGGAATCATCCCGTCTAGAAACCGTCAACGAGTTCGCGAAGCGGATGAAGGACACCTTGGAAGAAGCACGTTCCGCGCTCACCAAGGCGAAGGAAGACATGGCCACGTACTACAACCGCCGTCGCCGACCCACGCCGGAGTACAAGGTTGGGGACATGATGTTCCTAGACGGACGAGACATTTCCATCTCCCGCCCTTCGCATAAGCTGGCGCATCGCTATCTGGGCCCATACAAGATCATAGCGCGAGTCGGAACCCACGCCTACAAGCTCAAGCTGCCGCAGTCCCTCGCGCGGGTCCACCCCGTCTTCCACATTGTCAAGCTCCTCCCCGCACCAGCAGATCCAATTGCGGGACGACACGCCGTCCCTCCACCCGACCCCGTCCTGGTGGACGGTGAAGTAGAGTACGAGGTCGAGGAGATCATCGACAGCCGGATGCACCGCCGCAAGTTGCAGTACTTAGTGGCCTGGAAGGGCTACTCGTACGAACAGAACTCTTGGGAACCCGCCGACAAGGTTCATGCGGACGAACTAGTAGCGGAGTTCCACCGCAAGAATCCCGGAGCCCCACGCCGCATCGCACGGGTCTACTACGACCTCCTGCACACCAACCGTGACACGAGGACGCGTCAGCCTAGAGGGGGGGTAATGTAAGGGGAACCCCATTTCCGCCTCTCGTTCATTCTTTCCGCGCTCTGCGCATTCGCCATCATTGCCTCCGCGCATTCGCGCATCTACCCGCACTTAGGTGCACCTCCATTACTTCCGCGCTCTGCGCACTCTACCCGCGCCTTACGCGCACTCTCCGCTTACGGTACCGTCGACCATCACTCCGCGCATCAGCGCATCACTCGCGTAATCCACGCGCCCGCCTACCCGCTTATGACTAGCCGACGACTACCACTTCGTCGCACCTTCATTTACGATTCGTAGGAGACCGGAAACGTGTAGTTAATGTATCTTTAGGTATATAGTGTCGCCTGCCTCGTTGAGGGATCCTTAGACTATTCTCTTTGGATCCCCTCAACAGCTTTCCGCTCTCCTTGTAAGACTCCGCGCGAACTCGCGGGAGATATACCTGGCGCGCGCGACTGCGGAAGAGTCGCCCTTACACCCACGTTCAAAGTTCGACCCCGCATGCTAGCAGGTGAGTAACGTCGTCATACCTCATTATTTAGCCTTTTGATTCTCATTCTCTTCAGCAGGAGGCATGCCGTGTTTAGGAGCTGGTGGAGTACACACTCAACTCCAACCCCCTGACCTCTCTTGCTGGCAAGCCTCCCACACCCATATAAGCTATAACGAGCCATCTCTGCTTCCCGATCACCTTCCCAAATACTTGCGTTCATTTAAACATGCAAGCTATATCAGCTCCCACATCTTCGTACCCCGACATCCAAAGCACCACATAATCTATGCTCCCTGCCTCCAACTTCGCATGTTTCCCCCCCGAAATTCTGGGGCACATTTTCTTTGTCCTGCCCAGTGGAACGCTTACCGTCCCATCACAAACATACGACACTTTATCTAACGTGACACGCACATGCTCCACCTGGCGCGCCATCGCCTTGCACCATCCGCACCTCTGGAACCACCTTAACATTAACTTGAGCAGCTGGTCGGATGAGGGTACAATACATGTTGCGGGCGTGTGTCTCCGCAATAGTACCGCGTATACCCCTCATGCACTCTTCGTCAGGCTACACATCAAAAGATATATCGATTATCGTGCGTCTCCTTCCGGAATCCAGGCACCCACTTTCCTCGCCCCGTATGCTCACCGCATTCAGCGACTCTCTATCCTTTCACCCCTCTCCCTTACCCCCCTCACTTTCCCCCACCTCACTAACCTCGAAGTCCTCGCTGCCGGATGGGAAACGCATATTGACATGTGCATTTCTGCACTTCTCCTGCGCTCACATTGCGAAATCACTCACCTCTCTGTCGGACATGTTCCCGATGCAGATTGGGGTGCAATCCTCGAGGCTGCTCCGAAACTCAGGTGTCTCGTCGCGGAGGGATCGTTCCCGGAGGAGATTATGCGTACGATTGCAGGGAGGAAACTAGGTGCAGAACTGAGGGAGGTACAATGTACGGTAATGCTGCACGATTTCGATATTTTTTTAGATATGCTAGAGGCTCGAGCAGCCGGGGTCGCAGCCTCTCAATCTGCAGATGTGGATGAAAATGGGGCGATTAGATACGTTACGGCCAAGTGTGTAGATTTCTACCCAACTGAGCGACCGTGGATCAAAATCCACGCTCTCTCACTTCAAATCTCCATTGATATCTCGGAAGGTTATCTCGGTGTTGCGGGGTATCGACATCAAGACAAAAGTATGTGTTAATGTTGTTTGAGTAATTTTACGGAGTATACAACAAAAAAGCATCATTGGGAAGATAAACCTGATTATATTGAGGCCTGGGTTTCCATCAAGTGCAACTTACAAGGCTTTTCGCTTGGCCTAACCTAGGTAAACCTCTTGTGTAAGGCAATTTCTTCAATATGGTATTCATCCAAACAAGAAATGTACGTGTACCGAGATGCAGTAGATGTTGTAGATATAAATAACAATATCCTGGATACTGAGCGGGTTAAAGTGGACCTCTGACTCTGCCAAGACGTATAGTGGGGAAAAACACATTAAACAGAAGACCCGGGAATCCAACGCCGCTGACGCTGATGGTCCCAAATTAGAGGCGTGCAGACCACAAACCACTTCAGAATGTAACAGCCTGCCACCTGTACACACAGCACGAAGAATATCTCATACCAACATCCCCCTCCCCAGCGCGTAACGAGTCTAAAGTTTAAACCACGTTCCACCTCCGTGTCTCATTCCTTTTCCCTATCCGTTCAAGTCCGAATTCACAACAGAGAATCGAGCTTCGACAGGACCTCCAACACGCCAGCGATGAGCTTGAACCCAAAGTCATCCTGGCCCCGCATTTCTTTCCTCACGCCATCCAGTAAGCCCATCACCGATGCCCGACCTTCCTGTCCCATCCTCAATCCACCACTTGCAATAGATGCTTGCCGTTTCCGTCTCTTTTGTGCCTCCATCTCTGCACCAGCTGCGCCTCCAAGACCACCACCCACCCCTTCTCCAGCACCCGCACCCGCACCAAAAGGCCAAATTGCGAATTCCCCAAGGATATCATCCGCACGCTGGAATGCTGCCTCGCGCTCCTCATATTCAAGCCGGCCAAACGCATTGTCAAGGACGCTGGCAGAGTAGGCTGTACATACAAGACATACCGCTCGTGAGACACGGCCGGCATTGAGTTCCCTCCACATCAAGGGCACTAGGTGGGATGGCGGAAGTGGTGGAAGTGAGGGTGGACACGACACGCGTAACGATAGACTCTTTTACGCGAGCATCAGCGACAGGGTGAGTCGCCATGTCAAAAAGGAGGAAATTGCGCTTCTCAGTACGAAGGACACCCTTGTCGACGAGTCCCTTAGCAAGGCGTTCGCGGATACCCAATTTTCATGACGTTCCACGTTTCTCCTGGGAAACGTGTTAGCAATCCAAATATCATAGGAAAAATAAAATTATCATGAAGGCGGGAATGGACGAAAGGGTATGATTGTCGTCAAGAACTTTGTGGAAGAAAAATGGCGTAGAAAAGGTTATGATAGTTCACAAATAAAAAATGGTCGGGGAATGACGCTAAACGACCAAACGAGTGAGAAATAAGGCTTACCACTTAGCAAGTCTACCCAACTATTTATTCCGAGTTCGAAAGTATTTTCGAAGGAGGTTATTCCCCGCCAAAACGTGGGAAATTCTTCGCAATTTCACTGAAGCCGTGGGAAGAATTTTGCTGGCACGTGCATGTTGATCTTCACTGGAGCGATGAATACGCCAGAGTCTGAGACTAAGTTATCTTTAGATATCGCTGTGGTCGATTTGTCCATAGGCAGCGTCGCAGTAATATACAGTGTATTGTGACGTATCATCATGGGTAATCCAATGCACAATGAAAGTTTACCTGGAATATCTTTGCGTTTGCACTATATGGCTGATTCCAAAGTGGTTGTTGTATAGCACTGCCAGACTGGGAATAACTGACCTGTTTCATTTGAAAAAAAACGCAATGTTCCTAACAGATTGATCGGGGCCCTTGTTGACAGATACATTTCAAAACTGTTTATTGCAGATAGACATTCGTCCTTAGTTGCATGACATTACAACCAATTGTTTGACTAATTGTGCATAAGTCACGACAGGGCAACATCAACACCTCATCAAAAAACACATAATCGATCCCAAGGAGTTGTGACTTCACTTGTGCCAGCTGTACATTTGACGACTGGCCTGAACATAACGTACTTTTTACCAGACCCCTTGGTTCTGTTGGATGCATGAGTGGCCTTCTTAGGAGTTGACAGCGCCAACCTATTGCAATATCAACATCAACAATATGTGGAATTTGAAAAATAAATATAACACACTCAGGCACTTCAGGTAAGTCGTCATCATTGGATATTCGTGGCATCTCTGGATAGAATCAGGAGTAGTTGATTAGGAATCACCTATGCTCTGGTTGGGCATGAAACAAACGTACAATTATCCATCAGATATAATTGCTGTGCTCTTATTAGGGCTGCGTTTGGCCCTAACAAGCGGTTGTTACAACTTGGTGAAGGTTCATAGTTATACTTACATACCTTGTTTTGCGAGCCTGTCTCATATCCTTTAAGGGTGCGCCCTTTTCAGTCTTGACTTTGATGCGACTGTATGCCATAAAAACATTGATAAACCTGTAGGGTACTGGTACAGTCCTAAGTAGGGAACAACATACCTGGGGGCGACTGGCTATCAATATTATTTCTGGAGATGTGTAAAAATGTGAGATATGGAATAGCCATGCCTGACGCATGCAAATGAGACCCGGAAAGATTTTTGAATGCAGAGTTCCAGGTGGAGGAGTGGCGGGAGTGGCGGGCCTTGCTTTTTTTGGGGAGGAGCGAGGATCTTCGACGATTTCGCTATCAGAATTGAGCATGTCAGAATTTAGATACTATCAGATAACAAGAACAAAGAACAAAGGACTCACATTCCACTGGAATCATTGTCGGACATAACCACGATAGTTTTCCGTTTTTGCTTGGCGATGTTGGAGTGCTATAGGGTATCAACAGAATAGCGCGCGTTGATGACCTACTCCATGGCAACAGTATCGTCGACGAGGAACTCGTATTCCCGGTCCGTGGTGTTTATAACGGCCAAGAACTTACCGCCTATGCTTCAACGCCCTTGGTGAATTGGACCTCCTGTTTGCACTTATTCAGTTTTAGAGGCAGTGTATCACCTGGACGCTCCAAGTATCTTTGACAGAGTATTACGATATCAGGACTTGGTATATCAGAATTTGACCAAGCCATAGTGGCGGCAGGTGAGTTTTATGGGATTTTTGACCAGTTTTTCCTAGATGGGTAGATAGAGTCGTGGTCCACCTTCCGGACGATTGCGCAAAACTGTATAGTTACAACAGGTATATGACTCCAAGACGAGACAATCCAGAGGCACGGCACCTGCCTTTCACCAAAAGTGTTGACCCAAAAGGGATACTCAAAGACATGGCGAACAACTCGGATCATCTTCACACAGATGAGAATGAGGTTTTTTATTACACGAGCTATACAAGCGTGTCTGGAACTAGGTCATGAGTATATCACATGCACTCAAGTGAATGTACTTAGGCCATACAGTTTTTTTGCCGCTCAACCGCAAATCTTCCGCCTTGGAGACTGTAGACATCGTCGAGATACAAGTCTCTTTTGTGGTGTTCCCCTCAAAGGTGACTCACACAGGATGATTACCGTTTTGCGATCTATAGCACTGTTAGATGGAACATTCGGACAGGTCAGTGGTCAGTAGTAAATGCATCCATAAAAGATATCTCAATACTGATCTATATTTATCCAGTCAGCGTCAAAAAACAAACAAGTAGTAAAAAAATACTACTCAAGCTCCTAAGTTGTAAAAAAATGTCAGGCGTCGCGTGGGATATGGGGCAGATGAGATTGAGGTCAGGAGTGGAAAACGGGCCGAATGGACATGGACGAGGTAACTTCGCAGCTCAATGCACAATTGTATATTCATTTGCTTAACGAATATTGATGTTTATTTTTTACTTACAACATAACAAGGATTCTAGTCTAGGATAACTGAAAGCACGTAAGTGGTAAGTGAATAGGTGGTAGTTGTACCAAAAAAAATGTAGTACCCCCATATTTTAGATAGATAGTCGTTGATCTTCTTATTGAGAGCATAGGTTAAGGAGCGCATTAACCAAAATTAAATGAAAAAATTAGAGAAACTGATCCCTAGAGCTAATCACTCTCCAGTTGTCTTTCCGGACGGCGGCGCGTTTAGTCGGTTAGAGGCATGCCCTGGAAGAAAATACATATTTTGTGGGGAAGTGCTATGAGGCTATGGTGTCTGCGTAGACTCGCTGAAGGAGGGCGGGATGATTCTGGATGTATATCTTGAACGCTTCAGAAGACCAATGTCCGAGAGCTTGTGGGATGTGTAGTGGAACGTTTGCTTCTGCGTATGCTGTTGCGCCGCCGGCTCGTAATGATTGACTGCCAACATTGCCAGGGAAGAGCCTTGTGAGTCGTCGCAGGAACCATCGTCGTGTTGGGATGGTGCCATTGGCTCGTAGCCATAGTTCTGGGTGCAGGGGAAATAAGTTGTCGCGAGAAGATAAGTATTCGGTGAATAGTGTTAATGGGTTGTTGTCGGTGGCTGTGGTTTGTGTTAGAATACGGTTTCCTTCAAAAAGACTGTCGGCTTTGTGGAAAGGTAGAAGGAAAGTGTAGCGGGTGTCCGTTACATTGACAGAGTGACAGAGGCATATCTTTCGGTGATCCCAAAGTGCTGGATTGTTGAGCCATGTGAGTTCACCCCAAGCGCATGAGTCCATGAAAACCAGTCAAGAGGAGTGATAAAAAAGTTTCTTGTCGTGGGTCTCACATGGTTTGAGTTTGCAACATGCGGCAGTGAGCTCAGAACGTGTGATTGCACGCTTACGTGATGTGGCTATAGCACGTAATTTTGTGCATCTACAAAGAGTATTGGTAACAAGCTGGTGTTTACGGTTCATGCGGACTTCAGGGTAGATTTGGAGGTGATTGCATATGCCAGAGAGATATGACGTAACAGAGGATGGTTTGATATGATGTGACATGTAGATGACATAAAAGCTGAGTGTTGGGGGTCGGTTGAAGGGAAAAGTGGTGTTGGTTGCAGAAATCGACGTAGGACTGGAGGGCTGAGGAATAGGAGGCGTTAGAGGCAGGTTCAAGGACAGCATCTAGGGCAAAGTTGCATTCGAGTTCAAGGCGCTCCATGGGCCAGGGAATCCGTGAGGGGGTGTGAAAGGGAGGATGGTGAGTTGCGGACATAGTTCCATTGCAACATTAAATTGGAGTTGTGAGAGCATCTGCTATAGAGTTGAATTCCCCAGGTATGTGGCAGACACGTAATTAGATTTGAGAGTGGATTATGATATCGACTGCGGTGGTTAAGAAGGTGTTGTAACATGGAGATGCTCGGAAGGAGTCGAAGATACTGACGGTAATTTGGTTGTCTGTGAAAATGACTATTTGGTTGGGTGGTCTCTGCATGTGTGTAGCCCAGTATAATGCAGATATGACAGCGTACGTCTCATAGTAGAATATGGGTGTCAAGGGGTTCCCTTGGTCTTTCTCGGGGATCTTGTTCCGAGTTCGCGTAAGTGATGGGATGCTGGGAAGGAGGCAAAGAGTTGTTTGATGTACTTCCTGTATGCAACCAATTCGGAAGCACGGTGGGGAGGACAAAGATTGTGGCCTCCCATGCTGAGTCACAGGCAAATTGCAATAACCCATTCTGAGTGGGATCAGACAGTACAGGCAGGAGATGATGATCCGGCGATGATTTCTTCTCAAGGGCGGTCTGCGTTTGACGTAAGACTAGCGAGAGAAAGGTTGGTTCTTTCTCTTTTCGGACGATCCACGGGAAGGATGAGGGGTTGATCCGACGACGTGGTGGTATAGTATCATTGTCGAGGGATAATGATTGGGCTCGTTTAGATGAAGGAGGAGAGTCGGCAGCTCCTCCTTCTGCGAGACGTAAACGTTCGCTTTGGGGTTGTCTGTAATTGGATCTCCATCTGGGGATGAGCCTCTGCTAAAGGCAAGTCTTTCTCCATGGTACGAGGCTGAATTGCAGAAACGTTCAAATCCGTCGAGGATAGTAATGTAGGAGTCGAGAGTCAAAACAAAAGACTCTGCTTCGCTGTCGATGCCGGTCTCTGTGAGGATTCCGCATATAAGGAGGATTGACATTGCCTTGGGAGGTTTGCCCAAGCGGAAACGTTCTGTGACGGCCAGCTTTCATTGGTGGTGGAGGAGACGAGATTCTGTCCTCCAGCAGAATCGGCTTCTCGAGATTTGTGTTCCTCGATGGAGTTTCCTGTAGCACCCCCGCTCTCCCTCTCTGCCTCTACTGGATTCTGCGGACTCTGTAAGCGGTCGTCGTTGCCCTTCCATTCCTGGTTTTCATTGCCCCTGATATTAGTCATATGAGGACTATAGTCCGATGGGAGGTACGACAGATAACCGGACTAAGACGACTGGAAATATCTATAACGAAAGGGCTTGTTAGATATGTAGCATTGAAATTTTTCTTTCACTCACTTGGAATTGGAGAGGTCGAAGTGTGCGCCACAGGCTCTCAGGTTCCATTGTGAGGTGTAAAGAATGTTGGATGTCTCACCATTGTCGCAGAGACAAGGGAGACCGCTGAAGGGTTAGAATCCGGATGAAATCCGGGTGGGACAGTAACAGAATTGCGGTGGGAGCCGGCTGCACACAGAGTGCCTTATTCTGTTCCCTGTGCTCTGTATGAAGTATAGGGACTGTTGTCGAAATTAATTAATGAACTTACTGGGGGAGATTAGACTTATGTAAACAACGTTTAAACTCGATTCACGACCCATTACTTACTGATCACGTACTAAACGCAATTACTTACGTAATTGTGACCGCATTTTACGTATGGTGGAATATGAATTTTACGGCCGCTGTGGAGGAAAGGTGATTATGACTTACCTATCGATTCTGTAGTCTCTGCGGGGTATACTTGCAATCTCATCTGACTTCGTTGCCTATAATTACTGGCTGGCTCTCGGTAAATACTCCCCGTACTCCAACGGTATACGTTGCACACTTGGCCATCCCTTACCCATCATCCTGCCAGCAATGAAAAACCCGATACCCCCAACATATGATGCTATCTATTCTTTTGTCAGATTTCTTGTTATGATGCTTTCTTTTCGCTATGATCGGTTCCTACCCCGAGACTTTGACCCAATTTTGCACACGTCTGATCTCAAGGGTAAGGTTGCTGTTGTCACAGGAGGCAAGTGAGTCCGTAACTCTTGTCTCAATTTGTGATTCTCCTGAGCAATCCTGTTAGTGCTGGAATTGGCCTCAGCACAGTAAAGCATCTTGTGCATGCGCTAGACACCCATGTAATATATTAGGGTCCTGATGACAGTCTCCACAGGTTCGCCGTGGTGCCAAGGTTTACGTCGCATCTAGGAACGAGTCCAAAGCAGCAGCAGCTATTTCCAAACTCAAACGGGAGTTGGGGATTGGACCGCTAGAATTTTTACCCATAGATCTACTTGATATCAAAGGTGTCAAGAAAGCAGCCGAAAATTTGTTATCTAAAGAGGGCCGTCTGGATATTCTTGGTGCGTAAGTCACAATATAGAGATACTCTTTTAATGTAAAAATCCAGTGAACAATGCTTCCATGTAAGCCCATTTTCACTATCAATTCCTACCCTCCAATTTGCATCGTTTGTAAGACTTATACAAGATCCACCACAATTTCACCAAGGTTAGTTTCAAAAAATTTGGTCCGGTGCACTTATGTATCTATTTTTTCCAAGGGTTACTGGACTATATGATTGTGAAGCGAGCCGCATTTCTTAACCCGCTAGACTCGCCTGTTAACATTTCATCAACAACAGCCATATCAGTCCATTCATCTTTACTCAAACCTTACTTCCCCTGATGAAGCGTACAGCTGAAGGGGACAATAGCGATGTCAGAATCATTAATGTACACTTCCCAAATGTGGTGGAGCTTTCCTAATGCTAATATTGCAGGTTTCATCCGATGCCCACTACAAAGCCTTTGGAAACATACGATTCCGAAATATTGAAGACTTCAACGTTACGTATTGAGGCTATTACGTCGAATTCATACAACATTTTATTCTAGTTGTAGTACAAGGCGTAATACATGTAATGCTCTAATTACAAGCGGGGTTTTAACTGTTAGCTTCTTGCATGACCCTGGGAAATTTCTGTATGCAGTTGTCTCTCCGTGGGCGCGCCCCCGCTGCGCCTTTCCCGCTTTTGGAATTTCCTCTTTTGTTCTTAGGCTCTTCCCTCGATCACACTGCCAAATTTGTCATGGGACGCCATTATTTAAGTTATGATGGGATCACTGCATTAATGTTAAACAGATTTTACCTCTTTTATTAATTGTTTAAAATATGTTATAAAAACATATGAAATAAAAATTAAATGACGGATAGTGTAATCGTGCGGCTGCGGTCCAAGGTGCACTATGCTACAGGTACATTGTTGATTGTGTTGGGGCCAGGGGTCGGATGTCAGTGGCCTGAATGTTTTGACTGTGGCGTGATATGATATTGCATGCGTATGTGCCTGCAATTGTGAATTGCCTTGGTTTACACAATGCTTAGGTCGTAACATAAATATTTGACCTGTTATGTCTATAAATGATAATAGGGTCGCACCGAATAGTAAATTTAGTATATTCAGCGGACATATGAGCAATGGTTGAGATTGAGAAAATACTTATAGTTTATAACGAAATCTTGTGAGTCTTTTCATTTTTTTGCTGTTGTCTGACTTTTACTCAAAAATCACATTTGAAGCTTAGATTTACTAGCAAAGTGTATTCGCATATATTAAAAAACATCAAATATAGTTTTGAAATTTGTGTAAGAATAAAATGTATCCTTCAATTGCAGAAACAATATGTGTTCGCGATTTCGGAGGTCGGACTCCGGATATTAAAATAGAAAATGATCGATTACTTCTTTCCAAATATGGCTTAGTCTGATCAATTGCGACATTCGCGAGAAGTAAAACTGTCACCAACAAGCAAGCCGTCTTTCTTTCTTCTTCTTTGACAAAAGAAAAAACATAATAAAAGATGTCTCAACATTCCCATGTCTGAACAATCCATTAATTTCACATGTATTACACAAATAAAATTGTCAAAGAAAACATAGGTAAAACATATGTGAATAACATATCAAAAAGATTTTCCATTGAAATACAAAAATAATAACATAAGAATAACATACTCCGGAAAATTAAAACATATCAGGAAATCCAAACATACTTATATGACAAATTTGGCAAGGAAAAGACTGGAAGCGACACCCGAGATCTCATCGCAATCTAAACCCGAAATGGCGCGCGCGTCGGGGGCGCATTTTGAGGCAAGCATCACGCATAGCGGCAAGGGCAGGGAAGCAACAATACCCAGCTTCCATATTTGGGAGTTCATTACAGTAAAAATGATACATCAAAATTGACTCTAACTAGAGGGATACATGTATTATGCGATGTACTGTAGCTCCGATACGTGATATATCACCCTGCCAATGTCTGGTGACGTATTCTCAGCATCAAACACCGTTTTATCAAAGATATTGTTTGTGGTACTATTCAATACAGTTAAATCATCCTTACCTTCAGCCCAGGCGCTTCTAAGCTTGCCAATGTACTGTTCACAAAGGAGTTACAAAGGCGGCTTGACGTGGATGAAATTCCGATCATAACCATGGCACTTCACCCAGGAAACGTTAACACTTTTGCGAACGCTACGCCATACCCACGACTTGCGTGGTGGATTATGCGACTACTCTTTCTGGACCCTGATGTTGGCGCATTTACAACCGTTTTTGCGGCCGCATCCCCCATTGTTAAAGTAGATGCTCAATATAAAGGGGGGTATCTTCAACCCATAGCAAAGCTCGGAAAGGCTCTCGAGCTGACAGACGATGAGAATCTGGCAAAGGAACTGTGGACCACCACAGAAAATATAATCTATGACATGGGTATCTGATAGGGATGCCATCTTTGGGGTACTTTTTATATATTTATGAATCGACCCGTAATTTTGCATTAATCTGTAATCTCCTACTATCCTGCGCCTACATAGTTTTTCCCATTGTTAAATGCTCACATCTCCATTCAAAGCATTTAACGTTAGCACAAGCAAAGGTTTTGTTTAATAGAAATTATCTTCGCGTGCCCTACATACTCACAAACCGTCATTTCACAACAAAGCCCCTATATCAATACTCATGATATAAACGGGCTTGTTTCAACTTCTACTTCTGTAGACTGTATGTAGTGACAAGGCCTGTCCAATAGTCACAAGGACCGTGGCTGTAATGGCTTGGGGATTGTAACGGCTTGGGGATGGGAAATTTGGAATGATCGGACATGATTTGAGTTTATGTAAATGTACGGTGTACGGATTGACTTGTTTGCTTCGTCACACATCTCCTTTACCACAAACACGAACCCAACCCCAACCTCCAGCCCAAGCAGAGCCCCACAGCACTATGTTATCTGCACCACAGCCTAAAAAAGTGACAAAGGTAGCTATGTTATTGTTATAATTCCGAGCTTTTATCCAATTCTCATATAAAATCCAGAAGTCAAAGTCCAACAAAAAAATTTTAGAAAACGTGAGTTATTAAGCTGAGCTTGAAATAACAGACATGGCCACTAATTCAATACTATATCTCACAGGCTGAAACGGCACTCCAGCTGAGCAAAGACCTCTGGGCAGCAAAAGATAGACATACCATCCTAAAAGATGTCTCATCTTGCTTCCGCGGAAATGCGAAAATAAGCCTGGCTACTGATGATGATATGGGGAGGGGACCCTCTTTAGCTCTTCAACAATGGAATCCTCGTGCAGCGAAAACAAGCGATATAGAGAAGTTAAAAAACTCTCTAGGGGATGACCTAGGCGGCTTGGATAACATGAATATTATGAATGCTATCATAATTGCAGTTACGGGAAGTGGCGTTGACTTTAGTCAGCTAACAATGAATTGGAATGAGGATGACTTACCTGAAATTGCGTGGACGGACCTGTCGGCTTCATTTGGAAAGCCTATTCTTGTCAATGGAAATCATCGCAGGTTATTGATGCAGGACCTGTGTCAAGACCTACTACATTCCAGGCGCGAACTCTCGGATTCTATGAAAGGATTAGATCCCAAATCGAAACCATACTCTATTTTGAAAAATAAATTGACAACAATTGATTCAACGATTAGGAAAAAAAGCTGCTGGGCAGTAAAAGTTTATGACCTGGGTAGCTATATTTACATTTTTGATTTAAGGAACATGACTACTAACTCAAAGCACCTTCAGATGCCATTCTAGCCCACAAAAATTCAAAAAACATTAAACTGATGCTGGCAGGAAATAGAGACTTGTTCCAAGTCTTGGATACCTCTGAAGACAATTTCAATCTCATCTATCCTACGCTTCGTGAATGTGGGGATTACGGGGAGGTTCAGAGTATTCTTCACCAGCAGTATCAGCATGTATCAGCTGGGAAGAATGGTGGAACTTCCAGAGGTACCAAAGTGTTGTGCAATCATACACTAATGTGGCAACTATCCAAACTTTTCCTATTTTCAGAGCTATCCCTAGGAAAACCCTTCTCTGCAAATTTTCTATATCAACATAAAGGGCTCACCTCACCATTCCTGGAGATGCTAGTCACTAAATCAACGCTACAGCTCTCGTGCCTCTTTGGAGAGGTAGAATTACCCAGCCCCGGCCCTAGCCCCGCCGTGCTTAACCAGCATTTAAGGTCCTTCTGCAATGAGGCTCTGGAATTGAATGTCAAAGTGTATGCAGACTTACTGGATCTTGAAGCTCACAAGATCATGGATGATGCCTATACAAAACATCTCAAAAATTATATTGCCCAGTTTGGATCACCTATGGAGAAAGCGGTGGAGAACTGGGAGCACCACTACAAGGAATATCGCAATGAAATTGTCAGCAGACTAGAAATATGGGTAAAGGCCAAGAAAACCAATTCTCAGAAGGAACCAACGGAGATAGCTATCTTGGACAATCTGATCAAAAAGGTCAAATGGATTACCGACCTCAAAGCATTCAACAATGTTGAATTTGGCCTCAATTTCAACACCAGCCTGCCAATCTTCACCCCAATGGTGATTATAGATATAATGAATATGCTAGGAAAGGTTGAATCCGCCTTTTTATGGGTATGTCAATTCAAGATGGAATTTTCCTCACAAGTCATTGACCCATGACTGACTAATTCTAATTTGTTTTATTTAGATGTTTACGCTTTTGGAGCCCCTCATCCCCTGGCAATTGAGTCGGAGAGAAGGGCCACTATCAACCCCAATGAGCATGACACTAAAACGCGCAATGTGCTCCGCTTACCCCAATGCCCCTCCCAAATATCATAGGAGGGCTTATAACCAACTAATGAGCAATTTCATGTCCAATCACTTGACTATTGGGTCAATTATGAACTCAATCATCAAGGATAAACCCTTTTCCTCAACTGGGCCGGCTGCAAATGTGCCACGGGATGACCCTCTGGTGGCCGCACTCGGAAGCTTTTTTAAAAATGCTATTGGGTCTGTGGCATCCACCTTCCCTAGGGATTTGACCGCCACATATCCCACCCACCAGGAAAAGATCACTTCCTCATGTGAACATGGTCCACTCGCCTTTATAATCCTCCAGAGGACAGCATTTCTGATTTTCCAACGGGAAGCGACCAAAGCCCATCGAAACACGGAATTATCAGCGGCAATATATCAAACAATCCAACTTGTTCAGGAAATATGGGCCCCAGAAGTGATAAGCCTCGACCATTACAATCAAATTTATCAATTCTGGGAGAGGTGCATTTTATCCGTCATTTCAGTAGAAATCTCAAACAAGGGCAATGAAGATGGTGGCGATGGTAATGTCAATGAAGAATGCCATACTCCAACGGGCCCGTGGTACAAACTTCCCAAGCCAGTTGATGAAGAAGATACAGATATCAACATGGACCATCCAGGTTTCCTTGTACAGGCTGCGCAGCTCTCGGTCAAAGAGGCCTTAGACCAGAAGACCCAAAAATCCGTCAAAGCATTTTTGGACCTTCTGAAAGAGTTTGATGTGACTGCCATTCCAGATACAGAAAACCTGCAGCCACGCCTTCTACCTTCACTGGAAACCAGTGCAAGGGAATTTCTATATGTAAGCAGATTTGATTCTATTCGAAACAATATTATTCTGACCATAAGGTGCCCTATTATATTACAGTGTCTTATTGACCAGAATATCCGAGTGAAGCGCGTTTATGAAGGTAATACTGTTGACCCTGGGAGTGCTTTGACGAAATCAAAGGACAAAAAACTAAGGGATGCTGAATTTGAACGGTTTGTTGGTGACAATTTCCCAACCGTTGCAGATGATGAAGACTTGGAGGTGTATTTTGCCCCAAAGGACCTTTCAAATTTGATCGACCTGATGCATCCAGAGTCTCAAGGCAGCAAAAAATATCGACAGGAGATTGAGAAAGTGAGGAAGGCCCGAGAAAAAGAAGAAGAAGAATCAAAATCAAAAAAGCGCAAAGTCCCAAAAATGAACATGGGCCGTTTTGAGATTACAGATCCCAAGGGTAAATCCATGGAGAAAGGTGTTCCTAGTGAGTTCTATTTCTTTCTATTTCGAAATCATATTTCAAACGCAAAAAAGGTGATATTCTGCCCTCCACTACCTCAACCTCCTTGACTTCTAAAGAGCCGCCTGCAACGAGCAACAACGGGAATGATGGCAGCAAGGGCAGTAAGCGGAAACAAAACAACAGCCGAGAAGAAGACCAAGCAGTCAAGGGACAGGAACCTGCTAGGAAAAAGTTTAGACCTCGAAGTAAAGCAACTCAGCCAAAATCAATGTCATCACGATCAACACCTCCGCCTCCTAATCAACTTGCTCAAGCCATTAATTCTCAAATAAAGCAAAATAGTATCGGTGTGAACAACAATGATGATGATGATGATGATGATGATGATGATGATAGGAGGGTAGGTAAAGGTGGCAATCCCCGCCCCTCAGATGAAATGGAAACGGACCCTAGCAAATCCTTCTTAGATAATCTGGTTGGCGGTGCTGACGATGCTGACGATTGATATGCTATAGTAATTATTATTATTATTACGTTTACTATATGTATATACAAGTTTACATTGGGACGTTGCATAACTTTGAATAATCTTGTTCGTCTTCTACAGGGTGGGGGGAGGTTTACTAAGCTCAAATAATGTGCTAAAAAGCTTTTTAATACTTCACAAAATCAATACAAAAAAGAATTTACGACACAGTTGGAGTGAACTGGCTGGTATGAGTATATAGCGGTTGCATCAGTCCGAGTTCTACACTGACAGAACAAAATCAGATCACACGCACAGTTTGCAACATGTGCAAACAAACAAACTTCAACGTATATATACATTGCTGGCATTGACAAGCTATTTCCTCAAACCTAGTACCTTATTCCTTAACCGTGAGGTCGAACTCAAGATACCGCAGGCGATCCATGATCTCCGCATGGTATGCAGGATTTGTCCAAGCGACATGTGAATAAGAGAAAAGAAAACCATCATTGAATATCACTCGCACTATTATTTCACTCGCATTATTATTATTTTCTACGTCAACCCAACCTTCCAGACAATTACTCATCAGGACTGCTTGTGGTGTTGAACGCCATGAATCTGGTGAAGTAAGTTTCTTTTTCATAATCTTCTATCTGTGTAATGATATTGCTAACCCTTCTATTAAAAAAGTGCTTTATGACGCCTTTCCACATGCAAAGCGGTTGAAGTGGGATCTCGATTTGTGGTGGTGAGATGGAGTGAAGCAGAACACAAGGAGATAACGGGAAGAGACTATGTAAGTTAAAGAAATTAGTATTTGCTCTGGTATTGACGCTGAATCTTGAATCATTAGAACATCTTTTGCCCCGGCTGCGGGGTTCCATTTCGGCGTCTACCTGTCTATGTCTATGTCTACTGTCTACTCTATGTCTTTACTCTGTGTCTTGTCTTTTCCATGAGCACACCGCTATACACCGGAGCCTGAGCCCAACAAAAAAGTCGGGTTCGAAGCCTTCTCCATTTCTCCACTTGCCCCTCTCCTCCCATAAAAACACTCTTGGAACTGGGATCATACGTGGTTTGAATTTTGAAACCATTTTGAAACCGCCAAGGTTAAGCAGTCCTCTTCAGGATTCTCAATTCTTTTTGCACCACCATTACCAGTTATGGCGTCCTAATCAACCATCTCCTTCGAAATCCGACTTCCCACTCTAACCCTCATAACTCCCATTCCCCCTCAAACGGCCATACGCACTCCCTACACGCCCGTCTCGTGGCCAACTGCTAGAATACCTTTGCAGTTCCTCTGCCCTTCTGGAGGCACCTTTCCCAAGCTCCGTACGCGCCTCTTCAAAATGGCGAGCTGCCACCTTAGACAGCGCCTTACTAAGCCTGTAAGGCTAGTTTTCGGGACTATAGTAATATCCCATGGGGCACACCTTCATTGATCAATTGATGGGTTCTTTTCCAATCTGAGATTTTGTACGATTTAGATCGGGCAAGGTTTTCCTCACAGTCCTTCATGGCACTCTTTGCCGTCATCAGGCTGGAGGCCCCAGACAGTCCACGTAAATGGACATCTTCTTCACATGTCTATTTATTTTCACAATCTCCGAAACCTCTGCCAATCGGTTTTCATGCCACCTGCAAAATTACCGACACGTAGTCAGCAATGGACAATAGGTGGACTAGGTGAAGTCTTTACCAGCCCTGCTCGACGTCATGCCCGACCAGAGAAAGAAAACATTTTTGTGCCTATGGGCCATGAGGCCAAACGCCGATGACTTCAAGCAAAACTACAGGCCTTGCAGCAGGGCAAAAAGGATTCCGACGTAGCCCAACCGACAACCGCACCAAGTTACGACTCCGATTCTGAAGACAACAGTACTGGCGCGCATCCCGGGCTGGACCTGGACCAGCCGGTGTTTCACCCAGTCGTTAACGAGTCACCCTTACGACGAATCCTTCCAGACGACGCCGCACATAGTTTATACGACAAATGGAAGCTTGTATTGCCACGGTTAGTGGATGCACTACTCGTGTTCATTGCCGAATCAACTGGCAAGATAATGCAAAATCCATCGGTGCTCCAAACTACCTGTGCAAACTCCGGATGTGCTAGGAAATCAAATCAAATTTTATGTTTGTTTCAGGACCGTAAGTTATTCATTCATCAACCATTTAAGCCGGTCATAGAAGTATATTATCAGATTTCCAAAAGATGAATGTCGTTTCATGCCAATGTCAGGAGCTGCTCACAGTTCTAGTGACCAACGGCCTATTCCCCACAGCTCCCACCTCCCCACGCATGGCGATTTCCATATTCCTTCTTGAATTCTATAATGCATTATTCAAAAGATCCTGCGACGCGATCAAAGCTTTAGCCGGTGCCCTTAGCACCTTTTACCAGCGGCGAGGATTTGTACCTCTCAACGATAACGTACGTGGGTCTTTTGTATCAATGGTAATCTTACTCATTTCGTTTAGGGAGACCCCATGCCAGATGCATTTCGTCGAGGCCTGGGCTATGCAGTTCAGTGGTTCAATAACCTGCAAACACTTCTTGCAAAACGGGTAGATGCAGCTGTGATTTCAGCAGGAGCTCTGGTTGAAGAACTGCAAGACCTTCCCAAGGCCGGCGTTGACCTTCAGCCTGAAGCGTCAGACGGCTCCACCGAAATACAACCAGATGCACTCCGCACCGTTTGGTCGCAAACCCGACCTAGTTCTTCTTGCAATCAAGGTCCATTTGGTCTTGTGCGGGGTCGATGTGCTCGAATCCTGGTTCAACGATGTCCAGCGTGTTTTGGAGGAAATTGGTTTGGACAGCCTCTGAATCAGTAAGGTATTCCATTTGCATCAGAAGGTCCAGATCCTCATGCACCTTTCTATCCGCTAAGGGGGCTGATATTCATACAAGCGTTGACGGTAATTTTAATCACCGACATCTCATTTCAGCAGGGGACTGCCCTGCCTTCTATGAACCGGAATATTTCCTTTCAAAAGAACAAGTCAACGCCGTCGGTAATCGAATTGAAGCAATACGCAAGAAACCGCCCCAAACCCGGACTCCCAAGGTCCCCGATGAAGCTGTAGATGACTGCGAGTCTTCACATGTAGCGGGCTCCTGCGCCAACAGCAAAACGAACATGGACCGATTCGATGATGGAGGTGTCATGGCGACAAACGAGAGCCATGACATTCCGTTGTTTCTTACTAATATCGACACACCTGGAGAACAACAAAAGCACGCTGTTGCTCTAATCGAACATCTGTACACGTTCTTGCCACCAAATGCAACGCTCAATGTACTATATGATGTTGGGTGCGTCTTAGACCGCAGTTTACAATTGGTGAGGCCCCCAGGTGGCATTTCTATAAGTGATGTTCTGACTCTTTGATCAGTATCAATTCCTTTCTACAGATATTCTCAACCGGCTTGCTTTTGCAACAAGTGCTATGCATGCATACGCCCATCAATGGGCATGCCAGCTTGTTTACAATCCACGGATACGGGTAGGGGGTAGGGCTTGGACTCTCTGACGGAGAAGGTGTCGAACGGCTATGGTTGTGCTGCCGGAAACTTATTGGTACTACTCGTATGTGTGCGGTGAGCCTTCATTAACATGTCCTACAATAAATATGCTCATTATAAATCCAGAGAGCACGCCGTATCTGGATGTTAGACAGACATATGGCCTCTATTGGTGGAGAACTCAGAGACGACCCGGGTAGGTGGATACAACGCCGTCGCAAGAAGTAGAAGCTCAAGGAGAAAAAGCTCAGAAGGTGCTCGATAACTGCGGCGTGAGTCTCTCGTCCCCGAGAGCAATGGGAGCTCCAGCAGGCTGCTCAGCTCTCACTTCGTGGGCGTGAGTCCTCAATATTCAGTCACAGATGTATTATGAATGTCATAATAACTAGATGCACCGGCACGCCTAAAAAAGGAACTTGATATTGTTTTGAACCTTCAGGGCGATCTCGACACAGTTGACAAGGCAATACAGCTCACGCGCCACATAAAGAGTCCGAGAAGAGTATACAAGAACTTTTTGATCGCGTGAACGCACTCTTTGACACAGCAAGCGAGGAGTCTGGCCGGACAGTGTCCTCCCTTGTTGACCGTTGGATAGCCTGTCAAAGTATGGGGCAAAAAGCTCTGCCTGGAACACGTATCAAAAATATCGCCAGGCTAATCTAGACATGGAGGGAAAGCGCGCGGACCTACCCAATGATACCGGTGCGTTGTTTACATTAATTCATTGGGGTATAGCTGACCTTCCCGTGTGATAGCGAGCCAATGCTGGGAGACTTTCAAGGAGCTCCCAGATAACCTGGAGCTGCTTGAGACCTTTGTCGAGCTCGAGTTCATGGATTACAAAACAGTCGCGCAACGGCAAAAAATGTTCAAGAAGCTCGTGGATTCATACCGCAACCTTGCACACGAAGCATCACGGAACCGAGTTGAGAGTTTCATTATTATTCATTCACACATCGAGCGCAATGGAAACTGTAAGTCAATATATCAAACCATCTGTGACCAACGCTGAACATACACTAGTTCATTCCAGAAATGCTTCGGATGACTCCCTCGGAGTTCACGGGCCTAGTAAAGGTTCACATATAGTAAGTTTGGAATACTCTTCATACCCATATATGTACTCAACAGCAACATCAGCAACAAGACTGCTGAGGGCTACATAGAGGAGCTTGTGGCGGCCCATGGGACTCCCTCTGAACGACTAGCGTCCCTGGTGGCCAGCATTGGGGAGCCGTTACCCCACCAGAAGCGTTCACGACAGGCTGCGCGTCATGTCTTGGATGTAGACGAGGACAAGAAGGATCAAGGAGGTCCCTTCAGGTTGGTGGAAGGCCGCCCACGGAACATTGATGAGCGGGGATTCTGCAACCAAGAGTTTTTCAAATTATTTGGTAAGTACTATGTACCAGCTTCACCTTACCTATTTGTTAATCGTTACCCAGATGAACATGATTTGAAGGTTCCATTTTCAGCTAGGGGCCTACCATGGTATGTGGGGAGTTCAGTTCACCAACTGGCCGTCTATTTCCCTCCGAAACCCTTTTCCGACCCCTCAACACGAATTAAAGCCAACAAATCAGCCTCACGCCAGGGTATGCTTTTCTTTTTCTTTTGGTTATCAGCATGGGTGTTTATACCTCCGCGGACCTCGAAGATAAGTTTGAACCTGTTATTATCAAGGCCCCGCCATCGTATGAATCCAAGAGGAGTCACACTAAGCGGAAATTCGCCTCCGGGGCGATTGATAACAAAGGACCTGCTGCACTTGGACCATGCGCAGCAGTTACAAAAGTAAAGCGAATAAAAGGGAAAGGCCCAACAATTCGGAAGGGTACAGCAAAGCCTCCCCCACCCCAGGTGGAGATACTCGATATCTCGTCATCTTCACCCCCCCGCACCCGCTCTCGAGCCAAGACTCAGAAAACAAAAATACACATTGACTCCTCTACATCAGATGACGACGACACCCCTCTTGTGGATCCTAATTTATCAAAACCTGAAGGTCAAAGACACACGGTGGACCAGGGGAGTGAAGACTCAGATCCAGATGGCCTGCTGGATGCAGATCCGGAGGATGCGGAGTACAATGGCAGGGACGAAGTGGAGTAGTTCGTGAAGAAATCCCCCGAAAAAGCCACAGGAGGTAACGGCAAAGGGAAGTCAAAAAGCATCAATATGAAGCCAATTGCCCCCACTGGCCGCCCCAAGCCCGTTGTTTCCCTTCCCCCTCCTGCACACCCACCCGCAATGCCCAATGCCCTTACCAGCCATCACATCGGAGAAGGAGCGGATAGACAGGGTCATAGAGAAGTTCGAGAAGAGTAGTCGGAGGGCTGCCATTGCTGAAAGTGGGGAAGAACCTTCAGCAAAGCGACCCCGTACCACTGTCCAGGCACCATCCGTCGTGGTACAGACACCATCAGTACAACCTCCCATTGAAACACCTGCCCAGCTGGATGGTCAGCCTCCCGCCCCACAAGTGCCGGTGGTCCCCCGTGCACCATCTATTCAGCCACCTGCTCGACAGTCTCCCGCCCCGCTCCATGCTCCATCCACCCAGCCCCCTCCCCAAGTGCCGGTGATCCAGCGTACACCATCAGTTCAGCCGCCTGCTGCACCATCTGTCGAAATGCTGGTTGCAAATATTGACCAAGCTCACCAGGCCCCTCCTGCTCAGCCCTCAGCCACCGGCGCACCACCCGTCCAAACAGCCGCCGCCCCTGCTCATCGTCGAGCATCCCGACCCCCTTCTACCCAGCCTTCCGGAGTCGGCGCTGCTCCCGTGCGCCAAGTATCACGACCTCCCTCTGGGCATGGTGTCCCCCCTATGCAAGCGTCTGCTGCCTACGTGCGTCAAGCTCCCCACCCCACCTCCCTGGATTCTGATATCTCCTGGAAGTCGATGAAAGCTGGGTAGACGCTGGAACTGGCCTTGACCCCACCGATGCAGCATAGGCCTCCCCATGCCCATTCGCTCCACCCCGCGCCACTACATCTTGATAAGGCCCGCCGGTACCTCCCCATCCCTAGGTTTCACGCGCCCCGCCGCCCCACTAAGTACTTGTATTTATTGACACCTCTGTCCGCTCCCCCTGCCCCGCGCCCACTGCCCCTCGATCTTGACAACAGCCTCTTGCCTCCCCCACCCTTGTATTAGTAAACTTTGAAGATGCTTACCTTGCCCTCCCCTCCCCCGATAAATTTTGAAGAACAGGCCTTTCTTTCTTGCCCCCTATGTTAGATCAATATATAGATAGTTTTTAGTACTACCGTCTCGCTACTAGTAGTATAGAGTAGTATAGAAAAATAAAACAATCTATCTTCCAGAACAAAACATCCCCATTCTGCGTATCTCTCCACCCCCTCCTCTCCCAAAAAAAAACTGCCACGCACCCGGGGTCCATGGCACCAGAAGGTGGAACGCGACCGAGTACCCAACTCCTGAACCTCACCTTCGACGCAGGCCAAGGTGCCCAGATCTAGTAAGAGGTCTCCCGGAGGTTCAAGAGGCCCACTTTCATGAGGAAAGGAATGCACTTTATTCAAATAGTTTCTGTCTGCACAGCCTTGCTATCTTTGGCTACGAATTCTGCATTTACGGCAACTACCCTAAACTTTGCTTGCTCGATTCTCTTCAACCCAGTTCTCACGTTTCTCCACTCCTTGCTTGTCAGCCCCAACAATTGTTATCAGTTCCAATGTCCACCAATGCCAATAGCACGGTCTTGTGCCGTTCCCAACAGCTTTTGCAAGTTCGACATGCGCCGGCTCTCCGCCCTATGTGAAGGGGGTTGACGTTACAACCCAAATGCTAACCGACGAAGAAGAATTTTGTTAACCTGAACGTTCCTGGAGTTAGGCTACTGCTATATGGACAGGGTTGTCTTGTTTTAACAATTTTTTTGACTCTCCTACACGACATCATGCCCACACAGCCCCTCACCAACAGTCGCTGCAACAGGGAGAGGATGTGATGCCCCCATTGGTACCGTCAGGGTCCAGACGTGAGAAGCAGCCAGCAGGGTTTGGATAGCTTGGGTTGAGCTAGGGGGTAGCGTCGACAACAAGGCAGAGGTTAAGTCCTTGGGGATCGAAGCAAAATATCAAGTTATAGTTTCCTCGAATTCATTTTATCCTCTTGCCTCACTTGTCGTTTTTTTCCATCCCTTTGCCCAATTAATCCAGCTCCCACGCCTCAGATTTGGCAAAAATCCCCCTACCCTTTACATACCTGAGCGACTACAATACACAAGGGGCTTTACACCACGACACCTCTTCTCACTCTGAACTTCTGTTGCAATATACCGGCATGTGAGTCTGGCCCAAGATTTTCCTGGAAAAACACGTATTTACTTTATACTAGGATCCCCCCTGCAAGCGTGTTCCCTTGCTAGCAGTCGTCTATATTACAGAGCCTGAGCCTGAACAATGGAATACGCATCCTCAATTTCTGGTATGCTTATAGCCCAGGGAAGGATACTATTGGCTTCCATCACTGTATGTAAAGCTATCTTTTAGAATTTTACACAATAATTACTATTAATACACTCCGTTTAGTCATGGCTCTGCTCAGCCCTACCACAACTCTTGAAGACGTCTTTTTCAACCTGTATAACTGGTTAGACAAGCACCCAACTGAGAGTGTTTTGGTTTCGATAAATCATGAGGCATGAGGGTAGAACTGGTATCTTGGATGACGCTGCCCTCCAAGAGCATATATATAACATTTCAACGGAATTTTGGCCAAAAGCTACTTGATTCAGACCAATGAGACAGTAAGGTTTTTCAATCCTCACTTTTCTATACTTATCGAAATCACGATAGCTTGGGAGCAAGTGCATGGAAAACTCACATTGCCCCAACGGTTTACATATTCTCTCCTTCCACCAACTTCTACCAAGAAAATTGGTATTCAGCTTCATTTGAGCCAGTGGACAAGTAACAGCTCTGATATCACTCTTGTGGACAACAATACTAAGAATCAGATCGAGGTAAGGTGCCTACTTTGGTTGATCAAAATAAACATTTTTACGTTTTTTCAGCACTTCTACATTGGGGATGGCTGTGAACGTCTGAATGAAATTCAATGCAATGCAACAATTACTCATCTTGACAGGGCGACAAAAGAGCATCTCGATCAATTGTTTATCAGTTTTGCCCGCGTGGAACATAATGTTGCATCCCCCATCGTTTCTCCTCAGGTAAACCCGTCACCAGTTTTTTTTTATCTTTTTGCAAGTCTCACCTAATTGATAGATTATGGCTCTTGGAGATGGGGAATGTCAAGTAAGCCAATTCCATCATAGACAAACACTGATTTGATTGAAAGACGTTACACGGGTTAGAATTAAGCGCCACGTCACCATTAGGATGGGATTGATTTCGACTTGTCACGACTTTTATTGTTCTTCCTTCCTGTCTCCCACGCACCAATACCCAAATTAAAACTTCAACAAAAATATAAACCCAAATTTTATGCCAACTCCGCCCTTCCCTGACGATGTCCTCGCCTATATTGTCACCTTCATTTCCACCCCATCGGACCTCCTCTCCACAAGCCTCGCCAACCGTACACTTGCTACCCTCGTAGAACCAGAGCTCGCATACCGATCTATCCGATGCCACCTCAGCAAAGACAACCTTTGGGTCTACCTCGTTGCCAACCCCGCCCTGGCGGCGCAGGTGCGCGAATTAGAGATCCTATCTGAGAACTCATCATCACGCAACCAATTAGAGGCGAAAGAGCACGTACCAGGAGATATTCCCGGGCCAAATTTGGGCACGGTAGACGGCGGAGAAAAGGCTCCTGGGAGAGCGAGGAGTTGGGAAAGGTCAGAGATTCTCCTGATCGCGGCGCTCCGTGTCTTGGTGAACCTCGAGAAGTTTACGTGGGACCCCTTGGAATCCAGTGTGAATCAAGGGAAGAGGATACCATTGGAGCTGCTTGAGGAGGAGGGTGAGCATGCCACGAAGACGGGGATATATGAAGAGGACGTATGGACCGTGTTGAGAGATTATACGCAGCTTCGTGAACTGAAGGTCACCGATTTGGGGCGCTGGGAGATTAAAAGTGCCGGTATAACAACGTACAACATGCAGGCAAGTAAGGTATGTCCTAATATCTTCCACCGTTCCTGCCGACTCATGAACATGGATTTTTGTGTAGATTTGGAGTATTAGGAATTTGACAAGTCTGGACCTACAGATATTTTACGCACCGCAAAGAGAGGATATAGAAGCCAATGCCGGTGTAGGGGGTGAAGGGAAGCCAATGCAAACAACGATGGCAACAACAATGAAGACGAAGACCACCCTGACCTCCTCCCAGGACGCATTGACGTCTCTCTGCTTTGCACCTTCCTTCTCTGTTGTCCTAACCTTGAGGTCGGTTTTACTTCCTCACCCCGCCTGATTCTAACCCTACTCTCCCCAAATAAACCCCCTCTCTTTCCTATAGCGCCTTGAGCTAGCCATCCATGACTGGGGATTCTACACAATCCAACACGGGAATCCCTACACCAACCTCAACCGTATCTTTGAGCTCAATCCCACCTATTGGCCTCACCTCTCCACCCTCTGCCTCACCGACATCACAATAGACAATAGGGCAATGACGCAGTTCCTTGTTTCCCGCCTCCGCATGCTCTTTGCGTTTCTCTCACTTAATGAGCCTGACCTCCCGCAGAACCCATTCACTCTTGACGGCCCA
Source organism: Collybia sordida (assembly GCA_037014335.1). Taxonomy (NCBI): domain Eukaryota; kingdom Fungi; phylum Basidiomycota; class Agaricomycetes; order Agaricales; family Clitocybaceae; genus Collybia; species Collybia sordida. Next base: position 45,942 of record JAYKXK010000002.1, read on the forward strand.
ACCTATGAAAATTTTCTTCCAATTGTGGAGGACGTAAGCCTCCCACCTGAGCCTGCACGGGCGGTGCTGAAAGCACTAAGTAATCTGGCGGGAGTGAAGGCTGCGCGAATACTGGAGCCACGCGATTGGGGAGCGGAAGGAGACGAGCGTGGGGAAGCAGAAGGAGATGAAGGAGATGAGTACGGGGAAGCAGATGTGGAGGAGTTGGTTTATGATGCGTGGGGTGTACCAGAAGTGGATCCGACGTGGGAAATTTTGCCTAGAGATAGGCGAACACAAACACCTGACGGCGGAGCGCACATAAAGACAAATTTTCTGGAAGGGATGACAGGCTTACGTGCCATTGTGGCAAAAGATGTGCGGACAATTGATCAGCTAGGGAGGCTGGCCGACGTAGCACCCCAGCTGCCAGTGGAGCTTGTACGGCTGATGGGGAAGGTACCGAACATGACTCAACATCACTGCACAAATGTGAGCATCTCTAACCGCAATCCAAGTTGTCTTGTGATTTTTTTAACCTCTTTATATCCTATTTCTGGTTTGCATAGGGCACTTGCCTTTTCGAACTCCTCCCGCACCTGTCAAAGTGGCGGCGTCTTACGAGCTTCACAGGCATCCCATTGTGGCAAGGGCATAATGAGGGTGAGAGGGAAGCAGTGGAGGCATTGGCGGCGGCATGTCCACTGTTGCGAAATGTGACCTGGACGGGAGGGAAAACGGGAGTAATAGTAAGAGATGAGCAGGGTCAAGGTGTTGGAATGGACGTGAAGGACTATTGAGGATTCCTGATTCCCTGATTCCCTGATTCGGAGTGAACTTTGTTGGTCCTTTCTCAATAATTAATGGAGTTATTGAGCTTATATGCGCTTGTATTTTCCCCTTGCTCTGAGAACGATCAAGTTGAAATATGTTTGAGGTACAGTTAGATTTAGGTCTCGTGCTCCGGGACTGGGTTTCTGCCAGCACCCCTAAATTCAACACAAAGCAGCCCCGTATGGTAAGCCGTCAGCCAATTGATCCAGCCGTCTACCCAGGAATAACATTAGCAAGTGCATAATCTGAATCAGGGCGACGACCGGCCTCGACCTGGAGGTCAGTTTAGAATCCTTCACTAGGCTGCATAAAGTGAGGCTGACCAAAACTTGATCAAAATTCAACCTGGGCTGTTGCATGGCAACGGGGCCTTGGCCGGCCTCCTTCCCTTTCTTCACGATGTCAATCAGATTCACCTCCTAGCCATAAAGCTACCAAATACCGACTCTCGACATTCTCAGCCTCAGCCTATCCTTGTCTGCAGCGCCTACCCAATTCTTTTTGTTGTTTGTTCAAACGCCTCCAATTGAAGATTTCAACTATGTTAATTATGCAACTCGGCAAAATTGATACGCAAGATACGCATCTAGACTCCTACAACCTCCAGTCCCCTCCAATTCCAAAGCTTCCCTACTAACTTTTAGACCAAGTTCGATCTCCAGACCTACAATTGAAAGGGGTGATAAAGAAGAGATTGGATACCTAGGCGGCACGGGCACCGTTGGGCGTTACTCAACAGTAGGGGGATGTTTTTGGCGACGATGGAGTTGGGGTGGAGAGCAAGGCCCAACATGCCGGCGAACGATGCTGAAAGAGGTTCGTTAGACGGTCTCGGAGGTGGCCAGTTGCAGAAACGATCGCAATATCGTTAGGTTGAGGGGTAGCGTGGGGTTTGTGGTAATTGAAGTTGAGGAGGGGAGCGTTGCCAATCTGGGGTGGGATTAGATCAAAGAAACAGATGGCGGAGGGTTGTAACACACGGCTCCTGGTGAGCGAGTGACGATGATTGGAGGGTTGGAAGTCTGTTGAGGATGAGGCAAATCCTGGGTTGCGCTAAGGGTCTTCATGAAATCGATAGGGTGAGACCCGAGTCAAAGGTTTCCTATTCGCCTGTACCATATCGTTTAATATCTAGGGGGATCCCAGTCCAAAACCACGGACCTCTGTGGTCACAGTATACTGCGTTACGGCAGGGCAGGCGTCGTTGTTTATTCGTTTATTCCACACAGCAACTTTTCCCTAAACTGGCAGCTGTCATTTTTGTAACGACAAAATTTCACACCAAAATACAAATGATGCTCGTTTTTCATTGCACATTTTGTAATAATGCCTCCCGCCCGATGCTAAATATCCGTTGAATGTCGAAGGCGCTACATGTATCTAAATAAGGACGTATGCGATTTAAATTCTCTGCAGAAACCAGTCGCCTCGGTCAGTCTGCCCATCCGAAGATTCTTTTATCATCGACATCCCCTCGGCCTTGTCAAAAGTCAGGCAAGCTTTGCAATGTCGACAATTAAGGCAGTACTGGATAACCTCGTTACCCCTGAATACGCGCTTAGGTTTATCCCACGGCTTGAGGGACATGCAGCGCATACACTGCGTTGGCGATGGGTGTCCAAATGGGCGCAGACCAGGATGTGACCAGATCAATACGTGAGTGCTTCCGTTTGGGTAGAACATGTATATGTCGGTATGTGCGCCGACGACTTGATGATTGTAAACAATGGTCGATGGGGCCCGGTTTTGAACAAACCAATGTAACGCAACGTCTGCAAGAAACAGGTTGCATAAACTAGGTTGAAAGTTTTTCTGACCAAAGGCCATGACCCAGGCAAATAATGAACTGTTCAGCTGTAAGTTTATGGTATTTTCTAACAATAATACCGTTCAATCCTACCTTAATGATAAATTTCGTAAATCTGTCCTAGATTCAATATTATCAACCAGTGTCCCACATGCCAAAAACGTCAATGTATTCTGGCCAGGGTTGCCTTTGCGGAAGATTTCCCTGAGTTCTTCTGGAATAAGTTCATCAACCAGCTTTACGTCGTATAGGATTAGAGACCTTGAACTGAGTATATATATGGACAAAAACTTTACCTCTTTAACCTTAATTGCCCCTCGGTCGTTTGATGCGCAGTGTAGATCCCCGCGCTCAGGATCTGCATGGTCCGTTATGAAAACTGCAAAACGCGATAATCTGCTTGCATCATAAGCAAGCCAATCGTATATCCTACCAAAAAATACTTACCTGCTAATTCTGCCGCCTGCGACGTCTTCCACAATTTTTCCAACGTTTGCTTGATACCCCTTGATGCTCTTTGGGGTGGTGAAATCAAAGGGGCAGTCGTAAAACTCTAAAGCACCTGGAAGGTATGAATATAAATGGTGATATATAACGGCTGGCGGAAGTCCATGGGCAGATATTGAGGACAACCGAATCGAAATTATAACCAATGGTGTTTTGATGCAAATTGGATACAATTCTCTTTGGGTTGCACCCCCACTACGGTGTACTGTGGAAAAAGAATGAGTGCGCCACATGAGTGTGACGGCTGTTGCATGAGGCTGCCTGCTTACTGGGTACGGCGAGGGCTTCTTAGCACGCACTCCCTTATCTCCGGAGAATATATGACAATGTGGGCACTTAAATTCATCCCCATCCAAATGGCCGGGGGGCAACCTTACGCAATCGTTGCAAAAAACGCGGGGGCACAAGGTGCATATGTTCATCATGCCCCCGTTCCTGCAGCTTGAACAAAACTACATTTATTAGTAGGTTGGCCAGCCTATAGATTGTAATGTAATAATACTCACATCGTTTGACTTCTCAAGAAATGCAGTCTCATTAATTGACTGCTCAGCCAGCGAGCCCTTATCGTCTTCAATCGATGCAGTTGCTTTGCTGATGCGTGTTGAACGACGCGTTATCGATTTGTTTACGAGCGTACGGGTGAGAAGTTTCCCCAGAGATACACGCGGCGCCGGAGCCCCTGTAGTCTTCCTGGCTGTTTGCTTCTTGCGAGCCATGCGTTTGAATTCACAGAGCAGGGGGTGGCAGATGTGGTGGATTCATCTCAGTTTATATGTTTGGCAATCCCAACTCACACCACTTAGTTTGCGCTCCTGCTTGGTGGCGTGTCAATCGTTGTCTCTAATAAAATTTCCCTTGGGTACTATTTTACGTCCCTCACCGTCTCCAAGGGAAGGCAGATGCATTAAATTAATGGCTACCGTGTTATTACAGGGCAACGTAAGCATAGGGTATGCACGCTGCAAAGGGCGCGCTATCGCTGGGGCCCAACTAAATGTTCAACATGCTGCGAGCAATAAAAGGCTTGGGACGCAGGGCCCCAGCCAATGGTATGCAGAAAATTGGGCCTAGCCCATTGGTCGGCACGCCGCAAAGAGCATGCCCACAGGAGGCAGGTGGAGGCGCAGAGTCTCTTTACTCAATAGTCAAGTGCAGCTGCCGGCGTACGCGGCAAAGGGCGTGCCAACGACAAGGGTTCTGGGACGCAGGGTCCCAAAGGCGGGAGTCGGCACGCTGCAAAGGGCGCGCTAACAACAAGGGGGCTGGGGGGCAAGGCCCCCAATGCAGTCATCAGCGCGCCGCAGGGAATGCGCCAACAATATGCCAATAAGCCAAGGGCGCAGAGCCCCCGGCAGACCGCGCAAAGAAAACTTGGGCTAGCCCAATAGGCAGCACGCCGCAAGGAGCATGCCAGCGATTAGACGCAGGGTCCAAAGTGCAACCGTCGGCACGCTGCAAAGGGCGTGCCAGCGACAAGGGCGCAGAGCCCAAATGCAGCCGCAGAGGGCACACCAACAATATCCAGCCAGGGGCGCAGGGCCCTCGGAGGCTACAGCAACAACCCAAAGATCCAGCAGAGAACCAGCAGCTCCTGGGCGAGTATCCGCCAGCGGGAGTGCGTGACTTTCCTTGGAACCAGGCGTATGCCGTGCGTTTTGAGCCAACATCCTATGGGGTAAGAGCGCAAGTGCAGCGGTGCAGGGCGGTGCTCGTCGTCTATGGGCAAGTTTGGTCAAGCATTACTTATTATACAGCATGCGGTACTCACCCTGTAGCGTATGACTCAAAGAACATGTGTTGACGTGTCAGGGTAGATTTTTTTTACAGGGTTTGTCGGAAAAAACCGTGGGACCAAACGGGACCAAATCGATCGCGTGGTGACGTGTACGGTAGACGTGAGCCGTCAAATGCGTGAGTCATTGTATCAAACCGAACAAGACTGTCTCGGCCTTTTACTTGAGTTGGTGTACCTTCCAAAATCCACAAATTAGAGCGGTAATTAACTAGTTTGAAATTGATAGAAAGGTACCCTGAATATCTGCAATGACGATTTGTTTGTGACTAAATAATGTCGGAAAACATCGTGGGACCAAATCAGACCTGATCCTTCAGGATCAGGCCTTCTCGGGCAAGGCGTCTTTTTATGCCTGATCAGGTATAGTCAGGCCTGAAAATTTAGAGTCTCGTCAGGCATTATTCGGCGTGATCAGGCAGGACCCCCGAATATCCCTATAAATGCTTGGTGGTCGGTCCGGATAAAAATTGGTAAAAATTTTTGACACCCCTTAGGAGCGTGCAGATAAAATTTGATATGAAAAGGCCCAAATGTCTGGGTATTTGTCCGGATAAAATTTTGACTTTCTGGGAGATGGGTGTACGGATATATAGTAATTCCCAGTCTTTATCCTGTGGATACATGTTAATTTTTCCTGAGGATACATTTCAGACAAAGGTAGCCTTTATCTCTGTTGTCTCATAAAGAATCATATAAAGATAAAGGTTTCCTTTTTCATGGGGAAACAATTATGATAAATATAATATGTTTTTTAATCATTTCCTTTGGAAACAGGTTACATCATCATGTATCTCATGGATAAAAGTGATTTACGCGTTCATAAATGTCTTTATCCTAAGGATATAGGCTTGACTGCCAGCAGTGTTCAAACATTCCTGTGAGACTTTTTGAACATATGATTGGCTCTCAATTCCGAGCAAACCACACGGCTCAGCGATTGCACATCAAGAAATACTGTTTACTTCCCTCACCGGCATTTCTTTCAACTCTGGATACAGCGCCATCAACTTCTGAGGCTGGCCTTAAAATCTCGCAGCAAGACTGGTTATTTTTTAAAACCTTGAAAGACAAACTCAAAGATATTATCAAGGCTGTGACCGCTCTCGACAACCGAAAGCGGAAGAGTTCAGTTGTTTCTCCTGAAAGTGAGGATGAAGAGGAGTAGGTTGTCGTATATAGTCGCATCTAGTGAGGCTTGGCTACTCATTGCAACTACCCTAAGCTTACGAAAAATGCAGGCATTTATTCAACTGGATTTTCCCTCCCCTTGTACAAGCCGAGCTAGATGAATTTCGCACATGGCGGAATAACCACACAATTAGATCCAAAGCGATAAGGAAATGTTGTCTAGTCATGTACCAGATGATGCCATTATGCACCCAAGCTTATATGGTGGCCTAGATTGCCGAATTTGTATCCCTATGGAAGTGGTCAATGACCTTCGAGAATATCTTGATAGCGAAGTTGGTTCCGGAGCAACCTATTTGCGTTGGGTAACTCCCGAGTTTTCTCGTATAGCTGAAGCTCTGCACAAGTCGCTTGGGAGCCCTAAAATCACTTGGAATAATGCATGGGGTATATTTAATCAAATGTCAAATGCATAGAATAATAATTAATAGACTTTCTGACTGTAAATGGTAAGATAAAGACATTCTATCTAAATTCTTTCATTTGTATCGGTATCACACATCCTTGCGCTGTGTCCCTATTTCTTCCTTATTTATACACCAATTTGCTATTAGAATACATTTACCACATTGGTTTACCTTAGTAACCCCCCCCCCCTATGCAAACTGTCGCTGCGTCGTGCAAGTGCACCGACTAATTTGCAACGCATGAGTCATGACCCTGGCTCGGCAAAGCCCATCAAAGATTAAGCGAGGGTTGAGCCGAACGTTTCAATTGTAGACGTGGTGAATACTATGTTTCTGCCGCTAATCTTATGTGCATGGTTCATGCGACTCAAATTCGTGTTGGTCCCCCTGAGTTTCTGAGTACTGTGTGTTTGCTTCTCTTTTCTCAGGTTATTCCCTGATCAACTATTCTAGAGATGCTTGAATTGTGTAAAAAGGTACCTGTATTTATAGATTATTAACCGAATTTCATGGAAATCTCGGCTGATGAAATTTACCGAAAGAAAGTTAAGACTGCCCATCTTAACCTGGTAGACCTCGTCCACAACCGAGGATCGGGCTGTTAGAATTAGCGCTGAGTGAATATGCATGGTCTTCCTTCGGAAAATGCTAACGCTCCGATATCCTGCTCTGGATTAAAACATCCGCTACCCTCTAATAGTAAGTAGTATGAATCTTCAACAGCATCAACCACATCCACGTCCACATCTCCCCCATTTCACTACTGTCGTTTTGGACATGCCCGCGTCCGATGGCACTGGCACTGGTGGTGATATCGTCCTCTCGCATTGTGGTGATTGATTGTGGGCGGGGGTTGAGGAAGAACGTATATTGGGCCAGGTTGTACGTGATGGTGGGTAGGAAAGGTATTGGAGCGGCAGATGGCAGCATGACTATGTTGGAGGAAGGGAGCGTCGTTGCTGTTGAAGAGCAATGTTTGCTAGCTGTTGGAATTCGATCGTGCCTGACATTCGACATATTTCTTTTTTTTTTTTGGCCTACAACAATATGAATATGACTATAAAAATCCAACAAAACAAAAAAATTAAGACGAACCAATCGCCGTGCCGCGCTGGCATCATATACGTTGAAAAGCTCCGGTGATTGGTGGGTACAAGTGATACCAAGATGCCACAGTGCAACTTAAAACCGGGTAAAATGACAATCCGGACAGCTGCGTCATTAATTTCTTTTGTATTTGATTCTATGAAGTATGGAAAAGCTTTCTAGCAGATTAGTTGAGCTTAGTAAACCTCCTCCCAGCCTGTAGACGAACGAGATTATTCAAAGTTACCCGACACAGCCACGGCCCACCGATAATGAATCGATCAAAAGCCTTTGTTCGAGGTCTATGTTAGCAAACTCGTCATCTAATCTCTTTCTCCTTCTCCCTTTGTTTTCAGTTCCTTTCATCTTCATATCATATTTATATCATGCTACATCTACTCATTCCTTCGTCCTGCTTCTTTCCCAAGACTTACATAGAGCTCGTTAGTCCGTTCGGACTCGAGACTTCTTTTTCTCTCCCACCCCTCTACTCCACTTACCCCTCTTATCTTACTAATTCTTGTTTTAATACTTTGTTAGCACTCTACTCCTGTATTTAGTACATTCGCCCGTGCCGGCTTGAGTTCGGCCTCCCATCGCGGAGTCCGTGCGAAAGAGCTCAGGCGACCAAAAATTTTATTTTGTTCGCAAACTCTCAATCTTCCTATCCTAATATATCTCCTTACCTATTCCCCCTTTTCCTCTCTCTTCTTTCCCTTCTTCCGAGTGAGCAACGCATAGATTACATAGCACTGAATGTAATTAGACCATTCAAAAACTAAATAAGGGTCTGAGTAAAGCGTCTACTAATTGGTTGGAAATAAAGGACTACCGTTGATGGGCCAAATATACCAACGTTAAGTGGTTGGAGACCACAATCCTTTAAAATATTTTGAGTATAGATGTTCATCGGTTCATCGGTCCAGCGATTTGGTGATACACCGATACTGTAATGGAGTACCGTAAGCCCCTTTACTTATTTCGATAACATTCACTTACAAAATCTTAGGATCATATTCGATCCATGAACGATGGCGACGTTTGCCTGCAAACACAAAGCCCGGCTTAATAGAATCTCCGACAGCATTGACGCGTTCAATAATTGTCACGAGCTCCAAGATTGGGAGTGAATCGGAATCTAATAATCTGGGATACAAGGACGGGAAACCGGGAGTGGATCTCAATGCTCTGTGGGACCCGAAGATCAAAGACAGGCTTGGGGCACGGATGCCAGATGCCAATGACACCTCGCCAGGACCAATTACCGACGATGACAGACTTACCAGCAGCATCCGTGATTCCGAAGATGCCACAGAAGAGAAAGGCGGTGATATAAAGTACGAAGAAGATGAGTGCGATACAGCCAAAGCCGAGGAGTTTGCGGGCGATGAAGATGACGATGTGGGTGACGCTTGCTCTTGCGTCCGAGCCACCCTTCGTTGACGTTGACATCAGGCGGTAGTAGTAAATATTACAGTCTATACGTCTTTATTTTATTTCCAATTCCAAGTCAGTTCTGGTAAAATATCGTGAATAGCTAGGAGTCAAATACAGGTGATCTATCCTTACGTATCCTTATGACGGGAGGCAAACATACCCTATACACGACGTACAAGGAAAGAGAGGACCCTACGCAATAGCCTTACATAACTTACCATATATGCCCTTACCCTGAAATTCGACTTCGTCTGACAGGTCAACATCTTTTAATCTATAAACTCATTTTTCTCGACAACAGTCAACTTTCGAACTCTTGCCTAGATGTCTTCTAACATTTCAATGCGCACTCAGCCTAACGTTTGCGTTTGGGGTATGTCTTTATTCTGCTTGATAAAAATTGGTTTCTCTTATAACCTATTTAGATGGTGGCAACAAAATTCTCCCGAGCAACTTAATTGTTCAAGGATCCATGTGCAAGGCCTTCCTCAAGAAGGTCAAACCCACTCAATCAAAACAAAAAAACCTCTTGAAAAACACGCTCCCCCTAACACCTTGCTCAGAATGTTCAATCAATGTCAAGCGAACGAGCGGTCAGCAGTGCGCCTTTCAAAGTACCTATTTAACAAATTATACCTAGTGTCATCTCTCCTAATTTTTTTCCCAGATATGAGAGCTTACGATTTGAAGGAAGGCAAGGTGTTTATTGGACAGTTTAGTGAGCCATCGCAGCCAAAGTACCCCTCCCTGTTTGCAACGGCCATGAGCACGCATGCGAGAAAGGCACTTCTTGTAGGACTTTTCCTTGGTGAACCTTCTTCAGGATACTGACCTTATTTTGTAGTGTGGAATTGGAAAGGTTCTTCTTCCATTGCTTGAACGAGAGCTTGGATTTGTCGAAAAACATCACAAATTAGTATTTTTCCGTCAGCCTGAATTACAATCTCGTGAAGTTTGTGGTAAGTGCTACGGGGGTAATCTGAAATGCAACAACTCACTTACTTCCGTTCAAAGATAACTGCCGAATGTCAATTTTTTCTAGCAGTTGGTTATGCGCTCTTTGCGGTCGAGATTTTTGTGGGGCTTGTTTCGAGCTCCTAGACGTAAGGATTTGCACTCTTCTCTTTGTTCCCTCTAAACATTTATTCAGGTCCCTGGCAGTACAGTAACTGAGTGCTATACTGCCGCGGAAACCCACAGCCGGTCCTCATTCCTACCTTCATCGCGTTTAGCAAGAGGGGCTTTGGAAGATCTCATTCAATCAATGAAGATCCTCACCTCTGATGAAGCCTGCAAATCTGAAACTCGAAATATCGCCTTTCATCCTGCAGAAATAAGTCGTTCCTTGGCAGAAAATTCCATTTTACGAGTGCCATCTAACCGTCTGCGTTCAGAGGAGTTTCGGATATTCCTGGAGCACCGGCTTCCTCTTGTTGTGACCGGATTGAATAACAGGCTGCGATTGGCATGGTCTCCTGATCAATTGATTGAAGATTCTGATACAGATTATCAGTCATGCACCATGGAAGACTGTGAAGGTATAACGTCTTCTGTTAGGACGACTTTGGGACTTTTTCTCTCGCATTTTGGCAAACAAAAGAACAAAGAAAAAGTAATTTGGAAGGTCAAGGTAAAGATTACTTAGCTCAATTTTTCTGCGCGCTAAATACATTTCAGGATTGGCCCCCAAACGCTAAACTCGCCGATTCGCATCCAAATCTATTTCGTGACTTCTCAGATACTATCCCTGTTAAGGATTACATGAGACAAGACAGTGTTTTGAATCTTTCAGCTCATTACCCCACAAATAGCGCCGTCAAGCCTGATTTGGGTATGTTCAAATATAATTATATGCCGGTTCAATGATCCCATCCATTAGTAGGACCTAAAGTATACATGGCCCTAGCCAGTAGTCAAACGGATGGCTTCTCAGGATCCACTCGGCTCCATTGCGACCTATGCGATGCGGTGAATATTATGGTGTACAGTATTCCGTCCGACGGCACTGCTCTTTGGCACATTTTCAAAGCATCTGATGCTGATCAGATTCGGAAGTTCATCAAAACTACTTTTGATTGTATGGAAGAAGATCCCATACATTGCCAACGATTTTACCTTGGACCATCACGCCTGGCTCAGCTCAAAGCCGAATACAATGTAGCTCCTTTTGTTATCCATCAGTGCGTCGGTGAAGCCATTTACATCCCTGCAGGATGTCCTCATCAGGTGGAGTCTTTTGTTCATTCCTCCTTTGGAACTATATTACGGGTCTGCTAACTGGAAACAGGTTAGTAATGCAGCCGATTGCATTAAGGTGGCCACCGATTTCTTAACTGTGGAAGCACTAGTAGTATGTGAGAGCCTAGCATTGCAATTTCGCGAAGAAAATCTTCGAGAAGCGTGGAAGGAAGATATTTTACAGCTTCATTTGCAACTTTACCATGCCTGGGTATCGTTGCAACGGCCGTTGGAAGATTCCCGCTCGATCTTCAATACTAGACAATCCGACAATCCACCATCTGGTTCAGATGCTGGGGGGCAAACTCGAAAGTCACGCAAACGGCGCGCGAGTCCAACTCTCTCATGTCCGCTGTGCCCACCGGGTCAAAAGCTGTTCTTTTCGCATGGGTTACAAAGTCATATGTAAATCTTGCGTCTTGAAATTTATCAGTATCCTCACATTTTTTCTAGGAAAAACTGCCATCCCAAAGAAGATAGCCTAGATATGAACTAATTGACCTGAATTTCAAACTCTCAACTATTCACATTACATCAATCACTGCTTTTTGGTACTTCAGTTAATAGAGTTGCGCATTTATGATTACCAATTATGAATGATTGTGTATGCAATAAGAGGCATGGTGCTTATGCGCTTATCAACGAATGTTGAAGGTTCTTTTTTTGTCGGCACAGGTAGCGGCCTATCCAAAATTTCACCCCGGGAGGGTCAGTCTCGCAAATGGCATGGAAAAAAGACAACGTACGGGTCAGAACCCCTATTTATTTCAGTGGCCCCAGTCGAAAGAACTTGGATCTGCGTCTTACTTGAGAATGAGAATAGTAACTGGGGGGAAAATGCATACTTAAGCGCAGTAATGAGTGGGCAAGTGAGCATGAGCCCATGAAACCAGTGAATGGGGAATATGAATTGGTATTGGGGGACGTGCCAGCAGGGGGTTCTGAGGAAGCTTGAATAGTTTAGGTAGATTTAGTATTACCTCCGGTTCGTCAACAAAAGAAACATACCAAGGTCGAAATGGAAATAAGTGACAAAACAGGTTCCCGGTCCTTTATCCCTGAGAAGGGGCAGATTGACAAGAGCGACCGCCTGGGGCAGGGTGTGGGATTTGGTCCAGATTCAGTGGATTTAGTGGAGGCGCCTGGTGGAATCGGCTCGTATTGATAGTTGATAGTCTAAATGTTAGGGGTGGAGACAGAATTGCAGACCGTACAATTGACGGCGAGTGTCTCTTGAACATTTATGGTGATGTCGGAGGTTCCTTTGATCGTGAATACGTGAGGTGAGATTAGGGAGGGTTGGGATAGAGTGGAGACTTAAATTGGAGTAGACAGAGGCTGGGAGTACGTGTACCGTACCGTACCGGAAGTGAGTGGCTCGCGCACGATTGTCCGGTGGGTTACGATAGAGTCTAGGCAACAAAAGGTTAGTACGTTAGTCTTAGCAGGTGTGGGAGGGGGCTGATCTGAATGCTGAATGCGTGGATAGCCCCCACAAGAACCATAGCATCTGCATTGAGCGTTTCTTTCACATTAAAATCCAGGCAGGAAGTTTGCGCTTGAGATTCGTGGGAATTGGTTCTTTTCACCTGGCCTAGTGAGGTGTGATGTCATTGGAACGCGTACGTGGTTGGTGGAGGTAGTGAGAAGTAGCGCATTGGATACACGTGTAGCGGTGGTTGCGGAAGTGGATGACGACAAAGAGGATGAAGCTTGGCTAGATGTGCATACTCACCACAGAAACCAAAACGCATGTTTGACGATGATTCTTAACAGCGTTGGTATTGTCCAGGGATTTAGAGGAATAGCCGAGGCAATATCTGGAATCCAAAAGAGAGGGAACAAAAATGGAAGAGATTTAGGGTTCTGAGGAAATATTTTGGGTAGGTTTGATATTGCTTTCAGTTCATCAACGAAGGAGGAAACATACCGACTCACCGAGGTCAAATGCAAATAAGCGACAAAAACAGACTTCCAGCTTTGCGGCCCAGTAAGTACAATTTGCTGTACAAAGCGGGATGATACAACAGAGGGACCACGCATATTTTCCTATGCCAAGAGTCGCAATCTAGTTGGTGTTCCATCCATGGCAATGACCCCAAGTCAGATTACTCAAATGGTTCAACCAACCGGCCAAACATCAAGCACCGCAATGGTTATATTCACTTCTCAAAACCGGCCGCTGCAAAATCAGGTGGAAGCGGTCAGTCATCAGATCATCCGTAGCACTGGGAAAAACTATACCTAAAGCGATACGCGAACAAGAAATTCCCGCGCATCTTCTTGTATCGCGTATGACATTCCTGGTACTCACAATGATTTGATAAAAGGGAGGCGATGTGGTTCAGGGTGACGGCGGCGAGGCATCCTTGTGGCAGAGCAAGCCACGCGCAGAGTGTGAACGAACAAGATAGATAAGGTCTGGGGGGCAGAAGGTGGTTAGGTTTGGCAGAGAAACATGGTGCATGGGTGCGACAAAATCACGGAGTGCAAATGTATGCGCACTTATACGTCTGAACAGCCAATACGAGGACTTGAGGCTTACGAGGTGTAGGAAAAATACCTTTTGCGACAGCCCCTGCGTCTTATTCACGAGGGTACCCAGCCTCTTGGTCGTTTGATGATAGGAGTAAGTATGCTGCATACGAGGCCGTTGCATTTTCCCCCTAAATCTCTAATATAGTGCCTGCCTATGATGGTCATGAAAGCTCTGGTCGAATATTCTCATTTACAGACGAAGATTTTAGATCGTTTACCTCATTCCCATTATATTGTCGTGGCCGTGGTGAGGTTGAGCTTGGGACCATCGTGGAGGTGGGACACGCCATTGGATCCTATGGAACCGGGTGGGCATTTTTTGTCAACTAACATTCATTTTATTGTCATCGGGAAGCCTCCAATTGGGCTGTAGATTACCAATGCATCACCCTATCATGTACGATTGAATTCTATCCTCCGTGTGGCCAAATGGTGGATTTTCATTTACTAAGTGATGATTAAGTTGGTTGCATACCGTCTATAATCTATACATCGATGCGCCCATACAAAAAAGCACAAAGACCCTCAAAATCCGACTGACTAACTGGTTGTACCTCGCGCCCATTAAAGCGTTGGAACACTGCCCTACGCATGTAATGGGCGTAGCATATGCGGTCACCATCTCCCCACCCATCAACTTTGTGTTTGAGTATGTTTCCGCAAATATTGACAATTGTCCCTGGGGTGTATGCAAACGTAGCCCCGAGCTCAGGGATCTCGAGTGTGGATGTTTTGAATGTTCCAACATTCAAGAGTGTCGTACCAGTGCGGTTGACCCCCACGGTCGGTGTGACATGGAGTTACGCGGTTGGTTATGACAGCTATGCCAGTGAATACCGATTTCCAGGCATTTGTAATCTCGCTTGCATATTCGTCGCCGCGAACCCCACGCTGTACCTCTTTAGCAACGTCATACAGGCGGGGGTGTGTGACTGATAAAAAGGCGTTGATATAATCTTCAAGAGGCTTTACCTCATTCAACCACACCCTTGAGTTTAATTGCGTGCGTAAATTGAGCGATGGTTTTATGTTGTCACCGGCAGACTAATGCAGTCAAAATATGTATGCATAGTATTTACAGAAGCAGCATACGTACTGTGTGGCCCTGTGCAAACCAACCGCCTGAGTAGTTGACCGACCCACCGGGTATGGATCGCGAGCGCGACTTCGATGCAAGGAATCTTGCGCTAGTGCGCCAGCCGGTAGTGCTTTTCTTGGATCCCGTCTTATTTGGTTTGATGCTGTTGGCTAGTATCTGGCTTATGCCCCGTGCTGCAGATATAGCTCTTTTCTGCGGCATGAGATAGTTAACTTCCTTCATTTTATACCAAAACGTTGTATAACTTACATGCAGTTTTTTGGGGAGGATTCCGGGAAGATACCACAGCAATATGATGCCGTTGACGTCGATGAGTGTAGCTGGCCGCGTGTGGTGACCTAGCGCTGGGTGAGGGAACTTGCGTGCACGTTTTGCTGGTTGTGTGCGGGAAAACTGGAATATATCCCACCGTACCTGTACTGCAATGAGCGTCAATGTTGAAACACGTGGGAGACGACAGGCACTTACTTGGATTTAATAGCGCCTCGGTCAACTGTTGAACCATGCGGTGCCTATAGGCGTGGGTTTCAGATCTACGTCGTGTTCGTTTACGCCGTTGGTTTGTTGGTGGGTCTGCTGTAGTTAAGGCTGGTGCTGTGGATGAAGGGGCCGGCGCGTTGCTGGCTTCTGCATTGCTTTGGGAATGACATGTATATGTATAAAAAACATCAGTGGCGTCGTGTCATAAAAAACTAACCTAGAAGCTAGCGCCAATCGCTTGGCTATGGTCGAAGTAAGCCGCCTCCGGAGTCCAGCGCGTAATTTGTCAGTGTTAATGTCCATCGATGTTCCAACTGCTGTGCGTCTGAGCGCGTAATTAGTCTGTGAGCAGCGCAATCCAACGCTAGTTTTTATGGGGGCTAGCTAACATGCATGCCCACCAGCCAACCGGCATAAAATTATGTCGGCATTTTTAATGTCGGTAATCTCGCTATGTGTCAATGTTTGCACATGTGTCACAATTCCGATCAACGACTCATTACCTTTTTCCACTCGACACATTCGAGTTGTATGCGTGTTGATCTCATGTTATGTGTCGCTGATCTAAGGTATGTGTCGCAATTTATTATGTGCCGGCCTTCTTGCTTACGTCAACTAAACTGCTCATATCATTTGCGTTGAGCACGCTTGCTGCTGCTACGACAAGCCCCTGCGCGTCTGACGGAGGCACGCGGCCCCTAAGTCATCGCTTGCACTACCAAAGGTATGTGTGGCCCGTGGGCAGCTAAAGGCTTTTATTTTTGCTTTCACCTTACCACCCATGTCATCCACGGGCGTCGCAGGGATTTCAGACTTATCCACAGCCCTCACACATCCCTGCGCCAGGGTGACTGCCTCCGACTTCCCTCCCCCTTTCCTCGCATCAGCCTAACAAAAGCTATAGGGTCAGCGGCTCAAACCCACCTCTGCAGCTCCATGTTCTATACCGTACGCATCATTCCCTCCTGCTTTATAAACGCTAACGACAAACCGTTAGGGCATGCGGTGCGCCGCTGCACCATGTAGAAATACTTACAGCCAGCCCAGTGCCGGTGAGCAACACCATTTTAGCACCCCCTTTATCTCGTTACTGATCTCACACCTTAATAGGCGGTCGAGGATGACATATTGGTCCTGGTAAGCCCCTTTTTGTTGGACTATCGTTCATCCAACCCTGATGAACCGCTTCACCAGCCTGGGGGATATTCCCTCGACGTCAAAATCCTGTATCCGAGCACTCCACCCTCCGTTGCATATATCCCGCTATACATTATCAACCATCCGTTGCCTGCAACAGTCCCGCGCATCACCGCGTTCCGATACACTTACAAGACAGGCCGCTGCCCTTTGTGGGTGTCATAACCGCCACGTCGTGCAAAATGTGTTGAATTTCATAAGCAATGGCCTGTTTGGGACTTCTGCAGATGCTAAGCCGCCCTGCATCTGCACACGTGCGCACATTGCCATTGCCCGTGTTACTTATGACCCTTATATCAAAATATGAACGAAAAAAAGGGAAATATCAAAATAATAATGAGTTATTATCGTAATCTTTTTTGCCTCTGCCTATACTGCCACTGTGTTCTTAACAGTCCTCTCAAGCGCCGAAGTTTCATACTGGCCCTAAAAATGCATAAGTCTTTCATGCTCAGCCATAATTATGCTGCTGCATCGTCGCGATCGTAACATATCTAAGAATGCCCTCTACCTCAGCGACCTTCACTGAAGGGGCTTAATGATGCGCGGCTTCCCACGCGTTACTTGGCGGGTGGCTTTTGGTCATTTAAGCTGTGCATTAGCTCACTCTACGCACCTATGCCGCAGTTCAGCTGCAAAAGGCATACCTCTCTACGCTACGCATTGCTTCCCTAAAGGAATGGGATCAGGATAAGGCGTTAAACTCTTTCCCTATAACAGGCGGTGGGAAAGCATATGTTTTTGATATATCCAGCGTTGAGCCGTAGGTTTGCGCTGGTTTTGATAAATTGGTAGCGACAGCGCATTTAGATTCGTTCAGCGCATCGAAAATTATTTTACAGCAGAATACCCCATGGATGAAGGTTTTGCCCATGCGAGTGTTCCCATCCATGAGTTAGTTGCTAAATTAACCATAGCATCTGCGCAACAAGTTTCCAGGATACGTAACGTGAGCATTGGCTCACACGTCAAAAAAGGCAGTATGCGACTACAATTCACCGGCCACAACTGCCTATCTGCTCCCTACTTAAAAAAATTTGACTACAAATGAAGCGCGCTCTGTCATGATTGAAGATAATCCATGAGTGTTTGGTCAGTGATTTCCTGGGAGTAACAAAGCAGAAATTCCTTGGAGGGGACTGACCTCTATTGGAGCTTTTCATAAAATTTCATCAGACGGTCATGAGAAGCTAAGTCTGCAAGCTCAGCTTGACATTGGACTTCCAACCTATATGCGTACAGGGATACATGGACTGCCAAATTTTTTGAAGATTAATGCTGCGCCAGATTATCCACCAGCTGGAACGTTTGGACAGTTATTTCTTCATTTCATTACTGAAACTGGCCGTATGTCAATAATGTAGTGGCGGCCTGAAAAATATTATCTAACAAAATTTAGGTATTCCTATACAAGCAACAACGGAGGAAGCAGAATGGGATGGCAATACACGTTGATTTGTAAAAATTAAATGCAATGGAGATAGTGAGAGTTTTGCACCGGATATTGATTTTGAGGTTTACCGCACTCTTCTAAAAAGCGTGCACAATGTCGTGATTGAACCATTTTGGAGGTGTTTACGAGAGAAATCAATATGAAGACATATATTTTACGATGAAAATGAGCATACTTTCAACCCAGGCATCTCCGTACACACTCTATATACACGTCAGTATAGTCCCAGTAGTAATTGGATTCATTTGGAGCTTACCAATAAAGCAGGCATTTGTTCAATTGGATTTCTTTTCCACCTGTACAAGCTGTACTAGGTGAATTTTGCCCGTGGTGGAATAAGTTCACAATTGTCAATTGGATCCCAGAGCGATAAAGAAATGTTGTCTGGTCATGTACCAGAAGATGCTGTTATGCACCCAGGAAATACTATGTGCTTCAGTCAATATTTCTGTTGACTGATCACCAGCGCAGTGGCGCGTGGCGCCTGACTCAGTGACAACCAGTTTATCTTAATCTGAGCTGAGAAGTGACTACGATTGTCACAAAAACCTGCAATAATTGATGTTCTGTTCGTGGAATCATTTAGGTAATCAGGCTTTGGGCCATTGTCGTGCGTGCAACACAAATTAGATCACGATTCCTGGCACAGAAAAAGATTTGCGTCCCCTTACTTCGCCGGGTTAACGCCTAAAGAACATTGCAAACCTTATACAATGACCCTTACACCATTGCCAAGCTTCACCTTCTTTCTTATTGCCTAGTTCTAAATTGAGTTCTGGATCGCGATTCGCACAGTCCACAGCTCAACCAATCGTCGTAGTGGAAGGGTATCTAGCTATCGCTACCAGGCATGCCCAACCTGTGACTTCTACCAACTGCGAATGCACCCCAATGACCTCACCATGCCAGATCCAAACCAATCATCCGACAGCAACTGGGTTTTCCCAACTTCCACCTCGTCACTGGCCGCCTCTGGTAAGGAATCATCACTTTTTGAACTTACATCTGATCTGGGAATATCAGCAACAGTAACGTTCCAACTTCCTGTGCACAAGTGCAGCGATGACTCTGGTGAGTTTTCCCTCGGTGTTCCTCAATTCAGCATATATCTTGCGTAATATCCATTAGGCCCGCTAGGCCTGCTCGGCAAGGTTGGACTCAAAGCTACTTAGTCGACAACCTCAGGATGTTAAATTACAGGCAAGTCAAACGTAGAGTAACCTGAGAGTGCTGTCCGGTCAAAGTCCTTCAATTCAAAGTCGATCGGATCCAATTCTTCCTCCGTCAATTTTAAAAGGAGGAGGTATGAAGTTTCAAGTTATCCAAACCCCGATGGCCCGAAAAGCAGGAATCCCAATCCCATGTTGTTGTCGCAGAAGTGACCTGTCTTGAGGAGGCGCCGTTAATCAACGCAAGATTAACAACGTGCTTTTGTGACTTCAACTGGGCCCCGTAGGCACAAGTGCAGGTGAAACTAGATGTAAGGTACCTATACATTGGACGACTAACATTTGTTTACATGGTTTACATTTGTTTGAGCGGTGTTACGGTTACGAGTTCGTTTATTGGGCAGATCTCGAATGGTATTTTAGGATATGGTCGTGCTTGAGAGGGAGTTACACCTGTTAGATAGAGACCAAAGAGCCCACACCGGGCATTCTGCCCCAGGGAGAACTTTTGGTAGGCCAACTCGACGGAGTTATGGGCTTAACCAGGCTATCCAGAGGTGTAGTTTCGGGACCAAAAAGTGGATCCGAGTTGAATAAAGAAGAACGAAACTAAACAAGGTCGCAAAATTGGCGAAGAAGTCAGAAGAAGTCGATGATTCTCGGCCTTGCTGGGGCTCGGAGGCATCGTCACTCACTTTGAGTATTAAGTATTAACACGAGTGACGACGGGCCGTGCGTGGACCTGGAACTTCAAAGAGTGAGGGAGATTCTTCACCCTAAGATATGACGCCTCCGTTAGTAGAGGGGAATGCAACCCAGTGCAGCGTGACCACCATGCGCCGGCGAGTTTGGCGGAAAGAGCTCTTGGGGACTCTGGAGAATATAATCTTCCACAATTCAGGCGTACAGAAGGCTATTTGTCTCCATTCTGCGCACACCTGTGTGATTCATAGCTGAGGGTCCAATTCTGCATTATTCGAGAGGGGAAAACTGGCAGGGACACCGTCGACACTCAGCTGCATAGCATGATTTGGCTAGTTATCTCAGTAGGGAGTCTCTTGTATGGTGCCAGGGCGACATTGCGCCTATGGACCCGATCTGCCACACGTGCACGACGTGCCAGAAGATGGCTAAGATCTTCATACCACTGCCGCTGCTGTAGCCTGTAGCTCTTTATGTGCTTCCGAAAGATGAGCTCTCACGCGCAAAGCCTGATCATTATCGAGGATGCTATATCAGGATTAAGGGAGCCTTGGATAAATAGCGTCTAATGTGAAATTGAAGGATAGCGCCAGCTCCGCCCCAATGACGCTATGAATGTCTCATGGGGTCATTCCTTTTCACAGTCACCCCCGCCTTAATAAATCTTGCTCAGTGTTAAGTATACGACAGCGTTGTAGATGGCAATCTTCTACTTCAAATGTTCTTTGCTAAGGATGGAGGCTTGGTGACTCCGCGGTGGTGTTGAGAAAACGTGGTTAATTGTATAGGGCATAAGTTATAACCGTATAACTTTGAGTTTGCGCAGGTAGGAAGAAGAGAACCAAAACATATAAAACAATAGACTTCTGACTCACGCGCTGAAATGACCGCACGGCAGGTGTAAAAGAACTTTTATGCTCATGTTCAGGACGCCCAATATGCAAGTAAACTCGTCATGTCTGTGATTGGCTGCAATTGGCTAATGTGGTTTGTGTCGGTCAGGCGCTGATGATTGATGGAGTCAAAAGTTCGTTGATTCTTGAGCTGCATCACCGTCACAATATAGTGCGTCATTCAGATAGAACTCGGAACTGTGCTTCACCAGCCACCCCGGAGGAACTGGGCGCCGTCGCGACCGGAAGGGCGAAAAGCACAAGGCCTGCTAAGCAGGAAAGAGTAAAAAACGCTGGGGAGCTTGTGGATCATGGTAAGAATGTTGTTATAGAGCTGACCTGCAGATACACTCATGTACGCATTCCAGCTGTACCCCATGATCAGATAAAGTCAAGTATTGTTGTGGACATATCAGCCCTCCTGGCTAACAGCCTGGAATCAAGAAGATCTATAAAAAGCTTTCTCGTGCGCACTCTCAGCTGATAAAACGAGGGTAATGACCGTTGCCACAGGTCAGAACCAGGAAGATTGTCCGAGATTCGTTTTCTTGTAGAAAATATCAACCTTGTCCTTAGCAAGGAAATGAGTAGCGATGAGGAGAAACATGATACAAGGGCTAACCCAGGAAATTTGGTTACGTACCTCATTTATACTTCCGAGTTCGAATTATTGAGAACTCGGTATATCCAAGACCCTGACTGGGGATGGATTGACCGCCAATGTTGCGGTGATAGCCGGTCGGATTCTAAAACATTTCCCAATACCGATCTGTTTCCAAGTCAGTTAACTTATGCCTTCGTTCCGTGTCATAATTTATTTCCCATCCTTTTTCTTAGCACGTTCTTATTATCTAGCAGTAATAGAACTTGGTGACCTTTTTATATTGACTGATGAGATTATATATCCATTAGTTATAGATGTTATAGATGCACATTTGAGCGTGAGTTGATTTTCGAGTTAGTTTGTTCAACTTTGATATAATTTGTTATTGCACTCATTCTCTAGCCTACATAGACAGAATTTAGGAGTACGTATAACAAGCTAAATTTTTTATTTATTATTCACTATGGATACAATGTAATTGAGAGTTTCAATATTTTGCATAAAAATCCAAGGATGGCGGCAATGGCAAGCTCAAAATTCGGATCTGCCATGCTTGCAACGGGCCACGCAAACCAGTTGGAATGTTCCTCAATAGTCCGTTTTGATTAACGATAACGTATGATCCACTACATTACGCAACGCAAGACATTTGATTTCATTTGAAAGTGTTCTAGAGAGATACTGGCAGAACCAATAGAAGTAAATGGTACAAGGTAAGTGGGTACACAGATCGTGGTACTCACCGAGGAGAAGAAGGTAATGGCAAGCATTATAGATCAGGTGTGAGATTTTGACAGATTGCGAGCTGGTTGTTGGCGTCGTTGGTCAATTGTTTACATTTCTTCTCATTAGTGTGGTTTTATATTTTCAATAGGTAACGAGGGATGAGGTGGCGTGATACCCATTTTCCCGGCCACCGAGTCCTTTGTCGTCACTAGAGCTGATGAGCGCCAGTGGGGGAAATCTGCACCTGATCGGACCTTTTTTTTTTTTTTTTGGTTTCAAAAATTTATATTCCGCCATAGATGCGTACAGAGATGCGGTCGTACCGTTTAATGTGGGCCGTCGCGGGCGCGGCAAATCCGAGTTCGAATATTTTATTTATAAACCTGCAATATAAGCCGATACAGCCACTTTATTGTTGCATAGATGTAATTCATGTGTATTGTTGATTATACCCTCATACTGTATTACAAAATACCGAATTAAATAGCATCTCCAAAAATCAACTTTAAACTCCCATAATATTCCCTCAACTGAGCACCATCTAACCGGCATATCTTCACATATCCAAAGTGCTCACACACAGGCTGGGTCCCGACGAAAGGTTGTGGTAGCCAAAAATCTTGGTCCAGATGATCTTGATGTAATTGACTCACAGCTGCTTACCTGGATCAAGGCGGGACTTCGAGTGCAGTTACTGCTATGGCCTAGAAATCGGGTTATCAATTACAACTGGCTGCTCAAAAACATGCCTGATGCTGCAGATGTACTTGTAATGAGTACAGGAAAGGTGAGCATGGTGATCTTCACATTGAATTTGAGGTTGGTTCAATTTGCAGGAACCCCAGATCGACAAAGAGCTAGCGGAGGTAAGACCGCCACCCATTAGGGTTAGATTAATCAAAACATTTAAATCAAATAGTAGACAACAAAGCTTCTTTAGCCGTAGCGGGGGAGGAAGGGGTTCTGGGCGACGTGCGGATGCTAGGGAATTGTGTTAGGGGTAACGAGAGAGCCATGCAAACTAGAATCACACTTCGAAACTGGAGAAATATCTGAGGGATGATCTCTTCAGTAGCGAGGTCCAGCCCAGGAGTTGAAACAAACGTGGGACCACCCAGATCAACAAGCTGCCTAGGGGTTGGATAATGTTGGATCAACTCGAAATTAGCTGAATTAACGCCACTCACCACTGGCAGGCTCCGGCACATTGAAGTTGTGTGTCGTTGGATACCTCGGGGTGGAGGGGAGGAGTATATAGGATCTGAGGAGGGGAATCTCTGGCCCAGAGACTGCTCGTTGGTCTGTAGTTGTTGTCTCAAGAGTAGAAATAGCTCAATCCTTGGACTCTGGTGTATATTCATCGCTCCAGTGAAGCCTATGGGGTCAACATGCACGTGCCAGCAATTTCTTCCCACGGCTTCAGTGAAAATGCGAAGAATTTCCCACGTTTTGGCGGGGAATAACCTCCTTCGAAAATACTTTCGAACTCGGAATCTACTATTACATAAACACGTTTGAGAACGTGATGTAAACCTAAGTCGACACCACGTGATTTGAAGGACAGATCGCAAGGGACTGATGTAAAAGTAAAGGAAACGAGTAATAGTACACGCACAAGGCTAAGTAACATAGGGCTCCTCTAGGGAATCCACCCCCGAGTGACTTGCCTCAATTTCATCCCTTAAGACATGCGACAATCGTGGTTGATATAGAAGTATGTCCTCTGGGCTACCGTCTGCAACAATGAGTATTACTCTGGGAACGCGAATGTGTTCAGGTTGTTATCAAGGAAGGAAATAAGCGAGAAAACGTTTAAATCCTCCCCTTGGTGCCATGGCCTTTGATAGTTAGGACATGAATGTAGGATATGCATCCTGGTCTCCTCTGCTAAGAGGTGAACGTCTACCGGCTCCCCGGGGGGTTGAGGTAGATCACAGTTGCAGTGGTATGGGGGTTCAAAGTTAAATCTCTTTCGAAACACTCCGATGGGAGCGTGATTTGTGATGCAACGCACAAATCGCGCGGTGAGTTTATTTGAATAAAACACGTTAGACAACCATGAGCCTCCGTGGAGGGAACTTGGTTTGATATACTTCCCACCGGCATCAGTGAGATGTACGAAGTTGTGTCCAATATACGACGGCTTCATGAATTCGGATATCCATGAGTCATTCGCATTCTGAACGGCTATGCGTCTTGCCCAAGCAAGGGAGCAGGGTGAGTTCTCGAGTGCAATTACTTTTAAAGAAGTAGCCGCTTTGTCGGCCTCGATATGTTCGCTGAAGTGGCAGTCTTTGGGAGTCCAGTGGAAGATGATTCGTCTAGCTGGGTTAATTGCTAACCAAGGGAAATAAATCGTGGATATCTTCAGTGACCAGTCAAGGCCGGTGTGAAGAGATGTGTTGAACGCGTTTTTAATGGCTGATTGCGAGTCAGAAAAGATGTGTATGGTATTAAGATGGGCGGTTGGGAGGCCGTCCTTAGCCAGTGAAGTGATGTGAGAGAAGCCGCCTTCGATGGCAGCGAGCTCTGCATCAGTTTCGGTAGCTCTGCCAATTGTGGTAGAGTTAAAATAGAGATTCCCATCAATCCAACAAAAATCACATTTGAAGCTTAGATTTACTAGCAAAGTGTATTCGCATATATTAAAAAACATCAAATATAGTTTTGAAATTTGTGTAAGAATAAAATGTATCCTTCAATTGCAGAAACAATATGTGTTCGCGATTTCGGAGGTCGGACTCCGGATATTAAAATAGAAAATGATCGATTACTTCTTTCCAAATATGGCTTAGTCTGATCAATTGCGACATTCGCGAGAAGTAAAACTGTCACCAACAAGCAAGCCGTCTTTCTTTCTTCTTCTTTGACAAAAGAAAAAACATAATAAAAGATGTCTCAACATTCCCATGTCTGAACAATCCATTAATTTCACATGTATTACACAAATAAAATTGTCAAAGAAAACATAGGTAAAACATATGTGAATAACATATCAAAAAGATTTTCCATTGAAATACAAAAATAATAACATAAGAATAACATACTCCGGAAAATTAAAACATATCAGGAAATCCAAACATACTTATATGACACTCGCCATGCGGCGGTGGATTGAAAAGGGGGTTGGGGCATAGATCTGTCACAGATAATAGAGGCAGACGAATGGTCGAGGAGTGACTGCTCGAATAGATTTCTGATCTGTTCGTGGCGGTCATGATAGAACAGCTTCCTGTCCTCTTTGCCTTTGGGAGGCGTTGGACAGTCAAAGAGGAATTGCTCTGGGATGACATCGAGAGGACGTGATCCCGGGGCAGACATAGGATGGACAGGGTTAATGTCCATGGTAGAGAGATGACGCATTCGATATGCATCATTGACGGAGGATTTACAATCTCTCGGATCGAAATCGGAGAGGTTGCGAGCTGAATACTTATGATCACCATAAATGATGTTATGGAGAGCATGAGTGGTTGGGAGGTAATGCGTTCGTATAAAGCTTCTATCGACTAACTTTTGAATATGAAAGTGGATAGGAGTAAGTCCAGCAAGGGTTTCGGCACTGCCAAAAGGTGAAGTGCGAAAAGCTCCAGTAATCCATAAAGCAGCGCGTCGTTGCATTTGCTTCATGAGGTTTAGTTTGCCTTGATGGCGTGGATGTCGCAATGGCAGGGGCGACGGTGATATTTGTCTATCCTACCCCGCTCGTTTTGATGTCCCGTTCTCTCTCTTTTTCCTTTCCACAACTCGTATTCTGACCAAATGACTTCAAAAACCCTTGTACAGCCTCTTTTGCTGCTCCAACCTCAACCCACCCTTCTCCCTCTCTTGTTCTTTCTCTTTCGCCCTCTCACCCATGCCCGACCCGTATCTGGCTCTAGGAAGATCGACACTAGCCGGGTGAAAAGTCACCTTTGGCTTGTAGAACGCTTGGCGGACATGTGGGTACTTGCTCAGGTATGCAAGCAGTTGTAGACTCAGAAGCACATCCTCATCCAGGTAAGGCCCAATATCGACATCCCGGGTATGATGTGTCCCACTACTACTAGTCCTTACTGGCCTATCTATTCCCGTAGCTTCGACATACGTCCTCGTTCGATTGGCGTTACCGCGATGATGATGTACCACGGGCACGTTTCGACTTGGTGTTCCCATAACAGCTGTCCCGCCCGTCATCGGTAAACTGATGACACCTGCGCGAGGGGTGACATCGGGTGCCTCACTCACAGCTGTATTTCGTTGCCTCCCGGGTTCAAGGTTCAATCCTCAAGGGGTAGTGCCTTTGTCCATCGCTCCTGGAGCTCCAGGTGGTGCGCCCATCGCAAAGTCATCATTGGGTTCGAGAGAAACAATTCCATCTTCCACCCCTGCTCCATCGCCAACACCGCTGACATTGTTAATGATGATATGTAAGTCCTGAACAAGCTCCATAGCACCAACTTCACCAATAGGAGGACATCGGACACAATACCGACTGCTCGTCGACTAAGTGACAAACGGCTGTGGGCATGGGGCTAAGGGTGGCGCTCGGAGGAAGGGGAAGCTGAAGTAAGGCAGCCGTGATCCTTGTCAATATCACCATCGTCTTTGGTCTCCGTATCTGGACGGGACGTATCAGTAGATGGCGATGGGAAAGGGCAATGTTAGCGAGCTTCGGTGTCAACAGTCGGGGTTGGGTCCCAGACAGGACGGGCAATGATGGCGCGACTTGAAATAACTACGGAACCCGTATGAGTACCTGATTCGACGGGTGTGGCAGGTGTGGAGACGTCTGTTGACATCTCGGTGTTGCTATTGGTTGTAGAGGCGCCACCAGAAATAGTGACGCTAGGACTAGGAGAAACGTCCATAGAAGTATCCTATGCACCATGAGTTCTGGGAAAAAAAATAAATGAGTAAAAATATCACCATACTCCCAGTTGAACCTGTTGTTCGATGGAGATCTGGCGTTGAAGTTCTCTGGCTAGTAACGCAGCTTGCTCCCTGTTTCTCTGTTGTATATGGGCTTCGCGCCAGGCTTGCCGTTGCTCCCTCGTCTCTCTTGGTATACCTGTCGCACTCGAGCTCGGCCCTACTGCAAATCCCTTATTCGCAAGCCACGCCTCTAAGATGCACCCTACAACATCAAGTGTTCCTGCCTGAACAACACGGCTCCGAATGGGTTCCGAGCCCCTAACGCCAATATTGACAACGCACTGAAACGCTAGCAAAAAGCAGTACGCTGCTTGCTTGTCGAAAGAAGTCGGGTTGAGTGTGGGGGTGAGTCGTGAGGGCTGTAAAAGAGTAAATAATGAAGGATTATCCGCTTTTTGAAGCCACTTACCCCGCTGGTTGTAGAGTTGCGACATTATACAGACGGCCTTGTTTTGGGTTGGAAATGCGAAATTTGATTCACGCATTCTGAGAAGGGTGGTTTCACCAACTAAAAGCTGAAAGCTTTAAAGCCTCAGGGTCATCGGACACAATACTGACTGCTCGTCGACTAAGTGACAAACGGTCGTGAGCGTGGGGCTGGGTGGCGCTCGGGGGAAGGGAAGCTGAAGTATGGTGGCGGCAATCCATGTCAATATCACCATCGTCTTAGGTTTGAGGGGCACGATTCCGTCTTCCACACCTGCTCCGTCACAGACACCGCCGACATCATTGAAGATGATATGGGCATCTGCACTAAGCTCCATGGCACCAACTTTACCCGTAGGCGGATCGTCGGACATAATAACAACTGCTCATTTGCTAAGAGACAAAGGTCCATGGGCGTGGGGTTGAAGATAGCGCTCAGGGGGAGGGATGCCGGCTGTGGTCCATGTTGATATTCCTGTCGTCTCCGGACTCCGCATTTGGATGGGATGTATCAGTAGATGGCGATGGAGAAGGGCGATGTTAGCGGCTTTTGGTGTCAACAAACGTGAGGCGAGGTTATCGACGACCGACAGACGGGAGAGACGATACTTGACGAAGCGCTTAAGATGATGAAATCACAGGAGCATGATAGGTTAGGAACCGTTTAATGTGGGCCGTCGCAAGCGCGGCAGATCCGAGTTCGAACAAGATTTTATTTATAAACCTACAACATAAGCCAATACAGCCACTTTATTGTTGCATAGATGTAATTCATGTATATTGTTGATTAAGACAAAGAGCTAGTGGAGGCAAGGCCCCCACCCATTAGAATTAGATTGATCAAAACATTGGAATCAAACAATAGACAAAAAAGCTTCTTCGGCCGTAGGGGTGGAGGAGGGGGTTCTGGACGGCAGTCACTAGACGAGGTTGTAGGGGCTTCACTGTCGGTTTTGTGAGCATTGGGCCGACCACAACAACACCAGATTACGTAGACTACAGCTGCTACAACCATTAGGCCAAAGGACCAAGGACAATGTCGTCGGTCGATGCTTTCTGCAATTTGAATACGCCTTGCACAGGGGTGGCAGGTGGTGTCGGAGTGGGTGTTGTCAAAGGAGGTATGGAAGTTGAGAGACTTGCAGTTGGGGGAAGTATTGTGCTAGGAAATATTACAGTAGGTGCTCTGTTGAGATGTCAACTTTAATAGAGATAAGCGAGAAGGGGAGAAATCTAGACGCACGAATTGTGTACCACCCTTAAGGTAAAATTGCTGATGTCCAGCCGGGTGTTGAAAGAGTTGGGGGAAATTTTTATCGCCAGTCATAGTTGTGGAGTTGGGAAGTATATAACACCCTCGCCCAAGGGTAGGGTACACCCTTCCATATGTCGGGGGTAGGGCAAGGGTAGGCAAGGGTATACCATGTACATAAAAAATCAAATTAAGATACTGTTTATACAACTTAGCACTTTAATTAATAGCATCCCACCCATTTTTGTAACATTCCTCTTAATTATTCAGTTGTAAAGTTGGCTTCCATGTGACTTGATCATATAGACTAAAAAAATTAATTTTGCCAACCTACCCTCCAAATATCCAAGGGTATGACCGAGGGTAAATTCTCGCTACCCTACCCTCCACCCCACGTCCCCCCCCTCTACCCCGAGGGTGCCGGCTACCCCTGGCGGACACTAACGGTTGATGTATCAACTACTTATTGGGTTGGCAGTTGATGCGTCATCTAACGTCAAGAAAAATACTACTTTGGAATGTATTTAATAAATCAACGTAGCAGGTTAGTTGTACTTCCAGACACATAGCATACCATTGGTCATATTCTAGACATATAAAACTCTGTAAAGATGTTGCGCTATAGAGACTTAGGGCAGTCATATAGGTAACAATATGGGATATACTATAATACAGCACGATACGGCAAATATCAAATGTAGTCGTTTTGGGGTTGGGACGTGGCGTAAGGTAATTATGGGGTGAACATGTGACTGGGGCTTGTTAATTATTGATGGGTTAATAGTGGGTGATGGTGCAATGAGCGGGTGGACGGATCGATAGCATATATCTGAATGTAAATAGCCAAAGTGGCTGTGTCCTGGTGAGTGGCTGTAAGGGGAACTCCATTTCTCCCTTACTTCGCCGACCCACGACTCAGTTATCCCGCCGACTTACGATACAGTCCCCTTGCTTACTTCGCGCTCACTCAATTACATTCGCTACATTGCACACTCATTACCTACGCCCGCACGCGCCCCCACTCTCTACTTCGCGCGCAGTTCGCCGCCGGACTTCGCACTTGTTCGGGCTATCGAGGGCACGGTCACGTGACCTTCGCGAGCCCAACGCGTGTCGTCGTACCGCACCGGGAACGTGTACTTAATGTAGTACCAGTATATAGACACAACTGACGAAGGCGAGGACCCTTAGAGTATTCTCTTAGGATCCCCCTCGTCAGGTACGTACATGTGTAGTATATGGTGAATACATTCACTTAGGATCCCCCTCGTCAGCCCGACTTAAGAAACCCGACCTCCGAGTCAGCTAAAACCCGACCTCCTCCAGTCGGTTCCACTTAGTCGCACGCGCGCCGAGGTTGCCCTTACAATGGAGGCTCCTTAGAGTATTCTCTTAGGATCCCCTCCTCAGGTACGTAGTTACATACTGTACATTAATAGACTATACTTAGCATCCCCTCCTCAGCGTCGTCCGCTTTCTCTAAGTTCGCGCGCACTCCGCCGGAGTTGCCCTGACAGAGCCCCTGATGTAATGCCCGACTACAACCTGCGTTGAAAGGGGTATTCTACTCTTAAGTGTATAAAATCAAAGATATGATCTCACACTACTCCTCTAATACACAAAAAGGCAGAAGTACGCCTGTAAGTTCGTGGGTACAGATATAGAAATATCACTGGATTTGACTTCAAAAGATTAGTCACTCGTGCGTGGATGTAACAATCTTTCAGAACGGTTTGTTATATTAAACCAGTGTGTGTGGGGGTATTGTAGTCTTATTGCTCTCAACGAGACAATTTTAACTAAGTGCGCGTGCGCGTGTGTGTGTACATATAACACTGGGGTAGAAAAAGGACTATACCAAATAGCCTAGATCTCAAATACGATCAACAAGGTCTTGCTGTTACAAGGAAGGACTCCAACTGAGTCATCTCGTCAATGGGGCTTGTCACGAATACCAAATTCTGACAAGTCTTTAATCAAAGTTCTTACCGTTACGAGGAAGGATTCTACTGAATCGTCTCGTCAACAGGGCCTATCACAAATACCAAATTCTGAAAGGTCTTTAATTAAATACCAGCAATCTGGATTTCTATTCAAGTTCTTAGGTTCTTAGTTCGGTCAAGTTTCTGAAGTGATCACTACTCTGTTATTCAAGTGCTACTGCAAATGAAGAGGTGGATTCCCTTGCTCTTCCTTACAGGTTTGGTGGGTTTATATACAGTTTAGAGAGTAAAGTAACAATTAAAGAACAAATAATTAGAAAGCCCGAAACGGAGTTGTACTGCCCACGTGCGCGTGTATGTGAGTCAGCTTTTGAGTGCCAAGAGTGTTGAACTCCTGGTTATACCAATAGGATTGTTAATCCTAAAGTCTAGGCGTTGCAATTTTACTGTTAAACAGTATATCATTTTGGTGCACGCTTGCGCGTGGCTGACTAAGCGTAGTCGGTACGCTTAATTTGGAAACGTCGGTGATTGTTCCATTAGTTTGGTCCCGGTTACTTCTCGTTTAGTCACCGGTCTCGTCCTATTATTAAAATTTTCATCTTATCGATACTATCGTTCACAAACACTCCCGAATTGTCGTATGATAATAATTCTTTTGGGTACCAGCACAGTTCCGTTTACACGGGGCTGAGTCACTGCCAAGTCTAATCTGGTCTGCGGGGTGCTGCCCATTTGGTTCGTCTTCTGAGTGGACAAGTTGTGATAGAACGTCATAGGTCACGTGGTCACGTGCACAGGTACGCGTGCGCGTGTGTCTATTATTGGCGATTCTTAAGCCGTAACCGGGCATACATAGGAGGCTCTAATGTACAGATACCATCATATGTGTCCACTGTACTTAGTAGTGTAGTGTGTAATGACCGTTCTAACTTGTTTTGACTACAAGGGCAAAGATAATCCCTATTAGTCCTCGCACGTCCGCGTGTACGGCTGTAATATGATTAAATAATCGTAAATTGCAAAATTACAGGCCTGGGTGGTTGCACACCCTATCAGCGTTCCTGGTAGGCCAGCCTACAGTGTGTTAACATACTCTCCTCAACCAGAGCAGCGTCTCTGTCACTCTGAGAGAGCTTGAGCTCCTCCCACGCCTGCTCACATAGATTGTCTGCTTGTACGAGGGCGTGGTGCTCCAATTGTTCAGCCATGATGAAAACTTCGTTAGTGGTAGTGCGTAAGGCTGCGTTTCGATAACTATCTGCCTCCTGTATAAACTCTTGTCGCCTTGTAACAGCGTCCCACTTGTTGTCCTTGTCACTCCATGTTATTGGTAGGGTCCGTCAAGGGTAGTCGGTACCCTCAGGGTAAGGGTAGGGGTGAGCGGAGGGTGTGGAGTAGGGTAGCAGAACTGTACCCTTGTCTCACCCTCCAATATTTGGGGGTGGCACCGGTTGAAACATGTGACTAGTCAAGTCACAAGACTAATTGTTTTCAGAAGGTCGTATCATTCTAAATCACCTCCGTAGCAACATGCGGCCCCCCACCTCCTGCGCACCCCTGTGCCTCGGGAGTTGGATCCATGCTGGAGCCATTAACAATAAGGATACCCCCGTAGCCATCAACCAGTTACCTGATATTAGAGACGAGGAGGAAGGGTATGAAGAGGGGTGGGATAATACTAATAAACTGTTATGTATGTCGTTATATACAAATTTAAATAGTTACCCTTGAAGCTTACCCTGCGGGTGGTGTACCCCCCGCTACCCTCCACCTACCCCCGGCATTAACGAGGGTGTACCCTACCCCCGAACGCAGGTAGGGTAAACTCGCGGGTACGGGTGCGGGTGACCAAAACTTACCTGAGGGTTACCCGTGACGGACCCAACTTATTGGCTCCGGCTCCCCAAATATAATGCTATGGGCCCAGCAATCTTTGAGAAGAATTCGACACGCTGGGTGCCGGTGATGGTACCAAGTACGCTCCAAGTATGTTAAATAAAACCTAAACACTCGGATGCTCCTCCTATCAAATAAAATGCAAGAGGAAAATCTCCTAGATGACAAATGTAAGGGCAACTCCGGCGGAGTGCGCGTGAACTTAGAAAGAGCGGACAACGCTGAGGAGGGGATCCTAAGTATTGTCTATTAATGTACAGTATGTAACTACGCACCTGAGGAGGGGATCCTAAGAGAATACTCTAAGGAGCCTCCTTCAGGGGGGAGAGTGCTATATACCTAGTACTACATTAAAGACATGTTCCCGGTGCGGTACGACGACACGCGTTGGACTAGCGAAGGTCACGTGACCGTTCCCTGGCTAGTCCGGCGGCGAACTGCGCGCGAACTAAGGAATGGGGGTGCGTGTGGGCGTAGGTAATGAATGCGTGGTGTAGCGAATGTAAGTGAGTGAGCGTGAAGTAAGCAAGGAGACTGTATCGTAAGTCGGCGGGATAATTGAGTCGTGGGTCGGCGAAGTAAGGATCGGCGAAGTAAGGGAGAAATGGAGTTCCCCTTACAACAAAAGCAAAAGGTTAGTAGACCGCCGAAATAGAGAAGTATACCAGTGAGTTAAATCGGCGAGTTAAGACTTGAGCGCGCAACAGTGACTAACAATCTCGGAAACAGGAAGACTTATTCCGTCGGCGGCGCAAGTGCACAAAGTGCGACTTATATGCTGTGTGTCAGGTATGAAGCACTTTGCGTCACAAAGTTAAACCGAACTATAGAATGTTTAAAGTATGCACCGTCTTACTTTGCCGAAACGTAGTAATATCGACAAGGCAAGAACTTCGCTCAAGTTATGGGTTCTAAGTGTGTTTTCAGAAAGCACAAGAGCAACTCTGAGAGCGAAATAGAGAGGGGTGAGATAAAGTATGATATTCTCTAGACACCGAAATACAGAGGTTTTTATACCTAAGAAAGCAAGTATCTAAATAAGGTAAACTGGTTAAATTTTCAAAGGATATGAAATGTCCGAATGACAAAGACGAAACGAAATAAAGGTATAGAGCGACGGCGGAGTCTTGGACTAGACAACAAGGGGCGACGATTGTATTCCGGAAGACCGGGCACCCGCAATGAGGTACGAATTGCGCGATGTCGAAGTCCCGAACTTAAATGAATGACGTTGGTCGAAAGGAAAGAGGTCTTCAAAAGTCGGTGAGATGAAGTTCGTAATATTGTGATACCTTGTAGATTCTTAATACCTAGCGTTAGGGACTAACTTGGTACTGAACGAAAAAAAACCGCAGTCGCGACCGAATATGGTATGGTACGGTACGGATCAACCCTTAACCGCGGGTGCCACACTGGGTGCTGCCTGCTTGCACCTCTGAGCAATATTTTGCATGTTGTACTGTCAGTTATGATCTGTTTGACTTGAGGCAGGATTCTTTGGAAAGCTAAGAATGGGGGCATCTTTTCATCCATAGCTACAAGTAGGATATACATAATATTGATTGCTTTTCATGTTATCAGAGTGTCAAAAAGTAAAAATAGAGCATAAATTTCAGTTATACTAAGCTTCAGATGCCATCCTTTGTTGTACCATCTCAGATATCACCTTATATCCTGGAAAGAGAGGTGATTTCATCCAAGATCCAAGTCCCATCCTTGCTTTGAATGTCTGTGAAGACATATTATGTTGCTGTAAGGGGAACTCCATTTCCTCCTTACTTCGCGCCGATCTAGGCTTACTTCGCGCGCACTAACACTCACGCCCGCACCCCGCCGAACTACGATCCCGACTCTACTACTTATCGCCCGTTCTCCGTACTTACATTCCTTAGATCGCACGTTTGTTACATACGCCCACAGGCACCACACTCGTTACTTCGCGCACAGTTCACCGGTGGACTTCGCACTCGCTCGGACTATCAAGGGCACGGTCACATGACCTTCGCTAGTCCAACGCGTGTCGTCGTACCGCACCGGGAACGTGTAGTTAATGTAGTTTTAGGTATATAGCCCACCCCCCCTGATGGAGGCTCCTTAGAGTATTCTCTTAGGATCCCCTCCTCAGGTACGTAGTTATATACTGTTACATTAATATATATGTACTTAGGATCCCCTCCTCAGCGTCGTCCCGCTCTTCTAAGTTCACGCGCACTCCGCCAGAGTTGCCCTGACAGTTGCATGAAGTTGACATGTCTGCAACCATTAGAAAAAGCACGCTCAGCATCAACTGAAGTGGCTGTTGATCACATTAGAGAGAGAAATATAAATCAATTGTATGCATACCTGGTGCAGAAATAAAATCAAGTGCCATACTTGCAACCATTGGGCAAGTTGATAGAGCCTTGTTCCAATATGACATATAACCACCTGCTTGAGTGATAGTTTCTGATGAAACCACAGGCTCTGAAAGATATGTTTCAATGTGGTCTAGAGGAAACATAGATGCTGAGGCTTTTGGTGGTGCTGCCCATTTGGAAGTCTTCTGTTCAAATGGAGTCAGTGATAAATTTATCTACCTGGTGAATGCGGTGCCTTGAAGGTTATGAACAGGTGTAGTAAACACGTAGGAGAATATAACATACTGTGAATCTTCCAGCTCTATTCCTAAAATAAGGAATGAGACAGGGCTCATCTCATGGAGGGCGGCCCCACCAGCTGCAAGGCGTGAATCTTCTTCCTCAGCAAGTTCCTTCTGGATTCAAGCCTCTGTAAGCCCTGTAGAATGCATTAGTGAATGAAACAAAACCCAAAGCTACCACTCACTTGATCCAGTGATGTAGTAAGGATTTTTCACCCGCCTTGGATGTGGTGTAGTCTCCCATGTTACACACATGGCCTCCCACTGGGCCACTAAGTCCTTGGGCAGAGTTGCAGTGAAGCCGCAGTGGCCCTCTACTTGGACGTTCCTCTCCTTAACAGCTGAACAATACCGGTGCATCAATGTTGCGCCCATCCCTACGTATTTTTGCCAATTCCAGAACCCAAAGTGGTCATCTAACACATCTTGACGCGAACCTGGACCTTGGGTTTTTGTGGCGTTCCCTAGGGCGTTATGGCCAGCCCATATCCTTTCTGGACACTCTCCATCCGTCAGACCAACCCCAGGGGCAAAGTTGCACAAATACTGCTCGTGATTTGATTTCTTATGGCTAGGCTCGTGTAGCTTAGGAATTAATGGAACAAACTGCATTTGGGAGGGCGGGGTGATGTTTGACGGCCAATGCTGCATGCGTTGCGCAAGATTCGTAAACCATTGACATGCTATGTTGTAGCTTAAAACGGCGAGGGGTAGATTGGAGGACTGAAGCGCAGATCCAACTAGGTAGTTGTAAGGGGAAGCCCACTTCGAAGGCCAACTTCAACTTCAACTTCAACTTCAACTTCGACAGCAAACGTCAAACTTCGAACTTCGACTTTGACTTTGACGTCGAACTTCGACACGCGCACTTCGCACTTCGACACGTAGCCCCAAGCAATGTATATCACTGTTTGTACACTCTGTGCCACGTAGCAACAATAGTGTACCATTTCCATTGTAGTATAGAGTATATAGACTCCAAGGCTAGATGGGGATCCTTAGACTATTCTCTTTGGATCCCCTCTAGGTAAGGAGACCGGACTTGTACCTTAAGCTATTAATATATTTACTTTGGATCCCCTCTAGTTCGCATTTCGAAGTTCAACCTTCGCAGGTCGTAAGTTCGACGTTCGGCTCAGTTCGACCCCTTCGACTTCGCCGACCTAGGGTCGCCCTTACACACACATTTTCTGAGGCCAGACATTGAACATCATATGACGGTAGATAAAATCAAAGCCGATCTGCTTGCCGATCTCGATGATAAGGAGGTCAGTGAAGGGAGTATCGCGCGTTGGGCCATATACTCACAATATTTGAAAACATCTAGCCATTCCCACCCACAGATCATGATGGACCAATGCAATCGCAGGGACTGGTCATGGTGCCAGTTAATCCGGTTCGTGCTTTCTTATAGTGAGATATTGTATCCTGACAGCGCCATCCTCACAGTCTCTTACTAAAAGAGAGATACTTTCATTGCATGCGGAAGTTAAAGCCCTCCAAATTCGGTATGGCTTAAGCTACAAGGATGCTGCGCACCGGCGTTACCTAGCCGAACTTGAGAAACTCAATGCACAGGACACCACTATCAACATCATTAATTCAATTCTATCGGATATTAAAATCTCTAGCAATAGTCTATTACACAGGATCAAACAGGATAATGATAGTGTGGGTACTTCAGGCAGTTCAGAAGCTACGGAGACCCATGATTCGTAACAAGATAGTTGTTTTCATACTGCTATAACAATGTTCCCTCTGTCACTTTATCATTGTATACTCTTTTTTGTGGACCAGCTACTGTGTGGCGGCTACCGGGCTGTATATTGTTGTGGTTGCGATGCCGGCATAATCGTCTAACCCATATATGGTAGGTGTTTGTGTTTATTTAATCGTAGTTGAAAATTTGAGCGCCGCGGACCCCCAATGCTCCAGTACATAGTATTTGTCCGTTGACTGGATCCTCCAATACATTGTAGCTTACCTATATGTTCCTCACTCGGTGTCCCTTTTCGAACTCCAGTCGGAGTTGCCCTAACACCACGCCCTTCCCACCAAACCATCTCGTCAAGGTAGGTCTGGCGGTGGTGCTCCATCCATGCAACGTGAGGCCATCTCTATGCTTGCAGGGCAAGGTTGAGTCAAGACACAACAAACCTGCACTGATACTCACTGAGACATGACTCTTTCCCTTTTTTTGCTTAGCCACAGGAGGACGGGGTTCATCTAACTGTAAGGGGAACTCCAATTCCTCCTTACTTTTTATGCTCGCGCTTCCTACTCCGCTGAATTACGATCCTGTAAGGGGAACCCCCTTACCGACTCCCGTGTTCACTTTTCCGACCTCCTTTTCTTTCTTCTTCTTTGACAAAAGAAAAAACATAATAAAAGATGTCTCAACATTCCCATGTCTGAACAATCCATTAATTTCACATGTATTACACAAATAAAATTGTCAAAGAAAACATAGGTAAAACATATGTGAATAACATATCAAAAAGATTTTCCATTGAAATACAAAAATAATAACATAAGAATAACATACTCCGGAAAATTAAAACATATCAGGAAATCCAAACATACTTATATGACAAATTTGGCAAGGAAAAGACTGGAAGCGACACCCGAGATCTCATCGCAATCTAAACCCGAAATGGCGCGCGCGTCGGGGGCGCATTTTGAGGCAAGCATCACGCATAGCGGCAAGGGCAGGGAAGCAACAATACCCAGCTTCCATATTTGGGAGTTCATTACAGTAAAAATGATACATCAAAATTGACTCTAACTAGAGGGATACATGTATTATGCGATGTACTGTAGCTCCGATACGTGATATATCACCCTGCCAATGTCTGGTGCCCATTCCCAACTCAGTTCCCAAATGTACGAGTACGAACGTTCGCAAACGTTCGGCCGACAACCACCCAGTTACCGACCTCATTTACCGACCATGTAGTTACCAACTACGTTACTGTCAGGAGGGGATCCAACTCCGGCGGAGTGCGCGCGCGAAAGACTTAGAGAAGCGGACGACGCTGATGTAACAACACACCTGATGGAGGGGATGCTAAGTATAGTCTATTAATGTACAGTATGTAACAATATGTACAACACACCTGAGGAGGGGATCCTAAGAGAATACTCTGAGGAGCCTCCATCAGGGGGAGTGGGCTATATACCTAAAACTACATTAAAGACATGTTCCCGGTGCGGTACGACGACATGCGTTGGACTAGCGAAGGTCACGTGACCGTGCCCTTGATAGTCCGAATGAATGCGAAGTCCGGCGGCGAACTGCGCGCGAGGTAGCGAGTGGGATGCCGGTGGGCGTATGTAACGAGTGTGCGATCTAACGAATGTAAGTGCGGCGAGCGGGTGGTGAGTAGTGGGATGAGGGTCGTAGTTCGGCGGAGTAGGAAGTGCGAGCGTAAGTGCGCGCGAAGTAAGCCTAGATCGGCGCGAAGTAAGGGGGAAATGGAGTTCCCCTTACAGTTACCGACCCCACCCCAAGTCAAACCCAACTCACACAC
This sequence comes from Collybia sordida, assembly GCA_037014335.1. Lineage (NCBI taxonomy): Eukaryota > Fungi > Basidiomycota > Agaricomycetes > Agaricales > Clitocybaceae > Collybia > Collybia sordida. The sequence goes on from JAYKXK010000002.1 coordinate 84,686, forward strand.
TCATTCACGTTACATTCGTTACCACCACGCTCCTTATACCGACACTCCTTCACCGCTCCCCAACTGATGCGCGACTTGTCGGGAACCCAGGGACACGCCCATGTGATCCCTTACCGACAACGCGTGTCATCGTATCGCACCGGGAACGTGTAGTTAATGTAGCATCTTGTATATAGACATAGACCACTAGCTTGAGGACCCTTAGAGTATTCTCTTAGGATCCCCTCCGCTAGCACGACCTAAGAACCCGACTTCCCCCAGTCGGTTTCCACTCGGTTGCACGCCCGCGGGGTTGCCCTTACAACCTCCAGGACAAGTTTTGTAACAGATTGTTGTGAGTTCAGTAGTCTTTCAGTGCCTCAAGTGCATATGACCCAATTCTATAGTGAATCTGGAGACTATACAGTGTAGAGACGGTGGTAAAAGACTAAAGGCTAAGTTAAGCTATGTGGCTGTGCTACCTACTTGACCTGTCCGTTACAAGTTTACACCATACCAAGGCACCAGAGGCCATTTATCCAAACCAGATCTGTCAGGGACCGTTCCCAGTCGTCTCCTATTGTCTCCTAGTTGTCTAACTTGTCCCCCATCATACTCACCAACAGTGTGTGAGCCCAGTTGTCCAGAATCGCATCAGACACCACAGAGGTTGTTGAAGCAGGATACGAAGATGTACAGGACTGTGTACATACTAAGCTATACTACTGAACCTCACCTTTGTGTAAGAGTACTTGCTAGAGTGCGAGAGAAGGTTGTTAGACCGTTATTCTATTAAGGATGATAGATACATAGTTTATATAGTATTCTAGAGTGCGCACAGACCGTCTAAGGTGTATGGTAATGTGTGTGCGTGTCACATGCAAAGTAAGTAAATGAGAGAGCGATGATTTAATTTCAACAGAGGTGTATCCCAGTTTGCCCACCAGCATAGACTTGATTTAAGCGCATCACAGTCATCCAGAATTGTCCCATAGCCGTGTTTGAATGCTCTGTAGCAGGCCTGAATGCTCAGGATCATTCCCCTTCATGCTACCATCAAAATTTCGCATATTTTGGACTCAAGGCAATTCCCCACCATTCCCTCTCTTCTCAGGACCATTTAGATTGTTTAGTACCCCCAATTACACTCAATTACATCCCCCATCACCGCTTCCAGTCCTTCATTGAATTTTGTCACCTCCAGGACAGTCATTGTCACTTTTATGATACAACATTCCCTTCCAAACCACCTGATGATATTCCCACATTATCTGGCTAGTTTCTATGGTCCCCTTTGTTGTTTAATTCCCCCACATTCATCCTTCCATCTCCTCATTCTTTTATTACATCCAGTTTCGCATTTTTGCTATTTTTAGATTACATCCATTTAACCCCTCCCCCATTGCTTTTTCAACTAACAACTTTTATCCCCCATAATTCACTCCTTCTCCTACTCAGCTTTGCATTGAAACACCCCCCAGAATTTTTCCCATCCAGTTACCTTTGCTCCAGTCTCACCAATCACCTTTTGGATGTATTGGTGTTCCTTTCACTACCAGATTGACTGGGGACAGTCAATATCTAGTCCAGGGGAGATGACAAGCATCTAGATGCTCTAGGCATGTAATCCTACTGATTATATTATCCCCTTCATTTGATTAGATTACATTTCGATGTTTTCTATTTTTAGTGTACCTGTGTCTGGAGGTCACATGTTAGATATGGGATATTCCAGACTTTATAGGGTGATTTTAGGTGTAGTTTTACATATAATAACATTCCTTTACCTTCATGGGATCTACATTATCACCGGGGCAAAGTAAGAAGGAAATGGAGTTCCCCTTACAGGATCATGGTGGCATGACTGAATTGTCACTCAAAAACAGGAGGGGCAAAATAATTGTAAAATCTCTCATGTAATTGGTATTCACTGGACCACTGTTGCTTACATCATGGCTTGATTCAGAAAATCCCAGGATTTCTATCATGTAAATCCTAAAACAGGTCAGCCACACAAATTGGATGTGAGGGACAGCTGGATCACTGCCCAGATGCTTGCTTCCATGGAGGCTAATACCACTGAGATCAAAAAGGTTCAGCAAAGATGTCTCAATGCAGACAATCTTGCATAATTTGAAGGAATATGGTTTGGTCTATTGGGTTGTCAGTCAAAGCCCTACCTTGGTCCAGCCAACAAAAAGAAGCACTGGGACTGGGAAAATGCACATATGAGGTGGACTTCAGAGGATTGGGCAAGGGCCATTCTTTCAGATGAGCCAAAATTTCTCCTATTCAAGTTGCCATACTGTTACATTAATACATTGTGCTTAGGATCCCCTCCATCAGTGCTGTCTTGCCCACTGTTAGTTCATGCACACTCCACTGGAGTTTCCCTCACAGTGGACCACTATCACTCCCATTAACCACAGCCTTCTTGATAGCTTGAGCCTCCAAACAAGCATTTAAACTCTTCAAGGGATTGGTGGTTCCTTCTGAAGTCTTTACTCAAGGGCAATATTGTGGTGTACTGTGAAAATGTAGATGGGTCTTGCAAGTGAAAACAAACATCATAGACTATGGGGTGCCACCAGATGCTGGAATATGCTGAACAGTAATATTACAGTGGCTGGAGGCCTCATATTGCCATGTAGACCAAGCAGTGTCTATTGATTAACAATCAAAAATTTCAAATAAGATAACTCTCCAATAATGACAGAATCTTCATATGACCATAATTCAGTATCACTAAGCTTACTGATGTTAGATGCCTGTAAGGGGAGCACTTGTTTAGCTCACATCTAATCATCAGATCTACCTCAGACTCATCGCATCACTTGATGTGCTCCTGGGCCCCATTCCCAACCCTATACATCCAGTGACCCAGTCCCCTTCCCCCTTTTGGTATTACTTTACTCACTTTCTGTCATATTATGCATACACCATTGCAGAGCCCTAGTGGGCTCATATGGGCTTCCTGTAAGGGGAGCCCTGTTATTGCTCACATCTAGCCGCTGGGATACCTTGGACTCATTGCATCTATGATGCACTCCAGGCTGTAGTGCCCCACTCTAGTATCCAGTGACACTCATCCCCTCCCCCTTTAGGTAGTAGTTACTCACACGTCAACATCTTACGCATGGACAGCTGCATTGCCCAAGTGGGTGTATATATCCTTCTATACCCTTCTAGTAAATAAGTCTCATGATGTACATATATAAAAGGTGTCCTCGGATTAGTGGAAGACACCTTTGCAATGAATTGGGTTTGGGTCATCTTCCTGTGCTTGCACCCTTGGTGGTCTATACCTCTGCTTTGTAAGGGTGACTCGCCAGCAGACACACATGCCAGGTATATCTCCCACAGAAGGCTGTTGAGGGGATCCAAAGTAAGTATATTGAATGTAAAACTATATATGACACCTTACCTGTTGAGGGGATCCAAAGAGAATAGTCTAGGGATCCCTCAACAAGGCAGACAACACTATATACCTAGAGATACATTAAGTACACGTTTCCAGTATCCTACAAAGTCTAATGAAGGTGCAATGAAGTGCTAGTTGTTGGCTAGTTGTTGGCTAGGTGTGACGACGCTGATGGAGGGGACAGCGGGTAGGCGGGTGCATGGGTTAAGCGAGTGATGTGCTGATGCGCAGAGTGATGGTTGACAGTACCATAAGTGGAAGGTGCACATAAGGTGTGGAAGTGAATGGAGCAGATGTGCATAAGGTGCGGAGAAAATGGGAGTGTACACCTGAGTGCAGGTAGATGCGCAAAAGTACTGATGACAAGTACACAGTGCACGGAAAGAATGAAAGAGTGGCAGAAATGGGGTTCCCCTTACATGCTTGAGACCAGTGAACCCTCCCATGATCACCTTGTGTTACTGATTATCTCTGTTGCAGCCAACCCCTTACACTTCCATTGATACTTATTTACTATCTTGTACAATGTACCTATATAGATGGTGCTTCCCAGTATTCTATATAGATGGTGCTTCCCAATACTGGGAAGCACCTTTGCAATAACCTAGGTTTGGGGTGACTCCCCCTTCTTGTGCCCCAGGCTATCGACACTTTGCTTCTGTCTACTGCTACTGGTGACTGCTTCCTTTGTGCACCTTCCATTGCCTAGTATCTTAGTCTTACACATCCCCTTACAGCCTCTCTCACAGTATGCTTGAGACTCTGATAATTACTACCTATGCTTGAGACAAGAAAATCATTCACAGGGTCCCACATGGAAAGAACCACTTGTGGGAGTGTAAAAGGCATCCTGGGCATGGGGATCAAGGGATGTGTTGTTAATTGTTATACTATTTTTAGGATTGGAAGTCCTCTGAATGTCAGCAAATTGACCTTCACCCCATGAAATCAACCAATTTACAGGCACCATTATAATAAATGGAAGATGCCATTAGTAAAGGTATATCATGGGGCAAATTAACTATGTAAGTACAAAAGCCTTCATAAGCCCATTAGGACTGTGCAAGTGGTTCACATATAATGTGTTGGCAGTGTGAGTAAAGTCATTTAAGAGGAGCAAGAAACATTCACATTCCCATCCCTCCAGTGGAGTGGGGGAATGCAGTGGCTGTGTAGATGGACACAGCCACCATATTCTCAGCCTGCTACCAGTGGGGTGTGGGAATGTGGTGGCTGTGTATGTGGCTGTGAACACAGCCATCTTATTGTGAGAGTGTGGTGGCTGTTGGAGTAGGGTGAGAACATGGTGGCTGTGTCCATCTACACAGCCACTGCATTCCCACACCCTACTGGTAGCAGGCTGAGAATGGGATGGCTGTGGACACAGCCACATACACAGCCACCGCATTCCCACACCCTACTGGTAGCAGGCTGAGAATATGGTGGCTGTGTTCACCTACACAGCCACCACATTCCCACGCCCCACTAGCAGACACAGCCACCATATTCTCAGCCTGCTACCAGTAGGGTGTGGGAATGTGGTGCTGTGTATGTGGCTGTGTCCACAGCCATCCCATTCTCAGCCTGTGTACCAGTGGTGTGGGTGCAGTGGCTGTGTAGATGGACACAGCCACCATGTTCTCACCCTGCTGCTAGTGGGGCGTGGGAATGCAGTGGCTGTGTAGATGGACACAGCCACCACATTCCCACGCCCCACTTACAGAGAAATGAGAACTTGGAAGAAAATAATGAAGAAAGCAGAGATCCCCTCTGTTTCATGTGTACCTCTGGAGATAACTAGGCATTCAGGCACTGTTGGCTAGATGAGCAGGGCTGAGTTGGGAGCAGACCAAGTGGACCTTGCCCAAAGGAGATAATGGAGAAATGGGGTGGAATGTTGGAAAGGAGAATTGAGAACCCACAAAGGGTCTCAGGGATGAGTGGAAGTTGTGCTCCCACGGGATGGTGGCAGAACAGGTGTCCTGCTGGAGGCAGAACATCTGCATCTGCACATGTTGTATGTTGTGTGAGTGTGGTGTGGTGGAAGGTACTTGCCATAAGTGCAAAGTACATGGAAAGTAGAGGGGTGCACAGAAGTCATTGTAAGGGCAACTGGCCAGTGGACATGCATGTCAGGTATATCTCCTGTGGAAATGTGTGGAGTCTTACAAGGAGCACAGAAGGCTGTTGAGGGGATTGAAAGTAAGTATATTGAATGTAAAACTATATACAACATCTTACCTGTTGAGGGGATCCAAAGAGAATAGTCTGAGGATCCCTCAATGAGGCAAACTAGGGATACATTAAATACATGTTTCCAATATCTGTAGGGGGATCACTCACTGATCTAATCTAGCCATCAACATCACCTCGGATCTATCGCATCTCTGATGTGCTCTGCAGCTACAGTTGCGGACAATCAAAGCCAACCAATTTGAAGTTTGATTTATTTAGTCGGATCGGGTGTTGTAGAAGGCCTTTGAATTATGAAAAGAGTTATAAATGATTCAAAGAAAGAGATTTGCACAGCCCGATTCCTTTCTAAATAAAATATATAGTGTTTACACCCCCAAAATTTTGGCCAAAGCAAAATACCTGTAGGAAAAACTTCGGAGTATGCGCAATCGATTCCTTTTCAAAAGCTTGTCTTGATTCCAAAATTTCAGACGCTAACTAAATTCCTATGAGTCACTACGGTGCCTTCAAATAGAAAGCGGGAGATGTCTCCGGTAGTGGATCTGGTTACAGCGGGGCACTGTTATTCCACTAAATAGCCCCAACAAGTTGAAACACAGGCAACTACAGTCAATGCAAACACAAAGGGACTTCAGGCCATACTGGAGGGGTGCGGGTTCAACATTGCTAAGCTGAAGAAGCACGGAATTTTAATTCTTAAAGAAGCCAACTTTCTATTTCTTAATCAAGTATTGGGGATGGGTCAAATATTGATATCGGCAGGTGTCAAAGACAACAATTGAAGCCTTGAAGCGGCTGGCCCTAAAATATTTTGATGAGTGCCCCATTGAAACAATTTGTTGATTCATCAGCCAGACATGGAGGTGCATGAGTGCATATTGACTGGGCTTGCGTGGAAAAGCTTTAGATTGGGCTGTTAGGAAGCAGAAACAGCACCGAGCGGTTTCACATCGAGTCCTGATGTCAATTGAGGCGTTGTCAAGTGAGGGGTTGATGGGCAACGTTGTCGGCAGACGGGCTTGGTAAGCACACGTGACGCATTATGTTGATGATTATGGCGAAAAATTTTGGCCACGCAAAATACCTGTGGGAAAAACTTCGGAAGGTCATTTTTTGACGTATTTCGAGGCCCCAAGTTCAAATCTGAAGTCAGTTTGTACTCAAAAAATCTCGATCACGCGCTATAAAATAAGTTGGCTTTGATTGTCCGCAACTGTATGCCTGCCACTCTATGATCTGATGGCCCTGTTTCCCTCCCATCTTCTTCATAGTAGTGATCAACAGATTGACATATTACTGATGGATAGTTGCAGCCTCAAGCAAGGCTATATGGTTTCTGTTTACAGTTGTTATTAGCTGTACATTGTTAGGGCAACCCCGTCTGGTGACCGACTAAGGGGATCCCAAGTGAGGAATACCGAGTGAGGGAATCCGAGTCGGAAAACTAAGTTGGACTGGTGGAGGAGATCCTAAGTTAATATATTCACTTGTATAGTACATATCCTACGTACCTGGTGGAGGAGATCCTAAGAGAATACTCTAAGGGTCCTCCAGCCAGCTCATACATGTTATATACGTGGTAGTAACAATAGTGGTGTAAATGGATGTGTGAGTCGGGTTGACTCGGGGTGGTGGTCGGTAATATGGAGTCGGTAAGTAAGGAGTCGGTAATTGTGAAGTCAGTAACTGAGCGTTTGCGAACGTTCGTGAACCTTGTCGGGTTCGGAAAGGTTGGTCGGGAAAGTGAAAAAGAGGTCAGTAAGGGGGTTCCCCTTACATACATACAATGTCCTTATAAGTAGCACTTTCCTTGTAGTGGAAAGCGTCTTTGCAATAAACTAGCATTGGGCCCATTGCTGGTGAAGTGTCCCTGAGGTTTGGGGTGCTTGCCCGGTGGTGGGGACTTGGGGTTTCTACCCATGGCCTGCAGGCTCCTATTCTCTTCAACCAACACCTCCCCTTACAATATCCTACAAAGTGCTAATGAAGGTGCGATGAAGTGCTAGTTGTTGGCTAGTGGTGAAGCAGGTAAGCAGGTGCATGGGTGCATGGGTTACATGAGTAATGGGTGGTTGGTGGTACTGTAAGCAGAGGGGGCACATAAGGTGTGGATAGAGTTTGCAGAGCATGGAAGTAATGGGAGTTGCACTGGAGTGCAGGTAGATGCGTGGAGGTGCAGAAGTAATGATGAAGAATGTGTGATGTGTGAAAAGAATGAGAGAAGGGTGGAAATGGGGTTCCCCTTACAGTCATATAATGAGCTGCTGACATGCATAGTGTGGTGCTGTGCTTTTCAGCAAGCATAGCTGTGGAGTGCATCAGAGATGGGATAGATCTGGGTTGATGTTGATGGCTAGATTAGATGAGTAGGTGAACTTTTTAGAGTTGTGCAAAGTTGAAATTAATGTGAGATGTATGATGGAATGGTAGTGTAGGATTGTGATGTGAATGAGTGTAATGAGAGTTTTTGTAAAGATGGGTGATTGTAATTGAATTTGTGAGGCTAGGGATTGAGTGTGGTTGGAGTTGTAGGAGTTGGGATTGGAAAAAAAAAAATTGATATGTTGTAGTGAGTGATGATGATTGGTGTTGATGTATTAGATATTTAAATAGGGCCAAGGATTTGGATGAGTGGATGATGAGATATAGTGATTAAGTATAGTAGAGTGAAATTTTGAGTAAAGATTGGGTTTATTTAGTGAAGATGTTCAGTAAATGAGTTGATGGTTATTTGATAAGGGATGAGATTTGTGTATGTGATTGTTGATGTCAGTGTTGAAATTAAAATATTATATTTCGCTACTTACTGCTCACTTGCCGTACTTACATTTGTTAGATTGCACACCGCACCCCACTTGTTATCTCGTGCGCAGTTTGCCGGTGGACTTTGCATTTGTTCGGACTATCAAGGGCACGGTCACATTAGCCCACCCCCCCCTGATGGAGGCTCCTCAGAGTATTCTCTCAGGAACCCCTCCTCAGCATTGTCCCGCTCTCTTTAAGTTTGCATGCACTCTGCCAGAGTTGCCCTGACACCACCCCTATGGTTTAATGGCCTTGCTTTAGCAGCCCTGTTCCTTATTACATCCCTGTAAGGGGAACTCTGTTTTTCCCTTGATTTATGCCAATCTAGCCTTATTTTACACACACTAACCCTTGCTAATACCCACAAACACCCATGTCCCTGCTCTGCCATTTTACAATTCATGGTCTCTTATTACACCTCACTCATTTTACTTATCCTCATCATGCCACATGCAGTTTGCCAATGGACTTTGGATTCATTCAGACCATCAAGGGCATGGTTACATGATGTTTGCTAGTCCAATGTGTGTCATTGTACTTCACTGGGACCATGTAGTTGATGTAGAATTAGGTATATAGTTACACAATTTGCTCAAGATCCCCTCCATTAGTATGATTTGGCCAGCCCTTAGTTCATGGACACTCTGCCAGAGTTTATTTTTTGCCTCTTTTACTTGCCCTTTATTATGCAATTCTTGTATTTTCTATATTGTTTGGGAAGCAATTTCAATTTGCTGAAAATGGCGAAAAGTACCTAATTTTTTCTTACCTTAGTGATGTTGATGAATAGTGTGATAATTTTAATCAATTTATCAAATGTTGTATTCTTAGTTTTTCAAGTTTAGACTAGTGATGAAAGATATAATGCTTAGTTATTGATCATCTTGATAATGATTTGAGAATTTTAACCTTGTATTAAATTTTGTATTGACATTTCTTGTAAATGTTGGGTGAAAGTTTGTGTCAAATTTTCAAAAAAAAAGGTTGCACTAGAGTGGTAGGAGTGTGTTTGATCATTATGATACACCATTTCATATAACTTAATGAAAAGAGTGTCAAAATTGAGAGAATATGAAACAAAAGGGGTCAAAGGATCAAACATATTTATGGGGAACAAAAAAAGATGAGAGGAAGAAATGAGTATTTTTATTAAGCATAACATAATGGGGCATGGTTGTTATTTGTGGGAGTTGAATTGTTTTGGAATAAAAAAAAACAAAAGGAAAAGTAAGAAGAAAGGAATTGTGAATAGGGAGCACAAGCAAAGTAAGGAGGAATTGGAGTTCCCCTTACAGGTGGAGTGATTTAGTGATCATGTTTGCTAAATCAAGTGCGAGATCAGTCGGAATTTGAGTCTAAATGTGACAAAAAAACAAATAAATTTCTCAAAAAAAAGGAATATTGTATTTTTTGACTTCAAATACAATGTTACACATGCATTTATCACTAAAATCACTAAAAATGGGTCACTTTTTTCCAATTTTTCTCTTTTTTTTCTCCCCACACTCACAGGAAATCAACATTTACAACAAATATCAATACAAAATGTACCCAAATATTCAAAATTTATCACAAAAAATCATCCTTGGTGCAGTATTCCACTCTCAATCTCACATTTGGTGTCCAATTCTTCTATTTTTTATCTTTTTTGCCATGATTTTTGGTCACTACAGGGGATGTTCTGGATGTAATCACCAAAAATCACCCACAAACACAAAAAAATGCAACAAAATTCAAAAAAATTTCCCCAAAATTGCCCATTTCCTTTGTTTGTACTTGTTTGTTCCACCCTAAATTTACCCCAATTTACCTCAAAATAACCCTCCTGATTTAGTGTTCATTGCACACTAAATCACCCCCCTTTTTCCTCTCATTTCTTCCCTTTTTTCATTCATCCTCTTTTTTCCTCTTTTCCTTTTTCACCTTTTCATCATCATACCACACTTCTCATTTTCTTCCCAACACTTCTCTTTCTTCTTTTTTTGCTTTTCATCACTCTCTCTCTCTCTTTTTTCTCTCTTTTCTCTCCTTTCTTTTTAGCACTTCTTTTTCCCCCTTTTTCCAAAAAAAGTATACCTTTTCATCTCAGGAGTATGCCTTTTTTCCCAATATCACGAAAGGAGTATGCCTTTTTCATTCCAGGAGTATGCCTTTTTTCAGAAATTACCCATTTTTGGCCTTCCCAGAGTATACCCTATACTCCAGGAAAGTAGAATATTAGGGTGCCCAAAGTGAAAAACCCCAAAAGTAACACTTTGAATACACTCAGTACACCCTAAATAATGGCTCATAACATTCCTAGACTATACCATTCAGGATTGGTAGAGATACAAAAATTTGGGTGGGGAGGAGCAGGACCATATCTTCCATAGCACATGCCAGAAGTGGCAGATGGCTACCAAACTTTGGGAACATGTTTTCCCCCATAATACCTAACTTTTCTACCCCAGCCAAACTTATACCGAGGTGGTACCTCCCTGGGCCTGCCAGGGAGACAGTAATATAGCTAGGCAATCTTGTCAGAGTTGTCCACATCCATGGTTTGTGAATTACCGGAATCAGTTGACTCTGAATGATGAGAACTTGTGACAGATACTCGACGTCTTGAAGTGTGGGGACTGGGGTCAGATAAACCTATCTGATCCATTAAGTCAAGTATTGTGCTGATGTTTCCTGACACTGTTGAATTACTAAACTCCATGGCTCGAGCAGGAATCAAGGGGGTTTTGGTTATGGGTATTTGTTCAATTGGGGTGGGCGGCTTCAAGTCCTTTTTGAATTGTGCAAAGTATGGTGGACCATAAAATATGAGGTCACGAAGAAACATGTATGAATCAAATTCTTGGATATAGGACATGCTGCCTGAGTCGGGTCCAACGAAGGTTTCATTAAGTTTGAGAATGAGTTTCTTGATATTAGGCCGAGGAGCAACTTCAGACGGTGCAATGTTTGGATTGAATGATGACTTGTTCCAAAGTTCTTCTGAACACTTCATGTCGTCGTCGGTGACCCCGTGCTGAAGTGGGAAAACAAGTGCCGATGTAAGATGTTTGAGACTTGGGTTCGATTTCTCAACGGTAGGTACTGAAGTTTTGAGATCAACATCAAAATTGTCATACGCAAAGGCGATTAGCTTGGATTCTCCCATAGCACGGAGACGATCAGCTGATTCTCGAGAGAGAGAGGTAATTGCGCTGTGGATGGCATTGACAGAAATGGAAACACCGAGGCGTGCTAATGCTTCAATCACTTTCTCGGGGGTTTTGCATGCATGGAGAAATATCCCAATGAATGTCTCAAGTGCATTTGTGTTTCGGTTTGAACTCTGCATTAACACGCTTGTAATTAATACTTTTTTCTACTCGGTTGAAATTAAAAATGAGAACGGAATTATCAATTGAATCACATACAATCAATACAGTGGCTTTCCTCCGAGAGCCACTGCGTTGTTCCTTTGTAGTTGGTGTGATTTTGCCCGAACCAGATTGGATAAATTGGATGATGCCTTCTAAATCCATATCTGCCCATAGGTCCTCATCTTCATCACTTATGCCAACATCCATTGAATCAGATTTATTTTCGTGGTTAGCTGAGAGTAAAACATCGAGTATTTCCCAAAGAAAGGGGGATGCATCTTCAATCTTTCTGGCCATCTGATCTACCCGGAACTGCTGAATTCTGCTGGCCTGAAGTTTCACAGCTGTCATCTTCCATTCATCACCACTATCTAAAAGGGCCCGCATTTCACTTCGAAGTGCATTGCATACAAAATCACGAAGCCATTTATGTTCCAGGGTGATGATTTGAGCAGAATTTTGAACTAATTTCTTGACCAAGGTTGGGGCTTGGAGCCGGATGTCAAATATATGAGAATCAAATGCTGGATTCTCAATAAGATAGAATACGAATGTTGAGACAGATATTTCTTTTTTCGTGAACACCGCAAGGATCTCTTCGATATCAGTGCCGTTCATTTTCAAGTTTGCTCGGATCGGATTATAATCTCGGCCGTTCATATTCGGCATTGACGGGCATTGATTTACATTGATGCGGGTGATGTGGCTATGCTGTTTGTATATATTTTGTGCCAGGCCTTCTGGAGAGTTAGCAGGACAACACTTCGCTTACAGTTCAACACGAAAATGGAAAAAGTATCAACAACTACAAATATTCATCTCAGTGCACGCCTTTGGGATCAAGCCTGCTTTCTCTCCAGAAGGCGTGGGTAGGAGGCTGGCGGGGCACGGGATTCGGACGCAGACGCATAGATATGTAGCTCTCGAGCTTGTAAGTTTTGGAATATATAAAGCTGCTTTGGGATTATTATGCCACGCGTTAATATTATCAACTCTTGACGACGTAGAATTTTGCCTCAGATGCCGGAATTCTCAAGGGCAGGCGACATACAAGCCCAGAGTGCGGTCGATTACATTACCAGGCCGTATATTCCTAATTCCTTCGTGTCAAGAGAATTTAACAATCCATATCCTTCTGATCAGCTGCAGGTTTAGCACGAGAATCCTAAGCTGTGCCTTACAGTCCTGCGCACCATTGCGCCCTGCTTGAAATGGCTTGGAATCAGGAATCATTTCAGATCGAATAGCGACAAACATACTCAATGCGAAGAACCCAACAAGGCGTGGCAATATGACAAACCCTACGGAATGATTCGAAACGTTGACAAAGCTAAATTTGTCTTGTGTCTGGACAGGGACGGGTCAGTGAATAGAAGCAGGCCAAGCGACAGACAGAATGAGGCTGAAACTCGCGGCAGTATTATCGTTATTATCAACAAGAGCACAATAGGAAAGGCACCGTTCTTATTTAGGACAGAGAATGCCATAACATATACACATTGTGTGTACAGAGCATGCCGAGAATCCTTTCGTGCCCCTTATTCGATTATCAGATATACAGAAGGCGCCGTTGAGAGGTTGAGTGGGAATCCATGCAGAAAATGGCTCGGTGATTGCCTATTAGTTCGGCAATGACTTTGAGAGAGTAGACTCGCACCTTGGGGTGGTGGTCGAGGAGGATGGAAATTCTAGGACAAGGGACTTATGAGCGAGTCAAGATGGAAAATTTACACTAGTTGTTTTTTGTAAGAGATATGTTGATGACTCTGCAGATAGCCTTGCCGCTTCGTGACATCCCGGCGCTGAATATCGTTCGGTTGAGTGAAGTACAACTTAACTGAGCGTTGGGCGATTTGAGGGTATCGTAGCTTTGTTTTTTCCCATGTGAATACAGATTCTGAAAATGATTGAACCATTCATTCAGAGCTAATCGTTTCCAAACCAATAGGTAAATTGAGGGAGGTGAGTCAAAATTTGAACAAAGGGCCGATTGATCAGATGGTGGCGGATGTTATTTGTACGTATTTATTTCCCAACTGGCCTGAGCGTTTAATCTTTTCCTTTCATTCGCATTTCTCATTCTCATTTCTCTCGTATTTTTCTTCTTTTTCTCTAGACCAACGTCGTTGGTCATCGTATGTATTCTGTATCCACCCAAGATCCAATAGTGAAGTCAAATCGCAGATCATCTAATTATCCAGACCAACAAGGAGTCAGAACAACAACAACAGCAACCACGATGGAGGAGAGGGAAGGATATGAACTACAATGCGCAAGAGGCAGCGCTGGGCCTCTTGAGCCTCTCACCAAGCATCAATTTCATCCAACCACTCAAGCATTACGCTCACTGCGGCCCAACGTGATTGATTATGGAGCATGTGGTAGGCTAAGATAATTTCTCTGTCGGCTTGATTGAATATATAGAAGTACGCGTTAATTATTTACATGTACCTCGAATTGAATACAGATTGATACCGAACATGAATTAGACATCGCCCCAAAGCAAACCATAAGTAAATATGAACAAAAAAAACCAGAATAAAACAATTATTAGAATATTTCCAGCATATACGAGTCCGTCGGCGGGCTCTAATAGATAACATGACGATGATAATATAAAGCACATGGGGAAGGGGGAAAGTCATCAACTCCTCGGAAGTGAAATCGAACCTGGTGTCGACACCAGACGTGGCGTTTGTGTTTGGCGTTTGACCTGCGCCTCCATCTTAATACGTTGTTTACGAATATCGTCGTCCTTCAGTTTAATGGACATAGCAAGAGTGATAAAAGCATCAGCCGAGGCCGGCAGAAAAGCAGGAGGTGGGCGTTGAAGAAGATTGAGGAGCGCTTCTTCACTAGTTGATTCTAGAATCTGGCGCCGCAGGCAGGAGATCAAGGCAAGGGCGACGCGAATAAGGAGGGGCACGCCTGCCAAAGGGGTTTTAGCTCTTCAACGGACAGAAATGATTAAAGTAATTTACCTTCTAATAGGAAAATATCCCAAACTCGGTTTAGATAATCGTTTGGGAGTGTACCAACGAACAACGAAGTAAACCTAGGGAGGATATATTCTATAAGCTTTCAAGTAGATCAAAATTACTATACATACCATGGTCTGCAAATAGAGCCAGGCAGTACGCTCATATCATTGATGACTTTCTTCCAAACGGCTGGGTCGGCACTCTCGAAGGCTCGACTGAAAAGAGCTGCATCAACTTCGATTTGTGTGGTGTTTGACGAGAAGTAGGGGCGTATGTGTGTATCCATGATCGACACGAATATCCAAAAGGCATCTTCTTCAGGTGCGATGAGCAACAGCTGGCCCGTGATAAGGGTTAATCCTGAAATTCATCTGTGAGCCATAAAATATCTTTAAGTTAATATGATCCTTACCAGTGGTGTATTGGACGTCCGGTACCATCGTGAGGTATGCTTGAAGTAATCCCAAAACGGGACCTTGAGTGCTCTGAAGATGTGGATGATCCGCGAAACAACGTTGAACATCCCGCTCGATATTTGCAAAGGCAGAAACTCTTCCACGAGAACCTAATTGCGCGTAGACACCATTGACACACCTCGCCTTTCCATCCGTAAGGTGCATCCAAACGAGGTAGCGCACGGAAGCGGGCACACCATCGAATAGCAGTTTTTTGACTTTCTTACTCTTCTTTGATTGTGACGGAGGAACGGCGGCCATAACCGACACCCATTTTTGCTCACGTTGGCGGTGAGCATCCATCGACGATTCGGATTCGCCTGGTCCCGAAGGAGCGGTGGGTTTCATAGGTTGCCAAGCTGTGGGGGCGTCGGTGGTAGCGGTTGGAGGCTTCGGGCCATTGAGTGACATAACCGGGCTGGCGGAGCGGAACTGATCTTGCCGCACATCCACAGACGTTTCTCTCCCCATCACTCCTGAATCTTCGCTTGAGCGGGCAGCTTGAAGTTGTGCGAGGTTTGGCCGAACTAATTCGAAGTCCATGTCTTGAACTTGTAGGGTGTCACCGTCGGGGCCGAGTGGGCCTGAACCAATACTTGACGTGTCATCGTGACGACCGACAGCACGTCGAAGGTTCGGGAGAGAGAGTTTGGTGCGAAGTGAATTCTGTCGTCCAACGGTAGGTGGTGAGACGACACCCGACCGATTACTGCGAATGGAAAGACTATCTGTATCAACAGATGGGCGCCCACGAGCAGGAGTAGTCGAATGAGGGTCTCCGGTCGGCGGTTGCAAAGGGATACTTGGGCCAGATATCGAGGATTCGTCACCCGGTAATGTTGCACGGCTCACGGGTACTGGGCGTGGGCTGGGAGAGTCGCTGAGATTTGAGTGGGAAGTTGCATTTCGAAGGAGGTGGTTAGGACGAGCGTTTCCAATCGACGTTGTTGGTGATGGTGGAACAGAAGGGATTGAGAACCCTGAAGCGAGAGGACTGCTTGGTGGTTTCAAACCACGTGTGATTCCAGCTCCAACACTGTTATTTTGTGGGAGGGCGAGCGGAGATGACCGTAATGGGGAAGGCTTCGAACCCGACTTACCTGTCGGGCTCGGGGGTAGCGATGCCGTTGGTAAGGATGGGCTAAGAGATTGTTTGACTTCATTCGCAGATGGCATCTCCACCAGTTGGCTCCCTTCTTCTCGACTGTAAACAAAATATCAAAATGGGATACTAAAAGAAAGAACGAGATGATCATACCTTCGTTGGATAGGCAACGGCACCTCTACAGTCGTCGAGTTGAAACCTGAGAAACTCCTTGATCTCGGTCTGACTCCACCTGCCTTCGGGAAGAAATTTGCTCGCGGAATGACGCCACTTGCTCTCTGATCTGACGATGTGGGAACATCGCCACCATCACTTTGGGTTGCGTTCGAATCCTGGTTTGCCTCAAGCATCATACCAAACGAACTTGCGATGGGGCTGGCGGGAACAATAGGTTTGGGCGCGTATATACGTGCTGATGCCCCAGGCGGGGCTGTCGCCGGAGGAGGGTCAACCGAAAAGACCATTAAAACAGGGTGATTGGAGGCAGATAAGTCTTCGTTCGTCCTTCCGTATATCGTAGGGCCGCGTACAAAACTTCCAGGTCGAGTTTGTGCGAACCCACCTCCTGCTAAAGCCATTTTGATAATTTGGATAACACCACCTCGCACTTGTTGGTGACTAGGTGGTGGTGGCTGTTGCTGCGCGATGTACATGGGTCCTGCCGAATGTGCAGAAGGCGCTTTGGGTGCATTGGGGTGGGGCAAGAATAATGAACGGCGTTGACCTTGGTCCAATTGACCGGGTTGTCCACCGCGGAGTTCATGTAGGGATGGACGAAGATGAGATGCTGGTGGAGGTGTGGATGATGCTGTAGGCACATTAAGCGATGGTGGGCCTACGTTGGCAAGGGGTGGAGTGGGTTGTAGGACGGACGGAACCATCGGTGAAGGGGGTTCGGCAGGGATTGTATCGTCCCTAGATTCTTGTCTTTTTTCCTGGGGCGATGGTGTTCGATTCGCGATAGTCATCGGGCCAAGTCGCCGCTGCAAGGCGGGCTCTGGTTCAGGTGATGGAGATTGTTGGATGACCGCCCTGAAGGTTCCTCTCGAATTGACGGGGGAGGATGGAGCTGAGGGCGTGCGTGGGTGTGATTCCTCATCATCTTCAACGACAATTCTCCGACCGGGACCGTCTTCGTGGTGATGATCACTTATCACAGGTGTCGGTGATGGACGCCTATCCACCTCGATACGTTGTCGTAGTGCACTAGCAGCACCACCTGTAGCTGAAGAATCCCCACTACCAGCAAGTACCCGCGACAGGGGGTCCAAACCTCCGGCTCCTGCTCCCTGGAAAAACGAGGCACTTGCGGGGGTTGTATTGCTACGGCCAGCGAACCCATCACCCGTTCCCGTGTAGCCTGTAGCGCTAGAGGTGGACTCGTGTCCTGGAGAATGAATAGGCGACGCCCAATTCGTGTGGAGAAGGTGGAATTTCGCATCTTGGGCACTTGCTGGCGGCGAGGATGTGTTAGCTTTATTGATAGCGTCCGGAACCGCAAGATTCAGGGCAGCCGGCCTGTTTCCAGAAGACGCTGAATTTCCACCTGAATTACGTGCTGAAGAATTCGTGGAGGTCGAAGTGGAACCCCGTGGATGTGACAAGCTCGAAACGGGATAGGAAGGGACAGCACTGGCGGAACGAACAGAACCAGCCCCTACGCTTGATTGAGTATATACCGATGTGTCTGATTCAGAGCCGCCGAGAGACTCGTTCCGAGTGTGTCGTTGATCCTGGACACTAAGGTGACCTCCGTCTTGATTTTGTTGGAAACCACGAGCGTTTGGGACACTATGTTCGGTGATACTGGGGACGGGAGGTCCTTTCGAAGCCGCACTCGATCCAGCACGAGACCGAATTAAACTTTCAACACTAGGTCTCCCGTACCCCTCCCCACTCGGTCGACTACCCCCATGAGAAGTTACCGAATCGACCCTCGACCGTGCCTCGGGGTTATCTACAAACACCGGGTAATCGCCTGCCACCCCACCTATCCCTGCTATCTTAGACGATCCTACACTTATCCTCCTCCCACCGAAACCACTCTTTGTAGATGTCCCACCCACACTCCGCGCACCAATACTCTTCCCCGATGCTGCACTCATTCGGCGCACTCGTGAGCCTGACGCGACTGAAACGCCACCCATGGAGAACCGAGAGTACCTGTAATCGTCGTAGATGTCGGATGCACCTTCCCAGTCAGAAGTCGATCCCGCAGAAGGTGCCAAAGATGGTCGGCGCTCGCGGTCATGCTCCAGACCGGCCAAGTCGTGTAGAGTGTCCTGAGTGAGAGAATAGGTGTGTGTATGTGTCGGTGGTGCGGGAAACTCGTACTGTCCACCCGATTTCCCCCTGCGAGATGGAGATAAAGGCGCGACCGGCGGGAAAGTCATCTCATGCGGTGAACGTGGATGAGATGGGGGGAAGAATAGCGGAGAGACAGGAGAATTAACAGCACTGTCGTTGTGGTTGGAGGTGGCATATTGCTCGTGCGTCTCCACGCTCCCATGCCCTGTTTCGGTGTCCTCATATCGCAGTCCTTCAATATCGCTCTCACTGGATCCAGGGTGACTGTAGCGACTTGACGCGCTGCTAACTCCACTATCCCGCGAACGTAAATTCCTGTGGCTCTCTGGGCTTCCGGTAACTTTATCCTCCATCTCTGCCTCACGCTCAAGCTCTGCCCGCCCTTCCCTCCTAATCCTCTCCAACTCCTCGTCATCGTCATCTGAATCCGAATCACCACCTAGACCACCCCAAACAGCCCCACCCCCGTTCGCAAGATCCTGTAGGAGCGTCAACCCAATTCCGGCCTCCACATCCGAATCGGGGTCCCCCAAAACGCGTGCGAATGTCGTGGCTGTAGACGTGTCAAATGCTGAAGAAGCCGACGTGTCGGGTGGCGTAGGCTGATAGTCACTTTTCGCAATGGGAGTAGGGGTATCAAGCGAAGGCGAAGGTAGCTTTCGGGGAGGAGTTGACGGAGCGGAAGCCGGAGGCGTAATGGCAGGGGACTCGGCAGGAGGAGTTGGTGGGAGAGGATGAGCGATAGATGTTGTGGTTTGAGGCGAATGCCGGATAGCTGGAAGAGAAGCTGATATCGATTGAGGAGAAGCGTGCAGCGATGACGATACAACCGTCGAGGTTGGGGGTAGTGGGGCCGAAGTTGAGTCAGGGTTACGTGATGATGATGTATTGGAAAGTGGGCGCCTGGGAGGGGACGAAGGTGATGCCCGTGGTATGGGTTCCACCAAGGTAGACGTGCTGGATACAGAACTCGAGGATATGTGGGCTGGTGGGGCCAAGGCAACACCTTGTGTCGTATCAAGCGCTGGGGGTGGTAATGACATATCCCTTCCGTCACTTGCATCCTCCAGGTACATCTGCTGAAAGCGTAAAGATTGAGCTGTAGAGCCGAACAGTGGCGTCGATGATGTCGATGTGGTCCCATTGGCCATAGGCTGTCTCGACGGCTGATCCTGGCGCGCCTCAGGACTGGACCGATGTGGCATACTCAACCCGGAAGCTAGTATGTCCATAGAGCCACGAGGAGTGAGCGTGACAACCCTACGATGCGTGTGTGGTATGGGAGTATCTGAAGGTGGCTTCGGTGAAGGGGTGTGACCTCCAGCGGTCGGCGAGGGTGACTTGGCTTGGTTCGAGACAGAAGAACGTTTCGTCATTATGGGTTTCTTGAGACGACCATGGAACTTGACATCGTTTCCGCTGAAACGGCCTACCACGCCTTCACAATAACCCTACGAGGCGGAATACTATGTTATTAAGGACAAAAATAAATCACATTTGCAACATACGAGAAATAGGTTTGACCGGTCAGGTATCTGCATAAGTACAGTAATTTCATCTTCCTATGCCAAATAGTCAGTTTAAAGCAAAGATTATTTGACGCCATCGCGTCTCGCACCTTAAGGAACATAAGGTCCTCGGCTGATTCTGCCACACAGTCCAACACCGCAGTACACTTCCCAATCCCACCTTTCGCTGCAAACCGCGTCCACCGAGCCAGTTCTGAGGCATCCATTACAGATTGAAGGCTCCAAGGCCGATTTCGCGAACGAACAAGAAGGTTAGAGGGGACGGAGGGTGTGGAGTGAGGGGAAGACGGGCAGACTGTTGACGACTTTTCAGAAGCTTTTGCCAAACAAAACCAGCCTCGTGGCCAAGGATCAGCCGAATCAAAAAAAGGTCCATCTTTCGCCAAGCCCATCATCAGCACAACTTCTCGTTTCAATCCTCTCTTTGCCTGCTACAACTCAAACGCCTGGGGGTAAATTATTCCTGGACAAGTGAAGTTTTTCACTTTCAGTTCGAATTTCTTGCTCAAATCTGTAATTGACCCTCACCTAAATTAGTGGTTGGACGTAAATTAAACGGTGGGCGCACGTCACCATCCAGGGGCCTTGATGTTTCACAAGCTGTGTGATATCAGTATCGAATGTTGGTCTAGTATCTTCTAACATTCATCCACTAATCATCGCTTCCATCGTTCCATGATACGTCCTTGAAAGACACAGGTCCCATCTTCAATGGAAAGAATCAACCGTCACATCTAACACATGTTGAACAAGGCCGAATATACTATCCCCTGAACTTCCTATTCCTTTTGTACCCGCAGCGCGTTCCCCTGCAGATGGTTTCGAGGGGTTTTTTTTAGGATGATGTGCAGCCGTGGTGGAATCCTCGAGGACGAGTTCATCATTCTGGGCATCCACTCTTAACACTTTTATGATTGCGCTCATTATTGTCCGAATATCTCATGGTTCTAGGGCAAGAAGTAATACCATTTATTCACTTGGCCTCTTGTTCGCTCGAAGGTCCCCTTTCGGTGGCTAGGGCCAATGCCCTATCCTTTCTCGGCTTTGTCAGGTGATGACCATCCACCAGGTCGCATCTCCTCTTGTCTAGCTCCTGTTAAGAATACCTCGGATATCGATCCCGGCCCGTACAAATTTTCAGAACAGCCACTTCCACAACTAAGCGCGAGGTGTCTAAAGAACCTGTTCGGTTTCACTTACATATGATCATCGATTTCATCTGCCTAGATCACTTGACCTCCTTTCTCACCTCCTTGACAATCCCAGGAGTCATCAGCGTCTCCTTTCACACCCCCGACATCGGCTACTTCATTCTCATCATGTTTGTATGGAACCTCCAGACGTAACGTGCGTATTCGAATGACTGCAAGATGACGAGGCTACCCGCCGCCACGTGGAGCTCCCAAAATACCTACTCCGCGCGAGAAAACAATGTGAGAGTGGATGACAACGAAGCATTCGCCGAGGCAGATCCCGAATCTGCTCCGAAGATTCGAAATAACACGCTGCCATTATCTGCCAGTTGTGGAACTTGGGCCCGTTGCCGCCGGCGACGGGTTGGTATCCCTGAGGTCAGAAGGTATATATCATCGGGCTGGCTTTTTCTGTATATTTAGAGGGCCACATATTCCTCGACACTTGGTCAATATTATGAAGGATGGCCAATCGACCGTCTAAAGGCCACCACTCTCACATTGACCATTCATAGAATCATTTTATTTTGGGGCTGGCTGTATTTTTGGTGAAGGATCAGTGTGTGTACAACCTGTTATCTAAGTCCTCGTAAGGTTTCTCCCTGTTGTTCATCACAAATTAATGAAATGTCATCTGTCCAAAGCCTCCTTTTATTTTTAGCTGAAGATCAGCATGCGTTTCAATCACGGTAAGTCCTGTCACGAGGTCCTGCGGTACCGAAAGTTATTGATTGTCGGGATGATTGAATGCTGGGAATGTCGCACTCCTTTTCCTTGAACCACCATCTTGTCGTTTAGCGCCCAACCTTAGCTGATCTAGCGCTCACACAACTCTTCCTCTCCGCGGTTGAGCCTTTGCTCCCACTCTGGTTTCTTCTCTTTTACAGGCAATCGGTAGTTCTAGGCTGTGTATTGTAACACAATACATGTCTATTGCTACCAATCTTCCAAACTGGACATTCTGATTACCTTACACGGTGTATCACACTGTGTAGAAGCGTACCACGATGCCCATGTACCTCAACTCCCTGGCAGCTGGTGTCAGGTCCTTGTATAACATCCTCTCCTTCAGTGAGGCTCTTGGAGCTGCTGGAAGAGCGATCAAGTGGGCGATTTATGAAATCCCCACTCTCCCTACTGCCTCGACTTTCAACTCGAGAGCTTCTTCGCCTATCGCCGAAGGAAGATTTGATCTACCTTCCGATGATATCGTAACCCTAACCTATGATGATTATCAATCATGGGTCCACACCTTCGGCATTCTAGATATTTCTATCTACGTCGAAGATTGCCTACTTACGGAAGATGTGTCAGCATCGGAGTGTACCCTCTTCCCTAATTCAGCCGATACCCTTACGTTCGGCCATCTCCACGATCTCCATTGGGAGCACAACAACAGCGACAATCTCGTCAGCTATCCAATCCATGCCACTACCTTTGGCAATTTACATACCGTCCCGGAAATGAGCAGTCAAGTCATAATGACCCTCAAATTCTTTCCAACCCATACTGTTCCAGCGCGACCACGCTTTCGAAACAGCATGTTCCCATCTACACACGTTGTTGACTAATGCAGCACAACAAAATACGTAGCCTTCATGTATACAGTCAAAATGTTAATCGCAACTTTGACTATACTACATCATTACTCGAATCTCTTAGAGCTTCGTGTGATATCCTACTAATCCAAGAATGTCCTTGGGTTCTAATAAGAAATACTGCATCGCTTACCAGAGTGAGCGGGGAACCTCTCAGAGGTCTCCCCACACACCCCGACTGGGTTTGCATGCACCCTAACACGGGCAACACGGAAAATACCCGTCCAAGAGTCGCCGCATACGTTCATCGCCGCCTTACGGCTATGAGACCCATGCTCCTTTCACATATAGTCAAACATCGAGACTGTATGCTCATCTCACTTAAGAACGCCGAAGGAATTCCGCCCTTAAATCTACTAAACGTATACAACGACTCTACAAACGAGGCCGCTGTGCACCACCTCACGAATAACTACGAGCAGCTCCCATATATTTCTTATATGGGAGGGGACTTTAACTGTCCTTCTCAGCACTGGGACCCTCTAGCCAACTCACTCAACGCGAAAGCCACCCGGCTTTTAGACTTATCACAACTTTTGGGACTCGAACGTGTAGGTCCTGACGTGCGTGCCCCCACGTACGTTTCAGGTAACCCTCAACTTCAGCCCTCTATCCTCGACCTCATCTTCCTCCCTTCTCAAAGGGCTTACGATGCTTCTGTTTCTGTCGGCGACCGTGGCGCATCTGACCACCATTGCCTAACAACCGATATTCCCATCCGTACTGAAATACCTTTGGGCAAACCTCGCATCGCTCCTGACTCAGACGACGAACTTGACTTCGTCGCTTTTGTCAAAGATCGATTATCCCATATCCCAATCCCTGATGAAATCACGATTGAGACCACCTCCACTACTGCTACCGCTATCGCCGAAGTCTTTTCTTTGGGGTGGTCCGAGTTCTCCAGGCAGGGGCGTATTTGCGTACGCTCGAAATCCTGGTGGAATGACGACTGCACCAGAGCTAAAGCCCAAGCTAATATCAGTAACTCTCGTGACGACTGGAAGGCGTTTAAATATACTACACGCCGCGCAAAGCGAGACTTCTACGATAAAAAAATCGAAGAAATCTCAGAAACTAATAAACGCCCATGGGACCTCATGGACTGGGTCGGCCCTCGCAAGTCGACACCCGTAGAAGCTATTACCTATAATGGGAACGCTTGTACGACTACTGATGAATTATGGGACGCTTTGCATTCCACGTTCAATTCTGCCCAAGACCGGCCCACATCTTTAGATGAAGACGATCTTGGATCCAACTGGCACAGACCCCGCAGGGACTGGACCACATTTCGGCTCAAGGAAATGGAGGATGCCCTTCTCGGGTGTTCTAATCGGAGCTCTCCAGGCCCCGACCACATTACTTGGCGTCTCCTCAAAAGAATCCTTTTAGATCCTTTAATCTCTCCCCTTATCTTATGGCTCGCGAACGCTTGTCTCCAAAGCGGACATTGGCCTGACGAATATAAGGAATCCAACACGGTAGTCATCCCTAAACCCGGAAAACCATCGTACGACACTCCAAAAAGCTTTCGCCCCATTGTACTTCTTAATACGATCGGGAAGCTATTTGAAAAAATGATTGCCACTCGTCTTCAATTTGAAGCCCAGGCATTCGAAATCCTCCATCCACACCAATTTGGTGGAGTTCGCCAGAATTCCACTGAAGATGCTGGGTGTTTCCTCACGCATATTATCAGAGCCGGTTGGCTCCATAAACTCAAAACCAGCATTGTTGCATTCGATCTTGCACAATTCTTCCCCTCAGTCAACCATGACGCCTTACTTCACGTCCTTGAGAAACAGGGATTTTCGCCACTTTTGGTGAACTTCTTCAAGTCATATCTCACTGGACGTGCTACTTCATATCTTTGGGGGACCGAAAAGTCACCCAAATTTAACAGCAGCGTAGGACTTGGACAGGGCTCTGCCTTATCTCCTATCCTCTCTGCCCTCATACTCGCAGTCGTTCTCTATAGGTTCTATCACAAGGTTGAAGAACTTGGACTCGACTCGGACATGCTCTCCTATGTAGACGACGGCACAATTATCGCCCAGTCGCCTACATTGGATGAAAATCTGCCTAAACTTAAGTCGGCCTATCGCATCGTTTATAAAGTAACCCAAGCATTGGGGCTTATTCTCGAGCATTCTAAATCTGAAGCGTTTCACTTCACCCGAAATACCAACGACCCTAATCCTGCCGTTGACCTTGGTTATGCGCCCTTTACGAGCGCAACCCCTCTTCAACCAGGCCTCCTCTGGAGATACCTGGGATTCTTCTTCGATCGTGGTCTCACCTTTAGAGAACACGTCAAACGCTATTCTAACAAGGCTCTCACATCCGTCAGAGCCATGATACGACTTGGCAATTCAGCTCGGGGTCTTACCCCCAAACACAAACGAACCCTATATCGCGCCTGTGTAGTCCCGATTGCTACATATGGCTGCCGATTATGGAACTTCAAAGGGGCTATGATCAAAGGCCCTCTCGACTTCATGAAGCAGATGCAAAGACGCGCCGCTTTATGGATCACTGGAGCATTTCGCACTTCTCCCCTTGGGAGCGCCGAAACGCTAGCTGGACTCACTCCCATCCACTTTCATATCCAGAAACTCGTGGATAGGAGCTTCCTACGCACCAAATACCTACCAACCACTCATGCGCTCCATAACATCATCTATGGCGCACATAAATACTCTGCACGCAACCTTTCAGATTACGATCCAAAAGATTGCAAATCAACTGTCACCGATGCCTACTCTAATCGGCACCTCACTACTATGGAAATTAATACCATCCATCCTATGTCTGCTCCCGGATCTCGTCCCCTCGACATCGTCCCGGAGCAAATCCTTCTCGACTGTCCTACACCCCCTAAAGGCAATGAAGACAGAAAACAATTCTACAGCGACAGGCACGAACAGATAAAGAACCTGTTCGACCAATCGTTGCTCGATCATACGTCCGCATCTATTATATGCGACGGATCCATGCCTCAGGCCCCATTCCAATCCACCGCCGCATGGCGAGTTTGGATTAATGGGAACCTTCACTATTCCTCCACCGTCTTAGGTAGAGCTACCGAAACTGATGCGGAACTCGCTGCCATCGAAGGCGGCTTCTCCCAAATCACCTCCCTTTCTGTGGACGGTCTCCCAACCAACCACATCAACACCATTCACGTCTTCTCCGACTCATTGTCGGCTATTAAGAACGCGTTCAACACAAGTTTTCACACCGGTCTTGACTGGTCCCTGAAAATTTCCACCATATATTTCCCTTGGCTTGCAATCAACCCGGGGAGACGCATTATCCTACACTGGACTCCCAAAGACTGTAAGTTCAGTGAACACATCGAGGCCGACAAGGCAGCCACCTCTCTGAAAGTGGTTGCCCTCGAGAACTCTCCTAAATCTCTTGCTTGGGCAAGACGCATTGCTGTCGATACTGCGAACGCTTCGTGGATTTCCGAATTCATGAAGCCGTCGTACATCGGCAACAACTTCCTACATCTCACTGGGCCCAGTGGGAAACGTATCAAGCCCAGCTCCCTCCACGGAGGGTCTTGGCTGTCCAATGTTTTTAATTCCAATAAACTCACCGCAAGATTTGTGCGTACTATCACAAATCATGCTCCCATCGGGGCGTTCCGAAGAAGATTCAACTTCGAACCCCCATACACATGCTCCTGTGATCTACCCCAACCCCTCGGGGAGCAGGTAGACGCTCACCTCTTAGCCGAGGAGACCAGGACGCACATCCTATTCGCATGCCCCCGCTATCAGAGGACATGGCAACAGGGGGAGGAAATGAATGTTTTTTCACTCATTACCTTCCTCGACAACAACCCGACTACGTTCGCGTTTCCGGAGTAGTACTCATTGTCGCAGACGGTAGCCCAGCGGACGCACTTCTATACTAACCACAGTTGTCGTGATGTCTTAAGGGATGAAATTGACGCAAGTCACTCGGGGGTGGATTCCCTAGAGGAGCCCTATGTTACTTAGCCTTGTGCGTGTACCACTATTCCTTTCCTATATTTTATCATCAGTTCCTTGTGTTCTGTACCTCAACTCACGTGGTATCGACATATGTCGAAATCACGTTCCTCAAAGCGTGTTTATGTAATAGTAGATACGACCGCACTTCTGTACTCATGTATGGCGGAATATAAATTTTTGAAACCAAAAAAAAAAAAAAAAAAAAAAGAATGCTGGGAATGTACCGAAGGGATTTGTGGTTCTGTCAGGGGAACTATCGCGGAATCAATAAAAATCAGCTTTGGTTGCTCACCGGCGCGGTGGACGGAGGTGGGGACGTCTTCTCCCACTGGGAGCGTGGGCGTTTCATCCCTTAGTGGGAAGATTTCACGTTTCCATTGCGTTGGTTTGACGGCGCTGTCGTAGAAATATAGACAGAGTTGTCCAAGGTCAATCTGGAGTACGATGGGCAAGACCATTAGTTTGGCGCTGAACCCCACATCGCATATATTTAAATAATCCACAATATATGATAAGTTTTTCCGAAAAATTTGAATCAAGAAATCCTTAAAATCCACTAGACTAGAATGATAATCTCCCTATCGACAGGGTGCGACGGTGATTCTACCCTCTTTGTGAACCCTTCAACTCCTCGCACGATGTGCGGTATTTTTAGGGCGCGGTGAGATGGTGAGGTCGTGCCCGAGGGATAAAATGGTCAGCTGCGCATTTATTTTGCTGTTATCCTTTATTCTGGCCCTCGTTTTCCTCGTCTCTAGATCCTGTTTTACTACTATTCGCGACAGGAATCCAAATGGAATTCACATTTCAATCACCATCACGGAGTTTCTCCATGTGGCACCACTTCGGCAACCCGGGCCCATGCCGGCAACTTGTGTAACCGCCGACGATTTCCCATGCGACCCAAAATATGAATTCAAACCTCCGCCGCTCACCTCTTTCACAACTTTTTACATCGATAACAACAACTGAAGCTAAACTTATTGATTATAATAAACTATGCCAGCGGAACCGACAAAAGCGAAGATAAAGCGGCGTACAAGTCGGAAGGATTTTGATGAATACCGATTCGACGGGAGCCACGCGCGTGAACTAGAACTGAAACGGAACAGAGGTGCGTCTCGCAGCTTTTTCGAGGCACATTCCTTGTTTTTGACGTTTAGACTCGGAATTCGTCCAGGCGAGGTGCGTATTTGCGCTGTTTGGTGCCTTGTTTTATACTCAAAGGATTTATAGGTTAGTTGCGCCGAGTGTCGAAGGTGGGTGCGATCATCGCACACAAGCCGACCTTCGCTCCTCATCCAATCAATGTCTATTTACTTCTAGGCTCAAAATCAAGTGCGATAAGCAGATTCCATGTCAATCATGCCAGGTGCGTCTTCGAATGTCCCCAGATTTGATTCGAAATTCATACTTGATTGTAGAGGAGAGGATGTGCGGCGTTATGCCCGAACGGTGAGCCGTTAGTATGGAAACGGTGGACATCAGGGTTAACATTGAGTTAGGAAGTCTCTCAACGGGTCAGGGAACACGGTGAATAGCCTTCTTATTGTCCGTCAGACCGTTGCTGATCCTGATATATACAGCTTCGTACTCGCAGCAACAGAACATCTTCATCGACGTATATCACATCTCAGCGGGAGAATTCGACAACTCGAAGACGCACTAGCATCACTGCAAGCCCAGCATTCATCCGAACCTCATCCTCTTCTTCATGAGGACCTTTTGGTGCATGATGATTCAGAGGAACATCCATCTGGGGATGACAGTATGGGCGGAGGGCCTGGAGGTGCGGGTGGAGCTGCAGCGCCCGATGTTATAGACGCATTTGGGACGCTATCAATATCCGACCATGGGATATCCAGATTTTTTGGACCTACGGGTGGCTCAGAGGTGCGTCCTAGACTTCTATCGCCTGACAATAGACTTATTTGCGAATACTGTTTCAGAGCCTCCTAATTGTAAGTTCCTTGCGAAATACTGTTGAAAGGGTATTGATTCATAGGACAGTCGAACCTCCACGTCACCACTCCTGTTTCGCCACAAACACCCGATTCCATGCGGGGGTCGTCCTCGCCGTCGGATCTCTCCAAGCCTGGCTCCTCAATATTACCCAATCCCTCATCCACTCAACTTCCTTCTGCCCTCCAACCACCCCACGCTGACCTCTCCCTCTTCTCTCACTCTTTCCCTTTCACGCCTCTTGGGCTCCCTCCCGACGTTCAGCGGCTCATCACTACTCACCTTCCGCCGCTCCCTGCCGCACGTTTCCTATGTAAAACTTATTTTGATCAAGTATCTTGGCTTTTTAGAGGCGTGACGCGTGGGCAGCTCATGGGTGATATGATATCAGTTATATATGGTGTTGATTCAGGGGATTATGGAAGGACGCGCGACGAGGATGAAATTGGTGCCGGTGCAGCAGAAGATTACTCCGGTCCGCATGATCTGGCGCTTTTGTTCATGGTCTTTGCTATCGGGGCGTTAGTTATGCCAGAGGAACCGGGGGCGGTGGATGGTCTTGAATTGCCGGCGGCATTGGGTCAAACTACATCAAAAACGACAGCACACACGCGTAATGCACTGGGGGAACATTATCATCAAGTCGCACGCGCGGCCATTGCATTACAGCCCGTCCTTGAGAAGCCATCGATCGTAACGATACAGACACTTCACCTCATGAGTATTTATAACGCGATGAGTGGGAGTGATCTAAGGAGTGAAACAAGTATGGAAATGACATGGAGTTTAATCACGTTGGCAGGACACTTGAGTATGGCGGTGAGTAAATTTGGATTTGTATAGGCTGATCCTAAGTCTATTTCGATATAGATCGGTCTTCGTGAGTATTTTGAATGCTTATTCGAACTATTGGTATTTACCCACGTTCCATAGATCGTGACAGTGCGCGCTGGGGACTATCTCCGAAGATGGTCCAGCGGCGACGAATTTTGTTTTGGGATCTCTTTGTCGCGGACGTTTGGCAGGTTAGTATTCACTCATAGGCATAAATCCCCTTGTTTCACACTGTCCTATCTACGTACTAATTCGAATCGTACAGAGTCTCAACACCGGGAGGCCTCCATCTTTCTCCCTTGCCTACATTGACTGTAGTTTTCCCCAACCGGAGGAGGGCGGAAAAGGTGAGGGAGCAGAGGGAGGATTTGGATCCGCCTGTAAGTTTTCCTATCGTTATGTACCTAATTCGTTATTGATGCGTCAATTCAAAGTCGGAATCTGGCAGTGCCGTTTCGCTGCCGAATGCGTCGCAGATGTTACCGCACGAACTCTGACAGCAGAAGCACCCAGCTACGCGACAATTATGGAGCTTGATCGCAAAGTTCGAGAATTTCCCCTCCCTGAAGGTAGTGCTGGAGCTGCGAGCGACGATATGGCACTTTCGTTCCAACTTTGCGTGCTCGACCACATCCGGGAAACTGGTACGTATCTCTTACCTTCTTCTGGTATTCCCGCACAACAGGCTCGCTGACGGGAGATATCACTTAGTACTTATGTACATCCATCGAAGCTTTTTCGCTCAGGCCATTATTGAGTTCCCTGTGAACCCACTGAAGAGCCCTTATGCGCCGTCTTTCCTAGCCGCATATCGCGCCTCTTCTACAATTTTGAAGAGCATTAGGGAGCAGTTTAATATTTGGCCAAATTCGTGCTCCAGGTTCTGGACCATGTGGACGTTTGCATTTTCCGCAGCGGTGAGTTTCAATTCATCTCCTGCCTTCGCCTCCTAGTTCTCGGTTGCTGCGGTCTCAAAATTCCAGCTCATTTACATCTTTTCTTTAGGTAGTTTTCGGGACCGTCGTCACGCGTGGACCTCGCTCGCCGCTTGCACAGTCAGCCATGTCTGAATTAGAACAGGCATGCGTTCTATTCAAGAAAGCCTCTGTGTATAGCATCCGGGCCACGAAAGCTCTGGTGCGTTTCATAAGTCACTTTAATATTAACTTTGCAATTGATAATTTTCCTCTAGCCTATTCTGATGAAACTGAATGAAAAGGCGAGATACGCTCTTGCTTTAGCGCAGAAGGATCCGGCGCCCATGTCTGGAGATAACGGTGGCCTTCTGTGGAACATTAAACAAGAAGATACAGACGATGAACTTTCAATATTTGCTGGTCATACACGATTTGTGTCAGGAAAAAGGACGACGACTCAGGCTGAACCGAACGCAAATAGTAAATTTTATCCTCCCCCAGCCCGTCCTGGTCCCGCTCCTGTGCCAACCCAACCCCATCGTACCACTACTTACTCCGCGCCAGAACCTCCGCGTTCGATCAACAGCTGGGTACCCCCTGGAACCCACCACGACGAATTCATGACACTCCCGCCACTTGGGGAAATGACCTCAACCTTGCCATACCAATATGTACCCTCCGAGCGCACGCATCAACTTGAGGCTCCCGTTCAGTACAGCTGGTCCAATACGACTACCCGTCCAAATATTCAGCCCCCTTCACATTCGCAACCATATCGGCCTGTCGAAGCTCCAATTGCGCCTATGCAATATTCAGCCAGCATGGAACATTACGTCGCGCCCCCTCCTCCGCAAGTTCAGCAACATCAGCTCTTACGCCAAGCATCTCAGGACCAATTACACCATCCACACCATCATTCTTCCCATCAACCGCCCCAACATTATTTCCAGCACCAGCAACACCAGCCGAACCCCCCTCTCCAGCACCATCAACATCCTGATGCGTACCACCAACACCCAGATTACCAACGCCAACACCACTACGCCACTACACCAGCTTTTCAGTCGCATGGCCCGCCGCCGAATGCAGAACTATCGGATCTGGGACTAGCAGCGCGTGATTCGCGCTTGGATGAGCGGTGGAGCTCGTTCATGGAGGATTCGGGATTGCTGGAAGGCATCAACTTCCGAGGGTAGTTCGAGCTTGATAATTCGAACAATAGAAGAAAGTGTATTGTTCGATTTTACCCGTCGTCGTATCCAATTCCTGTATTTCATGAAGTTTTATTTTATTAAACATAGTATATTGACATTGAATAGTCGAGAATACACGTACCGCTGTCGCTAGGTTTCGACCTTTATTTCTTTATATGACCGGGAGGTTCAGTTTTTATTCAATGGATTGGAACTCGTTCTACTCTCGTGCGTAATCGAAGCGTGCACAATGATTAGCCACAGAATATCTACAAACATTTCGTCCAGCAAATGCAATAGTTCAGTTGTATTTCTAGGCAACATTCGTTTATTCACCTTGCTTTCTTGGTGAACGCAATACCACTCTGCACGCCATACTTGTGAATTAGCTATGTATTGCATTTGATATTACTCCGGGTTCGGGCCTAGTTGTGCAGTTGTACGTATATATATGGTGAAAAATGTAATATCTAGAAAGCTCTGAGCGAAAGAACGATATACGAAATGCCTGAGACCTCAAAGCCATATGAACATAACGGTCAAATCAACAGATGGTACAATCTTCCTTAAAACTTAAGTTGTACATGGTCTTGTCGACTGTTTTCTCGATTTTTTTCCAGTCTGATCGTCGTTGGATGAATTCATAGATATCCTACGGACAACACAATGAGGCGTTATTATAGTTAGAGGTATAAAAACAAACCTCGGGTCTGTAAGCTCCGCCATAACGAGTGACATCGCGCACGATTTGTGCTAGATCTTTGGCATCCTCAACTACATATACGTGACCTAGCATTTTCAAGTGTGAAAATTCTGAAGTGATTGAAGCGACCTAGATGGGACCACGTTAGAAAACTAAACCACCTTTCAAAATCGGCATACCTTGAGTGATGAGATGAATGCGTGGTAGGTGTTAAGGTCTGCAATAATTTGGAAGCCTCCGTTAAGAGATATGATTTGACGCTTGATATGTTTCTGTAGGATCCTACAAAAAACGTTGAACAAGATTGACTAAAGAAAGTTTGATCCTTACGCAATGAGACGAATTCCTATCTCTTGATAGAAAACTTCCAAAACATCCTTACTTGTACTCCCTTTCAACAACCGACAATGCATATCTAAACATTTGATCGCCTCCGTACACCCCTTCGTCGGCCCAAGGTCGAGGGGACCGTCTTCAGGTGGGTAGTATTCGCGTGGTTTGGTGAGTGTAAGTATTATATGCTCAACCTGAAGGTTATATGAGCAGATAAGATGGGCACAAGGTGCAGGTTCACACTCACCTGGTTCATCAACACTTCAGTGCCGGCATTGAGTCCCGCAGCGACCGAATCATCCAACGTGTTCTCGAAACGTTTTTTCTCACGAACAACAGCATTTAAGAAATCAGTTTTATCGATATGATGAGCCTTGTTTCTGACCATAAGCAAAAGGGAGTCGTATGTGTCGAAGGAGCAGACTCACTAGTTCTTTATCGAAATATACTTGAACCATTGATTGAATAGTATCACCGATATGCACCAACTCGAAAAACTGTAGTAGAGGTGCAACGCTCGTCGTCTCTGCATGTTCTGAAGGCTTATACGAAGTCATCTGTTCAGTCGCTCTACCGGAAATCCCTGAGAATCATCCAATCAATTAATCAATATCAACTCACTGCGCAAAACCCTTCGATAAATGTCCTTCTCCGAGCGCTTGCAACATCAAGATGAAGATCTCTTCAATAGTGTCTCGAACGCGATGTCCATAGTGGCCTGGGTATCCAGAAAAAGTTTCGACTCGTTTCAATGATTCACGGTCCGCATGGATAACCTCTAATGCGATATCAAGCGAAAGAAGTAATTCGAGTTTGTTTTCTGGCATCGTGGGGGTTTTAGATGGGGTCCGAACATGAGAGGCGTTTGCATCATGTGCGGAATTCGTCCTCGAATGCGGCATCGACGGTACTGCTGACAGAAGCGCGAGTTTTGAGATAAATACAATTGGTGATCCTGAATATTGAAATACGTACCTGTAGGACTCTGTACTTTCTCCCTCGCAGCCCATGGATCTTCTTCCGTCGTATCCGGCTTCCCACTATCTTTCTCATCTTCGTCATCTTCATCTTCCTCCTCCGCACCAAGTTCGAATAGAGTCGCATCATCTTCAACTTTGCTGAAATTCGCGTTTCCAGTTGACGAGCTCGACGCGTTTCCCCACCCAGTCGCACTGGCACTCCCACTTCTCACCGTATTCCCAGTACCTCCCCATCTCTGTGGATTTAGCATGGCGATTCCTTGGACAGCAGCGCTTCCCCCGGTCATCAACGCACCACCAACCCCACGCCCCACGCGCGGAACGATTGTGACGGGAAGTAACAATACCGAGGTGAATGATGCTAGCACGTTACGTTTCTCTTGAGCCGGATTTTGGGAAGACAAGAAGCGCGGGTGAGATTGGGTAGGATCATCGTTATTCCCTCCTGATCCCGATGAAACTGCTTTTGATCCCTATAAAGTCAAGGTTGGGCACCTAGAACAATGATAAAACCCATTGAGAAAATAATGTACCTCTCGATCCCAGCCTTTACAAATGGTTTCTAAAATATGTTTAACCGACTCCACCTCTTCATCAAGATATTCGTCCATATTGCTTTCGAACATCTGATACCTAGAAACAGCGAATATTCAAGCAAATTGGGGAGCGGGGATAAGTGGCAGAAATGAACAAACTGAGTACGCTTACACGACGTCTTCTGCTCGCTCCTTCTTAACTCCAGAGTCTATTCTCTCCGCAGCGGCGGTCATAACTGCATCAACCATTCTCCAGGCTTCGCGAAACGTAGCTGCAGCGGCTTTCAAGAATACGCCCGAATGTGTGTCAGATTTTCCTCCTATACAAGAGGGCCAGATTTGTCAGTGGTTGTTAATGAAACGTGAAGGAGAGGGAAATATTCTGAGCAGAGACGATATGAAACAGGGCCTGTCAAAAGTCGGTGATAGAGATATCGACTTTCATCTGGGAAGACAGGTATCGCAAATGACGAACCTGATGTATCCTGACCTCCGTGAAGTTCGTCTGCCTGAAGTTCGCGTGCACGTGTAAGGAGAGTTCCAATATATTCACCGACCTAAACGCAAACTGTGTAGATGAGACGCTAAAGAATGGTTTCAACGACATACAATTTCTCCAGCTATCCTATCTGCAAAGGCGAGTAGGACTTGTGCAGCAGGTGGGAACACACGAACGGCGCGTGCCCCATGTTCTCGAAGGGCAGATAAAACACTTCCCATAAATTCGTCCATAGGTGTAAAATCTAGTGAATGTTCGGAACTAGGACAAGTCGATGGACGCGTTCATCAGGATTGGGTTTTTGGATTGTAGGATGAATAATGAGGATAGATGGAGAATAAAGGGAACTCACGTGAAATTGTCCAGTGCATTCCAGCGTCCTTGTTCGTAAAAAATCTCCCGTTTCTCTGCCCATACCTTCCCCATTTCCCAATCATTCATTCCATCCATACCACCTCCCTCTAGTGCAGTCCATACGCCCCAGCTCGCCTCTGCGGCCTCTCGCATCCCTACTTCATCGCCTTTCCCATCCGCAACATCGAAAGCCGCTAACAGGCTAGCATCGAAGCGATCCATCGCCGTTCGCAGGGCATTGCCGAGAACAGCCCAATTCCGGAGCGGTTGTACCTTCGGGGAGAGGAAACGGGAAAGAAGAGCGAGCAATCTTGATTGTATGAGTAGAGTCGGTTGGACAGGTTGAACGGCGGAGCTGAGGGTTGAGGAAGCAGAGGGAAGAGGGGAAACAATCGCAGGCGTGAGGTGTGCATCTAGAGCAGAAAGAACTTGGTGCGGCGGTGTACTAGGAGCTAGGGCGGTCACGACGAGGGGTTTCAGCAAGGTATGGGCGCGTTTATAGAGTTGTTTTGACGTTGTGGACGAGGTGGGGGTAACTGCCGGTGCCATAGCCATTATTGGCAAAGGGGGTGGAACGGGTGTAGGCGAGGTACCAAAGAGATTGAAACTTCCAAACCCTGAACCTACATTCATGCTGCCTCCTCCTACAAAATCCCCCATCTCGTCTTCTTCGGCCAAGTGCATCTTACCACCCAGATCCGCCTCCGTGAAATCTCCAAACTCATCTACTTCAGCCTCGACAACCGCCGTTTTAGCCGCTCGCTGCATCCCTAATTTCTCCTTCTCCCGCTCCTCCAAGAGATCAAGAACCTCTTCGAACGGCGTTACCCCCTCCTTTGTTTTCCCTGAACCCGAAACTACCCCTACATCCAGCTTTTCCGAAGAATCAACTCCTAAAGCCTTCCACCGTACGTCCCAGAACTCCTCATCTTCAGCGACGGCGCTCGCGGAACGGCATACGCGCGCGTAGGTAGAGATATCAGGGAGGGGGAGATGTTGGATGATTTGGGCGTGAATATGAGCTGGCAGACGTCCAATCTGTGTAGAAGAAGGGATCCGACCGGTCATACGTGGAGGAGTATTAGCATTTTGAGTCGAAGAGGCTTGATTCGATGTGAACGCGCGAGAGTATAGGCGAACCGGTTCAAGAGTAACGAACTTATCCATGTTGTTTCATGGATCTGAGCTTCATGCAATCATTCAATTTTAAAATCGGGATATTAGCCGCAGGTATCAATACAAAAACGACATACATTCTTCCAATTCACTTCTTCCTCTGCGTGGTGCCCAAAATCAGGTCGGTTATTGGCAACCCGACTAATCCTAAAGTAGGTGATTTTAGTTTCTAACTGTGAGAATGGATTATAGCTTAAATATGGTTTATATTCGATACGATAACGAGATACGTACTTTAGTAATGGTTTTATGTCGCCAGTATTTGAGTGGAGGAAGATTGTGCTTGAGAATTTGATTCGTTAAGCGCCGGATTGCGTAAGATGATGTGGCTGTGCTAAAAAGGTATTGGGCAATTTTTGAAACCTTTATCGAGTTTCAACTTCAAAATATTAGAATACTTAGGTATGTAGGGTTTTGTCGATTGCTTACGGGATATTTGAACCGATATAGGTTGTTTTACTGATCAACTGTAGCCGTACAGACGCAATGAAAGGTTCCATAACGATATCTTTTTGCCCACAATTCAGCCCATACTGTCATAATGGTGCATGAATTGATTGTAGCTAGCGTAAAAAATTAGTGCACAATTAGCTCTAATAACAGAGGGAGTGGAGCACCACTTTACAGTTACAGCCTGGGGCATTCGCAGCCTAATCAGGTGGTGCAATACTGGTGCTCCACCGGTCTACACACTTCCGTGGTCGATTGGCGTCAGCAGATGTCAGCATGCCTCCTTCCCATTTTGGATACAGCTTTGATGGGTACCGAAAATATGGGCGAGACATCAGATATGGCATACGATTTCCTTATGGAATATTCCGATCAATCATTGCGGGGTTTTAACTCGCGGCTTCTGGCCTGTGAATTGCCTCGGCATGGGTTCCCACCGTAATCCGTTCATCAATACTATATAAATAGAATGTTTTTGTCATAACTTCTTTTATTGTTTGTCTAAAATATGTTGTAAAAATATATGAAATAAAAATTGAAAGATGAATAGTGCTGCCTCAAGGCTGAAGCCCGAGGCATAATATACTATGGAGATATTGTCACTTACCTTGGAGCTGGGGGCTGGGCCTCCGAGACCCGAACATTTCGGTTATTGGCTCGATGCAATGATGCGCATGCGCGGTGTGCACGCCCGTCATCGAGAATCACCTCAACGTGCACAACAAACCATAAGATATATAAATTCTACCAATTACATCTATTGAATTTAATTGAGGCTACACCAGATAACAATTTCAATACACCCTTCATACATGAGTAACGGTGGGATTGAGAAATACCTATGGTTTATACATGAGAGTCCCTTCAATTTTTTTGCTGTCGTCTGACCTTTTCAAAAAACTGATTTGAGGCTTAGCTTTACTAACAAATTATGTTTGCATATACTAATGAACTTCAAATCTTACTTCACAATTCGTGCAAGAACTATATGTCCTTTTGAATTCCAGAAACAATATGTGTTCGCAATTTCGGAAGTCGGACTTCGGGTATTAACAAGGAAATGATCGATCGCTTATTCCCGATTTTGGTCTAGTCTAATCGATCATAACATTTGCAAAGTATCATATTTCTTTCTTTTTTTTTGGGAAAAGAGACACATAAAAAAGAAGGTTTTAACAGCAGTTCATATGAGCTTACAGATTTAAATCACACACTCTTGCACATTAAGGGGAGAAAACTGCACGAAAAACTAGCAAAGATATTTTGCTGGCAACAAAACCTAGCAAAAATCGGAGATCTGTATTGATCGGTTCGATCGCAACGCTGAGATCCAAGCTGTATTTGGACGGGCGGCATTGGCCGGGCGGACTTTCAGGCTTCGATGAGCGGGTGAATAAAAAAGGAACACGTGCTTCAGAGAGAGGGTGCACAAAAAGGGGCATGTGCTCAAGCTAAAAGGGACACGTGCTCAAACTAGAAGAGGGGCAGAAGATTCGCAGTTAAATGGTGCTCCACTACCTCTGTTATGAGAGTGAATTGTGCACTAAAATTTTACGGTAACTACAGTTGGTTTTGCACCAACTTGCCAGCATCTAGTGCACAATTCTCTGGAATCCCAGGTGAATTGCCATGGCCTGTTAAAAATGCAAGCATTTCCGCGCCGCATTGCTCAAGACAGATTCATTACGCGACAAATTTCCTATGCCACGTAAATTACTTCTAACAACTGCACCGGGAGCCCATGCTCTGTTTTTACGTTCAACGTTATTCAAACCTTCGAATCTCGGGTCGCCTATAAAATTTGGGTAAGGCACTCGATAGGAAAGGTCTGCGCGTGAAATTTATGGGTCTTGCGGCGGCTTAGGTCAGTGGGACCTGCATATCGGGGGCTAATTTGATAATCTCAAAAGAATCAACAAAATATCACCGTGCCCTACAGTAGAAGACCTGATGCAAAAACACCAATAAAATGCATCGCGTATGATGTTCATAACAGAGATTGTAAACCGAAATCACAAATATAAGTGCCAATTCAAGCACTACAATCCCAACTTGTTGCGATGGTTACACAGAGATTTTCCAGGCCTTTCGGATTCCGTGAACATGCACTTCCTTGCGTCTATCCGAGTGCCAGCACTCAGTAATAGTTGGGGAACATCTGTGGCCCTAATCATCAAATTGGCGCCAAGTCATAGCTGAGATAATTACTGCTAAAAACATTCTTACCAGGACAACATCTTGTCGTGGGTCCATAAAGGTCCTATATGTGAATTTTCTTCTATTAGTATATCGGGAGATCTTGTCATCCCAATCCCCTACTCGTGGTCAGAGTCAGACGGAAAGGTCAAGAACAGTTAACAGTTACCAAATGACCAGAAAGAGCATGTGCTCGCTGACTCTTGATATTTACCTCGGTAGCAACACTGGGTCAGGATAGGATTTCGGATATACCGAATTCTCAAGACTTTGAACTCGGATTATAGCACAAATTTCCCAGATGATTTAAATTTGATAATTTGAGTTGAAGGATATAATTCAGATAGTTGAGGTTGAATAGAATCCAATATCATCATCATTATCATTATGTCGTAAAATCATGAACAGAGAGTTCTACAAAAGGATAACCCGGCACACGACCGGGTTATACTTTTATTCCTCCATCTCATTGGCAAAACGCGGCTCCATTGGTTATGCCGAAATACTGTTCGAGAAGTCTTAACAAAATAAATGTACATAACAGTCATGAACACTTACTGTCCGATGTGGCTTGTCTCCTATGTCAAAAAGACCAAATCTTGCACTTGCGGAACAGGCAGGATCCTCATTGCGAGGGCATACAACCGTATTGTTTGCAGATGCAGGATCTTGGTACAACCAGTACTCAGTACCTGAGGACGGATGTCATTAAAAAGAGCCTTAGTAGTCAAGGTCAGTACGTACCGTGATGTAAGTAACCTGTGAAAGTCCTGGGATGGTGTGGAATCCTATAGCCGTTTAGTCAATCCCAAACCCGAACACTACGTAAAAGAATTCCAGACGCTTACGCATCATTAGTGTGGACAACTGCAGAGTGTCATCAGAAATCCACATCACACTCAGAGATTATTGCATAATTACCACGAGACAAGCTTGAAGCTGTTATAGTATTCATAACCCAGTTTGCATAATCTGTATTCCCCGTTCTAAGAGCCACTATATCAGCTTTGACTGTACTCAAGACCTACATCGCTTACTGACCGAGGTTGACCGTATGTATACATTCGAACGGGTCTGGATAAATCAAAGTTTATCAGTGATATTTTCCTCGATTGAAAGGATTTTACATACGTATTGGGGAACCATTGGTCTAATGTAATTCCTGCGAGGCTTGCAAGTGCGCCTGGACATGTCTATAATTAAACAAAGCATATTCGAACCCAATCGTACTCACCTCCGAGCGAATGACCCGTAGTTACAATCGAATACCCAGGATATTGTTGCACAAGTGAATTGACGTTTGAATAAACGTTTCCTGCAACAGAGTCCCAACTATAAACAAAAATTAGTCGAAGCTCTTAAAGTCTCAGTGGTTAAAATGGACTAGCCTATCCATAAAGCCCGCATGTACCCTCACTCCCCCTAGCATGAATTACTCAGATATTGGTATCCTGAGATAACATATAAAATTTCAACTTACGAGGTACTTGTATCCCAGGGCCTGATTTCACCTCAAATGGAACCTTAAGTGCACGAGCATCTGTTATGAAATCTGAAAATCCAGACCTAAAGGCAAACGTCATCCAAATATATAATCGCGAATTATTATAGACTTACGTTCCACGAAAAGATACAACAATCTCCTGATTTTCCGTATCAATTACGATGAAGCCCTGCGTATCCGTTCTCGTGTCCCTGAACTAGACAACCAATTTAAATTCATATAGCTCATACTTTAGACGTATCGCTCACCCATGTCTTCAATTCGTGTCCGTTTGGCTTTGGGCATTCCTCGTTGTACACAGAGGATGCATCTGTGTAAGGGGTTAGAGAGAATAATATACACAGCATTGTGCGTACAGAGGTAATAATACCGTAACATTTCAAAGGTGTCTAAGTTTTTTTTAGGATCAGAATTCCTCATTCAAAACGTTGGACTCACCGGTCGAAACCTTGTCTTTTCCAGGAGGGGGCGCAGCAGCCACCACCGCTTCAGCCCGGGGCAACACGTCATCTAATGACGTGGCGGGGGACAAAGTGTCTCTGGTTACCGCAGCGGACAGCGCCGTCACGAAGAGGGTAGAGAGGAAAGAGGTGGATAGAACAGTGCGCGCCTTCATGATTAACGTGAACGATATGGGACGAAGGATAGTGCTTCAGTGAAGTCTATACATACCCAATCCACTTGAATTTATAGTGTAGGTATGGCTTTCTTTCCGGGTTTAGGCGATTTGTTTATCAAAACTCTGCAATAGCGCGACAGCATGATTGCATTCGTAATTTGGCTTTTTCAGTATTCGCTTCCCGCGGACGCTCAGGGTCGATATGTAGAACCGGAGGTGATGTTAGGGGTTTTCAAGACGGTTTTCCTGGCCGTTTTCCCGCTATTGCCGAGTCCGTTTTCGAGTCTGTTGTCGTGATGACCTTGGGAAAACAGGTTCCTGTTTTCCCACTTAGCCAGGACAACCGATCATTGTTTTCGGCTAATTCCCGGTCGCATTCGTCGGACTTTCAAAGAGAACAACCCGGCAAAGCTCGTCGTTTAGATCTCTTTACATCACCCACTGATAACTTCACAGATTCCGCTTCATATCACTAGAAACAAATGAAATACACAATCAAGGGCTATAAAATGGTGAATACTGAATAACCTTTACAAGATAATCAAAGCATGTCGGGGTCACACACAAATATGATCGGAATACATCCTGGTTTTTACTGTCAAAAGTAACCATAGCTGGGATGAAAATTTGTTGATATGTGTACGGTATTCAATATATCTGTTAAGCAGAAGGGAGGGGCATGCCTCAATAAGCACCTGGGAGAAGGGAACAGCAAGATCCTCATCCTCAGTGTCATCATCTTCAGGCTCCTCATCTACATCTGCCTCAGCCTCTGTAATAGGCTCAACTATGTAGGTATGCTTTCATCAGGGTATTAGTAAGTGTGGGGCATTACGTGATGAGATGATAGATTATCACATTATCAGCGAGCAATCATGATCAGTTTTATTGAATCTCCGTTCTAAAATGCAAATGATGGGGGCCGGACAACAGACCTGAAAACGACTTTTGATGGGGGATGTCAAAGCTACCACCGTTTTCGCGTTGTTTTCGGTCATTTCGGAGGCTGACAACAAAATCGACAACCGACTCGGCAACAGCGCGGCAACAGACGGGAAAACAGTCTTGAATTCCCCTGTTATTAAAACTCCGGGCGTCGACCAGAAATTAGAATGATCCAGAGTCGAGAGAACCTAGATTTCGTCACTGCACTACATTTTGAAAAATTAAACTTGCTCCCAGAGGTGCACATAAAGTGAATGCGTGGTATGTTGGTACATCCTAGGCGCCCCAGAATGTCCAACATGATACATCCTTCTAGAAAAAATTGTCGAAGAGTCTGGGATTCCGCGCTAGTTTAGTTTCAACCCAAGCCTAGACAGGATAGGTCATTAATAAAGACTCTTTCCCACTCCATAAACACCACGGTCCACTACGCGACCCTACCTTTACCTCGCCAATGCGATCCTTGCCCAGGTAAATGTATGTGGTCAAAACTCAAAAGTCTAATACACGAGCCTCTGGACCGTGCAATCTCATGTCTTCGCACACGTACCCCAACTCTGTCAAATGGATAGTATTTTGGCCTGAGATCCCCAGTAGCTACATCTGTAATTGGGTGACTACCTAGTAAATTGTAAGTCGAGAATGGCACCACATATGATAAATTGCTCTTCTCGCCTCTCCGGAGGTGACTTGATGGGCGCCCGGCGAAAAGGTCTTTAGCCGATATTCTAATGATTGTTTTATCCTGGTTTTTTTTTGTT
Organism: Collybia sordida; assembly: GCA_037014335.1. Classification (NCBI taxonomy): domain Eukaryota; kingdom Fungi; phylum Basidiomycota; class Agaricomycetes; order Agaricales; family Clitocybaceae; genus Collybia; species Collybia sordida. The sequence goes on from JAYKXK010000002.1 coordinate 127,580, forward strand.
TGTATTTACTTACTTATGGTTTGGTTTGGGACAATGTCAAATTCATGTTGGGTACCAACCTGTATTCAATTCGAGGTACATGTAAATAATTGACGTGCGCTTCTATATATATGTTCAATCAAACCGTCAGAAAAAATATCTTACTTAAATTATTTTACCACTTGCTCCATAATCAATCACGCTGAGCCGCAGTGAGCGTAATGCTTGAGTGGTGAGGAAAATAAGTCCCCTGGGAATGTGAGAGTATATTCCTCACCACGATAGGCAATTGTTTGTTTAGGATTCCTATCATTTATCTCAGACGTGACTCGGCCTGATTGTAATTTCATTTCCTTTCACTCGAGAAACTGACAACTTATGAGTGTCAAGTGCCCCTTTTGAGTGGATGTAGAACCAATTTGACGCGGCTCCATATCTAGACCTTTGCTATCATATGTGCCGTGGTTACTATAAATAACCCAACCCTTGCAAATATCCCTATTTCAGTTGCTACAATCGAGACGTTATTTACTTAATATAGATACTTACGTGCGCAGACCTTTCGTGAGATTATAGAGCTCTATCGGGTTAAATACACAGCTCTCCTCCCTCAACTTTCAGCCGTCATTCTCATCATTTCAATGACTATATAATTTTACCATAATATTCTATGGTCAGGTGATATTCATTACAATATGAGAACACATACTCACTGACTGATAGTTGTACGACACGAAATAGATGCACTGATAGGGCTAACTATTGCTGACTTGTTTCTACATTGATTTCACTGATTCTGTCCCTGTACGCAACGCTTCAGATGTGGAGGATAATACGTGAAACCAAGATACTATGCAATACTCGTAAGACCCTAGCCAGAACTCGTCTTATTGATTCGATCTTCAAACTGACAAAACGACAGTTTAATGACTAGATAGCATACCTTTGGTGATATATCGGAATTGAGATTATCTGAAACGGATAATAGTCAACTTCATACGATATAAAATGCCGAGGGATAAAAGCATACAGAATACTCTCAGTGGTAAATAAAAAAAGAGAGAACAGCAATTGAGAAAAAAGACTACTTTTCCGGCGAGGCCCTTCGATGTCCAGACGTGGCGAACCTCAAAAGGATATCATTTATTTTAACTTCTGTTGCCGGGGATACAATAGTCAATTGACCGTCTACCTCAAGATCCAGAGTCTCATCCGCGATGCGAAGAGATTGACCTACAATAATAGTAATGCTGGCAACTATTACCTTATATTAGCCTGAAATGTATGTCGTAAAATTTCGTCGGAATATCACCACTGGCGTACTGGGTACAAGATAAATGCAATTTTATTAGCATAATAGGTTAAAGTAGTAAGAACGGCAAACCACTTACACCAATGACCATCCGACCGGCGAGCATGAAATGCACTCAAAATTGCATCATGGAACGTTCGAGTCACCTTGCGTAGATCATCCCCATTTTCTTGATGTAAACGCTGTCGGATGTATATATCTAGTGATAGCAGGGTCTATGTAGCACATTCTTTGAGAAACTTGGAATCACCGCAACTGCAGTGTTCATGTGTATCGAGTCGACTGACAAGAAGCAAGGAAACGACGTATCTGAACAGGTGAAAAAAATTGCACGTGGTCAACGGATGATTCCGGGGCTGTGTTTGGAGCGTGTTGAAACTTGAGCCGTCTCAGCTTCAGCACAATGCAGCCACGCAATGGCACGCATGGTAATCCGTCAACTTATTGATCCAATCATAACTCAGAGACAGCGTTATCCAGGTACATGATTAATCGCTATCTAAATCAGGGTGACAATAGGCCTCAACGCTAGAACCCTTACCAAGTTTTGGTCGCAATAAGTGAGGCCAGCCTCCTTCCTTTCTTCACGATATCCATCACATTTGTCCCTAAGCATAACCTATTACATACGTGTTAACTCTCAACACTCCCAACTTTTCCTCATTCGCATCTACCCAATCTATCCAAATCGATGCCCGTTCCTGACCTCCCACTCGAAGTTATCACCTACATCATCAACTTTATCTCCTCTCCAGCCGATCTTCTCTCCGCAACCCTCACCAACCGCACCATAGCCTCATTTTCTCTCCCTGGACTCAATTATTGCTTCATTCGATCGGGCCTCTCAAACAATGCGCTTTGGACCCACCTAGTCACTCATCCCGACCTCGCGGCGCATGTTCGTGAGCTCGAAATCATGCGGGAGGGCACGGGTAGGTGGAGGCGATTTGAGAGGGACCGCTTCCCAAAGGATATCTCCACCTGGTCCCAGGCGGGCTACGATGTATCTCGTAGTTTGGAGGATGTGGAAAGGTCAGAAAAGCTCTTGATCGCGGCACTTCACGTGCTAGTGAATATTGAGAAGTTTACCTGGAAACATTCTGCGCCCGTCGTCATTCAGGGGAATAATATCCCATCAGACCTGCTCGAGGAAGGGGGTGCCTTTGGAATAGAAACATATACAGAGGATGTGTGGACGGCTTTGAGAGACCATACGTCACTACGGGAGTTAAAACTTTTTGATAAAGGTTTTTGGGTACACCCCGGGGCAAAGCTAAGGAGTATTTATAGCTTGTATAAAAGTCAGGTACGTACAGTAGCCACTTGTCGTTTGACGGTGTGGTTGATGGCATCTGATTGCATAGATGGGGAGTATTCGAAATCTTACGCGCGTGGAGCTGAGAATACTTACCAAGTACTCTACACAACCGGATGAGAGTGATGTCGCTGATGTACCAGAACAACTCGACGTCAATAGCGATAATGATAGCATTGGTGATGTCTCCGTTCTTCCCACAGGGCCCGTCAAAATCTCTGTACTCTGCACTTTCCTCCGCCAGTGTTCCAACCTTGAGGTCTGCGTCTTTCCCTATTCTTCTCTCACTTTTAAACTAACAACTTCCTTTCTCTTCTCTGCAGCACCTTACACTGGCCTACTACCCTGATAAGAACTCATCCGGGACCCTCTCGACGAATCTTACTCATCTCTTCACCTCCACATACTGGCCACGCCTCTCTTCGCTTCATCTCACCGATATCGTTGTTAACAAACCTGTCATAACGCAATTTCTCATTATTCACTCGCACATACGCAGCCTCTCCGCCTCCCTCTCGCTCAAACATCCCGACGATATGCCCGCACTCCCATTCACCATTGATCCTGTCATTCTCAAAGAACGAGGACTTATAGGGGCGTTCCTCCCAGAATTGGAAGAAGTGGACCTCCCGGCCGAGTTAGTCAGGGAGGTTCTTAGGGTGGTGAAGAATCTAGGACGTTTGAAGGTAGTAAAAACGCTGGAGCGATGTGACTGGGTTGAACCAGATGGTGACATGAAGAATCTCTTACATTCAAGATACGACAGGAAGCAGAGGAACCACAGGAAGCGGAAGGAAAGGGAGAGGGATAAAGCTGCAGCAGATGTAGGGGTGGACGTGAACATGAAGTTATTGAAAAAGATGACCGGTGTGCGTACCCTCGCAGTAACAGATTTATGGCATCTTCATGCAGAACTGGAGTTACTTGCGAATCTTACGCCTCAGCTTGAGGCCCTCAAAGTGGTAGGGGAGGAATCGAACACTCAAATTTGCCCATTGGTGAGTGTCTAACCTAATTTATAATCATCCCTATTATTGAGCCCTTCTTCGCGTTTTCATGTTTTCATGTTGGCGTTGCAGTATGTTGAACCTGTGCGCGCTAGACTCTTGTCGTACATCTGTAAATGGCGACATCTCACGAGCTTTACGGGTTTGCCACTGTGGGGCGTGATTCCCCATCTGGGATTTAATCCTCAGAGTCACGAGTTGCGCGAGCTGGCGGAGGCGTGTCCAGTGCTGAGAGAGGTGACATGGAAGACAGGGGAGGAGGGGTTTTTAGTTAAGGATGAGACGGGGAAGGAAATTACGATGGATAGGCCGTACCCGCAGAATGAGGACGAGATACAGTGGTAATATTGAGTTACGATTGGTTTTTGGATGGGAGTTGATAGGTGTGTACATCGTCTGCCCATACCTGGAAATTTGGATATTCTCTCATATAAGTATCCCGCCGCTCGTAGATTTGAAGTGCAAACCTTACTTAACATGTATATGGTTTTGGAATATATTTCACAGTTTTGTTGTTGAGATTGAACGTTGATATTCTATCGTTCCGCTTGGAAGATAAATAAGGGATGTTGATCTACAAAAATAACACAGTGGCATAAGTAAGCTGTGGATTGGGGTTCGTTAAGTGCAAACATCAACGCAGTTAAACGAACCATACATTTTGACTTGAGCTCAAAATCGATTGAAAAACCCACATCGACGAAAGTTGTTGTAACCTTCTCAATGAGACAATTCCTTTGGTGCTATTGTAAGTTATTGCATTGTCGCAGGGCGGAAGAAATCACATTGCGGAATTGTGGCGGTCCGGACTCCGGACTCCGTTTATAAAACTGTATGTACGTATTTGGTCAAGTTGGTCCCTTAAAATTAAATTGAGCTTTTTACGTAGAGGCGCTATTAAATCACAGCCACTCGGCGCTAACATTCGTGGCAACTTCAACTCTTCCAACTTGATAGTTCATTTTTGCCGTTGCTGCATGTTTTCATCCTGGACACGAAAGATATACTGAATATGCTCCGCCCTCGTCCGGAGCTCCGGCGAACAACAGTCCGAATCAAGCGCACTGGTGAAGACGGAAATGATGGAGAGGCAACGGAAAAGAAAAGTAGAACAAAAGAAGAAAGTATCTTGTCAGGTGCAACTCAACGAAGCTCTTGTTTTACTCCATGTAAATGATTTTTCAACAGAATTTCCCATGCCTAGTAGTCTCAAGTTATCACCCAAGAAAACGTCACCAAAGAAGACCATAAATTCGACCATTTCCCCTGGGTCCAGAAGCGCGACGGAGCTCTTTGTGCGCAACATTTTCGCGAAAAGTTTGTCCCATCCTCCAACCTATGGAGCGCGCTCGAATGGCTCGTTATTGAAATTAGAGTCTAAATGGATTGATTCGGAATCTGAACCTTCGCTAAATGGTGAAACCATAGAAGACACCGTCTGCAATTCGGAACAGGAGTTTGGAAGTAGGTTGCGCATTGAACCTACCGCCTACACACAACCATCAGGCCTGGAGAGTCCACACCCATATTCATCTCCTTCCGTCGACCCATGTCGAGAATTTCTTCCATCTTCATATGTGGTCACAGTTTCGAACCCGAGTACAGACACACTCCTATCATCTCGAGCGGAACCCGCATTTCCAAGGCGGCAACTAAATGCACAAACTCCGACCAGCATGGTAAATCAAGTCAGAGAGCCGTCACCAGGAAAGCAGAACGAGGGAAGAGGACAAAGGCTCGAGAAAATCGAAGATGAAGATAGGGATATTGCGAGCATGGACATTTCTGAGCTGGAACCTCGTACTTTGCCTTCAGGAATAGTTCATCCATTTGCCAATGTAGAAGTTCCATCCCCGGGCGCCAAGCGTAAACGCACTTCTGACGATGGTGTCGTCCTTAATCCTCATGAAGACATCCAGCCCGAAAAACGCGTCAAAACTGCAGAAAGCTATACTAAGCACCCCGTATATTGGATTGCCGACGGGAATATCTTGATCCAGATTGGACAGACGCGTTTTAACTTATACAGGGGACAGTTAGCCAAACAGAGTGGATGGTTTCAGTCGGTATTGGAGGCTTGCGGTGGTGCAGAAGATCCCGGAGAAGATGCTACCCTTAACCAGCACGGAGATCGAATAATTGTTCTTGATAAAACTGGAGTCACAGTCAAGGACTTTGAATATCTTCTTGGGGCTCTCGACGAGTCGATGTACGTGTTACTCGAGCCTTCTTGCTCATGGATGCTGATATTTTACTAGTGATTACTGCTATTCTCCACCACCCTTCCCCATCGTCGCATCCATTCTTCGTGTTTCCCATACCCTCGATTTCCCTAAGTACACCGCATGGGCAACCCAGTATTTAACGAATATGTGGCCCATCACACTTGCAAGTGTTTCATCCATCCGCATCCCGTTCGCTAAGACAAGTGTGGCCCTCGCCCGACAACGTGGTTTAACATCCATACTCAAACGCGCCTTGTATGAGCTCGTCCGACAAGATGGCTTCGGACAAGATGACGACGCCATACTGTCTCCGTCTGATTACCAAGCCCTCCTCTGCGCACGAGAACATCTCGCATCGGCATGGATAAAGGCCGCTGCTTGTCCAACCCCTCATATCGCAAAGTGTCTTTCAGACGCTCCCCATTGTGCTGGGCGCGATCCCAATAGTCTCAACAGTGCCCACATTGAGCTGGTACATACGTCAGGAATATTTGAAGTCCATTTATATGATCCGATATGCGGACTACAAGCGTTGGTTGATGAACCGAAGCTCGACAGGAAGTTTTGTGAGACGTGCGCGGAGTCGCGTAAAGATTTTTGGACGAAGGAACGAGAAAAGGTTTGGGCTGATCTGGACGAATGGTTGGGCTTGAAGAACGTTGATCAATGATGGGTGGTTATTGTACATTAGAAAGACGTTATTTCATTTAATCCTATTCACATATACATATAGAATTAATTTCGATGCCAATATAATGTTGATTTCGCGTGAAAGGTGTTGATTCGTGATAAACATGAGGTTCGTACGGTATGGTATATTCTGTTTAAGTAAACGTAGTGTAGTATTCATGACTAAAAAGAACTAGCAAGAAGGTTCAACCATCGATGGTGCCAATCTGGGGAATATTCCACTGGGAACTGTGATGGCCTTCGCCTCCAAGGAATCGCGCTTTTTCTGGTCCTTTCGAACAGGCTGGCAAGCCTCGAAAATTATTGCAGAAACCAATTTACAATCGTTTTCGGGTGACAGCGAAAATTGAGTAAGGTTCGGAAACAAACCATCGATTGAACGCGCCATCCAGGCATGATTGGTGACTTTTGTGTGCTGAAGATTCAGCTTCGAGAGGCGATGAAGCGAAACAGGATCCGGGATATCTATTGGGAAAACATCCTCCTTGATGCTGATTGATAGATCGGTAAGTTGTGGACAGTGTTGGACGAGGTAAGTCAGTGACGACAAGCCAGGAGCACTGACGGGTTTTTTAGCATGCTCAATCCGGAAAGTCGTGAGGCTGGGCCATGCTTTGGCAACGGCTGCAATCTCTTCCTCGGACACGCAAACATTCGGATCTAGAGACGTCAAGACAAATTCATTCATCTCGGAAAGGTGCGGTATATTTAATGGAAGCTTTGTAGTCGTCCCTCCACTCCCTTGGGGGTTGGGACTTGGCCCCCAACTGATCTTAATAGATTGTAGACTAGGATACGCCCCAGATAAGAGGCGCGTCCTTGTTACGGAGTTACTGAATAGCGAAGACTTGCAGGAAAAGACAAGTTGTTTGAGCTGAGGAGCATCAATAAAGCATAAGGAATTCTCCAAAGTCGACGGTCCTCTGAGAGTAAGCTTCGTGAGGGTAGGGAACACATAAGATTTCATAATAAATGGCATCGATAGTGTATCAGGAAAGTCGAGCGTGATTTGAGAAAGGTGAGGAAGGCAGCTCAACGAGGAAATAATTTCGGTAGACAGGCCATCGGTAGACAACTTCAAAGTCAACGTTTTCAATGCATTCATCCGTAAAAGACACGCTGTGTAGCGAGCAAGCGAAGGCCCAGCAAGTGACAAGTGTGTAATGTTCGAGTTGATATCAGATATAATGGCCACCATCGGACCTAAACTATAAACGTCGCCAGGAAGGATAGTCGGAATATCAATTGAAATAGATGTAAGGGAGCGAGATTGTAGGATGGCAGGAAGGACCACGAGATATGTCTCCGCCTTGACCATTGTGGTAGAATCATAGAGCAAATTGAACGATTTTAAACGAGGGAGTAGGCCGCCCTCCACGGTTGAAAGCCGTATCCAAGAAGACGGATGAATAGGATCGGATCCTCGAATCGTGTAGGTAAGTTCCTGAACCCTTTCCGCATACTTGCAAGCCCGAGAAGGTATGGATTGAATATCTACTGGTCCGGTTATTTGCTAAAGATATTACAAAGAATTTGTAATGATATAACAAAGAAAAAGGTCTAATCACGTACAAGTGTGCCACCGAACTTTGCCGTCGTTGGCAATAATTTGAGGATAGGTACAATGCTGTCCATATGCTTCCAAAGACGATCGAGGGCCGGTCCCATGAATAATTTGCAGCAGAGTGCTATTGATAATAGAGATTTGTTGACACCCTTCCGATTAGCTGTTTGTTCGTCATTCTCCGCCACATTTGAGACGATCTCTTCGATAATATCGACGACTTGAAGTGCTGGATACGACTCACGAGCTATCGATTGTGACATTATTCTTTAGAAGAATAGACGCGTTTCTCGCTGACGGAGTGATCGTTGAATAAAATGTCAAACAGAAAGGACGCTTGGCGAAGGCATCGCTTGGCTGCACCTGGAACTTATGTACGGCCCGGCAATCTGCTTTTCAAACCGCGCAACTCCGAAGGCTCGAAAAAGTGACTGCCACCAGTGCCATGTGCCACCAGGCGAAAACCACCATCGAGCTTGGGATCACACAGAGGTCAACCAATTTGGACTCCATTGAGCCTTGACGCGCACCAGCAAGACAAAAGTCATTTGTCTCGAGTGTCAGCGACCGGGCCCTCAACCCTTATCCTTGTATATGAAAGCCCGCGGTTTCCAAGTTACTTCCTTCCTGAGCATTCTGCACGTTCGTGTCTTTTTTGATCCCTCCGAACAGGCTGTTAGGCGTTCAGAATGATTGAACCAACGATAACTCAGTCGCTTTCCGAGAACGATGTCAATTCTCGAAGATCCCTGGAGAATAATGTGTCTATGTGATATGCTATACGTGCATGGTTAGTAATGTGCATAGATTGAAGGTCTAACGCCTCAAGATGGTGAAAGGACTGGTTGGTGTGGGCCGTTGTAAGCCCGGCAGATCTGGGTTCATGTTCCCTTTTTACTTCCCTTCGCCAGCCACCTTCAAAGTGAAAATATGATCACTTTCATAGATAAAGAATGTGAAAATATAAAGCGTGGCACTCAACTGATATACTTAGTAATCAAATTTGAGATGTGAGGGGGGCGGAGGCATGATGGGTATAAATAATAATTCGACGCGTCTCACCCGGATCGGAATACGGTCCTACGGACCTCGGGTCTGGAAATATTTCGATGTTCGACAGCCCGACCAGCTATTACCGCAGCGTTGCCAGAACGAGTTTCATCGTATGTTCTAGTTTTATACCACAAGATCTACGAAGTTGACACGTAGAAGAGCGCCTTTGACGTTAGGCAGCACCCAGTAGTAAATGTATGAGAGGAACAGGTGTTTCAACACCTTTCCGGGGGTAACGGAGCTCCTGATTGGGTATCGAGAACCTTGTACAACAACGTGGTGCTGATAAAATACCGGAGGTACCACGCTTGGCGGGCAAACTTTTATTATCTTCCTCTTCGTCGTTATTTATCCTCCACGTCGTCACGGTTACTTCCTTCCACTCTGGGCTACCTAGTCAATATAAAGTATATGACACGATTTTCTTAAATCCAGGTATCCTGGGCTGGGGACTGAGGAGCCTCGGACGGTAGGCTATGCTATCAGTGACGATTCGTTGAGTGGCCTGTTTTGTAAGCTCAAATATTTCGCCATCATATGTGAGACCAACTTATTTTCAGGTTTTGAACCAACCGTTGATTCAATAAAAATAGCTACTTACTAGTATTAAAGGGTGGTGCCTAAACCTGGCTGAAACTTGAAACAATCTCTAACTTGCGACGAAGGATCTGAAGGAAACCGTTTTTATCCCCACCTCTTTTGGATGCTCCCGAGGACTCACTGAAGCTCAGTAGTAATACTTAGAGTCCTGTTTCGACATTGCTCACATGAAATGTGGCTGTGACTTGTATGGCCTACCGTCGGGGCATATTTGTGTTGTTTCCACGTTGTCTATTACTAGTTGACATTCATGGGAAAAAGCGGTGAAAAATGGAAACACGAACTACTCATCATCTCTTATCAAAGATGGTAACAAGATCTCGACGAGGCCGGGCCGCCGGACTATCAGCGATTTCCGGTTGAATCTTCCTATACCGAGAGCAAGAGGGCTTTGTACTGATTGCACATATGCTGGATAACGTATGACAGATTGATGATGCTCCGACCAACTAACTATATAGTTGTTTGCCAACTGTGTGAAACGCAGTTCCCTATCTTCCCCCGCGCCCGCCCACCCACCTGTTATCCCATGGATGGGACCTTGAATACAGCAGTATGTTACTCTTTCTTTGATTCCCTTATTATATGTTAATAATTGATTTTCTCATTTTGCCATTATAAGATCACGCCCACCATCTACCAGTACATCAGTGGTAAGCTCCGAATAATTGGCCGGAAATGTGACTCTGATGTTGATATTAGTTAGTAGCATTACCGTTCTTGTATGTTAATTTCGATTTACCATATATTTTACTGATCATGATTATTTGGCAGATTGTCGACTACTTTGAGACTCTGCATCTCGAGGTATACAACTCGTGCTATCTTTCAGGGGCATACGGGATGATATTATTCTGAAGATCGGAAATGTCTGGACGGCCAAGGGAATTCCTGGGAAGGCAGTTTTCCTGCTGAATCGCTATTCACCATTTGTTGATGTTTCATTAACGGTATTCTGTGAGTTACCCCCACCTCAACTTCAACCCAGAAAACTCACATTCGGCGGCTCTAGACTATCAAAATACGGGTATAAAATTAAAGGTGTGATGTTTAATGGTGTTGTTGATTCATAATTAACAATATTGTAGTTATGTTCTGTCATTGATCAGGTAATAGATTGTGAGCGTTTAGTATTTACCACCCAAGCACATCTCAGATATATTAGGGGTGATGCTTTTTGGAATTTTACTGTCAGAAAGTGAATCATGCGTCCATCTTCGAGCCTCTTACATCTTCACTCTAACCATCCCCTTCCAGCAATCGCGCTCCTCCGAACCTGTGCTTTGTACGATACAAGGCGCATTACTTTTGTTGCGTTAGGATTATTCCTTATTGCAAGTATTATCTTCTTCTATGACATTCGATTTATAATCTCTGCACAGTGCCTCTATATAACGGTTGCTGTCCTTTTGCCAAAATATTTACATTCAATCAAATGTAAGTGTTGTTTGCGCTCAATGATCATTAATCCCTCAATAAAGTGAAGATACCTCTCCCACAACACTCGTTCACACCTGCCGTAACGGGACGGGCAATAATATGTTTCTTATTATGTACGTTCTGTTGCTACTAAATGAAGCAGGTAATATATTGATTAAGTATATGTTGTTAAACATGTCTAATTCACCGTGTTAGTCATCTTTATCCTTGCGATGTGGAAAGGACTTCAAGAATCTCGTCGTAAATGTACTCCATTTGTTTCTGTACTATATAGAAATGGTGTCGTATACATCACGCTCATCTTCGGTGAGTCGAATAATTCGCTTGACAAACTCTGACTGAGGATTTTGCTTCCTAAAGCGACTTCAATAGGCTACATTCTAATTCTTACTCTAGGACCTGTAAGTATCTGCGATCTCTAGGCTCCAACAATGTTAATATCACGATATAGAAAGAGGAATATGGTGCTTTATCAGTGTGCGTCATTCTTCAAGCTTGAGTAGAACTTGGATTGATTGCCTGTAGGATGTTGCGCGTTACGCACAGCATATTGGCTTCACGCATGATATTTCATGTACGCCACACTGCATCTCAGAATAGGGTTGAAACCAAAGATACAGAGCAGTCGGTCGGTAATGTTCAATGTACACCCTCATGATTATGATTATTATTGTTAGTGCTAACGAGGGGTCGTGACGGCTAAAAGGTATAAAAACTAGAGACAAACGTCAAATAGAATGAAATGCGCCGTGATTCCAATTGAGTGGGATTGCTCCTTCACGTCCAAAATTGTCGAAGTAGTGTAAATCCAGACGCTTAGCTTTTGAACGGAGTGCCTTCTTCGGATTAACTATAGGATATAGGATGGTCGTATATGCATGGAGCTTATAAACCTACATGCTGGCGCTCAATTCGCCTCGATCTAAAAGGTCGCCCCAGCAAGTCAGTATATTAGTACACTACAATATTCCTTCGGAGCCAACACGCAGAAAATGAGCGGAGTAAGACCACTCACTTGAATTATCCTTGCTGCTGTGCCCGAGCCTCACTACGGAGGGAGAAATAACCCTCCTCTAATACATAACCTGATGAAGTCCAAGTGGATGGCCGCGTCCAATAAGAGTGTCATACTGGGGTGATAGGTGCAAACTGCTGAAAACGTCAGGAGGGCAGTTTGATAGGGTATCTTAGTGTACGAGTGAAGAGAAGAATACGTAGGTGGGAAGGATGAGTATTTGTGCCATTTGCCGCCTTGGTCTTTTCGACGGGTCTTGTAACCAGAACTGATATCTAAAACAATCATACCAAAGGAATGAGATGAGGATAGGCATATAATTGCATCGATAGCATTCCGAGGGCAAAATCAAAGTGAACGCGTTGAAAAGATATTGTCGGACCGTTACCTTACCCAAATAGCCTTACATAGACCCTGCTGGGGCAGTAGTGGGGAGTGGCACCAGAAATTGGTTGGAAATTTGTCCTATTTCGTGTATGCGAGGGGATGTGGCATCCACCAGTTCTCGTAGTTTCAACTTCTTCCTACATCTCTCGAAAGGCCAAAGATCCCGGAAAATAAAAGGAAACTTGTAGTGTTTTATTAGCACTGTCGAAAAATATCGCGTCACGGATGAGAAAGCTAGGACTTGGTGATGTTTCGCAATGAATGGTAAGGCTCCGGAGACGTTGGAAAAATGCTGATTGACCTAGCAAAATCACGCAGCCTACCAAATAGCCCATGAAATGACCTACTCGTTACTTTAGTGCCCCTAAAAGATGTGTAAAGTGTAGTGATTGTGGCGTCTGCTACAATATGCGGGGTGCGAGGGTAAGTATTTCAGCAGGCGGTGGGTTTTGTGTTCGGTGTACGCTTTGGTTTCCCCGGGGTTTTTTTGGTGGGGTGTGGTGGCCTGGGTATCATATCTGTTTGGGATAGGTCCGCGATAGAGTATAGAGATTGGAAGGCTTTACGACTGAGTGGTAGTGAGTGCAAGTGTGAGTACGTCCTCAGTATGGTTGAAGAAAAACCTCATGTGATCAACAAGGTATTACGTAACCCTTTTTTTTTCAACAACTTGATTTGCTCCTGACTACGTTTGTGTATTACCGAGGCGTCCTAAATTGATTTTTGGCAGACAACCAGAGCAGGATTGCCGCCGAAACCTGCAGCAAGTAAGGGCGGGGCACAGCATCCCACTTCCACCATCCGAAACATCGGTTTTGACAGTGGTGATCAAGCCAAAGTAGGGGGGGGTCTGCATGGGCGAAAGGTTTTCCGAAAAAGTACGCAAAAAATCATCCATACTCCAAATCTTTCTGGTACCTCGTGCGCACTCCTAGGCACACAAAATGCGCACTCACGCATACACCTATTTCCCTAATTCTTACTGCAACCCCACCCTCGCCAGAACAGAACTTACGTGATTTTGTGCGTCCATTTCTTCAAACTAATATTCACACAACCTTGAGGTACTTCCGCGGTGTTATTTTTTTTTGCGGATGCTTTATCCTCCGGCTGAACAATGATATTCCTGGTATTAGGTAAACAAAGGAGATTTTCCTCCCGGAATCAAAGGTTCGAAGTTGTTCCCCTCGTACCTAGCATGCTGAGAACTAAAAATTCAAATGCAACTTGGACTCAATGAAGAAGGGCAGAGGTGCAAAGAAAGCAAAAGCGACTCACTCGTTCCTCCCTTCTTACAATTCATATCATATTCCCTACTTCCACCGACTAACTGGAGCCTAATGGATTACGATGCGTACTAAATATTTCTTTTAGAATAGTATCATAACTGTTGTTGTAAATCACGAAACATGAAAAGGCTTTCCAGTCCTGGAGCGACTCAACGCGGGGGTAGGGAGGGTAGGAACGATCGAGTACTCTCACCGGGACATGACGAAGAACCGCTGTCCAGTGACCATCTGAATCTTGATAACCCCCTCGGTCTTACTCCAGGAAAGACTTAACAAGCCTGAGCGCACTCGAACTCCCAAATCCGATGTCAGTTTGCGGCCCTAGATTCTGCCTTTCAGGAGCTATACGTCCAGGTATGCATGTATTTTTGTCTATGCATGTATTTTTATCGGAACTTCTCCCGCACCACGGAGATCTTCATTAAAGCATACCATCCATTGACTACCTGTAAAATAGCGGCTGCGGGGCTGGTATGTAATGTGGTTATAACTTGTATGGATTGCCATTGGGATATGTGCGCCGCCAGTACCACACTATCTGTCCGAACCTATCCCTATCGAATTTTGCGACACCTTGACAGCTCGTATGGTTATCGAAGGCTGGCTTCACGCAATCAAGTTATAATCAAAATTGATGGAATTTACTGAAGAAGCGACGAACCAAACTATTTCAATAGAATCATAATCCGCTCATCATTTTTGATCAAAGATGGATACGAGATCCGGATGAGGTTAGACTTTCAAGTCCCCACTAAACTCCTTTACGTCGAGAACACAGGAGCCTTGTACCAATCACACATATGCCGGATAGCGTATGATAAATTAATGATGGTTGGACCAGCTGACTATATAACCGTTTGAAGACCGTGTCAAAAGTAATCTTCCTATCTCCCTCGCTCGCCTGTTATCCCATGGACGGGATCCTGGGTACAGTACGTTACCTTTTTTTTATTCCCTCATCTTATGCTGATAACTGATTTTTCCGCCTTTCCATCCCTAGACCACGCCTACCACCCACCAATACATCAGTGGTAAGCTTCGAATAGTTTTCCGGAAATATAATTCTGACATTAATCCCAGTTACTAGCATTACTATCTTTGTGTGTTAATTTTGACCCAGCAGATACTTCGCTGATTGTTTGACAGATTTTCGACTACTTTGAGAGTCTGGATCTCGAGGTATACAACTCATGTTATCTCTCAATGGCATACGAGATGACATTATCCTAAAGATCAAACATGTCTGGACGGCACAGGGCGTTTTTGGGAAGGCGGTTTTTCTCCTGAACCGTTATTCACCGTTTATTGACGTTTCATTACTGGTATTCTGTGAGTTACCCCTACCCCTAGCCCTACTTTGTCTCATGAAACTCACATTTAATGATTATAGTCTATCAAAATCCGGGTATATCACTAAAGGTGTGATATAGTGATACTGTTGATTCACACTTAACAGTGTTGTAGTTATGTTCTGTCATTGACCGCGTAAAAGATTGTGAGCATTTAATATCTACCACCCAAGCATATCTTACATATATTAGGGGTGATGCTTTTTGGAATTTTATTATCAGAAAGTACGACATGCGTACATCATTGAGCCCCTAATCTCTTATTCTGACCACCCTCTTCCAGCAATCGCGCTTCTCCGAACCTGTGCTTTGTACGATACAAGACGCATTACTTTTGTTGCGTTAGGATTATTCCTTATTGCAAGTATTATTTTCTTCTACGCTATTTGATTTATAATCTCTACACAGTGCCTTTATATTACAGCTATTGTGATTTTGGCAACATATTTACACTCAACCAAATGTAAGCATTTCCTTGGCTCAATAATTATTAAACCCTTAATAGACCAAAGATGACCTTTCCACAACGCTCGTTCACGCCTGTTTAAGTAAAATGGGCAACGTCGCATTCTTTGTTATGTACGCTCTGTTACTATTGAATGAAGCAGGTAAATTTCTAATAATTAAATATATGCTGTCGGCCATACCTGACTTGGCACGTCAGTCATTTTTACTCTCGCAGTGTGGAAAGGAATTAAAGACTCTCGTCGTAAACATACCTCACTTGTTTCTGTACTATACAAAAATGGTGTCGTATACATCATGCTCATCTTCGGTGAGTTGAATAACTCCTTTGATAAGATCTGACTGAGGATTATGCTGCCAATAGCGACCTCCATGGTCTATATTCTATTTCTAATTCTAGGGCCTGTAAGTACCTGCAAATTTTATGTTTCAAAAATATTAATATCACAATATAGAGAGAATATTATGGTGCTTTAGCAACGTGCATCATTCTTTAAGCTTGGCTAGAACTCAGAACTGATTGCCTGATAGGATGTTACGTGTATTACACAGCATACTGGCTTCACGCATGATATTTCATGTACGCCACACTGCATCTCAGAATAGGGATGATATCGAGGGTACATAGTAGTCAATTGGTAATGTTCAATTTATCCCCCGATGATTAGAATGAAACGTTCTGTGATCCCAAATTGGGTTGGATGTATTTCTCCTCAACGTCTAAAATAGTTGAAGTAAGATAATTTCTTGATTGGGTGGAATGTCTCTTCGGATTTAGTAAGGGTAAATGTATATGCATGGAGCCCATAGCTCTATATGCTTTCGACTTACGCTGGTCATCCCCTAAATCTGGTAGCCATTCTAGGACACGCGTATCAGCTCCTGCCACTCCCAGTCTAAGACACAGGACTTCATCGCGTTCTATATAATAGCCCTACAAGCTCGCTAACCGGATTTGCTTAATACAGATGGTCTGAAACCCTTAAGGAATAGCAGCATATATGAGTTACATATCTGTACATGATATATCTTTGGAAGTATCGTGAGCGGAGATCATGGTCCATCAAAGTACTAGTGGAGTGCAGTTTATAAATATCATAAAACAATAAAAAATCAATTCCGGCACTCAACTTGTCTCAACCTTATCAATCACTGAACGGTCGTCGGTACCTTGTCAAAATCACCCGTAACACCCAGTAACCCTAGTAAGTCAATATACTGAGTCGTCACACTATTCTTTCAGCCCCAATGCAAGGAAAATGAGCGGAATGAGACAATCAATCACTTGTATAGCCCTTCCCGAGTGCCCAATCCCCACTACGGGAGGAAGTAAATTTCCTCCGACACAACACACGGCACGTCGAGGTCCGGGTAGGTGGTCGCGTCCAACAAGAACGCTATATTCGGGTGGGGTGGTAGGTGCGAGATAGAGAGAGAGTCGGGAGGATAGTTTGATGCTAATCATGGTGTACGAATGAAGGGAAGAATACGTAGACGGGAAGGGGTGAGTATTTGGATTGTGTACCGCTTTGATCTTTTTGACGCACCTCCAAACAAGAACTGATATACAACACAATCAAATTAAAGGGATGGGAAAGAAATGAGAGCGGACGGGGACTAATAATAGTTCTTGTTCTAGATACGAGCTTAAGTCAGCGGGATAGGAGCGGTCACAGGCTCACAGCTGTGTGGTAAACAAACGCCCCTATGACAGTCCCCAGCCTATCATCTACTCCCTTAAATCACAACCTGAACCACAGTTTCAGTTGGAGCTCGCGCTTTATAATTCCATTTTGGTGAGTTATTATCTAGCAAAGAACAGCGTGGGTATCGGATCACTGACAGAAAATCTATACATGGGGCCTTCGTGAAAGAACTCCAAAATATTATAACTTGGTAATATCTCGCAACGAAAGGCGAGGGTCCGGAGGCGTTGTGAAAACGCCAATTGACCTCTCAGAATCGCGGACAGCCCACCAACAACTTTTACAACGCCTCCGGTCGTTACGGCGGCGTCCCTTAGTAATGCGTAGTGTAGGAGGGTGTGGCATGTTGTACAGTACGTGTGGTGCGGGTGTATTTTTGCGAGCGATGGGCTTTGTGTCCTGCGTACACATTAGTAGGAATATTTAGAGATGTTAAAGGTTAGCGCAACCCCGGGAAAGAGTGGGTGGCCGAGCACACACGGCATCCATACTCCTCGGCCACCTCTCAAAGCTGGAACATGACGCCTCTAAGTCCGAATGCACATATTCTCCCTAGCAATTGTAACACAAGAAGACGGACGGATATGGGTGGGAGAAGGATACGGAAAGAGGAAGAAGTGGTTGAGTGACAAAGTAGAGAAGAGCGACGTACTTTTTCATTCAGGATCCCTTGTAAGACATAATCCTCCGGATCCAGAGCTGAAATATGGACCTCGATGAAACTCCTTTGATCGAGGCAGTTGAACTGGTTGGGAAGCGTATCGATGAGTTAGGACGTTATTCGGCCGACCGTGTCATTTTTTCCGCGAGTGTAGCTTGAAGTGGAGTTTATTTAATAGGGTTGTCGTCACGATCTTGGGGATGTTGTAGGGGAGTGTCCGTTTCTCAGGGCGATGGGATAAATTCCAAGCTTGGGTTCAAGGGGATGGATTTTCTTGTTTTCTCGAATGATTTTGTTGGTGAGTGACCTGGCCTAGACATCGTATTTGTTCGAGATATATCATAGACATAAGAGGTGAATAGAGTATAGAGAGCGGGAAGTTTTATCACTGAGTACGTCGTTCTCGGTATGGTCCTGGGTTGAAGAAAAACGCGGTGACCACCAAAGTATTACGTCACCTTCCTTTTTTTCCATCAAACAAACAAAACTGTTTTCCTCCCGACTACATATGTGCATAACCTAGGTGTTTCAAGTTAATTTTTCCAAGATAACCGGACCAGGATCGCCAGTGGAACCCACAGCCAGCCATGGGACTCGGCGAGGTGCAACCTTCCGCTCATCATGATCCGAATGATTCTCAACTCTGACGAAGCGGTGTTTGGGCCAAGTGGCTGAAGAGTCTGCAGGGAGTAAAGGGTTTTCAGAATACACAAAGACTCACATGGATTCCACCTTTTTTTGGTACCTCGCGCACACCTCTAAGCATCCATGACGCGCACTCGCATATACGCCTCCCCAATTCTTACCGCAGCCACACCATTGTCAGAACATAGCATACGTGATGTCCATCCGGTTCAATTGGCAGATTGACCCTCTAGCTGAGCGATGATATTTCTGGTGTTAGATAAACGAAGGAGAATTTCTATCAGGAATTAAAGGTTTGAAGTTGTTCCCCAACCCTGACACGCGTTTATATCTATCTAATCCACAGGTTGGCGATCTAGTCACCTCCAATTTTCGGGAGACTTTTCGGATCACGGTCTTATCCTTTGAGGTCCTGGGTTTCATCTAAAACTCGTTAGTGGCTTGATTGTCGCCATTGGATCCTGACATCCAACCAGTGCATTGTCTCCAGGCAGTTTCTCTGTCAACTGATCTATAGGCGACCTATAAATACTAACCCGGGTTAGACCCATGGGGCTTTGATGCTTATCACGGGCCATCTTGAAACTAGGACGTAAAAGTCATAGTACATAATTCATAAACATAATACTCCGGGCGCACCGGTCGCTCAAACCCCCCCTCCACGACTTTGGCAAAGAAGCAGAAAACTTTCAATTTCTCCGATTTGGCTAGGTTCTGATAACCTTCAAATCATCCTGTTTTTTCACCGCCACGCAATGTTCACAGCTTCGTAAGGTGAGGATACTAGGAGGTCCGTGGCTGCGGACGGGACAGAACGCGTGGGGTCTGATTAGCGCCAGGCGAGAAATTACTAACCCCAATGGCAAAGCATTGACGGATGAGATCCCAACAAGGTTAGACCTCCATCAAACTTGCCTGCACCCATTCACCATCATCATAAATTCTGGAGTCACGAAGATGCCTGAACTATCTCCAATCAGTGGTGTGGGGGTAGACGTAGGGTGATGATGACAATGTTACAGTCCTCAGGGCTCTTGACTACATAACTGTTGAAAATCGTATGAAACGCCGATCTCCCTTTCTCCACTGCTTGTTCATCATTCGATGGACGTGGCCGTGAACGACATATACGCTCATCAATTCGATGTTGTAAGTCATTTGGAATAACACACGTTCTATTTCATGCTAAATGTATTGTATCGATAACAAAGTATGCTACTCGTAAGTCGTGAAACTCAATGCTGTTGGCGCTATCTGATTCTTAGTCTTAGTTGCAAGTTTATCTATTCTGGTACGTTTCTTCTCGTTCAATGGCAACGTTATCGATGATATCCGGCAGATTTTTGATTACTTCGAAACTTTGGATCTCGAGGTAAAAAGTTCACGATATTATTCGAGAGGGACGACTTATATCATTCTAAAGATTAAACACGTCTGGGGGTCGAATGTCTTCGCTGGAAATGTGATCTTTTACATTAATCGATACTCGCCGTTTGTTGACGTGCCATTGAGGGTCATTTGTGCGGCACAATGAACCAGTATTTCTCGTTTTCGAAAACTCATCCTTATTCTAGATTATCTCCGTGATGGTATGTCGGTCAAGGTAAGGCATGAAACATTTTTATTGGCCCATACCGATGGGATTATAGTCATGCTTTGCCATGTACCAAGTAGTAGATTGTAAGTGTTCTATACGTATTAATTAGATCTATCTCACACACCATAGGGACGATGTCGCTCGGGATGTTAATTTCAGATGGTGATTTACAAAGAAAATCTTCGAGATCCCATCCCCTTTTCTGATCTGACGGTCATCTCGAAGTAATTCTCCTTCTTCGAACCTGTGCGCTGTATGATATGAAGCGCTCTATCTCCATTTTCTTAGCAGTGGTTCTTGTGGTAAGTATTTCGATGATCCTCTGATTTAGGATCTGACATTCCTACAGTCCACATATATTCCGTCGGCTGTCATTTTAGGAATGGTTTTGGCCGCTGGAAAAAGTAAACATTTTCTTGGCTCAATTACAATAAAGTTACTAACAAACCAAAGGTGTCGACCCTTCGTTATTAGTTCATGGCTGCTTTTTTGTGGAGGGCAGTGACATTTTGTTTATTGCGTATATGCTCTTCCTGTTGAACGAAACGAGTGAGTCAAGGCCTATAAGGATATTGCTTGTCATTCATCAACTGGATATAATAGTTATGTTTGTCCTCATTTTATGGAAAGGATTTCAACGGCACCGTTATAGCCGTAACCCACTTGTGATAGTACTGTACCGGGATGGGATCCTATATTTTGCGCTCATATTCGGTGAGCTCAAGAACCCTTCCAATTGACCTCGAGTTAAACCTCCGTTTCATATAGCAACTTCGGTAGCTTATATCATAATTAAAGGTCTTGGACCGGTGAGCCCCCTTTTGCTCGTGTGAGTTGATAATGCTGACGAAACAACGTAGAAAAAACTATTTAGTGTTCTAGTAACGTACGCCCCCCCTGCTCATCTCTACGACGGAAACTCATTGCCCATGATCAGAGTTGTGCGAGTACTACATAGCGTCTTGACTTCACGTATCATACTCCATGTGCGGGAAGTTGCATATTCGGACAGAGGCGATGGAATAAGTACACAAATAAGTCGGTTAATAGCCTTCAGTCCTTGATGAGCTTGGAATTTCTTCAAGTGTAGGGTATAGTAGGTTGTGTGTATTATAATGCAGTGAGATTTATCGTCTTCTGTAGTATGTGACATTTGCCATTTTATGGGTGGAGTGTTAACTTGACCTAGAGGTGATTGAGGCGTCGCATATCCTGATAAATCTTCGTTTCTCGTTGATGTATCAATGATTTTCTAACGACGACGTTGCAGTAGTCCTGCCCCTTAAAATTGTGATTTGTACAATGAAACATGCTATTGTTGTACCGTTATGAATGTTTCTTCTAGTAGGTGTTCTCGAATGAAACGTCGCGATTAATAAAATTTATGATGGGAAAAGGAATTCATAACTTGATGTCGGTATTACAAGGCGATGCATATCTGTGGGTCGAGCCTGTAAGGAGGAGTAGCTAATAATCGCGAGAAAAGAAGACTGCAAAGGTCTCTGGACTCTTAAAACATTAGATCTAGCATCATTACAAGGGTTATAAAGCGACATGGTTTTATACTATCGTGACGAAACCAATAGGATGAACTCACTCGACGCCAAAAAGTCATGAAGGAGATGACATCCAGATCGGGCGATGACTTGCGCGGAATGCACAGCAATGTATTACCTGATGTAGGCAAATTCAGCGACGAGAGCTCGCCAAGGTCTCTTCAAGTCTGGCGGGGTCCCCCTTCGCCTTAGGGAAGGGTGGGACGAAGAAAAAGAAATATTTGGCCTTGATGTGGCATGCCGGAATGAAATGAGGGCCATGTCGCTCACATTATTCTATAATCGTAATCTCCTTGTGGTATTGAGGGATTTCTGTCCTGGGACGGTTACGTATATCCTTTCCATTTTGCAAATCGCTTCTCAATAGCAAACAAAGGAGAATAGAGTACAGGACGCTATGAGGAGGTTCAAGGATGTGTGGACAGTGGGGGGGCTGACATGCCTTTATCGTTGAAAATTTCACGGTTGACCTGTATACTATGCATAGGCCTCACAAAAATGACGCTCGGGGGAAAACATCCTATTTTCGGGGAGTCCGAGCCCTATGAAGGCTATGATTGGATAGGATTTGGTTCTTGTTACCTCAAGGTGGCGTGTGAGTTAGTTTATAGCACGGAATCCTATTGAATCATTCCGTAGTCCTATTACGATCGCGATTGCCGGCTGGCCAAGTCACAGGGGGTTAGCAAGGGCATAGAATAAACATACTCACCAATAAATCAGAGTTTGAGGACGTATTTCAAGGGTTAAACGACGACCACAAAATATATGGTTGTCCAAGCACTGTGTTGTTCCGAATCAGAAGATTCAGAACATGGTTGAACTTGCAACGAATCGGAGTGGAAGAGTCACGTGATATTTGTTGATCGTGTTTTTTCAGCCCCGCCAAGTCCAACGTTCTCCCAACACCGTTTTTTTGCGCGTCTGGCCTGGCTATCACGAAACTCCCGAGTCCCAGGCAGCCCAAAAGGTCCTTCTGCAGCCTGTGATCGGGTTACCTGATGAGGTATGATCTCATGTTCGGTGGCACTTTCAGTATGTCCAGCATCGATACTTTGGCATCAGCTGCCCTCATAGATACGGTATACGGGAGCTCAACCTAACCGGCTCTACAACCTACAATTTATTAGGAGTTTGAACAGCAAACCGGTCTTCTACTTTCCGCCATGCATATCCCATCGTCCCTAGATAATCCCTTTATCAACGATATCAATGCCAATCCCTTCGGGCCCCCCACATGCGCCCGTGTATGGATACGGCTCCCATCGATCTTATCATAAGCGATGTTCCCGATATTACGAGATTTACACCTTCGTATGATAATCTTCATTCCCAATACCCTAATCTAGGTATACCGAAACATTGTCGACTTTTGCCTTGTCCAGGGTACCGGGGATTACATTTCATAATCCATAGGTCCTTAGCTGCGCGCCTGTTTGTTCGTCCATTTAAAAAAGACTTTACGCTCTACGGTTTGTGGGCAAGTATACGAGATAGTGGTACGAGGTCAGCAAGGAGGAGACAGGGAAAGGAACATATCTCTATATCAATACTCCTCACAATCTTCACGATCCACGGATCTCCGAAAATGAATCATGAAGCTCCTGTAGGATCTGAGCAACACATCAAACACGATGTCTGATTACAATATCCACGGCCCACGGAAGATATATCGCATCGCCACGTTGCTCTACACAGGTTATAGGTCTATGTTTATTTGTGGTCGCAATGACAGGCGGTTCAGTGGTAATTTTTCACAGGAGTGCCATCAAGGGCGCCTCCTATGTTGCCGTCGGTCGGCGGACCCCCACAAAGAATCCTATGTTGGTGGTTCCAATCACACTCCTGCAATGCCGAACCGTATATCTCGAGCTTGGGGAGGTATCCTGTTACATTCCTTGCGGGCTTATTTTTATATTGCTCAAGCATCGCCATCGCTGCCTTGAATAAAATTTCAAACCTTTTGGGGGGGGGGGGGGGGAAACGAGGTGCATGGGGTAGCCGTTTTTGGAGATAGACGACAAAGATCGCAAAGGTCCGTTCACATCCATCTTGATCAAGTCAAAAAGAAAGCCTTACAACAGTGCGACCTGTTTATTTCTATGAGAACGAGAGATTGTTGTAATGCTGTCCCCAAACATAGCCCCCATGTTTGACGGGAGCGATCCGACGGGGAATGATAATAATGAATGAATGATGCTCCGACTTCAACTTACTTGCCGACTATATAACAGCTTACAAAATCTGTGAAACAAACTTCCCATCTTCTAATACTTGTCAAGTATATCATGGATAATATTCTTAATAATTTCTACGCTTATGGTACAAATACTGTAGGTGATTCATTGCTTCAGTTCCGTCATCCAATATGCTGATTCCCTTATCTTATCGGATAAGATTATGCCCACCAATTACACTTACCGATACATCAGTGGTAAGTTTTGAGAAACGAGTTATAAACCTCGTTCTTACATTGATACAAGTTGCCACTGTTGTAATCCTTGTATGTGTTTTCTCCTAAATGGAATGAGAACTTACTTCCAAGCAGATTTTAGACTACTTAGAAACTCTTGAACTCGAGGCATTTTTTTTCGCTTTCAGTCCTATCCCATCACAGATGACGCTTTTTGAAGATTAAGTATGTCTGGACATCAAAGGGCCTTGCTGGAAGAACAGTATTTCTTCTTAATCGTTATTTGCCATTTGTTGATGTTTCTTTGAGGGTATTTTGTGAGTATTCTCGTTTAAAGATTTATATCTCTTGGGAAATTCACTTAGGCATTTCAGATCATATAAATCCTAATCTATCGCCCAGGGTGCGTAGTTTAATTGTTCCACTGACTAAAGCTAAAATCAATAGTATCATAGTCATGTATAATTATGGACCATGCACTGAACTGTAGGTGCACGGTGCCTACGATCTAAATATATCTTAAATGTAATAGGGCTAATGTCATTCGGGATTTTATCATCAGAAGGTGATCCATAAATCGATCTATGAATATGTAGGCTTTCTTCTAATCATTTCTCCGCAGCAATTCCACTTCTTCGGACCTCCGCCCTGTACAATATGAGGCACGTTATTTTTGTCTCGCTAGCGGCTTTTCTTATAGTAAGTATCATTTCGATCTCCTTGATATATATATATATCACCTGTACGCAGTGCCTGTACGTCGCAACTGCTGTGATTTTGGTCGTAGTTTCACGCTCAGTCAAATGTAAGTGCTACTTCGGCCGGCCCATTATAAACTCCTAAAATATTGAAGATGTTCCTTCTCCATTATCGTCCCACGGCTGCTTCGGTACAATGAGCAACAAGGTATTCTTTACTATTTTCATCCTTTTGCTACTTAATGAAGTAGGCAAGTCATTGAATGAACGATTTTATCAATTACACATAACTCAAATTGATAGTTACCTTGACACTCAGCGTGTGGAAAGAAGTTCAAGAGTCTCGTCATAAATGTATTCCACTCGCTTTTGTGCTATACAGGGATGGTGTTGTCTACCTCGCATTCATTGTTGGTAAGCTCAACGATCCCGTCAAATGATATTAAGTCCCCATTCAAAGTCACATTACTTAAAGCGACCTCAATAAGCTATCTCGTAATCATCACGCTGGGGTTTGTAAGTTCCCATTATCTTCAGGAATTAGGGATGATATAACGAAACAACATAGAGAGAATATGCTGGTGTCCTAGTCGTGTACGTCACTCCTCCGATACCTATCCAAATTCTCCAAGCTGACTTCTCGTGGCCAGAACGTTACGTATGATGCACAGTATATTGGCGTCACGTATTATACTTCATGTACGGCGTATTGCATCGGAAGGTAGAGGTAATGATAAGGGTATGGGAGTTGATTAGCTGAAAACATGGCGGCCATGTTTTCGGTGTGAGCGTTGGTATTGTACGAGGATCTCCTATTCATGCGGGTCCTCCAACTTACTCCTATATGAGGAGAGAGTGAGATGCTAGTAATTTGTACACCTAGAAATAAATGACAGAAATTGGGGAAGTAAAAGACAGATATAGAGACCGAGCAGACCGCGAGATAAAGTTTCCGCTTAAGGCGCACGCAGAGAAATAAAAACGCGCTCCTTGATAGGATGTAATAGGATAACACCCAGAATCGTAGAAGGAAGTGGACTCGGTGGTCTGACGCGGAGCAAAATCTTATCAAGGTAACCCCCCAATAACGCTACGGATCATCGGCCAGGTGGCTGTTTGAGAGCTATACAGAATGAACGTGGGCTATCCCTCACTAGGTTCTGAGTATTTCATAGATGTGATCCCGAGTATGATGAATGCCCTGATTCGATACTACACCCATTAGATCCATCGACGTCCTGATCTATCTTGATGGGCATCTACTAATACGCCTCGGTCAGATACTGTGTGATGTTGTTAATTTGACTCGAATTCTTGGCACCAACTGTCAACTTTACTATTCTTGTGGTTTTGTGCTGAGGTTTTGTTGATGATCTCACAGACTTTCGAGTACTTTGAAACTATTGAATCCGAAATTTACAACTTATGATGCTCATTACGACAACATGTGAAGTAAAAACATCCAAAGGGTGAAAGTTTCTAGGGAGGAATCAAAGCGGTCGCCTGGGAATGCATTTCTTTCTTCGATAATTACTTCCCACTTACTGACCACCCTCAAGAGTAATCGTTTGAATTCCATCTTTCTACTTCTTCCATCCCAGGAGTTTTATGCTTGATATTTTAGACCATATTCATCCAACTGTATCAACAAATGATATCCGTTAACAATATCAAGTATGATATCAATATTAAAAGGGGACCGTATATGCATTCCAAGGTAGATGCTTACTTTATCTAACAAGTTAACACTGGCCGGGTAGTAGGAGTGGATGGCGGAGACGCAACGGACGCTGTTTCAAAATTTCAAGCGGATTTGAGTTCACTTGCGTCTTATGCTACGGCGCCTACTTTTTATCCTAATCCCCTCGGATCTGCTTGATCCAAGGACTTTGTGCGAAGGGCCCTCGTACATAGCCCATGATGGTCGGACTTCTTTTGATTTCGGCAGCAAAGAGACCACCATTGATCAAATCTGATGTCCGATCATGTAGCAGATCAAAGGAAGTTCTCGGTAAGTTTAGATTACAGAACCTATGTAGCATATGACCCATGAGTGCGTTCCATGATATTATACCGGTGACTGGGAGAAATGCCGGCCAGAATGTACGTACATATGTGCCAAATATAACGTAACTCGTTAAAGATCTTCCGGCTTCTTTACTATAAAGCTATTCTGGAGCCATATAATGTGCAAACTGTCACCCCACGCCGTGTCTCGGTGATTTCATGGATGCAATTCAAGATGCAGGGTATTTTTATCAAGGAAATTCGGTAAGTTTTCATCGTTTTATTGCGTGCTGATAGGATTGAATTAATATTGAACAGTACGCAACTGGTGAGGTGTTGAGAAATACTGGAACTCTTGTCCTAATGTTCAATACCAGTTGCAAGCATGATGATTGTTGTACGTTGTGCGCAATCCAAGGAAAAATCTGCTCATGATTTAGCAGATTCTCGAATATTTTGAGACTCTGTATCCGGAGGTATAGTCTGAAATATACCTTAGAAACACTTAATTTATTTCAGTTTCAAAGACCAAATATATTTGGACGTCGGAAAGCCTCCCTGGAAAGATGGTGTTTTTCTTGAACCGTTACCCACCTTTCATTGACGTACCACTGGCGATTTTCTGTATGTTTTTTTCTCCGTTCACCCTATCCATAAAGCCTATCACTACCGTTTCAGACTATCTGAATCCGGACGTATCACCCAAGGTTTGAGATACGATTCTTATAAAATATCTCAGCTCACCAGTTATGTGCACCTTCTCAAGTGGTGTTCTGTTTTCTTACAGGTGATGGGTTGTAAGTGTTAACATTCCGCACCAGATAAATCTCACATGTAGTAGGGATGATGGGGTTTGGGATTTTGATGGCAGAAGGTAATTTCTATCGATAATAGAGTGGGCGGTTCTGACCAAACGTATAGTAATTTTGCTTCTTCGCACTTGGGCATTATATGATATGAGAAAAATCGTCATTGTTCCGTTGACAATGCTCCTTGTGGTGGGTATCGATTTACCTCCTCTTTTTTTATATTTTAATCCCCCCAAAGTGCATCTTTGTTACAGGAGCTGTTATTTTAATAATATCTTCGCATTCAGTCAAATGTCAGTTTCGTCTTTCATCAAACTATTATAAAGATTTTATAAACATTTAGTTCAAAATCCGCTGCATGGACCCTATAGTTGTTTTGATGGGATGGAGCACGATATTGTGGCTAGCATGTTCATTATAATCCTATTGAATGAGATAGGTAGGTTATAAAACCAATTGATAATCTTCATAATATCTGATTCAATCCAACAGTCGTTTTTGCTCTCACTATGTGGAAAGGGATCCAACATTACCGCGAGAGCCACAGCCCACTTATCCTTGTAATATGCAGAGATGGAATCGTGTATTTTGCACTCATCTTTGGTAATGTCAATGTCCTTGATTAAATCTAATGTACTGAAGTTATGTCGTCTACAGTAACGTCGTTGAGTTATATTTTAGCTTTAACTGTACACCCCGTACGTTTTCGACTACTATATCCACCCCGATAATTTTGACGATGTCCTATAATCACATCTAGAAGGAGCGTAACGGTGTTTCGCCAGCGTACGTCATCTCGAGTTCTCTTCTAAGCCTAATTCAAGTTGATCTCCATGTCCCTAGACTTTTACGTGTAATGCATAGCGTGTTGACCTCACGTATCATACTTCACGTACGGCACGTTGCATATAAAGACAAAAGGGGCCCTGGCAGCACGGAACTAAGCCAGTCCACCATACTTAGATGTATTCAATCCATGTCACAAATTATTGTGTAATCAAGAACGATAATGACCTTCACACTAGATTTAACGTAACACAATGTATTTAACGACAATCGCATGATAGACACTACAAAAGATATTATCAAATGTTATTGCAGCTTCGGATGGAAAGGTTGGATACAAGGCAAGATTACCTATGTGTGTGTGTCAGAGTGTTAACGCAACGAAGCGGTTATCGCATCGATGCAGTGATTTCCTACGAAAGTAATTGGTTGAATTTAGTTAAGATATTGATATTGATATCGACAGTATGGAATATATGATCAAATTGTTTTTGAAGATGATCGAGGGAGAGCGGCGGCGAAGATTTAGACCAAATCGGTTCTTTCCAGCGGTCATAGCTACAAGAACGGAGGTGTGATGACTTACAGATAACCCTCCTTTCCTGTCGCACACATGGATCAATGTCATTCCTACCCGAGTCCGTAGACACATGCAATTTTACGCTGAAGTAATCGGAGAGTATTTCGCGAACGAATCTTATAATTCTAAAGACAAATCAAAAAATTTTACGCTAGGCGGCCGGCCCCATTTGATCAAACTTCGAAGACTACGGTCACACAGTATCCGGAGGAGTATGAATATCAATTCGCATGTGTTTTTGGGTGCCTCCGCGTTGGATAAAAAGTGAGGTCCGAAGATCCGAAAAGGAGCTGAAAACGCAGACATCTGATTAATGATTTCATTTTTATGGGATGAAGTTTGCGTAGGAAAAGTCGGAAACACCTTGTGCCTGTAGTTATTAGTTAAGAAGCATCAAGGAAGGCTCTTACGTTAGAAAGTGTCTGCAAGATAGATAACGCGTCGCTCGAGCTAAAATGGGTTGTTTGGAATTTGAAACAGACGCATCAATTAGATAGATATCTGATCAAGAAAGCGGCAAGATGCCTGGTTAGGAGCGTTTGATAAAGCCAGTGAAAATGACACTATTCTTCTATTCCGTTCTCTAACCTAATCTTTCAAATTGCGTGGCTCAGCGCAACCTCGCAAACGATCAAATAATAAATAAGTATCTTGAGGGGGAAACCTGTTATTTGAATGGGATAACGAACGCACTTCGCGGATACACGTTGAAAATATCCTCCTTCCCTCGACTTTAATTCTCCTTCCCTGGCGTCTCTGATCTCAGGGCATATGCACCGCCTCGTGGCATCACGTCTCTGGGCACGATACTAGTGTTCAGCAGGGACGCCTACCCTGACCGTACAGTTCTTTCGTCGGATTTTGCGTCCCAGATAACGTCGTGTATATTGAGAATCACATAAGGGAAGTATCGGTTTAAGCAGGGAACAGGGAGGAGAGACGGGGAATGGGATAGGGCAGAGATACAGGAGAAAGCCAAATTAGAGGGGAAACGTCACAACGCTGCGCAAATGGGTGTATACTGTGGGGCCGAATAGCCGGATACATGCTGAAGGGCCAACGTTACGCATGTAGCGGAACGTGTGGAGCGTGGATAGTTATAAGGGATGGTAATACGTTTGCCGGGATGTTGCTGCACAGATTTGAGATAGGTTATAGCGGGACGGAAGGAAAAGAGAGAGTACTTATTGAAGACACGAAAGGACTTATCATAATAATAGTCAGTCCTAGTCTGGGCGGGTGGAGAGAGAATACTGGTGGTCAACAATCGGTCGCGAGGATTTATTGAAGTGGCACACCATCTATGATCTCCTTGTCATGCCAAAGCTGCAACATCGATTCCTCAACAGTAGCGTTTCGAGGTGTATAAGGCGGTTGTTGGGTCCGACAAGAGCTTTACATGCGAATGGGGATGGTTATTAGGAAGGGTACGGTTCGTGTGGGCCGTTGCAAGCATGGCTCGGATCTTTTCTTTAATTTCCCACGCCATTGCCAGCTGCCTTCCTCAGGGTTTTGCACTTATTGAAATCATGTCAAAGCTCTCAATCGCATTACGTTCCTTCGGATGCATTCACAGTGTGTATTCAATTTCCACATTTTTTATAATGATTGTGGGCACAATAAGGTGTAACCCGTTGATAAATTAGTCTGGGGGCTGGGGGTTTGGCCGTTGGAAACCGATATGGAGTCTGGACTTCAATGAATTCATATGCAAAGTACGAAGAATCCTACTACTTTCGGATATTAGGAGCTCACTGGGAAGAAGGAACAATAAATAATGGGAAGCAAATCATGACACGGATGGATATTTGTATGGATCGGTATACAGAACTATTCCGCATGGGGGATGAAATAGGTATCTTGATACGGTCGTTTTACTCGTTCTTTACTGGCAATGCGTTGATGGCTCAGAGTAATACCAATCACCAATTAATGATCATCCATTTTCCTCGATTAAAATTGATATCCATTACGCAAATGATTATCTACTATAGATCCTGCCATCTTGTTGTAACCTGCTTAACTTTCCAGTCAGTTTCCCGGGGTGTGGTGTCGCATGACGAAGCGCTGAAGCTCCGAACTTGATTTCCCTTTTCAACCCATAATTTTATATATCATCGTACTAGTAAAGGCATATGGAATGGCAATTGCGCAAGTGACTACATGAGGAGATGAAAAAAAGGAAAGGGGAAGCGAGAAACTGCGCTGACTCGCTCGCGATTCTAAGCTGGGCTTGATCATTGATTTGAGGTTTTGGGCTCAAATGAGATATCACATTGCTTAAACGGCCCCAGAAATATTGTGGGCGGGGTAGCACTGTGCCTACCAGCATCTGAGTTAAGCTTCCGGCTTCATACAGCCGAAGGGTCCTCTGTTTTAAGAGCTGTATTACACCCACCAATATATCTTCCATTCTTTTTGTATTGTTCCTGATGGGGTATTGAATGATGATCAAGGTTTATATTGCTGTTGAATCAACTTGTAGCTTTTAGAACGACTAAGACTTCATGAACCATGGTCTTCAATCAAAACGGTATCATAGGCTTACGACTGTGTTGGCAAATAGGCTACCTCACGCAGACTGCAGTCAAGGCGTAATAGCTTGCGATAGATCTGATATTACAAACCTAGGATTCTCCTTTCTGAAAAATCTTCTATCTGGCAAGGCAAGGCCCATCGAAGTACAAGGAAGATCAAACCTGTCGAAATCAAGAATCAGTTTCATCTTTTCATTATGGCCTCAATTGTGAGCGGAACTCTCCATTCCCTGATACTAATAAACTTGGGACTCGAGGGTCTGGAGGAGCTAATAATGCTTCTGATCTTGTACCATTCTACTCCCTCACTTCGAATTTTCTAGCTCACGCCCTTTGGACAGGCCGTGGAAATTCGTTCACTCATGTTGCTCTTTCAATCCTTAGTTTTCGGGCTCATGTATTTCCATTTTCAACACTTATACGCATATGTAATCCTGACGCCCTCTATCCTAGGCTCTACCTGTCGCTCTTTCTTCCCCTCATTCTTTCGTTGACAATCAATAATCCTCCACACATCGTATCCGATGGAAACTCCGCTTCCGTTAATATTGAGTGGCTTGAATCCGACGGAGATCCCCCTTCCATAAACATACAAATACTGTGTGGCACAGTCGCAATCCTTCAACCTCCCATTAACGCCAAAACCTCTGTCCATGGGTTATTTATCAACAACAACTTTGCGTGGAAGTGAGATAATCGCTTGTATTAATGCTCTATCTTGACATTAACCATGTATCAGTGCCGATACATTTAAAGGTACTTGTATTGTTCAAGCATACGACGGTGGCACGTACGTGGCCATTCCATATGAGACGAGTCTGAACTACACGCTAAATAAATTAAACTCTTAATAGACTATTGAAGGAAGGCCCCCCGTTCTCCGCGCCACAACTCTCAAGGACTGAGTGAGTGATACTTTGCAAACTTGACAAGTTATGCTTGATTACATTATATTCTCACTTAGGCCTCCTCTACCTCCCATTCCTCCTCTACCTCCTAGTCCTCCTCCACCTCCCAATCGACCAACAACGACCTCTTTGTCGTCCAAACCGATCCCATCCCCTACCTCATCACACACCAACGCTCCAGAGGACTCCAATCCCGTCGGCTCATTGACACCATCGACAAAGGTCACATCAACATCTACAACTCAAACTTCTACAACCGATTTAACGTCCCTGACCACCGTTTCATCAAGTACACCCTCATCAGGCATAGTCCCACCAACCATATTCACACCAAGCACGGCACTCGAGAAAACCAATTCCAGGATAACTACCAATACGCCCTCTCCCGCCATACCAATTTCAACGTCGATCAGTCCCGTATCCTCGGATGGCAATGGGTCTCACAAATCAAATCTAGCTGCAATCCTTGGTGGAGTTTTCGCTGGCATTGTTTTCCTTGTGTTATTTTTAGTTCTTCTGAGGTTCTGTCTTCGACGCAGACGATTAAAAAAAACAGTTGAATGGGAGAAAAATTTACAGCCTATAGATAGGAAATACGGTAAGTATGGAAAACTTCCTACTTTCAATGAATCTCTGAATGAAAACATGAGCAGAATCGAAGGTTTCAAGCACGATCCCTTCATTTCTTCCTCGGAGTTTCTTAAGTCCTACACCCGATCTTCCGACGTTTGACCAGTGCATCCAACTCGAAGATGAATTGGGTATGTATACAGTGCACCAACTTGAAAGCTTTATATTCTCACTTTTATTTTTTTGCAGAGCGGCTTAATCGAGTTCAGGAAGAGATGCGGGAAGCTAGAATCCAACGCGACTTGGTGAGATCGAATCTGGAAAGTCACGCCGGCATTTTACATAGCCAAACGGAGGAGACACTGGAAAACGATCTCAGTGAGACTGAGACGGAAATGGAACGAGAGCTCAGGCAACAGTATGATCGTTTAAGCGCCCTGGTATTTGAGCTCGAAGCTCAACTTAGGGAAGTAGAACTACCACCTGACTATAACTCTTCTGGGCATGCATAAAGTTTCAGTTCTGTTGGAATTGAAAGCCTCCTCTCCGTAGTCGTTAACCATACTCAAGTAAGACCCAAGTAAAACATGACAGACTAGAAATAATATCTTGGACAGGAATGTATCCAAATATCATAATTGTTCTTATAAATGGCTAACAAACTATGAAATATGAACTGACTCTTATGTACAAAATTATTGATGCTAACAACGATTAAAATATAAGTTGGATACTAACGCTCGTATGCAAGAAAATGAATAACGCGTATGGTAAATATTGGCAACTACAGCCTTTCCGAATCAGTTTGAGCCTCCTTTTGAATTACGATTTCCTGCATCTTGATGTTCTATTCGAAGAAAGTTCCTTTGTGGTGTCATACAAGGGGAGCGGTAATGATCATACCTCTGCAGAAACGGTATGGGCTTCCTGTTTAACCATAACTTCCAGCATCTTAATTTCCTATTTGACGAGTATTATTTTGAGGATTACTCCAGCAAAAGAGGATATCACTTACTTCGGATTTTACGGTAGACTGGAATAGCGGCAGTCCTACTTCGTTGATTGTCTTTGAAGCCCTTTGCTGCGTTTCGTCTGCCAAAGTATATTGAGAGGATGTTTCCGACCTCAGATTTAGAGCTGTAGGGGGCCTCGGAGGTTGGAAGTAGTATTGAGCGTTTATCCTGCAAAAGGAAACCAGAATAGTTAGCTGGGGTTAGGACGAAAGAATCCACAAGCTCAATCTGTTTACATTCCGAGGACGTTGTTGACGTGGACTATTACAGGTTTAATGATGTGTGTAGAGAAGATAGGGGGCAGTACTGACGTCTGCTGCTCACTATCTCAATACCAAACAGGATAAGAGGATCGCCTAAGACCATAAACTGTTGTATACGCCCTACTTGAACCAACTAAAACAACAATCCTAGAGAAGAGCTTACAACAATAAAGTTTACCAAGGTGATGACACTTCCAGGCGTTAAATGTCATTGTGCACAAGATGGAAGAAAAAAATACCTTAGAACGCTTCCTGTATTCAAGAGATAGGCCAGTAGCATAGTATAACTTGAATTTGTCCTGCGTGATAATACGATGGGACAAAGGTACGATTAGAGAGGATCTTGAAACCTACCAGCGTAAATTGGTTCCAGCTTTGGAAAGCGTGTAAGCCAAAGAGATGGTGATGAGGCAATTGATAATGGCCGACAAACTGAGCCATAGAATGATTATTGGCTGATGACACGCATTCAATATAATTGGTCCAACAAAAATGGGAGGTGCAAACTTCGCTTGGAATAGCAAAGACTGCTATAAGGTTATCGGACTGAAATCTACGTATCTTAAGAGGGGAATTTTTATCCATATAGATTGTAAATGGACTTACATTTTCACAGCGAGATCTAGTTGGTTGAAACGTATCAACTTTAATGTACCCATTATTTAAAAAATAATTTACTCACAGATTCCAACCGCTGACAATCTTAACGTCAAAGAGAGGATGGAGACGTAGACACATACCTGTATTCCCAGATACAAGAAGATCCTTGGTACAGAGTAAATTAGTCCCAGACTGGCGAGGCAATAAGGCCCTATAATACTAACCAATGTAATCGGAATATACCTCTGACCCGGTGCGACTACTGTTCCATTCGTCAGATCGGAAGGTGGTCCGAAATTAACACCCACCTTTCCAAATTCTAAAAATATACAACCTACAGAGCATGTCAACCGCCTTCGTAGCGTGAAGAAAAAATAATCAAAACACTGACCCTTGTCCAGTCGGCATAATCATTATCTACGGGGCATCAATCAGAAAGGTAGTTTTTTTACTTCATTATACTAACTAGCATCAACACATGGGCCTTGTACGGACAACATAAGGACTGGTAAGAATACTATAAATGATTGGATAGGAGCCGAATACACATACGGGGATAGACCAGACCGTAGAAGGATCGGTGGGATGTAATACGAGATAATAGTAAACCAAGTGGATTGTGAAGATTATTTGTAATACGTCAAGAATCCTGTTCATAGCACTGAGGCTCAATACCCCTTGTGAATACTCGAAAGACAGACCATAGAAGTCCGACCTGATGTAGAACATGGGTTATATTAGCTTGTGAAGGTCTGCGTTGAAGTTAAACGTACCGTAGTTTTCAGTCCGCGTGAATTACTTTCACAATTTCTTGCGAACGTTATCATTTGTACCAGGGTTATTCCGCCGAGCCTGTCATTGAGCCCAACTAAGCAGTATGTTTTTGCTATATACGAGGTGTACGTGAAACTTACATGCAAGCGACCACTAGGCCAATGAGAAGCGGGCCAAACGTGCTGCTAACCTCATGGTGCATTCTGGACAAAATTGAAACGACCTGGATGGAAAAGAATCAGAGAACCCTGATAGATAATAGCGTTATATACTCAATTCAAAGCATGGAGTGACCTATCACGGACAGCGCCCCTAACTCAGTGGCGGCGCTCCATCATTATCATGATTGGCTAATATTAGATTCGCAAGTAGGATATCAGAGAAATAAATGTATACAATGTATCCTTTCCTTCCACACGACCATAAATACGTGATGGGGAGTCAAAGACTGTTGGGACTGATGCTGGGAGCTTTCAACTATGGAAAGTAGGGAACCCCATGTCCGAACATGCCAACCAACAAACAACGCATTGATGAATGGACATCAGAAGCCCAACAATCTTCCATTTAGGAAGGACGATATGCTCCCGAATTAAGATTCGACAACACCATGTCTGCATTTCGCAAGGGAAACCACGCAAAGAGGTCTATAGTAGGTGTCGGATAATACTGACATATTTTGAAGGTCACTTGCACAACCGAGGCTAGGGATGCCCAAGCATTGGATGTATTCAAAAAATTGCACAGACTGGGCGATGTATGATCAGAAGCTCAAAATCAAGAAGTGTTCGCTGAATCACATCACATCAGCATCATTGCGATGCTCCACCTAAAAGATTTTTTAGAAACAACCCGGTGCGAGGGAGATTCAACGAGATGTAAGAAACTAGGAAGTTAAACGAAGGAAAACAAAGGCTACTCACGGGTCTGATAGCCTGGTTCCCTTGCCCAAATTTCCTTCAAACGTCTCTGCCGTCAGGCGCGGCTCAACAATGCTCGGTGCAAATATCGGGTCTGGCTGAATTTCACGTTGGGTTATTGGGGCGAAGAATCTTTAGATCTAGTCAACAGCAGGCGGTTAGATAAACGGGAATTGGTACGCCGAGATCGCCGATAGTCATCCTCCAACCCGCCACGACCTAATTGCTAGGTCTGCATCGCCTAGTGCCGCGCAACTTCAAGTCTTCAACACTGGTGAATTGATGCTTAGTAAACTGATTGTAATTGAAATTGGATAGCGAACGTTTTTCGCAATCAAGGAGCTTATTTCTAATCTACTTTCGTCCCGTCATCTCCCCACTCTGAGTCCACGGAGGACGCCCTTTTGAGGTGGATATTCTATAATGATACCCGCTCCGCGTACACGTTCCGCTTCGATATAAAGGCATTTCTCTTCAGGCGACTCCTCGCGCTGGGTAAACTATACGATATGGCGGAGGTACACGCTTATAATGCATGATTGAGATTCTCTGTATACACGAAAATGGTCTGCTATCTTGTTCATTTGTTATCGTGGAACGTAGGAGGATATGGACGAATAAGGTGGGGCGGAGCGAGTCAAGGGGAGTGAAAAGGGTACGAGAGGAAGAGTACGAGAAGGTAGGCGTGCGGAGGAACGTGCATCTCAAGCTTATAAAAGCGCATGTGTGGGGGGAGCTGTTGCGATAAAAAAGTGTGCAGGGTTGGAGTAGGGATGATTGGCGTGGGGGGAGCGTGAAAGGAGCCATTGAAGGCGAGGAAGAACTTATCGTAATGTTAACTCTCGGCATCAAAGATCCTAGCGAAGTGAATAAACCCGAGCAAGCGAGAATTGACTAGCAATATCGATATTTGCCGGCCGTGCAATTTTGTTGAGGTTGCAACGTCAGCCCCCAGGAACACACAGGCGAGCCCGTCGCAGTGGTTCGTCGTGAATAATCATAAGATATAAGTTGATCGTTGAATCCAGGGGAAGCTCTGCACGCATATGGGAAAATTCATTAGCAAGAATGTTGATAAAAGCGATATTGGGATGCGTGGGGAGTGTAGAGCGTAGTGGGGAAGGAACTATGTAGGCAAAAAGAATTACGCACCATCCTGATGGTCCCTCAAATTCCTCTCAATAACAACGACAGTACTCAATGCAATTACGCGCACCCCTCACTTGACAAATTAAACGATACGTTATCGCTGGGTTGATTGCTAGTCGTATCTTCACATCTTCTGGATATAACGTACAATCTGGAAAGGTCCAAAAAAACGTATCAGCACCCTGGACAAACTAATCATCTGCAATTTGGGAATCCTTCAAGATCCAACGACTTACCGTGAACATATATCCCTGTTCCCATTGCCCTCTAGTCCCTCGGCCCTCTACGGGTTTACGTTTTTAAATGCTTCAAAGAAATGTAAGGTGGTGGTGGTGAAGCCTTCCGCTTGTACAATAGACCTTGACTTGTAGTGCAGCGGTGCATTTAAACGATTTGCGGGAGTACCGAAAAGGTTTAAGACTGCCTCGATAGCTCTGGAATACAGAAAGTCTGGACACGTGTAAGTAAGAGTTAGAAGAGGAGGAAGAAAGGAGACGCACCTTTGCCTTTGGATGGTAGGAAGTGGCTCTAGATAGTAGAAGTGGCTTGTCGTAAAGAATCGGAATCATCTGGATGTTGAGGCATTTAAGATCAAGGAGTAGTGCGTTAACTTTCAAGGCTCCATGGATCAAGGAGCTGCAATGTGGGCCCTTTCCCGGTTTAGCTGGGATTGTATCGGCGTCACAATTTGTTCATTCCGGCTCTTTGGATGAAGAATTTGAGCAGTTCCACAAAGTGGCATCGTTCAAACTGAAACGATTTCGACCCTAGACAAAATCACGTGTTGGTTTCTCAAGTTCCAACCGAAAGTTTTGGAAATGTTGCACAACCAGGAAAGGCATTTCAGCGCTGGGAACCCGCCGACCTTACTTGGTATTCGTTGTTTCGTAGTCTTTTCTTTGGGATTCGGGAGGGGACACTGACTCACCCATTCAACTGAGCTTCTTCGACAAATAGTCTCCCAATTACTTACTTACCCAAGGTACAATCTCACTCACTCCCTCATATTTTCCTTCGTTCAACGTACCTTTCGTCCCCTATAGATTGAATGAGATAAAAGAACACTCCATAAAAATGCCACCAGGATCGACGCAAGTTTGCAACAATTTAGGGCCGCCGGGAGCGAGGCCCAACGACAAAATGTGAGAAACTAAGATGATGAAGGAAGGAAAATAAAGACTACTCACAGACGTCAATAGCCTAGTTTCCTCGCCCAAATGCCTTTCCAATGTCCTCAATCGCCACAGTTAAGCACAGCTCAACAACGCTCAATTTAAATGCGACATCGTGCCAGACCGTAAAGCGCAAACGGTTTGTCGGGTCTAGCTGGATTTGGTGTCGGGGTGTAGAAGTGAGGAATCTTTGGATATGGTCAACGCGATGTAACGGGGATGATGGAGGACGTACGATTGGCTTAATCGGCAGACACTTTCTCAAATTACTGGGGAGTAAAATGGTTTTGTGGGGTTCGTGGCTCAAGCTTAGGCGTCAAAGAGATTGGGGGATCAAGACAAATTTAGTGCCAACAAGATAAGTGGCCGATGAAGGAAAACCTGAGCCACGTCACACGTGATTGTTATTCTTCAACTACATCCCGATAAATACCCCTTTCGAGGCGGACGTAAAGGTGTAAAATCACACGAAATGCCTTCTTCAGTCCTGGAAAAACAACCCAATTCGAACCATACACCAAATTTGTGCTCACCATCCAGATCAATGCCCTTGACACCCATCCATCCTCCACGCAAACCATCTAGCTCGGGATCCTCTTAGGCTGAAGCGCAAGGACTATATACTGTCTCCTCTCTACCCTCACAGTCCTTTGATCATCACATGCTCTTCTCCTGTATCTTTTCCCATATTTGGTGCCCTACGGTAGTCCTTTGAGGATGATCCTTGTGGTAGGTATGGTCATACAAATATCATATACGCTCGCTCTTCGTTGACTTTACCTTCTCCAGCCTGCGGACTCACATTCCGATTGATCTCCAATTACATCGATGGGGAGCACTACTCCTGACTCGAAAGAATGCCGAAGCCGCGTAGTCTACGCGGTGTAGAGTGACTCGTCCGCCACAATCCCATTTTACGAAGTAAAGATGGGCTCGATTGTAAACAAATATCAGGTACGTTTCAAATTTAAATAAAGAAAACTACTTGCCCATCACCTCCAATAGGCAGGTAATCACACCAGACACCACGGGAATGTCAGTACCCGAACGCAAGTTCTACAGGACATTCGAAACTATAAAAACGAGTCTGTGAAATCGCCGAAGTCAAGTGAACTCCACCCTGGTTGCGTTCACCTTTAGCGTTTTCCATGCACCCTAGCCAATTCGACTTTTTGGCTACTGCTGCCAGTCCGCTCCGACTCCGCCCATAGCATGGATTCGATATCTTATAGCTGTGAAAGAATTCCGATGCACTTGTTTACGTTTTGCGACGTAAAGGTATCATGCGACTCGCGCTAATATATGTCCCGTGGGGACTTGTGGTGGGTTATCATTTGCTTAGAGTTCCTATCATAGATCTCACACATCCACCCATTAGCTCGGGCTGGTTGTAATTCCTTTCACTCGAAAGCCTGACGAGTACCCCTTTCGAGTAGATGTAGAAACGATGCAATTTGGCTTTATCATTCTCTAGGCATTCGATCTTGCATGTGTTGGACTTGAATGGCGCGACCCTCTGGATGCATTGATTAATTGACATCCATTCCGCACTCCGGTTTCCAAACATCTCTAGCTTGATATGCAAACCTAGGTACGTCAGACACTCGTGAGTACATAGGACCCTGGTTAATGAAGATTTGCAGCTGTTGTTGTTTCCTCGCTCCTCCGGATACCACTACCGTAATCTCATCAGTATATGTTATTATCAAGTGATACTAGTTACAAGGTCTATATAATAATAATTACGGTTGTATAGCACGAAACGAGCGTTAAATATTATAAAGTTGTTTCTGTCATGATTAAAGTCCTTCTGTCTTTATACGCAATGCTTCGAATGTGGAGGATAATACGTGAAGCCAGGACACTGTGCATTACTCGCAAGACCCTAGGAAAAACTCATCAGTATGAGCAATTCGGAGAACCGTAACAAATTAATTACGTTGCTAAAAGAGAATAATACTCTTTCTATGTGGCATTGCCATATTATTGTCAGCTTGGTAAGATCTTGAGCACAAAAGAGGACTCACAGGCCCGAGTGTCAGAATCAGGATGTAACTTAATGACGTTGCTATTCACAATAAGTTCGGCGTCACACAGATAACCTTTAGAACTCACCAAAGATGAGTGCAAAGTAGAGTACTCCATCACGATATAACACCAAGATCAATGGATTACGACTACGGCGGAACTTTTGAATTCCCTTCCACATAGTAAGGGTAAAAACAACTAAATTGTTGAGTTATCAACGTTGATGAAAAGAGTATATCTGATTTGTGACTCGCCTGTTTCATGGAATAGTATAAGTACAAAAACAATAAATAAAAGATCGTTGCCCTCCGCATCGAAGCAGCCATATGTCCACAACAGAGGATTCCCATCTTAAGTTTGTCAATCATTTTCAACAATTCGGTTGACGCCGCATCGATACGACACTTACATTTCACCGACCGCAGAACGATCGCCAAAATCACAGCCGCAATAATGTAAAGGCTCTATCAAGGCATCGGAATAAGAATATGAGCGGCTGAAAGAAGGGTTATTCGTGCTCACTATAATAAGCGTCGCTAATACGATCACGATACTACGCTTCATATCGTACAGAGCGCACGTTCGGAGGAACAGAACCACTGTAAGATCACATCAGCAAAATGAATCAGTATTTCAGGTGTTGGCCTGCGGGTCTTATCTTTCCTTCTGATATCAAAACACTGAACGACATGGCCCCTACTATGTGTTAGATACGTCCTTTTCTGTGTACTTGAATACTCACAGTCTATCACTTGGTCTAATACCCTGCATGACTGTTATTTTCTTATTGATTCGATCGTCAAACTGACAAAACGGCCAGATGACATACCTTTGGTGATATACCAGAATTGAGATTATCTGAAACGGAAAATAGTGAATTTCATACAATAAAAAATGCAGAAAGATAAAACATACAAAATACTCTCAGTGGTACATCAAAAAATAGAGAATAGCGGTTGAGAAAGAAAACTACTTTTCCAGCGCGACCCTTTGATTTCCAGATATAGCGAACCTTTGAAAGGAATTTATTCGTTTGTTGCTAGGAATACAATGATTTGTCTACCTCAAGATCTAGAGTCTCAAAATATTCGAAAATCTGTTGGATATGAATAAGAATCCGTCATGCAGTGAGATTGACTCACCAGAATAGTAATACTGGCAACTAGTAGCTTGTATCAGCTTGGAATCATATGTTGTAAAATTTGGTTAGAATATCACCGCTGGCGTACTGCGTGCAATACAATTTTATGAGAATACTAGATCAAAGCAATAGAAGTGAAGAACCACTTACACCGTCTGATCGGCGAGCAAAAACAGCATTCTGGATCGCATCCATGGAATGCTCAACGAGGAATAACAACGGAGGGGAATTTTCCCATCCATAAACCCCACATAAATATATAGCACGATGGCACATCGAAACGTCAACGATATGTCATACTCTATTCAGTGCACCTATTATGACCGAGTGTGTCAGGACAGCTCGTTCCCGTTGTCACAAATATACCATAGGATATAAGCGCAGATGTATCGGAGCGCTCACTATCACGGAGGTTCTTCAGCGACCTGGCCCAGGCAAACTATTGTTCTATATTTAAACCAAGTCGTGGCTGTCAGTGCCTGGCGATTAGGCCCCAGAGGCGTAGATAGACCGTCGATTTCAACAAATATTTACAATAGGATGCCACTCAACTTGACAGATAGTCCGGTAATAGCGGAGTGATTTGAGTTCGTTGTCCCGGTCACCTGGTATCTCCATGCGTTTCGTGTGCTCCACGCATGTAGCCATAATGGTTACTGACTATAGGTTAATTTATTTTCGAATTTTCTGTTCATATTCCACTCCTCTACGCAGCTTGCTTCATTCTACGTTGTCTTCATCGCATGATCCGCTTATTTGCATCAGTCCGCGGTTGGTCAAAGCATAGTTTTTTCGGTCTCATGTGGGATCAATCTGATTGGGTTCAGTCGTAGATATG
This sequence comes from Collybia sordida, assembly GCA_037014335.1. Lineage (NCBI taxonomy): Eukaryota > Fungi > Basidiomycota > Agaricomycetes > Agaricales > Clitocybaceae > Collybia > Collybia sordida. Next base: position 170,641 of record JAYKXK010000002.1, read on the forward strand.
TCCTTCGTTGTTCTGTCAATGTTAGTAATGAGAAGAACGATAATCTGTTGGTATGTCGATTCGGGCCGGGTGGGATCACATCGTTCACACAACGGGGAATAATATATTTTAGCATGGCAAAAATGGTGGGAAAGTGTGGGGAAAAAGACAAAATTTTCCCGGGCAAATGTGCTGAGAAAATATAGCAAAAAAGAAGAAAATATCCTGAATTGTTGCTTTGTTTTTCCTTTTTTTTACCCAAGGAAAAATATTAGACATGAACCTAGTAAAAAATGAATAGAAATATTGACTTTTTTCGGAATTTTGCCTTTGTTTTTCCCAAGAGCAAATCTGATCTTTTTGCTCTCTTTCATCTGTATTTTCTCTTGGGAAAAATAAAATAGCTGTTGGCTGATGTGGCCCTAGGCCCTATACAATGGGAAGCTATTTTATTTTTCCCTGGGGAAAATGTGGATGAAAGGGAGTGATAAGATTAGATTTGTTCTTGGGAACAACAAAGGCAAAATTCCGAAAAAAGTCAATATTTCTATTCATTTTTTACTAGGTTCATGTCTAATATTTTTCCTTGGGTAAAAAAAAGGAAAAACAAAGCAACAATTCAGGATATTTTCTTCTTTTTTGCTATATTTTCTCAGCACATTTGCCCGGGAAAATTTTGTCTTTTTCCCCACACTTTCCCACCATTTTTGCCATGCTAAAATATATTATTCCCCGTTGTGTCAACATGTCTGCTGAAAATTTATCTCCCCATAGAGGTAGTCATTCCACAATGAAGGTACGTCGTTCCCTCCCTTTTTATCTCATCGCCCTGAACGTGGTGCGCAAAGAACTCTCTTTTACATCCAGGACTCTATTGCATGTGCACGTGGTCGTGTACTTCATTTTAACAGGTCGTCGCCGAACTCCGGTCCACCGTCTAACGTTCGGGTTGGGAGAAGGAGTATCTATCCGATGTCCAAGTCCATGGTGTCGGTGACAGTATGAATATCCTCAAACACTTGGAAGATTGATTATAGTAGGTTTTATATCCAGTAGCGAGAGTTCAGTGCGTGAGCGGGACCAGTCGGCCGATTGTTGAGACGGTTGCACCCTTTGTTACTGGCCTTTCGGATGAATCCATGAGCGAATATGGCAGAGATTGAGGGCAAGATTTCGTGCTTTAGCTTTGGAAAGACGGAAAATAAATAGATCTTTTGGGGACAGAAATTTACTGATTGACCCACACCTTTGTCGCTTCGGATACGTCCCTTTTCCTTCGCCGTTCCCCCCTATCTTAGATGAATGGTTCTTTTCCTTCGACCGCCGCAGTTAATCAAGGAGTTGATATCGTTATTGAACCCGGTGCATCTTTCTTGGAGAAGCCAAAAAATTTCGTCAATCAGCCGGCGAAATCGGATATCTCAATGTGTGAGGAAACTCTGGACAAACTGGCCTGGTCAGATAACTAAGATTTATAATGCAGAAAAGAGGGAGCAGCGGTGAGGAGAGAAGAGTGGCGTCGATGAGCTCCTCCATCCAGCACCGCGGTGAAGTCACGATGTGTAGAATACAAAACACACTTAGCTGGGTGAGTAAGTTGCGTGTATAGAAGGTCCGCCGCCCTTCTAGCGTAGGTTGTAGAGGAATTTTTCTATCGTATATCACCGGGAGTCCAGAAGAAAGGGTTATCCTTGAAGAGAGTTAGTGAACGCTGGGGAAGGGCTCCTAGGGATACAAAATGAAGACGATAAAGACCGTGTTCCGAGTATATTGTATGGGTATTCTTCTTGGCGCCGCCGAGTAGGGGCTTGAGAAGAGCTGGAGGGGTCTCCATTATTCCTAAGAGTTCTCCTCGCAAGCGCAGTATTGAACAGCAGCACTATTGTGCACTTAGTAGTGCACTTGGTCCCATTACATTGCCAAATCAGAAAGTTGGGAAGCGGTTGTGAAGCAGTCACATGACACTATGTTGGAAAGGCTTACTAATACCACGTGTTCTAATCTGTCTCTGGGGCGATGATCAAAGGCCCCCTCGACTTCTTGAAGCAAATGCAAAGACGCGCTGCTTTATGGATCACTGGAGCATTCCGCACTTCTCCTCAAGGGAGTGCTGAAACGCTAGCTGGACTCACTCCTATCCACTTTCACATTCAGAAACTCGTGGATAGAAGCTTCCTACGCACCAAATACCTTCCCACCACTCATGCGCTCCATAACATTATCTATGGCGCCCATAAATACTCTGCTCGCAACCTTTCAGAATACGATCCGAAAGACTGCAAATCTACCGTCACTGACGCTTATTCTAAGCGGCATCTCACCACTATGGAAATTAACACTATCCACCCAATGTCTGCTCCGGGATCCCGTCCACTTGACATAGTCCCGGATCAAATCCTTTTCGACTGTCCTACGCCTCCTAAAGGCAAAGAAGACAGGAAACAATTCTACAGCGATAGGCACGAACAGATTCAGAACCTGTTCGACCAATCGTTACTCGACCATCCGACCGCATCAATTATATGCGACGGATCTATGCCACAACCCCCATTTCAATCCACAGCCGCATGGCGAGTTTGGATTAATGGGAATCTTCATTATTCCTCTACTGTCTTAGGTAGAACAACCGAAACTGATGCGGAACTCGCTGCCATCGAAGGCGGCTTCTCCCACATCACTTCCCTTTCAGTGGACGGTCTCCCAACCAACCACATTAATACCATCCACGTCTTCTCCGACTCGTTGTCGGCTCTTAAGAACACGTTTAACACCTCCTTTCACACCGGTCTTGACTGGTCCCTGAAAATATCCACTATATATTTCCCCTGGCTTGCAATAAACCCGGGGAGACGCATTATTCTACACTGGACTCCTAAAGATTGTAAGTTCAGTCAACATATCGAGGCCGACAAGGCCGCCACTTCTCTGAAAGTGGTCGCCCTCGAGAACTCACCGAAATCTCTTGCATGGGCAAGGCGCATTGCGGTCGATACTGCGAATGCCTCGTGGATTTCCGAATTCATGAAGCCGTCGTATATCGGCAACAACTTCCTACATCTCACTGGGTCCAGTGGGAAACGTATCAGGCCCAGTTCCCTCCACGGAGGATCTTGGCTGTCCAATGTTTTTAATTCCAATAAACTCACCGCAAGATTTGTGCGTACTATCACAAATCATGCTCCCATCGGGGCGTTCCGAAGAAGATTCAACTTCGAACCCCCATACACATGCTCCTGTGCTCTACCCCAACCCCTCGGGGAGCAGGTAGACGCTCACCTCTTAGCTGAGGAGACCAGGACGCACATCCTATTCGCATGCCCCCGTTACCAGAGGACATGGCAACAGGGGGAGGATATGAATGTTTTTTCACTCATTACCTTCCTTGATAACAATCCGACTACCTTCGCCTTTCCGGAATAGTACTCATTGTCGCAGACGGTAGCCCAGCGGACTCACTTCTACACCAACCACGGTTGTTGTGATGTCTTAAGGGATGAAATTGACGCAAGTCGCTCGGGGGTGGATTCCCTGAGGAGCCCTATGTTACTTAGCCTTGTGCGTGTACCACTATTCCTTTCTTATATTTTATCATCAGTTCCTTGTGTTCTGTACCTCACATCACGTGGTGTCGACTTGTGTCGAGATCACGTTTATCCAAGCGTGTTTACGTAATAGTAGATACGACCGCACTTCTGTACGCAAGTATGGCGGAATATAAATTTTTGAAACCAAAAAAAAAAAAAAAAAAAAAGGATCATCAAATTTTCAACATTGAACCTATTGGGACCAGGCGCCAGCTCTCGGTCAGCCGCCGGAGGGTCGATATATTTTTACACCATTCCTGCAACTTCTTTTGAAACCGACACGTTGATTGCTTTCTGTGCTAAACATCTTTCCCAAACCAACGTTTCCAGCTACGGAGCAAATCGCGCTCCTTCGGCTCTATCGATGTGCATAAATGAATCGTTTTTACTTATTTTTGCAACACGTACCCTTCTGTTGGTAAGTTTTTACGCTTCATCAGGAAAACTCAGATTTCGGAATCTCCCGAATTCCGGAAAAAAATTAAAATTTTTGAGAATTCTGAAGAATGACTAAGAAATTTCGGGATTATCCAGCCAACTCAACCAAACAATTCGATCCAGCCTTTCCAAGTCCCAACTACCTGCCCTGATGTGGGTTAGGCCATCACGTGGGCCACGTGCAACAATGTTCGTTTCAGCTTCAAACAAAATTTTTTTCTTGTCCACCCATTCTTATTACTTGTCACCCTTTTGCTGCCATTCATTCGGACTGCAGAGAAAGCGCTTTATATGTTTGTTATTCTTTCATCTAGCTCATCTTACTAACTACTCCTAGATATCCCTTGTGTCATTGTTGGTTGTCTGACTCCTTTTGACAGAATGTGGTTTTGGTGTTTTTAGCCTGTTTTGGTGGGGGGCCTGGTGCCAGAGGGTTTGGTTAGCTTTAATGGTGTGTTTCTTTCTTCCATTCCCCCAGCTCATTCTTTGTATAACAGGTATCTCAATTTGAGTGACGTGGCCTATATTGAAGCACGAGCGGCTCTGTTCTTGACGTGGCTGCGCCTCACCCCAACCCTGAACATTCCGGCCCCAACACCAATGCGCCTCATCCGCCCCAAATGTCTCACTTCCTGACCCTGCAAACCATTCTGGATCTGGCCCCAAAAAACCACTCCTCGACCCTGTGAATGTCACCTGGACCCTGACCCCATGCCGCCGCGCCCCATCCCAAACCTATCAATTTCAACCCTACAAACCACATCCGGCCTCTGACCCCAAGACCGCTGCGACCGCCCCAATCACCTTCAGCCCGGCAAACTGCATCCGGGCTCCGACCCCAAGACAACCGCATTGCCTTAATCCTGTCACTTAGACCTTAGCGCGCGCTATATATCTTATCCCACATTCTACTCGTAGTCTATATCTATAATGTATTGATAGTCAATGTTTTTGAATACTCAATATAAATGTTATTGCTTTTCACAATGTTTGAATAATATTAAATATGCAAAACTATGAAATAAAACCAAAGATACTCAAAAAATGTTGCCGAAATTTGACTTAAATTCAAAAATTCTACAAAATAAGGGAGGGGAACTTTGAATTAGGGAGAATTCTGAACTACCCCAAAAATCTCAAAATTTAGCAAATTTGCTAGAAAACTGGCATATTTTCCGGAATTCCGAGATCTGATTTTTCCTGATGTTGCTCGTTTGGATAGGATACTAATCTGATGTCATAATCTGGAATAATATCAGGTAAAATTTCAACCTTTCACCAGGTTGGCCGTTTGGATTCCATGTTTCTGGAAGCAGTCCGGTGTGTGCTCTAATTCCAACTTCGCCTCTCAGCATCTCCCAGTCAGACAGCAGACATGTGACATGCGCCCTGGAATTTTAATTATCAAGTACGCCTTTCCCTCGAACCGCCGGAAGATTTCAAGCCAATCGTCAAACCATGCACTTTGATGTAATTTAACCACCGTACTATACCAACCTCCAGTTCGGAACCAACCGAAAAATCTTGCTAGCAGTTGAAGGCTTTGTATACGTGTTTTGTGTCACTCTCGATTGTTTATTGAAAGGATCAAGTAATTGGCTTGCAATGTTACAAAATCCAATAAGAACGACACAGTTCAACGGCTTGCAAAAGGTAAAGGGAGTTTTCATGTAGTTCAGCGAAAGAAAAAGGGGGCTTAACCATCCTGGATATATTAATCTTATTAGGTGTCTGAAAAAGTCGTACTGAACCACCTCGAACCCAAAATCTCCTCAAGCCAACACCTTCATTAAGTGTAAGTGTATCACTTGAGTACTGTGCGGGAAATTGATAGATAGCCTATAGGAATATGTTTAACTTTTACTCAATACGGATGTGGAGCCAGACTCGAGGTCGACACGGGTTCTCTGAACGGAAATTTTAATGAAATTTTTGCTTGAGAGAAGCCTACCTGGTGATTGCAGTGGACTATGTAATAAACGTGAGAGTGGGTTATTTCTGAACCATCCTGAAGTCCACTTTGTCATAGGATTGCTCAAACTTTCAAAGAGAGAGGTTATAATTTGGGCAGAATTTGACGCCTAGATGGGCGCCTCGACGGGATTCCCAGGACCGGGTATGAGGCCGAGAGTTAACCTGATACGGATAAATATGTCTCGCAACACTGATAATGATAGATTCGATAATCGCAATCATGTTACCCTTCGGTCCTAAGCTCCCGGAGTCAAGGTACTTGCTCTTACTTCTATGAATGATTTAAGGCCCGGTCCGTCCATAAAATTATGCTCATCACAACGTTGGCTAACCTTTTCACCAACAAACTCCTCAAGACCGACCTTTCCAAGGCCAAAAAATCAACTCTCTCTACAAAGGCTTTATTGGAATCCAAACATGGGGCGTGACATGATTGTCATTTCTATTGGGAAATTAGGACAAATCTTGTTAAGGTTAAGCCCTTCATAAATATTCCACATCAATGAAAGCAAGAGAAGTTTGCGATACTATACTTAGCCATTCGGTATGCGGCAGACACGGTGTGATGATTTAATCGTGTTCCGACTCGTTGGCTATAAGTAACCAATTGAAAAGTGCGTAAAGCAAAGGTTTCTCGTTCTTCACTACCTTCCAATTTTTCCATGGATGCGACTGCTCACCATTTGGACAGTGTAAGTTGCCCATCATCTCATATCTATACCTTTTATCAATATTTCGATCCCCTCGTCTTCCGCTGTTAAGGTTGCAACTATTGCCTATCAATACATCAACGGTAAGATATTTACTTGGAATTGTACGAATGGGATTTAACACCTAGAGCAAGTCGCGAGTATTGTTGTCCTTGTATGTCGAATTTCCATGTGTCAAGTGATGTAATCTTTGTTTATCATATTCTAGATGTTTGATTATTTTGAAACTTTGGAACTTGAGGTATCTATTTTATAATATATCATAGTAAAACAGGGTGTGATATCATTTATCAAGGTAAAATATGTTTGGGCATCCGAGGGCCGCCCAGGGAACATTGTTTTTTTTCTCAACCGCTACTTGCCGTTCGTTGATGTGCCATTGAGGGTAATTTGTAGGCCACACTTGTGCCTCTTATTGTCTGGATAAACTTATGCTTCCTCGTTCTAGACTTTCTAGATACAGATATACCAATCAAGGTGCGATATACAATGTTATTCTTGACTAATTCTAATGACACTGTAGTCGTGCGTTGTTATAAATGGGGTGATAATGTGTAAGTGTTTTATATCTAGCAGTTACGTGTATCTAACATGCAGTAGGGATGACAATATCCGGTATATTAGTATCAGACGGTAACTCACGGGCACGTCTTTAAGTTACTTGACTACTCGTCTGACCATAATCCTCTAGTAATTCTCCTTCTTCGAACCTGCGCCCTTTACAATATGAGACGAGTTGTTGTCATGTCACTCATAACCCTCCTTGCGGTGAGTAGAATATGATCATTCTTGTACATCTTTTACATCTATCTTCCTACAGTGCGTTTTTATCGCAGAAGTCCTAATTCTCGCAATAAGTTTTCGTTCAGTTAAATGTTAGTATTCCTTTTGGCCTGGATCACGATAAAAGGATTAACAGAATGAAGATGACAACCCTCCAGACTGGATTCGTGGGTGCCCACATACCTACGCAGAGGATGGTGATAGATTTAGTTTTGTCACTGCCCTGCTGCTTGCGTTTGAGTCGAGTAGGTTATAACCTACATACGTTCTTCATTATCTTCTTACTCATTAAGATAGCTGTGTTTATCCTTACTATCTGGAGGGGAGTGCAGAAGTACCGTCATAGTCCTAGCCCACTCGTTCTAGTGCTCTACCGAGACGGAATTTTGTATTTCGCATTTATCACTGGTGAGAAAACGAGCTCATTCTGCCGCCATCGACTTAAGACTAAACTTGGTACAGCAACCTCAATCAGCTACATCTTAATGTTAACTCTAGGACCCGTAGGTTACTCCTTGCTCCCTTATCTAATCTCACTGCTAACATGTCACGGTTAACAGAAAGCGTATGGTGATATCTTAGGAACGTGTGTTATTCTTTTGTCTTACTTGCTTAGACCTGTCGGAATTAATGAATATCTACAGGATTTTTGCGAGTGATGCACAGTATATTGGCGTCACGTATAATACTTCATGTACGCCACGTTGCATACCAAGACAGAAGAGACGGTGGAACCATGGAACTGAGCCAGATGATAGTATTTGATGATTGATGCACTGTTTGCTCGTTTATAGTTAATTCAAGCTATCCAAAATTGGTCCGAATATAAGGAGCCTGTACACAATTTGTATGCACCTGAGATACGCAGGGAGGTAGGTGACACTAGGGGTGCAGAAATCTTAGCTATGTGACTTTGTTTTCTTGAGACTTGGACACATAGCACGACCTATTTCCGCACACTTCCGAATTCCAATCTCCGAAATAATCCGGTTTCCGGTTCACCAAACCTCGAGGATCACAAGTCATTCTTTCTTGCCAACCACCATGCAGCCAAAGGACCCCGGAACTCAGTCCAAAATACATCCCGCTCTCAACATGGACGATATTATCTATCAGATATTAACCAGACTAACCAATGATGCTAAAGGCCGAAAATCAGATCTCCTTTCCATGGCATGTTCCTGTAAATCATTCGAAAATCCCAGCCTCGATGTTCTCTGGAAATGCATGGACTCTATTGCACCCCTACTAAAACTTATACCTGGTACAGACACTAAGGGAGGAACACTAGTGGGTTACATTTTCGTCCCTGCTAAATAACCGAATTAGTGATGCGATAATCAGGTGATTACGCAACAGCTAAACATTGAAAGTCCACCATCGCGATTGCGCTCCTATGCCGGACGTATTAAGGAGCTCGAATATAATATAACGGGTGACTTCAATGAAGTACACTACACCACATGGATCAGACTTGCCTGTCTCGAACGTGCACTACTTCCCAACCTCAGATCCTTTACACTCTCCTACTTATCTAATCCTAGTTCCTTGGGAAAAGAGCGAGCCATGCAACTTCTTCCCGCTTTTGCTCGATCACCATCACTGAGGTCTTTTTATTTCAATGTATCTTGTCTTGCTCTCGAAGACCAGCTCGATGTGGGGTTTATATTATCAATCTTGGCAGATTACAAGCTCAAGATAGAAACAATTACTGTATCCGGGACATTAAATCAGCAGAGCTCAACTGAATTCGCAAGCATGAAATCTCTACGGTCTGTAAAACTCGAATTAGCTATAGATAGCGTGCTCCCAAGCGTCCTCATTGCTCTATCCACTCTTCCGTTGCTGAATATGCTCGATATCGAATTCCTTGGTTCGCCAGGCCCTGCGAAATTGGAATCATCCTTATTTCGCGGCCTGAAAAAAATAAAGCTGAAAGGAAATGTCGCTTTTATACAGTGGATTCTTGCATCACAATATTCGGTTGTCCTCGAAGAGATTAACGTCGAATTTCTTTCTCTGACATTGCCCAACCCACCTTTTTCTTCTACTCCTCAAATCACATTGTTTCATTCCCTCTCATTGAACGTGTTCCTTCAATTGAGGCACCTATTGGTCGATATGAAAGGATGGAATATCCCACCCAGTTTCAGTTTTGGATCCGGAGACAAGATACCCGACTTTATAGATTCAATACTAGGGCATCAGTATTTGGAAACTGTGGTGTTGAGGTCGCTTCCATGGTGGATTTTTTTCAGCAATAGTAACATGGCCAGGGTTGCTAGTGCATGGCCCCAGTTGAAGATTCTGCGACTCGAGCATACCGTCCCCCCAACCTTTGCGCCATCATTCATATCACTAGACCACCTCAAACGCAAATGCCCCCAGTTGAATGAAGTGGTAATTACATTACAGGGGGATCCACCAAATGTCGTATCAGAGACATCATTCCATAGCTTGTGGAGTTTGGACCTTCAACACACATCGATCAATCACACGTCCCGGGTGGCCAGATATATTGATGGACTCTTCCCTTTTCTCGGCCATTTTACTATGTCAAACAAACAACGTTGTGAAGAGGTACGGGATATAATTTTCGACGTATGTAAGCCAGTGAGGAACGACCAGGTTAGGCGTGAAAGGATCAAAAGGTTGATATAATTGACTAGTTAAATACCACCCTACTTTAGTTATAGCTCTCCGTTACTCCAAAAGGTCAATATAGAGCGTGTACTGTGTTAAGTTTAACCAAGAATAATTTGGGTTCCGAATGGAAGGATTACTAGCACTAATTAATGAGCTTTTGTTGGACACGCATCAAACCTTAGGCTATATTCTTACTTCTCCAGACATGTGCACTGCACGGTATGAAGCGAATTCTTATCGTTTCATTAGCGATGATTATTATGGTAACGGAGCGGCGTACGTCATTTAGGCTTGTACGTTCGATGTCGCTCGGGTTGGTTGTAAGTCTACGGGCCTTTACGTATGTTACATAGTGTGATGGCCTCGCGTTTGATCCTTCATGTGCGGGAGGTTGCGGACGAAAGTAGAGACGGTGCTGATATTATAAGAATAAGCCAGCCGATAGTATTCAATCATGCACTGCTCGACAGCAATCAAAATTCAACATACCTCATGGGTTGTAAGTCACCATTCCCTCCTTGTTGATACAGGCTTGCCATGTGTATGTGAAAGGTCTAGGTGAAAAATCGCCAAGCGTCAAGTGAGAAGGTTGGAGTGATATTTCACGGTTCTGTTGGCCGTCCACAATTTTCACATCGTGCGCAGGGTCTGGGTCCGTTGGTAGTGTGAGACACTAGTAAAAAGCGCAAGGGATAGATATAGTCCAATCAATGGTTACGGAATCCAAAACACGGATGAAAAGCAATGAAGAAAAATACGCTTCGGACACGATTCTAACTTTTCTCGTCACAAATATGGTCTCTTCCGGGTCACACAAGAGATGGGCAACACCATCACCAAGGCTCCGCGAACAAGAGGGGGAAAAAGGTCAAATATATTCGTACACACCGCAACGAATATCCCACTTCCTCATCCTACCCCAACACGCTGGCCCCAATCAAAGCCTTCCTCGATCTGTGCCAGTATACCTTCTTGCCGCACAATTATCCTATACCGCGCATCCTTCAGCGAACGGGTGGGCTTGACAAACTTCTCGACTTTGTGGATTGTAGAACCACGTCATACAGCGGTAGCGTACTGCCTACTCTATATCCTAAAGTTATTCATTAGTCTATCCATTCATCATGTCGTAGGTCCATGGAGGAAAGGGATGCGGAGAGGAAAGACTTACCCATCAATACATTTTCGACCACATCAAAGGTGATGTTCAGCCTGACGAAGGTGAGCTCGCGGTAGGATTATAGTGGGTTAGCGGTGTGTCTTGCATATATAGAAACGTGCGTGGACCAAGAGGAGACAGGAGGGAGAAGGGTTATTTGCGTGAGTCTTACCGAGGAGGAAATAGGTTTCAGGAAAGACTAAGTCTTATCGAGTGCGACTCAAGACTTGTTATGGTGGGAGTGTAGAAAATCTTCATCACATCGCTGGCCATGGGAAGGTCGAGGAGAAATTGATTCATCTCTGACACCATAATAGGTAAACCAACACCAAAACCACAAAATTGAAAATACGCACCACCGTTTTCAACCCCACTCACTCTCAGCGCACCCACTCCAACAGTCATATCACCAAAATCGTAATGTACCAGATTTCATTGATGAGGAACAAGCAGCACGGGAGAGTTGGCAGATGTAGCAGTAGAGGGTATAGACACCGGTGCTGACTTGCGATGACCGTGCACCATTCATTGGCTTCTTCTCCATCAAGTCGAGTCCTTGGTTGGCCTGTGATTAATACGGAATTATGTTGGAGGCCATGGAGTGGGTAGGAAAGGGAAAAAAGGATAATTTGCAAGAGGCAATAGATGAAAGTTTGAAACTTGGACGATTGGTTATACTCCCGTGTTGGAGAAATGGATGGCAATAAACACGTGCGAATCGTGCGATCACCACAACAACATCGACCATGCCGAATTCGGATCCGAAAACAAGTCCGAGTCTGATTTCCACCGATACCCAGTTGATCTCAGCCATGGCTTCTAAACTCAAGTTCTCGCAATCGCAGTGACAAAAGGAGTGGGACTGGTAGCGAGTGCACCCAGGTTACAACACTATTCATTAGCACATGTTCCTCGTCTTCGCCACCTTGGGACCGCTAATGTATGATGTACTTTTCATCTCGGACCAAAATAACCGCTCAATCTGATTAAGGCTAGACCCCAAACCCGCCACTGAAACTAGGAGCTCAAAAACCATACCCCTAGATTTATGAGAAAGGCGATACTCCGACCGCAAGACATCAGCATAGGTCAACGGAGAGTAAAAACTTCGGTCATAAGATATAGGCTGAACATTGTGTGATGTAGTAATGATTATGTCACTTGCAGGTTATCGGCCACATAGCCGCCCAAATAATGTATAAAACAAGGAACCTCAATTTCCTCGATCTACCGATCATTTCATGGATTCAAGCTTGAAGACCGTAAGTGCCGCTCAATTTATCATTGTGAGTCATTGACACCCGTCCGCGACATTCTGCCCTAATAGAGACATTGACGATTCACTAGTACACCACTTGTGAGGATTTACCGGCAATTTATGTATCTTATTATGACCTTTGGTAGATGTTGCTGCCCTTGTCATTGTTGTACGTCAAAAGTAGATCAAACGAAAATGATACTCATTATTTAACAGGTTTTTGAATATTTTGAGACTCTACATCTCGAGGTATGCACGTTGCACTATAATTTCACGATGCAAGAAATATAGGAACTCCACAGATAGAATATATTTGGAGATCAGAAGGCCGCCCTGGCAAAATATTATTTTTCCTCAATCGCTACTCGCCAATTATTGTCATCCCAATGTTAGTATACTGTACGTGCTGCTTGTTCTGTTTTTTTCATTTCATGATATTCACAATTGACTACTCTAGCCTATCAGACCAGAGATATATCACCTCAGGTATAGCACACAACACTCTTTTGGCTGCTATTAATTGGGGTTTAGTCGTGTTCTATTCTAGTCCAAGTATCAATTTGTGAGGGCCTGGGATTCACGAATAAGCTATAAACCTATCTCACGATTAGTAGGGCTGATGCTAATTGGAGTGGTAGTATCAGAAGGTGATTTGTGGAAATGCTCTCTAGGTGAAAAACGATTGATATGACCATAATTTTGTAGTGATCCTCCTTCTTCGGACCTGCACGTTGTATGGTATGACGCGCGCCGTCATTGTACCACTCGGAATATTTGTTGCTGTCAGTTTTGTTTTTATCCTTTGGAATAAACGTTGATATCTTCCCAGTGCATTCACATCACACTTGCTGCACTCCTAGGAATGCTTTGGCGTTCAATGAAAGGTGAGCACTGCTTTCAACCGGACTTTTGTAAAAATTTTGATAGCCTTGATTGTCAATGTATCAAAGTTTACCGCCCCCAATTTTCGACTTCTGGTTGCACTCAAACACAAGGTACTCGTGAAGTGTTGACAATTTTCGTCCTACTCCTGGTAAACGAAACGAGTACGTTATGAAATACATAGATTCCTTATTATGCCGAATTTAATATGTTATATTGTAGCAATATTTATTCTCACAATATGGAAGGGAATCCAAGAGCACTTCCATAGCAATAGCCCGCTTATTTTGGTGATATACCGGGATGGAATTATCTATTATGTAGCAATTCTTGGTAACGTCATAAGCCCACCTTCTTGAATTGGTAAAAACTCACCTACTCTATTCAAAACAGCGACGTCGTTGGCATATATATTGTTTCTAAATCTAGGACCTGTAAGTCCACTGTTGATATCATACTTCATTGGTATTCAGTGTGTTACACCTTATAGAAAGAATACTATGCGATCTCACCAGTGTACGATGTCTCATTCCACTTAATCAAGATCTGAATTAATCTCTGGTTCTTAGAATGTCATATATAATGCACAGTATATTGGCCTCGCGTATTATGCTTCATGTACGCGAAGTGGCATCTAGAAATCAAATGAATAGTACATTAGTTAGTCAACCGATAACATTCAATCCCTGATGTACTTAATTCCTTGGTTTACCGTATATTAAAATGTAATCTTTTCTCTACATCCAACAGTCTATAGGCATAGAAAAAGACTGTTTGGATTCAATCATTCAAGTGGTCAACACCGAGGGGGAAATGCTTACTTTCAGCAACGGGACGCCATCGCCGGCGTAGCTAATCGTCAAAACATAGTCACCGAAACGAGGGTTGCGCACGTGTATGTAAGATAGATCATATCCAGAAAAGACAAAGATTTGAAATTACAATAACCGTACATCCTCGACTCATCACAGGAACGAACCCAGACACCACCTCCCACATCCCACCGAGAGGAGACCTAATTAATTTTGACCTTCTACAAACCCCGGGCCCCCATATCAGCTTCAAATGCTCCAAAAAAGCCCGCACGACGAGTAGTACGGACATACCTTTGCGTACAGCGACCCTACGACTTGACTAACCTGCTCGAGCGTCGAAATCGCCCCGTCGTAAGTGTTCTAAATCCCCATCAAAACAAATTTTCCGTATATCAGTTTGTTGTATGTAAGGACTCGTGGGTATGATGCCCAGGAGTGGAATAGCGCCGTCATGTGAGGCAAGGACGGACTGTCTAGTGCCCACCTCTCCCCGTGAATTCATGAACGGACACCATAGTGGGAATGAAGATATGAAGAACTCAAGTACTCACGTCAGCTTCAATCTCGTCGAAAACGAGGAGGCACCCTCGACCTTGATCCAACACACTGTAAAATACTTTATCTAAGATCATCTCCGATGGGAACCCCCTGTACCTGGGATGGGGCTCCCAAATAACGTGCGGATGAGAACGAAGTAGATGAAGGTGTAGAACGAAAGGAAAGGAACTCACTTAGCCTCAACTGGAGGTCGAGTGCAGCCTGAAGGGCGGGTGGAGGGTAATTATATGGCATTCTTGGCGGTGTGGGAGGTGAGAGCTGCTTGAGTGTTTAAGTAAACACAAATCTTTGGGGTCAGAATAAATTAGGATGGGGAGAGAGAAGAGGTGTACTTTGGCCTTGAGGAGGTGGAGGCTGACTGGACGTTTGGATAGACAAAAACAGGGATTTAGGGTTTAAAATTAGGAATTGACTGAAATGGGGAGAAAGGAGACGTACTTTTGCCTTGGAAAAATTCGCGATACCTCGATATACTCGACTTTCAAGGTGTACCTCCGTGAGGATCATCTCGTCATCCAACCTTTTGAGCTCCGCGAGGAGCATGTCGACGGGTTGCGGTGCGGATTTAGGTTGGTCTGCTTCTAGTTGCCTGATTGGAATTGGTGTCAATTGTGATTCCATTCTCGGGGATGGTCTCTTTTTCGCGGATATCCTTCTTTGGGAAACAGGGAAAAGTGAGAGAGGGGTACGTACCTAGTTTTTCTATTTTCGCTTTTGCCGTTGATGACATGAACGACCGTGATGGTGTGATGACCTTGGAGGACCTTTTCTATTCCTAGGGGGCGCGTATATTCACACAAATCAATATCCCCTTCAATACACACAATCACCAACTCCGTACTTTGTCCCCATGCAACTCGCCCAACGTGTCGTCTCCTAATCTCTTCATTTCTGTGATTTCTCCGCTTCTCCACCGCTGGAAACACCCCAAAAAGAGATGCCAAATCAACCCAATCATCCCGAAGAGTCCATGAGAAAAAGATGTGCCAGGAGTTGTTTCGTCCAAGATCTGTCAATACAATTCCTCAGCTAGCCTCGAGTCGCTCTTCATGCCCGTCCCTATCCGTGTCAAAAGTTCCAATGTCGACGATGATGTGGACATTTTACCAAGAAAGAGGTGAGTAAGTACTGTGTAGTCGGCAACCAGAGCTGAAAAGTAGGGAAACCGAAAAAGAGGGAGAAGCACAGCCACAACACGGACCTTCCTCCGATAGATACGCGAAAGCGAACCGAATGGCGATACCAATCATCTAATCCGGGCGCATTCGATTGAAATGATACAGTAATGCTGGCCGACAAAGTAACCGCCTCAAGGGGGGGAATATCACAAGAACCTAGTACACAAATGGGTATACTTATTTTTTACAATTCAGATCCAAACCCATTCCCCAGCCACGCAAAGAACATTCACAGTCATCTCGTATTATCAGATGTCCATCATCACAGCGGCCAACTCCCATGATTGTCTCCTGTACCGCCATACCCAGCCATAAAGATCTACCCATATAGTGCGATATGTTAATTATGTAACACGTTTCAACACGTTAGCTATATAATATTGAGAGACTATATAGTAACGGTAGCTTCCCACCCCCTCCTTTCCGTCAATCAATCTATGGATGGGTCAGATGAGATTGTGAATACAACATACGCCCACCAATTGAACATAGTAGGTCATTTGTCATATTGGCTGGCTTCCTCCGTGCTAATAGGGTTGTCTTCCCCTCCTACTAGTACATCAGTGGTGAGATTTTACCCACACTCTATGCATCCCCTTGTAACACTGAGAACAAGTTGCTACGCTTGTCGTTCTCGTCTGTCCAACTTAATACAATCCGAAAAATTGTTCCTATCTTATTTTATAGATCTATGACCATTTTGAGACGCTCTACTTTGAGGTATACAATGCTTTGAAATTACCTCAGTTATACAGAAGATAACGTCACGTCAAAGATAAAATATATTTGGAATTCGGACAAGCTTCCTGGAAAGGTTGTATTTTTCTTCAACCGTTACTCCCCATTTATTGATATTCCATTAACAATATTATGTATGTCGTTTCTAATCCATTCCCCTCACCCTGGAGAACTCATTCATAGTCATCCAGACTATTTGAACGGAGATAAATCACCTCGGGTATGGCATGACATTTTCTTTGTTGAATTATTCTAATATTTGTGTAGTCGTGCTCTGTGATAAACCAGGTAATAGAATGTGAGGGTCTAATAGTTCTTCAAGGATTATAACTGTATACCTCAAATGTTGTAGGGGTGATGGTATCTGGGATTGCAATGTCTGAAGGTGAGTCTGAGATTGTGAACATATCCTTTGAGTGTTTATCAAAATGCTCAATGGTACTCTCAGTAATCCTGCTTCTCCGTACATGTGCACTGTATGATATGGAGCATGTCTTTGTCATATCATTAGTGATACTTCTTGCTGTGAACATTATTCTCCATAGTCTAGAAGGAGTATATACTAATATCTACACCATCCATAGTGCATTCACACCGCGGTGGCGGTAATCATAGCGAAGAACCTGCAAATAACGGAATGTGAGTGTTGTCTTTGGCAGGTTTGCATATCATTGACGACAGTTTGGCATACCAAAGATCATAATTCCCTGTTTTCGATTACTGGTTGCTTTGATACACGTGGAACTTGTACCTCATTGATAGCTTTCGTTCTACTCCTGGTGAATGAAACAAGTAAGCTATAGTGAAATTATAATTGTTACCATACCTCACTCATCCAGTTGTCTTTATCCTGACCATATGGAAGATACGGAAGGGAATTCGAAACCACAGTCATAATTATAGCTATAGCCCGCTTATTTTAGTACTATACCGTGACGGAATCGTGTACTTTGCACTCATTTTTGGTGAGATTATCATTCTAACTGTATGTAAACGACTCAGGTCCCGCATTGTACATAGCAACATCATTAGGTTATATCCTCATATTAACTCTAAGACCTGTCGTAAGTCTGTCATTATCCACTATAACCCATAAGACTAAAGGTGCCGTGGGCATTTCAATATAGAAAGGTAATTATGGTCATACAGGAGTGTACGTTATTTGGGTTCTGTGGCACTTGGGTTGACTGAAAATCAACAGAATTTTGCGCATGTTACATAGTGTAATGGCCTCACGTTTGATCCTTCATGTGAGGCAGGTTGCGGATGAAAATAGAGGCGATGCTGATGTTACGGGACTGAGCCAGCCGATAGTATTCAATCATGTATCGCTCGGTAGTGATTAATATTGAATGGAACCTCCACAAAAACTATCTAGTTATGACTAGAGGACAAAAAGGCACTAGACCAGGAGTTCTGAGTCGTCATTCTATACTGCATGCCCTGATTCTATATTTGTGAGTACCCGAAGTTCGTAACGTCATTCCCAACCATCACTCATTCACAATGTGATATATTGATAATGCTCAGAATTCATCTACTATATGATTGTTCAAGAATTGTAAAGATAGAAAATCCCCATCTTTTCTTTGTGGGTTATTGAAACTCCTCATTAATGGATGTTATTGTCAATGTAGCGTATACTCACCGATTGAATATTGTGAGTCAATGGACAATTTAACCGCTGCATGTTTTATTGACAGGATTTTCCACTATTGCTACGTATCAGTCTATAAGTGGTGAGGATACATCTATACCCACCACACCTTATCATGATATTTTGTTAAAGTTGCCAGCATTGCTATCCTTTTACGCCCAAATCCATTCTTGAACATAAGATATATTTACTATCTTTCAGATTTTTGACTACTTTGATATCCTGTATCTCGAGGTATATCTTCCTAAAATTCTCGAATGTCGCCCAACGTAACGCCCCACAGATCAGACATGTTTGGTAACTAGCTTCCCATGGGAAAGTGGTATTTTTTTATCAATCGTTACTCATACTGCATGAGCAAATCCTCCCTTTTTATAAGTACAAGCTTGCCTATACCTACGCGAAGGATCTAGGTGAAGAATTGCCAAACGTCGGGTGAGAAAATTAAAGTATGATGCTTCACGGTTCGATTAGCCGTCCATACTTATTACATTGTGCGCGGAATCAGGGTGCGTGGGTAGTGCGGGACATTCTGGAGAAAAACAATAGATATAATCCGATCAATAAAATCTAGAACACGGATGAAAAACAGTGAAGAAATGTCTCTCGGACCCAGCTCAAGTTTTTCTCGTCCCAAATTTGGTCCCTCCCGGGTCACACAGGGGACAAGCAACACTGTCGCTAAGGCCCTGGGAACAAGAGGGGGGAAAGGGTCAAATGTATTCATCCACACCACTACTAATATCCCTATTCCCCATCCTACCATAGCACGCTGGCCCTAATCAAAGCTTTCCTCGATCTCTACCCGGTTAATAATCGGTATACCCTTCTTGCCACACAATCCCCTTATACTGTGCATCCTTCAACAAACGGGTAGGCCCGAAAAATTCTTCGACTTGGTGGATTGCACAGCTACGTCGTACAGCGGTGGCGTACTGCCTACTCGATATCTCAAAGTTATTCATTAATCTATTCATTCATCATATCATAGGTGCATGGAGGAAAGGGATGCGGAGAGGAAAGACTTACCCATCAATATATTGTTGGTTATATCAAAGGTGGTGCTCAGCCTGACGAAGGTGAGCTCGCGGTACGATTGTATTGGGCTGGGGGTGTGTGTCTTGCATACATAGAAGCGTGCGTGGACCAAGAGGAGACAAGAGGGAGAAGGGTTATTTGTGCGAGCATAACTGGGGAGGAAATAAGTTTAAGATGGGAGGAAGTCTTATCGAGTACGACCTTGGAACCTGTTATCGTGGCAGTTGTAGAATCTTTTCATCATGTCACTGGCCATAGGAAAGTCAAGGAGAACTTGATTTATCTGACGCCGCAATGGGTAAGTCATCACCGAAACCACAAAGTTGAAGATACGCACCACCATTTTCAACCCCACTCACTCTCAGCGCACCCACTCCAACAGTCATATCACCAAAATTGTAATGTACCAGATTTCATTGACGAGGAACAAGCGGTACGGGAGAGCTGATAGATGTAGGGGTAGAGGGTGTAGACACCGGTGCTGACGTGCGGCGACCATGCACCAGTCATTGGCGCCTTCTTCAACAAGCTGAGTTCCTGGTTGTCAGCCTATGGGTAACGCGGAATTATTTTCCAAGCCATGAAGTAGGTAGAGAAGGGATAAAATGAGAATAATTCGCAAGAGGCGATAGATGAAACTTGGACGATCGGCCACGTTGGAATGTTGCGAAATGAATGGCAATGAACAGGTCAATTACCGCAACAACGTCAATCATTCTGAATTTGGATCCAAGAACAAGTCGTGACTTGGCGCATGAGCGGGGGAGCTATTCCGGTGGATGATCTGGTTAGACGCCTGAAGGCTAAAAAATAGTTGGTGGCTCTATGGAGTGCCTCCCCTGCATGGTAATTTCCACCTTGGTTCGCTATCGACATGGATGCCTAAGTACTTGAAGTTTTGGACTTTCTGTACCGTTTTTTCCTTGAGAATTATTTTGGGGCAAGGTAATGGTTGGACGCGTCACACCTTATAGAAAGAATACTATGCAATCTCCCCAGTGTACGATGTGTTATTCCATGTAACCAGGATCCAAAATTAATCTCTGATTTTTAGAATGTCGTATATAATGCACAGCATATTGGCCTCGCTGATTATGCTTCATGTGCGCGAAGTGGCATCTAGAAATCAAATGAATAGTACATCAGTAAGTCAACCGATAACATTCGATCCCTAATGTACTTAAGTACTTGGTACCGCATATTGAAATGTAACCTTTTCTGTACATCCAACAGTCTATAGACATGGAAAAAGGCTGTTTGGATTCAAGTGATCAACACCGAGGGAGAAATGGTTACCTTCAGCAACCGGACGCTATCGCCGGTGTACCAAATCGTCAGAATATGGCTGTAATCATGGCCTGAGCGCTGATACAAGCCGTTACACAAAAGGACCAATGTCTAAGAAGCTTACCTTCTTAGACACTTAGCGCTATATATGTAGATTAGGTGGACTCTAGTAATCCCAGGATTACAATGGTCACCGAAACGAAGGTTGCGCACGCGTACGTAAGAAAGATCATACCCAGAAAAGACAAAGATTTGAAATTACAATAACCGTACATCCTCGACTCATCACAGGAATGAACCCAGACACCACCTCCCACATCCCACCGAGAGGAGACCTAATTAATTTTGACCTTCTACAAACCCCGGGCCCCCATATCAGCTTCAAATGCTCCAAAAAAGCCCGCACGACGAGTAGTACGGACATACCTTTGCGTACAGCGACCCTATGACTTTACTAACCTGCGGGAGCGTCGAAATCGCCGCGTTATAAGTGTTCTAAATCCCCATTGAAATAGATTTTCCGTATGTTAGTTAGTTGTATGTAAGGATTCGTGGGTATGATGCCCAGGAGTGGAATAGCGCCGGAATGCGAGGCAAGGACGGATTGTCTAGTGCCCGCCTCCCCGTGGACTCATCAATGGGCGCCATAGTGGGTATGAAGATATGAAGAACCCAAGTACTCACGTCAGCTTCAATCTCGTCGAAAACGAGGAGGCACCCTCGACCCTGATCCAACACACCGTAAAATACTTTATCTAAGATCATCTGGGATAACCTAAAGGCCCAGGGCATCAGTCTTGCTATCAACTTCTAGCTACACGATTGTGGCCGCTGTGTCCCCGCCCAATTAATACATTACTGTACCAACATGACGAACCGCCCGATTTGGGAACCCTGCTTACCCAGGATGGGGCTCCCAAATAACGGGCGGAAGACAGCGAGGTGGATGAAGGTTTGGAGAGAAAGGAAAGGGACTCACTTGGCTTCGACCGCTTGCCTTCCCTGCCAAACAACCTGTGCAACGTGCTCGAATTTAACGATGGCGTATGATTCGACGATACACAAGAGGTTTTGTTCGAGTAACGTGTCGTAGAGGTGCGGCGCGGTGAAAACGGATAGTGGGGTCTAACGAGAGTTCTGCAGGTTCAAGGTAGAAGTATGTATTAGTAAAGAAGGTTTAAAAAGCAAGTTTTGGGTGTGAATACATGGATGGACGTGCATGTCAGACAATATTGGGAGAATATGTGAGGAAAGAAGATGGGAGACAAAAAACATTGGGAAAGTATGGGAGAAGAAAAGACGAGAGAAATAAGGATGAGAGAAACGACGTACCATCTTTGTAATCCTGCAATGCCTTCTCGAAACTGGCGAGGTCACGCTCCCATGCGCACGTGGGATAGCGCGTGCATACTCTCCACTTCTCGGGGTTGGGCGTGTTTCGCCGCGAGCTTGATCGTAAGTAGGGCGTTCAGGTCTTCCGGCTAATCATGTTGACGCGACAATGCCATAGAAACATGAAGCAGAAGTTATAGGGGAATCAGAGCGCGAGGTCGTGAAGGGAAAAGGAAAAAAAAAATTAGCACCTTGAGAATTAAGTTCTGGAGACAACCTTCAACCACTCACCAAATTCAACATAACTTTGCACGACAGCATATACTTCAACGCCCCAAGCGCGTTTTCATCACCTTGTGCACTCATATTCTCGAATGCCTCGAAGAAATACGAATGTGCATTGTAGCTCTTATCGGGCATGGGGGGTAGCGGACTGGAGGCCGAGCGCGGCTTGAAGGACGGGCGGGCAGTAGATGGAATTTGCGGTGGTGCGGGAGGAGGTGAGGGCTGCCTGGACGTTTGAGTAGAAGAAAACGCGGATTTAGGGTTAGAGGTTAAGGATGGATTAGAACAGAGAGAGGAAAGAAACGTACTTTTGCCCTGAGAAAATTCGCACTACCTCGATATACGCGACTCTCGAGGAGGTGTACCTCCGTGAGAATCATCCTATCGTCCAGCCTATTGAGCTCCGTAAGGAGCGTATCGATGAATTGAAAAGCGAGTTTAGGTTGATCTGCTTCGAGTTGCCTGATTGGAATTTATGCCAATTATGATTCCATTTTTTCGGGGACGGTTGTAGCAGTAGACGTGGTGAGATGAAGCGTATAGGGTGGCGAGTCGTGATACAAGGCTGTTGAAGGAAAATATGATTTTCTTGTTTCGCCCACGCGATGTTGTCGGTTAGAGTAGTGATTTGGACTTCACGACTGCTGGGGGTGGGAGAAGAAGTCGAGGAGGGTGCAGACTATATATCATAATCAAGCAATTAGATGCAATATGTTATAATATAAATCGATGCTTCGGGAAACAGGGGAAAGTGAGAAAGGGGTACGTACTGAGTTTACTGTTTTCGTTTTTGCCATAGATGACATGAGCAATCGTGATAGTATGATGACCTTAGAGAGACCCTCCCCATTCCTACGACGCGCATATCCTACCAATTAGTATTCCTCTCCATCCACACAATCACCAATTAAGCACTTTCGTCCCTGTACAACTCGCGCAGCTTAACTAGTGCCACCTCTTGATCTCTTAGCTTCTGTAATCGCTCAGCTTCTCCACCATGTGGAACACCTCTTAAAGATATGTTAAATCAGCCAAATCGTCCCGAAAAGCCCACTACGAAAAGGACGCACCAGGAGTTGTTTCATCCAAAATTTGCCTATACAACTTCTCAGCCAGCCTCGGGTCGCTCTTCACAGTCGCCTCTGCCCGCGTCAGGAGTTACAACGTTGACAAATTTGTGGACATTTTGCGAAAAAAAAAAGGTGAGTACTAGTCTGCAACCAGAGCTGAGAAGTAGGAAACAAAAAAGGAGAAGCACAGCCACAACGCAGACTTTCCTCCGATGAAAAACCGAAAATGAACCGAACAGCGAACGCCATCATATACACCACAGCAATGATAGAGCGAAGTACTCATGAGACCCAGCAGGTAAGTATAACCTGAAACCAAATTCTTCGAACTCAGAATCACTAGATCAGTATACCGCTCCTTCACGGCAGATTTGATGAAGGCGGGACGATAAATAGTTCATAATGAACGCGCTAAGCCCAACAACCCCCAAGATTGTTTCTATTCTTATCACATATCACCTTACAATCAGGCTAGCGTTCGAACCTGTTTGCTATACACTGAAAGCTATCGACAACTCCCATCTCCTCGTGCTTACTATTTCTTTGTGGACATGGATGTGGCCTTGAAGACAGTATATGCTCATCAACTAACGAGTGTTTGTTACATATTGTTGACCATTTCATTTGGAATTAATTGTGTTGCGTCCGCCATCCTCAGTACCTCACAGGTGAGGCCCTGCACATGCGCCGCGCACTTAATTAACGCTTGGAACAAGTCGCTTCTTTTGTTGTTCTTGTACGTATTACAATATTCAGTGTAATCGAGAAAATTCTTAATTTTATATTAAAGATTTACGATTACTTTGAAACTCTCCATCTCGAGGTATCAATGTTCTACAGTATATTTTGGCTATCATATTATATAACGTCGTCTCATAGATCAAACACGTTTGGAAATCTGATGGGCTTCCTGGGAAAGCAGTATTTTTTGTCAATCGGTACTTGCCATTTGTTGACGTGCCAGTAAAACTATTTTGTACGTTTTGCTCATCTTATTTTTCTCGCTTCAGAGACCTTACCTGTTGCCATTATAGACTATCTGAATGGAAGTATATTGCCCCCGGTACGACATGCACTACTTAATTGGCCCAAATTTATAGTATCATAGACATGTTCTATTTTAAACCAGGTGACGGACTGTAAGTGTTAAGAGTGTGAATTATGATTGTACCTCAGATAGAATAGGGATGACGCTGTTTGGGATTGGAATGTCAGAAGGTGAGGCCGAATTGTAAATATATATTCATTGCGCCAATTTACATATTTGACCGTGATTTGCAGTCATCCTACTTCTTTGGACCTGTGCACTATACAATATGAGGCGCATTGTTGTTTTATCATTAGCCACGATTCTTGCCGTGAGTATTGATTTTTACTTTTGGCGTATGGATTCATGTATCAATAGTGCATTCACATCACGCTGGCTGTATTGATGGCAAGAGCTTTCCCTGAAATAAAGTGTGAGTGTTGTCTTTGACCAAATTTTTATGACTCTTAACGGATGTGTCATACCAAAGATCAAAATTCTCTACTTTCAATGAATGGCTGCTTCGACACACAGGGGACTAAAACAGCATTGATGATCTTTATCCTACTCCTAATAAATGAAACAAGTAAGTTATGAAATAAGTTTTTTATCACCATCGTACCTCATTTCATGTCGCAGTTGTCTTTATTTTCATGGTATGGAAGGGCGTTAAAAAGTATCGTCATAACCATAGCTATAGCCCACTTGTATTGGTTTTATACCGGGATGGAATCATGTATTTCGCGCTCATTTTTGGTGAGTTCGGGGTTCAATTTTTTTGATTAGCGTCAACTCACGTTTTACCTTGCATGTAGCAACATCATTAAGTTTTATTTTAGTCTTAGCTCTAGTGCCCGTAGTAAGTTGGACGCTCTCCCAGGATACATCAAGACCAAAATTGATATGACATAACAATTTAGAGATCTCGTGATGGAAATGCGGCAATGTATGTCATTTGGAAAGTCATTTATATGATATCGCTTAGACCAATCGTCAACAGACCCTTACGTGTGCTGCATAGTGTAATGGCCTCACGCTTGATGCTCCATATACGAGAAATTGCATATAAAAACAGGGAACATGCCGATATTGTGGGAGTGAGCCAGTTAGTAGTACCAGATCATGGGCCCCTTGGTAGTAATTAATATTTTTCTGTGATTACTATAAGAATCATCTGTCCATAAAGAAAGAAAAAACCTCAAAAGAAAGAGTTGGAGATAATTATTGATATAACATGGAATGGTGGCTCCCCCACAACACCCTCCTCCGAGCTCATTTGCACCTGCGGATAAGCACTAACCTGTGTTAGTATGCTCGGTGCGCTGGTGGACGGACTCGATATCATTAGGGCCCGGTGTCTTATGCATCACAAACTGTGTTGTATCTGGAGACTGCCAGACAGCCTCGTATGCCGGAGGTTGTGAAATCGGGCTGACAATGGTACTGTGGCGGATCCTCTCTTGCATCTCCAACTGTCGTATCCTGGCATTTATGAGAGCCATTTGATCCCTCAAGTTTGATACTCCATCATCTACATGAGAGATATGGCCACCGCCCGCTTGACTGTCCACGATGCCCCTTTCCTTGTGGGATAATATTTTCCGTCGTCGATCCCGCATGCGAATCATAACTCTCCGCAGAAACGACTCTTAATATTCATTGGTGAGCGAATGGTATTTTTTTAAGTAGAGGCATAAGTAATTACCTAGTTTTGTTATAAGTGTTTCGTTGGTTTCCACAAACCCTGCACCAGAAGGCCTTGAAATTTCCAAACTGGTAGAACGTCGGCGACGGCACAATAAGAATGCAAGGGCTAAAATCAAGGCAGTTAAGGTTCCCAATGCTCCTCCCAAAATGGCACCAATTTGTATATGCCTCGGGCGAATATCAGTTGATGTGGGCGAGGGCTCCAGCGTTATAAGAGGGATGGTCATGATTGTCGCACTAGTAGGTTGAGGATGTGGGGTTTGGTCCAGTCCATTCACAGTGATCAAAGTGCTTGAATTTGTTTGAATCGGTGATGACAGTGGAAACGATTCAACAATACCAGACGGCAACAGTTTTGTTGTGCCATGAGGACTTATTGAGGCACTAGAAAGTTTAGGTATTAAGGGTAAGGGATGTTTATAATTTAGAATAAGAATAGACGTCCTTCGCTAGGATATAATGCACTGACCCGACTGACTGTCCAGGTGGGGTAAGACCCGTAGACACTTCTTGTTTCGAGGATACAAAGAAATCAATGCTGTAATCACACTCTTCATTCAAACTGTCAATAATATGAGCAATAATCAAAGGATTTGGCTAGGTAACTTCGTGCGTACTTAGGAAGGTCACATGAGAAGTAATATTCTCCGCTAATTCAGGTTCTTGACTAGCACTCAAACATTCAATTGACATAGAACATACCTCGGGACGTCTGGAAACGTATCGGATAATGGATTGTCTGATACCCTAAAAGACCACCTCTTCACTTCTTTTTCGCTGGATGAGTCTCTGAGGTAGATAAACATGGTACTGGAGTTGGTGTTGGCGGACCAATTAAGTGTAAAATCTTGACCAGAAAAAAAGTCTTTCCCTTGAACTGCTTCTGGGTCGCCAAGTTCAACATGTGCTTTGGACAAATAAGGGAGAATCAATAGGGTATAACTAGCATAGAGAGGGTATAATTGTATTTGCAATCAGCAAGTAAAATTTTGAACGTACACATAACCGAAGAACATGGTTGGGTTTATTGAAATGTGACCAGTTGCGGGATTGGTAGAAGATGGATGAAAAAAGTCGAGAGGCTACTTTTTAAGAGGGGTATAAAAAGGAGGTATCAGCGTTACCAGTTGCGAGTGACGAGGGATTGCGAATAGGCATACTATTTTCATTTCTTGAGATAGGGACCTGTATATGTGAGGTTGAGATTTCTCATGTTTTTTGATCAACGGATTGGTCGAGATTCTATTCAGTTTTTACTCAAGGCGATGCCGTCATGATACAACATAAAATAGACCTTCATTAGTAGCGTGTATTGAGTCATCCTATTTGGAGTACGCACGAAAGAATATATTATTATAACGATTATCAAATGATGAAGATGTGGGTCGGATGAAATTTTAAGGGCGGATCCTAGAAGAAGTTCTGCAGGGAAATTCCGCAACGATGGTTGAGGTGCTGATATTAAGAGAGAAGCATTGACATAAATAACGAAGTACCTTAACCGGGTCAATCATAACTGCAAGTGACCAGAATTAGAACAGTCATAAATGGGAAAAAGGATGGTTACCAGAGAGTAACAACCGTAGACAATATCTGTTCTCTGGGTTGTTAAACATGGAATCTTACAGAAATGTCGACGCGACATTATCAAGAGAAGTGGGCAACACCACCATGGATACGCATCTGCCCATAGTTCCGTTGGCAATGTTGATGGTTAGGGGCTGTTCATGACCTGACCACTGTCTGGAAAAGCCGCATCTTCCGGTCGATCAGCCGCGCCCAAGGGGAAGGGGACGTTGCAGGATGTTATCTTTCACTCGGAAAAGATGTCATCGTTGAGTTTCGAACACTTGAGATCGACTCCTTGATTCCAAAGGCTTAACTCCTTGGCTATCTCTGACAGAGACTCCAGCGTCAGAGAGAACAGGGGCATTTGTTGGTGGTAACTTGTTAGACTCCTACTTGCTTGCAATACCATTGTAAAGGATGGTGCCCCCCAATGTTTGACTAACTGACACAAAATTCATTTCTTTGCGAGTTTTCGAGACACATACAACGCAGATTTGATCTAACCTCGTCTTCTTTTTGGTCTTCCTGAATGCCCAGGCAGTCCTCAACCCATCTCACGCCGCTTCAAACTCCATCTATTCCCCATCCACCCTCTAAGCCGCAGTCGACCTTCAGTCTAATATCCTTCAAGCCCGCTGAGGATACGGACTAATCCACAGTGTACTCCCATTTCTTGGGGCGTTGGAGCATATAAGTGCCCAAGGAGACGAAAGAGCGCTTGGGATGTTGAAGTATAGCTTGTTGTGCAATCCGTAAAGTTATGTTGAACTTTGCGGGTGGATCAAAGTTGTCCCTAGAGCGTAAATTACGTAATTTATAAGGTGCTAAATTTTCCCCTCTCCTCTTACCTTTTGACTGCCGTTTTCGAGACCCCACACCCCGTTCCCCAGACAACCACAACGCTACTTTCCTATGGCTTTGTCCCGTTGACACAATTAGCCGGAGGATGTGAACTCCCTACTAAAGATCAATTCTGTGGTGAAATACACCCAGCTTCAGGAGGGGGAGTATGCACGCACTGGGAATGCAACCTCGCCGATTTCGAGAAGGTATTGTAGGATTATAAGGATGGTATGTTGTTTCCCTCCTCATCATTTCTTCCTCCATCTTATTTCATCCCATCTTTTTTCAATATCTTCTGACATGCACGTCCACCTGCATATCTATACCCAACCTCCCTTTTCGTACTATTTCTTACAAAGGTATCTTCTACCCTGAACTCGTAGAACTCTCGTTGGACCCCACACCCTCTCCCACCTCGCTGCATTGTACGACACATTGGTCGAAGGTCGAACAGAATATCCTACATATTGTCGAACCATACTCCTTCGCCAAAATTGAGCACGTTGCCCAGATCATCGGGCAGGGAAGGCAAGCTGTCGAAGTTAAGTGAGTTCCATTCCTTTCGCTCCACTCTTCCGTCCGTTATTTGAGGATCCCATCCCAAGTTATAAGGATTCCCGTTTGTAGTTGGAAGTTTGATAGTAATATTGACAGCCCAGGCCCCTAGGTTGTCGGGGATAATGTATCACGGTCGGGGTGCCTCCTCATCTTCGACGACATCGAAACGGATGTGAGTATTTAGCTTCTTTCATATCTTCATCCCCACTTTTGACATTCGACTGTGCACCATTCGTGAATCCACAAGTCAGAGACCAGACGGTCCATTCCTGCCTCACATGCCGGCGCGCTACTCCACTCCCGGGCATTATACCCCAGGAACATTTGCGTACAATGACTGACACAGGAAAAATATTCTCTACTGGGGATTTAGAACACGTATGATGCAGTGACCCTGACGCTTGAGCAGTCTAGTAAAGTCGTAGGGGCATTGTGCGCAAAGGTACGTCCATGTTTCGCGTCTCGCGGGTTTTGGAGCTGTTTGGGGCTGATATGTGGGCCCGGCTTTTGTAGACGGTCCAAATCAACTAGGTGCCTTCTCCGTGAGATATGAGAGGTGGTCCCGAGGTTCTTTCTTGAGAAAAGTTGAGGATGGACTGTTTATTGTAATTTAAACATGGTTTTTGGCCTTTCCCAGATATGATGTTTTTCTTGTGTACCCGCGTGCAACATTCATTTCGCTGACCGTGTCGTGCCAATTTGCTGCGCCGGTGGCGTCCCGTCGTTGAGGGCAACCATTGCTTGCTTATTATTGAACCCTCGAACTCAAACGGCCTTCTAATACATACGTAAATTGTCAATGGTATTTACGGGGGCTTGTAGAGAATAGTGTTTCATCCCATGCAATATCAAGTACATCAGGGATTAAATGCTATCTCCCGATTAACTAATGTCCTATTCGTCTGATTCCTGGACGCTACTTTCCATACATGAAGTATAATGCGGGAGACCAATACGCTGTGCATTACGTGCAACAGGCTAAGAACGAAAGATCAACCCAATCTTGGTTAAATGGAACAACATGTCATACCCTGGTGACATCGCATAATATTCTTTCTATAAGGCGCGATGTTCTCAAAACCAATAAAGCCTGAAGTCAACGGTTAACTTACATTTCCTAGCACCACGATCAGAATATATGCCAATGATGTCGCTGTGTAGAATGAAGTCTATGAGGTCTAATAGGTGAAACAAAGCCGAGTTAATGAGCTCACCAAGGATTGATACATAATACACAATTCCATCCCGGTATATCACAAAAATAAGCGGGTTATTGCTATGAAAATGCTCTTGTATTCCCTTCCACATTGTGAGAGTAAATATGACTACGATATGTTGTATTAATCCGGGCGTGATAAGGAATGTAGGTATTCCACAACTTACTCGTTTCGTTTACCAGGAGTAGAACAAAAGTTACCATTAATGCAGGAGTACCATGTATTTGGCTGCAATTAAAAGTAGAAAATGGGGGGTGATAACCTGCAATGAAGCAACGATTAAAATTGTTAAGGCTTTGACAAGATTCAGCTCCAGCGCTCACCTTTTACGACACGCAAATACACTCCTAAAACCGCGGCAAGTGTGGTGTGAACGCACTACAAAGATATCAAAATAAATTTAAGAAGGTAAAAATGACTCTGACAGCAAGAAATATTGCGAGGGGTATATTGATGACGCGCGTCATACCATACAACGCACAGGTCCGAAGGAGGAGGATTACTATAAAGGGATGATCACATAAATCGGTTGGTATTTAAGGAGCACTTTCATAAATCACCTTCTGACGCTATAACCCCAATTACGGTCGCCCCTACTGGTTGTGAGATATGTTATACGTCATTCAGAAATATGAGACTCTCACAGACTGATACTGGGACTAGGATAGAACAAGACTAAACTACAATTAATTGGAACCAAAAGGACGTCTTGTGCCATACCTGAGATGGTATATCCTTTGCCAAATAGTCTAGAATGATCCATTTGGAATATCATGGAATGAACAACAAACAGAACAAGGGGAACGTACAATATAATAATAATGGTGTAGCAATAAATGGCGAGTAGCGATTGAGGAAAAATAACAGTTTACCTGGGAGGCCTTCTGATTTCCAAACATATTTAATCTGTGAAAATACTATATTTCTTGTATCATCAAAGTATATTTCAACCTGTGTACCTCGAGATGGACGGTCTCAAAATATTCAAAAATCTGTTAAATAATGAGCCTGATTTCAGTTCCGTCTATTTTGACGTACAAGAATAGCAAGGCCAGAAACTTGTACCAAACATTATGATAGGGTGCTTAGAGTGCAAGTGGATTCTCACAAGTGGTGTACTGGTTAATGATCAGAGTAATTTAATTGAGACAGAATATGGTGGACGGGGTGTCAAAGACTCAAAAGACTCACAACGCTCAATCGGAGGGCATATGCATCGTTCAAGCTTGAATCCATGGAACGATCGGTAAATTGAGAAGATAGAGACTCCGTGTTTTATACATTATTCAGGCGGCTAGATGGTCGACGTGAAATAATACCATCATTACTATATCACACTATATTTGGCCTCTGCCTCGTAGTCGGAGTCTTCACTGTCAGTTCGCACAATTACTAAAGGTTTACGGGATATGGAGTTTTAATGACAAGTTGCAGTCTAACCTTATTGAGAATGCACGGTTATTTTAGTCCGAGATCAACGGTGCACCATGACTCGATATCAAGGCGGAAAATGCAACTCTCCGAGATCAATGCCAAGCCGCCACCATGAGCCCTAACTCTCCGGCACACCAACCTTGAAGCCATGGTACGGACTGAGCGATTATCTAGTCCTTGGCTAATTCTCATGTCGGTCAAGATGCCGTCCCCCTTGGATGCTTCATAACTCTTATCATCGAATAAAGGCCTTCTACAACACCTGATCAGGTTGAATAAACCATTCTTCAAATAAGGCGGCTTTGATTGTCCGTAGCTGCCCCCCCAGGAACTCTTACGTACAATTGATTGACGAATGGAAAGTATTTTCTCATGGGGATTTAGAACATGTACAAAATGGCGATCTCGACACTCGAGCGGGTTGGTAAGGCCGCGAAGTCGTTGTGCGCAAAAATGCGCCATGTTTCCCACCTTGCTGGTTTTCTGGTTTGGGGCTGATTTGTGGGTCCAGCTTTTGTATACGATTAAAATAAATTATGCGGCCTCCCCGTGGAAGATGGTCCTTGTATTTGCTTTTGAGAAGGGTTGATAATGTACAGTCCATTTTAATTTCAGTTGTTTCCGAATATTTTCTGGATATTTTCCGCTCGGGCAAAAACTCTCGCCCGTCATACTCTGTCATCGCAATGAAACCAAACAATCTCTTTTTGAGTACCTAGCGTGTCGGATGTATTAGTAGGAGTACGCAAGAAAAATTACATTAGGAATTAAATGCTATCGGTTGACTAACTAATGTAGTATTCCCCTGATTTCTAGACGCTACTTGTCGTACATGAAGTATAATACGCGAGGCTAGTATACTATGCATTACATGCAACATTCTAAAAATAGGAAATCAATTTGGATTTCGGTTAAATGGAACAATGCATCATACACGGGTGAGAGCATGTAGTATTCTTTCTATAAGCCGTGTCGCTTTCAATACTGATAATTATTCGAACCTGAAATCAATGGCTTACGTGTCCTAAATTTGGAATCACAATATACACTATTGACGTTGCTGTGTAGAAGAAAGCTGGTAAGTTCTCATGAGTCAAACAAAACGAATATAACGAGCGCACCGAGGATCGATACATAATACACAACTCCATCCCTGTATATCACAAAAATAAGGGGGCTATCGCTGTGAAGGTACCCTTGGATTCCCTTCCACATCATGAGAGCAAATATGACTTGACGTGACGTGTTAATTCGGGCGCGATGAGGAATTTAGTTATTTCATTACTCACTTGTTTCATTTACCAGGAGTAGAACAAAAACTGATGTTATTCCATGAGCCTCCTGAGTTTCCGAGCAAATAAAAGTTGAAGGAAGGAGCCGGTGAGCTTCAATATAATACATTAATAATTAAGACTATTGAGGTTTTATAGAAGTTTGGTTGAAGGAAGTGCTCACGTTTCATTGCATCCAAGTGCATTCCCAAGATTACAGCGAGTGCGAGGAGAATACACTAAAGAGATATCAAGGTTTATTCTGAAGGAGAAAATGATGCTGACCGCAACAAATATTCCGAGAGGCACAGTGACAATACGCATCATACCATACAAAGCGCAGGTCCGTAGAAGGAGGATCGCTACAACATCATAATCACATTAGATGAAAGTGAGTGAGCGTTTGAAAATATTTTGACGAGCTACCTTCTGATGCTACAACGCCAATCATCATTATCCCTACCCATTATGAGACAGCCATAATTTGTTTGGAAATATTAGATCCTCACAGATCGCCACCTGGACGAGAACCGAACAAGACTAGATGGTAATGAATATAAGCCGAGAGGATGTCGTGCATTGATATCATACCTGGGGTGATATACCGCTCGGCAGAGAGTCTAAAGTCTTGTAAACTTTCAATAGAAAAAGCGGACCAAGGGAAACGTACAGCACATGATCAATGGTACAGCAATGATTGGCGAGTAACGGTTGAGGAAGAATATCACTTTCATAGGGAGACCCTCCGATTTCCAAACATGTTTGATCTGTGAAACTATTATATTTATTCCATTATCAAAATATACCACGACATGCGTACCTCGAGATACAGGGTGTCAAAGTACTCATATATCTGTGAGATCATAAGTAAATATTTTATTTCATCGAGCTTAACGCACAAGAATGACAGCGCCAGCAACTAATCCCACCGGTTATGATAACATACTTAAAGTGCAAGTAAATTCTCACAGGTGATGTACTGATAGGCCGACACGATCTTAGTAGGACGCAATATGACGAGGAGGGTGTCAAAGAGCTTACAATGTTCGTCTGATGGATGTATGCGTCATTCAGGCTAGAGTCCATGGAATGATTGGTGAATGGGAATGACGGAGGCTCGCTGTTTTATAAAATGTTTGAATGACTGTGGTTGATATCCTGAAACTTTACACCATCATTGATGTATCACACCTTGTTGAGCTCGTGCCTTATGACCAAGTGAAACAACCGATGTATCACCTTCGTTACAAATATAGACGTAGGATGCGATTATAGGATTTTTAATTTCAATGTCAAGTTTGAGGTCTAATCTTGTCCAAGATGAGGATTATATTGTTAATCTATAGAATACAATCAAAGGAAATTAGCGTGTATCCATCGTAATAATCGTTAACTCTACAGTGCCACGGGGATTGAGAGAAGAAAGCGGAAGATTGTACGCACATCCACCATGAAAGGCTACTTTGGACCACCCCATAAAGTCGTCGCACGGAAACAGCCCCAAAGTAGACTAGGAAGTACATGTGGATGATGAGTGGTGCACGGAATAGTCCTGATCGACCAATCGGAGTAAGTTACTTCCGTCAGGTTATATTCATTGCCCCTCTTCAAAGCACCTGTCACATGGGGTTATTGCATCAGCATGGATGATAATCGGGGGCCCACGGGTTTGTGCTTTTACTAGGTCGATCGAGGTGCCTCCCAGACGAATTGGGGATTGATTGATATGAATTTTCCGTTTCCCCCTTTGTTTCTCCCTTCATCCCCTCTTCCTACTCCTACAATGCAGACGTTCAAACGTTCACCCCCGGTGTGATTTGCGATATCGTTTCTTGTTTGAACCGGTCATAAGATGTGAACACCCTACCAAGATCTCCACACAAAAATACAACTCCAGACGGTGAAGAGTATGCGCATGGAGTTATGGATATTGGACGCCGAAGAAGTAGATTTTTTTCGGCATCTTGCCCTGCCTGAGTTGACCCGGGGAAGCAACCCACTAGTATTATTGTGCGCTGAGTATTGGGACGTCCTTGGCGTTTGATAAGATTGAGATAAGTCGCTTAGAAAAGACAGGTCTAAGTTCATCGGATCCGAATAGTTTTGTCGTCGCACCACGTGTTCCCCTCAAAGTTTTCAAACCCTTTCCTCTCGATTCTCTATCTACGCTTTCGTATGGCGGCCTGCAAGCTTTTAATCTAAGAAAATCCTTCTTTGTCTCTCCACGAGTGGGGGCAGGAATGTGAGCACATATCGGAACCATTACTTTTACTTCTTCAAAGTTTCTGTCTCCCTCTCCCAAGTCCGTTCTGCCCGCTCAACCAACCACCCCACAACATCCCGATGACTACGCTCAGACTGATCGACCAAACGACGGCCGCATCGCCTCAAAGTTCACACAGCTTTCGCTCCCTCTTTATCCATCAAGTTCCTTTGCTTAATGAGCGCCTTCCCCGATTCTCGTCTCCGAGTTCCTACCACATTGTGGTTTCATGAGAAGGATCGCCATAACGCTCGTGAAACAAAAGGACAAAGTAGGTGCTATCTTGGATTTTGGGGAGGACATTTCTGTGCTAATGTCACCCGCCCCCTCATGTTTAGGCCGTCTTGGCACCCCAGGGAAAATTAATTCTCTAAAACCATTGCATGCCAGGCGATTCCATGGAAAAGTCTCATTTTGCTGCTACAGGAAGCCCCCTTCCCCACTCGGTACGTTTCTCTGTTCCCCATGTCAAACCCTAATTTATACCTCTCCAGCGAGCATTTAAACATACCTCCTCCTCTCTCGTCTTGTACACTTCCGCTTTAGGCCATACCACGACTTCATCAAGACATTGGCACGAGTGTTCATCGATAGGAATGTTCTCGCCCCTCGCCCCTCGCCCCGCTTCCCACTCCGATTGGGTGACTAAAAAAATGTACGATCTAAAAATTCCTGTGACCATAATGGACTCTCACGATACCATTATTACAAACAGGCAATCCTACAGCACCATCATCGATGTATACGACACCTTCAAGACCACTCTGTTGTTGGAGGGAGGACCGTAGGAAACGGTCATCAGGGATGTGGTACATTGCTATTTATCGAGCTTGGCAGGAAGGGA
Source organism: Collybia sordida (assembly GCA_037014335.1). NCBI lineage: Eukaryota > Fungi > Basidiomycota > Agaricomycetes > Agaricales > Clitocybaceae > Collybia > Collybia sordida. The sequence goes on from JAYKXK010000002.1 coordinate 206,745, forward strand.
CGGCAATTGGTCACAGGTATGTCCATATGAAAATCCTTCATTCATTGTTTGAAGTCCTAGTATGTAGGAACACTCCTGACCAAGTACTCTATCCGCATCCGTCTACCTGAACGCCCAGGCAGCCCTCACCTCCTCCCGCATCGCCGAACTCCATCATACCCACCCACCCTCCAAGCCGCACTCGACCTCAAGTCCGGTATCTTCCGCATTGAGGCAAGCTATCGAAGCCAAGTGAGTTCATTTCCTTCCATTCCACGCCTTCCTCCGCCTGTTCTCTTCCGCCCGTTATCTGGGAGTCCCATCCCGTTTGACTGGGCTCCTGGACTGCGTGGTTCATCCACTTGATACAATGATGGGTTGGTTGGGCGGGGAAATAACGGCGACAACTGTGAAGTTAGAGTTTGATAGTATTGCTGACACTCCGAGTCCTCAGGCTGTCGCAAGTGATCTTAAATAAAACACTTTAGGATATGTTGGATCAAGATCTGGGGTGTCTCTTCGTATTCGATGCGATCGAAGCGAACGTGAGTACTTAGTTCCTTGCATATCTTCATCCCCACTCTGTCGTCCTGCCGTGCACCATTCGTGAGCCCACGAGGGAAAGCGGGACTGGACAGCCCATCCCTACTTTGCATGCCGGAACGCTATTCTACTCCTAGGCAATCATACCCCAGGAACCGTTGCATACGATTGGCTGACATAGGGAAAACCCTTTCCAGTGGGGATTTAGCACACATACGACGCGGTGATCTCGACGCTGGAGCAGGTTAGTAAAGTCACGAGGTCTATGTACGCAAAATATATCCGTGTTCCGCGCCTTGCGTATTCTTTGGGAGTGGATTGGGGCTGATATATGTGGGCAGGCTTTTGTAGGCCGTCAATAAACTAGGTCTTCTCAGATGGTCCCCGGTTTGTTCTTGAGAAGAGTCGGGATATACGATTAATTGCAATTTCAATTATTCTAAATCTATTCTAAATATGATCTTTCTTTCTTGCGTATATGTGCCCAACCTCCACATCGGGACAACGGCCTACCGATTTGCTATGATGGCGAGCTCTCCTTTCCCAGCCCCGCGCTCGCCACCGCACTCCCCGAGACCAGTAAGGTTGTCCAGCGCGACACTGTGGGTATCGAGGTACGCCTTCGACCTTTAATTCAATCCCCTTTTACTTACACCACCCCCTTAGGCCCGCCAGAGCGCTAACAGGCAAGCGACGTGCCCCGACCTCCGTCGCGTCACCCCATGGTTCCGCGCATTTAGCCAACGGGTCGTCTATCACGTCTACACTACCAGCAGCAACCAAATTCAGGCTTTCTTGCGCCAAGGTTATTGCTCCGAGAGTGCCGCCGCGTACCTCTTCCCCAGTCAACAGCGCGGGACCATACCCCTTCAAGAGGGAATTCGTAGAGGTGGTCCATGTATAGCAATTCCTCTCGTATTGCGTGGTCTGAAATAGATTAGTAGGCTCGCTTGTGGACTATTGTGGACCTCGGGCAGACCCACTCTGAGGTGCCGGATGAGGTTGGAAAATCACTGCCCACACCGCTACATATGAGGTTATCCTGCCATCTTCTTATGGTCGACCCTTAGATACTCTTGGACTAACTACTGGTTTGTATTCATGGGAAGGAAGCCAACTCATTGTCAATCAAAACACTCGTTGGCAAAATTGTCCAGCACGGAAGTGTCTGGAAGGTTAAAACGGGAAATGCAAGTCAGACGAGTTTTCGAGGAAACCTCATTTATATAATGTGCGCGCTAACAAATTTGAAAACTAATACACAATAATTGGACATGCGACAGGCTACGCTTCTCAGTCACAGTTAATTATTGCATAGTTTGTGGCGAACCCCTTTAAAGGTTGACGTTGACCGGAGTGCAACCGATGGCAACAACTCCATGCTGGATAGACAAGCAGACCCAGGTCAGAAGGAATAATCCAAAATTTGTTACATGCACTTACGAAGCTGTTGTTGCTGCAGCAAACGGGCTGAGCGGTGCTGTGAAAATGTTAGGTATCAGACAACATCGAATGCTGGAATAACTTACCAGGAGCTTCCTCCACCTCCAATGATCGTAAGAGGGGAGCAAGTCACTATTCAAAATAACATATAAGCTTGAGAAGAACATAACGTCGCTGCGTCTACTTACAGCCAACGACGCCACTGAGGCTGCTGACATCAACTCCGAGATCAGTAAGGAGGGTCTTAACCGGTCCAGTGAGTGCGTCGGACTAATACGAGGTTCAGTAGATGCGCAGATTAAACCGGAGATGAGGCATACCTCTTGAGTGGAGTTGCAGCACTGCAAATCTCCGGTGTTGCACTGGCTGGCAGGGGTAGTCGGGGTAGTGTTGGCGGCAGCAAGAAGAGGTAAAGCAAGCATGATAGCGGTAGAAAGGCGAGAGAACATCTTGTCAGATAGGTGATTTGGTAGGTGGTTTGGAAAGATTCGAGTTGTGTTGAGGAACTGATGATACGTAGCTTCATAGGGCAACCTTTATACTTTTTGCTGGCTCCTAATTTGGATTAGCTCTACACAAACAAAAATCATTCCCTGACAAGCAGTGAGGCGGCGGTGATTCTGAGAGATTTGGCATATTGCGGTGGAGCACCTGAGTGACAGGATCATACTTCTGCCAAATCTTGCATCGTTTCAACTTTCCTTAAACATGCGGCCTCTCCTAACCCTGGGAATAGGATAAGTCCGTCAAAAACCTTTAACCTGCCGCACAAAGAGCGCTCATAGGCACTCTATGACGCGCTCCAATTTAAAAGTTGGATTCATAATATCAACCTTTTTTTGATGGTGCTTCAAAACGTCATACCTATGCCAACATTTGCTATACATTGTTATGTCCTGGATATATCAGACAAACAGCGTTGAGGTAAAGAATGACTTTCTCGAGCTGGAGCTCGTCGCGACCCTCTCAACGATCGTCTCATTAGCGCGGAAACCGTCGGCTATCCCAGACGATCTACACCGAGAGTTCATTTCCTTTGTTTACTGTAGATTATCTATTAATATGACCAACTTCGTGCCCCGGAAGCAAGAATTTTCTCGGGATGAATTTACTTTGGTAAATTTCGCGAAATCTGAGATGAATTTACGCGTAGGCTACGATATTACCCAGAGACCGCCAGAAAATGCCAGCTTGTTTGGGCTAGGACGGGCTTTCCGAATGTGAGTAGACAAGGAAAAGATCTCCCAGAACGTCAACGCGAATACTGAACAGGTGACTGGAAGGAACAAAATTCAATTTCATTCCTTCGTTTTCCAAAGTAGGCCTTTCAACTAAATTTCGTAACTATTGTCAGATATATCACTCATAGGGCCTGCCCCTTCAGACAATATTTTGGATTAGGGTATGTATAACAAACAATAAATCTATGTCAGACCAGGGTAGCTTTGCCCAGTATGGACATGTTCACGATTATCAAAATATTTTCTCCCTCTGTGCACTACGTCAGTGGTAGGAGGGGTATGAACGTGTCTTATTAAAATGACTTCTTTGATGGGTACGCTTCTGTGCCAACCTCCGCCTTCTAAATTTAAATATGATATTCAAGTGATCTTGTGTGGACCGATCTTGCTTTCCGAGTTCCGTACTCTGTTTGATCAGTATCTTTGAATCCATAAAACTCGTCAAATTCCATATAACCTATAAGGGCCACCAGCCCGTGATGCTCGAGTGCCCGCCCGAACTGAACTCAATGGGGGAGATACTAAGGGTCCCGAAATATATAGGGGCGCGGTGATCCTTAGTAAATGGTTACTTCTGTATGATGGAAGGGAGGAAAAGTGCCCGTTAATGGAACAACGATCGCTCCACGAGGGAAAATTTGAAGGTTTGTTTTCTTCCCGCTTCGATCATCATGATTCATGAATGTTGAATGAATAGAGGCTTGGGCTTTCCCCGGCTTTGGCAGGTCTTCTCAACTCGGACACTTCCGTGGTTCACTTAGACACATCGGTCCTGAGTTGACCGACTGTTTGGGCAAGTAGAACACGATGGCTATATGTTTTTGTTCGTTTGTGAAGGCGCCCTTTTCTGCTTGAGGTTGAACTGAGGCGCTTATCTTGATAGCCCATGTAATCGTATTAAATTCTTCATTTCACCTAATTTTACGCTGCAACGCCACAAATTGCCGGACCGGTAACTCAACTGGAGATGACAAGTTCACCCACGTCCCAACAAAAATAGCCGAAAACCAATGAAAATCTCCATATGTCAGACGCATAATTACTCGCTTGGGCGACAGGAATAAATTTCTGTAAACTGCACACTCGGCAATTTAAATACATTAAATGCCACACCTCTCATAACATGGGGTCCGCGGCGACGTGGTTTCCTCAAACGGGATATCACAAAGGCCCAAACAAAAGACGCGTTTCTTCCGTACCCGTTGCCTCACGTCGAAGCTAGGGAGGGAGAAGATGAATGGAATGATGACAATTGAATCATAAGATCATCAGTTCAACAAATTTGCACACATGTCAGACTGTTCTTCTCTGACGTAGAATGTGCGTGCAAACTCTAATCATCGTCATAGATGTAGATAGGCTCTCAAGCTGTTCGCTCTATATTTTTGAATTGTCCTAGACGAAATACGCCAATAAATATAGTTATGGGACACCCAACGATACGCCTCACTTGAGTCAAGAGCAAGGAACATGGGTCTTCGCATCCGACATTATCCTCATCGCACCACGGTTTCGCTAAGTCACAATGCGGCAGGGACGTATGTTTTTTTGACAGGTTGTGCCCTTGTGTCACCCGTTCTGATGGCATTGCTTGATAGATTGGACATATTAGGCAAGGTGACATTACCACCCGTTTACCGATTTTCACTCCGGCGGGATAGAACTTCCAATGAGATCATAATAGTGATAGACGTGATTGCGTCAGGCCTCTCGTCCTGTAAAGCTGGCTTCAATGGAGCTGGTACATCTCAATAGGAGGAACAAGATAGGAAGCGAGACATGCCATGGAATAAAGCGTTGAAAGGTGAGGTTATCAGGAAGGTTGTTCTACGTGCAAGTATAGAGGCCGGTCCCAGGGATGACATATATTACCCCCGCTACAAACAAAAGTGACAAGGAGGGTCATAACAAACATACTTTGAGGCGAATATGTATGAACCTGTCAATTGAATGCTCCACTCTCACATTCTTCATCACCATCACCCATGCGTTCTCGGTATGATACCTATATACCTTCACGTGGGGTCAATCCATATTTAGGGATTGACGAGGTATAAAGACTGGTCTGTGAACCTACGAATTGTCAGTTCCCCAACACAACTTGAAACTTTCCAAACCACCTACCAAATCACCTATCTGACAAGATGTTCTCTCGCCTTTCTACCGCTATCATGCTTGCTTTACCTCTTCTTGCTGCCGCCAACACTACCCCAACTACCCCTGCCAGCCAGTGCAACACTGGGGATTTGCAGTGCTGCAACTCCACCCAAGAGGTATGCCTCATCTCCGGTTTAATCTTCGCATCTACTGAACCTCGTATTAGTCCGATGCACTCACTGAGCCGGTTAAGACCATCCTTACTGGTCTCGGAGTTGATGTCAGCAGCCTCAGTGGCGTCGTTGGCTGTAAGTAGACGCAGCGACGTTATGTTTTTCCCAAGCTTATATGTTATCTTGAATAGTGACTTGCTCCCCTCTTACCATCATTGGAGGTGGAGGAAGCTCCTGGTAAGTTATTCCAGCATTCGATGTTGTCTGATACCTAACATTTTCACAGCACCGCTCAGCCCGTTTGCTGCAGCAACAACAGCTTCGTGAGTATAGTCATCACTTCTAGTTGATGACGACCCTTATGTTAATTCTGTGTCATAGCACGGAGTCGTCGCCATTGGATGCACCCCGGTCAATGTTAACCTCTGAAGAGGGAAACAAGAACATCCCACCAATTGACCCAGGATACAAGTGCCTGCTCGGCTGTAAAGTCACGAAATTTCTGTACCTGTTTGAATTTGTTAGTGTGCGCGCAATATAAGTGATTTTTGCGTTCTACCGTTTATCACTCCATCTCTTATGATGTATTGATTCTTACGGGCAAAGGACCATACTCAAAAGGGTCAACGGTTAGATCCCTCGGGCACGATCTCAAATTTAAGTTGTATATGTGTCCTTATATGGTGCTCTGCGAGCTCTGGTCCCTATTCCTATGTTTGGAAGTTGGATTTGTTAATTGCCGTTCTTGAGTGATTATTGATGCATCTTGGACACAGCTAAGATAAATATGATATTAATATCGTGTTGATTAAGCCGACCTCACAATACCTTGGCGTGCACTCTGTTACTGTGATCTCTTTCGGGGCATGTTTCCGTAAAATCCTTCCATCGGGGTGGGCTTAATTTTAATCAATAATGGGTAAGGAGCCTAGACGTGAAACCACTTACCCACCGTTCCTACATGAGCGAGTGTCTATCGAACTGCCCATACCCGCTGACAAATCCATAATGTTCAAGTACGTTCTAGAACCGGGAGGTGTAGACATATTGGTTCATTGGTAAATGAGGACTTCACACGTGGTGATTGAGTCGCATCGCAAACAGGTAGGAGGAAGGGTCACGAAAATTCAAAGGTTGAAGCATTGAGTGTCACAGTGTGAAAGGCAATGTCGTTCCGAGTTCTATTCATAGAACGAGGTCTTTCCTAGACCGAGCAGCCTGTAAACCTTATTCCTTTGCGAAAATCGAGAATTTTGCACGTGACCGTTTTTTGTTTATTTTTTTCTCCCATTTCTGTTCATTGTTTTGTCATTGTTTCTGTGCCTTTGTGTAACCTATGGTACTGGTTTCCTCTCCAGAATTTTTTGTTATTTATTTCCGGTTGCATTCTATGTTTTTTATCGATACAAAGTTGAGAAAATCACATGACCGGAGATGCGTGACCTGAGTATTGTGGGAACGGTAGTTGCCGGTCCATTCGGCATCGCTGGCAACCTGGTGTGCCGTCATCATCGTCGGCTATATAGATAGATTTTCTAGATACATACAATAGAACTCGGATCTGCCATGCTTTGCACTGGCCATACAACTTAATAACACATAAATCTTGGCGGTTAAGTCTGATTCACGCTTTAGCTCTGAAAGGATCCAATGTAATTGGGATAGTGTATGATGGTAATTTAAACGGAAAGACCTCAGACCATCGAGGGGGTCGCCAGGCTCTCGCACGGAGAGAGAAATAGTGTCTTGTTCCTTGATCCATTTCTCGGACCCGAATGGGTGTGCCACGTGTCTCTGGCTCCGGTTTTCAAACATGCGATCTCCAAGGTGCTTAACCATCCACCTCTCTTATATCTCTTCCGCTTTTGGACATTTCAACTACCTCTCGACCTACGACCTACCTCACTCAGCCAACCTCAGGGCCCAGTCTATACCCGCTTACACACTTTTCCGTCTTCCACTTGTCCTTGGCCGTCCCCTCTTCCTCAACATCCTCTCCACATCGACTACATCGCAGTCTTTGGCGCAAACTGGATCGTCATAATGTTGGATCGAAGATGTAACATTGAGGGGCATAGGGCTCAAATTTCGTGTGTTATTGTGAAACTTTGTTTGGAATAGTGTGAATTAATGCTGCCCTCTTCCACGTAGCTTGTTGTATCTTCAATGGCAAATTCGTCCTCCCCAACGTGTTGGCCTTATGCAGGATGTCTAGGTTGCCACTACAATAAATTTATTGTCGCCCTCAGTTTAATCCCTCGCCGAATTAATCGTTCCCCAATCTCTTCTCAAATCCTACACAAACCCTCAAACAAACAACTCCATTCCTCCTCAGCAAACTTGCATACATCGGCTGCTGGAATACTACTGTGACTTGCTATCTGAGCTCCAGTTCTATTGGTACGTCCCTTTCTCTCTTGTGACTAAATGAAGGCATAACTGGCTGACCCCCGTGCGTATAGTAAATCTTCACAATACATCACACACAAACAATTGTATCGCATCACCAACAAGGCGCACAGGACATGAGTGAGATCAGCGTGCCGTCGGAGAATAACGCACACCGTGAGGGGGTCGTGGGATAAACGTATACCGTTTAACGACGAGTCGAGGTTGAGTAAGGCGCTTTAGGCAAGCCGCAAGAGAGTTGTAATGGTTTCACGTACGAGTAAGCCCGAATCTTTCTATGTTCGATTCTTATTATCAGTTCTTTGCGAACAGCACTAATAGAAAAGCGAGAAGCCTTATTATAGGAAGCTCTCCCCCGATTTTCCACAGGTTTAGCCCTACGAATCTTCCGATCCATGATGCGCCTAATTTACGGCCGAATAAGGCCAAACGACCTAAATATTTATCTTTGGCCGCTGGTAAAAGTGTGTATTTGGATGGGTAATTCTCCAGGCCGTAAAGACTTACCAGCGCGTGTTTACCGTTTCTCGGTTTCCGAGGCTCCGCTTCCTCATACAACATGGACGACGAGGTTCCCGTGCGTGTAGACTAGAGCAACAGGGCCGAATCTAACGGGATGGACGGAGAACAAAAGCTGGAAGTTAATTTAAGAACCAACACAAGTACCAATTGCTTACCCATTACCTACTTCGGACTCAAAGATCATTAGAATTTAGTGTTATAAGCGGGTGGCATCTCTTATTTTGACAAGGCCCCGCCCCAGAGGACCATTATGTGATTGAATCATTTGATATGATGATTCGAATCATCTTTTTCAAGGGACCAGTACGTGATCAAGTAACGTTCCCAGCCCGGTGATGATCAAGAACTACTACTCAATGACCATGTTGAAGCAAGTCGAGGGCGGGGTGGTGGGATTACTGAGCTACTAAACCAATGGAGTCGATCTCATTTAACCATATCCTGGACGAGTCCATTAACTTCCGTTACCCGTAGCGCACGATACTTTATAATACCGAGTTATCTTAGAACATCAGCAATGCTATACGCTATATCCGGAACTTCGATACCACCATTACTCCGTTTACTTTGTCTCGCCGACTGGTAGGATGCCGAGATGCCCGCAGCTTGCTGCTAAATTTCCTACCGGGGCTGTTCGTGCTCTGGGCATCTCATCTCACATAACTAAATCAATATTATTGATCAATATCTGGGGCTTCCGTACACTTCAATCGTGCTGTCAATCCAATAGGTGTGCTGATATCGACTAATCTTATGCCGGCAGCCGTAGTATGGCTTTTTATTCCTAGGGATGTATTTTTTATTTAGCGAATTGCTGTAACCTAGGTCGGCAACCAACGTTTATCGGTATCAGCTTCGCCCCTTTCCCTGTTCCCTCACCTCAGGCCAGCCTTCTGTAGTGTCATATGTGATAGGAGCGGGACGGCATGAGGCTGAGATCTCGGAATATCCGAAAGCACTGTTTTGAAAAATTTGAACTCACAATCTGATACTGGCGATGATGATCAAATGATTAGGCCATCCCTGTGTTCATTATCAGGGGTCCCCCAGTATATTATGCTTGGGTTTATCGTGACGAACTTCTAAAACAATCAAACGCGCATCTGGGGATTGATGGTTCACACGATCTCCCTATATCATCCTCCTGTTCAACCCATGATGCTGGTCGCTATCGGCGATGACGCCAACAATCATATCCTGCATACTAAAAAGCGGTAGAAGCCATGTTGTCAAACTGGTGTCTGCGTCTTGATGTTGTCATTTCGAACCACCTTCCAGGGCCTTGCGTAAGTGTCTGTTGATTACCCACCGGTCTTTCATATCTGACTACTTTATTCCGTTGAGATAGACTTGCATTTTCTTTATACCCCTCTTTCTCCCTTACGCTGGCCGTGAATGAACCAAACTTGTCTAGTACTCGCCAGGGCGATCTAGTGGTTACATGGCGTACCGTACCGGAGGACCCATCGTTTTTCGACATCAGTATTAATTGCCTAAACATTCCAATTCCCTCACATCGTGCAGCAAAGTTCGACTTACAAGCCCAATTTCCCCTTCCTTCAAACCTCTCGTATGCTCTCTATAAAGGCCGCAAGGCAACTTTCGCAAGCTGATCACGGTGCTACGAATAGTGACGGAAAATTCCCATGTGACATGCAAGTGATTGATACTACGAAATCTCGGTCAGTCTCATTAATGCATGCATAGCTTTGTTATACATACTAATACATCAAATAAAGAACCCTTGCGAACCACGCCTTTGAACTTGTTATATCCCAAAAGACGTAAGGCGAACTCTCGAATCATCATTAGTCGTCTCCCACAGAACTTACACGTTTATTCATAAAAGCCGTTCACCTTCTTGTCTTCCTGTGAAGGATGAAGCAGAGAAGGTTTTCGCAATAGGGGAGGTCACGGTTACACAGACTACCACGACGGTTTTCAAAACGATCACGTCCACAGGTCCCCTAATGTCTTGTATTCCGCAACCATCACAGCCCCTTCGATCTTCGCAAAGCATACCGACCACAACTGCCACAACCTCCCCAGGCGTTGCTCAATCCTCCACTTCCTCGACGGACAACACCATGCCCACTGCCACCAGCTCCACATTTACTTCCCAAATACCCTCAACACAATCATCTGCTCCCAAAGCCCCAGAGATCCCGGATTCAGGACTACACTCAGAACATCATGGTTCAATCATTGGTGGAACCATCGGGGGATTGGGCGCCCTTGCCGTAATTATCGGACTTGGGTTCGCATTTCAGAGATACCGTAAACACCGTTTAGTGTCGCAACCACATATCACCGGGTTCCACGAAGGTGAGAATTATTATTTGATTTGCGTCATAAATTATGTTTTTGAGGATTTATCGTCTCATAGTAAAAAATGGCGTCAATCTTGCGTCCTTCTTTTCCCGCTTCGCCCACAGTGGTGGAAGACAGATGATCCTCCCCATGAGTCAAAACAATCAATCTAGCTCTCCGGTAAATGAGCGTATCGAAATTAGACCCTCTAGGGCTAGATCTTTGAGCTTCCCGTATACTAACGAAAATCCAGACGATAATGGTATGAACGACCTTTAATGTTTATGATGCCCACTGACACGGTGTTTTCATAGAAGCTCGGGAAGGGGCACAGCATGAGATGGAAGCAGCGCGGCGGCAGCGCCAGATATTCGAATCGGACTTGGAGGAGAGGTTAAGCCATAGAGAATTAGAGGATGATAACGTGGGCCATCGGGGTACTGAAACCGAGCAGCGCTTGAGAGATGGAATAAGACAAATGAGCAGGCGGATTGCAGAGCTCGAGATAGAACTGGAAATGGAACTTCAAACAGTTGGCTTACCACCTCCAGGCTATGTATCACCGATACCGGTGGAAACATTATCTCGAACGAGTGTCCATAGTGTCACTAGTATACAATACGATAAGTAAAATTATATATGACATGGTACATCGTTACCGGTTATGTTTGATACATATTCCTTGCATTCCCCCTTTTTTGTGATTATGCGTCGACAGAAGCTAGCTGTGAAATGTAGATGGGGAACAAAGCCTGGACATGCCGGGAATGCATAAGTCTCGCATGACTACGCAATAAAATAGAGTAATATGTAAGAAATTACATACTTTCATCGCCTTGAGAGAGTTCTGGTGCATCTAATGATCGTTTCCCCAAGCCGAGCGTGTGTCCCTCCACATTCCGTTTTCGGCTGACTCTAAGAGTTCACCTCATACACCCAATACACCCAACGTTCAGGAACCTTCCTTTCCTTCGCACACCACAGCAAATTCAACATATTCCTCCTCTGCGTGCCAAAAATCACACCTGACCTTCAATCCGAGATCGTGTGTGCTGAGCAAGAAGGCCAATCCAGTACATATGCCTGCTTCTTCGCCACATTTTCGAACATGAGTACGAAGCATTCATTCCGATGGTGCCGCAAAGTCGGTGGTTCAGCTTTCCTAATTCGGTTTCCTCTACGGTCCTTACATTTTGTTACTTTTCACGTACGGGGGGGGGGGGGGGGGGGGGGGGCTTGGGGGTTTTAATATGCCTATCGAATTTGGGGCTTTCGATCAGTTCGACGTTATTGCGATGGGAACCCTGGTCAATGGGAATGGAACAGTGATTCCTTGGGCGGGGAGAAAAGAAAAAAAACGTTGCTTTTTTGATCCGCTTCTCGGACCGAAATTACATGCCACGTGTTCCTGGCATAATTTTTTCAACGCAGTCCCGAAGAGCCAAAGCAGCCACCCATAGCCACCCTCGTCTTCCCTGCTTCCAACCCTCCCAGCTACCCCTTGGCCTATAACCTACCTCATTAAGATGGCCTCAACCTATTGTCACTTGCAAATTTTCCTCATGCTCTAAATCTCCTCGGCTAGCTCTTCATCAACGCTTTCTCGGCCTCCATCTCGACTGGTTTGTAGTTCTGCCGCAAAACAATGAAGCTCCAAAAAGTTGAAGAACATGACGTGGAACATTATAGAGTTGAATATTTGTGTGTAGCTTTGAATCTCTGTTTCGGATGGTGTGCAATAATACCACCCTTTCCCATACATATTATCTTCCCTTTGGAGGTGAATTCATACTTCCCAACTTGTCGGTGTTTGGTGGCCTTGTTGAGAATATCTAGTCTGCCACCATATTGAATTTGTTGTTGTTGCGCTCGGTGCGTCCCTTGCTAAATTAAACATTCCCCAATCTAATCTTGAGTCCCACAGAAAATGTCGAACAATCCTTGTCCTTCTTTACATTCTCGCATACACCCGTTCACTCGAATTTTACTGCAGGTCGATCCTTGGGATTCGGGCAGCATTTTTGGTGCAAACCGTTACATCGTTTTTCCCCTTGTGACTAAATGAATCCATAACTTACCCCCGCGCGCACAGACAAACCGAACGATACATTCCGAACGAACAACTGTACTGTAGCATTGACGAGGTACATATAACACGAATGAGATTACCGAGCCCGGGCCGCCGGATAATCACGCGTAATATAAGGCGGCCAAAAAACTCCAGCATGCGACTCTCCAAATCCGCCGTGACCTGCCGAATTTGAAAACGTTAACCATAGTATACCTAGTTGAGTGCTTGAACAAGACCAACGATTTAATATACGTCATGGGGCGTTCATAAACCTGAAATTGGCTAGCCAATAAGGCTATCCTCTAGGTTGTGAATACTTACAAAAACGTGCTTGTTGATCCCCAGGTATCCATATTGCGACATGGGTAGCTCCAACCTCAGAAAGGACGGAAGCTAATGGGGTATGTACGTCTATTGTAATCCGCACATTCTGTATTTGCGATGCCCAGGGTAATCCTTCGTTTACGTTAGATCTTCGCCGGGAGAACTTGAGACCATTATTTGCTGGTGGCCTTCTCGTGCAAGATAGCACCCTAACTATCCACAATGATATAAAAGGCCTTAAACATGGAGCCTCGCCACTTTATTAACCCTGATCCGACATCATTGTGTATGTAACCTATATGCTAATCCTTCTGTGGTTGGACAAGTATTGCATAAAGATGCGTGTTAGACGGTAACAAAGATCTAGTCTGTTTAGTACGTTTACGAGTACCCACCCCGCAACCGAACAAGTTACATTTTACCAAACACGTAGCAGGATCGGTGGAGACGAAGTCAGCGGAACGAGGTGTGCTCCACCTCATTATGTTGTTCAGGTCAGCAACAATGACTCAATAGACAAATCGCACATATATAAGCACGAGCATTTCCAATATCAACTTCACTAAACCACCAAGCTTATCGTCAATCATGTACTCTTTCAAAATCTTTGCTTTTGTCGCCGCTGTCGCAGCTATTGCAGGCGCCACTCCTACTGCTAACGAGAAACGTCAGCAAGGCGTCAACTGCGTAAGTAAAAATTCTCTTTATCGATCCGGCGCTGAATGGTATATAATTTCTTTAGCAAGAGATTTTCTTCCCTGACAACTGCCAAGCCCATGGCCAAGTTGAGTGCGACGGTGCTGCAGCCATTCGCATCTGCTGTGATGTATGTTCCTTCTTGTCAATAAAAAGAGAGTCGTCGTCTGAATCCTTTTGATGAAGCGTTGCTTCTGAAACAGAGGGGATGCATCTCAGGGGAGGTTCCGGTGTGGATGTGAATGCTGTATTCCAATCTAACTACGAAATAAGTCAACCGTGAAATCATAACTAAGCCTGTACCATGCAAAGTTGATTCTGATAACGAGCTATGCATGATCAGTCATTTATTCAAGGAATCTTGGTGACCGGTTTTCGAAAAGAGGGATTCAAATCTTCAATCAAAGCGCATTTTTGCTCTTTATCCAAGCTCTTTAAAACAATTTTTACGACAAATCCTTCTTCACACTTGCCAAGTTCAAGTCGTAAAACTCCACTTCGGAAATTCCCTAAAGAATAAATTTTACTCCCCCCTAACTCGAACTGAGATGCACGAGTTGATTAGGGCCTAGTATGAGGGCCATATACTGGGAGTGCGATATTGGTAGTAATATGATGTGTGCGTAAATCTCGTCCGCCTTTGTCAAATTCTATTACCATTAACGCATCACTATATATCATAGACCCGTGCCTCGCCCCAGAGGACAATAACGAATAGAAATAGTCGCTTCCTCCTAGCTTATGTGCTCAAGCCAGTCCCCGGGGCCCGGAGCCGAATAGCACCTCATTGGAAGTCGTATTATCGTAAGTACCACATGCATGTACTCCACTGGGGCTCTTCCGCGACTTTCTTATATCGCATCGCTCCAAGTGACGCAATCCCGGGATTAACTACACTTTCAATTGTAAATCCAATCATCATTTGGACTCTGCAAACTCTACCGACAGAAATTAGTTTGCTGTGAGGGAAGGGGAGGAAAGGAGACGTGTGCTGTGATCAGTGCACACAAATGAGTTCAATTCTTTTGGCTAAGTATCTTACTCGTCAGTTAGCTCGACCAGATGGGTACACACTTTGGAACGAGGGAAGTTGATGTCATATTCACAAATCGTCATCTACACGTCGATTCTGAATCTGGTATTCATATTTCAGCGTTGCCGATCACCATAACTCTCGAAGAGAATTGAATCCCTAGACCCTCCAAACATTTCAGGTCTTCCCATCTATGTCAAACTACATGTTTTAAAGTTCCTCCCAAAGTGTGTTCCAGTTCTTCTCCGATTCACTATTTTGCAAGATAATCCCGACGCCGAGGAGCCCGAGATATCATCATCACAATGTAATTGGTCGCATTCTTTATTCCGTTTAGTTCGGCCTTCAAACCATATTGATCTCATCCAATAGGGATCGCCATCAAGTATGTCAGACCCCTTGTGATCCGACCACCAATCCCTAAGCTGCTCATCCGCTACCCATACTATATTAACAGACACAAACTCGGATCCGGTATTCCTGGAATGACGATTATGAATGATTTACAGGGGGTCGGGAGGCCGCTCCCGAAAATGGTTCAAGACACCCCTTGTAAAAAATCCAGGTAGTAATCAATAGTAACCTAACCGTGTGGCCGAATACTACTGCTCCCATGGCAATGTCGATTCCCAAGACATCGTCGCAATAACCATCTCAAAAAGACAACTTGTAGGTACGCACACTCATCCTTCCATATTCAGCCTAGTGATTGTATCTCTACATAACACTTACTTATGAATTCAACTTCGGCGATGCGGCGACGCCTGTATCCGTGTGAACAGGAATCGAGGCCCGCATGCCCCGGATATAAACCCCCCATAAGATTGGGTAAGTCTGATCCCGGTTCCAATGGTACAAATTTCACGCAATACCGCCCAAGTTGCGGCTGCTTTTGTGGAGTGCATATTCTATGGGATATACCTAGTGACCTTCGCGATTAGTCTTCAAACTATTGCAACATCCCCTCAGGAACTGGCTTGGAAGGCTCGATTTACTTATAGGCGGTCTATACTTATAATTGTCCTTCTCATCTTCACATTCTCGACCTTAAACCTTGCGCTTGGACTTCTCCGTGTAGAAGCATTCTTGCGTCATGATTTCAACGATGTAGATGGAGCAATACAACTTGGCCAAGATTGGGTTAACATACTAAAGGTATTTTCTCTGATTGTTTGATTATCTTCTTTTGATCACTCTCGCAGCTTCTCTCAGTTAACCTACAAACAATGATTGCTGATGGCGTGCTTGTAAGTTTACGAAATAAATATATCATTATACTCATTGTTACTCTAGATTTACCGTTGTTGGGTCATTTACTCTCGGTCTCTCCGGATCGTTGTCTTTCCAATTGCCTTGTACCTCGGGGGATTGGTGTGCACAATCGCTACCATGTATATACAGGGGAATCTACGTTCCAACGAAAGCTCCCGTGTAAATGGAGGTCGCTTATTACCCATACTTACCATCTTTTGGTTGTCGACAATCTCTTTGAATATCTATACTACATGTATGGTTCAACTTCTCCGTTTATTGTCATAATCTTGAAGCCTCTTTTTAGCTATGATTGTGCTGCGCATATGGAGAGTCGAAAGTGAAATTGGAGGGAATAATACTCGGGCACCATTATACATAACCTCACGTCTGAGACTCCCCCAAGCTATTATGAAGATGATAATTGAATCAGGACTTTTGTATACCGTCACCTCAATCACTGTCTTTCTGACACATGTCACAAATAGCAACTTTATCTTCATTACCACAGTGGCGGTATTGTACACACTCCCGCTTCCTTGTTATAATTACTAATCGACACCTTTTGCTAGGATATTCAGATCATTGGGATAGCGTTTAATCTCATACTGATTCGGGCAGCTCGATATCGTGAAGACATGTTCAGAACACCCATGACCATGTCCTCCACCGAAATAAATTTTGTTCATCGAATAGGACCCTCAAACGAAAGCCTCGCATCTTAAAATACACAAGGGGCTCTACATTCACGATCCCCATACTCTGATCAATTACCATAATCATGACCAAAATTTGGAGACGGGACGGTAGTGTTTAGAGAAGGAGATACGCTCCAGATAATTTTTTTATTTATTTGGGGCCTTTATGGGCGGTAAAAATGGTTGAATATTTTTGGGTATAAGTTTTTATCCAAAAGGTTTTTCAAGGAGTAAACACATTCCAGCATGTTATAAGGTAAAGATACATGAAACGAATGATTCCATAGAAAAATATCATTCGAGGGGTCGGGGTTCCAGACGGATTTAAATGTGTTTAGTATATAAATGAAATTCTCAAACGTTCGAGCCGGTGGGTGCCTACATCTATGTAGCCGCCAAACACTATAAATAAATGATCTCACAAACAAATGGGAGTAGCGAACGGTTATGAAAGTATTGATGGATGAGGGACAATATTTCGACTATAATGTAAACGTCTCGATAATTATATTAGACTTGGCATTCTTCTTGACTGTATTGTATCGTAGGTGTATGGCGACCCACCCCGTTGTGTTGGTAACCTGTCTGAAGTTATACACATGAAATTATGAATTATAGATAGGGCAAAGTGTATACGGCCTACTGGGGGTACACACCCGGTGTACAAGTACAACCGAGACGCTGGGCCTGATTCTTTCGCATAAACTCTCCGAGAACAAATTTCTTTGTCTTGCTTGCATTGTTGGGGACCCATGGGATTCAAGGGTGGAGGAGACAAGTAATGATATGGACGACATGCACTCATAATTTCTCCTTCGACAATGTTTGACTGTAGTCACTGATTGCCAGGTAGGACTAATAGATTCTCCATGGTTGCGGTAGTGGGTCTACAACCGTTCATCTAGGTATTGCGATATCTCGGGGCCCAGGTCGTCCAAGTCGTGTACGGTGTAGGTGCTTGTTTACAATGTTCAGTTTCGCAGGATCATTGATGCATTCCACAACCGGTGTGTTGCGTCCATAATTTTTGGAGAGAACATTCTACTCCCTGTCACTGACTTGTCGCCTCGAGTTTCTAATACAACGCTCTCAGATGGGGGAGTTATATTCACGTGATGGAACAACGTTGCATTGTGGGAGGGCTTCGACAGTAGAAAATTTTAGTCCCGATTATAATGTGGACTTGGAATGTGAACAAAAATCAGGACAACTTTCGGAACTATGGATGAATTTGTGATAGTCCACTTTGTTTACTGATGTCCACTTTATTTTCTTCGATCCCGATAATGTGAGTTTTAGCCGCATATGGGACTCAATGGAGTGCATCATCGCATTTGCCTTGGGACTAACGTTGTGGCCACTGGCCATGGCCATGTCCAGGCAATAGGAACAATGGCAGAAAATAAGTTAAATAGGGGAGCGCTGTCTCCGTTACCACACACATCGTGATGCCTGGATACCCCACTCTGACTGCGCTGTACGCTTCATTCTCAGCCTTCCGAGGACTTCAAGAGCAAGTAACGGTCGGAGGCATAGATCATTTCGTGCGCCTGGCATCCCATTTCAAGGAAGAGATCGAGCTCCACGCACCCCCAAATAGTGCCGAGCCGCCCTATCGTCTCCCGGCATACATACACGATCTTTTTCGTGCTTGCTTGGACTTGGACGATCTGGCCGTAATCCAGCTATGGAGTGCCTTAAAAGGACTTATATGGGAAGGTAAACAGTGTTTCAACTTGTTATCGCAAACAGAACTCCGTGAGGTCGATACCCATGGTATGAAACAAGATCGTAATAGCGAGCAACTTAGTAATTATTCCAATCCATTCTTATGTATATCGGTTAGCTAAATATTGTGTCCACGAAGTGTCAATCATGTTTTACCCTCCAGTCAAGAGTTGTGTTGTCTGTAACTCTCCATTACATCGCAATACATTATCACGCCATGCAGTAACATTTTTCTCATGGCACAATGGAGCATGCCAGGCACTCACTTCATCATTATCCTGTAACCGTATGTCTAGTTTGTTTCTTTTTATATTTTGTTACTCATATATATGATCAACTAGGTTGTAAAATTCGGCATTACCACAACTACTACGCTCAAGACCAACTACGGCACTACTACCGTCACCCTGGCGTTCCATCAAATATCCAACTTGAAGATCATGCTTACATCGATAGACGGCTTTGTGAATTTTTTACACTTAGTTCTCTCTTCGCCTGGGTCTCTGCACACAATTCAGCTAATATCTATAATCATTTCTTAACACAGACAGATGAATGTATACGATCATCTGAACTGGTGATAACTTCCGAACAAGTGTCTCGAGCATTTGTGCTCAATGCGCTACTTCGTGACTGTGCTGAGACTGGGACAGAGTTGATCTTACCGGACACTGGCGATAACGACGAGCGATTGAAACAAGCCACCGAGTACCGGAATAACCGTATTATCGCTGAGGGACAATCCGAGAGAATGCATGCGTGTGGTCTCTGTGAGAAATTTATTCCAGGGCATGGTCACAATGGCCTTCGTACGTTATCAATCCTCTTTCATTTATTGTGTCCTCACTATATCTAGGTGCATTACGTGCTGCCACGATGGATGGTGTCGCAATCGGCCGTCCTTGTTGCAAAGAACACAACTGCACCATGCCCCTTGTTAAACATCGCTCTCACTTCTGTGCCTTACATGACCACAAAAAGGATGAATGTGTGGTGACCGGGTGCACCACTCCTGTATCAGTAGGATTCCGTACCTGCGATACACCCGAACACCGTGCAATTGAGCATCGTCGCGCCGAAAAGGGAAAGGCATGGTTCCAGTTACAGAAGCGGCTTCAAAAACACAACACCGGTCAGCTATCAGACTCGTTGGGGAATCATGACTATACCAAAGATAGTTTGGAGTCATTTCAAGACCCTGGAAAGCTACAAAATATGCAGGTCAAGGCTCACTTTGAGCGTCGCAAGACTAACAATGAGCAGTTGATTGTAGCATGCTGCGGAACAATTCTTGCTCGGGCAACAATGTTTGGTGCCGAGTCAATAACAGGTGTAAAGGTAAGTCTTATCTCGTCGATACAAACCTACCCATTGACAATGTTGGATCAGGACTTTGTCAAATCTGTTTATCCTTGCAAATATGACATGCCCGATGTGCTTTTTTTTGATACAAACTGCATACTGCAATCTCACCTTCAAGCTCAACGTGATAATTATTTTGAATTCGTCATTCTACCTGTTGATGTTTTTCACTTTAAATCCAAACACAAAGAGACTGACAAATTCTGCCAAAAACACTGCAATCCTGCCTTGTGGCCAGAGCTTTCGGACGGGAATGGGAACTGGATCTTCAATTCATCAATTGCGGAACAAGTAAATGCATGGATTGGGGGGTATCAAGCTATTGTACGTGATATGCTTCCACATCGCTACGATTTTTTCTTGGATGAAATGATCAAACGAAGGAACCAAATAGTCATTACGAGGCTTAGGAATGCGGGTCACTCACCCTATCATGTCCCACCCCATTCCGAAGAATACAATCCGTATGATTACTCAAATATGTAAATACCATAAACAAAATGTACAATACGAAGATACAAGTATAGATATGGCCCATGGGTGACCCATTTGCCACTTTCGTCTTCGCCACCGCCGTTTGAACGGTCGACATTAGGACGCTACGCAAGTGTTAGTTGTTGGAACAGGTAGGTAAGCTACAATGTATCGTAACATCCGTCGAGCGGACGAATACAATGTAGTGGAACATACGGGGTCCGCGGACGCCCATATTTTTCAACTACCAATAAACAATACCAAACACCTACCATATTGGGTTATTGTAGTAGGCGGCACCAACATCAGTGGCAATTGCACATTACAGTAGCCGCCGGCCAGTCAATAGTGAATCCAACCAAAAGTTGAGACCACTGAGAACTAAATAGAATGGAGATAGGGCCTAGTTACATGTGTTATATCTGTTGTTTATGTAGAGTATTGTTTAATTTTAGGCAACTGGCTGGCTCAGTGACAGGCATTGGACTTGCCATGGCAGTGGTTTACCGGCTACAGGCTACCGGCAATGATTAACTTGCCATGGCAGTGGTTTACTGGCTACAGAATATTGAATACTGGCTACAGGCTACAGGCAATGATTGACTTGCCATGGCAGTGGTTTACCGGCTACAGACTACAGGATATTGGCTACTGGCTTCAGGCAATGACTGACTTGCCATGGCAGTGATTTACTGGCTACAGGATACTGGCTACTGGCTTCAGGCAGTGGTTTACTGGCTACAGGCAATGGTTCACTGGCTACCGGCTACAGGCTACAGGCAATGATTAACTTGCCATGGCAGTGGTTTACTGGCTACAGGATATCAGCTACCGGCTTCAGGCAGTGGCTACCGGCTACTGGCTACTGGCTACAGGATATCGGCTACCAGCTTCAGGCAATGATTAACTTGCTATGGCAGTGGTTTATTGGCTACAGAATATTGACTACTGGCTACCGGGTTCACTGGCTACCGGCTACCGGCTACAGGCAATGATTGACTTGCCATGGCAGTGGTTTACTGGCTACCGGCTATTGGCTACAAGATATCGGCTACCACTTTGGCTTAGAAAACCTCCCCCCACCCTTTAGAAGCTAAACAAGGTTATTTATTAGAGTAAGTCATAGCACATACATAGAGAGTGTTCAAGACACTCTTGTCACTGACTGTTTTAACTTCTTTAATTGAAAGAACACTACTGTACTTGAATACAAACAGCAGTTATTTGTACTAGAGTCCTATAGTTAAAGGGAAAGTGGCTGGGAGTAGTTAATGAATGTTTGTAAACATAGGACCCAGCATGGACATGGTTCAGATCAATCTCTGCAATGATATGTCTTGAGGGGGACAATGTAAATTGTAGAATTTAGACCTAGAGTAATACACAAGATACCTCAGTTTGTGTTGGTGAAGCTTCAAAGTTGAAGTTCGATGTCAACGTTTGCGGTCAAAGTCAAGGTTCGACGTTGGCCTTCAAAATGGGATTCCCCTTACAATAAACAACTTCTATTGTGGTTAATCTTACCTAAAGTAATACACAAGATACCATAGGTACAATCAGTAAAGTATTAATAGAGATAGTAAAAATAGATGCTCACCCTCAGTTTGTGTATAAACAACTGAGGGTATGTCGTGAAGCTAATGTGGTATATATAGTATATGTATGAAAGGAATACGTGATATTGTAAAGTATCAAAGATCAAAGAGAAAGTATGAAAGATGAAAGACCAAGAGATATGGAAGAACAAACAGATACAATGTCCTTTGTTAATGACAAAGGTTGTTGTTCACGGTGTTGGATCAAACCTCAACATAAATAATGCAGAGAATATCTGTAATATCCTCTGCACTGACATGCACCTGCAGAGGACAATGCAAACAGTCCAAAGGATATGTTCTGCAATAACATATAGCCTGTAGCCAGTAAACCACTGCCATGGCAAGTCAATCATTGCCTGTAGCCGGTAGCCGGTAGCCAGTGAACCCGGTAGCCAGTAGTCAATATTCTGTAGCCAATAAACCACTGCCATAGCAAGTTAATCATTGCCTGAAGCTGGTAGCCGATATCCTGTAGCCAGTAGCCAGTAGCCGGTAGCCACTGCCTGAAGCCGGTAGCTGATATCCTGTAGCCAGTAAACCACTGCCATGGCAAGTTAATCATTGCCTGTAGCCTGTAGCCGGTAGCCAGTGAACCATTGCCTGTAGCCAGTAAACCACTGCCTGAAGCCAGTAGCCAGTATCCTGTAGCCAGTAAATCACTGCCATGGCAAGTCAGTCATTGCCTGAAGCCAGTAGCCAATATCCTGTAGTCTGTAGCCGGTAAACCACTGCCATGGCAAGTCAATCATTGCCTGTAGCCTGTAGCCAGTATTCAATATTCTGTAGCCAGTAAACCACTGCCATGGCAAGTTAATCATTGCCGGTAGCCTGTAGCCGGTAAACCACTGCCATGGCAAGTCCAATGCCTGTCACTGAGCCAGCCAGTTGCCTAAAATTAAACAATACTCTACATAAACAACAGATATAACACATGTAACTAGGCCCTATCTCCATTCTATTTAGTTCTCAGTGGTCTCAACTTTTGGTTGGATTCACTATTGACTGGCCGGCGGCTACTGTAATGTGCAATTGCCACTGATGTTGGTGCCGCCTACTACAATAACCCAATATGGTAGGTGTTTGGTATTGTTTATTGGTAGTTGAAAAATATGGGCGTCCGCGGACCCCGTATGTTCCACTACATTGTATTCGTCCGCTCGACGGATGTTACGATACATTGTAGCTTACCTATGTGGTTGGAACTTCCGCCAGAGACCATGAGGGATACACGCGTCAGAGATGGAAGAAGTGAGCTTGGACAGTTTCGTCTTCACCGTCATGTCAAGTCCGGCCATTTTGTTGTCGTCACGGAGAACATCTTCCAACAAAGACATCAAAGCTTCAGGAATGTCCTCGGGGTCCGTTCCACTTAATGACGGGAAGTTCTCGATAGCTCCCTCAGTTCCAAGATTCTTCCCTTTTTGAAGAAGGTCAGCATGTTTCGAATCACCTATAGTGGTAGGTCTCTGATCCGGAGGCGGTTGTTGTGGGTGAGTTTGGGAAGATTTGGGTGATGGGGAAGTTGGTTGGGGGTGTGGCGGTTGCTGGGGAGAGTGCGTGTGTAGCTAACATTCTTGTGTAAGAACACGGGCTTAATGCTCACTCTAACCAGGAACTTAATCCTGTCTCCCATACTGCCGCTCCCTCGCCACCTCAAGCCCCATATTCTCCAGCCCCCGGACCAAGCGCATATACATACCCTGCCCTGCCAATGTCACCTCCCCTCCCCGCTTTCATGGACCAACACCACGAGTGGCTACCCCCACCGATGTCCCCCACACCGCACTCCCATCAGTATTACACACCTCCACTTGAGGTGTCAGGGTATTACTTCCCTCCGCCGCCTACAATGCCTATGTATCCGCTTTGCTCTTGGGCTGGGATTTGGATGGTCCTTGGGAACGTGAGCCTGGGTGGTGTATATTTGATGGAGGAGTTTCTGTGGATTGGCATGTCGGTAAAGGTGGGGTGGGTGTTTGTAATAATTGACTTGTATGTGACGATACAATGGGGAGGCGGCTTGGGCGTGATGGGGTGCTTGGAAGTGAACGGTTTGGTGTGTCAAGACGTGCACGGACACGACGAGATTCTGGGGTGAAGGTAGTGGTGCCGTCAACAATATCAATTGGGCGCTTGCCATGACCAGGCTTTTTGTAGAGTAATAGACGATCAGTTTCCTCGGCCATCCCCAACCCCCTTGTAACACCAGAGGCACAATAGAGAAGAATTTTCTCCTTACCTCCACTTGTAAGATCACGAGTGGTTGAGAGTTCATGGAACTGCCATTTATCAGATGCGTTGCCCATCGGATCAAATGCTTCAATCAGTGTGTCCGTTCCGAGGAGATTGAGGGCCGTGCAGATGGCGAGGGAGCATTTAGCCAGACTGAAGATCGGGTATGTTGGACATTCAACTTTGTAAACTTTATACTCCTCATCATCCTACCGGAATAGTCAGCAAGAGCCTAGCAGTGCAAAGTGAAACGACATGCTGATTTCCAATAATATATGTCAACAATCCTTTTCAGTGCTTCGTTTGCCACCTTCAATTCCGTCAACCGATTTGTATTTTCGTTCCACTCATTCCGTTTCTGTATCATAGCCTGATAATGTTCGGGACGCAATGGCTTTTCTGGGTTGTACCCTAATTGTCTCGCAGTATGGGCATTGGATGGTGTTTCGTGATTGGTGATGGTAACTTCAGTATGCGTCGCTTGTTTACAGCTTTTCTTGTTGTCGCGCTGATACTTAATGCAGCATTTCTTGCAGTAGTGGTAGGAACATGTACTACTAGGGCGAGGCGGGTCCTTGTTGAGTGTCCGGCATATTGGTCCATTACAAACAGTGCATGCGGAACCATTGACGACAATCGTTCGGGTCCGTGGGAGCTCACAATCCTTGGTGGGCGATAATGTGGGCTGGTCATATATTTCTGCTGATGTAGAGTTCGGGATGTCATCGGTTTCCGGGAACTCGGGACCTGGTGGTGGCGGCGGCAGAGTAGGCTCCATCTCTGGGCTTTGGGAATTTTCCCGAAGTTGTAATTCCAATGCCGAGATTGGTTTGAGTGATGTGGAAGCATTTGACTGGTTATCAACCCAGTTAATTGTTTTTACTGGCGTCTGGTGCATCTTCAAAGCTTCTAGGAGCGTAGCAGGGATTTGGTAATTCATAGGTCCCATCTCCTGAGTTCCTAAGTCGGCCCTCCATGTCAAAAAATGGGAATTTGGAGGAGTAGCGGTGCACTAAATATAGATAAGATGGTATCAATCTCACGAAGTTTGTTGTAGCACATTTTATAATACATACACTTTCATACCAGAGTCCTCGATGCTGAGGCTTGCGTAATCCCCGACATAAGCTAACAACAACTTGCGTTCCACATCCGGGGGAGGGGCAAATACGGTAGTATGGATTATGTGTCATTACCAAGTTCAAGGGGAGTTGCGGTGACATACGTTGGTTAGGGTAAATTCCAGGTCTATATAACAATATATTGCAATCATTGTTCTCGTCTGGCCAGATATTAGTGCTAGATTGGGCAGAGTGAATCCAGGACCCATTGTGTAAATTGCGCGAGCACAACTCGTGCATTCCTACATTGGCCACATGAACCTCACGTGCTCTCAGAAATGTGAACTTGAACTCGAAAACAAGTTCACTTTCTGGCTATTACCAAGAGTCCACTTTATTTGAAAAAAGTCCACTTTCCAACAACTAGTTCACTTTTTCGAGTCCACATTATAATCTGGACGAAAATTCTCTACTGTCGAAGTTCTGGCATTGTGAGGGTCTCACATCGTTTTTTGATATTTGGTCATACAAACATGGCGACGAGAGAAGCAACGAATCGAGCCAAGAGGGCTTGTTATTTCATCACTTGCACAAAGAAAAGAGGTCACCGGTCTAGGCTGTAGTTCCAACCTCGAATACTTCCATCGACTCATAAAGCATCAAGTCTCCGTTTCTCTTCGTCCTTTCCGAATCAATAGGTTTCCACCTCGCGCAGATACACCATAAGAAGTAATAGTATGTCGTCTTGTTTCCTCCCTCACCTCCTCAATGGATTTATCCATGACAGACTCGGCATTACATCACAATCGTGACAACCCCACCAACTTCAATATCAGCTTCCACGTCTAAGCTAAGCATAACTCCTTCTGTGGATATCGTAACTGGCGGAAGTCGACGAAATAGATGTGCACGCCTAGGTGGACAACTGGCTTGAGGAAAATGAGGGAGCACGTAGAACGAAGAGAGAAGTATGAGGTACCCAGGGTGTATGCGGATTACCTGACGCGTGTTGAGGATTGGGTGCGTGTCACCACACTACCAAGAGTACTTTCCTGATGCTAATACTGCCACTCTTACCTAGACCTCGTAGCTGAAGCCTTTCGGAGGTAACAATTACAACAAGAATACCAAGGTTTTATCTGCCAATACTTCTGACCCTCCTCCCTGCATTGGCGCCTTCCATATAGTCACCACATTAGAGCCCCGTACAATAACTTCGTCAGAAGATCGGGTGTGGCAGGTCACAGGTGTCCAAAACTCTCACGATCACCAAAATAATTTCTTTGTTCGATCCTGTTCATCTTCCATTCCCCTCTCCTTAATCCTGACTCATCCGCTCCACGCCCCTACAGCAAAAGCAACCCTTGAATCAATTAACTTTCCTTCCTCCCATTTCCTCGCACCCCATATACAATCTCATATGGTTTATATGTTAATTCTCATATATCCCGTTTCCTGGTCCTACCACAACTTCACTCGCCAATTCCAGTCCCGCCTAGTTGGCCCCAATAAACAATTTATTGATAGGTGCATTTTTCCCCCTCATTCCTGCGTTCCCTCTTCTTTTCCTCTCTTCTTCGCTCATGTTTTCCCATTGATCAATTGTTTAATTGATGATGATTGGTCCAGACTGGTATAATTGAGTTGGGAGGGAAACAAATGCGGATATAGGGGATAGTATACCTGAGGCGGGTATTAGGTGAATAAGTTATATTGTTACGAGAAATAGATCACCAATTCTGTATTGGGTAGGGACAGGCGTCGAGGCATCATCTGTGCCTGGGTACACGCGCCTGCTGCCTGAACCTCTCAGAAACCACCGCTATCACTCCAAGTGATATAGACTACCGCCAATGTGATAACCCCGGCCAAACCCCCGTGCGGCGGAGGGATTTCGTGGCCATGCGATCTTGTTAGCGCCCAGTTTGTCTGTTTCTGAGATAATCTGTAATCAGTGCAGGGGGCATGGACCTTACCCTTGCCTTGAGCTTCGTAGAATCTTGTCGCTGAAGTGCGTGCTTTCATGACCGTGTCAAAAACTACCATAAAACGCATGATCCACAAAGCAAGTAAACGCGTCAAACATTGAATGTTATTGGTTGACTTATTACCGTACTATTAACTTCGTTTCTATAAGCAACTTCCCGTACGTGAAGTATAATCCGTGAAGCCAGCACACTATGCATCACGCGCAACATTCTAATAAGAGGTAATTAGTTTTACGTCTTGGATAAATGTAAAACCGTGGCTCACATCGCTAATACACCATAGTACTCTTCCTGAATTGTGTTATTGTGATCCTGTGTCAGTGTATTGGGCGTAGAAAAAGGTACAAAACCTACAGGTCCAAGAGTTATAATTAAGATGTAAGTTAACGACGTTGCTATTTAGAGCCGGTAAAATCAATGCGGTTTGACGAAGGAAATCTTAAACTCACCAAATATAAGTGCGAAATATGAGATTCCATCCCTGTAGAGTACAGCAACTAATGGATTATAGCTATGACGGTATTCTTGGATTCCCTTCCATGTAGTAAGGATGAAGACAACTAATGTGCTGAATCAGGCGCTATGCGAGATCTATATTCGCCATCTCACTTGCATGTTTCGTTAACTAGCAATAGAACAAAAATCAAAAAAAATATTGGACTGCCCGGTGCGCCAAAACAACCGCCAGTCCATGGCAGGCCGTTTCGATCTTGGCTTGTTAGCATATGTAGAGAAACTTAACCAAGATAATACTCACATTTGACTGAACGTAGAAATATTCCTAAGACCACAAATACCGCTATATAGATGCACTGGGCACCAGTCAACACATGCATTGGAAAGGTTACAACAACAATCACCGCGACAAAGGTGGCCAGTGAGATGACAATAGCGCGTCTCATACTGTACAAAGCGCAGGTTCGAAGGAGCAGGACCACTGTGAGGCCACAATCAGACAAGCGATTTAATTCCGAGCATGCGCTAGTGACTAACCTTCTGATGCCAGAATCCCGAACAACATTATCCCTATCAATCGTAAGGTAAAGTTTACTCCCATATGATATTCAGCGCTCACAATCTACTACCTGATTTATGATGCCACACGACTATGACACCTTTAGTACGAATCAAGGGGAAGATTTTATCTCATACTCTTGGCGATATACCTGCGTTCAGATAATCTAAAATAATCAAAAATGAGATATTCAAAACAGACTGAGCGGGAGCAATAATGGCTTACAGAAGACCGCCAGTGGAACGTCAACAAATGGGGAGTAACGATTGAGAAAGAATACGACTTTTCCAGCAAGTCCTCCCGACGACCAGATGTGTTTTACCTTGGAAATCATATCATTCGCGTATGTTATTGAATGAAAAAATTGCGACATGTATACCTCGAGCTCCAAAGTCTCAAAGTAGTCGAGAATCTGCTAAGGAATAAGCAAATTTTACCCCCCCACATTGATTTTGACGTACGAGAATAACCACACTAACGACTTGTTTCAGACGTTAAAATCTGATTAGTGGGGTTAATTTTAAACCTCACCACTAATGTACTGGTAAATGGTAGTCGCGGTCTGGTTAGGTTAGATCATAAAAGAAGATGGTGAGTATGGGGCCAAAAGAGATGTATAACAGTAACCTACACCATCTGAAAGAGCGGGGGTGACTGCAGTCCTGACTGCGTCCATGGCAAGAATCAAAAATGCCAAAAATTCTTACTTTGTGCACTGTAGATGACTATATAGCCAAGGATAGGTAACATCATTGATATATTACAGCATCTCCGGTCACTCCTTAAATCCGCATGGCAGGGAGTGACAGCGCAATCTATCTCATTGTGTGGGCATAGGAAGGTGTTAGGGACGCCCGAGCAGAGTATGATGATACCTAAATTCCGTGCCACGTGGTGGTTGTTGAGCA
Source organism: Collybia sordida (assembly GCA_037014335.1). Lineage (NCBI taxonomy): Eukaryota > Fungi > Basidiomycota > Agaricomycetes > Agaricales > Clitocybaceae > Collybia > Collybia sordida. The sequence continues at coordinate 235,901 of JAYKXK010000002.1, forward strand.
GAGATGATGTTCGGTAATTGAAACAATACATACGCTTAAATGTTCAGTAAATGTCGACAATCAATTTCATGGGGAGATATTGAGTAAGCGAACTCCAGGAAGATGGCAGGAACTGCAGTTTTGCTTCGGCGTGTCCGGGTCGAGGTCGTTTATTTTAATTGATCGGGTCTGGTGACCGACGACGAAATAGCCTTAGTGAGAAATGGTCCATGGATCTGATCATCAATAACTACTGACCTAACTCACAGATGGTTATCATATCAATTATACAATGATAATCTTCATTCGCAATTCATTGACGTTGTTTTGGGTGTGTTTTTTATCTTCCTGGCTTTTAACGGAGGGGGCTCCGTTGGGCGCATCCGTCCGAAGAAATATATATCAATGATGACCTTGAATACGAGGTAGTGGACTCTAGAAGTTTATTGGGCCCTGCGGGAGGGAATGATGTGGGTAGTCGGATGAGCAATTATATTCGGAGATGATTCGACGCCCGACGGCGATGTGATTATCACGGAAACCGCCGGTTTCGATCCTCAATGTTTGGATAATGATCGTCGTAATAGCTGGAACTTCGAGGCTTGGAAGGTGGTTTAACCGTAGATTAGAAATCAAAAACTTCAAAGGGTGGATATCGACGTACCTGTTGTATCAATGCGCCCATCAAATGTGCGGAAGTCCGAAGTCTGCGCGCGTCCCAGGCAGTTGGAGCGTAAAGTACCAATTACAGTTCACGAGACTGTTTAGTAAGACAGGGAAATGCACTGAGTAGCGAAGCACCATGTTTAGGCCATATGGTTTACGGTAGATCCGGCGGAACAATAGGGAAATCCTCGTTACAAAGACATAAAAAGTTTAAATGTGGTGTATTGTGCTTATTTGTAAATGTGAGTATGGGAACGGACCTTTTCTTTGGGTTTTTGGCATATGTTGGATAGGATCATGGATATCGGGTGCTAGTGGGTTTCGTATTCCAATACCTATGTGGAATAATAAGGAATTAAACTATGTTAAGCTTTCTTTTCCGGCATGGCATACAGATCACTGCGTGGGGTATCATACAAAGGTCTCGGCAATGTCTAACTTATGCATTAATGGCGTACTTCACTTCCTCTTTTATATTTGAAAATAAATCGACACTGGTGTGAGTGGGGCTCCAACCAATAGATCGGGACCGATTACCACGGCAGCGACAGTTAGAACCGAGAAATCCAGGACCCTAACTGTGGTAAATATTGGGAAATAAGAGTGAAAGAAAAACATACTCCGAAATATTTATCAAGCTCTTCTCTTGTGAAGGTTGTTGGTTCAGGACTCTTGCCTCTACCAACCTCCACAAGTACTTGTGAAAGGGCCTTGGCAATATCATACCAATTATTCTCTCCGTTTTCGACAAAATAAATTCCCTCGCGACCGTGACCGATTTTATCATGGTTTGAAGCAACGGCATCATATAAGATAATATAGAGGTCAGCAGCTGAACATCTAATGTCAACTATAATCACAAGGGTAAAATGGAAGATATATATACGAACCATCGTCGATATGGACATCGGGCCAAATATTTTTTCCCTCACCTACCATTCCACCTTGTCCTCGAGCTAGAGACGCTTTGACTAAATTAGGAATAGGTATAGAGTGGGCATTTTGAAGTCCGAGTTCGACAAGTTTACCACCAGCAATACCATATATAGTGGAGGGGGCAATAATATATGCGTTGACGTAGCCTTTGGCAAATAATCAGTACCCGATAGTCTAACGTTGATTTTTTGGGTGAAAAATCTCGCATACCTTCTTGATCCGCTGTTATAACTTCTAAATCAACGTTTCTATGTGGCTGAGTCGGTGGAAGTGCTTCAATTTGATCCGTATTGGCATCATCGTAGATGGTATCGTTTGCGTACATGCCACCAGCGGTATCAGCAAGGATGCCTATAGCAAACAGTCACTCTCAATCACACCGAACTAATTCACACTACTCCCCGGTGCCAGACTACAGTAACAGAACACATATTAGTCGTATCAAAGATGAGGCCTATTAAATACGACCTACTGTGTGAAAGAATTTGGATTTAATGCCTGTGGTAGTATACCTCTTCCTCAATCCCTTCAGAATAGCTTGAGTTGCCTCGAGATTGTATATATCGGCCTAAACACCAATCATATGACCTTATAGCATGAAGTAGCCTGAGCCGCTATATCGAGATTTACAGACCATAGCGATTACAACATCCGCTTCGGATGCTAGTTTCTCAACCAGGAGGAGATCATAATGTGACCCAACAACCGCGTTAACTCCAAGGGTTCTAAAATTTTCAGCCTTCTCAGCGGCACGAACCAGGGCAGTGAGGTAGAACGAAGATAATTTCGGGTGGTTCAGTAAGCGCAGGACGACGGATCCTCCAATATATCCTGGGAAATGATCAGGATGAGCGTTTCAAGCGAGTCATTCCTCAAAAATAACAATAAACCTGTTGCGCCAGTGATGAAAAATTTGATGTTTCCTGACATTTCGAGAAATGTCGAGATCTTGCGATTCACGTTTCTTGAACGTTACGGTTCTCTAGATGAGTAGGCAACGCGCAAAGAGCGAAGTTTTTAGTGGCCTGAGCGACAAAAATCTTACTCATCATACTGCTTATCAAGAAATGTTGTAAGCACTCAATACCATCGATTTCTCACAGGGTATTTTAGTGACATCTGTCATTATATAGCGCCACGTGTCGCCATGTAGAGATTCTGATGACCGTCTAGCTAGAGTCTCCTGAGCGTAAACCATAAGACCATCATAACCATGATCGAATATACCACCAGGACTTGAAATTGACGCCATTGTTGAAGGTTAGACAGAATGGAACCAAGGAAATACCGTCCCAAGGAAAAATGAGGAAAGAAAGCCCATGTGGCATAGGTTGGTGGGCGAGGAGGTGCTCAGTGTCAGTGAATCTCTGGAACAAAATTGTGATTAGTCTCACGTATGTTCAGAGCAAATTAACATACTCGCGATTTCGTCCTCAAGTTAAATGATGACATCACACCATTGTTAGACAAAGAATCTAATTGCACCGCTAGTATCTGTCGAGAGCCCAGCCATGTAAGAAAGGTAACTATTGTGTTGGATAAGGGCCCAACCGATGGCGGAATCGCTTTGGTCCCTAGAGTAAACGTCTCGAGCGTGTCCTATGCTGGATCTGAAGTGTAAAATAGTTAAGAGTTGATACCTCAACAAAACGCACTTGCTGTAGAGTAGGCAGCTCTGTGTAACCCCTGTTCTGGAGAGTGCGCGTCGTCGAATTTTTCCGTGATATTTATGTTTATTTGGTCGTGTGGTTCGAGTGGCCACTGTCTGCGGTCATCAAGGACCTAATCATGACGCTAGATAGATACATTCCTTCATGAAAATTTCTGGACTCCATATTCTGGCTAGAAAGGCCATTGTACTGGTTGAACTATAACTCAAAATATGTAGTGTAGGTGAAATGATAAATGAGAAAGAGCTTTCGGCTTTTGCCGTTTTGGTGCACAATAGGTACCCGCGTTTTCAGGACAAATTCGGTTCATCGATGCCCCCACCATGCCTTACTTACCACAAACGGAATGAGTTAGTTTCTCAAAATTTACCGAACTCATCTATCAAATGTCAACCTACATCGGCCCTCGAGAAATCATCTAAGGCCAAGGCCTCTTGACCGCTATGATTGGCATCCATCACGACCATTTTTTCAAACCATCAACAAAGCTAATACGGCAACAGGCCTTTGGCCACGCAGGCCATTTCAAAGGCGCAGAAAGGATAGCTGTTGATGTCAAAGGACACCCAGATAGCTCATGACGCGAGGGCGAAGGTAAGCAAATCTGTATACACCAACTATCCTACTAAATCTCTAACGGGAATAGGAATTCTTGTTCAAGTTGTATATCAGGCGGCTTCGCCTTCAATCACCTCGCAACACCCCTGAAAAGCCAAGAAAATGATTCTCAATGCGCCTGTAGAATACATAGAGTAACTTGGTTGTCTATCCCCTCGGCGCGGCCCCCGGAGCAACTTTCCAAACTCGGTGTAACAAATCTGTTCGACACCACCTCGCAAACTTGTAGACGACCCCCTTGATTTACCGCTATTTGGCAATAACATCGATGGCCCCCGTCATTTGCCAGTCTGTTTCGACATATCCGCGCTCAGTCAACATCGGAGTAGCCAAAGCCCTTCGGAGCCGGTTTCGCCATCCGCAAAATGGTCACGACGATTTGGAGTGTAAATAAACTCAGAGAATCAAGGGAGAAAATATGAGATGTTAATGTTTGGTGTTATCATCTACTTTCTGGATGGTCTGAACGTTAAAATAGGTATACGAACAGGAAGTTTGCTTTATCCGAAGGACTTACGAGTTGGAGCCATTTAATTTCGACCTTGGCGTAACGTGGTGACGCCACAGAAATCCTTGGGCAAAGGTTGATGATAATCCGTTGATTCGTGATAGTTTTATTGATTCCCTCCTCCCTAATCCTTTTTTAAGTTGCATTTGTGCCCAGGTGAAGCGGCGCGCGCGCTCCAATATAATGGTTTGTTTACCCCTACCGAAAGGCTTTATTTCATCCAAAATCACTTAAAATTTCGCACAATATCATGCAGTCGATGGGGGGCGAACCTTCCTCCCTTCAGTCCCTTTAAACCGCGATCGTTCGGCTCCCTAGCCATATATTTTATTGTTGTCTCTCGCGGAACAGTGTTCATAATCTAACCATTATTCTAAATTGTAAACCGTGGTATGGCGATTATCTCCCACCTTTGTGACTGCTGCGGTTATTGGCAATCTAATCGTAGACTAAGAAACCGACGAGTAAAGTTTCAACGCTTCAACGCTTCCTACTTCTCTATCATATCATCTACGAATGCCAGAATAAATCTGACCTGATCTAATCAATCCTTCATGCCTATTGTTTGGGTCCTTCGCGAGTGATATTCCCATCAATGCAGAACGTCTCGACCATTCCATTAAACCTATCTTTTCCGTCTTGAGGGGAGCGTAGTATGATCCATACCTTCTAACATTGCATATACGTGCACATGCCCTTGTTCGGCAACTCCAATGATTCTCATAGATGGGCTGCGGATTTCAATGTATTTATTGCTAAAATTACTCTCTTTTCCCCCTATCACAATCTATGGATCCCCGTCAGTTTTTTGTCAAGGTTTGAATTCGAACATGTGTCTCATCACATGTCGTCATAGACTTCTTTGCACTCCAAGCCAATTATTCTTGATCTACCATCAGACTCGCAACCGAATGCACATGTTCGTGTTTAAGCTTCTATTTTCCTTGTCTCCCCCACCAGCTTTGGATCCCCATGCAATGCACATATAACTACGTCTAGTTTATAAGTTAACAGGCCTGTTATGCCTCTTATAACTCAGTCCCCTTCCCCTCCCTTCTCCCGCTTTTGAAGAGGGATTACAGATACAACTCAGATATGATCTACGGGGTGGAACGGCCATCTGCCAACTGCTTCGCCGATGTCCGCTTTATGTGTTCCTGAAATTAATTGTAAGTATTTGGGGTTTCTGACAGTGTGCTTGCGTTAATGCAGTTATTCCTGACAGTTCTATTCAAATCAAGCGATCACGAGCGCAGAAGATGATCTATGCCTAATTCATGAGGATCTGCGGAATACGTTTATGCACCAATTCTTTATATTACCACGGGCCGAGTGTACCTACCTCTTGGATCACTACTATATAGCCTACCTACCCTCGAATTTGTACTTCCACCTTCGCGACTAGACTACTTATAGTTATTTCTTCCTAAGGAATCCGCTCATCCACACCCCCTATCACACAAGGAACAATGATAACTTGATTAAATCACACTCTTCATCGCCACAATTAAATTATAGCCCGTCGTGAGATACTGGTCATTTCTGAGGGTTGGTCAACTACGATAAACCATGACCCCCAGGGTATAAAGGCCCTTGCTACCCGGGGAATTATCATTCATTGTACTATGTCTCAAGAAAACACTGTTCCCTCTGACTCTACCGTTCTAATTCATGTCGGTAAACTCCTAATCGTACAGGTTGTACAAACGTGTAACTATACCCTCCTTTATGGTACGTATTTCGCAAGACAGACGTTTTTAACCCGAAAAAAGATACATAACTTCCAGGTGTATTTTGCCTGTTATATTCACAATGGGCCGCAACATACCTGTACATATTATCGGACAGCCTTAGGACGCACGCCTAACTGACGTTGATTTGCAGAAAAATGAAGCAATCCAATAATGCCCATGTCTTGATGTTCTCACTTACCACCATCACGTTCCTGCTAGCTACACTGCACGAGGCCACCCTGCTAGCATATGTCGGAATCGCGATACATTCTACACTGATTGGATCCCAGGACTTACCTCTCATAGAAAGGCTCCCACTCGCAAACGAATTATTGGTAAAGCCAAACTCAATTTTAGCATGGGCGGGTTATCTCGAGGTATGTGATGATAATTGACAATTAGGACATTGATCATCAAATTATGTGATTTACAGTTTATTATCAGCGATAGCGTCGTCACTTGGAGGGCATTTGTATTGCTCCAACATCATAGATGGGTGTTGATACTGCCTGGTCTCTTACTGTTGGGTTCCGCCGGCGAGTTTTATTTCAAACTTTAGAATTTTCTTTTCATACTTTTCGTCTTAAGCATCATATATGGCGTGCATGGTTATAATAACCAGGGGAAACTATTTTGGGGCAAATGGCAAGTTAGAAACTCATAATCTTGATATCATTGGCCTGGGCCTATCTCTTGCAACCAATATTGTGGCCACTACTTTCATAGGTTATGTTTATTGGTAAGTTTGAGAAATAACTGGATCCTCCTTTCTGTTTCATGGTTTTTGTTTGGCTATAGGACGCATAGAAATGATATGGTTACGGGACTCGGGAAACATAAGACTACCCAAGGCGAGCGGGTGCTAGCATTGCTCGTCGAATCAGGAGCTATTTTTTGTGTATTTCAGGTATTTTACCCGATACTTATTTTTCAGTTTGGAATGACAATAGTGATTAATCAGGCCGTTGTTTTCATACTTGGATTAACACCGGTGTTTCAAGATGATTCAACGGTTGCGTTTTATGCCCAGACAATCTTTCCTACCACCTTCTTTGCTTTTTCGGTACGACTTGCTAATAATCCATTGGTTGTGACGAAATATCTAACACAACTATTCAATTTAACAGGCTATGTACCCAACGATGGTCATTGTTCTAGTTAGCAACCATCGTACATTGGATTATACATATTCAGCGAATATCTCTCTTCCGAGGATCTCCCAAGCTGATCCTGACCATATAACTACACTGCGTTTTGCTCACCCTGATAGCTCGTCTCACCCTCAATCTGATAAAACCGTTGAGCGTGTCATTATATAGGAACATAATGATACTATGCGCTTATCTTGTTTCTATTCCTGATTTTACAATTCCATTATTCCAGAGCCTGATTTATAAATCAGGCCCCTCCCTTTGTATATGTTATTTCGGAGCCACAAGTAACCCTGCTTCTCTGTACTTTTCTTGTCTTTGACGCCATCTTATTAATTCACTATGTACGACCGGAGCTTCCCCACCTTTGTTGGGTCCCCTTCCCTTCCGTATTTTCGATTATTACTTGCTCAAATCTAACCCCTCAGTGATACGGTCTTCCCCAGTTGCCTTATACCCATCCTCAACGGCTGAGAGTGAACTACGGGCATACCCGGGTGCACAAGGTTTGCGTCCATGCGTGCACTCAAATTCCTTCTTTAACCTTACCCTTTTAGACCTCATCAATGTATGTGGCGCCATTAGAAGCCAATTGCTAGGTTTCTTCATCTCCCATGATCCCATCCTTCTCTACGTTTTGTCCTCTTTAATACCATCAGGAAAAAGGGGGGACAATGGTATTCCTAGGTAGTATTTGTCAGCGGCAATCGACTTGAAATATACCGAGATTGGTTTAGCTGGCCTTGTCTGAATATCATATTTGTTGTGAATAAATATATTGTGTTACATGACATTGTAAATAATGATCGGGGTCCGTCACAAAGTCCCAAAATGGTAAGCGGATCAACCGGCTGGCTGCCGACTGCCAGACAATACCAGGATGACAAATGATAATAAGCGTTTGAAATATAAAAAACAAACTGATATTTATATATAAGTTGAATAAAATATTTAAATAATTATGTAAGTCTTTGGGTCAAACGATCATGGTTGAACGGACACCTCCAAAATAAGTAATGTTATTGTATACCATTATCAGTTCCTGTCACAACGTTGCAAAAGCGTCAGTGGCACAACAGACTGTCTTTGAACTACCAGGAGATGTCATGAGTTATATACACTTGCAATCCAAAAGATGATTGACGTGGTGATGGTGAAATAAGCTACAATCCTGGGATAAATTTCTAGCTCTTTGGATCAAATGATCAAATTTCAATAGGCAGTCTCAAGATAGGCAGCAATGTTGTAAATTTTTGATATCATATATACAAAAGACCAGCAATCTAATCTCGAATTACTAGGAAATGTTTCAAAATTTAAGTGATTATAAACACTTGCATTTTGCGGAATGTCTCATGTTACTAGAAATTAGTGAGAATCTACTGGGGTGTGGGTTCATGTAGGCATGGTATTATTGTCCAGGGGGGTAGAATAACCATAGACAGTGAGTAGATCACGGGCCCTTCTCCCCTATAGTATTTATGATGGAACCTCAAACAATTTTCACTAGTGGACATCGGCAATATCATTCTATTAGCATGTAGAAGTCATATAATACACTAGCGGTTTATTTATTTCAAGAGAACCTATCATTGTCTGACCAGCCTTCATCACTACTATTACCATCTGAGTGAAATATCATGTCATCGGCCCCTAATTCGGATCCAAAAGCCTGTTCAGTGTCTAGATTCTCCTGTTGCTCATCATTGTTGGGAATTTCTTCAGGTTGATAACGAGTCCCCAGGTATACAAACTTTGCAGTGTCATTGGAGATTCGGGCATATGTATGACCAACACCAAGTCCCCAATAGTGTCGCATAAGCATATCGCGATCAACAAAACTAGGGAATTTATAACATGAGGAAGGATCTTATGAAATATGAGTTAAAATATTTACCAGTTTATCATATAGGTTCGCCAATCCTCACCGTCCCTAGCACAATAGGAAATATTTTTCCCGTCACTGTGCACCTTCCCTGACTGCAAGTGGGGGACAATGTGTGCACAACGGAGCACATCATCTGGGTCTAGAAAACCAAATGCTCCAGGATTGGTTACTGGGGGGAAATGAACCCTCTCTAGCTTTCGATGTCGCCACCCATATGGTACAGATTTGATGAAATGGTACCATCTCACCCAGAGAAAGTCAAAACGGCGTGGGCGGTAGTCTGCATTTCCTTTCCCAATGTATACCACATTTGCATGATATATTCTGATCACATGTGCATACCAATACGGATGTTCCAATTCTAAGTCTTCGGGCAAAAAATCGGGATTGAGTGCCATAATGTTAGATTTAGATGTCCCAATGTGAATGGTATCCTCCCCGCGGCGGACATCGTAGCTTGTATAGTATATGCGCATTGTTTTGTGAGAATAAAATCTTTCATTTTTGAAAACAATATCTGTCCAATTGTCACCAGTATTGATAGCCAGATCTTCCGGTGAAAGACTGTTATTTTCTTTAGATAAAAGGGCCATAAAGCGATGGAAGAGGTGTTCTTTAAGTTTTGGGATGAAATCCTAGACATTCAGGAACAGGTTTAAAAAATATTCGGTTAATGAGCCAGAGAAAGTACCTCAATAGCAGGATCCCCAGCAAATTTCTGGACGAAATGCTGCGTTTCCTCCGGAAAATTCTCTGTTTTACCTATATGATAGTGAGAATCATCTGTCTTTGCTGGGGTATCATCCTTGTCCTCTGGCATAGGGAAATTCCTTGATTGAATTCTGCGAATGCGAGTTTGGCGCCGCTCTATACGAGCCATTTGTTTTTCATATTCCTTTCTATCTGTCCTTGCATACCAAGATTTAGGTGTACGGTGTTCAAGCTCCCCCTATAATGTGTAATGGGATTGTGGTTAAGAAGAGAATTGTAGGAATGAAAACAGCTATACCATTTCGGTGGTATATGAATCAGTGGTCCCAAATTTTCGAATTGTATCAGCGTAATCACCAAGGGAATGATATTTATACGTGTTCAGATTAAACTTTTTGCCCCTCTGAGTTGAGATGCCTGGGTCCTGTGTTGATGATGATGGCAGGTCGGGATTCAATGAAGTTGATGCATGGGACTGATTTTCGGACTCTGCAACGGAAGGCCGAAAAGGGTTCCTGGTGGCCTGTGAATTTGGCTGGGATCGAGCTGCTTCAGAAGGCTTTTTTGAGCGACGCACACGCGCAGCAGCTTCTCGCGGAAGTTCTCGAGTATTGAAGTGTCCACATACATGATCAACAAAGAAGCGGAATTTTTCACCTAGCAAGCTTGTTACATCTTCAAGTATGGCCAAAGTATGATCTGTATGCATTCGTAGTTTAGCCAAGCCATGCCATTGAGCACAGAGAAAAAGAAGGTCCATTATTGGCTCATTGTACGGTTCGGGGAAGAGTCCATCAAATACTGGTAAGGAACACTAAAAAATGGGTATGCAATTGGACGAGAAGGAAAAAATAAAGCACTAATACCTGGAGGAGGTCCGCATAATCCCTGGCGGCTAACTTCTTCAATTCCGAAGTGTTTGAAGAGAATTTTCGAATGGTATCTTTCCCAAAAGTTGGAACAAGACGGTATCTTTATAAAGTTAGGAATTAGCGGAGGTTGTATTTTGCGCGTCCAATTGTCTGGTTACATACCGGGTATCCATCTCATTGACAGTCTGAAGATTAATGGAATGAAGCATACGCACAAGATGTATCATTAATGCTTTCCAAACTCCTAATTCGAACTCATGCATGAGATCAACTACAAAGATCGGAAAAAGGTCGAAACCAAAGCGACCCAATCTTTCAGAATATGCATTCTAGATATAGGATCAGAAAGATAATAAAAAAAATTGTTATTGTCTCACCGCGGTAGGTACAAGTGAATAAGGTTTTAGTAATTCTTCTACCTTTTTTCCATCAATAGCCCTTCTCTCATCATAGATGAGTTTCCGCGCGTCCCTAATTCGCTTCTTCCTGTCGTTGTCATCAACCCGGGGTGCATTTCTTCGATCTTTCATATCTTGAAGTGTACCCATATATTTTAGATGACTCCCTTTGACCAAACATCGTGGACATGGACATCCTCCTCTGTTGCGAATTGAGGCCAGAAGAACTCTAAAGGAATGCAGATTATTTAGACCCGAAAAACTGAAGACAAGACTATGGTATACTTCTCTGGATAATCAGCAGAGTGGGTAAATACACGAGGATAGAAACGTCTTGTGATTCCATCATGACATTTGATCACCATACCGTGTGTGTACGTTTCCAAGAATTGATCATCGAAGACAAGGCTTAATTGTGTGTGAAACGCTTCTCGTTGGCAATGTGTCATAAATGGTGATCGGGGGCCCTTTCCAACATTTTTAGTAGCAAAGTCTTTGAAGGAATCCGGTAACTTTGATAGGAGAATCAGCAAAAAAGTTAGGGAGAAAGAAAGGAACGGCATACAGTTTGGAAATATGCGACATGGTGACAAAGATGGGCGGATGGTTTACAGCGCCTATATTTTGATTCATTCCCAAAATACATGTATAACGGCCATAATTTTGCATTTCTGAAAGATGTCAAATGGGTAGCATCTGACCAGAACATGATGGCTATGAGTAGACGTGGTAGGTCACAGCCCGGTTCTCTAGGGGATGTTTGAAGGTCCTGATAGGCGTCATTGAAGACTGTAGACGTATAGAGTTCGCTGTAGGTGTTAATTTCGTCACTATCAGTAGTTGGCGACCAAACAAGGTAAAATGGATTGTAGTGAAACAATCTTGCATTGGATGCATTGGTTAATGTTTCCTTGATGATTTCGGTGATTGACCTATGATAAAGTACCCCAGCAACGTGGGTTCGAGTCCCTCCTCCACCCTGCATCTGACGATGGAATGGTACCTTGATGTTGATGGGTGTTTTTCTCCATCCTGCGTCAAAATCTTCCCATTCCCTGGAATCACCGGCAAATTCACTATCTCCGAGGATTTTATTTATCGTTGACCAAGGTGTCTTCATGATATCCTCTTTTTCGAATGCTGGCGAAGTGATTATTTCGACTAAGTGCTTAAAATTTGCCTGTGATTTTTGTATACCATAATTCCAGTACCAATTGCCTAGAAGAAATGAGCTTTCATTTGGGTATGGATAGAAATTCGGGGTGGTAGAAAGTGCTGATTCTACAATGGGTTCTTCCCCGGCTGTGCCATCTTGGAGGTCATCCATTGTCAACCATTGATCTGGGTCATGGGTGGGTCGGTCAATTGACTTGTATACTTTCATCAGGCCAAATATGTTTTTTGATGTTTTGAAAGTATTGAGAGTTATGTTAGTGGATGGAGTAGGAAGTGGAACTTCTGCTGTAATAATCGAAGAATTAGGAATGTAAAGTCGAGGGAAGAGGGTTTTGCGAACGTTCTGATTGAGGTGGTAGAGGGGGCGGCGCTTGGGGAAGAATATCTCTGAACCGTTGTGGAAGGCGCACTTGACGTCTGATCCTGCGTAACGCTAGGGGGGTGTCACCTGGAACTCCAGTATCTCCGCCTATTCCCTGAGCAGAATCATTGTTATCCATCGGTGTCACTGCTTGTGTTTCCGTTTCGAGATCTTCACAAATATCCATCTGGCATTGTGTATGGGAACATATCAAAAATCATTCAGGAAATTGCTTACGGGTACCGATGATATGCTTTCTGGAACATTGTTTTGTGGTTGAATACTTGTAAAAGTGAAGGATTGAGGAAACATGTTCTGCTGGCTGGACGATTGGGAGCCAGATTCTACATTCAGTCGTTGGCGTCTTGCGGCCTGCTCGTCAGCTCGAAATTTGGCGAGTGCATTTTTCAAATGTCTTTTGCGAGCTTCACAGCTTCTTTTGTGGCAGTTAAATGCAGAGGGTGTCCGAAACAATCGTCCACATGGAGCGCATACAAGTTCCATGATAGTGTTAGAATACAAGTGAAGAGGGAGGGTGTTAACCCTGAAATGCACTATATATATTAAATGTTAGGCGTTGTTGCAATGTGGCATGGGAGGAGCCGAAGATATCACTGAGATAGGGAGTTTATCAGTCAGGGGAATCATAGGAGGAATATTTTAACATGAGAGTACAGAATGCTCACTGCTGAGCTCTCAGAATAACTTAACCCAAAATGATGGTTGCTTGAATGTCTTACGCGTAATCGTTCAATAGTTTGGGGAGACAAAATATGGTATAGATTAAATAGAACGAGTAGGTAACGATGTGGGTGGATTGTCGGAACATCTAATAACCGGTATATTGAAGGGTATAACCTGTTGAATTTGATAGATCATATAACCAAAATTTAAAGTGGAAGTCAGAAGCTTGCATAAAAACTCGGACGTTCAAAGACATACCTTTTACAGCACATTTTCATCAAATAACATGGGCAGGTATTGTGTCAATGACCTGGAGTTTGATGTCCAAAAAAGTGAGGGAAGGGGGAATCTCGTCCCAGAAAAGACAATCTGAGGCGGACGACCGACTCCCGGGTGCATATGGATGAATTAGAGTTGGCCTTTCGGATGAAATATTTCAAATTTACCACAATTTCTTGATTTTTCTTTCCGGTTCTGTTAGAACAATCAAAGGGTTAGTTAGACATTACCCTGACGCTGAGCTCTTTGTTTTAACACACTGACACTCGATTTTAAACCAATTATAGCCCATAATGGTGTAGTCTGTCAGAAAATTTAATCTTAAGGAAATAAGTATGCAGGATTCAGTACGCACATTTCATTTCTCCTTTCGGTCGAGGTGACTTGTGTGCATTCTGTGTATTCAAAGAACAAAGTGGAGACGCACGTGGTCACCGGCAATGACAATTCCCATTTGCGGGACCCGTGATCGTGTGAACCTCAACCGGCTCAAATCGACCCAATGTTGGGTGGATTTGGGTCAGGTTGGAGTTACCCTCAGCTTTTTCCTGTCAGTGCAGGATTTCAGCCATGCAGTCATGGCACTCTCCCGATGATTAAATCTCCCCCGTCCGACATCGACTAATTTTTCTACGCTGGCTCTAAATATCGTGCAAGTTGTCAAGATCACTCTATTGATAATAACGGTGAGGTGTGGCTGTATTAAAACTTACTTAACAAAAAAATGATTGAATTTTTGAATTAATTTACAAGATAAAAATTTAGTTGTTGCAACTCCTGACTATAAGGCGGATCCACGGCGAGCGGTAGTTAGAGTTGGTTAGAGGCCAATGTAGTAAGTTTGATAGAAATGTAGGACCTTCCGTGCCACTAATCCATTTTCGTCTGTGATAGGCGAGATATGATTATTCGGCACGCTTGTCAAGCTCCAATTCAATTATACGTGATCCGCTATCCATTCCTTCAATTCGACGACGGATATCGCGCTAAGGAATCATTTATAAAGGACTGCAAATGCATTTTGAATTCAGTACCTGCCTCACTATGGCATCCAATGCTCATACCCCCTTGATCGTCACTCAACATTCTCCCAGTCAAACAGTAGGGCAAAATCGTTCTCCAACAATTGTGGTTCCCGAGTCGGATTTGATCTGGTCCAACCCCCAGCCAGTCAACGGACCCCCACCTGTCCCTCCTCGTGGAGAGCCCATATTATATATTCCACGTGGTATGTAAATTGTGTCTCATTTTTTCCCAATAAATCACTAAGCTTTTTCCAAAAGTCAAAGTTGATAAAATTCCCTCGCAAGTTTCTTGAAGGTACTACGAAATTCATCCGAGATTCGCATTTTTCATGAATGAATACTTGTTAGATACATCACTTCAAGTCTCAACTGAATAGACAAAATCATCATCATTCGTATTCAACATGAATTCACCCATCATTCCCAAACACGTACATTTCATTACATAAAATTACTTACATATAATTTAAATTCATCTCAAATAAATGTTTTTACAGTGCAAATCGGGATCATATGCCATGGATTCTTCATATTCTGCTGATGCACAAAGTATGAATATCATGTGATGCACCGCCAGCTATAATCAAGGGTCGCGTGACATTAGCCCGTTCGTCACGCGCTTTCAACAAGTGTTTCAACCATTTGAACTCGGGATCCACAAACGACTTTTATTCACCTTATCAGCAACTCCGGATCAAATGTCTCAAAATATCCGCCAATCCTCCCTGTTATTATCTGTTATCCCATGGAGTACCGATACAATAATCATGCAGGACAATTTAGAAAGTGGGTTTTCTTCCGAAAAAATGATACCGCCAGTAAGGATTTCCACACTGTGATCGGAGGGTACAAACTAATATATTGTTTCAATCACGGCAGGGCCTGATCCTTGCAGCAAAACAAACCGAGAATAGTGTCCTCCGGTCCGAGACGACAATGCCCCTCCTTCAACTCGAGGATACCGATGCGGGAAATATTCAAACATTGGAATCGAAAGGCCGAAGTACAGGATTCCAGCCACTCGTACGTCTTTTGACGGTTTATCGGGTGATTGATGTACTTGCATGGATCGATGGCGGTGTTGCTCCCGGAAGCGTCCCGAAGTTCTCAAAACTACCTCGGATCGGTCGTCACAAAACCCAAGTATGTTTCATTATATCCCCTCACATTGAACACTACGGACCAACCCATTTTCTAATGCACAATAGCCACTTCCTCAAATAAAAAATTGGTCAAAGGTTTTGAGGGATAGTATGCTGGATTTGTTGGACCACAACGAAAGTCTTTCATTCAACCTCAGCGATCTTCGTGCCGGGGCCGCTTTTACAATATCACGTCTCATTCTCCACGGAGATTTAGCTCAGAGACTCCTCAATGTTGAAGTTGCCGCGATGCATATGGCATATTTGATTCAGGTCAGCCCTTGTGGAATATCACCTCTAACAATCTAAGGCTTTCAATGTAAAACCAGGGGAATAGTGACCTTCCTCCAAAAATGGTCGATCTCTTGGATGAAATATCGTTTGTCTTCCAATTTCTATTCCACACTCTCCGAATTCACCTGTATATGGGACAGCCTTACTCCGCTAGACCCAGTAGATAAAGCCCGGATTGTCAAAGATTCCCCCACGACCCAGCCATGGCGCCTTCCCCTCCACATCGCGCTTTTCATTTCACCTATCTTCTTACTCACCCCTCTCAATCTGCACAACCGGGACTGGGATAGAACATCCCTTTTGCAGGTATGTTATCATTCTATGTACTTATTATAGTATCAAACATCTGCATGCAGACCTTCAGGGCATTTGGAAATCAAAAACCAGAAGCCCTAGTCAAATATGAGAAGCTCTTGTGGAAGGCAATATATCAAGTTGCCTTGCGCGAAATCGATGTCGCAAGTGCAGTGCGGGGATTCCTTGACAGTATTCAGTGGGGGGAATTTGAAACGCTTTCAATGGGGGAGCTTCATTGGTTTGAGACCACTGCCGGTATGTTCCCTACCATAACCTTGAGATTCCAAGGCTGAAATGGTTCAGATCATGATATCTGGCTTTCACCCGACCTCAACAAAGTTCGAATTGAAGGCGATCTTCCCGTAGGCTGGCCCCTTCGACTTTGTCTTCAAGATGGCCTGTCAAAGTCGAGTTTGAGTTCCAGAGACCCTCCGGGAACGCCAGATGAGATGGATCAAAACAGAGAAGACACATCATTGCCTAACCCCGGGGATTCAGGCAGTCTCGACCTGCCAGATGGTGAAGGTACGGGTTTCCGTGAAGATATGGAGCGTGAAACAGATGATGAAGATGAAGATGAAGAGACCGGAGATCCTCTTGCCATTAATTTGCTACGCCGGGGAATGAAAGATGTGGATTTGAATCAATCCTCTGGCAGCCGCGGGGGCTCAAGCTCTCTTAAGCGAAGAGCCGAACCACTTGACGCAGACTCCGATGACGAAACAGTGGGCGATACACCGTCAGCTTCCAAGAGGCGACGACAAAACAGTCCGGCCCTCAGTAATATATCGGCTCTCACTGGACTCGATGAAAATGGTGATGTTGTTATGGGTGATGAAGATGGCACCAGAGCATCGTCAACGACGAGACGAAATAAGGGCAAAGGCAAGGGCAAGAGTCAAGATAACAACGAACCCGAGGAAGGAAGTCCACGAAGGTCAAAATCCAAACGCCACACAAGGAATAAGGCAGCAACGAAGGAAGCCGCACACAACCCTCCAGGTCGAACAAAACTGATTATCGAACACGTTTTGCCGGAATATGATGATGGAACATTTGACGAACCCATTGATTTGACGGTGAGTATTTCCACTTCTATATTTTTCACTATCTGATGCCCCATTAGGTGGAGGATACGTCGCTTGATCATCTATCCACTCCAAAAGTGAGCGCGCATTTCTTGTAACCCATTCCCAGATAGATAATTGTTTTATAGAAGTACGCGGGTAAAGTGTGGGTGGTGAACGGTCCCCGAGGTGAACGGTATGAGATTCAACCGACAATGCATGTAAGCAAACGAAATCCCGCGGATCCTTTGATAGCACTAACTTCATATCCGCTACCAGTTTGAGGATGAATTGTCGAATTTTGAAGGAATCCTTAGTGCCGTCGAAGATTTGTACGTTGAAGGAAAACCCCTTCATCTTGCCGACCCAACCACCTCTGCTTTTGCTATCTATTCGGCGGACGAATTTGACGAATTGACTGATCTCCAAGTTCAAGAAACCCTCCGCGGCCAGCATATTATCATCACGGGCAGAAAGAAAACTAATGTTGAATTTGGACTCCCGGCCCTCAATGAATTACGCATGTTAAATATTGTAGCAACAATTCAAGGTGAGCTTTCTGTCAAATGTTGTAGTCACTGCAGCTGATATGTATTAGACCAATCCATTAATGTATCCGCCGACGATTTGGATGGAAATTACAATCGTCGGAACCTTCAGGGAACCATGTTTCAATTCCATGCATGTGCCTCGCTCCCCTCGAATACGGGAAAAATATTAAATGTACTGGATTGTCCAATGGGTGATGGGGCCGACCTCCAGCGGAACTCATTTACGAGCGACCTACACGCATGGCGGGCTACCAAAAAATTACCAGACACTGGAAAGGTAAAATCCCTCCCCGGTGATGACATTCGTTGGGGTTTGGCCGCCACTTCTGGGGCGCTTCATTGGTTTCACATTGATTCCGATGGTTTTGGGACCTACATAGATGTGCAAACCGGTGGAAAATTATGGATCATTGCAAGACCAAAAGTTTCCGGCGGGAGCCCTAAAGACTTTTCAAAGATCAAGTTGTTCCTCTCGGAAAATTTTGATATCGCGGCTCCATCAGTGGAGAATTGGGACTTAGAAGCAATCTACTTGGAGAATGGTACGAGGCTGTAAGTGTATCATTCGTGGTCGAGACATACAATTACTGAACATAGCACCCAGTATCATGAGACCAAACACGCCTCATTGTGTGTATACTCACGGGAACACGATTTGCCATGGAGGGCATTTCTACGCAACAGGTTGTTTGCAAGATACCCTATTTAGCCTTCTCCACAGCTTCGTCGCCGGAAACATGGTCACGAACACGAACCATCAAGACTTCTTCTGCGCAGGATGGTCCAATTTTATCACGCCGCTCTTGTCGGTGGTCAAACAACCCAAATTGGTTCGTTACCTCATTCATATCAGGATTACAGTAATCATTTCACCATCTATAACCTCTAGGAAATGAAGCATCCCACCTCCCCCCCATCCACACAAGGGAGGGCGTCCTGGACTTATTTTCCATCTGCATCCTCACAGAGCTATCGAACGTGCTCAGCTTCCAAACCTACACGCCCCGAGGAATGTCTCCAGCCGACCGAGAGCATTCTATCCATGCACGCCGCCGCTCCCGGGATTTATTAGATTGGTTCTTCTCGACATACGAACTGGTTCGCCCCACTTCTGGATTGGCCATCAATGGGAGGAAAGATGTTTATTGGGCCTACGTCGTACAAATTGTTAGGGTGCTCCTTCGGTACAAAGAGAGTGCTGAGGGCTTGGTAACAGACTCTGTCGAAGGTTGCACTACGGCCGCTGTCGAAAGACAAATTGAACGTTGTTTCCGGGACAACATTGAATACCATGAAGCTGCCTCTTTCTGGAGTCCCGAACCACTCGAATCTTTTGCTTGGCCGATGCATAACGACAAGTGTGCTTTTGATGTCCGGAAGCTTTCTACTCCAAAAGATCGGCCAATTTGTAGGTCCCTTTATGTACCATTTTCTCCATACTTATATGTTATAACAGATAATATTGATGGACTAACTGCCGATGACAAGTTGGTGAAATCAAAACGTATTCCCAAAATCCGATTGCAGAACTTGGATCCTTCCACAAGTTAAAAACCACGGAAAATTATATCATTTAGAAATTTATATCACGAATCAATAATGTAATTATATTAACATTGCTAAAAGTCTTACAATATTATAAGTAACTCGTAGTATCCATCAACAATTTTTTGTATTCTAGCTAAAAAAAGTACACGTACCCTTAGTGAAGTTTTTAACTTTGATTTGCAATGCGAAATTAGAGCGTCATAATTTTCGGATATGGGCAAATAATATGTTCAAGTCTCTAGTTCTATCTGGACCCTTCTCGGCAACGACCCAATCTTGGGTGATTTCTTTCATATTAAGCGAGACAAAATTACATAATTTAATATCTACATTCACAGGCGGCCACCTCTCTTGTTCCTCCTATTCTTCTACTTCAAAATTCGTACCATCTACCTCTAAATCAACTCATTTCCAAAAATATCAAGGCCTATTTTCAAATTGAATGTTAATCCTCGGTGGCGGGAGTTCATCTTCCCTAGTATTTTCCCCAATCATTCAAGAATTCCTCCATTACTGGCTATCTTGTTTATTCTCTGACTTTAGGTAGCGTCACAGGATATTTTTTGTCACTTTTCTCAATTGGGTTTCAAAAATTGAATGAATATAACTAATATTTATTCATCTACTTCTGGCCTCCAATTATTCTTCACCATTACAGAGAACAATTGCTCCGTCATCGGTGCGAATTATTTCAAACAAGACCAGATTTCAAAGAACCTGACGGACCTCACATGTGATAATTAGCAAGGTCAGACTTGACGTTATGTGATATCCAAAAATAAGGACGGAGCCAAAGCTGCCGCCGCGGTGACTGCTATTTTCTCTGTGTAAATTTAAGCGATGTCAAAATAGCCACTGGAAACACTGATCGTGAAAGTGTCCCTTCCTGAACTAATCATCCCAAGCTGCCACTATATAAGGCCACCTTCTCTAGGATTTCGAGAGACCTTACATTCCCTAATAATCACTAGCCTCCTTTCACCAACGCAATACCCCACTCACCCCATTGACTTCCTTCAATGTCTGATTTCGGAGATAATAACTCAGACTCCCCATCAGCTACACGTTCTTCACTGGGTCGTCGCCAACGGGTTGAAAATCCACTGGAGCTTGGGCCTAGAAAGAAGACGTCAGTACCTCCTTAATACTAAGTTCCCCCTTACTCATAATGACAACCAGATGCAAGAAGGATTTATTTGTTCATCATGGACGGCATTTCGGTCGCACGATCCATGGACTTTGCCAAGTCTATGTGATTCTCATACATGGGATTGACCAACGAAATGAAGGGATTACATATGAAAGTTTAACAACAGCAAAGTAAGTACTCCTAAATACTTTAACGAATCTTTTTACTCAAATCTATTATCAAAGGGAGCGGCTTCAATTTCAAATCTTCAAGCGTTTGTTGAAGATTCCTGGGGTGTTGGAAAAGATTGCTGCTGGAGATGACGACGACCTTTTTGACTGTGCCGAACAGGTAAATACCACATTTTTGGGTTTTAATTCCTCACAACGAATAATCCAGATTCAAAAAGGTATTTCCTGTGCAAGATCGGATGATACGAAGAGCCTAAAGGGCACGATTCTCGACTGGATTATCCCCCCCCATTGTGCCCCCAACCCACCATTGCACCGAAATGCCAAAACAAACCGTGGCTTCAATCATGATATAACAGGAGCTCTCTTGTGTCCTGCTGGAATGGATTGGAAGGATATTGAGTAATGTTTTTTTATGTCTGCCGCTATTCCCTTTCTTAACCCAACTAGAGTGCAACAGAAACTCAAAGCAAATGGGTACAAGATCACTGGAGCAAACTGGCCCATTTTTTTATATGAAAATTATACATATGATGCTAGGAATCCCTGGCTTGGTCTCCTTCGTAGTATGCTTTTGGTAAAGGTTTGTTTAAATACAATATTATTTCCATTTTTGATAGCTAAATTTTTCTATAGGGCTTTAAACACATATTCACTTCTCCAAGCTCCGTCAATGAAGAGCCCAAGGCTACTCGAGCGGGTAATGCCCGAATTCATGGGATGGAATCAGTCACTTTTGGATCTATTGCATATATAGCGACGCAGGTAACCAAATATTTTTGACAACATATTCAACACTAATCCTTTTGATTAGATTCGCTTTGCAATGTCACCCGCGACTACCTTCTCAAGGACTGATCAAAAAACCGATTCAGAACGTTTCTATAATACCATTCTAGACTTGCTGAATGATCCAGATGAAATCCAAGAGATCAATGAGCTAATGGCTTGGTGGAACAAGTGAGCACTAATTTATCTTTTGTGACTGGCCAGTAAATATCCAATTATTTTCAGGCAAATTTTTGGAGGCTCGCTGGCAATCCAAGACGAGTTGCCTGCCGACAGTCCCTTGGCACAGATTCGCAGGAGGCGTGCTGCTCTCAAGGCAGCCATGCAAACCAGTCAAGAACTTGGAGACGAGGAAGATTTCTAGATTTTTTTATTGCAGTATCAATTTATTTCTTACATCACCAATGCTTTTGCTATTTGTATCTCTTTCCCTACGAACATGGGAAACCTGTCAATAATTAATATCTACTCTAATAAATCAATTTTATTGTCCCAAAAAATCCGGTTCCAATATTAGAAAAAAATTTTCAACCAGCCAATCATTCCTCCCCTAATGTATCAGCTGTATCAGCCAGCCTTTCCTTCCAATGGCTGGAATACAGAAATTCATTTTCATTCGCTGCAATGCTGCTCATATTTGTAAATACTGCTATTTTTCCTCACTCCGTTACAGGGTTGTCTGATCTGACAACCCCGTAAATCTCTATTAACCATAGATAATATTTAGCACCCTGACAAATAATAATAATTGACACCAGAATTGCCCACCGTGGTATATTCCAGTGTTTCTGAACATTCCCGTAACACTGACTTGAAAAGGCAAGTGCTGGGCTGGGCACCTTTCGCTTATATGTGACATCAAAGCCTTGGAATTCGGATCACCATATGACACACCGACAAATATGATATTCTCTGGTAGTTCTTGTCTACTTCGTGATTCCGCTAGGTGTAGGCAACTTATACCAGAATTATTTTTCTTGACAAGCTACCCAAGTTTGATATTTGCCCTGTCAATTATACAATCCTGCTGACCTATTATAATAGCTACAAACTGTATCTACAATTATATTCTCCGGCATCTCTTGTATGCTTCATAACTCAGGGAGGGGGTAGATAAATTATGTCAGCATTATTATCGTCGATAAGATATATATAATTTTGATATGTGTATTGTTATTTATATAATATTGCTAACCTATTTTCATAGCTGCCAACTATATCTACAATTATATTCTCTGGCACCTCTTGTCTGCTTTGTAAGTCAGATAGGGCTAGATAAATTACGCCAAAATTAGTATTGTTCATAAAATATCTAATGTTGATATATGCGATGTCAGTTATGTCATGTTGCTAACCTATTATCATCGCTACCAACTGTATCTACAATTATATTCTGTGGTATATATGTTGTATCGCCAAGGTATGATATTTTATTACAATTACTATCAGCATGGGACAACTTTACCATTACCCGAAAGGCGGTCACTTCTTGCTCAAATGTATCATCTAGATGATACTTTTGGAAATATATATCTAGAGGTATAAACCCTGAAAATTTTATATATCATTCTGATACATATTTTATCTCTTATTATTATTATAAGGCTATATAAGACATTGTGCTTTTTCCCCCAATTCCCTGATGACACTCATCAATCCCACTCGATAATATATTTCCACCTAATGATTAACAAGGCTAGCATCATCGTCGAGATCATGTACATCCCTCAAAAGTGAATGCTTAGTATGACGTCGTTGTCCGGCAGGCAACATTTATCCCGATGAAGACCTGCGAGTGTGTTGTTACATGTAGGAGAGGAGGAACGAGGTTCCGCGTATCACGCTGGAATTGAAATGGGACGATAGAATGATAGTCAAATATGTAAATGAAGCTTTGCCAGAATGTGCTTTGGCGAGACTCAAGGCCTAGGTTGCATGGCCCTTTACCCCTCAAGGCCTTTATAGTTCGAACTCGCGAATACATCCTTCGGGTCCTAGAAATTGTGAATCCGTGACCGGCCTACTTAGTATTGACCTTGAGAGCGGCGAGTGGGCAAGTACGAGCATTATACATTTGGCAACACGATACGAATTCGCAGAGTCGCACCATAAGCCCCATATCTTGTAAACGCACTTTGACAAGTTGGTGGTGCTGTAAGGGGAACCCCCTTACCGACTTCCTTTTCACTTTTCCGACTCACCTTTCCGAACCCGACAAGGTTCCCGACCGCACGAACGTTCGCGAACGCTCACGTTACCGAACCCCCACTCCCCGACTCCTCATTTACCGACTCGTCACTACCGACTACCACCCCGAGTCAAACCCGACTCACACACTCGCTATACCACCTTCGTTTACCACCGCACTCATTACCGACCCCGCCCCGTCGTTCCCGAACGTACGCGCAACTTGTCGGGATCACGATGGCGCGCCCACGTGACCCTCTACCGACAACGCGTGTCGTCGTACCGTTCCGGGAACGTGTAGTTAATGTAGGAACGTCGTATATAACATGTATGAGCTGGCTGGAGGACCCTTAGAGTATTCTCTTAGGATTCCCTCCACCAGGTATGTAGTATGTGTACCATACAACGAATAGATTAACTTAGGATTCCCTCCACCAGTCCGACTTGAATTCCCGACTCGGGTCTCCCTCACTCGGTCTCCCTCCCTCGGAATTTCCTTGGTCGGTAACTCGGCGAAGTTGCCCTAACAGTAGAATACTCTCCCCAACGAGAGGCCATAAACCGCGCAAACGACGCACAGAGAGAACCGACAAGGACAGACCGCGGAAAAAGCTCTGCACTCGTTTCGCACGACTTATCCCCTCACCACACGAGAACAACAACCGCATTCCGAACGACACAATGGAAGAAGCCGTCGCCCGAATGCAACAGCTAGAAACCGAGTTCGGTCGAATGCGCGACCACGTTCTCAAACAGTCGGAGGACATAGAAAAACTCACCCGCAATCTTCAGACGCTGATGGATCGCATGACACCCGCACCCGCACCTGCCCCTCAACGCGCCGCACCACCACCACCCCCGAGTCCGAGTGTTCGGTCTCAAGCGATACCCTCTCCGCCACCCTCAACCCCAATACCGGTATTTCAGGCGGAAACCCGACTCAAGCCATCCTCCCTCCGCCCAGCTCTGCCCCTGACCTTTGACGGGTCGCGCACCAAAGGCCGCGCGTTCATCCAAGCGTGCGAGCTCTACATCAAATTAGTACCGCACCAATTTGAGGACCAGTTGGCGGGCGTGCGATGGGCGTTCACATTTATGCAAACAGGTCGGGCATATCTCTTCGCGGACAGAGCACTTCGGTACGAGGAACAGCATGGCGAACCACGGTACACTGCATGGGATGACTTCAAATACGACTTCGCGGAGAACTTCTACGTCCAAGGCGAAGCGCAGAAGGCCATGACCCGACTGGAAACCGCGCTCTACCACCAGGGAAATCGGTCGGTAGATGAATACACCGACGAATTTAGGGATCTGGTCGACAAAGCCGGCTATAAGGAGGGCCTCACCATCGTGGTGAAGTATCGGAAAGGACTCAGCCCAGCAATTCAGTCCCAGATTGCAATGATGGCACTCGGCCGACCGGGAGACAGCGACCCCGAGGGCTGGTACGCTACCGCTATGAAGTGCGACGAAAACCGACTGGACAACGAAGCCTTCATGAGCACTCGGCCGACGAGGAACCCGACAACAGTTCAACCGGGATTCTCTTTCGCAAAGATACCGACTAGGGCAATACCCCGACCCGCGCCACAGGCAAACCCGCCGCCGCCACGCGCATTCCCCGCCACCATCTCAACCCTACCGCCAGGCGTCCCGATGGACATAGACGCCAACCGACAACGCGGCCGAACGACCCTATGCTTCCGCTGCAACGAACAGGGGCACCTTAGGCGGGATTGTCCCCGAGCGTTCGACACGCGGTACATGACGATGGAGGAGCGACAGGAATGGATTCAGGAGGCCTTGGCAGACCTTGACGCACAAATAGCGCAGAACCGAGTCGTGGAAGGGGCGGCGGGAGACGCAGCGGAAGGAACAGAGGAGAATGGGGAGGATTTTCCGACTCGCAGCGGGTGAATAGTACGCCCCTGCTGACGAGCGGTAGTAGATACGAGTGTCTTACTGTGGATGAAATATATAACCCGTTAGACACTCCCGAACCCACTACCGAAGTCGTACCCCCATCCCCGACAAGTCGGAAAACTCGAATCCCGCGTTGGGAACGCAGACTCCCGAAAGAGTACAAGGTTGCAGCAATCCCAGGAACCAGGTCGCTAGACCTCAAGGTCGAACTCCAAACCACTGACACCGGAGAAACCTTTAGCACCGTCGGCCTAGTGGACTCGGGGGCCACGGGATTGTTCGTCAGTCGGAATTTCGTCCAAAAACACCGACTAAGTACGCGGAAACTCCAACGACCCATCCCCGTGTACAATGTCGATGGAACCGCCAATGAAGCGGGGTCGATCAGCGAAGTGGCGGAATTAGTCCTACGGTACAAGGGTCACTCGGAGCGCACGACCTTTGCTGTCACCCATCTGGGAACCCATAGCCTCATCCTTGGCTACACTTGGCTCAAGGAGCACAACCCGGAGATAGACTGGGCCACGAATGAGGTCAAACTCAGTCGATGCCCAGCCCAGTGTCGGGTTTGCACCGAAGAGATCAAAGCGGAAACTAAGGAGAAGCGAAGAACGGGAGAACGTCTAAACGCATGCCGAGCGGGACTCTTCCCGAACGCGGGTACCGACGAAGGAGAAGAATCCGACACCGACTCAGAAAACCCGAACCCTCTCTCCGAGTTACTAGAGGAGGGCGATCGGATTTTTGCAGTGACACTACACCCACCCGACCAGTCGGGAAGCACGACTAGAGGTCCACAGGAAATGTGTAGAGCAATCCCGAACATCTCCCAACGACTAGCCGAGGCCTTCCATCGCAATTCGAAACCCGTTCGGACATTCCATGAGTCGGCCCCCGCCTACCTGCACGAGTTCGAAGACGTATTCTCTAAAACATCGTTTGACGCACTTCCCGACAAACGCCCATGGGACCACGCCATCGAACTGATTCCCGACTCGAAGGCCCGCTCATGCAAGGTGTACCCCCTGTCGGTAACAGAACAAGAGGAGTTGGACAAGTTTCTGGAGGAGAACTTGTCGTCGGGACGCATTCGCCCCTCGAAATCACCAATGGCCGCCCCCTTCTTCTTCATTAAGAAGAAGGACGGGTCACTCCGACCAGTCCAAGATTACCGAGTACTCAATGCCATGACCATCAAGAACGCATACCCGCTACCTTTGATTTCCGAACTCATCAATCAGCTACGCGGAGCCAAGTATTTCACCAAGTTAGACGTTCGGTGGGGATACAACAACGTTCGGATAAAGGAAGGGGACGAATGGAAGGCGGCATTCCGCACGAATAGAGGCTTGTTCGAGCCGCTGGTAATGTTCTTCGGGCTAACGAACTCACCTGCGACGTTTCAAACGATGATGAACGAAATCTTTCAGGACCTCATCGCAGCAGGAGTAGTATGCGTGTATATTGACGATATACTCATCTACACGAAAACCCGAGCAGAACATCAAAGCATTACTCGGGAAGTACTCAAACGTTGTCGGGAACACAAACTCTTCCTCAAACTGGACAAGTGCGAGTTTGAACAGGAACAAATTGAGTACCTGGGACTCATCATCTCAGAGGGTAAGACGGAGATGGACCCGGTCAAAATTAGTGGGATCGTGGAATGGCCGACTCCGACTAACAAGAAGGAAGTACAATCTTTCCTAGGATTCACTAACTTCTATCGTCGGTTTATCGAGGGATTCTCTCACCATGCGCGCGCACTCTTTGACCTTACGCGCAAAGACGCGGTATGGAAGTGGGGCGAAGCAGAACAGTCGGCCTTTGACGAATTAAAGGCGCGTGTATCTTCCCGACCCGTACTGATGTTTCCCGACGACGATCGCCCATACCGGGTGGAGGCCGACTCGTCGGATTTTGCAACAGGAGCAGTACTGTCCCAACTCAGTCGGGAGGACGAAAAATGGCACCCGGTGGCCTTCATGTCAAAAAGCCTCAACTCGGTGGAACGTAATTACGAAATCCACGACAAGGAGATGCTAGCCATCATTCGGGCATTGGAGGAATGGAGACACTTTTTGGAAGGCGCCCGACAACCGTTCGAGATTTGGACCGACCACAAAAACCTGGAATACTTCCGGTCGGCACAGAAACTCAATCGTCGACAAGCCCGCTGGTCCCTGTACTTATCCCGATTCGACTTCTCACTACACCACAAACCGGGACAAAGTATGGGCAAGCCAGACGCACTCTCGAGGCGAGCGGACCACTCGAACGGCGCGGAGGACAACAAGGACGTCATCCTCCTGAAACCTGAACTGTAAGGGCAACTCCGGCGTCGACCGAGCTGCGGAAGTCCGAACAACGAATACCGAGTTAAGGGAGTCGGGGTCGGGAATTCCAACGCGGGAATCTGGCGGAGGGGATCCTTAGTAAATGTATTCACTTGTAACTACAGATATACTACTTACCTGGCGGAGGGGATCCTTAGAGAATTCTCTAAGGGTCCTCCAACCAGGTGTACAGTCTATATACGAGGTTCCTACATTAACTACACGTTCCCGGAACGGTACGAGGACACGCGTTGTCGGTAAAGGATCACGTGGGCGTGCCCCAGTGATCCCGACAAGTTGCGCCCGCGTCCGCGTTCGGGAACGTCCAACGAGTGTCGTGAAAGGGAGCGGGGATGGTAACGAATGTAGTGTGAAAGAATGTGTGAGTCGGGTTTGACTCGGGGTGGTTGTCGGTAATGACAGGTCGGTAGACGTAGTCGGTAACGGGAGTCGGGATTTCGCTGAGCGTCACTGAGCGTTAGTTTGGTCGGGAATGTAGTTGGAAAATGAGACAAGGAGGTCGGTAAGGGTGTTCCCCTTACATGAACTGTTTGCGGTACGCGCATTAGAAGGGATGAGAGCGGAAGGAGAGGAAAGGGACATTCTGAAGGATATCCGACGCGGAAATCGAGGTGGACACTTGGAGGACTCGGTGGCAGAGGCGGCGAAAAAACTCCGACAAGGAAAGAGCAAGGCGGTACACAGCGCCGAGTGGCGAGAGGAACAGGAGGTACTGTATTTCAGAGGTCGGGTTTACGTCCCCAACTTCGCAGACCTCCGCCGACGCATCGTACAACAACACCACGACACTCGGATCGCGGGACATGCTGGACGCTGGAAAACACTGGAGTTGGTATCCCGAAACTATTGGTGGCCGCAGATGTCCCGCTACATTGGTCAGTACTGTCGGACATGCGATTTATGCCTTCGAACCAAAGCACAGCGCCAACTTCCAATCGGAGAACTCAGACCACTTGAAATCCCGACTAGTCGGTGGGAAACGATTAGTGTAGATTTTATCGGTGCGCTTCCCGAATCGTCGGGATTCGACGCAGTTATGGTGGTAGTGGAATCGGTAGCAAAAAGGTCCCATTTCATTCCGACCCACACCACGATAACCGCTCTTGGGGCAGCCCGACTGTATCTGAAGGAAGTATGGAAGCACCACGGATTACCGAACGCGGTCGTCTCCGACCGGGGACCACAGTTTGTAGCGGAATTCACACAAGAACTCTACCGACTCCTTAGCATCAAGTTGACCGCGTCCACTGCTTACCACCCCCAAACAGATGGACAGACCGAGCGGGTAAACCAAGAACTTGAGCAATACCTGAGGTTATTCGTCGGAGAACGACAGGACGACTGGTCTGAGCTACTACCACTCGCCGAATTCCAATACAACAATCACATCCACTCGGCGACGCAACACACGCCATTCTTCCTAGACACGGGACGCCACCCACGGATGGGATTTGAACCCCAGCCAGCAGAAACCCGACTAGTGTTGTGCCGGTCGAGGCTTGAAGCCCAAGCCGAGCCCAAGCCGGCCCTCTGCAAGCCCGACCCGACCCGACCCATGAGACGGCTTAGGGGGGCCCAAGGCTCGGCTTGGGATATAGTCAAGCCCAAGCCTACGGCTTGAGCCCCGGCTTGCTGATGTTAGCCAAATGGCACAAATAAAGATAATATTGTAAATTTATGGTCAGTTTTTTTTGCCTCAAGTTACCTTAAGCTCATTCTGGATGGAGGGCAAGAATACTACTTACAAACACCAGACGCAAAGTGTCGTCACAAGTCACGTGTGCTGGGTGTAGTGGCTGATTTTTTCGTGGGATAAAAAAATATACTATAATACTGTAAGCCGGGCCTGAGCCCAAGCCGACCCAAGCCGAGCCCAGGCCTGGTAGTTGGGTCGGGCTTGAGTTTTCTGTAAGCCCAAGCCCTATAAGCCTGACCCAAGCCGGGGCTTTCAAGCCCGACCCGGGCCGGCACAACACTAAACCCGACTTGAGACAGTCGGGGAGTTCACCGACCGAATGAAGTCTACGCTGGAGGAAGCCCGATCTGCACTGGCCAAATCTAAGGACGATATGGCGCGATATTACAACCGCCGACACCGACCCACACCTGATTACAAGGTCGGTGACTTGATGTATCTGGACTCCACCGACATCCCCATCAGTCGGCCGACAAGAAAACTGGCTCATCGGTATGTAGGGCCTTACCCGATCACAGAACGGATAGGTACACACGCATACCGACTGAAACTACCGAGGTCTATGGCGCGCATCCACCCGGTGTTCCATGTTGTGAAATTACTGCCCGCACCCGCCGACCCAATCCCGGGAAGAAGACCGACAACAGTTCCGCCGCCTGTGCTGGTAGACGGCGAGGTGGAGTACGAAGTGGGAGAGATACGGGATAGTTGGATCAGCAGGGGGAAGTTGTACTACCTCGTATCCTGGAAAGGATACGGGTACGAACACAACTCTTGGGAACCCGCCGAGAATGTTCATGCAGATGAACTGGTCAGCGAGTTCCACAAGGCAAACCCTCGAGCACCCCAACGACTCCCGCGTGCCCAATTCGACTCCATCCCGTTTCGACCATTGCGCGAGGCCGCACAATCCTAGAGGGGGGGTAATGTAAGGGGAACCCCCTTACCGACTTCCTTTTCACTTTTCCGACTCACCTTTCCGAACCCGACAAGGTTCCCGACCGCACGAACGTTCGCGAACGCTCACGTTACCGAACCCCCACTCCCCGACTCCTCATTTACCGACTCGTCACTACCGACTACCACCCCGAGTCAAACCCGACTCACACACTCGCTATACCACCTTCGTTTACCACCGCACTCATTACCGACCCCGCCCCGTCGTTCCCGAACGTACGCGCAACTTGTCGGGATCACGATGGCGCGCCCACGTGACCCTCTACCGACAACGCGTGTCGTCGTACCGTTCCGGGAACGTGTAGTTAATGTAGGAACGTCGTATATAACATGTATGAGCTGGCTGGAGGACCCTTAGAGTATTCTCTTAGGATTCCCTCCACCAGGTATGTAGTATGTGTACCATACAACGAATAGATTAACTTAGGATTCCCTCCACCAGTCCGACTTGAATTCCCGACTCGGGTCTCCCTCACTCGGTCTCCCTCCCTCGGAATTTCCTTGGTCGGTAACTCGGCGAAGTTGCCCTAACAGGTGCTTTGGGAGACATCGTAGACTCCCCCCCCTTTCGGACTTATTACGCGTATGTCCCCCTCCCTCCCAGCTACTTGCATATGATGAGTTTTCCACGGGGAGACGTGCATTTTAAAGTGCACTATGGCCTCGGATTATATCGCAAGTTTGCCTTTAGCGATTAGCGCCACACTTGAGATGCCCGGGGGTTTGAAAGCACAACATTAACTTCCTCTCTTTGCTTTCTCCCATCTCTCCCTTTCTTCCTCTCTGGCCCCTCCCCCAATTTCTCGTTGTAGAGTTAATTGACCCCTACTTCAGTCTTCAACTATAACCGATCTTTCACGTTCGTTGAAACCCCCCTAACTTGGCTTGACGTCTGCTTCCCTGAAACACCGAAAGATACTATGCACAGCAATATTCGGTCCCCTATGGTTTTGGCGATGTGCTTGCGAGGAGGATTAGGTTGTTTGGATTTGACGGACATGAACGGTAGGTTCCGAGTTCGAAGTATTGAAAACTCGGCATATTCGAAGTCCCGTCGTGAGCATTCAAAAACGACCACTGTTGTTGCAATGATGGCTGAGTGTAGATTCAATTCGAGCCGGAGATAGCCGATCCAATGATGGGACAGTCAATTCAATCTATTTTCGGTTCCCCAATCTCTTTATTCCCTGGGACCTGTGCATGTGAGCGAGCTCCCTATTGGATACGCACTCACCTTGATGGATTTCCCATATAGCAAGGCAATCAGATTAACCCAGATCTGCCATGTTTGCAACGGCCCACACCAACCAATCGGGATCGTTGTTCCGAACTATAAACTCCATCCATGTTTACTAATCTCTCATTGTGATGAGGTCTGACGATATGAGAACGGCTGAAATAAGCCCTCTAACGATAAACCTCTTGGAGCGTGAGGCAGAACTACTTCTCCACAAGGTAAGGTGCAAATTGTACAGTCATTATAACAGGAGACAGGGGTTATTTGAGCGTCCATAACTGAGTTGAAGTTCGGCACCCACCGAAGACACCATTCCTGCTGTCGTATTTTTTCGCTGGAACAGGTGATTGTTGTACCAACGGGATGTATCCGCTCCGAAATCCAGCAAGGGTCACAAAATTGCGTTATATAAGGTATAGAGCAGAAATTCGTTGGTTCATCACTCTTTGTACAATCCTGTAAGCGATCATCCCGGCAATGAACACCACTTCCAATCCTCACATGCTCACCACAATCGGCCATCGTATGACGGAATATAATATGAACACTAGCATATACACATTGATCTATGGTAAGATCTTTTTAAAACTATGTACTAATCAATGCTAAAATATCACGTTATACAGGTCTATTCATGGTTTTATATGTACAGTCAGTTATGGTATATCTGTTTGTCTCAATCTTACATACTTTTTGGACCTAGAGTAACTTGAATTTTAGGAAAAAAAGACATCAGAAGACCGGTCGAATGTTCCTAATTAGCTCTGTGACCTTCGTATTAGCCACAATAAACGAGGGTATCCTACTTGCAACCTCCAACGCTTGGGTTGGCCTGGTGTTTCTTGAGCATCAAAATTTATCTCTATCGGAGAAGCTTGTCTCGGCGAGGCGCAAACTAAATACAATTACAATCATATTTGAAACAATTGTGCACATTCATGTGAGTGTCCCCTATCCAAAACAGTTCGGAGGTTATTGAAAAACTTGCCATGGATAATCAGATGATCATAAATGATGCTATTGTCATCTGGAGGGCATTTACCTTGATCCAACACGGATTCAGGTTACTCTTACTACTTCCTATGCTCCAGCTTCTAGCATTCATTGGTATAAAACATACCACTAGGTCATCTATTCCGCAACACTTATGCAATAATTGAAAGTTGTTTCCCTTATATCTATCGTTTACCGCATTCAAGATTCCCGGCCATGGGAAAATGACTTTTTGTTTCACCTTTTCTGGTCCAAACTCGTTCTGTCTCTAGCAACGAACGTAACAGCTACCGTAATGATCGCTTATGTGTATGAGTGAGCGTGTTTATTTTTGGGTAGGGTGCATACTTATACTTGATAGGTTGCATAGAAGGACAATGGTATCTGGTTTCGGAGCCCACTCAAGAACTCAAATGGAAAAAGTATTGGTGATGTTTGTGGAGTCTGGGGCTGTGCTTTGCATTTTGCAAGTGGGTTTAAAATATTCGCATAATCGCAACGGTTGATGATCAGCTTTGGCCATTTTGTAGGTCATCAATATTATATTCGAAGCTCGTCACAAGTACTGGAAAGAGCAACAGAGAAGAGGGTATTTGTCCGTCACTTTCCTGTCAATTTATAGTGGCCTTGTCGTAAGCCACAAATAATCCCTTAATTCTGTTGGTGAAACTTACCTATATTCTGATCAG
The DNA here is from genome assembly GCA_037014335.1 of Collybia sordida. Lineage (NCBI taxonomy): Eukaryota > Fungi > Basidiomycota > Agaricomycetes > Agaricales > Clitocybaceae > Collybia > Collybia sordida. The sequence goes on from JAYKXK010000002.1 coordinate 269,606, forward strand.
GCAATGTACCCCACCATGGTGGCTCTACTGGCGAATTACCAACTCAATGTGGATAGCACGTGTTGGCTAGAGCCCACTGTGCACGTAAACCAAGGAGGAGACTCCAATAATCTGGAAATGATACAGTTCGCCCACGTTGATGTACCCGAACGATGCTCGAGGGGAACAGTAGAGTAATTTTAGCAGCATGTTGAATGCTATATAGTGCCTCCAACTCGTACATTACGGTGTGCTCCTCCCAATCGGTTTCATATGCCAAACGAGCACAATTTATTTGGGAAGAAGTTCGAATTGCCAACGGGAGAAGAGGGGTAGGTAGGCCATAGTAACAATTCGCGCGGATTCTCATCAACGTTCCTTACATCCTCCCCATGTCTCCTCAATGATTACTCTACTTGATCAAAGGGCCAGTAAAATGTGAAAAGAAATCCTATGAAGGCCTATGTACAGCTGTCCACGGCAATAGACTCTGATAGGGGTATTAATCCAATATTTTCCATATTGATATGTAGGCATAGGGGGAACAACTAGCTTGTTTGCGCAGATTATAATGATAGAATTTAGACATGATTGTCATAGATCTGAGTTGGAATACCCTATTAGAGGTCTTTGATAGATCTGGGTCCGAGAATAGAGCATAATAGGCCAGATAATATGCAGTCCTGATTTTGTATACCCCCCTGGAGTAAAAGGTTTCGAAATGAGTGCTGAAGCCAACGACTGCCGAATGTTTGGACTTATTTGGCCACCAGGTTCGGATGTCTGTTGTCTATCTCTTCGAGTTTTCGTGAAGTGTCCTGTGCTCGAGTTTATCCTTCCTGGTGGAATGCATTGAATGTTCGTAGATAAAAACCCACTATTATATTCAATTCAAGTCTTCAAGGAGGATAATTTATTTTATTTCTATGTGAGCGAAGGGGAATTTCCGGTCTTTGCCGTTCGTGCCTTGATCGTTGATAAGGACTAGGGACTGGAATGGATTCATTAAATTCGGATATACCCGTGGCGGATCAGCTACCGGATGCACTAGCTAGTGATCCGTGGATATATGCGGTTAACCGTGGATACCGTGGATACCGTCGCCTATTTATCTCTATTTATTCAATAACTCTAAAGTTTTGATGGGACTGTGATTTTTACATCATTGCCATTAGTAAATTTAATATTTATCTTTATTTCTCGAAAATTTGATACCATTTCGATCAATTTGTCGGTCACGCGTTACGCCTACCCTAAAATTTGGTGAAATGTCCCACGTGTTCCGGGTCACAGGGTCAAATTGGTGATTGATATGGTTAGAAAACTGGAATTTGTACTTGTGACCAAAGGCAAAAGTATAGCAATCAACAGTAGTTTAGTATACAATTATATTCCATGTCTTTTCCAGGAATTTGGTGCAGAATTGGACCAGCTACACTCACTTATTGCTTGAACAATGGGTGTATGCCTAATTTGGCAGCGGATCAGCGGATACTACCGGCAACTGTGCTTATATAATCCACGGTTGCTAAATCCGTGGATCGGCTGCGGATGGATACCGGTCCGATCCATACCAGTCCCTAATAAGGACCAAAGAGGTTAGACTTGTTTAGACCTCGGTTCTTGTCGATGTGCCCACACAATTATTTCTTTTTTTTTTGTTGAGCCAGCACTCATTCTCAACGGCTCAAAAGTCTGGGCGGGATATTCTACTTCAGGACTAGGGAGTAAAAAAAAGGTTGTATGGTGAAATGGAACCTGGTATGTGCTTATTACGTTCATCCCAACGTCAACGAAGATGCCCTAACCATGACCATTAGGGGGCCCTAGAACTTTGTCGAATAAAGAGGTACGCGTTCAAATTTGGTTTTTGGTCCATACATAAAGGATAATTCTCATACCTTTTCCAAAAGGTGCCAGTTTCACCATTGACACGCGGCTCGCAAGCCAAAAGACCATCTCTTGATAATGGAAAAGACGCAAGACCTCGCCGTGAGATCTCTTCTCAATCGCCGACACCAAGTGATAGGTCACCCCCGAAGCACCGTTACCCTCTACGACATAGGGGTCAACCGCGACCATCTCTACGCGAATCCCACCCGGGGCTTTTCTCAGATTCGGAAGATGAAACATCAGAGGACGATGCGATAATGATAGAGGAGGATATTATAACGATAGAGGATTCACCCGTTCCGTCACTGCCGCCGAATTCCCATACGAATACCAGTCAGACGGATCAACGAAACAGACCGAAGCCCCTCCCTCTTCCTCCCAAACCACCTTCACGTAAGATCGGTGCCTCGAATCATACACCCTCTGCTACAATTGCTGAAAGGTTATTCAAGTTGCCATTACCAGGAGCCCGACAACTACCCCTCCCAAGTTCCTCACAAATCAAGATCAAGCAGGAGCCGGAAGTGATTTGCCTTGACATTGAATCAAGTGCCGCGTCGACCGGCTCATCAACCAAAGCTCCGGAACCGACTCAAATAGAGTCTTTCAGAGAAATTATAGAACAATATTTGAAAAGTCAGCAGGAAGGATGGGATTCGGCTCGTACTGTACAGGATGCACCCAACGAGGGAGGGAAGAATACCGTTGATTCTGCAAAAAAGTCAAGTTCTTCTGGACAGGGGGGTGGGAGTACGGATGCGATGGACGTCAGTGATGGAGGAAGCTCGTCAACTGCTGCACCTGCCCCGTCACTTCACTTTTCCCTTACCACACCCTCGGAGATACAGGAACCCATTTCAAAGCGGAAACGCCCACCTGAAGCACAAGACGAACCTCCTCAACCGCGACCGCCCGTCAATCAAAATCCATCCAATAATGCAACACTCCCCGAAATACACGGGGCGCTCTCACAAGCCCCCGATTCGGAAGAGGAGACCCAAGTATCACAACAAATGCCCCCCACTCCTATTTCTCCAGGATCAAAGCGCCGAAAATACTCATACACGCAACATCCATCTCACTGGGCGCCCGATGGGAACGTTCTTGTCCAAATCGAACAAACTCGGTTCAAATTACATCGCAGCCGGCTAGCGAAGCAAAGTGGGTATTTCCAGCGTGCCCTCGAAAAGACTTCGAACGACTCGGTTTTATATCTCTCTGATACGGGAGTGACCGCTGCTGACTTCGAGGTTCTCCTCGATTCTTTAGAGGATTTCATGTACGTTACCACAAACCTCTCTTCCCTCCTCACTCTCAAGACGTATGACTCCAGGGACTACTTCTACACCACTCCCCCATTCACCACCGTCGCATCAATCCTACGAGCTTCCACACTCCTTTCCTTCGACAAATACGCAACGTGGGCACAACGCTACCTCGTCAACATGTGGCCCACCTCTCTATCCCAGCTCTCCACAACACGCACCCCATACGCTCTTGAAAGCCTAGCCCTTTCTCGCGAATTCGGGGTCACCCCAATTCGCAAACGTGTATTATACGAACTCGTGCGCACTCCACGGTTCGGGCAACCTCATCCAGCCAACACCTCACCATCATCAGAACAACTCAGACTCTCCCCAGCCGACCTCACCATCCTCAATTCCGTACGCGAGGAACTCATGATGCTCTGGGTAGACGCAACCGCCGCCCCATCCCGCTCCAGATCCGGATCTGTGTTGACTCAAGGCCTTTCTGTGTGTATCGGTGGAGACCGCGTCGCTACTTGTACGACACGCGAGGATGCCCTTGCGGATTCGGCTCACCTAGGGTTGGTCGTCCGGTCTGGGATCTTTCGTGATTTTATGTGGGATCCTTTGTGTGGGCTGCAGGCGCTGATGGAGCTAGATTGGTCGGGCGCGGGGTTTTGTGTTGGATGCGTAAACATTAGGAAGACGGTGTGGAAGACTATTAGGGAGAATATTTGGGAGAAACTTGATGTGTTGTTTATGTTGACGAGGACGGTGGGCAATGTGTGATTTGGTACTTGTTGAAAGTTGTTCATCTTGGGTTTGGTCTGTGATTGGGGGTTAGGCATGACTGCTTGGACGTTCGAGATACCCTGCCTGGTATTCTACAGTGGGTTGGAGCCGGGCCAAGACTGTAAAGATATTTTGGTTCGTAATCCACCCCTCAATGTACTCCTTCCTGATCCTTGTTTAAGTCACATGCGTCGAGAACCGAGTCCATGTACATTGATCAAAAGTTCATGTCCGCCCGCCCCAATTTAAAGTTAGGTTTCGTACTATATTACGTCCTTGATAATGTTAATAGGAAACGGGAAATCTCTCCCTCCCTGCTTAATTTCGACTTACTAGCATTTCTACAATCAACACGCCTGCCATCAGGTTTAGACACATGTGGTGCCATTTTGATATCTCTTACCTTTCTCAATGTCACACTCAATGACCCTCCGACTGTATACCAAGAGAACGAGGGGTGAATCATCCGATGGCTTAACGCTCCTTCACTCTGATTTCGCATCGGGTCCAGAAGTTGGCGATGGACCAGGATGGAGCCATTGTGAAAGACGATATCTCTCATATTTCCTACGGAGGTGGCATGACCCAACATAACCTGCCACATTTTCGAGTTCCCAAGGTTCTCTGATAAGGTTAGATACCAAATCTCAATCACCCCCCGCAAAAAACCCTCAACGCGTGGCTGAAGGCGCTTTTCAAATCCTCGGGACTGGTCGGCGAATTCCGGTTCATTTTTTGGCTCGAACTACCATGTCCTCTACTGATCAGCATGATACCAAATCAGCCCCTCACGAAATTACTCACATTGCTTTAAAAATCGAAGACATTATTGACCAAATACTCCTGAAGCTTGTTGAAGATGAAAACGCAAAGAAGAAAGATCTCCTCTCGATGGCACGATCTTGCAAAGCATTCAAGGATCCTAGTCTGAACCGACTATGGGAGAATATGAACAGCGTGAAACCATTGCTCAGACTTATCGATGGGATTGAAGAATCTCGGGGAACCCTGGTACGTCGATCATCTTGTTGCCTTATATTAATTCGAGTTTCTAACTTACAGTTATCGCGGCGCCAATCAGATTCTCGCGGATGATGTTGAATACGGAGAATTGTCTTTGCGTTTCCATGGCTATGCTAGACGCGTTCGCGTGTTGGAGTATGATCTGACATCCAACTTTGCTGACATCGACATTCCAACCTGGATTCGGCTAGCCCAAGTGGAGTATCCATTATTCCCCAACCTGACATCGTTGAAAATATCGTGCACATTAGTGGAGGATGCCGCCGCTACCCAGAGAAACAAAGCTCTACTCCTCTTGCCTGTTCTCGTGCGACTTTCGTCAATCAAAACGTTTACATTTAAAATTCCTTCAGTAACCAGCTACGAAGCCCGTTTCGAAGTCGGGCCCTTCCTATCGATTATGGGTGGTTACGGTCTCAGTATCGAGACCATAGATCTATCTGGAACATTTAATATCAAGCAAATAAGCAGAATATTGACAATGCACTCGTTGCGTTCTGTGTCGCTCCAATTAGCCCGCGATAGTGCTATTCCCGCTCTCCTCACTGCTATGGCTTCCCTCCCTCGGCTACACAGTCTACATCTAGAATACATGGGACTAACATCGAATAGCGCTGAGATGGGGAAGTGCTCATTTCGGGATTTACACAAAATCACACTTAGGGGTGGAACCTCGTTTGTGTCGCGTACGCTGGCATCGATGATATGCCCATGCATCGAACACATAAATGTCCACTTGCTATCTCTCAACATATCTGGGGTAACTGACGCCCCTCCAAGTCAAGAATCAATCCTACCATACCTTCGGCTATCTCGCTTCCCTACATTAAGAAATCTCTTCCTCAATTTATCAGGTTGTCTTCCCCCCTCTCAAAACGGACCACGACAAAATCGGTTGAATTTTGTAGCACCAATACTTCGAAACCGTAAGATCGAGGAGTTCGTAGTGACCTCCCTGGCTCCTGGGATGTGTTTCTCCAATCACGAGATCGTTGAGCTTGCCACCGCATGGCCCTTATTAAGGGTCCTGAGGATCGATCATCCGCGTTCCCCAGCTGAACAGCCTTCCTTTGATGCATTAGGTTATCTTGTCGCTCGGTGTCCCCACCTCTCAGAAGTCTCAATGACCCTGTGCGAGGGGGACATCGAGCGCATCAGTGATTACGTTACCCCAACGCCCGGAGTGAATGTGTGGGAATTGAATCTTCAACACACATCCGTCACCCAGTACGCTGTGATTGGGCGATATATCGATGAGTTATTCCCCTTTCTCAATAGGTTTACGATGGTCAGGCAACAAGATTGTACGTATGTGCGGGATATTATTTTCAAGGCCTGTAAGATTGTGAGGAGGGGGAAGCGTTACTTGAAGTAAAGAGATATACAAGGCTATATTATATTATAGGACACACGGTGTACTTAGATACGTGGGCGGAGAATTTTATCCATTTGCGTGTTCATTTACTTACACAATTATCAAGATTGACCAGAGGGGGCGCTGTCGCTTACGGTGTCATTTTAGCCACCGCGGCCTCGTTTCCTTTGTCTAGTAGATATTTTTACGTTGGAAGTGCCGCCTGGTTATGACACGCCGGCAGTAGTCATTACTTAAATAATTATAATTTTATCATGAGGTATAAGTAAATACACATCAAGGAGAAAATGTTATCGGTTGGCTCACTTCCATACTATTACCATCACCCCTATCTTGATATGCAACATACCGCACATGGAGAATAATACGCGAAGCCAATACACTGTGCATCACACGTAGGAGTCTAATAATACTTAATGAGTCGAAGTAATAATCTTGACTGAAGAAAGAAATGACATACGTCGCTAGGACACCGTAATACTCTTTCTATATTAGGTTTTCCCAATACTCAATGCCAAACCCAAATAGCAACAGGATACTTACAGGTCCCAAAGTTAAAACGAGGATGTAACTAACCGAAGCCGCTACATGTGGGGACATTTAGGATTTGAACCAAGGTCATATAAGTCAAGGCTTAAACTCACCAAAAATGAGGGCAAAATATAAAATGCCATCCCGGTATAGTACTGTCACAAGTGGATTACGGCTGTGACGATATTTTTGGATCCCCTTCCATATTGTCATAGAGAAGAAAACTATCAAATTAAATTGGACGATAGGAAGAAATTTTTTCGCGCATCGTTACTTACCTGTTTCATTCAATAATAGTAATACGAAAATAATAAACAATATGTCGCTGCCTTCGGCGTCAAAACAACCGTGGGTCCATAATAGTGGGTTACCATCTTCAGTTTGCAGGATGTGCATAAGAACATAATCAAAGGCAGAGATAATACTGACATTTGACAGAACGTATAACTATTGCCAAAATTGCAATCGTTGCGACATAAATGCACTGTGGGGAGGTCAGAACACGCATCAAAGAGATTAAGATGATGCTCACCACCTGAAACGTGGCTAAAGAGATAAAAATTGTGCGATTCATACTGTACAGAGCACATGTTCGAAGAAGCAAGATCACTCCAAGGTCAGAATCAGATGAGCACATAATCACAGGTTTGAATGTGGGTCACCTTCAGATACTAGAATGCCGAAGGACATTAACCCTACTAGATATGAGGCATATCCAACTGAACGAAAATAAATCCTCACAGTCTATCATTTGGTCCAAGACAGCACATGACTATAATATCGTTAACACTGGTGTGGAAAGAGCTTGTATGTCACACCTTGGATGATACGCCTGCGTTTAAATAATCTGGAGTGGATAATGGTCCATTTAATCCGTTAGAAGAAGTAAGAAATGATGACACACAAAAGATTGTTAACGGTACATCAATAAAAGGTCCGTAGCGGTTAAGGAAAAAGACAGCTTTTCCAGAAAAGCCCTTTGAATCCCAGACATGGTCAACCTTTGGAATGGTTTTATCTCTCGAATTATCAAAGAATGTTAAAAATTCTGACCTCAAGGTCCAGAGTCTCGAAGTAGTCAAAAATCTTGTGGATACCAATTATAAACCAAATTTCCATAGTGTTGATTCAAACATACGAGAATGGCAATGCTAGCAACTAATAACGAGCGCTTTAATCAGATTCATGTATTCTTGAATAACATAAAAACCTCACCACTCGTGTACTTACGGATGATAAATACATTTTCATCAATATTAGGTAGGCAATGGGGTTGCAATTAACTTACTCCAACAGATTGACGAGCATTTATTGCACTAAGAGCTGCTTCCATGGAATGATAAACAAGTTGTGGATGATGAAAAACAAGCACCTGACGCTGTCTCTACAATTTACAAACGATTATATAGTACAATAACCAAGAAAGCCATCACTCGTGTCATCTGAATTAGCTCAAAATCCAGAGCTGGGAAGTGGGTAGGCGGTTGGAGCTTGTCTTGCTCCATGAGTAGATGATGGCGGCACACATAGGTATAAATATATTATTTGAATTCCATCATGGGACTTTGTTAGATGCGAAACCTATTTAAATTGAGATCCCACTTTGATGATCTATCAAAGATGCAACCCAGTGGGGATCTCATTGATTACTCGTAGGTCTTTCCTGATCTTATCCAAATAATAAAGAGATCGGAGTAAGATATCAAAGTTATATTTATCGTATCTTCAAATCAACGGTGCCGCTTCTGATTGATACACATATCTGATCAGCTATCACCAGTCACTAACAAAACCTATATAACGAAAAAGGTCACCTTTGTTCCTCTCGCAGATGTCTGCCCATCGATGCCCAAGGGGTTCGTGAAACTCGTCAAGCTTCATACTCTACAAAACGCTTTATTCTGGGATTTAGTGCTCCCCAGCACCGCGTCAGACCAGTGTAGTTTGTTGAGATCATTGTGGGCGGTGTTGGGTTGAGTCATGGCTCATTTGATGTGGAGTAAGATCCTATCCTGAAAGTACGATGCTGGTCATGCTTTCCAATACTAGAAATAACTATTTTGTGGACTGACCTAGTGCCTTGCGAGCACGCTGCATGCTTGCTGTTCTCTGTGTAGCTAGGTATGTTCAAAGGGGCGAATACATTGTTCACATAGCAATATGCCAGCAGCTATTATGACAAGCCCAAGGGTTACAAGTTCACGTCGTTTACCACAATTTGTTAGGTATCTTACAAAAGTGTGAATCCGATGGTGGAACTTGGGGGTATACATGTTTCATCATTCTGAGTCTTGGTTTATCATACGTCAACAGCATCAATATTTCTTACCTTACCTGTCCTCGCATCCAATGGTATATAACCGTAAGGATCAGCAGACTTCTTTAGACAGACAAAAATGTAGGATACTTCTCATCGTCTCCACAAGTGATCTATAAATAGTTTTGTCACATCAGTTCGGAAAATTTAGTCTGTCGAGATGATGTAGCTCGTTGCTTTCACATATTGATGTTCTTCATCGTTACGTCTGAAGGACAGATGGGTGACCTACTTTCACATCCTATCTCTCATTACAATAACCCTTACTATAATAGAAGAGAAAAAATTCTGGTTAAGCGAGCCTTCTACTCAGTGTCGAGTCTCGACCCAGCATTTTATATCAAGCATAGCTGATGTTGTTGAGCGGCATCCATCAGCTGTGACCAACTAGACGTACAACTGTGGGCGAGGACTGAGTGATGCAACGGGTAGGTAATGACAGCGCTTCCGACCCTGAGAAGAGAAGTAGTAAGTGAGCTTGTTAAGCGATCCATAGTTATTAGGTGATTGCCCCTCTTTTATTCTTTGCCCACACACGACGCAGGTGTCGTTGGAGCTCTTGGTCTCCCTCCTCTCCTCTCTTCGTTCGTTCGTGTGTTGAGCTGCACTTCCTTGCCACTTTTACGCCGCCTTTAGACTATCAAGTCTTCCCTTCCACTCCTTGTTTTTCGGCTCCGTGGCACTGGAAGCCCATCCGTGTTTAATACACAACACCTATTCACCTCGAGGAAGAAATTGGACCTTTTGTTGATATCCACCGCAGATGCGCAACATCTACTCATCTTTCGGTGTTTCAAGCCCATTTGATCCCTCTAACCTCCACGTCACATCGCCAATCTTAAAACCTTTTACGTTGGGTCTCCTCCGCTTGACTATAGCATCTTACACCCTTGTTACCCTTGTTGTCACTGTAGTACACGATTCTATTGTTGATAACGCCGGTTCTAGGTATGTTCAAATGCTATTCTCATATCATTACATCGACTCAAAATATAACAGTTACTTCAGCTATTTTACTCATCTCACTTATATAGGCATCTGCGCCTATTTCTGGGCTGCTGGCGTTCAAACATTGTGCTTTTCTAGAAGGCTTAAGCAGCGGAAAGGGACATCACGATTGGAGTCAAGGGCCTCAGAGAAAACTGATTGTTGGAATGAGGAGAATTCGGTGATCTACCCGTTGCAAAGATGGCCCCGCCCTCTTCAAGCGTTGCATGTATGGTTACAGACTACGGTGCATGTTTTCCGTGAGTTTCATCCATCCGACTCATGAAAGCGCTCATAAAAGTATCTAGCCATTCTCGTAACCATCGTATATTGGTGCCTCCTCGCATCTTCTGAGTCATTCTCGACTCCTTATCAAGGTGTGTACTGATAATCCGAGCTTCTTAATTTCATCTCATTTTATCTCATTGACAAGCTTATTCCAACATCTCCGTTCATATTCTCAACACGGTTTTTGCCCTCATCGACATCCTCTTTTCGCGAAGCCCATGTGCGCCGTGGGCAATGCTACCCCTCGTCTTCCTCGCCCTAGCAGGATACCTTGGGGTTGCGTACCTGACGCATGCCACGCAAAATATCTACCGTAAGTTGTACCTTCCTATATGACCGTATGCTGATTTTCAGGTTTAGCATACGAGTTCCTCGACCCGACCAAAGCTCAGAATCTCCTTGCGGCTTACATTGTAGGCATTGCTGTTGCATATTGCATTATATTTATCCTCGTGCGTGGTGTCGTGACCCTGCGTAGCGGCGGACTACGAGTTTTGCGTTGGGGTTTCTGGCGAGGGACGGGACGGACAGATAGTGTGAATAATGAAGGTTTGGAAGATTGGGAAGAAGTGGAAATTCCTGGAAGAGAACACAGGCTGGCAAGTGTGAGCAAAGAGGAGGTGTAGGTCTATTTTTGTTTTAATTGTACCGATCTACCTCATGTGAATATGCGTTGTGGTAATACTATTTGGGACATTTTCATAGCCACTCAATATGAGCAACAGATCATGTTCATTTTGGAAAATACACGGAATGGCGTAACTTATTCTAGACTCGATGTCTAAAAAACCCATTTAGTCATAAATCATCAATATTCGCTTCAATCACAAGCTGGTCTCAATATTCTACAAGGTAAGTCAATTCCGACTACAATTGTCCTTCGGCTCTTGGGCCGTTAGCCCAACCTTATGACCTGGGTTAGCGTGTAATAATGGTGGCAGAACTACTGTGTTGATTGCAACAGAGAGTACTAGAATTACAGATATTCGTACAAATATAATATACTAGAAGTGTTTAGTGAGCGTCGCCTGCTCAAACAGGTTTTCATTCAGTAAGCCTATTAACTGGCATTATCATAGTAGTCGTAGTCCCAGTAAGGAATGTGAACATAGCGTCAAGGATTCAGTCCCCGAATTAAAAAAAACTCTTCTATTCTATCTGGAATTCCACCTAAATCACCTCTCATTCAAAACGCTTGAAAGAGCTTGTGCCTCGATTACTTTTCAAAATAATATGTCGGGTTCCGACCTAGAAATCTCCCCGTTTTCACTAGCTATAATCCTATCGTGAGTGATGTTTGGGTTATTCTCAGACAAATCAGAGTATCGTGGACACGTCCCTCCGGAAGTTCTCGAAGAGTATTCAGGGAGTGTGGACACAGGATACAAAGAGGAAGGATTACGAGATAGGAGCGACCCCGGACGATCAGATGTTATGAAAAGGGAGCTGTGGGAGACGTGCCGTGAAGCACTCCCCTCTGCTCGAATTGAGTTGCGGCCCCGGGATTGTAGAGAAAGTGATCGGGAGAAATGCTGTGCTCTGCGATTATTTTCTGGATAGGCTGAGGATGATCGTGGATCGGTTAGCATCGTCTCCGACCGAATGGAATCGCGGAATGAATCGGTTGAGTAGTCGGATGGGACAGAACTTGCTTCTGTTAGAACGGAGCTGCGATCCCATAATTGATTTGAATATGGGCGGGGTTGAGGAAGTGTATCGTAGTATTCGGTTTGTGTGACCCGCACATTTGTAATTTCATGCATTGTACCGTTTCTAGGACCGAAAGGACTGGAAAATAGTGGATTAAAGGCTAATCAAAACATTAGAATAGGCATGAATTTAACCTTTCTGTCGTGTCCATAGCTCTTGACGACATTAAGTCGTCACCGTTAACCCAGGTTAATGGGAGTGGAGGAACGTGTCGTCGTTTACGCCGCAAGCAACGCCTTCGCAGGATATACGCTAGGAACAAAACCAAGAAGACACCTAAACCCACAAAGACAAATTTTCCTGGGCCCTCGATGAATGACAAAAGAGAGTTTGTGGTTGTCGGGGGGCTTGGAATTGGTTCTATTGTGGGGGAACTTAAAGAGGTCGTAAATATAACTGTGACAATCGTCTCTGTAAATTTCAAGGTTAATTTCGGATTGTGGACATGAACTGAAAACTCACCGACGGTCGTGGTGCTCGACATCAAGTCGATGAAACCGCCCAGAAAGGCCGTGCCCGAATACCAGATTCTTTCTAAAATCCACGTCTAGGATCAAACGAGCTCCAGGAGGAATTGTGCGATTTGCCGTCTTATTTGTAGGAATGGGAAATCAGATTTGTATCCTTGGTCTTCTTACATCAGTAACACAGATGATGGTTTATAACACACCTGTGTTGCTACTCCCATTCAAGTAGTAGTTCACGATTTCCCGGAGTAATTCTAGGTTACCGTATGGGGTGCAGTCGGGGTAGGATCCGCCCTAACATGGACACATCATAATCGTCTATGGATTCAAACGTGCGAGACGAGGCGCTAAATATAGCAATATCACGGCTTGCATAGACTTCACATCGGTCCACTGACTTTTGGGTTTTAATCTTCTTCCCCCCTCGAGGCGGATTGATTGATCGAATGGTAGGGATGAAACACGTCATGGCTCTGCCTGTGCTTTTTTGCTTGATATCTGGAGGCTTTTCGGTTGGATGTCTTGCTCTAATATTTTTTATTGTATGAGAGTCATTTGGTGTAGGATGAGTCGATTGTGGAATATAATTTGCATGCGACCCAGGCTCTATAATTATGAGGTGAATCCATGCGATGAGTGATGCGTCGAAGGATTAGAATATCAAAACACAACATCCCTAGCCTCAACTTAGTTCGTTACCGTACAGAATGATCTTCGGCTTCTGATGAAAAGATTTGAGTCAACCAACAACCGCCACAGGTAGCATCCGCTACACTTCGTCTTCGCCGGGCGGGATCAAATCGGTTTATTAGTCTGATACAGATGATGCCGGGAAAGATAGACAGTGGTTCGGCAGGCTACGGTGTTATATCCAACGGGCAAACGAACGTTGTACTCACAAGGGAAGTTAAATGATGTCGGCTGTGGCTGATCACTGACCAAAGCAGAGAGGATGTGAAGCCATTCTGGTATAGAATCAAACATCTCCTCTTCATAAATCACATGAGGTCAAGAATTCGAGCACACATCCAAAGTCTATGTTATCTCGCGTGACTGAGAGCCAACTGAGAAAATTATTGTATCTTCTCCAGTGATCTCCGAATATTTCCATTGCTAAGGAGCCGCAAGATTTTATTGTATCTCTACTTATTGGAAAGCGTTCAGGTGGATGATTCGGTCTACATTGTGCGCAGTCCCCTAGTTCTTCTGGTTTCGGACGATTGACTCGGAGCGACCCCCAAGTGATATCACCATCCAAGTTATCAACGGGGCCTGTACGACACATAGATCTGGTTAGTCATACAGAATTAAATGAAACGATAGGTACATTAACTCACATATATTGATGCCTTTTCCGCCAGAAGTAGAGGGGGGGGACGGAAAAAAGTCACTGTCAGCGTCACCTGGATTGGTTCTTCAAAAAGGGTCACGTGCTTTTTAGGACGCGTCATCTTACTTGTTCCACCTCTTTCGTCTCGATTTGTGACTGGGTTTAATGACTACGTTCACTCTAATTCCTCTCGACGTTATTGGGTGTATTGTCGATGAAATTCATGACGACCAAAACACGCTCAAGATCACCTCACTTGTCTCACGCTCATTTTTATTGTTTAGCCAGCACAAGCTCTTCTCAAAAATACACCTTAAAATCGGCTATCGTCACTCTGAAGACCGCAGGAGAGCCTATCGCTTACAGGATACTTTGGTGTCGAATCCCAAGCTTGGACTATTTGTTCGAAACTTTGACTTGGATATCAGAGACCTTTGGCATCCACAGGCGATGACATACCCTCAATCAATCCACCTGTCGGACCATGTACTCCCCAGCATATTCAGCTTTCTGAAATCCCTTCGCCTCTTCTCCTTGTCTGGCTTGTGGAATCCACAAACGTTGATTTGGAAATCAGCTATTCTGGCTTTATGTAAATTGCCGAGTCTTTCTCACCTTTGTCTCGCTGGTATTGAATGCTTTCCCCTTGTTGAAATTCCACAGTTTCAACAGCTTCAAAGACTTTCGCTATCGGATACCTCTCTGAAAGGCGAGCAACTAGACTTGGTTCGTTCTGAGGAGAATGCAGCCGCACCTAGCGAACAATCGTGGCTAGATGTTTTGGAGTTCGATATTGATAGTACGGGAGTTCTGGAACTTTGGAAAATGATGATGCAACCCGAAGTTCTGTTGAATGTAGCACATCTACGTGTCTTGAGACTCACCGGGACTAACTCTCGAATGAGACGAGAGGTATGGGAGATTTTTCAAGCCGTTTCGGAGTCACTGGAGTGTTTAATTTGGGAGCACGCGTTTGTACCGGTCATTGATATATTAATTGACTCGAATCACTGTGAGTGGGTTTCTTGCTAATTGGATATGATATAAATCGACCACAGGGGCACCCTATGATATGGGTTTAATGGATTTTGGCATTTTAAAAAAATTGAGGTTCATTGCCTTCTCCTTCACGTTAAACGGACCTATCCCCGACAACAATACCACATCAGGGAATTGGGGAGAAAATCATAATATCTTATATAACCTTATAATAATAAAAAGAGATAAAATGTATATCAGCCTGATATATAAAATGTTAAGGTTTTATAAATCTAGATAGACATTTTATAATCCACAAGTCTCAGCTAGGTGATACATATGGGCAATAAATGAACACCTTTTGGGTGATTTTAAGTAGTCCAATGCTGATAATAATTGTAATAAAAATATCATCATTGGGAGTGATACAGCTTTTATACCGTAAAATATAATTGTAGGTATAGTTGGCAGCAATGATAATAAATTAGCAGTGTGATGTAACTGACAGTAAAATATCAACATGAGGTATTTTATCAACAATAAAAATTGCGCCATAATTTACCTACCCCTACCTTACTTACGAAGTGGGCGAGAACTAACAGAGAATATAATTGTAGATAGAGCTGGCAGGTATGATAATAGGTCAGCATAATTATATAATTAAAAATATACATATCAAAATTAAATGTCTTATAAACATTAATAATTCTGGCATAAATTACGTATACCCTCTCTGACTTACAAAGCGGGCAAGAGATGCCGGAGAATATAATCATAAATATAGTTGGTAGCTATGGTAGTAGGTCAGCAAGATTATATAATTGACAGTGCACATATCAGAGTTAGGCATATTATAAAGAACAATAAATCTGGCGTAATTGGTATACCTTTCTCTGAATGACAAAGTGGACAAGAAATACTAGAGAATATAATTTTTGTCAGTGTGCCACTTGCTGATCTGAATTCGAAAACTTGATGTGACTTATAAACAGGAGGTGTTCAGCCAAGCACTTGCCTTTCCAAGTCAAAATTAGGGGAATGGTCAGATAAATCAGACGATACAATAGGAGATAATTTTGATATCAATGGTTCTTGTTTGTCAGAGTAATAGATCTTATCTATGGTTTAGTAGGTATTTATGCAGTTGTCAGCATAGACAATCTTGTGCCGGAATGGGGAAATATAGCAGTATGTACAAGTATAAACAGCTTTGAAGCCAATGAGATTTAATTCCTTTATTCCGGCCATTATAAGGTCTGGCTGGTTGATACAACCGAGATGCTGGAGGAGTTATTGGTGAATTGAAAAATTTTTTTCTGATATTTGAACCGGAATTTTAGAACATTAAAATGGATTTATTA
The DNA here is from genome assembly GCA_037014335.1 of Collybia sordida. Lineage (NCBI taxonomy): Eukaryota > Fungi > Basidiomycota > Agaricomycetes > Agaricales > Clitocybaceae > Collybia > Collybia sordida. The sequence continues at coordinate 285,884 of JAYKXK010000002.1, forward strand.
TGATATTGAGATAACAAGCCACGTTTGTAGGAAAAGCAATGCCCAACAAAAAACCCGCAACGAAACAAAAGAACATTGAAATTCTAATCCATCATCCAATGCTGCCCTAGAGTTCCTGATTGGCCTGCGTGGCTGCTTTGAGAGCAGCACGCCTCCTGCGAATCTGTGCCAAGGGGCTTTCTTCGGGCAATTCCTCTTGTGTTGCCAGTGAACCTCCAAATATTTTCCTGAAAATAAATTAAAATTGATCATGCTGTCGTAGGAGAGAAATTAGTGTTTACTGGTTCCACCAGGCCAATAGCTCATTGACTTCTTGAATTTCATCTGGGTCGGTGAGCAGTTCAAGAATTGTGTTATAGAAGCGCTCCGAATCCGTATTTTTATCGGTCCGCGAAAAGGTATTTGCCGACGATATTGCAAAGCGAATCTAGTCATATGAATTAGCATTGGACATGTTCTAAAAATATTTACTTACCTGTGTTGCTACGTATGCGATAGAACCAATAGTAACTGATTCCATCCCATGAATCCGGGCATTACCTGCTCGAGTAGCCTTGGGCTCTTTACCAACGGAGCTCGGAGATGTGAAAATATGTTTGAATCCCTGGAAAAAAATTTAGCTATTGAAAATTGAAAGGATTTTGTATTTAAACGAACGTTTACCAAAAGTTTACCACGAAGGAGCCCAATCCAGGGATTTCTAGAGTTGTATGCATGGTTTTCGTACAAGAAAATAGGCCAATTTGCTCCGGTGATCTTATACCCATTTGATTTGAGTTTCTGTTGCACTCTGGTTGGGATAAGAAAAGGGATAGCAGTAAATTTAAATGAGCCTCACTGGTCATTTTTCCAATCCATCTCTGCAGGGCACAAGAGAGCCCCTGTGATCTCATGATTAAATCCACGGGTTATTTTTGTATTTCTGTCTAATGGTGGGTTGGGAACACAATTGTCGGGGATAATCCATTCAAGGACTGTGCCCTTGAGACTCTTCGCATCGTCTGACCTTGCGCAGGCAACACCTTTTTGAATCTATTATTTTGTTATGAGTAATACAAACCCAAAAATATAGGACATACCAGTTCAGCACAGTGGTAAAGCTCATCGTCGTCTCCAGCAGTAATTTTTTCCAAGACCCCGGGAACCTTCAACAAATTTTCAAATACTCGAAACTGTACACGCTGCCTTCAACAATAAATTTGAGCAAGGTTCATCAATTCTTGTGCGGAGTACTTACTTCGCCGTCCTTAAATCCTCAAAAGTAATACCTTCATTTCGTTGGCTAATCCCATGTTCAAGAACCACGTCTACTTGGCAAAGCGCATGGATTGTGCGACCAAAATGCCGTCCATGATGGACAAATAAATCCTTCCGGCATCTGATTGTGATTGTGAGCACGGAGAAGTGTAGTATCAAAGGGGTACTCACGCCTTCTTTCTTGGCCCAAGCTCCAGTGAATCCCCAACCCGTTGGCGACGACCCAAAGAAGAACCTGAATTGGGTGAAGAGCCACGGTCATTGTCGCCAAAATCAGACATGGATGAGAATTAACAAGGTGAGCGGCAATAGCACGTTGTTGTAAAGGGGCTGGTAAGTAGCAGGGAATCTAATGTCAAGAAGAATCCTGAAGAAGGTACCTTTATATGGCGGCGGCATGGAGTGACTACTTTAGTATTGCGATCACATTTTCACGATCTGTGTTTCCAGTGAATTTTTTAACACCGCTTAGACTTACCTAGACAAATTGGCAGTTGCCGCGGTGGCGACTCTAGCTCCGTCCTTCTTTTTTGAACATCACATAACGTCAAGTCGGAACTTGTTCAATATCACATATGAGCTCCGTCATTGTTTCAGATGCTTCGGACAGATGTCCAGAATATTTTACTCCATAATTTTAACGAATAAACGAAGGCCTCAAAATAGGACCAGTTTGCAAAGGGGGCTGTTAGCGAGAACACCATCTGGCTCCGGTGTAAAGGGTTCTGATAAATTCAGGTTGGATCAATAGCCATTAGTGATATTCAATGGTTTTGATACAAAATAAAAAGAGAAAATGGAGCAGAAAATTGCTTGTTTCAGTACCTAAGGTCAGATAATGTGAAAATATGGTAAGCCGAAGCTGTGACAGAAGTTCGTCAATGATGAGATAACCCAACAAGGAGCTCCAAGAAGAATGAAATTCCGCCCCCAAGGATTCAAATTTTTATAATTTTGAACACCAGTCAACTTGAAACTTGTATCTTTTTTTTCGGTGAAATGCACTTCATTGAACCTTTACATGGGGTATTTTATGAGTTTTTGAATCATAACAAATGGAAATGTGTACCTTTCGTATGACGACAACCTCCTACTACAGCCAACACCTCCCTAGTGCGCATGGACGCGATAGCGTCATATAAGTGCATAATCTGTCCATTCCGTATTATTTTTTCTCTCGAATTTAATCTTCGAGTAGGTGGGATGAATTTCGGAGTGAAACGATGGGAGGGACCAGAGAGGTTGCCGCCTGTGAATATAGATATTGAATTATGTAATCTCGGCTCGCTTAACTTCCCACGGGTCACCCAAGATTGGGTCGTTGCCGAGCAGGGTTCACAAAGCACTGGTGACTTCTCCGTCCTTTTTTCTAAGTTCAAAGTTTCTATGGTTGTGAATTATCATGGTTGAATAGTGTCATGAGAATCAAACCCAAATTCCATAATTTGAGTGGGTATAACATTGTTAGTTGGACTACAAAAACTTGTCAATAGGTAGCACAAGTTACTGATAAAATTTTATAATATCGTTAGTTTTTGTAGCATGAAATTATTAGGTAGCTAGTGACTCGTAATGTAAATGTCCAAATAGTATGAAGTGCCGCGAGGTTTAACTCGTTGAAGGGTCGAGGTTGTGCAGTCTGATTTTGGGAATATGTTTCGATTTGGCTAACTTATCATCAGCAGTTAGTCCATCAATATTATCTGTTGCAATGCATAAGTACACGGAGAGTGCTACATAATTGAAGGGACTTACAAATGGGCCTATCTTTCGGAGTAAGAAGCTTCCGGACATCAAACGCGCATTTGTCATTATGCATGGGCCAAGCAAAAGATTCGAGAGGTTCAGGACTCCAGAAAGAGGCAGCTTCATGATATTCGATGTTGTCTCGGAAACACCGTTCAATCTGTCTTTTGACGGCGGCCGTAGTGCAACCTTCGACGGAGTCTGTGACCAAGCCCTCAGCACGCTCTTTATACCGAAGAAGTACCCTGACGATTCGAACGACGTAAGGCCAATATACATCCTTTCTCCCATTTATAGCCAATCCAGAGGTAGGGCGAACCAGTTTGTATGTCGAAAAGAACCAATCTAATAAATCCCGGGATCAACGACGTGCATGAATAGAATGCTCTCGGTCCGCTGCGGACATTCCTCGAGATGTGTAACTTTGGAAACTGAGAACGTTGGAAAGCTCTGTGAGGAGGCAGATTGAAAATAAGTCGAGGACGCCCTCGGTTGTATGGATGGGGGGGAGGTGGGACGCTTCATTTCCTAGAAGTTATAGGGAATAACATGAGTGATCTAACTTGTGTGAATGAAATAACGAACCAATTTGTGTAGTTTGGCCGCTAACGAGAGCGGCGTGATAGAATTGCACCATCCTGCGCAAAAGAAGTCTTGACGGTTCGTGTTCGGTATTCGTAACCATGTTCCCAGCAACAAAGCTGTGAAGAAGGCTAAAGAGAGTATCTTGCAAACAACCAGTGGCGTAGAAATGCCCTCCATGGCAAATCGTGTTCCCGTGAGTATACACACAATGGGGTGTATTTGGTCGCATGATACTGGCTTCAGTATTCAGCAATTGTAAGTCTCAACTATTACCATTATACTTACAACCTCGTCCCATTCTCAAGATATATTGCTTCCAAATCCCAATTTTCGGAAGATGGGGCCGTGATATCAAAGTTTTCTGAGAGGAACAACTTGATTCTTGAAAAATCCTTAGGATTCCCACCGGAAATCTTCGGCCTTGCAATGATCCACAATTTTCCACCTGTTTGGACATCAATATAAGTCCCAAAACCATCCGAATCTATATGAAACCAATGCAGGGCCCCAGAAGTAGCGGCCAAACCCCAGCGAATGTCGTCACCAGGGAGGGATTTTGTCCTTCCCGTGTCTGGTAGTTTTTTCGTGGCTCGCCAGGCATGTAGGTCGCTTGTAAATGAGTTCCGCTGGAGATCGGCCCCATCACCCATTGGGCAATCTAATACATTTAATATTTTCCCCTTATTTGAGGGGAGCGAAGCACATTCGTAGAATTGAAACATTGTTCCCTGAAGGTTCCAACGGTTATAATTACCGTCCGAATCATCCATGGACACGTCAATCGATTGATCTAATAAATTTCAGCCTCAGTGGGTGGAAAACTAGAAAAATATCACCTTGAATTGTTGCTACAACATTCAATACGCGTAGCTCATTGAGGGCCGGGAGTCCAAATTCAACATTGGTTTTCTTCCTACCCGTTATAATAATATGCTTGCTGCGGAGGGTTTCTTGTACTTGAAGGTCCGTTAATGCATCAAATTCATCAGTCGAATAGACAGCCAAAGCAGAGAGGCTTGGACTGGCAACGTGAAGTGGTTTTCCTTCGACATATGAATCTTCGACGGCATGAAGGATTCTTTCAAAGCTCGCCAATTCATCCTCAAACTGGTAGCGGATGAAGTTAGCAATATTGAAACACCCACGAGATCTTGTTTGCTTACATGCATTGTTGGTGTAATATTGTGCATTTCACCTCTGGGACCGTAAGCCATCCACATTTTACCATTGTACTTCTATAAAAAATTATATATATATAAATGGGCTACGAGAAGGAGCTACTCACTTTCGGAGTTGATAAATGATCAAGTGAGGTATCTTCCAGCTTGTGGGGCATCAAGTGGTGAAAATGATAGAAGTGGAAGTACTCACCGTCAAATCAATGGGTTGGTCGTATGTTCCGTCATCATATTCCGACACAACGTGTTCAATTATTAATTTTGTTCGGCTTGGAGGGTTTTGTGGTGTTTGCTTCATTGTTGCCTTATTCCTTGTCTGACGTGTAGATGTTGATCGTCGTGGACTTTCCTTCTCGGGATTGTCGTTACTCTGACTCTTGCCCTTGCCCTTACCCTTACTTCTTTTCCTCCCGGGTGATTCCATAGTGCCGTTTTCATTGAGCATAAAAGCATCACCATCCTCGTCCAGGTCAGTGAGAGGGGACATACTCCTGACAGCTGTGATTTGTTGTCGTTGCCTCTTTGAAGCCGACGGTGTGTCGTCCGCTGTTTCTTCTTCAGAGGTCGGCTCCAGTTGTTCGGCGCCTCGTTTACGGGAGCTCGAATCCCCATGGCTGCGGGTGGAGTTGTTCAAATGCACGTCCCTCATTCCCCGGTGGAGCAAAGTTATGCCGAGTGAATCTCTGGTCCTGGCATTGTCTTCTTCGTCACTAGGTTCACCCTCTGTGTGTCGGTGAGAACCCGAGTCCTCACCGTTGGGCGTCTCGTGTTCGTCCTCACGATGACCTCCAGTGTCTGGCTAATAGTGAGCGTCTGAATCCCCTGATTTTAGCAAAGACGCACCTTCTCTGTTCTGATCGCTCCCAACTGGCGTTCCAGGAGGGTGTCCAGAATGTGAACTTGATGTTGGCGGGTCGTCATGTAGACGGAGCTGAAGGGGCCAGCCTACAGGAAGCTCGCCTTCGATCCGAACTTTGTTGAGGTCGGGCGAAAGCCAAATCTCATGATCTGAGAAATTTGAGCCTTGGAACCTCAATGTTATGATACGAAACATACCCGCAGTCGTCTCAAACCAATGAAGCTCCCCCATCGAAAGCTTTTCAAAGTCCTCCCACCGAACACTGTTGAGGAACCCCCGCACAGCAGTGGCGACATCGACTTCGCGCAAGGCCACCCTATATATCGCATCCCACAATAGCTTTTCATACTTTACAAGGCATTCTGGCTTTTGATTTCCAAATGCCCTGAATGTCTGTATACGAACGATTTATGTAAAATTAAGTACTCTGAATGACAACATACCTGTAGGAGGGATGTTCTATCCCAGTCCCGGTTATGAAGATTGAGAGGGGTGAGTAAAAAGATGGGGGAAATGAATAGTGCAATGTGGAGGGGCAGGCGCCATGGTTGGGTTGTGGGGGAATCTTTGACGATTTGAGCTTCATCGGTTGGATCAAGAGGACTAAGGCTGTTCCATACACAGGTCAAATGCGAAGATCGAAGGGTATGAATTGGAAAACGAACGATATTTCTTTCAAGAGATCGGCCATTTTTGGAGGAAGGTCACTATTCCCCTGATTTCATATTGAAATTTTTGGATTTATATGGATAGAATTATGAAAAGGCTTACTTGTATCAAATACGCCATATGCATCGCGGCAACTTCAATATTGAGTAGTCTTTGAGCTAAGTCTCCGTGAAGGATGAGGCGCGAAATTGTGAAGGCTGCCCCGGCACGGAGATCACTCAAGTCAAATGAAAGGCCTTCGTTATGATCCAACAAATCCAGCATGCTATCCCTCAAAACCTTTGCCCAATTTTTTATTTGCGGGATAGGCTGTTTTGGAGTCAAGAATTAATTAGTTTATACTACTGAGTGTGAAAGGATATGGTGAAAAATACCTGTGTTTTATGACGACCAATGCGGGGTAACTTGGGAAACCTCGGGACACTTCCGGGGTTAACTCCACCATCGATCCACGCCAACACATCAATCACCCTGTAAACCGTCAGAAGACGGACGAGGGGCTGGAATCCTGTACCCCGGCCTTTAGATTCCAAGGTTTGAATGTTATCAGCATCCATGTCTCCAATTTGAAGGAGGGGCATTGTCGTTTCCAACCAGAGGACACTATTTTCGGTTTGTTGTGCTGCAAGGATCAAGCCCTGTTGTGGATTAAAAGTGATATTTTTGTGTTAAAGTAATGATCAAAACATGGAACTTCTTACTGGCGGGATCATCTTTTCTGAAGAGAACCCACTTGCTAAATCGTCCCGCATGATTATCGTATCCGTACTCCATGGGATAACCGAGAGTAGCAGGGAGGATTGGCGAATATTTTGAGACATTTGATCCGGATTCAATGATAGAGTGTAGAGTGGATGGCCCAAACACTTGTAGAACGGTCGTAACGAAAAAATTCCGATCACTCAAACCTTAATTTCGTTAGAAACGCATCACATGATTTTGATCGACGTCCAACGCGGAAATTTTATTCACTTTGAAAAAAATGTATTTGAAATCTCTAAAAATTATATTTGGGTACTGTTATAAAATTAAATATATGTGTTTGAGAAGGGTGAATGAAGTTGGGTGGACTGTGCCTAACAACCATTTTGTCCATTTAAATGGAAATTCGGATGATATTTCTGTGAGGTGGGATATTGATTGATGAAGACAGATATCTGGGATGAGTAGTGTAATATCTTCATGAATTTTGCGAGGGAACTGTGTCCACTTTAACTTTGATTGATACCCCAGTCAATGTTGGACCAATGATGAGACAAAAGTTACATACCGCGAGGAACATACAACATGGGCTCTCCTCGTGGAGGGATAGGTTTGGGTCCATGAACAGGCTGAGGGTTAGACCAGATCAAATCTGACTCGGGAACCACGAGTGTGGGGGCATGACTTCGCCCTTGGGTTTGACCAGGAGAGTTTTGAGGGAAGATGGCGGTGATAAACGTGTTGGATGCCATGTTGAAGCCGGTACCCATTTGAAAAATAATTTGGACTCTTTTATAGAAGCCCCCCAAGGGTGAGATCCGTCGTAGAATAAATGGAACAAGACGCGGGTGACATGTGATCAAGTTCAAGGGTGATAAGCGTGCCGAATAACTAGCGTCTCGCTTATCATCTACAACAATTGAATCGTAACACGGACTCACCACATCACTCTCTCACCAGCCCTAATGACCGTTCAGTATATATCGACCAAGTATTCATCCATAAGGTCCCACCATTAATATTGAATTGCATCAACTGCCATCCCACTTCGTATTTAACAGTGGCCTACACTTTTTTCACAATTTTGGACGTGTGTCACGACAATTCGCACAAATTTGTTGAGCTGGTCTGGAGATAGGCAATAATTTAAAAAAGGAGTGATTTCTGGGTAAGAATATTGTTTTATGGTAGACTTGACTGTCCTGCGCTGGCAAGCGATGATTCTGGGAAGTTGTCGGGTGGTCCTCAATCCACCCAATGTTGGGTCGAGTTGTTGAGTCGTACTGAACCCAGGCAATGTTGGGTTGAATTGGAGAGCTTTCATCAATCCACCCAATGTTGGGTCGATTTCGGCGGGTTAATCTTCGCATGCCCATGTGCAGGGAGGATTCTAGGTTGTTATAGGGCCGTTCCAAATCCACCCAATGTTGGGTCGATTTCGGCGGGTTAATCTTCGCACGCCCACGTGCAGGGAGGATTCTAGGTTGTTATAGGGCCGTTCCAAATCCACCCAATGTTGGGTCGATTTGGGTGGGTTGATTTTCACACGCCCACGTGCAGTGAGGATTTTAGGATGTTATCGGGAACCAATCCACCCAATGTTGGGTCGATTTCCACCGGTTCAGGTTCACACGCCCATGTGCGGCAAAGTGTCAATTGAGATTGCCAGTGATTACTTACATTGCAACTTAACTTTTCGAATACTGCGAACAGCATAGACGCTTAGAAATAAATAAATGTGGGTATTCGGGCCTGTATAACGATTTTAATACAACTGAAATTTACAACAGAAACAACAAATTCATGAGTAGTGATTTGCTACATGGCTTTTTATTTCAATTTACAGCCCTTCAAATGAAGAGAATAGCATCAGGGTGATGTATAAGTATAATTAATGTTACCCAGAAAGACCAGATAAAAAACAGAAAAATGAGAGCCACAACAGGGATCCATACATAAGACTTGTAGGATCTGTCATATACCAAGAATTCCACGCTAAACCATTCCAAACTTCCAAAACCCTCGTCCACCCACAAACAAAATAATGTCTTCCACCTTTCCGGAAATCGAATTACAAGCCAAAAATACAACATCGGCAGAGATTGCTTCTTTAAAGTCTGATAGACAAAGTACATCTCTATACTCCCCTATTCTTATCAATCGTCCTGGTTTCCACTTGTGTCTTTATTCACGAGACGTTTCAAGACTTCTCTGAAACCGTTAAACACTGGCCAGTTTTAATCTATATTCTTTTCTTTATTGGTATTGAAAAATTTATATATAAGGCATCCGCGGAACTTAAATTGCTATCTTAGTGATATCAGTCGATCATTTCACATTGCAAACACGCGTATCATTGTATATCAATGGTTAATATCAGGGTCAACAACCTCATTTTTCAATTGCGGTCGACCACCATGGATCTTGTATGCAATCCATGTGGACGGAAATTTCGGACATTCACTGGGCTCAATTGCCACAAAAAAAAATGTCAGGCTCACAAAGGACATTTGAGAACTGAGCTCTCAAAATTTCGAGTTGACCTGCAGGCCGAAAAACGTCAAAGATTGGATCCCGAATCAAGCTCCCAATCGTCCAGTTTCCAGAATGATAATTTTAATAAACCTGCAACTTTTACCAGTTCTCAACTTGAAACCAATGGTTCAGAGAGTATGACCGTAAACGTGAGCATTTTTCCGAACGACTTTCAATATAGTCTAACAACAGATCCTAGATGGATGTTTGCGACAATCCTGGACCTGAAGCCCAGGTGGTGACACCAATACACATTGATGATTCTACTCAAGGGATAGGTGGAGATCCCGAATTTTCAGATGACACGCCCCTCGCGTTACGCAGAACTAGACGCCAATCACGCATTCCACAACGGTTCAGGGATATTTTGCCTCAAGCGCCGCCACCTCTACCACCTCAATCAGAATGTTCGCAAAATCAGTGTCTCTCTGCCTTCTACTCCTAATTTTTTAATCACTACAGCAGAACGTCCATCTTCCAATCAATGCTCTAACCCAATTTTAAAAACTTTCAAAACATCAAAAAATATATTTGGTTTGATGAAAGTATACAAGTCAATTGATAGACCCACTCATGACCCTGATCAATGGTTAACAATGGGCGACCTCCAAGACGACGCAGCCGGAGAAGAATCCAGTATGGAATCAGCATCGGAAAAGACCCCAAAATTTTATCCATACCCAAATGAAAGTTCATTCCTTTTAGGTGATTGGTACTGGAATAACGGCGTACAAAAGTCGCAAGCAAATTTTAAGCATTTGATCGAAATAATCACTTCGCCGGCGTTTCAAAAAGAGGACATCATGAATACACCTTGGTCAAGGATCGATAAAATTCTTGGAGACAGTGACCCTACTGGTGATTCCACTGAATGGGAAGATTTTGACGCTGGATGGAAAAAAACATCCATCAATATCAAAGTTCCGTTCCATCGTCAGATGCAGGGTGGAGGAGGGACTCGTACCCATGTTGTGGGGGCACTTCACCATAGGTCGATCACGGACATAATAAAGGAAAAATTAACCAATACGTCAAATGCCAGATTGTTTCACTACAATCCTTTTTACCTCCTTTGGTCGCCGACTGCGGATAGTGACGAAATCAACACATACAGCGAACTCTATACATCTAGAGTATTCAATGGAGCCCACCAGGACCTTCAATTATCTCCCAGGGAACCGGGTTGTGATTTACCATGTTTGGTGATAGCTATCATGTTCTGGTCAGATGCTACCCATTTAACGTCGTTCGGAAATGCAAAATTATGGCCACTATATATGTATTTTGGGAATGAATCAAAATATCGGCGCTGCAAACCGTCTGCCCATCTGTGTCACCATGTCGCATATTTCCAAACTGTGTGTATCTTTTTTTCTTGCTTAATTCTTTCTGAATTCTTATGTTGTAGTTGCCGGATTCTTTCAAAGACTTTGCTAACAAAAATGTGGGAAGGGGTCCCCGAGCATCATTCATGACACATTGCCACCGTGAAACGTTCCATACACAATTGAGCCTTGTCCTCGATGACCAATTCTTGGAATCGTACACCCATGGTATAGTGATAAAATGTCATGATGGAATCACGAGACGTTTCTATCCTCGTATATTTACTCACTCTGCTGATTATCCGGAGAAGTATGCCGTGGTCCTTTGGTCATTTTTCCTATCATAAATAATCTAAATTTTATTAGAGTGCTTTTGGCCTCCATTCGCAATCGAGGGAGATGTCCATGCCCACGATGTCTGGTCAAGGGGAGCCATCTAAAATATATGGGTACAATTCAAGATATGAGAGAACGAAGGACTACACCCCGGACTGATGACAACGAGAGGAAAAAGCGAATTCGGGATGCCCGGAAACTTATCTACGATGAAAGAAGGGCTGTTGATGGAACAAAAGTAGAAGAACTACTGAAACCGTATTCACTTGTGCCTACCGCTGTGAGACAATAATTTGTTGTTTCTTATTTCTCTAATCATATATCTAGAATGCATATTCCGAAAGATTGGGTCGCTTTGGTTTCGACCTCTTTCCGATTCTTGTAGTTGATCTCATGCACGAGTTTGAATTAGGAGTTTGGAAGGCATTGATGATCCATCTTGTGCGTATGCTTCATTCAATTAATCTTCACACTGTCAATGAGATGGATACCCGGTATGGAACTCAATAATTTGATACGCCAAATGAAATCTCCACTAATTCCTAATTATACAAAGGTACCGTCTTATTCCAACCTTTGGGAAAGATACCATTCGAAAATTTTCTTCGAACACTTCTGAACTGAAAAAGCTAGCCGCCAGGGATTATGAGGACCTCCTTCAGGTATTACCCTTTTTATTTTGTTTATCTTGCCCAATTTTGTATACTTGTTTTCAGTGTTCTTTACCCGTATTTGATGGACTCTTCCCCGAACCATACAACGAGGCAATCATGGATCTGCTTTTTGTCTGTGCCCAATGGCATGGCTTGGCTAAAATGCGAATGCATACAGATCACACTTTGGCCATATTTGAAGATGTAACAAGCTTGCTAGGTGAAAAATTTCGGTTCTTTGTTGATCATGTATGCGGAAATTTCAAAACTCGAGAACTTCCGCGGGAAGCCGCTGCGCGTGTTCGTCGCTCAAAAAAGCCTTCTCAAGCACCTCAATCCCAGCCCAATTCAGAGACCACAAGGAACTCTTTTCACTCTTCCCTTGCAGATTCCGAAAATCAGTCCCATGGATCAGCTTCATCCAATGTTGACCCGCCAGCATCATCATCAATGCAGGACCCAGCCATCTCAACTCCGAGAGGCAAAATTTTTAATCTCAATACATATAAATATCATTCCCTTGGTGATTACGCTGATACAATCCGAAAATTTGGGACCACCGATTCGTATAGCACTGAAATGGTAAGTATATCTCATTTTATTCGCACTATTCCCTTCTTAACCACCATTCCATTGCAAATCACAGGGGGAACTTGAACACCGTACTCCTAAGTCTTGGTATGCGAGGACGGATAGAAAAGAATATCAGAAACAAATGGCTCACATAGAGCGGCGACAAACTCGCCTTCGTAGGATTCAATCAAAAAACTTCTCTATGCCAGAGGACAAGGATGATCTCCCATCGAAGACAGATGATTCTCACTATCATATAGGGAAAACAGAGAATTTTCCTGAGGACACCCAGTATTTTGTCGAGAAATTCAATGGGGATCCTGCTATTGAGGTATTTTGGCCGGCTCCTTAACCAAATCTTAATATACTCATTCGTCGAAATTCAGGACTTCATTCCAAAATTGAAAGATCACCTCTTTCATCGCTTTATTTCCCAGTCATCTAAAGAAAATAGCACTATTCCACACAATGATGCAGCCAGTGACACCGGTGGAGATTGGACAAACATTCTTTTCAAGAACGAAAGATTTTTTTCTCACAAAACAATGCGCATTTACTATACAAGCTATGATGTTCGGCGCGGAGAAGATACTATTCACCTTGGGACATCCAAGTGCAACATCATGGCACTCAATCCAGATTTCTTCTACGACGACTTGGAGCTCAAACATCCTTACTGGTATGCACGTGTCATTGGAATATATCATGCAAATGTGATATACATTGGAAAAGGGAATATAGATTACCAGCCACGTCGTTTTGACTTCCTTTGGGTGAGATGGTACCATTTCAACAAATCTGTACCATATGGATGGCGACACCGAAAGTTAGAGATGGTTCATTTCCCCCCAGTGACAAACAGTGGATCATTTGGTTTCCTAGACCCAAATGATGTGCTCCGTTGTGCACACATTGTTCCCCACTTGCATTCAGGGAGAGTGCATAGTGATGGGAAGAATATTTCATATTGCGCACAGGATGGTGATGATTGGAAAAATTATATGATAAATTGGCAAGTATTTTAGCTTGAATTCCCAGGGATTTTCCTTATGTTATAAATTTTCCTAGTTTTGTCGATCGTGATATGCTCATGCGCCATTATTGGGGACTTGGCGTTGGTCACACATATGCCCGGATCTCCACCGAGACCGCATGGTTTGTATATCTGGGGACTCGTCATCAACCTCAAGAAACTCCCAGCACCAGTAGGCCACAACATAATCCAGAAGCCTCAGAGGCTTCGGAATCCGAGTTAGGAGCTGATGACATGGTATTTCAGTCAGATGGCGATAGTGGTGATGAAAGCTGGTCAGACAATGATGGGTTTGTGGACAATGATTCATAGGTTGAGGTGTGATATAAACTCTACACATTAATTAAATTTTGTCAATATCTAATAGTGAAAATTGTGTGATCTTCTGTCTCATAATACCTAGTTGACCCTATCTTGGATAGGTGATCATTTTTAAGAGCCACGAGATATCCACAAAAGTACTGTTGTTACGAACTTGGAAAGCAAACAATAGCTTTTCGGTGTTACTTCCATTCAAGTTGGTGACTCCCCCTCTTGGATCATAATAATACGAACACGCAGCTTAGTATCAGGTCCTCACTAATTTCCAGTCATATCGGACATTCCCCACAGCCCAAGTGGTTATGATTGCTTAAAAACTTTGATATCGTCTAGTAATTTGAGACCAGGTTACTGGCCCGCTAGTCCAACCAAGGCCGTTTCAGTATGTATGGTATAAATTGATGACACTATACAAGATGGGTACCTATCTTGAGACCACCCTACAAAAACTTGATTTCTTCATCAACATAGTTACAAGTTTATCTCAGGGTTTTAACCCATTTCAATTTTGACTTTGATCAGTCATGTTTTTACTTGCAACTATTAATAATTCCAGATATTGCCTGATAGTTCAACGTCAGTCCGTTGTTCCACTTGCGCTTTTGTCACGTTGTGACAGGAACTGGTAATGTTATACACTAGTATTACCTATTTTGCAGTTATCCGCTCAACCATGATTGTTTGATCGAAAGAATTACATAATTATCTACCTATTTTTATTCAAATATCAGTCTGTTATTCGGATTGCAAATGCTTATAATCGTTTGTTATCCTGGTATCCTCTGATGGTTCAGTGCCGGCCGTTGATCCGCTTACCATTTTGAGACTTTATGATGGATCACTGGTAGTTATATACAATAAGAAATAATCCAATATATTTGTTCACAACAGTTATTATATTCAGATAAGGCCAGCTAAACCAATTTCGGTATATTTCAAGTTGATGACTGCTGACAAATACTAACTAGGAATACCATCGTCCCCCCAATTCCCTGATGCAGAATTCCCTGGATCTTAAATTGTTTACAGCATATGGGAAGCAGAAATAACTGCCTCGAAGAATTTATTCTCGCTCTTTTCCCGAATCCAACCACACCTGTCACTTTTTCATTAGATGGCTGGACGACATCGCTAGACCTCATTCTCGCGGGCGAAGCTTTTCCTTCCCTAACTCAACTATCAGTGCGCCTTCATACACCCCATCCTGACTTTCCGTTTCCACCAAGCATGGCTGCTCTTGTGACTGATTGCTTCCCGCGGTTACGGTCGGTAGGAAAACTGTCAGTGGAATCATCTCATGAAATCGTGCATGTTCCGCTCTTTGAAGATCTCATTACAAGGACAGTGCGAACTAATAGAGCCTAGTATACAAATTTCTGTGAACCTTTTTAGACCAATTTATGATTCAACAGGTGCTCAGACGATCTCTGACCAACGGTATACACGATAAGTCTATACATATCCCGGCGGTGATGCCACGTCGTCAATCAAAGCACGTTTGGAGTCGGACGCGATCACCCATCCTTGGGTTTGGTTGAGGTTCGGTGTCGATGGACTTGCATACGCAATAAAGGGGTCAACGTCACCGATCGAGGAGCTACCCATGAAGCTTTTGGTCCTAGGGGTAGTCTGTGGATTAACTGCGACCTCGGATCGGTGATGGCGCTTCCGGCGCTTCAAACAGATTAGTAGGATCAATACCAAAATGCATAACATGGTGACGGATCCCAGAACTATGCCAACAATAGGGCCCGTTTCGAGAGAACGTATTCGTGAGTTAGAGTTCGGATCTCCTTGTTTTGTAGAGGTTGTGGGGCTAATGGAGGTGCTGGGCATCCCGGAACTACTTCCCGTTGACCCGGCTGATATGGAGTCTTGTGTAATTGTTGTTGTAACAGTGAACGTGGGTGAAAGAGTGACAGAGTTGGACTGAGTAGAGGTGGTTTTGACTTCTAAGGAATGTGTGGTATTAGGTAGGACGGTATTAGGTCGTGAGACAGAGGCTGTTTTTGATGTTTGTAAATTGTCTACTGATGAGGTGGAGGATGGGGTAGCCGTGATTGTTGTTGTGCTTTCTGAATTGAAGCTATATGATGAAGGATATGAGCTCATTGAGAAAATCGTGGAGCCTGAATCCACCCACGAATACACAATACGGTCTAAGAGCATGAGCGACCTCTTTCCAAGTGCTCCGTTTATGATCTCCAGTTTATGAGAACCAGGCAAGATAGATGGGTTGTGGAATGCAAGCACATCATACTCATAATCCAGCCTCGTAGTCTGATTAAAACGGCCAACGAGCCTACCGTCGAACAAAAACGTCATATCGGTGTTCCCCAGGTTGTCATTTCCGACAAGAACACAGTAAACATAAACAGCTGTCCCTGAAAGAGCCTTTGTAAAGCTGGATGTAGAAAAAAACTAGACTTTAACGAACCTTCAAATTGCACTATTGCGGAGGGGGGGTCGTCGGCCGAGGCTGGAAAATACTATGCCGATTTTTGATTTACAATCTTGCGGAACAGGTGGTATCGAGGGCTTACAGTGCTGTCGTGCCAAGTTCCATTGTTCACAATTGTCTTGTTCGGCTGAGCAATGCATTTTGACGGTCCTGAACCACCCTGGCAAAATGTCGCCGTGTTCCAATCTGCGGTGGGAGAATAAATAATGGAGTTTCCAGTGCGTGGGTCTGCGGCCGAGTCATCAATAGTCTGATTAACGACAAGAGCCTGGGTGAGGGTGCACAAAACGAAAGTAACCGAAACCGTATATAACCATAAAACCATGTAGAATGACGCTTCCATGAACTCCAGGTATTTTATATGGCCGCCACTCATAAGTGATGGAGATGAAACCGTTACATCGTATAATCACTAGTGATTTATCAATATGACCGAAGGGTGGGAAGTATCAGAAAGGGGTGTAGTTTAGTCATTGATATATTTATATTTTTGATGATTTTACGGTCCATTAGAATTACAAATATGGAATCCTGTGGTGCTAGATAATCTCTGTTCTACTCAATCCATCATGTCCAACCATGACAGTTTGTTCCTTCTGATTCTACCCTCATACTCGATCCCTTCCCATCACAATCATGGGCATCACCCGACGACCTCACATGATATCACACTGAACTTGAAAATCCACCAAGGCAACTAGACCTACACCGACCAAGGAAACAACACCTATTAATATGCAATGTCTCGGTATACGGAAGTTATGTAAATGAGATAGAAACGACCACAAGTATAGGCCCGGCAATGTCTGAAATTTATTATATGTTTCGTGGGGTCTAAACCTAAGTCTGTATGACTGTGTGGGCAATATGAAGCGACTGCTATAGTGGAGAAATGAGTTAAAGGAAAAAGACGGAGCTCATGCGCTGCCGGATTCATACTCACAGTATTGTAGAAGAAAAAGAAATACACTATGCGCAGAATTTTCCAAGATATATGTGCATGCTTGTTTTATCTTCGGCCCCGCTTTCGTGTCGCGTTCCGTTCTTGTTGATAATTCCATCACCGAAAAAGTACGATGGTTGCTTTGCAACGTTTCGTTATTGTCGTAATTCCATTTGAAGACTTTGTTGTCGATTACATCGGTGAAAACAACTCAACTCTACGAAACCTGGACCTCCTTCCCATGCGAACGATTATATATCATGACCGTTGTAATAACTAGGAGGGAAGGTCTAACATATTTGGAAAGAATTTTGATCTGATAAGATTCGTACAGTGTATCCCCTCGCAGGTCAAGAAACAGCCACCAATCTCGTCTTCTTTCCGCAGATCTTTCAAATTACCCCCGGGATAGCTGTGTTGTTGTTGCTGTATATGTTTTGTAGATTCAAATTGTCGCAGACATCCCGTTTAAATGGTATTGTATGAGCGGACGTAGTCGTTACTCGTTTCCGAGTTCGAAGTATTGAGAACCGGTCTTAATTCCTGGCCTCAGCCTGATTTTTCGTGGTCGCACCATCGTTGCGGTGATTGCCGCGACTGGACTTCTATTGTGCACAGCCTCTAATCGATCTAATCCCCGACCGGACCGGCCATTTTCCCTATTGTTACTTACATACGCGTATATGATGCCACGGTTGCATCCTCGACTATGTATGCTGTATTGTAGCTAGATGATCCCCGAGACAGCTATTTCAACATCCCCACTCCTACCACTTCCACTGCCCTCCCCATCCTTCCATATTTCCCCTCCTGCCATTTCCGCCGTCCCGATGCGCCTCTTTAATGTTTGTTTGGCCGACTTTATGCTTGGACATCCATGTTCCGAGTTCGAAAGTATTGAGAACCGGTATTATTATCAACCCGGCCCAGCCAAATTTTTCGTGGTCGCTCTCCTATTGCGGTGATTGCCGCGTCTGGGTTTAAATATTTTGCTGCCTCGGGTTCTTGTGCAGCCAGTACCGGTCAGATCTCAGGCTGCTGCGCTGTGTCTATACAACTTCTTCATGCGACTTCTTCTATTTATTTTCTTTGCTCACGAACAAGGCTATGTAATAGATGGTTTGACCAAATGTTAGAAAATGTATGCTCCCTCAAGTGCCGTCAGCCTCTCTGACCCAAGTTAAGTGCATTGCATCAAAGTTGCATTTTGTGCCAGCAAAGGGATCGGAGCCTTCTGTAACAAGTATTCCGAAGAAGAAGAAGGCTGGAGACAAGGCTGATGCAGACTGTAGGAAGGTTGCAGTCTATGCACTGGATGACAGGGATTAACTGGGAGACTTAGCCGTCATTGTTTTTTTATGGTCTTACACAGCCTTTCCCACAACTCTGAAGGCGGGACAAACCCCCGAAAATTTCCCGAACTCGGATTGCCGTGCTTGCATCGGCCCCCTTCGATTAGATGCGGAGGCCAGGAAATGAACTCCTTCGTCAGGGCGTTCCTGACACACCTTGTGTTCTGGAAGCTTGAAGGCAGCCTAATGATATTGCATTCAGTGGTTCTCATAAAATATTATTTAAAACTCTTCCTCCCTTCTCCTCTTCCCTATTACATGTTTCCCGTCCTCCGAAACATATACTTCTTCTTTTTTGGTGGTATCTTTGCATTAACCAATTCTACTTGCCCTGTCCGCATGCTGAGATTTAGTCCGTCCGTTCGGTCGCATTTCTTTGGCCTAGATGTACGGACCTGTGATCTTGCACTTAAGGCGGGTGAGCTTCTACCTCAATGCTAGCATGGTAATCTTAGATTCGCCCTTTGTTCGCGTTCCTCAATCCCTGATCCCCACGCCGAGGCCGTTATCGCAGACTCCGCCTTCGCTCAATCGTGAGGCGAAATTTCTCCTGGCTATGCAAAGAACAGAAAATAATGAGGTGTATGGGCACCAAAACAAGGGGATATAGATCGGATGTACAAAGCGGGCGGTCTGTTTTGCACCGGTCCAAGAAAGCTCATATAGTAGAGAGAACATAACCATTAATTCTTGGAATAAGGGTAGTACTGTGCCACTGCCGGACTGCCCACAAACGAAACGAAAAGATTTAGCTTATGTAACCTGAGCACAACTCCGATACCTGATCGGGTTTGCCACGTTGAACAGTGGCTGTGCTCATGCTATTCTTAGCCCTGTTCTTGTTCTCAATTGCAACAGCCTCACGTCACAACTATCTCCAGGCTATGTATAATGCTTGACAGGCACATGTAACACGCTCCGTTCCTTGTTATCCCCAATATCGAACAATATCCTATTTTGCCGATAGGTTTACCAATTTCACAGTTCTTCGAAGACCAACAGAGAGGCACTATGGGCACTCTTATTTCAACACAACGAGCTGCAGCGAGAGCAAGGGCTAAAAAGGCCAGGTCAGACCTAATTGATAAACGAATCCAAGAAGATAGGCGAAAATTCATGCGAACATGCTCCATGCTGATACTAGGTATCCGACCTTTTTTATCACTCTTTCATTCTCGACCATTGTTCCAACCTTGCCGTCGCTCGTTGAGTGCGGTTTGACAAGAATGCGCTTATGGGACGGGGGATAACTGAGTTTGACGACTGAAATTGACTTACAGGGACTAAAGAATCTGGAAAATCGACATTTTTAAAACAGCTCAAAATGTCATACGGGGGCGGCTTCTCCACTTCGGAACTTGCGGACCTTTGTCTACCTGTGTATAGGAATGTTCTCGAATCAGCGCAGGCTCTCGTTACGTATATGCACAATTCTGGTCTTGAATGTATCGAAAGTGAAAATCGAACACACAGCGACCGAATTCTCGAATACCGACCGGATGATGGTTCAAGGTCTTCCTCAACACCGTTTCTCTCCCCTGAAGTTATAAATGCGATAATTCAAGTATGGGAAGATCCCATAATACCGACAATTGTGAACGAGCATCTACACAAGTTTGATCATCTGGGTAACGCAGAATAGTGCGTAAATTCTTCTCAAATTGATCTCTTGTATCTTGCCTATTCATAGATCAATCCAGTTTGCTTAATAGAGTCAAAGAAATTGGAACACCAAGATACATTCCTACCGAAACCGATGCGCTTTGGGTGTATCAGAAAAGCATAGAATTGACAGAAGTAGAAATCTCTTATGGCCAATTATCGTAAGAATTCTTCTTGTCATGATCGGTGCGGTTTGGTCACGGTTTCCAGAGTGAAAATTATAGACATAGGCCACCCGGACATCATCGCAAGGCGTAAATTCATCCACTGTTTCGAGCAGATGACGTCCATCATATTCTGTGTAGCACTCAGTGACTACGACTATGTATTACCGATACCGAAGCGGCAGGCGGGCATAATATTTCCTCCGACCCACCCAACATAGCTAACCGCCCATCTAGACACGCTTACACAACGCCCTTGAGCAATTTGATTTTGTTGTGACTTCACGATGGTTTCGGTGTCCATCAATAATCCTCTACCTCAATAAAATTGACGTTTTCAAAAAAAAACTTCCCAAAGTTTGTGTCTTAGATTCTCGTCCCCGTCAGCCTACGACTGAACTCACTGGCACGCAGTCTCCCCTCGAATGCCACTTTCCCGAGTATACAGGAGGGAACGATATAAATAAGGGAGCAAAATTCCTCCTCTGGAGTTTCATGAGCAAGAATACTCGCAGGCTAAGGATATATCCCCAGTACGCCTCTTTCATCTTCTCTTTGCCACCACACTCAGAATTATTGTGCATAGTTTACAGGCTATGAATACGATGGGAAGAACTGACGTACATGTATTTTTTACCGCCGTCAAAGAGACCATCTTACAAAACGCACTCGAGGACCGTAACATTTTGTAATTTGTGTCATATCCTTCTTTATAACGCGTACGTCCTCATTTGGTTGCGATGTATGTTGCGTTCGACAGATGCGGGTCGTTTCTTCCTAGTGGATACCTCTTAAATCCCCTTACGAAAATTGAAACAATGAACCATCTTCAACATGTATCGAATGACACAGGTCCTATTTAAAAATTGATTCTAAGCGTGGACTCACCTTGTTTGAACCAATTGGACCCTACGGCCATGTTGTAAAAAGAGAAATATAACTTATATGTATGAAAGTTGAACCAAGGTGATGTGATGAAGAACACTTGGAGAACGAAAGACAAAGGATATATGAAAGGGAGCGGGGATAGTCGAATAGTATTGATGTAGCAGATAAGTTGATGGAGTGTGTTTTGATATGTATCTTGTGGCTTGCCTCAATTGTGTATAGGTACCTCGAAATACCTGGGGCAACGGTTCAATCGTATACCCTCGAAAATATACAGATATCAAACCCCTTCTTGTCACGCTTTGTTCTTCGTAGATAAAATACACACATGTGATGTCTAAAGAGTAAGAGAAAGAGAAGTAGCTTTGTGCGCCCCCCCCCACAAGTCCTAAGTACCACGATGTTCTGAACATGTAGGCCAAACCTTTTACTCCAACAGTATATACTACTTGATTTTTTATTTTTTGTTTACCAGGATTGACCTTGTGATGCACAGCATCTTAACCGTAACGTCGCATACGATATTTCATTTACGAGACACAACAATGAGAAATAAGGGAGACACCATATACCACGGAAATTAACAGATACTTACAACTTAGAACACTAGAAATCGGCTCACATAGCAACCATTTGAACTACGCAAGTCTAGCATTTCAACTTCAAGGAGACTGTTGGCTTGTGTCGTTTTCCATCCCATCAGACCGATCCGATCTCGTCCCGGTATTCCGGAATCATGCATCACACAGATTTTTTGTGTTGCCCCTTGTTTGTTCCTCGTTGCTCCCGTTCAACTGTATTGTTGAAGCATGGCATCTTTGCTGCGAGCATACAAGTAAGTCTCATTATCACTTTCTTATATACTATATTGTAATCTGAACAGTTTTTAGTTCAGCTTTGATTCGGCGCCCCCTCCTTGCATCGTGTGGAACGGCAGCCTTTCTTTTTGGTGCCGGAGATATCATTGCGCAACAGGCGGTCGAAAAGCGGGGAAACAAGCATGATGTGAGTTGAGTACTGGGAAACTAGAACCATGGGGGGGCTAATAGGGATGGTAGTTCATGAGGACAGCACGGTTGACATTCTATGGAGGTCTGTTGAGCCTTGGATTTGCGGTGAAGAGTTGTGTTGATTTGAATTCTAGGTGCGCTATTTGGACCTGCGATGACAACGTGGTATGCCTTCCTCAATAACATAAAGTTTGCGAGTCCAACAAGGGCGGTGATATACCGCGTACGTAACCGAATTCTGCTGGCCAACACGTTCTGATAGTTTCACGTAGGTATGGCTTGATCAAGCAGTGCTCACGCCTGGTGGGTTACCCTGCAACCCCTCCCCCTCGAATCAGCCTTCATTTTTAATTTACATATCCTCCCACCAGTTGCGGTTGCATTCTTTTTCGGGTCCATGAGTACTCTGGAGGGCAAGCCAGAAGAGGCGATAAGTCGCATTCAAGCAGTACGTTATTCCTTTTCCTCTTATGCAACACTTGTACCATGTGGTCCCATATCTTGAGCCCGGATGATCTCGACGCCTGTCCAAAGGTCAAAATTGGACAATTATCCAAGCGTGACCCGGTCGAAACTGCCCTAGCCCGAGACCCCGCGTGTACCTGTCTAGCTGCGTCACCATAATTTAATATTCTTTCCTCTCTATCCAGGCATACGTCCCCACTATCATCCGTAACTGGTGAGTATTTTTCTTTTCACTCTATTGCTCTCCTTTATTTGCCACGTACCTGCCCCTTTCTTTCCACCCCTACCATATCAACATCATAGGGTGCAGGTGGCTCCCATTAGTAAGGCGGTGTATATCGTCGCAACGACTACTCTGTGCCGCCTTCTGTTGCATAAGATTATTTGGAGTCCTCCCAGGCACATGCCTGTGCCTTAAGTATCATCTAAGTGGAGCATCATATGTTTCTGCGGCCCCGCCGACTGGGGATTGAATTCAACCATCATGAACCATCATGAATTGATGCTCCTGATATATTAACGCAATCCCCACCTCCCCTCAACCGCAGCGAATCTTATGCTAATTTATATTTATTCACAGGGGCGTTTTCCTCCCGACACAGATCATCAACTTTGCGCTTGTACCGCACCACTTGCGATTTGTTGTTGTGAGCGTGGTTAGCTTGTTTTGGAGTACGTATCCTCGTGTTGCCCTATGTGGCTATCCCGACCCCCCTATCTCGACCCGCCTACGAGACAAAAAATAACTTTTTCTTATCCTAGATACGTATTTAAGTGCGGTTAACGCGCGGCAACAAGCTCTGGAAGCAGAGCCGTCCCTTAAAATTCCCGAAGTAGAAGCCAGCGATCCCAAGCATGAAGATATAGGAAAGGTCAATTAAGTTTAACTATAGAGGAAAATAGCGGATTTGAGCCGATGGGGTTGCGGTATCTCTGAACTGGAGGATGTTTATATGATCAATGCAATACAAATCCGTGTGGATAAATGATTCGATGTTTATTGGTGAATTTTCCTATATTTAACGGGACATTTTGAAGATTCTCGGTTTGCACACCCTTGTCTAGTAAGGTCAAATTTAAATATGCCAATTTTCTGACCGATACGTGTGCCTTTAGATCGTTTGCCAATGATGACTGTCAACCGTTTTAGATAAGGTTGCTGGCCGTGTCGTTTATTGTGTTACCGTGAATCAACGCTTCAACTCAGCTATCCAAAAGAGACGGTATCTCATCATCCCAACTAGGAGTATTCGTACTCTTGTTCTTTCAGGTAGCTGTGGCACACTCGTTCAAAACTTTCCTCCCCGATTGAAAGAGGAATACTAATTTCTTGTAATAAAAGGAAATCGCAATCAAGACGCACCCAACATTAAATATCCATCACAGATACAACACCATCTTTCTTGGCTACAACGCTTGAAACCGCCTTGTTATACATTATCGGGATTTTTGTTCACGTTGAGCCGCCATGTGCCGAGTGTGGATTACTCTGTTAATTCCCGCTATTTTTCCTTGCAGCTAATCATTTCTCAAATCTCTTTAGTAACAGCATACAATAATCCGTATGGATAATCTCAAACCCATAATCATTTTGATCTCGGTTTTTGTTTACATCGCTACCGCATTTAGTGGCTTTGTAGACTGGTACCTTTAGCTTATATATATGATGGTACCTTGATTTGATTTTGATTTCGTATTTGTTACAGGGAGACAGTAGTTTTAAAGAAGTGCAATTCAAACCAAGTCGAGATAATATTAGCTCCTGAAGAATGAGAAGTTATGTCTTGTATATATATTTTATAATATTCAAAGTATGTCGTAGTGCCATACTTACACTTCCGGTCATTGATCGATATTTTTCAGGCTGTTAGTTTCGGACTACATTTCATCTCGACTTGTCACGCACCAAACGCTACGCAGTTCTTCCGTGAATGTTTTTACCAAGGATTTATGGTACTGGCACTGGGAAATCTAAAGCTTTCAACTAAACTCGCGTCACCCTATAGGCTACATTTTAAACATTGGTAACGGCCTTGGTGAACAATAGTACATCTGATCATACATAATCGGCGAACCCTTCTTCACTCAACATAAATTTTGATAGAGATATATAATCGTAACCACGTTTAGCCTCACCGAACCTGAACCCAATTCGCTCTGCCAGTCGAAACGCCAATTCTGGAATGAGAATCAATATCAAATAAGGGAATGATAGACACAGAGAAGTTTGAGCCTCTGATCTAATTGACGCGCTCTAGGTGGGTTACTTTGTTAAGTACAAGGTTAATAACAGACTCTATCCGTACTCCATGATCTTGTTATAGCCAATCTGAAATCGGATGCGGTTAGGGCTCGCATGGTGATGGGCTTGTCCCCCTTTTTACTTAACGCCCCTTTTCAGGGCACAACGCTCAACGATGACGACTCCCCCCCCCCCCGCAATAGCTCTAAACTTCGTACTTCCGACAGAACTCCGCATCTTCTTGATATGTTTTCCTCGACACCGACCCCCAATTTTGTATGTCTTTTCTACCCTATGGTTTTTGCTGTAAGCCTGGAAGATGTGTCTCAGGTTGGATCTTGAATCATGGGTTAGTTGAGGTGGGAAAGTGTGTTCCTCAATCATTGATGAAATACGGTTTCGCTGATATACTATTTTTAGAATCTGAATCTGGTAGGGAACACTCGTCCTGATTTCTCCCGCTATGCTTTTAAAATTTTCCTGAGGTACAAGGTCGATTCGTTGCCCCTGATTTCATAGCGATATATCCGATGAGATGGAGGCATAGCCAACTGAGGTCACCTTCATCCTTCGTCCCTGCCCATACTCGCAGAAACAATCACTGTGCACGAACACCTATCATTCATGTACAAACAGTAATGGCTACTTGGTGCCTCGATGACGCCAGTTTGGAATGTCGCTTATAGAAAGGTATAAGATGGCGTGACTCGAACATGTAAATCCAGCCTCTTCTCTATTACTCATTTTATTTGACTTCGTCATGTCTTCTACAACCGCATACCCTCCTGATACCATTATAATAGCTGAGTTAGGAAATTCGCTAATCAACGTCGTTGCGAAAACCTGCACTTTTAGCCTCATCTACGGTACGCAGCGATCAAAATTCCATGTCTCAACATTTAGTTTATATGTTGACCTTTCATACAGGTATTTTCGTCTTCCTATTTTCCCGGGAAACCGTGTTATACCTGTTTGCCATTTCATTCATAACATGAAGAAAAGGCTAATTCAGTCCTATTACAGTAAAAGGAAACAAGCAAGCCAAGCCCAGTTTTGGATGTTCGTGACGAGCTCGATAACTTTTATACTCGCCACCATCCATGAAGCTTCCTTCCTCGCAACCCTCGGAATTTTCATTTATTCATCAATGGTAAAATTCCAGGACTTACCCTGGATAGAAAGACCTGCAGCTGTAAACGACATGCTGAGGACACCGGATATTGTGGCTATGTGGATCTCAGGGTTCGAAGTGAGAGTTTGAACTTAGGCGGCTCAACTAATACCATCTCATCACATCTCTCTTTTAAAAAATTTGCAGCCTATTATAAGTGACTGCATTGTCGTGTGGAGGGCGTATGTACTACTACAACGAAGGCGTCAATTGGTCATTCTACCCTCTATGTTTCTGCTGGGCTCCCTTGGTATGTCTCAAAACTGGAGTGCATCAAGATTCAACCTCACATCTTATTAATTTGGATTTATTTAATGATGTAGCATCACTACTGGTGGCCTGGACAATTTTAACCGGGAACGCGGATATCGAGCGTGCCTTACTCGCAAACAATCTGAATTTGGTTGGTTTTGTTCTATCCCTTGCGACTAATATTTCGGCAACGGCACTCATTGGTTATATATATTGGTATTATTCATATTTTTTATTTCATTTATTGAACTTGACGGTCTATGGCATCTAGGCATTACAGAAGGGATATAGTTGGTTCCGGGAAGCATAGGCCGACAGACAAAGTATTAGCTCTACTCGTGGAATCAGGGGTTGTATTTTGTACATTTCAGGTATATCTATGAACTCATGGGTTCCGAGTATCTTTGTTTTACTAAGTTGAATTTTAGACTATTAGCTTTGGATTGGGGTTTTCTCCTGAAGGATCAAATCCCGGTACTACGCAATCCATTATGGTCCTAACATTCACGATAATTTATCAAGGATTCTCGGTAAGAGCACAGGTTTGCTCACATCACAGGAATTAACTACGTGCTCCCTAGGCCATATATCCAACAGCCGTGATTGCTTTGGTAAACAGCCAACGCACGCTAGATCATATCTGTTCGACGAACGCTTCATCTCCAGAAGCACAATACGGCGTGAATCACGAACACGTAACTACGTTGCAATTTGCCGAGCGAGATTTTGCTGCAAGCTCCGGAACACTTGCTCCACGAGTTGAGAAGCGTAGCGATAGTATCTTATAAATTGATCAAAAGAGGGAGTCTTGTTGGCGTAATTGCACTATTTTTATTGTCGTTTCATTCGTGGTAGATTTAATTTTCCCTTGCATGCCAAAATAATTTACTGTTATATTTATATACTACGGATAATTGAGCGTTGTACCCGAATTTGTCACGATTTTTTGGAGAGAAAAATAAACCCACCCAAAGAAAAGTAATTTTAGAACCTTGGGTTTCAGGAATAAAATGATGGCGCTTTTACTAAGGAAATATAAAGAGGTTGGGGGGTCAGTAAATATGTATCATGTGTGGGATTCTTCAGTAGTATAGAGCTAGTTTCGACTCTGTCGAATCCAAATGCCGTGTCGACACCAATCAATATTGAATATGTTAGGCCCTGATAAATTGTATGAGTTTTGACAAGCCCATCTGGATAATTGCGGGAGTGGCTTACTGTCTCATTTGCATGCTATCACTCCTCTTATTCGGTGGCCTGTAAGTCTGCACCTCATCTTGGGGATCGTCAATTCATTGCTAACTGTCTAAACTTCGGCGCTACTCAGGCTATTTATGGGACGTTTGATGGCAACACAGCCCCAGTCCTTTCCTTATCGCCATCAAATTGAAGAGAATGTGTGCTGAGGTAGTGGTCCCTACACCTTCACCGATTAACTCTGTGCCATCTAGCGACTTTCAGAAATGTTTTGAATGGTCTCTTGATGAAGTTGCGGGGAAGACGTTGAGCGTAGAGGGTATCGCCAGCCCAAAATCATTCCGATTGATCGATTGTCAGGCCTGTCGCGATGAAAATCTCATACGAGTCGTAGAATGGAATTCTATCGATATCATCCATACTACCTCCTACACGGCGACGTCATACGTCTGGAAAGGAACCCAAAAGTCAAAAATATCAGAATCGTTCGCTATCGAGGGCGCGACTGATGGCGATCGTTTCGACATCGAAGTTTTTCGGCTTCTTTGTTCCACGACAGTAGATCGTAACATACGTTATCTTTGGCTGGACAAGTTTTGCATAATGCAAACGAATAAGGAGGACAAAAATTGGCAGATCCAGAATATGGCGAACATCTACAGAAACTGCACTGCTTGTGTGATTCTCCTAGGAGGGGTAGGCGGGTTGGTTGGAGTGGATGAACCTACAACGTGGATTAATCGATCGTGGACCCTCCAAGAATCCCTACTTCCACGACGTGTCTATTGTATTTTTGGTTGGACCCGCGGGCCGGGTGTCTTAACCGGCGGATGTCTACGTTCTTGTATTGATATAAATGGACCGTATGCTGTCCTGGGGCTTGGTGAAGTGGTCGCATTTAGTCTTAGCGAAACTAAATTTGCACCATTTTTGGAACCTTTCTCTGGCGACAAGTTCGCGCCTACGGGACCAACGGAAATTGTATCCTTTCTTTCTTTGTTCGCCGGCTCACGGGAAGCTCCCCTGTCACTATCCAACTGCCTACCGAAAACCCACTTTTTACAGATGAGCGAAGAGGATAGGGAAAAAAACAGGGAAAAATATGATGAGCTCTTGAGTTCCGTTTGGCGATGTGCTATGATGCGTACTTCTGCGAAGGATCGTGATATGGTGTTCAGCATTATGGGTTTGTTCGGGGTACAGCTTGATCCCGTGGAATATAAAACGCAACATGAAGCTCTCATTGCCCTTCTGCGAAAGTCGATGGAGATTGGGGATAGGGCGACTTGGTTGGCAGCATCTATAAGATCGCCAAGCCTCATTCCTCTCCTTCCGACGGTAACAATTCAGGAGATCCCATCCATACAAACATCACAGACTATTGTTGAAGCTCATATCTTTACTGAAAATTTAATTTGGTATCTTTCGAATGGGCCTATAGGTACCCTTGACGACGATGGCGCTTTAACGATTGTTGTTCCGTTTTCTCCGATAATATTCGACGAAACTCCAGAAAGAAAGGAGAGTTTCTTAGGATTTCGCTTTGCGGCGGGGATTGGAGGAAAAGGGGTGTTTTTTTCAGGAAGGAAAGGGCCATACGCCATTAAACTTGGAAAGATCTCCCTAATTTCTTCGGCATCTATCCCGAGGTTTGTTTTCGAACAAAATACTCTCATTATGTTTTTAGAGCAAGGGGGCGATATATGGCGTAAAGTTAGAATGGCAGCTGTACCAGAGGGTGTGACCAGTGGGTGGGAAGAGAAAAAAGTGGTCATTGCTGGCAATCCTGATGGTCCATTGTTTGACTGATTCTCTACACGATAGCATGTCAGTAATAATGGCGATTTTGACCAACCTATTAAGTAGCTAAAATTTACATCATAAGTAGTCTCCATCTTAGTTTTTCATGATAATTTTGGTCTGCTTGTGGAACATGATAAGAAAAATTCGAAAACGAGCAAAATAGGATGCACCATGCACCAAGCTTATGCTATTTGACCGGGATTATTTTAGAACGTAAATTAGTAGGTTGTGAGTTGTGATATAATTGAAACTCAAGGGTCGGGACAGTGTGGTGGTGATTGTGTCGATGTAGTCATGAATAGCGCAAGCCTGAGTACAGAGCGAAAAGCCAAATTGATCCCGAAATCAATCAGGTACTGTGGCTGTGCTGTGTGACAACAATGATGCTGCGTGTGACTGTCCTTTTCCTCTTACTCCTCCTCTTCCAGCACAGGCAGCGTCCGCCCCTCCTCTAAATCTCCTTTCTTAAGGCTGAAAACACGGATAGGCTTGATCCTAATCATGGACAATACACCTACAGCACTATTCACATCACATGAGCTTGACTTGACACAGCTATTGCAGGGTGTGCATCAGACACTCGACGCAGTACAGGACCAAGAAACAGAGGCGCGAAAGAAAGCATTAAGACGAGTAGAAGTGGAGTTGGATGACGCGGATGATGTGGTATGTGATACATATTCTTTCATTTTCATTCGGTTTAGACTAGCTTTGTGTGGGTCAGGTCTAATCAACTGTTTGTTGTTCGTAGATTTCTCAGTTGGAACTCGAGATACAAGGGATTCCACGGTCTTTGGTCGCTTCGCACGCCACCAGGCTTACCCGTGCCAAAGCTGAGCTTGCACGTGCAAAGAAACGCGCTAGGGATGTGCACACGGCTAGTGCAAGAAGAGAATTGGTAGGGGCTGGTGCACCCAGAGGTGAGCACACATTTTGGTGAAACCTCAGCTTCTAACCATGCCAAATTGTAACATATGATAGGAGCTAACACCTTTTCTTCGGATGATCCCTATACCTCCGATAACACTCGGACACGCCTCCTGGCAAGTAATGCCGTCCTCGAGGACGGCTCCCGTCGTCTCACAGATACCCAAAGAATCGCACTAGAAGCGGAAGATGTTGGTGCCGGGATTCTTAGAAGTTTGCGCGGGCAGAGGGAAGTCATCGAAGGTGCCAGGGGCGAGGTACGTCGTCTGTCAATTCGCGTTGGGTAACAGCACTATTGTTGGCCATGAGGGTTTGGGAAAGCCGTAACCTACTTGACGTTTTCTGCGTCCCTACCCGTTCCTCGTTTTCTCGAAATCATACTAGAATAATGACACTGATATTTGTCCCTTTTTGTAGCTCCAAAATGCCGATACCAATATTGACAGGGCATCTGGGACAATCAAAAAAATGATTCACCAGTACGTTTCCTTTCCTTTATCTATAAACTATATTCAATGAATCTCAAATAACACTTTAGGATGTACAAACAACGGGTCATACTCAGTGCGATCGGTGTTTTCTTGGTCCTTCTCGTCATCACGATCCTTTACTTCAAGATTGTACGATGAACCTCAACTTATTATGATACATTTGGGAAGGGGAATATGTGGTGGCGACGAGGAAGTGGACACAGTTGGAACTTTTCCTTGTGTAGCAGGGATAACCTGGAGAATGGGTAACTTCAGGCCCGAGCTCTCCATTACCTTTGATTTTCAGGTTTCTCTGGTCATAGCTTTGCAACCGGTTGTTACAATTTTGACGCGGGGGGTATCTCAAATTACCTTCCTCCTCTATAACT
The DNA here is from genome assembly GCA_037014335.1 of Collybia sordida. Lineage (NCBI taxonomy): Eukaryota > Fungi > Basidiomycota > Agaricomycetes > Agaricales > Clitocybaceae > Collybia > Collybia sordida. The sequence continues at coordinate 317,052 of JAYKXK010000002.1, forward strand.
TATATCCATATCTTGACCTACGCCTTTTCTTTATATGTTACATACCTCGGACAACATTGTACCCCTTCGTATCCTTCAACTCGTGGCCATTTGTTTGGCATATCTGTACCATGATGTTCATTATTTTTCACCGGTCCTCGTTGATCGTCGATCACTCCTATCCTTATGTCCCAAGCTCGTATATTTATTTAATCATCTATGCATGTGTCAACCGGAGGTCCACCTCACTAACGTATGATTAGAAGCTGTTCCATATTCCAACCAGTGCCGCTCGTGGCATGTCCATTTGGCCACGTATTGTTGTTTTCCTGGCAACGATTCGGCACCTGAATCGGAGCATTGATCCGGTCTCGCAGTAGTCGATCACTACTGGCTAAGTGTCGTTCTCGTTCGGGTGTTCAGTAATACAGGTGTTCCCCTCGAAGAATTTAAAAGGTTGAGAGTAGGCTATCTTAATAACGTTTGTTTGGTTCCTTCGTAATTATCGCCTTAGCACCAAGTCCCGGAGGCCAACACCTACCTGAAACGCAGTACTTTAAGTACGCGTTGTGCCGATCGACTCGATTTGGCCCGATTCCTTGCTTTTGTGGGCCTTATGAAGGCCTATGTGAACGAAGGGGCAACAAAAATAAACGGTGTTGTCTTGATATACCTTGAAGGACCTTCTCAGTATTTTTTAACAACAAGATTTAAATTGGGGAAGAAGTAAAAATACAACAGATAGGTACAGTATTCCTCGCAGTAAACACCCCATATACTTATCACTCGGCACAAACTCTTAATTCCGTCAGTATATATCATCAGAAGTATCGCACCGCTCGATAAGGATCCTTGCTGCCTCGGTACGCGGTCGTATGGCACACCGGTATGGGTGTGGATGGCTGAGAGTAAACGAGGATCTTCAACACATAAAGCGCAACTAGCATAAAATATTCTGCCCACCTCGTCATTCCACCCTGGAACTTCACTTCAGGCGTAATTTCTTTTCCTTCCGTATCTACCGCCTTTGTGATGTTCATGGTAGCAAGTAAATATGCCATGCAAATCCAGACACTTCCTTCGGCAAGGTGGCGACCTGGGCATATTCTACCGCAAAGATCAATTATGACTTGGATGGGGAAGTAGGAAGAACCCGGATTACCTTCGTCCAAAGCCGAAGGGCCCACCAGGGTATGGTTCTTCATTCCCCTCCGGCTTAGGGAGGAAACGGGCTGGGTTAAATGAGGTTGCATCTTTATGGACATTCTCGTCCAGTGTCATTCCCCTATTGATGATGTTTTTGATAGGCAACCCTCGAACTCATCAACAATAATACCTTGTATTAGGTATCAAGAGTGAGCCCTTTGGAATGAACATTCCCTCATATACGTCATCTTCCAGCGACTTGTGAGGAATGCCTTGTCAACCATGTAAGTTAACTTATTCCATTAAGATTTTATAACTCAATACCTAACGGAACGACAGGGTTCCACCTGAAGGGTGGAAAATGAATTCCGTTTTAGTTAGCTCACAGAGTGGCAGCAGGAACAGTATAGGCATACCTGAGAGTTTCCTGGAAGACACAATTTAAATACGGGAGGGATGGTCTGTCTTCAAACTCGGGAAGACGATCAGGACCGACAACCTTATCGATCTCTTCCTGGGCACGCGCTTGAACCTCCGGATTAAGTACCATCACCAAGAAAAAAACTGAGAGCGTCGCCCAAGTCTGAAAAAGGTAAGGTAGGTTAGGGCGAGGTACGGCTACACCCTAGAAGAAATTAGGCACTTACTGTATCCGCCGCGGCGCAGTACATAATCCCTGCAGCGCCTTTAATATCCTCGATAGTATTTTCCGCTTCTGAACCTTGCTGCATGTGAGCCTCCAGATGGTCTGCTAGAAATGACGGCTTTGCTTTCCCTTCAGCCTAGAACGGTTACCCAGGCGATATGAGATAGATATGGCGGAATGAAACATAGAGACAGACCATTTGGGCAGTCACCTCGTCGAATGGATAGTTGTGTAATTTTTCAACCGCAAACTTATAATCCCTGGCAAATCCTGCATAGTACGCTCCAGGGAACCATGATGGGAAATTCCGAACTGACATGGTAAATCGTAAACTATGTCATGGACCAGTTTTGAAAGAGGTAACGCACGGAACGGGAAAAAATCAACGGGCGTACTTCCTGTAGGGCCACCATTGGTGAGAGTGAACCCAGTATCCTCAGCAATCTTGATGTAAGGGTCATCATCGGATGTAATTTGGTGTCCGTATGTGATGCGCATAATAACGGCAGTTGTGAATCTATAATTCCAGTTTTTTGAGTAATAAAGCGATCGAAAAATACATACCTTCGAATGAACTTGTCCCTCGACTCAACGTCCTTCAACAGATTCTGAAGGAGAACTCCGGCCTCCCTGCTTTGAATAGGTTGGTATTCCAGACACTTATTAGGTGTGAGGTTCTGGAACAGCTTCCTATGGCGCTGGAACCGCCTTCCATACGGGATGAACGTCATCCCTGATTCCCAGCCCATCCTGGATGAAGAAGAAAAAATTAGCTCATTTTCTGGGAGAAAAAGATATTCCAAACATATTAAACAGTATAAGTGTCGGCCTGTCGCTATAATTTGCACTACGCTTGTCCAACAGATCAACAGCAGCCTTGACGCTATTCAACACGATAAGTGGACGTCCGAGAACATGAAGGTGCATGACGTCGCCTGGGGCAATGGATGAGTCGACGATGTTCAAAATCAACACTATGTACGTACCATATATTTTTCCCCATTCGTAGAACTGTGTGTCCTGTTTATCGGGAGAAATCATACGAAGGTGGCCAATAATAGGGTCCCCTGGAGGACCGGGTGGAAGAGGAGGACGACGTGAAGATTTTGTGCGTAGATATACGTACAAGGCCAGGCATACTATGAAGACGAAAAGAAACATTCTTGGGCGAAAGAAGTGAGCTGCATGCACTCACTTTGCGTTTTAAATTAGAGTGGGAGGCCGAAGCCGACCTGGCTTTTCCCAAAAATTGTCAGATTAGGTATTCTCTCAGCTGAAATTTCCGTGTCCATTTCGGTGGAGTTAAAGGCAAGCTAGCTAAATTTATGTCCACCATATTAGTAGGGATGCAATAGGAGTACTTCCTAGTGGAGTTTGCGGGGGCATAGCCAGCATCTTCTACAATTCCAAATATGAATCTTCATCAGATTGGATTTGTTACCCATAGGTTATACGGATAATGACAGATACAGAGAGCCTATAGTCTTTATAATATTAAAGTCACAATATAATCTATCAATCAGAGAGATTGACCAAAGACTGGACCTTTACACAACGTTCCTGTCCCTTCACTCAACATTTTTCAACAAAATCTGCGAGCCAACTCGAGCCTCCCCGCTTCTGAATGGCCATTACCTCTAATACCACGGGAGAATCCCACATGTACGGTGCGCCAAACGCTTCAGGCAGGATTTTGAATGTGATGCGTAAGTCGTTGGCTGTCGTTGGGTGTTGCTAGGGCGGAACACTATTTTTATTATTTTCCCACGGTGGAAACACCTGCAATTGACAAGCTTTTTATCTCTTTAATGTTGTGTTTGAGCCTGTGGAGGTTGTTGTTTCTACCTAATGATGAATTTACTCCTGCCGCTGCAACTCTGGAGGCTTTGAGCATGCATTTTTCTGCCACCACTCCAAGTAATTTAATAAAAGAAGTCTCTGTTAGTTGACGGATCAATCGTTTCAACAGCCTTTGTGACATGTGACCGGTCCGGTGAACTTTGAGCTTTGCCGATTTGAGGGCGACGACTCAAAGAAAACTCACCAAATACAAAATTGCTCATGGAGAATTCTTATCAACCTATTCACAAAACTGACGTTGTTAACAGGTGAACCACTGTTTTGGTCTTGTGGCTTTGCGGGACATTTCACTACTTACATTGTAGGGGGCTGTGATGCGTGACCGCGTGACCGGCGAAACGATTGAAATAGCGCAGTGCCCGTATTACTAATCTTTGATCCGTCAACTAACAGAGACTTCTTTCTTTAAATTACTTGGAGTGTGGCAGAAAAATGCATGCTCAAGGCCTCCAGAGTTGCAGCAGCAGGGAAAAACTCATTATTATGTGGAAAAAAATGCCTCCAGAGGCTCAGACACAACATCAAAGAGATAAAAAGTCTGTCAATTACAGGTACTTCATCGTGGGAAAATACTAAAAATAGTGTTCCGTCCTAGCAACAGCCAACGACAGCCAACGAGTTGCGCATCACATTCAAAATCCTGCCTGAAGCGTTTGGCGCACGGTACACATGAGAATTTCGAACAGCTTCCAATGCCGCTGAGACCGCATTTGGTATAGCATAGAACCCATTATCTAGGAACCGATATGATCCCGGATTAGCCACACACCCGCACATGCAGATTATACACGCGACTTGAGATTGGCTTCCAATAATGTGTGACGAAAATGTTTGAAGGTAAACCGGTGTTCCCTTTGACGTTTGAAGGGGGGTTACTTTTTCGGTATTTATTTTGCCAAAACTATGCTCTCCTCGTTCCTTTGATATTACCTATTTTCAAATCCGTTTCACTCTCGGCAAGTTTAGGGTGTCAAAACTCGTGTGCACTGCTCTAGTGGTGTTCCGGGTTCGAAGTATGAGGACGAGCTCTTTTTCCTGCCAAATCGTGGGAACTCTTTGCGTGAGTTCACACGTGATTCGATTGCATCGGTTTGGACTTTTTCCATTCTAGTTATATAAATCACTAATCATTTTTATAAACAAGTATTTCAACATTTAAATTTGTATTCAAGCACTCAATTAATATCTAGTTGATGTCAGTATATTTCAAACTCGGGCATGCTATGTTGCGATGGGTTGATAGTGGATTATCTCAAAGAGAGTGGAAAGATGACAACCGTCTGGTGTAGGCCGTTGCAAGCACGGCATGTCCGAGTTCAAAATTTGAGGCAGATAAGTATCTGAATTCCTAATTTAATAGCTAGATTTTCAGAGTATTTTGCTTTGGGAAATGATATTATTTCTTGTCAGACATACCAACAGTATCAAATATGATTACTTACAAGACAAGGTAAGCAAGTGTGATTCGACTGACTGACTTTTACTTTTTGAAAGAAATGAGCTCATAATCAAGATATATTACTTGGAAATTATATATAACATTTATTTAAGCAATATATTTCAGTAACATCCACTTTTGGGGCCATGGATTGCGCTCAGAAATGTACACAACGTCGAACACAAACTGGCAACACGCGCCGGAGTTATTCGGCCCGGCCCTGTCCTGATCTGATCATTCCGAGATGCAACAATTTCTGGAAGGTCATCCAAACCCCCCTTCATCAATCCATCCATTCCCACCCATAAGGGGGCGCGGAAATGGTACGGAAATGGTAAATTAAATCATTAGACACCTATTGTACATTTAAAGACGTGCTCAACAGTGAGCGCAACCCAAAATTCGGTGTCGGGCAGCATCTGGAGGTGAATTCCCGCCCGGACATTCCCTGACAGAATAAACAACAACAATGAACCGGGTATGTAAAGTAAACAGAGATACCGGAAACGAAAAGGAAACAACCGTGATCCAATCACGGAGCTAACCGCAACGTTGGTGCGCAATTTTTTTTTGGCTCAGGCTCGAGGAAAAGAACCTCATTCGAAATACTTCGAACTCGGAATTAGAAGTCGTGATATTTATCCTTATCTCCTCATGCACCCCGGAACTATGTACACAACAAAAAATAAGTAAATCTCGTGAAATTCTAAGTTAATCTGGTACATGGGACGAATAATTAGTATGTGGATGATAATAAGATGAATGTGATAGTTGATAAATGTATGAGATTATCTAAGCGCTGGCATCGTCAGCGCGCTCTCCCTTAAGATCTACTTTCTCTACTGCATTTTGTGAGTCCCCGAGGTGCCAATTAGGCATAAGGAATGCAAGTGCGAATGGAACTACAGCGGTGGCTGTAGCCACAATAGTCATGATCTTCATAACATCGTCATACGCTAATAAGATCAAGTACGTTCCAGCATTAGAAATCAGTTATGGAGAAGAGTAAGAATGGACCGACCTGCAATGGTGCCTTCACGAATCGGAGTACCTCGCTCGTAGGTCAGAACAGTCGTGATCGACCCGAAAAGCGCTTGGCGATCTGCCTCTGGGAGGAAAGGGAGGTGTTTCGCGAGTTTACCGGGCATCGTGTTGGTCCAGATCGATCCAGCTACATAAAAATAGAAGAACAGGATTAGCCTCGCCCAACTCATAAAAAGCAAAAGAAAGAACTACGGACCAATGGCATTCCCGATAGCACCACCGATCTCGGTAATGAGCAGAACGACCGCAGTTACCATAGCTACGTCGGAGTGGGGAACGGATGCTTGCGCGCCAACTTGGGATGAGACTGCTGCGAAGCCTCCGCCGATACCTTGTAGGAGCTGTGTCCAAACGAGTTCGGCATCAGAGCCATTGGCCCCGCGAGAATGGATCATGAGTCCCACGCCGCTGTAGTATCAAGTTTTGTAAGTAAATAACCACGAGCGGTTAAGGGATTACGAACAGAAGACGAATTCCGAGACCAGTAATCAGGATGTACTAGTATAAAATAATCTTTTAATACATATTCGAATAACAGAACCTTGGGACATATATACCTTATATCGGCCGAAACATCGCATAGCAAGTCCTCCGAGAATACCGAAGATGGTTAGGGCAACAGTTTGAGTTGAAAAGAAGTAGTTGGCATTGACAGGAGTCCTACGAATAGAAATTAAACTTTCATCAGAGGAACTGGAGGTCTTTAGTTACCAAGGCTTCACAACGACGACGAATGAGTAGAGGAACGTGAAGGTCAGATAGAAAGAAATCTAGATTTCGTTTAAGTTCCGTTGAATCAAAGCGGAGGGAATAGCCTACGAAGTCGAAAGCTCCGATGAGACAAGCAATGACAACACTACGGTTTATGCAGAATCTTGGCGCAATGACGGGATATTTGGCAATTTTGAAGTCCCAGAAGACAAGCACCGGAACCAAAACACCACCAACTATCAACATAGCGATCATCGAAGCTAGACAAGAAAGATAGTATGAGCAATTGGCTAACGAAAACCAGGACATTGGGCTCACCGTTATTCCAGCCTCCTTTAGCAGACTGAGAAAGCGTTAATGGCAAGAGGATCAGTGCGACCGAAGTCCCAATCAACAATAGCCCGACAACATCAAGCCTGTCAACAACATCCCGAACTTTTTCGAGAAGCGAGAGATTCTTTTCTTCGCCATCCTCTCTGTTCTTCGATGAGATGATACCCAACTTTCTCGCCTTGTTCTCAGCCCAAAGGAGGGTAAGAATAAGAGGTAGTAGTGTTGCGGGAACGAGGATGGCAAACATTCCATCTAAAAAACAACATCAGAGAAAGCTACAAAACCTGGAATTATCGCGTACATCCCCATCTCCAAGTCGAGTTCTTCATTATAGCGGCGGCGATGTTACTCCCAACAAACGCGTTGATAATAAACGGTGATGTCATCATGGCGGAAACGAAACCTCTCCATTTTAGGGTTGTAATATCGGCGATGATAATCTGTGTGAGGAGCTGCAAGCCTCTGTGTGTCTGGGTGAGTAGGAGCCGATTCATAAGGGAGGTCGACATACGTATATCCACTAAGTGGGCAAGCAGGTAAGAACAAGCGTTTACAGGTTGATCGAGTAGAATACTTACAGAGCATAGAGGATAATTCCTCCAGCTATTGTCTCAACGTTTTGTGCCGAAGCAATAACAATATATCCTATACACAAGGGGAGGAGTGAGCGGGACTTCTCGAAAGAAGGTAATTAACCAAACATACCAACAACATAGAAGACCACTAGTTTGAGAGAGAAAAAAATCAGTCGTCCAAACGGCACATGACAGAAAAAACTCACAAACACCGGCGTATGCAGTACCCCGAGAGCTGACATCAGCCACCTTGGCGACGACAGGCTTTCCACAAGCGACTATGCACAAGCGGAAATTGTCAACACACTCACGCCGGCCATCTCACAAGCTGACTTACTAATAATAGACTGTGCCACTTGGATTGGACTAATGAGACTGTGTTCACCGAAAGAAGAAGTCGCAAAATTGAGATAGAAGTAGGTTGTCGTTCCATCCAGAGAATAGATATACGAGGCTAGTCCAAGACTACAGCGTAGTGAGATTCAACAGCGTGGGAGATGAAAGGATGAGACAAACCTGATGAAAAGTGCCCATTTAGAATATTTCCCATACACCTTGTGTGTCGCTTCCACTGTCTTCACGCCAAGGTGGCCTGCTGAGTTGTCGCTAGTACTAGCAGTATCAACGTGTCCTTTCGTGTCACTGCGATTCGAATGGTGAGAGTCATTGTCATGAAGGAAAGACATGATGAAGAAGACGCGTGGATGGCGGACGAAGAACCAGCATAGGTGACAGTTATGCGTGCTCTTTAAAGGATGAGGCGAAGATCAAAAAATGGTGTGATTTGTTGGCCGATCATCTGATAATTATCGCCTAGCTTATCTGATAAGAAATTTTCAGTATCTGATTAGCCACAAAAATCAAACAACGTGATCGTGCCTCGACTACCCTGTAAAATCTCTTTCTCAAGCTCCGGTTTTACAACAACCCTGCCCCAAATAATTTCACCTCTGCCTAGGTATGTATTGCGCTCGATTTCCGCATCCCAAAAAGACCACTGGCGACGAAGGCTAGGTCACTTCGAGTTATGCCAAGGTTTCCCGTACCACGCCCTAACCATGCTTCATATTGATCGGAATCCTCAACCACTCTCTCGGGTAATATTGGGATAATATCCCCATGACTATCTGTAACGTTCCGCCCGCAGTTTTCGTAAACCACAACATATATTTTCCTTAATACTAAACTATTCTACAATACACCACCATCCTTTCAACTAGCATGGAACAATCCAGGCACTAATTCGACGCTTTTCACTTTGAATTTCATCATTCTTATAGTGTGATCCACTCTTCCGGGAGCTGTCTCGGCCTAGCCCACTGGTTTTGAGGACTGGACAGGCACCCTTAACCTTCGCGATTTAATCCGAATGATCGCGCTTCTCTATGTGGAAATTCCCAGGCTATGGAAGTTATAATTATGGATATGAGAACGGGCGGGCCCCAGCAAAAAATCAGCAGAAAAGACTTGAACGTTCGTTGTTATCTAACAAAAACATACAGACGGACACCCGGGTAGGTGATCGACTGCAAGTAGCACAGAGTTGTCAACTGAAAACGCAGTCCTAATGAGTATCCCAAATCACGCTTCATACCTAGCTTATTGCAGCTAAATAAATATATGGTACACTTTTACTTTGTCTGTATTTAAAGAAAGTTCCACCTCATCTATCGAGGTCGTCTATGAGTGACCAAAGCTATGGTGGGAGAAACGGTAAACTCCGTGGAGATCACGAATGGAGATCAGCGATCATATCTTCACCTTGTGATTGCGATGTCATTTTCGAATGATGTGCGACGGGAGCGTAAGTCAAGCGTCACTATGTTGACGAATATAACGGTTGCGTTTTAACACATTAAACCCAAGACTAACTCTTGAATTCTAAATCTAATCGGTTAGCTAGGACACCAAGAAACAAAATAGCGCAGAATGATAACGCCGCTTACCAAAGAATATCTAATCACTGGAAACACGACAGAATAACGAAAAAAAATCAAGGCATCATATACAAATCATAATTCGGCGGACGCTCGTCTGTCAAACCCAACGCCCAGGGAGAATCCTCTTGTTCCAAAAGCCACTCCACCTGACGCCGCATCCTCTCCACATCATGCGTCCGGTTCACTTGATGCTGCAACTCCAATATCTGCGCCTGGAGTTTCGTAATTCGCAGCTGTATATCAAGCTGTCGCGACGTCTGCGTCGGACCCTGGGAGGCACTGGATCCAGGCCGGTCAAATGGGTCCATTGATGCGCGCTGGGCCATGATCGCGGCAGCCTCGAGATCATAGTCCATAGCCTGGAACGTAGCCTTGGGAGCACCGCGTGGCTGTACCATGAGTTCCCTGTTGAAGGTGAACCGTCGAGCGGCATGGTTACGGCGCCGACGACGGATAAGTCCAAAGATGAGAAGCCCGACAAGCAGTAGAAAGAAGAAACCGCCAATTACTCCACCGATGATGGCCTTGGTCTTGGGACTAGGTTTGGAAGAAGCTGATAATGAGTCTGCATTCGGGCTGGAATTGGCGCTCGGAGTAGTTGGTAATGATTCTGTACTCTGGCTAGAACTGACGGTCGGAATGGGTGGTAATGAGTTTATACTCTGACCGGAACTGGAAATCTGAGTAGCTGATAATGATTTTGTAATCTCGCCTGAACTGGAGTCCTGATTAGCGGATGATGGTGCTGCACTCTGGTCGGAACTGGGGCTCGAAGTAGCTGGTGATGATCCTGTACCCTGGCCGACACTGGAGCTTGGAGTAGGTGCTGGTGGTCCTTCATCCTGACCGGGACTGGAGCCCGTAGCTGTCGTAGGGTCGGTAAGCGGGTCTTTGCTAGGTGGGGACGGTGTGGGTCTGCGAAACGGGTTCAGAATGGTGCATAAGATAAAAGTTGGGTTCTGACATTGGCGTAGGTGATGGGGTAGTACATTCACTTGAGGTTTTATTTTTATTTGGATCTCCACATTTATAACAACTGTTAGGATGTCCGCGTCTATAATTCCAGTTTAATTCCACAATTTACGGAGTATATTAGTTTGGTAACCCAGCCTCGATATACATAGGAGGCCTACCTTTTCGAATGACACCTATCATCCATATCCCTTGTCATCTCCTTTCGACTCCAATTGACAATCACAGACGATTTAACGACTTCCTTTCTTGGATCTCCAAGTTCCATAGAAGCCGCCGCTACTTGAAATAAAAAAAATATCAAACTACAAGCTCAGTCAAATCCCGACGAGGTTTAAAATCCAGAAAGGAATACTCACTAAACTATGAACATCATCGCCGCCACAGGCAGCTGTCGCAAAAAGCAGGATCAAGAGCGTCCAGCGCTGCGATTACGAATGAAAGGAAGATATATCCCAGGGATGGCAGTTGGGAGCGGAAAGAAAGCTTCAAAGATTGCTGTCCACTCTAGAATAGCATCATAAACCATTATCAGCAAAGTGCGGCTGTGGTGAGCAGTGATGAAGTTTGAGATCTCTCTTCCGGATCTTTTGATGAACTTTGCTGCTCCCATCATTGTGGAGGTCGGGCATCCTAAAACCTATTCGTTCGGGTTTGAATTGAGGACTATGGGGATCATCTCGGTTGCCAAGATACATCTGATATGTGTGGAAACTTACATGATATCAGCGCGAGGTTCTGAAAGGCGTCCTGAATCCTGATTATCCCCCCATAAATATCGTGACACCTCACGAGTGACGTCGACATTCATCAAAGGTCTCTTATGGGTTTAAGCCATTTGTATAATTTCGTGCTTATTGATGCTAATCATGGATCATATGTAGATCAGATAGATATGACTTCATCTTCAAATGGTTGTTAGAACTGATAAGAGGTTTTATCATATATAGAATTAAGCTCACCAGCGATGATAATATGAGCATTTCCCGAAAGAATGTCATAAAACCATGAAACAACGCGTAGTCTGGTCCGTCATCCACTTGGGCATATTTAGGGGAGGCAACTGGCTGAACGTTTGAACTATGGCACCCCCACCACCCGTGAAACCCAGTGGTTTGAGCGAGGGAACCCACCTTTCAGCCCCCTGAAACCGTCGCAACAGGAGTGACAAACATTGAGCATACCACACGACCGCTCATAAGTCGTTCATATGGTCATGTGTCTGATGGTTAAGATGCTATCGAAACCCTTTGTGCGCATACCTCCTTTTGGTTGGGCTCATTCCATGACCATCGATGTTCGGTTAAATACTGGTGTGCTCGCATTTATGTATTAAGGGGACACCCTCGAATTTCGTCAAGGATGGTACTCAAAGTCCATCAACTACCGAAATTCTCCTACAACTCAGTGCCTCGTGAATGATGTATTGTAGATCCCCACACTCCTCCTCGACCTCTATGAGAATCATCAAACCCAAAGCAACACCAAAAGGATCAACGGCTTCGCCGTGAACTCTCACTCCTCCGGTGTTTCTTCCGACTTGAAATCTCGTAAATTATCTGCGGTGGGGCCTGGGCCGCAGTCTGTGGTTGCTGTGAATATATATTATAAGGTGTCAATGGATAAATGACAGGTGGGTATGTTGGTTGTGCGTATTGGGTCTGGGTCTGGACCTGAGGGGCCGTCGGCTGAGAGTAAATTTGCTGTGTTTGAGGGCGGTTTTGAGCTTGTGTTTGAGCTGGGGGTGCGTAGATGAAAGAACCCGCGGCGGGGGCACTTTGGGGGAAAGGATATCCGGATGTGGGCATGGATGGTTGGTAATATGAGGTAGGCGGTGAGGTCTATGAAAGGGCAGCTTGAGTCAATTAAAGTCAGATCGCAAGGTGATTGAATACTTACGGCGACGCTGCCCTTTGGTGGCATTATCATGACGCCGGGTGTACCCTGAGGATTAGTATAGATATAAGCGTATCCGGGCACAGTCGCAGGCGGTGTCGTTACAACATATGTTGATCGAGGCGGTTTATGGCCGTGAGAAGAACGATGAGAAGAGTGTTTGCGTGACGACTGAGTCTGCTGGTGTTGAGGTAAAGGCTGCTGGATGTTCATGGGGCGTAACGGCTGCATTCGCCCAGGCGATTGTGGCGTGCTCGCATATGTGTCTGATGATGAGTCAGAGTGGGACGATGATGGGCGACGGTTGCGCCGAAAGATAGATTGTATACCCTTTGTCGCTGACTGCAACAGAGGAGAGCCCTGGCCCCATGGCCTCGGGGATTCGGTTGAGGAAAAATGAGGCCTTTGTTCTTCGGTACGATCAACCCAGTCTGCGATACGTTGCTGGGTGCGAGTGTATCGCTCGTAGGCCTCGGGGGAGAAGTCGTACTCCGTCATAGGACGTAGTGGAAGGACGGAAGGATGCGGGAAGAATGATGTTTAAGAAAAGAACAAAGAAGGCCGGGGTACTTATACTAGCCCCACAGCTGACAGCTATATTGTTGGCTCGTTCTATAGTCTATGTTCACTGCGGCGGATCCTTTCACCAGGAAGGACTCTAATGGTGTGGTGGTTGGGTATAAAGCTTTTGAAAAAGAGTCGGCTAGCTCTGGACCTGAGGGGTGGGTGATGGAGAGCATGAGGCTGGACACGGGCCGAACATAGCTTGAAAGGGGAATGATAAATGGACGTTTCCGTGTCATATGATTCGTCAACGAACCTGTTAGCCTCCTTTCCATGAATTGACCTGATCATGAATGTCCCCTCGAGGCCGCTCAACGCAACCGGCAGGGAAGCCCAGGGCCAACGAGGCCTGGCTAAAAGTCCGAAAATTTCTCCCAACCGCGGCATTGTCCTGGAACCTCGCTATGTCGGAGCTTGCACTTCCGTATTACTAGAGAGTGGCAGCTCACTGAACAAGGCTGTTGGTATCAGTGGGCGAACTATGCTTCATATAGGACAAGGGATGGAGTGGAACGTTGAAAGTGACGGTGTGGTGCGCGTTTGAAATTTGCATTCCGGGTGCCACACAGATCTGATTACGTAACGGATCATTGTTCTCCTACAACCATTTTTTTTAAAAAAAAAACAATCATTTGTTCAGCGCTTTCGAGGTTTAGCCACATCATAAGATTCCTGGGAAGCTGTAAAAATATGATCATCTACTGTTCCAAAAATTGATATCAATAGTTTCAAAAAATATTCTAGAGGGGTGATTAATTGAAAGTTATGGATCATGGTATGAAATTTGAATGATGATACAAACGAATTACTCGACATCCCACTCCCGGATTCAATCAACGCCTGATCTACCCCAAAAATATTCAACACAATTCTAAAAACTCTTCCATTTTTCAAAAAAATTTCTGCCATTCTCGATAACCGAGTCTGCTTGAATGATGCTGATTAGACGAACCGAATCCCGGTACTGATGATTTAAAAATTCAAATGAAAATTCGTCATTCATACCGCAACCTACTCGATAACAATCGCGGCCTCCTTATTACCCAAACCGTACCCCATCTCGCACGTAACCCTATCACCGCAGCGTAAGCGATATCCAGCCTCAAATGAAAGCCCTTGAGGTTTAGATCCGAATACCCGAGTCCCACTTACATCGACATCGTATATTGAATTTAACACCATCCTCCGACTTTATGTTGCCACCTTATAATTCGGTTATGATAGCCCATTCCAGCACAACATCGCACAAGGTAACAAAGGCACGACCAGGCAGTGTATACAAGTATTGTCCGAATACATTTGAACTATAGATGATCATGCCATCATGCGTCGGAAACGTTGTTTTTTCTCGTCCCTGGCTGTGCAAATTATTCTTCATCTCAGTGTAGGTGTGTGATTTCCTTTATAAGGCGCAACGAACGTTTTTTTATGATTGATACCCACCAGTCCCCACAATCACCCATGGTCCACCATGACGGTATATACGAAATCAATTTCAAATTTTAATATCCGATGAGCTAGCTATATATCTATACTCTAGGTGAAACTTTCGTTAGGATTCGATAGAACTTCATTTCAGTGAGCCCTTTATAAACGGAAACTTAACCTTGAAATAACCCGAAGGCAATATTAAACTTAACTATAAGTTTATATTGCACCACCACCACCCTCAAAGAACTTTCTGATACCTTTCAGATCGAAAACTCAGCATTATATGTTAGCCCATACTGTGTCATAAATTAAGGGTTCACACCCAAGATTTAAAGCGCATCCTGCAATTGAAGTTTAACCAAAAGTCAACTAAGAAGTAGAAATGCCACTTTATCATTCATACCTCCCACCTCAAATCCCACCGCCTTCCCCGGAGGAGCCAATAATATGGTTTCCTCAATAAGATATACGTCTGTTCGGGTCTTGCCTTGGAACATGGTATGTAGTATCAAGTTCCAGGAGCGGCCCGGGCCACTCTTTACCAGATCTCCTAATTCTAGACATCGGATACGGCCCATGCACCCGGAGTTGAGAAGATTAAAAGTGGAGATGGGAGATTGAAAAGGCCGGACTAGTCCCCCTTGCGGTTGACGTCAGTTTATCGAGTTGCATTTAGTACATTGATAATGATTTTTACTTCTCTCCCTATACCCGGATTACTTCGGCGGTTGACAGCGTGGAGTCCGTATATCGATCAAACGACGTTATCTTGAGTGTGGTGTGTATCACACCCGAGGTCTGTAGTTGTGGAGGTGACCCACACATTATTTAGGTAAAGCGTGCAGGGAGTGCTTTCAGGCTTCTATTCGAACACAATACCGTTAGCCAAATTCACACGATCATGATCAGCCGACCATAGGTGGGCAGAGGGTATGAGTACCTAGAGGAAGAGAAATAATTGCAAATGAATGCTTTCATCTTGTGGAGGGAAACGATGAGTTGACCTTGGTGAGCGCAATGCGACGCCACTTGTCGACTCAAGCAGTATTCTGAACACTAAAAAAATGTGAGGGTGATCCTATAAGTATGGGTTAGGTGGCTCGCCTTGTTATTATCGTATTTCTTCCTTCGCTGGCTGTATACCCAATGTAAATTATGTCTTCTAAGCCTAAACAACATTTTTTCAAAGCGTATATATGTGGTAGTTGAGGAACTTTCGTGCTAAGATGCGGCTAGCTAGGGCTTTTAAATTCTAGAGGGTTAGGTAACTTTTGGATCTTCCAAAGCTTTTAACGCATTTTTGTGTGTAAATTGGAGAACCTAGGGAGCTTTCCAAGGAAGAGTTCGACCTGTCGTTCATATTGGTATCCAGCATTGGCTTTGTAACTTGTTCCGTCCTTTGCGGATTTTCGTTTGGGTGCCAATTTTTGATCTGCATCTTGCAACACAGCATGCAAAGAACGATAACGCATCTCTCTATAGATAAGACGTACGGAGATCGACTAAGCGTGAGTTCTGAATGCTCCTGAGCATTTATATTATCGACTTGTAGCCCCAAAATCTTGACAAGTTGGTAGGAAATTTTAGTTTGCAGTTATTTGTTTTAAGTGGCTTTGTCGTGGACTTGGGTTTCCCGAGCTTGGATACGTTTGCTGGTCTATCTATACTTTCTCGTTTTCATCGGAGGACACATATCCAATTTTCTCTACCATTTACTTCTTGGTATACACAAAAGTCCAATTATCTATTTGAATATTCGGAATCCAGGATCAGGACCTCGCACGAACGCTTGACGTATTTCCACGATTCACATGCCCCGAGCAGCGACCCCTCACTCACGATCTCGTCGTTCAGCACGGCAAGCAAGATCTGCACCCTCTAAACGACCTCCAACTCGTACAGCTTCAGGGACGCCTGAGAAGGAGAAGGATATGGTGAAGGATATAGAGAAGGAGAAGGAAGACGTGAAGGGAGAACCTCATGAAACCGCTTTTACCAAACCTCCAACAATCATCCCATCCCCAACCCGCCCCAAAGCTCCCACCGTCCTCCTGAACCGACGTCGTCCTTGGAAACACCCAGATGAACTCGAATACATAAAGCCTCACGACTGGGATGAAGACAAGATTATCAACTTTCTCTGCAGGAATGGTTTCTCCGTTCCACCTCGTCTTTCTCATGCACAAAGTCCATGGTGCGAGGTTACCGACAGGGACGGAAATATCACCATCGTTCCTCGCGGTTATCGCCTCCCCCTCATGTTTGCGGCAAAATTTCAGTGGGAATCATTGCGGCTCGTCATGACATCGGCGACACGGAATGAAGAATGGGATGATTACAAGTTTGATATTCTCCACGTTTCACGACTATGTAGTGGGTTCTTGGAGAAGGCAAGGGCGGTAATGGGCGGTACGGGGATGGATCGTTCGTGGAGGTGCCCAATGTTCGATCGTGCTCTGACGAGATATTATCGACGGTGGTTGGTTAATCGGGAGGAATTTGTAAGAGATTTTTGGTTAGAGTACAAGGAGGAAGAGTATGAAAGGGATATACTGAAAGGTGGTATGTCTGTTCTTGCTTTTGGCCGTCTTACAATACACTCATGATTATTTTAGCGGACTGGGTCCGTTTCGTTCAAAAAGGCCATAAGGGCTTTAGCTTAACGCGGGACGAAATAAATAACGGAATTACGTTTGAACAGTTTACGGATGGACTGGGCTTCTCAGGGGGTCGACTGAACTGGGAAACTAACAAGATGGTCGAATCACAAAATCTCCCACATGTGGCGGAACCTACCGCCGAAAAGGCCGAGGAACCGGAATTGCCTCCACCCTCCCTCGACTCGAATGATACTCCTAGGGATCCTACTCCTGGTAAGACCCCCTATGTGCGTCTTTCGCCCACCGCCATTACAATCAAACTTGAGGAAATTGTTAACGATCCTGATTTCTTCCGGGTGGGACTATCCACAGATCACGAGGTCATTCATGTTCCTTCGACACCCGACTACGAACAACCTCCTTCTACAGTCAATCAAAATCACACTAACGACGTAATGACTCATGAGAAACCGATGGATGTCGAACCCACATGTACCCAGGCGACTAACCCGGACGACCTTTATGTAGCGATCATATCAGACAAGGCTGTTGAACCAATACCTCCCGCCGATGAATTTATCCCACCCGCATTTAGCGACGATTTCCTAGGGGATGACACCACGCATCGTCCGGAATCTGTTGTAGATAGTGTCGGTTCGGCCGACGTAATTAACTCCGAAATGAACCCTGAAATATCAGGTATTGGGGTAAGTGAGAGTACTCCTCCAATAAACCTCTCGCAGGATATAGAGATGGGAAGTGTAGATGAAATACCGCCGCCGGAAGAAGAGGGGAAGGACAAAGGTCAGATAGTGGACGAGAAGCTAACGGGAGATGATGATAGAGTCCAACCTCCCAAACCCATCAACCAAGACCCTACGTCGTTAGTCCAACATTCATCCCCACCTCCGAATCTACCGGATAGGACACCTACACCTTCAAATGACGTTGATATGGATATACTCCCCGAACATACGGCGGGCACGGAACCACCACAGAACAAGCCTGGGTCCCCGCCCGAAACGATCCCCCATATCTCCCTTCTGTCACGATCCCAACCCCATTCAAGGAGGTCCCGGACACCATTACAACATACCAATAATCCAAACGACCAGTCTTCGGAAAAAGAACCGGACGCGTGGAGTGCACGCGTACGTGCTGCCTTACAGCGAGTCCATAACTCCACCAAAACGGTTAAGCCACCAATAGACGATCGAAAGGTAGAAGGTGTGGGTGAATCAGATAACAACCATCCACCGATGGAAGTTGAACCGGTAACCAACGGCGATGCCCTTCCACACGTCGGTCCGCCTCACCGAGAAACTACTCCTATAATTCAATCACCCGTACCTTCCGGATTGGACACAGTCGCTCCTGCATCGAGTTTCACTGTCGTCGATCCAGAAGACTCAATGGATGCACAGAGTGAGGTAATAGCAGGAAATCCTCGTCCAGATAGTCCAAAGCCGACTGTTGAGGAGATACACAAGGAAGATCAAGTGGTCCAGGAGTCTGCAGAACTCGTGAAACATGGGCAAGAGCCAGTTCCACCTGACCTCATCGACGAAACCATGGACCCGGAACCCACAAGTATAAGTCAGGCGCCTCGTGCACGAAGCTCCCGCACCGAGTCTTTCGAATACACATTCGCTGACCCGGATACGACTTCGTCGAGTGTGTCGATGTTCCGTGGATCGCCATTCTTGGATGAAAATATGCAATCAGACCATGCTAGTGGTCCAGTAGTGAGGCAGGTAGTATCGATGTTCAGAGAGACTTTATCTGGTGTCTTGGAATCTCTAGAGCGAGGTAGCGTGATCAGACCGTCTGTGCAGCCTGGGGGATTTATGTCGGTGGCATCGACGTCTGCTTCAGCGGCTCCTATACCCGATTCGTCTATCGTCGGAGAGTTGTTGGATGAAATTAGGAGTCTTAAGGAACAAATGCGAGAGGATGCTAACAGAAGACTAGATCGAGACCAAGAGGTGCAGCGGCTGCAAACTCAGGTGAACGATCTACAGCGTCAAGTGCGGATGATGGATTCTCAGAGTCGAACATCCGTCGATGTTGAAGATGATGCTCGTGTTCCAGAGTCACCATCTACATATTCGACATTCTCTTCTCAAGTCCGCCGGCGTCCAACGGATCCGGGTCCGGGTCTGTCTGCTGCTTCTCATCCTCTGGCACATCTTCTCGGTATGGACTTAGATGATCCTCTACCAATTGATTCACGAGCGGAATCAACACCGGCGAACGGCTCTCCATGGTCTACGCCAGACATATCCACACCTATTCCTTGTTATAATCCTAACTCTCCACATGACGCTCCCCCTCTACCGATTAAGACACAGCGGAAACATAGAATGATGTTCTTCCGCCCAGATAGTCATAGGGGCTAACCATACCTTGTTATGTATAATTCCCCTTTTTATGTCGCTATATCCTCGATTCAGTATAACATATTACTTACTTATGCTTCTCCATACATTACCTTACTCTAGCATTTGAAATTCAATAGGCTAGTTTACGCCACCAATTTACACCAGGATGATCGTTGTTGGAAACTGTGCCATGCGGTTGGGCAGATTGTCTAACATTTGACTACTATCCACACATGACAGTAGTACTTCTGATCGCATCCGGCCCTCATTCACAAAACACGCGCCAATGGCGAAACGTCGACTTGGCCTGTTTGCAATGCATGGATTTTGGCATGTGGCCCAAAAATAGATCGGCGGTGCACGTTGTCGAGTGGGTTATGTTCCACAACCTCCTCTACGTGAAGCCACCTGCAAAAATATTGTCCAACGGACCAATCGATCGATGAATGTTAGACACGGATGCTCTCTTCCGTAGGATAAAAATATCACAGCAGTACCACATAAATACAGCCCCAAAGACCACCTTAGGCCTCACTCTCATTCCTTCACATCGTATTAAAAATGCTTTCTCCTATCTTTTATATTCTCGCTGCACCCCTTCTCGCTCAGGCTGCTCGCCGTTATAACATCGTCAACAACTGTCCTTCGACGATCACTGTTTTTATCAACGGAAACTCGCAGGGCCCGGTTGCGAGCGGAAACAGGCTAACGCGCACCTTCAACAATAATTTCTCTGGGTTCATCTACACCAACGCCAACGGCGGTTCCTCTTCAGGATCTGGAACGACCAGGGCAGGATTTTATGGACCCGTAAGATAATTGACTTGATATAACAACCCCTATTTTAACTTCGCTTTCACAGAGTTCTTATTATTATATCGTCAAAGATTCTAGCAATTTTAACACTGGGATCAGCATTAACCCTATTAACCGCAATCCTGTAAGTATTGTTCAACACTAAGATAGGAGTCTATTCAAATTTCAACGTCCACTAGCAATTTGGTTTTTGCGTTTCTGCCGCTTGCAATTCCCTCACCTGCAATAACGCATTCACCAGCCCGCCCACCGCCTTTCCCGATCAGACAGGCGCCGCTCCTACTCCTCCATTGTATGAATGTCCGGCTCCCAATACCGGCTATACTGTGACGTTCTGCCCGACCGGTCTTTTCCCTCCCGTCCTCCCTCCTGTTAACAATGGAACTACAATCAACCCCAATGGAAATAACAATAAATGTCTCGACGTTCGTGGAGCCGTCTATGCAAACGGTACTCCCGTTCAGATGTAAGGAACTCCTTCCAGGTATTTTGGTGCGGGACTAATTTGAAGGAGCTAGTTATGATTGCAACGGCACTGGTGCTCAAAATTGGTTAATCAACCGTGCAAACACTAAAGTCCAAGTTGCCGGAACAAACTTCTGCTTGGACGCTGGTTCATGTATGTGACTTTACACGTCCTATCATTTCTATCTCACCAAAAATATTAGCTCCCGGTAACGGCGTTGGAATGAAAATTTGGACATGTTATGATGGTCTCGCGGCCCAAGCTTGGTATTATACCAATGATAATAGAATTGCTCTCACCGGACAAGGTTTGTTTTCTGTTTTACCGCTAGCCACCCAAGCTCAAATCTTAATTTGAAGGTCAATGCCTCGACCTTACGAACGGAAACCTCTCCAATGGGAATCGCATTCAGACTTGGCAGTGCACCAACAACAACAACAATCAAGTGTGGACTTGAATGTGTTCAGCTGACATTGGAATGAGAGCGATATAAAATATGACATCGGACTGATATGATACTAGGTCATGTTGCATTGTTTCTTGTAATTTTTTGATATGGGTAGTGATTACTTTCCATCTTTCACACGTCTTTTTCAATTCACAACCATTCATTCTGTGGGACGATAATTTACATTCGGAATTCATCACCAGTAGATATAGTATACTTTCAATCGAAATCCCATTATTTGGCTTTTAATTCTTCTATCTTCCAGAATTTGATATTAGATACTATCGGCGAGGTTCGTTGTTCCAATATATTGACCTGACCACTCTTGAGTCGGCAAAACTTATCTATCACAAATCTCAAATTTTTGCGCGGCATCCAACGAGTAGGACTCATCCACTCTTAGCAGCTCTTTCTTCCTCTGCCTCTAGTAATCTTTCTATTCTTTTACTCGTCTGTGGACCAGGTTAGATTGCTGCTTGCAAGTTACCCCTTTCAGCCTTCAGGGCAAGCAAACTTTGTGCAAAACATTCTCATAAGCGATTTATCGCCGCCTTTTTACACTTCTTATAGGCTTTTGTGACCGGCTTCATTTTGTTGCCTCGAGGTTGGGTCAAGACTCAAACGTTTTTGGCAAATTCCGATTAGTATTCTATTTTTGGCCTGAAATCTATCTTCATACATCGAGCGCTTTCAGGCACAGGCCACTCTAATATATTCCTAACCAGATCCTATCTTCGGTATTTGCAAAGGAGCATTATATTCCAGTCAGTTTTACATTAACTGAGACACATATCGTTATATATTCATTCATTCTCTTAATCACGGCGCTCTGTATCCAAATCCCAGATCAGGCTGAGTTTATATCAATATCAACCGTCTTGTGTGGGCCGTTGCAAGCACGGCATGTCCGAGTTCGAAATTTGAGGGCCGCTGTCCAATTAGGTAAGTATCTGAAGTTCTGAAGATTTTTACTTGTTGAGAGAAGTGAGCTCATAATTAAGGAATATTACTTGGGGGTTATATGTAACATTTAAATAATATATTTCCATAAGTTCTACTGATCTTGGGGCCACGGATTGCGCTCAGAGACGCATGCAACGTCGAGGACAAGCTGGTGGTATGCACCGGAGTCCATCGGCCCGGCGTCTCCTGATCCGATTATTCTGAAGCACGATTATTTCTGGAAGGTCATCCAAACCTCCCCTCATCAATCCATCCATTCCCGCCCACAAGGGAGCGCGCAAATCATACAGAAAGGATAAAATATATTATTAGACATCTATTGTACATTCAATGACGTGCTCAACAGTGAGCGCAACTCAAAATTCAGTGTCGGGAAGGTGACATAACGTTCCCGCCCAATCATTCACCGGCAGAATTGACAACAACAATAAACCAGCTATGTAACTAGGGGCCGCCTTCGGCGTCTCGGACCTTGCTTAGCCGTAGACAAGCACACTAAGCCAAATTAACTTATTTGGGAGATCAAAATACACCATTTCTAAGATTGAATTGTTTTATGATTGATGAATTTTTTACTCTTTCGGATGGACGATTGTTTGTGCAGAGATGTCCGCTTTCGTTTCAAGACGATTCCTAATCGTGTGCTGACATCACAGTAAGAAGACTACGTCATGAATGAAGCAAGACATCAAAAAAGGTTGATCGGGATAGAATTCTGTGGTGCTTCATACATTTTTCAAAAATTGAGTTATGTCTCGGATTTAAATATTAGACTAGGATCAGTAATCATCTTCGACCCCATCGTCGATCAAATAAATGTCGTGCACATGGAGTGAGCCACGAGATTGAAATTCTATTGTTCCAACTTGAAGTATACAGAGGTAAGCGTCAACCCCAAAATAAACAGAAAAAAAAAACCTTGTTGTTGAGGATGTGAACGAGGAAAGGAAGTATTTGACAAACTTTCGAGAAAGTTCATCAACCAATTTTGGTGAGGTACCGGTACGTAAAAGATTCGAACGAAAAAGCTTTGCAAATTAACTGAAAATGATTTTAGTACAATGGAGGTGCAAGCTGACTCGACATACCAAAAGGCATAGTTTGTTGTTTGATGATACAAGTTGTTGGGCATATCGTTCATTTTTATCCAAAAAAACACATTCATTTGGGTTTGGATTGTCTATGAACGATTATATGAATCATTTTCATTTAGGCTTTACATTTTCGGCATGAGACTCGATCAGAAAGAACTGAATATTTAAAGAGATCACGGCAGGCATTGACGAAGAGGAACAAATATCATGGAATGTATGATTGAGAACGCAAGGGCATTTTTTGACGATTCACCCGTAACTGTCCCAGTTTCTTTTACAATTAATTAACTGATTGAGTTTTATAGTCCGTTTGGACAACACGTTCGGCTTTTTTCTGGACAACATTTGATGCAAGAACCTTCCGGGTGCCGATTCCTCTTGCTCCAGGTCCTGGAGAACGTGATTATCTTGAAGATGTGATTGTCGATCACTGGATGTTGATTGATACAATCTGGGATATCGATCCCGAGATTTTGCCATTTACAACTTTCGTTTATGAAGATATAGTAACGCCCTGCTTTGAAGACTGTTTTTTCCGGCTCTTCTACATGCCTCAAACGTTGAACCTTTACAGTCAAAATATGGGGATTTTGGCTGCCAAACCAGACTGTGAATTTTTTGGGAATATTCTCGTTGTGAAGTTTGAGCGCGGCGAAGTCGTAGACATTGAATATGATGAAATCCGATTAATTGAACATCTTATTTTGAGGTGAGTTGATAGTGATAAATTCATATTATTACTGAGAAAATACCAAAGCTTCGTTGAAAGGAACGGGTAGATTACGGGTTCCGAAAAGATTGTTCACATTATGCAAAATTGATTATTCTATTATTTAGTTTGTTTATCTCATCCCAGTTTGAAGTACGAGAACTGGTTTTACCACTGTTTGTTAAGCATACACACGGCTTGATTATAAATTTTTTTCTTATCTATGCTTCTTGTATTTTAGACGCAGACACAGAGAGCGTAGAAAAAAAGGATAAAATCTCACTGGACAAGTACGTCAATAATCTGAATCAATCAGAATCGTTACGTTGTTAATTCAGAATCCATGTTTAGTGAAGTTGCATTATGCTGTACTCCATATAGTCACATGATTTGGAACGGAATGCATGTCAATAATGTTAGTTAAATATCTTCTTTGGGCTCTACTTTAAATAAAAAGTTTTTGGAGGGATGATATATATGATTATACTCTTCATTTTCAGATAGTCAGACCTTAAAAATCTTCAAATATAATAAAATGGGAGCTGTTTCTGTGAAACTAAAGAGTCACATGATTTCATATGCGAAGCTGCGGGGTTTCTGAACCCAGACACAGCAATCACCCCAATAGGAGAGCGACCACGAAAAAACAGGCTGGGCTGGGTTGCTAAGACTCGTTTTCGTTCTTCAAACTCGGAACGTAAGCTCGTGCATTCAATGAGTAAGTTAGTCAAAATACAGGGTGGACTAAAGACGTCTTCAAATTTTATACAGAAAAAACGTTTATCACTACCCAATGAAATAAACAAGAGACTCATTTTTGACATCATTTAGCAACTTCTTTACCCGAACGAGCCCGTCGAACAACCTTTTCATCAGACAGGTTTTCACCCAGCCTCTTCGACGGACCTGTAGAAATAGGTGAGAATTCGCTATATGAAACATTTACAAACTCTTACTAGTAACTGGTAATTCATTCGACAGGTTTTCACCTGGTCTTTTCGATGGACCTGTCCAAATAGGTGAAAATTCGTTATATGACACATTTCCAAACTCTTACCAGCGACCGGTGGTCCATCAAGACCAATACTTTCATTCGTTGTGGACGCGAACTCGGTGCTTTCAGTAAAACTTGGGGTCTCTTTAAGGACGGAAACCACTTCAATCTGTCGTAGTCGTTCATCTTGGGAAGAGCTATTTGCTGTCTCGGTCGACAAGTCGAGGGGACCTTTTCGTAGATCTTGCAAACTCCGAATGCTGGTTTTAGGTCGCGGCGTACGCTTCAAAATGATGATCTGCTTCATCGTTGCAACCATTGTATCAGAATCCAAGCTTTGCTTTGCTCGGATCGCATAATGTTTCAAGTTAAAGTGTATTTCAACAATGCTGTTATTGAGGATGGCATTGACTCGTGTCGGTTCAACATACAATCCTTTTTCATCAAAAACGGGCAGAGGAGCAATCTTATGTGACAAAGACAATTCCTCAAACTCGGACGCATATTTTGTGGGAACAGGATATGAAATGAACTCTTCATCTACACGCAATTTATTAACAAGTTCAAACTCTCGAGGAGTCACTCACATTCCCTTAACTCATCCGCAGTCCAATTTTCTCGGCCTGCTTCGGTTAATTCATATTCCTAGAAAAAGCTCGAACAAAGCTCGAACAATTTTATTATTACGCACCCTTTCTTCAAAAACACGTGTCGCGAATTTCAACATCTCAACACCTCCCACTCTTTCCTTCCAATTTCGTATATTCTGAGTGCAACTCGTACACTCCTGAACTGTGCTGGCGACATTGAGAGCCACATCAAAGTCTTTCTGAAAACCGCAGACGAAATCGGGTTTTTGAAGGAATAGGTTAAACTTTGCACCCTCGAGGTCAGACTTGAATTGGCCGTTCGGACTATAATTTCCGAGGGGACCACAAAACAAACGATAATCCGCAACTTGGCCTACGATGACACAGGTTTTCATTTCGGTATTTTTTTTGTCGACGAGGACATCAGCAAAACCTTCCCGAATCCAGCCCAAGGAGGGCATAAAAGTATTTGAGGCAATGTATTGGTTTGACGCCACCAGTTCAGCTCGAACGGATGCAAGACGAGAGGTAAGAGAATTCATAACGTGTTGAACACAAGTTTCCAGCAAACAGACGAAAAAAAGAAAACAACGTTTTTAAAGAAGCCCGTCCTTTAAACCCTATTCATCGCCGGAGATTTTGCCCATACCGAGACGCTATTAATTCCTTTCTATGATCGGTGACGTTATATATTTTAGGCAAGACAGATGTTTTACCATTGCTAATATTGCATTGAAACAGAAATTTTCTATAGAATCTAGATTTCCGATCGATTTGTTGAGATAATCATGCGACAGGCAATTGACGAGAGAATGTGGGTGCCCAACACATTGTATCGAAACTCACTATCAAAAGAAAAATATTCACTAGAAACGTAACCTTTCATGTCGTACGACTTTTCACAACACAGCATACCACAGCTGCGAAAAGCATCAAAGTTGCATTACGCGTTTTCGCGAGAGGAAAAGAGAAGCAAAGCTCGGATGGTTCAGGCATTGACGAAGCTTAGTCCTTCAATTCAAAACAACATCATCATTAATTTGACAGAAGAAATAACGCCAATAAACACTCCTCAATTTTTCGCACCAGGTGCCGACCTAAACGCAAATGAATTCATGATTCCATGCACGGAAGACGAGGAGAAGAAATGTATTGAAAATTTCATTGACCATACGACCAATTCTGTATTAGCAACAACAACTTGTGCTGTTTGTGCACGCGAAGTTTTGAAGGCACACACACGGCGGCTGAATGTAGCCAATATTCCAAATCAACACTGTCTAGTACCCACAAAAAGTCATCGTGCACACAAGCTTAAATATGGAATGTTATTACAACTTCCGGACAACGACTCAAGCGACGATTGTTGGCTTTGCCAACAGTGCGAGTTTTCTCTTCAAAAAGACAAAAAACCACCTCTTTCCCTAGCAAATGGAATGTGGGTCGGAGACACACCTTGGATCTTGTCAATTCTCACACTGCCTGAACGGATATTGATTGCGCGGTATTATCCAGCAGCATACGTTGTCAAACTGTCACCAAAAGCGAAGGGGGGACAATATTGGGACCAAAACTGCAAATACTCCGGTTTGCGAGGCAACGTTTCGACCTACAAATTAAACACGTCAGACATTGCACATATGTTGACACCAGGGATTTTGCCACCCCCGCCGCAGATTTTACCAGCAATAATTGCCGTTACTTTTGTCGGACCAAAAGGTTTACCCGAGACAACATTGCCGGACATGTTTCGTGTGCGAGGACCACTTGTGTATGATTGCTTAGTTTGGTGTCGGGTCAACAATTTATTGTATGGGGACGTTGACAGTAGCGAGTACGGTCGAAACGCGTAAGGCGAAGTCGACGGGTCTCAGTTTCGTAAAATGAGGGATTCAATCGACGCGGCGAAGGACACTACGGGTCTCGACACGAGGAAGTCTACGAAGTCGAAAGAGAAATGTTACGACAGTGGGTTCCCGTACGATCGAACTACGGGCCGCCAGGCGGGTGGTAGAATCGAAGTGTTAGGACTGTCGAACAGCAACAGACGACGTCGATGGCCTAAAGTACACGATAGTACTTCGATAGACCCGAATCGAGAGGTCGAAAGATGCTCTAATTCGAAGTTCGAAAGGTTTTTCTCGATTTCGAAACGAGAGGTCGAAGAGAGAGAGAGATGAGAGCGAAAAGAGATGCGAAGTGAATTGTTCTATCTACTGCAAAGTACATGGGCTTTTATACGTCGAAAGTGGTACCTAGAATGTAAATTTTACGACTGAGTCCATGTACTGAAAACGAGGCTATGATCAGTATGTATCTAATTATGGTAAAGTGTCTTCGGAATAATCTATATCTACAGGGTCGACGGCGACTATCGACGGTCCGACGCGGAAAGCGCAGTCCGAAACGGACAAGTCGTCAGGTGGCCTGGGTATCTGTGTTCGACGCGTGATTCGAATGTTCGAGAAGGCGATGCCACGTGATGGACGAAAGTGGTGAGGAGCGTGGAGTGGTGCGTACGCGATGTTTGAGGTCGTGGTCGACGTTCGAAGTTCGAAGTCGTTCGAAGGTGGACGAAATGGGGTTCGACAGGGTTCGAAGGCCGTCTCTCGAGGTTCGCATGTGTTCGAAATGGACGAAATGAGACTCGAGGGTGTCGACGAACGTTAGTCGAAGTTCGTACAAGTTCGTAATGTGGTCGATATCTTCGAAATACATGCGTAGCGCGAGCGCGAGCTTGTCATCTCCCCTGGACTGAATGTTGACTGTCCTCAGGCAACGACACCAATCAAGAAATCACTGAGGTCGAAGGGGAAGAAGCACAGGCGCGGGAAACATTCGAAAAGGATTTTCCCGACGGCTGGGCTGAAAGGGGAAGGTGGGAGTCGAGCGAAGTAGTCTCGAAAAGGCAGAAGGGCGGACTCCGATGTGATGCGATCGAAGAAGGAGGTCGACAACGGGGAGGGCCGAATTTTCGAAGGTGAACAATAGAGCAGGGGTTCTAGCGTAGTTGGGCATCCATCATTAAACGAATCAGAATAGAGATGAGATCGATAAACAATCATGCAGTCGCTGAGTTCGAAAACGAGATCGATGTCGAAAAACTATAAACAGCTGCAGGGAGTGCGAGGATTGACCATCTTCTTCGCTTATCATGTCGACTGATCTTCTGGATGACGCTACTTCTGTCCTGGAGTTCCTGGAGTCGATTTCGAAGGAGCTCGAACTGGGTGCGACTGTTAAAAAGGCGGAGGCGTTGAAAATTGCGGGGCGTGCGACGATGACAATGGTAAATGATGATTCGGGGTGATAGCAGTTGCTGATGTTTTTGAAAGGAACGATTGCGTCGTCTTCGACATGCGCCCGAAACCGTGGTGACACCGGAGATGAGGCTATCGTTCAACCACTTCGAAGGGTGGGTGTGCGACCACATCAACGAAACATGGCGAAGCCTGAATTGTCCTGCGTACTTGGACCTGCTGAATCTGGCGAAGGAGGGGATTGCAAAGAAGCGTCGGCGACTCCTCGACGAGAACGAAGCAATTCAGCAGAAACTGGGGCGGCCTCAGCGTCAAGCAGCGAAGGCGGCAATCGTGGAGAACGTCGGCGAGGAAGGGGAATCTGGTGGCAAACGTCGAGGTGCGAAGTCGTCAGGTGAGCTTGTTGCTCAAGCGGATGTGTCGATCATCGATCAGGGGGCTGCTTCGTCGACCAGAGTGGCTTCGAAGGTCCCACCACTGACGATGGAGGTTTTCGTACCACCTCGGCCCATGGATAAGTCATCTTATCGTCTACTAGATGCTACAGCAAGCGTGGGGTCGAAGTCGAAACGGAAGGCGTCGAATACGAAGGAGAAAGAGGGGGGTTCGAAGCGTGAAAAGGGGGCTGCGGAGCGAACGCTCGTGGTCAGTGGTTCGCGATTTAAAATTCTTGGTTCGAGGGTCTGATCCTTTTGACAGTCAAGGACACCTTGCGATCACTGTGCAAAGAACGACGTGTTGTGCGAATTTCCAGCGACGGGTGGTAACACTATCAAGTGCGCGGCATGTCGCCATCGCAAGAGGCCGTGCCTTCCTACAGGACAGGCTTTTGCAGGGATCCAAGCAGGTGCGAAGGTTACGGCGTCGGCGAGCAGGGAGGTGACGAGGGAAAAGGAAGGGTCGTCGAAGGGAAAGGGCAAAGGAAGGGCACCGGTGCCTTCCATCGATACAAGTGGTGCGGGAACGTCGACAGGACCTGGTTCGTTGCGTGGTGGCGAAACTTCGGCTGGTTTCAGTTCGCCCGTGGTGCCTCGTATCGATCTTCGTAAGGCTAGTTCTCGCAGCTATCTGAGCGGACCGCCTTCGACACGTGTTGGTACGACATTCAGCGGCTACGTCAGCTCCGACGCGGAGTTTTCTACCGGTGTTCGTGTCGATGATCTCCCCTTCGTTCGCAAGGAGATCGAACAACTTCGAAACGAACGTCGTGCGGTCGAAGTCAAGTTAATGGCGATGCTGAACCACGAGTCGTCGATCTTAAAGCTCATGGCTGCTAATGCTGGCGTCGAGGTAGAGGTCCCAGCTGCGGCGACGGCTGGTCGTGAAGAGGTTGGTCGAAGCGAGGAGGAGGGCGTTGCGGCGGACGTCGAAGGTGAGGACGAGGTGGACGAGGATGAGGGTAAAGAGATCGAGGATGACGATGAGGAGATGGAGGACGTCGAAGGGGCCGAACATGAATTGCAGGACATCGACACAGAGGGGGAAGGGGCATTTTTAAAATGAATTTGTTGTACTTCGTTATCCGTAATCGATAAACGGTTGTCGCTAAATATGTGTGAACTGAATCCGAAATATAAAGTAAGCTCGAAGTGTCGAAGTTCGAATCTAAAATTCGAACTTCGAACTTCGATGAAGGAGTAAGTTGAAAGGAATAGAGTAAGTAAGTACAGTATTTATGAAATGTGGGTCGAGAACGAGAAGTTCGAATCAAAAGTTCGAACTTCGAAGGATAGGTAAAGTGAGAGTCGAAATGGACAGAGTAAAATGTAATGTAAATGATAAAAGAGAAGTTCGAATCAAAAATTCGAACTTCGAAGGATAAGTAAACGAAGTAAACAGAACAGAATGTAAGATGGAGTACGAGTAACGGAAGAGAGTTGGGGTTCGATGCTCCCCTGGACTGAATTTGTTCTATAGGGATAAATGAAGGAAAGGGAATGGATAAAACGTCGAATGTTCGAAATGGTATAGTAATATGAAGGAATTAAGACTCATCGTCCGAGTAAATGAGGTCGTCAGGACCGAACTCTTCATCAGCGTCTGTCGAAGCTTCTCGAGAGCGTAGTTGGTCGGTCGAGATATCGATGAAGTCGACGATGGGGGGTAAAGGTATCGAGGTGCGGGAATAGTAGGGGATTACTCTGAATGCGCCAATTGGTTGCGCAAGGACGGTTCCGTCGAGTTCGCAAAGGATGTACGCGCCTCCTCGATTGCGTGATATGACGATGTAGGGGCCCAGGAAGCGGGGTCGCATTTTACGATTGAGGGACTTCTCGATGCGGGTATTGCGAATCAAAACGAGAGCTCCTCGTGCGAAGTTGAAGTCCTTGATACTTGCTGCATGTGCTTTCGAAAACCGATGCATGTGGTTGAGTCGAGCTTGGTAGACACGTTTACGAAGTTCTTCGACGTCCGCAAGTCGACGTTGGAACTGTTGGGCTCTTCGAACGATAAGGTCCTCGGTCGAAAGGACGGAGTCGGGAGGGGGCATAAGATAGGTTGCTTCGTCGATGTCGAAGGGAAGGACAGGGTGAAGTCCGTGAGCTGCGAAGTATGGCGAGTACCCGAGGGTTCGAGTGGGCGTAACGCGTTCGGCCCATAGCGCGGAGTGGAAACCGACGTGCCATTTGCTTTCGACGCCATTGGCAATCTTGTAGAGGGCCTGTCGAAGGTCCCAATGTTTTCGTTCGACAATACCGTTCGCTCGTGAGTTGTAGCCAGAAATGCGAATGTGATGAATGTTGTGCTGCTTCGCAAGGAGGTCCATCGCAGCTACGAAGGCTGGACCGTTGTCGGTTACGATTTCGGCGATTGCGCCCCACCTGCAAAGAATATCCTGGAAAATAAATTTAGAGAGTGAGGCAGCATTTTCTGATTGAAGCGGACGAGCTTCAGGATACGACGAAACGGAACAACGGGCATGTACCACACATCGAAAGCCGCCTGCGGGCGTCATGACCATAGAGTCGATGTACGCCTTTCGAAACAAGGTCGCAGGGACGGCGACGATGGGTGGAATGTTAATATGACGGATCTGTCGGGTCTGGCAGACGTGGCAAGAGTCTACAAACCACTTGACGTCCGGCTTCATGAAAGGCCACCAGAACCGCTCTCGAAGATGGCTCTGGGTAGGGTAGAGACCCTTGTGACCGACGTGGTCGTGCGATTGCGAAATAAGATCGAGACGACGAGAAGGAGGAATTACTACCTTGTGATTACCTTCTGGCGACTTGCGCCATAAAACATTACCTTTTAAAAAGAACTCGATTGCATATCGAAGGAGTCTTCGATATTCTTGTTCGTCAAGGTCGGCAGGGCGTTGCGGGTCGTGGAGTATGTTCGATACTTCGTTTAGGCGAAGATCGGCCCTCTTCTGACGGGCATTCCGAGGTATAATGGTTTCGTCGGGTGAAGTTGACGAGACTGGCGTGAAGTCGAGGGAGATGTCGACGGTGGATGTGAAGGAAGTTCGAGGGGGATCGTCATATCGAACTGCTTGCGGGATTGCGGGGTAAAGTTGTTCGCCCTGGTTCGAAGGGGTCGAGTGAAGAGTGTAGAGGGAGATCGAAAGTGTCGGAGCAAAGGTAGTTGGTGCGGAGATGGGGTTAATCATATGCATAAAGCCGTAAGCTCGGTCGATCCAGTCTTCGTAATCGTCGGTGAGCTCTGGATCTTCGACATCGTCAGGTTGCGCAGTTCGTCGAGAGAGTCCATCGGGACCATGCGAAGCTCCGGGGACGTGGACGAGCTTGAAGTCGAACAGGAGGATGCCAGCTATCCATCGGTTGATAGTGGCATTGGGCTGGATGTCGGGATTGTTCAACATGCCTTTAATGTACTTGGCATCAACTTCGACAATGAGTTTCTTTACACCGATGATGTAAAGTCTTGTTGCGCGGAGGGATCGAAAGAGTCCATAGAGTTCGAGTTTCGGCTGAGAATATCGTGACTCTCGTTCGTTGAGGAGGATCGAACCAAATCGAGCAGGGTAGCGAGTTTTCTCTGAGTCGGGCGTAACCTGCGAGAGTACATAACCAATGGCAATGTAGGAGGTGTCGACGGCAAGTATGACAGGTCGTTCTGATGTGTAGTCGATGCCTCGAACGGCGGGGGAAGTGACGATTGCGTGCTTGAGTCGTTCTTGAGCGGCGATCTCCTCAGGACCAAATTCGAAGTCGACTCCTTTTCGTGTAAGTCGTGTGAGGGGTCGAGCGATGTGGGAGAAGTTTTTAATGAATATGCGCATGAGGCCTGCGGTGCCTAGGAAGTGTAAGGGCAACCCTAGGTCGGCGAAGTCGAAGGGGTCGAACTGAGCGAGGTCGAAGTCGAACGTCGAACTTACGATCTGCGAAGGTCGAACTTCGAAGTGCGAACTAGAGGGGATCCAAAGTAAATATATTAATAACTTAAGGTACAAGTCCGGTCTCCTTACCTAGAGGGGATCCAAAGAGAATAGTCTAAGGATCCCCATCTAGCCTCGGAGTCTATGTACTCTATACTACAATGGAAGTGGTACACTATTGTCGCTACGTGGCACAGAGTGTACAAACAGTGATATACATCGCTTGGAGGTCGCGCGTCGAAGTGCGAAGTGTGCGTGTCGTAGTTCGAAGCGCGCGCGTCGACGTTCGACGTCGAAGTCGAAGTTCGAAGTTCGACGTTGGCCTTCGAAATGGGGTTCCCCTTACAGGAAGGCTCGAACGTCGGAAAGGTTTTCACAAGGTCCCCAATCTCGAATCTTGGCGACCTTCGAATCTGCTGCGCGTCGACCTTCGTAACAACACATGTGGCCGACGACGAGGGTGCTGGGTACACAGAGGAATGCCTTCGGGCCTGACCAAGTACATCCGACGTACTTGATGCGCTGGACAATGCGACTGAGGTTTTGGAAGTGTTCGAAGACGAAGCGTCGAATGCCGGGGTTCTCAGGAATGGTTTCGAAGGTACCATCGGGGAGTTCGTAGCGGGTAGGTGGACCTTTGACTGGTGCGTCGTCGATGAAGGGGATGGTGATGTCGGGTATTTCGTCTTGTAGGGTATATGTTACGTCGCCATGAAAGATGGGAACGGAGTTCGCCCATCCCATAGGTACGGAAGTGAGTCGAAAGGTACCAAGTGGTGTTTGAAAGGTCGTGAGGTCTCGAGATTCGATGGCGAGGGCACGTTCGTCGTACCCTACGAAAAGATCGAGAAGGCCGTAACATGCGCGACCTCCGCAAGATTCCGCAAGTTGTTCTGTGTATGGAGGGAGTCCGGCATCACGAATGGTAACAGCATTGAGGGGTTGGAGGTCGTGGACGATTCGAAGTTTGCCTCCACCCTTTCGAAGGACGGTGAACCATCGAGATCGATATGACGAGTTCGATTGTTCGTAGACTCCGGCGGCGATCTTTTCGCGCACGATGGCGATGACGTCGTTGTAAATGCCGGGAGGAATGGGCATGTTCTTTAATACCCATGGGACGTGTTCGATGACGGGGATGCGAACTGGAGGGAAGAAGTCTTTTCGAAACGAGCCTTTCTGGAGTTCGTTCCAGGCGAAGCCGTCCTGGTGCACCATCATAAAGTAGTGCATGAACTTTCGTTCTTCGGGCGAGAGGAATCCGGGTGGATGATTCTTTTCGATGATGTCGTATGCGGCCTGGTCGTAGCGGCCGGTAGGTTCGAAGTCGAGAGGGATTGGTGATAGAACTGGGAGATCCGCGAGTGGATCCCCGACAATATTTCGAACGACACGAAACTCTTCGGGTAGAGTCGTGCCTACTGGTTTAACTTTGCGGTCGACGGGTTTATATTTCTTCTTGCCAGCGAGCACCGTTCGGCCTGGCGGGGAAGTCGTAGGAGATGTGTGATTCGAAGGGACCCCGTTCGAAGGGGTAGATGATACGAAAGTTGATCTAGTAGGGTGCGCCGCGGTGCGCTGAGTTGCGAGTAACTCTTCAAAGGTCGATGAATATGTGTGTAAAGTCGCGGTTGACTTTCGAACTGATGAATGAGGGGTTGTCGAAACCTCTGGACGAAGCTGATGATGGGCACACTGTCCCTTTTGCGTAATGGTCGAAGTCGCGTTTGACTTAGTTGGTTTCGAAGGGTAGTGGGGAACTAAATCGATTGGGGTATCATGTTCGACACTAAAAGGGGATGTAGTAGTAGGAGTAGGGGTTCGAATCGAATCACTAATGTCTGTAGTAGGGGAAACATAAGAAGGCGAATCTAATAGTAAAGCATAGCCAGGTATAGAGAACGTATCGTATTTGCAAATAAACTGCGGGGTCGGAACGAAGTTTTCGGGTATTTTGTGCGCTGTGATAACGAGGGGGACGTCTCCTTGAGCGTTCGAATTACTCAAATCATCGAAGTTCAAAAACACTTGAGGTCGTTCATGTCGACGGGTGGTGCCATTTTGAATTGCGGAGGTCCGCGAGGTTTTGTTGGGATGCGGGCGATTCGTGTCGAATTAGGATCGTGGATTGTAATAACTTGGCCGCCGTCGGAGTGGTTGTTGACCTGTGTTCGTGCGAGCGCGTCAAAAGGTCGACCTAGAAGCATGTCGTAGGCGGGTTCTCGAATGACGTGGACTTGGAGGTAGAGTTTTACTCCTGCGATCTCCATTTCGAGGTCGTTGACGATGCCGAGGCTGGTGTCTTGCGTACCGTTCGCTGATTGCATCGTAATGAGGACTTGGGGGTCGAGCTCTTTATTGAGGGTAATCCAGACAGCTTCCGACATTGAAACGATCTGAGAGCCGCTGTCGAGGATACATTCGATGTGGTGGGTGCCGTCAATGAGCGGGGTGATGGCGCGAAGGGCGTGTGATTCTTTTGCGACGATGAGCGACTTCGAAACGTCCTTGGCGTCGAATGCCTGTTGGAACGTCTCGCGGATGTCGGTGGTGATGTATGCTGCGGCGGAGCTGCCGTGGGGTACTTTGCGTGTCGTAGTTGACTCCTTGAACTGTTTTCGAACCTCTGGAGCGATGGCAAGGACTTCTCGACCCGTGACTGTGATCTGGTTGTCGAGGATTCGATCGAAGACTTTCGAGTTTATGGTTTTATCTTCGATGGGTGCGACGTAGCGAAAGTCGGGCTGGTCTTTGGGTTTCCAGCCGTCAGGATTGCCATGCGGCGCGTTGGGGAGAGTGGTGATAGTTGGTTTCGTAGCGGCGGGGGACGAGGTTTTCGTAGCCGGATTCGAAGTGGTAGCTGCGGGGTTAGGTCGCTCGGATTCCTTTCCTTTAGCTTTGTTTCGTTTGACGAGTTCGATACCATCGAACTTGGCCTTTCGACGTGCCTGTAATTCGAATATCTGATATTGGAGTTGCTCAAGCTCCTTGTCGTACTCATCTTCGGATTCGTCCTCGACGCAAGCCTGTACATCAACTGTGCGGATGTTCGATTCGGTCGCAACGGTCTCCTGTACTTCGGGCGAGATAATTTCGAACATGGTCTGGGCGCGAGTCGGGGGCTGTATGCGATCAAGGGCATCTTTGAGGTTTTCATTTCGGTTCCGATTAATTTGCGAACCGTCGGCCATAACAATACGGTTGCCATCTCGTTTGCATCGACCTTCGTTAATATATCGTTGGGCGACGTCGCAGTCCCGGATACGATGAGCTGCGGACCCACAGAATGCGCATGTGAAGGTCGTAGGTCGATTGGTGTTGCTGTTGGTATTGTTCTGCTGTCGAACCTGTTGCTGCTGTACTAAGAGCGGAGTAATCTTATCCGCGAAGGCAGTGACGAACGATCCCATGATCGCCGAGAGATCTTCCGCTTTGATCCCCGGCGCACGTGGAAGGGGTTGGTACGCGTCAGGGGCATACGGCGAAGTCGTCGCAGGAGCGGCGGTCGAAGTGGTAGGGGGTGCGTAATATGCAGGGTAGGCGGCGTAGTTGTATGGTGCTGCTGGCGAAGGTGTAGACTGTGCGACGGCGGGTGCGACAGGAGCTGCGGGATTAAGTGTAGTCGGAGCAGGCGCCACGGGTGGAGCAAGGAACGTGGTCGACGCGGCGGCGTAATGTAAATCTAAAATTTTCGTTCCTGACAATATGTGAATTCCCGCGTCGTAGAGGGTCGTAAGGGGATAAGGGTCGTCGACGTCCCTGTCTGGTTCGCGGATCGCAATTCGCGTTTCGATCTTTTGGCGGAGTTGTAATGGTAGAGCACGGAGGAATTCGTTGGCGATCTCTCGTGTCGAAATACGATTCTGGTTAAACAGATGCGTAGTGATGTGGGCGTACTTTCGGTAGAAGTCGCCAAATTCGACTAGGTTCGAAACACCCTTTCGACCGGTTTCCCCGACGAGCTGATCGAGGGTGGATAGTCGAAGACGATCATCAGATTTGCTGCCAGGGTACAGCGCGGTGATTGCTTGTTTGAACTGGTCGTAAGTTCCTGTAGTGAAAGTGGGCTGACTGACCCATATCTCGTATGTTTCGACGTCGAGGTATCGGACTACGTTAGTCTTTTTGTCTGCTTCGGGGAGGCCAGCAATCAAGGCGAGGTGTTCGAAGTCCTGAAAGAAACGACTAAGGGAAATGGGTTGTCCGTCGAACTTCGGAGCGGAG
The DNA here is from genome assembly GCA_037014335.1 of Collybia sordida. Taxonomy (NCBI): domain Eukaryota; kingdom Fungi; phylum Basidiomycota; class Agaricomycetes; order Agaricales; family Clitocybaceae; genus Collybia; species Collybia sordida. The sequence continues at coordinate 354,474 of JAYKXK010000002.1, forward strand.
TGATGCGAACGTGCGGGCATAGGGGTGTAGGCTACATTTCGTACGGCGATGTTTGCTGCTGCGTTCGCCGCAGGCTGAGCAGGAGCGGGCTGAGCAGGAGCAAGTGGGGCAGGAGCGGGTTGAGCAGGATAATTGGTTCCTGGTACGCCCTGCGCGCTTGCGGGATTCGAAGGTGTTGACATCCCGGAGATTGTCGACGGAGTGATCGAAAGCGGAGTAAGTGTGAAGTTGGATGTGATAGGTGAACCTTGTTCGGTTCGATAAACGTCGTCTGAGAAGTCCGACGTTTCGGAGGGATCGGGGGAGGTGAAGGATCTAAGTGGAGAGCTGGGGAGTACAATCTGTAGTTCTGAATAGAGCGAAGCGTGTCGAGGTCGAACTATACTATTAGGGGGTGTCTGTGAGGTTCGAACTTCGTTTGAAATGGTGTGTTCCTGTGGGAGAAGAGGGTCGTTAACAGCACGAGATACTTCCTCACGTAGTTTTAGTCGAGCGACAACTGAGCGTCGGCCGTCTATGATTGAAAACCCTCGCGGTGGGCTCCAAAATGACAGTAGCGAGTACGGTCGAAACGCGTAAGGCGAAGTCGACGGGTCTCAGTTTCGTAAAATGAGGGATTCAATCGACGCGGCGAAGGACACTACGGGTCTCGACACGAGGAAGTCTACGAAGTCGAAAGAGAAATGTTACGACAGTGGGTTCCCGTACGATCGAACTACGGGCCGCCAGGCGGGTGGTAGAATCGAAGTGTTAGGACTGTCGAACAGCAACAGACGACGTCGATGGCCTAAAGTACACGATAGTACTTCGATAGACCCGAATCGAGAGGTCGAAAGATGCTCTAATTCGAAGTTCGAAAGGTTTTTCTCGATTTCGAAACGAGAGGTCGAAGAGAGAGAGAGATGAGAGCGAAAAGAGATGCGAAGTGAATTGTTCTATCTACTGCAAAGTACATGGGCTTTTATACGTCGAAAGTGGTACCTAGAATGTAAATTTTACGACTGAGTCCATGTACTGAAAACGAGGCTATGATCAGTATGTATCTAATTATGGTAAAGTGTCTTCGGAATAATCTATATCTACAGGGTCGACGGCGACTATCGACGGTCCGACGCGGAAAGCGCAGTCCGAAACGGACAAGTCGTCAGGTGGCCTGGGTATCTGTGTTCGACGCGTGATTCGAATGTTCGAGAAGGCGATGCCACGTGATGGACGAAAGTGGTGAGGAGCGTGGAGTGGTGCGTACGCGATGTTTGAGGTCGTGGTCGACGTTCGAAGTTCGAAGTCGTTCGAAGGTGGACGAAATGGGGTTCGACAGGGTTCGAAGGCCGTCTCTCGAGGTTCGCATGTGTTCGAAATGGACGAAATGAGACTCGAGGGTGTCGACGAACGTTAGTCGAAGTTCGTACAAGTTCGTAATGTGGTCGATATCTTCGAAATACATGCGTAGCGCGAGCGCGAGCTTGTCATCTCCCCTGGACTGAATGTTGACTGTCCTCAGGCAACGACACCAATCAAGAAATCACTGAGGTCGAAGGGGAAGAAGCACAGGCGCGGGAAACATTCGAAAAGGATTTTCCCGACGGCTGGGCTGAAAGGGGAAGGTGGGAGTCGAGCGAAGTAGTCTCGAAAAGGCAGAAGGGCGGACTCCGATGTGATGCGATCGAAGAAGGAGGTCGACAACGGGGAGGGCCGAATTTTCGAAGGTGAACAATAGAGCAGGGGTTCTAGCGTAGTTGGGCATCCATCATTAAACGAATCAGAATAGAGATGAGATCGATAAACAATCATGCAGTCGCTGAGTTCGAAAACGAGATCGATGTCGAAAAACTATAAACAGCTGCAGGGAGTGCGAGGATTGACCATCTTCTTCGCTTATCATGTCGACTGATCTTCTGGATGACGCTACTTCTGTCCTGGAGTTCCTGGAGTCGATTTCGAAGGAGCTCGAACTGGGTGCGACTGTTAAAAAGGCGGAGGCGTTGAAAATTGCGGGGCGTGCGACGATGACAATGGTAAATGATGATTCGGGGTGATAGCAGTTGCTGATGTTTTTGAAAGGAACGATTGCGTCGTCTTCGACATGCGCCCGAAACCGTGGTGACACCGGAGATGAGGCTATCGTTCAACCACTTCGAAGGGTGGGTGTGCGACCACATCAACGAAACATGGCGAAGCCTGAATTGTCCTGCGTACTTGGACCTGCTGAATCTGGCGAAGGAGGGGATTGCAAAGAAGCGTCGGCGACTCCTCGACGAGAACGAAGCAATTCAGCAGAAACTGGGGCGGCCTCAGCGTCAAGCAGCGAAGGCGGCAATCGTGGAGAACGTCGGCGAGGAAGGGGAATCTGGTGGCAAACGTCGAGGTGCGAAGTCGTCAGGTGAGCTTGTTGCTCAAGCGGATGTGTCGATCATCGATCAGGGGGCTGCTTCGTCGACCAGAGTGGCTTCGAAGGTCCCACCACTGACGATGGAGGTTTTCGTACCACCTCGGCCCATGGATAAGTCATCTTATCGTCTACTAGATGCTACAGCAAGCGTGGGGTCGAAGTCGAAACGGAAGGCGTCGAATACGAAGGAGAAAGAGGGGGTTCGAAGCGTGAAAAGGGGGCTGCGGAGCGAACGCTCGTGGTCAGTGGTTCGCGATTTAAAATTCTTGGTTCGAGGGTCTGATCCTTTTGACAGTCAAGGACACCTTGCGATCACTGTGCAAAGAACGACGTGTTGTGCGAATTTCCAGCGACGGGTGGTAACACTATCAAGTGCGCGGCATGTCGCCATCGCAAGAGGCCGTGCCTTCCTACAGGACAGGCTTTTGCAGGGATCCAAGCAGGTGCGAAGGTTACGGCGTCGGCGAGCAGGGAGGTGACGAGGGAAAAGGAAGGGTCGTCGAAGGGAAAGGGCAAAGGAAGGGCACCGGTGCCTTCCATCGATACAAGTGGTGCGGGAACGTCGACAGGACCTGGTTCGTTGCGTGGTGGCGAAACTTCGGCTGGTTTCAGTTCGCCCGTGGTGCCTCGTATCGATCTTCGTAAGGCTAGTTCTCGCAGCTATCTGAGCGGACCGCCTTCGACACGTGTTGGTACGACATTCAGCGGCTACGTCAGCTCCGACGCGGAGTTTTCTACCGGTGTTCGTGTCGATGATCTCCCCTTCGTTCGCAAGGAGATCGAACAACTTCGAAACGAACGTCGTGCGGTCGAAGTCAAGTTAATGGCGATGCTGAACCACGAGTCGTCGATCTTAAAGCTCATGGCTGCTAATGCTGGCGTCGAGGTAGAGGTCCCAGCTGCGGCGACGGCTGGTCGTGAAGAGGTTGGTCGAAGCGAGGAGGAGGGCGTTGCGGCGGACGTCGAAGGTGAGGACGAGGTGGACGAGGATGAGGGTAAAGAGATCGAGGATGACGATGAGGAGATGGAGGACGTCGAAGGGGCCGAACATGAATTGCAGGACATCGACACAGAGGGGGAAGGGGCATTTTTAAAATGAATTTGTTGTACTTCGTTATCCGTAATCGATAAACGGTTGTCGCTAAATATGTGTGAACTGAATCCGAAATATAAAGTAAGCTCGAAGTGTCGAAGTTCGAATCTAAAATTCGAACTTCGAACTTCGATGAAGGAGTAAGTTGAAAGGAATAGAGTAAGTAAGTACAGTATTTATGAAATGTGGGTCGAGAACGAGAAGTTCGAATCAAAAGTTCGAACTTCGAAGGATAGGTAAAGTGAGAGTCGAAATGGACAGAGTAAAATGTAATGTAAATGATAAAAGAGAAGTTCGAATCAAAAATTCGAACTTCGAAGGATAAGTAAACGAAGTAAACAGAACAGAATGTAAGATGGAGTACGAGTAACGGAAGAGAGTTGGGGTTCGATGCTCCCCTGGACTGAATTTGTTCTATAGGGATAAATGAAGGAAAGGGAATGGATAAAACGTCGAATGTTCGAAATGGTATAGTAATATGAAGGAATTAAGACTCATCGTCCGAGTAAATGAGGTCGTCAGGACCGAACTCTTCATCAGCGTCTGTCGAAGCTTCTCGAGAGCGTAGTTGGTCGGTCGAGATATCGATGAAGTCGACGATGGGGGGTAAAGGTATCGAGGTGCGGGAATAGTAGGGGATTACTCTGAATGCGCCAATTGGTTGCGCAAGGACGGTTCCGTCGAGTTCGCAAAGGATGTACGCGCCTCCTCGATTGCGTGATATGACGATGTAGGGGCCCAGGAAGCGGGGTCGCATTTTACGATTGAGGGACTTCTCGATGCGGGTATTGCGAATCAAAACGAGAGCTCCTCGTGCGAAGTTGAAGTCCTTGATACTTGCTGCATGTGCTTTCGAAAACCGATGCATGTGGTTGAGTCGAGCTTGGTAGACACGTTTACGAAGTTCTTCGACGTCCGCAAGTCGACGTTGGAACTGTTGGGCTCTTCGAACGATAAGGTCCTCGGTCGAAAGGACGGAGTCGGGAGGGGGCATAAGATAGGTTGCTTCGTCGATGTCGAAGGGAAGGACAGGGTGAAGTCCGTGAGCTGCGAAGTATGGCGAGTACCCGAGGGTTCGAGTGGGCGTAACGCGTTCGGCCCATAGCGCGGAGTGGAAACCGACGTGCCATTTGCTTTCGACGCCATTGGCAATCTTGTAGAGGGCCTGTCGAAGGTCCCAATGTTTTCGTTCGACAATACCGTTCGCTCGTGAGTTGTAGCCAGAAATGCGAATGTGATGAATGTTGTGCTGCTTCGCAAGGAGGTCCATCGCAGCTACGAAGGCTGGACCGTTGTCGGTTACGATTTCGGCGATTGCGCCCCACCTGCAAAGAATATCCTGGAAAATAAATTTAGAGAGTGAGGCAGCATTTTCTGATTGAAGCGGACGAGCTTCAGGATACGACGAAACGGAACAACGGGCATGTACCACACATCGAAAGCCGCCTGCGGGCGTCATGACCATAGAGTCGATGTACGCCTTTCGAAACAAGGTCGCAGGGACGGCGACGATGGGTGGAATGTTAATATGACGGATCTGTCGGGTCTGGCAGACGTGGCAAGAGTCTACAAACCACTTGACGTCCGGCTTCATGAAAGGCCACCAGAACCGCTCTCGAAGATGGCTCTGGGTAGGGTAGAGACCCTTGTGACCGACGTGGTCGTGCGATTGCGAAATAAGATCGAGACGACGAGAAGGAGGAATTACTACCTTGTGATTACCTTCTGGCGACTTGCGCCATAAAACATTACCTTTTAAAAAGAACTCGATTGCATATCGAAGGAGTCTTCGATATTCTTGTTCGTCAAGGTCGGCAGGGCGTTGCGGGTCGTGGAGTATGTTCGATACTTCGTTTAGGCGAAGATCGGCCCTCTTCTGACGGGCATTCCGAGGTATAATGGTTTCGTCGGGTGAAGTTGACGAGACTGGCGTGAAGTCGAGGGAGATGTCGACGGTGGATGTGAAGGAAGTTCGAGGGGGATCGTCATATCGAACTGCTTGCGGGATTGCGGGGTAAAGTTGTTCGCCCTGGTTCGAAGGGGTCGAGTGAAGAGTGTAGAGGGAGATCGAAAGTGTCGGAGCAAAGGTAGTTGGTGCGGAGATGGGGTTAATCATATGCATAAAGCCGTAAGCTCGGTCGATCCAGTCTTCGTAATCGTCGGTGAGCTCTGGATCTTCGACATCGTCAGGTTGCGCAGTTCGTCGAGAGAGTCCATCGGGACCATGCGAAGCTCCGGGGACGTGGACGAGCTTGAAGTCGAACAGGAGGATGCCAGCTATCCATCGGTTGATAGTGGCATTGGGCTGGATGTCGGGATTGTTCAACATGCCTTTAATGTACTTGGCATCAACTTCGACAATGAGTTTCTTTACACCGATGATGTAAAGTCTTGTTGCGCGGAGGGATCGAAAGAGTCCATAGAGTTCGAGTTTCGGCTGAGAATATCGTGACTCTCGTTCGTTGAGGAGGATCGAACCAAATCGAGCAGGGTAGCGAGTTTTCTCTGAGTCGGGCGTAACCTGCGAGAGTACATAACCAATGGCAATGTAGGAGGTGTCGACGGCAAGTATGACAGGTCGTTCTGATGTGTAGTCGATGCCTCGAACGGCGGGGGAAGTGACGATTGCGTGCTTGAGTCGTTCTTGAGCGGCGATCTCCTCAGGACCAAATTCGAAGTCGACTCCTTTTCGTGTAAGTCGTGTGAGGGGTCGAGCGATGTGGGAGAAGTTTTTAATGAATATGCGCATGAGGCCTGCGGTGCCTAGGAAGTGTAAGGGCAACCCTAGGTCGGCGAAGTCGAAGGGGTCGAACTGAGCGAGGTCGAAGTCGAACGTCGAACTTACGATCTGCGAAGGTCGAACTTCGAAGTGCGAACTAGAGGGGATCCAAAGTAAATATATTAATAACTTAAGGTACAAGTCCGGTCTCCTTACCTAGAGGGGATCCAAAGAGAATAGTCTAAGGATCCCCATCTAGCCTCGGAGTCTATGTACTCTATACTACAATGGAAGTGGTACACTATTGTCGCTACGTGGCACAGAGTGTACAAACAGTGATATACATCGCTTGGAGGTCGCGCGTCGAAGTGCGAAGTGTGCGTGTCGTAGTTCGAAGCGCGCGCGTCGACGTTCGACGTCGAAGTCGAAGTTCGAAGTTCGACGTTGGCCTTCGAAATGGGGTTCCCCTTACAGGAAGGCTCGAACGTCGGAAAGGTTTTCACAAGGTCCCCAATCTCGAATCTTGGCGACCTTCGAATCTGCTGCGCGTCGACCTTCGTAACAACACATGTGGCCGACGACGAGGGTGCTGGGTACACAGAGGAATGCCTTCGGGCCTGACCAAGTACATCCGACGTACTTGATGCGCTGGACAATGCGACTGAGGTTTTGGAAGTGTTCGAAGACGAAGCGTCGAATGCCGGGGTTCTCAGGAATGGTTTCGAAGGTACCATCGGGGAGTTCGTAGCGGGTAGGTGGACCTTTGACTGGTGCGTCGTCGATGAAGGGGATGGTGATGTCGGGTATTTCGTCTTGTAGGGTATATGTTACGTCGCCATGAAAGATGGGAACGGAGTTCGCCCATCCCATAGGTACGGAAGTGAGTCGAAAGGTACCAAGTGGTGTTTGAAAGGTCGTGAGGTCTCGAGATTCGATGGCGAGGGCACGTTCGTCGTACCCTACGAAAAGATCGAGAAGGCCGTAACATGCGCGACCTCCGCAAGATTCCGCAAGTTGTTCTGTGTATGGAGGGAGTCCGGCATCACGAATGGTAACAGCATTGAGGGGTTGGAGGTCGTGGACGATTCGAAGTTTGCCTCCACCCTTTCGAAGGACGGTGAACCATCGAGATCGATATGACGAGTTCGATTGTTCGTAGACTCCGGCGGCGATCTTTTCGCGCACGATGGCGATGACGTCGTTGTAAATGCCGGGAGGAATGGGCATGTTCTTTAATACCCATGGGACGTGTTCGATGACGGGGATGCGAACTGGAGGGAAGAAGTCTTTTCGAAACGAGCCTTTCTGGAGTTCGTTCCAGGCGAAGCCGTCCTGGTGCACCATCATAAAGTAGTGCATGAACTTTCGTTCTTCGGGCGAGAGGAATCCGGGTGGATGATTCTTTTCGATGATGTCGTATGCGGCCTGGTCGTAGCGGCCGGTAGGTTCGAAGTCGAGAGGGATTGGTGATAGAACTGGGAGATCCGCGAGTGGATCCCCGACAATATTTCGAACGACACGAAACTCTTCGGGTAGAGTCGTGCCTACTGGTTTAACTTTGCGGTCGACGGGTTTATATTTCTTCTTGCCAGCGAGCACCGTTCGGCCTGGCGGGGAAGTCGTAGGAGATGTGTGATTCGAAGGGACCCCGTTCGAAGGGGTAGATGATACGAAAGTTGATCTAGTAGGGTGCGCCGCGGTGCGCTGAGTTGCGAGTAACTCTTCAAAGGTCGATGAATATGTGTGTAAAGTCGCGGTTGACTTTCGAACTGATGAATGAGGGGTTGTCGAAACCTCTGGACGAAGCTGATGATGGGCACACTGTCCCTTTTGCGTAATGGTCGAAGTCGCGTTTGACTTAGTTGGTTTCGAAGGGTAGTGGGGAACTAAATCGATTGGGGTATCATGTTCGACACTAAAAGGGGATGTAGTAGTAGGAGTAGGGGTTCGAATCGAATCACTAATGTCTGTAGTAGGGGAAACATAAGAAGGCGAATCTAATAGTAAAGCATAGCCAGGTATAGAGAACGTATCGTATTTGCAAATAAACTGCGGGGTCGGAACGAAGTTTTCGGGTATTTTGTGCGCTGTGATAACGAGGGGGACGTCTCCTTGAGCGTTCGAATTACTCAAATCATCGAAGTTCAAAAACACTTGAGGTCGTTCATGTCGACGGGTGGTGCCATTTTGAATTGCGGAGGTCCGCGAGGTTTTGTTGGGATGCGGGCGATTCGTGTCGAATTAGGATCGTGGATTGTAATAACTTGGCCGCCGTCGGAGTGGTTGTTGACCTGTGTTCGTGCGAGCGCGTCAAAAGGTCGACCTAGAAGCATGTCGTAGGCGGGTTCTCGAATGACGTGGACTTGGAGGTAGAGTTTTACTCCTGCGATCTCCATTTCGAGGTCGTTGACGATGCCGAGGCTGGTGTCTTGCGTACCGTTCGCTGATTGCATCGTAATGAGGACTTGGGGGTCGAGCTCTTTATTGAGGGTAATCCAGACAGCTTCCGACATTGAAACGATCTGAGAGCCGCTGTCGAGGATACATTCGATGTGGTGGGTGCCGTCAATGAGCGGGGTGATGGCGCGAAGGGCGTGTGATTCTTTTGCGACGATGAGCGACTTCGAAACGTCCTTGGCGTCGAATGCCTGTTGGAACGTCTCGCGGATGTCGGTGGTGATGTATGCTGCGGCGGAGCTGCCGTGGGGTACTTTGCGTGTCGTAGTTGACTCCTTGAACTGTTTTCGAACCTCTGGAGCGATGGCAAGGACTTCTCGACCCGTGACTGTGATCTGGTTGTCGAGGATTCGATCGAAGACTTTCGAGTTTATGGTTTTATCTTCGATGGGTGCGACGTAGCGAAAGTCGGGCTGGTCTTTGGGTTTCCAGCCGTCAGGATTGCCATGCGGCGCGTTGGGGAGAGTGGTGATAGTTGGTTTCGTAGCGGCGGGGGACGAGGTTTTCGTAGCCGGATTCGAAGTGGTAGCTGCGGGGTTAGGTCGCTCGGATTCCTTTCCTTTAGCTTTGTTTCGTTTGACGAGTTCGATACCATCGAACTTGGCCTTTCGACGTGCCTGTAATTCGAATATCTGATATTGGAGTTGCTCAAGCTCCTTGTCGTACTCATCTTCGGATTCGTCCTCGACGCAAGCCTGTACATCAACTGTGCGGATGTTCGATTCGGTCGCAACGGTCTCCTGTACTTCGGGCGAGATAATTTCGAACATGGTCTGGGCGCGAGTCGGGGGCTGTATGCGATCAAGGGCATCTTTGAGGTTTTCATTTCGGTTCCGATTAATTTGCGAACCGTCGGCCATAACAATACGGTTGCCATCTCGTTTGCATCGACCTTCGTTAATATATCGTTGGGCGACGTCGCAGTCCCGGATACGATGAGCTGCGGACCCACAGAATGCGCATGTGAAGGTCGTAGGTCGATTGGTGTTGCTGTTGGTATTGTTCTGCTGTCGAACCTGTTGCTGCTGTACTAAGAGCGGAGTAATCTTATCCGCGAAGGCAGTGACGAACGATCCCATGATCGCCGAGAGATCTTCCGCTTTGATCCCCGGCGCACGTGGAAGGGGTTGGTACGCGTCAGGGGCATACGGCGAAGTCGTCGCAGGAGCGGCGGTCGAAGTGGTAGGGGGTGCGTAATATGCAGGGTAGGCGGCGTAGTTGTATGGTGCTGCTGGCGAAGGTGTAGACTGTGCGACGGCGGGTGCGACAGGAGCTGCGGGATTAAGTGTAGTCGGAGCAGGCGCCACGGGTGGAGCAAGGAACGTGGTCGACGCGGCGGCGTAATGTAAATCTAAAATTTTCGTTCCTGACAATATGTGAATTCCCGCGTCGTAGAGGGTCGTAAGGGGATAAGGGTCGTCGACGTCCCTGTCTGGTTCGCGGATCGCAATTCGCGTTTCGATCTTTTGGCGGAGTTGTAATGGTAGAGCACGGAGGAATTCGTTGGCGATCTCTCGTGTCGAAATACGATTCTGGTTAAACAGATGCGTAGTGATGTGGGCGTACTTTCGGTAGAAGTCGCCAAATTCGACTAGGTTCGAAACACCCTTTCGACCGGTTTCCCCGACGAGCTGATCGAGGGTGGATAGTCGAAGACGATCATCAGATTTGCTGCCAGGGTACAGCGCGGTGATTGCTTGTTTGAACTGGTCGTAAGTTCCTGTAGTGAAAGTGGGCTGACTGACCCATATCTCGTATGTTTCGACGTCGAGGTATCGGACTACGTTAGTCTTTTTGTCTGCTTCGGGGAGGCCAGCAATCAAGGCGAGGTGTTCGAAGTCCTGAAAGAAACGACTAAGGGAAATGGGTTGTCCGTCGAACTTCGGAGCGGAGTGATGCGAACGTGCGGGCATAGGGGTGTAGGCTACATTTCGTACGGCGATGTTTGCTGCTGCGTTCGCCGCAGGCTGAGCAGGAGCGGGCTGAGCAGGAGCAAGTGGGGCAGGAGCGGGTTGAGCAGGATAATTGGTTCCTGGTACGCCCTGCGCGCTTGCGGGATTCGAAGGTGTTGACATCCCGGAGATTGTCGACGGAGTGATCGAAAGCGGAGTAAGTGTGAAGTTGGATGTGATAGGTGAACCTTGTTCGGTTCGATAAACGTCGTCTGAGAAGTCCGACGTTTCGGAGGGATCGGGGGAGGTGAAGGATCTAAGTGGAGAGCTGGGGAGTACAATCTGTAGTTCTGAATAGAGCGAAGCGTGTCGAGGTCGAACTATACTATTAGGGGGTGTCTGTGAGGTTCGAACTTCGTTTGAAATGGTGTGTTCCTGTGGGAGAAGAGGGTCGTTAACAGCACGAGATACTTCCTCACGTAGTTTTAGTCGAGCGACAACTGAGCGTCGGCCGTCTATGATTGAAAACCCTCGCGGTGGGCTCCAAAATGACAGTAGCGAGTACGGTCGAAACGCGTAAGGCGAAGTCGACGGGTCTCAGTTTCGTAAAATGAGGGATTCAATCGACGCGGCGAAGGACACTACGGGTCTCGACACGAGGAAGTCTACGAAGTCGAAAGAGAAATGTTACGACAGTGGGTTCCCGTACGATCGAACTACGGGCCGCCAGGCGGGTGGTAGAATCGAAGTGTTAGGACTGTCGAACAGCAACAGACGACGTCGATGGCCTAAAGTACACGATAGTACTTCGATAGACCCGAATCGAGAGGTCGAAAGATGCTCTAATTCGAAGTTCGAAAGGTTTTTCTCGATTTCGAAACGAGAGGTCGAAGAGAGAGAGAGATGAGAGCGAAAAGAGATGCGAAGTGAATTGTTCTATCTACTGCAAAGTACATGGGCTTTTATACGTCGAAAGTGGTACCTAGAATGTAAATTTTACGACTGAGTCCATGTACTGAAAACGAGGCTATGATCAGTATGTATCTAATTATGGTAAAGTGTCTTCGGAATAATCTATATCTACAGGGTCGACGGCGACTATCGACGGTCCGACGCGGAAAGCGCAGTCCGAAACGGACAAGTCGTCAGGTGGCCTGGGTATCTGTGTTCGACGCGTGATTCGAATGTTCGAGAAGGCGATGCCACGTGATGGACGAAAGTGGTGAGGAGCGTGGAGTGGTGCGTACGCGATGTTTGAGGTCGTGGTCGACGTTCGAAGTTCGAAGTCGTTCGAAGGTGGACGAAATGGGGTTCGACAGGGTTCGAAGGCCGTCTCTCGAGGTTCGCATGTGTTCGAAATGGACGAAATGAGACTCGAGGGTGTCGACGAACGTTAGTCGAAGTTCGTACAAGTTCGTAATGTGGTCGATATCTTCGAAATACATGCGTAGCGCGAGCGCGAGCTTGTCAACGTGGAGATATCGACAGAAAATGTGAAAAAACTGCCCCGAGATGGCATTCCAAAAGAACTCCTGGCAACAGCACGTTATTCCGACAACACGGATGGTCTTGCTCAAGAGCACGAAACATATGTTCCCGAAGATGATGGTATGGCTCACACAAACATTCCAAATCCCACCTAAATTTTTACAGATATAATTTTCCCGGCATCTGGGGTCATTAGCGTTGATCCAAACATACCTGATGAGATGGAGTATGAAGCCGAAAATATTGGTAGGCTTTACAATAAACGGAAAAATATATATATACTTACTTCAATGTAGAACCGACTGCATTACCTATCAATATTTATGGAACAATTGAAGCCAACGGAGACAGCGTTCCAGACAATGACATTTTAGCACATGCACTTTCGAACTCCATTTCTCCTGGTCACGAACAACAAATTCTAGTTAGCCGGGGAAACGCGTTTGTTAACGAATATGGACGAAAAGATAAGGAGAGTCTGGAAAGGACGGACGGTGGTGTAAGCAATCCGAATCATTTATTGGGCGCATTCCCCGTTCTTTTTCCATATGGTTTGGGAGGTTTTGAAGTCCAGCGCGACGTCGATGTGCCGTATGAAAAACATGCCCAATGGGCATTGGAATATCACGACAGACGTTTTCGGAAAGACATGCGTTTTATGTTTCAAGTTTTTGGTGTTATACAAAAACGTCAAGTCTGCCGAGCTGCAATGTTGCAAGTTAAACGATCGACATTTATTCAACACCAGAGTTTGTTACAATCTTTGCGCCCAAAAGATCTCATGAAAGCTAGCGCAGAAGAAACACGACGGGCACCATATTCGAACGAAGCAGTGCGTGTCCTGCGAAAACATGTCTCTGCAGTCAGAAGTAAAGTTGTAGGAACAGACGAATCAAGGATTTCAATACGTTCAAAAATCTGGTCTACTACAATTATGTTTGGCCCACCGTCAATCTGGCTTACTATTAATCCATCCGACATGGCAGACCCCATCGCTCAAGTATTTGCAGGTGAAGAAATAGATTTGGACCGATTTGAAGCAACAGCAGGTCCAAGTGGCTCGCAAAGAAGTGTCAACATTGCAAGCGACCCATATGCAGGCTCGAAATTTTTTCACTTCACGATCGATTTGCTCCTCAACAATATTTTTGGAATAAAAGGCCGCAAAAATTCTTTCAAGGTTCACCGTAGAATGGGGATTTTGGGTAAAATTGCAGCTTATGTTGGATCAGTAGAAGCCCAGGGACGAGGGGGATTGCATCTCCACATTATTATGTGGTTGATAGGAGCACCAACATCAGAAGAAATGAAGGAACTTCTGCATTCACGTTCGTTCAATGATCAAGTCGTGCAATTTATTCAAAGAAACATCCGAGCTGATTTGGGGGGGAAAACGAGAGATGAAGTAAACGCAATTCCTAAATTGCAAAGCGCCGCATATAGCCGACCTATCGATCCTAGGAAAACCGGATACGATAAAGAAGTCAAAGATAATGTAAGGGGAACCCCATTTCGAAGGCCAACGTCGAACTTCGAACTTCGACTTCGACGTCGAACGTCGACGGCCAACGTCGACGCGCGCGCTTCGAACTCCGACACGCACACTTCGCACTTCGACGCGCGACCTCCAAGCGATGTATATCACTGTTTGTACACTCTGTGCCACGTAGCGACAATAGTGTACCACTTCCATTGTAGTATAGAGTACATAGACTCCGAGGCTAGATGGGGATCCTTAGACTATTCTCTTTGGATCCCCTCTAGGTAAGGAGATCGGACTTGTATCCTAAGTTATTAATATATTTACTTTGGATCCCCTCTAGTTCGCACTTCGAAGTTCGACCTTCGCAGATCGTAAGTTCGACGTTCGACTTCGACCTCGCTCAGTTCGACCCCTTCGACTTCGCCGACCTAGGGTCGCCCTTACAGTAGAATAGTCTCCCCCACAGGACCGGGATTCACTTCGCCCACAATAGCCGGATTCATAGCACCCTTGACGGAAGGCTCTGACTCTGAATCTGCTAACACAGCACGCGAATCCCCTTCCTCCACGTCGAGCCTACTCGAAGTCGAAGCACTGGTACGCCCCGAGATGGATACGAATCGATCGGACCAAATCGAAAACGACCTTGCGAACCTTCAACAGAGGTTCGACACCCAGTCCGAACAACTACGCCTCCTGGCCGAGAAGTTCGATCGACTGCTGGAAATAATTGTACCACAAGCGGCCCCCGCCCCTGTAACACCACCACCCGCAGCAGCAGCACGCCCCGCACCTGCTGCGCCTCCGCCGCGACCCTCGTCGCTTCGACCATCGCTCCCTGACGATTTCGACGGCAACCGCAAGCGAGGGCGTGCATTCATCAATGCATGCGAACTGTACATAAACCTTGTACCACATCAATTCGCAAACGAGGTTACGCAAGTGCGATGGGCGTACACGTTCATGAAGAAGGGACGCGCCTACTTATTCACCGATCGCGCACTTCGATTTGAGACGCGCGAAGGTCGACCAAAGTACTTAACGTGGGTCGAGTTCCGGGAGGACTTCGCCACCAACTTCTTTGTCCAAAGCGAAGCGCAGGCCGCAATCACACGCCTCGAAACCAGTGCGTACCACCAAGGGTCGAGAACGGTCGACGACTACACAGACGAATTCCGCGACCTTGTCGACAAGTCGGGATACAAGGAGGGACTCACCCTCGTCGTCAAGTATCGAAAGGGACTGAACCCCGACATTCAGTCCGCCATTGCGACAATGACGACAGGTCGACCTGGGGACGACCAACCCGAGGAATGGTACAGGGCTGCCATCAAGTGCGACGAGAACCGCCTCACAAACGAAGCGTTTCTCAGTACAAAACCTTCGACCCGTTCGAACCCCGCACCGGTTCGAACTAACAACTCGATGTTTCGTACTTCGACCACGTTCGCCGCCCCAACCATGCAAAGGACGGCTCCGATCCCAACCCCCGTCGTCCCCGCCTTACCCCCACCGGTTCCCATGGATGTCGACGCTGTTCGAAGACCTCGTGCGAACATCACGACCTGCTACAGGTGTGGTAAAACAGGTCACCTGCGAAGAGAATGCCCTCAACGTTACGACACGAGGTTCATGACGACAGAGGAACACGCGGAGTTCGCACAGGACATCTTCGCCATGATCGACGCGCAGCCAGGCCAGGAACCAGAGGTCGAAGTAGTAGAAGAAAAGGAGGAGGATTTTGCGACCAGCAGCGGGTGAACAGTACGCCCCCGCTGCGATCTGTAAATAGGTTCGAACACTTAGAGGTAGAAACAATAAACGAAACTTCGACCACTATCGAACCCATTACAGAAGTCGTACCCCCCATCCCTACTCCCCCTGCAACAACTTCGACGCGCAAAAAGGTGCCCAAATGGGAACGCAACTTGCCCAAACGCTACATCGTCGCTGCTACACCAAGTGCACGATCCCTCAAGTTGCGAGTCGAACTCCAAACAACGGACACGGGCGAGAACCTTTCGACCGACTGCCTTGTCGACTGCGGAGCCACAGGACTCTTCATCGACACCGATTTCGTAGCGCAACGACGACTTACGACGCGCGCACTGGTTCGACCCATCCCCGTGTACAATGTCGATGGCACGCTCAATGAACACGGGTCGATTACGCAAGTTGTCGACCTCATCCTTCGGTACAAAGGTCATTCGGAACGCACCCAGTTCGCCGTCACGAACTTGGGCAAGCAAGAGGTCATTCTAGGCTACACCTGGCTTCGCGAACACAACCCCGAAATCGATTGGCAGACAAACGAAGTGAAAATGAGTCGCTGCCCAGCCAAGTGCAACACCTGTGTCGCGGAAATCAAAGCAGAAACGGTCGAACGGCGAAAGAAGGAGGCACGCATCAACGCCTGTCGAACAGGGCCAATGCCGGAGGTCGACGACGACGTCGAAGGTGACGACGAAGTGACGGACGAGTTCGAAGAAGGCGATCGCATCTTCGTCGTCCAGTTTCGTGAGACGGAGGACATTCGAGCCACACAGAATATCTCGCAACGACTTGCCGAAGCATTCCACAAAAACTCGCAAGTCAAACCCTTCCGAGATCTGGCCCCTCAACACATCCACGACTTCGAAGATGTATTTTCGAAGACGTCCTTCGACGCCCTCCCCGATCGACGACCTTGGGACCATGCAATCGAACTGGTGAAGGATGCCGAAAGCAAGTCATGCAAGGTGTACCCGCTCTCAGTCACTGAACAGGCCGAACTCGACAAGTTCTTGGAGGAGAACCTCAGCTCAGGACGAATTCGACCTTCGAAATCGCCCATGGCTTCGCCCTTCTTCTTCATCAAGAAGAAGGATGGTTCGCTTCGACCGGTGCAAGACTATCGAGTGCTCAATTCGTTCACAGTGAAGAACAAGTACCCCTTGCCACTCATTTCGGACCTCGTCAACCAACTGCGCGGAGCGAAGTACTTTACGAAGCTCGATGTTCGATGGGGCTACAACAATGTACGCATCAAGGAAGGCGACGAGTGGAAGGCAGCGTTTCGAACAAACCGCGGGCTTTTCGAACCACTGGTCATGTTCTTCGGCCTTACGAACTCTCCAGCGACCTTCCAGACGATGATGAACGACATCTTCCACGACCTCATCATGGAAGGTGTGGTCTGCGTGTACATCGACGACATCCTCATCTACACCAAGACCATTGCGGAGCATCGTCGAATCACGCGCCTGGTGCTACAACGACTTCGAGAACACAAGCTGTACCTTCGCCTCGACAAATGCGAGTTCGAACAGACGCAGATCGAGTACCTTGGTCTCATCATCTCGGAAGGCAAGGCCGAAATGGACCCCGTCAAGGTCGCCGGAGTTGCGGACTGGCCCGTACCTACGAACAAGAAGCAAGTACAGTCGTTCTTAGGCTTTACGAACTTCTACAGGCGGTTCATTCGAGACTTCTCGCACTTCGCTCGGCCTCTCTTCGATCTCACGGGAAAGGACGCCATCTGGAAATGGGGCGAAGCGGAGCAAACAGCCTTCGACGACCTCAAGCGTGCAGTTGCGTCGAAACCGGTACTCATGTTCGCGGACGACAGTCGACCCTTCCGAGTCGAAGCAGACAGTTCGGACTTCGCCACAGGTGCGGTGCTTTCGCAACTGAACCCCGAGGACGACAAATGGCACCCAGTCGCATTCATGTCGAAGAGCCTAAGCCCGGTCGAACGCAACTACGAAATCCACGACAAGGAAATGCTCGCCATTGTACGTGCGTTGGAAGAGTGGAGGCACTTCCTCGAAGGGGCTCGACACGAATTCGAGATCTGGACGGATCACAAAAACCTCGAGTACTTTCGAACGGCCCAGAAACTGAATCGTCGACAAGCTCGATGGTCCCTCTACTTGTCGAGGTTCGACTTCACCCTGCACCACAAACCAGGTCGAAGCATGGGAAAGCCTGACGCACTATCTCGACGTGCGGACCACGACGATGGCGGCGAAGACAATCGCGACGTGGTACTCCTCAAACCCGAACTGTTCGCCATCCGCGCACTTGAAGGGGTAGTTGCCGAAGGGGAAGAACGCGACATCCTACGCGACATTCGACGAGGTAATCGGGAAGGACACCAGGAGGATGCAGTGGCCCTCGCGGCGAAGGAACTCAAAAGGTCGAAAGGGAAGTCAGTTCGAAGTGCGGAATGGCGAGAGTCCCAGGACCTCCTTCACTTCCGGGATCGAATCTACGTCCCTCGAAACGCAGACCTTCGACGTCGGATTGTTGCGCAGCACCACGACACACGAATTGCCGGGCACGCCGGGCGATGGAAGACCCTCGAACTGGTTTCGCGAAACTACTGGTGGCCACAGATGTCGCGCTACATCGGAGAGTACTGCAAGACCTGCGATCTCTGCCTTCGAACCAAAGCGCAACGACAAATGCCAATGGGCGAACTCAAGCCACTCCCCATTCCAGAAGGTCGATGGGACGTCGCCAGCGTGGACTTCATTGTCGAACTCCCGCAGTCTGAGGGTTTCGATGCAATCATGGTTGTTGTCGACTCGGTAGGAAAACGAGCGCACTTCATACCGACGACTACGACGGTCACGGCTCTGGGATCCGCACGACTGTATTTACAACATGTGTGGAAGTTACACGGTCTACCTAAGGCAATGGTGTCGGATCGAGGCGTACAATTCGTCGCAGAGTTCACCCGCGAACTCTATCGACTTCTCGACATCAAACTAACGGCTTCGACCGCGTACCACCCCCAGACCGACGGACAAACGGAGCGAGTCAATCAGGAATTGGAACAGTACCTTCGACTCTTCGTCAACGAACGGCAGAACAACTGGGCGGACCTCCTTCCACTGGCGGAGTTCCAGTACAACAACCATGTCCACGCTTCGACACAACAGTCGCCGTTCTACCTCGACACCGGCAGGCACCCGCGCATGGGTTTCGAACCTCAGACAGCACCTTCGAGGCTCGAAACAGTGAACGAGTTCCGCGATCGAATGGAGAACGCATTGTCCGAAGCTCGATCGGCACTGGCGAAGTCGAAAGAAGACATGGCGCAGTACTACAATCGACGTCGAAGGCCGACACCGGAGTACCAAGTGGGCGACATGATGTTCCTCGACTCTCGCGACATCCACATCACTCGACCTTCGCACAAACTGGCCCACCGATACCTGGGACCATACAAGATCGAAGCAAAAGTGGGTTCGCACGCCTATCGCCTGAAACTACCGAGTTCGTTGTCAAAGATCCACCCGGTATTCCACATCGTGAAACTACTCCCTGCGCCTCGCGACCCGATCGAAGGACGTCGACCCACCGCCGTGCCAGAGCCCGAACTGATCGACGGCGAAGAACACTACGAAGTCGAAGAAATCATGGACAGTCGAATACATCGTCGCAAACTGCAGTATCTAGTGTCATGGAAAGGCTACAGTTACGAACACAACTCCTGGGAACCCGCAGACCAGATCCAGGCCGACGAATGTATCGCCGACTTCCACCGCTTGAATCCAGGCGCACCACGACAGATTTGCAGTGTTCAGTTCGCCCAGATTCCGTTCCAGCCGATGCGCGAGGGCGCGCACACCTAGAAGGGGGGTAATGTAAGGGGAACCCCATTTCGAAGGCCAACGTCGAACTTCGAACTTCGACTTCGACGTCGAACGTCGACGGCGAACGTCGACGCGCGCGCTTCGAACTCCGACACGCACACTTCGCACTTCGACGCGCGACCTCCAAGCGATGTATATCACTGTTTGTACACTCTGTGCCACGTAGCGACAATAGTGTACCACTTCCATTGTAGTATAGAGTACATAGACTCCGAGGCTAGATGGGGATCCTTAGACTATTCTCTTTGGATCCCCTCTAGGTAAGGAGATCGGACTTGTATCCTAAGTTATTAATATATTTACTTTGGATCCCCTCTAGTTCGCACTTCGAAGTTCGACCTTCGCAGATCGTAAGTTCGACGTTCGACTTCGACCTCGCTCAGTTCGACCCCTTCGACTTCGCCGACCTAGGGTCGCCCTTACAGAAATGCGGTTTAGTGTTTCATTGTCACGTGGTGTTCCATTAGCCGGTTGATGACTGTAGTTCGGTCCAGTAAGCACGCTGAATCGAACTAAATCGAGGCAGTGCAGAATTGATACTCAGACGCGGCAATCACCGCAACGTCTGTGCGACCACGAAAAATCTGGCTGAGGCCAGGAATTAAGACCGGTTCTCAATACTTCGAACTCGGAATCAGTGCGAGCACAACAAGCGCCGTAACTCCACGAAATTCCCGCTCATATATCCTGGCCCTACCTCCTGAACTTCTCCTCATCATCTTCAAGTTTGTTTATGTAACAGCACAGTATTCAACGTTTCCATTTGCTCCTTGTTTCGAGGTAACTTGTCGGGCGCAGAGGAGATGCTTTTGTAACATAGAATCTCACCTAGAGCGTGACTGGGAAAACGATGAAGATCCGCCGCGGACCCTATTCCCAAACTCTGTAGCATCCGTTTGCTCTAGTTGGAGGAAGCTTATGCTCCTCGTTCCAACTTTCTGGACGCGCATTGTCATCCTTCTAGATACTGATAATTTTCCACCACTGGACCTTGAACTTCAACTTAGTCTTTCGAAAGATTGTTTCCTCGACATCATCGTGAGCCGAAACTCATTCTCAAATGCCATAGGCTTAGAGATCGAGGAAAAGTCACGCATGATACACGTTTTCGGGGTTCTTGGTCCCCATCTCCACTGTTGTCAAGTCCTCAGAATAGATGCTGTTCATAGCTCATCACTTCCTCATATACTAGCGGTTCTACCACCTGTGATGCCTCAACTTTATGAGCTATTATTGAAAACTCGCATTGATAGTGGTCCCCCCGAAGTGCAGCTGTTGCAGAACAGGACACTCTATTTGACTGGAGCTATCTGGAAACAGTTGCTATTGACGGATGGAACCTCGCAGAGCTTGATAAACACGTTCCCGCTTCAGCCAAACCTATCCTCTCTGGGTGTTCTAAACTCCTAGTAAGATTCGGTACGGAGGGGCTTTCACCTAGTATCCTCCAGAAAATGAGTGAAAGTGCCAACATCAGGGACCTCAAGATCGATTCCGTCACTTTTGCGCAAGGACAAGACATCAATTTAGAGGTAATCACCCCCCCAAATCTCACTTTGACAAATCTCAGCGCTGAGGACACGAGTCTGATGTTACGTCTGACCGATTTGATGGAGGTCTTGACAATCAATAATTGTCCCTCATCCTCGATCACGCAAATGCCTAGGGCGGATATGTTAGTCCTGAGGAACATCAGCTCAAGCCAGGATATTGAGGTTTTCTTGCGACTGTGGCGTGGAGTGGAGCTCTGGGTGATTGGATGTACTGGATTTGACGACAATGCTTTGAGAGCCATCAACGCTCCAAGTGACCACAACCACTCGGAAATGTCAAGGTCGAGCACAACCAAGATGACAGGACTTTTTATTCAGGATTGTCATGGCTTCTCGGCTAATGCACTGAAGGAACTAGTTGAGGCATATGGTGGTGCCCTTCAAGATTCAAAAACATCAACAACGCTACATATAATTGAGTTAAATCGACTCGCAGTCAACTTCTCCCGTTCAGGAAGAGTTGAAATGGTTTGAGCAGAAATTTTATTCTTTTATGTGGAATGATTGAAAATTCGTAAAGAAATAACTATATCATCCTAATAAATGTAACGTGTTCATACCATTCCATGTGTTCCCTCCTCACTCAAACTGTGCCCAAAGCTTGTCCAAATTCTTTGTGCCTTAGCGAGAGATAATGGAGACTGGGGTCCGCGTGTGATGTGTCATATGGTGAGGGTTGTACACCAGGACCCGCCCGGGCCACAGCAAATCCTTTCATTAAGGCCGTGACATGCATGGCATAGTGATTGTTCATAAATAACATTTTGCTGGCTCATCTTCGATAATAAATTATCTATCGTGGCACGCCAAGATTCCTCTGCTTAGTGGCTTACGGTTTGGAGATTTTGATAATGATGGGACCAGTACTATGTCCCAAAGCTCCCTATAGTCATCGGGGCTTTGCTCTTTTTGTGGGAGGCCGGAGCCGACATCCGATTCTATAAGTTAAACATCGATCATTTGACTGGCAGCTGTGCATAACTTGTTCCCCACAATTCTGATGCCCTGAAAAATCAAGCACAAAGATTCCCAGCAGGCGTGCTTTCATTCTTTTCTTCTTTTCTTATCATGCCTTTCCAGTCAAAGTTTATTGCAGAACCTAAGACGGCGGCCGTAAGTTGTCTTCATCGTTACAAGCAGCAAATTGGAGCCTTCTATGAAACAATTCACATTAGATCATAGGTTGTCTCTTTAGGTAAACCGTAAAATCTTCACCCCATATTTCATATAATCGTTGACTCCAAGACTTCATTCCTGAACAGCGGTGGCGGGGTGGGTCGAACATTTGAATTTAAGATCAATGCTTTTATCCAATTCTGACGCAATGACCAGCCCAAAGGTGGCGTCGAAAAGGGTCCAGTTCAAATAATCGAAGCCGGCCTCGAAAGACAACTTGCCACACTTGGGTGGAATGTTGTGTTCAATGGATACTCCAAGTTCGAGGATATTAGGATCAAGGACGGCCCACCTATCGGTATTTTGAAGAACCCGAGATTGGTTTTGCGTGTCAATGAGTCTGTTGCGAAGGTGGTCGGTGGGTATGCAAGCAGAGGCTATCTTCCTATCACGCTTGGAGGGGATCATTCTTTGGTCAGCGCGTTATAACTCCCCGAACTCCATGACGTATTTAAACGCATCTTAGGCATTGGGTACCATCATGGGAACTATGAGGTACGAGTACCATAGCTTTCCCCATTATGCGATTGACAAAAACTGTAATCTAGCACGCACCCAGACGCATGTGTTTTTTATATTGATGCTCATGCTGATATAAATACTCCCGAAACGTCAAGCTCTGGTATTTCTATG
The DNA here is from genome assembly GCA_037014335.1 of Collybia sordida. Lineage (NCBI taxonomy): Eukaryota > Fungi > Basidiomycota > Agaricomycetes > Agaricales > Clitocybaceae > Collybia > Collybia sordida. The sequence goes on from JAYKXK010000002.1 coordinate 376,999, forward strand.
GTCTATTTGTTGCATTCGTTTTCCCTTAACAATGTGTCTTCAGGGAATATGCACGGGATGCCTCTCTCCTTTGTTCTGGGACTCGGTAAGAAAATCCAGGAGTTTTCGTGGGTGAAACCCAATTTGAAACCCGGACGCCTGGTATATATTGGCCTCTGGGATCTTGACATGACCGAAAAACAAATTTTGCATGAAAACAATATCAAAGCTTTTGATATGCATGAGGTAGACAAATATGGCATTGGGAAAGTTGTAGAGATGGCGCTCGACCATGTTAACCCAAACAGAGACTTGCCCATCCACATCAGCTTTGATATAGATGCCCTAGACCCTTCTGTCGCCCCTGCAACAATCTTTCCTGTAAGATAGTGTTGATGCCTCCTCTCCCCCACCAATATATATACGGCTAAATATTTGTATTCCAGGTCCGAGGAGGATTGAGTTTTAGGGAAGGACGTTATATCTGTGAAGCTATTTCTGATACCGGATTGTTGGCCGCCTTGGATATTATGGTGATTCCATACTCTTGTTTAGTGATTAAGCAGTGACTGAGCTTGGTAATATATAGGAGGTTAACCCCACGGTGGGCGATGAAGCTGGTGTGAGACAAACTGTTGCAGTAGCTTGCTCCTTGGTGAGATCTGCAGTAGGTATGTAATAGTATTTGCAAATACTCTCCGGATCTAATTTGATCTTTGGCCATTTAACAAACAGGGGAAACTTTATCCAAGCTCTAGTTTCATCGGAAGAGAAGATCGAAGGGCTTTATGACTAGGATGTGCGTACTGAGTATTAAAATCAACTTAAAACTAGGATTAGGAAATGAATTATAAAATTGTTACCGAGTCCCATGAAAGTTTAAAGCCAGCGTCCTACACATAAAGCACAAAATTATATTTGTAGTCCGGATATTTAACCCAGGCGCACCACAGAGAAACGGGATTTAGATTCAGTTTAAAATCTGACGAGACAAATAATAATTCCAAAAGCGCTAACAGTGCCTATTTCATACTGGGCATGTAGGAGGATGAGGGTTGGATATGGCTGTAGCAGGACACCCGGATGTCGGTCCCCCACCCACACCAGTGGCGGGGTTCTAGGCTCAATTAATTTCCAATTACATCTTTATCCGATTTGAATTTCTTACATAGAAACACGCTTGAGTTGTGCCCGCATCGTAACTTTTCAGTCAAGTGTCAGTTTTATGTTAGCCAAGAAGCGGCTTTCAGAACATACTAGCAGAATATAGCATAGGGATTGATCTGCTGGCGATCGAGCACTAAGCTATTTGGACCAACTGGTGGACAGCAAAACAGCTATGCCGACTATGTGAACCTAGGAGTGCAGCCATGGAAATGAAATCATTTGATACGCATGCCTGGTGGGGGAATTGGAGGCTGGGCATATGCTACAGCAAAGAGCGAGAACAGTGGCGGAACGGTAAAGAGAAGACGCATATTAAGTTATCTGGCTTTGGGGAGTGCGGACTGGTTTGGGAATCTTTCGGTTCTTTAAATTGCTTGTCTGCATACCAGGGCCGGTGAAATACTTCCTAACTGTAGTGGACCCTGAGCGGAGAGCTTTGGCCGCTTGGGGACAACTTATACAGGGATTGGATTCCGAGTTCGAAGTATGAGAACGAGGTTTTATTCCTGGGCAAAAACGTGGGAAATTCTTCGCACTGTCGCTGTAGCCGTGGGAAGAAAACGAACCGACGTTGCGGTTAGCTCCGTGATCGAATCACGGATCTATCCTTTTCGTTTCCGGCATATCCGTTTACTTTACCTTGCTTAGCAAGGTCTCCCAACCCGATAATTATGACGTCGTTGCCAAAACAAATAGTTGTAAACTTAGTCACGTTTTAATAACATCGTGATCAACGTTTACGTCTTTTAATAGATATCGTCCTTTCAACGTTTTCCTTACGCTCGTACCTTCGAGTCCGAAAAGTAATATTCTGAATCAATTAAACTTTTTTACAGCAAAGAAATTTGACCCTTTAGAATTTTTGACTCCTCTTTTCAAACGCTTGCACATTTTCCCATCACTCTTAACTTTTTTTTTTTTCTGCCCACCACGCTCGTGTTTTCTCATCAAGTTCCTGTAAGTTTTTGTCTTCTAACCGTAGGTCTTCTGATGGATGTGTTGTAAACAGTTTTGAGTCAAATTTGCGGAGTAGCCTTATACTCTGTCGACCACGACTTCGCGACAAAGCAACATAGGCGTTGAACGGCGTCAATTCTCCCGTTGGTGGTTTCGCGAGGTCCACAATTACATTTTCAATAGTTTGCCCCTGCGATTTATAGTCTGTAAATGCGTATGCCGGCGTTATTGCGTATTGACGACGTCGAACTTTGATTTGCCGTTTGTTTTCTGTTGTCAATATAAAGGTTTTTTCGATTGGGAACAAAGGCATTAAACCTTCGTTGATTCCTTCGAATGAAGTGGTGCAATGTTTGACCGGTTTGAATAATATCATTGCAGGCGGGTACTTGAGTTTTATCTTGCCCGTGTCTTCCATTACTTCCAGTTGTGGCTCGCGCATGTCTAAAACAACCCCCTCTATTTTTCCTCTCGTTCCGTTTGCTAAATCTCCTTTTGTCGCTATGTTCAACGTAACAATTGCTTCCATTCCAACTGCTATTTCGACATCGGAATCTAGTTTTCCTGTTTTTTTTGTTTGAGATCTGCCTATGACCAATCGTTCATGCATTGAAGGTGTGTTTCCATCTCGTCCAATAACATCCTCTGCGGGACATACAAGCAAAAATTGTTGGTTGCGGATGCAATGTTTCGTTATTGCGGCTGAATTCCAAAGTTCTCGGACTGAATGCCTCGATGTCACTAGAATTGTGTTGTCCCATGGTGATGTTGAAAAATCTGGAAGATCGATAGTTGTATTTTGAACGACAAGATTCTGCAACTGTCTGATGTCCTCGTTATTGCATTCACCTTTTCGTGAACGGCCCAACAACTCTAACCATTCTCCGTCTACTATCCGCATTTGTTCTTTTAATTCAACAACAGTTTCGAATTGCATGTATATATTTCGGCCTAGTGCGCCCTTTTTTGTTTTGGGGTTTTGAATATAGAGAGCTGAACTCTTTTGTGCGACAGGCGGGAATTGATGGAGATCTCCAAATAAAATGATGTTTACGCCTCCAAACGGAAGTGTTGCATCGCTCCCTAATTGCGTCGATTGATGATGTTGAAGAATTTCGGATAACATTGCAAGCATTTCAAGTGTCATCATTGAATATTCGTCAATTATAACGTATGAAATTCCACTCAAGTTTTTGTTTCTTGTTGCTTTTGTCCCCTTTGCAGCATTTTCCACCCAATTTTCAGATGTAGGTGTTCTTTCAGATAACGAAGCAAATGAATGCAACGTTTCTCCATTAATCAATGTTGCCGCAATCCCCGTCGTTGCCGTTTTGGCTAATGCGGAATCCATACCGTTGTCGAAAAAAAAATTGTCGATTGACTCAATAAGCTTCGATTTGCCTGTTCCTCCCTGCCCCGTCACTGTCATTAATAGTTGATCAGGCCCAAGACGCCCTGCGGTCTCTTCGAGATGATTGGCTATTATGCCGAATGCAACCTGTTGATCACTGTTTAAATTGTCGCCTGCAGTCCAGTCCAGTTGCAATTTCCGTTTTCCGTTTTTTTCATATTCGAGGTAGTTTGGGACGCTGTTCGGAGAAACATCTTTCTTGTTTTTTTGCCGTTGCTCCCTGTTTGTTTTCCTAATTGAGTTTTTGACGGCGACTTCAAGTCTTTGAAATTGTTTCATGTCATTGTTTGTTGCTTTTCTTAATTGCGTTTGGATTATCGGTATATTCGAGTTTGGTTTGAAAAATCCAATTTCTTCTGCTATCGAAATTCCTGACGTTCCAAATAACATTTCTCGTAATGGCCACCGTGCAATTTTGGCAATTTCTATGTCATCTTCTGTCACAATATTTTCCTCTGTTTCTCCTGAGCCGAAATTTCCTGTGGTTTCTTCTTCACGACACACTTCTGTCTCAAACGAATCGTATATTTCGCTGGTTGAAACGTCTTCCGCTGCTCGGGCACATTCATGATAGTACTGTATATTTGACACCCTTCTTTTGGTTTCTTCATCGGCTACCATCAAAAATTTTTCAAATGCGTCTTCAAACAGTTCTTCATTTTCTTTCAAGTCTCGAAGACTTCGCCATGGTTTCAGGAGCGCCATTATTGATGCAAAATATAAATTGTGCGTATCGGGATCTTCTTTGTTCGGAAACCACTTTCCTATTATATTCGGCAGTGTTTCATGACCGTCGCTTCGCATGACTCGACATAACGATTCTCTCGAAGTTCCCGGTAAATTTTTGTACCGCCTATTCCGTGGACGTCCTGCGCCATTCAATGTGTTGTTTTCATCTTCGGCTATTTTTTCATCATATGTGTCACAAAAGAAATTTAAGAAACTAATATTGTCGAGTTCGAGACTGCGTGCAGAATATTGAGCTAATTGATCTTTCATGACCAATTTATTGTCAACGACCTCCAGTGTAACGTTACTGTCCTGGAAATTTTTAGTCTAAGGTTCAGTGTTAAAAAAAGTTTGTGTTACCGTTTCTGGTCCGTTTGCTGAGGTCTTTGTTGGTATTTCCCTGTCAAACCTGAAAAAAAATTATTACAGTTACTTTAAAGGAATTTAAGTACTTACTTCGATAGATACGGGTATTCTTTTATCAACGCCCATGCCACTTTATCCCAATATATATTAATATAATTGTGGGAAAGATATCGGTCACCCCATCCCATGATGTAACTCACAACCTCCGGAGCACTGAATTCTTGTTCCTTACTCAATGTATTCGCGCAACGTTGCAAGAGTTTCTTGTTAATTGATTCTACGTCCACTGTATACTTTTCTTGATTTTTGTGGAATGCTAAACGCCTTGCTAAAATAGCGGACGTGTTTGATGATACTGATTGTTTTTTTGCAGCATAATTTGTGATATAAAAAGACAATTTTTTGGTATCGTCCCCATTCGTTAAGAGTTTTATATCGTGGTTTGAACGTAAGATTTGCAGGAGTACCGGGTTCCAGTTGTTTAAGTAACCAAACGTTCTTTTAGGGCCCCAGTTGCCTTTTTCATCAATCCAATCTCGTTCAGAAAGGGGAAATGGAGCACGCCGTTTGCATTTTTCAACACCTTGCTTCGTAATCAAGCAGTTGTTTTTGCTACAAGCGTGTAGTTGAACTGTTCTTGCAAGTGATTGTTCGTTATCTGTAAGGGCGACCCTAGGTCGGCGAAGTCGAAGGGGTCGAACTGAGCGAGGTCGAAGTCGAACGTCGAACTTACGATCTGCGAAGGTCGAACTTCGAAGTGCGAACTAGAGGGGATCCAAAGTAAATATATTAATAACTTAGGATACAAGTCCGATCTCCTTACCTAGAGGGGATCCAAAGAGAATAGTCTAAGGATCCCCATCTAGCCTCGGAGTCTATGTACTCTATACTACAATGGAAGTGGTACACTATTGTCGCTACGTGGCACAGAGTGTACAAACAGTGATATACATCGCTTGGAGGTCGCGCGTCGAAGTGCGAAGTGTGCGTGTCGGAGTTCGAAGCGCGCGCGTCGACGTTCGCCGTCGACGTTCGACGTCGAAGTCGAAGTTCGAAGTTCGACGTTGGCCTTCGAAATGGGGTTCCCCTTACATTACCCCCCTTCTAGGTGTGCGCGCCCTCGCGCATCGGCTGGAACGGAATCTGGGCGAACTGAACACTGCAAATCTGTCGTGGTGCGCCTGGATTCAAGCGGTGGAAGTCGGCGATACATTCGTCGGCCTGGATCTGGTCTGCGGGTTCCCAGGAGTTGTGTTCGTAACTGTAGCCTTTCCATGACACTAGATACTGCAGTTTGCGACGATGTATTCGACTGTCCATGATTTCTTCGACTTCGTAGTGTTCTTCGCCGTCGATCAGTTCGGGCTCTGGCACGGCGGTGGGTCGACGTCCTTCGATCGGGTCGCGAGGCGCAGGGAGTAGTTTCACGATGTGGAATACCGGGTGGATCTTTGACAACGAACTCGGTTTTCAGGCGATAGGCGTGCGAACCCACTTTTGCTTCGATCTTGTATGGTCCCAGGTATCGGTGGGCCAGTTTGTGCGAAGGTCGAGTGATGTGGATGTCGCGAGAGTCGAGGAACATCATGTCGCCCACTTGGTACTCCGGTGTCGGCCTTCGACGTCGATTGTAGTACTGCGCCATGTCTTCTTTCGACTTCGCCAGTGCCGATCGAGCTTCGGACAATGCGTTCTCCATTCGATCGCGGAACTCGTTCACTGTTTCGAGCCTCGAAGGTGCTGTCTGAGGTTCGAAACCCATGCGCGGGTGCCTGCCGGTGTCGAGGTAGAACGGCGACTGTTGTGTCGAAGCGTGGACATGGTTGTTGTACTGGAACTCCGCCAGTGGAAGGAGGTCCGCCCAGTTGTTCTGCCGTTCGTTGACGAAGAGTCGAAGGTACTGTTCCAATTCCTGATTGACTCGCTCCGTTTGTCCGTCGGTCTGGGGGTGGTACGCGGTCGAAGCCGTTAGTTTGATGTCGAGAAGTCGATAGAGTTCGCGGGTGAACTCTGCGACGAATTGTACGCCTCGATCCGACACCATTGCCTTAGGTAGACCGTGTAACTTCCACACATGTTGTAAATACAGTCGTGCGGATCCCAGAGCCGTGACCGTCGTAGTCGTCGGTATGAAGTGCGCTCGTTTTCCTACCGAGTCGACAACAACCATGATTGCATCGAAACCCTCAGACTGCGGGAGTTCGACAATGAAGTCCACGCTGGCGACGTCCCATCGACCTTCTGGAATGGGGAGTGGCTTGAGTTCGCCCATTGGCATTTGTCGTTGCGCTTTGGTTCGAAGGCAGAGATCGCAGGTCTTGCAGTACTCTCCGATGTAGCGCGACATCTGTGGCCACCAGTAGTTTCGCGAAACCAGTTCGAGGGTCTTCCATCGCCCGGCGTGCCCGGCAATTCGTGTGTCGTGGTGCTGCGCAACAATCCGACGTCGAAGGTCTGCGTTTCGAGGGACGTAGATTCGATCCCGGAAGTGAAGGAGGTCCTGGGACTCTCGCCATTCCGCACTTCGAACTGACTTCCCTTTCGACCTTTTGAGTTCCTTCGCCGCGAGGGCCACTGCATCCTCCTGGTGTCCTTCCCGATTACCTCGTCGAATGTCGCGTAGGATGTCGCGTTCTTCCCCTTCGGCAACTACCCCTTCAAGTGCGCGGATGGCGAACAGTTCGGGTTTGAGGAGTACCACGTCGCGATTGTCTTCGCCGCCATCGTCGTGGTCCGCACGTCGAGATAGTGCGTCAGGCTTTCCCATGCTTCGACCTGGTTTGTGGTGCAGGGTGAAGTCGAACCTCGACAAGTAGAGGGACCATCGAGCTTGTCGACGATTCAGTTTCTGGGCCGTTCGAAAGTACTCGAGGTTTTTGTGATCCGTCCAGATCTCGAATTCGTGTCGAGCCCCTTCGAGGAAGTGCCTCCACTCTTCCAACGCACGTACAATGGCGAGCATTTCCTTGTCGTGGATTTCGTAGTTGCGTTCGACCGGGCTTAGGCTCTTCGACATGAATGCGACTGGGTGCCATTTGTCGTCCTCGGGGTTCAGTTGCGAAAGCACCGCACCTGTGGCGAAGTCCGAACTGTCTGCTTCGACTCGGAAGGGTCGACTGTCGTCCGCGAACATGAGTACCGGTTTCGACGCAACTGCACGCTTGAGGTCGTCGAAGGCTGTTTGCTCCGCTTCGCCCCATTTCCAGATGGCGTCCTTTCCCGTGAGATCGAAGAGAGGCCGAGCGAAGTGCGAGAAGTCTCGAATGAACCGCCTGTAGAAGTTCGTAAAGCCTAAGAACGACTGTACTTGCTTCTTGTTCGTAGGTACGGGCCAGTCCGCAACTCCGGCGACCTTGACGGGGTCCATTTCGGCCTTGCCTTCCGAGATGATGAGACCAAGGTACTCGATCTGCGTCTGTTCGAACTCGCATTTGTCGAGGCGAAGGTACAGCTTGTGTTCTCGAAGTCGTTGTAGCACCAGGCGCGTGATTCGACGATGCTCCGCAATGGTCTTGGTGTAGATGAGGATGTCGTCGATGTACACGCAGACCACACCTTCCATGATGAGGTCGTGGAAGATGTCGTTCATCATCGTCTGGAAGGTCGCTGGAGAGTTCGTAAGGCCGAAGAACATGACCAGTGGTTCGAAAAGCCCGCGGTTTGTTCGAAACGCTGCCTTCCACTCGTCGCCTTCCTTGATGCGTACATTGTTGTAGCCCCATCGAACATCGAGCTTCGTAAAGTACTTCGCTCCGCGCAGTTGGTTGACGAGGTCCGAAATGAGTGGCAAGGGGTACTTGTTCTTCACTGTGAACGAATTGAGCACTCGATAGTCTTGCACCGGTCGAAGCGAACCATCCTTCTTCTTGATGAAGAAGAAGGGCGAAGCCATGGGCGATTTCGAAGGTCGAATTCGTCCTGAGCTGAGGTTCTCCTCCAAGAACTTGTCGAGTTCGGCCTGTTCAGTGACTGAGAGCGGGTACACCTTGCATGACTTGCTTTCGGCATCCTTCACCAGTTCGATTGCATGGTCCCAAGGTCGTCGATCGGGGAGGGCGTCGAAGGACGTCTTCGAAAATACATCTTCGAAGTCGTGGATGTGTTGAGGGGCCAGATCTCGGAAGGGTTTGACTTGCGAGTTTTTGTGGAATGCTTCGGCAAGTCGTTGCGAGATATTCTGTGTGGCTCGAATGTCCTCCGTCTCACGAAACTGGACGACGAAGATGCGATCGCCTTCTTCGAACTCGTCCGTCACTTCGTCGTCACCTTCGACGTCGTCGTCGACCTCCGGCATTGGCCCTGTTCGACAGGCGTTGATGCGTGCCTCCTTCTTTCGCCGTTCGACCGTTTCTGCTTTGATTTCCGCGACACAGGTGTTGCACTTGGCTGGGCAGCGACTCATTTTCACTTCGTTTGTCTGCCAATCGATTTCGGGGTTGTGTTCGCGAAGCCAGGTGTAGCCTAGAATGACCTCTTGCTTGCCCAAGTTCGTGACGGCGAACTGGGTGCGTTCCGAATGACCTTTGTACCGAAGGATGAGGTCGACAACTTGCGTAATCGACCCGTGTTCATTGAGCGTGCCATCGACATTGTACACGGGGATGGGTCGAACCAGTGCGCGCGTCGTAAGTCGTCGTTGCGCTACGAAATCGGTGTCGATGAAGAGTCCTGTGGCTCCGCAGTCGACAAGGCAGTCGGTCGAAAGGTTCTCGCCCGTGTCCGTTGTTTGGAGTTCGACTCGCAACTTGAGGGATCGTGCACTTGGTGTAGCAGCGACGATGTAGCGTTTGGGCAAGTTGCGTTCCCATTTGGGCACCTTTTTGCGCGTCGAAGTTGTTGCAGGGGGAGTAGGGATGGGGGGTACGACTTCTGTAATGGGTTCGATAGTGGTCGAAGTTTCGTTTATTGTTTCTACCTCTAAGTGTTCGAACCTATTTACAGATCGCAGCGGGGGCGTACTGTTCACCCGCTGCTGGTCGCAAAATCCTCCTCCTTTTCTTCTACTACTTCGACCTCTGGTTCCTGGCCTGGCTGCGCGTCGATCATGGCGAAGATGTCCTGTGCGAACTCCGCGTGTTCCTCTGTCGTCATGAACCTCGTGTCGTAACGTTGAGGGCATTCTCTTCGCAGGTGACCTGTTTTACCACACCTGTAGCAGGTCGTGATGTTCGCACGAGGTCTTCGAACAGCGTCGACATCCATGGGAACCGGTGGGGGTAAGGCGGGGACGACGGGGGTTGGGATCGGAGCCGTCCTTTGCATGGTTGGGGCGGCGAACGTGGTCGAAGTACGAAACATCGAGTTGTTAGTTCGAACCGGTGCGGGGTTCGAACGGGTCGAAGGTTTTGTACTGAGAAACGCTTCGTTTGTGAGGCGGTTCTCGTCGCACTTGATGGCAGCCCTGTACCATTCCTCGGGTTGGTCGTCCCCAGGTCGACCTGTCGTCATTGTCGCAATGGCGGACTGAATGTCGGGGTTCAGTCCCTTTCGATACTTGACGACGAGGGTGAGTCCCTCCTTGTATCCCGACTTGTCGACAAGGTCGCGGAATTCGTCTGTGTAGTCGTCGACCGTTCTCGACCCTTGGTGGTACGCACTGGTTTCGAGGCGTGTGATTGCGGCCTGCGCTTCGCTTTGGACAAAGAAGTTGGTGGCGAAGTCCTCCCGGAACTCGACCCACGTTAAGTACTTTGGTCGACCTTCGCGCGTCTCAAATCGAAGTGCGCGATCGGTGAATAAGTAGGCGCGTCCCTTCTTCATGAACGTGTACGCCCATCGCACTTGCGTAACCTCGTTTGCGAATTGATGTGGTACAAGGTTTATGTACAGTTCGCATGCATTGATGAATGCACGCCCTCGCTCGCGGTTGCCGTCGAAATCGTCAGGGAGCGATGGTCGAAGCGACGAGGGTCGCGGCGGAGGCGCAGCAGGTGTGGGGCGTGCTGCTGCTGCGGGTGGTGGTGTTACAGGGGCGGGGGCCGCTTGTGGTACAATTATTTCCAGCAGTCGATCGAACTTCTCGGCCAGGAGGCGTAGTTGTTCGGACTGGGTGTCGAACCTCTGTTGAAGGTTCGCAAGGTCGTTTTCGATTTGGTCCGATCGATTCGTATCCATCTCGGGGCGTACCAGTGCTTCGACTTCGAGTAGGCTCGACGTGGAGGAAGGGGATTCGCGTGCTGTGTTAGCAGATTCAGAGTCAGAGCCTTCCGTCAAGGGTGCTATGAATCCGGCTATTGTGGGCGAAGTGAATCCCGGTCCTGTGGGGGAGACTATTCTACTGTAAGGGCGACCCTAGGTCGGCGAAGTCGAAGGGGTCGAACTGAGCGAGGTCGAAGTCGAACGTCGAACTTACGATCTGCGAAGGTCGAACTTCGAAGTGCGAACTAGAGGGGATCCAAAGTAAATATATTAATAACTTAGGATACAAGTCCGATCTCCTTACCTAGAGGGGATCCAAAGAGAATAGTCTAAGGATCCCCATCTAGCCTCGGAGTCTATGTACTCTATACTACAATGGAAGTGGTACACTATTGTCGCTACGTGGCACAGAGTGTACAAACAGTGATATACATCGCTTGGAGGTCGCGCGTCGAAGTGCGAAGTGTGCGTGTCGGAGTTCGAAGCGCGCGCGTCGACGTTGGCCGTCGACGTTCGACGTCGAAGTCGAAGTTCGAAGTTCGACGTTGGCCTTCGAAATGGGGTTCCCCTTACAATTTCCCATCCTCCTCAACATTGAGAGCGTGATTTACCTTCAAATAAATTGTATATACAATGCATATATAGTATACATAAATTTATGGTGTAAATTAGTACAGTATCTCTTTGATCGCTGAGAAATATTCATTTGTTTGTCCAAAATTCTGCTGAACACCAGGATTTTGAAATTTCTTAAAGACATTTGAAGCTATAACAAGCGGAAATTATGGTAGAATCAATTGAAATAATTTACAGTGATATAAAATAGGTTCCCAAAAGCTGAGACTACAATCATAAAATACAATCTGACAATATTCCCGTATGAAAACCGTCTGAGAAACATTATTCCTTATCTCGCAACTGATGTGACATTAGGTGACATCCTTGTGTCACATCAGTGTTACTAGTGTGTTCCATTCGCCCGTATACGGCTATTTTTGGATCCCACCAATCATATCCGTGTGGCAGCACTGTTTCTCCATCCTTCCCCTTAATTCTTTTTGGAAAATACTAATATTTGCTAAAAGAATCCTATTATCATAGTGAATTTTGTATAAAATACATTTTTAATGCTCTCTAGCCGTTTACAATTTGGGTGTTCCATTAGCCGGTTGATGACTGTAGATATGATGCCACGTGTGCGGCGCAGCCGCTGCCGTTCGCCTAGCCATCCATGAGTTCCCCTCCTACCGCTTCCGCCGCCATCGCCATCCATCTCCGCATTCCCCTCCTGCCATTTCCGCCAAGAACTATGGACTTTAATATCAGGAATCAGCAGATTTGATGGTACAATTTCAAATCTTAATTTATTGTTTTGGTTTTCTAGACAACTATTGATCTTCAAGGGCAAGCCGCAAGAACATGTTGAATATGAGCGGAATTTTACCCTGGTTTGTAGACTCATTGTTTCCAGCTTCTCATCATTCTTACCCACAATAGTCAGACGTTCTCGAAGACGAGGAGATCGGAATTATCAACATGAAGTCCACGCGGTCAAATTCTCAGTCGACCTATTGTGATTCTCAAACTGAAAGTGAAAAGGGCAAACATGAGGCTATAAATGAAGAACAACCAAGCGGTTTGCAATACATCTCGGTACGTTCTATTGGGATTTATTCTGTACAAAGACTTATCTGTCTCCATGCAGCATCTGTTCTCATCTCTTTCGAGAATTACCGTGGCTGGTCCTCACACTAAGTTCACGCCACCCCCTAAACTTGACCTCGAAATTTGTAGCTTTGGTGGAGGACTGGGATCAAGTTCTCGCTGTCAACACTTGAGGGGTCTTCCTTTGTTACAAGCACGTAGGTCGTAGGTCAGCAGATGATCAAACAAGTTCGGGGCGGGCGCATCATAGGTGCTTCATTGGTCTGTGGGAAGCAAGGTAGGTCAAATTTCAGGGTATTGAACTTAAGATAGACTCCAAACACTTATCAATTAACTAGAGGGAATAAACATGGGGCCGTATTGTGCTAGCCAGTTTACTGTCAGAGAAATCACCCAAACTACTAGTATGTATGGCATTGCTGGTACGATTCAGATATTCACATAACCTAACGGGTTTTCAAAATCAATCAAAGAACTTGGATCCTATGGAATTACACTCAATGTGTATGCTCCCGGTTAGTAGCGCTTCATGTCCGTAAGATGAGCTTGCTTGATCGATGTTCGTGGACCCAAAGGTGCCATTGATACAGGTATGAGTAAGTATCAAATTTGTGCAACACACCCGCTGATGTTGATGTCCTATTTACCGGAACCTTTCTCGTAAGAACGCAAACTCACCGTTCTTAGTTATATTGGGCAAACCAATGATATTGCGAATATCGTGTCATACCTTGCATCGAAGGATTGTGGCAAATGCGGTGATTTTGATAATAAAATCTATCCTCGAAAGTAGGTTCTCTGAGGGAAAGACCCACTGCAACCATATCACTAAATGACTCCTAAAGCCACTGTGTAAGGGGAACCCCCTTACCGACTTCCATTTTCACATTTCTGACCTCCTTTACCATTCCCGACTCAATTCCCGAACGTACGAACGTTCGCGAACGTTCGTCCGACAACCCTTCCATTTACCAACCACATTACCAACCATGTACTTACCGACTACCTTACCGACCCACCCCGAGTCAAACCCGACTCACGCACTCACTTACATTACATTTGTTTACCATCACACTCCTTTCACCGACACTCCCTTACCGCTCCCCGACTGATGCGCGACTTGTCGGGAATCCAGGGACACGCCCACGTGATCCTTTACCGACAATGCGTGTCGTCGTACCGCACCGGGAACGTGTAGTTAATGTAGTATCTCGTATATAGACATAGAACACTAGCTGGAGGACCCTTAGAGTATTCTCTTAGGATCCCCTCCGCTAGGTACGTAGTATGTGTACTATACTGTGAATACATTACTTAGGATCCCCTCCGCTAGCCTGACTTAAGAACCCGACCTCCGAACTCAGCTAAACCCGACTTCTGTCAGTCGGATTCTACTTGGTCGCGCGCACACGGGGTTGCCCTTACATTAGAATACTCTCACCACCCGAGGCCTTAGACTGCGCGAACGGTAATAACGAGCCGTCAACTCCCAAAAACCACACCGCGCAAGCTACCCCTCAAACCGAGTTAGTTAAACGTAGGAATACGAGAAATAAGATGTCCGACCCCAGTCAAATGGAACGTATGGAATCCGAACTCGAGGAACTACGACGACTGCTCACCACAAGGTCGGAGGACCTCCAAAAACTCAAACACACCCTTCGGACATTGTTGGATCGAGTCGGAAACCCCGCACCACACGCCGATTGTAAGGGCAACCCTAGGTCGGCGAAGTCGAAAGGGTCGAACTGAGCGAGGTCGAAGTCGAACGTCGAACTTACGATCTGCGAAGGTCGAACTTCGAAGGGCGAACTAGAGGGGATCCAAAGTAAATATATTAATAACTTAAGGTACAAGTCCGGTCTCCTTACCTAGAGGGGATCCAAAGAGAATAGTCTAAGGATCCCCATCTAGCCTCGGAGTCTATATACTCTATACTACAATGGAAGTGGTACACTATTGTCGCTACGTGGCACAGAGTGTACAAACAGTGATATACATCGCTTGGAGGTCGCGCGTCGAAGTGCGAAGTGTGCGTGTCGGAGTTCGAAGCGCGCGCGTCGACGTTCGCCGTCGACGTTCGACGTCGAAGTCGAAGTTCGAAGTTCGACGTTGGCCTTCGAAATGGGGTTCCCCTTACATTACCCCCCCTTTAGGTGTGCGCGCCCTCGCGCATCGGCTGGAACGGGATCTGGGCGAACTGAACACTGCGAATCTGTCGTGGTGCGCCTGGATTCAAGCGGTGGAAGTCGGCGATACATTCGTCGGCCTGGATCTGGTCTGCAGGTTCCCAGGAGTTGTGTTCGTAACTGTAGCCCTTCCATGACACTAGGTACTGCAGTTTGCGACGGTGTATTCGACTGTCCATGATTTCTTCGACTTCGTAGTGTTCTTCGCCATCAATCAGTTCGGGCTCTGGCACGGCGGTGGGTCGACGTCCTTCGATCGGGTCGCGAGGCGCAGGGAGTAGTTTCACGATGTGGAATACCGGGTGGATCTTCGACAACGAACTCGGTAGTTTCAGGCGGTAGGCGTGCGAACCCACTTTTGCTTCGATCTTGTATGGTCCCAGGTATCGGTGGGCCAGTTTGTGCGAAGGTCGAGTGATGTGGATGTCGCGAGAGTCGAGGAACATCATGTCGCCCACTTGGTACTCCGGTGTCGGCCTTCGACGTCGATTGTAGTACTGCGCCATGTCTTCCTTCGACTTCGCCAGTGCCGATCGAGCTTCGGACAATGCGTTCTCCATTCGATCACGGAACTCGTTCACTGTTTCGAGCCTCGAAGGTGCCGTCTGGGGTTCGAAGCCCATACGTGGGTGTCGGCCGGTGTCGAGGTAGAACGGTGACTGCTGTGTCGAAGCGTGGACGTGGTTGTTGTACTGGAACTCCGCCAGTGGAAGGAGGTCCGCCCAGTTGTTCTGTCGTTCGTTGACGAAGAGTCGAAGGTACTGTTCCAACTCCTGGTTGACTCGCTCCGTTTGTCCGTCAGTCTGGGGGTGGTACGCGGTCGACGCAGTTAGTTTGATGTCGAGAAGTCGATAGAGTTCGCGGGTGAACTCTGCGACGAACTGTACGCCTCGATCCGATACCATTGCCTTAGGTAGACCATGTAACTTCCACACATGTTGTAAATACAGTCGTGCGGATCCCAGAGCCGTGACCGTCGTAGTCGTTGGTATGAAGTGCGCTCGCTTTCCTACCGAGTCGACGACGACCATGATTGCATCGAAGCCATCGGACTGCGGGAGTTCGACAATGAAGTCCACGCTGGCGACATCCCATCGACCTTCTGGAATGGGGAGCGGCTTGAGTTCGCCCATTGGCATTTGTCGTTGCGCCTTGGTTCGAAGGCAGAGATCGCAGGTCTTGCAGTACTCTCCGATGTAACGCGACATCTGTGGCCACCAGTAGTTTCGCGAAACCAGCTCGAGGGTCTTCCATCGCCCGGCGTGCCCGGCAATGCGTGTGTCGTGGTGCTGCGCAACAATTCGACGTCGAAGATCTGCGTTTCGAGGGACGTAGATTCGATCCCGGAAGTGAAGGAGGTCCTGGGACTCTCGCCATTCTGCACTTCGAACTGACTTCCCTTTCGACCTTTTGAGTTCCTTCGCAGCGAGGGCGACAGCGTCCTCCTGGTGTCCCTCACGATTACCCCGTCGAATGTCTCGCAGGATGTCGCGTTCTTCCCCTTCCGCCACTACCCCTTCAAGCGCGCGGATGGCGAACAGTTCGGGTTTGAGGAGTACCACGTCGCGATTGTCTTCGCCGCCGTCGTCGTGGTCCGCACGTCGAGATAGTGCGTCAGGCTTTCCCATGCTTCGACCTGGTTTGTGGTGCAGTGTGAAGTCGAACCTCGATAAGTAGAGGGACCATCGAGCTTGTCGACGATTCAGTTTCTGGGCCGTTCGAAAGTACTCGAGGTTTTTATGATCCGTCCAAATCTCGAATTCGTGTCGAGCCCCTTCGAGGAAGTGCCTCCACTCTTCCAACGCACGTACAATGGCGAGCATTTCCTTGTCGTGGATTTCGTAGTTGCGTTCGACCGGGCTTAGGCTCTTCGACATGAATGCGACTGGGTGCCATTTGTCGTCCTCGGGGTTCAGTTGCGAAAGCACCGCACCTGTGGCGAAGTCCGAACTGTCTGCTTCGACTCGGAAGGGTCGACCGTCGTCTGCGAACATGAGTACGGGTTTCGACGCTACTGCGCGCTTGAGGTCGTCGAAGGCTGTCTGCTCCGCTTCGCCCCATTTCCAGGTGGCATCCTTTCCCGTGAGGTCGAAGAGAGGCCGAGCGAAGTGCGAGAAGTCTCGAATGAACCGCCTGTAGAAGTTCGTAAAGCCCAAGAATGACTGTACTTGCTTCTTGTTCGTAGGTACGGGCCAGTCCGCAACTCCGGCGACCTTGACGGGGTCCATTTCGGCCTTGCCTTCCGAGATGATGAGACCGAGGTACTCGATCTGCGTCTGTTCGAACTCGCATTTGTCGAGGCGAAGGTACAGTTTGTGCTCTCGAAGTCGTTGTAGCACCAGGCGCGTGATTCGACGATGCTCCGCAATGGTCTTGGTGTAGATGAGGATGTCGTCGATGTACACGCAGACCACGCCTTCCATGATGAGGTCGTGGAAGATGTCGTTCATCATCGTCTGGAAGGTCGCTGGGGAGTTCGTAAGGCCGAAGAACATGACCAGTGGTTCGAAAAGCCCGCGGTTCGTTCGAAACGCCGCCTTCCACTCGTCGCCTTCCTTGATGCGTACGTTGTTGTAGCCCCATCGAACATCGAGCTTCGTAAAGTACTTCGCTCCGCGCAGTTGGTTGACGAGGTCCGAAATGAGTGGCAAGGGGTACTTGTTCTTCACCGTAAACGAATTGAGCACTCGATAGTCTTGCACCGGTCGAAGCGAACCATCCTTCTTCTTGATGAAGAAAAAGGGCGAAGCCATGGGCGATTTCGAAGGTCGGATTCGTCCCGAGCTGAGGTTCTCCTCCAAGAACTTGTCGAGTTCGGCCTGTTCAGTGACTGAGAGTGGGTACACCTTGCATGACTTGCTTTCGGCGTCCTTTACCAGTTCGATCGCGTGGTCCCAAGGTCGTCGATCGGGGAGGGCGTCGAAGGACGTCTTCGAAAATACATCTTCGAAGTCGTGAATGTGCTGAGGGGCCAGATCTCGAAAGGGTTTGACTTGCGAGTTTTTGTGGAACGCTTTGGCAAGTCGTTGCGAGATATTCTGTGTGGCTCGAATGTCCTCCGTTTCACGAAACTGGACGACGAAGATGCGATCGCCTTCTTCGAACTCGTCTGTCACTTCGTCGTCACCTTCGACGTCGTCGTCGATCTCCGGCATGGGTCCTGTTCGACAGGCGTTGATGCGCGCCTCCTTCTTTCGCCGTTCGACCGTCTCTGCCTTGATTTCCGCGACACAGGTGTTGCACTTGGCTGGGCATCGACTCATTTTCACTTCATTCGTCTGCCAATCGATTTCGGGGTTGTGTTCGCGAAGCCATGTGTAGCCTAGAATGACTTCCTGCTTGCCCAAGTTCGTGACTGCGAATTGTGTGCGTTCTGAGTGACCCTTGTATCGAAGGATGAGGTCGACAACTTGCGTGATCGATCCGTGTTCATTGAGCGTGCCATCGACATTGTATACGGGGATGGGGCGAACCAGCGCGCGCGTCGTAAGTCGTCGTCGTGCTACGAAATTGGTGTCGATGAAGAGTCCTGTAGCTCCGCAGTCGACGAGGCAGTCGGTCGAAATGTTTTCGCCCGTGTCCGTTGTTTGGAGTTCGACTCGCAACTTGAGGGATCGTGCGCTTGGTGTAGCGGCGACGATGTAGCGCTTGGGCAAGTTGCGTTCCCATTTGGGCACCCTTTTGCGCGTCGAAGTTGTTGCAGGGGGAGCAGGGATGGGGGGTACGACTTCTGTAATGGGTTCGATAGTGGTCGAAGTTTCGTTTATTGTTTCTACCTCTAAGTGTTCGAACCTATTTACAGATCGCAGCGGGGGCGTACTGTTCACCCGCTGCTGGTCGCAAAATCCTCCTCCTTATCTTCTACTACTTCGACCTCTGGTTCCTGGCCTGGCTGGGCGTCGAGCATGGCGAAGATGTCTTGTGCGAACTCCGCGCGTTCCTCTGTCGTCATGAACCTCGTGTCGTAACGTTGGGGGCATTCTCTTCGCAGGTGGCCTGTCTTACCACACCTGTAGCAGGTTGTGATGTTCGCTCGAGGTCTTCGAACCGCGTCGACGTCCATGGGAATCGGTGGGGGTAAGGCGGGGATGACGGGGGCTGGGATCGGAGCCGTCCTTTGCATGGTTGGGGCGGCGAACGTGGTTGAAGTACGAAACATCGAATTGTTAGTTCGAACTGGTGCGGGGTTCGAACGGGTCAAAGGTTTCGTACTGAGAAACGCTTCGTTCGTGAGGCGGTTCTCGTCGCACTTGATGGCAGCCCTGTACCATTCCTCGGGTTGGTCATCTCCTGGTCGACCTGTCGTCATCGTCGCAATGGCGGACTGGATGTCGGGGTTCAGTCCCTTTCGATACTTGACGACGAGGGTGAGTCCCTCCTTGTATCCCGATTTGTCGACGAGGTCGCGGAATTCGTCTGTGTAGTCATCGACCGTTCTCGACCCTTGGTGGTACGCACTGGTTTCGAGGCGTGTGATGGCGGCCTGCGCTTCGCTTTGGACGAAGAAGTTGGTGGCGAAGTCCTCTCGGAACTCGACCCATGTTAGGTACTTCGGACGACCTTCGCGCGTCTCGAATCGAAGTGCGCGATCAGTGAATAGGTAGGCGCGTCCCTTCTTCATGAACGTGTACGCCCATCGTACTTGCGTAACCTCGTTTGCGAATTGATGTGGTACAAGATTTATGTACAGTTCGCATGCATTGATGAATGCACGCCCTCGCTCGCGGTTGCCGTCGAAATCGTCGGGGAGCGATGGTCGAAGCGACGAGGGTCGCGGCGGAGGCGCAGCGGGTGCGGGGCGTGCTGCTGCTGCGGGTGGTGGTGTTACAGGGGCGGGGGTCGCTTGTGGTACAACTATTTCCAGGAGTCGATCGAACTTCTCGGCCAGGAGGCGTAGTTGTTCGGACTGTGTGTCGAACTTCTGCTGAAGGTTCGCAAGGTCGTTTTCGATTTGGTCCGATTGATTCGTATCCATCTCGGGGCGTACCAGTGCTTCGACTTCGAGTAGGCTCGACGTGGAGGAAGGGGATTCGCGTGCTGTGTTAGCGGATTCGGAGTCAGAGCCTTCTGTCAAGGGTGCTATGAATCCCGCTATTTTGGGCGAAGTGAATCCCGGTCCTGTGGGGGGAGACTATTCTACTGTAAGGGCAACCCTAGGTCGGCGAAGTCGAAAGGGTCGAACTGAGCGAGGTCGAAGTCGAACGTCGAACTTACGATCTGCGAAGGTCGAACTTCGAAGGGCGAACTAGAGGGGATCCAAAGTAAATATATTAATAACTTAAGGTACAAGTCCGGTCTCCTTACCTAGAGGGGATCCAAAGAGAATAGTCTAAGGATCCCCATCTAGCCTCGGAGTCTATATACTCTATACTACAATGGAAGTGGTACACTATTGTCGCTACGTGGCACAGAGTGTACAAACAGTGATATACATCGCTTGGAGGTCGCGCGTCGAAGTGCGAAGTGTGCGTGTCGGAGTTCGAAGCGCGCGCGTCGACGTTCGCCGTCGACGTTCGACGTCGAAGTCGAAGTTCGAAGTTCGACGTTGGCCTTCGAAATGGGGTTCCCCTTACACCGATGTACCATCACCGACTCCAGCAACACCCCATGTAACAACAGCGATACCCACATCACGATCGGTAAATCAGTCGGCACTTCGCCCCGCTCCACCCCAACCTTTTGACGGTACACGAGAACGCGGCCGAGCATTCATCCAGTCCTGTGAGCTCTACATCAAGCTAGTACCCCACCAGTTTGAAGATCAGAATGCCCAAGTGCAATGGGCCTTCACCTTCATGCAAGCGGGACGCGCGTACAATTTTACCGACCGCGCACTACGCTTCGAGGAGAGGGTCGGCGCACCCATGTACGAAACGTGGAAGGACTTCAAGTCCGACTTCGCACTAAGCTTTTACGTTCAAGGAGAGGCCCAACGTGCGCGGGTCCGACTGGAAACCAACAGTTACCACCAGGGTAACCGTTCAGTGGACGAGTACACCGACGAGTTTCGGGAACTCATTGACAAGTCGAAAATCGAGAGGGCGCCACGGTGGTCGTGAAATACCGAAGAGGACTCAACCCGACCATTCAGTCGCAAATTGCAACCATGCCCTGGGGGAGGCCAAGTGACAACGAACCGTCAGCCTGGTACACCGCGGCCCTCAGATGCGACGAACTTCGGATGGACAACGAAGCATTTGCGGGCACAGAAATCAAGTCCTTACCGACAATGCGGGAACCACCACAAAGCGCAAGGATTGAGTCGGGGATTGATCAATCCACACTCCTATCGACACCACCACCCAAGCCGACAAGTCGGGAAACGGAGATACAGACACTACCCCAGGCGGGAAAAATGAAAACACCCCCTTCCAGTTGAAGGTCAAGCGGAAACCGATTTGAAAGCCTCACCGTCGAAGAACTACCTGAACCCGAGCTCGCACCTGAACCAGAGCCTAAACCCGAACGACCCTCACTCCCAGAGTCAATTCGGAGCATGCAGATACCACGCTGGGAGCGCAGACTACCCAAAGTCTACAAGGTAGCTGCAACCCCAGGACCACGGTCACTCAACCTGAAGGTAGAACTACAAACTACCGACACCGGGGAGACGTTCGGAGTGAGTGGACTCCTCGACTCGGGAGCAACGGGGATGTTCATACAACAACGGTTCGTGGACAAACACCGAATTGCTACGCGAAAACTGCAACGTCCAATCCCGGTATACAATGTCGATGGAACCCCAAACGAGTCGGGATCCATTTGGGAAGTTGTCGAATTAGTACTTAGATACAAGGGACACTCGGAACGCACCACCTTCGCGGTAACGCAGATCAACACTCACGACCTCATACTTGGCTACACCTGGCTCAGACAGCACAACCCGGAGATAGACTGGACGACGAATGAGGTAAAACTCAGTCGGTGTCCAGCCCAGTGTCGGGTGTGCACCAAAGAGGTCAAGGCGGAAACCAAGGAAAGGCGGAAGACCGAGGAACGAGTGAATGCATGTCGCACAGGACAATTCCCGACCGCGGGTTTGGACGAGGAAGACGAGTCCGAATTGGACGCAGAAGACTCGAACCCCCTCTCCGAACTGCTCGAGGAAGGAGACCGCATCTTCGCCGTGACTATGCACTCGCCCGACAAGTCGGAAAACACCACGAAAGGCCCACAAGAAATGTGTCGCGCGATCCCGAACATTTCGCAGCGACTTGCGGAGGCTTTCCATCGCAATTCCCGACCAACCAAGACGTTCCGCGAAACGGCACCCGAGTACTTGCACGAGTTTGAAGATGTGTTCTCAAAAACCTCGTTCGACGCACTTCCCGACAAAAGGCCTTGGGATCACGCTATTGAACTCATTCCCAACGCGAAGGCTCGGTCATGCAAGGTGTATCCTTTGTCGGTAACGGAACAAGAGGAACTTGACAAGTTCTTGGAGGAGAACCTGTCGTCGGGACGCATTCGCCCGTCGAAATCACCTATGGCCGCGCCCTTCTTCTTCATCAAGAAGAAAGATGGCTCACTCCGACCGGTACAAGATTACCGAGTCCTCAACGCAATGACGATCAAGAATGCGTACCCCCTCCCCCTCATCTCTGAGCTCATCAACCAACTACGGGGAGCTAAATACTTCACCAAGCTCGACGTGCGATGGGGTTACAACAATGTTCGGATAAAGGAGGGAGATGAGTGGAAGGCCGCGTTCCGAACGAATCGAGGACTGTTCGAACCATTGGTAATGTTCTTCGGACTCACGAACTCACCCGCTACGTTCCAGACAATGATGAACAAAATATTCCAGGACCTCATCGTGGCGGGAGTGGTCTGTGTGTACATCGACGACATTCTCATCTATACGAAAACCCGAGAAGAACACCGGCGAATCACTCGGGAAGTATTGAAACGTTGTCGGGAACACAAACTATTCCTCAAACTGGACAAATGCGAGTTCGAGCAAGAGAAAATCGAGTACCTAGGACTTATCATTTCGGAGGGCAAGACGGAGATGGACCCAGTCAAGGTTAGCGGAATCGTCGAATGGCCAACCCCGACCAACAAGAAGGAAGTACAGTCCTTCCTCAGGTTCACGAACTTTTACCGTCGGTTCATTGAAGGGTTCTCACATCATGCTCGGGCCCTCTTCGATCTCACGCGCAAGGATTCGGTGTGGAAATGGGGCAAGACCGAACAGTCGGCATTTGACGAACTGAAGGCTAGAGTGGCCTCCCAACCTGTGTTGGTATTTCCCGACGACGACCGACCTTACCGCGTAGAGGCCGACTCGTCGGATTTTGCAACAGGCGCAGTGCTCTCTCAACTAAGTCGGGAAGACGACAAATGGCATCCCGTAGCCTTCATGTCAAAGAGTCTAAATGTGGTTGAAAGGAATTACGAGATTCACGACAAGGAGATGTTAGCGATCATTCGGTCCCTGGAGGAATGGAGGCACTTCCTAGAGGGATCCCGACAACCATTTGAGGTCTGGACCGACCACAAGAATCTGGAGTACTTCCGGTCGGCTCAGAAACTCAATCGTCGACAAGCCCGTTGGTCGTTATACCTATCCCGATTCGACTTCTCGTTGCACCACAAACCGGGACGAAGTATGGGCAAACCCGACGCGCTATCCAGACGCGCCGATCATTCGGACGGTGCAGAGGACAACAAGGACATTGTACTCCTCAAGCCCGAGTTGTTCATGGTACGCGCGTTGGAAGGAATCAAGGCAGAAGGCGAGGAAAGGGAGATTCTGAAGGATATCCGACGCGGAAATCGAGGTGGGCACCAGGAGGATTCGGTAGCAGAGGCAGCACGAAAACTCCGACTAGGAAAAGGCAAGTCGGTCCACAGCGCTGAGTGGCGGGAAGAGCAGGAAGTACTCTATTTCCGGGGTCGGGTTTACGTCCCCAACTTTGCCGACCTACGAAGACGCATCGTTCAGCAACATCACGATACCCGAGTAGCGGGACACGCAGGTCGGTGGAAAACACTAGAACTAATCTCCCGAAATTACTGGTGGCCACAGATGTCGCGCTACATAGGACAGTATTGTCGGACATGCGATCTATGCTTGCGGACGAAAATACAACATCAACTACCAATCGGGGAACTGAAACCGCTCGAAATTCCCGAGTCCCACTGGGAGACAATCAGCGTAGATTTCGTCAGCGCACTACCCGAGTCAGACGGGTTCAACGCGGTAATGGTAGTAGTAGAGTCGGTTGCAAAGAGGTCCCACTTCATCCCGACTCACACCACGGTTACAGCCCTAGGAGCCGCACGCTTGTACCTGAAGGAAATCTGGAAACATCATGGATTACCGAACGCAGTGGTGTCCGATCGAGGACCACAGTTTGTGGCCGAGTTCACCCAGGAACTTTACCGACTACTCGGGATTAAGCTAACGTCGTCCACAGCCTATCATCCGCAGACTGACGGACAAACCGAACGAGTCAACCAAGAACTTGAACAGTACCTCCGGCTGTTCGTCGGCAAACGACAGGACAACTGGTCAGACCTCCTCCCACTCGCCGAATTTCAGTACAACAACCATGTCCACTCGGCGACGCAGCAGACACCCTTCTTCCTCGACACGGGACGTCACCCCCGAATGGGATTCGAACCACAGGCCACGGAAACTCGACTAGAGACAGTCGGGGAGTTCACCGAACGAATGAAATCCGCGTTAGAGGAAGCACGGTCGGCCCTGGCCAAATCGAAGGACGACATGGCGTGATACTATAATCGCAAACACCGACCAACTCCCGAGTACGAAGTCGGCGATTTAGTATACGTGGATTCCACGGACATTCCGATCCAAAGACCCACTCGGAAACTGGCCCACCGCTATGTGGGACCGTACCCGATCACCGAGCGGATAGGTACGCACGCTTACCGACTAAAGCTACCCAGGTCGATGGCGCGCGTACATCCAGTCTTCCATGTCGTGAAACTCTTACCAGCACCCGCCGACCCGATCCCTGGACGAAAGCCGACTACCGTCCCACCACCCGTACTAGTGGACGGAGAGGAAGAGTACGAAGTGAGAGATATACTGAACAGTCGGGTCAGTCGGGGGAAGTTGTTTTATCTCGTAGCCTGGAAAGGATATGGGTATGAACACAACTCTTGGGAACCGGCCGACAATGTTCATGCAGATGACATTGTTGCCAAGTTCCACAAGGCAAACCCTCAGGCTCCTCGACGACTTCAGCGGGCTCAATTCGACTCCATTCCTTTCCGACCATTGCACGAGGTCGTGCAATCCTAGAGGGGGGGTAATGTAAGGGGAACCCCCTTACCGACTTCCATTTTCACATTTCCGACCTCCTTTACCATTCCCGACTCAATTCCCGAACGTACAAACGTTCGCGAACGTTCGTCCGACAACCCTTCCATTTACCGACCGCATTACCGACCATGTACTTACCGACTACCTTACCGACCCACCCCGAGTCAAACCCGACTCAAACACTCACTTACATTACATTCGTTTACCATCACACTCCTTTCACCGACACTCCCTTACCGCTCCCCGACTGATGCGCGACTTGTCGGGAATCCAGGGACACGCCCACGTGATCCTTTACCGACAATGCGTGTCGTCGTACCGCACCGGGAACGTGTAGTTAATGTAGTATCTCGTATATAGACATAGAACACTAGCTGGAGGACCCTTAGAGTATTCTCTTAGGATCCCCTCCGCTAGGTACGTAGTATGTGTACTATACTGTGAATACATTACTTAGGATCCCCTCCGCTAGCCTGACTTAAGAACCCGACCTCCGAACTCAGCTAAACCCGACTTCTGTCAGTCGGATTCTACTTGGTCGCGCGCACGCGGGGTTGCCCTTACACACTGCCGAAGATTGGCACCAAAATTTTCTCCGTTAACGCATAGCACACATTTCCGATTTTTTCCCTCCAAAAAGGTACTGAACTCGGATTTGCCATGCTTGCACCGGCCCTCTTCGATAGTTTCCATTCCAAGTGGCCAGGCAGGCCTAGCCCTGAGTCCTGAACTTTCGATGTTTCTGGATAACTTGACCACAAGGTGGGTTAGATATACGATACTATGTTGAAAGCCACGAACAATACTTACAACCGATAAAAGAACCGCGTTGAAGTAAGAGATTATGAGTTGAAAAAAGCGCGTTTTCACTGGTGCAGTCAACACGTGGTCAGCAATTACGTATGATTTCGATTCTATTTGATTATAACCTTCAAGCCGTTATCTATCAGTGTTGCATACTTATTTTTCAGTTGCACACTACTTAGTGACACTAAAATCCTCCGATGTAAGATTTCCGTGAGTCATACACAGTTCAATGGCAATTTCGAAAGCTGCACTTCTTTTCTGAAGAATGCAAGCCTTGTATGTGTGGCTCTGAATCTTATCCTATTTAATATGTATACTCCTATACCGCTAAGTCAAAAGCCTATCTTCCTTGCCAGAAAAATGAATCAACCCGCTCCTTAAACCATCTAAAATCGTCCTCAGGGAGGGTGTATCTAGATTTCCCAACCGACAGCCCCTCCAACGTTTTGTTATTCCTGGTTTTGATTTCAACTAGCGGTTTCAACGCGTCTGCCGTGAAATTGTGGCAGTCATAGATAGTCAGATTCTCCAATTCAGATAGGTTGCTATTCTGGACATCTCGGCTCATCCTCGCCATCAAATGCAAAATATCATTATCGAATCCAGGGCACGCGCTGACATTCAAGGACCTCCCGTGCCACCACATTCGTATAAAGTCTCTGAAGCCCTGTTCCGAGCCAATATTGTCTAGGTTTAATACTGGTGCTTCGAGTAGTCTCGTGGTCAAGGTCGATGGGCAGTTGTCGATTGTTAACTCGCTAGTCCCGTGACAAACCCCCAACATTATATCCGTGACTTCCGCATTCAGGTTTCTTAGCGTAAGGAAGTCAACTGATGAATGTTGGTGTGGTTCATCCCCCTCTGTAAAGGCGACCGAGTCAACTTCAAAGATTTCGAGAAAGCAGCCCTTGATCAATTTTGTGATACTAGTTGACGAAAAACCATGCCCGCCGAATTTTATGGAGAGCGAACAACACTTCGAGAAGATTTGTTGGTTCGGAGTGGGTACACCACTGTAAAGCTCGGCAAGGTTCCATCCATCAATGGTAATAGATTTCAACTTCGCCCAGTTGATCAAGTGGACATGATCGGCCTGGGAATACGGTTGCACTTCTGGGCATCCACTATCAATCTGGCTCTCCAATACCAGCTCCTCAATGTGAGGCATGTTGGGCGGCAGGATTGCTAATAGGCGAGGCAGCGATGAGCTGTGAACGACTTTGATTTGGAGAGTTCGACAACGGTGAATATGCGAACGAAGAGCCATGATGACTTGAATCATACGGGACCGCTCAATATCTTTCAAGTCCTCTGTATCTGAGAATGAGAACCTAGTAATCACAACTTCGATAGGCTGATCCTGAGAAGCACAGAGCTTCAATCCAAGCTTTTGTAGCGAGAAAATGTCGGCATCCAGGTGGATTACAATACGGGTCCAAAAGATGGGAACGCGCAACATGATTTCTTCCCAACGAGAGCACACAGATGCTACAGAAGTCGGGAATTGAACGGAAGGTGACTTCGTCACATCTCGGTCCCAACCAAATTTGTCGCTAGGTTTTATATCGCAAAAACATTTTTCTTCCGCTTGACAGACTTCTTCGAAACAGGGAATATTGAATCGGATTTGGCAGCGGGCCGCTACATATGCATATTTGAAGATGCGGAGTAAGATATCGGAAGGTAAGTTGGTGATAGGCAAGCGATTTCCTGAGAGTGTCAATGTATGTGCCATAATGTCAAGAGCTTCAGTCTCCTAATACAAGGATGTCTTGGCTAAACTACAGACAAGCTCCAGAAGACGTCGAAGTCAGTGGAAAGGATTTCTAGGCGAATGTGTCAATGTAAAACCATGTAAAAATGGTGTAAAAGATTCCATAATGCATCAACTCACCCGAAAGTTCTTTTACAGTTCCCTCTTGAAAGTGTTAGGAGCTTTAGTGGATTGGAAAATGGCAATGTTGAATGGTTGAGTCCAATGAGCACACGTGGACTCATTGAAATTTTCGCTCCCCATTCTGCCAAAATATGTTCTCCGTCTTCGAGGCCCTTTGGGCCTCTCAGACTTCGTATGTGGGGAGCTTGCTTCATCCCACTACTTTACACAATGCTTTATCCCAAAAACTTTCAAATTTTAAATCAAAAGTTGTGAGATCAATTCCAGTATATTTAGTCAAAAAATACATATTCACTTAAGTCCATGCCAAATGTATCTAATTCAAACTCAAGACCCAAGCGACGATCATTGTCCTCTCTGAGTGCCTTTGATGTTGGAGTTTCTTCAGGCCGTTGAATACGACTCCATGGAAAGTGAGTCCGAAAAGCTAATCCTTTTAATGTCTTGACTCTAGATATTGCAACAAAGGATAGTCCAGAGGAAAACTCCTTCTCACCCAAATCAATCACAACATTACTAAGTGTCAATCCTTGACTCTTGTGAATTGTAATGGCCCAAGCCAATGCAAGTAGAGTCCGCCAGGGGTAACCCTCGGGTAAATTTTTCTCACCCGCACCCTTACCCCAAAACTACCCCACCCTTGCCCAGGGGTAGGGTACACCCTTCCGTATGTCGGGGGTAGGGCAAAGGTAGGCGAGGATAAACCGTAAACATAATGAAAATCAAGTTAATATACTATTTACACAATGTAGTACTTTAATCAATAGCATCCCACCCATTTTTGTAACACTCCTCCTCATCACCAAGGTCTAGTAGATGTTTTATAGCTGCGAGGATGTGCAACCTACCCTCCAAATATCCAAGGGTATGACCAAGGGTAATTTTTTGCTACCCTACCCTCCACCCCACATCCACCCCCCCCTCTACCCCGAGGGTGCCGGCTACCCCTGGCGGACACTAAATGCAAGGGGGACTTGAGTTCGTGATTGGGGTTGACCAAATTTGTCTTCCCACTGAGAAGTTATTGGAATAATAGGAACCCATGATGGTTCAATTCCTTCCCATCCAGGAGTAGGTGGGCCTTTAAACTCTTGAGAAATATTCTGGTATATTATGTAGGATGACATACCTTTATACCCATCCCATTCCACAAATACAACAGAGGGTAAAGCTGGATGTTGTAATTTTGGGTCAGGGTCATCACTGTACCAAATCTTTTTGATTATGCCTTGAGATCCATTTACTAGACCTAACATATGAAGTGTGAATAAGAATTAAAATAAGACTACTGCTAGTAACACTTACCTTTAGATGTCCATAAATTCCGGGTTAACATAACTTTGGCACCTTCTGCTAGAAGGACCAATGATTCTAAGCCTTCAGCATCTTCTGAAGATGCTTTATGGGCAGAATCACCATGATGTTTGGCAAGACTTCTAACTACAGGTTGTGCAGTCTCAGCTAACCGGCTGCGATTACATTCCTTAACAGCATCTTTAGTTGGTAACAGATGAAGTTCATGTTTGAATTTTTCATGATCTTCTTGGGAGAGATTATTCCACATTCGAGTGGAAAATAATTGGTAATCAGCCTCAGTTGTAGAGTATGACCTCAATCTAAGGAGAGCATCACGAAAAGCAACTTGTTCAGGTTCATCCCCCTCTTGTCTATAGATATGTTTTAATGTAACAGATTGGTCAAATTTTTCATAAACAGTTCTCCCTTGGCTTAATAGAGATGAACGATTTCCACCAGTAAATACTTTGGTGGAGAAAAGAGGAGTATCACCAATTGGTGGGAGTTGACCAAAATCACCCAGGATCATTGTAGGAATACCACCTAAGACTTCATTATTAGATGCAGGAAAAGACTGACGAAGACGTCTGTCACATCTGCCCATTTGGGCTCTTCCTACCATGGATTTTTCATCTAGTATCAATAATTTAGTGTCTTTCCACCGTGTTTGATGGCGCTGCAGAGCAGTCTGGCCAAGCTGTTGAAAGTCAGGACCCTCCCGAACAGGTATATTCATTCCAAAGTTTATTGTCCAGCCCCTGATTCCAAATGCTGCAATACCTGTAGGAGCCAGTCTAACAACAGGATCCTTATCCCCAAGTTCATTTCCATACATTTTTCTAAGGGCATGAGAAATTGCCCAAATAAGAAAGGTTTTTCCAGTTCCTGCAGTACCATCTACATTGATATGAAGAGGCAGTGGCTTTATAGGATCATCAGATCTAATTTTTTTGAAATAAGCCATAACTTGAAGAAAAACTTTTCTCTGTTCTCCTTTTAACTTTCTGTAATCAGCTTCAGGGAGGATCTGTATTTCATCATTGGGAGATTCTTTCACTTGATCTGTTAGCCATTTTGATACAGAAGCAATTGTTTCTACATTAGGGGACTGTCCAACCCAATCATATTGGTCAATATCACGAAAGCCCAGATTATCAAGATTTGAGGTTACAGGTTGATTGGGGTGCCTATGGGCTTCATTCATCCACTGAGCAATATAGTCCTCCTCAGGATCACCTTGTATACTTTCACCATCATCAGGGTCATTCTCTGGAGGCCTTTCATTAGCTAGTGGTAAAGAGTCAGCTGGGTGATTGTGGTTTTGATCTAAGCAAAGCCTATGATAAGCTTTGGTCCAACTATCATACCCTTCTAACAGCTCCTCTTCTTCTTCAAAAGGATGATGTAAAATCATTTTAGCATAACAATATTTTTCATAATTTTCTTCTTCCTCTGGATTTGGTTTATACCTTGGCCAGATTTTGACAACATAAGGCAAAGCAGTGCGACCACCTCGTCTAATAGAATGCCTTTTAGAGGAAGAACTTGAATCATAGTGGGTGGCAAACTCCAATAATGATATTCCTGCCATTTCTTCTTTTTCTTCAGCTGATTTTGCTTTAGTTATTCTGACTTTATATTTGTCTAATATTCCAACTTTTCTTGTAGTAGAAGTTTCAAAGTTAACTTCTTCTGAGGTAAAATCTGGTGCTACACATAGAGAGCGGAATTTCCTTGAACATTCAACTAACTTACAACCCAGTGAAATGTGACAGACTTCTTGTCCTGATATATCTCTGTCAGCAGCAAAGGAAGAGAGCATTTTTTGATAAGCAATGCCAGCTGCATCTGTATCTTGCAGATGTGAAATTGCAGTCTGCAATGTCTTTTCATATGAGGATGAGGAGGATTCTCCTTTACTGGCATATTTGGCAACATAAGCAATGACAGCATCTTTATTGACAACAGGCCTAAAGTCAATATTGGCTCTCCACCCCAAAATAAATCCAGGATTATAAGAATTCAGTAACTCATCATTACGACGTGTATGAAAGTCTGGATATGTTTTTCCTGCTTCTGTAGCAAACACAGAGGCTTCTCTGCATTGTTTTGGAAAGTTAAAACGACAATAAATCTCTCCTGTATTTTTTTTCTTGCGTTCACAATATCCAGGTTTACAGAATGTGTGCCTTTGTAGGCGATTTAGCATTTCAGCCAGTTCCTGTTTAGTATCCTTTAAAGTAGCAAAGTGGCAAGCAGAGGGATGAATAGGAGCAGGAGGACAGCTTTTATCAGGATGCCAAGTTGAGACATGTTGATCCCAAAAGTCGATAAAGTTTTGAAGTGAAATTGGATTAGACATATCTAAGTCATCCAAAGAGGGGGCATCATTTAGCCATAAGAATCCATGGATATGACTACTACCTCTGTGCTGCCATTCATATCTCCACCAATAGTCTTTGACCTTGAACTTTTTTGAAATGAAATATTTGAAAAATACATCCCAGCGCTTTTGAAAATAGTAAGATGCAATAGCAGGATTTTCATTCAAGTCTTTCATGCGAGTTCTATAAGATGCAGCATTTTCTGGCTCATTTTCAGTAAAATTAGGCATGTGTTGATGCATATCCGGCCATTGTATATCAGCTGAAGATGCAGTAAAAAATATATGTGGAGTACCACATTCTGGTGACCTAATCATAGAAATGATTTCATTTCTAGCATTCTGCCAAAAGGGTTTTGAACCAGCTATTTTTTCTCCTGCATGAGAGACTCTATTAGCCAAACCATTGGCATTCCCATCATTAATCATTCCACGGATATCCTCAACTGTTAACTGCCGATCTCCTCTATGGGTATTGACATACCAGCCTGAGGCCTTTTTAGCAGCCTTGCGCATAATTGTGTTTAGAGCCCAATACCGAAAGCGTGGGTGTCTAGCAAATCTTCCACCTTTCAAGCGTAATAAATGAGCAGCCCATTCTGCCATTGAGACCTTTGTTTCTCTGATTTCATTGAAGTCAGCTTCACCTGTAGGAAACAAAGTAGGGAATGCATTGATAGCAATCATTTCTCCAGAGTTCTCATTAATAGGAGTACCCCGAATTTCTGGCATTGTCAAAAAGTATGGACCACCATGTGCAGGATTTGCAGCTTGTTGAAGATGTTCAAACTCTGTTCTGCCTGTCTGTAGATTTGGAACAAATCCCCTAGAGTATAAACCCTGAATATTTTGTTGAGGGTCACCATCTTCAGCATCAGGTGGGCCAGCATCAGCAGGAATTTCCATTATTTCTTGAACACCAATAGTTCTACATTGATCATGAACCAAGCCATTCTCAGGTAACTGATTCAATGCTTCATAATCAATGTTAACTTGATTTCTTTGAAAAGTTGGGTGTTTAACTTTCAAATATTCAAGCCACCTTTGAACTACTCCACGTCTTACTCTAAAATCCTCATAGATCTCTTCATTTGTAACTTCATTATGCCCAGTGCGTCTCATGATAATAATATCACATTCTCTTGGCAAAAGAGGTACTTTGGCATAGAACAGTGAATTTTCTCTTGGAAAATTGCATGTGTGTCCTGTATATTTGTATTGCCCTCCTCTTATTTGCCACACCTGCAATAAAGCATGTATTGGAGAAATAAGCATTTCTTCCATTTGTGTCAGTTCAGGTAAATTGTCTTCTGGTTGAGGTCCAGGTCCAGGATACATTTTATTTGATGGTTGATATTGTGTTGGCTTAGAACTTCTGCATCTAAAACAGACACCATTCACAACTTTTAAATCAAACCATTCTTCATGACACAGTGTACAGGATTCCATTTTGATCTCCATCAGTTTCTCTCTAACTTCAGACAATAGCTTTTTGTCTTCAGGAGATACAGCTGAGAGGGAATCAATAGCAGGTGGATTAGAGACTGGGCCTGAATTAGGTGCAGGCATATTTTGAAGTCGATTCTGTCTAGCAATAGCTCTGCATCTAGCACAGGTTGCTCTATCTCCAAATTCATTCAGAGCTACCCAATGATGACCAGTTGTACACCATCTCCTATTAGAATTATTAGGATTCTCACCCTGAGCAGTATGGCTAGGTGGGGCAGGTGGCATGGGTGGTAAACCTGGTGCAGGTTGCTGTGGACCTAATAATCCAGTCTGAATGCCAGCCTGAACTACACTTTGAACTTCTCGATTACGTGCATTGCGTAACCTTGCATTCAATCGACATTGTTCACATGTTCGTAAAGCACCAAACTGGTTCTGATGTACCCAATGTCTTCTACTGGTACACCATAATAGATTATGATTGTGAGGATGTACCTCACGTGCTGTAGTCCCAGTAGTAACAGATCTTCCCCTGTGACGAACATTACCCACTATGATTGCAGGTGCATGGTTAATTGGTTGAGGAGAGGGGTGATTTCCCAGCCCAGATTGATTATCTACACTTAAATTAGGTTGCTGTGCAACACCTGCTAAGCCATGATTCACTTGAGCACCAGTTTCAACCTGTGTAGTACTATGGTTGCCAAGACTATTACCAAAGCTAAAAACACCACCCTGCACAGCAGGACCAGCAGCAGACTGCAGATGTTGTAACTCCTCCTGAAACAGACGAACAGGCTGAAGTTGGCTTGGATTATCATCAGTTTGCATGGAATCAGACCCAAAATATAGCATATCGGTATTTCCTACTTGGTCAGTAGGTGGTGAACCCCCATTATAAGCATGAACACGTTTAGCACTATGTAATTCATGACTTGCTGGTGTCCGGGGTGTATGACTTACTGATGTTCGGCTATTTGCCTTGGGAGTTTGATTTCCTAGTGAGATTGCATTTCAGTTTTATCGGGAGCACCATTTTGGCCAAACAGAACCCACCCCTTCCAGAATCAGCAAGGATCTGTGATAGTGTACGTGGTGTGGCAGTTGGAAGTTGAATTCTGGAGGGACCTGCACCTGCAGGTTGAGGTGGAAGAGGTGGAGGAGGGCGTGGAAACCATCTTGGCTCTGCACAAGAATTAGACTGATAAAAATAAACTGATTGGTGATTACCATTATCTTGAGATTGTGGATAGATTTGCCTATCTCTTTCATCATTCTGCATGGTAATCTGCTTTGAAATGCCTTTAGGAACAGTATACAAAGACATAAATGACTTACATAGAGGTAATGAGATAGATGTTGTGGGGGTAGGGAGGGTGTCATCTGTTATCTGATGAAATCGCATTCCAGCCAAATTTGAAACTCCGCCGGCATTCCCCCGTCGCGCATTGATGGCACAGCAACACACAGCCGTCGTGGTTTTTCGTGAATCACCTGACGTATAGCTTTTCTGGCACCCTGTGTGTCACATGATGCACGACACTTTCGTGGATCGCTTAACGCATACATTTTCCGGGCCACCTGGATAAAAGGGGAGGCAAGCTCCCCAATCAGGGGATAATTTGTGTGCGGGGCAATTACGCACAAAGCACGCCGCCTCCACGCAACAAATACAGACAAATATACAGTCATAATTGATGGTTAGACTCCGGTTATGGCGTGCTCTTCCCGCTACACTATAATGGTAGATCAACAAAACTACTAATATCACTCCAAGTCGCTAGTATATTGGTTCACTACGCGCACAGTGACGCACCTGTCAGGACCCAATTCCTGGTAACGCGTGAGTACAGGGCAGCCTGGGCTTGGCCCCCAGACAAGGAGAAAACACGAGAATTGAACTGAGGATTATAAGTTTCCCCCAACAAGAGTAAATGAATACTACAGAGGTTGGAAATAGGGTCGGTCGTAGATCTTCATCTTTTCCAAGTTACAGTTTCACCTTTCAATAACAATAACTCCTATGTGCCCGACAGGTTGTCCTCAAACAAGGCTCAAATGGAGATGTTGAATACCCCGCTGGTATATAAACAAATTTGAAGATGAGAAAGCTCTCGGGAGGTAGAGTTGGGATGGTGTATTATGGGAATTTCGATTTTTAGGAGCCAGGCACTTTATTCCCGGAAAAATGGAACCTACGCGGCTACGCCTGATCAGCCCAATCAGGGGAAAGGCTTTGTGTGTATTAATTATGAATATTAATCTTGTCTATCATCCTATACTATTTATACGATCCTGGCTATAGACACATGTGTATTACACACTACTTAGTGACATACAATCGTCCGAGGTAGGATTTCAGTGAGTCGCACACATCTCAAATTCTCAATGGCAAATTTGAAAAGTAAACACCTTCTCCGAAGAACGCGAGCATTGTATGTGTGGCTCCAAATATTATCCTATTGAATATACATATTATCATACCGCTAACTCAAAAGCCGGGCTTCCTTGCCACAAAAATGAAGAAACACGCTTTTCAAACCATCTATATTCATTCCGAGGGAGAGCAGATCCACATCTTTGAACTGTCAGCCCCTCCAGCATCATGTCATTGCTGGCTCTGATCTCGACTAGCTCTTTCAATGCGCCTGCAGTGAAACTATGGCAGTCATAGATAGTCAGATGCTCCAATTCAGATAGGTGGGAATTCTGGGCATTTCTACTCATCCTTGCCATCAAATGCAAAATATCATCGTCAAATCCAGAGCACGCTCTGACGTTGAATATCGTTCCATGCCACATTCGTATGAAGTCCCCAAAGCCCTGGTGTGAGTTAACATTGTCTAAGTTTAATATTGGTGCTTCGGGTAGTCTCGTGGTCAAGGTCGACGGGCAGTTGTCGATTGTCAACTCGCCAGTTAAATGACAAACACCCAGCATTATATCCGTGACTTCCGCATTCAGGTTTCTGAGCGTAAGGAAGCTAACCGATGAATATTGGTGTGGTTCATCCCCTTCTGTAAAAGCGACCGAGTCAACTTCAAAACTTTCGAAAGAGCAGTCATCGATCAATTTTGTGATATTACTTGATGAAAATCCATCCCCGCCGAATTTTATGGAGAGCGACAGACACTCTGAGAGAATTTGTTGATTGAGAGTGGGTATACCACTGTAAAGTTCGACAAAGTTCCACCCATCAATGGTAATGCTAATTAATTTCCCCCAGTGAAACAAGTGAGTATGGTTATCCTGGGAATATGGTTGTACTTCCGGGCAACCACTATCAATACAACTCTCCAATACCAGCTCCTCAATGTGAGGCATGTTGGGTGGTAGCGTTGCTAGTAGACGAGGCAGCGATGAGCTGTGGACGACTTTGATTTGGAGAGTTCGACAACGGTGAATATGCGAACGAAGAGCCGTGATGACTTGAATCATACGGGACCGCTCAATGTCTTTCAAGTTCTCTGTATCCGAGAATGAGGACCTAGTAATCACAACTTCAATAGGCTGATCCTGAGAAGCACGGAGCTTCAATCCAAGCTTTTGTAGTGAGAAACTATCGGCATCTAAGTGTAGAACAAAACGTGTCCAAAAAACAGGAACGCGCAACATGATTTCTTCCCAACGAGGGCATACCGACGCTACGGAAGTCGGGAATTGACGAAAAGGTGGTCGTGTTATATCCTGGTCCCAACCATAGTTATCATCGGGTGCTATATCACAAAAGCATGCATCTTCTGCTTCACAGGCCGCTTCGAGACAGGGATATTCGAATGAGATTTCGCGGCGGGCTGCTACGTACGCATATTTGAAGATGCGGAGTAAGATATCGGAAGGCAAGCTGGTGATAGGCGAGCAATCTCCTGATAGTGTCAATATACGTGTCATAATGTCGAGAGCTTCAATCCCAGTTCCCCTAAGACGAAGATAGCTTGGCTAGACTATAGATGAGTCTCCGGAAGACGTCGAAGTCGGTCAGACTCGACGGAGAGGATTCCTAGGCAAATGCATTGATGTAAACAATGCAAACGTGGCGTAAAGGATTCCATAAACCATCAACTCACCAGAGGGTTTCTGTGTAGTCTTAAAAGTGTTGAGAACCTTGATGAGTTGGCAATGTTGAAATGGTTAGCCTAAATGAGTGCACGTGGACGCGTTGAAATTTTTGCTCCGCATTCCAGAAAGAACAGGAAATGGAAAGTCTCATTTCCTGCGTGGAATTTCGTGAGATTTTGAGATTTCTTGAGACTTACAATATTTTGATATTTTCGTGGGACTTGTGGGTTTTCGTGAGACAATCCGAGACCCCAAACACCGTGTGAGACAATTGAGACTTCATGAGACTTCATGAGATTATTTTTCTTTGGGGATTTCGCTTGTACCATGTTAGCGATTTTCTATATAGGTTGCTCTTCTCGTTTGTGACTCGCCATCTTACTTTCCCCCCACATTCCTTCGCTCACCACCAAATGGTGTTCCCCATCTTATAAGTCTTTATTTTTTATACTTATTCTCATCCAATCGCTCCACTATCTTTTCGACCTCAGTCTTTCCTTTTGCCTTTACGCACTTGGTAAAGTATTTTTATTTGATTGATCTCATCTACTAACCAAAGATGTTCAATAGGCATCCATTAACTCGAAGACTTGGTACGTTATTTATTTGATCATAGTTGAATTTATTAATGACTAGCACCAAAGGCTTAATCAGTTAACGAGTGCATTTTGTAAGTTATTTAGAAATCCGATTGTAACCTTCATATATCATTTGTCTTATGACTAGATCCCTTCATTATCTGTTGACTACTCTTTCATTCTTGCAACGTGGAACCCTTTTGTCGTTTGGATTATGGACAACATGGAAGAGCTACAGTATGGTGGTTTCCTGGGGATGTTGAACAACGAGAGTGTGTTTGACTCTTCTGCAAACTCAGTCATGGATTTTGGTGACAGCTTCACTGATTGGAATCCCGGTCAATCGGTCCAAGGTATAGCCAATGATGTTGTAGTCACAGTGCCTGTTGTGGTTCCCCCTGCATCTCTAGGTCCTGCGAGACTAAATGCGAAAGGCAAGCCTGTTTGCTGCCGACGAGGAATAGAGTCCGCCAGGGGTAACCCTCGGGTAAATTTTTCTCACCCGCACCCTTACCCCAAAACTACCCCACCCTTGCCCAGGGGTAGGGTACACCCTTCCGTATGTCGGGGGTAGGGCAAAGGTAGGCGAGGATAAACCGTAAACATAATGAAAATCAAGTTAATATACTATTTACACAATGTAGTACTTTAATCAATAGCATCCCACCCATTTTTGTAACACTCCTCCTCATCACCAAGGTCTAGTAGATGTTTTATAGCTGCGAGGATGTGCAACCTACCCTCCAAATATCCAAGGGTATGACCAAGGGTAATTTTTTGCTACCCTACCCTCCACCCCACATCCACCCCCCCCTCTACCCCGAGGGTGCCGGCTACCCCTGGCGGACACTAACGAGGATGTGCCCGTGTTGCTGCATCGAGGCGTTGCACGCGCTCTATGTGCAAGAAGCATTGTGGAGAAACAGGGGGCTGTCCAGTTCACCCATTACGTGGTTCTGCCAAGCAAGTTCTTGAGATAGTTCAACCTGCGACACGATCATTGAGCCCGCTTACCCTTGACACTGCAAATGTGGACACTAGCTCCCAATTAGTAACACCAATGGAATGGTCAATACCCGATGTCGTTATTACATCACCAAAGAAGTATAGGAGTGTTATGAGTCCTGAACATCATGCCGAATTTCTCCAAGCTAAGGCTCAGCAACAACAAATTAATGATGCAAGGAAACTCATCAAAGAGAATGAACGTCGACTTGCACATCAAGTAATTATATATACTTGGTTAAAGGTATGATCACATATTTACAGTTGTGAAATTTAAGACGAGCTGACACATTTTCATATAGAATGGTGCACCACCCGTATACTATCGTGATCAAGCCATATCAACTTGGCCAACTTACAACATGGCTCAGTCACGAGGATTTCTGGATCAACTATTGATCAATCCACTGGCGAAATTGGAGATTTATAACCATAACATCAGTGACTGGGTTCCAGAGGATGTAGACCATGTCGAAAGAGTACAGCCCAACCAAATCTTTCTTGTTCGCCTTCCAGGGGTGCTTGACTGTCCCACACTTCAGGAGAAGATTGATCAGATAACATTTCGGCAGGCACTCTCTTCCCCTGTCCGAAAACAATCTACATCAGCTGCCTTTGGACTTGGCAAAGATCTCGGGACCAATGGTCGACAATTACCTTTTCTTTTCCCTCCCATTGATTCCCCTGACCTGTCGCCAGCTGAAGTTGCTGTCATGCCCTCCGAGGAGGCACGCTCACCCACAAAAATCAATGGCATGGATGTCGGTAACCAATTGGAAGCACCCAAGTCTGAAACTCCGGAGGCGATTGGGCTCAAATGGCCTCTCGAAGTTCATACACAAACAATCGCGTTGGGGTTTGATCAAATGAACAAGCGCTCGGGGCCATTAGCTGATCGCTTTCGGGCAGCTTTTCCTGGTATACCCTATATTCGTTCAAGTGTCGCGCGCCATCGGAAAGTCTGGGCAGAAGCATCCATAGAAAAAAAGACTGCCGCTCGCAAGGCTCCTCTGACCTCGGATTATCTCTGGCGAAATTGGTATCACCAGAACAAGTAATATACAAGTAGTTAGATTATATTCCCTTCCTATAGAGGCCTTTACTTTACACTCAACTAAAGTTGACTTAGAATACTACTACGACATAATGTTAACTTGATGGAAGCAAAAACTTCTCATTGACCATGTGCACTGAGACGGACAACAAAGACACTAAGATACTTAGTCTACTACTGAAACTAATCA
Source organism: Collybia sordida (assembly GCA_037014335.1). NCBI lineage: Eukaryota > Fungi > Basidiomycota > Agaricomycetes > Agaricales > Clitocybaceae > Collybia > Collybia sordida. Next base: position 416,615 of record JAYKXK010000002.1, read on the forward strand.
ATAACGTTGCAGAGTGGGGGAAAGCAGGAAGGGAACGAGAGTGTATGTAAGTCCCCAGCGTTGCTCGCGGAGGGTGATTGTTCCAGAATATGTTTGTTCGTTCGAGTGCACCCGTTCATTTGTTCGTTCCAGAGTGTAGCCGTTCATTCTGGAGTATGTTTGTTCATCCGTTCTGGAGTACGCTCGTTTGTTCTGGGGTGGAGCCGCTCGTCCTGGGGTATAGTCTTTGTTGTATAGTATGTTCATAGTCGTTGTTCCAGGCATGTTTGTTCATTCCGGAGTGCAGTCGTTCGTTCTGGAGTATGTTTGTTCGTTCGTTCCGGAGTACGCTCGTTTGTTCCGGGGTGGAGCCACTCGTCCTTGTATATAGCCATTTGTTGTATAGTATGTTCGTTCGTTCGTTCTGGAGTGCAGTTGTTCGTTCCAGAGTGCAATCGTTTGTTACGGAGTGCAGTTGTTCGTTCCGGGGTACATTCGGTCGTAGGTTTCCTTCGACTGGAGGTGCTTTGTTGTTTTGGGACGCTGGTCGGTGGAGTACCTTGTCCCGGGGGTCCGTCGGTTGTGAACCGCCTGGTCCAGGGGGGGGGATTCGTCATCCCGAGGGCGTTTACTGTTCCGGAGCAGATGTTGACGCGGGTGGTGATTGTTGGTAGGCGTTGGCAGGGAGTATGGCCGGTTGTTGCAGGAATACAATGGGTGTTTGAGGTCGTATAAGGCTGGGGCTGGTAGTGTAAATCTTTTATCTGGGAGAGACCGGCGAGGAAGACCTCACGGTCGTTGCCGTCGCGGACATGCGTCAAGAGGGAGGAGGTGGGTGGTAGGAAGGTGAGTTGAGGGCGTTGAGAGCATTGAAGGTCGCAAGGGCGAGGGTTGGGTCGGCTCGGGGAAGGAGGGGAACTCCTTTCGTCGCACGGGGGGGTAGCCTCTAGATGAGACAGCAGTACAGAAGTTATTAGCTATTGAGAATAGAAGAGAGGGCGTACCACATATTGCATTGAACTATCGATCTCCTTCGGGCACAAGGTGAGAGCTTCATGCTGATTCGGTAGTCGGTGGCTCAATGTTCAATATAGTCAGTTTTTGGTACTCGACGATGTTGATAGTCCAACGTCGTTTGTCGTAGCCCGCGGCTGGGGTCCAAGATCGTGGTTGTCAAGCGGCCGAGGTCGATTGTGTGCTGCTTGGGTCACGGGATGGGCTCCGGGGGGTGGTTCCGCTGGTGGGTGTGAATACGACGCATGGGGTGGCACAGCTGATGCAGATTCAGGTGAGTGGATGCATGAAATCGAAAATAAACAGCGAGGTGGCAAGATTCACGCAATGATGTGTCACAATTTCAAGGACGGAATGCAGGAGCGCATGACAAACAACGCCATGGACGCAATGTAGGAGCGCACCCGACGCGTCGAGACTGCGCCCAGTGTTGATCGCATCCAGTACACACGATATTTTGTTGTTGTCAGGACAAAAGAAGAAACACGTCACGCGGAAGCAAAAAGCTGTGTTATTGACATGTATTTGTTTTTGGCAGCATTTCGACCTAGGGAGACTAACATGACTCTTGTGACGCACACGAGTTTTGGTGACGAAATAAATTTAATTAATATAGCAATAACAAAATTATATGTTTGATACAAAAGGAATTACTCCACATGCCAAGTTTTCAGCCTCCAACTTTGTCCTTGTAAGGCGGTTTTTTCGCATGATAATCTCATCAAGAAAGAAATTATACTTTGCCACTCCCATTTCCCTGAGAATTGCATGATATCCCCCTAACCACACATTTGTTTGCTCTGCAATTGATGAATTAAAGAACCAAGTTTTTCCATCATCTTCTAATAATTCTTCAAAAAGTGTTGGATTGCAATGAACAGAGCATGCTTCTGAGGTCTTCTTGTGCTTGCACTTCCAATGGAAAACATCAACAGGAAAACCAACTGTTTCATACAGTTTGTTACCCTGCTTGACAAGATGTTCATAGGCCTGGCACCCTAAATCATAGATGAGGATATTTGGCATTGATCCAGGTATGGGAAAGGTTTCTTCTAGGAATTTCTGGTATAAATAATATTAGATTGTCTGTAATATACTGAAGATTGACATACAATTGTTTGTGGAGTTGTTTCTGATCCAAAAAAGGTCTTTCGTGCAACAATTATTCCACAGGGCCTGACAAAGATCTGTTCATTGTGGGATCGTCGCCTGCCAAAATTAGCCCGAACTCTTGTCTGGTTACTATTTTTACCCTTTTCTTCACATATATCATCCTCATAAGAAACCTTCTGCCTTGAGAGATGATCCTGGAGTTGAAAAAATCCCTTATGCTGGAGTTGTCTTTTTGTTTCCAATTCCCTATGGCTCTCTTGACAACATGTGAGATAACCTTGTTCAACTGGCTCTTGGCAATTGACCACAGAGCAAACCAGCTCTTCTAACCTATGAACAAAGCAGAATCTAGATCAATTAGTTCAGGGTACATAGACATAAACCAGTCAAAGGTACAAACCTATCTTGATTAGACATCAGTGGGTGATCACAATGCAAGATCCCACAGCATGGATGCCCAATGGTTATGCCATCTGTTACAAGAACATGCAGCTTTTCTGAAAGTTATCAAATCAGTGAAGATTCCATATATATAATCAAAAATAACATACTAGGTGGATAGGTATCTTCCCAAGTTCTACAGCATTTATCACAAAAATGCCCCCACTCTGGCTGACCAATTGTACTAATCCGAAGATTTCGTGCTTGAATAGCAAGTTCAAAGCGTTGACTATGGTCTCCAGTATGAGGTACCATCAGAGTAGTACCTGTGAATATGTTATCTTCCAACAATGACATTATGATGAATCCATCCCAAACATGTTCTGTCCTTAGAGTTAATTCAAACTGCCACTCTTGCTCACCTTGAATATCAGCATTACCATTAGCTAAACACATATTGTAAATCCTTGCAGCATTTGTGGCCGAAGTCCTAGAAAATACTTCTATAATTAATTCTTAAACAGTGAATAATAAATATTGAAAAACATACCATGATACTAACATCATCCCTATAAAGACACCCAAAATCTCCTTCTGAATAAATTGATGTTCTCCAACCTGTATATAATCTGGGACAGAACCTGTATAAAATGTTCTAAGTCCATTGCAAACTGAGAAATTATTATGATAATTTGTATGACATGCTAAACAACATTAATGAGTCTAATGAGTCATAACATTGACCACAAAATAAGACTTACAATTACAATAGAGATGAATTGAAAATGCTGGACGTGCTCCATGATCCAATGTAAACAAGGCAACTTTCCTTGGCTCATCCTTTCGGCGAAGCAACTTATTCATATACTCTAGACATCGAAGGTTGGTGCATTTTACATCTGGAGGATAAAGGTTCGTAGGAGCTGACAACATTATTAGTAACTTAGGTTATATTGAAATTTGATTAGTACTGACCCAATTTTTGTTTATGTCCAAACCTCTCAAACAAATGGAAATCGCCAGATGTCATGTTGCCAGGGCTTGCAACACTTGGACCCCAGATACACGGTAACAATGCATCCCACATGCCAAAGACATAGAATGATTCCATGCTAAATGCCTCACATAAAAATACGACAATGAATTCGGGAAGCTTACTCGATGTTGGTGGGTCAAGTGGATCCCAAGTCGGTGGTAGAGAATAGAGGATCTCAGCCTTCAAGGAAATACCAAGTCGGATAAACATTACCACCTGATCTATAGTAATATCGTCAGCAAGGCCAGGACATTGTACTAACCGTTGATACAAATTCACAATCTTCATAATATCTATAGAAACACTATTAATAAGTAGCGGGTTTTGATAAAAATATCGTAGAACACATACAATGTTATAGTTCGAATTCAAGTAGCACTTGAAAACAAAAGCCCTAAAAATAGTCCAAGATAAAGCGAGGTGGTACCAAACGTCAAAGAGGGGAATGGTTGGCTGGTAAAGGACTTTGGAAGGGGGGAAAATTGGGGGCAAAACGTCGGAGGGGACCATCAACCTATATAGTCCTCGAAGTGGCCCATGCGCCCCCAAAAATTTGGGTGTCTCACAAAGTCTCACAAAATCTCACCAAGTCTCAATATTTTTGGAGTCTCACAAAGTCCCACAAAATCTCACAAAATCTCATGAAAAACGAGTGACCACAAAATCTCACAAAGTCTCACAAAATCCCAAAATCTCACGATGTCTCATGAGACTTTCCATTTCCTGTTCGTCCTCCCGCATTCAGCCAAATCAGGGTACATATAAATTTGTGTGCGGGGCAATTACGCACAAGCACACTGCCTCCACGCGAGAAAGTCATAATTGATGGTTGGAGATTAGTATTCTTGCACCCGTACTAATACTGTACCATCAGGCGAATGACTCATGAGAACCTTGGTTCATAGGAGCTAGGCATGTTATTCATAGAAAAATGGAACCTACGCCCAAGCAGCCTAATCAGGGGGAAAGATTTGTGTAAGAATTAATTATGAGTATTAAATATGCCCATTATAAACGATTTATACGATCCTGGCTATAGACCCATGTATGAGCACGGTTGCTATGGTTCTGAGATATAGGTTCGCCACAAAAACGCAGAAACACGCTCCTCAAACCATATAAAATCATCGTCAGAGAGGGCAGATCCACATTTTTGAATCATCAACCACTCCAACGTCCCGTTATTATTGGTTCTAGTTTCGACCAGCTCTTTCAACGCGTCGATGGTGAAATTGTGGCAGTCAGTGATAGTCAGATCCTGCAATGCGGATAGACGGGAATTCCGGACATTTGCACTCATCCTCGTCATCAAATGCAAAGCATCGTCGTCAAATCCAGAACACGCTGTCACATTGAGTGTCATTCCATTCCACATTTGTACAAATTCCGTGAAGTCGTAGCCTGAGCTAATATTTGCCAGGTGCAATGTAGATGCGATGGGTAGTCGCGTTATCAACATCGATGAGCAGTTATCGAACGTCAACTCGCCAACCAAACGACAAACTCCTAGCATTATATCCGTGACTTCCGCATTCAGGTTTCTCAGCGTGAACGAATCAACCAATGAGTGTGGTTGTGGTCCATCCCCCGGTGCAAAGGCGACAGAGTCAACTTCCAAGTATTCAAGAGAACCTCCAAGTAATCTTGTGATATTACTTGACGAAAAACCATCCCCGCCAAACTTTATGGTCAACGAAACACACTTCAGGAAGATTTGTTGATTGGGAGTGGGTGTACGACTGTAAAGCTCGGCAAAGTTCCACCCGTCGATGGTAATGGTATTTAAACTCCCCCAGTCAATCGAGTGAACGTGATCGGCATTGGCTTGGGAATATGGCTGTACTTCTGGGCAACCACTATCAATACAACTCTCCAATACCAGCTCCTGAATGTGAGGCATTTTGGGTGGTAGAATCGCTAACAGGCGAGGCAGTGATGAGCTGTAGACAACGTCAAACTGAAGAGTTTGACATCGGTTGACATGCGAACGAAGAGCCGTGATGATTTCAATCATGCGAGACCGCTCAATATCCTTCACTCTCTTTGAATCCAAAAATGAGATCCTAGTAACAATAACTTCGATAGGCTGATCCCGAGAAGCATGGAGCTTCAGCCCAAGTTTCCGTGGCGAGAAGTTGTCGTCATCCAACTGAATAACGATCCGGGTCCAAAAGATAGGAACACGTAACATGATTTCTTCCCAACGAGAACACACCGACGCTACGGAATTCGGAAATTGACGAAAAGGTGACTGCACAGCCTGGTCCCAACCATATTCGTGGTCAGGTTCTACATCGCAAAAACATTTCTTTTCTGCTTTACACGTCTCTTTGTAGCACTGAAATTTGAATGGAATTTGGCGGCGGGCTGCCACATATGCATATTTGAAGATGCATAGCAAGATTTCGGGAGGCAAGGCGGAGATAGGTGAGCGGTTTCCTGCGAGTGACATGATGTCGAGAGTTTTCAATCCCCTAAAACGAAATGGCTTGGTTAGGCTATAGACGAGCCTCCGAAAGTCGTCGAAGTCGGTGGAACGAGTTACTAGACAAACGCATCAGTATAAATGGTGTAAAAGAATACCCAAGGCATTAACTCACTAGAAATTCTTATTACGATGATTCCCTGTTGAGACTCGAGGGTGTTAGAAATTTTAGCGGGTGAGGACCATAAATGAGTGCACGTGGTCGCGTTGGACTTTTCGCCCAAACAGCACAAACACGCAACTCTCCCACGTCCATATTTAGGCCACTATTGATATCACTCCTTGTTAGTATATCGGTTCAGTACACGCGCCTGTCATGGGTCTCATGTACCGCGCGAGAGCTGGGTTCGACTCCCAGACAGGGAGAAAACTTTTTGTTTTTATTTCGACTGATGATTCCTCCGCCATTTGACGACCCGGATGACCCTGGACTAATGTTACCAATTGAAAAATTAGTAGACTCGAAATAAGGGAGAACTGAAAACACATTTCGATAAACAGATAAAGGTTTCACATTGATTAACTTTGTAATTCGTACACATCGCTCGTAATTGTCGTTAAACCAATTTGTACAATATAGGATGGTATCAGAACGTTCATCAAGGGATAAGTTGCATAAGAGGAACCAAAAGAAAAGTATGATAATTGAAAAAACGCGACCGAAAAAAGCATTGCGGGCAATTAGAAGGATAGACGATATCATACATATACGCAAACTAGACGATCGTAAACCTATGTTCCCTTTAGTCAACAAAATGTGTGACGATAGTATAACGAAAGACTCACGCGTCCGATCTCCATTCGGTGCCCTTGGCCGCAAGGTCGTCCTTCTCGGCCGTCCTATTGACCCACCCAGCAGGGTGTCCAGCGGTTGAGAGCAATGAATTACGCTTGTTCGACACGACCTTGAATTGAGAAGCACCCCGTTCGTGCGATTTGATAGATGCTTCCTCCTGCTTCCGCTTAAATAGCTATAAGTAATCGAGAATGAGCATGGGTATATGATATGAAGGTATAAGATACTAACGTCTTGGAGGACCTGCGTCCGACTTTCACCTTCTTTCTGCTTCGCAACTTCCATCTTGTCACGAACTCCAACTAATTGCCCATCGGCATACTCTAGACCTGTTCTAATGGCGTCCGCGATTGCTTTTTTAATTTGTCTCTTGACCAGGCCAGTTGCGAGGGGCTTTAAAGTTTTATACAAGAGATCATGCTTCGAATCTCGAATACTGAATTTGAGTGTGTCGACCTTAACGTGGACATCGTGTACTTTGAACACCGAAGAGCGATCCTTGCCTGCACTGACAAGAACCACGGTAGCCTATGCGAAAACAAATGTCAACATACAGGTTACGAAGGTGAAAAGGGGGGTGCATACAGTTAATCCTTCTCCACCGAGAACGACATCGGCGAGACCTGAATCTGTCAGCTTGGGAACGCCCGTCTTTTTCTTGAAATAAAAGGCAACATCTCGCATATCCGCTTGCATCTGACCGAATGTCAGGGTGAAACGGTGGTGTGACTCATCGGTGATTGAAGAATACGGCGAGAAGCGGACATAGTTATGAGCCTCGAGCGCGATGACGTTAGGGAATAGGTTGCGTCCAGAAAGGGTGAGATTTTCCACGACCAGATCGAGAGACTCGTCGGTGTATTCAATACGTGGAATGGGAATGTATCCAACCTAGGACTTGTATTAGCTGGATCCGAATTTGAACAAACTATAAGAGTAAAAACCTTGTCAACAAGCTCAGGTAAGATAACCTTGCGGACATCATTCCAGAGGTCCTTTTTGAATTTCAAACTACCTTCACTGTCGAAAAGAAGATCCTTAGTCAAGCGAGCCCAATCTTCCCCAAAGCGATGGTTGATCTAGACAGATGATCAAGAATAATACTACGTATAAAGAAGGAAGAAAACCTACCGGGTCATCACTCATAGCTTTGAACCATTCCCCAACGCTTGAAAATAGATTGTCAAAATGATTTTTGTATTTATCATCGTAAAAGCGTCGCCCGGACTCGCGAATCTCCCTCCCTTTGGTGTTGCAATCAGGTTCTAAAACATAGCCAGGTTCCAATAAAACCTAGAAAGAGACAAACTCAGATACATGTAGAAAAATGGAAGAGAATAAAACTTGCCTTCCTTGCATACGAGTTGAATGATCGGAACCAATCCCTGAGTTGTTCATCTCTCCTAGCATCGTCGGCAAGTACGTTGAACGCGTCAACAATAATCCCCATACTCTTGCCATTTGCGAAACGCTCCAACAGAGTTCGAATTTCTGCAATGGCTTTCTTTAATGCACGGTCCTGGGAAAAGAGCCATCAGGCAATGGAGAAAAAACCACGTCTATCAATGTGTACCTCTTTCACTCCATTCGCGCCTTCTTTTTTTTGATGGGCCATAGTACGTCCATGGACTGCATATTCCTCAATGTGAGAAAGCAACCATCGAAGAGATTCCTGATAATCATCATGCTTTTGGCACTCGATGATCACCTATTCAATAGAAATTTAATTTGAGGCAGATAGGGAGGGAATAAACAGGTAACGAACCTTCTTTCCCCGATAAATAAATTGATCTCGCCGTTCCTCAGGGAAATAGTCTTCCAGTAAAAACTTTTTTCCTCGCTCGACGCGGTCTCTATGTTCTTGAGGAACACGATCTGTCAAATTATCCTACGGAAAATGTCAAAGATCGAAAAAAAGGAACTACCAAAGATTTACCCTGACACCCCTCATACGATCCATAACACCCCTCTTCTTCGCTTCTGTCCCGTCCTGTGTTGCAGCATCATGTACCCCGGTTCCATTTTCGCGAGATTTATCACGAGCATCTTCGAGATTCCCGCGAGCTTTATCGACACGCTCACCACCTAAAATACCACGAGCCTCACTCTCAAGACCCTGCGTATCTGCCTGGTCAAGTCCACTCTGAGCAGCTCCATGTCCTATATCTTTTGCGTCGCCGCGGTCCACCCCCTTCCCGAGGTCGCCAGCATCCCGCTGCCCACTAGCAGCGCCTCCTGTTTGACTATCAACATGTCCCATTGCTCCTTCTTTCGCCCGGCTAGCCTCCCCAGCCACATGATCTCGAACCTGACCCATGGGACGCTCCTGACCATCCTCTCCACGAATCTTTGTTTCATCTTCGCGTGGGTGCTGCTTCACCCGAACATCAGTTCCCGGAACACGAGCCTCCAAAACTGGCGTTTCATTTTTGCCAGCGACGCGTCCACCTTCAGTTATGAATTGATCTTGGGGACCGGACTCGTCCACGCGGGCAAGTGCGTCGGGATCAGGTGCTATATGACCGGCAGCCTTCTGGGCAGTTTTGGCGAGAAGGTCGCGACCGATGAGAGAAAAGTCGGAGAGAAGTTTACGAACTTCCGAGTTGGTGAGGACAAGTGATAGGAGGGTACGGAGATGTCGTACAACTATTGAACTGATTGAAAAATCAGTGACGAAGGCAATAAAGATGACGAACCTTCTTGCGAACCATCAGTATCCTTTTCCCTATCAACCGGAGCTTCTGTACCGGTCACACCGCTTTTGATTCCCTCTTTATCAACTTCGCGAGTATGCCATACAAATTGTTGGAAGAGCTCATCGGCGTTCTTCTCTTGTACCATCAACCGTGCAGTTTCGATGATGTCCCGTGTGTCTTGAACGAGTTTCTTGCCTTCAGGAGAAAGCTTCTCCGCGTGGATTGGAGAGTGGTCGAGTACATATTGGAGAGTATGATCAATTTGAGCATTGGAGGGAAGGCGGCCCAGACGGAAGGCCTCGATGACACCATATAGGCGTATCTAGTAAAATGGTAAATTTAGGCGAATACTACAACTGAGGAAAACAAGTCTTAAAGTACCTTTCTGTCAACGTCTGCATCTTTAGCTTGTTTGTTAACTGGATCTACGACGGACCCAGCAATGGGTTTGTCGCTGATATCTTTGGGAGCAGGAGGAAGAGACATGATGAGAAAATGGGGGAAATTGGAGACAATTTGGGAACTAAAAGTGGTTTATAAAGGTTTGAGAAGGTTCGATGATGACATGGCGACGTCATAGTGTAGTGGTGCGGAAGCGATCGAATTCAAAACAGTGGTTGTGGTTTGAATACTACCGCAAAAGATTATTTCCTTTTCAAGCGAACGTGTTGTTGATCATCAATGATTGCCAAAATAAACAACAACTCTCTTCAAATCTTCATCTTTGCGTCGCCACAAATACAATATAACACTTCATAGGACGAAAAGGCCCCGAATAAGTGAGTTATTTCACGATTTTCGCGTTCGCAGTTCACACTTTTTTCCTTTGGCAGAAAACGTGGTCACTGCCCATGATGTCAATTATAATCATTAGAACCCGAGCACTCCACAACGGTCGAACTCCGCATCGTGTCAATGTATTTCAAGGCATTTTGAGGAAATATATATACAATACGATCCCTAATTTGATCTACAACCCCAATTTGTACCAAGCCTGATGTCTACTTTGAGTTCGGTGATCCAATTATTCGTCCAACTAAGCCTTTTCACATACTTTCTAGTGCCTTTGATAGGCCTCTGACGTAGTGCTAAGTGGAGAATCGAGAGAATCCATACGCTTAAGGGCTAGTTCGATAAGTACTCCAACTTTTATCACCATCGCTCCGTCATTCAACCCAATTTCCAAATCCCTAGATCCTCTGTTGTTCTTTTTCTTGGGTCCGAATTCCTTGAGTGGATTATCCCCCTACCTAACCTTCATAGGAGATTCGCCTCATTGAGAATTCGACGTACATTGACGCGCTTTTCACTCCTATCGTTCAAGTCCCTGTCATTCTTGCATAGTCAAATACAACCTTTACGTCAAATCCAAGCCTCGAACTGTATAACTAGCGTCAATCCCAGGCGACAACATCTACAATTTATTACCAAGCAAAGTACAATATTACCTCTTATCCCTATACTCTGACATATCCAAAATACATAATCTATTTTAGGAAAACGTTAATCTCGTCTCACAATATCCCCATAATCAAATACATCATAGTCGCCACATACCTTATATTCAAGCCTTATTCTTGATATAGGCTAGGTGTGGTCGCTCCTAGAGCAAGTCCGACACAACAAGTCCAAGAGCCCGGAGGAGGGGGCTCTATAAGCATCTGTGCGTAAAATTTTGTGCCATTCTCGCCGTCGCTTCGTTCATCTTCGTTTTCTGTATGGTCTGGGAGGCCTATAGCCGATGTCGCATGCTCTTTTGGATCCAGGCTCGGGGCTTTGGTGTAGCTGGAGGGTATTTGGCCAGAATCCCTTCTAGGGTGCTGAAGACTGTCGAATGTTATAAGCCTCTTGAATTACGTGGGATGTTGGATAAGGAGCTGTGTCATCGGGCCCCACGCATCCCTGTCAAAAGAGCTTATCCGGGGGTCTGACGTCAGAATCCAGAAAACCTCCGCGCAGCGGGACGGCTGTCCGCACTCCTCTGAAAGATATTAATAGTAATCACAGATTCATAGAATCAACCTCATCTATGGTTTACCTATTTGTGATAGTTTACCAAGAGTGGATAAAGCTAGCTTTATCCTCGTTGGATCGACTGACTCATTTATAGATCTGTTAGATTAGCACCGACATATAATCAAAGATAATCTTGAAATCTTGACATTGCACTACCATGATCCGTCTGCGGAATGGGAAGTTCAAAGATATCATCTCATGGAGTCACACCATTCTTCACTCCTTTTTTCCATCCTGTGAACGAATTACAGCCTGACAATTGGTATCTTTGTACAGCTCGACTGCGCACACAGTATACCGTACAATCTTCATAAATGCGGCTTGGGCCTGTTTATGGTCAGGACTACATCTTTGCACAAGGTTTGGTGGCGGGCTGTGTAACAAAAGAGCAGCCGGCAAATGCCGAAAAGCATCGCCATCCGGTCTGCGCTGCCACAATTACCACAAGTTGCCTGTTCAGGGAGCCTTCGGAAACCCATCGACTCTTCCACGATGTTCTGACATATGTACACACCGTTAGCCCGTCATACCGGGATACAGCTTCCCCTCTTAATACCGGGTACTGCACATACAGAAGCTGGGTCGTTCGGGTTCCTGCAACATCATTAGCGATTCGGAACCTGTCACCGACTGTATCGCTTTTCCATCTCGGTCGGCATAAGAACTCGCAGGTAGTTAACAATCCTGGCAACTACACAACCGCAGGATACCTATAAAAGCTCGGGAAAAAGCCGTCGTCATCCCCAAGAGATACCTCTTACTCAGAGTCATACTCAGCTTCCCCCCAGCTCTCCCTCCTCGATGACCGAATACGACTTCTCCCCCGAGGCATACCGACGTTTCAATGAGAACATGAACGGTATATCGAAGTGGGTCGACCAGACAGAGAAATATAGGTCCCAATTTGAGAATGCTGCAGCGCTTACCCCAGAGGGCAGGAAGGAGCACAGAGGTCGTTCGGGGAGGAAGAGAAGCTCCCGACAACCACCTCCTCCGACACTACCGATTCCGCCCCAACCTGGAATGATGTACGCGCCTCAGTACCCGGCCTCGCCCTATTCGGGCTCATCGTCTCAGAGGTTTGGATACTCCAGTGCTCCGGGCTCACCAGGACCGATGCCGCCGCCATCATTATATCATCAGCCACAGCAATATATGAGCCCTACACCTAGCTATGGTTATGGTGCACCACAACCGTATTCACCATACGGACACATCCAGGCATCACAGTCGTACAGTCATGGATCTTACCCCTTCCCACCATCACCACCCTATGGACAATCTATGGGAATGAGTGGCGAGAGTAGGATGGTGCCGGGATATATTGTCCTTCCTCAATCAAGTGGACGGAGTGGGAGTCATAGACGTCGGTCGATGTCATATGTCGTACGTTCCCCCGCTATCCAACCCCCATTCGATGCTCATCAAGGTTTTTTGACAAACAGTACGTCTAAATGACTTCAGGACACCAGTTTGAGGATCCATATTTCATACAAAAACGATAACACATTACTCTTCGGGAATGTCAATCACGCATGCGCAGCCAAATCGCATCGCCTTCCGGCACGTCACGAATTACTGCCGAAAGAATACACCGACGTTTTGTCGAGGGTACCTTTCTACGATGACATTTTTGTTATATCATTTGAGTCATTCATGACTCGCAAGATCAGACATTGATACGAGGACTTTTGTCACATAGTACTGTAATGACTTTTGTAATATATCTACCTACCTTCGTTTAACGCTCAATATAATGATATACTTTCGTTCATCCACTGATCCAGCTTCGGAAGTGCCGTTATTCGAAATCTGTTGTAACATATTGGGCCCATAGAAGATTCTTTGTAACATCGAACTTCATCAAGAGTTTGACTAGGAAAACGCTGACCCTACTTCCAAACTCTGTAGCGTCCGTTTGCTCTTCGGGGAAACTTTGGTCCTTGTTCCAACTCTGGTGTTTTCTTCCTGTCTGGGAGTCAAATAGAGCTCTCGCGCGTTACTAAAGATTCATTCCATGCCATTCGCGTGTGCCAATCGAAGCGCAAACTGATATCCTAATAAGGAACGATATTGAGTAGTGGCATAACCAATAACCAGCACGGTATGTTTATCCATGTTTGGCGCGTGGGTGTTCAACACGTCCACGTGCACTCATTTGGGCTTCACAACGTTTCAACGAGAAGCTGCGAAAAAACTTTCTGGTGAGTTGATGCCTTGTGTATTCTTCTACACCGTTCTCGCACTGTTTTTTTACCAATATATTTGCCTAGTAACACTTTATGCTATTGACTACGACATCTTTCGGAACTTGTCTGTCTTTTAGCAAATCCAATTTTGTTGTGGGGAATCAAAATTCGACATCATGGCCTATATACCGACACTCCTAGGAAATTCCTCGCCTATCGGCTACCTACCCACCGAAATCTTACTCCGCATTTTTGAATATGCATACATAGCAGCCCACCTCGAGTTTCCAGCCACCTTTCCCTGTTACGATGCCTTTAAAGCAGAGAAGGCATGTTTTTGCGATATGGGACTTGAAAAATACAACATAAATGTGATGGAGTCGCCTTTTGCTCTATTTCCAACTTCTGTCGCGTTGGTGTGCTCTCGTTGGGAAGAAATCATGCTACCTATCCCTGCTTTTTGGACACGTATACTTATCCACTTGGATGTTGAGGATTTCTCACCACGAAAAATCAGGCTGAGGCTCCATGCTTCTCGGGATCGACCTATCAGAGTTGTGGTTACTAGGACCTCATTCTCGGATACAGAGGGCTTGAAGGACATTGAGCGGTCTCGTATGATTCAAACTATCACAGCCCTCCGTTCGCATATTCACCGGTGCCAAAGCCTTCAGATCAAAGTTGTCCATAGTTCATCACTGCCTCGCCTATTCGCAATTCTACCACCTAAAATGCCTCACATTCAGGAACTAATATTGGAGAGCTGGACTAATAGTGGTCGCCCAAAAGTGCAGCCTTATTCTCAATCTGATCATGGCGACTCTATCGACTGGGGAAAGTTGAATACTATTACGATTGATGGATGGAATTTCGCCGAGCTATACAGTTGTACACCCTCTCCCAACCAACAAATCTTCTCGAAGTGTCATTCGCTTGCCATAAAATTTGGTGGGGATGGGCTTTCATCGAGTAATATCAAAAGATTAATCGGGGGTTGTTCTCTCCGAAAGTTTGAAGTTGACTCAGTTGACTTCACAGGGGAGGATGAATTGCCACGAAATACATTGATATATTTTTTGACAGTGAGAAATCTGAATGCAGAAGCCACAGCAATAATGCTAGGTGTTTTTCATTGTGTTCACGAGTTAACGATCGATAATTGTCCATCGACCTTGATCACGGAAATACCCAGCCCACCTGCCTACTCACTTGCGTTGGTGCTACAAAATATTAGCTCAGACCAGGACCTTACCGGCTTCGTACGGTTATGGGACGGACGTTTTCTCGATGTGATAGCGTGCGCTGGATTTAATGACGATGTTTTGCATTTAATGGCGACGATGAGTATAAATGGCAGTGATCCCTACGGACCCCACACATATTTGCTGGAGCAACTGATGATCGCTGACTGCCACAACTTCACGGCAGGCGCGTTGAAACACTTTGTCGATAAAAGCACTGGGAGTTTTGAGTGGCTGAAGGTCGAAAAATGTAGATTTCCCCTCCCGGAGGATGATTCTAGATGGTTTCAGGAGCGGCTTTACGAGTTTTCGTGGAAAACCTCCAGTGCTTTAGCACCATAGCAATTGTATTTACACACGGGTCTTTAGCCAGGATCGTGCAAATCCAAAATGATGATAGACAACGTTACATAACAGTTGTTATTGATTCTGACGTCAATCCTTTCCCCTTCTAAATAGAATTCAAAATTCCTGTTCATAAATCCCAGCCTTACCCCTTGACGGCCTGAATGTCTCATTGTCTTCAAATTTGTTTGTGTGACCGCTTCAGTCAAACTCAGGTTGATCCACATTTGAGGATATTAGGCCTTTGACGTGCTGTTAACCCATCTTTCTTGAAAAGGGTTTATGTAGGTACTTAATCATACACCCCAGATTAAACATTCTATGCTACTTTCTCGTGTGAGGACCACTAGGACTCAAGCCATGTGGGTAAGTCATATCTTGCAAGCCTATGATGTCTGCACCCATCGGCACGCTAACTTCCCATTGCAATACGAGATTAAGCCTCGTCTGTGGTGGGATGGAGCACATCCAATTTAAATATCCATCCTTGCCTAATGATGGACCATCTACTCCCTGTTCGTTTGCACTATGCCACCGCGCAACTACTCCCCGCGATACTTGCACGTCTTTTTCACTCATTGGGTCGGTAGGAAGTCCTGGGTTTATTAATTTGACTGCGATAGCGGAGTCTTGGGACACAGGGATTTGTTCGATGACCTTGACGTTGTGGGCCGGTGTAGATTTTGTGTTGAATAGAGTAATTGTTTGGGATAGCGTTTGAGTGTTAGTTTGATTGTAGAAGCCGCTCTTGGAAGATTTTGTGATACGTGGGTGATAAGTGACCCGGATTGATGGATCAAGGCTAAATTGAAGGAATGGATCAGCTACATACAGAGGAAGCGACTGTTGAACGTACCCCAGAGAACAATCGAAAGTTTCCCCAGCGCTAACAGAAGGGAGGGTGGTTTTGGAGATAAAACTACCGTCTATATAGACATTCACATCCCCTTGTAATAATGTATATTCGGAGGCATTCTTGATTTTGGCCTAGGAAAAAGTTAACTTAGCGGGGACGAACGTCCTTCGGGAGTCCAAACGTACATTCAGGTACATCCTTGCATCCATTTTCGGTACGCATACCCATGACATGGTGGCATCGAGGTGGAGTTGAGTGATGGTTGCATTGTGTGCTACTCCATCGCTCGGGATGGTAAGTAATCCTGGTACTTCGAATGTAGCGCTAATATTCCCCTTCGATGAGGCATTTATTTCGGGGGGATATGAGGTCCTTTTCCTGCGAGATCTACGTTGGAGTTCTGGGAGCTCTGACACCACAATAACTTCTGGTGAACGACTTCTAGAGCTGTAGCTCCGTGGTGACATCATCACCATAGGGGGTATGCGTTGCAATGGCACTATCTCTGGACCGCCGTAACCCACTGTAGTAGGGAGCGGAGGCGGCGGCGGCTCATAGATGGACAAATTCCATGGACGAAGTGTTGGGAGGCCAAGACCAAATGTTGGGGTTGCGGTCTCAAGGGATACAGGAATATTTGTCCAATCCTATCGAAACCATGAGCACGACTGAGTACCAAACATCCAGAGGGGGTTACCTCTCCGGTATCCTGCCTGATTGCTGCCTTATAAATCAACTTCACCTGCTTTTCTTTAGCTTGCATATCAATGCGTATATCATACGACGCATCCCACGACGCGCCATGTACAGCTTCAAAGCATGACATTAGCTACGTCACAGTAACACGACCAAATTGAAGCGCACCATAAATTAGCGCGATCTCCACTTCGCCTTCCGAGTCTGCAAAAACTCCAATTACAACGCGAGGTCCTGGTTCATTGTCGGCAGCGGTTTCCCAAAGCTTTTCATTCTCAACAGTTATCTCTTCCTCAATTTCTGCCAACTTCTGCTCCAGTTCTAACAGCCGTTCATCCAACTTTTCGGTTGTGGTATCATAATTCATCACAACCTCTCTGACCTTGGCCATGTCAATATACTGAGCATTCAGCGTAGTAAGATATGCTTCAACCGACTTAATAGAGTTCTTGCACCGCTGAAGCGCCTTCGAGGTCCGTATCTTCTTTACCTGAAGGGCCTTGAGAGCTGGGGACGTTAATGGCGTGGTGGGTTCGGGAATTTGTGAAATAGTAACATCATGAATAATCGTAGTCCCTCGGCCCTCTACTCTGGAAATAAAGGACTGATGAGCCATCTAGGGAAAAGTACAGAAGTATTTTAAACGTCTACCTGAGTGAACCTTGGTCGAGGACATTGGGCAATCCATTGATAACGACCTGGTTCTGTCCCATCTGGACCTTGAATGTGAAGATGCGGGTGATCTCCGCCCGCCCCGTATACACGCTCACTCCAGTAATTTTGCTGGTGTCTACAGATGTGAGTTCGATCGTGTGAGCCGGCTGGGATAGTGGCGGTATAGCCGTTATGGCACCAGCATTTTCAGTTGATTTGGTCATGTTTCAAACGTTGGGTTCCACAAGACGATGATCGCTCTTGGGGTTTTTTCAAGCCCTCAAACAACCTTTATTTTATCTAATTAGTGGGCGCTTCTGGTGGGGCTGAGTATCCACTCATCCTGAAAAAGAATGTCAGATGATATATACGTAGTGATGAGCGCCGAAAATGGATCGCACAGATTATTGAAGCTAGCCATATTCATAATGATAGTTCCCACAAGTTCCGAAGATGGAATGCCGTCCTCGAGTCATCCTTGATTTAAAAAATGGGTAGTAGCTGTGTGTGTTTCTTACCGAGACCAGTAGGAGCACAAGGCTGATCACTTAGGGATTACCCACATTCTCCAATCAAAGCGCAAGTCTAGTATCAATAGAGCTTGTGAATCCATGTTTATATTTCCTTAGTTCGCCTATCGACGTGTGTACTATGAGGCAAAGTATATCACATATAGAGATACAAGACGTACATTAGTGAACACAGTTACCACATCTTCTTTTGGGGCCGCAAGAGCTGTGTCGAGAGTTTGTGGCCGCTCCTCTTTTGAGGCAATGGTTGGAAAACGTTCTTGACAATTGGCGGCTGGATCCTGGTGTATCAGCCCAACACTTCAATATTTCTTCCCAGCCCTTTAGCTAAGGTCCAAATCCTATGCTTCGTAGCAACTGTAATCTTGTTTATTTGTGCTAGATGCGTAGCTGGAGAAAAGCCTTAACCCTCATTTTTGTTACCATAAATACAATTTGGACTTAGACCAACAAATCCTGTTCGGGAATCAAGCCCAAAAATCGGATGTTACTGGATGGAGTCCACGACAGGATCGTGTACCAATCGAAGTGCAAACCAATACTCTCATAAGGAGCGGTATTGAGTAGTGATACACACAGAGAGCACGCTGCCGTTAATTACCACGGTATGTTTATCCGTATTTGTCGCATCACGCGTGGGGCGCGTGTTCAACGCGTCCACGTGCACTCATTTGAGCCAACCGTTTCAACATTGCCAATTTACCAAAGTTCCTAGTACATTCAAGAGGGAGCCACAAGAAAGCTTTCTGGTGAGTTGATGTCTAATGTATCCTTTTACATTTTTTTCGCATTCTTTTTTTTACCAACATATTTGCTTAGTAAATCTTTTTTTTTGACTACGACATCTTCCAGAAATATGTCTACCCTTTTAGCAAATCCGATTTCGTTTTAGAGAATCGAAATTCGACATCATAGCCTGTATATCAACACTCCTAGAAAATTCCTAACCTATCAATGATCTGCCCGCCAATATCTTACTCCGTATTTTTGAATATACATGCATAGCAGCCCACCTCCAATTTCCAGCCACCTTTCCCTCTTACGACGCCTCGAAAGTGGAAAAGGCATGTTTTTGCGATGCGGAGCTTGAGGGCGGAGATAGTTGCAACCAAGATGTGATGGGGTCGCCTCTCGCTCAATATCCGACTTCTGTAGTGGCATCGGTCTGCTCCCGTTGGGAAGAAGTTATGTTACGCGTTCCTGATTTTTGGACATATCTCGTCATCAACCTGGACGCTGACGACTTCTCACCGCGAAGGCTTGGGCTGAGGTTCTCTGCCTCTCGGGATCGACCCATCAAGGTTCTCATTACTAGGACCGTAGTGTCATATACAGAGTGTCTGAAGGATATTGAGTGGTCTCGCATGATTCAAACTATCACGGCTCTCTGTTCACATGTTCACCGGTGTCAAAGCCTCCAGATCAAAGTTGTCCACAGTTCGTCGCTGCCTCACCTATTAGCATTTCTACCATCAAACATGCCTCTTATTCAGGAGCTGATATTGGAGAGCCAGATTGATAGTGGTCGCCCGGAAATACAGCCATATTCCCAGATCAACGCCAATCGTGCAACTGCTCACTTGATCGACTGGGGGAGATTAACAACTATCGTGATTGATGTATGGAACTTTTTCGAGATTTACAGTTTTAACCCTACTCCCAGTCAACAATTCCCCTCGAAATGTTATTGGCTCTCCATAAAATTTGGTGGGTACGGATTCTCGGCAAATAATATCACAAGACTGATCGAGGGTTGTTCTCTCGGACGCTTCGAAGTCAACTCAGTCGCCTTCACGGCCGGAGATGAATCTCAACAAGGTTCATCCATTGAGTCAATCGTACTTAGAAACCTCAATGCGGAAGTTACGGATATAATGCTAGGTATTTGTCCTGAGATTCAGGATTTAACGTTTGATAACTGCCCATCAACGTTGATCACAAAAGTACCCAGCACATATGTGCTGGGACTACAAAATATTAGCTCGGGCCAGGACTTCGGCAACTTTGTGCAAATGTGGGACGGACTATGCTTCTTTGTGATGGCGTGCTCTGGATTCGATGACGATGTTTTGGATTCGATGGCGAGGATGAGTGGGGATGACGCATATTCCTACCTATTTGAACTGGAGCGTCTGGTTATCATCGACTGTCACAATTTCACCGCAGGCGCATTAAAACAGTTTATCGACAAAAGGGTCGGGAGGCTTGGATGCCTATCGGTTCAAAAATGTGGATCTACCCTCCCTGAAGATGATTTTACATAGTTTGAGGAGCGGGCTGATGGGCATGTGTACTATTTTCTTATGGTAAATGCTGGTAATGTTGTTCCGGCCGAGGCCGAGGCAGTGTGCTGCTTACCATCACTCGAAGTTTATCTTCAAGGTTCAAACCCAAAAACAAAGTCACTTTCCGTTCCATATTGCAAATAACGCAAATAGTGCCTCAGTATTCAGGCAACCCCTCGTCCAAACGAGTGTTCAAGAATAAACGCATTCAATCTTCAATGTTTCAACGCCAATCCTTGTGAGAAGCCGGTCCACATAGAAGAAATATAAACTATGAAGAAGCAAACTAGTGAACCTTCAAGAGGCTTCAACTCGCGGGGACAAAGGGGATAATTTAATTTCTGAATATTTGACCCCAATGTATGTGCACTTAAAGTTAATTTAGTATTTAATGATTGTTGTCGTGTTACGCCAATGTACCGCGTTCATGTGGCAAAAAAGGTTAGTGCCGACGCCGTCGGGAATTCTTCAAGTCTGATTTGGCGAAATACTGAATGAAAATTTTAACGCGCCCAAGAACACATTTAAATCAACCATAATCCATTCAACATTTCCTAACACTTTCAAGAGGGAACCACAAAAAAACTTCCTGGTGAGCTGCATGTATTCATGGATTGTTTTTGCACCACTTTTTGACTAACATATTTGCGTAGCAACTGTTTCCACCGACTTCAACATCTTTTGGAAACTCGTCTAAGTCTAGCAAAGCAATTGTTGTTTTAGGGAATCAAAACTCAACATCATGGTCTATACATCAACACTCCTAGGAAATCAGTCGTCCATCAATGACCTACCTCCCGATATCTTACTGCGCATCTTCAAATACGCATATGTAGCAGCCCGCCGCCAAAACGCATTCAATTTTCCCTGCCGCGAAGCGCCGTGTAAAGCAGAAAAAAAATGTTTCTGCAATGTAAAACCTAACGACAGATATGGTTGGGACCAGAAGGTGACGCGATCGCCTGTTGCTCAATTTCCGACTTCCGTAGCACTGGTGTGCCCTCATTGGGAAGAGATTATGTTACGCGTTCCTATTTTTTGGACACGTATTGTTATCCACCTGGATGCCGATGATTTCTCACCGACAAAGCTTGGGCTGAGGCTCTGCGCTTCTCAGGATCATCCTATTGAAGTTGTTATTACCAGGACCTCGTTCTTGGATACAGAGGGCGCAAAGGATATTGAGCAGTCCCGTATGATTGAAATCATTACGGCTCTTCGTTCGCATGTTCACCGGTGTCAAATCCTCCAAATTGAAGTTGTTCACAGCTCGTCGCTGCCTCGCCTGCTAGCGCTTTTACCCCC
Source organism: Collybia sordida (assembly GCA_037014335.1). NCBI lineage: Eukaryota > Fungi > Basidiomycota > Agaricomycetes > Agaricales > Clitocybaceae > Collybia > Collybia sordida. The sequence continues at coordinate 438,232 of JAYKXK010000002.1, forward strand.
CAAAATGCCTCACATTCAAAAGCTTGTACTGGAGAGCCATATTGATAGTGGTCGACCCAAAGTACAGCCCTATTCCCAAGCCGAGGCTGACCTCACCCGCTCGATCGACTGGGGGAAGTTGGATATTATTACCATTGATGGGTGGAACCTTGCCGAGCTCTACAGCTGTACACCCACTCCCAACCAACCAATCTTCCCAAAGTGCAGTTCGCTCTCCATAAAATTTGGCGGGGATGGATTCTCATCAAATAATATCATAAATTTGATCGAGGGTTGTTATCTTGAAAGCCTTGAAGTTGACTCGGTTGCTTTTACGGGGAATGGTGAATCACAGCATGACTCAACGATTGGTTCATTCACTCTGAAGAACTTGAGTGCGGAAGTCACCGCAATAATGCTAGGCGTCTGTTCTCAGATTGAAGAGTTAACAATCGATAACTGTCCGTCGACCTTGATCTTGGGACTACCTAACGCACCTGCGTTGTACCTGGAAAACATTAGCTTAGGCCAGGGGTTGATTGGCTTCGTCGGAAGGTGGGGCGGAATGTACTTCAGTGTGACCGCATGCCCTGGATTTGATGACAATGTTTTGCATTTGATGGCGATGATGAGCGAAGGAAACGACGAAGAAGATTTCCCCTTATGTGGATTGCAGAGTCTGGATATCATAGACTGCCACAATTTCACGGTAGGCGGGTTGAAAAATCTGGTCGACAAGAAATACGGGATGCTCGAGAGCTTGACGGTTCGGAAATATGGATCCACCCTCCCTAAGGGTGACATTCGGTGGTTTCAAAAGCGCGTTTCTGAGTTCTCATGGCGATGACTTCAGCCCCGTGACAATTGCATTTACACATGGGTCTTTACTATTTAGCCAGGACCATGCAATCCAAATCATATACGACGATATACAAGATTAATAGTCATAATTGATTCTTATATCCACTCCCCTGCTAAATAGAATACAAAATTCCTGTTCATGCATCCTAACTTTACCCCCCAAGGCTTGAACATCATCTTCAAAACTATAACAGCAAGAGATCACGCACAAACAATCCCCAACACATCAGTTCTTTGGACTTCCTCTCAAGTTTCAACCGCTTCCAATCTAAATCCGCTACGAACTGGGAGTAGGGCTCTTCACCTTTGGGCACTCTTTATCAGTACATATTGGCAAGAATACTTGTGATAAAATAGGGTATACCTCGGTAAGTCAATGTCATGTGTCCATTTTAACTTCTGTTTAGTGCCAACGATTTGCCCCTACTTAGTTGTCACCGAGGAGCACCAGCTAAAACATCAAGCTTTTGACGCCTTTTGACCTCAATCCTTAAAGATTGAAACTATGGCACCTACATATATACCCTTAGGATTTCGCCCGCCCATAATGGACTTGCCTAATGAAATCCTACTCATCATTTTCAAATTTGCATATGTAGACGCACGACGTTTAATTCCACACATCCCTTGTTATAAGGATGCCTGTCAGGCGGGGAGTGCGTGTTTTTGTGAGAAGACATACACCCTGCTCGCCCATAAAACAGCCTCTCCTTTTATCCAATTCCCGTATTCCCTAGCGTTGGTGTGCACTCGTTGGAAGGAAATCATGCTGGGCTTTCCTAGTTTTTGGACTTGCATTATTATCCCCATAGATGTCGAGACCAACAACACCTTCTCAGCACTTGACCTTGAGAGTCAGCTTTCCGCCTCCGGTGATCGACCAATTGACATTGTGGTCACTAGAACTTCGTTTGTAGATGTAGTGGGGTTGAAGGATGTAGAGCACCTCCGCATGTCCCAGATCATCACGACACTTCGCTTGCATCTTCATCGCTGTCGTACCCTGCGAATCGAAACCGTCCACAGCTCATCACTCCCCCGGCTGTCCGTCACCCTCCCCGCTCATATGCCTCACATTCGGGAGCTATCGTTGGAGAGTCACGTTGATAGCGGTTGCCCGAAGGTGCAGCCATATTCTCAAGCTGATGATATGACTTCGATCCGTTGGTGCAGTTTAAGGATAATTGCAATCGACGGATGGAATTTCACCGAGATTTATGATTGTGTGCCCAGCCCTAGTCAACAAATCTTCTTAATGTGTTCTTCAGTGTCCGTAAAATTCGGTGGGGAAGGACGTTCATCCAATTGCCTCAGAAGATTGGCGGAGGAGTGCTTGATGATGTCTCTTCAGGTTGACTCCGTCGACTTCACCCAAGGAGATGCCTCACAGGAGTATTCATTTGTTCCTTCCTTGACGTTGAAAAACCTCAGTGCAGAAGTCACGGGTGTTATGTTACAGGTTTGTGACTTTGCGACCGAATTGACGGTCGACAACTGTTCAGCAACCTTAACTGAGGGGATAACTTGGTCAAAAGTGCTATCCCTGAAAAACATCGGTCCTGACCAAGGTCTGGAAAACATGTTACAAATTTGTAGTGGAGCATGCCTTATTATGGATATGTGCCCTGGTTTTGACGATAATATCCTAGCAATGCTGGGCACAACAAATGAAGACACTCAGGACTCTTATCTAGACGGCACCGACAAGTTGTTCATCAGTGGATGCCATGGTTTTACGGTGGACGCATTGAAAGAATTGGTTGAATTTCGAGCTAGGAAAAATATGATGCTTGCGGATCTGATTGTGCGTGGGCATGGATCTGACCCCTCTATGGAAGATATTCAGTGGTTCAAGAAGCGGATTACCGACCAATTCCTGTGGTTCAATTAACAATGACAACATTCGCACATGGGCCTCCGCACCACATGTACAACCAATATTGTAGTATTTTTTCGAGCGTACAAAACGAGATTGATAATTTCTTGATCCTGAGTGCGAATGATATATTCTCATAAAATCTGTCTCCTGAGCGAGGGCTATATACTGCCCTACATAATTGTGCAAGAGAATGCATTTTTCCGGGTCCATTTGACCATTATTTTTGTAACATACCCCAATTGAAAAACACATATTTAACTCCATCCTATGTAAAGCTTTTTTAACGGGTGCTTTTTGAATTGGTATTGACGTAGTAAGATAAACCCTTGACTCTAATCTGAACTCAGGATGAACGAACTATTTTTAAGTTTTAACCATGGTGCACAATTTTTCTTTCAGCGGAGAAACCAGACATACCATTTGTGTTCCTAAGGAGTCCGAATAATCCAGCTTCCGCATACACAGTAGCCAGCGTCAGAAAGTGAAGTTGTATGTCGGGATAATGGGTTGATGGTGTCATTGTGCACATATGTCAGAACATCGTGAAAGTTCAAAGAGTCGACGTGTTTCCAAAGGTTCCCTGAACAGTGAACAAGCAGGTTATAGCTACTGAAGCAGAGAAAATCAGATGGCTGGAAACAATGTTTTGGCTTGGGTTAAGGGAGGCTGATCATTCACATCCAAACTCGGACCTGCTGTGTTTGCAATGGCTCATAAAAATCAGTATTATGTGCACTCAGTCGGCCAGGTAGGTGACGCAATGGATTGTTACAGTCGGGGGGCCTAACGCCACACTAGCAACTGGATGGGACCTGGCGATTTTTGGCACCCAGATCCAACTTCGGAAGTGCCAAGTTTTGCTAGTAATGCAAGATAAGATGAGAATTTTTAATCGGCGGGCTATGGTATATAATTTATCATAAACAATCCCAAACACATTCTTCGAAGTCCGAACCAACCGTTATGCCCGTTGCCAATTTTAAAACTGCTATGAATTAGGGTTCCTCATCATCAACCACTTTTTTTTAGTACGTTTTTGAACCTGACTCCTTGCGATAAATAGTCTGGTGAGTCAATGTCATGTATCCGCACTGTTTTGTGCCAACGTATTGCCTCTAGTCGTGGTCACTGCGGCAGCTAAAGCCTCGAGCCTTCAACGCCCCCCAATCCCAATCCTTGGAGATTGAAACTATGGCGCACACATATATACCCCTAGGATCTCATTCGCCCATCATGGACCTGCCTAATGAAGTCCTGCTCATCATCTTCAAATTTGCATATGTAACAGCACGACGTTCAATTCCGTTTGATTTTCCCTGTGACGAAGAGATTTGTTGGGACGGAAATCCGTGTTTCTGTGATGTAAGACCTGAGGAAGAATACACTCCAATGAATACGATATCCCCACCTTTTACTCCATTCCCATATTCCCTGGCGTTGGTGTGCCCTCGTTGGAGGCAAATCATGCTGGGTTTTCCTACTTTTTGGACGCGTATCATTATCCCCATAGATGACAACAACACCCCCTCGTCGCTTGACCTTGACCTTCAACTATGCGCCTCCGGTGATCGGCCAATCAATGTTGTGGTTACTAGGGCTTCGTTCCAAGATGTAGCGGGCTTGGAGGACGCCGAGCAGCTCTGCATGTCCCAGATTATCACGACACTTCGCTCGCATCTTCACCGTTGTCGCACCCTCCGAATCAAAACCATCCATAGCTCATCACTCCCCCGGCTGTCCGTCATTCTGCCCGCTAATATGCCTCACATTCGGGAGCTATCGTTGGAGAGTTGCATTGATAGCGGTTGCCCGAAGGTACACCCATACCGTCAGGATGAAGATATAGCTTCAATCCATTGCTGCAAATTGAACACAGTTGCGATCGATGGGTGGAATTTCACTGAGCTTTGTGATCGCGTGCCTAACCCTAGTCAACAAATATTCTCAGTGTGTTCCTCCATCTCCATAAAGTTCGGTGGGGAAGGACATTCATCCAATTGCATTAGAAAGGTGGTCGAGGAGTGCGATATTGGAAACCTTTGGGTTGACTCCGTCAATTTCACGCAAGGAGATGACTCACAGGAGGATGCAGGGCTTTTTATGTTTACACTGAAAAATCTCAGTGCAGAAGTTACGGGTGTAATGTTACGGGTTTGTGACTTTGCGATGGATATAACGATCGATAACTGTTCAGCAACCCTAACTGAGGGGATAACCCGGTCAAACATGTTATCCCTGAAAAATATCGGTCCTGACCAAGGTCTGGAAAACATGTTCCAACTTTGTAGTGGACGGTACCTTGCTGTGGGTATGTGCCCTGGTTTTGATGATAATATCCTGACAATGCTGGGCACGACGAATGAAGGCACTCAGGAATCTTATCTAAACGGCACAGAAAACTTGGCCATCAGTGGATGCCATGGTTTCACGGTGGACGCATTGAAAAGATTGGTTGAATCTCGAGCTAGGAATGATATGATGTTCGGTAATCTGTTCGTAGGTGGGCATGGGTCTTCCCTCTCTAAGAAAAATATTCGGTGGTTCCAGGACCGGGTTACTGGCAAATTCAACTGGCTCAATTGATACAAATTACATTTGCATAAGCGTCTACACACCATATATACAATCGGTATCATAGTATTAGTTTAGTGTATGCAGAATTAACAATTTCTTAATCCTGACCGATAAAGATAGAATCGCATAACAAATCTGGATGGACGTAATCAAAGACTCCTATGGATTGATTGATAGTGCCAGGTATTCCACAGCGATACTCAAAGCATCTTCATTTTATGTACAAAATTTTCCTCGAGTTCGTCGCGTATATCAATAACTAGTCTGGTATTGAGTTTAATCCCAATTCTTGATTTTCATAGTTCCATGTTCCTGAAAATTCGTGTGGAACTAAAGTCTTTGCTTAGACACGGAGACGAAAAGGTACGCCAAAAGGGACTTACTTTGAACGCATTCTGTAATCAAGCAAAACCGTTTGTCAAAGTTAGCTTCTTCAAAGTGTAGCGATAAGCACACCTTCAACGTGTGTGGTTCGTATTTAACTCCATGCTATGTAAAATATTTTTAACGGGTGCTTTTTGAGTTGGTATTGACATAGCAAGATAAACCCTTGACTCTTTAAGTGCACTCGGTCAGCCAGGCAGGTGATGCAATGGAAATAGTTGTTACAATCGGGGGGCCTAACGCCACACTAGCAACTGAATGAGACCAGACGATTTTTGGTACCTTCGGAAGTGTCGGGTTCTGCTAGTAACGCAAGATAAGATAATAATTTTTAATCGACGGGCTATGGTATATAATTATAAACAATACCAAACACATTCTTCAAAGTTTGAACCAACCGTTGCGCCTGTTGCCAATTTGAAACTGCTATGAACTAGGGTTCCTCGTCGTCAACCACTTTTCTTTAGTACGTGTTTTGACCTAAATCCTTGTGATCAATAGTCTGGTAAGTCAATGACATGTATCTGCATTGTTTTGTGCCAATGTGTTGCCTATACTAGTAGTAGTCACTGTCACTGCCGCCGCGCAGCTCAAGCCTCGAGCCTTTTACGCCCCCCATTCTCGGTCCTTGGAGATTGAAACTATGCCACATACACATGTTTCCTTTGGGTTTCGCTCGTCCATCATTGACTTGCCTAATGAAGTCCTACTCATCATCTTCAAATTTGCATATGTGGCAACACGACGTCTAATTTCGTCCAATGATTATTATCACAAAAGGGCCTGTCTGGTTCAAAGAAGGTGTTTCTGTGATATAGCACCTGAGGAGACATGTACCCTGATTGTGGAAAAGATGACCCCACCTTTTACCCAATTCCCATATGCCTTAGCGTCGGTTTGCTCTCGTTGGAGGGAAATCATGCTGGATCTTCCCATTTTTTGGACCCTTATCATTATCCCCATAGATGCCGATGCCGACGCTATCTTCTCATTGCCCAACCTTGAGCTTCAGCTTTGTGCCTCCCGTGATCAGCCAATTGATGTTGTGGTCACTAGGATTTCGTTCGAAGATGTAGCAGGCCTGAAGGATGTCGAGCAGTTCCGCATGTCCCAGATCATCACAGCACTTCGCTCGCATCTTCACCGTTGTCGTACCCTCCGAATCGAAACCGTCCATAGCTCATCACTCCCCCGGCTATCCGTCACCCTCCCCGCTAATATGCCTCACATTCGGGAGCTATCGTTGGAGAGTCGCATTGATAGCGGTTGCCCGAAGGCACACCCGTACCGTCAAGTTGAAGATATAGCTTCAATCCATTGCTGCAAATTGAACACAGTTGCGATCGATGGGTGGAATTTCACTGAGCTTTGTGATCGCGTGCCCAGCCCTAGTCAACAAATATTCTCAGAATGCTCTTCGATTTCCATAAAATTTGGCGGGGAAGGTCATTCATCTAATTGCATTAGAAAGTTGATCGAGGACTGCCCTCTTGAATCCCTTCACGTCGACTCCGTCAATTTCACGCAAAGAGATCACTCGCAGGGGCATTCGAATCTTCGTATCTTCACACTACGAAACCTCAGTGCAGAAGTCACGGGTGTAATGTTACAGGTTTGCGACTTCGCTACAAGACTGACAATCGATAACTGTTCAGCAACCCCAACTGAAGGGACAACCTCGTCAGATGAGTTAACCCTGGAAAACATCGGCCCCGACCAAGGTCTGGAAAACATGTTATATATTTGTCGTGGAACACACCTTGTTGTGGATAAATGCCCTGATTTTAATGATGATATCCTAACAATGACGGGCACAAACTCTTGTCTAGCGACGGCGTCGACTTTGTACATCCATGGATGCCATGGTTATACAGTGAATGCATTGAAAGAATTGGTTGAGTTTCGAGGGAATGATGCGATGTTCCATAATCTGAGCGTACATAGGAGTGGGTTCTTCTCTGAAAAAGAGCTTCGGTGGTTCAAGAAGCGGGTAGATGGCAAAGTCGACTGGTATGATTGATAAAACTTACATCTGCATAAGCTCCTACACACTAAATATACAGTCGGTATCGTAGTATTAGTTAAATGTGCGCAGAATTAACAATTTCTTGATCCTGATCGACTAAAGTAAAATCTCATAAATCTGGATGGACGTAAAATAAAGACTCCTATGGGTTAAGAGGACTAGGTATTCCACAGCGATGCTCAAAACATCTTCATTATATATACAAATTTGCCCTCGAGTTCGTCGCGTATATCACTAACTAGTCTAGTATATAGTTTAATCCCAATTCTTAATTTTCATAGTTCCATGTTCCTGAAAATTCGTGTGGAACTAAAGCCTTTGCTTAGACACGGAGACGAAAAGGTACGCCGAAATGGACTTACTTTGAACGCATTCTGTAATCGAGCAAAACCGTTTGTCAAAGTTAGCTTCTTCAAAGTGTAGCGATAAACCCACCTTCAACATGTGTGGTTCGTGGCCTGCCCCACGAGCAATACATTCATGTAAGGCACGATCATAGTACTAAATATAAAGAGATCAACCTTTCGAGAAATACGTGAATCAGTCACCAAGTAAATACCTCGCGAAGCATGTCTTTGTAGTCAGGATGCGCACATTTCTCTATGATAAGGGGTGCGCGCTGTCGTGGTGATAGACCACGCAGATCTGCGAGGCCTTGCTCGGTAACGATAATATCTAAGTCGTGTTCTAGATGATGGAGTTAGGGATGAGCAGAAGGAGAGGGGGAGGTGATGTGACGTTACCTGTCTGGTCTATATGCGATGCGAATGGCACAATGCAGCTTATCCCAGTAGGATCTGTTTTTGTGGGCCGACTACACCAGGGACGAGTTGAAATACCGAATGTGAATTAGAATCTGGGAAGACTAACCTCGATGGCGTATGCATAATAGATAGCTTAGCGTTGCGCAGAAAATCGGCTGAGCCACCAATTCCATTCAACATTCTGTGATAAATGTCAGCTCCGTATAATGTTCAAACCGACTATCCCCACTTGCCTAGATCCTAAAGCGTTGGTCGAATTAGCGTGTGCATACTAGACAAAAAATAGTGTTTAATTTGGTATTGGCAAGACTGTTCTGGAAAAGGGGACTTACAATGTCAACTTCAAGAGGCGTATTCATGGCGATAATACCGAGACGGCGAATGATTTCAGGAGAGTTGGCTACTTGTTGGGATCGAAGCATCAGGCGGTCTTTGTAGTCAGCCCAATCTAGATAGGCGGAAAGTAAGAATCAGATTTATTTCTGGATGTCGGAGGCACAACATACGTTTATAGAAGTGGTCAAATCTTAAATTTATACAAAAAATAATATGAGAATGGGCTCAAATGAAACGATATTTGTGACGTACCCTTCAGGTGAGAACTTGACGCTGGTAGCAGTCGCAAAAGAGAGTTTCCCAGAATCAAAGAAGCGGATAAATGTATCTAGAACTCAGTTGGTGGATACGTCGACGAAAAATTTTAGAAATTATCAAACCTTGAAGTACTTCGGTCCATACTTGAACTTTTTCAAATGGGCCTTCTGCCAGTCCACCGATAATTGAGTTTGCTACATTTCCGATGCCTGACTGGAGAGGGAGTAGAGATTTGGGTAAACGACCCGCGGATACTTCTTCGGACAAGAAGTCAATGAGATGAGAGGCGATTGCTCTGCTTTCATCGTTCTGTTTTGAGGCCATTTCAGTGTCGTGAACACATTACAAACCAGAGTCCGAACCTCAGGGGCATTGGCACCAGTATTATCCGGTTTGCGGGACTCTACAATGGCGACAACACGATCTGTATCGATAGGCACTGCCGTACCTCCGATCCGGTCCTGAGGGTGCCTGATGAACTTTTTTGAGGTTATAGACGTGTGTAATATAGGAACGAATATTTGGCGACGTACATACGGCAAACGATTCGGGGGGAGGAAAGATTGGTTGATATCATGAAGACCTTCTAAGTTAGGGATGAGAGTGTTGACTTCAATGATGATCTTTTCCGCGGATTGCAAAATCTCAGGAGTTGCACCGACGGATGCACCTGTGATGTGTGAGGGCTATATATCACGAATGACGTATACTATTTACCGGGTATAATATGCCCCTCTTCGGTGATTGCGGTAGCTTCCACGATAGCCCAGTCCAAGGGCTTCTTCGGATCTCCGTGCTTCTTGTGGAGATTGTAGTATCCATAGGTCAGGTCTTGCGGAAACACTGCTCGTTATGAAATAAATAAATGAAATCTTCCCTAGGGCCCAATTCTCACTTGATAGATGTTTGTCTGCGAAATCGATGCGTCCAGCATTTATTCCCTTCGAGACCTCCTTCCCGACTTGGTGAGGATAACGTCGGGCAATCCTTCATAAAGTCAATTCTAAACATTGATTGCACATAATTAAAGATACTCACATGTCCAAGCGTGCCCATCGGTCCTCAATCTCAGGTCCTACAGAAGCCCCGACGAAAAGATTGAATTTCTTCTTAGTCTTCGGATCGGCTTGTAAATTATTGGATTCTATGTGATCTGCAATGGCCTGGTGCAATTGTTATAAACAATCTCGTAATATGAATCCTTTGAACTCACTGCAGGTACGTTCTTGGGATATCCGACCCCTGTGAAACCTGACCATCCAATCTAATAGTAAAGTTATAGTCTCAGTGCTGCTCAATGGGATATAAAGTGCAGAATGGTATGCACATAGTCATCGTTCTGCATGAAGATAAGAAACTTTATCATGACTTATATCATGCGAGACGCACCTTGAATAAAGGAGCAAGATCACTGGGATGGGCAAGTTTCCGAAGAAGTGTTGGCCGGCGAACGCGTTCGCGTAGGGCAGCCGAAACGGAGGGGGTATTCTGGCGGAGGGTTGGAGTCATGCGCATCTTGGAAGTAATGGGTGATGTGGAGAAAGAGATTGAGGTTCATCGACTCTGAAATATATGTTTTGCTTTGCCATTGCCGGCCGTGGTAAAGCTTTGCTCCAGAGTTCTATTCTTATCACAACACGGCTTCGGCAAGGCCCGATGCCCCCATCACATAATTGTGACGGCGCTTCAAAGCCCAAAGTTCAAATATTTATCTTCATCCTCCTCAACTTGTGATACCGACTTATTTACTTTCATGCAGCGAGCACAGGCGGCAGTGCATTATCTTAACCCTGAGCTCTTGCAGGTTTTTTGTAGATGATTCCTTGGAAAGGCCTTTTCATAGATAGATCATTCGACCTCGCAAGCGTGATTCAGTTGAGCCTGCCGTTCAGCCTTTCAGGTGTCAACCTTCTCCCTTTCGGTTCTTCAAGCCTTGACACATGTGTTCCCACCTTCGCGCTTGATCGTATCTAACCGTTTCGTGGATGACAACCTTCGATCCGATGTGGTTCTCGGACGCCTGATTCATCCGCCATACTAGGCTTACAGTAAGCGCTCACAGGACTAGAAGACGCCATGAATGCATGGACACTCCATTAGTAACTACCAATCCCTCGCAAAATGTTCAATAATTTACAAAGCACTATGTTCCTTTTTTGGAGCAGTAAACCTATCGAACCATCCAATAATCCCACGTGCCGATTCCTCTTTTGCCCAACCTTAATATATACTGTTGAATAGATTATTTTATCAATGAATCATAGAACTTACGTTCTTGCTCAACAGCGGGGTCCCCTCGAACGGCAAATCCATGCGCAACGCCGGAGAATACCTGGATATGATAATTCGCTTTGACAGAAATCAGAAGATCTTCCGCTCTCCGGCGATTCTCCAGTGGGAACGTGTGGTCAACCTCTATATGTGCCAAGGATGTAATCAGATACCGAAGAAGAGCATTAGTATCGATAAGTTTACCTGCACATGACATGAATAAAGGTCCTGTAATTCGATGGTAGATATATTAATACGGGTTAGTCCAAGCTGTGAGGGTGCACATACGAGCTATTTTAGTGAAATGATCTTCGTTCAGGAACGCAGGGTGCGCAAAGGCAGCTAGACAGGGCATGAAAGCAGGATTAAACATAGCAATATGGAGAGAAATGGGTAGCTTACCTGCTACAATAGTGTCCGTCGTCGCCAAGTTCAACGTAAAGGGCCCTCCAAAACAATAACCTAACTGGCTATTTAAATCTCTCCAGCATTGAAAGTGCCATCACTTACCCACAGCGCAGTATTTCGTATCGACTCCTAGGAACAGATAGTAATAAGAAAAAAGCTATATATTCTGTATAACGACATACCGTATGATTGCCTAACAGCCTGAATCCACTTGGGCACCGCATCAGCCGCCAACCGTTTCTTCTCCGCCATCCAAGCCGCACGATCGAAATCCTTCTCGGTATGTATATACACTGGATCCCCGAAGAAATAATCACAGCCTAGCACGGTGTACCCTAATACCAACGGTAAGCAATACTATGCCGGAACGGAACACGTCCGATACGCACCATGTTCAGCAAAGTAATCTTGTATCAACTTATTGTTATTATGCAGTGGGCCGAAGACGTCTGCGAAGAACATGATCACTTTCTTCGGTGCCCCAACGGCCTGACCCTTTGTGTCCGACACATATGTCGGCACACCCGCGATGGTGGTCGTAGTTCCAACCGGCGTCCCGGTATGCTTCACTCCTGTAAAACAACAGTCTCCAGGGGGTCCTGCAATCGTTGGTGAGGTAGACATTGTGACGGTCGTGGTGTGTGAGTGCTAGTTGCAGGGAGTTGGGTCATTCTGATGAGGGAGATAAACGATTAGTCAGTAAGGTGTGAATTCGAAGCGGTATGACCGTGACCGTGGATAGGGTGAGAAATGTACCTACGTATTTTGGGTAACATGCCTGGGGAATAGGACCAATTGCCGGATTGTGGCATTTTGGATGTTAAGTTCCTCACGTAACCCCTTCTCAGATGACCATTAAATAGTCTTTCAGTGGAGATGATGCTGCCGCATGATGTCCTTCGCTCGGCACTCCAAACTCGCGGCTTTAGTCGCAACATACATCGTAGTACAAGTACCCGAATGATGAACTCATCTCGAGGCTAACCCCATCAACACCGTCATTCCTTTTTTGCTGTAGTGAATCTATCAAACCATCCGATGATCCCTCTTGCCGACTCATCCTTCGCCCAACCTTGAGTCCAGAGTAACTACGTCAGACGATAATATGTTCACGGAAGGGCATGATCTGACGCACGTTCATTCTCAACATCCGGGTTTCCTCGGACAGCGAAACCATGCGCTACACCCGAGAATACTTGGATATGATACCTGGCCTTGGCGGCGATCAACAAGTCTTCTGCGCGGCGGCGAGACTCGAGCGGGAACGTTTGGTCGGTTTCTGGATAACGCCAAAAGTGAGATCCAAGGTGCAGAACAAGAGTTAATGATATCAAGAACGGACCTGCACAAGACATCAACAAGGGTTCTATGATTTCGTTGTCAATAACCCGTTATGATCCATTTGGAGAGGAGGGCGTACTAGTGATTTTGGTGAAGTGATCTTCATTTAGGAAGGCAGGATGTGCAAAGGCAGCTGGTATAGATTCACATCAGAGGATATTGAGGGGGTAGTACGTAAAGTATCACCAGCAATGACGTTATCGGTGGTAGCCAAGTTCAGCGCAAAGGGTCCTCCAAAACAATAACCTAAATTTCGACTTAGCTCATTACAAAGATACGATCATTGGAATACATACCAACAACACAATATTTAGTGTCTGCCCCTGTAGTGTATGTTTCCTCAACAAAAGGGAGTGAAAAGACGGATTTGTGACGAAGGAACATACCATAAAGCTCCCTAACGCTTTCCAACCACTTCGGGACTGCCTCAGCAGCAGCTTTCCGTTTACCCGCAACCCAAACATTACGATCAAATCCAGGTCCGGAATGCACATGTACAGGGTCCCCAAAGAAATAATCGCAGCCCAATACAGTGTATCCTGACCGAACTTGTAAGTTTCCCATACGATATCGGGATATTCTAAATAATGGACACACAGACCTTTGCTGGCGAAGTAGTCTTGGAGCAACTGGCCGTTTAGGAAGAACGGCCCATAGATATCTGAGAAGTACAGGATAACCTTCTTGGGGTCTTTTTCGGATTGAGAGCCTTGTGGTTCGGATACGTAGGTCTCCATCCCGCCGATGGTGATGGTTTTCCCAGCAGGTGTCCCAGTGTGCTTCACACCTGTAACGCAACAGTCTCCGAGTTCGCCTGCTAAAGTTGGAGAGGATGTAGACATTCTGTGTAGATGGTTAGTTGAATTAACGATGGTAGACAAGACAAAGAAGCAGGTGAGTGCGAATCAGAAGGCGCATAATGCTTTGGTAGTGAGATTACACTGCCAACTGCGTTCTTTGAATTTCAAATCGTTCCCATTTGGACGAAGGCGTGACCTGGTCACCTGATGGGAATGCTCAATCATGGGAGGGAGTCGCGTCGCGACACGTAGGGAAAAGATGAAGAACAAATCTCGGTTGGGTGGTACATGAAAAACTCAATACTGTTATATTGTAAGCGTGAACTTACTTCTCCGGCTCAGTTCCCTTATCCTTCGCTTTCTCTTCCTCTTTTGCCTTTGCCTCATCCTTTTCCCTCTCGGACTTTTCGAACTCATCCAGGTTCAGCCCAAACCCGACTTCGTCAAGTTTCATGCCCAAGGAAAGTACAACCGGTTGAGCTCTACTCCAGAATTCACCCCAGTTATCCACCTCTTCATCCATCAGGTACATGTCATGCAAAGCTTGCATCGCGCCAAATATATTGAACACCTCCGCCTGTTCAGTGCGCAATGGCGAGCTGACGGGAATAGAGGATATATCATGCACAACAGCACGCGCAATTTTTGTCACAGCTCTCCTTGCGCGCCCTATCTCTGATTCGGGCGGTGTAGGCGCGGTCCCAAATGCCTATGAGATCATGAGCGGCATAATGACATGTGTTTTGGTGCAAAGCCTACCACAAGGAACTGTTCGGCCTTTTCTGGCTCCTGTGGTCGGCCGAGGTACAACACAATTTGGAAAAGAAGAGTGTAGGCGCGCTTCAACCTGTCACCGTGTTCCAAGGGCAAAGTGTTAAGCCAAGGTGCAGAAGCGGTATTCTCGAGAATGCCTATCCATTTGTCTGGTGAGATTGTTTCGTCAGTCTCAGTCTTGGTTTCGGATTCGGCTTTGGCAGGTTCTTCGTCAGGTGGTAAGGTTCGCGTCGTGAAACGGGGCGTGGATGTCATGAAAGACCGTCGTATCACTGGGGATTGACCTGATAGCTTTGAGCATCATGTGAATTGTGTTGGTACAACGAACTAGGGAGGGCTTACTCGGCTAAGCTGCCCTCTGCACATGGGACGCGCAACTACAACATTCCTCGCTCCAAGAGTAGCATTTAGCAATCGCCCGACATTTCGTGGCTTAAACATGGTTGCAGGTTGAATTTGGGCAAATGGATGTGGTTCGAGCACAGGTTGTCAATCCGTGGGAGGACAACCGGTTCATGGAACGCTCGTTACGTAATTTTTATTTTATTCTCATCTTGACTCCTAACTGTCTTGTTCATCAACACCCTCGACGTTCTTCGAGGCTATCACGTAGAGACACCCAAGAATACAACATTCTATGCATTTGCAAATTTTCTATGGATGGAGGCCGATTACCCAGTTTGTGGACTAGTTAGTTTGTGGACTTCAAGTACGCGCTTCCCGAAAACCAACGGACAAAAACCAAAATTCTTGCTACATGGCAGCCGCTGGATTTCCACCATGCGAAATTTACCTCCTATTTGAGTCCTTTGCCCTTCTACCATCTCGTATTCATTCATCGACCCGGGAACAATGGGAGCCGAGATGAATGCAAGAGACACTTCAGATGATCTCTCAAGGCTGATCCGCTCAGATTTCTGGTTTCTCGATGGGAATATCGTCATCATCGCTGGCCAAGCGGCTTTTAAAGTTCACCGAGGTCAACTGGAACGTCACTCTGAGGTTTTCAACGATCTTTTTTCAGTACCGCAGCCGGAAGAACAAGATCTACTGGATGGATGTCTTTGGGTCGAGCTCCATGATAAGCCTTCAGATGTGTTCTATTTTCTGAGTGCTCTTTACGATGGACTGTACGCCTCTTCCCGATTCCGCCCTCCTAGTGTATAAGCTGACTTAACCCTAGTTATTTTAAGACTCCCCGTGCCGATGATTTCCCTGCGATAGCTGGCGTGCTTCGTTTATCTACCAAGTACCTAGTAGAGACCCTACGGCAACGGTGCCTCATGAGACTAAGTCTTGACTGGCCTTCCACACTCGCTGGATGGGACCAGCGTGAACACGATGCAACCGACTACATGGGTCGATATGTCCCTCGTGAATCCTGTCCACATCCTATTCTCGTCATCGAACTAGCTCTCGACCTCGATTTGCACTCTATTCTTCCAGCTGCTTTCTACGACCTCGCTCGCTATGGACCAAGCAAGATACTGTCTGGTGCTCCATACCCCTCTCTTGCTATTGACCATTTCGTATCTGGACAAACCGGCCCGCCCCCGCCAGCCTCCGTTACCCTCTCCCGTGAGAATCTCCGCCGGACACTCCGAGGTCGAGAGAACATACAACATTTTATGGCGACCTTTGTTGCCACTGAACTTCAAAACCGTTCCCCTTCTCCCGATTGCGCATTCCAATACGATCCAGATCCTAGCCGACCATGTCATGAGTCATTCTACTTTATCATGCTCAACGTCCTCCGGTCCGTCGGAGGCATTGCTTGTGGGCGCGACGCAGATGCACTGTTTACGCTCGTGCAAGCGATGGAGATGCTGTCAAGGACGGACTTTTCAGATGGTCAAAAGCAGTGTGGGCTTCGATTGTGCCAGGCATGTAAGGCGGATTTCGCGGCGTCTGCTATGAAAGCAAGGACCGAAGCTTGGGATTTATTACCTCGATGGTTTGACTTGGCTGACGAGTCTAACAAGCGTGAAATCGTCCTCCATTAATCTTAGTTCCTGTGGTAATCTGCGAATGTTTGGTCTCATTGATTTGCTATTCTCTCTTCGCAATTGTTCTATGATATCTACATCTACTCATTAATAGCCTGTTATATAAGGTCCCGCAATGTACGTCCTTCCTAATACTACGCTCTTTCTGGCTAGACAACGTGTATCCGGCGCCTAACAGTTCCGCAGTTGTCGCAGGTTGTCTTTCATCAGCGTCTCATTGGTCATTCACACATCAAAAAATCGATATCAATATCATTCTCCGTGACTCACCATCTTCAGTTTACCAATCTAGGAAACTTCTAGACGTGAAATGGACGATCACTCAAGGCAATGTCGTACCGCAATGAGTATCGGATCCTATTTCACCAGTTTTCCCTGTCACTTTTAACAGCTATTGTCCCTTTTAGAATTCCCATAGGCGCTTTGGCTCCACGCTCGTGGGGTTGTATATAAATGCATTGCAAACCCTAAATACACATAACTACTCTATTGCCCCACCATCACCCTGACCATGCATCGTCGTCTGTCCCATCTCGTCAAAAACACGACTTCAAACCGGGAGAGCACCAATGACAGTGTAGATGATGTCTCTGATAACGAGTCTAAGGCCTCCACCGTCGTTCAAAACGAGCCGCTCCCGGTTCCTTCTCTAAAGGTGAAGCGCGTTGATTACTACTACAGTCGATGGGGGAAAACATGGAAGTATCGGGTAAGTTTCGAAGTATTTATAATTTGTGGAAAACGGTCGATAACCAGCGCAGAATATGAAATCGAGGGTCACTGTTGAGACTATCCCCATCATCCAATCAGGGGGCAATGACCTCTGGAAGGATTGTAGTTTTGTGTACGTCTAACCTTAAGTGGCTTCTATGGAATATATGTTCATCCAACCACCACTACTACTACAGTATGGTTCGTACGATACCGACGTCAGAATGGCAAGAACCGATATTCAAGCTCATCGTGAAAAGCGAGTACATCCTGAAGATTTGCAAGGATGTTATCCAGGAATGGCCTGGAATTTCCTGGCATGCAGATCCATTAGAGGTACAGTATCTCTATCCCAGTTCTCCAATTTTATTATACCAATTGTTAATATTATGTTCCAACCAGCTCGATCCGGAAATGTTCCTGACTTTCCTACCCCGAATCATCGAGTACCGCGACACCTTACAGAACAAGAAGCACAAACTCGAGCAGGATGCGCACGTCCTGAATTCTGCCAACCTCCTCATCTCCTCCATCTCGACGGATTACCGCACCACCCTTGCCACGATCCACCGCCTCACCTCCCACTCCGAAATCACCTTCGAGCACCTTTACGCGATCCTCGTTCCCCGCACGATATTCGTTGCCCGTTGCGCCATTACCGGGCTTCCTCGCCTCTTTAAACTCACATCGTTCCAGCGCACATCGTTGGATGGGATACCAGTGTACCAGTTATGGTGCGAGAGCGTTGATTTGATTGATCAAAACACCTCCCAAAGAGTCGGGAAGGTCCAGACTACGATTCTGCTCAAGTATTTCAAGGGAACCACGGGCATCCAGTCCTTGGACGCGTACCCGATCAAGTATCACCCAGAGGAGAAACAATTGAAAGAGGCGCTGATCAGGAGGGGGAAGAAGTGGGTTTCGTTGATTGGTGTTCATCATAAACAGTACGATGGCGTCGCGGCGGTCAAGTCCGGGGATAAACTCACGAAACATAATGTGAGTGGCCCGCCTCTCGCATAGAGGGAATAATATTGACATTCATCCAGGTGAAGGGCAGGATAATGGTCGACAGAGGTATAACTTATTTAGACGAATTACTTCCGAGTCCCGAGTTAATGATACATATAGCCACCTTCCGCAGACTCAACCCGAATCACCAGTTTCCTGTTCCCACTCCATTGAACCCTCACAGAGTAAACCCTATAGCGAACCCTTGGCCCTCCCCACCACCACTACCGCCATCCTTCCCTCCTCCTCCACCGCAGGCACCATCACCCTTCCCACCACCCCTTTCTCCACGCCCGCCTTCCTTTTATTATTCAGACCCACCAACTGGGGTCCCCTTTTCCGGGGAATATGCTAACGGTAGGCACGTTACACTCATTCTACAATCGTTGGGACTAAATCTGTATCATAGGCACCCTGGTGGAGTCCGCAAACAACGAAGTGGACGTTGAAAACCTCGACCTTTCGGAGGAAGATTTAATGCTGACCTCCACAGTCGTTTATGGGTTTAGTCTCAACGATAAAGTCTGGTGTAAGATAAAATATTCTCCTTCTTCCTAAGTAAAGCCCTCTGATATCTTGCTTTACCCCAGTGGAATTCAGTGTTGAGAAGATCGAGGACGTTGAATGGAATGTCGATGCATTCGCCAACCTCGTACTTCCGACTGACCGCAAGAACCTTCTTCAGTCTCTTGTAGAGGCCCATCATCAGGAGGTAGGATTCGACGATTTTATCAAGGGCAAGGGGCACGGCCTAGTGATAAACCTATTCGGTCCACCCGGAGTCGGTATGTATATTTCACTGCCTAAATTAGTGTGACGGCATCCAAAACCTGATGCTTAGGGAAGACCTTCTCCGCTGAGGCGACGAGCGAGCATGTCAAACGACCATTGTATGTTATCGGAGGTGGTGACCTAGGAACCCGCGCTTCGAGTTTAGATTCGGCCCTCGAGCGCATCTTCGATATTGCGACTGCTTGGAAAGCCATTGTTTTGATTGATGAGGTAGGTTCCACATCCTAGTGATCAAGTTTCAATTAGCTAACTTCCCTCAAGGCCGACGTGTTCTTGGAACAACGCTCCTTGCATGACCTGGAGAGGAATGCCATGGTGGCAGTATTGTACGTCACATTGCCCCAATCCCTGATTTTCATGCCAACTTAATCCACGAATAGCCTCCGACATGTCGAATACTACCGGGGGATCCTGTTCCTAACCACTAACCGGGTTCAAGCCTTCGACGAGGCATTCCTCTCTCGTATCCATGTCGCGCTGCATTTCCACGAACTCACGCAATCGTCAAAGGAGCAAGTCTGGACTGCGTTTATCAAGAAACTAGGTGTAGTTGGGGATATCACACCGTCGCAGATCAAGGAATTGGCTGCTCGTGACGTCAATGGAAGACAAATCAAGAATGCAGTTCGTACCGCCCATTCGTTAGCTGTGAGCAGGGGTGAACGAATCGGATTCGCTCACTTTGCTGAGACGCTTGATGCTATGGAGGAGTTTACGAGCGAGTTCAAAAGCTTGAGGGGGGTCGGGAAGTAAATGAATATAAAATGAGTTATGTATACCAATGTATTATAAGGGCATGTTAATTTGGTACCTGCGCCTTTGTCGGTTGATTTAGGCCACCGAGCACAATGGGGTTAGAGCTTAAAAAGTCAGATGTTCATTGTTCCTTACCGGAGCACAGCATTTCTTTTTTGGGCTAGCACTCGGTCCGGGGACTATAAAGTATCTTTGCTTCCGAACAACCACATAGCACTTCCCAGAGCCCAGCTTACTCTGGTACGTCACAGTTAACTGCCTTTCAGCGAGTCATACACTTGAACCACTCATCCAGATGCACCGTCAACACAGTGGCCTTGCTTTAAAGCGACTTCCAGGCAAAAACTACGCGTCTCTGCCGACAGAGATACTATGTGAAATTTTCGCGCTCGCGTCGACTATTTCATCAGCAGACTCACCGAAGCGGAGGTTCATGCCTATCGTGATATCACATGTGGACAGTAGATGGAGAGAAATCGTATTCGACCTCCCTAACCTATGGACATCTATCCGAATTTCAGGGTACGAAGCCACGGTGCTAGATAACATCTTTACCCTTTCCAAAGGCCGCCCGCTCGATATTTTCCTTGATTATCCAAAAGCGACCCCGACGGGGGCTAATCTCCGTCTATGGAACACGCTTATATCAGTGCTTTCTCAGATGCATCGCTGTCGCAGTCTTACTATCTCGACTGTCGACGCAAATTTCAAACGAATCCGCAACGTCTTCGGGTACCGCTGT
Source organism: Collybia sordida (assembly GCA_037014335.1). Classification (NCBI taxonomy): domain Eukaryota; kingdom Fungi; phylum Basidiomycota; class Agaricomycetes; order Agaricales; family Clitocybaceae; genus Collybia; species Collybia sordida. The sequence goes on from JAYKXK010000002.1 coordinate 458,905, forward strand.
ACGGCTCCGCTTTTAGAGCATCTGAAGCTCACATGCATCGATGCCAGCGCGCAGGAACCATCCATTTTCCCAATGATCAACTACGATATCACCCGGCTCGCTAATATCTATGTCGACGGGCTTGTGCTCATGAATACTCTCTTCATGGGTATCAAAGAAATGGAAATCCGAAATACCGTTGGTCCCTGGGATTGGTTTAGCAGTGATGGACCCCTCAATAGCACATTTCACAGCCTAACCCTTGAACGGCTCACGTTGGTTAACGTTGCTGTGCCACAAAGCACAACTTTCGAGACTCCGGCTCTCACAGAAATAATCTGTAAAGGGCGGAACTCTGAGACGATATTCAACTCAGACTTTAACCCAACTGCGCTCGCTAGTATAGAAGTCTCCGAGGTCGATGCTGAAACATGGACCGAGATCGTCAATCACTTCTCGAGAAACTGGCAACTCCAGAGATTCGATGGTGTCAAACGCCTTACATTCTCGGACTTCAATACCGACACCGTTTGTGCGGATAACCTGGATGTTCGTTTTCTCAACGCGTTCTCGGGGCTGACTCATTGCAGTTTCGTGAACGTCAGCCCTAAGTTTATCTTTGACGTTTTATGCCAAAACCCTACAGTCTGGACAAACGTTTTATTTGATGTGGACAGCATTAGAGTTTCCCATCCCGCAGTCATGGCGGTCGCTTGAAAAATAGAAGAGTGTTTATCCAGCATCGAAGAATATTTTCCATAATGACAATAATGAAGGGCCAAACCAGTGGCCTTAGTAAACTACGAACCAAAATGGGTGGGGAGGGGAGATGATTTAACATTCATAACGATCAAACAAAGATGTAAACTAGTTTAGTGACATATATGAAATCGATATTAGTTGTAACGTTCCAAAAGGAAACACGTGATGTTACATTTCGCGATGGGACATGGGAATGATATACGATGTCAGTCGTTATGAAGCCCTGGGCAGTGCAATTCCTCTCCCTATATATCGGAGAGAACGGTTGGCTGGGGAACTACTAGAATAGGCTAGAACTGAAATGAAATTGTGATATTTACCACTGAATGTGCGATCGGGTCCCAAGTGTGGGTTGTCGAGACATGATGTGAGCCCACAATATTTTGAAACCGAAATATCGCCGGGTTCATACTAATAGTGCTACACTCGGTAGGTGAAGAATAGTGTAGGGCCCCACTGGCTTATTCCCGCAATAATCGGACATCTTGATTGAGTTGATGGACGTATCGAGTCCCAGTGAATAGGCTCTGAGCGTAGAAGGCACCAGATGTGATCTAGTGACGAGCGTGGACCTGGATGGGACTGTCTATGTCCCCACCTCTCATCAACAAAGGAAAATCTGGTGGCTGTTGTACAATCTAAAGGGTAAAGAACAACGCGAGATTATAGGTTGAGGTGATGGGAGTGTAGTTTCTTCTGATAAATGCGCGTCATACTGTTGGGGCTGATTGAAGATCCGAACGAACAGGTAGCATCGAGTGACAAGTCCATAAAGAGGCATTATGCCCTGTGTTACTGTGAATATAGTCATCATTACAATCCGTTTCCGTGAGGTTTCATTCTAGATGGTCACAAAGTGTGGTGAGAGCGTCCTGGGCAACGGAGACCAACCAGGTTGGCCGGTAGCGTAGGGTATTACCAAGGTGTAACCAACATCGCATCGGGCTAGATAGTATTAAGTATGGGATCCGGGTCGCGCGACGCGGTGGTTAGGCTCTGTATTGTCAAGTGGTGAAACATATTTACGTAGCACTGCGATTGAGCCCTGTAGTAATAGATTGAATATCAGTCCTAAACCATTCTTAGTATGGTATGTCGGGATTATGACGAGACTGGTTGCGGTCGGGGGCCACATATCACCATGGTGTTGGTTAGATCTCCTACTAGGTGGTCATCCCACCGTTGGCAACATTTCAGTTAGTGATTCACACAGGATTGCGCATTAGGTGCTTCTGACTGTCAATTACCTGGATAATAGTCTGGTGGCCGTGAATACAAGTAAAGCGTTACTTGTTTTTAACCGTTTTGATCGTTCAGAATGTCGAGAATTAGGAGGAATATTAGTCTTCGACTCTCGAGCCCTGGAGTGCTACATAATGAGTTGAGGCAGTGCACATAGTGACAACCGGGAATAGCCGAAAACCAAGGTAGCAACCACGCTTACTGTTACCGATCAGTAATTATTCTAGTCGACAACGTGTTTGCCTGACCTTGTTCCGAATGTGAAGCGATGTGCTCAAAATGTTATTGTCCCCTGCAAAACCGCTGCATTGAGCTTCTATCTCCCCATCCTGCTATTGTTCTGAATACAGCATTCACTGTGAGCTTCTATTCCTTTTGTTCTCCTAATTCTTATATCTCCTTGACCCAATTGTATTTTCAGGACCCACATTCCTTTCTAGTTTTCGTATTCTGTTAGACGCGCACTGAGTGTGCGATTGCCTGCGACACCTACCGCCTTACGATTTTTAATGTCTTCTCCTACTTCGACGGCCTCTCACACTTATCCCATTCCTCCTCCAACGGTCAACAGTCTTGATGCCCAAGAACGTACACGCCTCCTAAGGTCCTCCCGCAAGCTCGGGGTAGTCCTCGGGACCACGCCCATTTTTATCGAAGTACCTCCGACTACCGCATCTCCCACTACTGTACCTATTACTCCGCGTACGAAAGCGTATCGCCGAGAGGGCCGTATTTTTGGGCATTCACCCTCATCCTCTATCTCGTCCGAGTCAGATTTTGAAGCTGGTTTTATGACCACAGAGACTAAAGGAGCCTTGGAGACAGTTCTCCCCCCTATGTCTGTCACACTTTCAATAGAGAATCCCGCAAAGATGAAGACATCTAAGGTGACGTCGAAGAAACCACTTGCTCAGCCCCTTCTCCTTCGGCTTCGGTCCGTCCCGACCCCTCCCGCTCGACCTGCACCGCGTAAGAAGGTCACTCCGATCCTACCCCCAACTCCTCTCTCCCCAACATTTTCTCACAACAGCACCTCTCATGATGGGAGTAACCTTAACAAAGAACGCGACGCTCGTCGAAAGAAGATGGCTAAGCTGACACGGACTTTAGGAGAGAACATACCTCCGGAATTGGTGTTCCCTACCTCTTCATCTGCACGCCCATCCGTTGATTCACCCTTCATGTCACCCCTCGGACCCCGCCCCAAAGGAATCCCAAAACAAAGGTCCAAGTCCAAGTCCAAACCTAGGGCTCTCCCTTCGCCTCCTACATCTGCCCCCATCGCCACAACAAAACCAGAATTACAGACGCAGATAGATATCCCCACGCCTTCCCTCGCAGAACGCAGGAACCAGCAGAGACCCCGAAGCTTAAGCCTTGGAAGTGCCAAAGAGCTCAAGAGCACTATGGCAATCACAACCCAGACCGAGCAGAAGGAGGCCCTAAGCCTACCTAAGAAGGACCAAAAACGCAAACCCGGGCCACTTTCCCTCGAGAAGCTGTACATCCCCCCAGTTCCTCAAACCCGTGCCCCTGCGTCGTTGCGTGATATCTATAACCCTCCCAAAGGCCCCGTTCGACCACCTCCCCGCTCGAGCTCTATCCCAACTCCCACTACGAGGCATCGCCATGCCCATTCGTCCCCATCGAATACTGTTACGCCTACTTCGTCTTCTTCAGAACCTCGGGGACGTGCATCAGCAGACAGTCCCGCGTTTTCGACTATGGCGGGATCTTTGGGTGAGGGGTTTCCATTGGTGAAGGGAAATCAGGGTCGACGCAAGGAGCGTGAGTGGAGTGGGGAATGGAACCATGAAATGGATGAGGTTGTTAGACGACTTAGGAATTTGGGTCGATGAGTCGCGGATAGGGCTTCTCAAGATGAATTCTTGTCTTAGGACCGAAATCTCATCTTTTGCCCGACGTTCATTTTGAATCTTTCGTATTCAAAATATTGCGTTGGGATTACGACTTGTGGATGGTGATGAGATGAAGCCGAACGATGGATTGGGCTAAACATTCCTATTTTTTTTTGTATGATCCCCTCTTTGTTTTCGGCAATGTTGGACCATAATGCCGCTGGACCCATGTAACCTAGGTTTTTTTTTCTCTTCTTCACATGTTACCCCCCCTCATGATTACTCTCCGTGTATAGATAACAAGTAGGATTTCGGTCCATTATGATATGTAATAATTTATAGTGTACAATTTTGTTTCGTATAATAACGGTTATTTTGGTGTATATTCCTAATATTAGCATTCAGGACTTTCCTCGTGTATATGCCTATGTTATGAGTCATCTGGTTTGACTTGTGATATTTTGTGGTGTGTTTACGTGAGGCGAGTGGAGACGGGGTCTCCGTTAAATCAATATTTCACATTTGTCTCGTTCGTGATTTTATCGCAGGAGGCAGAGAAAAAAATGCCTTATCAAATGTCCCGAATGACTTCAGGTAGAACCTCAGGAAATGGGGCGATGGTTTCATATGCATAACCCAGAATTCTCGAAATATATTGGACGGCCCAGACATCATACTTGGCCTCACGCGCTCGAGTCATGCCGCTAAAATAGGGAGTCACGTGCTCATTCGGTCTCTGTTAGGCACAAAATTTTACTTTCGTCCGTGCAACCATATCAGTTGCCTCGCCGTTGCCCGCCACAGCTCTTGAGTCCATTTGGAGGATATCACAATTCCATATCTTCGGACATTAATTACTCGAGGACTGCGGGGTTACTCGAGACTTTAAAAGCGGTATTAGTTTGTTGACATTACCCTGTTTATACTTGAGATACATTTGTGGTGCGCAAATTCCCCAACTCCGTGGTTACTTTGTCAAGTCCTGACTTACAGGGTACAAGGTCGCCGTAGCTCGCGGGTAGACGTAAAGAGAACAATTCACGGAACAAAAGCGGAAGAAAAGCGAGATTCACGTGGCCCTGATCAGAGGATTCTTCTGGACCCTGCTGGCAGTCTGCCATTATTCAACGACTTCTAGCGCTATTGCGCTGTTGAAGTCTTGACTGATGAGAGCATAGCATAACAAGAACATCATAAATCTTCTTGTTGTGTTTCTTGTCTACAAAAGTGAGCAATTACACCCTTTTCGTAACACGTTTTTTCAACGACGTTATAGATGACAGAATATGACTACTCTCCGGGGGCCTATGCACGGTACATGGCCCAGCAGCAGAGTATATCTCGCTGGGTTTCCAAGACCAATAGGCTAAAGGAACTAGGGGATCCTTTTACGCCTGCGACACCTGCAATACAAACCAGGGACGCCGAACTGGAGAGGGATGAACGGAGTGAAAAGAAGAGAAAAGAGAAGGAAAGGGATAAGGACAAGGGTCTAGATAGGTTTGGCTCGAGGAGGGACCAAGACAGAGGAAGGGAGAGAGATAGAGAGAGGGAGAGAGAACGAGAAAAAGACAAATATGAGGATCGAACTGGATATTCGTCATATCCTCATGACCGGGCGAAATCGTCATCCCGTCCTGCACCTACGCGATCGAAATCTGGCCCATCTCCCACCAAACCAAAACATTCCCGCAGGGCTTCGTATGATCCGCACTACCCGTATGAATCCAAGTCCGGAAGAACGTCCAAAGACGACCTCGTTTCGCCCTCGAAGTATGAGTTCAAGTCCAAGTCAAAACCGGACTTAACGTCTAAATCCAAGTATGAGTTTGCGTCGGGGTCGAAGTATGACCTGCCTCGCAGCTCGAAGTCATCGAAGAGCAAGTCAAAGTACGACCTCCCATCGACCGCGAGCACCACCACCAGCCGGCCTAAGACTCACTCAATGAGTACGACACAAGTACCCACATTATCGTCGCTGACCACCAAGCACACCACCGATTCCTCGAAACACCTTCCCTCCTCTTCAACTCAATATTTACCACACTCATCCTCGAGGCAACCACTATCTGCACCCCCTACTCACCCATACACCCAACCTCCTTTACCCCAAAAGCCAATCAGACAGACACCGACCCGATCGCAGACAATCCCGAGTCAATTCCCATACCCACCCGCTCCTCACCAGCCGGCATCAAAACCCCCACCCACCGGCGCTCCGGCTATTCAACCACAGGGCCAGGCATACCCATACCCGTATCCCCCCACCCGACAGCCTATGGTGCCCATCCAGTACAAACAGCAGGCAATGCACTATTCTGGGTACCCATATCAGCAGCCTTCGCCCCAATTGTACGCCCCCGCACCACAGCAGCATCATCCAGCCTACGGACCTGTGCAGCCTTCGCAGCCTCAACCTCAGAACTACGCACCGGCGAAAGTCCATACCCCCGTCATACCTGTACGTCCTGCGTTCTTGTCACCCCCTAGCATTGCTTCATGTTTACTGACGCCTATTCATTTGTAGCAACCCCAGCCGCCTGCGAAACCGCAACTGCCACTACTCAAACGGCTCTTCACGAACCTTACGCGTGCCCGATCGCCTGAGAACAAGGGTTCCCCAACGGAGGGCCGCCACTCGTTCTCGTCATTCCGGGAGGCGCACAACTCGCCCGAGAGCCCGCCGGCACCAGCACCAGTATCGAGCCCGCCACCTGGGAAGAAGATCGAGAAGAGGCGACGACGCGGGAGTTACTGATGAGAGTAGAAATTCCAAGATACGCGTCACGCCTGTGCACCGGCTAGTGGTGGATAGATGGGCGTTGCAGGCGGGGGCCTTGGACAGGTCTTTTTGTGAGCTCTGCCACGTAGGTACTTGAGTTGAGCTTGGAGCATCAAAAAAGCCGGTTCAGTGGAACAAGATTGGTGCGGGAGACCCACCAGGTACCTGTGATTAAAACAATTGTTGGTGTTGATCGCCCTGTTTTTTTGGCCACTGAGGGCACTGAATGGAAGATGGCTGACTATTTCGGGAGAGATGAATCCCGATGGGCTTTTGTTCCATTATTACCTTTAGGCTTTTGTTTTCTGCCTTTCTTTCTCTCGCTCCTCCGTGACCCCCTTTTTTCGATATTCTTTTATATACACTACCTAATACGTTATACCCTATCCTCGTACATACCTTAGTTGCGAAGCGCACAACGCCTCGACCGTACACATAGATTTTATACCTAGCAGAATGCTTCAAATTTATTTTATACACGTGACGTGGTAGAGCTTTGCAGTGGCTGTGCGTTCGAATTTACTTTGTTTTCTAAGTTGTTCAGCCTGAGGAGAACAGCCAAAATATTCAATTTTGGGGTTTTGGGGAAGAGTCGGGCTGGAAGGAATTTTGTTTGTTCTTTGTTAGTTCTCAGCCCGTCTCTTGAGTGTCATATAGGGGTCAATAGGATGAATAGGGGAGTCCTAACAGGAACCAACCACCACGAGCACAGCTTACAACGGTCGTGTTAGGACGACTACCAAAATAGATGTGCTTGGGTTTGAAAGGTAGAGTTATGTAAGCTAATCACAGAAAGATTCAAAGCTATGAAAGGCATCACGAAGCTTTTTAAGTGTCACATCGTCATCCTTGCTGAGAAAATTGGGCAAGATTTCTTGGATGTTTCGCCAGTATCGTAAAAAACTGGAGTGGCTCTTCCATCTACCTTTTGTCGCAACAATAGCGGGTTCGATACCTTGTAGGAGTAGTTCGGTAACGTTACCAATACGAAAGGAATGTCCGAAGAGACATTCTAATCCAGCGCTGGCCCATATGGTATTGCATTGTTTCATGAATGAGTCATGTGTCCAAGTGTCCCATTTTCCATCGGGTAGGATAAAGGCAAATAGTGGTGCGGTATCGGGAACTGCGGCGTTGACAAATCTGTGACGGAGAAAGGATTCCGTGGGGTTGCTAAGATCGTTTTGAGAGGTCAAGATGATGTCTGCACCTGCCAGTCCGGAGGTTTTAGACCACGGGATGTGGAATGAAATGAAAGGTACACCGGAGCGTCCAATTCCTTTATGAATGGAAGTTCCTTTAGAGACATGGTATGTAGGGTTGAAGTTTTCGTGTGAACGTATGGTAGTTTCACCTAAGCGGCAGGTTCCCCAGAAGGTGGATTCGGCAAGGGCGAGCATGGCAACGTCCTTTGGGTCAGTGGTTGACAGTGCGTGACGGAGGGCATGTAAGTGTTTGAGTGTCACCGGGGATCTCGGTTTGCGATGGCTACTGTTGGGTGTCATGTTTCGAATGCCTTTCATTAGGGCACGAATATGGTCCGACTCGCCATGCCAAGGGGCATTATGTATAACATGCCAGAACCTGAGTCCGGCCATCCAGTTGTGTGCACAGTCAAAAGATACTTTACCTGCAGCTTGGTTCGCAAGGAATATGGCGAGAAGATCAGCGCTGGCAGGCATTCGCATCTCTTCACCTACTTTGAATCTGTCGCAGAACTGTGTAAAGCGTAGGAGACCTGCTGCATATGTGGATTGTGTGTTTGGTGCTAGGCCGTTCAGGGAAAAATCAATCACGTTTTGTAGCATTTGGTGAGGGAAGAAGACGGAGTTGACAAGAGTCCTATTGGTGGAGTGTGGAGTAGTCCATTGTGATAAGCGGTCTTTGGCGCGAACGTCAGGGCGAAAGGTGGAGTGCTCAATTGAAGTACTAGCGTGAGTACGAGGATAAATTGGGGGTAGGGGGTCGGGGGATGATCTTTGTCTAAACGGTCTTCCGAGAATTTCGTCAGGCCTCAAAAATTTATCAGGGTGGAAGGGATTCATGATGGAGGGATGAAGGTTAAGTTATAACCAGTCATAGTTAACAGTCGAAAATATGCTTGTACAGTGGCTGACAATGGAAAGAGGTATTATTACAGGAGGTCGAGATACAATTGGAGGGGATATGATGTCACAGTCTTGTAAGGAAGGGAGTAAGTTCAACAGGTAATGTAATGGTAGTATTAATTTTGTGAAGGGAAGCGTCAACATGTCCTCGGGAGATGCTATCGGCACGATTTTGCTGAGAGGGAATATATGAGAGCGAAAGGGCAAGGTTATGGGCGACAAGTGAGACGCAAGTCCGTCGTATGGACAAGTTCGACTCGAAATTCCGACTTCGACCCTTATCATGGGCTTTTATGACGCCTTGATTGTCAGAGTAGATGAGGACGTGTGAGTCAGCGTAATTGAGGGAAAGGAGGAGTAGGATGGCGAGTTCGACAGCAATGGTTTCAAGCCAACCAATATCACGGGCAGGGCCTCGCCATGTCGGGTTGAGGGTCCAGGGGATCCAACTGTCGCAAATGACAATACCAATGCCCCATGAGGTGCAGGTGTCTACCCACATATCAATATCGAGGGGAGGACCTCGTGGTGATAGATCGCGGGAACGAGATGGTTCTGCTAAGGTAGTGGCCCATGCATTGAGCGCAGAGATGAAGGATGGGGGTGGATAGCGAGATGCATGGGGATTCTGTGAAAAGGATGCAGCGAACTGTGAGAGTGGCGGCAGAAACGAGCACATATCATAATAAACAAAGGATAGGTGAGAAAGAGCACCAAAAAGTTTCTGTACGGCTTTGAGAGGCATCCTAGCACCTGTATACATGGCAAGGGCAGAGTCAACACGTCCTTTGTGCTTGAGACGTTTCGCATCAGGGACAGAGACGGAGCACTCGGAGAGGGAAAAGGAGAATCCCACAAACTGGAAGACAGGGCTGAAGTCGTGGCCTTTGGATTTATGCCAGGGAACACCAAGATGTTGGATACGGTTGAGAGCATTGGCACGGTCATATGCAAATTTGTGTATGGAGAAGGGGGAGGAAAAAGTACCCGTGCGGTCAGGGAACCGGAAGGCAACGATGTCGTCAACCCATTTAGCAAAGGGTCCAACGTTCTTGCTTTGCCAGATGGCTAAGATGGCATCCGCAATTTCACCTTGGAGTCCATGCGCAGAGGCGATGCCAAAAGTGACACAGTGTTCTACATAAAAAAGACCACGGTGTGTCACTGCCATGGCCCGTTTGTGATCAGGGTGCACCGGTGTCGTGCGATACGCAGCTTCAATGTCAAGGCTGCAAGCTTCTGCACCTGATGGGGCAGTAGCAACCTAGGAAGAAGGAATAAGCCAAAGAAGGCAACAGTAGAGGGGCGACAAGGAAGATGTCTTGCAGCAGGTAGAAGGAAAAGACACCAGAAGGAGAAGAAGGGACAGACATAAGGTCCGGTGTGGGACAGCTGGAGAGAAGATGTCTCGCGGCAGGCAGAAGGAAAAGATGCCAGAAGGAGAAGAAGGGGAAGACATAAGGGAAGGTAAGAAGGAGAGAAAGGAGGAATAGAGACAAGGGTCATCTGCCCGGAAGTAAAGGGAAGAAGGAAGGTAACATACGATTTCGGCCACATCGGAGGCAGTTGTCCACATTGTTGAGAAATCACTGGAGTCTATGCAGTCGTTGACAGAGAAACCATCCTCGTAGACCCTTGATGAGTTCCGACAGACACGAATTTTGTCTGGTTCGCCAAGACCACGCTTCTCGATAGCTAGAAGGAAGGGGGTGGTTACAAAGGTGCCACCAAAAATGAATTCCATTTCTTCAAAGGTGAACGGACCAGAGATGCGGCCGAGACGTATTTCGTCCACGAGAAAGGCGTCAAGGAAAGAGTCATAACCATGGCAGGAGAAATGATTGGGTGGGGTGCGAGAGCAAGGAAAATGAAAAGAGCCTTTAGTAATGTGGAAACCGTGACGAAGGCGATCAACGAGGAAAGGAAATGTATTGGTCAAGTTGTTTGATTCAAGTTTGGATTGGAAGGCGTCGGCATTGTAGGGAGTGACTATTTTGTATTTAACTGCTTGGAGCAGGATTTGACTTGCAGGAGAAGGACAAGGCAAAGTGGTTGGAATCGCCGCAGAAGGAGCAACGGTGTTCGAGGGTGGAGCCAGGGGGATGTCCTTTGCATCGGCCACCAAGGTTGTGGGAGACGCAGAGGATAAAATTTCTGTCACGGGTGGAGAGAGATGTGCCGGAGGTACGACAGAAGAGGGCCGAGCCATCGGGGAAGGCGGAAGCCCGGCACTGTTGGAAGCAATGACCGGTTCGGGCGCATATGAGGCAGCTCGAGGTGCCCGAGTTGTTCGAGGTGCCTTGCGGAAAGGAGCGGGGGGATTGTGACCGGTCGTAAGGTTTGGTGGTATGATTGGGGGTGCGATGGGGACGCCGGGAAAAGGATCGTGTCCGGTCCGTCATGAGGTCGTTTGCTAGGGCCAAGAGTTGAACGTTTTGGAACTTGAGGAGGTATGATTCCTCTGAGAATCCGACAGGGTTGTGAATGTAGGATTGTCGCTCTTTGCAATCGAATTGACGGTATAGTGCAAATGAGGAGTGAAAATCCGCTTGTCTCTTAATCCAAGCAAGGTGATGCTCCCAACGCGCGACAGCATGAGGGCTGGTGTACTGATCCAGGAAAGTGGCAAAGTTGATCCAGGCTTCATCCCAAAGACCTTGAGGAAGAGTTAATTCGTCACCGAACTGAGAAGTGGTGAGGAAGGATCTGGATTTGCCACCAAGGTTGTCAGGACGTTTGGTATATTCAAGGTCATCGCCGTCAAGGTGCATTGTTTCCCAGGCTTTGTTTGTGAAGAGGGTAAGGGGTAGGTGAATACCTTGGTCACGAAGGGCAATAAGTTGAGGAGGAACTTGGCGATATGTGGCTGTATAATTGGAAGAGGCAGGACCTTCAAGGTTATGTAGGAAAGGGTTCGAGTGACCGGGTGGATTGGGAGTAATGGGAGTGACATTGTTGCTAGTTGGAGGTGCGGCAGGAAGCGGAGCGGACGGTGGAAGAGGAGTGGAAATAGAGGAAGGAACTGCAGGTGTAGGATTGGAGAAGGAAGGTTGGCTGATACCGGCAAGTGGGCGAGAAGGTTGGTGAGTAGAAGTTGAAGTGGAAGTTGAAGTGGGCAAAAACAAAGCAGAGACACGGGCTTGCGAAGAAGGAGATAAGTTATTGATTAAAGTAATAAGTTCATTGACAGACGGGGGATTTTGTATAGTAGTTGTCATATGAGTGGGAGTGGTTGTATGCGCAGTAGTGTGTGTAGAAGCGATAGGATTTGGAGTCGGAATACTGGAATTGGGAGTAGAATTCGAAGGAGACGTTGAGGAAGAAGGAACGGTGGATGAAGATGAAACTGAAGAAGGAACTGTGGAAGAAGAAGAAGGACGGGTGGAAGATGAAGGGACAACAGAGGAAACAAGTGTGGAATTCGGTCTGTTCTGAGTCATATTAGAACTAGCCTGTGTGGGATTTGGGGAAGGAGCGAAAGTGACAGAGCGGTTGGTGTTTTGACTTGGAGGAATAGGAAATAATATCTCATCGGGTCCAAGTCGACTTCTTTCATCAGTAGTTTTTGACCGGGTCCTCACTCTCGCTCGCGTTTCGTTCCGTAATTTTATACCAGCATTGAGGGTCTCTAACTCTTGTTTGCTCAATTTTGCCGTAGAGAAGTATGCTCGTTGAGTTGGTGTTAAGGGAATTGTGTGATCAAGAGTGGACAAGTTAAAGTTCTGTATATCGTCAACATCTTCTGTGGGGACTTCAGTTTGAGATGATTCATCGTTGGTATGTGTAGAACTTGATGGCATGATATTTTACTTGTTGAAAGTGAAATCGCTCAGTAGAGCTATATGAAAAGAAATAAGGGGGAACGAATGGCGTAGTCGAGAGAAAAAAGTCGAGAAGGAATTATTTCTCACGCCTACAAAGCCATTCGTTTAATTCAGACGTAATTCTTCATTAATTCATCATTACTAATCTTAAACTTCTATTTTTCTCTTCACTCAGCACTGATGGGTCTTTCCGATATACTGCTGGGAAATTTACTACCTCGAGTTGGATTCTCTATGAACAACTATGCCTAATTGACATACATATGAACTCTCCAAAAGGAGGTGCAAAATGCCACAAGGAGGAAGCAGGGCCAATCCTCTATTCTGAGCTTGATAGGAGACGAGAAGACCCAGCCTCGTGTTCTTATTTGGAGTGTAACCCTCTTTATCGCCCATGGCCACGCACCGGGAACTGGAAACCATTCTTAGCACGTATGGGCCGTCTGCTTACCCCCAGAATATCTTTGGAGTGGACCCCAGGTCACTTATCATTCATGCTGGCATTCGTTGTGATTATGAATACTCGCTTTGGCCTGGTGGCCTTGATCGTGCTCCACCTATCGCGTTTTCTGCTCTAAATCTGATTCCATTAGCTGGGCCTCAGACCTCATTGTAGGCCACACTCAAGGGTACTGGTGAGTACATAACCTCGTCATCTTACGCATGTCCTTCGATTTGTCAACGCCCCACTATATGAACACCACTCCTGCCTCACGGACCCAGGTTGAACTCATCTCTCAACGCTACCCCAAATTCATAAACCTGAATCAAAATTAGAGTTGGGCCCATGACGGAGTACGACTTCTCTCCCGAGGCGTACGAACGCCACATCGCCACGCAACATCGTATTGCGTCGTGGGTCGAGCGCACCGAGGCACACCGTCCGCAATTCGGGAATGCGCTCAAGGTACCTCCCAGTGTTGGCAGTGTTGTTCCTGATGACAGCCCTGGCCCCAAGAGGAGGCCATCGAACCGCCGCCACCGCTCCTCAGACACGTTGCGCGCATATGTCACTACCCATGCGTACGAGCACGCGCACGAACATGCGCACGAATGCACACATGAGCATAACCACGTACCGCCGGCAATGACCCGGCGTCCACCGAACCGCAGGCACCGTTCCTCAGACACGTTACGTACATACACAAGTACAAGCAGCATACCTCGCGTTGATGCAGTGTATATTCCTCGTTCCCAGCCTCATTCCCGCTCCAGCTCGCGCCTCCGTCCTTCTAAACACGAGACCGCCCCCACGACATTCCTCGTGTCTATCCCGCCGACATCCACACAGACTTATGTTTATACGCCGCCTGGCTGGGTCCCTGCCCAGGGTCTGGTGATTATTCCCCCCGGAACCGATCTGAACGTTATAGTAAGTCTAGCCCCCCCTTTTTGAGTTGTTTATTCACGATTTTCGTAGGTACCACGATCGTCACCGACGCCCCCACCACAACAAACCTATCAGCCCACCGCTCCAATGACTCATGTTCCTCAATCAATTTACCCGTCCTCTGCATACTCTCGGCCTGTACACGCACCTGGGCCTGCCGCTACGTCAAATTTATATCCTCCCCCCCGGGTGCACCCAGGTCCGCCATATATGAAAGGCGTCCCGTACCCACCACCGCCACCGACCCAGGTACCGGGTCCGACACCTCTGCGCCCAGAGATGTTTGGTGCAGGTGGACCTGCCGAAGTACCGAGGCGTCCAAAGACGTTGGGGAGAAGCGCGAGTGAGGTGTGGATCCGGAGATAATATTGTTCACAGTAAAAACTTTATTTTTCGTTTTGAGGATTCAGGATTTTGGGGTTTTGTTGTGAGTTTGATAGGATTTGGGTCTTGTTTGGTGATACGTTGTTGGGGCATAATAATCGGTACGTCACATTTTTGTCGTTCCAATTTTTCTTACTCATAATTAATTCTTCGTTACCTGCAGTTCTGCGGAAATCTGAGGTGGAGCTTCACTCCGATCCTCTAAAGATCTTCTCTCTTTCCCGCTCTAATATACCCATCAACGAATAGTAAGTGAAGACTAAGTATCTTGCTCAGATGTGAATAGCTATCAGTTTTAAGTATATATGGACGGTGTGAGGCTTTAGTACCAGAATATAAAATGATTAAGCCGATTCCCCCAGGTCTCTCTTTATTTAAAAAGATCACTAAAGATATGAAGGTCAAATAAAGTATGAGGCATTCATTTTTATCCTCGGCAACCTTGAAATAACTACCTAAACCCCTAAATAATCCGCATGTCTCTGGCCTTTACCGACAAGAAAAACTCTACCATCTTCGTTCGTGAAACTACGGTCTTTTTCCTGACTGGCCAAGGAAGTATGACTGTGTGCCTTCGTTTTTAACGACACTCTGCTCAGTAAATTGTCACCTGGAACGGACCTTTTGGAAGGAGCGAATCCCAATTCAATGATAGTAGTGTAATATCCGATGGTTAATAACAGAAGGTGTTCATGATTGTTACACTCCTTCCGGGTATGAATATTCATGTATGTATGTATGTATACCGAATCAAAAAATTGGTATGTTCCTGCTGGAAATTTATTTGTCCGGGCTGTTTGATTTTAAACGAACATGGATTATGTAAGGACCTCATGGTCGACAAAATTATTGGTGACACGACTTTTTATATTACTGGCACTTGTGAGTAGGGTTGTGGGTAAAAGTGGGTAGTTTTTTACCAAATGTAATTTACATAGGTAATTTACAGTAATTTACCAATTATATACCAATCCTAAAATATGCTCGGTATAAATTGTAAAAAAGTATTTCGCCTGATAGGCAGTGGCCGGTGACTCATGACTCTGATTGCCAAAATTTTGTCAGTTTCTCATTGCCATTGAATGTTGATGAGGGTATTGATGAGGGGATTCACGTAGCAGTAGAAGAAACCACCCACCGGGGAGGATGAAGACGGTGGAAGGAGAATTTAGGCTTGGACCTGAGCGTGGGAAAGCCCGATTACGTAATGGCATAAAATAGGTAATTTACCCTATTTTTTACATTATTTACATTGGGTAATTTTTGTCGATGTAAATTACTTATTTACTTGCACCCTGGGGACTTTTACCCACAACCCTACTTGTGAGTGCGCTAAACATTTTCAAGAATGCCTCTGTCAGCTCCAATTCCGCCTGAAGTTATACGCATCATCTTGGGAAACCTGAAAGGAAACAAGGCCACCCTCGAGAACACTGCATTAGTCTCATCAGTGTTTCTTGAACCCAGTCAAGCGCTCCTCTTCGCATCTGTTTCTTTAAAACTTAATTACACCCCGGTTATTGAAGAAGAACCCATATTTCGCCTCCTTTCTGCTTTTAACTCCAACCCCAATCTCGCCTCACATATCCGGGAGTTTGAGTTCGAAGTAAGCGATGACTGGATGCTGAGAGATGAGTATCCACATATCTCCGACTCTATTATCGTTCCGGTCCTCAGGATGATCAGACGGTTGAAATCATTAACGTTGTCTATCCTGTGGGATTGTCTGCAGGACGCATTATCATCTGCCATACTTGATATGTGTCGCACAGAGTCTCTTTCCTACATCCGCCTTTTCCACTGTAATTGCTTCCCTCTGGTCCAACTCTCCTATCTTCATCAGCTCCGCCACCTTTCCATAACCGAGGGGGATAGTATATATCCCATCCATCATGATATCAAAAATCTACAAAACGAAATCGAAGCACCACACAGCTGTCTCGAAATTCTTGACCTGGCCGTCGTTAAAGATTTTATGATGCTGCCTGACTATCTCTATGAAATATTGGTCCACCCTTGCTCTTCGCTGAATGCTTCGAAACTCCGTGTCCTAAAGATTGGGCCCACAACGCAAGACAATACCCAAATTGCGTGGAAAATTATACTTTTGGCGGCAAGCACCTTAGAGGGTCTTCATTGGAGCCTTTACGACACGGATTATTGTGAGCCTATTTCGAAATTCTTCATAGATGGTCTGAGAGGTCAGACGCGAAATACATGCACAGGGAAGATTCTATTCGCACTCTTGTGGATTTTACACTCCTCCCAGGACTACGTATCCTCTCCCTCTCGTTCGATGTGGATGACCCAGAACAAAACTACTTGTCGAATTGGGTCTTAGAATCATTACAACGGATGGCCGGGTATAACGTTCTGGAATGTTTCGCTTTGATGTCCCACTGGAGTCTTACAACTCAAGAGGCCAAGCCCATCATGGGAACCTTTCTACAGCAGCTTGATTTACTCCTAACCGGAGGAGGATTTCCTTACTTAAATAAACTCAAAATCTTTGTCGTGCATGATGCGGATGAAAGCGAACGACTGGAAATAGTTTTCAGAAGTCTTCCGCGATCTGCAGCAGCAGGAATTCTCTCCGTGGATAAACTAGCGGGAACTCCGGATGTGGACTTGCTGTTAGAGCATTTGAAAATGTAACTATGGTGGATGTTGAGACCATTTCATAGATTGGTTATGATCGCTTGAATGAAGAGAGGTATGAACACGCCTAAGGTTTAAGTTGGATTACAGGGTAGGGACGGCAGCTTTCACACCAAAAACAAGGAAAGACTCAACGACCATGCTCGCCCAAAACTCAATATCAAAGACTGGCGGGTACCTATCATTTGATATGCTGTTTGAAAATTATGTATCAAAGAAGAGATAATTGTTCTTGGTCTACTCCTGCGGAGACATGACTTGGCGTTGTTCAAAATGAGGGGATCGAGAAATCCAAGAAATCCCCCTCCTCATCCAAATCCCTCCCAAACCCAAGCCTTCATCCCGATCCACATAGTTCCACCACCCCCGGCGCACGCGGGTGCGACTGAGCCCCTAAACGATCTTGTATGTCCGCGCTGCATATGAATGATATCAAATTTGGGTACCATATCTATAACGGGATCCTCACTGTGGTAGTTGTATTGTATGCTCTGGGACCGTTGGCATTGAGCGCATTAGGTGTTAAATGATATTGCGGATGGGGGAACAGTCACCCAATGTTCTTCAACAACCTAACTCATGATCTTCCGACCTTCCTAGCAGAATCGTACGAAAGATCAGCAGCGAGAACGGATGAGTTCTTCAATCGGGGTCTATCCCAGGTATCCAGGGCTCCAAACATACCAAGGCGTTATCCACCGACACCTTCAATACTCGTAAAGCAAGGAGTGTCAGTGCTTTCACTTCATGACTGTTCCCCAACGCCGCTCCAGCACACGCCTAATTCCGATTCCAGTTCAAAATCCAATTCGAATCCATGCCAACCCCAGCCTCCCGCACACCCTTAAGTAATGAACAAAGATTAATCTCCAAAAACTCAAGTGCTGACTCTCAAGGTTGGACACTTGAGTGAGCAAAGCGATCCTTTGGGAGAAAATCCTAGATGTCCGACTTAATGCTAATAATATGATATTAGATACATTAATGACACAAAGTGTTCATGAATATTAGACTCACTCTAAGTATGAAAATCCATGTATATGAAAGACGAAACAATCGTTGTTCTCTGGCCTGTTCGGAAGTTCCTGGCATGCCGAGAATTTGGTGTTGTTTACAATTAGAGATTCATGATTGATACTCGATGGGAAGAGTCTCTCAGCCTCGAAATCGATACAACGTCTTGTATAACCGGTACCTCGGAGTGCGCTAAACATTTTCTGCCATGCCTCTCTCGGCTCCAATTCCACCCGATGTTATACGCATCATTTTAGGCAACCTGAAAGGAAACAAGGCTGATCTCAAGAACACCGCATTAGTCTCATCAATATTTCTTGAACCCAGCCAAGCGCATCTCTTCGCACTCGTTCCCTTAACAGTTCATTACACCCCGGTTATTAAAAAACAACCCGTAGAGTGCCTCCTTTCCGCTTTTGACTCCAACCCCAATCTCGCTTTACACATCCGGGAGATTGAACTCAAACTATACGACGGGCGGGAGGATGAAGTCGAGTTTCCACATAAGAAGTATATCTCCGACTCTGTCGTCGCTCCAGTCCTCAGGATGATCAAGCGGTTGAAATCGTTGACATTGTTCGTCGATTGGGGACCTCAAACGGTCACATTCAAGTCTGCCATACTTGATATGTGTCGTGCGGAGTCCCTTTCCCACATCAACCTTTTCTACTGTCCCGGCTTCCCCATAAGCTATCTCTCTTGTCTTCATCAGCTCCACCACCTTACTATATCTGAGAAGAAATTAACAGATTTCACCAATGGCGAAATTGAAAACCTACGGAATGAAGTTGGGGCATCACACAGCAGTCTGGAAATTCTCGAATTAGGTGACTTTCGTAATAACAGTACAACACCTCAATATCTTTACAAAACATTAATCCACCCTCACTCTCTGCTGAATGTTTCGAAACTTCGTGTCTTGAAAATCAATTCCACAAAGCAAACTAGTACGGAAGTCGCATGGAAAATTATGCGTCTGGCGGCAAGTACCTTGGAGTGCCTTCATTGGAACTTTTTCAGTGGTTTTGGTGAGCCTATTTCCAATTCCTTATAGGTAGATGGCCTGATAGGTCGAACATGAAACCCATGCACAGGGGAATATTTTAGTCACACTCCTGTCGATTTTGCGCTCCTCCCAGGACTACGTATACTCTCCCTTTCGTTCGATATAAACGGAGCAGCAGAACACGAATCTAATGCTACTTGGATTGTTGAATCATTGCAACGAATGGCCGGGCGTAATATTCTAGAAGGTCTTGCTCTTGTGTCCCTCTGCTTCTTCACGACTCCCGAAGTCAAGCCCATCGTCGAAACATTTCTGCAACAGCTTGATGTACTCCTAACTGGAGGGGATTTTCCTCACTTAACCCAACTCAAAATCTTTCCCAATAAATTTGCAGATGCAATTAAGCAACTCGAAGTATTTCTCAGAAGCCTTCCGCGGTCCAAGGCGGCAGGAATTCTCTCTGTGGATTTCGATTACCCACAGAATCAGGACAGAAGACGGCATGTGGACTTTCTTTCAGGCGTTTGGAAATGTAACTATGGTGGAGGTTGAGGCTGCTCCATTTTTCTCTTCTCGTAAACTTTACTAGTACATACCTCGAGATTCAAATATAAAACCATTGCCAATTAGATTTGCCGTCGTGTCTACTGAATATAATTGAATCTCAATCGCCGCTCGGGGTGATCGAGACATTTCTCCTACATTGATCCCGATTCTTATTACATTTTCCCTTATCTACGTATTGGTGACGATCACATCATCGCGTTTCTCGACTGGTTGAACAAAGCTTCCTGAGCTTATTGAGGGCTCAGGGGAAGCGAACCTGATTGGGATGCCTGTATCGTTGGCTCTCCGATTCGAGGCTTGATAAGAGTTGCGGGTGGAGTATGCTGAATCGGAGGTATATTTGCTATTCACTAATACTATAACCATCGTCGGATATATGAACTATAAAAACACCCCCACATCAGCACAAATTAATATAGGGAGAGGAACGGGACTTACAGCAACTCCGAAATACACAGTGGACCACACTGTTTGGGCATAAGCTCCGGCAGTATTCTTTCCACCGTTACCATGCTGTGGGAAAAATCCCAGCACAAAGTAGACTGCCTGGTCTTAGAGTCAATTGGTATCATGACTAGAGATAAATCAATGTACTTGAGGGATGCAGAATAGGATTCCTGACTCCACAAGTAATTCCAAAGCGCGTTCCGTTCGTGTTGGTGCGTGATCCCCGAAACAGGCTTTCATAGATTTTCTGTGCGACCTATGACGGCTTATAAGCACGATACATCATTGCGCGACCCAAGAAGTACCTACCAATATACGTAACCAACGAGCGCGGTAGTTACGATGTTCGTCCCAAAGGAGAGACCAAGGCTAACAAATGAAAGGGTATTCGCAGTCCCGTGGTTCAGGTCAGCCCCCATTGATGCTAACACCAAATACCCCAAAGCAAGAGCTTGGGGGCGGTTCGAACGACAGTGGATAATAATCGAGAAGGATTTTACATACCGGCCGAACCCAGTAATAAGATCGACGGGAATATTATCAACCACCCCTTCGATCTCAGTAAAACAGATGCCCTCCATACGACGATGCCATCGCTAATGAGCGTCTGGTAGTCGTTTTAATCAGTTTCAGAAGCCTAATAACAAAAGACTCACTGCAAATCGATTAGTCCATAAATGTAAGATAACCCATTTCATCATTAAATTATTCACTAACGGAGGTTTTTCTATGAGAGGCACGTCCTGATATTCAATGAGGGCTGAACGGATAATTATGCCAGTACCCGCAAGCAGCGTTATTAGGTGGATTGTAGCGAGTGTAAACGTCATAATGATGATTGCGAAGATGCAAATCCGGCTATGCCCTAGCCGAGATACCTTCCTTCAGGAGAAAAGGCATGTAAGTGCAGTCGATAACAGTCCAAAAAATCACCAACAAATTAGTTATGATTGCTTGGGCGAAGAGAAGCACGAATATTCCTGAGGTTTAAGTTAGATTATAGGATAAGGGCGGCAAATTTCATACCATAAAAAAGGATAGAGGTTGATAGATCTGCACAAGTGTGCAAGAGCGCTATCCCGAGGGCTTCTAGTAGCTCCGATTCCGTTGAATGTTGGCTCGCGGGAGCCATAATGAAGAAGAATGGATGGTGTGGCGGGGGAAGTGTGATTTTAGCGAGGAAAGCATATTATTGTAGTGTGGACCTTCGGATGTCGAGCGACACGAAGTGGAACTCAATGACCACACCGGCCCAAAAGTCAATATTACCGGATATTAAAGACCGTGACAGGTATCCATCATTTGATCTGCTGTTGAAGAATCAATGATAAGTACTGCGGACCGACTTGATATAATAATGGCCTCACTTTGAGTCCAGGATGGGATTGCATTCAGACATTTCTGGAGCTCTAAAAAGGGGTTATCCTACTGTTTTTCCATTTCGTGGGAGGTGGTGATAATCCAAAATGCCCGGGGAGTTAGGGCTCGAATCATCCCCGGGTTCCAATTGGGGTTAACTGAGGTTTCGTAAGGTGTTTATCTATAGGTAGGGTTCAAGATGATAAGTATCAACAGGCGTTATCTGGGGTAGATCCCAGGGAAAGCATAACATGGATTTATAAATGGAGGAGCTTGCAGAATAAGGCCATACGGCCACTGGACAGATGAATTCGGGCCAGAACCACACGACATCGACAGAAATCAATGACAAAAAACGCGCCAAAGGTGACCAATTGTGACAGCATGACCGTGTGTTGGCGTAATGGACCATCATCGAGTCAATATTGACATATGACCTTTCAAACCTCAGGGTTCAGATCCTTTTGGCCTGTTGCGTTCAACAGCATCCCGGAAAAGAGGTAAGAGACTGATGCCATGGCTCAGGCGGATGTAGTGGTCGTCCCAAAACGAATACTATAGCATTTTGGAAAAATTCGGAGTAAAAGATTGGTGGGAGTCTTGAATATGTATGTGGTGGCAATGGTTCGAGGTTGGTAGGGGGATCTGTTGTTATTCCGGCCACGTGACACCAGCAAATGAATCGGAACAGTGTTTGTGTGCGCTCTGATTGTGATTGATTCCGAGTATTCTCATTTGAGCCTCATCAGGCCTTCTGGCTTTGGCCTTTATCTAAAGACCCACTGTAGAATTTCAAACCAGGCGGTGTGTTTTTTTTTGCTTATGCTTTTCACGTTTGGTGATCAATCTCTATATTCTCTAGTTACAGAAAATCACTCCAGGATGTCAGATTCAGAGGACGCACCCGCTAAGCCAAACGTATTGTGCAATACGTGCCGGACGCTCATTGGCACACTTCAGACCCTCTTCGGTAAATCGATAGTAATCGAAGGACCCGATCGTCCAGAAATTAAACCTGTTCTTGCTAGGTTTGTAGTTCACGAAGTCCAAGCGTCAGGTTTGAAGGGATGTCATATCTGCTCTCTCATCTCCCAAGCCGTATGCCCAGCCCACGAGGAGGGTGACATAGCTCACGAATCTGAATATAGTGTCGTTGTGAAACCACGCTACACTTTTGTCTACCCCCAACCACCTGATGGGACGTACAAGCTGTCTCTGTTTGACTTGCAAGTGTACTTGTTAGGCCCCAATGGAAAGAGCGTTGAGACGGAGGGACTTCCAATCATAACTGACTATGAGCAGTATTCGCATCACCCTCTCCCTGCGTCGTGGAGTTTTTGGACGGGATCGGATGCGAGCTTCGATCTAGCGCGCCAATGGCTCGACCATTGTCTTTCTCATCATACACTTTGCGAAGAAATCAGAACTGCACCAGCATCGAAAAATCATTCACCTTTTCCTGAATTCTTGGTGGATGTCGGATCTGGATACTCGATGCGGCTCTGTCGCACAAAAGATCTTGCTGATCGCCCGCGATATCTGACGCTCAGCCATCGCTGGGGCGGCAGCCACATCCTCCGACTCACCAATGAAAACCTCTCTACTCTACTCTCCAAAATAGATCCATTTGACCTGCCCAACACCTTCAAGGATGCGGTCATCATTACGCGTAGATTGGGTCACAAATATATATGGATTGATTCGCTTTGCATCATCCAAAACTCTAAAGAGCACTGGGAACAGGAGTCTGCAATAATGGGTGACATATATCGAGGCACTGTGTGTACGATTGCAGCGTTGGGTGCCACAAACGGGAATAGCGGGTGTTTCAAGACTAGGAATCCATTGTGCTTCCAGATCTGTGAAATTAGGTTGAGTGAAGACAAGCTAGTACACCTGATGCCGTCCGGAAATCTACATATCCTAGCCAGGACAACGCACTACACTGGATACGGGCCAAAGGTAGAGCCTTTACATGAGCGCGCGTGGGTGATGCAGGAATGGATGCTGTCACCACGGACGTTGCACTACGGGACACTCGGATTGTACTGGGAATGTGCTGCGGAAAGTTCAAATGATCGGGTGACGAAATTATCCAATTTAACTCTTAGCCCAAAATACCTCCTATATCATGCTTGCAATCTAGGGGTGAGCGGTAAGCTCGACCAAACCTATTGGGAATTCTTCAAATGGTGGAAGGAAATCCTATCGATATATACTCCTTGCGGTTTGACATTCAATACGGACCGACTCGTCGCCATCAACGGAATAATTAAATTTGTCGAGTTAAGAACTGGGCTCCACAATGTGGCCGGGCTATGGAAGGAGTATCTTTTTCCGGAGCTTCTTTGGAGTGTTCCTACAATAACGACTCGTCCTGTAGGGGCATACCAAGCGCCCACTTGGTCATGGGCGTCTCTCAATTGCGAAATTCACTCAGGTGTCCCTGATCCTGGGTATTCGTTCGACTGGAAGATCGAATTACTCGATGTAGTTGTTCACCCAGTAGCAGCCAATGGACAGCTCTCCGGGGCCCATATCACAGTACGCGGGCTGTTACAGCTCGTTCGGTTGTGGAGATCTGGGCGTAACTATCTGCTAAAGTGGGGCGCAGAGGGTGAGGAAAGGAATAGTGCGGATGAGAGCATATATTTCTTGCCAGACACCAGGCCCGGCCGGGACCAAGAACTATGGGCGCTGTGGGTTGTACATGCAACTGCTGAAACCTCGTATATGAATATGGGATTAGTGCTCGCGAAAAAGGATACAGGTAACAATGTATGGATTCGCGCCGGCACGTTTCGACAATATGATCGACCAGATGTTCCAACACAAATTTTCCAGGACGGTGGCGCGGAATTGAAGGAATTGGTTATCGAATAATGCCCCGCTTGGTGGGTCTGTGTCGCATATGGTAAAGACAGGATTTTGGTCGTTTGTACTGTATAGTAGAGGAGATCCTTGGATCTTTAGGTAGCAGCGATAACCTACAGTGTTCTGTTACAGCCGTATTTGTCTTTCCCTGACACCTAGTTTCAGCCTCGACCACACTATGAGCAATTCAAAATATTTACCTCTTTCCAGACCTCATACTACAGTTCACCCGCTCAAGCAGCAATACCAGCACTCCACGATTACTTTGCCTGCGCCCTTGTTCTGCATCCGGCTTTGGGATTGTTGCCAGCCCACCTGCTCCACGAAATCTCCCTCGTCCTTGCGTAAAACTCTCCCAAATAGATCACGATGAACCCCGTCACATCAGGTAACAGTATTTGTATCGAGCTCGGAGTGATGATAAAAGTGGTGGGTGGGTTCATATGATTGAGTCATCGATGGGATGTTTGCTCGAACAGAGCCTATACAAGCTAAGATTACTACTCGGCTGCGTTAGTATTGTCTTCGAAGAATCCTTTTTCCATAAAGACGCACTAGAATATATTCAATGCCACATTTTTGACAAAATTACCGTCCTGACAAGCTTCGCCAGGCAGGGCTGCCATATGTAGGTTTGATCCCGACATAAACGGATTCCGGACACAGGTAAAGCGGGATATGGAAAACGGATCTTTCGGCTGACGTTTAAAGGAATGAGTGGGAGAATGTTGTTTAGGAATTAGGCAATAGACTAGAACGAAGAAAAAAGGATGTGTCGGTGTTTCTGTGAACAGTGAGAGTCGGTCAATACTAAGTACGATTGAACTCACCACGAAATCACGAATTGAAGTTTCTCTATTACTGCTAGCTGGGCTAATGTTACTTTTTCAACCCCCTTTCGATGATTCTTCAAACGTGTGTGGCGCGTTGTTGACAAGTTATACATAGTTTGCTTTGCTGTTGGCTTCCGGCATTCAAAAATCCGGATCGGACCCAAACTTGAATTGTGCGGATCGGCCATCAAAATGCAGGAGTCTGTTCCGAGTTCGAAGTATTGAGAACTCGGTATATCCGAAATCCTATCCTGAGCACTCAAAAACGACCGCTGTTGTTGCGGTGATGGCCGAGCGTAAATTGAATTCCATTCGGGGATAGCCGACCCAATGATTGGATGTTTGATTCAATCCAATTTGCGGTTCCTCAGCTTTTTATTCTTTGCGTTTTCTTTTTATTATTTGTGTTTTATGGGGGTAAGCTCCCTATTAAATATTCTCTTGCTTTGGTAAAATTTCAATCGAACGAACTCGGATCTGCCGTGCTTGCAACGGCCCACACCAACCAGTCGATCATACATAGTCAACACGCCCAATTAGTGGGCGGTGGCTAGCTTTGAGTTTGGGACAAGTGTTTTATCAGACGCCGTGTCGCTAATGTACGTTCTTCCCCCATAAAATAATTCAATTTATACTTACTCACCATCAATATCATCCCAGACGTGGAAAATAATACTAGAATGTCGAGCTGCAAACAAGAAAAAAACCGATCCGCCAAGCCAAATATTCTCTGTGATGCATGCCGCGCGATCAAGACTCAACTCCAGGATCGCCTCGGAGAATCCTTAATTATCGATGAGCCTGTTCTTCCAGCAATGAAGTCAGCTCTTGCAAAATACTTGATCCACGAAGTCCAAGCATCAGGCTTGCAAGGTTGCCATCTATGCTCCATCATCTCCCAAGCGCTATGCCCGGTTCACTTAGAACACAACATAACTCAAACATCTAAATTTACCGTGATCATCAAACCACGTTATATGCGTATCTATCCCGCTTTGCCCGATGGGAGGAAAAGATCACGCCTGTTCGACCTGCAGGCACATTTGTTGGACTCGGAGGGGAAGATCATTAAGACAGAGGGATTTCCAGTCGAAAATAACAATCATTCACACCACCCCCTCCCTGCATCTTGGAGCTTCTGGACGGGATCGGATCCAAGCTTTGATCTAGCACGCCAATGGCTTGACCATTGTCTTTCCAACCATACACTTTGCGAAGAGATTGGAAAGGAACCTGCATCAAATCATAAATCGACATTTCCGGAGTTCTTGATTGATGTTGGGCCTGGAAATCCAGTTTGCCTTCGTCGTACCAAAAATCTTGCTAATCTCCCGCAATACTTAACTCTCAGTCACCGCTGGGGAAACAGTCCCATCTTTCGACTCGTCGGAGAGAATCTCTCCACCCTCCTTTCTGCAATCGATCCATCTAATCTACCCAAAACATTTCAAGACGCCATTGTCATCACACGTAAATTAGGGCATAGATATCTATGGATTGATTCGCTCTGCATCATCCAAGATTCCAAAAAGCATTGGGAGCAGGAGTCAGCAATAATGGGAGATATATATCAACATACGGTATGCACGATCGCTGCACTGGGCGCTACTGACGGGAATAGCGGGTGTTTCAAAAATAGGAACCCACTCTGCTTCCAGAGCTGCGAGATCAAGTTGAGTGCGGATAAACCAGTCTACATATTGCCGTCCGGGGCAATGAATTCTACTTTAGCAATGACGACACAAAGAACTGGATATCAACCTGGGGTTGAGCCTCTCCATGAACGGGCATGGGTGATGCAGGAGTGGATGTTGTCGCCACGGACGCTTCACTATGGGACGCTTGGGATGCACTGGGAATGCGCTACACATAGGTCAAACGACCGGATAACGAGGTCATCCAGCTTCACACCCAGTCCGAAATACGCCTTACGGGAAGCATGCAACCCGCGCCTAAGTGGCGAGCTAGACGAAGGCTATTGGGAATTCTCAAAGTGGTGGAAGACAGTTCTATTGATGTATTCTGCCTGTGGGATGACGTATCATACAGATAGACTTGTCGCTATCAATGGACTTATCAAACTCGTGGAATCGAGAACAGGGTTGCATAACTTGGCAGGATTGTGGAAAGAGTACCTCTTCCCAGAACTCCTTCGGAGTGCTAAAAAGGTAGCAGAGCGTCGGGAAGAGGCATATCAAGCTCCCACCCGGTCTTGGGCCTCCCTGAATTGCGAGGTCAGTTCGGGTGTCCCCGATCCTAGTTACACATTTAACTGGAAAGTTGTACTTCTCGAGTCTGCCGTCCACCCGATGGCAGACAACGGACAGCTTTCCGGTGCGCATATCCGGGTGCGTGGGTTTTTACAGCTTGTTCGTTTTGGGACATCAAGGAATGGTCTCATCCTGAAGTGGGGCGAGGAGGATGCACATAGGAATGGCGCTGACGGGGCAATATATTTCTATCCGGACATTGAACCTCGTCTGGGTCAGGAGTTGTGGGCACTATGGTTGGTGCATGCAGTTGCGGATACTTCGTACATGAATATGGGGTTGGTGCTTGCTGAGAAGGATAATATGGATAATGGTGTTTGGGTTCGGGTGGGAATGTTTCGGCAATACGACCGACCGGGTACTCCGTCACAAAATTTTCAAGTTGGTAGGGTGGAGTTGAAGGAAATAGTCATCGAGTAATAATATCATTCTGCTCAACTCCTGCGTGCGGTCAATTACCACACGAACTCCTGAATAGTATACAGCATTTATGCGCTGGATATATTTTTATTTATTTTATATAGATTGATAAGTTATTTTGATCATATAGTACGTCAAGATATTACTTGGAAACAATCAACGGTATACATACGCGAAAGTCCTGCATACAAAATATTTGCTAAATACTAGAAAATTTTAACACGAACATCCGCACTCATCACAATTTCCCTGACCACACGCATTGTAGGGGCTGCAATTTTTGAAAGTGGCACACTTGAGCCATTCTCGTATTTCCGCTGAGTGTGGTATCGTAAGTCCCGTAGATTAAAGGGCATTGCCAGACAAGGAAGTGTACGTTTCATCCAATTATCAAATGTCACGATGTTGTCCCCATTTCTTGCGAAAGAAATCCCCAAAAACCACAGGTGTTCATGAGTTGCCCAAATGGAACAAGTAAGAATATGAAGGATCCTAACTCTGGTGAAATCATGCGAACGGCCATCGTAATCCGGGGGAAAAGTCTGTTCGGGGCATCTTTGGGCTCGTTCCTGGTATAGTGGTATCTTCGAAGTTTCCTGTCACTTGTTGTTGATCTTTGTATAAAATTGAGTAAAAAAGTGACATAAAATTACGTTTCGGCTTTTCAGCAGCTACTGATCCGCTTTGGTGTCCGGGACCGATATGCGCACGCAGAGACACTACCGCCAGAGTCCAGACCACTCGAAGTTATCTCAGGAGAAAAGGATGCTAATTGAGAATTTAGCACCATGCTTTTGCATTTACAAAACTGAGGCTGTAAAGGAAAGAAATAGAAGTTGATAGAGATAATAATAGTAACTACATAACTAAGAAAGAATACCAGAAACTGATCTCAGCGCCTCGAGGTATTGAAGAATCTGATTGTAACGCTTTTGGGTTGTGGTTTAGCAGGATGGAAGCATTGCGTGTGGACCATCTTTAGCCTTCAGGAATTAGGTTCTGATTCTTTTTAAGACAGCATCAAATGGCGATGCGGCTGGATGTCCAAATTATCCTTTTGTGGGATATTTTGGGTTTAATATAAGTTGCACCGGATGGGCAAGCAGACATTGTGGTCATCTACGCGTACATATGTTAATATGTTGATATATAATTGCTACGCGAACAAGTGCGTGCTCTAGTGCGAATGCATGTTCGAACAGTGACACCGTAGATCCACTGGCAAGCGCTAGGAGTGTTATTCTATATTTGATTCAAGTTGTAATATGTGCAATTGGTATTATATACAAGACCAAGAATTATATTTTGAGCCCTGGGTCGAACGTTCAAGAATCAGAACATCATATGTATTACGTGTATAGGTAGTGTATTTAGACGATAGTTAATAACAATATAGGGTACCGAAAACCAGCATGTCAGAGAAGCACCCAAACCAAAAAAGAATGCGTGAGGAACAAAAACTCAAGTTCAACCCCGAAGTGCTCAACGGATGTAGGTACCTATGGTGCGCGACACTTTAAAGACCGTTATTTTTGTACAAAGACTTTTTCACCTCAAAAACCACCCTTTTTTTATTCTTCTGGTCAGAATCCTTGTTTTGGCTGAGAAATGATTCCTCGAGTGGTAGATCTTGATCAAAAGCTCTCTCCATGTTTGGGTGGGAATTCTTGGCCCTAAGTTGACCAAATGTAATCACGTTACATCTGCCTACAGTGCTGGTTCATGACTATTATGTAAGATTATTCTTCTTTCTTCTGTTCTTCCATCTTCTCTGCTACGTAGCTCAAGAATATACCGCTTTGTGCCAGTTCTGCTCTTGTCTCAGTCTCGTTAGTGGGAAGGTCAAGCGACCTTCTTACACCATATCCATTTAGCTAGGTGGACCTCGCCACTGGACCTCGGGGTCGGGTCAGGGCCGGCCCTAGACCGTGAACAGTCTAGCTATTAGTGTTGTTATTAGTGTCATTCTGAAGCCCTGACCTTATCGGGCTCGAGAGGAAACCTTTCTTTCTTGACGTCGCCCAACTATTGCATTATCAAAAAATACCACAAGTTTTGTATTATACACTAAGTACTCTACCTTCACTCATTTGTATTGTTGATTGTTGATTAGAAATTTTTCAAAAAGAAAAATCTTAACCCTGGGCCGGCCGGCCTCCGACAATTCTGCCGCTGTGCAAAGGTTACAACTTAAGTATCATCATCTTCTCATCTTTTACAAGGGAACAGAGGGGAACAGTCACAGGCTCAACCATCCGGATGATTTGGGTTTCCAGGCCTGAGGTAGATGTTAGGCGAAGTGAAAATGGGGACCCGAAGGGGCTCTTGAGTCTTGACTGTGACCTGTCTGATTGAGAAAATCGGTGCATCTGAGCACTCAGCAGTTTCTTACTCTTCACTAACTCTGGAAGGGTTAAGAGTAATTCAAGATACAGTGGCACCCCCCGGGTCTCCCTCTGGTGAGTGACTCTGACATAGTGGCTGGCACGAGAAAAAAAATCTATATGAACCAAGACATCAAGTTTTTCTCATACATCATCATATCTCACGACTTAATTGTAAAAACGATCACAAAACCATGATACAAGGATGTATACGTGGGCTCTTCTAGCTACCAGTATCTACACATGCGCTAGAAGGACAAGATAATAGTTCAACATCTGATCAAGTGCCGGTCTCGAGTTTTCCTCATCCATCACCACTCAGCCTCAGCCGTGACAGCGAACAATTTCTTCCATGCCTCGATGGCCAGGAAAATGGGCGTCACACCACCTCGTTTCTCAGTAGCTATCAAAAAAATTAAAACCGGATTCAATGAGAAGAAACGTAAACAGTTGACCAACGACACCAACGCAAGCTGTCAAAATTTCACACCTGACCAACAATACTCAGTGGCCGTTACCTTCTCTTCGGTGAGTAATACGGTCCGTATACCTATTTACCTTGTACAATTTACTTCTATTCGCTCTGACAGTCTCTCTTTAGAACACTTGAATAAAAGAAGTGCTTCGCATTGCGTGATGCGGCAATTCATACGTTATTGTTAATAAAAATAAATTCGCAAGAAATATTTCAAGTAAATCAGGTACGTAACTCGATTGCCTGGGTTAGCCCTTGTGGTATATCTCTCCTCGTTGCTGCCCATTTCCTTGTTAAGAAGGGGTAGATAGTTTCCACTCCAAAATGAATCATGAATCTCAGACAATCATCTTGGTTCTGGCCTGTGACAACAGTGATTACCCTCATTTCATCAGCTGAGAATACACGAGAAGCTTTCTGTTTATAGATCTCCTTGATTCAGGGCCACAAACCAGCAGGGCTCATGTATTCACCACAATACGTTTGACTTTCTTTGATCACGCGGCTCAGCTGGAATGCATATATAAGTGTATCTATGGGTCAGCTCTATAACAATATCCTTACCATGATCTTCAAGCTCCCAGCATTTGTTACTCTTTCCTGCCTAGCAGGCCTTGTACTTTTTGTCCTTCCTGTCGCGACAGCGCCTGGATCCTCCATTGGGGTCACTGGTGAAGCACAGGATACACCTTTCGTGCTGATGTTACTAATCCAATCTTCGTCTAGACCTCAATGATGTGAAGGACATTGATTCTATCGCTGCACTTGCCGACATCGCAGATAAAGCCCCGAGTCTTGTCAACGAGGGACATTCGGAGCAGGCCACCAGACATTGGCAGGGTGATATATCACGTATTGGAGCTACAGTACATCGCGTAATACATGTATCCCTCTAGTTAGAGTCAATTTTGATGTATCATTTTTACTGTAATGAACTCCCAAATATGGAAGCTGGGTATTGTTGCTTCCCTGCCCTTGCCGCTGTGCGTGATGCTTGCCTCAAAATGCGCCCCCGACGCGCGCGCCATTTCGGGTTTAGATTGCGATGAGATCTCGGGTGTCGCTTCCAGTCTTTTCCATGCCAAATTTGTCATATAAGTATGTTTGGATTTCCTGATATGTTTTAATTTTCCGGAGTATGTTATTCGTATGTTATTATTTTTGTATTTCAATGGAAAATCTTTTTGATATGTTATTCACATATGTTTTACCTATGTTTTCTTTGACAATTTTATTTTTGTAATACATGTGAAATTAATGGATTGTTCAGACATGGGCATGTTGAGACATCTTTTATTATGTTTTTTTTTGTCAAAGAAGAAGAAAGAAAGAAAGAAAGACGGCTTGTTTGTTGGTGACAGTTTTACTTCTCGCGAATGTCGCAATTGATCACACTAAGCCATATTTGGAAAGAAGTAATCGATCATTTTCTATTTTAATATCCGGAGTCCGACCTCCGAAATCGCGAACACATATTGTTTCTGCAATTGAAGGATACATTTTATTCTTACACAAATTTCAAAACTATATTTGATGTTTTTTAAAATATGCGAGTACACTTTGCTAGTAAATCTAAGCTTCAAATGTGATTTTTGAGTAAAAGTCAGACAACAGCAAAAAAATGAAAAGACTCACAAGATTTCGTTATAAACTATAAGTATTTTCTCAATCCCAACCGTTGCTCATATGTCCGCTGAATATACTAAATTTACTATTCGGTGTGACCCTATTATCATTTATAGACATAACAGGTCAAATATTTATGTTACAACCTAAGCATTGTGTAAACCAAGGCAATTCACAATTGCAGGCACATATGCATGCAATATCATATCATGCCACAGTCAAAACATTCAGGTCACTGACATCCGACCCCTGGCCCCAACACAATCAACAATGTACCTGTAGCATAGTGCACCTTGGACCGCAGCCGCACGATTACACTATCCGTCATTTAATTTTTATTTCATATGTTTTTATAACATATTTTAAACAATTAATAAAAGAGGTAAAATCTGTTTAATATTAATGCAGTGATCCCATCATAACTTAAATAATGGCGTCCCATGACAAATTTGGCAGTGTGATCGAGGGAAGAGCCTAAGAACAAAAGAGGAAATTCCAAAAGCGGGAAAGGCGCAGCGGGGGGGCGCCCACGGAGAGACAACTGCATACAGGAATTTCCCAGGGTCATGCAAGAAGCTAACAGTTAAAACCCCGCTTGTAATTAGAGCATTACATGTATTACGCCTTGTACTACAACTAGAGTAAATTGTTGTATGAATTCGACGTAATAGCCTCAGCAGGCAAGAGATAAGAATGACCTACATCCACACTTGAACCAATACTCCTTTGCAGGGTACCCCTGTCAACCCAAGAGCTCCTCAGATCGTCTTCATTGGTTGTAGCATTGAGCGCCAAAGGATAATCGTATCTGTGGCAGCGCGGGTCCAAAGGCTTGTCGTTTCAGCACATCAGTATGTTGTTTGATATCAAACTGTCTTAGCACATCACAATTTTGTTTTTGAAGATTCACGGCTGTCCCTGGGAATTTCTTCTCGAGGCGTTTTGTAACCTGGTTTGGCACCTATGATAATGCCCGTGCACAAACTGTCTTGCATAATTGGGAAAGAATGGCTGCAGCAAATCTTCATACCTGGATTTATGATTGTGGTAGTTGCACACAAAATGTTGGTGCCACAAGCAATACTGCCAAGTGAGTTGCCTTGTTGATGTTCTCCCTTACATGGGTGTCTGAATGGGTTATAATTCACAAATTTAATTTAGCTACGGGGAGATCTCTATTTGCCCGCCATTTTGGAATGGCACCGCGGAATTCCAGGTCAGACTTCTTTCTACCCGATCCAAACAATGAGGATTGAAAACCTGACAACAGAATGCTGCTATATTGACCCAGCTGGTTTCATTTGATTCTATTGCTGGAGCTAGGGTCTATAGTGCGTATAACCAACAGGCGACCAGGAATCTCGCCGTCACCAACCCAGGTCAAGCAATTGCTAATGCATATTCATATGTATTCTACGCCAACAACAATCCGCCATTGTGAGGTGAATCTTTCAAATTTGACCCATCCTTCACCTTTGAACGAAATCACTTATGCCTCTATTCTTTACCTCTTCCAAAGATTGATACTCCCTTTTTTGTTCTTACTAGGTCAAGAGATCATTTTGAATACGTGATGTTTCAACTTCAACGTGCTATGTGTTTCTACATTCCTAAATTTGATGCGGCTCGATTGTATTCTTGTACTGAATTAGTAGGTTGTTTTGAAGTGCGTTAAAACTGAACGCGACAACTTGAGTGACCGGTAACCTCTGACTAAAATTCTTGGCTGGAGTCAGGTGGAACAACTCCCCGAACAGTCACAATGTTATATTCTTGCATGGCTTAAAACGACTATTATCCGAATATCCCTTGAGTATTACATGAACCTAATACAAACTACTAATTCGGCCGTCCTAGATTTTACTTTGATCCCTTCTCTCTCCAAATTTCGGAAATAAGCCAGTTCAGTCAAGGTGGACAATCCTTCAGGACCTCCTTCGTCGTTGGCGATGTGGAGGGTGAGAGATTCCATCTGGGCAAGTCGCCTTTTGGGTAGGTACCTTTGTAACCAGGAATATTGCGTCGAGTTAAACGTCGTGCCACTACATACACAAATTTAAAGATGATGAATAGAATTTCATTAGGCAAATCTATGATGGGCGAATGAAATCCTAAAGGTAAATATGTATGTGCCATAGTTTCAATCTCCAAGGACCGAGCTCAAAGAGTGTCAAAGACTCAAATTTTCATCTGTCGTTCCTGGGTGACGGCTGGGGGCGACATCTCAGCACGAAACAATGTGGACACATGTCATTGACTCACTGACATATTTTTTTCATAAGGATCCCCATTAAATACGTACTAATAAAGAGCGTTTGAGGATGGGGCACCTTGATTCATAATGTATTTATTGAAATTGGTAACGGTTCGTTTGAACTTGAAAGGATATATCACAAAAATCGCTACACGCTATACGACAAAAGTTCCCGTATTAGTGTCTGATCTCGCGAGTCACGGATGACTCAAGATTATATCACATAAAATTTCATCATAGAAAGGTACCCTCAACAGAACGTCGGGGCATTCTTTTAGCACCAATTTGTAACGTGCAGGAAGGCGACGCGATTTGGCTGCGTATGCATAACTAACAATCCTAAAGGGTGGTGTGTTATTGTTTTGTATGAAATATTGATCTTCGGACCAGTGTCCTGGTGCCATTTAGACATACTACTCGTTAAAAATTCATGAGCATCGAACGGAGGTTGAATACAAGAGAACGTACGACATAGGACATCGACCGACGTCTATAGCTCCTACTCCTTCTACTCGATTGAGGAAGGACGATATATCCCGGCATCATCATACTTTCGCCACTCATTTCCATAAATTGTCAGTAGGGTGGTTGTGGCGGGAAGGAGTAAGTTCTGTGCTGTACGACTGTGATGCTTGGATGTATCCGTATGGTGAATACGGTTGTTGCGCGTTGTAACCATAGCTAAATATCGGGTTCATATGTTACCGTGATTGATGATGCAACGATGGCGGCTGCATAGGTCCTGGCGAGCCCGGGGCACTAGAGTATCCAAGCCTCAGAGACGATGGGCCCAATTAAGGCGAGGCTGAATACTGAGACACGTACATCATTCCAGGTTGGGGGTGTAAGCGGTAGTATTGGAGGCAGTCGTCAGGAGCTTCCCCGAAAGACCTCTGTGTTCCTTCCTGCCTCAGGGGTAAGCGCTACGGATTTTCAAACTGAAAATTACACTGTTCTGTCTGGCCGACCCGCTCCAGTATGCCAATCACGTTGTTGTCGAAACATCGGTATACCTCGGGGGAGAAGTTATCTTCAGTCATCGAGGAGAGAGAGCTGGCTGGAAGCTGAGTATGATTTTGAGAAAGAGGGATCTTCTGGGAATGACAACGGCCTTTCCCTGAGCTTTTATAAAAATTTTGCGATTGTGCAGTTGCCAGGATTGTTAACTACCTCTGAGTTCTTGTGCCGACCGAGACGGAAAAGTGATACGATTCGCTAATGATGTTGCAGGGACCTGAATGATCCAGCTGTCGTATATGCAGTACCCGGAATCACGGGTAGACGGTACGCACAACATCGTGGAAGAGTCGATGGCTCCCTG
This sequence comes from Collybia sordida, assembly GCA_037014335.1. Classification (NCBI taxonomy): domain Eukaryota; kingdom Fungi; phylum Basidiomycota; class Agaricomycetes; order Agaricales; family Clitocybaceae; genus Collybia; species Collybia sordida. The sequence goes on from JAYKXK010000002.1 coordinate 494,743, forward strand.
AACAGGCGAGTTGCGGCGGTGCTTTTCGGCGCTTGCCGGCTGCGCTTTTGTTGCACAGCCTTGTAAAAATGTAGTCCTGATCATAAACACGTTCAGCTCGCGTTTATGACGATTGGAGGGGGAGGAGGGAAGGAGTGAAAAAGTGTTGGCATATTGTCATGGTGAGTCCCTTTTTCTGGATGAGTATGTTTGGGTTGACGATAAGTGGAGTGTTCAAAGTTCAAACTTCGTGACACCCCCTCGGATACATAGAGGTGTCGGACTTAGGTGCATATACGGGAGGGTGTAAATCCGATGCGGCGGTGGGACCAGGTACACATACAGGCTGAGAGTGGGCGGGTACACTGATTGAGGAACATGAGTCATTGGAGCAGTGGGTTGATAGGTTTGCCGTGGTGGAGGCGTTGGTGACGAACATGGGAGATATTGAACGGTGACATGTGGGCGCGGTGTATCTGAGGAGCGGCGGCGGCGGTTCAATGGCCTCCTCTTGGGGCCAGTACTGTGACTCATCGGGAGCGGCACTGCCAACACTGGGAGGCACCTTCAGCATACTCCCAAATTATGGATGGCGTACCTCGGTATGCCAGACCCACGACGCAAAACGATGTTGCGTGGTGATGTGGTGCTCGTGCGCCTCGGGAGGGAAGTCGTATTCTGTCATGGGCCCGACTCTAATTTTGATTGGGGGTTATGAATTTTGTGTAACGTCGGGAGATGAGCTCACCTCGGATGTACGGTAAGATGTGTGTGCGTCGATCCAGCAAGGGTTTACAAAGAGGTCTACTGGTGAGGATATTAGTGTGGTTATTTGACTCTGAGAGTATCGTGCATTTTTTTTCGTGCATTTCCTACACTCATCAGCGATATGCCACCAACATGCTAACCCACCCGTTTCCCACTTCCTCACACCACACTCTACCCATCACCATTCCCAACCCGACGAACCCAACTCGCTCTTAGGATTAAACGCCTTCTCACACAAGCTAGACTTTACCATCTACCTACCTGCTGGGCGACTTTACAGATTCTGAGATTTTGCCACACCCAAACCCGTTAAGCAAACTGGACAGAACTCCGGGAGTGCTTACAAAAACGCCCAGCTCCTTGTTCAACGCATCACACCCGCTTTTATTCGTTCATTTCCCGAAGATGAACCGGTTGCTCCGTTCCCGTCCTCTGCTCTGGAGGATGTCTATTCTTCGCTTTTGTGTGATACATCAGATTTAATATCGGATGTACTGAATCTGCGGGCGGACGTTGCTGTTATCTACGCGCACATATAAAATAAGGTGAGAATTCTTGGCTCCAGATCCGTGTAGTCATCAGTGTCGTTATTGGTGTCATTATCGGTGTGATTCTGAAGCCCTAGTCTTTTTTCGTGTTTGACCAATGACACCAACCACTAGCTTGCAAGCTGTCAAAATCTTACACTTGACTGATGACCTACGATACTGGCCGTTTCCGCCTTCTCTTCGGTGAGTACTACGATCCGTATACCCATTAAATTTGTACGTTTTACTTCTATTCATCTGCCAGCATCTATCTAGACCACTTTAGAATAAAATGAAGTGCCTCGCATTGCATGATGCGGTAATTCATACGTTATTATCAATCAAAATGAATTCTCGAGGAATATTTCAAGTACATCAGGTACGTAACTCAATTTCCTGGGTTACCTCTTGTGACACGTCTCTCCTCGTTGCTCCTCGTTTCCTTGTTAAAGACGGGGTTGATACTTTCTACTAGAAAAAGAATCTGGACGATCTTTCTGGTTCCGACCTGTGACAACGGTGATTACCCTCATTTAATCAGCTGAGAATACATACGAGAAGGTTTTTTTATAGATCTTCTTGGTTCCAGGTTGCTAGCCAGGAGGGCTGATATATCCACCTCAATACTTCACTTTCTCTGATCACGGGGAACAGCTTGAATGCGTATAGGAGTGTATTTGCGGGTCAACTCTATAACGATATTAAATATTCTTACGATGATGTTCAAGCTCCCAGCATTCATTACTCTTTCCCGCCTGGCAGGCCTTGTGCTTTTTACCATTCCGGTCTTGACAGCACCTGGATCCTCTATTGAGGCCACTGGTGAAGCACGAGATAAATCTTTCATGCTTTGACGCTACTCATTCTCCGTCTAGACTTCGAGAATATGAAAAACATTAATTCTATCGCTGCACTTGCCGATGTCACAAACAAAGCCCCGAGCCTTATTGACGAGAGCAATTCGGAGCAAGTAAGAGATAAAATTGCATCCTACGACCTACGCTCACACTTGAATCAATACTTGTTTGCAGGGTACCACCGTCAACCCAAGGTCAACTTTGTCGTTGTAGCATTGAGCGCCAAAGGATAATCGTTTCTACGGCAGCTCGGGCCAGAAGACTTTTTATCTTAGCACATTAGTATGTTGTTTAATGTCAAACCTTCATAATTTTGTTTTCGAAGATTCACGGCTACTCCTGGGAATTTCTTCTCGAGACACTTTGTAACTTGCTTTGGCACCTATGATAATGTCCATGCACAATCTGTCTTGCGTAATTGGGAAAGAATGGTTGCAGCAAATTTTGATACTTGGACTTACGACTGTGGCACTTGCAAAAAAGGTGGTGGTTCCCTGTCCGATGAAGCCAAGTGAGTTGCCCTTGGTGTACCTCTTCACATAGGTGTCTGAACATATTGTGATCTACAATTTAACCTACCCAAGGCACGTCAATCAATGAAGCCTGTGTATGTGCGGCACCGGAGGGCGGGACGGTCCGTGCGACAAGGTGCGCGTGCCAATGTGTGATGCGTTGATGGGTGATGGTGATCGACATCGTTCCCGGCCCGAGTTGTCAACGTAAAACAAAAACAAAACACAATTCCGCATTTTACCAGGAGTCCAGGACACATTTCTCCACAGCGACGTTCCCGAGAACGTATTCTGAATCCTGAGCAGAGGTTTTTCTACTATCCAGGTTAACACAACGGACCCGTACCGGCACGACGACGATGGCAAAACCCCAGGAACGGAGCCGGGACAGGGATCAAGACATCACACGTCCAATCACCCTTGGTGAAAAAATTAGAGCTTACCTCGTCGTCGTCCAACTACGTAAGTGGTCAATATATCAATCTCAGCGCTTCACTAAGTAACAGTAATCCACTTCTACCCCACCAGCTTTCCGGATTCTAACCTCGCTCCTCATCCACCTCACCTCTCCACGTCCACAGCACCTAGGCCGGCCGCTCAAGCGTATCGCGTTCAACGCGGCGGCGCGGTTCGTCACGGGGAGTACGACATGGCGGCAGATGCAGTATTTGGTCCCGGGGACGCGGGAGACGTATATTGGCTGGGTTGGGAGGAGGGGGGAGGAGGCTGAGATTGATGAGCTTCAAGGAGGGGAAGGGGGAGCGTTGTTGTGGGTTGGGGGAAAAGAGAGAGGGAGGGGGAGGGTGTTGGTGTATTGTCATGGTGAGTTTCGCCCTTTTTTTTCTCTTTGGTGGGTATGCTTGGGTTGATGGGTTCAATAGGTGGAGCGTTCGTTACGCCCCTCTCGGATGCGCAGTTGGATATGTGCGCGTTGATCCAGCGAGAGTTCGCGAAGAAGTATAGCGGTGAGGAGATTAGTGTGGCAGTTTTAGAGTATTGTACGTGCTTTTAAGAAGTTTCGGTACTGATATAACCCTAGGGTACTAACACACCCGCTTTACAGCGCTCTACCCATCGTCATTCCCAACACAACTAACCCAACTAACACTCGGGATCAAACACCTTCTCACACAAGGCTACACCCCACCATCCATCCACCTGCTAGGCGACTCCGCAGGGTCGAACATCATCCTCCAACTCCTCTCACACACTCTCCATCCCTTCCCCCCCACCCTCCCACCCTCTCCTCTTTCAGGACTTCCCCCACTCGGCAGCGCATCCCTCATCTCCCCTTGGACGTCCCTCTCCCGCGCCGCAACGGGAAACGGCGACACCGACGTCGTCTCCTCCCACACCTTCCACACCTGGGGGTCCGCCTACGCCTCCCGCGCGCCGCCCGAAGCGCGTGTGTACGTCGAGGCAAGCGACGCGCCTGTGGGGTGGTTTGATGGAATTGGGGGCTTGGTGAGGAGAGTGCTTGTCACGGCGGGTGGGGGGGAGGTGTTGAGGAGGGATATTGAGGCCTTAGGGGGCGTGTTGAGGGGCGCGCATGGAGAGGTGGACGTGTGGGTTGGGGAAGGTGCGTTGCATGATGATCCGTTGTTTGATATCGCGGCGGGTGTGGAGGGGGTGAATTTGACGACGGGGGTGGTTGTGGATTGGTTGGTTGGGGTGTGTAGGGTGTGATGAGTTGATTTGCACTGGATTTGGGTGCGCTAGGAGGGCTTTGGGAGTGGGTTCAATGAATTTTCCGTTGATAATGGATTCAGGTATGATAAAACCCGAATAAAACACATCCCAACTCTAGAATATAGTAATAAATCTATACCTAAGATTAAAAATCTCTCTTCCAGCTCTTTGAATCCGGAATTATATCCTTTCCATTGTTCGACGACACTAATTTTAAGCATAAGTGAGGGTTCGAAAATATTATGTACATTTCCCGTTCTGAATGGTGAGTAAAGCTATCTAGTCTAGCTAATAATGATACATATAGACTCGTGACCAGTCTCTTGGGCGAGGATGAGAAGAGGATCGTCATCTCATCCTCGCACGAGGGAACAGCCACAGGTCCAAATAATACATAATATTCGCTAAACAAGGTAAAATCTTTCTCAAACTCAATTCTTCTCATAAACCACACTCTCTGGCACACGGTCCAAGCCAGATCATAGATGGCACGCTGCCAACAATGCCACAACCTTCTCGACATCGAATCTGGAATTTCGAGCAATGACCCGCAGGTACATCTTGAGGAAGTAGAAAAAGAGATACTCCGAGTGAATGTTCACTTAGGCAACCTGTTTGAGAAACGTCGAGCGCTGAAGCAACAGGTCAATTTTCAATTATCCCCTATACTACGACTTCCAAACGAAATCCTGGGGGAAATATCTATGGCCGCGTTTCCTCAAGGCATCCATGTTGACCTCTGGGAAAAAGCGACTCCCTTATTGCTGGGTTCGATTTGTAGAACCTGGAGACACACGATATGGTCAATGCCCCAGATTTGGTCCACAATACGTGTCGAGGTTCGGGAGAGGTATGGTGCAGTGAAATTTCTTCTATTTGAGGAGTGGCTGCTTCGGTCGCGGGCGCTTCCGATTTCAGTTCATGTGAAATTTCCTGAGCCCCAAGACGACAACGACGCTGGAATAATGAGGAAGGCTGTGGATCTCATTACTCAAAACTCTGAAAGATGGCAGGAGATGCACCTCGACATTCCTAATTTCTTTGACGGGACCAATGGCTGCATCCCAAAATCATTCCCACAACTCCGCAGATTGTCACTCCAAGCGTACGCTAAATTTGAGGAATTCGATATATTTCAATCTGCTCCAATCCTTAGCGAGGTGTCACTAACAGGCATAAATTCTGATAGGATTGTCCTCCCTGTCCTTCCCCTCTCCCGCCTCACTTTAAGCCGCCCAGGGGGCGAAGTCATTTTACAACTCCTAAGCCGCCATCCAAACCTTGTTCATCTTGCAATTAATCATCTTTATTATACTCCTAGCGATACCCAGAAAACGGAGTCAACATCGCTCAAAACACTCGACATTACCGTCGATTATGATTTGAACGCTTTCACTTCTCTTTTCGATAAACTCTTCACGCCTTGCCTGCATGATCTACGCCTTGATGTGATCCAGTGTCCACCATTTTCCCACACCATCCTCGCTCCATTTCTTTCGCGTTCATCTCTCACCCTTGTTCGACTTTGCCTCTTTCGTGTTCGCATCTCGGACGAAGGGCTTGTTGAATGCCTTAAACTTATCCCAAATCTCAGGGAGCTCAAACTGGGACGGATGGCAATTGATACTTATCTCATACACAATCTCACAATTCAAGAGGAAGAGGGATCCTCCATATTAGTGCCACAGTTACACAGCCTTTTCCTGGTTCTAAACCAACTTCTATTCGATTTCTTAGACCTCGCAAAAATGATCCGGACTCGACGCTCAGGAGCTATAAATGTTCGTGGAGGGCGGGTTGCTGAAATGGAATCTCTGACTGTCCACCTTGGCAATCTCAAGAAAAGGAAAGGGTATCGGTGTAAGGGTCTGCCCGGCCCGATGAGGTTGCGTCCTTTTCGGAATTTGGAGAAGGAAGGAATGAAGATAGAAATCAAGACACCAAACCAGACACTGGTTCCCGAGGACAACACGACACGGATTTAGATAGTTGGGTTTTTGTGTAGGGGGCCGGGGCGTAGTGACGGGGTCTGCTGTAGTATGTAGGGAGCCTGGGTGGCTCGATTGCAGGCTTCTTGGGTTTAAGATAAGATGTTCCCTTTTGATGCAGCGCCGGGTCAGTTGCGGGATTTCAAACATAAAGTTTAGAAACGGCGTTAATAAGGAACTGTCTATAAACTATTTTTCCATATTCTTGTAACATAGGTATATTCAGAGAAATCAAGCCTTTGGGGGGAGCTTCAATGAAATTTTATGACTGTCGTGAGGTCCATGGTTCCCGAGAACACGGATTTAGATGGTTGGGTTTTTGTGTAGGGGGCCGGGGCGTAGTGACGGGGTCTGCTGTAGTATGTAGGGAGCCTGGGTGGCTCGATTGCAGGCTTCTTGGGTTTAAGATAAGATGTTCCCTTTTGATGCAGTGCCGGGTCAGTTGCGGAATTTCAAACATAAAGTTTAGAAACGGCGTTAATAAGGAACTGTTTACAAACTATTTTTACATATTCTTGTAACATAGGTATATTCAGAGAAACTAAGCCCCTGCGTGGAGCTTCAATGAAAACTCATAAATTTCGTCATTAAAAAAAAACCTTTTAAACTGCCATGAATTTTGAAAACAGGTGTAAGTACCGAAACTAAAAGTAACAAACCCCCACTCTAATTTATCGCTTCTCATTCTGCGATACAAGTAATACCATAAAAGAATCAACAACAAAAAAAGCCACCTTTACTCTTGTGTTATATGAAAAAATATTAGTATTATCCAGGCGTACATTGTAGTGTTATCAATTGTTCAACGGTGGATGGGGGTAAGTAGTCTATACTTATACTGTTATACACGACAAGTTGGGTAGTACTTATGGTTTTGAACTTGGTTTTCTCTACGGTCAAGTTGGCTCATGGGCAAGACGTTCACCCGAACGACGCCGAGAAATGAAGAAAAAAGACCTAAATTCACGCACGCCGCCGCTAATAATGTTACAATCCCATTTTCACCTACACTCTAGTACAATACCTTACTCAACCTCTGCACCTCATTGAGTAGTATATCACCCTGCCTCACAACCGTTTCATATTGGGCGTTCTTCTTCGACGGCCGGGTGGTTTCGACGATTCCGTGGACTTTGTCGATTGTGCAGTGGAGTCTCCCGTTTGCGATGTATCGCGATAGTTCACTATATGCGTAAGGTTTATCGTTTATTTAGTTATTTCGTTCGTTTGAGGGTATGGAGGGAAAAAAGCGTACCTATCGATAAACTCCTCGCTCACGCCGAACGCGGTGCTCAGGCTCGCAAGAGTGAGACTGCGGTATGATTCTAGGAGTTGGGTGTATGCGAGGATACGCATCTCACGGACGTAGAAGCGTGCGTGAGGTGCGAGGAGGCGGGAGGGGAGGAGGGTTGTTTGTTCGAGCGTTGCTAATGAGATGGAGGGTTAGTAGGGAAGGGAAAGGTAAGGGGGTACGAACCAAGTGCGACGAAGAATTTGTCGTAGTGGCAGTCGTACAAATTTTTCACGAGGTCTCCGAGTACGGGTAGGTCAGGGAGGACCTGGTTCACTTCTGGAGCCGCGATAATCTACATGGGTCAATAAGTGGAATTGAATGTTTGAGGATAGAGTATATGTACCTTTTTCTTTAGCTCTACCCTACCTAGCGTCAACGCACCCGCGACGACGGTCATCCCGACAAAGTCGTTGTATGGAAGGAGTTCTGATGCGGTGAAGGTGGAGAGAGCATCGATGAAGAGGGAAGCAGCACGGGTGAATTGGCGGATGGAGAGGGCGTGTAGGCCTGTGTAGACCTTGAGGCGGTTTCGACGGTCCCAGTCACCGCCTTCTTCAATTAGTCTTTTAAGTGAGTTTAGGAGACAGAAAAAAGACGTGTTAGGAGAGAGCTTACGCTTCTGCTTTGGTGAGATGGGATACGAGAAGGTCATTATCTGCGAAGAAGAATCCGATCCGGACTATGGTGAGGACGATATCTATTCGTGAGCCGAGTCCGGGTGTTTTTTCGAGGGCGAGGGTTTGTGCTTCTACTGCCTGATCCTATATTTCCACCAAGGTTAATATTAGTATTAAAATTCGAGCATTAGGAGTCTCATAAGACTTACCTTATGTCCTATCCGTGTAAGATAATTAGCACGCGCCTTGAGCGCGTCCGAAATCTCCGTCTCGCCCTCTGTCTTCCGCGCCTCCTCAAGCCGCTCGTCTAACCGCGCAAGTTCTGCCTCGTTCGCAGCTTCCATCTCTGCCAGTAGTGCCGCGTCGAGCGGAAGTGCTGGTGTTGGTGTCGAAGTGATCAGTTTGTAGTAGGGTGCCATATCTTTTGTATAATTGGATCGATCAATTCTTGAATGTAAATTTGACAAGATAAATACATACTGTCAGCTTTTAGAGCAGCTAGAAGGTCCGAACGAGCCGTAGGATGAAGATGTGGATGTGTCGGTTTCGAAAGGACGAACAAACTCTGAGGAATCGAAAGATTAGGAATTGGAAGAACTACTTCGTCTGCCATATTTGCTATATATTATCTCCTTAATCGACGTGTAAAACAAGGGGTATTGAGCTGAAGATTGTCCGTTAAATCGTCGTGCAAGACGAAACCACGAAAAATTGCGGTTACGCGTCGTTCCATCACGTGAGGATGACGCGTCCGCGTTGTGGCTGTGCTTCTCCCTCTTTTTCGGTTTCCCTATCAGTTCTGATCCCCTACAAGTACTCACCTTTTTCTTTTTCGCGAAATGTCCACATCTTCATCGACGTCGGAACTGTTGTCACGGGCGGAGGCGAGCGTGAAGAGCGACCCGAGGCTAGCTGAAAAATTGTATAGGCAAATTCTGGACGAAACAACTCCTGGTGCGTCCTTTTCATCGTAGGCTTTTAGGGACACTTTGGTTGATTTAGCATGTTTTTTGGAGGTGTTTCGAGTGGAGGAGAAGCTGAGGGATCGCAAAAGCTAAGAGATCAGGAGACGGCACTGGTTAGACTGGGTGAGTTGTATAGGGATGAAAGGTGCGTAATTGATGGTTGCGTGGATGGAGAGGAATACTGATTGGTGTGGGTATATGCGCGTCGTAGGAATGGAAAAGGTCTTTCAGAGGTCATCACACTATCACGGTCGTTCATGTCATCCACGGCAAAAGCGAAAACAGCAAAACTCAGTATGTACCTCTCTCCCCCTGTTTCCTGAGGCATGAAATCTACAAAGTTTCCTATTTTCGCGACTTATATTATAAAATATTGCGTCTAACTGCTTGATCACGAAATATAGTCCGCACCCTTCTCGACTTCTTCTCTCCCATCCCCAACAGTCGCGAAGTCCAAATCGCCACCCTAACCGACAACATCGCATGGGCGAAACAGGAAAAACGTATTTTCCTCAAACACAGTCTTGAAACGCGACTCGCTGCCCTGTACGTCCCATCACATCACATTAAATGCTACGACCATCCCAGAAAAAACGGAATCATAATTGACATAAATTCCAATCAGGCAACTCGAAGCAGGTCAACCTAAACCCGCTCTTCAACTTATCGACACGCTCCTCACGGAGCTCAAGAGGTTGGATGATAAGATGATTCTCACGGAGGTACACCTTCTCGAGAGTCGCGTATACCGAGGTATCGCGAACTTTCCTAAGGCGAAAGTACGTCTCTTCCCTCTCCATTTTAATTTATCCTTAATCTGGAACCCTGAATCCCCGTTTTCTTCTACCCAAACGTCTAGGCAGCCCTAACCTCTTCTCGCACCGCCGCGAACTCCATCTACTGCCCACCTGCCCTTCAAGCCGCGCTCGACCTCCAGTCTGGTATCCTTCACGCAGAGGATAAGGACTACTCCACTGCGTATTCGTATTTCTTCGAGGCGTTCGAGAACATGAGTGCACAAGGAGATGAAAAAGCACTGGGAGCATTGAAGTATATGTTGTTGTGCAAAGTTATGTTGAATCTGGTCAGTGCTTCAAATTCGTCTGGAGAACTTAATTCGTAAGGTGCTAATTTATTTTCCCCTTTCCCTTCCCTCCATAATTTACGCGACTCCGCACTCTGCTTCCCCTTCAACTGCAACTCCACGTTTCTATCTGACATTATCGCGTCGATATGATTAGCCAGAAGACGTGAACGCCCTACTTACGATCAAGCTCGCGGCGAAATATGCTCAGCTCCGGGAAGTAGAGAGTATGCGCGCTATCGCACGTGCGCACCAGGAGCGTAACCTCGCCGATTTTGAGAAGGCGTTGCGGGATTACAAGGATGGTACGTCGTTTCCCCCCTCATCGTTTTTTCTCCCTTCTCTTCTCCCATACTCTCCCGATATTTATGTGCAAAATTTGCTTTTGTAACACCCCTTGCTAACCCATACTCCTACCCTCAACTTGCAGAACTCTCGTTGGACCCTACTATCCGCTCCCACCTCGCCGCACTCTACGACACGTTACTCGAGCAGAACCTCCTACGTATCGTCGAACCATACTCTGTCGTCGAGATCGAACATGTCGCCCAGGTCGTTGGACAGGGAAGGCAAGCTGTTGAAGCCAAGTGAGTTTTTTTCCTTTCGTTCCACACCTTCATCCATCTCGCCCTCTTCCGCCCATTATTTGGGAGCCCCGTTTCGGGTAAGCGGGTTCTCAAATCATGCGGTTCGTCGTCTTGGTACAGTAATGTATTAATTGGGCGGGGAACCAGCGGCCACAATCGTGTAGCTAGAGTTTGATAGTAAGACTAATGCCCCGGGCCTTTAGGTTATCGCAGATGATCTTGGATAAAGTATTTTATGGTGTATTGGATCAGGGTCGGGGGTGTCTCCTCGTATTCGACGAGATCGAAGCTGACGTGAGTACTTGGGTTCTTTCATATCTTCATCCCCACTTTGGCGTCCATTCGTGAGCCCACAGGGAGAGGCGGGCACTAGACGGTCCATCCCCTCCTCGCATGCCGGCATATTGCTCCATTCCCGGACACTATACCCCAGCAACCGTTGGAATGCAATTAACTGACATATGGAAAATCTGCTTTGATGGGGATTTAGAACACTTACGACGCGGCGATCTCGACGCTCGAGCAGGTTAGTAAAGTCGTGGGGTCGCTGTACGCAAAGGTACGTCCGGGTTTTTTTTTTTGGAGCAGTTTGAGGCTGATATGAGGGCCCGGCGTTTGTAGACGGTCAAAATAAATTAGGTATCTTTTCTGTGGGATGTTGAAAGTGGTCTCTGCAGTGGGTTCGTCCTGGGAAGAGTGGAGGATGTACGAGTATTGTAATTTCAAATACTTTTTGAATCTTTTTCTGGATATGATTTTCTTATGCAACCTTCATTTCGGTGACTATGTTTTACCGATTTGTTACATGGCGATGGCGTTCTGCTGCTGTTCTTGAATATCTGAACTCGCAAGCCTGTGTATGATGAGGCGTAACAATCGCTCAACCGGTGTTAAAACCCTCACTCGATCTCGCACAGGTCCTTCTCGCGCCCATTTGTCCCTCGTCGTTCTCCTCGCGCGCGGCACCAGTGGACAATGCCGCAGGTGACCAATGCCATCATCGACCAGCCCTAGTCGAAGAGATGTCAGAAGTAGCATACCCACGCGGTTTGGTCGTATATCTACACCCATACCCATACCTCCCAAACTCCTCCCCACCCCTACCGACCTCCCCCACTTCCTCGAGTCTGGACCCAAGCCTACCGCCCCTCCTCGAAAAATCTCCGTCCCAACACAGCAAGGTGCACATTAACGGAACACGGGGCACAATCCAATGGAGAATGCCAATTCCACTCGGCGTCCGCACTTCATACGAACGTCGTTAAATTCGGGCACCAGGTCAATAGTTGGATCCTCCCCGTGGTAGTCATACTATGCGTTCCAAGACTGTCGGCGTTGGGTGCGTTGGGTGTTAAATGAGACTGTGAATGAGTGGCGAGGAGCGGTCGCCCTATGTTCTTCAATAATCGAATTCGAACGTCTCAATTCAAGCTGCTTGACTTTCTCTCTGTGCGTCAAGAAGAATAACTCAAACTCTGATAGCGCCATTCTACGTCCATGTCCGTGTCCATGTCCGGTCCGTGCTGGTGTTGGTGTTGGTGTTTACTCGCGAGTCGCTGCCACTCCTTCAATCTGGGCATATCCCATGCAACATGGACTCCAAACGTGGCATTATCCAAATTCACATCCAACGCTCATAAAGCAGGGAATTTTCTATCAGTGCTTTCACTTCCTCAAAACTGCTCCCCGACGTCTTCTTAGCACAAGCCCAATTTCTATTCCAATTCAAATCCTGATTCAGATTCAAACCAACCCCAATCCCCCGTGCACTCACAAGTTGCGAACAAAGACTGAGCTCCGAAAACGTGGCGAGTAAGAGAGATCTTTTGGGAGAGATTCCTAGATTCCCAACATAATCCTAATAGTATAATGTCCGAAGCGTTAATGACAAAGGGCACATGAATGTCAGGCTCACTCTAGGTATGAAAGTCTATACTTAACAAGGAGGAAACAGTTGTTCTCGGCTGTTTCGGAATTTGCTGACAGCTGCCGAGAATTTGGTGCTGTTTACACAAAGGGATCCATGATTGATAACGCTAAGAGTCTCTCAGTCCAGGCTCCTAAAACCATCCCCTCGCAGCACGTGTCACGATGACAAATCAAGTTTGTCCATATTTGCTTTGTGGCAAACATGTTTCGTGAACGCTCTGGAGGGGCTGGCAGAAAAGACATCGGTGATCTCGGAGGTCGTCGCTTAAGCACGTTCTGGGTTTTAAAATATTAGTTTTTTCAAATGTGCCAAACTTGAATAAACATCGCAGAAACTTTTCGCTTGAATTATGGCGTCACGATCGGTGATAGCCTTGTTCCAAAGTGAGATAATGCCATCCCTGTGGTCATGAATTGGAATTCACTCTCATTTTCTGGGGGTGACTATCTCAGAAAGGTAAAAATACATCATCCTTTTCTGCTCATTTTGTAGTAGATATTCAGTTGATAGGAATTTGCCAATGCAAGCCAAAATTGTGCAAGTATTATGGTCAACAGCAACATTATATATTTTCAAGTAAGAGATTAATGAACTCAGAAGCTGTTATTTTGTGTTTATATAGAGCATTCAACATTTTATTGAGCTGTTTTGCAGTGGAAGACACTGAGATAAATGTATTAATGTAACTTATCAAAAAGATCATCACAACCCACAAGGCTGTCACACTGTCGCGGCACCATAAATTCAAGCGAGAAGTTTCTGCGATGTTTATTCAAGTTTGGCACATTTGAAAAAACTAATATTTTAAAACCCAGAACGTGCTTAAGCGACGACCTCCGAGATCACCGATGTCTTTTCTGCCAGCCCCTCCAGAGCGTTCACGAAACATGTTTGCCACAAAGCAAATATGGACAAACTTGATTTGTCATCGTGACACGTGCTGCGAGGGGATGGTTTTAGGAGCCTGCTCTCAGTCTCGAGTGTCGAAATCGATACAACGTCTTTCATTACCGGTACCTCTAAGCGCACTAAACATTTTCAGCCATGCCTCTCTCGACTCCAATCCCATCTGATGTTATACGTATCATTATAGGCAACCTAAAAGGAAACGAGGCTGATCTCAAGAACACCGCATTAGTCTCATCAATGTTTCTCGAACCCAGCCAAGCACACCTCTTCGCATTTGTTTCTTTGACAGTTCGTTACTCCATCAATATCGAAAAACACCCCATAAAGCGCCTCCTTTCCGCTTTTGACGCCAACCCTGATCTCGCTTCACATATCCGGGAGCTCAAGCTCGAAGTACACAATGAGCCGTTATATGAAGCCGAGTTTCCACAAAAGAATTATATCTCTGATCATATTGTTGTTCCGGTCCTCAGGATGATCAGGCGGTTGGAATCATTTATACTGGATATCCAGTGGGAAGATCAGACGGACACACTCAAGTCTGCCATACTTGATATGTGTCGCACGGAGTCCCTTTCCCGCATCAACCTTTACCACTGTCCCGGGTTCCCCATAGTCCATCTCTCCTGTCTCTGTCATCTCCGCCACCTTTCTATACTGCAGAGAGATTTTGCAGATTTCACCAATGATGAAATTGAAACTCTACGGAACGAAGTGGAAGCATCACGCGGCGGTCTCGAAATTCTTGAATTAAATGGGTTTGATCATTATATTACAACTCCTCAACCTCTTTACAAAATATTGACCCATCCTTGCTCTTTGTTGAATGTTTCAAAACTTCGTGTTCTCCAAATCGAGCCCACAGAGCCAACTGAGACGGAAGTGCTATGGAAAATTATGCATTTGGCATCAAGTACCCTGGAATGCCTTCATTGGGACCTTCTCCCCGGGGGTTATGGTAGGTCTATTTCCAATTCCTGGTAGAATAGATGGCCTGATGGATTGAACATGAAACCCGTGCACAGGGCAACATTCCAGCCGCACTCCTGTAGATTTTGTGCTCCTCCCAGGACTACGTATACTCTCCCTCTCGTTGACTGTGAAAATCCGAGCAGCAGGGCACATATCCAATACTAATTGGGTTATTGAATCCTTGCAACGAATGGCCGGGTGTAACATTTTAGAATGTCTTGCTCTCATGCCCTACTTGAATTTTATGAATCCTCAAGTCAAGCTCACCGTGGAAACCTTTCTGCAACAGCTTGATATACTCCTAACTGGAGGGGAATTTCCTTACTTGACTCAACTCAAAATCTTTCTCGGTGGACAAAAGGACACGAGTGAGCTATTTGGAGTAGTTCGCAGGAGTCTTCCTCGGTCTAAAGCAGCAGGAATCCTCTCTGTGGAGTACCATTACCCAGAGGATCGGCACGGGAATTTGGATTTGGACTTTATTTCGAGGAATTGGAAACATAACTATCGTGGAGGTTGAAGCTGCTTTATTTTTTCCTCCTTGTGAGATCTCCCAGTACATACCTCGAGATTCAAGTAGAAACTATTGTCAACCAGATTTACCGTCAAAGCCTATTGATAGTATATAATCGAATGTCAATTCTTATTTTGGTGGGTATACTTGGGGTGATGAGATTGATAGATGGAACATTCATGACGCCCCTCTCAGACGCACAGTTAGATATGTATGCATTGAAAATGGCGAGACCGACGTCGCCTCTTCCCACATCTTCTACACCTGGGGGTCCACCCATGCCTCCCGCGCCCCGCCCGAGGGACGTGCGTACGTCGAAGCGAGCGACGCACCTGCGGGATGGTTTGATGAGATTGGAGGCTTGGCGCAGAGGGTGCTCGTTACAACGGGGGGGGGGGGGGGGAAGTGTTGAGGGGGACATTGAGGTATTGGGGAGCGTGTTGAGGGGTGTGTATGAGGACTCGGGTGGTGGAGGTTTGGGTGCGTTATGATAATCCAGTGTTTACATCGCGGCAGGTGTGTGTGTGGGGGGGGGACGGGCTGACGACGGGGCGGTTGCGGATTAGTTGGTTGGGGTGCGTAAGGTATAGTGAGTTGGGTGAAGGTGGGGATGGGTTTGATTGTAACCCTCGAGTCCCGAAAAATCCGCGAAATTTATCTCTTCTATTGTTCGATTACTATCCATGAACCATGGCGCTAAGTTTGGGAATAGGTGGGCATTCGAAAAGAAATTGTGTATACTCCCTTCTCTGAATTTTGGATTATATATTTAGAGTATTAACGCATACGCTTGATATCTGGACTCTGGTCACGTTCTGATAATACATCCGATATCAACGTAAAAAATCAAGTTGAATCGGGCACCACGCGTCAAAATGTAAAAACGCTTCTCTAATTTGAACCACACCCACACAGGTAAGTATCAATTACCAAACTCAAAATAATACTCTTACCTATTCAAGCATCTTCCATCCTTCACATTATGCCAGACTAATCAAAAACCCCGCGCCAATCGGTATGGAGTGAGTCGCATCCTCATTCCGGCGTGCTATGCACGGATATTGACGTGGGTGTGGGAGAACTCAGAAGGAGAAGGGGGAGCCTGGGTTCATGCTTAAGCCTTACGGATCGTAGTTTAAGTAAAGGAGCTTGTGCTTGCGCTTGTACCCTGAGAGGGAAAAGGGAACAGAGCCGGGGCGTTAGTTGGTATCTTTTATCTACTCTCCGTTAACGCCCGGATTCCTATATTCATACGACTCTCTTGGTGCCCGAATACCTGTGTCAGGGTTCGGAAGTCGGCGAGGAAAATGCTCCGTGGGTGGATAGAGAATCTCGGCTTCCGGCGTCTGAGAAGGGAGCGAGAAGAAGAGTGAAGAAGGGTTCGGGAAGAGGGAAGAGGGTGGTATTACGTTGTGGTTGAGGTTTGATAAGGTTTGGGTGGCCGAGGTTAATTTTTTTTGGTTATTTGTCGTCTGTAGGTTGGTATGATGGTGATGATCATGATGTGTATTGATCTGATGTACGTGCGTCAGTTGGGAGATGGAAAATGGAAGGGGCTGGGTGACGGACCAGAGATTACGATGTTAGACAGGTGAGCTCTCACATACCTAGGTCGGTTAGTGTAGTATATCATCATCATCATCGTAGTAATAATGTTATCTGTACAGTGATCGTGTAACAGTGTCCGGCTCCCGAACCGCAATACTTCGGCTTTCGACGTTGGACAGTGAAAAGCTGAAACGTCAACAGAGCTCAAGGCCTATCAGGAATTACTGACTGCACCAGTGCCAGTGCCCAGTGCGAGCGCCAGATGTATGTACGTCTTAAACGTCGAATACATCGGCATCTCTCACCTCTCACCTCTCAATCTCTACATCGCTTATCACGTCTCGCGTTGTGATGCCAAGGCTCTTCGAACCCCCAAAAAAGCCGCAAGTTTGTAACTCGTAGCAAGAAGTTTAGGAATGAATAGGGAATAGGGAATATTAAGAAATATTGCGGCGTGAGCCTTGAGGGGGGGGTAATATGCATGCTTCAATATACGGTTGAAAGCCTGGGCCTGGGGCGTGATAAATTGTCAAGGGGCCGTCGTCTGGTACCGATTAGTTTTTTAATGGGTGGTTGGTACTCCTATATCCTGAATCGATCCAGACTTGAACACTCTCCCTTCTTGGATCAACCTAAAAAAGACCGGTCCAACCTTGTGAAAAAAACTCGATTTTCCGAGATGTTTCGGAACGCTGATCCTGCAATGACCAAAGAACAGAATTTGTATCCTCGACTAATGTCGATATTTTTAGCAGCAACATCAAGATAAAATCCTTCACATACAAGGGAGAGATGTTGATTACAAGACGGCATTAGCATAAACGCCCGAGTAAAAGAAGAACAAAGCCATCACGTAACACAGCCACCGGATAAATAGCTGTAAGTGCCCGTGCCGTATTCGTCTCAGCAATGGAGCCGGGAGCCAGCGTTCAGCCTTCAAGGCACTCCGAGGCTATGTAAATGACCTATGCAATCATATCACGCCCAAACAATTAACTCTCACACAGGTTGGTATTGAAGTCTGTACATTGGGTATCCACGACGTTACAAAGTGTACTCAAAAAATCATAAAACAACAGCATAAGAGATGACAACAAATAACGGAAAATGGAGACAGAGACGATGAGAGGTGATATGGTGATATGGGGGATGGAGGATGGTGAGTATGAGTGTGGTGAATATGGAATATGTTTTGGTATCCGTATCGACATTGGGAACAAAGTGAACAAGATGAGTGGAAAGGGGGGGGGGGGGGTAAACGTACAGTGTCATTTCATGATTCACGATCCAAAACCAAAACTGAGGGGGGCGGAGGAGGAATGGGAGGAAAAGGACAAGGGGGGGGGGAAAAGGGGGAAAAGAAATCTCTACAAGTCCGTGATGGTATCATCATAAAAAAACAGGGGGGGGGGTATACCGACGCGCGTGCTGCAGTCTTCAAGTCATTCATCATAAACCAAGGTCGTAATCATCATCATCGTATCCTTCACCACATCCCCGCCCAGCCTCCTCACTCAACCTCCCCCCTCGCATATCCAACAGCAGCCCTCCTCAAATCCCCAACAGTAATATTCACCCCTCTCCAATCCTCAAGCCACACTCCCCCCTCTCTACACCTCTCAAGCACCGCCCTCCAAAACCTCAACACCCTCATCCGATCCCGCACACGCCCTGCATGTACCCATTCGTCCTTTCCCAACCGGCTCTGGCCCTGACTCGTCGTCGCCCTCGCGCCGCTGGACGACGCCGTTGGTGACCAAGGCCATCGTCGACTGACTCTAGTCGAAGGAACATCAGGAGTGGTATACCCACGAGGTTCGGCCGTATATCCATATCCATTTCCATATCCTGCAAACTCCTCCCCACCCCCACCGCCCTCCCCTGCCTCCCCAAACTCACCCCCCCTCCTCAAAAGATCACTCTCATAACTCATATCCCTCACATAAAGCAAAGAAGGAAACGCCTCCCTCCTAACCAAACTCCCAATCTGCTCTTTCAGCACGAAGAAATCTCCATCAAGATCACGATCACGATCACGATTCAAGCCCAAACCCTCCCCACCCTCCCCGTCCTCCCACCACCCACCGTGCCCACGGACCCGACCACGCCTCAACCCCTCGACGATCCTCTTTCCGATATCCCGTATACCGATGAACCTCACACCAGGATGGGCAGGTAATAGAACGTGCGGGGCGATCCAATCGGGGGACTGCCAATTCCATTCTGCGTCCGCACTGCATATGAACGTCGTTAAATTCGGACACCACGTCGATAACGGGATCCTCCCCGTGGTAGTGGTAGTTGCGTTGTTTGCGTCGGGCGTTAAGTGGGGGTGGGGAGGAGCCGTCACCCAATGTTCTTCAATAACCGAACTCGAATGTCCCAATTCAAGCTGCTCAACTTTCTCTCCGTGCGTCAGGAAGAACAACTCGAAGCCTGATAGTGTTTGTCGGTGGTGTTCATTCGTCGCCGCCCCGCCTGACCCTCCGACGCTCCTGGCGGAGTAGTACGAAAAATCAGCAGCGAGGACGGAGAGGTTCTTTAATCGGGGCATATCCCATGTAGCGAGGACTCCAAAGGTAGCGTTATCCAAAGTGACTTTCAACGCTCGTAAAGCAGGTAACGTCAACGCTTTCGCTTCTTCATACCCCCTCCCTGCCCCTGCCCCTCCCACCCCAAAACAATCCCAACTCCGATTCAGGCTTTGGTTCGAATTCAAAGACAACCCAAGATCCCGCGCACTCTCAAGCTGCGAACAAAAATTAAGTTCCAAAAACTCAAGGTTGGCCGCCGTAGCGAGTAAGAGCGGTGTAAGCCTCAGATGGAAACTTAGATCGTCGTAATTCGTCCACGACAGTCTGCGGAGGGAGTTTCCAGGTCTTGCGAGTGCTGCTAAGAGGGAGTCGGGTGATGCAGGGTCTGTGCATGGTGAGAACGTCATCACATGTGATCGTTGACTTCCCCCTCCTCCTCCTCCTCCTCCTCCTCCTCCTCCCACGGCCGTATGGGTACTCGCACTCGTACTGGAAATCCCACCAACGCCCATAGGGCATCGTACGGTTCCAGTCCCAGAGGAAGTAGCAGCAGCAGGACCTAAAGGCGAATAAACAACACTCATTACATTCCTCCTCCTCACCGATCCATAATCCGAATAAACCACCACCCCAGGCGCACAGTCCAATATCGCTCTCACATCCGCCGCGCTACACCTCTCAAGAACGGGCGTCTCGATGTGTATCCTCCTGATGTACCCTCCCTTCATGACACCACCCTCGTCTTTACCCTTAGTACCCGTGTCAGATCTAAGAACCCGAGCCAACGCCCTCGCCTGCCTCGCACGCGCGAGCCACACGAATTCAAAGAGCCTCGGGAGGGCGTAGGCGTGCCATGCACGCGAGACGAGCGTGAGGGATGATTTTTGGCGCATGAGTGTGAGGTGGGTGGGGAGGGAGGGGCGGGAGTGCGGGTGAGAGAGGAAGGAGACAGTCGTGCTGGAACTGGAGGGGTCGGTTGAAGGGTTTAGAGGTGGGGAGGTCGCGTGTTGGATTATGAGGATCCAGAGTTCTGGTGGGAGGTCTGGGGTGTATCGGTTTGGACTGGAGAGTTTGGGTTTGGGTTTGGGTTTGGGGGAGAGTGTGTTGGTGGGGTTGGTGGGGTTGAAGTTGAATCTGGGAAGGGGAGGGTTGGTTGTGTCAGTATAGGTTGATTAGAACATGATAGAAAAAACATAAGAAATGAAAAGAGACAAAGAACCTCTCCTCGGGTCGTAGCTCCCGAATAACCGCCAACCGGTATTCAAACCCCACACCCCACTCTGCGCTAAAAACAAAGTACCAGCGCTAACGCTAACAATAACACTAGCACAAGCACTAGCACCAACACTAGTAATCTAGCGTGCCTCACCCCCACCCTACCCCACTCAACTCCGATCCGAGGGAAGGGAAAGGAGAGGAAGGGGTGTCCAAAAAAAAAGCTCAATGGTAGGTAACCGAACAACGGATGATCGCGAAGATAACGCAGTGCGCATCGTGCAACATGTGTCCTATAATCGCCGGAGTGGGATTGGGGTGGGAGTGGATAGAATATAAATTATCGCGTAGGGAGAGTGCATCGTGACCGAGGGTGTGGTGTCATCTCAGTCCAGCTCCGGGCTACCCTATCAACGATCCACGCCACGCTCCAATAGGGCCCCTTGCCCACGCTCATGTCCACGCCCACGCCCATGCCCACACCCACGGGCTTGGGTTACTCAGCAACGGGTACGTTGAGCCACACTAACTCCCCTGCTCCCCCTTCAACGAAGAATGTCAAAACTTGGGTACTCACTTTTTGGAACGAGGTAGTCGGATTGTGGATACGAAGCGGCGGAGGGCCGATGGTTGGTTGAGTGGTGATTGTATGGGTGCATGAGTATGGGTATAGTCATTCAAAGTGTCGTTGTCGTTGTCGTTGTCGTTGTCGTGTTCGTGAACGTGTGAGTGTGAGTGTGTATCCGACATCGCTAGGGCTGCTCCTGTCTTCCTATCTTCCTATCTTCCTATCGGTCTTGTCTTTCTGTTTCGTGTTTCGTTATTTCGTGAATTGTGTTGACTCTTGAGCGGGGGGCGTTAAAAGGTATTCTTCAAACAAAAAGGCAAGGGATGGGTTGGGTGAGTTAAAAAGAGCGAAGCAGGGAGGAATCACCCGGCCTGGCTCAGCCGTGCGAAAAAAAAACAACCTACCCCCCCTTTTTTATCCCTTTGTCCCTTTTGTAGCCCTGTTTTTTTTTTGTTGATCACAGCTTTCATCAGACTTGATCAAGACCAAAATGACTGAACCAAGATCGGTTTTATTACATATACATACTACATATTCTCGAATGTCAAGCGCTTAAACTGCCCTTGTCCTGGTTGGGACCCTGCCTCGAATGTCAAGTGATTTAGTAATCTACCCACGTTCGTTCAATCGTTAAAACAAAAAATTAAAATTGGGGATAGGGTACATACATAGGATGGGATGGGTTCTAGAAGAGAAGAGAAGAGACGCTTTAAGACCGCACGACAGACGATGGATAGATTGGAATGCGAGGACATTTGGGGGGTCAAAGTGGCGATAAGTCCGGGAGATGAAAGGAATGTTAAGTACTTAACCGGTCTCTCCTTCCCTTTTTTTATTTAATTTTACATTTTTTATTTTTATTTTCGGCATCCCATCCTCTTTCTCTTTCACCATAAGTAACCCTCTCCTCGCCTTCTTCTTTTTCTTTTCTCTTTTCTTTTTCCCCTTTCTGTCCAACCCTTCCATTTCACCTATTCCTCCCCTTTCCCAGACCCTCCCTCCCTCTCTTTGATTTTCACCTCTTTCCGAGTCCCATCATCTGCGGAAAGGGGCTTACGGACGGAGTCACAGATAACCAAGATAACATAACCGTCCGTAAGTTCCATAACATAGGGTATGTACCCAAGTCTGGACTCGACTCAGGAGCACAAATAACAACTTATCAAAAAACTAATCAATACCCGACGACGGCCCCTTGACGATTTATCACGCCCCAGGGTCGACGACTCATTTCTTCACCACATATCGACCACATGTTGGAATATGTTATCCTCCGTCAGGGCTCCACACCGCAATATTCCCTATTTCTATTTCTTATTTCTTGTTACGAGTCGCGGCTATTTTGGGGTTCACGGAGGCTGAGGCTGTGGGCATCCCATCGCAACGCGAGATGCGATGTAAAGATTGAACGATGAGAGATGAGATGATGAGAGATGCCGATGGATTTGAGATGCAGCATGTACACGTGCATGTGCACCTCCATGTGAGACATTATTTACTCGGATTTGACTCTGAGACGCCGAAATGGCCAGAATGCGAGACGAGACGGAGGGGCGGCGCTATGCACTGACCTGAAAGCTGACATATAGATTTGTCTGGGTATGACACCTGCATTGGTACATTTAGTCGCCAGTACCTGATATTGACATACGTAGGTACACATATATACACTTACGCATCGGAACCTTGACCTCTGTCAACGTTTCAGCTTTTTTTTTTGAAGTGTCGAGGTTTTCAAGCCGAATCCAATCATACAGATAATGTTATTCTTATGATGACGATCATTCCAAGTATACACCCAACCTACCAACCTATGAGAGCCCGTCCGTCCAACACCGCCCCTGTCCATGATCCATCTTTCATTTCCATCTTTCAAACGACGGATGGACGGATGAGATGAACGGATGGGATGAACGGGATAGATAGGCGGGATAGACAGAACAAACAAACAACTCAAACATCTCCATCCCGAATCCTCAATGCCCACCAATCTACACCATTAAAACAAGTTACAACCTACACCATGATCCATCTTCTAATCAGTGATCGTGATTCATCACAACCCACTTGACCGCTCCATACTTAGCATAGCAGCAGTAAGATGAGTAAGTAAGTAAGCACCTACCTACCCACCAATAACAAGTCACAAACCTCAAACCCAAAGTTCCAACTCCCGCTCAGCCACCCAAGGGCCAAAAATTCAAACCTTAACCAACGCCAACGTAATCCCTCTTCTTCCCACCTTTCACCCTACCCTACCCACCCTGCCCTACCCTTCCCGGTTCTTCTCGTCAGCCGGTGTTCTCCTGGTAAGTAACTTCTCTCCACCCAGTGGCACCCACGGGCCACGGCCCACGGAGCATTTTCCCCTCCGACTTCCGAGTCCCGACACGAGCACTCGCCACTCGGGTACTCGGGGAGGTAGACAGACTGTATGTAGGCACTTAGGCTCTATAACCATTTACAGAGAGTCGAGACGCCTTGGTTCTGTTCCTTCACCCACCTCCCCTCCCCACGGTCCAACCACAAACACAAGCACAAGAATCAACTTCAAGCTCCAGCACAAACCCTAAAAAATCCTCCTCGCTTCTCTACACGCCACACGCAGCACGCAGCATGCTTCGCAGGTATCCTATTGGTTCTTTTTACTTTACAGCTGTTGTAATAACGATAGACAGTCGCAAAAACCCATGTTTGTTCCAATCCGAACAAACAGTGTCCATTTTAGGGATTTTAGTCTTGAGCCCTAAGCAGTATATCCAGCGTGCCGGAACCATCCCTTTGCCTTCGCACCATCAACACTTCAAATGGGGTGATTATTTCCTAAAACAGACACAGTTTGTTCGGATTGGAACAAACACGGGTTTTTGGGACTGTCTATCGTTATTACAACAGCTGTAAATATAGCACCAGAACCACAACGCGACCCACTCCGGACCGACCGGCCTGCCTGGGGGCTTTTGATCGGTCTGGGAATTTTCGAAGGATGGTGCATGGGAGGTGGGTAGGGAAGGAAGGAAGGGAGGAAGGTTCGAAGGGGTGCTTGGATAAGCGCTTGTAGATGGATTACTAGAAGGTGATAAGATTGTTGGTTGTTGATTGTGTTTAAGTTGACTTGTGAGTGTACATGTGGACCGTGGTCGTTGGGTGTTATTGTTAATTATAAGTTTACAATTTGGGTGAGGGTGGGTTATTTTGAGTTTGGTAAGTGCTTATTTATAGAATACCTGTGTGAGCGTGATTCAAATTGGAGGAGCGTTGTTAATTGTTAACTTGGTTCTATATACCGAAAAATTGTATGTATGTATTATTAGAACGTAACCATATATATAGGCTTACTCACCATTCAGAACAGGAAGTGTAAATAATGTTTTCGAATACTCACTTTTGCTCAAAATTTATTGCCGTGGCCCGTGGATAGTAAGAGAAAAACGGTGGAAAGGAATCAGGATAGAATTCTGGATTCGGGAGCGCGGAATATGGGTTACGCCATTGGGACATACCAATTTCGAAATCCGAGGGCTTGAAGAGAAGGTTTAACCCTACATTACAGATAAACTTATTACTATAATCTAGAGTTGAGGTGTATGGTTTTTTGGATTTTTATTATGCCTGGATCCATCATTAACAGCAAAAAAAGAAAAAAATCAACCGCATCCCTAAGGTTTTTCACAATCAAACCCACCCCACCCCAACCCAACTCATCACGCCTTACACACCCCAAATCAACCAATCCACAACCACCTCCGTCGAATTCACCCCCTCCACACCTACCACGATATCAGACAATGGATCATCACGTAACGCACCCTCCCCAACCCACACGCCCACCTCCCCATGCACACCCCTCAACACGCCCCCAACGCCTCAATATTCCCCCTCAACACCTCCCGCCCACCCGCTAAAACGAGCACACTCCGCACCAAGCCCTCAATTCCATCAAACCACCCCTCAAACGCGTCGCTTGCCTCGGCGTGCGCAGGAAGCATAGGTGGACCCCCAGGTATAGAAGGTGTGGGAGGAGACGACGTTGGTGCCGCCGTTTTCAATGGACGCATATCTAATTGTGCGTCTGAGAGGGGCGTCACGAACGCTCCACCTATCAAACCTACCACCCCAGGCATACCCACCAAAACAAGAATTGAGTACTGGGAGATCCCACGAGGGAAAAATAAACCAGCCCCAACCTCCACCTTAGTTATGTTTCCAAGCCCTCAAAATAAAGTCCAAATCCAAATGTTTGTGGTGATCCCGTGGGTAATTGTGATCCACAGAGAGTATTCCTGCCGCCTCGCACCGCGGAAAATCCCTGAGAACTATTTCGAGTCGCTCATTGGCACCCTCATGCCCGCCGAGAAAGATTTTCAGTTGGGTCAAGTAAGGAAATTCTCCTCCAGTTAAGAGTAAATCAAGCCGTCGCATAAGGGCTTCCACAGTGGGCTTGACTTGAGGACTCATAAAACTCAAGTAGGGCATGAGAGCGAGACATTCTAGAATGTTACGCCCTGCCATTCATTGCAAGGATTCAACAACCCAAGTAGTAGAAGATATGTGCCTTTCTTCTAAGCTTCTCACGGAGATTGAGAGGGAGAGTATACGTAGTTCTGGGAAGAGTGCAAAATCCGCAGGAGGGTAATCAAAAATCCCTGCACACGGATTCCATATTCAACCTATCAGGCCATCTATCTATAATGAATGGGAAATAGGCTCACCATAACCCCCATTGAAAAGGTGCCAATGAAGGCATTCCAGAGTACTTGCTGCCAAGCGCATCATTTTCCACACATCTTCTGTACTATTTCACGTTGACAGGATATTCAGGACACGAAGTTTTGAAACATTCAACAAAGAGCAAGGATGGGTCAGTATTTTGTAAAGAGGTTGAGGAGTTGTAATATAATGATCAAACCCATTTAATTCAAGAATTTCGAGACCGCCGCGTGATGCTTCCACTTCGTTCCGTAGAGTTTCAATTTCATCATTGGTGAAATCTGCAAAATCTCTCTGCAGTATAGAAAGGTGGCGGAGATGACGGAGACAGGAGAGATGGACTATGGGGAACCCGGGACAGTGGTAAAGGTTGATGCGGGAAAGGGACTTCGTGCGACACATATCAAGTATGGCAGACTTGAGTGTGTCCGTTTGACGTTCCCACTGGATATCCAATATAAATGATTCCAACCGCCTGATCATCCTGAGGACCGGAACAACAATATGATCAGAGATATAATCCTTTTGTGGAAATTTGACTTCATATAACCGCTCATTATGTACTTTGAGCTTGAGCTCTCGGATATGTGAAGCAAGATTGGGGTTGGAGTCAAAAGCCGAAAGGAGGCGCTTTATGGGGTGTTTTTCGGTGTCAATGGAGTAACGAACTGTCAAAGAAACAAATGCGAAGAGGTGCGCTTGGCTGGGTTCGAGAAATATTGATGAGACTAATGCAGTGTTCTTGAGATCAGCCTCGTTTCCTTTCAGGTTGCCTATAATGATACGCATAACGTCGGATGGGATTGAAGTCGAGAGAGGCATGGCAGAAAATGTTTAGCGCGCTTAGAGGTACCGTTAATGTAAGACGTTGTATCGATTTCGACGCTCGAGACTGACTCGAGACTCTTAGCGTTATCAATCTTGGATCCCTTTTTGTAAACAGGCTACAGCACCAAATTCTCGGCAGCTGTCAGCCAATTCCGAAACAGCCGAGAACAACTGTTTCCTCCTTGTTAAGTATAGATTTTCATACCTAGAGTGAGCCTGACATTCATGTGCCCTTTGTCATTAACGATTCGGATATTATACTATTAGGATTATGTTGGGGATCTAGGAATCTCTCTTAAAAGATCTCTCTTGTCACGTTTTCGGAGCTCAATCTTTGTTCGCAACTTGAGAGTGCGCGGGGGGTTGGGGTTGGTTTGAATCTGAATCAGGATTTGAATTGGAATAGTATAGTCTTCAAAACTGAGCTGTGTGTGAGTAAACTTGTTAGGCATCACGGCCACATAGCCTTGGAGTGCCCTGAAGACTAAAGTGCTGAGCCGAATTCGGCACGGGCACTTGAAGCTGTTCATCCGGTGGCTGTGTTACGCGATGGTTTTGTTCTTCTTTGACTTGGGCGTTTATGCCAACACTATCTTTTATCTAACCTTTCTAACTTGATGAGCCTGCTAACAATACCAACCCTAGTCGAGGATATAAATTCTGCTCTTCGGTCATTGCAGAATCAACATTCCGAATCATCTCGGAAAACAAGCTTTCTTCAATCGGTTGTTTCAATCTTTTCTAGGTTAATCCAATGCACAAGAGTAAGGGTTTCCTTTTTTCCTTTTTTTCTCTTGGTATTGATGTGGCTCTTTTGTTGTTGATTTTTCTGTGTTAATTTTATAGGAAAATACTACTTGTATCGCAGAATGGGAAGCGGTAATTTCACGGATGGATGAGATTTGTGTTATCCTACGTGGTTTTCATGATAATCTTGAACGGATAAAGCAAGTGCAAATTCCTGAACCATTTTCTTTGATACTGGCGGGGGTTATCGAGTAGGTTAAATTACAACTATCAAGTGTTGTTTTATTGATATTGAGACCTTTCTTATAATTAGGAGCGTGAGGGATGTAGCGATAACATTACACAAATGTCAAAATGCTCGTGTTTCCGGCCGGATATACTCTGTTTCGTCCTTTCAAGATCGGATTACAAGACATGTCGACGAGCTGGAAGACTTACTTAGGAATTTGAAGGTATGTGTTCTTTAGTGTAATTATGGGTCGAGATTGACCCGATATCTCAAAGCAACATATGGAACCAAAAGTTATCTACGACATCTCCTTGAATGAGCTTGTTTACCCCACGGCCCCTCTTGATATCGACGCAACCGCCACACCTTGTCGCTACAGACTCGTAGAATGTGCTCCACTCACAGAACATGGGATTTTGCGTATCTGGGAATTCATATACTTTCCGTCCGTCCCATATTCTATAATATCGCACGTATGGAAGGGAAACCCCGGGGAGGACAGCTCCGAGACCAGAGCTGAATTTTCCATACGAGGAGCAGAAGATGCCGATCCCATCAGCACGGAAGTGCTGCACGAGGCCTGTGCAGCCTCTCTGACACAGGAGCTACCATACATCTGGATTGATCAATTGTGTGTCATGCAAACCAATAGGGAGGATAAGAATTGGCAGATCAGTAGGATGTATAACATGTATCGGTTTTGCTCGGTATGCATCGTGATTCCTGGCGGCCTCCGTCGACTTGTATCTCTACGAGAAGAAACTCGATGGATCCATCGCGGTTGGACGCTCCAGGAAGCACTAGCACCACCCGCTGTGCAAGTACTATTCTCGTGGACCCAAGGAAAAACCCGTGCCAGACCAGCCATGGGTGATGAAAGTGGTTTCGATGTTGAAATCGTAGAGGTCTCCGCTGGAAGATCAGCCATGGCACCATTATGGATGATCCTGGACGGCTGTATAGCCGGTAATATCTGGCTATATGAAAAATATTCTACTTCCTTTTCTCAATATAGAAGCGAACCTGTCTTCATTTTCGGTGCAGCACCCAGACTTGACGTTTCCAAAAACACTTTTCAATCCGCCCTGCCTCATGTCGCCGCTCTCGCACTTGCTGTATCGCGTAGTATGCAAGACGAGTACGATCGGAAGTGCTACACGATTTGGAAATGCTCGTTTATGCGTACCTCCTCCCGCCCTGTGGATATGGTCTTCAGCATTATGGGCCTTTTTGATGTGAGTCTCGATATCAACAAGTTTGACAAGAATGACCGCATAGGTGCCACAATTGCTCTCACCCAAGAGATATTACGGCGCGGCGGGCGCGCAAATTGGCTGGGATTATCCTTTCATGCTCCTCCATCCCACCATCTTTCTTTTTTCCCTAATTTTCCACGTACTTCCGTCGCTGGAAAAGCACTGGTGGAGGTCGCTGGCAATCGTTACATTGAAAGTTCCAAATTGATGGACAACGAGTATCCGAACTCTGAAGTCCTAGGAGCGATGCCACAGGGATCGATGGATGCGGATGGTTGCCTCACGTTTGAAGCCAAGTCTGTACAGATTTTTCGAATTCCCTCCGTCAATAAAAATTCGGAAGTATCATTACATGCGAAGACGAACTCGCCAAATATGGCATCGTTGAACGGACCACATTTGAGGTTCAAGGCGACCAATGGAACTGAATGGGAGGCTTATGAAGGCGAAATAACTTCCCAGGAACAGCTTTCATCTTCTGACTGGAAAGGAAAAGCTTTTGCAGTGCTGCTTGGTTGTTTCTTTGGGTATACTCCAACCATGACGCTCGGATATGACTGTAACAACGTGCGGGGTATGATTGTTGAAGAACACACACCCGGAAAGTATCGTACCACATCCTACTTTATGTTGAGTATAAAGACTATTGACTGGGTGGTCTCGTGGTCACAACGCGGCTTCTGTATTGGTGGCCAGGGTGGGCCCGTGCCCGATGCAAATTCTAATGAAGTTGTGGATGAAATCGACGCAATTGAAAAACACGTCCCGCCACCTGATCAGACGGCTACATTCGGAAGTATTCTGAGCAAACATATATTGATGCTTGCACGAGAAGCGCGGGAGCGCGAGTTACTCGAGAGGGAATCAAATACATAGACCATGAGCTGATAGCGTGCGAATAGTTTTGGATGTCCTCCCGTCGACGAGACTGAGGTGGGGGATGTTGAAATCCGACCTAATGTATGAGCTAGAGTAATACACAAATTACCTCAGTGCGTGTATAAGAACGACTGTATTAAGTAATCGTACCTAGAGTAATACACAAATTACTACGATACGATTAGTATTGTATTTGATGTAAAGCAAATAAGAGACTCACCCTCAGTGCGTGTATAAGAACGACTGAGGGTATTCAAGCTATGTACAGTAGTATATATATGTGTGAGTATGAAAGAGATTATTGAACAAAGGGGAAGAGTGAAAGATGTTCAAAGCGCGCGGTGACAAGTTCTTGGTGGTGCTGACTGTGTCAGACAGTCAGACCAGGGGTTCACTTCCATGAAAGGTAGTGAGTGGGGGGTTCCAAGTATGGATGAGGCGATGGGAGACGATCCAGAAGGCCAGTAAACATGTGTAGAATGAGGAAGAAGTGATAAAGAGTGTAGATGATTAGTGGAACATAATATAATGAGCAGAAACTAAAGGTAGACTGTGAAGGTGAAAGGAAAGGTGTTATTATTGTTGTAAAGCGAAATTGGTACAGTTTAAATACCCCTACATAACCCCTGATGTACCCTAAATGTACCATAAAAGGATACAGGAGTCCGAGGTATGTAATCTAAATATAGATAAAGATCGAAATATCTAATCAGTACGTTGTAATCATATCTAATCTAATCAAAAGAGCGTATAACATGCTCAGCCCAAGGCTGGGCTTGTCATCTCCCCTGGACTAGCTATTGACTGTCCCCAGTCAATCTGTAACCAAGGAATGAGCAGAATGAGTGACAAGTGCCTAAAGGGTGATTGGAATGAATGATGTGAAGACAAGTGACTGAAAAAAAATCTGGGGGGGCTCAAACGAAGTACCATGATGAAGGGGATGTGGGAAATGAAAAGAGCGAAGTGGAATGTCAAAAAGCGAAGTGGGTAGGAGGTAAAAGAGGTAAAATCTAAAAATAGACCAAAGTCGAAATTGTGAAGTAAAGGGATAAAAGCGAATTGAGATGATCAAAGGGCGTACTGTGGACGGTAAAACGTGACGAATGGAGTGTAGAACCAACGCTAGGGGTCCTTGGGACTGAATACCAAGTGTCTGTAATGTAAAAACATGTCTAAGTGTCAGAACTGGGAAGTAATGATGTAAATAAATGAAAAAGCGCAAATGGGACAAGACCTGGATGGATGGGACACTCCAGGGAGGCTAGGGAATCGATACTGAGGGTCCTAGAACGTATCTGACGACGCTAAAAGTGGTCCACCGAAGAATTTCGACTTTTTGAGAGATTATGACCTGTAAAAATACACTGGTGATACAGGAGGCCCCCAACCGAGAGGCACGGCTCTGGCTGGCGAAGGCTGACGACGGATGCGATACTAAACGAAACTGAACGATTCTGGGGGGTGTCAATGGTCTCTGTACTTTGCTTCAGGTGTTTCTGGGTGTAGACTTTGAATGTGGGTGCTCCCCTCGTTTGGGAAGCCTAAGACGGCGCTAGGGATGTGTGACGATGTGTTTCAGCATGTAGGAATGATACCCAAGGGTACTGGTGGTAGCCTGCTTCAAGGGATGGCTAAAATCGAATTTTTCATGACATAACTTCGTTTGGGGGAACTGAGGATGATCAGGGGGGTACTAGACGTGTAACAGGAGGTAATAGAGTCGATTAGACGATGGGAGATCGCGTCTGGGATAAGGGGTGATGTGGAGCGTTGTCTGGGTCACTGGGGGGTCGTTTCTGATCGTCTACCACAAGGCTGGAGGTCCTCTAAGCTCCTGATGGTCAAAACGGCGTTCAGGGGCGTAAAAGGGAGTCCTGGAACGTGTACTGAACGCGTTTGAAGATCCTGAGATGAGGGGAAGTCCCTGTGGCGTCAAACGGCGTCTGGGCGTCGTACCTGTCGTCTAAAATGGTGTAACTGAGTCCCAGCACAAGTGGTGCATGTGGGGGACTGTCCTGGAGTACTGGAAGCGTCTCTGTAGTGCTAAAACGCGTTTGTGAACGCTTGGAGGCATCCCCTCCCTTGGGGAAAATTCTGTAGGCTCTAGACGGCGTCCAGAGGCGATAGGCGACGGCTGGAGACGATGGGAAGAGTGGGAACAAGATGGGAGTGGTCCAGGGTGGTCAGGAACGTCAGGAGGCGTCACAGGCTGTGTAGGCATCATTCCAGAGTGTCAGAAAATTTTTACAGGGGTCAGGAAAATTTTACAAAGGTCCGCACTGCCTCAGGGACCTGATATGCATCTATGGGGCATGAGACGACATGTGGACTGGTCTGGAAAGGTTGGGGGGTGCCCAGGGGTAGTAAGGGTCCTCCTGAGTCGTGTATGAACGCCTGGACGGAACGCTTGGACCTGCAATTTCGTCTGGGGGTCTGGGGATCGTCTGGAACGTCTGAGACGAGTCCTGGGAGTGCCTAAACGCTACAAAAACAATGGGAAAGAAGGGGGACTGCTGGACGCGATAGGGGTGCTAGAGAGTCGCATGGAATTCGCTAAAATGATGGGGAAGGGTCCTGGCTTGCTACAGACAAATGGGGGATCTTCAGAATGGTCTAGATGCGTCAGGGAACGCCTGAAAACCCTGCCTGCAAGGCCGGAGTGTGTGGAACCTGAGCAAAGGTCCTGAAAGCGTCCACATCAAGGGAAAATGATGAATAAGAATGGAAAAATGAATGACTCATGTTGTGGGCATGTTTCTGGGGGTCTAGAGACGAACCAAGGCCTTCATTTGACTTAGAACCCCTCGCGGTGGGCTCCATTTTGACAAGTTCTTGGTGGTGCTGACTGTGTCAGACAGTCAGACCAGGGGTTCACTTCCATGAAAGGTAGTGAGTGGGGGGTTCCAAGTATGGATGAGGCGATGGGAGACGATCCAGAAGGCCAGTAAACATGTGTAGAATGAGGAAGAAGTGATAAAGAGTGTAGATGATTAGTGGAACATAATATAATGAGCAGAAACTAAAGGTAGACTGTGAAGGTGAAAGGAAAGGTGTTATTATTGTTGTAAAGCGAAATTGGTACAGTTTAAATACCCCTACATAACCCCTGATGTACCCTAAATGTACCATAAAAGGATACAGGAGTCCGAGGTATGTAATCTAAATATAGATAAAGATCGAAATATCTAATCAGTACGTTGTAATCATATCTAATCTAATCAAAAGAGCGTATAACATGCTCAGCCCAAGGCTGGGCTTGTCAGCGGTTACCATTCACAATGGACAAAGGGTGCGGCTCATGGTGTCGGATCAAATCCCAACACTCCTCCTCACCGTGAGCACACTCCTCCTCGCATGGAATCGTGTTAGTGGAGTCCGATGAGTTTGCGAAGTCGGGTGAATTTTTTATGGTCGAGCGCTTTGGTGAATATGTCGGCGACATTGTCATTTGTATTGATGTAGAATAATTGAAGTTCTTTGGCTTGAACTCGCTCCCTGAGGAAATGGTATTTGATATCGACGTGCTTAACTCGTGTATGAAGCAATGGGTCTTCGGATAAGTTGATAGCGGCATTATTATCGCATAAGAGTCTGGTCGGGGCATCTTTGAGGAATCCAATCTCAGTTAATAGAGTGCGTAGCCATGTGCATTCCTTGGATGCTTCGAATGCTGCAACATATTCGGCCTCGCAAGATGATGCTGCAACGGTTTTCTGCTTGCGGGAAGCCCATGAGACAATACCGCTTCCTAGGGACCATGCGTAGCCTCCAACACTTCGACGAGTATCAAGGCAGTTGGCCCAGTCTGAGTCCGTAAATCCTAAAAGTTCAATATCGTCTTTGCCTCCGAGATGTAGCTTCAGATCCCGTGTACCCTTTAAGTATCGAACTATACGAATGGCGGCGTTCCAGTGGGCAAAGGAATAGGCATCGAGGTATTGTGATAGCTGTTGCACCGGGTGTGCACAATCCGAACGGGTTCCATATACGAGATACTGAAGGCATCCTACTAGAGAGCGATAGGGAATTTTCTCGAGTTGGCTCCTCTGTTCTGCAGTGAGAGTGGTACGATCGACTCGGCGTAATTTCATCCCGGGTTCCCAGGGAACGGATAGTGGTGCCGCGTCACTCTGACCAAATTGTTTCACGATCTTGTCGATGAGTGCGGTTTGAGATAATTTAACCGTTTTATTCTCGCGATCCCATTCAACTGCAATCCCGACAATGAATTTGGGCGTTCCCAAGTCGGATATTTGCCAGATTTGCCGCATCTGATCCTTGAATAAGT
Source organism: Collybia sordida (assembly GCA_037014335.1). Classification (NCBI taxonomy): domain Eukaryota; kingdom Fungi; phylum Basidiomycota; class Agaricomycetes; order Agaricales; family Clitocybaceae; genus Collybia; species Collybia sordida. The sequence continues at coordinate 528,740 of JAYKXK010000002.1, forward strand.
TGTTCTCCTCCTTACTTGTGGCTATAGATAAGAAATCATCGACGTGCACGGCTGCGATCACAATCCCTGTGGAAGACTTTCTGTAGTATATGCACGACTCACAAGATAAGCGAGTAAAGCCCCACTTAATCATATTCTCGTTCATCGTCTTATTCCATATGCGTCCACTCTGTTTCATCCCATACAGGCCGCGCTGTAGCTCCCATACCCAGTCCTCTTTTCCGGGCTCCTCAAAATCCTTTGGTTGTTCCATGTAGTGTATTTCATCCTCCGGGAGTAGACCGTATAGGAAAGCGGTTTTGATGTCTATTTGACATGCGTCCCATTCAAGTGCCGCTGCAATGTGCAGTAGAATGCGCCACGATTCCATGCGCGCAGTAGGTGAGGTGGTTTTGGTGTAGTCCCTCCCAAAAATCTGACCATCTCCTCTGAATACAACACGTACTTTATGACGTACAGCTTTGCCGATCTCGTTGCGTTTAATCTTGAAGACCGGTTTACCTTTATGAATCTTCTTCCCTTTTGGGACATCTGAGCGAGGTATCAGTTTATATACACCCATCTCTTTGAGTGATTTCAGTTCCTCCCGATATCCATTTTCCCAAAGTTTCGCGTCTGCAGAATTCTTAGCTTCATTCCATGTTTTTGGCTCGTCATTGAGATCGAGAAGTGATGGATCAAGTTCTCCGATTTCGGCTATTGCGGAGAGAGCCCGATCATGATCGACGTTCTCGCCAATTTCACCAAGGTTGAGACCCTGGAAAAGATCTCGAAGTTCATTAATAGCCTTTTGATCCGCTGCCACAGGGTCTTCCGCTGGCGACTGTGGTGTGGACTTCTTGTGACGTCGTTCAGCACGCGCTGCCTTTACCCGTGCAGCGCTATCAATGGAGTCTTGGACGGCTTTTTCGACGCGAGTTTGAGGGGGGTTTAGCGGGTTGGATTTTGCTGTAGGTATGGGCACGCGGCTTGATCGTCGAGGACCATGAGATGCTGGTTGATCTGTGATGTCAGCATTTGGTTCCGTTATGGTGTCGTGGTTAATTCTGGAAGGAGGGGTGATATCCTCTTGTTCATCATCATCATCCATAGCTAATGGGTTTATACTCGCCGACGCAACTATTTGCTGCAGACTGGAGGGGTGGGTGGGTGTAGTCGTCAATGTGGATGTGTCAGGAACAGGAGGTGGTGGGTGTCCTTCGTGACTTTCCAAGAACCGGACATGGTAAGAGCTGTAGATATTCCCTGTTTTCCGATCGTAGCATCTATAGGATTTTGATTTAGAGTCATATCCAATTAGTATGCACTCGATAGACCGCTCGTATATTTTGGGGTTATGTTTGTTTAAAATGAGTACAAACGCACGGCATCCGATTTCCCTCATGTATGAATAGTCAGGTTTGCGTCCATAATACAGTTCCCATGGGGTTTTTCCTTTTGTTGACATGGTTAGTGTTTTAGTGTGGAGGTGGCACGCAGTTAGGTAGAATTCCGCCCACATATTCGGCGGGCATTGGGTAGCGATGCGCATAGTGCGTGCTTTTCCCATCAGGGTACGATGCATGCGTTCGACACGTCCCAGGTGCTGTGAGGTGTAGGGCGCACCATACTCTTGTTGTGTGCCCTGGAGTTTGAACCATGCGTTGGCTGTGTCTGAGCATAGCTCCCCATCGTGACCTGTTCGGTATACGCCAACCTTCAGACCAGTCTCGAGTTCGCGCGCCTTCTCCCATGCTTTGAGTTCTTGGAAAGCGTCGCTCTTAAGTTTCAGGGGTATGCTCCATACGTAGCTAGTATAATCATCAACAATGTTCATGATATATTTGTGTCCTGAACGAGCTGTTACAGCCTGGGGACCGGTAAGATCTACCCAAATTATCCCTAGCTTCCTCTCAGATCTGTGCCCCTCCTCGCGCTTCTTTGGAACCGCTGTTTTACTCTGCTTCCCAAGGATGCATGAGTCACATTTCGGCGGTTGAGAAGGAAAGGAAGTGGGCATACCTGCAATCATGCCGGTACGCGCCATTTCTTGGATAGCCTGGTAGTTGGCATGTCCAAGACGACGATGCCATGTTTCGGCAGTGGGATCGTATTGCGCAGAAAGGGCATGTTCGGCAGAGGCGGAGTGTAGGTTTAAAGAATATAGGGATTTGTTGGGAATGAGGGGGCCGCCAGCGATGAACGCGCCGGTGCTCTTGTTGATGATCTTGACACACTCGTCATCGAAATAAGCAGCCGTACCATTGGCAGCTGATAGCTTACTGACTGAGATGAGGCGGACGGTTGAGTTGGGGATGTATAGGGCATCCTCTAATATAATATATGCTCCACGCGCAACCCGTAGTCGAATGTTGCCCATGCCGATTGCTAAGATAGATGATCCTCCGACGCCTTTTACAGAACGAGCCGGTATTGCGCGTAAAGTCTGGAAGTCATTCTTATCGGGGGAGATGTGAACGGTAGCGCCTGAGTCGACATAGAAGGGGTTGGTGTCGAGCGAAATAGTGGTGCGCTGTTTCTGCTGTAATGGGGTGATAGTGGTATATGTGGATTCTTCGGCTTGTCGTGAGTGCTCGTTCCAGTCAAGTTGTGCACGCGGTTCCTCCTCGAATGCCATGAATCCCGCCCATTCCACTTCTTCAATGGTGGTGTGAGTCGGGATTGGTGTGGATGTGAGTCCTGCAAATTCGGCCGTTGGCGGTATGTCTTTTGGGTCGAAGTAGGCTACTAGAGCACGGCCATTGCTATCCTTGATATTAAAACTTACAAGGCCGTCCTTCTTTGATGGCTGGGGGCCAGGCGATTTTCCTTGATCTGCGCGTCGGGCAGTTCTGGATTCCTCTATGGTCTTTCCAGCCATTCCCCCTCCCGGCTGGACGCAATATTTCGCAATGTGGCCTCGGCCATGTTTCCCGCGACTAACGCAGTTGGTACACGAGGGGGTTTCATGCCCGGAGTTGCGAGACTTTGAGTTGTTTGTTTGAGCGGCAAGGGCAATGGATGACGATTGCGCTTCCTTCTGATCTTGGGCTATAAGAGCCTGTTCTGACTCTAGGAAGGTTCGGATATGTTCTGATGTATACGGTTCTGAGGGGGTTGATGCAGATAAGCGATGTGATATTAAGGATCGTGCGGCAGCAAAGCGTTCCCCACTGAGAGAGTTGAGCGCCGCAATACACTTGAGTACGTCTGCGTTGATGGTGCCAATAGCAAAGGCGCGGTCAATGGCTTCATATATATTCTTTATAGTCGTGGTGAGTGGCTCCGAGGTCGAGCATTTGCTTGAGAGCGCGGATTGGAGTAAATGAACCTGTTTAACTGGTCCCTCATTTTCGTGGCGCGTCTTCAAGCTTTGCCAACAAGCTTTTGCCCCGCCGTCGCGCTTGAGTAAGCGTTGTTCAGTCTTCGACACGGCGCCATGGATAATGGTGAAGGCGAGACGGTCGTTGTCCTTCCAATTTTTGTGAGCTCTAGGCTCAGTGTCTAAGGGTGGTAGGGGGGGCGGGTCGAAGACGTAATCGTAGAGCCCGGATAGAATGACGAAATCTTCTAGCTCGGTTGCCCAAGTTGTGTAATTACCGACAAGCTTATCGAGCTTCTCTCCTCCGTATAACATTTTGAGTGAGATCGGTAGTATGCTCGGGCGTATAGCGTCGTTGGGGTCTACCGTTGGTTTGTCGGACATGATGGTCATATATTGTTGTAGATTTTGTCGAGGAAGGGGATTTCTTTGAGAACAAAGAGTACTGTATGGTGGGTAAGATTCGGGGCACGATGATCCGGTGCAGTAGTCGGATCAGGTGTCCGTGTTCCGGGTGCTCGGTCCGGGTTGTAGATAGGATTTTCAACGTCGTCACCAGAGTGAACGACAGCGGCCCATAACCTGTTGAAATCCGACCTAATGTATGAGCTAGAGTAATACACAAATTACCTCAGTGCGTGTATAAGAACGACTGTATTAAGTAATCGTACCTAGAGTAATACACAAATTACTACGATACGATTAGTATTGTATTTGATGTAAAGCAAATAAGAGACTCACCCTCAGTGCGTGTATAAGAACGACTGAGGGTATTCAAGCTATGTACAGTAGTATATATATGTGTGAGTATGAAAGAGATTATTGAACAAAGGGGAAGAGTGAAAGATGTTCAAAGCGCGCGGTTACCATTCACAATGGACAAAGGGTGCGGCTCATGGTGTCGGATCAAATCCCAACAGGGGATAGAGTTTTACCTATAAACTTAACTACATGGAACACATTTTTGAACAAAATCGAAAACCACAAAGATCTACGCTCTCATCCTAATCATGTTTCGGGAAGAATTAGATTGTGGGCCCAAGTCATGTAAATTTCAGGATTGATATATGACCAATCTAATACTATGACGAACAATGTAAGGGGAACCTCATTCCCGCCTTTCGTTCATTTCTTCCGCGCTCTGCGCAGTCACCATCATTATCTCCGCGCGCCCGCGCATCTACCCGCACTTAGGTGCACCTCCATTACTTCCGCGCTCTGCGCACCCTACCCGCGCCTTACGCGCATCTTCCGCTTACGGTACCATCGACCATCAGTCCGCGCATCAGCGCATCACTCGCGTAACCCACGCGCCCGCCCACACGTGCTACGACTAGCCGACGACTAGCACATCGTCGCACCTTCATTTAGACATCGTAGGATACCGGAAACGTGTACTTAATGTATTCCTAAGTATATAGTGTCGTCTGCCTCGTTGAGGGATCCTTAGACTATTCTCTTTGGATCCCCTCAACAGGTAAGGCGTCGTACATAGTCTTACATTCAATATACTTACTTTGGATCCCCTCAACAGCTTTCCGCTCTCCTTGTAAGACTCCGCGCGGACTCGCGGGAGATATACCTGGCGCGCGCGACTGCGGACGAGTCGCCCTTACAGAAGAATAGTCTCCCCAGTGGAGGCCGATTCACGGTACAGATCCCCGGAAGGTTTCGAGCGGACAGCGCCTCCGAAGACTCCAGTGACGCGGTGACTGCACCAGAACCCCCCTCCCCACATCCGATGCCTGCCGAACCAGCACCCACCTCTTCCGCAATGGAGGACATCCAATCGGACGAATCCTTGCATGGGAAGGTGGCCGCGTTGGAACAACAGCTCGGGCACCAATCCCAAGCCCTTCTCGACATCCAACAGACCCTCGCGAGATTGACTCGGACCCTCACAGCCGCTATGGCCCCCCCTGTACAAACACCTGTAACACCATCACCCGCACCTGTGCCCGCCCCAGCCCCTGTTCCCGTCACATGCCCGCCGACCCCAGCAGTGTCAACGGGAAAACGACCAGCGGTACGCCCCGCCGTACCCAACGACTTTGACGGCAAACGAGAGAACGGACGCGCATTCCTCAACTCGTGCGAGTTGTACATCAGTTTAGTGCGGGATCAGTTTCCGTACGAAGAGATGAAGGTGAAGTGGGCGCTTTCGTACATGAAGACCGGCCGCGCGTACACCTTTGCGAGCCGCGCACTCGAGTACGAGGCCAAACAGGGACACGCGCGTTACGCGACCTGGACGCTCTTCCGCACGGACTTTGAAGAGAAATTCTTCGTCCAGGGGGAGACACAACTGGCGTTGATGCGACTGGAGACGGAGTTGTACCACCAAGGAACCCGCGCGGTGGACGACTACAATGATGAGTTCCAGGAACTGGTGGAGAAGGCAGGATACACAGAGGGCCTCACCATTGTGGTGAAGTATCGCAAGGGACTGTCGTCGCACATCCAGAACCAGGTAGCGATGATGACGCAGGGAAGACCAGCGGACGACAAACCGGAGGAATGGTACCGCGCAGCCAGCATGTGCGACCAAAACCGCATCGCCAATGCGGCCTTTCAGCAGACCAAGGGCCACGCGCGGAACCCACCCCCGCGCACAACGTCGGTGATCCCGAAACCGGTGGTGTTCCCCGTCACCCAGTTTCCTTTCGTGCGCAGTCAACCCGCAGCGCCTGTCGCACCTCCAGCCCCAGCTCGCTCACTCCCCGCCCCGGTCCCAATGGACATCGACGCCCTTCGGGGACCGCAACAAAGACCACCGACATGCTACCGGTGCGGAGTAGCAGGGCACATGAAGAAGGACTGCCCGCGCACCTTTGACGCTCGCTTCATGTCAACAGACGAGCTCGAAGACGCGATGCAAGCGGCACTGGCACGATGGGACGCGCGGAAGGCGGAGATGCGAGCGGCGGAGACTGTTGAGGCAGAGGAGGAAGAAGGCCTGAAGGAAGCGGCAGAGGACGAGGAAGCGGATTTTGTACGCCACACCGGGTGAACAGTACGCCCCCGGTGTCTACGGGCAGTAGATACGACTGTTTAGCAATGGACATTGTGAATACAGAAAAGTCGACTCTACCCGCCCCGTCAGACGTACAAGAACCCCCGCGCAAACTCGCGGAAAACACCCCCCGCCGCCTGCGAATGCCCAAGTGGGAAAGGCGACTACCCAAACAACTCACGGTAGCTGCTACGCCCAGTGACCGCTCTCTCCGCCTGACCATTGAGGTCCAAACCACTGACACCGGAGAACAGTTTGGCACCAAGGCATTGCTGGACTCCGGAGCATCCAGTTCCTTCGTCCACGCGCGCTTCGTGGAGAAACACCGCCTCACCACCCGCGCGCTGACCCGACCTATTCCAGTGTTTAACGTGGACGGTACTCCCAACGAAGGCGGGCAGATCACGCACATGGTGGATCTGATCCTGCGGTACAAAGGCCACGCGGAGCGCACTCAATTCGCAGTTACTGCCATCGGAAAGGAGGACATGATCCTGGGCTACACCTGGCTCACCAAGCACAACCCAGAGGTAGACTGGACCACGGGGGAGGTAAAGATGTCGAGGTGTCCTGACGCGTGCAAGACCTGCACAGAGGAAGTCCGCGCAGAGCGAAAGGAAACGCGTAAACACGCAGAACAAGTGCGGACTTGTCGCGCGGGACCTTGGCCAGAGACAGAGACCGAAGTGGAGACAGCGGAGGAAGAGACAGAGGGAGATAGCGGAGGAAGCGAGGATGACTGGGAGCTGGAAGAGGGTGACAGGATCTTCGCGGTGCGTTTATTGGAACCGGAAGAGGCACGGAGGAGGCAACAGGCGGAGCAACGACTGGGAGTGTTCGCGGAGAACCCAACGGAGTACGAACAAATTCGTGCGAACGTCTCGCAACGACTCGCGGAAGCCTTCCACAAAAACGACCTACCGAAGACTTTCCGCGAGTGCGCGCCAGAGTACCTCCACGAGTTCGAGGACGTCTTCTCCAAAACCTCCTTTGACGAACTCCCGGAGAGACGGACGTGGGACCACGCAATCGAACTCACCCTGGACGCGACTAACAAGTCCTGCAAGGTGTATCCGTTGTCGGTAGCAGAACAGGTGGAACTCGACAAGTTCCTCGAGGAGAATTTGGCCTCGGGTCGCATCCGCCCGTCTAAGTCCCCAATGGCCGCCCCCTTCTTCTTCATTAAAAAGAAGGATGGTACTCTTCGCCCTGTTCAAGACTACCGCGTGCTCAATGCGATGACAATCAAGAACAAGTATCCTCTCCCGCTCATTTCGGACCTCATCAACCAACTTCGCGGAGCGCGATACTTCACGAAGCTGGACGTCCGCTGGGGATACAACAATGTCCGCATCAAACACGGCGATGAATGGAAGGCGGCGTTCCGCACGAATCGCGGACTCTTCGAACCATTGGTAATGTTCTTTGGCTTGACCAACAGCCCCGCGACATTCCAAACCATGATGAACGACATCTTCCAAGATCTCATCATGGAGGGCGTGGTCTGCGTGTACATCGACGACATTCTGATATACACGAAGACGCGCGCGGAACATCAGCGGGTCGCACGCGAAGTCATGAAACGACTCCGCGAGAACAAGCTCTTCCTGCGGTTGGATAAGTGCGAGTTCGAACAAACGCGAATCGAGTACCTGGGGTTGATTGTGTCGGAGGGAAAGACGGAGATGGACCCGGTGAAGGTGGAAGGGGTGACGCAGTGGCCCGCGCCTACAACCAAGAAAGAGGTACAGTCCTTCCTGGGCTTCACCAACTTCTACAGGCGATTCATCAGGGATTTCTCGCATCACGCGCGGCCACTGTTCGATCTCACGGGAAAGGACGCGGTGTGGAAGTGGGGCGAGGCGGAACAGACGGCGTTCGACGACCTTAAGAAGGCGATTGCGTCGCGACCCATCCTGGTATTCGCGGACGACAACCGACCTTTCCGCGTCGAGGCAGACAGCTCAGACTTCGCAACAGGAGCGGTCCTCTCTCAACTCTCGGTGGAAGACGACAAATGGCACCCGGTGGCATTCTACTCAAAAAGTCTTAGTGCGGTGGAACGGAACTACGAGATTCACGACAAAGAGATGCTCGCGATCATCCGCGCACTCGAGGAATGGAGGCACTTCCTCGAGGGCGCGCGACATTCCTTCGAGATTTGGACAGATCACAAGAATCTCGAGTATTTCCGCGTCGCGCAGAAGCTCAACCGCCGCCAGGCTCGCTGGTCACTCTACCTGTCACGATTCGACTTTGCGCTTCACCACAAGCCAGGACGCAGCATGGGGAAGCCCGACGCACTTTCCCGCCGCGCAGATCATGCAGACGGATCGGATGACAACAAGGATATCACCTTGTTGAAACCCGAGTTGTTCACCATCCGCGCCCTGGAAGGGCTCACTCTGGAAGGGGAAGAGCGGGACATTTTGCGGGAAATTCGTCGCGGAAACCGACTGGGGAAGTTCGAGGATGCAGTGACAGAGGCGGTGAAAGGGTTGAAGAAATCGCGCGGGAACTCGGTACGCAGTGCAGAGTGGAAGGAGGAACAGGATATACTCTACTTCCGCGGAAGAATCTACGTGCCACAGGATGCGGAATTGCGCAGGCGGATTGTCGAGCAACACCATGACACGCGAATTGCGGGACATGCGGGCAGGTGGAAAACCTTGGAACTAGTGTCGCGGAATTACTACTGGCCACAGATGTCTCGCTACATCGGGCAGTACTGTAAAACCTGCGACTTGTGTCTTCGGACCAAGGCGCAGCGACAACTACCCATAGGCGAACTCCATCCACTCGCGGTCCCGGAAGAGCGCTGGGATGTGGTCAGTGTCGATTTCATCGTAGAACTGCCACAGTCACAGACTCATGACGCGATCATGGTGGTTGTCGACTCGGTTGCCAAACGCGCGCACTTCATTCCGACGCACACAACGATCACCGCACTGGGAGCAGCGCGGCTGTACCTCCACCACGTCTGGAAACTGCACGGCCTTCCGAAATCCATGGTGTCGGACCGCGGACCGCAGTTCGTCGCGGAATTCACGCGGGATTTGTACAGTCTGCTGGGAATCAAGCTCGCGGCGTCTACAGCGTACCACCCGCAGACGGACGGACAGACGGAACAGGTCAACCAGGAACTGGAGCAGTACCTGCGACTGTTTGTGAGTGAACGACAAGACAACTGGACTGATCTCCTTCCGCTAGCGGAATTCCAGTACAACAACCACGTCCACTCGTCCACACAACACTCGCCGTTCTACCTCGACACGGGACGCCATCCGCGCATGGGATTCGAACCTACGACGGAGTCGTCCCGCCTGGAAACCGTCAACGAATTCGCGAAGCGGATGAAGGACACCCTGGAAGAAGCTCGTTCCGCGCTCACCAAGGCAAAGGAAGACATGGCCACGTACTACAATCGCCGCCGCCGACCCACGCCAGAGTACAAGATTGGGGACATGATGTTCCTTGATGGACGGGACATTTCCATCTCCCGCCCCTCGCACAAGCTAGCGCACCGATACTTAGGCCCGTACAAGATCGTAGTGCGCGTCGGAACCCACGCCTACAAGCTCAAGCTGCCCCCGTCCCTGGCGCGGGTCCACCCCGTCTTCCACATCGTCAAACTCCTCCCCGCGCCAGCAGATCCAATTGCCGGACGACACGCCGTTCCCCCGCCCGACCCCGTTCTCGTGGACGGCGAAGTAGAGTACGAGGTCGAAGAAATCATCGATAGCCGGATGCATCGCCGCAAGCTACAGTATTTAGTGGCCTGGAAGGGCTACTCGTACGAACAGAATTCTTGGGAACCCGCAGACCAGGTCCATGCAGACGAGTTAGTGGCGGAATTCCACCGCAAGAATCCCGGAGCCCCGCGCCACATCGCACGGGTCTACTACGACCTCTTACACGCCAACCGCGACGCGAGGACGCGTCAACCTAGAGGGGGGGTAATGTAAGGGGAACCTCATTCCCGCCTTTCGTTCATTTCTTCCGCGCTCTGTGCAGTCACCATCATTATCTCCGCGCGCCCGCGCATCTACCCGCACTTAGGTGCACCTCCATTACTTCCGCGCTCTGCGCACCCTACCCGCGCCTTACGCGCATCTTCCGCTTACGGTACCATCGACCATCAGTCCGCGCATCAGCGCATCACTCGCGTAACCCACGCGCCCGCCCACACGTGCTACGACTAGCCGACGACTAGCACATCGTCGCACCTTCATTTAGACATCGTAGGATACCGGAAACGTGTACTTAATGTATTCCTAAGTATATAGTGTCGTCTGCCTCGTTGAGGGATCCTTAGACTATTCTCTTTGGATCCCCTCAACAGGTAAGGCGTCGTACATAGTCTTACATTCAATATACTTACTTTGGATCCCCTCAACAGCTTTCCGCTCTCCTTGTAAGACTCCGCGCGGACTCGCGGGAGATATACCTGGCGCGCGCGACTGCGGACGAGTCGCCCTTACAAACAAACCATCGAATAAATTACAATCACTCAATAATAATTTCCTTCAATTCCGCACCGCCGTCCTGGAAAATTTGTGTTGGAACGTTCGGTCGGTCGTATTGTCGAAACGTCCCAACCCGAACCCAAACATCCTTGTCCTGATCCTGATCTTTCTTCGCAATAACTAACCCCATATTCATATAAGAAGTCTCAGCGCTCGCATGTACCACCCACAAGGCCCATAATTCTTGATCCTTGCCGGGTCGGATGTCTGGTAGGAAATATATACTATTGTCAGCACTATTCCTTTCTTTGCCCTCCATACCCCACTTCAGCATATGGTCATCCCCGGATTTCTCGATGTGAATTAACTGTAGTAAGCCGCGAACCTTAAGATACCCCCCAGAAAGTTGTCCGTTGGCTGCCGTCGGGTGAACAATTACCTCAATTAATTCTATCTTCCAGTCAAAAACATAATTGAGATCGGGGACACCTGAGTATACTTCGCAATTTAATGATGCCCATGACCAAGTTGGAGCCTGGTAGGCCTCTGCACGACACTCTGCTATGGCGTGAACATTCCAAAGGAGCTCTGGAAAGAGATACTCCTTCCATAGCCCCGCCACATTGTGTAATCCTGTTGTCACTTCCACGAATTTCATTATTCCGTCAATGGCGACAAGCCGATCGGTGTTATATGTCATACCACAATGAGTGTATATCAATAACACTTGTTTCCACCACTTTGAGAATTCTCGGTAGGTCCCGTCCAGATTACCACTCACGCCTAAGTTACATGCTTTGTGTAGGGCGTATTTTGGACTGGGTGGCGAATTGGATGGCTTCGTCACTCGGTCATTTGAATTCTGCGCTGCACATTCCCAATACAACCCGAATGTCCCATAATGTAATGTTCGTGGGGACAACATCCACTCCTGCATCACCCATGCGCGTTCGTGAAGAGGCTCTACATGTGGCCCGTAACCGGTATGGTGTGTCGCCATTGCTAAAGTACTTTCTATATCCCCAGACGGCAACAGGTAGACCGATTTATCTGCGCTCGGCGCAATCTCACAGATTTGGAAGCAGAGCGGGTTCCTTGTCTTGAAACACCCACTATTCCCATCAGTTGCTCCCAATGCTGCAATCGTGCACACAGTCCCTCGATATATATCTCCCATTATCGCCGATTCCTGCTCCCAGTGCTCTCTGGAGTCCTGGACAATACAGAGGGAATCGACCCATATACACCGACGGCCTAATCCACGTGTAACTAAAACCGCACCCCGAAATGTTCTGGGTAAGTCGGATGGATTGATTCCAGAAAGGAGAGTGGAGAGATTCTGATCCACGAGTCGGAAAATGAGACTATTACCCCAGCAATGACTGAGTGTCAAATATTGTGGACGGTTAGCAAGATCCTTGGTGCGGCAGAGGCAGACAGATTCAGATGAATCAGATCCAACGTCCACTAAGAACTCCGGAAATTGTGACCTATCGGCCGAGGAGGGTGCAGTTCTGATTTCTTCACAAAGCGTATGGTTGGAAAGACAGTGGTTGAGCCATTGCCGCGCCAGATCGAAGCTTGCATCTGATCCTGTCCAGAAACTCCACGATGCAGGGAGAGGGTGGTGTGAATAGTAATCGTAGTCAGTTTCGATCGGAAATTCGGCTGTTTTGACCTTCTTTCCTTCTGAGTTCAATAATCGGGCCTGTAAGCTGTAGAGATTCAACTTATATGAACTATCAGGTGAGGGGGAATAGACGCGAGAGTAAGCTGGCTTGATAATGATGGTAGAGTTAGATACACTTATGTCGTCCTCGGAGTGGGCTGGGCATACGGCTTGAGAGATGATGGAGCATAGATGGCACCCTTGCAATCCTGATTGTTGCATTTCGTGAACTGCATATTTGGCGAGGACAGGATATATTTCCGGGCGACTGGGCCCTTCAATGATCAAGGACTCCCCAAAATGAGCCTGAAGGTGAGTTGTGATATCACAGCACTTCTTGCACAGTATGTTTGGCTTGGCAAATTGGTTGCTTTGTTTCCATTTCGACATTCTGGGGTATGTAAAAAATTACAAGTTTTAAAAGTGATTGTATAAGAGAAAACATACCCAGGCGAGAAACGTCCCCAAACCTGTGCCATAAGTGGCGGAGAATTAATTGGGGGAACTGGCAAACCCCTGAACTGATCCGCGCCATCAGGAAATTAAATCCGGTTCCCGGGCCAGCACAACATTGAACTCGCAAGATGCCTCAGCAATATCTCGACGTATGAAAACTATGGGGAATAGAGAAAATGACAGAGTGAAGCCGAGTTTTGATGACGAATATAACTGGTTTTCATGGTGAGTTCAAGCTTTAGCAATACGGGATTGGCTTATCACGAAGATACTTACTGAGTGTTCCTTTTTTTGTGTATAGTGTGTGACTCGGGCTGCCTCGCGACTGTTTTTCTCTTAACCTACCCTCTCAATTCATGTCTTGTCCTACAACCCGTTCATGAAGAACATATCAAGACCACGACCTGCCACCAGGTATGACGAGTGCTAACCTTGGAGAGGGCCAACGCCAACGTTAAGAGGTCCCAAGGGAAACGATAGAGTATCACAGGGTGGGATAAAAAATCGCACAGCTAGAGGGGGTGGTGAGACGATCTCGATGACCGGTGGCCCCATAGGTACTTCACTCTTTATATATCTCATCTATTCTCTCCCTCCCCGTGCCAGTACCGATTTACACGTTGGTATACACTCTCCCTCTTTCTCTTTCTCTCCACATTCACCTCAATCTTTATCTCGTCTCCCCAAAATTCACAACTAGTCAAGCGGAATATCGTTCAATGACATTTTTTTCGCTTCCGCTTCACTGTCTTGAAGAATTTGGAATATTTGGTCAATCGTATTGTCAAAACGTCCCTGATACCGACAATCTGTTATTGTTGGATTATCTTTTGAACGTTCCAAAGGAGTTCGGAAAAAAGATACTTCTTTCACAACATGCAACCTCATGCAACCCAGTTCTCAACTCAACAGGTTTGATTATTCCGGTGATGGCAAAAGCCTGTTCGCGTTATACGCCATGCCACAGGAGTATACATCGTTAATATCTTCTTCCACCGTTTCGTAAACTCTCAGTGGGTTGCATGCGGTTTGCGACTTAAGCCCGGATTACATGCTTGGTGTGGGAGGTATTTGGATTGCAGGGAGTACTGAGCCGTGTAATCGCGTCACCCGATCATTTGAAGTCTCCCATACGCATTCCCAGTACAGCCCAAAGGTAACATAGTACAACATTCGCGGCAACAACATCCACTCCCGTATTCTGTTATTGAAGGAGCTTACTAAAAATATCAATCACAATCAGAGTCTGGTTCCGATTCCGAACGCTCTGCCACATGGCCAAACAGTAAACTCAGAAGTCTTTTTTAGACTAGTCATTTCGTTATCTTGCGTTTATCTACTTAACTTCCTCTGAGCTAGGGTTGCACAGTCGCTTGGGACTTCATTGATTTCGACGGTAGTACCATGACATCCATACAGAAATGGCTGGGATTGGGAAATTCCTCTGCCTGCTCCGAGTTCGAAGAATCTCGAATGAGGCTTTGCAAGTAACGAGACAAAGGGATGGTTGACGATATATAGATACACAAAGACCCAATCTTATGTGTCCTCGGGTCCGGTAGATCAATTCCGCATGTCCCCGCCCAGCGCCGATCAATACACTGACCGTGATGGGTTACAACTTCCTAAGTTTGTTACAGATGTGATAAAGAATCTTAGAGAATAGGTTTTTGTGAGTAGGTCTCCAGGATCCCAAAGTATGTGTTATGTTTGATTTCAGTAAGAATTGAAATATTCGCCGGAACGAATTGATGTCTATTTGGCCAACGCGATCCTTGTCGCGCTGATCGTAACCAAACAACCATCCATGATCCCTTTCATATCCAACATAGTTTTGTGCTCAAAAGAATTCTAGTTCTGATAGAAATAGATTTGAGAAACCGTTTCCTTGGAATTTGATTATAGATTCTGATTCTAGCAAGAATGTGGCCATCAGCAAATCTAGGGTTTGTCTAGGGCCGACTGTATAGAGCCATAGTGAGCCATAGTGCCCCTAGTGAGCCATAGTACAGGTCCTAAGCTGTATAGAACTATGCAGTCTGCGAAATCTTATATAGAACCCCCATTGTTATATAGACCAACCAGCACTTATAAAGTTGTGATAGTTTCTATACAGGTCAGTGTTTTCTGTCTAGTTGGAGCGAAATTGTATAGAATTATAAAGATCGCATACCATATATATAAACCTACAGTGACTTTGATTACTCGAAAACGAAAATTAATAGGCAAATAACTGAAGAATTCATTATATTTAAGTAGATACATCTATACCAATAATCTAGATGTGCTATAGTATAATAGTCCTGCGAAGATGTGATGGAGCAGTTCTGTAGTGGGAGCGTGCATCAATTTCATCCGTGACCTGTCACCAAGCCCTACGGCAGGTCCCCAGCACTTGAAGATGTAGCCCTCCGCCCAGGACCACCCCCAGCCGCGGTCATCCCACTCGAGTGCTGGCACTGAAACAACGCACCGCGCGTGCCACCACTGGCCTACCAAAATGCCAATGACCCCAACCTGAAAACTAACTGTGTGAGTGTTGACGAGTGAACCCTAGCGGCGCGACAGACACCATGAAAAAAAGCACCACACACCGTTATTACCACAAACACCTTGTCCCGGAGACAAGCATGGATGTTGCCTATGACAAGCCCAACATAAAACTATATCCACCCCTCCTGACCACAAGCTCCGCGTGCGTTATGTACTCGTTAGCCGGTGTAAGTCGCTGCAATGGTTGCAGAGCAGGGTTCCATGGGGATGGTGTATTGTCGCTCCCCAGTACACTTACAGGTAGGGTATTTGCAGGAGGTGGTGGTGTTCAGCTTTACAACAAGGAAGCGAGTGGCGTTCAGTGTGGAATCACTGCCTTTTCGTGGTTCATCACAAACCAACTGTAGCTTTGTTAGAAAAATAAAAAAAAAAGACACATAATTCATACCAAAACCTCAATAAATTTCCGGAGTATACATAGCCAGTTGAGAAAAACGATCTTGAATAGTTATTTTATGAGATAGAAATATGAGTGCTGGTCTGGCACCAGTAGTGACAACGCTCAACACAGAGGGAAGAGTCAACAAAGACATTCTCACGATAACTTGTTTATTCGCTGTGACGGTCATGTGATCTCATATCTCGGACTCCCCCGCCATTGTCGACAGACATCGATCTGAATCAAGTTCTATGTTTACAGGCATTGACTGGTACTCTCAGCCATTTCCCCTTTAGTTGTAGGACTCTATTACAAATAATTGCTGTATGTATCTGAGTACAGTAGTGTTCTTTCAATTACAGAAGTTAAAACATTCAGGAACAAGAACATCAGGAAAAACCAGAACTCCGAATTCCGGAAAATATGGTGGTTTTTTAGCAAATTTGGTAAATTTTGCAATTTTTGGGGTTGTTCCGAATTCTGGCAAATTAAAAGTTACCCCCCCCTTATTTTGCAGAATTTTCGAATATAAGTCAAAATTTGGCAACATTTTTTGGACATTTTTGGTTTGTTTTGTAGTTTTGTATGTTCAGTATTGTTCAAACATTGTGACAAGTAATAATGTTTATATTTGGTATCCTAAAACATTGACTACTAATACAGTATGAATGTAGACTAGAAGTATAATACGAAATAAGGTATATTGCGGCTGTGTCGGGGACGGAACCCGGATGTGGCTCACAGGGCCGAAAGCGACAGGCTTGGGGCGCAAGTGGCATGGGGCCAGGCAACATCCGCAGGGTCAAGGGATGACTTACCCGGGGCCACCCACAGAATGTACCAATCCACCCCCATGGTCCCCGACACTGGTTCTGCCCTCAACATCACCTTCTTCACCTCCCTTAAAGCCCCTCCCATCCATCCCCTTCCAGGCCCCTCCTCCTTCATCCGCGCCGGCTCCCTCATCATAGCTGGAAGTTGATGATAATCCTTCTACCCTGGACTCCAATATGGTACCTGATTCCCGTCGCTGCTCTCGATGGCCGGCCTGGTCATCAGAGAGGGAGCCGCGCCGGCTTGTGATAGCGCCATGAGTAACTCCATGTCGCGCGGGGGTTGATGACGATTTTCCTATCGGCTGGAAGAGAGCACGGAATGTTAGTACGAGGTGATGGAAATAGCCAAAACACATACCGAAACAAGAGCCAATGTCCCACTGGTCAATTCACGGGGCACCTTGTTCACCGAGTTCCGCGGCCGACAAAGTCGTCAGCACAAAAAACAGCTAGAACCTCCACATCATTGATACACTTGTTGGTGCGCACATGCTCACAAGGGGCACTAGGGGTGGTCATGTAGGCCACATCACTTGCACTGAAACACCTGTTGTACTGAAAATGAGCTGGAAGTGAAGAAGAAAGAAACCTACTTTCAAAACTAACGAAGCCCACCAGCACCAGGCCACCCTAACTGAGAGAAGCCACCAAAAAACAGTAAGAGGGATATCTAGGAATAGTTAAGATGAACCAGATGACCAAAGAAACAAACATACTCTTGGCCACACGGCATTCTCTGCGGCCCAAAGGCCTGAATCACGACAAGGGGGAGGAAGAAGTGGGCAGTGAGAAAAAAAAAATTGTTCGAAACTGAAACGAACATGCACGTGACTCACGTGGTGGCCTGTCCAACATCAGGGCAGGCAATCGGGACTTAGAAAGGTTAAACTTGAGTATTTGGTTGAGCTTGGCTGGGCACTCCCGAAGTTTTTTAAAATTATTTACATAATCTTCAGAATTCTCAGGGATTTCGATTATTTTTAAGAATTCGCACAATTCTGACATCTGGCTTTTCCTGATGAACCTCTTGAACATTCTCTCCATGTGCTGTGACTTACTCCAAAAAATAACCTTGTCTAACTTCTATGGAGTGGGGGGAGGTTTTCTAAGCCAAAGTGAGCTGGTGAAAACTCTTCTAATAGTTCATATAATCAAATAGAAAAAGAATTAGTGACACAGCTATCCAGGTTATCATGTTATTTGGCATCTGTACTGTTGGCTACTAGAAATTAGTTTACTTAATGACATAGCTTCACACATGCATATGGCTATAGCCTATATAGGATTATAGAGTAGGCTAAGAGGTTGCATAGTGGACAATGTAATTATGCACTACTGTAGAATAAACAACAAGGGTATATAGAATTATATAATTGGACAAGAGATTATAGAGTGGACAATGTAGTTATATACTACTATAGAATAAACAAGGAGGGTATATAGAATTATATAATGGGACAAGAGATTATAGAGTGGACAATGTAGTTATGTACCACTGTAGAATAGACCAAGAGATTATGTAAAATTATATATTAGGCCAGGAAACTGTATAGCAAGTAAGAAATTATGTAGAACTATAAAAATAGGCTGTGAGATTGTAAAGTAAGTGCAGAAAATTTATAGTTCTATGAAGTAGACCATGAACTTATCTATTACTACATAGTGTCAAAGAGTGTATATAATGCTTGAGAGTAAGCCAGGTATTGTATAATACTATAAAATAGTCTCAGAACTATGGAGTACTATGGAATTAGGTATTTACTATGGAGAAAAAACAGGATTTGCTGATGTGGAACTTTGTAATACAAGTAGGGTCAGAATTAGCGTGAATGATCTATACTGATGCATCTAACGGTTAGGATTCCTATTGAACGTTTTAAACGCATCTATTTCTTTGATACAGATTAATTACAAGGTGAGTTGGTAAGGTATATAACACTTTATTAGAACTCAACTGCCAAACCCCCTCTCAAGAGTTGATCTCCACCCCATGTCTTCGCCTAACGAAGCCTCCCTTGAGTCTCTCGGCAGGAGAGAAGTGATATATTTTATTCAGGCCTGCGTTCTTTGCTTTTTATATGGTGTGTATTTATTTAAATATCACTAATATGCAATAATGTTGATATTCCGGATACCCATGTAGGTACGGCCGCGATCTTATATGGACACATAATTGCAATATACTACCTGTTGGCGGCCTCATTTTGTACTGAAAATGTCAGTGATTACTGATGGCTTCATTTAGCAAAACAAAACGACCAAGCCAGACTCAAAGTTGGATGTTTGCAACCTGTATGGTGATATTTCTCCTGTTTACAGCTCATGTGATGGTAGAGGTTGGGAGTATTGGGAATATAGTTTATATGTTGTTGGTTGGATACCAGAGCAAACCATCAAAAGAAATAATGTCACAAGTAAATGGAATCAGAACTAAAATAGATCCTATTCTTGATGGGATGAAGTTATCGGAGGTGTAAGGGGAACCCCCTTACCGACCTCTTTTTCACTTTCCCGACCAACCTTTCCGAACCCGACAAGGTTCACGAACGTTCGCGAACGCTCAGTTACCGACTTCACAATTACCGACTCCTTACTTACCGACTCCATATTACCGACCACCACCCCGAGTCAACCCGACTCACACATCCATTTACACCACTATCGTTACTACCACCTTCACTTTACCGACTCTCGTTAACGTTCCCGAACGCACGCACGACTTGTCGGGATCACGGCAGCGCGTCCACGTGACCCATTACCGACAACGCGTGTCGTCGTACCGTTCCGGGAACGTGTAGTTAATGTAGGAACTGCGTATATAACATGTATGAGCTGGCTGTAGTGTTGCCGCAACTCGGCTCGGTTCCAAAAACCAAGCCAAGCGTCGGCTTTTGCCGTGACTCGGTTCGTATCAACTCCTGAGCCAGCATAAGCGGCCTAGCTCGGCTCCGGAGTTGACCCGAGGCTGGTCGGTATCTAAAAAAAGACAAGTAACAAAACAAGGGATCGAGCGGCTCATACTGTATCTTATTGGGCAGATTCTTTTGCATTTGTGTTGCCCGGGTGGGGGACGGGGTAAATTGAGGGTTCACCCATGTATAAATTCCAATTTTCGGGACATTGAAGTAAAATAATATTGTTCAAAGTTGGAATGCAAATGAGAGCATCATACTACTACTCTAACTCGTCATCCTTCCCAATTTCGGCCAGAATTCGATCCATAAACCTTCCATCCGTGTCGGCTAGCACCTGTGTAAGGAGGTCTGGGGCATCACCAGCTTCGCTAAGCATATCACCCTCGGTCATTCCAATGTGTCCCGTGAAATTGAACGCATCACTCCGTTTATAGTTGAACTTCAACATCTGTAAGGCCTCCATAAGCACGGGATGGATGCGATTGCGCCGTTTAGTGTCTGTTTCAGCACCTGAAGAGAAAATGCGCTCGCATGGCACGGAGGTCGCTTGGATAGGGAGGTAATCGAGCGCAATTGCGTACCATGTTGGGAGATCTTTTTCATGTTTCTGTGGATGGATTGTAATTCAGATTTGGCCAATAAATTTAGCATTTCGACACTGACCTGCCAGAATTTCAAAATCGGTGTGTCCTTCGGTGATCTGGCACCTGATGCGTATCGCTTGAATTCGTCGTCGAGAGCCTCATATACTGGCTCGTCTAGGTCATCATCAAAGTTCAACATGTCGGGTATGCCATACTTGGCCGCGAGATTATCAAGACGATCTGTAGGCTTAGTGGCCTCGCGCGGCTGCGACACCTCAACTATAGACTGTTGGCGATTACGGTACTCCGTGAACTAATAAAATCAGTGGGAGAAAAAGATAGCCAGAATGAAGATAAACTTACAATGTCTCGCATAACCGATTCAGCCCATGAAAAATAGTCAGCATCCCAGTGAGCTTTAATCCAACCGAATCGATACGATGGGTTCAGGACTATGTAAAATAGATTAGCCACGAAAATGGTTTAAGTAATGTAAAATTCACCCATTGCGACAATATATGCCCTCGTACCATCCATTCTCGAGTAATGTTTCCGTGCTTTTGCGAGGCCCGGCCCAACGAAAGGAGCTAATTTCTCGTTCTTCTGAAGAAATTCCCAACTTGTCATCATCAATTCGAATGCTGGGATTGCAAACGAAAGGAGTGGTAGTTTTTCCGAGGTAACAATTGTTTGAGCATCGGATGGAATCTACTTTTATTCCTTAGTGATCTTTCGCTAGCGAGGATTGCAAAATTACCTGTAAGATTATTTCATAGTCGCTCAGGATATCCCACTCTGCCGAGGTGAGTGCAGTTAATCCCATTTCCTTCTCACGGACCCGCTGGAATTCCTCATGAGCCTATATATACAAGGTACTCAGTGGAGAATACACAATAGATAAATATTATTATTTACCGGTCGTAGTAGGCGATGGCGCTGTAGCATATAGAAGGTTGAGTCCCATCGCGTGCCTACATCGAGAATAGGCTGTAATTGAGGTACTCGCTCTTCGAATAGGTCCTCCTCATTCCCAGTTCGTATAATTCGCTGGAATTGGTCGCGGCGCTGGCCCGATGCTCGTATGAAATTGATTCTTTTGCGAACGGCTTGCACTGGGTCCCGCCGAGTCACCCCTGTGACGTCAGTAAACATTTCGTCTTCATTGGCTTCATCACTTCGAATAAGATCCATGTTAGAATCACTACTAGGCTTGATTTTTGTCATAGTTGCAAGAACAGATTGGGAACATATATTGATGATGTGTGGCAGACACAGTATCCTATTGTCTTTACCATTGAACGAGATGCGACGCGCGACCAGGAGCTTGGCCAATTCAACCATAAAAGTGTCATTTGAAGACGCATTATCCATGGTGAAGTGACCTATCTGTGGTTATATTTAGTACTGCAATCAAGGCGAGGAATTGATGATACGAACACGAGTTGTAATGCCGATTCGATCAAGGAGTCCTATAACGATCTTGGCCATGCTGGATCCACTGTGACTGCCATATACTCTGTGAAATGCGAGGAGACTTGATTTCATAACCAGCTCCTGTGTTTTCTCGTCGCATACGAGATAATGGCCAGTTATTGCAACATATGTTTCACGCTTGTCGTTTGACCAGGCATCAAGCGTGCATGATATTTTCCCCAGAGAACTCTACGTTTTCAATTAGAATTGTACATGTTAATTATAACACAATGACGAACTGTGAGCTCTTGCTTGAGGGTCCCGACATATATTTCCCAAGCTTGCATTATTAGTTCCCGCATTTTGGTCCTATGGGGGATGTCTTTTTCTTGCAAGGTCTCCCGAAGGAGTAGAAGTAGACGACGAAAGCGGATGTTTTCGATAACATTGATAGACTAGCGGGTGCTTAGCAAACGATTCGTTGACGCGCGATTGAAACTCACCTGGTCATCTGATGTGATGAATTCAACAAGATGTTGGTGAAACACATCTCGAGTGAATTTCTCGCGAGGTCCGTCGATAATTTCTGTTTTTGGACCCTTATCTTCGGAAGGTAGAGTCTGGTGCCACTTATGTTCGGCCCGAAGTCGAAGAAAAAGGTCCTTATGATGCTTATCGATATGCCCGCGTAGGCCTGATGTACTTGTATTGCGTCCATATCTATAGAATGTGCCTAAGGGGAGGTTTGGATTTTCACTGTAGAGGGATCATATTAATCTTATTCATCCTACAACTCGTCGAGTAATCAGCTACTCACTCGCAATATTTACATATGGATTTTCCATCCCTTTGAATAAAGAAATGTTCAATATCATATGCTTTCTTCTCCCCCATCTTTCGGGTAGGTTTGCTTTGGAGTGAAAGGGAAATTTCAGATCCTATAGTTGGTCGTACACTGGTTTCAGATGGAGCTTCCGTTGTGAGGTGAGCGCGAGATTCAGCGTCGGACTCCGAGTCAGAATATATATTGTCTAGTCCAAAATCTTCACCGGAGGATACATCTTGGGAAGGTTGTTGATTCCTCTGAACCCGAGGTGCAACTGGGATGGATGAAGGGTATGATGAGTAAGGACTCCGTAGACAGACTTGGGGGACGTACCAGGCACAAGCGAAGCAGGGGGGCGGCGGGTTGCTGGTTGCGTAGTGTGCGCAGGTCGTGCTTTCAGGACAGGTAAGAAGGATAAGGATGGATTAATAGGATGGGGACGTACGTGCGGCGCCTGGATTCAAGGTTTCTTGTTGTGGTGAACCTTCCTGCAACGCTTCTTCTACACCTGGAAAGAATATTAAAGAATCAAGGAACCGTCAAGTAGGAAGGAGCTACATACATTGTGAGGTAGAGAGGCGGCGGGTTGTTTGTCGTGGGGCGGGCGCGGGCTCTGCTACTATATCCGCTAGAAAGAATGACCATGAATTAGAATCTCCACCATATAACGTTGAATACATACGATTTCGAGTTGGCTGCGACACGGAGGGTTGACGTTTCCGACGTGTAGCACGGTTGGTGGGGATAACTGGACAATATATTAGTTTTTTTTAGAAGGCGAATCTCTGACTTCCTACCAGTTGGTTGTTGGGCTGATTTTCTGGCCATTGTATCGAATTCACAATGTGGGATAGCTATGATTTGTCGATATATAATTGATATGCTGCGGACACGGTAACATTCATTTGATATAAAGTCAATCATATACAGGAAACAGCATGGGAACGCATGTGTAATATTAGGTAGATAATGAGGGGATATACCTCATGTCAACACAGTGGACTGATCACAGGCGATCATGGACTCATTACCAGAGGCCGGGAGCGTTAAGCTATCTATAATTGAACATTGATTCCTGATTATCCTGAGGTAATTAGGACCGTGAGCCACGGATACTAGGCTCACCATTCGCTTGAATCTATTATATTCAATGTTAGATGAAACGGACTATATATATTAAGAGACTCTTACTTGACTGTAATAGGAACGTATGCGCGACGATTTCCAGGCTATAGCCGTCAGATTGAGGGCCATAGATTCATGTATTGCCTATACACGATATGATCAATATTCCGTAGTCGTTAATTACTTCATGTATTACCTTGCTTTCAGCATGTTTATCTATTAGTGGGATCACTGATGTTCCCCCTTTGATTTCGTCAATGTTAATCACCGTCGATTCATATTGACGGAGGCTCTTAATTACTAGTATAATTAATTACATTGTATCTACATGATATAGTAAAGAAAGTGCGGAGGGAGGAAGCATGGGAAGGGGAGGGGGGCAGGAGGAGGGTAGTGGTGGTATGAAGGAAGGAGAGAAAGCGTGCGAATATGTTCGTGGCTGGGTGATATGCCTGGAAAGTTCCGAGTTTGAGCTCGGGCATCGCACGTGATGCCCGAGGTCAAACTCGAAACTTTTCGGGAATATCATCCAGCCCCGAACATATTCTCACGCTTTTTCTCTTCCTTTCATACCACCACTACCCTCCTCGCTCCGTCGTCTCTCCTCCTCGCGTCGTCAATATCATTGTCGTAAGTATTTATTTCGATTCGGTAGATAGTCCTGTAGTGTAGAATAAAATATACATGCCTGAATACCAATGAGAAGACAATGAAAGTAAAACAAAGTAATACCAGAGAACATATGTTTTACATGAGGCTATGTTGCCGCCATTTTCACAGTTGAATTCTCTGAAAAAATGGAAAATAGATGCTTATTATTGTACCCCTTAGGTTCCCATGAGTTACTCAAAGCGACGATACGATCCGCTCGTTCGACAATTTATTGATGATGAGGCAGGAGTAGATGAGGAGGACGAGGAGGAGGACGATGAAGGGGACATCCTGGATGGTATACGGCCCCAGAGGTAATTAGATAGTATCGTCATGATCTAATGCTTTCCATATCACAGACTTTCTCGATGATTCACCTTCTAACGCACAACAAAACGCCCCAGGATCGTCGCTTCAGCATGTTCCGTGGGCCAATTTTGATCTTAGCGGGAACCCGGAATTTCATGACGTCATACAACGATGGGAGCAGCACAGAGCCCCGAGAAGACCTGATCCCATGCAAAATACAGGCAATATTGGTTCTCAAGGGCCTCAGCGTAGGCCATTCGTATACCCAGTGGTGCGGGAGTCGCCTGGAGAGCATGACTATTCACTATGGCGCATCCGTTGCCGCGTAAGTCATTTACTTATCTATCATTGTAAGTCGATGCGTGGACTCATTCAACTCCAGCCAAAGATAGAAGAAGAGGCCGTCTTCTTTCTATACCAGAAAGCCCAACCAGCACATCAACTCCGGTCAGCGTTTGCCCGAACCCCAATGATCCGGGGTTGGGTATACATCGAAGCTGAGATTAACAACGAGTTAATCACACTTTTGAAAATTACGCCTGGGCTGGTTCACAGATTCCCCGATGTAGCTCGCAAACAGGTAGATTTCAACGACTGGACTAGAACTTTATCCATGGTTGACTCGGCCACTCCTTCAATTGGAAGCTGGGTCCAGATTTCCTCGGGCTTATATAAAGACGATATCGGTTTCTTATCAGCCATTGAGACCTCGGGGGGCATCTCAGTACTTTTAATTCCACGCCTATACCCTCCGGACTACGAAAACAAGTCTTCTGGGAAGAGAAAGGCTTCCTCTCGCCCCGTACCTGCACTATTTGACCCCACCATCGTCTCAGAGGCTTATAAATCCCAACCAATATATAAAGAAGATGCCTGGCATTTCCTCCGGTATCGATTCCAGCACGGCCTCATCCGCAAAAAATACAATATTATTTCAACTTCCCCTGCTTCCCATATCACCATTCGCGCCCTCCACCTCTTCAAACAATCTCACCATCCAGAACTGAGGAGTTTTCCTCGTCCTAAAGAATGGATCTTCGAAGAGGGGCAAAATGTTTGCATTATATCGTCCAATAAACGGGGCACCATCAGCCGGGTCGAGACCTTGTCAGTAGAAGTTGACCTTCATAACGGTGAAGGTCTCACAAACGTCCCCTGGTCTGATGTACGGAAAATCTATCAAATTGGCGACTTTGTGGAAGCAGTACCCGGGTTGGAGAGTGGGTTCCAAGGGTGGATTACGGGGATTACAGACGAAAGTATTGAGGTCCTCCCCGAATCGCCCGTTTCTTCTACCCTTGATCAAAGTAATAGGACAACATCGGTACACCAAATACTTACTTGGTTTTTCGTATTCTAATTATTATTTATAGACGCGAAGTTTTCATCCTAACGAGATTCGACTGACCGCCCCTCCTTTCATTCATGTTAATTTATCGGAGAAAACTCCAGAAGAAAGTCTACCCTTACACGATAGGGGTAGGATACCATGGCTCGAAATGCCTGTATTGAACACACATATCGGGCACCCCATGAAAGGGCATCAAGCTACCATCAAGGACATCCATTGCGGACAGAAGACACCCAGTGGATTGCAATTCACGATTCATTACTCTGGGTTTGATCCATCAAACCCCATGCATAAGGAAAAAATCGACTACGACAATGTTGTGCATGCGAGGTGTGTTCAATTACCTTCCTTTCTGTTCAATCACATTGTTAATTTGATATACCAGACTTCACAAGAAATTATATGAAGTTATCCAACCACAATGTCGGAAAACTTAAAGGGGCCTGATCCCGGCCGGCGCCCTGATCCGTACTGGATCTGGACTCAAGGGTCAGTATCGGTCAGTATCTGACATAATAGTCACCGGACCTGGAGATTCCTGTGACTGATCAGGCCACCAGGCCGGATCCGGTGAAGAACTTAGTTAAATTTATCATTAGCGACAGGTCGTCTCCCGCGCTCCATACCACCACATTCTGTCTTTTGTCCTATGCCCGCCATCTAACCCTACAGCATCCATACCACAATGGAGGTTGTCAAATATTTTCGCCTCCATGCCTGCAAAAAAGCCTTCAAACCAAGGGGTATGGCCAATATTGGAGTTTGTGTGGTGTCACTCAAGAGAGTGGAAGTCGGTCAAGGGGAGGAATTGAGGGATCATGACCGTATACCTATGTATATGGCACAATAAATTGTTTAATTATATTATGCAATAAATGAAGTCAAAGATAAATCTGGAGGTACAATGGAATTGAGCATATCATCAAATACTGCTGATAACTCTATAGTTTCGGGATCAGGTGTGATACATCGGATTTTGAATTTACGGCTAAATCCGTTCCTACGTGACAACAGAGTTACCGAACTTGTTCGTCAACTTTTTTTCGCAAGTTACTGTGTTCCCTTCCCTTCTCAACAAAACTCTGACTCTCGACAACAGTTCCATTGACTAAAGCTGTGGCCACCCTCATCAAGTTTGGCCATGAATTTGACGGCACGGAACTTGGGAACTTGAGCAATTAGGCTTGTGGGTCTGACTCACACCTCCAGTTTATTGACTACGTGTAAGTTTCTTGTCTGTTTGTGCCTATAACTATACTCACATCACCTTTGTAGTTTACAGCTGTGTTTCACCTGACCCACCCTCTAGAACAAGAACCCAGCGCGCCAGCCTCCGGTATAAAATAATTGGCAGTACAAGCCAAGGTAAGTCCAAACCACCTCGCACCCGAGCCAAAGCTGATTTTTGTTCTACATTAGGTGGCACCAGTGTACTATACCTGACGTGAATGAAGCGGTCGGGCTCAGGCAGGAAAATTAAGGCTATAGTGTTCGAAAATGTAGTTAATTGTATAGCAGATTTGAAGCTTAGTAGTACATACAAAATGGTATCTGATTTTGCCTGTAAATTTTACAAAATCCGTGAACCCCCAACCTGATCAGGTTGGACACTGAGCCCTGATCAGGCAAGATCAAGGCTGTCCGGATCCGTGGCACAAGTGAGCGGATTTAATTACGTTTGCCAGATCTGGTTGGATCCGGGGCCTCATCTGGCTGGACATGATTTAACCGGATCTGTTCGGATCCGGGATTTAGAAGTTTTCCGACAAAGGCCCGAATTGCGAGCGCTTTGTCCCAAAAAATCGCGCTAGCTATATGTTAGGATTGCCCAAACCTGTCCGACCG
This sequence comes from Collybia sordida, assembly GCA_037014335.1. Taxonomy (NCBI): domain Eukaryota; kingdom Fungi; phylum Basidiomycota; class Agaricomycetes; order Agaricales; family Clitocybaceae; genus Collybia; species Collybia sordida. The sequence continues at coordinate 556,432 of JAYKXK010000002.1, forward strand.
TCGTCAAGTCAAAATCACCCTCCACCAATCCCTACAACTTCCACAGGTACACCCTTGCCCAGCTTCTCGCCCTCGTGGACCCCCGCATGGGATCCTTCTTCTAGGACCCCACTCCCCCCTCTCTATCAAAACACTCCCCACCAAAATCCCCAAACCCCCACCCCGACTAGTTCCCTTCCCATTGAAAATCCCCGCCCGCCCGCGCCAGAACATATTCTACTTAATCCACTTCTTCTGGGGAAGCAAATGAAAGCCAAGATATCAGGTGGACCGCTTTCGACGAAAGAAGTTACTGTGTATCTCGTAGAAACCAACAAGCTTTCAATTCGTACGACTCGTTTCAACAAATCTGAATATCTTGCGCCCGAATGGGTCACTCCCTTATATCCCAACTCGACACGCAATAACAGCCTTTCGGTTGTGATCAAAGGTGAACATGTAGGGAAATATGTTCGACGGATTTGTAACCATTATGACGATTCCGGCAAACAGCTAATCATGTTAGCTGTTATAGAAGGATTAGAACATGGCCCACAAGTCCTCTCCGGGGAGCGATTCAGCCTCGAACGCTTGGACATATGTTTATGCGAAGAAACGGACAAACAGCGAGAAGAGGGAAAAACAATTATGAAAGCCATTCGCAAGGAAGCTCAGAGAAGCCATGGGCTGTAGGCATACGAATTTAATTTTCTTGTTCTAAACCATACTACGTATGTAGATTTTACAAAGACTTTCACTTCGCTCCCTTGCCCAGGCCCATTATAATAATATCTATCTATTTTTGAACCAATACAGCCAGCCGGCCCCTATTCTAAAAATATTTTTGATGTTACCCTGAGTCCCTGATCGGCTGAAGGCGGCCCGTGAGTCCGAGCTGCGGCTTTATCGGCTCAATAGCCGGTTCGGCCAAAAGCGGCCCGGTTCCACCCCGAATTGGCTTGACTCCAGCTCAAATATGACTTCGGGCCGGAGCCGCGGCAACACTAGCTGGCTGGAGGACCCTTAGAGTATTCTCTTAGGATCTCCTCCACCAGGTACGTAGGATATGTACTATACAAGTGAATATATTAACTTAGGATCTCCTCCACCAGTCCGACTTAGTTTTCCGACTCGGATTCCCTCACTTGGTATTCCTCACTCGGGATCCCCTTAGTCGGTCACCAGACGGGGTTGCCCTAACAGTAGAATACTCTCCCCAACAAGAGGCCATAGATCGCGCAAGCGGCGTACAGAGAAACCCGACGAGGACAGACCACGGAAAAGACAGACCACGGAAAAGACTCCACACCCGCTCTGCACGATCCATCCCCTCACCACACGAGAACCCGACCGCACTTTGAACGATACAATGGAAGAAGCCGCCGCCCGAATGCAGCAGCTAGAAACTGAGTTCGGTCGAATGCGCGACCACGTTCTCAAGCAGTCGGAGGACTTGGAAAAACTCACCCGCAACCTGCAGACGTTGATGGACCGAATGACACCTGCACCTGCACCTGCACCCGTGCCTGCCCCGCAACGCGCTGTACCACCACCACCCCCGAGTCCGAGTATTCGGTCTCAAGTACTACCCTCCCCACCACCTTCCACTCCGCTCCCAGTATTCCAAACAGAAACCCGACTCAAACCATCGTCACTCCGACCAGCGCCACCCCCGACCTTTGACGGGTCCCGCACGAAAGGTCGGGCGTTCATCCAAGCATGCGAGCTCTATATCAAACTGGTGCCGCATCAGTTTGAAGACCAACTAGCCGGAATTCGATGGGCCTTCACATACATGCAGACGGGTCGGGCATACCTCTTTGCAGACCGAGCGCTACGATACGAGGAACTGAACGGTGAACCCAGGTACACCGCGTGGGACGACTTCAAGTACGACTTCGCGGAACATTTCTATGTCCAAGGGGAAGCACAGAAAGCCATGACCCGACTGGAAACGGCGCTCTACCACCAAGGAAATCGGTCGGTAGACGAATATACCGACGAATTCCGGGACCTAGTCGACAAGGCAGGGTACAGGGAAGGTCTCACCATCGTGGTGAAATACCGGAAGGGACTCAGCCCAGCGATCCAATCCCAGATCGCCATGATGGCACTTGGCCGACCGGGAGATAACGACCCCGACGGGTGGTACGCTGACAAGCCCAGCCTTGGGCTGAGCATGTTATACGCTCTTTTGATTAGATTAGATAGGATTACGACTTACTGATTAGATATCCGGGTCTCATCTATATTTAGATTACCTACATCGGACTTCTGTATCCTCTTATGGTACACTTAGGGTACATCAGGGGTCATGTAGGGGTATTTAAACTGTACCAATTTCGCTTTACAACAATAAGAACACCTTTCCTTTCACCTTCACAGTCTACCTTTAGTTTCTGCTCATTATATTATGTTCCACTAATCATCTACACTCTTTATCACTTCTTCCTCATTCTACACATGTTTACTGGCCTTCTGGATCGTCTCCCATCGCCTCATCCATACTTGGAACCCCCCACTCACTACCTTTCATGGAAGTGAACCCCTGGCCTGACTGCCTGACACAGTCAGCACCCCCAAGAACTTGTCAACGCCACTGCCATGAAGTGCGACGAGAACCGACTGGACAACGAGGCCTTCATGAGCACCCGACCGACAAGAAACCCGACCACGGTTCAGTCGGGATTCTCTTTCGCAAGGATACCGACTCGGGCAGCACCCAGACCCGCACCACAGGCCAACCCGGCACCACCCCGCGCGTTCCCCGCCCCCGCAGCACCACTCCCGCAAGGAATCCCAATGGATATTGATGCCAACCGACCACGCGGGAGAACAACACTATGCTTCCGCTGTAACGAACAGGGACACCTTAGACGAGACTGCCCGCGAGCGTTTGACATGTGGTACCTGACCCAGGAGGAGCGTCAGGAATGGGTTCAGGAGGTGCTAGCGGACTTAGACGTGGAGACCGCGCAGAATAGAGTAGTCGGAGAGGAAACGGGAGGCGAAGCAGAAGAGGTGACGGGGAACGGGGAGGATTTTCCGACTCGCAGCAGGTGAACAGTACGCCCCCGCTGACGAGCGGTAGTAGATACGAGTGTCTTACTGTGGATGAAATATATAACCCGTTAGACACTCCCGAACCAACTACCGAAGCTGTACCCCCAAACCCGACAAGTCGGAAACCACGAATTCCACGCTGGGAGCGCAAGCTCCCCAGAGAATATAAGGTCGCGGCAATCCCGGGGACAAGGTTGCTAGACCTCAAGGTGGAACTCCAAACCACCGACACCGGAGAAACCTTCAGCACAGTTGGTCTAGTGGACTCGGGAGCCACAGGACTGTTCATCAGTCGGAATTTCGTCCAAAAACACCGACTAAACACGCGGAAACTCCAAAGGCCCATCCCGGTCTACAATGTCGACGGTACCACCAATGAGGCGGGCTCCATTAGTGAAGTGGCGGAACTGGTCCTACGATACAAGGGCCATTCGGAGCGCACCACCTTCGCGATTACTCACCTGGGAACGCACAACCTCATTCTTGGATACACTTGGCTTAAGGAGCATAACCCGGAGATAGACTGGACAACGAACGAGGTCAAACTCAGTCGGTGTCCAGCCCAGTGTCGGGTTTGCACCGAGGAAATCAAGGCGGAAACCAAAGAGAAGCGGAGGACAGGAGAACGCCTAAATGCATGCCGAGCGGGACTCTTCCCGAACGCGGACACCGACGAAGGGGAAGAATCCGACACCGACTCAGAAAACCCGAACCCACTCTCCGAACTCCTGGAGGAGGGCGACAGGATTTTTGCAGTAACCTTACATGACCCCACACAAGCGGAGACAACCACGAAGGGTCCTCAAGAAATGTGCAGAGCCATCCTGAACATCTCTCAACGACTGGCTGAAGCCTTTCATCGCAACTCGAAACCCGTTCAGACTTTTCACGAGTCGGCCCCCGCCTACCTTCATGAATTCGAAGATGTGTTCTCCAAAACCTCGTTTGACGCACTTCCCGACAAACGACCTTGGGATCACGCCATCGAACTGATCCCCGACGCCAAGGCGCGCTCATGCAAGGTGTACCCCTTGTCGGTAACGGAACAGGAGGAGCTGGACAAGTTCCTGGAGGAAAATCTTTCGTCGGGACGCATTCGCCCGTCGAAATCACCCATGGCCGCGCCCTTCTTCTTTATTAAAAAGAAGGACGGCTCCCTCCGACCGGTACAGGATTACCGAGTACTCAACACAATGACGATTAAGAACACATACCCGCTCCCCCTCATCTCCGAACTTATCAACCAGCTACGCAGAGCAAAATACTTCACCAAACTGGACGTTCGATGGGGATATAACAACGTTCGGATAAAGGAAGGAGACGAGTGGAAGGCGGCATTTCGTACGAACCGAGGACTGTTCGAGCCGTTGGTAATGTTTTTCGGACTAACGAATTCACCCGCTACGTTTCAAACAATGATGAATGAGATCTTCCAGGACCTTATCGCAGCGGGAGTGGTCTGCGTGTACATTGACGATATCCTCATCTACACCAAAACTCGAGCGGAACATCAGCGCGTCACGCGGGAAGTACTCAAACGTTGTCGGGAACACAAACTCTTCCTCAAACTGGACAAGTGCGAGTTCGAACAGGAGCAGATCGAGTACCTGGGACTTATCATCTCAGAGGGTAAAACGGAAATGGACCCGGTCAAAATCAGTGGAATTGTAGAATGGCCGACCCCAACTAACAAGAAGGAAGTACAATCTTTCCTCGGATTTACTAACTTCTACCGTCGGTTTATTGAGGGATTCTCTCATCATGCACACGCACTCTTCGACCTTACGCGCAAGGACGCGGTATGGAAATGGGGAGAAGCAGAACAGTCAGCTTTTGACGAATTAAAGGCGCGTGTATCTTCCCGACCCGTACTGATGTTCCCCGACGACGACCGCCCATACCGCGTGGAAGCCGACTCGTCGGATTTTGCAACAGGAGCAGTACTGTCCCAGCTCAGTCGGGAAGACGAAAAATGGCATCCGGTAGCCTTTATGTCGAAAAGCCTCAACTTGGTGGAACGCAATTATGAAATCCACGACAAAGAGATGTTAGCCATTATCCAAGCATTAGAGGAGTGGAGGCATTTCCTGGAAGGAGCCCGACAACCGTTCGAAATCTGGACCGACCACAAGAATTTGGAATACTTTCGGTCGGCACAGAAGCTCAACCGCCGACAAGCCCGCTGGTCACTGTATTTATCCCGATTCGACTTTTCATTACACCACAAACCGGGACGCAGCATGGGCAAACCCAACGCCCTCTCACGACGAGCGGACCACTCCAACGGCGTGGAAGACAATAAGGACATCATTCTCTTAAAACCCGAACTGTTTGCAGTACGCGCATTAGAGGGAATGAAGGTAGAAGGCGAGGAAAAGGAAATTCTGAAGGATATTCGACGCGGAAACCGGGGCGGGCATCTGGAGGACTCAGTGGCAGAGGCAGCAAGGAAACTCCGACAAGGAAAGAGCAAGGCGGTACACAGCGCCGAGTGGCGGGAGGAACAGGAGGTACTCTACTTCAGAGGTCGGGTTTACGTCCCCAACTTCGCGGACCTCCGCTGACACATTGTACAGCAACACCATGACACTCGGATCGCAGGACACGCCGGACGCTGGAAAACACTGGAGTTGGTGTCACGAAACTATTGGTGGCCGCAGATGTCCCGCTACATTGGTCAGTATTGTCGGACATGCGATCTGTGCCTTCGAACCAAAGCACAGCGCCAACTTCCAATCGGGGAACTCAAACCACTCGAAATCCCGACTAATCGATGGGAAACGATTAGTGTGGACTTTATTGGTGCGCTCCCCGAGTTGTCGGGATTTGACGCAGTTATGGTGGTAGTGGAATTGGTAGCAAAAAGGTCCCATTTCATACCGACCCACACTACGATAACTGCTCTTGGGGCAGCCCGACTATATCTCAAGGAAGTATGGAAGCACCACGGGTTACCGAACGCAGTCGTTTCCGACCGGGGACCACAGTTTGTAGCAGAATTCACACAAGAACTTTACCGACTCCTCAGCATCAAGTTGACCGCGTCCACCGCTTATCACCCCCAAACGGATGGACAGACCGAACGGGTAAACCAAGAACTTGAGCAATACCTGAGGTTATTTGTCGGAGAACGACAGGACGACTGGTCCGAACTACTACCACTCGCCGAATTCCAGTACAACAATCACATCCACTTGGCGACGCAACACACGCCATTCTTCCTAGACACGGGGCGCCACCCACGGATGGGCTTCGAACCTCAATCGACGGAAACCCGACTGGAGACAGTCGGGGAATTTACCGACCGAATGAAGTCCACACTAGAGGAAGCCCGAGCCGCACTGGCCAAATCCAAGGACGACATGGCGCGCTATTATAACCGCCGACACCGACCCACACCCAACTACAAGGTCGGCAATTTGATGTACTTGGATTCCACCGACATCCCCATCAGTCGGCCGACAAAGAAGCTGGCTCATCGGTATGTAGGACCTTACCCAATCTCAGAACGGATAGGAACGCACGCGTACCGATTGAAATTACCAAGATCCATGTCGCGCATCCACCCGGTATTCCACGTCGTGAAATTACTGCCCACACCCGCCGACCCAATCCCGGGAAGACGACCGACAACAGTTCCACCGCCTGTGTTAGTGGACGGCGAGGTGGAGTATGAAGTGGGAGAGATACGGGATAGTCGGGTTAGCAGAGGGAAGTTGTACTACCTCGTATCCTGGAAAGGGTACGGGTACGAACACAACTCTTGGGAACCGGCTGAGAATGTTCATGCAGATGAACTGGTCAGCGAGTTCCACAAGGCAAACCCTCGAGCACCCCGACGACTCCCGCGTGCCCAATTCGACTCCATCCCGTTTCGACCATTGCGCGAGGCCGCACAATCCTAGAGGGGGGGTAATGTAAGGGGAACCCCCTTACCGACCTCTTTTTCACTTTCCCGACCAACCTTTCCGAACCCGACAAGGTTCACGAACGTTCGCGAACGCTCAGTTACCGACTTCACAATTACCGACTCCTTACTTACCGACTCCATATTACCGACCACCACCCCGAGTCAACCCGACTCACACATCCATTTACACCACTATCGTTACTACCACCTTCACTTTACCGACTCTCGTTAACGTTCCCGAACGCACGCACGACTTGTCGGGATCACGGCAGCGCGTCCACGTGACCCATTACCGACAACGCGTGTCGTCGTACCGTTCCGGGAACGTGTAGTTAATGTAGGAACTGCGTATATAACATGTATGAGCTGGCTGGAGGACCCTTAGAGTATTCTCTTAGGATCTCCTCCACCAGGTACGTAGGATATGTACTATACAAGTGAATATATTAACTTAGGATCTCCTCCACCAGTCCGACTTAGTTTTCCGACTCGGATTCCCTCACTTGGTATTCCTCACTCGGGATCCCCTTAGTCGGTCACCAGACGGGGTTGCCCTAACAGGAGGTAGGCTTTATTGTTCCTCCAGACAACACGCATTGAATGTTTTTGATGGTAGATGATAATAAGTGACGGTGTTGTCGTGTGGAGAGCATATGTCTTGTCAAACCATAGGAAATGTTTGGTGATTGTGCCATTACTCTTCTTGTTAGGCTCCGTTAGTGCGTCATATATTTTTATTTTTGTCCTTTTCCGGTTGAAAGTTCACCAGGCTCTGCCCTTGCAATGTTCATACAAGTTTCAATGGTCGCTGAGCCTATTGTTACTTTGTTGATTAACTATTTCTTTTCCCTTGCAACCAATATTACAGCCACAGTAGTTATTGGTTATGTGTATATGTATACAAATTCCAGTTTTGGTTATGCGTAGGGTCCGTCACGGGTAACCCTCGGGTAAGTTTTGGTCACCCGCACCCGTACCCTCGAGTCTACCCTACCCGCGTTTGGGGGTAGGGTACACCCTCGTTAATGCCGGGGGTAGGTGGAGGGTAGCGGGGGGTACACCACCCGCAGGGTAGGCTTCAAGGGTAACTATTCAAACTTGTATATAACAACATACATGATAGTTTAATTAATATCATCCCACTCCTCTTCATAACCTTCCTCCTCAATTAGCTATTGTCTCGTTCATTGTATTCAGAGTCACTTAGTGTTCATCTTTCGTTACATTAGGTACCCTACAATTTTCACTGTAATTTGAAATAGTGTCCTTATATGGGAGCCTCGAAATCAACTCTTTAGTCTTGTGACTTGATTAGTCACATGTTTCAACCGCATCAGGAAAAGTAGGAATTCGGAATTTTACATAATATCAAATTTTTTCGTCAATATCACAAAAACCGGAGAAAGTTGAAATAAATTCGAGTTTTGTTTGAACTCCATCAACAATATGTTAGAAATTTTCCTAAATTAACAAGATTGGCAAAATTTTAAGGGGCTCTGGTAAAATTCTTAACATTGGAGAATGGGTGAAATAAATAGAGATATTTTAGTATATTATTCGATATGCGAACATATCCGTGAAAGGGTTTACAAAAAAAGTTTTACAAGTCTCGAGAACAGTGCTACTGGTCCAGGCGGGTGGGGCAGTCTGCCCGAAACTTGGTAATAGATGTATGCTTCGGTGGATATTCTCCACAGCCTCAATGCTAACGAGGCGGCCTCCATCGGTTGTCTTACTTCGCGAGATTTTGTACATCAGATGATTGGGATCTGGTAATGACGAGAATGGTGTGAACCATTCAATATACGCTAGATGAGTTGGAACCTTGGGTACATTTGGAAATAGGATTTTGATTGTTCGGGGTGCGAGGGTGAAAATAACGCGAACTTGGCCAACTCGATACCCTGTCGTACGACTCGTATTTTAGACTTAAGCACATTGAATTTGGCAGAATTTACCTTCTACGCCTGTAGGGCCAGGCGCCGCACCGTCCAATCTAACGAGAACAGTGTCAAACCGCCCAGGAATGAGTTGGCCTTTTTTGTCTTTTCTTGGAGGCTGAACGTGAATGCTGTCGGCGGTACTGTACTTTCCTGTCGCGTGGTCTTGCTGTATATATTTGATTCGATGCCAAACTGATAACGAATTCATGGGAAGGTGGACATCACCTAGGGATCCCTCAATTTGCTGGCGGGTGTAGGTAGGATTGTTTAGGAGGAGAATATAACGTGCGAGTGCTGCTCTGAAATGAACCGCGCTGACAAGCACAGCGTCGCGCTATGCGTGTCAACCGCTCATTATACGACTTCCGCGCACCTCTCCACTTTCCGCGTACTTCCGCACCTATGGGAAGTATCCTCCGCCGCACCACACTCACACAACGTACGACACGCGCGGGCGCGGAGGTTCCACCTTTCGCACGACACCCGCTCTACCTCTCGCGCCGACACTCATCCCTGAGACCCTTCGCGGGCTCTTCACTCTCCATTCCAACACTCTACCGACATCAGGGTCGCTCGTACTACCATCTATTAAGGGACTCCGAGCTATTTCTCCGTCATCCCCTTCGGGGAAGGTCCGCTCGGCCCGCTCCCGACTCGGCTCCGCTCATCTAGCCGACGGTGCCTGATTATCGAGTTATCCCCGGAGGTGCACATGAAACGGAGGGGACCTCCACTCTCTTCATATTTTTCGTCTAAGTCCTCTTTTTCTCTGTAGTATAGTCGCGCCATATTCCTCCGCTTTACATATCCATTTACGGACTCATCCCCAGTAGTACAGTCTGCCAGTAGTATAAAAACACTGCACTTTTGTAACTTAATGGACAGAAATCGTTCTCCCCTCGTTTCCGCGTTCACTTCTCTATAGGACAATCGTGTCCTCTTTTAATAAGTCGTTCGTCGTCTTCCGCACTTAAGCACGTAGCGCGGATTCTCTAGAAAAGCTCTTGCATATTTCCGCGCATCGTTCCGACGAGCAAAGATCATAGCATCTTCAATTTCTAAGTGATATCGTCTTGCGGATACTACGTTGTGAGCACACAGATCGAAGACACAGTACAGACCCGCTTCGCGGCAGTTACGCAGTCCTAGAACTAGGTCTCCGCTTCTGCGCACTTGACCACTGCACGCACTTCACTCTCTTTTAGTTCCGCTTTCGTAGTTTCACACCGCGGTTCCTCGCGGATACTTACTATACTCTTTGTTGGATACTTGCTGACTCCGCCGCTCCTAGGAAACCTCCTCTTTACATATCTTACGAGGAGAGCGTCGGGTGTAGTTAACTAACTTAACAAACGCTCGGCCGTACTCGGTATCGTCATATTGGAGCCCACCGCGAGGGGTTTCCATCATTGAAGGCGAGCAGCACCCTCCCACAGATTATACACTCCGTGAGGAAGTCCTCCGCGCCGTTGGAGATCCACTCCGCCGCCGCTCAGTTCGTACAAGCTTTACACCAGTCGCCGCTGTTGTCCGCGCCCGTGACAGCACACTACTTTCACAACTTGAGTTATCTATCCCTCCGCTTCGAACGCTGACGACGCCAGATCCCTCCGAAACATCGGACTGGTCCCCAGACGAGCTCCTCAGCTTGGTGGACACCCCGGAACGAATCTCCTACCTATCCCTTCCTCCACTCTTTCCTTCTACTTCATCCTCTCTTTTATCATCATTCACTATGTCTACCCCAGGTGGCACACCTTCGCCAGGCGGTCCACCTCAGCCATTCTTCGGCGCAGCACCCGGCGCTGCCGCCGCCCCAGTACCAGCACAAGCACCAGCACCAGCACCGGCACCTGCGCAGGCCGCCGCGCAACAGCAACCACAACAACACCACCATGGGCTCACTTACATGCCCGCGCGCACCAACTCCAACGCGCCGCAGTTCGACAACAAGCCGCAGAACCTCAAACGGTTCTATCAAGACTTCGAGCACCTCGCAAACCTTGTAGGACTCACCGATGCGCAAAAGAAAGAGCACATTGTGCGGTATGTCGATACATATACTTCTATATTATGGCAGAGAGACCCCACATTCACGGATGCCAACGCGGACTTTGACGCGTTTAAAACTGCAATCGCGCTCCTCTATCCGGGCGCGGATCTTGAGGACGCTTACCGCTTTTCCGACGTAGACCAGTTAGTCGCTGCCTGGCGCGCAGCGGGAGTCCGCACCATGACGGACTTTGGAGAATTCTATAGGAATTTCAAGGGTATGGTTGACCACCTACAGGTTAAAGGGCGCATCGGGAAGCGCGAGATCCAAGAACGCTTCCTCGGAGGTTTACCAATCGAAACCGCCAGTAAGATCCATCTCCGCCTGCAAATCCAGCACCCGGACCGACACGTCGACGAGCCCTACTCCCTTGAAGAGTTATTCAAGACTGGCACAACGGTAATCAGCGGAACCTCCGCTCTTGACGCGCATAATCCCTTTGCGTTCGCTGCTGCCTACATGCCACAGCCCGCCGCTCCAGCAGCCCCCGCTGTCGCTCCGCCAGTTCCACCTCCCGCGCCGTATCAGCCATACCAACCGTTTCAACCTTATCAAAGCACGACGTTTCAACCTTATCAAAGCACGTACGGAAACACCTTCATTGTTCCGCCTCCAGAAGCTGCACCCGCCGCGCCTGACGCTTACCAACTCTTGCCGCGCGCGCCTGGTATCAAGTTGGAGGATCCCAACTTAGTGTTATTAAATTCGTTAAGTGCCACAGTTCTGTCCCTACAACAGCAGCTGCAGCAAATTCAACAGAAGCCCGCGCAAAACAACTCCAACAACAACAGCAACAACAACAATCAGCAGCGCGCCCGCTTCAATTGCAACTTCTGCGGACTCGAAGGACATGGTATCCGCACCTGTAACGTCGCCTTCCGCTACATCAATGAGAACCGCGTCCGCCGCGAGAATAACAGGTTAGTAATGCCTGACGGATCGCAGATTCCGCGCGCTGGGCAAGGCGAAACCCTCCAGCAGTGCGTTGATCGAATCCAACCGCAACCCGCAGGACAAGCTCCACCTCAGCGCACCGCCGCTATGCTGGAGATAGTGTCCCCCGCAGTCGTCGAAGCTCAGATAGCTCACACTGCGCAGGTAAACATGCAGGTACAGGATTTAGACGAAGAAGACATGGACCAGGATGACGCGATGGAGATCGCCGCCTTAGAGGCCAGCCTCTTCGAGCTTAGAAAGAACGCGCGCCCTAAGGCCCGCTTCGACGGGGTTGACATGCCAGCGCGCACTCGAGGTAAACAAGCGGAAACTAACAAGAGTAGACCCGCAGCAGCTGCTCCCGCTCCACCAACAGTTCCTCCACAACCTGTTCCTGTCCAACAATCTTCCGCATCTGCTTCCGCCGCTGTATCTCTTTCCCGCGACGATCCTAAGCAGAAAGACGAACCCAGCTTCCGCTATGCTGCCCCCATCGAAGACAAAGACATCGGAACTAGACTCTACAACCGCCTCCTCGACGCCCCCGTCACTGTAACTGCGCGGGAGATCCTCGCCACTGCTCCCGAAGTCCGCAGGCACATGAAAGAAGCCAACACCACGCGGAAGATTCCTACTGGCACTAAGACCGCCGCCGCCTACGTCACCACTGACGTCCGCCAAGTCTTCCAGCAGTCCCTCGTGTCGGGACAAGTCAACGAGCGCCTCGTCGTCGCTAAGGAGTCATGCGCGCTCCGCTCCATCACCCCCATCGTCGAGGGTCTTCACGAAGTTGAGTGCATCTTAGATCCTGGTTCCGAGATTGTCGCGATGTCTGAAGCGGTCTGGAGGACCATCAACAGACCTCTCAACCCCGACTATCGCATTTCCTTGCAGTCCGCCAACTGCTCCAAGGATTTATCAAACGGAATCGTCGAGAATCTCGAGTTAGACATAGGCGGAGTTAAGCTCTATGTACAGGCCCACGTCGTTCGCGATCCCGCCTACGACATCCTCCTTGGCCGCCCCTTTGACGTGCTCACCGCGGCGCAAGTCAAGAATTCGACTAGCGGGGACCAGACCATCACTCTCTATTGTCCCAATACCGACAAAGCCGTCACCATCGCCACTACTCCGCGCGGAAAGCCTCGCTTTCGCAACCCGCCGCCTGAGGAAATATCCCGCTCAGTAAATTTTTAACAATCGATGATTTGGGCGATCCAGAGGCTCAAGGAGAGATACCACTAGTAATTTCCGCTTTCAATCTCGCACCTAATGTTGATTACTCTTCCCTTCCTTCCCATTTTGATACCACTAGTATACCAGGCTATGCCATTTCCATTCGTTCCGCCTCTTTAGTAGATTCCGATACCCCCGCTCCAAGTTCCGCACCATCGTCCGCGTCCATTTCTACACCAACACAATCTTTTGATACAAAATCCGCTACGTTCCCTTCTTCATACTCTACTACATATACCCCCAGTAATAGTTTGATTATCGATTCAGTTTCTCCTTATTCCGCGTCCCTGCCTTCAGTCAACGAGTCTTCCGCTTCGAGCGCGGCAACCGAGCCCGCTAAGTCATCTTCATCGAGCGCGGCAACCGGGCCCACCAATTTATCATCAGACTCTCAGCATTCCGCATCGAATGAGGCAATCGGGCCCATCACTCCATCGTCGTTTTCTGAGCCATCCGCGCGCTCCTCCGACTCTCGACTTGTGCTCGCCGCGAAGCGCAAGTATAAACCAGTAGCGAAGAAGGTCAAACCAGTTGGCGCGACCTTACCCGAGGACTTCCGCATAGTCCGCAACATCATCGGCGATCCCCTCGCATCTATGCCTACCCTTTCCCCCATTACTACCGACTTCACACCTACCGGCCGCTACGACCAAGCAGGTTTCGACATCATTGAGAAGAATCATCCACCCGGCTTCCTCACTGCGGAAGAACACCGCTTCATGCACAACTTCATGATGATTAACGAAGACGGATTCGCGTGGAATGAGAAGCAGAAAGGTTCGTTCCGCAAGGATTTCTTTCCGCCCGTCCGCATGGCAGTCGAAGAACACATACCATGGGTACTGAAGAACATGCCCATTCCGCCGGGTATTTACAACGACGTACTTGACATTGTGCGCGAGAAGATTTCAGCCGGAGTTTACGAACAATCGAACTCGTCGTACCGCTCCCGATGGTTTACAGTACTCCGCAAGGGAGGCGGAAAGTTACGTATCGTTCATGATTTACAACCTTTGAACGCAGTGACCATTCGCGACGCAGGACTTCCGCCTTACACGGAGCAACTCGCAGAATCGTGCGGAGGACGCGGTTGCTACGGACTCCTCGATCTCTTTGTAGGTTACGACGAGCGATCCCTCGCCATTGAATCCCGCGACCTCACCACTTTCCAAACACCTCTTGGTACCTTCCGCCTCACTTCCGTTCCTATGGGATGGGCCAACTCTGTTCCCATTTTTCACGGCGACGTCACCTACGTACTTCAAGACGAGATCCCTGATGTCACCATTCCCTTCATCGACGACGCGCCGGTCAAAGGTCCGCTGACGCGCTACGAACTCCCCGACGGTGGATACGAAGTTATTCCAGAAAATCCGGGCATCCGCCGCTTCGTGTGGGAGCACTTCCAGAACCTCAACCGCATCGTTCAACGCATCCGCTACGTCCATTGCACTTGGTCAGGTCCCAAGGCCTTCCTCTGCGTTCCCGAAACACTCGTCGTAGGCCACATGTGCTGCTACGAGGGACGCCGCGCCGCCGACAGTAAGGTTGACAAAATCCGCGACTGGGGTCCATGCAAGAACCTCTCCGATGTTCGCGCGTTCCTAGGAACTGCGGGATTGATGCGTATTTTTATTAAAAACTTCTCAACCATTGCGCGGCCACTGACTCGTCTTACGCGGAAGAACATAGACTTTGTCTTTGGCCCCGAAGAAATCGCTGCGCAAGAAGAACTCAAGGCTGCCATCATCCATTCCCCCGCTATTCGCGGAATCGACTACTCTTCCCTCCGCACTGTCTATCTGTCCGTCGACACCTCCTACATCGCCATTGGATACGTCCTCGCGCAACAAATGCCCGATTCCGAAACCAAGCGGTATCCCAGCCGCTTCGGTTCCATCCTCCTCAACGAGCGCGAAGCTAAGTACTCCCAGCCTAAACTCGAGCTTTACGGACTTTTCCGCGCTCTCCGCGCGGTTCGTTTATTCATCATAGGCGTCAAGAACCTCACCGTTGAAGTTGACGCAAAGTACATCAAGGGGATGCTCAACAATCCAGACATCCAGCCCAACGCAACGATTAACCGTTGGATCGCGGGTATCCTCCTTTTCAATTTTAAACTCGTTCATGTTCCCGGTGTCACTCACGGTCCAGACGGACTCTCCCGCAGGCCAGCGCAGCCTGACGATCCTGAACCCGAAGAGGATGACTATGAAGATTGGATTGACCGCGCGTACGGTTTTATGCACATCATCAACGGAGTCCCCTCTCAGCGCGATACAAAGACTTGCGTTTCCTTCATCACCCTCAAAACCCCCGCAGCGGAATCTGCCCGCTTCACCCGACCTTCTTTCAACCCTTCATTCCCTTCCCGCTTCATCTTTACCAGCACCATTGACATCTTCCCCGACTTCACGCCCATCACCACCGCCGAAGAAGACGAAATCATTATTCCGCGCACCGACAAGCAAAACGCCGCCGACAACCGCCTCAACCTCGTCGTCAAGTTCCTTCAAGACCCGCAACCGCCTGCGGAGATCTCAGAGCGGGACCTCAAAGGTTCCTCCGCTATGCGCAACAGTTCTTTTTCAAGGGTAACGTATTATGGCGTAAGAATTTCCATGGTTTTCATAAAGTTGTCATTCCTCCGCCTCGCCGCCTGGGTACTATCACTCAGGCGCATGATTCTGTTGGACACCGCGGGATTTATCCCACGCGGTCGCATTTGCTCGAGCGCTTTTGGTGGCCTCAGCTGCAAGCCGATGTCAAGTGGTTTGTAGGTTCTTGCCACATCTGCCAAACCCGACAGAAGCTGAAGATTAACATTCCGCCGGTTGTTGCAATGCCCGCGCCGCTCTTTCAGAAGGTCTACATAGACACCATGATGCTTCCGCGCGCGGGTGGCTTCAGCTACGTGATACATGCCCGCTGTTCTCTATCTTCTTATTCCGAAGCGCGAATGCTTCGGGAAGAGAATCACAAAACGATTGCTAACTTCATTTACCAAGATATCATTTGCAGATGGGGCTCTGTCAGGGCAACTCCGGCGGAGTGCGCGCGAACTAATGAGTGAGCGGAACGACGCTGAGGAGGGGATCCTAAGTACATATATATTAATGTAACAGTATATAACTACATACCTGAGGAGGGGATCCTAAGAGAATACTCTGAGGAGCCTCCATCAGGGGGGGTGGGCTATATACCTAAACTACATTAACTACACGTTCCCGGTGCGGTACGACGACACGCGTTGGACTAGCGAAGGTCATGTGACCGTGCCCTTGATAGTCCGAACGAGTGCGAAGTCCACCGGCGAACTGCGCGCGAAGTAACGAGTGTGGTGCCTGTGGGCGTATGTAACGAACGTACGATCTAAGGAATGTAAGTACGGAGAACGGGCGATGAGTAGTAGAGTCGGGATCGTAGTTCGGCGGGGTGCGGGCGCGAGTGTTAGTGCGCGCGAAGTAAGCCTAGGTCGGCGCGAAGTAAGGAGGAAATGGAGTTCCCCTTACAGGCTCCCTCCGAGAGATTGTCACTGACAACGGAAAGCCCTTCGTCAAGGCCGCGCAACATCTCGCGGATCAGTACAAGATCAACCATATCACCATCTCCGGCTACAACTCCCGCGCCAACGGTCTCGTCGAGCGGAAGCACTTCGACTTCCGCGAAGTTCTCATCAAGATTGCAGGAGGTGATCAGAGCAAATGGGTCAACGGGTTTTATTCCGCTCTTTGGTCAGAACGAGTTACTCCGACCCGCACACTTGGGTATAGTCCTTACTTCGCTGCGCACGGTATTCATCCCATTCTTCCGTTCGACATTGACGAAGCCACCTATCTCCTCCCGCCGCCTGATTCCCTGCTCACTCCCGAAGATCTCATAGCTCGTCGCGCCCGCCAGTTGCAGCGTCGCAAAGAAGATTTGGAAGACCTCCGCCAACGAGTTTACCGCGCCCGCCAACGCCATATGCACCGCTTTTCTGTAGAGCACGCCGCCAAGATCAAAGACTTCAACTTTGCGCGCGGAGCCCTCGTACTCGTTTGCAACACGATGGTCGAGAAGTCACTCAACCGCAAGATGAGGCCCAGATACCTGGGACCCTTCGTTGTTCTTTCCCGCAATCGTGGCGGTGCGTATATCCTAGCTGACCTTGACGCAACAGTCCTCGCCGCTCCCGTTGGTGCGTTCCGCGTCATCCCGTACTACGCGCGGACATCTATTCCGCTCCACGACCTTTTCGAAAAACTCGACATCTCTCACACGGAACTCCGCCGCCGCGAGAACCTCGAAGACAAGGACGAAGAATTTGTCGATACCGACTTCATCGACGACGAAGACGTTGAAAATTAATGCGCGCACCCTGTTGCTAGCATCCAACCTGCGGTTCAAATGCTAGTCCAGGGGAGGAGAGTGTGCGCGCACTCCGCATGATATACCCATTCCGTCCATTCCACTCTTGCTAAGTTTCACTCTTATCTCATTCGATCCCATTTACGGATGCACCCATATACCACAGACTTTACATATAATTCTTTCAACCTTCCGCTCCGAACCATTCAAAAACCTTCCGCGCCCGCCTCCCACTTGTGGAGATCGCGCGGAAGCTCCAAATTTTCGAAATTTTGACTAAGTCCAACACGCTTTTACATACCCATTTTACTTACACATACTTTACACTCCACTGAACAGACTTTATACCTACATACTTGAGTCATCTTCCTTACTCATTTTAATGTTTACTTCACACTCATAGACCAAGAAAATGCGCGTATATTGCGCGGAATCCCCAAGTATATACATTACAAAATTTTTAAAAACAGGCCGCGCGCTGCACGACCTGCCCAGCCGCCGTCCAGTCATCTACTCCCCATCTTTTTCCGCTCCATCTTTCTCTACTCCGCTTCCTTTTCTGCATCTTTATCCGCCTCATCCTTTTCCACCTCCACCCCGTCTTTATCACCCCGCAACCTCGTAAAACCAGCCAGTTGGTCTTCGAGCAAGGCCAACTGGGACTGCTGGATGGCGATCGCCGCCCGCAGTCTCCTCACCTCACTCATGACGATTTCCGCCTGGTCGTCGTTCGCGTAGTCGACCCCTTTCATGTAGCGCGGGGGGATTTTTGACTTGGGGGCCTTTGCTGAAGGCGCGGGTTTCGGGACATGCTTCCGCGCGGACATTACTGGTAAGGGTTTCTTCACCCGACGAGGGCGCGACGACTCTCCGGGTTTCGATTCGACCTTCACCCGCTTGGCAGGGGGCTCTTCTTCGTCCTCCGCGTCACTATCAACTACAATCGGCTGTGCTCCCTCGTCGACTTTGTCCTCCTCCACCGCTTTCCGCTTTCCCTTCCCAGTTTTCTTCGACAACTCCGTCGTACCCTCCGTCTCCTGTGTCGAATTCTCGCCTTCCTTTTCCTTTTCCTCTATCACCACATACTCCCCCAACGCATCAACCAGGTCATTCGGGGCGGCGGCCGGGAATCGACGTCGCGCCCCCCCCTTCGGACCGCAACCCTGTTTACGCTGAGCGCAGTGGTGGCAAGGACGGGTGAGAGCGGGACCGGTGCAGGTAATCCCCACCTTCGCGCAGAGGGTGCAGGGCGTATCGAAAATCTGTAAAGGACCGAAGAAGTCAGTATTTACAAGCTTACCCAACAAAGAACGTGCTTTGTCGTCAAACTTGACCGCCCGCTCCAGCATCGCTGCAAAGGCGGCGGTAATCCCTCCCGAAACCGCCTCTCCAGTCATCTTCTGTCTCGTTCCATCCATGCCCTGTAAGAAGGAGCCGAGCTCCTGGTAAGTCTGAAGATCGGCACGCGAACGGAGAGGAGCTAGAACCTCTACGATCGCGCGTCGCGGAAGTGTACTACGCGCGGGACCGGCCTGCGCAGTCGATACCACGTCTTCCGCGTCCGCCGCCGTGGTTACCACTCCCTCGACGATTCCCTTGTCACCCGTTACCCGATGCTCCTCTTCTGCTTCCCCGACCGCCTCCGTTGACTTGAACCTCTCCTCACGAATCTTTTCCGCCGCTCGCGCTTCACCCGTCTCGACTGCCTCCCGAACTCGCGACGTCAGCTTCGTCAGATCCAGGTGGGGAGTCCCCAGGCGCGAACGCGCAGCCAAGGGCGAACTGCTGGGACCGGGGGCCACTGACAGCGTGCGGGGTTCGACCGTCATCCCCCTGTGGTTGAGCCACTGTTCGTACACGGCGTGGATCTCCCGCCAGTCTTGCTGGATCCAATCATCAATGAAGTCGTCCAAGGCGGCGCTGTACTCCGCAACGGGCGCGGGCAGTTCGACGTCGTCGTCGTCCAAGGCAACTAAAAGGGACTACCAAGCAAAATATTAGATACGTCAAAACATACTACACTACTACAAAAACTCACCTTTGTATGTGCCAGGCGCCTGGCAAAGGTCTTCGCCTGCGCGGCATCTTTCACCCCCTTCCCTATCCTCGGTATTTCACGTTTAAGCACCTCGCGAACGGCTCGGATGTACTCCTTTTGGTCGTAGGAAGTCGTGGAGGCGACGGAAGACATCGTTTTATAAGGAGTTAGCGGTGGGAGCGGTCTGGCAGTGACGTTGATGGGGGGAAGGTAGAGGTTGAAGTTGAAAAATTTTTGCTAAGTCCGTTGACAGAAAACGAACCAACACGTGATCGCGCTTCTTCGGGGCCTGCCGTGGCCACGCGCGTCCAAGAATAGCTTTCGATCGAACTCCAAGAATAGCTTCACGATCGGATTCGAAGCTTGTTTCTCGCGGATCACGGAGCGGGAAGATCGATGACATCCCGCCGATCATGACGTCAAAATCTAAATTTATTCTCCCCCGCCACTAAGTTTCCGCTCCCCGCATGTACTATACTCATTTTACTTTACTCTAGATACCCTCTCGTTTATTATCGCCGCATACCTTCCGTACTTTGAACCTCCACTATCTGTACTTTGAACCTCCACTATCCGCACTTTGAAACTTCCACTATCCGCACTTTGAAACCTCCACTATCCGCACTTTTCTACGTTACCATTTTTCCCACCCTTCCCGCGTCCCCTTTCCGTCATGGCTGTGCCTCCGCGCGTTGTCCTCTATAAGGCGCAACGCGCTCCGCCACTCTGCTCCGCTTCCGAGCCCGCCGTCTCTGCCGCCGTTGTCCGCCTCTCCACTCACGCGCCTTCCTCCTTTTGAAAGGAAGTCTTGTTCGTTGACCGTACCTGTGCCTCTTCCGCGCAACCGTATCGATGGATCCCTTCTCGCTCTTTGCTGAGTCCATCCAGTTTCATCTCTTCGATTTCGGTTGACTGTGGACAGTCAAATTTTAGTCCAGGGGAGATGACAAGCACAGCGTCGCGCTATGCGTGTCAACCGCTCATTATACGACTTCCGCGCACCTCTCCACTTTCCGCGTACTTCCGCACCTATGGGAAGTATCCTCCGCCGCACCACACTCACACAACGTACGACACGCGCGGGCGCGGAGGTTCCACCTTTCGCACGACACCCGCTCTACCTCTCGCGCCGACACTCATCCCTGAGACCCTTCGCGGGCTCTTCACTCTCCATTCCAACACTCTACCGACATCAGGGTCGCTCGTACTACCATCTATTAAGGGACTCCGAGCTATTTCTCCGTCATCCCCTTCGGGGAAGGTCCGCTCGGCCCGCTCCCGACTCGGCTCCGCTCATCTAGCCGACGGTGCCTGATTATCGAGTTATCCCCGGAGGTGCACATGAAACGGAGGGGACCTCCACTCTCTTCATATTTTTCGTCTAAGTCCTCTTTTTCTCTGTAGTATAGTCGCGCCATATTCCTCCGCTTTACATATCCATTTACGGACTCATCCCCAGTAGTACAGTCTGCCAGTAGTATAAAAACACTGCACTTTTGTAACTTAATGGACAGAAATCGTTCTCCCCTCGTTTCCGCGTTCACTTCTCTATAGGACAATCGTGTCCTCTTTTAATAAGTCGTTCGTCGTCTTCCGCACTTAAGCACGTAGCGCGGATTCTCTAGAAAAGCTCTTGCATATTTCCGCGCATCGTTCCGACGAGCAAAGATCATAGCATCTTCAATTTCTAAGTGATATCGTCTTGCGGATACTGTAAGGGGAACACCCTTACCGACTCCCGCTTTCACTTTCCCGACTTCCTTACCACCCCCGACTCAGTTCCCGAAAGTACGAACGTTCGCGAACGCTCACCCGACAAACCCCCATTTACCGACCCCGTTACCGACTATGTATTTACCGACCACCGTACCGACCCCACCCCGAGTCAAGCCCGACTCACACGCTCACTTACGCTACGTTCGTTACCACCACACTCCCTTCCCCAACACTCCTTTACCGCTCCCCGACTGATGCGCGACTTGTCGGGAACCTAGGGACACGCCCACGTGATCCTTTACCGACAACGCGTGTCGTCGTACCGCACCGGGAACGTGTACTTAATGTAGTACCAGTATATAGACACAACTGACGAAGGCGAGGACCCTTAGAGTATTCTCTTAGGATCCCCCTCGTCAGGTACGTACATGTGTAGTATATGGTGAATACATTTACTTAGGATCCCCCTCGTCAGCCCGACTTAAGAAACCCGACCTCCGAGTCAGCTAAAACCCGACCTCCCCCAGTCGGTTTCCACTTAGTCGTACGCGTGCCGAGGTTGCCCTTACATTAGAATACTCTCACCACCCGAGGCCTTGGATCGCACGGACGGAATCAACGAGCCACCAACTCCCAAACCCGCGCCGCGCAATCCACCCCTCAACCCGAGCTAGTTAAACGTAGAAACCCGAGCTGTAAGATGTCTGACACCAGCCGAATGGGACGCCTAGAATCCGAACTCGAGCATCTACGGCAACTGCTCGCCACAAGGTCGGAGGACCTCCAAAAACTCACCCACACCCTTCGGACGCTGTTGGATCGAGTCGGAAACCCCTCACCACACACCGATGTACCACCACCGACTCCAGCGACACCCCATGTAACAACAGCGATACCCACATCCCAATCGGTAAACCAGTCGGCACTTCGCCCCGCTCCACCCCAACCTTTCGACGGTACACGAGAACGCGGTCGAGCGTTCATACAGTCCTGCGAACTCTACATCAAGCTGGCACCCCACCAGTTCGAGGACCAGAACGCCCAGGTACAATGGGCCTTCACCTTCATGCAAACGGGACGCGCGTACAACTTTACCGACCGCGCGCTCCGCTTCGAAGAGAAGGTCGGCGCACCAATGTACGAAACGTGGAAGGATTTCAGGTCCGACTTCGCACTAAGCTTCTATGTTCAAGGAGAGGCCCAACGCGCGCGAATTCGACTGGAAACAAGCAGTTACCACCAGGGTAACCGCTCGGTGGACGAATACACTGACGAGTTTCGGGAACTCATCGACAAGTCGGAATACAGGGAAGGCCTCACGATAGTCGTGAAGTACAGGAAGGGACTCAACCCGACCATTCAGATGCAAATCGCAACCATGCCTTCGGGACGACCCAGTGACGACGATCCCCAAGCATGGTACGCCATCGCCCTCCGGTACGACGAACTTCGCCTGGACAATGAAGCATTCGCGAGCACCGAGCCTGCACCACCGACTCGGGCGGAAGAACCACCGCCGGTCACCGAACCCAAGGAGGAACTCAACCTCCCTTTGCCCCCGAGCCCGACCACGCCAACCCCGACAACGCAGTCGCCACCGAAACAGAAACCGACAAGTCGGGAAACGGGGACACAAACACCGCCTCAGTCGGAGATTGCTCCAACACCAAACCCAAGTCGAGAGTCAACCCACAATCGATTCGCGAGTCTCCATGTCGAAGAGCCGCGCGAACCCGAACCCACCTCGAAGCCCCAGGACCTCGCACCTCCAGCCGTAATACGAAGCCTGCGAGTTCCCCGATGGGAACGCAAACTCCCCAAGAGCTATCGAGTAGTGGCAGTACCAGGACTGCGCTCGCTCAACTTGAAGGTGGAACTCCAGACTACCGACACGGGCGAAACGTTTGGAGTGACAGCACTCCTCGATTCGGGAGCAACGGGGATGTTCATCCACAAACACTATGTGGAGAAACACCGGATCGCTACAAGGCAACTGCAACGCGCCATCCCCGTGTACAATGTCGACGGGACTCCGAACGAGTCGGGTTCCATTCGGGAAACAGTAGAGCTTGTCCTCAGGTACAAAGGACACTCGGAACGTACGGTTTTCGCGGTAACGCAACTGGGAACCCACGACCTCATCCTCGGCTACACTTGGCTCAAGGAACATAACCCGGAGATAGACTGGACCACGAACGAGGTAAAACTCAGTCGGTGCCCAGCCCAGTGTCGGGTGTGTAACGAAGAGCTCAAGGCGGAAACCAAGGAAAAGCGGAAGACCGAAGAGCGAGTGAATGCATGTCGCGCAGGACAGTTCCCGACCACGAGTTTGGACGAAGAAGACGAGTCCGAATCGGGCGCAGAAGACTCGAACCCTCTCTCCGAACTGCTTGAGGAAGGGGACCGCATCTTCGCAGTGACAATGCACCCACCCGACAAGTCGGAAAATACCACGAAAGGTCCACAAGAAATGTGCCGCGCGATCCCGAACATTTCGCAGCGACTTGCAGAGGCTTTCCATCGCAATTCCCGACCAGCCAAGACGTTCCGCGAAGCGGCACCCGAGTACCTACACGAGTTCGAAGATGTGTTCTCAAAAACCTCGTTTGACGCGCTGCCCGATAAAAGACCCTGGGATCACGCCATTGAACTCATCCCCGACTCGAAGGCTCGGTCATGCAAGGTGTACCCCTTGTCGGTAACAGAGCAGGAGGAACTTGACAAGTTTCTGGAGGAGAACTTGTCGTCGGGACGCATCCGACCCTCGAAATCCCCTATGGCCGCACCGTTCTTCTTCATCAAAAAGAAGGATGGCTCACTCCGACCAGTGCAAGACTACCGAGTCCTCAACGCGATGACGATCAAGAATGCGTACCCCCTCCCCCTCATTTCCGAACTCATCAACCAGCTACGAGGAGCTAAATACTTCACTAAGCTCGATGTACGATGGGGTTACAACAACGTTCGGATAAAGGAAGGAGACGAGTGGAAAGCCGCGTTCCGAACGAACCGGGGACTGTTCGAACCGTTGGTGATGTTCTTCGGCCTCACCAACTCACCCGCAACATTCCAGACGATGATGAACGAAATATTCCAAGACCTCATCGTGGCGGGAGTGGTCTGTGTGTACATCGACGATATCCTTATCTATACGAAAACCCGAGAAGAACACCGACGAATCACTCGGGAAGTACTGAAACGTTGTCGGGAACACAAACTATTCCTCAAATTGGACAAATGCGAGTTCGAACAGGAAAGGATCGAGTACTTAGGGCTTATCATCTCGGAGGGCAAGACGGAAATGGACCCCGTCAAGGTTAGCGGAATCGTCGAGTGGCCGACCCCGACCAATAAGAAGGAAGTGCAATCCTTCCTCGGATTCACGAACTTCTACCGTCGGTTCATCGAAGGGTTCTCACATCACGCTCGAGCCCTCTTCGACCTCACGCGCAAGGACTCAGTGTGGAGATGGGGCGAGGCGGAACAGACGGCATTCGACGAACTAAAAACGCGGGTGGCTTCCCGACCGGTACTGGTATTCCCCGACGATGACCGACCATTTCGCGTAGAGGCCGACTCGTCGGATTTTGCAACAGGAGCGGTACTATCCCAACTCAGTCGGGAAGACGATAAATGGCACCCTGTGGCCTTCATGTCAAAAAGCCTGAACGCGGTCGAAAGGAATTACGAGATCCACGATAAGGAAATGCTGGCGATCATTCGGGCACTCGAAGAGTGGAGACACTTCCTGGAAGGGGCCCGACAGCCGTTCGAGGTTTGGACTGACCATAAGAACCTGGAGTACTTTCGGTCGGCCCAAAAACTCAATCGCCGACAAGCTAGGTGGTCGTTGTACCTCTCCCGATTCGACTTTTCGCTGCACCACAAACCAGGGCGAAGTATGGGCAAACCCGACGCACTATCCAGGCGCGCTGACCATTCGGACGGTACGGAGGATAACAAGGACATTGTGCTCCTCAAACCCGAACTGTTCACCATACGCGCACTGGAAGGGATTAGGGCGGAAGGCGAAGAGAGAGACATCATGAGGGATATTCGACGCGGAAATCGAGGCGGACACCAGGAAGACTCAGTGGCGGGTGCTGCGAAGAAACTCCGACAAGGAAAGGGCAAGTCGGTACACAGCGCAGAGTGGCGAGAAGAGCAAGAGGTACTGTATTTTCGCGGTCGGATTTACGTCCCTAACTTCGCTGACCTCCGCCGACGTATTGTGGAACAACACCACGATACACGAGTGGCGGGACACACTGGACGATGGAAAACGCTGGAAATGGTATCCCGCAACTACTGGTGGCCGCAGATGTCGCGGTATATTGGCCAGTACTGTCGGACGTGTGACCTATGCCTCCGCACCAAGATACAGCGTCAACTACCGATCGGGGAATTGCACCCGCTGGAGATCCCGACTTCCCGCTGGGAAACCATTAGTGTAGACTTCATCGGCGCACTACCCGAATCAGAGGGCTTCGACGCAGTGATGGTAGTGGTGGAGTCAGTGGCCAAGCGATCCCACTTCATCCCGACTCACACAACCATCACCGCGTTGGGCGCCGCGCGCCTATACCTGAAGGAAATCTGGAAACACCACGGATTACCGAACGCAGTGGTGTCCGACCGAGGGCCTCAGTTTGTGGCCGAGTTCACACAGGAGCTCTACCGACTACTCGGGATAAAACTCACCTCATCCACGGCCTACCATCCGCAAACCGACGGACAAACCGAACGAGTAAACCAAGAGCTCGAGCAGTACCTGCGACTGTTTGTCAGCGAACGGCAGGACAATTGGAATGAACTACTTCCACTCGCTGAATTCCAGTACAACAACCATGTCCACTCGGCCACGCAACACACACCGTTCTTCCTCGATACGGGACGTCACCCGCGAATGGGATTCGAACCACAGACGACAGAAACCCGACTGGAAACAGTCGGGGAGTTCACCGACCGGATGAAATCCACACTGGAGGAGGCCCGAGCAGCGCTAGCCAAAGCGAAGGACGACATGGCACAATACTACAATCGCCGACATCGACCAACACCTAATTACAAGGTCGGCGACTTGATGTATCTGGACTCCACCGACATCCCAATCAGTCGGCCGACAAGGAAACTCGCTCATCGGTACGTGGGGCCCTACCCGATCACTGAGAAGATAGGTACACACGCATACCGACTGAAACTGCCAAGGTCCATGTCGCGCATCCACCCGGTGTTCCACGTCGTAAAGTTACTACCCGCACCCGCCGATCCAGTCCCCGGAAGAACCCCGACTACCGTCCCGCCGCCTGTGTTAGTGGACGGAGAGGAAGAGTACGAAGTGGGAGATATACGGGATAGTCGGATTATCAGGGGGAAGTTGCACTACCTGGTATCCTGGAAAGGATACGGGTACGAACACAACTCTTGGGAACCCGCTGAGAATGTTCATGCAGATGAACTGGTCAGCGAGTTCCACAAGGCAAACCCCCGAGCACCCCGACGACTCCCGCGGGCCCAATTCGATGCGATTCCCTTCCGACCATTGCGCGAGGCCGCACAATCCTAGAGGGGGGGTAATGTAAGGGGAACACCCTTACCGACTCCCGCTTTCACTTTCCCGACTTCCTTACCACCCCCGACTCAGTTCCCGAAAGTACGAACGTTCGCGAACGCTCACCCGACAAACCCCCATTTACCGACCCCGTTACCGACTATGTATTTACCGACCACCATACCGACCCCACCCCGAGTCAAGCCCGACTCACACGCTCACTTACGCTACGTTCGTTACCACCACACTCCCTTCCCCAACACTCCTTTACCGCTCCCCGACTGATGCGCGACTTGTCGGGAACCTAGGGACACGCCCACGTGATCCTTTACCGACAACGCGTGTCGTCGTACCGCACCGGGAACGTGTACTTAATGTAGTACCAGTATATAGACACAACTGACGAAGGCGAGGACCCTTAGAGTATTCTCTTAGGATCCCCCTCGTCAGGTACGTACATGTGTAGTATATGGTGAATACATTTACTTAGGATCCCCCTCGTCAGCCCGACTTAAGAAACCCGACCTCCGAGTCAGCTAAAACCCGACCTCCCCCAGTCGGTTTCCACTTAGTCGTACGCGTGCCGAGGTTGCCCTTACAGATACTACGTTGTGAGCACACAGATCGAAGACACAGTACAGACCCGCTTCGCGGCAGTTACGCAGTCCTAGAACTAGGTCTCCGCTTCCGCGCACTTGACCACTGCACGCACTTCACTCTCTTTTAGTTCCGCTTTCGTAGTTTCACACCGCGGTTCCTCGCGGATACTTACTATACTCTTTGTTGGATACTTGCTGACTCCGCCGCTCCTAGGAAACCTCCTCTTTACATATCTTACGAGGAGAGCGTCGGGTGTAGTTAACTAACTTAACAAACGCTCGGCCGTACTCGGTATCGTCAGCGCCATAAGTGGTCTCGATACATCCAATTGTGACTGAGTATACTGATGGTCGTTTCGTCATGCGACAATGGCGGTCCAGGTCGAGACCGGGTGGTGTCCAGGCAATGGAATGTAGTGCGGGGCGTCCAAGGGCGTGCCATTTGATGTATTTATCATGACGTATGATTTTCTCTTGCCGTTCCAGCCAGGCCGTCATCTGGGGGAACTCGTCCTTGTTATTGGTGGCGTTATAGGCATCTTTGGCGAGATCAATGTGGAGGCGCTCGGTATATTGGCTGTCGAAGTTATCTAGTGACCCAAATAACCTTATTGAACGGGGGTAGTGTCTTAGAAAGTGGAGCTTTGTAATTTCATTGAAGTCATTGCGAATCCCGAGATCGACAAAGACACCTTTGTGTTCATGAAAGCGTTCAAGAGATTTTTCAAGAGCTTGAAGAGTATCTTCGGTGTGGATTGGATATCGGGCGAGAAAAAGGAAATCTAGGATTCCCCGAAGACAACGAACCAAGCGCGTACTTTTGGACTGATCGCCATCGAGTGGGATACCAATAACTAGGCCGAGGAGTACTTGACACATCTGGCTGTGCTCTCTTCCGGTTACATGCGAAAGAGAACTTATACCCTTCATAAAAAGATGAATATTGTGATTTGGAGGTAAACGACGACATCGCGCGTCGATCTCGGCAGCTCCACATGCTTCAACAACCCATCCTATAACGTGCTTCATAACCCCTTGATATAGTTGATGGAGAATGTCGGGTGTAATGGAGCGGTAGGGGTGAGCGTACGGCAGGTCCTTCCAAAATGGATTCACAATGGCTTTGACCCCGAGGTCTTTGCAGGTGCGACGATAGCGATCATCATCGGTTTCATGATCCATGGCATCCAGGGCTTCTAGAATTGCGCGTAAGGGCCGAAAGCTGTGTTCAGGATCATTGACTTCCCCCATGGTTTGATGAGGCGCGGGACAACTAGGGCATTGGCCACGATAGACACCTGTTACCAGGCACTGTTCAGGGTAATCCCCGATGAAGTTAGCATATAGTGGATGACAGTGGCGCACCACACCATCACCACTAGTCATAGGGATCCCTAATCTTCCCGGAATCCTAATGGGAGCAATGATTTTCGTCATACATGCGTGATAGAGATTGCTAAGGCATCGGCGTCGTGCTGCTATGCATGGGATATGTCCAAGGTTTGAGGTTGGAAGGTAACCAAGGAGAACATACGCTCGCATTGATGGCTTGCGACGTATTTCTTTAGGGATGTTGCCGATCGTCATGTATAATGGATACGCACTCTTGTTCCGGAATGAGGTAAGGTGGGTTTTGTCTGAGGAAAGGATAATGGGGATTATTGTAGCTCCTGGTCGAGCCTCACGGTCTAGACATTCCTGAAATGGTTGTAAGAAAAGATAACATTGAGATGAATAATAGCAGCAGCTTACTTGAGTAGCCCACCACCATTCGGCCGTATGCATATCATGGTACATGCGCACATCTTGACTGTTGTCAACAAAGTGCTTTTCGGGTGCATGGACAAGGAACGGCGCAAACGTTTGGTCATTATAGAGGGCCTTTATACATGCCATGATATCACGTAGGTAGACCTCAAAAATTTCACTGCCTAGTTCAAGAGAATGCCGCTGGAAAGAAGGGCGGCCGGGCAGTCCATCGATGATCTTATTCAATTCAGCTGAATTTTTATATGAGATACCTAAAGCATCAACAACCTTCAAAGGCGTCAGACACAGACACGTTCTGAATGTTAAATGGAACGTACACCATCAATATTGAGCAGCTCGGAAAACGCAGTTGATCCCGGTCCTCTAAGTTTTGCCCAGCGAGCAATCTCCCAGTCCATCCGTGTACGGAACGGGTAGTATGGGTTCTCTTCGTTGTAAATTTCTTGCTCATAGCGGGCGTGTTCGGACATGGCAGGGACTGTTGCAGAAAGTCGTTTGCCAGCAGGGTGTCTGTCTGACTCCAGTCCATACTTGACCACAAAGGGCCGTCGACGTAGACGATCCGCGATACCATGGCGGTCATCCGGTATTTCTTCCTCCATGTTAATGTCAGTATCGGAATCGCCATTTTGATCGTTCTCCTCAATCCCACCAGACCGATCCAACTCCTGCATGTTTTCCAACCAAAAGTTCTCCGCACCATGATCATCACCTTCTTCATCCTCGTCCTCATCATCTTCATCTTCCATTTGTACACCTAGGGACTCATAACAATTGTTTAATTCGACTTCGGTATTGCCAAAGTTGTCGTAATCGCCAAAGAAGTCACCCTCTGGGTCGACAGGAAACATTGAATCCAAGGTGGAAGGACCAGAAACCGAAGACGATTCGCCAGAGTCTCGTAGACTCGCGAGGAGGTTGATATCCATATTTTCCAGGTATTGCTTACATCTGGGATCCCTGCTGTTTTGGAGGTGGAGCTTGAAGAACTTCCGTGAAGTGGTATTTCCACATGCTTTGCAAGTAAATTCCATAAAATGTGTAGACGACAGGAAAGCGTGTGAAGCAAAGTGGGGGAGAATAAATGAGTGATATAATAATACATACAAGTGACACAGCCTCCGACTTGCCAGCACACATCATCTCCAATCAATCTACAATTGCGAGCGTACTTACTCTATACTCAGCCTCAACATCATGTCCCAACCAAAGGACAAACTCACCAGGGCTCAGAAAGCAGCAGAAACCAGAGCGCTCAACAAACGCATAGAAGAACGGGAGGCTCAACAACTCCGAGACGAGGTGAACGCAACTGGTAATCAATATCTTGAATGTTCCATATAAAGACTCACCACTCGCACACTGTTAAATAGGGGGGCGCGCTACAAAGATAAAGGCTATGGAAAACGCCTGTATGTTAGCACGAGATATTCCATATTATTTACCTTCTTACCTATCTGTCATAGTGTGGCTTGTAGCCGAAGGCGGTCGCAAGCGCACAAATTCCGAGCCTGATCCTCCCAAAGCAAAACGTCCTAAAAAAGCAATCAATACTATAAACGATGATAATAAAGGGGTCGATGAAAGGGAATTATACCTAGAAAGACAAGCACACATGGACGAAAGCGCGATCGACAACAATAGGAATATGGGACCGGTTTCATCGGCAACTACCAAGGGTACACTTGTAGGAAAGGGTGAGTTTTCTGACATCTTTGAGTGAGTTTTATATTTACAATTCAAACAGAAACTCGGTACCTTGCGCCTGAGGAAATTGTGTTGAATGGGAACCACCAAAAATCTTTCTCGGCACCAAGAATGAGATATGGCCAGGGGTATGGAACCACAGAAGTTGCCCAAGAGGATAGCGGACCACAGAATATGCCCACGGAACCAAGGCCGGACCAGCAGGGGAGGGGTAATAACAGAGAAACTCTAGAAAAAAACCAACCAATTTATGTAAACATGTCGGCACACCCCAGAAACCAAATGGAAACGCCCAAGCTATTGGCTAGGAGTGAGAATATGGCAGAGAATGAGTATGGCGAAGAGTACGAGAGAAACTCCAGCGAAGGGGACAAGAGTGACGGGCAAGAAGAAGATGAGAATGATGATGAGCCGGAAATTAATGTCAACTTCCATGTGGGTGATATTGATTGATTTTCATCCATGTGCCCGGGTGCAGCTGATGCGCACATGATCACAGCATGCCAAATGGAGAGAGGATAACTTACACCCCATCGAATCACAGGAACATCATTTCAGGGATACCGAAGTTTCCTGCGTCTTGGTCCCAGCCCAATACTCACTTGAAAATGCTGAGTTTTTCACAGGGCCCGACTCAGATTCAGACTCTAGCTCCACTCCCTTCTCTCAAAGAGCGTGCTCGGCAAATGCCAGTGGAAGCTCTCGCGTCACCTCTTTGACCAGTTCTGGGACATGCCACTCAGGTTCAGATGGCGAAATCGAAGCGTTCCCTTCCCATCAACTCCACAAGGCCAAATCCAGGGAAGGACAGCCCCTGATCCATGCAAAGAACAAGACAACAGGGCCGGTCAGAATCGATCTTCGAACCCTGAAACCGGGTTTTGTAGAGGAGAAGGATGATTTCGGAACACCGCCGTTCACACAAAAACCAACGGGGAAGAACATCCCTTCAGTATCATCAAGGGTGGGGAATTATTCTGAAAACGGCCCTTGTACCCCCCATGTGAACTTGGAAGGTCGCCTCAAACCTCTACCATCCACACAACAACGAGCGGGAGCTTCTGTATGTATTTTTTTCTCCAATATTCTACTTGGTAACAAATATTCAACCAACGGACGCAGGGCAGGCCCAGCGGCCCATACACCCCCCACAGGAACTCGGGCAGGAATGATGAAATCAAGACTCCTTCATCTACACAGCTGCAAAGAGGACCTATAGTATGTTTATTCTCTTTTCTTTGGTTTTTCCCTACTCAGAATCGTTGTCGAGACGTTGTTCGAACCGAAACCAAAGCTTCCCGGGAAACGCGAATTGGCACGAAGACGCGAGGTAACCATTCCCTCATTATTCAAATCTACTTCATTGCTCAATGACTCGTTTGCACCAGGTCCCAGCATGGACTCCGGGGATGGTTGGAGTTAAATCTGAATCGGTATGTCTGATAACACCCACTTCGCTAGCCTCATTACATTTAAATTATATAGGTCAAATCTACTAACCCTATGCAGCTCAACATTGCGGACTCAGGACCAATATTACCCCGTCAGGATCACCGCTGGCCACTCATAACTCGTCTCCAATACGATTCAACATCAAACAACATTGGCCTCAAAGCCCAATCTCCACCAATCCAATCCATCATTCGACATGGGATCAAAGGGCTTCAGGGTAAAGGGCTTTGGGACAATGCGTTCCCTGATCCCGAAGAGCTTGATAAAATGATTTTCAACTCCCTTTGTGATGTTGCTGATGCTCTTGAACACCCCGAAATCCTGGACCGCATTCAACGCGATAAAAAATATCGGGAAGACCTCGGAATGCTGGTGAATGCTTAAGCCTCCATTTTATTCTAAGCTACTAATTGTTGAAATGCAGCTCCATGGCCGCTTTTCTTTGATTCGAACTAGGAGCCATCAGGCTGCCATCAAAAAAGTTGATGGCTACTACGATTTAAGACATAGCCGTAACCTCGAACAAACTGTAAAACAACTTATTACCAATGACGCATTCATCTTTGGCCTCGACGTAAGTCAGTTACATTCACAATTAACCCAATACTAATATTCTTGGTACAGGAAAATAAAGATGTCGATGATTCGTTGCCATATCAACACCCCGCCATTATCGCGATCCTTCAGGAGATCCACGGAGAATTCTGCACACCCCACGTGAACAAATACAAAAGCAGCGTTTCCGACAATTCCAAGCGCTCGAGAGAACCTGAAGTGCCAATCGCCATGCTTTCCCTGGCGGTTACCATGGCACGTCCCTTTCAAATATGCACATAACTATTTTCTCATGTTCTTGGCCTGCAGGTTCGAGCTGCTTTACTTCACTGGCAGACAGGAAATTTCCTGAAAACCAAATTTGACTCGGATGAACACGTTAACATTTATAAACGCCACGTCGAGATCTTGGAATCAGTGAAGGAAAACCCACGAACACTATTCAAGTTCCATCGCATGATGGCCGATATTTATAACAACATGACGTGAGCCTTTCCAATGCATCTTCTTTAGTATCTGAATAGAAATGTGGGTTGTCAAGGAATAACTCAGATACCATGATCAGCAACGGATCCAACGGCCATCTGTCACTCTTGAACCTCGATAACATGAGGGAATAAAATTACTACCCTAATTTTGCTTTTTAAATTTTCAGCTCTGATCCCCTTCTCGTTACGCTACCTTTCACCAATCTTAGTTAGCTTGTTTTGATTGGTTATCTCAATATATTAATGTTGCCATTTATTGCAATTTTGGAATACATAAAATTTGCAGAATATACCACAATATATATCACAATACTGCGAAAATATCACGCACAGATGTGAGCAGCCTTGCCAATAATATGGAATTAAACTTCAAATAACTGGAGTATAACAGATAATACTACCAGTTTTTGTGATTTTTTTGGGTATAGCACAATTTTTTTTTGGAAAAATCGGATATTACGCGGGGGGGGTAGGGATTATCAGAATTTTCAATATATTCACAATTTGCCAAAAATCTAAAAAAACTGCCCGATTTCTCAAAATGTCTGAGAATTTATTGTAATCTTGCATTCCCACTTTTCCTGATGCGGTGCCACCCCCCAAATATTGGAGGGTGAGACGAGGGTACAGTTCTGCTACCCTACCCTCCACCCTCCGCTCACCCCTACCCTTACCCTGAGGGTACCGACTACCCTTGACGGACCCTAGTTATGCGATTCCTCATTCACTGGTGATACAGGTACAGCAGAAGAAACACAACTGTTGGGAATCGATGATTAGTCATCCGGTTAATCCGGCATGATCTAGCTTGAGATTGCTCAGCAGAGAATGATGTAGAATTATCTAGTAACTTAGTCTAATAGTATAAATACTGTAGTAATCTAGTAAACTCCTTATGAGTTTGTAACAATAGGTTTAACCACCACTTGTGCAAGCTATAACCGAAACTACAACACAAACTCATCTAGCTTCACAAACTCGGCATCATGTCCAACGGCATCAATTCGATCCTGAACTCAGTCCCGAAGCTCGGCGCGGAAACTTCCGGCGGACCGACGTCTTACCAGGATTGGAAATTTGCCATCACGATGGTGTTACGGCGCGCGGGATGTTGGGACATTATGTCAGCGCAGAAGCCGACGACACGCGACGGATTGAAGGAGTGGGAAAGGAAGGCAGAGGAGGCACTTACCGCAATTGGACTGAGCATTGATCCGAGCCAGTACCAATACATTTCCGACGCGGTGGATGGAGTGGACGCATGGCAGAAATTAAGGAGAGTCTACGAGAAGAACAGTCGGGCCAACCGCATCGCGCTGATGCGACAGTTCTACAACGCGGTACACGACCCTGACCAACCGATCTCGGAGTACATCAGCACTATCACGAAAACAGCCGCCAAGCTCAAAGCGATCGGGGTAAAATTAGATGATGGAACAATTATCGACGTGCTCATCATGAACCTGCACGAGCAATGGTCTAGCATCGCGGCATCCCTGAGCGCATCAATGGACGAGCTCAATGTTGTATCCGACGTAACGGGCGCACTGATCGATGAAGAAGGGCGACGGAAGGCGAGTGATCCGACAGCCGATTTTGATCAGGCAATGGTATCCCGGAATGCAGGCAAGTACATGCCTAATGTCACCTGTTACACCTGTGGGAAAAAAGGGCACATCGCGCGGAGGTGCAAAGAGAAGAAAGAAGACAACAACGCGGCGACGACGGCCAACCTTGCCGTTGACTACGCATTTTAGGCCGGGGAGCAATCCTCGATGTATACGGCCGGGGTCTCGCACACGGAAGGACCCTGAATGGAAGTCCAGGCTCAAGGGAGAGTACTGATGGAACCGAATTGAAGTCCGGGAGACGTCCCGATTGATTAGGCCGGAGCTCGGTAAGCTCTGAATGGTTAGTCCGAAGTTGGTTAGCGCTTCGATGAACAGTCCGAGGGGATAACGACCCTTGATGAACACTTATGTACGATCATCCGAATTAAGGGAGAGTGTTGGGAATCGATGATTAGTCATCCGGTTAATCCGGCATGATCTAGCTTGAGATTGCTCAGCAGAGAATGATGTAGAATTATCTAGTAACTTAGTCTAATAGTATAAATACTGTAGTAATCTAGTAAACTCCTTATGAGTTTGTAACAATAGGTTTAACCACCACTTGTGCAAGCTATAACCGAAACTACAACAACAACCGTCTTAATTAAAAACAAACCTGGCTACACAGTTCAAGTATTAGCACTTCTTTTGGAATCGGGAACCATCTACTGTATATTCCAGGTACACCCTCCAGGTTTTTAACAAGCCCAATCATTAACCGTTTTGCATATATCCAGGCAACAAATATTGGACTTATACTATCTTCCAATGGTATTTTCGGCTATCAATGTTGGTCAATGGTCTTTTCGGGAATGTTTCTTGGATTTACGGTAAGAAGTATCCACTGTCTCACCACCACTATCCCCACAAACCTGGTGTATTTTGCAGGCAATGTACCCCGCCATAGTGCTTGCCTTGATAAACAGCCATTGCATTCTCGACCATATCTATTCAACAGGTTCATCAGATACTTTGTCGCGACCAATAGCCTCTGATGCGGAGTCAGGACTTATAGCCCGAAATGATCGCGTAATTTGGACTCGGGCTGTCTCAACATCGTTCTAACTTATCTATTGTATGCACTATTGATGATGCATAATCTATTTGCGTATCCGCTGTTGTCACTTTCCACCCTCGCATATTTATTCAAAAAGTAGAAAACTATCCAATGATGAATTTTTTCGCCTTTTCGCCACAGGAAACTGCTAAGCGGAGCGTTATTCAATAATCAATTCCTTCAATTCTGCGGCTCCGTCTTGGAAAAATCTTGTAGGAACGTCTGGCCGGTCGTATTGTCGAAACGTTCCAATGCGAACCCAAATGTCGCTGTCGGTCATCTTCTTCGTAAGCACCAATCCCATGTTCATGTACGACGTCTCGGCAGTGGCGTGCACAATTAATAATGCCCACATATCCTGGTCTAGATTCGGAGTAACGTCCGGAAGAAAATATATACTGTTGTCAGCGCTATTCCTCTCGACCCCCTCCTTACCCCACTTCAGCATATGGTCATTCCCAGATTTCTCAATGTGAACAGACTGCAGCAAACCGCGTACTTTAATATACGCACCAGAAAGCTGCCCGTTGTCGGCTACGGGGTAAGCAACTGCCTCCAGTAGCTCGATCTTCCAGTCAAATTCGTACGTGGGATCAGGAACTCCTGGATTAACGCTGCAGTTCAGCGAGGCCCATGACCAAGTAGGAGCTTGGTATGTCTCCGCACGACGCTCTGGTACGACGTCAACATTCCAAAGAAGTTCCGGAAAGAGGTACTCCTTCCACAATCCTGCCAAATTGTGCAATCCGGTCTTTGATTCGACGAATTTGATGACTCCATTGATGGCGACGAGTCGGTCGGTGTTGTATGTCATACCACAGGGAGTATACATCAACATAACCCTTTTCCACCACGTTATAAATTCCCAAAAGGTCTCGTCCAGCTTGCCGCTCACACCCAGGTTATATGCTTGGTGGAGGTAGTATTTTGGACCGGGCTGCGAGTCGGAAAATTTTGTCACCCGATCATTTGAATTGTGTGTGGCGCACTCCCAAAATACCCCAAGTGTCCCGTAGTGCAATGTTCGTGGTGATAACATCCATTCTTGCATCACCCAGGCACGCTCGTGTAGAGGTTCTACCTTTGGCCCGTACCCAGTGCGTTGCGTTGTCATCGATAAGATATGCATGTTCCCAGCTGGCATTAGGTAGACCATGTTATCTACGCCCAGTTCAACGTCACATATCTGGAAGCAGAGTGGATTCCTCGTCTTGAAACATCCACTATTCCCATCAGTGGCACCTAATGCGGCAATTGTACATGCTGTATGTCGATATATGTCCCCCATTATCGCGGATTCCTGTTCCCAATGCTCTTTAGAGTCTTGGATGATACAAAGGGAATCAATCCATAAGAATCTATGTCCTAATTTTCGTGTAATAACAATTGCATCTTGGAATGTCTTTGGTAGGTCAGACAAATGGATTTCGGTAAGTAGAGCGGTAAGAGTCTCGCTGGTAAGTTTGAGGATTGAAGTGTTGCCCCACCGGTGACTGAGCGTCAAGTACTGCGGGTGATCAGGAAGGTCTTTAGTAGGACGGAGGCGGATTGGATGTTCAGATTGGACGTCCACCAAGAATGCTGGAAACGGCACACGGTTATTTGATGCGGGTGAAACTCTAATTTCCTCGCAAAGGGTATGTCCAGAAAGACAGTAGTCAAGCCATTGGCGCGCTAGATCAAACGTTGCATCCGATCCCGTCCAAAAGCTCCACGATGCAGGAAGAGGGTGGTGAGAATAATGATTATAATCGGTTATGATTGGAAGCGACTCTGTATTAACATCATTTCCATCGGAGTCCAACAAATGCACCCGCAAGTCGAAGGGACGTAACTTGTATGTCCCATCGTATGGAGGAGCGTAGACACGAGTATAACGTGGTTTCACAACAACCTTAGAGTTGTCGACTCGTGCTATGTCGCGTTCCGAGTGCGCCGGGCATACAGCTTGTGAAACGAGAGAGCAGATATGACACCCTTGTAAACCAGATGCTTGCACTTCGTGAACTGCATATGTAGCAAGAATAGGATGTATTTCGGGGCGATCAGGCCCTTCAATATCTAAAGATTCCCCAAAGCGAGCTTGGAGTATAGTGATGAGCCCACGACACGTACCGCAAAATACGTTTGGCTTGGCGAATGTGTTATTCGGTTCTGAACCCAACATCCCAGGACTATTGTTGACGCTGGCCGGATCTACAAAGGATATTTTCAAATTCGAAACGTTTTCCATGATCATAATCATGAGAGACAAACCCCCAATGTTTGGGAACTTGACGTCCACGCTTTAGCCCCTAGAATTGGATTTGAGTTATCGATCAAAGTCGATTCCGAGCGACGCGACAACCACACCGCACACGTGACACCGGATAAAGTTAATGAACATACTCACTCACAACTTGCAAGCCCAAAAATTTCTCTTAAGCTCACAAGCTTCGGATGGCCCAGGAATATGCTCGATTTCGCGATCAACCATCAGAGGAGGTTAAAGGACAATATTCAGTTAAATGGTGAAACCACAGCTGGCGCATAATTTCAGGGTGAGTTCTTTTTCCGTTGATTTGCTCCCCGGATACAACTTTACCCCCTCATACTTGGTGCATAGATATCGTAGCCTGTAGGACAAGGTCTACAAGCATTTCTTCGCCTACCCTCTCGAAAACTCTCATTGCTGCGCTGGCCATCCCTCGGAATTGTCAAGAAAATGTCTTGTACTCAAGCTCAATCCTTCGCCGTTTTTGAGATATTGGTCGAGTTGTTCTTTCCTTTAGTCAGTGGGCACTGGGATTGTGTGTACACTGGTATGTTCTCACAATAATTCACCGTGAACTCAATACTAAATTTGCTTCGAGCTTTTCTAGGGGCTTTCCAGCATGCCATCCATATGTTCCACTCATTTCTATCCATTTTTTCGATATAATTCCCCATTATGTCATTGCTCAATGCCTCAATTGTACCTTGAATTTTGATAGGTCCCATTCAATTCAATGTAAACATAAACCTCCCGATAGATTTCCGATAAGCACAGCTCCTTCCGTTTTCACAAACTCAAGCTCCGAACTTATGGTTGGCAGCCCGCTGATTACAGTTTTTGATACCTCGGGATCATTGCCCAATCTAAACTTGTCAATGGTTACCTGGAGGGATCGTACCATCCTCGTGTCAAATACCTTAATTAGGCTTCCAATATATAATGAGGTAAACTTGGGAAGCGATTCCTACTCCATTTAGTAGTATAGAAATATGTAACCACGCCTCGGCGCGCCAATAAAGCTTGAAAAGCCTCATAGAACCGAGGGCTTTGCCATGACTCAACAGATTCTTCCTCCTTGTCAGCCCACCAAAACAACGGCTCCACAAGAACGTATGGACCAGGAAACAATAGGTCGGCACCAACCAAACACACGACCTAGCCCCCGACTCACCTTTATGTAGATTTTACGTTAAATTCTGACAAACCATTCAAATCAGTTAGCGTCCATATTTCAACGAATATTGATGTACTGGAAGTCAGAACCACCGTGCGTTCCATAGCTGAACTACCTAATAGTGACTATTTACATCCCACCGTTACAAGGCTAGCGACGTCCAGATTTCCATGAACAAAAATCCACCAAAGGTGAAGACCATCGCGTCTAGCTTCAATAATATCCCGCCTCCTTATGTTTCAACCCCAAATCCAAAGCGAGTTCACATTTCAACAGAAGAGTCTGTATCAAAAAATAAAACTATTGTACGTGCTCATGTTTAGATTATTTATATGCTTGGCGCCTATACTTATTTCCCATTGTCCATGTAAGCCCTATACCTCTAACAAAATTTCGGTCGTGAACGAAACGGCCGACATAATCCAATGTTTTGTATCCAGTTACAATGGTGGCAGTGACTTCTGGTTTAATATCAGGCCCGGTTCTAGTGACAACAGTTGGTCCCGCAACGGATGGGAAGTTGTTGCATTCAGGAACAGAACCGATACACAGAGGGTCGGATTCTATATCAATAATACCAGAAGGACCACCCGGATCAGGTTTCGCTCTTTCGTAGATGTTGAGATAATTCAGTCAAATTAGAACTAAATAGAATTTACACCACCCTACTGGATTATTTGAAATACAAGTTGGACCCACAGCGCGGGTGGCTCTTAGACGAACCTTCCCCATGGCAGCCACACGTTGAAGTCCGATTTTAATACTTAATTCTATGGCGCAATAATTTGACTACGAACATGTTATGATCGACGACTGATGGGAGGTATTTAAGCCCGACCCCAGACTCAATCTTCTTGAATAATAAGAGTACGAATCTTGAACGGCTCATGCCAGTAGTTGGATATGAAAGTAGTTATCAGCGCCATATTCCTCTTACATATGTCAAGTGCAAAAAATTAACGTGTCGGGAAGGACGATCAATGTGTTGGAAGGGGTAGCTCACCACACACAGCATAATGACCGTCATCACACGGGTCTTCGACACTTCATGTAAGTATATAACACCTTGTATACAAAAGGAGAGAAAAAAAGATGTTTTTTTTTGGACATATAAAACCACATCGGGAGCGCGTTGGTGCTATGTAATTGTTGCAAGTATTGTATCAGATACGACTGTTCAACGACCTGGTAATATTAATAAAATTCAACACGTTAGCTTTCTTATTACTTTTCCTCATATCCACAAAGACGTACCAGACAGATCAATTATAGTTTATTACCGCCTGGCCTGGAATTTTGAAGCGTAGACAGTATGAATCGTGAATCGTGATCAGGATTGTCAATTTGGATCAAAGCAAACGCGTAACCAGTCCCGATTCCCGATTCCGAAGCGCATTGACCCGGCCACAAACCGCAACAATCTGAAGTATTCAAGCTCAAGTCTGAACTCTGTAAAATTGTCCAAAGTTATGGATTTTGAATGGCTTATGGGGGCAACCAAAATACTGAATGAGGTTTGGAGAGCAGTTTCGAGTCGAGAGTAGCGAAATTGAACCCGGTTGCGGCTTGTGGACTCTGGAGTGAGTTCTGAGGTTAAATTGCCGTCCTAGCTGCCAACCTTCCATCTATTTTCTCCAGTATAGGATACAACATAGATCGTCCGGCCAGAGGAATCTTCTGCCCGACACGTTAATAGTAATGTTGACCCTACCCAAAACCACCTCAATGGTTCCACGAATTGGCTGTATCTGGAGACTGGAATCCGTCAACCCTCAAGAATACGGTTCATGAGTAGACATGACCCTTTCCTACAAGTAATGCGCAGGCTGAGACCACCTTTTCCCCAAAACTGAGGTACCTAATAACCCATGTATGTCCCGGGGCGAAAGAATCATATGGCCTAAATACTAATCTCGTCACCAGTTTTTTTTTGGTTTGTCAGCACGTCCTCTATCTCTTATGCCATCCCACTTACTTTATCCACAGGTCTGGCACCACAACATCACCTAAACACACCCTTCACCCACCCCAGGCACAAGATCGGTTCAATTCCACACCGTGCACGATTATAGTACATCCACACGTTATAAATAGGTGTAACCTCTCTCACCCTATCCACGTACAAGCACGCTTCTCGCTATCTTTTTTTGATTTCTCTAAGGCCGGGATCTCATGGAGCGCAAGTCACATTCCTTTGTTAATCATCCTGGGATACCCAACCGGGGTAGTACTTGGTTACTGGTACGGCCTTTTCTACTCGAGTGCTACCTTCAGACTACCCTCAACTCTAGACTCATTGCAAAACGGCGAGGGACAGAAATAACGTGTACATCCTCGTTGGATGATATTATCTGAGAGAATAATTATTCATATTTTCCTCTGAGCGATGAATGAGTGCACGCGACTACCTCGTCCTTCGTGGTCCCCGTTTTAAACCCCCCACATTCACATCGAAGCCTACGGCCTAGATCTGTTCAAGTCGGCGCAAGGCATCCTCCGTGATGTATCATTTTATGAAGACGTCGCACCAACGCCGCGGCCCGCAACGCGTGATTAGTAGACGTTGACATCCGATATTTTCACAAAGCCTCAAGGATTTTGGATATATAAACCATTGACACACAACATAGATCAAAAGTACTCTGTCTTTCCGCAACTATCTAGCAAGGTCGATGACTTTGCAAGAGTCTTCTACTAAATCAATGGCCATACAGGAACACTCGGGGTTGGGAACGATAGGTTAGTAGTAATTGATTATCCGCTACGATTCTGACTCAACTGGGCGTAGACTTTTCCATAAAATCTGAGAAGCCTTTTAAATCAGTCCACGTCAAAATCTCGACAGACAGGGATATATCGGAATCGAAGACCATTGTACGCGCTCTTGATTAAACTGCTCACACCCTTAGCCCTTATATATCAACAATTTAAGCCCTACACGGCCAACCGAATCCTGGTCTCAAATGATACGACTGAGAAGATCCAATGTTTTATTTCCGCTTTTACTGGTGGCAGTGACAAGTGGTACGATATTGTGCCTGGGTTCGATAAACAGAGCTGGGAACGTAATGGCTGGGAAGTAGTTGTCTTTAGGAATGAAGGGGATACCAAGAGGGTGGGGTTCTATATCAATAATATCCAGAAGACCACCCAGATCAGATTTCGTTCCTTCACTGATGTGGAGATCGTTCAATCAAAATAGGGCTAAATAGAATTTTTACTCGTCTCGAATCAAAAAGAGTAAAATGCATAACTCAAATATACTTCAAATCGGACGATCTTCATTTTTTCAGACAAAAGTGTTTGGAGGTTGCTGATCGCACTGAAAACTCTACTAGGAATGAAAGGTGCCGAATCGCGTGAAGGTGTGATTCCTTGTATCAACTTGTATGTATATATCCTTCTCTTGTGGCCCTGGGAAGCCCTCAGACGACTAGGTGGTGGGTCTGTGATACTACTCAATGGGTCTTTGGGTCATAAATGAGGTTGAGATCCTACCGCTCATGTTTTGTCACACAGGAATACAGATCATGATTTCTGAGCTTGACCCCGAGAAGGATAGTGCCACCTAGATGTTCGCAGAAATCGAGGACAGCGAACAATCTAAAATTCAAGACTTTTCTGGGGATTGAGAGTCTAGTGTACGTGCGTTCTTCCCTGTATCTTTAATTGTGTTGGCGCTGATTCCTTTTTCCTGTAGCTGGAATATTCGGCTTTATATCTTCGGGTTTACGAACGCCTATAGCATTCATGATGGTAAGTACACAAAACGTTACAATCATGACTCCCATTCTATTGATCAGGGTCCAGTTTTCGATCCTAGATCTTTATTTCTGAGCCTCGAGAATAACAACCTCGCCGGGAAATACTCCTGAGTCCTCATCTCAAAATTAGGTATGCCACATTGCCAATTCCCAATCTTTCGAGTTTCTAACTGTATACTTCCAGTTGGAAGCAACATCCAACTCCTCCTAACTCTTTTCCGTGGGCCTCATATCGAGCAGAAGCTTACCTTTCGACACTGGTCCCGGTCACTAATGAATCATCCCTTCCCCCGGCCCCGAGGAAATCACCTGATCAGTCCGGAGCGCCTTTAGAATTATGTAAGGCACACAAACGAGTCTCGACGGGAACATCCATGAACCATCATCTTCACTTCCACTTCCACTTCCACTTCACTTCTATCTTCTCCCACATTGTCAACTTCTGAAAAGAATACTATAGCTCGGTTTAGTCCATACACTGCTGGGAAAAACACAGGATCTGAGTGGGAAAGTAATTTGTCGGCTCATTGCTTTCGAAAAACACTAATCCAGTAAGATGGGAGGTAAGATAGTAACAGAAGTTCATAATATGTCTATTTCCCTGAAACAACAGCTCTTGATATCTCCCTCGTGCTCAGGGTATTTATATATTTCAAAAGTTGGAAGAAATCTTATCAAGATCTAATGTTCTTACGCCACAGCCTTTTATTGACACACCCGATGGCTCACGAGGTCAATTTCACCATTGCACAGCACTGAATACTTCAGTTGACCCCCGCATATTTTCTAAAGCCGGAAGCTAGTGTGGTAAGCTTACGTCGTCCCCACGAGCTACTCGCGATTACACTTCGGGTGGGCACTTACCGCAACCACCGCGGACGCTCAATTGCCGGACTACCCGAATAACGCGGGGAGTCTTACCAATATAAGCACTCTTACTATGGTGGGAACAGGCCATCTATCTCTTTCCCCTACAACCTCAACCCTCCATATCAACACCCATTGGCGCCAGGGACACTGCACATTGGCACTGCAAACAATCGTCGGGAACAACTACAGCTTCGCCCGATTAGGATAAAAATAGCGATACGTTGATAATCCCTTTCGAACTCTGCCTGTAATCCTGTGATCAACAAGCGGTCATGCAAACGTTCTATTCTTGAACAATCTTCCTGGGTTCAAGAAATACACAGCGTTAAATATTGTTCCTATCTCGAACTTGTATAAAGGCATGCTAGAGCTAAACTACGCTGCAATAACAGCATATTTCATCCTCTTTTTCTCCCTACTGGTCGCCTTTGGACCCAAAACCTTCGTGGTCACCCCTCAACATTCCTTCACTTTGGTCCGATTCGGTAGAGCCTTACTTGGGAGACATATCATGGACACTTTGACACGATGGGTCCCAAATGATCCTGTAAGCCACGTTTCACAACTCACTTGCTAAGTTCAATGCATGATATCATCTGATCAGTGTAAATTACTACTCGAGGATTGTAGCCCACATGTGATGAATGAACCAGAACAACTTCCTATCATGGACGATTGGTACTT
The DNA here is from genome assembly GCA_037014335.1 of Collybia sordida. Taxonomy (NCBI): domain Eukaryota; kingdom Fungi; phylum Basidiomycota; class Agaricomycetes; order Agaricales; family Clitocybaceae; genus Collybia; species Collybia sordida. The sequence continues at coordinate 601,191 of JAYKXK010000002.1, forward strand.
TGCCCACCGTACGTGGACGTCAACGCTTCGTGGACAAATTGGTGGAAAGTCTACTATTGTAAAGGTATGGCGCGGAGCGCATATGCGAACATCCAGCAGAAAGAAATTTGCCCAGGTTCGTCTTTCGTCGCCTCCTTTAAGAATTAGTGGTGTTCAAGGTGCTAATCGTTCACTTCAATATATAGCAACTTTCCCGCGAGCTCGACAGGTGGAAATGTGCCTCCACCCACCCGAATGTTGCACCGTTCCTCGGTGTTATGTCCGGGTTCGGGCACCTACCGTCACTCGTTCAATCATTTTATGCACAGGGGAACATAAATGAGTACCTTCTGAAACATCCGGGTGCCGATTCTCTGTACATGGTGAAGCTCATTTCTCCTTTTCACTACACCCTTTCTCACTTTGGATTTTGTGGTAAAGCTCTCCTGTGTAGCAGATGCTCTAAATTTTATGCACAACCTTACTCCCCCTATTGTGCATGGTGGTGTACGAGGCGTACGTCCCTGATTTTCATATCATCGACACACTGATCGACTAACGCACACTCTCGTGAACTTGCAGAGCAATATTCTCATTGCAGATGACGGTGTTCCACTCCTCTCCGATGTGTCTGTCTGCAGAATGCCCCATCCCCCGGATCTCACATATATAGGCGGTGAATTTCTCGGGACGCGTTGGATGGCGCCCGAAGTGATTGATCCGCCCAATGAACCTGAGCTCGAATTAAGCACATCTTGTATTGGTGAAATTGGGTACGAGACCCCCCAAAGTGATGTCTACAGTTTCGGGATGACTATCCTCGAGGTACGTTCCTACACCCTATACGTCATGTTCATAGTATAATGATAGGCTTGTGATTAAATAGATCTTGAGTGGTCGACACCCATTTGCGCACCGTCGCCTACATACGGGGGTTATCTTCGATGTCGTCCAGGGGATTAGACCACCACGACCAGACTGTGCGAAGATGACAGATCCGCTGTGGGATCTTGTACAGAGTTGTTGGAAACAGGACCCACAGGAGAGATTAGAGATAGGAGTCGTGAGGGGGTGGTTGCAATTGATAAGTTTGATTTCGCAGGATCATACGGGTACACATACTCGTAGTGATAATGACAACAATGCATAATTATGATTGGGTGTAATCTTGGTGGTTTGTTCCAATCCTTTTTATTATGGTAATTTATGATCACCTCTCAATTTCCCGCTTCGTTCATTATGATCTTCCCCTCACTCACTTAGAATAGTTACCTTACATGCCTCCACTTTTGATACCCCATTGTTGCTTATGCAACTACGACTCGAATTATCATACTTAATACTTCCGGAATCCTCGGTATCGCTTGCTCATTCCTTAGAATCAATCTAGGATAGCTAGTCGCAACGCTCTACGTACCCAGAACCTACCCAGGGTATCTAATCCTCCTGCAGGTTAGGGAGGCCGTCGTCACGATGTACATAGAATAAACAGTACTGAAATGTTCAATTCGCTATTTATATATACATCGTCTAATTTCGAGGATGGCTATCATCTCCATGATGAGTTTAATGTCTGACTTCCCGAGGATGCAACGGTAGCCTGTCTGTTGGGGTCTGACTCCCAGTTGACCTATATATGCATCGCGAGCATCATCAGTTTCATCGAATCATTTCATCGAGGGATTTCAACACGCACAGTTCCGTCAGATTCTTTCCTGATGAATTTGTACTCGAACGCGGTATTGGCAGGGAGAGAGACAGTCGCACTCCAAACTGGGTATGTTGCTGAAGAAAGCGCAATCTAGAGAGAAATATAAGTAGTCAGGCATCACTCGTTATACGATTTCGTAAAATTATCATACCGCAGACGCTGGGTCCCATGTCCCTAACTGTGATATACTTCCAACAAGGAAAATGTTCTACGGGGAAAGAACCAGTTCGGCTGCTAAGCAATTTGGAAACCCCACATGGGCGTAAAAGATCTGACCTGCCCAACAACTGTTGTTGCAGTCTCAGCAAATGTTACTGCGACTGAACCACCACCAGTACCGCCAGAACCTTTGGCACCGGTGTGTATTGCTAGAGCGCTGCGCGCGGGAACAGTGGCGGTGAAGCTTCCACCTGAGACAGTAAACCTAGATGCTTTTTGTCAAAGATAAGAATCTCGGACTACGGTCTCAGCAACTTACGCCGCGCCTGTGCAAGACCCCGACGAACTCTTCCCACTGATGACATCGCAGTACGTCCCGGCGGCCATAGAGGTCGTGAAAGTGGCACTCCAGGCAGAATCAGCGTTGTTGATTGCTACGAATCCGGCAGATCCTGGTGGTATGAAACCAGATATATTTTTGGTATATATTCGGGAAACACGAGGTGAAGGGACATACCTCTGCCAAATGCAATTCGGCTGCCTTGTGGTGAGACCCAATTGGTGATGGCGGCTGTACCGACGGTGTTACGGAACCCGACCATACCACTGATGGCAATGAAGCGGTGTTGACAGAGCCAGCCCCCACTACCACCAGTTGTGGAACAAGTGCCTGACCCTGTGAACCTATGAACCCTCTTTGTGGATTTTTATCAATTTAAAGATTATTACCTCCATTCGGCGCACCGGCGTCTACGTTGGAGAATGAATAGCTGGAAAGAATAGTCGGAGTTCCGTAAGGGTGTGCGAGAGAGAATATAGTGGCAGTGATGTAAGTATTCGAAGGTGAGTTAATATTCAAAGAAGATCCGCCCTGGTGACATATATAAGCTGAAGATGAGCATAAAACAAAATCTTTCCCGAACTTACTCGCTCCGTGTCATGGTTAGCGACAAATACGTTGGCCTGACTCCCAGAGACCCAACCTGGTGACGCACGAGTGATTGGTTTAGATTCGATTGACCACATCCTAGTATCCTTACCTCGATTGTCCAAATTTTGGAGACCAGAAATGGTTCCGCCGAGGAAGGAGTTCTTCAGCTCAGTGGTGTATCGGAATCTATAGCCAAATTATATTAGCTGAACCTTAATCTGTGGAGTGGTTAACTTACTCTTGGACGTCGCCTGTAACAATTATGGTGAAAAAAAGCTCCAATGATCGGTTAAAGATAAATACCATTTCCAACGTATTCCGATGGTTGAATCGGCTCCCCACTACCAAATATCACCTCCTGAGTGATGTAGGGTCTTCTTGATAAGCGCCCAAGGATGTTGGAAATATCCCCAGCAGGTATATCTTCCAAAAATACGTGAGGAAGGAAAACTAATAGGACTTAGGTCAGACTTACGTTTCGCCGCGTCCAGACGGAATCCATCGACACCTAGAGATAGTAAATCGTTACCATATTGTGCAAGCCGACCACGGACATATTCTGTGTCGGTGGCAAGACTTATATCCCATGATAAGAATGACGCGCAAAAAGAAAATCTAATCACGTACTCTGCAAGGTTGACAAGCTCGCATGTTTGAACGTTTGCCCTATCGCCATAATTGTTAATATCATCCCCAGGTGCGAGCCCACAATGATGGAAATCCTGAATTCATCTAAAATTTTAACTAGTATATAGATATAAAAATGCTCACTTGGGTTTGGTAGATCCCCGGATAATTGTAATGGGTAAAGCTAGAACCTCCGACGCCCGTTCCAGAGTCGACACCGGCCATGTGGTTGAACAAGGTATCTGACGTTTATTGTTTCAACTCCAAGGATCTCAAAGTATAATATATAGACCCACCGGCAATAACCCCGACGCCAGCATTATGGCACGTAGAAACCATACTACGAGTGAGTGAAGTTCGTAAATTTTTGGCTCACTAAAAGTAATCTTCAAATACCTCTGGAACTGAGCGCGATTTCCACGTTTCGAGGTTAATGTATAAGAAACTGGCTGGTAATCCGTCCACCATTGAGACCCTTGAATATGCTCTTGAGGAGGGCTGACTATGCAGGTAACAAATCAATTTTCTGAATTTTCCCGGAAGAGGACGGGAAAGTAACTGTCGGTTTACCTTGGACGAATCCATAGCCAGCAGGACCAATAAAGTTGGTGCATTCTGATGCGACGCTAGCCCAGGACCATTCAAACATCTGGATGATGACAGTCTTGGAGCCAGAAGGGGCGCGCGAGCCCAAAGACGACGTTGAGTTGCCGAAAACGGGCCCTCCGAAGGCATTATACGATAGGAAGATCGGTACCAAAGGCAACAGCAATGTCAGTTTCATTTTCGCGGAGAACAATCGGGGTCAACGCTATAATGTTAGCTGACAATCAAAAGGCAGCGTCGATTTATAGTATAGCAGCTGGCAGATTGCTTGTGATTTGTGCGTAGGCTGAGACAACGAAGGACGAAACTTGTATGGAGGCAATGGCTGACCCTCGTCAGATGCTGCAACCATCCATGCGGGTATGAATGATGTAATCCACTTTCAGGCTATTCGGCCTAATGCCAGCAAAAAGAAGGCACTCCGAGGCCGCCGAGAAGGTCAGTTGATTTGCTTACCTGACACCCGGCATCATGTATGTTGATGATCCTTCTAGTTGCGAAAAATCAAGTGATTATTTGGTTCCCAGGACGTCAGGTTAAAATATGAAAGTGTGGTATTGAAAGCACCATGGAGCACCCATGGTGTTCTAGGGGGTAATTTGTACCTTGTCATCAGGAATATATCCACATGGTACAAGTCACCACTAATGATCATGCAATAAGTGAAGCAGACGATGCACACTAATCATGATCAGCGAGTCAGCGACAAGCAAAGAACCCTGAGTAAGGTTCCGCCATGGAAACACATTGCTCCCGTTGTCAAGGTGAACATTTGAAAAACACTGAGCTGCGAGTGCGATGAAGTGCGATATCATGGAAACGAAGGGGTGAGAAATATTAGTTTCGTTTGGGACTTCTCGACTCTCGATCATCCTATTGATCCTATCCTATGCTTGTTATAGGATCTAGACATGGCCTCCGTTCATGGATAATATCAGTTTGCATGGTTCTCAATGTTTATCCGAAGTTGTGCCAGAGTCCAGAGGCTGAAGTGAAGAAATCAATTCTACCTGGTGTATGGTAAGGATGAAAACAGAAAACGCTTTTGACGTTCCTTGGGACAATTTCAAGACTTCCCAGGGCTAAAACCAATGTGATAAATAAAGAACAGCGCCATAAGTACGTCCAAGTTATACTTGGATCAGAGTGTCAGCCATTGTCTCCCTAACAAATATAGACTTCATGAGTTGGGATACACATGACACCTACCCAGCTGCCCGTGGCTGTTACGAGTAGTATTGATACACCACACATATACTTGTGCTAATAGAAAAGGAGCGACGAAAATAAGCATGCAGTGTCATTGGCGGTTGGAAGGCACTTACTTGCATTTAGCGTCTTAACGATACACGAAGAAATCAATGACCCTCAAGAGCCCTCGCGTCTCGTATATGATTAAAAGGATCAGAGTCGGGTGGTGATCCAGGGACCGAAAGACAGCGTCGTATTTGGCAGGTCCATCAGGGAGATATCTGGGTGGTCAGATATTGGGCATAGGTCGAGATCGCCTTGGTAATAAACACGAGGTATCAAATGATATGAGGATGTCGCCCTTTATAAAAGTATTGGTATAACATGAAAAAAAACTAGCGCCGTAAAGGCCCAAGTCAGCAATACAGCACCCATGTTTAATCATGTCTAACTGGGGTTTTTTTTGGGAATCCATGGGTGAAAGTTCGCTCAAAGTCGGGTAATCAAGCTTTGTAGGGTTAATTGAGCGCTTTGGAAGAATAGAGGTGTTTGGACCAGAAGTACCGTTGGAACTTCTTGAGGTCGCAGAACTCCCACGGTCGCCTTGTCGGGCCGCCATAAGAAACGGTCCGGCATCTCCGCTTTCTTTTATGACCTCCACTCCGCCGTTTCCAGTACCGAGCTTGGAAAAAAGCGACCACGATACTCAATGGCATCTCAAGGCAATTTATCTAAAGTTGTGGATGCTCTTAAGGGGGATGAACTGATCCCTGACATTCTGCCCACCGATATCTCGCCATCCCTCGTCGTTACAGTCGTTTGGCCAAACGGGAAGGAGGTGGCTCTTGGCAATGAACTTACGGTAGAGGATACAATGGAGGAGCCTGATATCAAGATTGAAGTGCCCGTGGGTGGTGGGGACATAATCCCTGGGGACGTATCATACACCCTGGTCATGACAGACCCGGATGCACCGTCTCGGAATGCTCACCCAATAAGTTATAGGCAATTTAGGCACTGGGTGGTAAATTGACAGAGTTCTGGAAGGTCATCGTTGCCTAATTACGGACCACAGATCACTGGCTTGAAACTAGAGTCGGGTCTTGTCAAGAAAACACAAGCTTCGACGACGCCATACCGTCCACCCGGGCCTCGACCTGGGAGTGGCTTGCACAGATACAGTCTGTTATTCGTTTGTGAATGCATTGAATGTTGTGAAACTTACCTTGAGGCAGCAATTATCCTTTTTGAGGAGCCCAAGTCCGGATACACAATTCCCGACGGCGCCCCAGAGTATGGCGCAGCTCTTGAGGAGAGGCGTAGTTGGAACGCCGTGGATTTTGGAAACAGACACGGATTGAAATTAGTTGGGGCGAATTTTTTCTTGGTTTGGAGCGCCAAGTAGAAGTTGATGGTGAGATATACATTGTGATGCAACCTATATTCGTTCTACGAAGATTGGTATATACATCGTTATACTTGTAACAACTTATATGATTTGTGAACAGCATATGTGGCAAAGACCAAAGTATTCACAAAGAAGCGAAAGGGACCTTGACCAACAATATAAGGTCATGGTCGAGTGAAAGATGAAGATAGACAGCGAGCACGATAACAATGATAGCAATAAAACAACATCAAGAAAAATTCATGGCAATTGGGATGCACAAGGCAAAAAATGCCTGTTCCCGTTCGTAAGATGTCATCAAAGGAGCATCATCATGATTAGCGTGAAGTAGGGCGTAAAAAGGGATGCTTGACGTGGAGATCGTTGATGGGTGCGTTACAGAAAAAAGAGGAATGGCATAGGGCAGTAGGCATAGCATAAGGAACTTACACCCTCGAGTGCAGGGCATAAACAATGGGCAAGTCTCAAACTCGAATCGGTCGCTGTTGGGAAGCAGGTGTCGGACGACCTCGAGGCCGGGGCCGGCTAATTCTCAGAGATTCACCAGGACTAACAACAACATTATCAGTAGATGCAAGGGATGAAGAAATAGTATAGCATACGTCATGATTGTTCCTTGAGCAACGTTCTCTTTCTGATCAGTGGATGATTTGCCAGTGCTGCGTTTCGACCACCCCAAAGCGGTCCGTCGGGCAGTGGAAGCAACACGGGGGCGGGCAGAAGGAGCCAGCCCGAAAGCGTTCTCACGTTTGGGTTCAATGTCAATAGTGAGGGGTGAGAATGGCTTTAGGGCTTCCAAGGAGGGGGCGACAGATAGGATGTTGTGATTGACCGGAATTTGCTGGAGAGGCGTGCCGAAAGCGCGAGCATCAGGTACCGATTGCTTCTTTTTCTCAGGTGAGGGAATTGCGGCTCTCGAAATGCGAGCTTGAGGATAGGGTGAGGGTCGCGATTGAGTTCGTGAGCGCATGCGCCGTGGGCGTAGCTCCGATGGCAGGGGTCCATAGTTCTGTACTGAGTGTTCCAAAAGGGCTTGCATCCCAGCAGGGTGCCTGGGAGGTTGGAAAGCTGTATAAATGTGAGCCTATTACGAATTAAGCACTGTAATCACTAAATCTTACATTGCAGGGCAAAGATAGAAAACGGGGTATCTATCCATTGTCGTTTGCTTTCTACAACGGTATCCTGTGCCTCATCCCTAAGAGCGTAGTACTTCCTCAGTGCCATGATCCCTTGTTCGTCATCCCAGATCGATATTTCTTGGGGTGCGTCCACTGAAGCCAGCTCGGGTTCCACGATGAAAATAGGTTGGCAAACCGTTGGGCTACTCTTCTTGGATGCGGGAGATGGATCGGGAGATGAGATTTCTTCGTGAATTGTTTCATACACCGACGACCTGGAGGCGCGTGCCTGAGAGGCACGCCGACGATGACCGTGTCCTCGAGCTCGAGCGCGAACCCGTTGCCGAGCTGTTGTTGTCATAGGATGTGTCGCATTCGCCAAGAGGACGTTGATGTGATCGAGGTCGATGCTGGATTGAGAACCTTCGGACATTGAAGAAAAGCCATCGGACGAAGATAATGGAGGGGTATCCCCACCCGAGCTCGACGTGTATGTACTCGATCGTGAGCGATTCGCGGGACCAGGGCGAGAAAAGACAGGCAGGTTTTGGACTAAGGAGGACAAAAGATCAGTAACCATCTTGCGATCACGCCCAGACACGTACATGTAGCCGAAAGATCCTCGCCGTCAGCGATGAGACAGCTATCCTCCAAGCTTTGCCGCTCCAGTAGGCCACGTTTTGCCTTAATCATCCTCTCTCCACCAAAAGTAAATGATGACGTTGAAGCAATGGATGGCTTCTCAACGATCCTGGCCTTGTTGGGAGATTCCTGATATTCGGTGTAACCCTTGAACAGCTGGACGCCCTGTAATGCTGCATGTTTCCGCTTCTCGACTCTTACACAAGGTGAAGCATCAATAAATTCATGTACGGAACGACGACGAACATGTCCTCCACCGAGCATCTGTAGGGAGATTAATTCAGATCAAAAACGGAAAAAAATGAAACTTACACTGATCATAGTGTCGTCCTCCTTCATAGGGCTATGGACACTATTCATACTCAGCATTGACAAGGGTCGGAATTGGCCTGGTGGTAGGAGCCCGCCTCGAGAACCATGTGAACTATCATAACCAAAGACAGAGTCAGATGATATGGAAGATGGACGGCCAGTCTTGTCAAAGAGTGAATCATCCATCGACGATCGTCGATCGTCGTCCATGATAGAATCGTAGTCAAAGGATGTTCGGTTCCCGAAACGATGATCGAGACTTTCTGGCGGGGACGCTGAGATTGAGGTCAAAGGCATGCCATGATCTCCGGCAGTGTCGAACATCTTGTCCCCGACCCCTGGGCGACCGAGGCGCATGACAGAGAAATCACTCATCACAGAATCAATCGATGAATCCTGGCGATGCCTAGCCCATGCAGCGCGGCCTCCATTAGCACCATGCATAGCGTATGACTGAGCAACGGAGCTTCCGCTGGCACTGGAGTCATTCCGGCGGTGACCCCCGAAACCGCGATTGAAGAGGCTTACTGGGGGCGCCTGAGATGTGACAGACATGTTTGACTCGTGCCGACGATGCCCGCGAGTGAATGATTGTAGTGGTGCTTGGAAATAGAAACTTGAAGCATCACTGTCGACCCTCCTGCGACGTGGAACACGGTCCAGGAAGGAGAATGTATCGTCGACACTCATGGACATGGATATCGACATATCTTCTGATGACGGCCGCTCACGCAAGCTCGGCAGGCCATAGTCAAATGGATCGGTGGAACCTGCATTCAAGACTCGCCCATATGATGAAACAGACGCAATGCTGAACAAAGAGTCGTGCTTGTTGTGATTATAGCGACGGCTTGCGGCGGGAGGAGGATAGAATGGGGCACTGTTATTGCTGAACTCAAATCCACGTCGGACTTCGTCGAACGAATCAAACCCGGCGAAACTGAGGCCCGATGATTGCCTTGAATGGCGGTAATAGCTCTCCCGCCCTCTGCGTTTCGCGCTGGAATCCGAATTGACTCTCGACCGAGGTTGAGGAACCTCAGTGACTTTGGCGAAAATCGATTTCAGAACCGAGTCATCTTCATCTAGCATCGAAGAATTTGATAGTGAACGGACATGCGATGGGGGTGGAATGATATCCGATAATGTTGTTGGCTTCTCTTGTTGCTGTGATACAGTTGATTGAACCTTGGGAAGGCCCCCGAATCTAAATGATGTATTGAGTTGTCCATCTGAAGGTCGGGACCCAGAAGATGACGATCCCCGCAAACTTCTTCCTGGAAAGTCCTCATCGACGACAATGTCAAAAGTTTCGTTGCTGGTCGCCAAGCTATCCGATCCGGGTAGAAGAGTGGGTTCGTGAGTGTCGATGATTTGAGATTGCGCGTACAACTTGAAATCCTTGCAATCGTCGCTTCCGGCGCTGTTGTCTGTGGTGGTCATGTTCAGATGAAGAAGAGTTGGCTCTTTCATGTACATTAGATCCGAACCCGAATAGCTGTCCATGTCCGAGCTACCCTGTGAGCTATCAGTAGCCATTAAAGTGGGGAGTTTGGGCACGGGCGGAATATCAGCGCTAAGGAGACCACCAGGGAAGCCATATCGGAGGTCGATCTTGGCCGGCGTACGGAAAGCGTTTTCGAGTTGCTCAACAAAGCTCCGTCGGTCGGACGCGCCTGATTCGTTAAGCTTCTGGATCTCTCCCGTAAAATCAAATGATTTCTTGGTGTCCTCCTCAGAACTATGACCTGCTTCGTCAAGGTCGGCGTGATTATCATCACCGTCAATGAGCCTGAAAATGGGCAAATCAAAGGCAGGGGGGTCGGACGGCAAGGGAAGTGGTGCCTGTGACGGAGACCCGGGAAACGATGCGATGGGATCCTCACGGAACGACAAAGTATCCCCTTCATCTGACTGGTTGGAGAGAATTAGCTGTAGCTCATCGGGGATGTCAGAATCGGGATCAGATACATCCAACTCGGGGACGTTGTACCCCGAAACATCAGAGCCGCCCATAGTACCTGAGAGCCCCAAAATGCGGCGAGTCTCCCGGGGAATAGGCATCCTTGCAGTATCACTCTTGTTACTAAGACTAACTTGACTCCCCCGGCTACTCTTGTGATCCGCAGTGAAGGGAACAAGAGAGGACCGTTGACGAACCTGCCCTTGGGCTCGCTTAAAGACGGGGCTGGGAACAGGCGAACCACCCAACAATTCATCCATCGATGCTTTGGAACCTTCCCGCGACGACGATCTCGAGCCGAAAGTGAGGGACGATGGCGCACGAACTGTACCATCGGGAGTCTCGTTAAATGATATGGGAGATGCGGCTAGTGTCGGCGGAGGTGCCCTTAATGTTGACATTGCATTCCTGGATTTCGCTGGCCGAAGCGGCTGGAATACCGGTGACGGCTCAGGCTCGGGGGCTGGAGTTAATGTTCGCTTATGCGTCTTGCGGAAAACAGGAGGTGGGGTCGTAACACCAGGTGACATCTTCGAGGACTCTTTGACGGGCGAAAGTCCTTGAATGAGAGTGGGCCAGGGCGCGATCTGTTGTCCAATCATCTCGGACGCTGGAGTTTGAACGATAGCTTTCGGATTCTCCTCCGTGTTGCGGCGTGACTGTGCATATGGGCGAAGAGAACTAATGGAGGACACGTTGACCCTTAACCCTTTAGTTTGCTTCAAAGGGCTTTCCCGCATGACGTCGAGCAGTTTCGTCTTGCTTTTAGTTGGGCTATCGTCATCGTATTCTCCTAGGCTACCATCACTCTTCCGAACCGAGGAAAGGAAATCACGAGTAGGTTTGAGAGGCGTCATGTCAGGTGTTCCAGGTGTAGCTTCCAAGTCCAAATGATTGATTAATTGGGCAAGGTCGTTGGTGGCTGCATCAAGAATGGAGAGTACACCTGGAGTAAACCGTGTAAATGGGTGTCAACGACATCGAAGAAAGTAAACTCACCATCTTCACTCTCGTACATAGCCCGAGGCCGGCTTCTACCTAGCATCTGCTCCGATAATGGTCGAGCCCTGGCTTTCTTAACCGGTGTCTCGAGCTGTGGTTCTTCCTCAAGGACTTCTTCCCCTTCTTCCATTAAGGATACACAATCATCCGGCGCGGAATGGCCATCGGCCGTCGCAGCCTCCACAGTGACGATGGGCAACTGCCGACGATGGCCCGGCTCCGGAGAATTCCTTTGTGGAAACACTTCCGACAGAGGGGTCCTCCTCCTCCCCTCTGACGACCTCCTACTCTCCTTATTCTTACCCTTTGAATCAACCTCTCCACCTTCCTGCCTCCTGATCTCTTCCTTCTCCCTCCGCTCTTTCCTCCTCAGCTCCTTGACACTCTCCAAACACTCCTCATCCCATCGGACACTGCTCCCACTGGATATTCTCGAACCGCTCATGCTAGACGTTGTGGACATAGGTCGTAAGGAAGATGCGGTGGATGTGCTCATTACTGAACCCGCCCTGTCCCTTCCCATAGTCAACCCTGCCGACTCGACAGACAAGCGAATGTTGGTCGGAGCCATCGTGGATGATGCAGTAGAGCCGTTGCGAACGGTCGGTAGTCTCATAGTCATAGCACCCATGGTTGATGGCAACCCAAGCCCCAGGATGCTGCGTTTCTTCCGCACCAAGGTTTTGTTGGGCATTGGGCTAGCGGCGCCGACTTCAAAGCTACTCGTTGACAAACGAACGGTCTGGGCTTTGAGTGTATCCTTTTGATCTTTATCCTTTTTCTTTTTCTTCTTTCCATCCTTCTCCGGGATATTCTCCACCCCCTTCGGCTTCTTCTCTTTCTTCTTTTTCTCCTCTTTCTCTTTCGGGGCCTTCTCTTTCGGAACCTTCTCTTTTGGCTTCAGGCCTCGTACAGAGCCACTAACACCTTCCTCATTTCGCAGCTGCGCCCAGCTCCCAATCCTGGCGAGCGACCTCACTGATCGCATGGCACGAAGGGCGATAGAACCTTGATTGGCATTCGCACCTGATCCAACGGGAACAGCTGGAGCAAGTAACCCTCCAGCTGTGGGCGTGCCTGCACGCGAGTATGTGAGGGGTGGTGATGGTTCTGGGGCAGACCGGTCTTGTGGAACATGCAAAACCTGGATACCTGGAGTCGGGCCCATATTGACTGGTGTGTTGAGAAGGATGCCCGAGTCTAGCGAATTGAATCGAGCTCGAGAGGGCTCTTGAGAAATCTTCAGCGGTTCCGGAGCTACAAAATTAAAATGTTAGTTGAAATCACATTTAAACATATTTTACACACTTTTAGACCGGGAATAAGGATCTCTTATCGTATTAGGAGCTATAAAGGAATATTAGTCAATGAAGTAGCAAAGAAAATCTGGAATCGACTTACACTTCGCCCTTAATTTAGACTCATCCACATTCGCCTCCTTTACCTCTTTAGTCTTATCCTTCGAATCTTTGCGACCCCTCCCAATACTCCACCACTTTCCTTCCCCTTCTCCTTTGACCTTTAGTAGTGCTGGCGCCTCCTTAGGCGTGACAGCAGGAACATTTGTCACCTCGCTCAGCGCCCCGGAACCCCACCGCATCCCGTCCAAGGCGGCTCTTGATTTCTTCCTTTTCACCATCACTATTTCGGCGACCTCGTCGTCAACAGCAGGGTCGACATAGATCTCAAAACCTCCTCCTCGATGTGAAGCCGAGGCCGATATGGATGCACCGCCCACTCGGCGAACGACATCAGAGAGGTCTTTGCCCTTCTCCCTTTCTTTCCCCCCGCCAACACCGAGCATGCTCAATTTCGACTTTTTAGGGACGAGCTTTTTCCTTGTTGCGGGCACATCAGATTTGGGTGCCAAAGGCGTTGGTATTGAGGCCCATGAGCTCTCCATTGAGAAATTGCTGGCACTAGCTGTCGAAGAGTTGCCGGTTGCTGAAGGGGTAGCAGAGATGAGACGAATGGATGGAATAGCATTGGGAAGGTCTGCTGTTCTTGACTGGTGGGGTGTTGCGACTGGTGGCCGTGACAAAGTTGACAAATTGGGCATCTTGATGTTGAGTTGTTGTTAAAAATTTGTTTGAAATATAGACCAAGTAAATGGTAGCTTTCGTAAATGAGAACGAAAAAAAAAAATGTCGACTGTCGTGAATTCTAAGTCGTCGTCAGTATTAGAGACGAAATGTCTCCTCGTTGCTGGGCGTAAGTCGGTAAGCGTATCGTATTCGCCGTAATAAGGCTCGTTAGCTGGAAAAAAGCGCGTTAATTCTTGTTGTTTTATAATATCTGGAACTCTGTTTGGCTTTCGTCAAAACCAATTTCTGGTCAAGTATTAGAATTTCTCACCTATGCAATGCGCACCTATACTTTACCGACACCCCAGGCTCGAAAACGGCGAGAGAAACGCCGAAGTCGCCTGGAAAGTAATCTGCTGGCTTGCTGGGATGGGTTGCTTGCGAAGAAGAGAACAAGGGAAACTCACGCAACGTGCCGGAATCTGAACATGGTCACGGGACGGCGTTGTGGCGATGCGCTGATGTGATTGATCAATGATAGCGGTGATAATTCCTTGCCGGATTTGACAGGGTTTATGGGCGCCAACCTTTCAAAGAGCGGAACTTACACTCAACACCAACCTGAGTCCCCACTGACAGGTCAAAAATTACGTTGTAAATCCACCCATGATCTGCCGAACCACATCTAACCTTTGAAGCACAAAACCACGAAGTGGGACTGATAGTCAAATTTCTCCTGCTTGTCTTGGGTGCGCTTCAGCCTCCCTGTTGTTCGAAAGCAGGGGTGAATCGAATACAAACTGACGCTCAGGAGATATCAGAAAGGTAGAAAGAAAACAGCTGTATTGTAATTATGCTGACCTGCAGGCCCACCTCTCGGGGCGCCACATCTTCACAACTGGTCGTAATAATTGGCAGACAGTGCCAGACACAGGCTAAAATGTACCTTCAGGAAACAGCAACCCAAATCCGCAGACTTCATATGGCAACTATATGCGGCTAATCCGCTGATTGTCATCAAAGCTCGAAAAATAAACCAGGACCCAGGATCAACACCTACGTACCAGTGCTGGACTCAATGTCGAAGATCCTGTTCTATTTTTTGGAAGAACCCCGGAAGTGGGTGAACAAGGAAATCAGATTCTTTGGTGCCAAAACCCTCTAACAGATCGGGCGCACCGTAGTCATGCTCAATTCTATCCTCATCCAACGGTCCAATGCGAGTCATTTCGAGAATATGGATAGAAACTTTGGACAGATCCTCACCGAGTCCAAATGAAACTCCATTTTTTGACATCGGAAGAGGACCCTGGTGATAAACCTAAATATAAGTACAAGTAAAATGGAAATTTTCGTGAATATATGCGTACCTCCACAATTTCACATACTAAACCTTGTGATGTCCAAGCCGTATGGGAGTGAAAGCTAATTGGAGCTAGCTTATCGAGACAGATCCCTTTCGCAACCTCAAAAGGAGTCGCGACTCGCGTCTCCGAACGCGTAACAAGTCACGGGATATGCACGCGATGTGACGAGTTGAAACCCGCGTCGCGTATTGTCACGCCATTTTGGCTTTCATCTGTATCTTGACGTGCTATATCGAGCACAATCTTCACATAAATTTACCCTGAATTCATATAGACAAATGGCACCTGCATGGCCGAAGGTAGTTGGTAAGTAAATCATTGTGCAACATTATGAACAGCCCATCTCACGATGACCTCTTAGGTTATGAACTTGTCCAACAGATCGGTGGTGGTGGATTCTCAAAGTAGGTACTATACGATTCCTCGTATGACTATTAGAGACAAAACGAAGCGAGAACCACTTACGATCTCTGAACTTACCTAATTGTCCCTTGCGTTTACAGTGTATTTCGTGCTGTACATATCGAAGACCATCGGGTGGCCGCATGCAAAGTCATCATGCTCACTGAACAGTCAACAGAAAAGGAACGAAAGACCATTGAGAAAGAGATACGTGTGCACTCAGCACTGAAGCACGAGAACGTTTTGGAATTCATCAGCGCTGTGGTTGTCGAACTCAAACATAAACACCAGTATATACCCGGGATCTACATGCTTTTGGAGCTGGCGGCTGGTGGAGACCTCTTTGATAAGATAGGTAAGACAAAGATTTTTTCTTGTTGAGTGGTTTACCAATTTCAGAACAGCTCCAGATGTTGGAGTAGGGGATGAAGTTGCCCATTACTACTTCGGTCAACTTATATCGGGAATGGTAAGCGGGCTAAATGATTCTGAGTTCACTTATCTCAATATCTCTAGGATTATATACATGCTCAGGGCGTATGCCACCGCGATCTCAAACCAGAAAACCTATTGTTGGATGTTGCAGGGACATTAAAAATCTCCGATTTCGGTTTGTCAGCAGTGTTCAAGCTAAAAGAATCAGGCAGAACGCGGCCCCTCACTGAAAGATGTGGAAGTCTACCATACGTTGCGCCAGAGGTGGGCTTTGTCTAATGTTTTTGACAATTCTGACATGTGATTTGCTGCTCTTAGCTGAATAGTGACGAACCGTACCAGGCCGAGCCCATCGATGTATGGGGGATCGGAGTGATCTTGTTCACTTTACTAGCTGGGAGTATGCTATGTTGTTCGGCACCGCTTGACTTCTTCTGATCCGTGATTCAGACACACCCTGGGATGAACCTACAAAGCATAGCCCAGAATTCCGTCGATATGTATCTGGTGCAATATTCCAGGAAGCACCATGGAATCGATTGGGTTCTGATGCACTGTGTATGTCGTTGAACTCAAAATTATATTAAGATGGAGCTAACACTGCGCATCCAATAAGCACTCATCCGGGGAATGCTCACCGTAGATCCCAATGAACGATTGACACTTGCGGACGTGTTTCAGCACCCGTGGTGTTTAAGGTACTATGATTATCTAGGCATTCAATGGAAGAAAGTTGACCGATACCTCCTAGGCCAAGTCAGCTAGCAAATGCGGGGCCGGGCGCCCTTGCAGATAAATTGACAGAGTCACTCAGAGTCAACGGAGATCTCGGGCTGGTATCTCCGAATCTTGCTGCGTAAGTTACATGTGACTTTACTTTGATCCTTGTTGACCCTTCGTGAAGGGAAGATGAGGACGAGATTATGTCCTCAGAATTGCATAATACACAATTCACCCAGTCACTAATGCTCTTTGTAAGTTTTGAGTGGCGTCAGGAAAAACATATGTATGTTAAGTTTTTCGGGTTTAGTCTCAAACACAATCGGGTGTGAGATATACCCCGCACCTCACGCGATTTTATGCGGCACTCGGACCTACGTTGCTTATGCCCCTCATCCAAGAGAGCTTGGAAGGTTTGAACGTCAGATGCAAAGCGGCACCGCCACGAGAAGGCCAAGGTCAAGAAGGTCCTCTGCGATTGCGAATCGGAGGGTATGACCGCAGAAAGATAATGTTTAAGGGATGGGTAGACGTTGAGAAATTTAGCTACCGGGGTGCACATGGCAGTTTCTGTGTCATGCAACGCGACGTGGTATGGTTTCCAGGAACACTTTCATTCATTCAATCCCTCAAACTGATGCATTATATAGGGGAATCCGATATCGTGGCGGCAACTGTGGAAAGCTCTGATTATCTCAGATGCGGTAGATCCTCATGTGCTTCGCAAGTCATCATAATTATCTTAGAGTGTTACCATGTCCATGTATTTCAGTCTTGTATATACCGAAAATACCCACTATTTATAATGATATCCCTATATCTATGGGACTTTTGCTTTGAAAACATATATGCTATCGGTTTCTAACAAAACTCGCAGCTGGTCCGTTGCGTCTCATGACGCCGATATTAGCTAAGGGGAAAGTCAGAATTGACAAGATAGTTTTGAATACTAAATTAAAATTACCTGGCCTTCGTTCCCAACCTCTTGTTCTCGTCTTTCCACCTTTCAAGCCTAAACTTCGATCCACAAATTTTTTAGCTTTGGTGTGAGGTATCATCCCAATAGCGGACGGAGGGCCCCCTTGTTTCAAAATTCGAATAGCCCGCCCTCTAAGTGGAGGAAAATATGATCAACTTCATTCATGGGTTAGATTGTGATCACTCACCCAATGATGACGTCCTTGGGCAGTGCGGTGCTTCGAACCCGTTTTCTTGATCGGACATTGTTTCCGTCTTCTTTGGCTTTTCGTTTAGATGCCGCCTTGGAAGTTTGAGAGTTGAAGGCCGATGAGAAGAGGTGGTCTGGTAAGTGGTTTGGATGCGTCTTGATTTTCGTCGCGGAATGAGACGACTCAGCGTCACTGGAATTCATATCCTCATCATCACTGTTATCTGAACTTTCTTGAATTCCCTTGAACTCTTCCTCCTCGTCATAATCATCACTATCCTCTTCATCATCCTCACTGACATTTTCATCATCTTGGCCATCTTCGTCACTGCCACCTTCTTCACTTTCATCATCATCGTCCATCTCCATTTGTGCCTCCTCCATAGCCCTCTCCATCCTAGCCACAAGGTCTGGGTCATCGCCCTGGGCCTCTTTCTTTCTTCTTTTGCTATTTTCGGCTTGCTCCTTCAATTTCCGATCTCGCTCCTTGTTTCGCGCCCGTTTCTTGTCCCGTTCCGCTATTTGGATTTTCTTCAATTCATCATCACGCGCCTTGATGTGTTGTCTGGATTGTGTCAGTGAGACGCTTTCAGGTGCATCATCTTCGTCGCTTGAAACTACGTCTGCATTGCGAGGAGCCATTGGACTTGCCTAGGTAAAGAAAAATGCCAACAGAAACAACTTTGATAAGTCAAATTATGTAATAACATCAAAATCAATGGGTCCTGATTTCGTGTCATCTCGACGCCCGTGGGCTCCTTCTAGCAAGGTTGATAAGATCTCATTTTACTACGAAACAGCAGCAGAACGTTCACCCGAAATAGACTGCTCGGAAATTTGCCATTCTGGAACCACCCTCTCAACCTTTATCAAGTCAGGCAAAGCTTCCCGAGCCTTTGGCATTACGAAGGAGTGACTCATACTGCCCAGCCAAAAACCCCAGGATATACAAGAAATCTTTCACTTTGCAGGAGGCAGCCTGAGAAAACGGCACCCACCGGAAGTGGCTATGACGTGGGCGCTATCGTCAACTGTATCAATTATGATGGCGGACTTGGTATGCGCAGTAACCGTTCAGGGACCCTAGGTCAGATCCAGAGGTGATTCATGCGCCCCTACGAATTAATGCAACCTGTTTGACCATACGATGCTGTGCATTGGTATTGCGGGGCAAATCGGCCATAATTCTTTGTCGATTAGTACCACTCACAGATAACTCTATCCAAATAACTTGCTTTGTGAATACGATTCTTCTTCAAAGCTTCTCGGATTGAGTTTCAGGAAGCAATGCAGCATACCTGACCCCTCCGAACCAACTCCAAGTCCTCCGGAGTGCTTCACCTCTTCAAAACCCGTCACGTGGCGCGGAGTCATTTCCCTTGTGCTGTTTTTGGCTCCCGCCCGAATTCGGCGCTCAAATTCGATCATACCTGATCCATGGCAATGGAAATTATGGAATCATAAACACATCTGGCCCCCTGTCCGTGCTGAATATATGCAGCCGTCGTCGCAGCTTTCGGGAACCGAAGCCGCCTGTATTCTCAAGGTGATGACGACCGGCCAGACTTAGTGCTGTAAAGTTCGTTCCAATCGGACCTTATTCTGTCGGCAACGAAGAAGTACTTGCATCATCAAGTAATTACCTCCCAAGAGTTGGACCCCTGGTATCGATGACCGGAGACGCCGGTTTTACAGTGCCACGAATAACCCAGCTTTTCCCCTCGACATTAGAGGAGATGTAATGCCTATCTTTGTTTCCTGTCTTTCGGTTAAACGTCCGAAGATTGTTGCCTGTTTATCAGTTTAGCAAAATCTTGTTTCCTATAAAGCACTGCTCTTGGGTCTCGTTTTCTACGGCCTTTTAGCCTCCCGCACCCAAACTCGACCGCGATGTTTACACTACCCAATATCAATTCAATGGTCGACCTTGTTGCCTATTTGCTTACAATATTCCTTATCTTTCATACTTCAAAATTATTTTATCAGTATCTGTTCCGCCGTTCTAATTTTCATGATATTCCTGGTCCCCCCTCTCAGTCATGGTTCACAGGTGAGTCTATTTTCCCCCCTAAAACTTTAGGACGTCAGTCATAACCTTGTGCTTTGTAGGTAATCTAGGCCAACTTTTTACTGCCAAGGGTTTGCCATATCACTTGGAACTTCCTGAACGTTTCGGGGGGATGGTCAAGGTTCACGGATTCTTCGGGGTGAATTTTTCCGAATTCATACTCATGTTCTGGATAATTAACCAGAATTAGGATGAACAACTATACGTTTCCGACCCGCACGCGTTACAGAGCATTGTGGTCAAAGATCAAGACGCATTTGAAGAAACGGCTGTCTTTATTGAGTTAGTCTTCTATCGTTCTTCCGGTCCGGCATTTTTCATCTCACATATGTCTTTAGAACGAATAAAGCCATTTTTGGCCCGGGCCTTGTGGCGACAATTGGTGAGCTTCTTCTGGCTCGTGTGCAACTTCCCAATCCTCACAAATGAATAGGCGACCACCATAAGAGGCAGCGAAAAATAGTAAACCCCGTGTTCTCCGTAGCTCAACTTCGTCACCTCACACCAGTAATATACGAGGTTGCTGATAAGGCAAGTATTTCATTTCAATAATTCAAGCACGCCACCAGATCATCTTATCTTTCCCACAGCTTACCTCTGTTCTAAATCGGGAGACTAATATCTACAAATCCGAGACGGGTGAGACGGTCTTGGACATGTCAGAGTGGATGTCGCGCGTCGCACTGGAAACCGTCGGTCAAACTATCCTGGGATATTCATTTGATCCTCTTGACTCACCTCATAACAACCCTTATACGTCTGCGGTGAAAGAACTAATGTATGTGTTTCCATTCCGACCAAAGCGATGTTATTGGTGTCTGATAAATGATTAGTCCCACTATCTTTTCACTTTCCATGGTTAGACAATTCGCACCATTTTTGTCAAAACTTGGATCCCCCTCCTTCCGCCGAAAGCTCGTAGAATGGACACCAAATCGAGCTATTCAAAAAGTCAAAAATATGTCGGATGTGATGCACGAAACGGCCCAAGATATCTTGCGACAAAAGCGGGAAACAATACTTCGCGAACTTGCAACCGGCTCTTCCGAGTCTTCCCCAGCCAAAGATATTATCAGTGTGCTGCGTAAGCTACCCGTTGTTCCTGATTTGCCTCTTTCTGACATGTTTCCCCTGGTTATATTTAGTTCTTGCTAATGACCAGGCCGCAGCTGACAACAAACTTAGCGAGTCAGAATTAACTGGCCAAATGACGTGCGCCCTCTTGTGACCAAGGCTACTGCGATACTAACAGGTTCATTTCCAGTGTTCTAATATTTGGAGCGCAAGATACGACATCGTCAGCAATGTCCCGTATCCTACACGTACTCTCGATCAATCCAACCATTCAGGAAAAGGTTCGAAATGAAGTCCGGTCCATGCTCCGAACTAAGCGGGCCGAGGGAGACTTATCTGGACAATTGACCTATGACGAAATCATGGCACTACCATGGCTTGATGCCGTCATCAAGGAGACTCTCCGGCTGTAAGGATGTTTCATCCCCGGTATGACACTATGCTGACATTATCATTTTGTTTTCAGCTACCCGCCGGTACCCTTCGTCCGCCGCACGTATGTGACTCTTATCCTTATCGTTGCTCGTACTGATACAGACCACTCAGTGCTACCAAAGAAAGGACGATACCGTACTCCACCACAAGCGATGGCGAAAACATGACAACTGTCACGATACCCGTCGGAACAACTCTATTTATTGCCATCGCTGGAAGTAATCGGCTCGAGTCAGTTTGGGGACCAGACGCCAAGGAGTGGAAACCAGAGCGTTGGCTCGGGGCTGATCCTTACAAAGGGCTTCGTCTGCCCGGAATCTATTCAGGAATGTCAGTATAAGTCCAAATATAAAAAAATTCGCTCCGTTCTTACTAATCTTATCCGATATCACAGGATGTCATTCCTTGGTGGCGGAAGGGCTTGCATGTGAGTTTCATACTACTGTGGGAAAAAGAAAATGTCTTTACTAATGTTCATACAGCGGCTATAAATTCGCTCAAGTCGAAATGAGTGAGAATCTTCATCTCTAACAGCCAACGCAGGACCTAACGAAAAATCTCACTAGAAATTCTACTTGCAACATTGCTCAATAGATTTGAATTCTCCTCAACTGATGATCGCATTGTTTGGAACTTGTCACAAATCATTTCGCCTTCGATACAGACGTCTCTGACTTCTGGGACCGGGGACATTGAAGTCCAGGAGAAGAAGGGCCTCCCATTGGTCGTCACAGTCCGCGAGGACTGATATCTGAGAACCGACGTCACTCACTCATGCCGTAGAAATGCCGCCACTCACTCGGCCGAAGTTACGTTAAATAAATTGTAACACTATACTTTACATTCGGGGACATCCGTATTTTTCCCGGCCTGCCTCTTAGACTACCATTTAATTACCAGTTACCATTCATTTGTATACCTAATCCGCCCATCTTCTGTAGTCATACGTTATAATTGTAGAATAATCGCAGTCTATCATTTCTCATCTTGTCGCGCAACATTAAACACTATAACGGAAAATATTTGTGTTTCTTACCTGTTCACGGTAATTATTGGCATACGGGCCGTGATTGGCTACGTAGAATTGACTCCAATTCTCGATCGAGGCTCGAGAGTCCCTTTCGGATAAGTTTATCTATATCCATCTCAGCTTCGATACACACGCTTTTATTTACTCAACCCAAATTCGGAGCAGCGTGTCCTTTACGTTCTACCACACATGGGGTCACCTCGGTCATCGTTAAGTAAGTTGAGCCTCCCGTCTGCGTGAAACAATCATATATTTACACTGCTAAAGGTCCTCGCGATCTCGGCGCACACAGTCGGTGAAGTCTTAATCTCCTTCGATCCCGCGTCGACAATCATAAAGATTAAGGATCGAGGTTGAGGTCATCAGCCCTGAAGTTGATCTGTATTACTGAATTAACAGGACACCGGCGCTGTCAGGCTGATAATGCTAGTATGGTGATAAACAGTACGGCCAAAATATTTTGGGGGTTGTAACCACGCGTTGGTTGCACGTTGGTTTGTTCTTCAGCTTCTTGACTCTCAACCCTTAATGCTATAGGTAGGTTAGTAACAACCGTGTGGAAATTTACAAATGTAATCCGGATGTCCATTAGCTAAGTAGTCTCTGATCACTGGCGGGATTGAGAGAATTGGAGTTATCTGAGCAATGGTGACGCTACAAATTTCTTCAGTCAATTGATTCTTTCGCAAGTTTTCTTTCAAGCGAAACCTGTGAACTTGAACTTTGAACTAGCGAGGCGAAGCATGGAAACAGCACGCCAAGAAGACCCGTATTTAGGGTTAGGGTTGGGCGGCTAAGACCACGTTTTGATAATGTTGATGTTATATTTGCAACGTGCATCAGGCACCTTTTCTTTACGATCACAATCACCTTTTCTTCCTCCCTTCACACCACACACAGTTTATAGCAATTGACGGCGTGCCATGGAGGCTTGAGCTGCCGAGGTCCAAAGGGCCCTCCCCTTCTCAAGCACCTTTGTCCATTTCCAGGCCATTTGACCGACTTATATCATCGGAAGAACGTCAACACGAACCATCCGAACAATAACTAAACACAGGGCCTCCACCAGGGCCTCATGGATTCTGCAGAAGAGTTACAGAATCTCGAGATAACCGCGCTAAGATCTATTTACGCAGAGGATTTCATCGAAACTCCGCCTCCCAAAGCCTGGAAGGTGTGTCGCATGACCCTTTATTCGTTCCCTCTGCATTGCCGTTAACATCTCGTGAAGGGTGCAGCTAGGTTGCCAGAGTTTATTATCAGGGTGCCGCACCCCGACCCAACGCATGCCACTAAGATAAATTTCTATCTGAACGTTAAGTGGGTTCCACTCCCCGTCCAACCCAGGTTGGAGTTATATAAATCTGTGGTCTCCTGTAGATTTCCCAAGACCTATCCCTCCCTTGCATGCCCCACGTTTACGATTCAGAAGCCTATTGAAGGCTTAAATAACGACCAAGTTACGAAGTTATCACACGCAATTGTCTCAGAGGCTCAGAAGTGTCGTGGGTCGGAGATGGTTTTTCAGGTGTGTAAAGTTATATCATGGTTAGCATTTACCCTTTGAACATGGAGTATGTTCAGATTGTCACTTTTTGTCAAGACTGGCTGGCCAGTCACGTAAAACCACTAGTAGAAGCCGTCGGCTCCTTAGCGCTTCAAATGAACCAACGAGCAATGGATGAGGAAAAGGTTTATTTCAGCGTCTAGACTTGTATCATTAACTTTCTTACCGATAATTTCAGGCCCGCCAACGACGAGCTGCGGAGGAGGCGGAGCGGGAGCAGGAAAGAGCGACAAAGTTGGCTCTGGAGCGGGAAGAACAGTTCAAAGAAGAAGCTATGAGGCAGTTACTAGCGAGAGAACAACAATACAAAGCGCGAAAACGTGCAAACTCGGAGGCAACTGAAATGCCTATTTCAAGTGATACGATGACGGAGACATTTGCTCAAGAGGTCAACATCAATGGGGTTTCGTTCAACACGGTGAAGCTATTTCATCCCCGATCAGGTTCGTTCACCATAGTCGACCGTCGATCCCCCATCTGATCTCTCGCAGAATCGTTGGGAACGGTCTATCTGGCTGATCCCATCTGCGATGATGTCAACACCACACTGCCATTGGAGCTATTCGTCGTGACTTTTCAGTCGCACTATTATACGACGACTCAAGGTTTGGTTTTATCCTGAAGTCCTCTCACCTTACTGATTCTTTGTTAGGGCGGAAAAAACTGAAACAAGTCGAGGCTGAAATCCAACGATTGACTGCCATACGCCATCCTAACCATTCAACTGTTTTCGCCGTCAAACTCACCCAGCCGAATTCCAGCGGCCCATCTCAGCTTATGGTTCTCTCCGAGCAAGCCCCAGCACTTACATTACACGATGTTCTAGAGGACTGTGATTCATTGAGAGAAGAGCGAGCTTCTGTAGGTGCACTGTGTCATCACATACTCCGTATGAGCTGAAATATGTTGTTCAGGATTACCTCGGTCAAATTTTAGCAGGGTTGAATGCAATTCATGCCGCGGATCTCGTCCATCGAGGTAAGTTTAGGTGATTCTTCATATGTTCATATTAAATCTCAAATTGTAATGCAGGTATTACAGCACGCTGTATCGGCCTAGCATCTCGCGACCACCCGACCCAATCGAAGCTGATTAAGCTTGGAAGGGTTGGCTTTCCCACACGCCTCCTCGACTTACATCGTTCCAACCCATTTGGCACCAATTTACCTGCAAGCATCGAAGAATCACAATTGTCAGATGAATGGTGTGTTCATCATATCCCTGAAGGGTCTTTGATATCTTTTTTGTAGATTGAATTGCATCTTCACAGGTTGTCTCGGGACGTCAAGAATGAATCTTCTCTGCTGTACACCCGCCAGCGTGACATTCATTCAGTGGGCATTGTACTTCTCCAAATGCTAATGGGATTGGACGTGACCGAGAAATTTTCCAACATTCACACGGCCCTGCAGTCCTGTAAGCATCGTGTCTTTTCTTCTTTTTAC
Organism: Collybia sordida; assembly: GCA_037014335.1. NCBI lineage: Eukaryota > Fungi > Basidiomycota > Agaricomycetes > Agaricales > Clitocybaceae > Collybia > Collybia sordida. The sequence goes on from JAYKXK010000002.1 coordinate 626,578, forward strand.
TCTGGCCCTATGTTTCTGACACGGCCCGACTATTCTCGTGTAGCCTCCGTGTCTCCTGTTCTAGCACGCCATGCAACTTCCATGCTGGTCCCGTCACGTAAGAGTCATGTTTCGTGCTTGACCCTGTTGGGTGACCTCGCGGAAACTTCACATCAATTGACCGCCACACGAGCGCCCGCGATCCCCATGTCCGCGGATCCAAGAACACCAAGGCCAGTAAAGGAAGGTGGATCGCCTGATTTAGGATATTTCAGAGCTCCACCGAGGCAGTGGCAGACAAGTCGGTGGAAGGAAGATTGGGAAGAACTTGAACTTTTGGGAAAGGGCGCGTTTGGGTCGGTAGTCAAGGCCCGAAATAAAATTGATTCGAGGATCTACGCGGGTATGATTGGTTGTTTCCTTGACTTAACCGAGTTTGAACTGAACTTCTTCGTTCTTGTAGTCAAGAAGGTCCGGCTAAAAACAGCTGGAAGTGATGTCAAGATTTTCCGAGAGGTTAACGCGTTGAGCCGGCTCTCTCATCGATTTATTGTGCGATATTTCACCACATGGGTCGAGACATCCGACGAACCCAACTCCACCGCTGCCTCTGATGATTCCGAGGCCGAATCAGGGACGGAATACGGGATGACATCTGTCCCCGATTCCAGCGAACGCTACCTCCCAACTAACGGGGGTGTCAATATCAACTTCAAAGAGATGGACGAACTGGATCGTAAATCATCATACTCCCAGTCTTCTTTTCCAAGTATTCACTTTGGACGGTCAACATCACCGGGAACTGAAACGGAGGGCGACTCCTCGAGTGGAAGTGATGATGATTTTGTGAATTTGTTCACGCCTGGTTCAGGATCGAATCGGACTTCGTCGGAACCACCAATGACGCCCCAACCAACGGTATCCAGAACGCTATACATTCAGATGGTGTGTCCAACCTCTTTTCTTTGGGTAAACTAACTGATTGCCGCCCTAAGGAATTTGTGGAGCGGCAGACACTAAAAGAGGTGAGAATACCTTGGTCATTTAGGCGATTTATCTAATAAGTCCGATAGAGGGTTGACGAAGGGATTTCAGAGGACGAAGCGTGGAGGCTGTTCCAGCAGATTGTGGATGCTCTCGCGCATATGTCTACTCTGTCCATTTTGCATAGAGATATCAAACTTACGAATATTTTTATTGGTAAGAACGAAGTGGTGTTAGTTCACAGCAAACTAATTAAAAACCTGGTAGATGTCAAGGGCGACTGTAAAGGTATGTATTATGCTTCTTGTCCCTTCTAGTTTGTTAATCCCTGTATTTAGTGGGTGATTTTGGACTCGCAACATCAAGCCTTGCTGCTGTCGATCCCTCGGATGTGTCTCCTCATGTGGTTGCAATGGAAGCTGACATGACGTTGGGTAAACATCTTTATTTTTGCTGCTCGAGGATTTTGTTCACTCTCAAATTTCCAGAGGTGGGAACGAGGTTGTACATCGCTCCTGAGGTCCAGTCTAGAAAACGTGGCCCCCGTAATCACACTAAGGCCGATATGTACAGTCTTGGGGTATGACTCTTCTATCTTTTCTATCTAACAAGATTTTGATCCCATTCCAAAGATTGTATTTTTTGAAATGAACTATTCTTTTTCGACAGGCGCGGAGCGCATTGCCGTCATTGAAGACATTCGTAAGCCTGGGATATTTTTCCCTCCAGGATGGGATCCACACCGTAACAGGCAACGAGAAAGTATGTATGAATATTGTTTGCGCTCTCCTAGACTTACCGTCGATCGTGGCAGTCATTACATGGCTACTCCAGCACAACCCAGACGACCGCCCAACAGCGGTTGAATTATCTCAGAGCCCTCTCCTGCCTGTCAGACTCGAGGATGAATACTTCAAAGGCGCTCTCAACTTGATGAGTATGTCTCTTACCGCATTACTGTTGACATTATAATCTCACATGTGATTTTAAAGCCAAACCCGATTCTCCTCATCATCAAGCAGTCCTTTCTTCGCTTTTCAGCCAACCTCCGAGACCGAATCGCGGTTTCATTTATGACCTCGAGGCTGACATGCCCGAGCATGCGGCATTGAACGATAATGTCCAAGAACGCCTTGCCTCCATCTTCCGCCTTCATGGCGCGGTCGACATGGAGCCTCCATTACTTATGCCGTTAATGGAATCCAACGACGAAAACCACCAGGCTACCTTCATAGATCGACACGGCGATGTTGTATCTCTTCCAGATAATATTCTCGTGCCATTCGCTCGGCTTGCAGCACGCGGAAACCATAGGCGTATAAAGCGATACCACATTGCGAATGTCTATCGGCCGAAGTACGTCTTTAATATCTCGTAACGACTCCCGGCTAATGAACAAATTTGCGTTGAAAGCCCCGTCGCTGGTCACCCAAAAATCCAAAAAGCTGCTGTATTTGATATCATTACACCAGACTTGATGTCAGGTCCCATAGCAGCAGGAGCCGAACTGATTGCCCTTGCCAATGACTGTCTCAATAGTTTCCCAAACTTGGCTTCCAATTATAATATTCATATCTCTCATTCAAATAGTATGTATTATTCTCCCTTCATATCTCGTATCGCCCCTCACTCTCCATAAAAATAGTCGTCGACCTAGTCCTATGTCGGCTCCCCGCAGGGCAACAAAGCGCTGTTACCGACATCGTTAGTCAAACGAAGACCTCGTTGTCTCAAAAGCGTGCTCTTTTGCTGAAAAGAGGTCTTTTGCGAAGTACCGCTGACGAACTCGAAACCTTGGGTGAAATTGGTAAGTTTCCATTGGTATACTATGTTGCCTAGTTGCTTACCAGCCGTAGATGAGGACATTGATGCCCTCATCTCGAGGCTCGAAAAGACATCACCTTCCTTAGTCGGCCTTCTTCAGCCTGCAGTGGATGAACTTAAAAAGACTGTCCAATTCGCTAACGCGACAGGGGTGAACCGCCCAATCTTATTCCATCCTCTAATGCTGGGGAGTCATCATGGCCACTTTAAAGGCGGGATCCTTATTGAAGTCGTTCGAAGAAACAAAAGGATGGACGTTCTCGCGGCAGGTGGCAGGTGCGTCATTCACATTCTGACACAACTTTGAGCTGACACCTTTGTATAGATATGACAACTTGATCGCCCGTCACTCTCCTAAATCCCAGACAGACTCTATTTGTGCTATGGGGATCCAGATTGCTGTTGAGAAGATAACTGTTGCATTGGCATCTTTCCAGAGTTCATCAGTCAAGGCACTTGTCAAAGAAGAACGCTCATTTGGTTTTTGGAGTCCCAGGAGATGCGATGTGTACGTTGTATCTTACCATCCAGGATATTTGCAAGACCGTTTGGAAATTGTATCCTATCTCTGGCAGCATAATATCAGTGCTGATCTTATGTATGAGTCGGGTTTGCCTGACTCTGATCATGAAAGCCACATTGACCTCTGTGCGCGGGAAGGGATATTGTAAGTTTGGAAGCATGGATCCCTGTTACCCGATCTCATTCTTCTCTCGCTAGGTTCACTGTTTATCCACGACCCCGCACGAGCCGTCGCGATCAGCATGCGTTTAAAGTCAAGAGTATCCTGAAAGGTACAGAATATGAAAGTACGCGAGATTATCTTTGAGTTTTCTGTTGAACGTTTCTCATCGTATACAGTTTCACGACAGGAGCTCGTAGGATGGCTACAAACGCAGATCGCAGAACAGAAGCGAGTTGATATTGCAACATCTGGCGCTCCAATCATATCGGATACGGTTCAACACCCACTCCCTACAAGAGACCCAAGTTCTTCGTCCGATATGTTGCAGTTGCTCTTACCAACAGATACCAAAAAACAGAGGAAACAAGTGAAATCACTCTTCCTTGACCGAGGTAGGAACCACAACTAACTACTCTGACAATCATCAAACTTACGGTCCTTCCCTGATAGCTTTCGAAAAGAGTGTTCAGTTCAAATCGGCAGTCCAAACGGGCTTGCCAACTCTCGCAGTCGACGTACCCCCTGCTGTTTTCGACGCTATGACAAAGAGTTCCGCATGGATCACGGACGAAGATGCTTGGAGGCTTATCGTCGCCACATTCCCTGCTCAACAAACAGCTTACGCACAACAACTCCGCGAAGCCGCTATCAAACGAAAGGCCGAGGGCCACCCTTACATTCTTCTTTTCGCTGTTCGCGAAGAACGCGTCCAAATTGTCACTCTGACTTAATGTATCGCTCCTAGATATATGTTAAAATATCTATGTAGATTATGTATTGTTCCTCTTACCTTTCCTCTCACCACGGTTTGTTTCAGCACCACCCAATAACATAATATGCATATTCCACCTGACCCATACCGTTTTCCGCCTCACAGACGATTGTTTCCTTACTCCAGATGCCCAGAGTTGATTTAGCCATGTCCCGGTTGGGGAAGACCGCCTCAATTGTGCTCGATTCAGAACTATGCGTCCGACGAAGAGGTATGACTAGATGGAATGCCGGTTCAGGAAGTAGACCATCCGGTTTTCGGAGTAGGTAGTGAAGGCAGGCTTTGATCCACACGGCGTGCTGGCTTTCGTAGATAATATCTGCTCCTAAAATGATATCGAACGGTTCGTCGAGGGGGTAGCTATGTTTGGGTTCGTGAGGGAAGGAAGACCAGTCCAGATTGTGAGTTGATATATGGATGGATTGTGATGTCTCCGACGGAAAATTGGAACGGACATTGGCCTGAAGGTTCGTCATTACAGACGGGTAGTAATCAGTAGCAATTATAGTGACGCCCGAGTTGTCCGCAAGAGTTTCAAACAGTTTACCAACGACTAAACTAACCAAACCAGTCCCCGCTCCAAGCTCGAGGATTCGCAAGCCATTAGATTTAGGGTGCAGGAAACCAAATCGTTCAGGAAAGTTCGCGATATCTTCTGCTAGAACACAGGCACCTCCCCACGTCTGCGCTCCGACGCTTCCGTAATCGCGGTTATCCAATGGAACATCTGTTAGATTGACTTTCAGCGTTTCGTGCCTTCCGCCATTCGTCTCAAAGACGAAGTTGCGAAGGATAACACCAGCGGCTGCGGTCCCAGAGCAGATCGCCAAAAGGGCAGCCGCATCCTGTAATAAATTTTCTGCGCCGTCCTTGTCACTCCAAGACTCGGCTTGCGATATCAGAGCCGTCAACCATTTGATCGCGTAAGACCTCTCAAACGTATCCGATCGCAATTCATCAAGCTCGTTATCACGAACAGATCCCCTCGCATTCGTCTTTGAGTTTGGGCGATACCGGCGAGAGCCACGAACCTCAGGGTTATAGATGAGGCGCAGAAACTTTAGTGCATCTGTTAGATCTTTCAGAGGGTGTGTTGCTATATGTCGGATTGACGGGAGATGTGAAGTTGGTGGTGGCAAAGCCATGCTAATCGTGAAAACTTGATTTGTGGTCCCAAGCTTCTATGAGAAATCTTCGAATCTACGGCTGGGAATTTTGTACTCACATCGTCGAGAATGTCATGAGGCTGCGAGACTCGAGTCAAGAAGAAAATATAATCTTATCGAGATTTCTGTTCCCACGCTCGAAATATAAGGCACGGCCTGGGTACGTTCAATGCCTGCATCTTATCACTTGGCTTCAACGCTCAACGTCCATCTGAATTTACTCTCTAACATGCCAACCATCACTCCAAGAAGTAAGGTCCTAGTTTCTGGGGCCAACGGGTATATTGCGATCTGGGTCGTACGCACTCTCCTTGAACGGCGTTATGCGGTACGTGGAACGGTCCGTTCTGCCGAGAAAGGACGCTTCCTATCAGAATTATTCAAATCGTATGGCGATCTGTTTGAAGTGGCCATCGTAGAAGATATCACAAAGGTAGGCCTTAATGGCGCGTTTGGAAGTAATCTTGAATATTCATGGACGATTTAGGATGGTGCTTTCGATGAGGCTGTGAAAGGTGTCGATGCAATTGAACATCTCGCATCACCATTCCATTTGAAAGCGGACGACCCTCAAGGTGAAGTGCAGATGGACATTGTAGTTTTGAATTTGTTACGTGCTAATGCGCTTCACCAGAGATCATCGAGCCTGCCGTGAAAGGGACACTAGGAATATTACACAGTGTTCTCAAGAATGGGTAGGTGCTGATGTCGTTTGTGTGAAACAAATTCACCCGAGGAACGCAGAACAGGAATCAAACGAGTAGTAGTGACGTCTTCGTGTGCTGCAGTACTCACTATCTCTAAAGAGCCAAGAGTATTTACTGAAGCGAACTGGAACGAACAAGCCCCTAAGGAGGTAGAAGAGAAAGGTAGAGACGCATTGGGGATTACAAAATATCGTGCCTCCAAGACATTGGCTGAGCGAGGTAAGTTAGCGATTGTGGGGTTTGCCATTGTCATCATATTCCATACAGCTGCTTGGGACTTCTACGAGAAAAATAAAGGCAAGATCGGTTGGGATCTAGTTGTTATCAACCCCCCTTTTGTGAGTATCTTCGTTTCCGAATCTACCATGGGACTGATGTACCGATTAGGTTTTTGGGGTAGGTCTAAGCATTACGTCTCCAAAATGAGCACTAAAATCCCTCCTGGTAGCCCGCGATCCACGATGTCCCCACAGTTGATGCCTTGAGCGCGTCTTCTCATCAATTTTATGATGCCGTTCTGGTCGAAGGCACTAAGACAAAAGAGGCACTCGCTACGGAAGGCTCCTGTTGGGTGGACGTGCGCGATCTCGCCGAAGGACACGTTAGAGCGTTGGAAAAAGAAGCAGCAGCAGGAGAAAGGATTATCATCTCAGCTGGTAAATGACTCCAATCTGCCAAAACGAGCGCTAGAATTCTTACAATTGAATCATCCAGGACCATACGTCTGGCAAGAATGGGGTAAGGTAGTAATGGTTGCATTGGAGAGTGTACTAACGAATTTCATAGTTGATGTGGCAAATGCACTTTCTCCATCTCCTATCCCATCACACAACCCTTTGCCACGCGGAAACCCGGGAGGAGGAGAGAATGCTGTATATCCAATTCGGTATGATACGGCACGGGAGGCAAGAATCCTCGGTCTCAATTATCGGTCAAAGGAGGAGACAACTAGAGACACTCTGGCCGATTTTGAGGCTCGAGGGTTGTAGAGCGTTGGGTTGTCAGAGAATTAAGGAATATACGGGGAAAGAAAGCTATTCTTATAGTATAACAATTGAAATTACGCTGTAGATATGACAGGTTGTTTTGGAACACGTAAATTGGTCCACACTGCCTTATTTACCACCACGAGCTGCTGTATAGTCAGGTGCACCCAAAAGGTTAGCTACGACAGCTGCACTGTCTTGATTTCGTTTTAGTCGTTCGTATAGAGCTTGGATTGACTGGTTTGTTTCCACAAGCATTTGCTGCTCTGTTGGAGGAATAACTGATCCCTGTGGTCCGGTCGGAGGCAGTAGAGGAAGAGCTCCCACTCCGGAATTACGTAGCAGGTTGGATATCATTTGAAGCATTTGTTTCAATGCATTGAGGTTAGCTGACGAGGCAGGGTTTATGAATGAGATCAATCACCGTTAGTTGTGGGTCATACCTTCGGTCTGCGCTGGATTATCTCCTGTGTGATATGCATTCTGGCTAGGGGGGATGATATCATCAACGATACGACAGAGCCGGTAAGTGTCGTTACACACATGCCTGTCAGGGTATTTCGAGCAAGATTCTGAAGTTGTACCACGTTATCTCTGATGAGAAATATATGCTGTTTGAAGACTTCAGGAGAATTTGGATCACCTCCTTGATGAAGGAAATGATCTTGTACTGTTTGAGGTAGGAAGGATGGCTGATTCGGAAAAGGGACGGGTCCACCAAGGGAAGGGAATGAGGAGGGAGGAGGCGCAGATGATGAAGAAGAAGCGAAATTCTGAGGAGTGGGAAGCATGATATATTACAGTTCTGAGTATTATGCTGCAGACAGGAGAGAGAGATCCTGTTTCACCTTGGGTGAAAATGGGGCGTTGCATCAAAGATAAGAATGATTTTACCAATTACAGTCCGGGTATATCGAACCTCCTATGGGCGCGGGAACTCTACTTGTTTATGCGAGCTATTTTCTTTGAACCCAGTGGAGATTATTTTTATGGCCCTTGAAGTTGAAATTTAGACTGGTGAAGTTGAAAGTAAGCTGTATCTAAGTAGAATTTTGACATATTGGCGTGATCGATATTACGTAAGTAAAGAAATACTTATAAAATTAATTGCATTGTATTAGGTAAGCTAAAATTTGCTGGCCGACGGGTGCGGCACCAGTAAATACCCGTTCTTTGCTTGAGCTTTGACGCTGCATATTATACCCTTCATTTCCTGTAGACCTTAGAGCTATGTCAATATCCATCCTACGGCCTCTCCGGGTCCTAGAACGTCATAGATGTACTCGGCCAACGAGCATATACCGTCTGATGACTACCACTCCACCACCACCTCCAAGATCGCGTTCATGGCGACCCTTTGTGACTTTATCCTCCATAGCTGCTGTATCCTTGGGAGCATATACACTTGGAGCAGTGTTTCCACCTACATCTCTCTCAATTCTCTTCCCACGGGCAGCACCCGCTCCTCCAGACCCTACATCTCCGGAGGCAATTAAATATGTAGAATCGCTAGAGTCACAGCTACAAAATCTTCCTTTGCTTCAATCGCTACGTCAAAAAGCAGATGCTAATGAATGGTACGAAGTACGGCCGTACCAGAACTATCCAGAAGAAAGGAGGGTCAACAGTTTGACCGCAGGCGCACTTCGCGGACCCGGTAAGCTGGCTATGCCTGGGTTGATTAGAGCGAAGAAGGACGAATCTGAGAGCATCGTATTTGTTCACGTTGGACGGGGATTATGCGGACATGATGGAATTATACATGGAGGACTATTGGCTACATTGTTGGATGAAACGTTAGGTAGAATTGTGAGTCACGATTCATCTCAATCGAGAAATTAACTCAAGAATCTCCAGGCCATCGTTAATTTACCAGATAAGGTTGGCGTTACAGCCAAGTTATCGTTAAACTATCGCGCCCCTACCCGGGCCGATCAGGTCTGATTTGGTCACTCCTCGAATCACTGCTCCTCTGATGTATGTTCGTAGTTCATCGTAATCAAGACATATCTTGATGAGGCCAAGGGGCGTAAGACTATGGTCTCGGGACGCATTGAAGATCTTGATGGGACAGTTTTGGTCGAAGCAACGTCCGTCCATCTTTATTCACCCTGTTGATATCCCGTACTCAACGGAAATTGTAGGGCCTTATTCGTGCAACCTCGATATGCAAAGCTGCTAAATACGGGCTTGATAAAGCAAGCGATGGGTGAACCTCCGACTTCAGACACCCCCATACATCTCGCAGATGGGGAGAACCTTCGATCCAAGACACAATAGTTTCTTGGCATACATCATTTGGTTAGACCGCCACAGGCACATTTTAATTCTCCACTTACCTCAGGAGGCCATCCTGGGATTTTTTGTTTGATAATCTATACTTAATGCGCTGGCTTAATGGCTTAGACTTTAAAGGGTCGAAATCTAACATGTGCTGAAACGGGTCTTCGATGTGGGTCATTTCGAAACAACGCCAGAATTTTATCCTGGAAACAACAGTTTTCTTTTCAAATGCACGCAACTTCATATCTGGTGTGTCATTCTTGACAAGGAGTATCAAGCACTTGAAGTTCAGTGCTATTCTTGTGTGCTTTTAGACGAAAACTGCAAGCATTAAACTCGTACCCCATTCAATCATCTTAAACCCATTTCCTGAATCGGTTACTATTCTCGTGATCTACGGCAATCATGCCACTCCAACAAGCTTTTTTGTCATGGTCTTACGGGGTACGCGAGACTTTGACGTTGACACCTCATCCCCTCTCGACAACTGAGCAACTCAGTTTGACATTTTCTCCCCAAACACTACACCGTCACCAAATACCTATTTGGCTCCTGACGACCTGACAATACTCTAACATGGCTCAATTGCTGAGCCAACATAGTCAGTTACCGGTGAGCGGTTGTATGATGAGTTTTTTCATTCACATACAACACAGGCCCCCGGTGCAATGGGAATGGTTGCAGAAGTTTTATATACATGCTTGGAACAGGCTAAAAAGTTGGAACCAGGTTTCGGCTCGGGCATCTTTTTCCCATCGTTCCGAGCGTCGGCGCAAGTGCGAAAAATTACTTCGTCACAGCCCGACCCAGCCTGGCCGGTTCATTTGTGATCCGTATGGTTTGGGCCCGAGGACCTGACCAAACAAATCGTCAAATTGATGTATTTCGGGAACCCTTGATCGCATCTCAAACAAATTCCGGGTGCGAATACAGGCGTTGCCTTACATTCCCTGTGTTGTCAGGTCCGATGCAACACACCGACGAGTGCGTTAAGCAATGAAGCCGTTAATAGGCGGTAATGGCAGTGAAGGTGTATGTTGTCCCTGCAAGATAAATTACATTCCTCTGACACGTGTTACCAGAAACGGCACCTTGGGACCCGGCCGCCTATGTGTGTATTTGACTTGGGGTGGAGATCAAAAAAAGAACCCTGGATACTGATGGGGATCTCGTCATCAACTTCAAAAAGGAATCAACGATAAATACCAGCACGTTTTGATCATTGACCTCCTCAAAACCGACTCCTCCAGTCGAGAACGTTTTCAACTCTAGATCCCTCAACAGCGTCACCGGGATTTATCTATAATGCAACGCTGTGCCAGTGTTTCCCGCTTTTCTGTCGAAAGTGCCGATGGTATCATCATTCCACCGTCCCCTAGGCCCCTAAACAAATTTGGCAAACTCTTCAGGCTGAAAACAGACCCCTCTACGTCCAGTGGCAAATATCGCGTAACACACGCGCAGTCCAATAATACACAATCTCCTGCCTTTGATGCTCCTCTCAAAAAATCAGCATCTTTTCGTCCAAGACCGAGGAACACGACCAATGATAATCCTCGGCCCCTGAGTGATGCCCTTCATCACCGAAATCTGAGTCACTCCATCTCCACCCCTGCAATGCACACTTCCACACTACGGCCACAAAGGACTTCGTCAATGAGAATCCATCGCTCGAGTATGTTTTCTAGCACAAATCATCCTAAACTTGTGCATTTCTAACGCAATGTGTGGTTTGGTTGCCTCAGGCGTTTTCGACGGCCTCTCAAAAGCGGACAACGAACCTCATTTCTTCCCGATGAGAAGACAATCTCAACGTGCTGCAGATGTCCCGCAAACAATTTCCGAAGGGAAATCAAAGTGGACATGGAAAGGACGGGGTCGCGTTCCAAGAAAGCCTCGTTTATCTTCGCCTACCACAAAAGAGAATGATATGCATGAAATATCTGCTAACTCATATATTCCGGACGTTTCGACGTCACATTGCCCTTCAAATGACATCCCTGAGGCTCAGGTACTCGACATCCGTCCAGTACCCAACCCGTCTTCACCTATCGCCGATGAGTTCCGCCTCACACCAATTTCGACGAGGAGTAGCGACGACGACGACGAGCTAGCAATTCACAGAGCCCAACGCCCTCGTGGTAGCATTAACAAGGTTGCCCGAACACTTGGCTTTCCGGAAATAACGTTCGCCACTGAATTTGGCGAAGTTCCACTGAGTGCCAGTTATGATTCATACAACCCATTCGACCGTGAGGATGTGTACCCCGTCAAAAAACAATCGCCCGTCAAACTGTCGCGGCGATTGTCCCTTACTTTATCAACCCTTACCACTATTCCAACGTTCTTTCGTTCTCCCTCCATCACACGTCGAACCCCACCCATCTCTCCTTCCCAAACATCTCTCACAACTCTCGCGGACGATGATGTCCATCAATTCGGCCTCACAGATGATCTTTCAGACACGTGGGGGGAAATATCCGACTCGCGTACGAGCACTTCGGACCTGCCCATCTCTCCGATTACATTCCATGTCCCACCTGAAAGTCGACCATCAGCTTCAATTGGCAAGATGAAACCCTCGGTGCAAGGGGAGGAGGTTTCACCCCCTTTTCCGACCCTGACCTGCGGCCGATCGCAATCTCTCTCTTCACTCCAAGTCCGACAGGTGGCGCGCACCGCCTCCCGCCCTGATACCCCATTTGATGAAAAAGCCAACACGCCCACGCATGTTATTTGGTCGGGGTCTTCAGTACCCGCTGAACCGCAACCAGAAGACCTCATCTCTCTACGGGGCACGTCTAAGACGTGGAACGGCACATGGAATCAAGATGATATGCAAGATGTGATCAAAAAGCTACGTTGTTTGAAGTGATCATCACAGGGATCCTCAATCATTTATCGCTTTGTGGAGCATGTCGTGCCAGCTACACATCTTCCATGGCCAACAAAATTGTATCATCATCAGTTTCATGCTGTCTCAGCCACGCGCTGAACATCATTTCAACCATCTCATTATATGTCGGTGAGAATGAGATAGCAGTTTATATAGCATGATTGACACTCCTTACATCATCCCCCTATACTGTCATTCTAATAGTAATACCCACCTTTTTTAACTTTAGCTGTACTTGTAATATGTTTTGCCTAATGCATATCAGCCCCGAGGAAGATGGATGGGGTGTCAATTTTTTTACATTATATTATATAATAATCGTATCTAATATGTAATAAAAATCACAATAATGACAAACACTTAAAAAACAACCCATCAAAATCCTCGGGAGCCATTTTAGGTAAAACACTCCTTAATTCAAACCGGACATGAACGTTTCAGCTTCTTCAAAATTCTCGATGTGGTCTCAACTGCTCCCCCGAAATCCCGAATCCCATGGATAATTAACGATGTATACATTGTAATTTTATTGCGAACTAAGGTACAACCTAAAAGACTACATAAAGCTATACTCGTACAACATTTTGGTGACAGTTTTCATAAAGCTGTTCTTTTTTCAACGTTCAAACTGGCCGCTATAATCCTCATTTTGGCCACCTTGCGGATTAGGCGTGTCTCCCGGAGGACCTTGGCGGTCCTGGCCCAACTCCTCTTGACGCCTGTCGTTCCCTTGAATGTCTCGTCCTGGATGGGTTTCAAACGCCTCGTTCCGATCGTAGTCTGGGATCCGACCGCCACTGGCAGTCGATAACTGACCTTCCCCATGTTTCTCCCCGGGGCGCGCATTCAAATCCGTAACAGCATCGTCTCGGTGATGGTAGGCCGGGGTTCCGTCTGTTTTTCCTTCTTCCACAACATTTTGACCCTGAGGGCCCGTGCCATTCCCGCCTGCCCGCGAGGCACCTCCCTGGTTAGGCACGGAAGTGGCCCTCGAGGCAAACTCCTCGGTTGTGCGTTTCTCGGGCTGGTCGTACCCGCCAGGGCCGTAATTCTTATTCTGCGGATCTACTCTGGTACCACTGTATCCTGACCTTGCGTCGTGATTCCCATTTTCTCCGAAATGGGCCTGAGAGCCGGGTGTCGACTGTTTTGGAACATCTACACATTTCTCGTTATCGGCCGAAAAGAAATGTCGAATTGTTAAACCCACCCGCGGTTAAATGTTGGGACTCATGTTTCCCGTTCTGACCTTCCGTGACACCCGAAGGACCTACGTTCTCTGGAACGGCGGCACCTGCTCCACTATTCTGTGGGACGTTATTCTGCCCCAAATTCCCTGTTTGAGTGGATGCTCCACCCGTCGTTGGGCCGGCTCCTGTCTCTGTACCCGTTGCCCCTCCTGCTTGTCCACCTTCACCCGGTTTGGGCTGCCTAAAAGCGGCCAATCCCTGTTCCATTTCGACCCGTCCTCGGCGGGCAATTTCGTCATTCTCGGTCCCTCCTTTGTGGGTCGCTGTATCAATCGCACCAAGTGCAGTACCTCTGACATTATCTCCCATACCTAACACCCTTGATCAGTCAATATCTTGTAAGTGGTTTCATATGTGGTTACCATGTATGACATGATATGCGCTTCTGAAAAGTTCGACAAGATGAGTGGGTTTTTTTTTGACCCATTTCGCTCCTCGTAGGACTTACTTGAGTTTCCCTCCGACTCCACCACTACCGGCTGTCGCACCAGTTCCTGTGTTCCCTACCTCCCCCCGCTCTCCAGGGCCTGTATTTGTGGTGTTTGGATTTTGTGCAACGTTAGTGCTCATTATAGTGGGAGATTCGATTTGGTTGAGACCTGGAGTTTAAAGTGAGACTGTTCTACAACTCTTTTATATGAGTGCTCCATTCTAAAATGGGGTCGTATGACGTCGATGGTCATTGGGGCTATCAGTTTATCTAAGGTTGATAAGATCGCTAGAATGCGACAATTACCAACTTGGGCTTTTTATTTTTGGCTGTGTCTGATATTACAAATTATCGAGTACGAGTATAATCTGTGTATCAAGCCCATGGTGGAATACGGCGAACAAGTACGGGGGATAGGTGGTAATTCAAGAACAAGCCGCTCACGACCTCGGTATAATTTATGGCATGAAACCTCCACTTCATCATTTCTGGGAGCTCAACGTGTCATCATCTACGTTTGGCGCAATATTTTTTCGACGCGACATTCCCGGCGAGGATTTTGACTATGCTTGTGTAGAAAAACTTATGCTGTGTAATAACGATGGTGAAGATTATTTGTGTGCCTTACTTTTTTGACACTTCAATGAATCAATCTGTGATTGGATCTTCATCTGGCGTACCTGATTGAATTAGTAGCTCTTGGTGGTTGTGTCGTTTGGCTTCACTGGGGGGTTCAAAGCCTTGTGATGTTAGACCACCCTACAGGGCAGAGATATTGACCGACTTTTCCGCCCTGGGGATTATATGGGCGTTGCGCGCATTGTGTATCATATGATGCCAGTATTTTTTCAATTTACTCTCCAGGATGGTCAGCTGTGTTCCCGGCTATTTTTAACCATCCGGTGTCTTCGCATGTTTCGTTTTTGTCCAAATGCAAATAGTCTAAAAGTGTGGTACCGCTCTGACGAGAGTGGGAATTGTGTTTATAGACCTTTATCAGTGACTAGTAGCGACGAGCGTCGTCCGATGCTGTTCCTTGTCTGCTCAGAAGTTCGCGGAATTTGAATAGCGAGGCGAGTCGCTCATCAATACTTCCAAAGTTGGGAATGCGCAGATCCTCCAAAGAAGGCGAACACGTTGAGATTAGACACATAAACGTAAACTATGTAAATAAATGATATGTACCACGGTGCTATCAGACCAACCCGCACGTTTGTGATCAAGCGGTATTCCTTGCGGCCGCCACAACTCAGAAAACACGCCACCCTGTGAACAAGGGTGGGATGGTAATCATGAGTGAGTGAAAGTTCGCAGAAATACCGCTGAGACGTAAGACGGCGACGTTGGGCTATTCACAACTAAGAAACGAAGTAAAGAGTGGATAGGACATGTAGGTGGAGGGGGATTGAGTGCTAAAGATTCAAGAATACAGCTCCCTTTTATGCACGGGCTCTCGGATTCGTATTCCGACAATGGGCCTTCACATTGATCGCATTGGAGTAATTGCCGGCTATCAGTGGCAAACCAGGAGGTACATTTTGAAGGGTTTACGTTCCTGGGGTGTTATCTCTCCCGAAGTGTGCACTTCCGGTTCTAGACCACTGGTACTGGTTGATGGCATTAATTGATTATCCTTACCGCGAGATACTTGAAAGTATTCAAACGGACCCTGCAAGGTGTGGGTACACTCATGGATTGAATAGGACGCTTGTAGCGGGGCGTTCCGACCACTCACCACGAACAAGAGAATATTTATCTCCCTAGGGTAGCTACAGCAGTATGATTTTGTTGAGGACCAAATAATTCCAGGTTTCATCAGGCCGAGCAACAAAAGGAGTTCCGAAGATCAACTTCTTCAAATAACATTCGGAACCATATGGTTTTGGTCTGGCCGACTCCACACCAACATGATTTAGGTAAAGGTGGACCTGATAGGTGAGGCACTAAGTACTTTCAGAGTAATCGGGTTAGACTCACGATTCCGGCCGCGACATATGAGAATTGATACCTGCGAGACAGGCGAGAAATTGGGTTTATCTATATACCCGACGTCTTTCTTGGGAGATATTCCATTCTGACGACCCATATTGTCGGGTCGATGGGGATGTATATAATTGTTCACGAGTGGATTTCTAGGGGTAACGTCTCAGGTGACAAGCTGACGGTGCATGAGTGGAAAGAAGATACCGAGGACTACAAAGTGTTGAAAACTCAGGGCGAACGGCGAAGTAGAGATATCACGGAAATGGGATATTTGGATCCATCCTGTTTGTTCCGGTTCCTTACCTTTTGCGTTCCCGCGAATGTTTTGAATCGGAAGATATGCGATTTTCAGAATTTGATTATTCAAGTTAAAATGATTTTGGGAATGGCCAATAATTCAGGGAATGAGTAGCTAACCATCTGCCCCAGGGACGGAGACAAAGGAGACGAAGGAACGAATGCTGTCGACTGGGTAGTAGTAACCTACAAAACCTTCAAGCGACGATATAATATTATACTCTGGGACGAACCTATCACTATTGCAACCAAAAAATTTAACAGAATAGAAATAGAAATGTCGCATGACCAGCTTCGTTTGACAACGCGGGAAGGCCGTGTTGGGTAGACTATCTGCCGATGTCAGCCAGTAATACATTCAGTTCAGTTGTTTTCTCCCAGGCGTGGAGCTACGTCATAAATGACCTCATGGTTTGAGTGTGAATTATCCTGGAGCCTAACGACACAGCCGGTCATGTCGCCTCGGGGAGGGGGATCTGGAAGTGGTGACTTCCACCGGTGGTCTGAATGTATAACTGAACTTATAATTAGGAGGGTGTATGTAGGATTTGTTTCACAGGAGAAATACGTACATGTGAAGAAGGTTCCGGGTACACAGGTAATCTCCTGCTAGTGCAAAGATATTTATCAAAAATACCCAGGAATGCATTCCACCGAAATCACAGATGCGTCTCCATAGTTTCATAAGCTGATCGACTGGAAATTTCTCGGGGGACTTACCTGATGAGCAGAGGATCAATCACTTATCATCCGGCGAGAAAATAGGTGCCTTACCAACCGGTTAGGGGACTTGCACTACTCAGAGAGAGCTTTTCTGGTGAGACAAGCAAGATGGACCTATTTAGAAAAAGTCTGATTACATTCTTACGGTTGACTGCATTTCTGTGGCTCAAGGTTGATGTGGAATTATCTAGACGGATATTCCGACCCACATCGAACACCCTGACGAGTCCGACGGGTGGACAAACCAACGGTACATGATTTGATTTAAATCTCCAGACCAGACAATGAAGATCTTCAAGATTTTTTGTTCGTAATGGAAGTAACTCGACCCTATTCCCTTCACGAGACCTAGTATCGTCTGAATCTATGAGCGCCCCTAAACACGCATGTAATCATGTTTGATCGGTGCTGCTATATCCTTCACGTCACTATCTGCGCCGAGTATCATTGTTTTCGCCAACGCCGATACCTACTGGTGCAAATATCTTCGTTTGCATTGTACCATATCAGGAGATGTGATGGACACTATTCTTTTTTAGAGAACGCCTTCAGAAGTCCCTCTATTGAAGAAAATAGGACCGGTGTCTGTCAAGCGGTACTGGAGAGCAGAACTACGGGGAATTAACTTGACCCCGTCGCCGTCAGGGAGAGTACTAGCTCCAGCGTGAAGGGCAACCTTAAATGACTTTAGCCTTATAGTTGAATCGCCTGTGCAATGAAGACCTACCGCACCACTGACGGCACCACTTCGCCCACTAGAAAGAGGGCGTACATCCAGATGGTAGGTGCACAGTTGAAGCAAAAACTTAAAAAGGTCATCAGGGACACCAGGCGTAACGATATGATGTCGGATGATCAGAGTCGCGTTAGCCTATGGTGGGTGATGAGTATCAGAAACAGGTGCTATCGGAACAGAGTGGTACTGGCAGACCTTTGAACATGATGCGCGGAGTGCTCTGCAGAATCGTGTGATATCGAGAAAATCGAAACCGATCCATTCTAAGATTGAGATATCGTCGAGGATCACTAAGAGAGGGTCCGTAGTTGTCTTCAAATCGTTGGAGATGAGGTCAAAAATTGGGCGTAAACCCGACGGAGCCGAATTGTTAGATCCTGGTTGGACGTGTGACGATACGTTCACAAAAGTGAGTAATTTTGACTCCAGGAGTTGGGTAACGTTCACATTCTACAATCCGGTTCACATCAGATGTATTGCCCAATCTAGAATTACACACCGATTTTGCAGCAATCGCCTTCCACCTTGCTAGATCTTCCGAAACAGAAAGTATGATAGTCCTTGATTTCTTAGATTCCTTGACATGGGCGATGAAACTTTTGTGAAGCAGAAAATCTCCGGGGGATGGAAGCTCATCTGTTATCAAGAGGAGTATTCCATCTGGTAAATCGAAAGGCGATAGCATTTTCGGTTAGATTTTGGTTAACGCACCAAACATAAATTTGGAGGGTGATCACTGATCAAGACTCGGAACCGAAAATCGGGATCTCCCGAGCGGAGAAACAGACCTAAACTCAAAAACGATTCCCTCTCCTTCGCAACGACCACAAGCCCATCCCTCGACACTCCTCAAGACTTATCGTAAAAAATGGTGAGCATCCATCCCTCGCACCTAGGATCTCTAGTATCGGTGGTTCCAAATCTCACACGGCGACGAAATTGAGATGGATGGCAAGTCTTTCATTCGGATGACTCAGATAAGCTAAAACTCACAGATATCCTATCCAGAACCCCCACCAGCTTCGATAGAAACTCCTGTTTCTTGAAATACGCAGAGCCTTTTGGGTGATGATGCGTTTTAATGCTGGGTTGCGTACATTTATGTGCGCAACGCTAGAGCTCCGAGGCGCAATGTGACCAATGAGTTTCGTTGCTAATCGACTCAATGACCAGCCCCCCAAAGCCAAACCCGGATCCGGCAAGAAGCCCGCTGCCGCACCCTTCGGTGCTAGCAAGGCCACCAAAGCCAAGAAAAACCCTCTCTTCGAGTCTAATCCCAAGAACTTTGGTATCGGTACGTACCTTGTCTTCTCGTTCTGATGTAATATTGATCTAGGAAAATAGGCCAGGACATTCGCCCCACCACTGACTTGACCCGTTTCGTCAAATGGCCCGAATACGTTCGCCTCCAACGCCAAAAGGTTATCCTCCACCAACGTCTCAAGGTCCCCCCCGCAATCGCCCAGTTCTCTCACACTTTGGATAAGAACACTGCGACTCAGCTCTTCAAGCTGTTGAACAAATACCGCCCTGAGTCCAAGCAGGAGAAAAAGGCTCGTCTTGAGGCTACCGCTGCTGCTACTGCCGAGGGCAAAGACAAGGATGCTAAGGTTTGCCTCTATTTTTGCGATCCATTGACCTAAGCATTGATGACCGCCCGCTTAGGACACCAAGAAGCCCTTGTTTGTTAAATATGGTCTCAACCACACCGTCGCTCTCATTGAAGCGAAGAAGGCCGCTTTGGTCGTCATCGCTCACGATGTTGATCCTATTGAGCTCGTCGTCTTCTTGCCCGCTCTGTGCCGCAAGATGGGCGTTCCCTACGTTATCGTGAAGGGCAAGGCCCGTCTCGGCACTGTTGTTCACAAGAAGACCGCCGCCGTTCTTGCAGTTCAAGAGGTCAAGAGCGAGGACCAAAGAGAACTCGCCACCATCGTCAGTGCCGCCAAGGCCAACTTGTAAGCACCGCCGGTGTAGCTCGATCAGTAATTTTTGCTTATCAATGACTATTCTCAGCTCCGACAAATACGAGGAGCAACGCCGCCAATGGGGTGGTGGTGTTCGTGGCAACAAGTCGACAGCCATGCTCCGCAAGCGGGCCAAGGCATCTGGCCAGACCGTTTCCGCCGCTTCACTTGGCAAGCTATAAGTACTTGCTGCCAATATACGATCATCATTATGGGTCTATGGGTCAAAAGATGGGCGGACGTAGTCTGTCGTCGTTATAGCCATGTTATATGTTGTCATGCTATTCACCATGTGCTTTGGCTTGAAGCTTTCTTTATGCAGTGCGCCGAGAGGCTGTCGAATGCAATTGGGTGTGATATATTGTAACAACGATAAATAAAGAGGATCAGGCGGGATCGCCAATTGGGGTTCGAGTCCCACCAGCACAAGTTATACCGGACCACGAGTATCATGTCCCAGCGGGTGATATCGAGCTATACAAGGTGCTCAAGTTCACCATACATTGAATATTTCACTCAGCTTTCTCTCATAGCTGAAAGCTTCAATAAGGGCCGATGGGTATATTGGTGTCTCCTTAACCTTACAAGAAGTCACGACTACGACCTGGAGTTGTTCTGTGATGTCCTCCTAGACGGATGCCATCTGTACTGCTTTCCATGTTAGTCCCAAAGCGTCTGCAGAGAGCAAGGAGGAGGTTGAGGGTCTCCCTGGTCGGTATATCCAAAGTAAATCGTCTTCCTTCATTTCGTTCTCCATTGGCGTGTAGTTTTGGTAGGGTTGCAGAACTTCTCTTATGCTTAATGCTCTGTAGGAGTTTTGCAGCAGTAATCACCCTTTTTGCCATCCGAGGTTCTTTGGGACTTGAAAAATTAAGATAATCGACTAAACTATTCTCCTAACTATTCCCCGACATAAACTGAGGGAGGGTTAATCATCGAGTGCGTCGTTCTGCTTATAATTGTGATTACGCTGGAAGTTTGACTTTAGCTCAGGACGGAAAGACTGATATGGACCATTTACATAACCCTTAGGCTATCGATGATTCGTTGGATATATATTGTCGGCCATTGGCCATAACACGGTCCGTACTTCCGTGGAGAACTCGATAATCAATTCATTATAAGCGTTCAATACACAATCTTTCGTCAACCTGTTCCATCGTCCACGTGAAAATCCGTTATTGGAAGATGGGCTACGTTTAGCACCCCGTTCGCTGCGATTATCAGAGCAGCCTATTCGACAAGCGAGAGGACATACAATGGCCTCCATTCCTATATTGGGGCATCCAGAAGGTCAATGCCCATGTCATCCAGGCTCGTGGCCAAAGGTCCAATCAAGACCTACAATTAAACCTCACGTACCCGAAATTAATCGGCCAGAGGCGCACCATTGTTCAAATCGGGTACGACAGTCTATGGCCGCTGTTCGAGGTTTCGGTTAACGCGCTTGTGGTTTATTGGTAGTGAACAATGCTGCCCCTGTCAGAGGCGTCGTAATGGCCATGGACCTCACATTATAAATTCTGCCTTTGCAACGATGTAAGCTCCATACCAGCACCCACCTGCTAAAAGACTTCTCGTGCATTTTACTTATCTCTCACCGTTTACTTGTCTTTTTCACTTTTTCTTATCATGGCCTATCAAGAAATCAAGGTATGTTGGTGGTTATTACGGAAATCCCTAGCTAAAGACAAAGCGATATTAGAATTTCTCTGACATCAACGCTCCTTCAATCTCTACTATAAACTCCCCAGCCGTGCAGGCACAGCTATCCGGTATTTCCACCCTCCCCGACGATATCCTGCTCTATCTATTCCACATGGCAACATACGCTTCCGATCCCGAGACTCTCACTCCCGTGACCCTTTCACATATCTCGCTCCGATGGCGCGAATTGGCATTATACGCGCCTATGTTGTGGACATCTATCGCTGTTTCCGAAAGGCTCTCCACAACGATGCTGAGCTTCGAAAGGACCCTCTCACGCGTTCCTCGTTACATAGAACGTTCTAAGGATCTACCACTCTCACTTCGTGTCAATCTTTACTCGTTTCATGCCGAATCATCCATCCACGACCCCGCCCATCCTTTCGCCTACAATATCCGCGCATTCCGCCACTACTCCCGCCGCTTGTCAGCCCTCCTCGGTCACCACGTCGCGCGGTTCAAAAATGTCGTCCTGATGGGAGACGAGTTCGAGTCAATCCAGGATATTCAAACTTCGTTTCCTCACGTCCCGATGCCGCTATTGGAATCTTATCGCGTGTGGCAGCGCGATGACTACCAATGCTTGTCGGATGATGTCCGCCATCCCACCCAAATAGACGCGCTTGCTATCCCTCTTCGACCTTACAATATGACAGTGGAGGAATCTGCCATTATGTACCCGAAATTGGACGACCTAACTTTGAAAGGGATCCCATTAGAATGGTTCCGCTTCGCCCCCCGAAATCTCCAATACCTCCATATAGGCTTCTTGCCCATAGGGGCACGCCCTACAGGGGAGGACTTCCGACAGATCCTGCTGGCTAACGAGCATTCTCTCGAAGCGTTAAAAATACAGGGTGCCTGCCCTATCACCCTCTCTGCCGAGCCATACGTTCTCTCCAATTTGAAAAGTCTAGAAATCTCATTCGCTCGCGCAGAGGAAGCTATACCTCTCATACAATCAATGCGAACGCCCAACTTGGTCTCACTCTCCTTTACTGATCTGCTTAAGAAATTCATGGATGTGGACGCAAGGCATGGGTCCTTTTACGACTATATGACACTAGCGCTCTTCGAGCACGTCGTGAAATACATGCCATTACAGAACCTCGTCCAATGTTCTCTCTCCCATATCCGTTTCCTCCCACACCTCTTCCATATAGACATGTACCCAACCATCAACCTCGTCTCCAACCCCGGTTTCAAAGATTACCCCGTCCCAACAACCCTCTTGCGCTTTTTCTGTAAACTGACCGCACTACAATACCTCATCATCACAGATCCAGATCCATCCACCCTCCGATGCCTCAACTTCACCAAACCCCCCATCCAAGAAAACCCACTCATTCCCGATGAGTCTATGTACATGGTACCCCTGCCCGCACTCGAGTACCTCCAACTGGCAGAATTCCACCTCCCGAACGTCCAAGATTTTATTTTGGCCCGATACGTACATCGGCATTCCTTCCGCCGGTTGCAAGACCTTATTTTCACTGTGCCTAAAAATTGGGCTGGGAAGGTTGGTCCGTGTCCTTTGGCTTTGGCGAATAATGTTGAAATTCTTGGTGTCGTCGTGGACTCGGATGCTGAACATGTCCTCGCAGGCGTACTCCCTCATTAAACTGTAAACTGTAAACTTTCTTTATAGACTTTGCGCCCATGTTTAGAATCCCGCTATATCGTTATCGTATATGCTCATGCTTGTCTTATCTCTCATCAATATAAATCCTATGTTTTAAGCTCTCAAAACCCAGAGAATTGTGGAATACAAGCTAGACTAGTACTATTGTGTACGTGCCAAATATCAAGACGATGGGGAGTCTGTCCAATCTCGTGATACCAATGGATTCCAGCCAGCTTATACCTACTCTGCACCAATATCATCCTACGCTATTCATACATTGAATATATGGCATCATCGACTCGAATACCCACCGGGTGGGGTAGACCGAACAAGGCATCAAAAAAAACGATGTATCTAATCCAAAAACTCACCCCAACGCTCTAGCGCACGAGTACAGTAAATAACCATCGTCTCTTCATAATTAGACATAGACCAATACTATCTACACCGACCTTGTACATGAAAACTTTATCAATGACTGACCACCCACACACCAAAAAGAGATGAAAGCAAAATACAATATACATTGATTTTATGCGTACGTGCGTGCATGCGTTGCGTTGCGTGACGGCCACCTATCCAGTCCATACAAGAA
The DNA here is from genome assembly GCA_037014335.1 of Collybia sordida. Lineage (NCBI taxonomy): Eukaryota > Fungi > Basidiomycota > Agaricomycetes > Agaricales > Clitocybaceae > Collybia > Collybia sordida. Next base: position 650,172 of record JAYKXK010000002.1, read on the forward strand.
ACAGCAAAAAAAAAGGGAGATCCAAGCCAGTATTAATCGTGTGTATAGTATCCCCATCCACACCCACCCCACCCATATATACACCCCACCCCTCCCCCGCGCCATCAAGGATCTCACGACCCATAATCCTCCATCAACTCCCTAATCCCCTCCATCGTCTTCGCCGCCCTCGGCTCAAAGAACACCTTAAAAGGCATCGGATGCGTATTCGCCGACTCCGTAAACGCCCATTCGTCGATAGGCGAGGAAGGGTCTTTCTTTATCGTGAATGCCCATTGGATGAGTGCCGTGTTTATGTATACAGATCTATAAATAAATCGGTTAGGTTGTTGAGTTCGGTTTGGTGGACAAGGAAAGAAAAGAAAAATGACGTACGCGCTGGCCATATGTTGTCCAGGACACACCCTAATGGCAAATATTCATCAGCACCCGGCAACCAAACGAGCACAAGTCCGAGGTGTAAAAAACTCACCGTCTCCCAAACCCAAACGTAAACGCCTTCAACTCCTCCCTAATCTTTCCATCCTCATTAATCCATCTCTGAGGATCAAACTTCTCGGGGTCGGGGAACACGGTAGGATCCCGGCCGACCGACCATACGTTCCCGATGACAGACGCGCCTTTAGGGATGATGTAATTTTGCTAAACGAACCATAAACGCGGGGGGGTTAGTTAGGGCACCGTGGTTTTGCAGGGGAGGGGAAGGGGAGGGAGATGAACGTAACGTACCCAGATGAGATCTTTAGTCGCCTTGTGTGCGAATCCTAAATTAATTTACCGGTCGTAAAGTCAGCCTCGTGTTTAATCTACCGGACGAACCGAAAAATAGCAAAAGAGGAAAAAAGACGTACCACCCGCGGAGACAGGACGCCACCTAAACGTCTCAAGCACAAACGCCATAGTCTGGGGTAACATCTCCTGATCGGCAAAAGTCGGTGCTAGTAACAAGGCACCCCACATCAGTACTCCACGCCCACGAACACAACGTGTAAAAGGGGAGACTTGCCTCGTTCACGTCCGATAACCGTATCCAGCTCTTCCCGGACCTTGGCGTGTGCCTCGGGGTAACACGCAGCAGCTAGTACGCCCACAGAGATAGCAGAAGCAGTGGTGTCTGAGCCGGCACCGAACATGCTCCCTGCGAGGTAAGCGACTTCGTCGTCTGAGAGTTCGAGCTCGGATTGTCGCTCAAGGAGGTATTTGCCGAATGAGTCGGGGATCGCTTCGCCGCTTTCCTATACGGAGTGGAGACGTTAGTGTTGTGATCATGGGAAAGAGAAGGGGAAGGTGGCGCACCATTTGCTTTTTCACGACGTTAAGTTGACGCTTGAATAATGCTAGTTCCTCCGCGTGACCGTCTTTTAGCTCTTTCAGATATCCAGGGATGTAGCTACACCACATGAACAAACGATTAGCCCAACGTGGATTTAAAGAAAGCCTTACACGGGCAGGAACGCTCACCGGAGGAAAGGATAGACGTCCACCCTCCACACGCCGGGTCGGAGAGTAACACCCAGACGTGTAAGGCAACGATTCACTTCAATAACATCAGGGTCTTCATACGAGCCAGGTTCCTTGCCGTACGCGAGTGCCATCACCACGGACGCCGAATATCTAACGAAATTTGGAACCACACACACAAGTACGACATTTCCATCAGCAAAAGAGAACGCGAAGTGGGCGTAGCGCCATGAAATGAAAAAAAATGTTACCCACCGCTTAGCGTGGTCCTGATGTCTCTCAGGTGCATCTACGAGATCGAATATGTGCTGGCGGGCAGCGCGCATAAGGGTCGGGCCATACGATGCTACGACGCGTGGTTGTAGGTGGGCGTGGAGAGCTCTGTTGTGGTTATCATACGCAAGGGGTTGAGGAAGGGGAAAGAACAGGGCCGTCGGCGTTAGCATAGGATTTCATGATCATGTGATGGTGGGGGTGTTAAAATCAAATAAAAGAAATCCCAGGAAATCCCAAGAGGGATAAATGATAAATGATGAAAAAAAATATATTGTGGAATTTTCTGGAACGGAACTTTCGGAGCCCGATGCCGTCTCACAGTGTAATACTGTCATAGGCTCCAATGGCGCCTGGACCAAATCAAGACCGAAAGTGGGAAAGTTGCTCGGGGAAGTAAGGAGTGATGGAAAGTGAAAGCGAAGGATGAAAGAATGGATTGTGAAATGGGGAGGCTTACCTGCGCATACGTTTAAACCGTTCACCTGCGGGCGTGAGTAGGACACGCATGCCACCCGACAGAGTCTGTCCTGCAGAGATGGAGACGGGCCGATCGACGGTAGCGGCACCTTCTCGTTCCATGATGTCGATCGCGGCTTGGAGACGGCCGATGACGATGATGGTTTTAGTGCCTTGACGGAGTGAGAAGACTGGCCCGTATTCTTGTGTCCATTCTTCGAATTTCCGGTATGCGCTGTTGTGGGGGTGAGTGTGGATAGGGATAGGGATGGAGGATGGAGATGGAACGTACAACACGGGAGGGATAGAGTTGCCGAATATCCAGCTGTCCTTTGGAGGACCGGGTGGGAGGGGTAATGATGATTTCGAGTTGAGACGTTTATGGATGAGAGCGAAGATGGTTAAACATAAGACAGTAACTGCTATACTCTCCGGTTGACTGAGTATTTCGAGTAGAGCCATTATCGAGTTTGTGTGGAGGAGAGAGAGAATACAAGAAAGTGTCTTCTCTTCTTGTAGTCCAAGATCCGACTATATATAAATTTAAACAGACTTTTGCAGGCGAGTAGATCCGGTCGAGAATACGAAGGAAGAGGAGCTCGGTTGAATAAATCTAGCACGACCTTTCATTCATACCACTTATATATACTCTTACATATACTTATAGGAGAAACACGCTACAGCCTGATCGACGTCCATCAGTATAATGATCCATTTCCAGATTCCAATTTCCAACCATTCACAAAGCCTAAGCCATTCTGGATTCCAAGCTACTCATACCCTTATCCATCTACTCGTTTAACGACTTATGAGTCCATCCAGAGGGTTTCCCTTTCCACCCTGTGAGGCTGACCTGATCGGTGGCTCAATTTTTTAGCGCAGGGAGATAGGTCCGTGCACTTTCCCTAATCAGGTAATTAATGTTTCGCCTCGTGATCCGTCCCTGCCCTCGTGGCAAACCAGCCTTGCCCATCGGACGCGCATCCTTGGCGACATAACGCGTAAACGAAGCCTTTCATCCAATGTCGAATGGACCTTTCCCATCGTTTACCACAGTTCCCAGCCTCTCCGCATACGATGGCAGAGGACACCCCCACTGACCCTTCTTTTTTCCTCCCAATTCCTTCTTACAGGGACACAGGCTACACGGCTACTGATTTGTGAGAAGCCGTAGGCAACCAGAATTAACCACGCACACACAACCTCAAGGCTTCAACCCTTCCCGAACCTGTCCCACACCCCCAAAGCACCCAAGCTTCGATTACGCCGCACTTTCTCCCATTATTATATAAGTAACAGTTGACCTTACCAGTATGTTCTTTCTGGCGTAGCACTCAATCAAGCCCCGCAAAAATCCCTCGTTCTCGTCATTTTTTCATGTTACCCCTCAATTCAACCCTTGGACGCAATTCACTTTTCCCCGCGTCTAAGCCTATGTACGAACTAGGGCTCTTACATAGGCTCTATCATCCCCCCCACATGCCCCGTTTCTCATCCGGATTCCATTCCAATGTCCGTCTGTACACAAATACATGCATACTTAGTCATCAGTCAGCACTACCCAGCACCCCAATACCACTGACGTCGACGATCCAACTCTACTTAACCCCATACCTATACCTACTACCCGAAGCCCCGAAGCTATTTATAAATTATACCCATTATCTGTTGATCTGTTGCGATAGCCCTTCGACATTGGCTTACCCCCATCGAGCGTGCTGTTAGAATCTGCCTCAACCATGCCTGAACATGTTACCTGTTACCTGTTGGTTGGATTTGCCTATGTACATAACTTTGCCTTGACCCGTTCCCGGCCCGGATCATAATCCCCCTCCCCAAAGTCAGTTGGGAGAGATGATTAGCGTTGGAATGTCGAACGGTGGCAGCTAGATTGAAAACTCCATACTTGCATACATACAGACTACTAACCTGGCGTCTGTTTTTTCAACTTTTTCTTTTCACGCCATCCCACTGTGGACCGTAATCAAACTACTTTTTCACAAATTGCTGTAGTTCTTCAATCGACTATATGTTCGCAGACTCGGAATCGCGATGCATTAGCATTACCAAGATTTTGGAAATCAGATTGATTAGCAGAAAAGAACCCCCTGGGGAGACTGGAGCTAGTTACTTTACTAGTTCACTAATCAATAATCAATAATCAATGACATAACACAAGGGTAACCGCAAGATTTAGAAAAGAAGCCTGCCTGGGATCTGTCCTCCGAGCCCGAGAAGAAGATCATACATAGCCCCCCTTAGGGGCCGTAAGCTGTGTATGCGGAGCATTGGGGTTACAACTCAACACTGAACGGTATTGGTATTATAATATATATGCATACATACACGTGGATCTGTCATTTCTGAATTTTTTTTTTGCAACCTTTGTATTCCCAGGTTTTTTTCCATCCCCGGGGATTTAAGTATTCCGATGACATACCCACCCCGACCTAAAGCTTCCCATCAATACTAATCAACCAGTCTATGCACGTAAATTCTAGAAACCCTCTTAGTCTACACCCAACCCTGAAGTCCGAATAATACTAAATACCCCACGGGGGCTATAGTTAGACTCGGACCATATACAGAGAGATCTGAGAGAGAGACATCCCGCGAACCTCTGCGTGAGCGAATTTCCCCCAACTTCTTTCTTTCTTTCTTTCTTCCACTGATTTCTTTCCAAGTGTTCTTTTTTCTCCTAGCCTAACCTAACCTAATACTCACCCTGGCCTGACTCCCCACGCACGCAGCGGGGACCGGGGTTGGGAACCCAGCGATGGTCCATGGTCCGGGCTTCCGAGGTGGTTTTGGTTTTTCTGGTTTTCTGATTTTTGGTGGTTTTTTGTGGGACTTGAGAGGGTTAAGTAGAGAAATTTTGAGTATGCTGGCTTTTGGGAGTCGGGCGAGCGCCGGTACTGATGCCGATACCGATACTTATACCAACGTCAGTACTTACCGGTGCTTTTAACGCCGTAATAGTTATCTCACCCTAATTGGCAATTACGCATATTCGGAATCATAACCTTTGGGTCTTTTATGATAGTACTGGTACCGTTGAGCGGGTTTGGTACTGAGTTCAAAAATATTGGCGGATGTCGTTGGAAGGTCGTTAGTAACACTCACCCCAGTTTAAACAATGAACCTTCTGCCAGTGGCCATCAAACCTTATACCCAATTCAGCGCGCCTTACAACCACGAACACCATAAAAAAAACCACTAAGAATATTCACTCCAACTCACACACATTCAAACAATAAACCTTCCACCGACGGCCATCGGGCTTCGATCCTATCACATATATAAAATATCATCGAAAAAGCCACTTCGACTCACGCATATTTTAAAAAATACACTCATCTTCTACTCTTCTACCAACACGGATCAAACCTCCTACATAATTCGCCACATTATGCGTTACCACTGAAGCAACATTATCAACACCGGTGTCAGTATCAGTATCGATACCAAAAAATTGAATAGCCTCCCGCCGGCGTGTAGTCCAGCCTACCGAATACGCTAAATCGGATGATGACGAGAGTGCGTACGGTCGGGTTAGAAGAGTGTTGTGTCTTGGATTATGATTTGATTTGTGAATGACTGGTGGACGGTATGATTCTGCGCGATCGACACGTTCGGGTACTAGGGAGACGGGTTTGAGGGGAGGGTTGAGTGTTTACGTGGGTTTGTGTATTTATATGTGGGGGTTTGGAGGGTTTGTCTTTAGAAGAGGTATGATATTATGTGGTATCCGTGAGTTATTGCGTTCTGTGAGATTGTTACGAGTGTGTACCAAGAGTAGGGTCGATATTATTCGAGAGCTGGGGGGGGATGTTGACCGTTTTTAGAGAAAGTTTAGGATTGATGTGGGTCGGTTAGAGGTAAGTTGATTGATTTTAGTGGTAAGACGGGGCCTTGCGAGCAGAATAGAATAGAACATGTACGGTCCGTTATGACGAAGAATGATGTGTAGAACAGCCGAGGCAGTGGAGGCAAAGTCCAGAGGGGATCAGTAGCAGGAAACAAACTTAGCGCGCTCGGTAGACATGTGCGAAGCTACGGCTTCCAATATAAACGCAAAGCAAGGCCGGCAAAACAAGCAAGAACAGAGCAACAAAATAAACCTGGCATAAATGATGACACCATTCATTAACAGACTCCACAAATCAAAGCACCACAAACGCACGTAATACTCAACCCCGATGTAACCCCAGAAAAAAAAACGAGACCAAGGCACCGAGCCACAGTAGAGGCGCGCAGTCCGCGCCAATCCCTCAAATCCAGGGGGACGTTACGTAGAGGCCCCAACACCACATGGAACACTTGAACCCGGAAGGAACTCGACCGGTCAAGCGCCCACCGAGGCCTTTCCTGCCATGATCAGTGTAGGTAGAGGGGATCGCGACGACGTCGGGGCTTGCCTAGGCGTACTTACTAGGCCTTATAAACACCGGAAAGAAATTAAAAAAAGCCCCTTGTGAGGGTCGGAGACCCCTTGAGCTATATATATTAGTCTTGAACCCCGCCAAACCATGGGGGTGAATGAGTTTTGGTTCTTTTTTGATGTGGACCCCGTTGGGTGTGCACGCTCGGAGTCGGGCCGGGTGGTTCGTTCGGTTCCTGAGGACTTGTATTTGTGTGTTGAATTTTGGATTTGCGTTTATCGATGTTCTAGGTAGAATATATCATGAGGTCGATTATCGGTCAACGACCAAGAGAGAATTAGCCCTTGGTATTTGTGGAGCAATTTTAACCTTATAATGGGATATCCTTGGGCCTGTTGATGGGCCTGCTGCGATTTGGGAGGAGGGACTGCGATCGCGACGACGTCGGGATGAGATTGTTTGTTGATTTCGCGTATTAAGGAACGTCACGAGGGTACTGACGAGACGTAAAGGAGATCCTGAATTATATTTCAAGAACGAATACGTCTTGTCTGTCCTTTGGTCGCGATCGTTTATCGATTCCTGGGATATCAAAACAACACTGACAACGTACGGACCACCATAAGGAAATGTCGTCCGTGGAATGTCACAAAGGTGTACCCTTAAAGGTATGCATCAAAAGAGACGTATACGCGACTTGGGAGGGACTGAGATCGCGACGACGTCGGGGTAAGATATTTTGGCGATTCCTCACTACTCTGAGAAAAGGTTTCTTGGGGAACGTCGTGGGGGAGTGCTGATAAGACGTATAGGAGGTCCTGAATTACACTTCAAGAATGGATACGTTTTTTTTTATCAATCCTTTGGTCGCGACGGTTCTCTGATCCCTGGGGCAGCGAAACACCGGTGGCAACGTGGTGATCTTTTGTGAATTTCCCAACGGGCCACTTTAAAGGAATGTCGTCCATGGGATGTCACGAGGGTGTACCCTTAAAGGCCGACATTAAAAGAGGCACATAGGAGCCCCCCATCGGTGAATGCATCTTGTCACAGTGCAGTGGTTCGTCGGTCTTTAGATCGGCCGTTCGCAAGACACTAATGGCCATCATTGGACTATTGTCTTGTCGCTGTCTCCTTCCAGTTCTTGCTGCACGTTCTTGCCAGCAGTAGTGGTACCTTCGTCCGGAGGCCTATTGATCACCGAACAAGGAACTCAAGGCCCAAAACTCCAGTATTGGCCCGAAGCCTTGGCAGGTAGTTTTCTTGAAGGCCTCCTGCGTTCATGAAGGGTTAGTAGCAAAACTAAACGGACACGCCCCACGGATGGTCAATGTTCTAATGTTCAAGACATGGCAGGTGACAAGAGTTATTTGTGGGTCCATTGAAGACGACGTTGAACTAGATAAATAAAACATAAACATTGTGCCGAAGTCCGACTTTGTTTCCATCAACACGGCTTGACCAAAACCAAGACCCATGACCAAAATTTCCTCTAAGCGACATGTTACACGCTGCACCCACCTGAAAGCCCTATTTCGACAACCAGGCCCAGGTAGCGAAAACCTACATACCTATTCCGGAGCCTCGTCGATGCTCGACATCAACGTCGAAGCGGATGGTGCGAGCTGAACTGAACTACAGAGGCATGTAAAAGCGGTTTATTCAACCTAGATATCAAGCTTATCGTATCCTGGATGAGGATTAGATCAAACCTAGGCTCGATTGCCAAATCTACTAGAAAAAAAATCATTCGGGGTTGGAGGGGGCCCCACCAACCCTTACATCCATCTCAAGCCGGGCTCTAGTTCATACATGTCGTATCCTTCACACATTACCTCCACACCCACATCCAACGGCAACCCCAATTACGCTTCCCATTCCACCTTTGATCTCCAGCTCATGATGCACGCCATCCCTCCATCTTTCGAAATCGGCACCTCGACGAATATCTACTCCCTGCCTAACGAAGTCCTCGGCGCCATCTTCGACTACCTTCTATACATGCCGCACACCCAAGGCGACATCCCCGCGCCGATCCTCGTTTCCCACATCTGCAGCCACTGGCGGAACGTCATTATCCACATGCCAGCACAATGGGAAGAGCTCCTCATCAAACACACCCGCCGCCCCGACGTCCTCGCCGATCTCCTCACACGCTCACGAAACCGCGACCTCACCCTGCTCATCAACTTCCAAAAACCCATGCCCTTCCAACCCGACGCCCGACGCGACTTCGCCGCCACCTTCCGCGCGATCGTCGCCCACCTCCCACGACTCCACCTCCTAAGTATCTTCGCCGACAACCCAACATTCCAAAACCTCTTCGACCACCTCTCGAACGTGCCCCTTCCCAACCTCACCCACCTCGAGCTTTCCCAGAACGGGAAAATGCCTTTCCGTTTCTTCGGCCCGCTCCTCCTCGCCCCGGGTGTACTGCGGAACCTCCGCTTGGAACGTGCGATGATCGAGTGTGACGCGGCGTGTTTGGAGGGTTTGTGGTCGCTTGATCTTCACGAGACGTCGGGGACGATATTAAACCAACACCAACTTTCATTCATGAGTTACCCTGATATCCCCGCCGCACCGACGATGCCCTACCTCAGCCGTCTCCGCGTCCACCGTACAAATCTCATCTCCTCAAATACCGCATTCATACCCTCCTTCGATCCCACTTCGATCATGTCCCTCGAACTATCTTGTATTCACGTAAGCACACCACAAGCTTCCCGACCCGTCCGGGACCTTTTCCGTATCGTGCTCAACCCCTGCCTCGAAGAACTTGTCCTTGTTAATATAGACCCGGGGGCACTTCAGTATTTCGTCCAGATCATCCGGACCCACGCACCTAAATTCCCGGCTTTGCAGGCTCTTACGTTGGTTGGGATACATTTTTTACCACTTGCGCCGTATATCATCCCTGCGACTCCTGCGATTAGTTGTTTGGTGTTGGATGATGCTGGAGATAATGTGTGGACGGTTTGTGAGATCCTTGCGGATATGAATTTATGGCCTTCGGTCTCTACGTTTACACTTAATGGTATAGAATATTCGCGCTTGATAGAAAGTTGAGCGTTTGGCTCTTGGCTCTATGGCTCTTGGCTCTCGTCGCTGTCCTTGTTCATTGTTCACTGTTCACTGTTCATTGTCCATTGTTCATTGTTGTGTAATGTACATCTCGAAAGTAGTCCTGTGTTTTTTTTTGCTATCTTTGTTTTGAGTGTTACTGAAACTGCTCTCATGTATTGTTCTTTCAATCCCACTATCCCACTTCATCAGTGACTGTCTCTGTCTCTGTCTGTCTCGCCCCGCGTTTCAGGAGCCGGTGCAAAATCAATGTTATACACGATGGATGATTCCGGCTCGAAATCGCCCCCTTTCACATATGATCAACATATAACATAACATCTCCAAGAGAAATAATAAACCATACCAGGAAGGTCATCCACAAGAAGGAACAATTCTCCATGAACCAAGACTAAATAACACCCCCCATCCATCATCAATCCCACCAAAAGAATTTAAAAAAAAAATCACACCACATACCAGCATATCGGGGTTGGTCCTCAACAGAAAAATAAAACAACTCATCATTCGGGTCGTCTGGATCATGGGGGTTGGGATTAGGATCCCAATTTATGTATAACCCCGTGTCGGTCATTTGCAGACAGCTTATCGCCGCCAGACTGATTCGTCTCCCGAGTGAGGGAGCACGGATGACGGAAAGGGTGGGTGGTGTGTTTGGTCCGAGCGAGGAGAGGTCTTGTGAGAAGTCGGGTTCGATGACGAAGATACCGGTTCTCTATCAAAAAAACGTTAAGAGTGATGTATTATGAAAAAAAAAAGAAAGAGGGAAATGACTTTGACTTACAGTCGCTACGCCGACCCTCCCGTTCTCAAAAGCGAGGTAGCGTGAAGAAAACCGTGGTGAACCCAACTGTACCTCGATCGATATATCACGAATAGGGATATTTTCCTTCGCAGCACGCTCGAAATTATATATGATTACCAATTTTGAACTGTGCAAGAGCGCAGCGAGGTGTGATCCACACGCTGATACATGAACTACCAAAAAGTATCAACATCAACCGAGGATGAATTACCAAAGATGACAGATACGACATACCTCCAATAAATTCATCAATTATCTCTCGTGGCGGGCGACTCGTCCGTTGCTGAACAAGCTCCTGCCTTACGAACACCGATCCACGTATCACATCCCACTCCCTCGGCTTCCTAGGCGCAATCCCAAACCCCCACGTCCCAAACGGCCAATCCGACGACGAAACATCCAACACACACTTCCCCGTCTCCCGCGAATACCCCCTCAACCCATGCACCCCACACAAAAAAACATGTCTCGGCCCAATCTCGATATAATTAATATCCCCAAGGAATTGTAAATTGTTGTCCACCCCGAGCTGCGTGTCTTGGATTGTCTGGACGAGCGCCCCTGTGCGCACGTCCCATAGGAATACTTGGTCCGGCGCGGCGGCTCCGAGGATCGGGTAGACGAACCGGAAGGCGCGAGTTGGTTGTGGGGGGTGGAGGAACCCCCATGGTTGGAAGTGACCTCGTGTGGAAGGTCCGGGGTAGGAGGTGGTCGCGGAGTTGAAGGCTCGGACCTGGCGTGAGGTAGGGAGTGAGGTGGGGACCCTTTGTGAAGCTTGAGAGACATCGTAGTCGTCTGTGCGCCGCCAGACCTCTTTCGCCCCGTTGATGAAATCGAATACTACGTACCCTTCGCCGTATTCGCAGTGTGCGTGTCTCCGGACCTGTTTCTGTAGATAGTGAGTCGTGAGGTCGTGAGGCTTTTTTTAGGCGGTTGGAAAAAAGTGTGGAGAAGGCGTACGTTGGTAAGAGACCATAAGATTTCGTCCGTTTCGATGTCGGTCACGGTAAGCCCTCCCTCGGATGACGTCGTCAAGATGTATCCCGCTTTTTCGTCGACTTTGATACGATGCACGCTAGTCCCTGCGGAATGGAGGGGCTTTAACCTTGAAGATGCCTTTCCTCTCCAACTTTGTTCTATGTATCGACGTCTCCGACCTGTTGTGGAGCCAAGAACTAAGCCTCAGTTCGAAATACCAGAAATCGTTGGACTCACATAGATCTTTCCAACCTTCTACTCCAGACAGCGAATGTCGTGAATAAATACCCTGAGCTTCTTCGAAGGATTTTGTGGATTGAGGTACAAGCTCGTGAAACACAGCGGCTTGGTGGTAGATCGCACTTTCCTGAACCTGTATAAAGTTATACCAATGTTTACACACCAAGCTTAAACGCTGGACGGAATCGATAGGTAGGTATGCCAATATGGCTAGGGTTAGTTCCGGAGGGAGATCGAACATCCTTGCGATTTAGATCTGGAACATGATTCGAACTTTTTATGGGCACGAGTACTTTCCTCAGTGTTCCAAAGTCACTAACGGATTTTTTGGGCATTCAGAGTCTTTTTTATTTCGGCTTTCTTGACGAGGATGTGATGATTTTGTGTGTTTTCCCCGGATGGTTGGGCTTTAACGTAGAGTTCGGTTGGAAATTGGAAACAAGTCTCGGAGCAAAACTGGAACTTAATTTAACTTCCTCAATGATTAAATAATTATTAACAAATATAAATTACATAAATAAAATAAATACAGTAACCAAATTCTCAAGTTGGACTTGAGTCACTTGAAGATCAATGTAATCATCTAATCTCGCCCAGCAGCAGCTAGAAGCTCGAGACTTTAGAGTATGGAAGGCAAGACGGCGTTTCTTGAATTCAAGTGAGTAAGAATGTTTTTATGGTTCTGTGATGAACTCGAGCTCCACAAACCACAGTGACGTTGATAGACAGAAACCCCGGGGCCCGGGGATCTTGAATATGAGAAAGGTTCTTACGATTCATATATGGTTTCTCAGCATAAGAAGGTTATTCTTTACGGTCAATATTTAGAATGCGTCAAACGAATTTTGTTTGTCACTATGACAACGAAGAAAGACTGCTCTTCAATCTGTGCTTCAAGTTCAAAGTTCAAATTACCTTCATTGCCACTTGCGAAGGGCGTATGACCTTGACGTATTCAATCTTGCTGGTCAAACCCTGGATGACTTAGACGCACCAGAAAAAAGGCATGTAGTGCTCAGATGATCGGAACCACAATGGTCCCAAGCACCTGTTTACTACGGACCTTTTTCCTGTTGATTCATTCGTGAAAGATTTTTTTCAGTCTCGCTGACGAATATGAACAGGGAGCTCTACGTCCTACTCCACCTTAGAGACCCCGCTTTTCGCCCCCACAAGGGACAGGTAATGAATGACCTGTTCAATGGGGGGGCGATCGGATGGGCTGGTCTTCCAACAATGGTTTGCCAGCTCCCATAAATCGTTTGGAATTTCGAAGTCCCGTTCTGGTCGTTTGTCCTGAACTATTGCGAGTGTGGTCATCATGTTGTTGATATTGTGAAAAGGTACATGACCGCTGTAGATCTGTTTGAACGGGATAATGATTTATTTAAAGTCGAACGATGAATGGGATATACGAACCTCATAGATGACCATCGCGAAAGAAAATATATCACTTGCGAATGTTGCTCGACCGGATGTTTCTCCGTCCATTGGGAAAAAACGTTCGGGAGACATCCATCGGATAGTTCCCACATCAGACTCTGTCGACGCTGAATCCGTGTGGTCGAGCAGCTTTGAACTAACTGCAGAAAAACAATATGATTCGAGTAGATACCGCCGAGACCGAGGTTTCGCTTCATTCAAGAAATAACTTGCGAGGCCAAAGTCAGTGATGCGTACGTTCTCGTTGCAGTCTACGAGAATATTCACCTACGAAGATATGTCGAACAAAATTTGATTCAGAGATGATTACACTTACTCCCTTTAAATCGCCATGCACAATGTTACAAACTTTCAAGTATTGGAGCCCATTAGCAATTTGTTTTACCTGGCATTCATAAGTCAGATAACGTTCGTTCTTAAAAGCCAGACTCACTAATTCAAGTTTTGATGCGGAAGGCTTTCGAAGTAAGAATTCCTTAACATGACCGTACTCCATTATTGGGCAGATAATAGATACTTCGCTTTTCGAGTGAACGACGCCTATGAATGGTAGGATATTCGGGTGATTAAGAGATTGTAGGATTAATGTTTCTTTAATGAAACGCTGATGAAACAAATATAAAAATTAGTGTTCAATGTAGAAAGTGTATCCCACTTGTTTTGTTGCCCGGAGTGTCTTGCAAGACAAGTGGAAGCGTTTCACCGCCACTTCGTTCTTGTAACACACCCCTCTATATACTGTCGCGAATGAGCCAATTCCTAACGGCGGCGCGTCGGACATGACTACGACATTGTCCAACTTGAAGGTCGAAGGAAGTCTGCCTGAACTCTGCAACGCAAAGATCAAGCCTCTTCGACATTTAATGGCTACTTTTTTAGGCAAGCCAATCGTCTCCAGGACCTGTTAAGCGTTATTCAAGACCCTCAGGTTGAGCGAAAATTTGAGCGACAGATCGTAATACCTGTATTAGACGATAGAGAACATCTACGCCCTTCTGTGTACTGACCAGACGAAGAACATACGTCTTCAGTAGAGCACTCCAAACTCTAACCATGTGGAGTAGGGAAGGAAAGGGTCAAGACTCAAGCTGAGGTAGAACGCGTTGATAAAATACATCGAAAATACGGGAGCTTCACGGCCGTGTAGCCTTGAGGAGATGCCCTAGAAGACGTGACCACTAGTCACATTCCCAAACTTTGCTTTGTGGGCGGGACACGATCAACGTTTCGGTGAGAGAAGGCCAGCTCGTACCTAATTCTTGAGTCGTACGCCTCCTTCCTCGAAACGAGTGCCTTGCACAATTAAATTATTATGTAACTTTTATCATACAGTCTATGGTTGTATCATCACCTCTCCATGGTGGATAAATTCATAACATTTCTTGCCAGGCTCAACCCCCAGCAATTCTTGGACTTGAGACATATTCATCTCACATAATTCACGCACAGTGTTTATGTTGTTCATGACGTGCTTGATATTTTTAGCTGTGATACCAGGAAGGCACCGTAGAAGCTCTTCCGCCGCAGCGTTTATACCTGCTCCAGCTTCTGGGTCGTCATCAGCTCCGATCGCCACAGCCTTCGCTGGATTGGGCTCGGGGTTATTCTTTTTCAGATCTTTAAAGATCTCGGCTGTGGCGTATGGCGACGAAGACCAAATTATCCGGACACGAGGGAAGGACAGCGTAAGAAGGACGATCTTAGATTGAATGGCAGAGAAGTCCTGGTCTGATCCTGGTCCTTGGTTTTTCTTCGTCGGGTATTTCCCTGTAGGTTTGACGTACGACTTTAAATCTTGAATAGTCTAAACTACCATCAAGAGGGGCTCAACCAATTAACATGTTCTTATGACACTTACTTCGAGAGTAAAAGCTTTGTCTTCCTCGAATTCGATAAGAAGGACAGGCGTTTTGTAATATACCGACATAAGTTCGCATTGAGTATACCTAAAAAAAGAAAATGTTGTCAGTCATCGTTATGCGTGAGGGCACGACAGTTACCCACAGTCGTCCACTGTTGAAACTTGATTTCAAATCTGGTAAACTTTTGCGTTCAATGCAGATTTCAGGAGTAATAATGTAATCTCCGACTGTGAGAGTGGCGGGTATAACGAGAATATTTGACGCATGCAACAAAGAAGGAAGAGTCGATCTGAACTCTCTCATATCAACAACGATCTTGAAGAAAGTAGTGGGTTTCCTAAAAACTTTCCAGAAACGTGAACCGTACCTGTGTAGGCTCCTTATTTAATTCTCTCCGTCCACCAGCAATCCTAGAGCTGATCGTCTTGATGTAAGCATCGCTATTGCCCGCGCCTTCACGCATCTCTTCCAATAATGGCAGCAACATAGACTGAACACTCATGAGTCCATTATACGTACGGTTTTATTGATCAAACTCACTCCTCGTTCTTTGATGAGTCTTTCAAAGGATTCCTTCTCCTTGCGTATTCCAGCCAGATATTTGTGTTCTTCGCAGGAATTGCCATATACCATATGGTAAACTCGCACCGCTAAACCAGGGTTAGAAGATTTGTACACCTGTGAAGGATCCTGAGCCGGGATTTCCAAAATACAAACCCCAAGTCACGTACCTCAATACGTCGAATAAACTCCATATTAGGTTCGTACATGACGATGAATTTTGGTTGGATCTCTGCGAGCATCCTATCATCCGTATCGTCTGAGTATGCCCTCACTAGGATAGTTTGTTCTGGTGCGAGTAACCCATAGTGAGTATCGAACTCGCTCTCGAACATGGTTGCATCGAAATCCAGTACGGTCGTCTCGCCAGTCAAATCAATTAGTTCGGTAGGGGCCTCATCGCCTTGTGACGCCCAGCTGAAACGGACGTTAGTACCAATGCGTGGAAGAAATACTAACTAAACGTACAACTGTGCGAAGCTGTTTGCTTCATCTTGTATTAACGACATAGCGGAATCAACTACTTCTGCTTTAGCGACGATTTCACGTCCGTTCCCCGAAGCGGCAGGTGGACCCCCTCTGACCCGCCTTCGATTACCCGCCCGTTGTGCCCTCTCTTGGTCTTTCTTCTTCAAGGCCTCGCTTATATTGTCTTCGCCGCCGTATGTCCTTCTTGCCGCGTTGGGAAGGGCGAAGGGCATTTTTCCTTCTTCTTTTCTCTCGCTTAGCTTCCGCTTCCACCAGAGGTAGAGACGTAACTTCTGAAGCATCATCGGTCGTCCTTTCGCCCCATTGGAAGCATCGTGATCCATAGTTCGTAGAAATTCGCTAAGGACGCTGCATGTCCGAGTCGAAGATGCCATCACAAGGATAGTATTTGTTCCTAGATTTGCTGGTAGATGTGATATCAGAAAGCGGTAGAACGGTACGGTGGCGTGACGAACCGGCGGTAATAGGTTTTCGTAAGGTTTCCTGCCTAATCATCTCTTCTTCTGCCTCTTGTAGGATTTCGGATAGTAAATTCCATTTAGGCAGTTCCTCCAACACCGGGTCCATTCCTTCTGGGAGCCAATCTAATTTATCTTCCTTTTTCTTGCCTTTATTTGATCCATTATTGACATACGGATTTCCCTCCGCTTCGTCAAGAGCATCCCAAACATCGTCGTCGTCAGCGAGATCGATGACTTGGGGTACTAGCTCTTTCGATGCCGACGAGATAGTATAACATCGTCGTTTTGCGACCTGGAATATCACATTGGCGGCATCTGTAAGCAGCCACGGGGACTGGTGCTGTTTTTGTCCCCCAGATACTGAAACGGTATTAGAAGCAATAAGAGTTTCGAGATACGAATGAAACTGTAGGGGATCATAGGTTAATAGGTAGCTTCGGCATGTAAGTGGAAGAAAATGTTGAATTGTAGAATAAACGAACTAAAGCAGTCGACGCAATGTTCCAAGATCGTTAATAAGTTGTTTAGTCTTCGGTCCAACTTTATGCCAAACAGGGTCCAATTGACGGCGTACTAGAACATCAAAGGAGCGAAAATATGCATTTTCAACGTTGAAGTCGTCGAGATCGAGCTAATTACGATTCAAGATGTTGTCGTAATGTCACTGCAGGGTACCTTACCGTCGTGTTAGATCGTTTCAGTTCCGATATAGTGGTTGACATGCATTGAATAATTGCGTGGTGAATATCACTCATGGCTTCCGTCAGAGGTTGTGACAACTCAACCACATCAGCTCTTCTCCTTTCAAGTGATTTTTTGATGTCTTCCTGGAACCTGGATGAATAATTTGTGATTGAATTTAATGAAATTTAATAAAGACTTGCCTGGGATATATGTGGACTTTCCGGAGCTGTAGTTCTTTCATAATGTTCTTGAGCGGTGAAAGTCCACTTGTGATATGTTCTGGCTGATCCGTGAAGGCTTTCAAAAATCCTGCCTTATTTTTCTCCCGATAAAGCCGAACAATAAAAGCCTCAAGCACCAACGGCGTAACTCTAGTTGAATGTAAGCCTTGGTCCTGTCGAAATAAGACAATCTCACTTCTCTGCATGTAAAACTAGAATCCCCGTGATAAGGTGAGTAGAGATATCAGACTGCAGCATATCAACAACTAGGATTTGGGACGTGATGGATATCAGCCCCCCTTTCTTGTATAACTCTTGCCTGTTAATACGTCAAGGTCAAGGTTCTTTCTGGCTTAACCAACGATTCAATCGACCTGTGTTTACTCCCCATCTCATATCCAACCACTCGGAGTCCAGGTTTCCGACACCCCATAATCCCAAGCTCCTCACCAATCCCAGATTCTTCCTCTTGCGTAGCATTCACCAGAAGGACCAAACTTTGTGGTGAGTCATATATTTTCATGAGGGTGCAAACGATTCTGCGTAGCCCAAGCCCACGGGCCAAAACGAGTAGGTCATTTGTTGCGGGGTCATGTATTCGTTCTAAAATCGCCTTGTGAAATGGTAACAAAGTAGACATTCGTAATTTAGTGAGAGCACGGAGGCTCGTGTCAAGACGCGAGTCTAAGGGTACGACAACCACATAGCAATTTATTACATAATAAATAGCGGAAGGCTCACGGTCTCCTTGTCTTCAACCCTCTCTTATCGTCTTTAGGCCCTCGTCCCCAACATTATAATCTCGTCATGGGAAAATTAAACATCGCTCATCATAAATCATATCATCCTTACCGGAGAGACAACATCGAAAAAGTCAGAAGAGATGAGGAAGAAGCCAAATTGAAAGAAGCTAGGGAAGAGGGGAGGATGATGTTAGCTGTATGTCCTTTTCTTTCTGTTCGCTCAAGATTCTTATAATAATGATAGGATTCTGAAGCCCGAATAGACATGCTACGAGAGAGAGCTGGTGTCTCGGATAAACCGTCGAAGAAGCGACGGAAAGATGACGATATTGACGCCCGAATTGCTGCGGGATCAATGAGTGAAGCTGTCCTTCCAACAACCGGAGGTCACATAAACTTCTTTGAAGACCTTGAACATGTAAGTTGGAACTATCTTGTGTCAAATGCTCTACCAACAACACTAGAACGCTATAGCTGCCGCGATAAAAGCTACAAAGAAGGCAGACCCGGCCGAGACGGAAAAGGGTGTACCACTAGCGCCTTCAGCCAAAGATCTCAAACCATGGTATTCAGAACGGAACAAAGACAAAACAGAAGAAACCACTGACGAGCGAAGGTGAGTTATTCATTATTCCTCATTAACCCTCTTGCTAACTCCCTTTAGAAATCGAGACACTGCCCGAAAAGCTTTGCACGATCCCTTGACATCTATTTCTCGCCAGCTTGCTTCTCACGCATCCACACCCACATCTTTACCTACAAATTATCGTCCACGTATACAGCCAGTAGATCCATCCAAACCCCCCGAGGTGCATGCTCGACTTACACGTGAATCATCGGAGCGCGAGCGTGCTCTTGCACTAATACGACGGAAGAAACGGGAGATGGCGGGGAGTGAGACACCCAGTACTGTTTATGGTGGCGCGGATGGCGGGTACGGTGATGTTTTCAATCGCAAGGAAGTCGAAGAGGCCCACCGCGGAAGGGAAAGACGGTGGGATTATCGAGATCGAGGCTGGAATGATGATAGAAAACGGGAAACTAGGAGGCAATGGTAGGGTGTATTGTGATTTTTTTTGTAATTTTTCTACTGTGCAAGTTTGTATTCGAAACACACATCTTTTCAGATTGTTCCTTCGCGCCCTGGTGACATATGATTATTGTGTTGCTCATCCCAAACTGATGCGAGAATGAATGGATATGTGGTATATGTATCTTCGAGATATACTAAATAGGTAGTGTTTTATGAATTATTATAATCATAAATATGAAAAGTTCCAAGGCGAAGTTGGCCTATGAATTACGACCGCCCTTACACAACATCACCCTTTGTACCGCAGTGGCACTAATGGCATAACGCTGAACTGTGTACTACCTGCCTCGCGCATCACTATGCCGTTTGGTTCATTCCGTGCTCCCAGCTCTGGAGACAATAGATGGCTGTCTTCTGCAGCCCGATTTACATAACCCGAGGAGCTTAGTTGCTCTCCGTAGGCAGGAGGAAGTCGTCCAGAATCTGAGCGGCCCAAGTTGGCCCCTGGAACGGGCCCAGCATCTACATGACGTTCCGCCGATTCGGCGTGTCGGGGCACCAGAAGTTCACGACTGAGAGCACCACTTATTGACGAATTTGGTGCTGTGTAGCTAGGCTCCTCCCCATCAGAGGATGTAGTAATATTAGATATAGATGGATGAGGACGTCGCTGGCGTTGACGTTCGCGACCCCTCTTGGAGAAGCGAGTAGTAAGGGCAGGGGGGCTGGTCGTTTCTAGCAAAATCGGTATAATGATCAGTGATTAGGGATTTAGAGCTTAGCTAACGGGGAAAGCGTACCATCACTATCCGATAGATATTTTGGAGAAGTTGGCTTAGATAGATTATGCGTAGAGCTGGTAGTCCCTGCACTGTTTACGGTATAAGGATCGACTCCTGGTGAGGCGGTGGTGGCATATCCGCGGCGACGACGCCATACAAGGAAGAAAATGAAGATAAGAAGAGCAACAACTACTACTACCCCAACAACGGTGCCTGCAATAGCACCAGGGCCAAACTGGGAGCTATTATTGGAGCTGCTTTCAGCTGTTTGGGCCGTACCCACTAATCCAGCTGATCCAGAGCTACTTGGGGCTGATGTCTTCGAAACCGAGGTTGTATCGCTCGGCGGTATGGAGGTGATCGAGTTCGATGGAGGCGTAGAAGAGGAAATAGTAGTCGAGCTACTTTCGACACTGCTGCCACCCGTACTCACTGATCCAGAGCTACTTGGGGTTGATAGTACCTCCATTCCCGAAGATGATGTCGTACCGCTCGGCGATTTGGAGGCTTCACTGGATGGAAGTACGGAGGAGGAAGGAGGGGGCGGAGGGGGTGGAGGGGGGGCCGGGGGCAAACACTTGGTCTGGGTTCTATTACTGAACGCAGCGTGGTCGCGAATGATTGAATCCCTGGTGTAAACACTATAGATTTATGTTAGCTGAATAGCCAGAAACATTTTTAAGTGAAATTCATTTACTAGAACCTATACGAAAGGCGTTAGTAGTGAAAAATTGGAATAGAAAGGTGAATACCAGACCATTGACCATCACTCCAGAAAAGGTTGTACAGTTGATCTTCTATCTTAAGACCGGTGTTGCAAACAGCATTCTGTATTGTGGTGGTAAAACTAGGTATATCATCAGATACGCATACACGATTCGTTCGGAGTGATTTATGTACCTCTTATCTTTTCGCGGGTTACAAGTGTTTCCTCCACCGCTCATCAGGTACAGTTGATAGGCAGTTTTACCTTGATTCAGGATAAATCAGATGTTAATTAGGGACACTTGATACACACCGGCATCAAAGCCATCAGCTGTATTATCTTGGCATCTTTGGGGTCGACAAACTAAGAGTAAGAGACATAAATAACACTCTAGGGAGGGGACGCACGCTAAACAGAGCATGCTTAAGGCAAACGATATTGAATTACAACAGCATTCCTCTGACTCAGAGTTATCACGTCGTTTCATATTGTAAACGTAAGATGGCACCCACGGACTTGGTCGTCGCAATGATCTGGCGGCGTGTTTCGTGTTAAGGTTCCAACTTGATCTGGTGTCGGGCCACTGGTCATTAGCCAGGAAAATTTATGGGAGGAATCCACGACGTACATGAAGGATTGCATATCTGGCGAAGGCGCTCATATGTCCGACCTATGGGGTCAAGAGTGTAATTTTCGCCAGACTAGAGAAGATTACGCAGCACTCACAAGGCGTTTCTCCAATAACAGACGTGTACCAATCCGTGTGACTGCTAGTGCAAACTGTGTTGCCGGCGTACACCCCTCTGAGAGCCCATTCCAAATTAATTGCAAAAAGGACTACACCAGTCAAAAAAAGCATGACAGTAAGGAGTGAGAGCGAAAGTGTTTGAGAACTGCCATAGTATTGACCAACAGTGGACACCTTATGCCGTTCATCAATTCATCATCCATTTTGATTGTTCAGCACATGACAACGATCTCAACCTCGGATCAATCGGGCCAATATTAATGATCCGGATACCCGAAGCGTTTATTGGCACACACGCCGCTTTCCCACCACGTCTTTTGAACTTGGTCGTATGATGTCGTATGATGTCCGTTCCAATAAAAGCACTGAAGAGGACAGAGGAGGGGGGTAAGTGCGAAAATATTACAAAGGTACCCGAAACAAACGAGCACAAAAGATATGACTGGTTGGTGTGCGCCATTGCAAGCACGGCAAATTCGAGTTCGTTCAACTGCCTTGCTAGATGAGAAATCCATCAAGGCCCCGTCCGGAAACACGAGTAGGGTAGAGTAGGGCAGGGTAGGATGGGATTCATAATTTTTCTACATACCTGCGACCTAACTCCCACATTAGTCACACAATGCACGATTTGTCAGATGGAAATATTGGAAAAAAACTCAGGGCCTTTTCAAGAGCCCAGGCCTGTGAAATGGCCCGATCCTTTGGTCAAAATCTCCCAATATGAGCTGACTTGGTATATTCACCTATTTTTTTGAATAAGGTTAGTCTGGGTTTTCCATCAAATCCTGAGCAGATCAAAGACAATCATAGATTGGTGATAATTATTATGTCATCATGATTAGATCCTTTCTGAATCAGCGTGACATTCCTACCCTATCATGTTGTGCCCAAATAGGACCCTTCATCTGGAGGAGCTACCCCCACCGTATCCTACTCTTATTCCCGAACGAGGTCTAAAACTTTCAATAGCGAACCTATTCGCATAAAACGCAAAGATTAAAAAGATGGGTAACCGAAACTTAGACTGAATCAAATGTCCGATCATGGGGTCGGCTGTTTCCGAATTGAATTGAATCGATGCTCGGCCATCAGCGTATGTTTTTGAGTGCTCAGGATAGGATTCCAGCAGGCTCCTAAAAGCATCCCCACGCAGCGTCACACGATGACAAATGACTTTGTCCATGTTTGCTTGTGGCAAACTATGTTTCGTGAACGCTGTAGAGGGGCTGCAACATTACACGCTCCGAGATCCCCGAGCCCTCCGTGGCAAACTTTAAGCGACCGGTTTCGTTCAGTAAAATACGTGGCTACCAAATAACACCAAACCGATTATTTTGAATTTTTTTCGTCACAATAAGTGACAATCCCTATCAGAGGAAGAGATCTTTAGGTTTGGCAGTCACCAATGACAATGGACCACAATGATCTTATTGAATTTAATTGAGGGAAGGATTGTGTTGGTATCAAAGTCCAATCTAATATGAAAAGGATGTAATGGGGTCCACAACTACAGAACTGAGAAGATCTTGTCATTATGGACCCCTGTATTTATTATGATACTAGAGGAAAGTTCTAAATTTTTTCAAGTCTTTGGTTACTTTTAGAACATTGGTAAGGTGAACATGAAATGGGTGTTCAAAAGACATTCTGTCCATTAGGGATCACTTTGGTCACTTGTTGTGACGAAAAAAATTCAAAATAATCGGTTTGGTGTTATTTGGTAGCCACGTATTTTACTGAACGAAACCGGTCGCTTAAAGTTTGCCACGGAGGGCTCGGGGATCTCGGAGCGTGTAATGTTGCAGCCCCTCTACAGCGTTCACGAAACATAGTTTGCCACAAGCAAACATGGACAAAGTCATTTGTCATCGTGTGACGCTGCGTGGGGATGCTTTTAGGAGCCTGGGATTCCAGTTACATATAGCGAGTTATACTTCGAACTCGGAAACCCGCTATCTACATTTTTGAGGGAGGGCAGATTCATAAAGGGTGATCGTGATAATAGAATATGAGACTAGACACCTGATAGGAAATTTGATGACAGGAAAATAAATTACACTGTGCATAGATGCAGCACATATCTGATTTTTTCGTAAATAGCTTATAAAATTTCCATTCAACGTTCGGCTGCTCCTTTATTCATATGATATTAGAATTGGGTTGGAAGTAAAATAAAGAAATGAATCTTAGCTATAATTTAAAAAGATTGAGGTGAATTCCCTATGTAAAATATCATTCTTCATATAAGTAATATAGTGGCACAAATGAGATCACCCCGACTATGCCTCCCACACCATTATCCCAGGCTGATCCATTCAACGCGCCCAGTTTGGGGAGTAATAACGGCTGGCTTTTACATCCCAATTCTCAGAACCAGAAGGGATTTGACCCCTCTTCATACACGAGGGGGAGTCGCCCCAAAATCGAATCGGAGCGACTCAAGTTAGCCTCTGGAATGGGCCCACCGTCCATATGATGTTTTGCGGATCTTGTGTCCTGGGGCACTAGAGCTCCATGATCGACAACACTGGTTATCAATGAATTTTGCATGTATCCACCACGGCGGCGTAATACAAGGAATAAAATTATATTAAAGGTAATTATAGTACGATCGTGCCGACGACGACGCGGCGATACCTAAAATGGTACCAGAAGCAAGCTGGAAGGTACTATTAGCGTTGCTGACACCCAAATTGGATGAAAGTGTGGAAGGGGAGGTAGCAGTTGAACTACCATCGGCGCTGTTGTTACCTTTACCCATTGATCTGGAGCTATTTTGAGTTGATGTTTTTGAAAATGACATTTTATTGTCCGGTGTACATATATGGTTCACTGAAGATAAATTTCAGCTTGAGTGTTCAAAAGCAATATCGTTACATTGTTCAAACATGTCATTAGGGTCAGGTTCAGAGTAGAATACAAATTATTAATCTCAGATTTAACTTAATCACCGTTGACGTGGCTCTCGCTCCCCTGAGCCTTCAGTTTCATCGCCAAATACAAAAAGTTCAACTACGAATAAGTTACGAATAAGTAGACAAAAAAAAATCGGCAACAGCGCATTCTGGAATTCTACATCTGTTCCATTCATATCCTCGAACTTTCATAGCACGAAACGAAGTGAAGTGTCCTAGGCGGTCAATGTAATCTCAGCGTTTCATCACATGTTATTTAAATTAGACAGGGAACCCACAATATGATGCGAGCTTCCAAGTTGTGGCTTCTGGCTAAACCTTGGGTGTAAAATCAAGCTGTAGATGTTTATTCAGGGGCATAATACTAGGGGATATACCCAAGTTCGGAGAGCACTTACCGAATGGACTTCAGTAACTCTTGGTAAGTCTGTTTCGGGTTCCTCGCTGAAACAAACAGAGGGTCAGAACTCAACAGCAATACCATCCAGAATCAAATTCAGGGTTTCGCTGTTTCGACGTACTTAAGGAGGTTATAAACGCCTGTAAAATAAGAACAACATATAAGGGTGAACGCCTGAGTCTGGCGCCTAGAGCGCGTTTAGAGCAAACAGCTTACATAGCTCATGGCGCCTACAGCTACCCCTCCTGCAAACGTGTCAGCGCTTGTTTGGCCGTCTTTACAGCCTGACCAGGAAATCTATGATAGCAATACGTTAACCGAGGCCCAAATGTGCGGACTGGAAGGATAGAAATTAAGGAAAGGGCCACGCACAACATCGGCGGGGGTGGCCAACTTCTTCCGTACGCGATCGCTAACGTGACTTCCTTTCAAACGCCCATGGGACGAATACTATTTCCGTAAACGGAGTTAATCGGCCAGTCAGCTCTAATAGAGGACCTGCATTATGTGGGGAACGCACAATGTAGGGTAAATCTGGTAATTATACATAGCCATCAAAATGTGGGATGGAATGTACCGGATCGTGGAACGTACCGAGAACGGTGCCAGAATGACATGACTACATTGGTATTAGTGATTGTGAGTTTCGTCACTGCGGTCCGATAAAGGTGGGGACTCACGTCAAACAATGCCTGGAGGTGGAAATGTAGTCAGATTTAGGTCTTGGATGTCAGCGGACTAAAATAAGGAACTCACAGTTAATCGGCAACCGGGCGGAAGGGGCTTGACCTGTTGGAAAATGATTGAGAAATTAATCTTTCCTGTGGGAGAGTGAGTGCTGGTGGACGGACCATAATCGCGTGCATGTCCTGTATGCAAAGTCACTAAGAGGGAGAAGTGAGACAGTCGATAAAAAATACGCACGTCATCAATTATATGCCCGTTCTGCTTGAAATCCATAGGGTATATCACTATTTGTCGTACCGACTTATGAGGTCGCACTATCGAGAGGTAAATTAGTTTGGTACCTTCGTCAAATCCATCTACTTCATCTCCACTGAGATCCTGAGTCTGCCCACCATGTCCCGAATCTATAAAGCTTATGAAAACCCGTTAGAATTGCGAGCGGAATGCCTACGTACAATGAAAGAATAGCGAGTCATTTGTCTTCGCGCTTCGTACAAGCCATTTCATCGCGTCGAGGATGTTCCGCCGTGTCGGCAGTTCACGCGGGTTCTTCGAGTCATCTGTAAGCATCACAATGTCGCCGGGTCGGTAGTGGTGGTGTTCTATCTCGGTCATTAGGCCTCCGGACCTTCCAAGATAGAAAGAAGGAGAAGAAGACTTACTGACTAAGAAATTACGGACATTGTGTGCGTCATTTATACAACCTCGCAGGGGATTTTCCTGACCCCTATAGTTAATACCGATCTAGTTGATAGCTATTATTAAGTAAGTCATTTAACGGCAAAAAGGTGGGTTTTACACAAAGTGCCTTCTTACGCCCTGTGCATTTCGAATATTGAAAGTTAGGATTGAGAGGATCAATTGCAGGGACTGGGGAAGGTTTAGTTTTGTGGGAGGAAGAAACTTTATATTCCTTTGAGGGCTTATGTGAAGACTGAGGGATACTGGGCTGGATAATTGTTATCGGTGGAGGAGGCGGGCGGGTTGAATGGGAGTGAGAGTGAGAGTGGGAATGGGAGTGAGCATGTGAGTGAGAGTGAGCGTGCGATTGCGATGGTCGTTGCGAGTGGGAGTGCGATTGTGCTCTAGGGCGCTGATAATTCTCGGGCTGAGGGAAGTCGAAGGCATAAGATTCGTACGAATACCCTGGTGATTGTTGGGGAACGCCAGGTGGAGGTGCCTGTCCGTAATAAATCGTGCGTTCGTATCTGTGAAAGGAAATTATAGAAAAAAAGAAGGTGGTCAGCAATCCGTTTCCTGGACCAAGCGTGGCTAGTTACTGTGGTGAGTTACTTTATAGGTAATACCTAGTTGTTAAATATACTGTACATAGGGGCTCAAAGGGAAAATTCTCACATGTATGTGGGCGTCATCCCTGGAACTGGAGGGTATGACGATGGACCACTGGGGTAAGGCCCGGAGGGCGAGCCCAAGGGCTGTTGTTGCCTGAACCAAAAGCCGAGATCAGCGACACGTACCCGATGATTCTACTTGTCATGAGCTTACGGTGTTGGAAACCTGTATAGGCATTATAAAGTTTAGTACTCTCTACGACTATGTTTATTGGGAGAGTGGGGACATACGATGGGCCTGGCATTGGGGTTACAGGCGGGTACTGAGGGTTTACACCTCCACTAAAATCCCACATCATCTTGTCCGTTAACCTTCAATGGAACAATCTTGTGGGCTGTGTGTGTGTGATGATCCGTAGATAAATGTATAAAGATGAGAGGAGCGGGATGAATGATTGTAGGGCAAAGAGTTATGTACGTGGTAGAATGATGCAGAGAGTGTCTGAGAGACAAGAGTGGTCGAAGATCGGTTCCTTTCTTCACGGGATCTGTTATGATATCGCGCTAAGGGTGGACTAATTTAGACAACTTGGCACCGAGCACTTGCCGGGGCGCTTGATCTAGGCACCCTAAACGTAGCAACCTCCCTCCGCCGGCGAGCCGGAAATTTTCGCCGTTGCATGACTCCCTTTTTCTTCCTACTTGGGCGGAGTGTAGGACCATGGCTCCCGTATTAGAACGTCTTCTTAATTCATTATTCTGGGTTCACCAGAATGCAATGGCGCCTCGACCACCTAGCACTCATTTTGGTGACCTGGGTAATAACCGCGCCCACGCTCTTCTCAGCCCTTCTCACCGTCAAATTCCTCTGTCAAAACCAGTGATGGGCACTGTTGCGCAGGGCCAAGAGTCAACCGGACTTTTTCGGACTCTTCGAGGCTCATCATATGCAGCGCAATAGCCAAGGACACGACGTCACTCTTTGAGGATAACTAGGCGAAACTCTGCAAAACTGCTCACAAGCTTTTTTAAGCTTGTCAGCTGAGGATGGCAAAAGGTTGGCGAGTTGGTCCGGCACGCTTCTTGACCCGAGGAGCATTACGTAATCCAGCCAAATTTAGGTGTGCAGCGCCTATCTCTCAATCCCGATTCCCCTTTTCATTTGAATCAGTTTTGATCATTGAAGATGATCGTTTATCTTCAGTCATTGTAAACCGTACTTTGAACACGACGTGATAATGTAACACTACACATCATATAAACTCATTTTCTACGATTGCATTCGGAGATCGACATTGATCTCAATCATACCGCCAGCAAAACCTATTATGAGTCTATATTCTATGGATGACTCAAATGGACTTCTGTAAGCACGGCGAAACCGGGTTATGACCTTGTAAGTATATTATAAGTATATCTTGACCTCCAATATGGATCAAATCACAACCTACCACCAAGAATGACTGGTCGATCGATTCGTTAAGCTCTTAGTGTGGGAAGATTAGGACTGAGGGCTGTTTTATTTAAATATCCGACTAACACAACTGCCACTCCTTTTGGTGTGAATCGACTTTGTACCTACCCATTGTTCTGCATACATTTTTTGCCTCGTGCCTACGCCAACACCGGGTCTAACAGCCTCGTCACATACCTATACAATAACCCAAAAACCGATCATATTTAGAAATCACTCTAGGCGCGCGCATAGTACAGTCAAGATCCGCCACTCAACGTACTAGAAGCACAGCACTTGACTTACAATTCGCAACTTGTATAAAACCATGTTGAACCTAAATTGCTGCACAATCCTGATTTACTTCACTCTCTTTCTCTTCTTACTAGTTACTTTTGGACCCAAGACCTTCACCTTCACCCCTCAACTTCAACACATTTTTGCCACCAACTTCGCTGGAAGACGAGTAATGAGTATCCTGACACAATGGGTATCGAACGATCCTGTAAGGCATTTTGTGTTTCATTCACACTTTCTTTCCTTGCATCCGTTCTTCCGATCTAACACTTTCTGTTGTATATGTCTCAGGGGAAAGCACTACTGGTACACTGTCTCCCACACGCGATGGACGAATCCGGGCCTGCCCCAGTCATGGCCGAGTGGTACTTCGCCTACCGTACGTGTACGTCAATACTTCGCGGGTCGATCAACGATCGTCCCATCGTTGTGAAGGTCTGGCGCGGTGCACACATGCGGACAGGGGCTCAAGTGAAATTTGCCCAGGTTAGTTTCCCGAGACACCTCCTTTCCGGGATCCGAAATTAATAGCACCCCAAACTAACTGAATGATGCTAGAAACTATCCCGAGAACTTGACGCGTGGAAACGCGCTTCGGCACACCCGAATGTCGCGCCGTTCCTTGGTGTGATGTCTGGATTTGGGCATCTCCCATCGCTCGTGCAGCCGTTCTACAAGCATGGTAATATCAATGAGTACCTCGCGGCACATCCTGAAACAGATTCACTCTATATGGTGAGCCACACCTGATACGTTAGACGTACTATTCTTACCCTGCGGCAAAGTTAACGTGTGTAGCGGATGCTTTAGCATTTATGCATAAACAAACACCTCCCATCGTACACGGTGGTATCCGTGGTGTATGTTTCTCCTTTCCTCGACAACCGAATCCCTGCTAAAAATGCCCTCGTCCAGACAAACATCCTCATTTCGGACTCTGGCACACCTCAGCTCTCCGATGTGTCCACCTGCACCATGCCTCAGGCCCCGGACCTCACTTACATCGGCGGGGAGTTCCTCGGCACACGCTGGATGGCCCCAGAGATACTTGACCCACCAGAACCAGAACCAGGGATGTGTTACAACGACGATGTGAACTTCGAGACGCCGCAGAGTGACGTATACAGTTTCGGGATGACAATCCTCGAGGTATGTCTTGTTCATATTATACATCAATTAATATTTATTAAATGATGGATCTCCCGGGTGAAACCAGATCCTTAGTGGCCGCCACCCATTTGCGCATCGTCGCTTGCACGCAGGGGTTATTTTCGATGTCATACAAGGGATCAGGCCGCCGCGGCCAGAATCTACAAAAATAACTGACCCGCTGTGGGATCTTATACAGAGCTGTTGGGCACAAAGTCCACAAGAGAGACCAGATATGAGTACTGTGAGCGCATGGATGCGGCTGATTTGGTTGGGGGGAGGGGAGGAATAGTATAGGGTGGAAGGTATACTTGAGTAATGAGGATGAATGACTAGATTTGGGCCGAATTCGGGTTAATATTTTGTCGTTTGTCTATGTCCGTTTCCGCTTGGTCGACTTTATTGCTTGTTATCTGTGCGGAATAATAGGGATCCGTTATAGCCTATTATTTATCCAGTAGTGAATAAATATTCTCTAAAGAAACCTGGGCATTAAATTATACTCAAAGCTCCTGTGCAGATTTCTTAGCGTTAGAACTTCCGAAGTGATGACAGCAGTTCGCGACCTATTACGTGCCTCCGGATATTCTAGTTAAGCTGAACCAATACAATTAGCCCCTTACCTGGCCCATCCGCATCGGAGGTCAATGCAGTAAGCGCCTGCACCTAGGCCCCAATAATTAGGCGCGCGCCTGTCAAAATAAGCGTCTGTTTGCTTCAAGACAAACTTTAACCCCGTACCACAGCTTGAAATTTCCGACCAAATCGTACATTCTCCGGCGATTCCTGAGCAGTGAGAGATTTCGTGACGAGGAGCGGAAATAGGAAGGCCAGCGCGGGACGAGAGTCCGGATATCGTTAGTAGGTTATATGTTGGGCTGTAGACATAAGAATCCTATATTTGTCTGGGTTTCGAGTTGTCGTATCTGGGTGATATTATCCTCTCAGCGTTCTCGAGTGCCTATATACCGCAAGTCTGGGTCGCTTTGACCATCTCGGCCTTCCAGTCTCCCCTTTCTATCTGCTTCTCGGCCTCCTGATAACGGGGATCGGCTGTTTCCTGAATCCTGACCAAATTCTGGATGGGGCGCCCACATCATCAAATAGAGCATCCTCCTGGGGATTTCATAGGAGTACGGGCACACCGAGGTAGCCTGCGCTTCATATAAGGCTCTGAGCTCACATCGTAAGGAAGAGCCCCCATGGAGAATTCTCTATTGTCACCGTCCACCCCTTCTTCACATCGTGGCGGCTTTCTGTTAAAGAATCAGAGTCCCAGATTCAGTACCTATAGATCATACATCGTCTCCACAGAACCCATTGAGCTTTGCTAGTAGAGATTCACTCTCCCAAACGTTACCCGCAAGCCCGAAAAAAGCGTCAACATGTGTATACCTGAACACCGCAGGGTCCCCCGTCTATGGGACAAAGATACAGGCGCCCATACAAAGCCGGTATTCTGCTCACAGAAAATTATAACGATGACGCATAAATCGTGATGCGTGATGCACCACGTTGGCTGTCCAAATTCCACGAAACAGTATATATGTATGGTCGTTGGGAGGGCCAGAGGGTTCGACAAGACGTGGTTCATTTTAAGAACGGTACCAGTTGTGTGCGCCTTGGATGATCCTAGCATAAGTTTCGGTAGCTTTTCCTGGCCGTGTCGAACAGAAGGTTGAGGAAAACAAGTCTTTCGTCCATGTTATGGTTACAGGTCGTAATTTGAGGTTGAGATTTTCCTTTCCGGGCCATATGAGATGTAGTGGCCCCACGAGCAGTCTACTGGGCAACTGCTAATAGTAAGTGAAGATGATCTTGGAAAGTAGATGTTGGTGGTAGTGAAGAGGCTGTGGCCCTGTGGATCCCACGGCCGCAGATATCTGAAAAATTGAAATTGTAAACAAATTATAGCAATTTACATAAATAATAAACAGGAAATTCAAAACGGGCCGTAGGAGTATTAGATCCCTTTTGATATACATGAATGAGAAGGAGTAGGTATTTATGCGCATAAGGAACTTTGATGCTATTGATACACGATTGCAGTGGAACAAGTAAAACATACATGGATCAGGAGGCAGTCAAATTACATGAAAATTAATTGATTCTAATGCATTTTATCAAAAATCTATAGGTGTAACTATTGTAACACCAGCATCAACAAGCTTAGCTTGTTGTTCAGGCTCGAGAACGATATTATGCTCTGGAGTAAAAAAGACTATCGTCCCAAGAGGAGGTGTGGAATTGATTGCTAACCTCGCGGTTATCACTTCTGCGAGGACGTCTGGATCCACGTTTTGGCAATTTAAGCGTTTGAGGAGTGGACACGGGAATGTGTTATGTGGCGGCTGAGGGTGGGAGGAGGATAATGCGCGAAGAGCAGATTTCGGGACGTTGTTAAGGGTTAGAAAATGGAGATTACTTGTGGCATGAAATAGCTTTGCCCAAATGCCTTCATCGGCCTGAGTATTTTCAAGGTGCAAAGTGCGGATAGTAGTGAAAGGAAAAACTTCCAGTGGTTCAATACTCTCTGGCTTTGTAGAACACGCCTCGTCGTATTTGCCCAACATCCAGGCCAAAAGCGGCGTTGCCTCTACGTGGTCTAAAGGGTCTAATCCTCCGATAACATCATCAAAGGTAAATTCCTCGAGGACGGGAAGTCGAAATAAGGAGATTAACTTGATGGCGTAATCTGTATCGACAAAGCCGAAGTGAAATTGTTTTAGGCACGAAAGGTGTATGGGTTGTGATTTCTTCGAGGATCCACCTTCGTTCCGTCCCAGGCTCTCTTCATCAGACGAGGAAGGGAACTGAGGGCCCCACCCGGTTATCGAGAGCTGTTCGAGATCGGGGCATGAGGTCAGAATGGCTATAAATTCCCCTAGGCTGGGCATGACGTCGCTGGCTTGATACTTAAAGTTCAGTGAAGTGAGGTTATGCAGCTTGGACGCGGACCAATCGACATGTACTCCGGCCAAAGTGACGTCTCGCAACTTCTCCAGGACGAGGCCACCGAAAAGGGTAATAGGCTCCTTTAGTTTGACAGGATGAAAACTTTCTTGCTTCGATGCGAAGTAGGCGTTACACCGGGATAAGGAGAGTGTTTCCAGCATTGGTGCCGATTCGGCCTTCCGCGTGTACCAAAGGAAGGTAAAGATAGGCGCCCATGTGTCAGTGAGGAGTTCGAATCGACGCCATCTCTGAACATGAGGCAAAAAGAGACGCAAGATTACCTCCATATCCTGCCAGCGAAAGCTATGTGATTCCTCCTCCCAATCCCAGGCCGGGTCACGAAAATCAAAAAGGATATCGATGGGATATTTTTGAGAGCGATTTAGCCACGCTATGGCTCTTGATAGTTGCGGCCGTGATACAGGAAATGCCAGGATGAGATTTGTCCAGAGTGATCCTGTGAGGAGAGCCACTTGTCTCCAATGCGAACAAACGTGGGATATCCAGACAGGAGTTACAACTGCGTCATAATGATTCTCATGGTCATCGGAGGCGAGGAGGAATATGTAGGATAGTAATTCATTGGGAAGGCTGCGTGATGGGGACAGTTGAAAGTGTGCCAGAGCTTCGAAGAGTCGCCTTGGACTAGAAACCGAGGGGAATTCTTCGAGTAACAGTTCTTCCAAAACTGACGACACAGACATATAGAGCTAGGATTTTGAAGACATGAGAAGGCTGCAATACGGTTAGATGCGAATGGCCAAAGCTTACTCTGAATATGGTGGCGATAACAGCCAATGAAGTTGTATATCCTTCGTCGTTCAAAGAGGAATTAAGTCTTTTATAGTATCCGCCAGTGGTGTCAAAATGCAAGATGGCATAGGCGCGTCAGGAAGTTCTTGGACATGTCCAAATTGATTGTGGCTCGATCAGGGTTCTATCCCTGGCAAAAATAACAGAAGAGGCGGCGGGGAGAGTGAAACTTCGAAAAAATACAAGGGCACCAATCCTCAAATGGGAATTCAGGAACGGTAATATACATCCAAGTCAACCTCGTGGCAAAAACTGACGGGATGAGACGGAGTCCAATATTAGCCGAATTGTAGGTGCACATTGGTCCAGTGATTAGCGCACTCTGACGCCCTCAAACGAAGACCGCGGCCTTCGCTCCAAGGCCCAAAAATTTGTGTAATTTGATGACCACACGGCAGCAATCTGCCTCGAGGTGGTGAAGTATCGATAAATTGGGGAAGGTTGACCTCCTGTCGGAGGAATTGACGGTATCACTAGCAGGTGATTTGTGGCTCAACCAGCCGTCACGTTGATTGACACTCCGTGACGATGCCGTGAGGCAGAACGTTTTTTGGAAATGACGTGAATTGGGTAAAATCATGGATAGGAATTTTTTGGTAGTGACCATTCAAGGTTCCTCGGTGAATGTCGTCTCTTAGCTAGACGGGCGTCGAAGTAAAAAACATTTTCTGAACCTGTGATCGTATAATTTGACTATAATTGTGTTTGCCTTCTTGCTTTGTCCCGGAGCCGAATCATGTTTGGTGTTCATCATAATTAACGTGCGCTCCTTTGTCCAAAAATATATCCAGAACGGACTTGATACATACGTCGAACCTGCAAACATTGAAGTCTGGGCTTTGAATATTAGAGTGGTGTCTAGGGAACCCTTCCGGGATTGTCGCATGCCGGCCATTCGGTGGGGGGCAGAATTTGAGATACCCCTTCGTGAATCATACAGAAAATTGTTGGTGATGTAGATTAATATCCATTTGACTATTTCCAGCTCGAGACGTCTAAAAAAACCTCGTGTGTATGACCGTGCTAGGTTAAGAGATTATATCATTCTTTCCCGCCCTGTGAAACATGATTGATATCAACTTTTTATTTCAGGAGTATAGAAACAGTGTCATCTTCACCTGCAGAGTGGTTTCAACTTCTAATGAAACATTTTTTGTCAATCAAGAAAGAATTGCAGGTTTCGTTCTTGCATTGAGGGGTTTGTATTTTGTCGTTTCTCTAGTGTACCAAAAGAGAGGCAATCCCCAATTGCTGTCCGGATATATCTTGCAATTTCGATTTGGAGTTGTTGGGGAGTTGAGAGGGCCGCATCAACCTAAAATTTAAATTACATAATTTCTTTCGTTGTTATTTTTTCCCTCAAATTTCAAAATTCACACTGAGCCTGAATCCATTTTCGACCTTCACATCAATCACCTCAATGTTACGCACAACCCTGGAACATCTACGGATTTGTCTGCCTTATGTCGACAGTAATAGGCCAGTGTTCCTAGTGATGTATAGAAAACCAAAATTGCTTAATTTTCGGGAATTAGGCTATCAACATTGAACAATGGCTTTGGCCAGTTTTGACCGCAAAGGTCATCAAAGACCCGACGGCCCGCAATGTCGGCTTGGGCTCAAGCGGTGGTTGAGAAAGTCGTTTCCACTCGTTTCCATTGTTCTCGGACTCCCCACGCATGGCTTTCAGTCCCGTCCACTGTCCGTCCGCTTGTCGACTTTGTGGCTCGAATCAAAGCCACGGAAAACCCCTTGTCCTAACAGCTTGACATTTCTCGCACAATGGTAATACGCTCTATAGTGATCTCCACCAGCTTTGGCCAGTTCGATGTCAAAGCTTCTGGCTCACAAGTATAAAATATATGACCAAGGATGTCCTCCTCAACGACTTCAGCCTCACTGCTTCTCACCCTATCTAACTCGATATGACTTATCAGAACTTCGGTCAAGTCCCCACGGAATATCTGTCCTACCCTTCCATGAACTACCAGCAAGCCGGTTCTTCAATGCCAACGCGTCGTGATGCGGTTGACTTTACCGGGATGGGCAAAGTTCGGAGCGATCATTGGCATCGCGGAAAACAATTTCAGACTGTTTCCCGAAACTATACGTCATACCCCGGAATCCATTTCTTCCCTGCCGACGGCGTCGGGTCAGGTGTTGCTATGACGGAATGCGAATATACTGAGGGTATTGCTATGGCTGGTCGATCTGCAAAGGAATTTCTGCCGCCCGCATTTCAGGGAATAGAGTCCGGTTTCCTGATTATCACCGTGAGTACATTTATCGTAAGAATATTTTTGCTTGTGCTGAAAGAAGGCACAGTGGCCCGGGTACCAGCACCTAAAATGGAAACAGAAACTCTCTTTCGTTCAGCCTAATGGCCAGTCCTATACTGTCGGCCACATGGCTTCTCAAGTCGCCTATCTTTGGCGAAAATTCTATCAAGTTCGTGTGAACTTATCTTTTTCACTTGGGCGTTTTAGCTGATAAACTCTTCACAGAAGCACCACAATGATTTCAAAGACGAAGGCCTTCGCCTTTCGCCAACGGAGATCAGTTTCAACCATCTCCGCCTCCATCAGCTTTACTCGTATGATGGTCGAACTTGGCAAGCTGAAGTGTCTTATGTCAACCCACCCTGATTCAGAGTAATGTTCGGAATACAGTCTGAATGTAAATGTTATCAAATGTGTTATCTACCCACCCTATTTTTTTCTGTTCTATACCTGGGTCTTATGGTACAAAGTCGCTTTCCTGTTTTCGAGTTTTCTAAATATAAACCTTTTACGATAAGCTGTGCACGCGGATACCATGCGGTCTTGTCAAAAACAAAACAACACTTCAGAGTCGTCCCTGCGTTTCCATGAAAATTATCAAATTTTTTCAAAATGGTATGTATGTATGTCGTGCTAGGAAAATGTAAATGCAGTGAAGTAGATAATGCTAATGTAATATGCGTGAAGAATGTATGTCCGTGATAGAGTGAACTTCCAGCATCCCAAATATTAAAGGGAAAATAAGCGAATCCCGTGTTGTATGTGAAACCCCACCGAGTAATCCTAGAGGGGTAAAGCGTTAGAATATCACAGGGATGAAAAGGCATGGAAACTCACAGATATCAGCTTTACTGGGGTGGAAGTTCATTACGAACTCGAATTGAGGACCCGTCTCTGGGCTGTGAGGATAACGGTTACACTTCTCCACGGTTCTCCATTCCCTGGCAATAATGCCCAACGCTTCTTCTCCATTCTTCGCGATCCCGCTCTCCACAAGCCAGCAGCCAATAACCATTCCCGTTCGTCCAATTCCCCCACGACAATGCACGGCACTTATGCGACCACGCTCGTCGTTATCCCGAAGCACATCCAGAACCCTGTACATATGATCGGCTGACTCTGGCAAGGACCGATCGCGGATGGGGAACCGGTGATACTCGATAGTCGTAGTGTCTATCCCGAGCAGAGCTGCACGTCCGCACAATATATTGGCGTAAGGTGAGAGTTCTCCGGCTTCGGTTAGATCGATGAAGGTCCGTACGCCTGCCCGTAGGAGCGCGTCCAACTTCGGTTTGGTGGGATTCTTGGGTGTCCAAGGGTATTCGCACGCCAATAGGAGCGGCGTTGCCCAATAGGAGTTTGGTATAGGACGTGCACAGACAGCATTCAACGGTCGAGGCCGATATACTGGCGAAAGTGCATTAATTCTGAGTTGACTCGCTTGCATGTCCTTCCCCGTGGTCGTTATATTAGGAACTCGATAGCTCGTCGCCATGATTTAGTTTGAGGTTTGAGGTTTGAATTTAATGAGGGGTGTTCGTGCGCAAGTCTTTGAATGTACAATCAATGGGCTTTTGTAGTACACTGTACAAAGAAGATCCGGACAATGTTGTCGCGTTTGGGAGAAGAACAGGGATAAGGGTGGCTGTGACAGGGCAATAGGGTTTTAAAAATGTGGTTCCCACGTGCAAACAAAAGCTGGTTGGAAACCATGATGGGCCTAAGTATTGACTCCCACACCGGGTCTCCAGAATCCGTCAAATCTGGAGCGTACCTAGGGCCACTGGTTTTGTGTTTATTTTAATATCATCTTCTAAGAAACGCTCGAGCTGATTCTGAGGGAGGCATGTTCAATTATAATTTCTGGGTCTGGACTTCAGCTTTATTGATACCGAGCACAGCGTTAATTTGACCGAATTTCACGCTTCTAGTCGAGGCCACCATGAATGCCATGCTTCTATGTTCGTGCTTACGGTCCCCCACCCCGCAGCGCACCGGCTTCCCGATGACAGAATCATGTCAAATATAGACCCATTCTTCCGTGCATTCTCCACTATGATGCTGTATATGGGCGTCAAGTTGTCGTATTGATGCTCGCAAGATGGTCCGACACCGCCGAAGATGCTATGTCCGAGCCTTGGCGAAGTTCCGACTCGATACCAGACTCAAGTATACCTGAACCTCCACAAATTCTAGTCACACGACCTATAAAGATAATGTGATAAGGGGGGACAAGACTTTTTATCAAGGCCGTTTAATAAATTAAAAGGATACATCCGCGTAAAGACCGTTGATCGACTTCCTATGCTCTTGAAAGCAGGGTTGCGGTATGATTCCATATCTCCCGTCGTTGATTAGGTCTATGAGCGCTTATACTAGTTTGATTAAAATGAGTGATCGGCTCCAATCACACACAACTTATTATGAGGTGTGGAACAAATTTCATTTTTGTGATACCAATCTTATAACCACGTTGTACACAGAAACTTTCATCTTAATTTGAGGTGCTCCCAACGCAGTGAAGCTACATCTTTCGAGGTTTTGAACAGACTGGAAGACTTATCGATCTTTCGGATCACTTGCCGAACGCGGGAAGTCAAAGGATATACGGAGACGAAACTCTTCCGTCAACTGTCAGTGAACCCCCTGTGAATATAACCGTCATGGCTGATACTCGTGCTTGGTGGAAAGAAGCGGTCATATACCAAATCTACCCTGTATCTTTTTTCGACTCCAATGGTGACGGTATCGGGGACCTCAATGGCATTCACGCTAAGCTCGATTACCTCAAAGACCTGGGGGTGGATGTGTTATGGCTTTGCCCCATTTATCGGTCCCCACAGGCTGATATGGGATACGATATGTGAGTTTAGTTGACAACTTTTGACATGCCTCGCTCTTACGACGAGGGCAGCTCGGACTATCGTGACATCGATCCACGATACGGAACGCTCACAGATTGGGACAATCTGCTCAAAGGGGTGCACGATCGAGGAATGAAACTCATGTAAGGTCCGAGCTGTCGAAGCGAAAGATAGCCTGACCGAGGTTCAGGATGGATCTTGTTGTCAACCATTCGTCGGATGAGGTGCGACACTTAAACCTCGGAGCCACTCAGATAACTGATAAGTTGCTCGTTTAGCACGAATGGTTCCAGCAATCTAAATCCTCCAAAGATCACCCGAAACGCAATTGGTATATCTGGCGTCCACCCAAATATGATGCCGCAGGAAATCGCCAACCGCCCAATAATTGGAGATCACTTTTTCAAGGCAAGTTCCCGAGTGTTTGGTTGGCGCTTTCTTTTATTAATAGCATGCAGGATCCACCTGGGAATACGACAAGAAAACAGATGAATATTATCTCCATTTGTATGTGTCGAAGCAGCCTGATCTTAATTGGGACAATCCGGACGTGCGTCAGGCAGTGTGGGACTTGATGAAGTTTTGGATTAACAGAGGGTGTGATGGCTTCCGGGTTCGTTACATGGTTCTACTTGTTCATGAAATCACAATGAACATTCCCATAGATGGATGTTATCAATTTAATTTCCAAAGTTGATGGCCTTCCTGACGCTCCAGTTACTGAACCAGGCCAACCGTACCAACCGGCGACGTCTCTTTTTGCAAATGGGTAAATTTCATTATAGCCAATCATTAGTATAAATGAATCAACGTTCACCAGCCCCCGAGTTCATGACTATATCAAAGAAATGAATAGGAAGGTTTTATCAGGTACAATTTTCTTTGAGTGAAATATCGCTCAACGGTCACATTTTTTCCGTTGAATAGACCATGATCTGATCACTGTGGGAGAGACACCATTCACCCATGATGCATCAGAGCTTGCTGCGTACGTCTTTCCTCGCAATAAAGAGCTGGACATGGTTTTCCACTTCGAACTCATGGATCTCGATTCCCCTGGTCCCGGAAAAAGGTTAATTTATAGAGAATGGAAGTTGTCTGAATTCCGAGAAATCATAGGTCGGTGGCAGACATATCGAAGATCTGAGGGTTTCTGGAATGCGTACGTCTTCTATCAATGAGATATTTTTCATTCAAAAATTATTAATGGATGGTCTTTTTAGAACATATATCGAGAACCACGATCACTCCCGTGCCGTCTCTAGGTTTGGCAATGACTCTGAACAATGGCGTACTCTTTCTGCAAAGATGCTAGCAATGTTAGAAATTAGTCTCGGTGGAACGCAATATATTTATCAGGGTCAGGAACTCGGTTTGAAGAATTTCCCGAGGTCATGGGGTATCGAGGAGTACAAAGATGTGGCTTCACAAAATTATTGGAATAGGTTAGTCCCATTTGGTTAATCTAGAAGGTTGGTAAAAACACATTTTTCGATCAGAATTTTGGCAGAACGGAAGGCGCGGGGGAATGGTCAAGATGTGGACATGTCAGACATCCTCGATGCATTGTCGAAAAAGGCTAGAGATCACGCTCGTGTTCCTATGCAGGTGAATATCTTCATTGTTGATGTGTACGATCATGTTGACAGTGTGACTAGTGGAATTCCACCGATCAGGCAGGGTTCACCACTGGAACGCCTTGGATGCGGGTGAATGAAGACTACAAGGAATGGAACGTAGAGACGCAGCTTAAATCTGAAAGCAGTGTACTTGCGTTCTGGAAATTGACTCTTCGTATTCGTAAAGAGAATCAAGTCCTCGTGAGTCCCCGCCTGTTTAGTGCTCTGGAACAATATTCATCGAGACAATAGATTTATGGCGATTTCGTGGACATTTCCGCAGGTCATGAACAGATCTTCGCCTATACGAGATGTTTAGGTGATGTAAGAGCATTGATAATCCTCAATTTTGGGAAAGAAGACACATATTTTGTGCTGAACCAAAATCAAGACTGGACCGGATACGATCTCATCATCCAGAATTATCAAACTACCACTTCGGGGACGACTGTACCCGACACGAGGTTAAGCGCCGGCAGTAGTCCCATTTTGCTTAAGGGGTTTGAAGGAAGGTTATATATACATTCTTCCTGACGAATTTTGCAGCTTTCGAGCTGCGGTGTGATATAAAGCGATTATCAGTGGTATTCGAGTACCCATCTACAGCCTCTCTTGGAAAAATATTTAATATTTCACAAATGATTGAAATGATTGAATTGGCACGACGCAGCTTGTCTCTTGTCTACATTGGCCGTATTTTTGGGTACCAGCCTCTTCCACGTTGTTGTTATCGACCCTTTGATCTCGGAGAAGAGAGATACAGTACGTTTTTATGCCACGATCGAATTCAGGGTAAGTGGCTATTTCTGTTAATCACCGCAATCGATTGGGACATCTATACTATTTAGAAGTTTTACATTGCTCCTAGGTTTTGGCGGCCTCGTGGATAAGTCATGTTTAAGTTACTTGGGAAGGGGCGTCCGCCTACCGGATCAATCGCAAATCGCCGTGCCCAACAGGACATACATTCCTTTTGTTCATTTTTAGCGTGCTAGTCTTGCCTGCAAACATTATGGCTGGTACTCGTGCTTGGTGGAAAGAGGTGGTCGTCTACCAAATCTACCCTGTGTCCTTTTTTGATTCTAACGGGGATGGCATTGGGGATCTCAACGGGATATTCGCCAAACTTGACTATCTCAAAGATTTAGGGGTCGACGTATTGTGGCTTTCCCCCATCTACCGATCTCCTCAAGCGGATATGGGATATGACATGTGAATCTGGTTAACACAATTTTTGTACATCCCGCCCTTATGTTGAGGATAGCTCGGATTATCGTGATATCGATCCGCAGTATGGGACACTCGCAGATTGGGATAATTTGATAAAAGGGGTACACGAACGAGGGATGAAGCTCATGTAAGTTTTGGCCGGTAGTCGAGTGGTATTGTAAATGAAACTCTCGAGTCAAGGATGGATCTCGTTGTGAACCACACTTCAGATGAGGTAGGATTTTCAAAAATCGGACCTTTCGAAACACCGATGGCCTTGCTTTTTCAGCACGATTGGTTTTTGCAATCGAGATCCA
Source organism: Collybia sordida (assembly GCA_037014335.1). Taxonomy (NCBI): domain Eukaryota; kingdom Fungi; phylum Basidiomycota; class Agaricomycetes; order Agaricales; family Clitocybaceae; genus Collybia; species Collybia sordida. Next base: position 691,836 of record JAYKXK010000002.1, read on the forward strand.
GCAAAGATCACCCGAAACGAGATTGGTACATTTGGCGTCCACCTAAATACGATGCCTCGGGAAACCGACAGCCACCGAATAATTGGCGATCGGTTTTTCAGGGTCTGTTCTAAGCGTCCTATTCATCATGGATTTTATTAAGACTTGATGCTATACGTAGGCTCTGCATGGGAGTACGACAAGAAAACCAACGAATATTATCTCCATCTTTATGTCTCAAAGCAGCCTGACCTGAATTGGGACAACCCGGAGGTGCGACAAGCAGTATGGGATTTGATGAATTTTTGGATTGACAGAGGGTGTGATGGCTTCCGGGTCCGTTGCTCTTGCTCACCCATTTTCGAAATTATGACGAAGATGTTCGTAGATGGATGTGATAAATATCATATCTAAGGTAGAAGGTCTACCTGATGCACCCATAACCGAGCCCGATCAACCCTACCAACCGGCGAGTACTCTCTTTGCAAACGGGTAAGATTTCACGTTAATGATAGGTACACGGTTCATTAATGCTCAATTAGACCGCGTGTTCACGAGTATATCAAAGAGATGAACCAAAAGGTCTTGTCCAGTGTGTTAAAATATTTCTCAAATAAAATTTACTTATATTTTATCTGTCGGTCATAGCCCACAATTTAATAACGGTAGGAGAGACCCCGTTTACCCATGAAGCATCGGAATTAGCCACATATGTTCTGCCTAGCAATAAAGAATTGAATATGGTCTTCCACTTTGAGCTCATGGATCTTGACTCCCCTGGCGTGCCCTTGATTCACAGAGATTGGAAACTATCCGAGTTTAGAGAAATTATTGGCCGATGGCAAACATACCGTAGGTCCGAAGGATTCTGGAATGCGTACGTTTAATTTTTTATACTACTGAGAATTTGAGACTGGAGTTTAACGACACAATTCGTTAGAATATTCATCGAGAACCATGATCACTCTCGGGCGGTATCTCGTTTTGGAAACGACTCGGAACAGTGGCGTTCACTGTCTGCGAAAATGTTGGCGATGTTAGAGATCAGCCTCGGCGGAACTCTATACGTATACCAGGGCCAGGAGCTTGGACTAAAGAATTTCCCGAAATCATGGGGCATTGAAGAATACAAAGACGTGGCAACACAAAATTATTGGAATAGGTGAGCACTTTCACGGTATTGGTGCGTCATTAACATGCCCCCCCTCGATGCCAGAATCCTAGAAGAGCGAAGAGCGCAGGGAGAGAGCAGAGATGTAGACATGTCAGACGTTTTGGAAGGTTTTTCGAAGAAGGCCAGGGACCACGCCCGTGTCCCTATGCAAGTAAGACATATTTAAACAACATGTGAATGAAACTAACCACCCATTCCAGTGGGACTCTTCGGATCAGGCCGGATTCACGACGGGTATGCCCTGGATGCGTGTAAACGAAGATTACAAGGAATGGAATGCTGCTACTCAGCTTAGTTCCGAGAACAGTGTTCTCGCGTTTTGGAAGAAAGCTCTTCGGGTACGTAAGGCCCATAGCGTTCTGGTAGGTCAATTTGCGTTTTATCTTTGATCGGTGTTGTATTTATCGTGAGGTTAGGTTTACGGAGACTTCGTAGATATTTCTGCAGACCATACGCAGGTATTCGCCTACACTAGATCCTTCGACAACGCCACAGCTCTGGTGATCTTGAACTTTGGACCGGATGTGACCTCTTTCTCGCTTGCTGACTCGGATCAAGATTGGATTCGTGGTTACGAATTTGTCCTTGGAAATTATCAGGTCACGCCTCAAGCACTAAACTTCGAAAACAGCCCTATTCAACTTCAAGGCTATGAAGGGAGATTATATATACGCGCTTAGAATTAGACGAATTTGAGGCTTGCTTCGAGTTCACCATTTGAATTATTGAGTGATTCTCTGATGTCGTATAGCCGTATAATCGTGTGTCAACTGAAGCTTGGCCTTACGTTTCCCGAAACCTTCTTCAATATTTTGAGTAGTGGTTTGATGAGGTCTCTCGCATTGTGGTCTGTATCTCCCGTCGGTTTTTGGTAGTTTGCTGCTTAAGTGTTCCCAGGGTCCCTTTTATAATTATTATTACATTTGATCTATTGTCATAAATAATTAGCAATAAGTTAAATGAATGAAAGGGCAAAATAATTCAAAAATCAAAAATAAATTAATATTATTAGTAAAAGCTCGCGTCTTCCCACACAAATTCTTTCAAGTCCACACCACCATCACTTGTATTTGGTCTTCAATCCTGAAGGCGAGAGATGGGTAAGGAGAAGTACCATTTTTCAGACAGACATTCAGAGGAGTCTAGAGAGGAAATGTATGAGAGGGATTACAGGCGAGCTGGTGAGAGAATCACATTGTCAAAACGTAACACAATTAACTCACCTCTATTCTTCTTCCTCTTGACACTACAATTTGCCTGCCCCATACACATCTGTTCCTTTTTGGACGGCGCTGAATTTGGCATGGGTCAATCGCTGGACAGAGCGCCGACACACAACCTCTCAGTCCCCAGAGAGACGGAGACATCACAGTGATCGTCGTGATGATTATAAGCGTGAAAGCTACTATGTAGAGAGGCGAAGTCGGCCAGACGAACCCACAAATTATTCTAGCGGTGGATCTAAATATAAAGAAGAGCAGAACGATACTCGTGAGCAAGAACGAGAAGCCACTCGCAGTAGTCGACACGACCGCTATCGTGACAAGGACCAAACGCGGTCCCGTCGTGACAGTTCTACTCGTGACCGCAGCACTGATAATTATCATAAGGCACGAGCTTCATCCTACCTACAATACAAATTATCGTTTAACTCATACCCATCCAGGAACGAGACAATAGACATCGTGAAACGAGGAGAGATGGCCGTGGTCGTGAGCCAAAGATCGTACGTCTTTGTTCTATTACGATGGGATGCGATTTTGACCTCCGAAGATGTACATACACCCTTAAATCAAACTAAAACAGGATTACACACATGACAATGACAATCGACGTTCTCCCTCTCGACATCGAGGAAGGTCTCGTTCACGAGACTCACGAGACATATACTCGTCTGATTCGTCCTCCTCTGAATCAGACTCACAGCAGCTCTCGAAGAGAAGCCATCATCGTTCTCGCTCACGTTCCCGAAGTAGGGATAAGAGTGACAAGAGTCGGAGGGACTCTCACAGGTTAAAGCGCAAAGAAAAACGAAAGGAACGTGATGAAAGCCGAGAGCGCTCGCCTTCGCGAGAACGTCGGAAAAGAAGGAAGGAGAAGGAAAAGGAAAAGGGACGACGCAAAGAGAAGGAAGAGAGAAGGAGCGTTCTTACTGGCAAGAAGGTGATACATTAGAACGCTAGGTCTCAGGATCACGATTGACTAACACATTCTTTGGTAGATCAAACTCAAAGTTAAAAAGGAGAAAGGAGATCACGAGAGAGATGCAAACAGACAAGACCTTTTGCAATTCTTGAATTCCACCTTTGAGTAGAGGTAGTTTTGTTGCTATGTCCCCCCCCCCCCCCCCTTATTTATTGTCCACCATGGACCATTTGGTCAAATTTTATCGTTATTTCTTTTTTTAGCAAATTTTTCACAACGATGAAGGACCTCAGCATCGGCAGATCTCGCAATCAACTAGCTTTGCCTTGAATTTTGCAATACAAATCTGATATCAACGTGGCCCTAGCATTAAACAACAGGGACCTCGTCTGTTGCATTGGCTTCTGCGTAGTCGCTTGGACAATATGGAGGCCAGCACCAAAGCGTCTTCAGCTTAAGCACCTATATATTTTGAGTTCTTATGGCTTCATCCTCCACTAACATTCTCATTCAAGATGCCCAAAGTTACTAGGGCAGTAAGGAAATCAAGGGCAAGCCATTCACTTCGTGATGCTTCACCACCTAATATTTTCTTTAGAGGAACACTATACCAATACCCTTTGGATGTGTCCCAGATGATTATGACCAAGTTCGAGTTCCGGAACAGCAAGAGAAAGACCCAATGTTGAGACGGAAACGTTACGTTCGCTTCGAGCCGATTGGAGATAACAATCAGAAAGGATATGGTCTTCCATTATCGGATCTCATTGCACGACGAGGTCTAGTAGACCCAGATAGACGAATTTTTGAGAATGATGTCAACGACGGGAAGACTACTATCACGGTATCACTTCAAGTGAGTTAACCCGCATCCTCTTCGATTCATTTACTGATAGCTCAAGTCGCAGTGGCCTGGTTATACCCACCTACCTTGGATCGTGGATATAGGACTCATTCATCCATCGGGTGACTTACTCACTCGAGCGGAACTTGGGCATGCCTTAGCGCTCCAAGTCACTGAATTCATTGAGGTGAGCCTTGACAATAATATTGCTTCATCCTCCAATGCTTCCTCGACAATTCTTTTGACAGAAATGCCAATCACATGAAGCCTTCACTCCAACAGAGGAATCCTGGCGTATAGGACCCGGAGGGTATAACGAAGAAACCATCAGATTCTGGAACTTGTGGACCGCGGATGATGACGTCTGGTATCTAAGTTTTCATGTTCTGGTACCCGTGATGAATCTTTCGTTTCTTGAGCCTCCCAGTGAAGACGAAAGCAATCGACAGAGCGACGGGACATCAATGGCGAATGACCCTGAGGAGGTGGCACGTTTTGTTGCGTGGTACATGCACGAAACGGAAACCCCCCCATTTATATGAGCTTACTTGGCGTCTACATATGCACAACGGAGTTCGGAGTCGGACGTTGTTCATTATAGTGCAATTGATCTGATATGTACACGTGATATGCTTTACTCAGCCGATCGGCCAATCAGATATTTATTGTAATCCTTCTCAGCCTTCTACTACTTCGATAGAAGACCGAAAGAGGCCTATTTCACTCTTTCGCGTCTGCCAATTGAATATACCTCGTATGGCGCCGTTCATTGTTTTTGGTTATGGGTCCCTTATATTTAAGGTTAGCAACCGTTGTCTCTATATCACACCAATTCTCAAATAAGAATATTTAACCAAGCCTCCCCCCCATACCCTACATCAAGGTATATATTCCTAAGTATCCGTTGTAGTATTCTTTCGGGAATTTATGAAGGTTTCAGTACCTGGTTTTCTCAAGGGATACGTGCGAAGATTTGCTCAGAAGTCGCATGATCACAGAGGAACACCTGAAGTATGAATATTGGATCCTCTTACACGAATAACAGTTGAACTAAATACCCACCAGAGCCCAGGGAGGGTGGTGACTCTGATACATAAGGAGGACTGGGATAAATTCTCAGGTTCGGTGAGTTATTGTTGCAAGGATCCGACCACTTTACTTGAACACTATAATTTAATATCACCGGCGTAGGATGCCTTTCCGGATGAAGACATAGTTTGGGGTACGCTTCTGTTTTTGCTAGTGAGAAAAAGCCTCTGATTTTGCGAGGAAACTCCCAAAAGGGATCGCGTATACCATAGACCCACTTTACGAAGCGGAAGTTCGGGATTACCTAGGTATGATATATGCCTTACCCGATTCTACACATAGATTGTCCCTTATTTCCGGTACTTTTGTACAGATTATCGAGAAAAGGTTTGCATTCGGTGCCCAGGCATAATTCATATTTACATATTATTAGGATGGATATACCATGGAAACCCTTGATATATATGGAGTAGACGGTGGTGTAGAGAAAGTGATTATACACGGTGTGAGACTGATTCCTCTATGCATCTTTGATACCTATTGTAATCTCGTTTCTTTAAACAGGCTATTGTAAGTTATTTCTATAACTTCATGACATTGCTAAAATGTGATAGTGCTACGTTGGAAGAGACGATAACCCATCATTTGGTATGTTGTGGTCCATTTTTTCTGGAATTATCGCGCTTATTTGTTCCCCGTTAGTCGGATCGGAACCTCTTGATATTCTGGCCCAACGGATTTGGAAATCAGTCGGCCCTTCTGGGCGTAATAAAGTACGTTTTGTTCTGTTGTGGGAACAGCCTGGTGTTGGATGAGTATCCCTAGGACTACCTATACAACCTTGCCGCTGCGATTCGTGATCTCTCCCCAAGTTCTTATGATTCACACCTTTATGCTCTAGAGGTGTGTGCATAATAGTTCAATCCCTTCCCGCTTACCCAACATTTACCTCAATATTACCTACAGGAGAAGGTTCGAGCTTTGGACGAAAAAAGAGAAACTAACACCTAACACCAGCGTTAATCGAATCATAATGGATCTGTTTTCTGGATTTAACATCTAAGTCCTCCATTCCAGTCGCCAGGGGGGAATACCTACAACTAAGCCACCGCCTGAAGGGAAAGTGAAATATTCGGTCGACGTTATAAGCAGAAGACAATGATAAACTCCACACAAAAGTCCCCGATTATAATATTTTCAACGGCCATGTCAAGTTGTTTTTGCTATTGTTGATTTCTGGGCCATAGTAATATTGTTTTGGACTCATTTTTTTCTCACAATGTCATAAGTCTTAGAGAGTAAACTTCTTTCATATTTTTATGAACAACATTGGCATAAATATTTTTTGGAATCACAAAAAAGATCCAAAGAGGGAAGCAATGACTGTATTCACGCAATTCGTGCAAACTCAACGAAGTCTGTATGTTGATCGGTTAGTAACTAAAAGATAAGATAAGATAAGATGTCAAAACTCCTGACTCGGATCACCTTTTTGAAGGGTTTGAAATTCAATTTAAATACCATCGGCACTCTTCCCCTTCCTCAATTTTAACTCTCCAACTAACCATCACTCGATACGTTTGATACTTCCTCATGGCTGTCGAAAATATCGTCCCCTCAACCAATGGCGGATCGCACGTCGCTCCCCTCGACGTAAGTTAAACATACCAAGTCCTTATGGTCGCCCATTACTCAAGTACCTAATTCTGATCGTCGTAGGCGTCCAAGCTAGTCATTAACCTTGCAAAGACTTTAAGGCCTCTTGTTCCCTCAAAAGACCTCATATTTGGAGAGGTAAAACCCCCATTTTCGTAACTTGTGTCCAAATATATATCGCTTTGAGTAGACTAAGACGGACCATATGCTTGTTATGAGCTACGAACCAAGTACAGGATGGTCTGCACCTGAAATCAAACCGTACGGCCCTCTCAGCCTCGACCCTTCCAGCTCATGTTTCCAATACTGCCCAAATGTCTTTGAGGGCATGAAAGTCAGTACCTCCGAAAACCCGATCGGACTCTCTTCTGACTCATATTTTGGTGATTTTCCCTGCAGGCATATCTTGGTCCCGACGGAAAACCACGGCTCTTTCGCCCTGACAAAAACATGGAACGCCTCTCCCGGTCCGTAGAGCGCGTCGCTTTGCCGGTACGTTTTCTATTACATGTACAGAAGTGAATAACTGAATTTTTGGATCCGCGAAGCCATTTGATACAAATGTCCTTCTAGAGCTTATCAAACGTCTCGTGATGGTTGAAGCGAGGTGGATTCCGTCTGAGCCCGGGCATAGTCTTTATATTCGCCCCACTGTAATTGGTACCCGTGCAGGTCGGTACTTTGATCTGGGTCAACTCGATTCCGGTAGGGGCTAACCCCGCGCTTCTAGCTCTCGGCGTGGCTGCGTCTGATAGCGCGTTGATCTACGTCATTGTCACGCCTGCTGGTCCTTACTTCCGCGGCAGCGTGAAGGGAATTCCTCTCCTCGCTGTTGGTGAAAGCGTCCGCTCTTGGCCTGGAGGAACCGGGGGACACAAACTTGGACTAAACTACGCGCCTGGGTTCTTGCCACAGCGGGTGGCTGCTAAGCAAGGATACAGTCAGATCCTATGGCTCCTCGGCGAGGACGCGAAGATTACTGAAGCGGGTGCCATGAACTTCTTTGCAGTGGTTCGACGTGATGATGGGGGTGAGTCATATTCCTGACCCCGCTTAATTTGAATTATATCGTGACATGATGTTCGGTTAGATTTGGATATCGTTACACCTCCATTGGATGGAACAATCCTTCCTGGCCTAACTCGTGCTTCGTGCCTTGCCCTTCTAGATGGCCACACCCAACGCCGTTTGGTCCTCCCTGGGATTGCCCCGACCAAACGTTTGTACACCCACGAGCGTACACTGACCATGTCTGAGCTCGCTGCGTGGTCTGCTGAAGGAAAATTACTTGAGGCATTTGGTGTTGGAACCGCAGTCATTGTCGCACCCGTTGGCCGCATTGGATGGCAGGGTAAGGATTTGATCTTGCCATCTGAAGAGACGGGACTCGGAGAGGTGGGGAAGGCGCTTTGGGAAAGGATTGTGGATATCCAAGTTGGGAAAATTGAATGGGAGGGATGGAGTGTGCCTTGTGTATAATGGGTTTCATTGAGGTGCGGATATATCTTGGATACCCTCTTAGACGGGATGCTTGCCAATAGAAGCAAGACTCACAAGATCATTACGTGCGTGTAATGGGTCATAATAGGTCATATCTGCTGTGGGATGTATATATAAAACGTATACGAATAAATGTAAATTCTTACCTTGAAATTCTAGTAGTGATCAATCCGCATATTGTACTCAGAGGATCCAGATCTGATTGTGGACTCGTGCCCTCTTTTCTTCTCTAATCAAAACATAGTTACCCAGGGTTTTGTTATCGGCCACTTGTGGCTGTTGGTACAAAAATTGACAATTAAAAAAAATGTTCCATGATGAGAGGGAGATTCGAACTCCCGCCCCCGAAGAGACCAGATGATGTTGGGCGTACTCGCCCTGGTCCTTAGTCTGGCGCCTTAGACCGCTCGGCCATCTCACCATGTGTACGAAGGCGCTTTGTGTTTTCCTGGGCGATGGCGGGATGGCTAGGCGATTGGTATGTAATTTGAAGACGCGCGTAGGGAAGGTTTTGCGTAGATGCATGAAATAAATCTCTAATTTACACATGTGAGTTGACCTTGTTCATATTAAGTACCACTAAGACCGCGACTTGCCAATCGTGGTGTACCCGTTGCAAGTCTCTACATGTCGAAGTGGTTTGTCAATATCGCTGATGGTAACCAGACCCTAGAGGAGATGTCCGGAGAGCCTGGAGCGAGTTTGGAGAGCCATAGATATGGGTACTTTTGTGAACTTGAATGATATAAGGTAACACTTCGCTGGGTTGATGTTTTCCACATGTGCTTCAGTCCTTCTTCCTTGACAGTTGCCTCATGAGTATGATATACACCTGGAGTCACTGGTGCGTTTGATTTGCAGGGTTCATATTTTTGCGCATGCTAAATGATTCTTTCTGGTATATAGGGCACCATGTCCTCTGGATCTAGGGAAAATTGTGGAGTGGTTATTGGTTATGTAGGTGTTAGGGACCAAGACTGTCTCGAGAAGCGCCGACCAGTATTGGTTGGTTACGTAATCCTCGACGGTTCAACGTCAAACAAAGATTTCGAGTCTCGACCAAGATCTCCAGGAATTATGGCTGCTGCCGTGTTCAAGGGCGCATTGGCCTGAATATACCGATTTCTAGAGAACTTGAAGCCTCCAGGAGTGAGTAATAGAAGATTTCATCATTGAATTTAGTATTAATAGCCAAACCGGCTTCAGGGCGTGCCACGTCTGTGCGAAATTAGGATCGCAAAGATTTAGTAGGGTTCCTGAACAATCTGGTTCACCCTATTCAAATTGCCGTCAGTGCATAGTCCCTTTCAAGCCAGGTCTGCTAGGAATGCCTGGTCTAAACTCGCCGGAGATGGATTCTGCGGTTCGTGTTATTGTAACACCGGCCCAATCATCATACTTTGCTGGCGAACCATTCTCCGTCACTGTAACATTCAAGAACACACGGTCGCCAGACTCAGGACCGTCCAAACCACATGCGCATAAACGGGGGGCTCACTCGATCAGCTCTGCCCCGCTCGCTCGTCCACCTACCTCCCCAGGCCCTCCACGCACGCCTGTGCCAACTTTGGCTAGCCAACCGATAAGTGGGGATGATATACCGACTAGAAAGGGGCTTGTGGGGAAGCCACATGTTTCCAAGGGCGGGGATGAATTACCTGAGCTTTTGGAACAGAGGAGGAAGCGAATGTTGGCGAAGTCACTGTCTATTTCAATAACTCCTCATGAATTGGAGGGACAGTTGGGGGAGGGCGTTGTCGCCAAATCTGCGTCGTACGCGCAACATACTTTCGCTGCGGACAGTCGCCATAGTGAGTTGGGTAATTGGTTTTTTGTATTATTTCCTGACTGGTCCCAGCACCTACTTCTCCTCGGGTGTCATCCCCTCTGACAAGGTCGGACACACTCCCCCTCGGGTCTAATCACCCTCATGCGCGAAAACAGTCTGTACTCGCCGGCCAACTCCCTGCAGAATTGATCACTGCACCCGCTCCCGTGTCAGCATATCCATACTCTCCCAATTCCTCAACATCAACCTTCTCTCTAGCCCTTGATCCAATCGCCGAAGGTTCCTTCTCACCTTACACATCAACACCCTCAATAGCTTCTCCATCTATTGAAACGCCACCCACCCCTTCATTCAGCTCAATTGATGCCCCGCCCCCAAATAACGTCTATGCTTACCCACCTTCACGACAGGCCCGCCGACAACAACATATCGGTCTCGGACAACCACCAAACTCCCTTCGTCCAACACCAATCGGGCCTCCCCGGACAGCATTCTCAACCACATTCTCACAGTCAAACACGGAACTCATTCTCTACTCGTACGCACAACTCAAGGGTACATTGTCCATTATCTCCCCACCAGGCGTCTACGCCACCCCTGAGCAAAGTCAGAAACTCAACTCTGTGCGTGCTGCCCTCCTTAAACGGTCTGTGGTCGGGGGTGGTAGCATGGATATTACATCGTCGTTGCACCAGCCCTCACCCTCGCACCGCCGTCGACCAACACACGGTCGGTCCTCATCATTTTCTTCGGGTTTATTGTCTCTTCTCTCTCCCACGTCTCTCGTCGCGTCGGCATCTACTCCACCTGCGACGTCAGGTCAATGGGCTCCCCCTACCCATCGACGCACACCCACCGGCTTTTCACCAAACCCATCACCTGCAAATGGTAGATTCCCCAATTCTAATGGAGTGGGGTTGGGTCTCGCTATCCCGAGTGATGATGGGGGTGTTGTTACTGATGAAGAGGTTGACCCCGATGCTCCTCTACCAACATTCGAAGTCCAGCCTGCGATGCTTGCTGTAGATATGTCTTTGTTACCAGGGGAATCGCGGACGTGTACGTGTTCTTTTGTTCCCATGTTTCATATATGGCTTTCTTATCGTTTTACAAATAGATACGTATACGATAGCCCTTCCGGATAATCTCCCACCTACATTCAAAGGCCGTTCCTTGAAATTCTCTTATGAACTTATCATTGGCACCTGTCGGGCGGGCGCCAGTGGATCGAGTGCGACAAGTGCTAATAGCATAAGCAGGGTCATGAAAGTACCAATAAGAATATATAACAATGTTGTTGGTCGGTTTCTCTCCTTGTATAACATGATATACATATACTCACAACAGTGCCCATGTCAGTTGGCAGAACACCACGGCCTTATGACCTACTGTGGCCAGTTTCTGCACGCAGGTCGCCTCTTCCCGGTTCCCAGGGAAAGGTTGTGGAGGTAATTGGGAAAATGGTGAAGCGGCGCGCCACAATACCTGAGGCCCCCAATCGTAAGAACCCTCTCGTCAAGATATGTCGCGCATACAGTTTTAAGCTAATAATGAACAGCATCGGTACCTTCGAAGATCGAGGGAACTTTTGAAGATCTGCAGGATTACGCGCGTCGGTTACTTGCGTCGTTCCCTGAACCTGGATCAAGTGGAGTTCGGATCAAGATTCCAGCAGAGTCGATATCTCCAGTGCCGCAGAGCGGAGATGCAGTGAGCCAGGCGTGGCAGGATGAAGACCTGAGACGGCTGGAGCGAGAAAGAGAAAGAGAGGAGGAAGGCGGATTGACTGGATGTAGGGAGGCCGTGGAAATCTTGACGAGGAATCCTAAGAAAGGTGAGTCATCAGAGAAATTTTTACATTTTTGCAGACGACTCATTTCCACTCTAGCATCGTATGATGTGAACAAGGATGGAGTCAAGGTTGCCGTGCTTACATTCACCAAAGCGGCTTACCGACTTGGGGAGACTGTTTTGGGTGTTGTAGAACTGAATCAAAGAACGAGCAGGGCAAGGGTCCTACAGGTACGTTTATCTTTTGCACATATCCTGAAAACTACCTTAATTGCCCCAACAGTTGTCTGCCATGCTCGAGGCCCACGAATCTCTCCCATCATCAATCTCACCACCCTCTGCGTCCCGACACCTCCGACGAATTCACGCCGAGCATCACTCGTCATTCACAGCAGCAATGCTACGTACTACATTCTCCCTCGATATCCCCTCGGACGCAAGTCCCGCTTTCGAGGTTCGAGCAGGCATCACGCCGCCTGGTGCTCCTCCTACTTCATCTGGTGGACTGCAGTGGAAGGTCCGGCTCTGTCTGCTAGTTGCCGTAGCTGCGGAATTATCTGAAATGGGAACTGAGGGTGTGCAGATGAAAAGCCTGGAAAGGGACGGACCACGTGGAGAGTGGGGCTCGTCGTGGCGTGCACCAAGTAGTATTGCTCCCATGGAAAAACCACCGCCACCACCACCAACTGCCGCACCGGCGACACCGCAAACATGGGCATCCTTTTTTGCATCATCGTTTCTGGGTTCTACGGAGAGGTCGTTCCACGACGGGGACGAGCAAGACGAAGATGATGCCGAGGAAGGAGTGTATGATGGTGTAAAGCCTAACATGGCAGGTGGCGTCGGCGTCGGCGTGAACTTTGGAGGTGGAGAAGACGGATGGAAAGATGTACGTTTGGAAACCGTTGAGTGTGAGGTACCGATCAAACTTTGGCCTGGAAATACCGCCTTCAAGGCGGCTGATATTGTCTTTGACGTTTGAACCGGGGTTGAGGTGTTGAAGGCGCAATCAATCTTCGATTACTTGACGTGTGCTTACACATCGATTATTCACTTCTTCGCTGTCGGTGGTACTGGGGGCTTTCTTTGTTTTTACGGTTCATAACCCCCATCTGGGTGCTACTCTACCATCATAAGCCCTATCGAACCTCATCCTCATCCTCGTTTTCCCTAATTTATTTTATCATTTCATTCGAGCAGCATGTTACAAGTACACAATACGCAATGTTTTGGATTCTCATTTTGTCGTTGTAGTTACTGGACACGTATGTTATCCTCAAAGAACCACTGCTATCAAATTATCATTTGTGTTTATGTAGGTCAAATTGTATGGGTTATCCGCACAGATGAAAGTTAAGACATCTTGTGTTGTATGATGGTATTGGTTCTGATTTCGAAGTATTGAGAACGGATTATTTCAAAAATCCCAGCTCCTAGTTTGTTCCATATAGTATGGCTGCCGGCCAATTGCAAGTGCGCTTGATCGAAGTGGATTTCTTCCAAGTAGTGGATGAAGCCCCTTCACAAATCTAGCCCGATACACAAGGTTTGCGGCGCAACGCGCACTGATACAGCCCCGCAAAAAGAGCATTCGCGAAAAGGAAATTATCACATGATGTGACTGAGCGCGATGGTCAGAATAATCGATGAAGTTAAGATAGGGACCTCAACTAACACAACGAGTATAACGTCCGGCTCTCCTGTGTTATGGAAATTTTTGTTTCGGGTCCATTTCTGGATGTCGATTTAATAAGTCAGTGTGATTGGTGCTCGGTATGTCACTCGAAAACGTACCGGAGGTCCGAGATATACGACCACGAAAGTTTATCGAACAACCCTTCGTAAAAATTGACCGAAGTCCCCGTAGAGTGAGCGTCGTCGAAGTGAATGTGCCATCGTTGATGACCGAGTTGATGATTCGTAAAATAAAATGTATCACCCGGCTCACACATTCGTTTTTCTTCCGGGGAAAATTTGGCCACTGGAATCTAGCATCGGATGTGTGTCTTGTATTGTCTCCCTCTGATAAGAGCGTCATGCCTGTCGCTGAACTCCAAGTTTGCTCAAGAAATTGACCCTGAACGCGTCACGGAGTTGAAAAACTCGAAAAAAATATCTTCGTTGAATCGCCATACCTCCAGTCGTTACCCCACCACATACGAAGGGGTCCAAGACTCGTATGCTAGGCGCCGTCAATTTCCCAATTCATAAACATCACCACCGATTTCTCTATACCACGATCACAGTTTGATTATTGCCGCGTGTGGCAAGCGCGACATGTCATGATGTGTCTAGTATTCATGATTGCTATCTTGAGTCCACATGCAGAGATACAGTCTATCAAATGAGAGAGGGGAAGAAGGGCAATGTTGGAGATCGTCCTGGAGCAGAAAGAAATTTTGCCAGAAACGTAAAAGTTTGCCAAGCCAGGTTTCGGCGGTTGTGAATGACGAACGCGGCCAAACAAAAGTGCGATTTCAAATACTCCGACGTGCACCACCTTGAAGTATCCCAAATACCCATATGAAGGAGAAAAGATAGGTCGTTACCGCAGAACAAAGACGAGATCCTTCGTATGCCCATGGAATGAAGAACGAAAATTTTCAGGGTCTCCCGGAGGTCTTACCCCTAAGCGAAAACCACGACTCGATTCATTCCTCCGGTTGGTCGCCACACTCTCTCGTCGGCAAGTCCACATTAGGGCGCCGAAGATGTACATTTGAAGCGTTACAACAATAAAGAAACTATATTCTGGCCCGATGTTGTACTATCTTGGTCGCTTCCATAGGACAAATTGGCATAGGCAACCATCGATTCATGTCCAACACGAAATATGCATAGTTGCCTCCGCGAAGACACATTTCGACCAGGCTCTTCATCGCAAGAAGGAATTTAATACACCCCGAATTTGAACGATGTCAGTAGACACGACGAACGTCATGCTGACGAATATTTTGGTGGGCTCCATGGAATTCCCTTGGTATCATTGTGGTTTGAATTGAGGAATAACCTCCGCCGAACATCTAGGACGTACCGGTGCAATGTCCGCGAAAACTGTCAACGGCAAAAAGAACATTTACCCAAGGACCAAGGACCAAGGACCAAGGACGATCCGCCCACCATATCCCCCGTAACATTATGTGATGCCCAAGTAAATCCGTTCTTTTTTGAACGCACTTGGAAGGATATCTGATCTGCCCGCTTTTCATGATTGTGTGGCAATACAGACGACACCCGATGTCCTCCATCACCAGTCAGAGAATTGGTGTTGCGAGTATCAAAAAGCCGCAGTAATTGGGCAGGCATTCTATAGTCCCCCGATCGAAAACAGGTCTGCCTTGGCTGAAACCAGGTGGTGTGTGCAAAAGTCCAGGGGGTTTGTTATGATTGAACGATAATACGGCCTCGTCGCTCTTTACCACGGAATAAAACACAGCGAAAGGACCAAACATAAATTACCCACCCCAGAATTCCTCCATTTAGACCCCGAGGTCTGGCCACGTTTCTTCTGCTCTGCGCTTCGCACTGCTGCACCGCATGCTAAGCTGGACAAGTCCTGAGAACGGTAAAACACACCTCTCATCGTTTCCGCCGGCTCTGGATGGAATGGTTTCGCCTCGAAACGCTATCTCAAGCTCAAACGCCATGTATGGCGGTACATTCATGTCCGAGTCGTGCCGCAACTTCCATGGCTAGCACGGGCATTACACGATGATAGTGGCACTTTCTCCCAGGACCTCTGCAGTGTGTTTACGTCGAAAAGGATATGGTTAGAATCAACAATTCCAAACATGCATCCGTGCCCTGACTTAAAGGGGTTTCAAGAATCTCCGGGCTCCTTTCACGTCAGTTCTCTGTTCTCTTTGGCTCTTTTTCCTCCCTCTTTTATTCTATTCATGCCCTGTTTCCATTCAATCTCCCACCACTATTAGATAAAACCACCACTCTTTTTTCTGGAAATTACCTATGGCCTCACTACAATACCAACCCTCCCGCACTGAACCTGAACGATCCCGTACTCGAGCCAGCGAGAACATGATGAATAGACGTTACCACCCCTATCGCAGAAACGTCCCAACACTTGTGAGTCCCTTTTTTGCTTTGATTGGCCAACCGTCCACGGGATCTCTACACCAGCAGAGAACCAGTGACACTGAGTATAGGGCAATCTACGAGGTAGTTATATTATATGACCCATACCATTTGCTCACAACAAGATCTCAATGCTCCAGACCTCAATACCCGTCCTCGGAATGGCAAAGTTCCCCGTCGAGGGGGTGGTTGAATTTAGGGTTCCGCCAGCACCCAGTCATCAGGGACGCGTGGAAAGAATACTACGCGCCGTTCTGGTACGCATCAGCATCTGTGAATTGACATGAACTTTGACCTATCGTTTCCGGATCATGCAGGACTTTGTGGTTAAATTGAGACGGAAGGCTATGCGCTGGCTGTGCTTACGCTCCGTCGATGACCTTCCTCATCCAGGACTCAATACCTCCTAAACTTGTAGTCCCTCAGAAAATCTTTACGAACCCAGCCGAGCACTCCTTCAAGCATCAACAAGATTATCACTCACGCATTGTGATACGACCATCACCAACGTCATCATACATCGATCCTCTAGAATTTGGATATTGAGTACTCGACTCGCCACTGTATATCATTGCATCTTGGACTGCAGGCTAATTCACCACGCAATATCTCCCAAGACTTTGGAGTTTTACTTGGAGAAACCGAAATTGATTTGCCCAACCACCTCAGCTATGGAGATTGACCACGTACTACTTTTACTTTTACACACCGGTCCCATTTGGGTAATGCGACGCTTGTTCAAAGATCACCCTGACTTGCTCAACCGCAACTATTTCGTCTACGGTACTCCACTCATGATTGCAATTCTCAACACGGATGCAGAAATGGTCAAAACACTGTTGGAACTTGGGGCCGATGTAAACCGGTGCGCGAAACATCATGGGGCTGAAGGCGAAAGGCCTCCGCTCTATATCGCCATACGATTCCGACCTGATACACACATCGTTGACATGATGCTGGAACATGGTGCCGCCGTTGAGTATCTTCCAACTGAAGGCGATAATGGCTCCATAATCCATTGTGCGGCCAAGTATGGTCGAAAGGAAATTCTTCGGCTTCTTATTGACCGGAAAGTGGATGTAAACACCAAAAGTAGGGACCATACAACTCCGCTTCATCTAGCCGTCTTGACTGGGTCACTCGATATGGTTCGTCTGTTAGTTGACTCAGGGAGTGACGTGAACGCCAAGCGGATATCTGGAACAACGCCTTTATCTTTGGCTTTGAACCAACAGTCAACCCAGATCATCCAATACCTGATCGATAACGGAGCCTTCCCTGATGGACACACCAATCTTGCCCATCTCGCGTGGGCAACCCACCAACCATGGTATCAGCGGATCCAGACCGCTGTGAGAGAAGCCTCGCCCTTAGAAAGGTCAAAACAAGAGGTCGCACAGGTCCTAGACTGGTTGATTGACGACATCGGCCTTCCGACCCTCGTCAGCGAAACTATACTTGATTACGCAGAATACTGGGTGACCACATCGACCACAAGAAATGATTGCGTGGTGGCCACAGAAAATGATGATGCACCTTATCTTATAGCGCAGCCAATCAAATATGGACAGGAAGTGCGTAGAATTGTCTTCACTACGGTTTCTCATGACCAAGGTATGACCGAACCACTGCGGATGTTTTGATCCAGTGTCTGACATTCGTTTAAGGATGGGGTGGAGAGAACACAGGACAAGGAATTTATCATGGTTCGAATACGTGGTTTGAAGCAGGAACATCAGACCCGTCGCGTCCTCGCCGTGAAATCCAACGCAACGTGTGTGCAGACCCCATGAGTCGTGTGCATACAAATGTATGGGATTATCGGGACGCAACTACAAAGCCCTGGTTGGAAAGCCTCCACGCATACGACATGATCGCGGTGTATCCCAGAGCTAAGTATATGGGCTGGAGAAACCACGTACAAAGCGTGGAAATTGTCGTCTATCTCGCACACACGCGCCCTCCATGTTACGGGGATTGGGATTTTATAAGCGTCCGGGATGATCTAGCGAAGCCCCAAACGACCCAGTGACGATCGAAAGCATGAAGCGTATGGGGTGGTGAAATCGGCTCAACAATAATAATTCCATACACCTGTCTTATCAGCGATCCCTATGCCTAGTTCATGATGTTCCCGGAGCAGTCGAGTAATTGTTCTATTGTTTAGGGGACAGCATCGACTTCGCAACGTTTATAAAATATTGGGTGCGACCGCGACTGGAATTCCCGGATATAAACGATCGAAATTGTCAAAGGAACCTTCACCAAATCACCGAATGCCACTCACCCGACCTTATTTAATGTAACAACAATGCTAATATAGGTGGCCTTCCCACAAATGTGCATCCATCCCACGAGTCAAAGTCGAGGTTGAAGTAGATTGTGGTCAAGGGATCAGGCCTCAGGCCCTAGGCTTCGTCGCGATCAAAGATCTGTCAAAACTAAATTAAGCGCCCAATGCTTTACCACATTTTGATATCGGGCGGAGCATACTTGGAAGGATAGCAATCGTTATGATAACGGTTTAAATATAAATCACGTCCACAGAATTTGCCCACCGACTGTGGCGTTTGAATGTTAGATCAGAGGCCCTAGCGCGGGGGTCTGGGAAACTCGAGGTCCGAAATGTGCAGGCCCAGATGAACGGGGTATTTTGACTGCGCTTCGTTAAGAGCATCAATTGGTGAAATGGAGTGGTGTCGTCACCCAGATTAAATGTATCCCAGTTCAACAAGAATGTTGAGTGTATAGATATCGGGACCGGGATTTGGGAGTAGGAAGTCTTAAACCATCTCGATAATCGACATTAACCGGGCGCGATAGGAATGACCGCCGCCTACGGTACATCCTTAGTTCATCTCGCCTGAGACATGTGGATTATAGGTGTTGGAGTTGGGTTATGTGTGCATCATCAATACAGGGTTCGCTGATGGGAGGAGGCGAAGCGCGCTAATTGGTGATTGATTATGAGAAGAGCGATGGTGGAGTCTCCAAAGTGGGTCTTCATTTATGTCACTGTCGAAAAACCTTGGCCTGCGTGGGACACATCCTTAGCTCACGAGATACTAAGAGCGTTTTGGGAAAGCCTTGAGGCTGGGGGTTCAATAATTGTTTCCGTGTCGATCAATGATCGCACCCATTAGACCAAGCTAGACGCGCAGCTAACAGGGTCTGCTAAGGGAAGAGCAGCGGGCTTTGTTGTCAGCTCCGGTTGGATAATTATACCATGTCCCGCCATTGATTATTTGTGTTCCAGTATAAAGGGAGATGAGAAAAAATTTCTTTGATACTGGGACAACTTGAATGAGATGGGATGACGTTAAGCGAGAAATATAGAAGTCAAACATGATCGGGAGCCCGCCGGTTGCGGGGCTGAGCTCGTGGCATGTCTAGACGCCGATTGCACTTAATGAAACCTTGAAGAATTTAGACAGCACATTTCGGGAATGATTGGAACGACCACCGCCGTTAAATGTGAAGACGGGGAATTACTTATAGTTGAGACAATTCGGAAGATGACGTTCCGCGCAGACACCACTCAATGAGGAGCTTTTCGGTAAGCGCCGCTTCGGGGGGCTGGTCATGCGGGGGCGACAACCAACTTACCGGTGGCATTGCGAAAGATAAAAATCCACGTGGAGGTTGATTGATTTGTGTTGGTGCCTGTATATACTTCAGGATCGAGGGCGCGCCTGACCTTGGTTTGGTTTAGGCCCAAAATGTGAGATTGATAGGTTACGTGTGCAATGTGGGGTGTATGTTGTTCCATTAGTCGCTCCAAGCCAATAGTGGTAAGAAAATAGCAATATTTAGTGGTCTCATGGCTCGAAATATGCACACGGATTTAAGAGTAGATCAGGTGTAGATGGGGGTTGTAGGGAAAAGAGTGATGAGGGGCTGAATTGAGTTAGCTGGCATGTGACTGAAACAGGGGTTAGCCGGGTCAGCTGGGCAAAAAGCTCTCCCACTGTATTCCTTGTTCGAGTCCAAGGTCTCATTACGACCGCTTTCTCCTTCCCTTATAGATTCTTTCTTTCTCCTCTTCGTCTTATACTGCTTTTCACATTAGAAACAAAGAGTTTGTACAGTGAAGACTATCAAAATATTCTTCACATATAGATCCGACTCGTTTGCCACATTACAGTCAGACTTTTTTTAACGACAAACAAGACCCGAGTTTCTTGGTACGTTCAATCCAACATACATCGTTTCTATTGTCTGTATATAACTTTCCGAAACACTAGTGATAGAGTGCCACTCCTCACGGACAATTATTCTCATTTCTTCGTAATTACGCAAGCAAAATCGCAATCCTGGCGACAGTACAGCACTACGAGCAGCTTCGCAATCTTGGCCTGCCATCCATGCAACACTCTGCACATCAACAAAGCCCATCGGATGATGATGATCGCAGGAGCAGGTTTCACAGCCCCACCACCGAGAACGGGTCAGGATCGCTCCGGGAAAGAGCCGCAAGCCAGCCACCTCGTTCCTCAGAGCAAAATTTTGTATCTTCCCCATCTCAGCAGCATTTTGTACCTTCTAGCCTAGGTGGCAATCGCAGCCCATGGCTGAATCAACAACGCACCTCTTTGAGCTCTAATAGAGTGGGAAATCCCGGGCAGCCTGTTCCCATCAGAAGCTCGTCGTTTTCAGCACAGTCGCAAGGCCAATTTTCGTCTACCATGCGGGAACGCGCTTTTCCATCTACCTTCGAAGATGATGAATCAGAGGGACTTTCCGACACATATGATGAGCGTTACGTACCCCCTTCTTTATCCAGGGGTCGCACGTATGGCATAGAAAGCCGGAGCCGATCGCAGTCGCTTGCAACGATATCTCGTCCGGGCCCTGTTGGGAGCCCTTCTCAACTTGGGGGCGGTGCATCAGCGATGCAAAGCTGGAATGAGTCGTATTTATCCAATCCCCTCAACATCCCGGGGCGATTTGGGGACATCAAACCACCAGGCAGCAGCCGGTATGGTTCACTTGGCACTCTGGGTAGATCGCCTACCAACCTCCACTCTTCGCCTTCCGGTGGCTCTGCCCTCGGTAATGGCTATTCTAACAGGCAAACCGTGGACGTGTCGAACATGAGTCCATTTGTTCGAGATGTGGGGCAAATCCTGCTCGACGATGGGTCTGCATTCCGCGAACTTTGGGGAACTGGGATGAATCCACTTCGTGAGGAGAATGGGGGTGGTGGAAGTGGGACCACGAGCAGACGCCACAGTGTGAGCATCGTTCAACCACGACGGGGCAATGTAGTTGGCTTCAACGTTCCTGGAGGCGATGGGTTGGATGAACCCAGTCGTCCTGTTTTCACGCAGTCCTTCGGTGGACGTGGAGGGTTGATGCTTTCGGATGATGACTTAGCAAGCGATCTTGGTTTACTCAACATTGGGCCAAACGACTCGTCGTCCTCTTCTCAGCACCCGCCTAGCCAACCCGCTTCTCTACCCATATATGCCCCTCTGTCGCGAAGTCCTCCGTCGCGAGACCTTATCTCTCCTTACCAGTCTATCAATACCCTCAGTATCCCTGGCGGAAATTCTTATTCTCGCCATCTTGCCACTCCCAGCGATAACGGACTATCTGCTGGTGGGACAAGCCCTTCACGGAGCAGCGCATTCGACCAGCCATTCGGGGAGACTCAGTATAACAATGGGTCGAGCGTGCGGCAGTCACAAGGCCAGGGACAACAACCTGAATTGACAGCTCGGTTCATTCCAGGACAAGGAATCCAGTATCTTCCTCCTCAGAATCACAACCAGTCCCAAGGCACATACACTCGAACCCGTGCTCCCTCGTATTCCAATACCCTACCCTCACCCATCTCGCCTTCAGGGACCCGTGTCATCAATCCGCAACAGCAACCTTTCTACCCCCAACAAATGCAGCGTCGCCCATCGGACGCCGGTCAGCAGCCCCTCACCGAGCTTGGGAAGGGTGTTCCTTTGCATGCTGTCCCGGCCTCATGGCCTCTCTTCATCGTCGAATTCAAGGCAGGCCGCACGGACCTCTTCTACCTCACGGATCTCTCGCAAGACATTCGTGTTGGCGACTTGGTCATCGTCGAGGCGGACAGGGGCAAGGATTTGGGGAAGGTGGTTAACGATAGTATCACTCTGGCAGAGGTTGAGGCTTTCCAGAAGCAGCAGCAGGAAAGAATCGGGTTTGGGGATGGTCAGCCGACGAGCCCTGGTGGGTCGGGCTCGACAGGGAAGAAAGAAATCAACCCGAAGATGATTTATGGGAAAGCTCAGTCGCATGATGCTCAGTACGTCCCCTGCCACATTCACGATTTTCTTATTTCTCATCTTTTTTTCGTTTTCTTCGTAGACTTTTGGTGACGAAAATGCAAGATGAACTCAAAGCACTGCAATTGTGCCAGAGCAAGGTCCGAGCGAAGAAGTTGCCGATGGAAGTGGTAGATGCGGAATATCAATGGTGTGTTCACCATAGTGTTCATTGATATTTTTGATTCCCGTCGCTAAACATGTGTTCAGGGATCGCCGCAAGTTGACCTTCTACTTTATAGCTGAAAAGAGAATAGATTTCAGGGAGCTTGTCCGAGAACTTTTCCGGTACGTCTTTATCATTTACTCCAATTCACCTTCAACGCTGACTATCTCTCATAGCCTGTATAAAACCAGAATCTGGATGGCCTCGCTCCAAGGCGGAGGGAGCTTCGAACAATAAGCCATCATAGATACTCCATACACAAGAAACCAAGAAACGCCACTGTACAACAGCGTATTCCTCATCCCCATTTATTTCCCTAGATATGCAATACCTGTCTTTCTAACCGAACCTTACACCGGCCGGCCGCGCGCGAAAACGAATGTGCTTGTACCCTATTTAGGGTGGGCTATACACTAGGGAATGACCACTTGGCCTTCCTATTCTGCTTATCTACCCCTCCCATTTTATTTATGTCTACTGTACAACAGCATTATGGGCTATGATTCCCCTCTTGACGACCCCGCTTCTTGTTTGGTTTTTTGCCCCCGTTTATGTTGTTTGTCGAACTTTGATGTTGTCGGTTTTACTACATTAATTGTGCGCGCGGAAGGACTGCTATCGAGTTTACGATTAGGTCAAACGTTGTATTTTTACTTTATCGCTGCCAATAAACTACATGGTAGCAAGGTGGCTTATACCCAGGCTTTCAAACTTTCAAGCCTAATTATAGATGTGGGAGGACACGATATAAACATAGATACTCGACACCCAGGTTTTCATGATGGAGGCTTCGTTGACATACCGACTCTTGACATCGAAATGACCAAAGTTGGTGGAGGTGGCTGAGTGTATTACTATTGGGCGAGAAATGTCAAGCTGTTAGGACAAGAGGTTTTCCGTGGCTCGAATTCAAGTCACGAAATCAACAAGCCCTTAAGGTTGATTGATATACAGGACTTCAGTAACAGGACCAACCGGAAATTTTCTCTAAGACTTAGATCGGGCTAGGCCATGACAGAATACATACACTTTATAAAAATGACATTAATACTATTAAGCAAAATTGTAAACTAATGAAACGTTCCTTCACTCTCAGGTGGATTCATTAAACCAGTTAAGGGATGCAGGGTTGTCAGTATACAACACAGGCTTGAGTGTATACACCGCTTCCAAGCATTCTTTCGAGTTTTCTCTGGGATAATCATGGAACGGCTTGGTCTCAGTCCTCAAAAGATTCCGATATTTTTGTCCATTCTCGCCAACACAGGCATATGTGTCGTTCGTACAGCCAAAGAGTTCAATAGAGTAATGGCGACAAGTTACATCGGTAGGTTGGGATTTGGCGCTGCGGGTGTGACCCACCGGACTGCTACTCTTAAGCGTCGTCTTGATGCGTACTCTCTGGTCGGCCTGCTGCTCCTTCCCGAGTTGCATTACGATAGACAAGATGGGTAAATTTACGTCATCTCCAATCAGGCTGGGGTCGGGTTTCGTGATTGGCGGGTACAAGGTATTTTTCACTTGAAACTGAGCGATACTTGTCTGGTCTGAAGACATCTCCGAGATAAGATCACCCGTGTAAAGTGGTATCGCAATGTCCAGGTTTTCCTGATTATCATGCATTTGTATCGCCGCACCTCTCAAGAGCAGCGCAAATGCACCAAGTCGGTTGTAAGAACGGAAATCACCAAGGCGAACGAAGTGTGAGAAGTTCACCCAAGTATTCTTGAAGGCTTCCTCTAATTCGGGATCTCCATCGTAAGCCTCTTCGGGAGTGGCGTGGCGAACCTTTTCCCAAATTACTGGCGCGAGAAACTTCTCCAAAAGTGATATCAGTTTGATTGGCCGGTGGTACTGTGGCCCAGCCAATGTATCGATAAATTTTTCCAATGCAGCCAGGTCGTGTGCAACAGTCAGCAGAGTTCGAGCAACAAGTTCTCCCCGTTCGCCCTTTGCTAAGAGGCCCGTTTTCAGAGCATCAGTGAGTATCTCTGGCGCTGTGTCAATAATGGGTTTTCCTTCCTTCTTTAAGATGTGACCGGCTGCTTCTGAGAGCATTGGCTCAGATGGATATCCTGAATACAGATATTCTCGGCCTTTGGGGATGTTAAAGACGCATCGCATATGCGACTTCACGAGCTCAGCCTGTACTTGGAGAGAGAGTAAGGGACGGGAATCGAATTCAATAAGGACACGTGAGTCAAGTGCTGCTAATTGTGGATGGCCACCAGTCTCCAACTTTGTTATTGCCAATTTGATTATGTGCTTCTTTGATAAGCTTTGATAAAGAGAGTACCACCTTGAAACTAAAATCAGTACACGCCAAGCATTCCTACGGAACTTACATTGGACGACCAAACTTGGACATTTGTTCCAGCTCACAGACCCCCGAAAGTGTCCATTTCTTGATCGCTCTTGTCTCGAGCTCAAAGTTTCGACTGAAGGCATCAAACGGTAGCTCAAAAAAAGGTGGAATAAGTTTCGAGCTATGTAGAACTCGGAGGGATGGGTATGATTTGTCTGTTGGCGCAAAGGCGTTGATATTGGAGTTCGTAGAAAGAAAGACGAAAAAAATCGGAATGTCGGTGATCACACTCAAGACATGCATTAATGTAAAATAAGGAGCAAGGCCGTCTAACGGCTGGTCTTTTGCGGATGAGAATAAGGTGTGAGCCTCGTCAAAATAGACGATCGCGGAAAATTCTTGTCTTCGTTCTTTTGGGGTGCCCAGCTCCCATAGACGATTGACAAATGTCTCAGCGGCAAGTTGCAACTCTTGTTTGCGACTTTTAAGGACCTCAGCAGAGGTCCCTTGATACACCTGTCCTTCCAGCTGATCTAGATGTGAGCGGCCTCGTGTGATAACAAACTTTAATCTACTATATTCACCTTATGAGCCTCGTCTAACACGCGCTGATAAAACACTCTTCTATTTTCACCGACCGAATCGACAGCTAATCCCTCATTCATCCAGTCATACCATTGACAAGCTATCTCTTGTGGTGTTCCTGCTGTATAGGATTGAAGTTGAGCAATAGTTTCTGTAAAAAGAGCTTGTAAGAAGACGAGGGGGCGTGTTATGCCATCCCGCTCTGTACCAAATTTCTGCGTGATAAAATCACGGACCCGATGGTCGAATGGGGGGTAGGCTATATATAGAGAGTATAAGCACTATACAGATACGGCTCTGGAAAGGACGTACTACCCGAGCGGGGTTCCATTTCTTCATGAATATTGAAAGGGATTGTGAATCGAAGTGTGGCGCAATGATCCATCATCCGAGACTTGCCCATTCTGGATGACTGGACAACGGAGGAGGATCGATTATAATACTTTGTTTCGTCCGTCCCTCCGGGATAGTAAGCGTCCATCACCGATAGGAGGATTTCGGGGTACGGAGCTTGATATTTCGTTTCGAAGGCTGTTTTGAAACCTGCAGCACATGTTGAGGGTGAGATTGACAGGCGCATACATAGTGGAACGTGCCTTCCACTAAAAAAAAGTAAAATGTGTGAATAAACTATTGGGAAAGAGCATTAAAGATTTCCTTACAATCCAACTTTAACGAGCTTGACGTCCCTACGCCTTTACTTCGCTGATCTGATTCGTCGGTACGAAGAAACTTTAAATCTATGTATGTGATAATGTATGAATAGATTCAAACAACAGAAAAAGCGAGATATGTACCGAATAGTGGAGCCCAATTACCCGATTTTGTGCACTCCTCGACGCATGGAACTAGTTCTTTGAAATCCCTTATCGGCTTTATCCATGCTTTCGAATCACAGAAATCAGGAACCAGCTTGCTGGCCCATTCCTGGTCCCTCCGAAAAACCGAATAAAAAATCAGGGCAAGTTTAGCAGCAAGGTCTTCAGGATTCAGTTGTTGAAATACTGGTTGAAGTTGCGCAACGATATCGTTGACCTTGGACATGGCGGGTGAGGAAATGCGGAATTTATTTTCTTGTTGAAATCGAGCCCTATCTCCAAACTTGTCGTGCCGAATCCTAACTCTTTGAAGTGGACCTGACCTGGAACGAAAAGATAGTCTCGCCTGCTTATCGATCCAGGTAGGTAAGCTACAATGTATCGTAACATCCGTCGAGCGGACGAATACAATGTAGTGGAACATACGGGGTCCGCGGACGCCCATATTTTTCAACTACCAATAAACAATACCAAACACCTACCATATTGGGTTATTGTAGTACATCAGCAACATGTCAAATCTCTTGAAACATCTTATTTTTCTTGATAAAGCGAAATTAAGCACTTTGAAGAGCAAAATTTAAAGACCACACATCTTGAGTAAAGTTGACATTCTTGAATTCTGTCTTGGAAAATGTCTTCAAAATGTCTTGAAAAACCTTAAATTGACTGTAATTCAGGTATTTATAGGCAATTATAGCAAGTAGAATAGTGAATCATTAGTGACCATTTTGAATTCTGGAAATACTATTCAGCTGAGTGGTAGAAATGTGTAAGAGTGTGTGGTGACATCCAGTCTTGGTCCTCTTTGGAGTCTTTCTGATCTTGAATGATATTAATAATGTGTTGGTCTTGGAATGTCTTTATGAATAATCCCTGATTCTCATTTTTCAAGGATTTTGAAGAGATTTTGAAGACCAAATGTCAACTTTGCGCTCTTTGTGGTCTTTATCAGTTTTAAAGGGTTTTAAAGGGTTTAAAGATGTTTAAAGCTATTTTAAGAATTTTGACATGTTCCTGATGTAGGCGGCACCAACATCAGTGGCAATTGCACATTACAGTAGCTGCCGGCCAGTCAATAGTGAATCCAACCAAAAGTTGAGACCACTGAGAACTAAATAGAATGGAGATAGGGCCTAGTTACATGTGTTATATCTGTTGTTTATGTAGAGTATTGTTTAATTTTAGGCAACTGGCTGGCTCAGTGACAGGCATTGGACTTGCCATGGCAGTGGTTTACCGGCTACAGGCTACAGGATATTGGCTACTGGCTTCAGGCAATGACTGACTTGCCATGGCAGTGATTTACTGGCTACAGGATACCGGCTACCAGCTTCAGGCAGTGGTTTACTGGCTACAGGCAATGGTTCACTGGCTACCGGCTACCGGCTACTGGCTACAGGCAATGACTGACTTGCCATGGCAGTGGTTTACTGGTTACAGAATATTGACTACCAGCTACCGGCTACAGGCAGGGGTTCACTTGCTACCGGCAACCGGCTACAGGCTACAGGCAATGATTAACTTGCCATGGCAGTGGTTTACTGGCTACAGGATATTGGCTACCGGCTTCAGGCAGTGGCTACTGGCTACTGGCTACAGGATATTGGCTACTGGCTACAGGCAATGACTGGCTTGCCATGGCAGTGGTTTACCAGCTACAGGCTACAGGATATCGGCTACCGGCTACAGGCAGGGGTTCACTTGCTACCGGCAACCGGCTACAGGCTACAGGCAATGATTGACTTGCCATGGCAGTGGTTTACTGGCTACAGGATATTGGCTACCGGCTTCAGGCAGTGGTTTACTGGCTACAGGCAATGGTTCACTGGCTACTGGCAACTGGCTACAGGCTACAGGCAATGACTGACTTGCCATGGCAGTGGTTTACTGGCTACAGGCAATGGTTCACTGGCTACAGGCAACCGGCTACAGGCTACAGGCAATGACTGACTTGCCATGGCAGTGGTTTACCAGCTACAGGCTACAGGATATTGGCTACCGGCTACAGGCAATGACTGACTTGCCATGGCAGTGGTTTACTGGCTACAGGCTATATGTTATTGCAGAGCATATCCTTTCGACTGTTTGCATTGTCCTCTGCAGGTGCATGTCAGTACAGAGGATATTACAGATATTCTCTGCATTATTTATGTTGAGGTTTGATCCAACACCGTGAACAACAACCTTTGTTGTTAACAAAGGACATTGTATCCATTTGTTCTTCCATATCTCTTGGTCTTTCATCTTTCATACTTTCTCTTTGATCTTTGATACTTTACAATATCACATATTCCTTTCATACATATACTATATATACCACATTAGCTTCACGACATACCCTCAGTTGTTTATACACAAACCGAGGGTGAGCATCTATTTTTACTATCTCTATTAATACTTTACTGATTGTACCTATGGTATCTTGTGTATTACTTTAGGTAAGATTAACCGCAATAGGAGTTGTTTATTGTAAGGGGAACCCCATTTTGAAGGCCAATGTCGAACCTTGACTTCGACTGCAAATGTTGACGTCAAACTTCGACTTTGAAGCTTCACCAACACAAACTGAGGTATCTTGTGTATTACTCTAGGTCTAAATTCTACAATTTACATTGTCCCCCTCAAGACATATCATTGCAGAGATTGATCTGAACCATGTCCATGCTGGGTCCTATGTTTACAAACATTCATTAACTACTCCCAGCCACTTTCCCTTTAACTATAGGACTCTAGTACAAATAACTGCTGTTTGTATTCAAGTACAGTAGTGTTCTTTCAATTAAAGAAGTTAAAACAGTCAGTGACAAGAGCGTCTTGAACACTCTCTATGTATGTGCTATGACTTACTCTAATAAATAACCTTGTTTAGCTTCTAAAGGGTGGGGGGAGGTTTTCTAAGCCAAAGTGGTAGCCAATATCCTGTAGCCAATAGCCGGTAGCCGGTAAACCACTGCCATGGCAAGTCAGTCATTGCCTGTAGCCTGTAGCCGGTTGCCTGTAGCCAGTGAACCATTGCCTGTAGCCAGTAAACCACTGCCATGGCAAGTCAGTCATTGCCTGTAGCCTGTAGCCAGTTGCCAGTAGCCAGTGAACCATTGCCTGTAGCCAGTAAACCACTGCCTGAAGCCGGTAGCCAATATCCTGTAGCCGGTAGCCAATATCCTGTAGCCAGTAAACCACTGCCATGGCAAGTCAATCATTGCCTGTAGCCTGTAGCCGGTTGCCGGTAGCAAGTGAACCCCTGCCTGTAGCCGGTAGCTGGTAGTCAATATTCTGTAACCAGTAAACCACTGCCATGGCAAGTCAGTCATTGCCTGTAGCCAGTAGCCGGTAGCCGGTAGCCAGTGAACCATTGCCTGTAGCCAGTAAACCACTGCCTGAAGCTGGTAGCCGGTATCCTGTAGCCAGTAAATCACTGCCATGGCAAGTCAGTCATTGCCTGAAGCCAGTAGCCAATATCCTGTAGCCTGTAGCCGGTAAACCACTGCCATGGCAAGTCCAATGCCTGTCACTGAGCCAGCCAGTTGCCTAAAATTAAACAATACTCTACATAAACAACAGATATAACACATGTAACTAGGCCCTATCTCCATTCTATTTAGTTCTCAGTGGTCTCAACTTTTGGTTGGATTCACTATTGACTGGCCGGCAGCTACTGTAATGTGCAATTGCCACTGATGTTGGTGCCGCCTACTACAATAACCCAATATGGTAGGTGTTTGGTATTGTTTATTGGTAGTTGAAAAATATGGGCATCCGCGGACCCCGTATGTTCCACTACATTGTATTCGTCCGCTCGATGGATGTTACGATACATTGTAGCTTACCTATGTGATCGATCAAAGTTATTTATATATTTAATATATATACTAGGGGCCGCCTCCGGCGCCTCAGACCTTGCTTAGGCGAAAACAATGTCTAACACAAGTAACGAATATCGACTGCATACACTGTATTCTATCAACCAACCTCTTTGTAACAAAACTAATTTTGTCCTCGATTCACATAGGCTCACAGGATATAAACCCGAGGAATAGGTGTTTTAAATGAGGGAGTGTAATTGGAGGAAATGCAGGGGTGTCGGGCTCGCAAAACATGCATGCCACCTCGAACCGCACAAGGTTGGGCATATGCGTCAAGAGTTTCCGGACCCGTAGAGAGGACTTTTTTAGGACATACCCACTTCACCTTGCATATGCAACTACATTTCATGGTTGCGTCGGTCAAACTTTAGATAAAACCGTGCTTGATCTTCGAACCGATGTCTTTGCACATGGACAACTTTACACTGCATTGTCTCGCGTCCGACGAAGAGAAGATACCTGTGTTCTCTTTAGTAATGAAAAAGAAGATACCCATACAAAAAATATTGTATACCATAAACTCCTGTTGTAATACGACGCCTTAAAACAGTACCAAGTGTTTATCGCAATATTCAAAAACTACACCAAATATTTAGATTCAAAACAACATATATCACGGAACACGTACTTCACAAAAGATAAAGAAAACCTCCCCATCACCTGTAGTAGAAGCGCATCCGACGCCTCGAGAATGGGCTATGTGTTTATTGCATGCAGTACGATTTGGTATTGTCCTTGAGGAGACAACATGTCACATAAACAGGAAAAAGTTGTAAATGAACTACACCAAAGAAATGCTGTGGCAAACAACGACATCAACGAGATGTAGGAGCGCACCCGACGCGTCGAGACTGCGCCTAGTGTTCATCGCATCCAGTACACACGAAGTTTTTTCGTTGCCACTGCGAAAGAAAACAGAAACAGCCACGTCAACTCCGCTCGACAAATTTATTGTGTTGACATATGTTTATTTTCCTACTCAAAAGTCATATAGCTACAATTCGAATTTCTCACCGATTGGAGACGGCACGCTGTTCTTCCTTGTATAAGTATAAAACAGAGACACGTCGGGTACTACTACCGTACTCCTAAACCTAATACCGAAGTGAATCAACCCAGGACCCCGAAAATGCATTAAAGGAACAAAAAAATGGTGGATCAATAAAAGTAAAAGCCGAAACACGTCGTAGATAACGGAAAGTTAATAGATATACGCAAAGGTGCTACATAGTTGTTTCTGCTGTGTTGTTATTGAACATTGACGCCTTCGTTTATCGGATGAGAATGGAACCTTTTTTTGTTGACGAGTATTTGTTTTTGGCAGCTATGTCATAATATCGAGGTTGGGAGACCTTGCTAAGCAAGGTAATCCCGTATCCCAGGCTCCTAAAACTAGAGTCCGCCAGGGGTAACCCTCGGGTAGTTTTTTCTCACCCGCACCCTTACCCCAAAACTACCCCACCCTCGCCCAAGGGTAGGGTACACCCTTCCATATATCGGGGGTAGGGCAAGGGTAGGCGAGGGTATACCGTGGACATAATGAAAATCGCGTTAAGATGTTATTTACATAATGTAGCACTTTAATTAATGGCATCCCATCCATTTTCGTAACACTCTTCCTCATCACCAAGGTCTGGTAGGTGTTTGATGGCTGCGAGGACATCGTTGTTGTTGATAATGCCAGCCTGAATCCAGTTACCGAGGCACATAAGTGCACGAAACGTGGGGGGGCGCATATTGCTACGAAGATGGTTGAGAATGATGCGGCCTTCTGAGAATAGCCGCTCAACGTCAACGGAGGTAGCTGTGGTTCTACGTGAGTAGGTGTAAGCATAATATCCAAGAAGTATGGACATACCGGGTATAGAAAGGTAATCGCGTGCCATCCTCGATAATTGAGGATAGACATGCTTATGTTCAACCCACCACTTCAGTGGGTCTTTTATAGGCGTTGGTGGGGTAGCAAAATATAACTTCACTTCGTCGTTGTCATCTGGCAAATAGGATGTAGAATATCCCACCCTGAGCCGGTCAAATCGATTGTTAGTTACGGCAGGGGAGGTTTCTGGTGCCAAGGGTTCGGACTCCTACATACAAATGTCAAGTGTAAGACTAGTTAGTATAAAAATTAAATATGACGCACATTAGTAGTGTCCTGCACTGCACGGTCCTTGTAGCGTTCCTCAAAGGTTTTGTATACGAGAGCTTCGGCTGTATTCACCAATGTTGAGCGCCATCCAGCCGATCGCATATATTCGAGCTTGTAGCGGGGGTCCAATGCTAAAATTCGTGACCACAAGGTTAGTAAAATCTTTACTTGACTTGTTCATATAATAGAAACATACCCATAGCAATGCGATATGTTTCAGAAAGGTTGGTTTTATTGTAATAGCGGTTGAGGGTGCGTTTACCAATGACCAATGCCGAAGTAATAGCAGTAGAGTATTTCATGTTGGCGATGGCGGTAGTGAGCTCGCGGTCGATCTCGTCCATAGCGGGGATGACCGATGATAGCTGTGCTTCATTCTTGCGTGAAAAAAATTCGGTGGCCTCCTTGAAAATCTGAAGTAGATAGTAAATTTCATGGATATATCTGCAAAGTATTGGATAGTTACCATTAGGACATCTCTCAGCTCCTTTGTAAGCTCCCACTCCCATCTGTCGAGCTCATAGTCCCTGAGTTTGAGGTTGATGTTGCTTGTAATTGTCTCATAGACTTCGCGGTATTCCAGAACGGCATCAAGCATATCGTAAGTTGAGTTCCACCGTGTTCGTACATCGCGGGGAAGAATCTTCTCATCGATGTTGAGTTGCTTGCAGACGCGCTTCCACTTTGGAAGCAGATTTGTTGACGAATTTTTCACTCCAAATGCAACTTTGCGAATCTGAACCCATCGTAAACCAGCACCCACACATACACATGTATAAACAAACACCCACCTTTGCCAACACACGCCTGACAGGCATCACATTCACCGCCAACTCTGCTCGTTCCCCCACAGGCATCTGCAACCGTTCATCAACCCATCCCTCCTGATTATCTTTCTGGATCTCCATTTCGTTTGCATCATCTTCGGTACATCCCTCTTCAAAACCAACATCATCACCCACGAGTTTTTGAATTGCCTTGGTGCCCTCATCAAGCTCGCCTCCGCCATCCACTTCATGATTTACAATAAGGTAATGTTCCTCATCAGATCCTTCATCGGATTGAATACTAAGATCTTCATCTAGATTTATTTCAGGATTTGCTCGTTGTTTTTTGGCCCTTTTCTGGCCACCCTGTGTATTCCCGCGCTTTTTTCGAGTCTGTGGTACGTCGAACTGAGCAATTATACTCTTGCACACGAGATTGATTATGTGGCAAAAGCAACGAACACGATTAGCTTCGGCAGACTGACCCTGGGGAAGTGTTAAATACTTCTCCATGTTCTGCATCATCACGTCGTTAGGTGCAGCATTATCAGCCACCGTACCTAAGAACTTAGGCCAAACTCAAATAGTAAGTAAGACCATTTTATAGATTATATTGCACGTTTACCTTATTAACTACCCCAAAATCAATAAGGACCTTTGCAAATGCCTCAGCTAGACGCTGACCCGTGTGTCGTTTGGGAAGCTCAATAATATCAAGGCACCAGGAGCGGATCTGACCATCAACTTCATACTGGACAGTCATCCCGATGAATGGGCGATGGTTAGGCGATGTCCAACAGTCAGTCCCAAAGTGCAGAGCGCTCTCGTTTTTCTGTTGTAAGTTTCATCAATATTTGAGTGATCTTTCATGCACAAGTCAATAACATATTTACCTGCAGGATTTTGGCAATTTTCTGACGACATCCTACGAACGCTTCCTTAATGTCACGCCGAATGGTGGATGGAGATGGGATGTATTGATGTGGACGGCCCTCTTTCATGTTACGCTGATACCCTGGGTCACTAACAATTTCGAAGGGCCGCTTACTCTCTGCAATCCATAAAACATGGTTGGCCTTAGCTTCGGCCTTTGTCTGAGGTCGAGTTGAGAAAGTATTGGTAACTTTTGTTTTGTTGCGAAAGGCCGAGATGATTGACCCATCGCGCATAGTATTATCCCGGCCTTTCAAGATACCCCTAGCCTCAACAGCCCCATCAACATTATCAGCAGCCCGGAGAGCGTCTATACCCCAACAACCCTCAGCATGGGCACGTAGATTGCGAGTTGACGTTCTGTCAGACCCCTCAATTGCACGATAAACGTAACGGCCATGTTTTCCTTGGGAAGTGCAGGTATGAGCAGCACATTTGAACCGAGCATATCGTCGACTGACTACCTTTCCATCCTTGGAAGGTTTGAACGCGTTCCATACAATTTCTGGCTCTGGTTCAAAAAATGCGTACACACTGGCCTTCAGACGGGGGAGGATACGTTCTATATTCATAATTAAGCTTGAACAAATGTAGAATGTAAGTGATTTACTTATCAGTTCACCATCATCCTCCATAACGATGTCATCGCTCCCTTCACTAACAGGTCCACCATTCTCGTCACCATCATCACCAATCCCTAAACTCATATTGGAGGATGCCATACTGCTTCGACTAGCAGTTCGACGAAGTTCAGAGGGTGGGGGTGCATCGGTATCACTCTCAGACGAATCAATAACAATGTGCTTTGCTTTTGGTTTGATCATTGAGAACTCGATTTCGTCATCAGACTCTGCATTGTCCTCTGGGCTAGTGGCTCCCTTCCGTTTGGCTTGAGCTTGAAGCCGTTTTGCTCCCAATGTGGCCTTAGAACGATTTGCATTGGGAATGTTTGTGTCGTGATCTGTAGTTTTTGTAGTAGTGGAGGAAAGTGTGGACAGAATTGGCTCAGAATTGTCAACGAGAAGACGAGCTGGAAGTCTAGTATCTCGCTTGCCACGAGATGTGGCAATACTTTCATTATTCATGTCGTTGTTGAGACAAATCTTCGTTATATTTGCTACTCTACATTTTTTTCTATAATTTGAAATACTGTGTCCAAATGCAGAAGTCCCAAAGTCGGCTTCCATGTGACTTGATCACACTGACCAAAAACATTGATTATGCCAACCTACCCTCCAAATATCCAAGGGTATGGCCAAGGGTAATTTTTCGCTACCCTACCCTCCACCCCACGTCCACCCCCCCTCTACCCCGAGGGTGCCGGCTACCCCTGGCGGACACTACCTAAAACCAGCCCCCTCGAGATACTTGCTATTGGTTCCGAAGAAACCAAACAAACAACTTTTGGTCTTGCAAGTCCCACAGAGCGGCTGGTGCATTTCCCCCCTTTTCATCACCGAGGTTAATCCGAGCTATAGGAAAAGACATAAAATACTAGACCGGTGACCGGCCCCTTCTTAATGAGGAAACAAGAAATGAAAGCATTTCCTCGATTGAGGGACCGGTAGAACTGAGTTTGAATTAGTAGGGAATTCGTTGCAATCGAAATCGGACACGGCGATCTGGCGGCATCGCTCGTCGTTTCCATATACGGGTGATTGCATCAATTTAACCTTAGATAATGTATTGTATTTTTGGAATGTGCTGCCTCTGTCGTGGTTCTTGCCTTCTCCCTTGGTGTTCTGTTTCAATGAATGCACTACATCTGAAAGTTATCAACAGCTTTGCATAAGAGATTCAGTCTCCCGCTCGAAGTCGATAAATAGCCAATGAATAAAGCCATTAATTTCGATGGTAAGTTTGTGGGGAGGCGGGCAGGAGACAGAGGGTACAATATCTCAGATCCAAATTGATGCAATCACCTGTATATGGAAACAGCGAGCGATGCCGCCAGATCGCCGTGTCCGATTTCGATTGCAACGAATTCCCTACTAATTCAAACTCAGTTTCACCAGGCCCTCAATCGAGGAAATCCTTCCTGTTTTTCTTTCCTCTTTTAGGGTCGGTCACGAGGCTAATAAAATACTTTGTCTTGACATTTCTCACACCACCGCCGCGGGTTACGCTAAACGTAGACTTGTAACTAGCCCCCTGACGTACTTACAGTGTATTATGTAGACTAAACGGAGGATGGAGGTTCCGACGGTCACGTGATTCCTCCGCTGACTAGTGGTCCTGCTTCATTGTCCTTTTCCCCGCCAGTAACAGAGCCTGTTTTGGTCGTCGAGCCATCTAATCCACTCTTTGACCCACAAACACCTCTCCGTGGCGGGGCAACGCGTTTCTGGACACCAGAAAAGAAAGCTTTCCGCGATGTGTACCCTAAGGTTGGGCGTGTCCTCATTTTTCAGCAACGTATGCTTGTTCATAGCGGAGAACCTGTCGTTGCGGGTATCAAGTATACCATGCGCACCGATTTTCTATTCACCAGTCCACCCACCGGGGGTGAAATGCCAAATTGATTTAGAATGTATGTAGTCCACCTAGTGTTCTTACGAATATCATGGGAACCCCGTTGAATTTGTGTCATTTGTATCATCTTTTCCCTGATCCTTCAAGTACTATGATGTCGACAATGTAATGATTTCTCGTATGAGTCGGATTCAGTAGCCGGGGGCCACATTGATCAAGTTTTTATCAAAAGCTCAGCGATGGAGAGCAGTAATTTCTTGTCTAGGTGCGCATACATATACAACCCGCGACATGACTCGCCAAACTATGTAGTCAATGGTACATTACCATCATATTCAAACTAAGTTTTCCAGCGCCAACTCTAAGCACAACCACCTAATTCACATTCATATCATACATACGCATATACACAATACTACTTCAATAAATCAACAACTCCGACACTTTTGAATATATTGGATATTTGAAAGAACTCGCGTTGGGTTCTCTGACCACGCGAACTCGCCTAGGTCCACCTGTGGCAGCCGGTTGTGCACTCAGTCCTAGAACCATAGTACAGGCACCCTCCCTGCGGGTTACACTCGAAGACCCCGAGGAACGATCCCCCAGTGCCGGCAGTTAAGACCTCGGGGCACAGACCACAGTACTGCCCTTGCGGGGTGCCTTTGGCACAGGTGCATCCGACTTGGGCATCACGCTCCTCAATAGCCGCCGCGTGGACGGTGGCGATGGCAGCGAGTGCAATGGTGAGCAGCTTGAACATCATTCTGCTCAAACGGCGCGTTAACAGAATTAGAATGTATAGCTTTGGAAATGAACCTACATCTCGGATTGTATTTAAGATAAAGTCGAAGTTAAGGCTTGGGTAAGACTTTGATTCCTGGCGATGATATCAATGAGCAGGTAATGTGGAGGAAAATAAGAGGATTTCACTTTGTAAGAAACTTTCGAATGAGGCGGTTGAGGTAGGAGGGGGTGAATCCTCGCCTTATTTATCCTGTGAGGTAGCTGTGTGGGAACTTGCTTGACTGGGATCGTGAAGGTTGAATTTTGTGGCGTTCAAAGTGGATGCAGTGTTGCATATGTGCGCGTATCGGACGCTACGTTCTTCTCCTGGATCTTTGTCAATTATCGTCAACTTCATAAGTTTCAAGATGGAGCTATGTCGCCGCGCAAGGAGAGATATATGTGGTTATTTCCCCCGTAGTGCTAGCACCCAGCCTGTTCCAACGTGATTTATTCATGATCCTAGATCTTAGAAGCTTGAAGCGCGTTGATTTACCTAATAGTTGAGTTTTAATGACACTTTGAGTATTTCTTAAATGCAGTCTCATGATAGTATCAATATTCTGCACTAGGATTTTTTTTTAAAAAAAAAAAAAGGCGAGACGCGTTTACAGTAGACTCACCGCAGTAATGCCAGACACGGATCAGGTAGTGTTAGGCAGGTCATAGATAATCACAACCTAATCACGAATCGCTAGATTCCGAGAAAGATTGTGGGGCGAGGTATGGAATCAATCCACCTCGTCCTTCGGACCAGGAGCTCACGTAGCATGTTCTAAATTTAGGTGCGGAGGTGCGGAATGGATGCTATGTAGTGGGTCGCCGAAGTCGATCCCTCCCGTGAATATAGTCCGAAGTCCGATCGCACGCATCCTCGTAGGACATGTGCTCCCTTTGTGGCTTTAACGTTGAGCTATC
Source organism: Collybia sordida (assembly GCA_037014335.1). Taxonomy (NCBI): domain Eukaryota; kingdom Fungi; phylum Basidiomycota; class Agaricomycetes; order Agaricales; family Clitocybaceae; genus Collybia; species Collybia sordida. The sequence continues at coordinate 729,899 of JAYKXK010000002.1, forward strand.
AGTTATGAGCGCACCAAAGTTGGGCAGATATAGAAAGTGGATTCGCGATTATTGTCAATAAAGCGTCTTTTGGAGGTTCGTGAGCTGGTTGATTATAGCGCTCGGGATGTTGGATTTTGTGTATGTGACCTGGTACCCGTTATGCCGATGCACACTCGACCCAGCTCAAGGAGATGGATATCAGACTATAACTCCCATTGGCTGAAAAATCTCGCCTTATATCCAGCTGTGATTGTATGTGTTGTGTATAGCGGATAAGAAATTGGTAATTTTTGAGTTGACTGATGCGATGACTGGAGTGCTCAGTGAGGGTATCTTCTGGTTGTAAGTTCAACTGAGCAACTCACTAAAAAGCGACAGGCCAAAGTGTCGTCTATGGGTGACTTTTGGTCACGTTACGTCACATGCTCTGACACGTCCACAAGCCCAAACAATCATGTCAGCTTTCACGCTGGGGTTCGCTCGAAGACTGACCACGTCCATGATATCCTAGCATCCAATCTACCCTTTTTTCCGACCATCTACCCTTTCAATGAAAGTTAATATCAAGCATTGGCACGCGGTGGCACACTGGCGCTGGGATACTGGTTCTTCTGAGCAGGATGACCCCGATGGCGAAGAGGACGTGTGTGGTATTTGTCGAGTCCCATATGAAGGTTGCTGCCCTTCGTGTAAGGTTCCTGGAGACGACTGTCCACTGAGTGAGTGATCTAATACTTGGATCCTGAGACGTCATCTGAGATTTTTTGGACCACTTTCTAACAGTTTGGGGAGAATGTACCCATGTATTCCATATGCATTGCCTGTTGAAGTGGATAGGGACGGCTGCATCCAAACAACAATGCCCGATGGATCGTCGAACCTGGGGTACGTGTATACATTAATTTATATTCAAATACGCGATTTCGTTTTTTCTAATCTGTCTTCCCTTTATCAAGTCACCGCAGAAAGAAAAGTCGGCACAGTGGCTGCCCCTGCATGACACCATAGTTTCACGTACTCGCTGTATCAATAGCAGTGTACTTTTAATGTATTCTATCAAGCCCCTTATTTTTGCCTCAAGATCCCTCAATGACTTGAAATTCGTGATAACCGTTCGCCTCGCCGTGATCGCAGCCTCTGAAATGAGCGCTTTCTTCCAGATGCCATACAGAGGTTAGGGCTGATCGGCGGTGACAATCTTGGACGTTCTTCTCTTGATGGTTCTGACCATGCTCAACATGCGTGTTTGCAGGGCTTCTGCTGCTGTTGCTACTATAAGCCCAAATTCCTTGGACTTTGCTTCCCTCAACACCTCACTTCACTTACAGAAAACTGCCCCAAAATGCGTGCGATACTCCCATTATTAGGATTTCTAGCTATGACTAGAGCTATTATAACAACACCTCCTGAACCCAAAGCGCTGAGTGAATTTTGCACAGGGCTGACGACAGCCACTTCCGTTGCAGACAGTGCCATGTCGCTCAAGGGCCAGTAAGTGATAAATGATTTTGGGTCAACTACTACCCACACTACGAGTTTTAGAGGAGCACCGGATCCCGAAATCAATCGAAGACGTCTCGAGGCTATCAATGCCCTCATCGACATTAGTGTCAAATTCAAACTGGGGATCGAGAAAGGCGCTGAGTCTTCCCGTGCAGGATTCATAGTGGCGAAGGATTTCATCTACAATATTGAACAGTACATAGCTGGGGCAGTGCGGCCTGCAGATGTTAAAGGAATGATCAGGCCTCTGGCAAAACGTGTGGGTGAATTACTGAAGGATGCAAAAGAGATGCATACCTTCTTTGGAGACGTACAAACAGCTGTGAACCGAGTGAGTTCTACTAGATTTTTTTTCCACCTCCGTTTTTTGACTAACTCTCGATTTCACTGATAGTTGGAATGGAAACTCAACGTTCAACGACGACGAAGGGTACATTTCGAATCATATTGCGAACGTTGAGGACGAAATTCGGAAAGAGAGACGAAGACGCAAGAAAAGTGGTCTCGCCGCGATCGGACTCGCTATAATCGCCCCCGTCTTCCCACCTGCCCTGGGTGGGGCCATAGCTATGGGAGGCGTAGCTCTAAGCCACGATCAAGATGTTCAAGATAGTTTGTTATTTTCTTTTCTGTCACGTAGCTTGCTATTAACACGCCGTCTCTCAAGGCAAAAGCCTGCGGAATGTCCTCCAGCATTCGTTAGGCGGCGTGAGACAAATTAAACCTGTCGTCGAAGCAGCCAAACGTGCCACCGAGGCTCAGATCCAGTATTGGTCCCAGACCCTCGACCAACTGGGGAGTCTGGAGGCCACGAGTCAGGACTGGTTGGAAGACCCTTCATCTCAGTGGATGGCCAAGAAGGCTTTGGTGCAATGGAAGGTAGTTTTAGAGAAGTATAGCGAGTGTTCACATAAGGTAAGTTGTATCACAATATATGTGAAGTCAATCGGGCGACTGACCTGAAACAAGGTTTCTGATGCTGGGCGTTACATCCAAGGGCGCTTACAGCTCACAAATTAGAGTTGGCCAATCTGCACTATGTACATACATTGGTTACTGTTGGGCTTCTTTTTGTTTTCTTTGAAATATGCAAACACAGAATCTACAGAACTTATTTGTTGCCAGTTCCCTATCAAATATTTCCTTTTTTTAGGCGAGGTGCCAGGGCCCAGTGTCCAGATAACGAATCTTGAGGGAACTTCAGGAAAGTATGGTTGGAAATTTTACCAAATAACATATAAGTAAACCATACAATACACATTAATGGCGTTCACTTCCAAACCTGTGGTCAAGCGAGAATTCAAAATTGTTTCGGTGTTGTTTCGCTGGGGTTCTGTCTGATCTTATGCTTGTTTATGTATGTATAACCGTTCATGTAAGTAATTAAGCCCGTGCACTCACGTGTATGTAGCCAATACCCAAATCATAACAAAGTAAAATAGAATGATGTAGTTCAAGCACTCACGCAGATTTGAATTATCTTCAGCCAATTCTTCTCTTATCTCTAGAAATTTTACTTAAATGGAACTTCCATCACTTTCAGAAGGCATTCAACAGAAATTAGATGTACTAGAACATATCGCAACATCATTGGGCATCGACGATTTGTCGTTTCTTAGGTTCGTAAGAACCACCCCAATAGATACTGAACTTACCTCGTAGATCCAGCTACACGGCATCTATTACTCGTCTTTCCGCGGAAGAGCTCTCGCTACAACGGTCTCTGAATAACCTGGATCTAGTCGAGGATGAATTGCAAGTTCATCTTGCCTCAGTCAGACAAGAGCAACGATTAATCGACAAGTTGGCACGGCGTCTTCTTTCCATTACCAATTCTTAGCTGCTGAGAACAAAATCTGCAGATGGAAGACCGAGATGGAGCGTGAAGTAGATGCAGGGGAGACTTCTGCGATCCTTGATCGACGCCGAGAGGCACTTCTCAAAAAAGCGAAGGAATATCACAAGGAACTAGACGCGCTTTTGGTGCGTGGGGAACCTGTTTAAACTCCACCATATTTCTCAGCGGAAGATCCAGGCGACTATGCCAGATCCACCAAAAGTGTCTGTTTCGAAGCTGACGAAACAGCAAGAGAAGATCAAACTCAAGGAACAAGAACTGAAGACAAAGCGCGCGAAAATTAAGGCTTTTCAGGGATTACCTCCTGTACGTTTCTCTACCTTTGGCACCTTGATTGATAAGAATAGAAAGATGGCAGAACCTTGATTTGGCGCGACACGAGCTGCGTGCTGCCAGAGATGAGCAAATGAAGTTAATTCAGCTTCGTGAGCGCCTGTTGGGCCGGATGGCTGACAGCGTTACCTGATATCTTACAGGTTGGGCTTCGTGGGTCGTGAACTGATTTTTGCACGACCTTGACTATCATCCAGTGTTACTTGATGGGCTAGCGGGAGTTTCAACCCTGGACCATCTAATGCGCCTCATCCGCAATGTTGATGGTAACATTGTAATATATTCCAACTACATAGATACAAGTACATCACCGACTTACGAGACGGGCAAATGCCATAACTTATTACCAAACGGTAGGCCTGTAGAAGAATCAGAATTGATGTCCTCAGTACACGTAAAGGAGGCTTACCCAAACTTATCGCCTGGTGCGAGGGGCCGGACAGGAGTCCCAGCGAAATCTGCTCCCGCATTCATAACCTAGAGAATGTCAGTATGGGACCAGGAAACTTGACAATGTACCCTTAACTGTATTACTGTGGTAGCCAAGATCAGATAACAATGATGTCAAAATGAAAGACATGTACTCACCCCCACCATTGGCCTAATGTGTTGATGCCAATCTAGGGAGATGTTAGGATTTTTCGATTAGTAAAAATAGTAACATCACGCACTTCTCCATTCTTCGGGAATTGCAAACTGAGTATCGGTCAGATTTAAATCAGAAAGAAGTTTAAAGGAATCGCACCAGAAGAAAATCACAAGAATAGACACAGCAACTCCTGAGTCAAGAGCAGCGGACAATACATCTGTCAATCATGTCAAGATAGCAAAGGAGTTGGATCGGTGAGACATGACATACAATTATACTTTGTCCACCAAGAAAAGTGCCGTCTGGTAATATAATTAGCCTTTACAAGCTGCCGTTATAGAAGTGTGTATACCTTCTGATAACAAACTGGAAAATGAAGCCCACGGCTCTGTGGGAAAGAATTAGCTTAAATCAACACTCAGGGACAGGGTTACGCACGCCCAAGGAACGTAGTTGATGGCAGTCGCGGGGGGGATGAGGCCAGTTCCGTTGAAGATTACAGGGCTGGGATTGTTATAATCTACGTGGTTTGGTCATAGAGTAAGAGGACTTACAAGCTATGCAGACGATATTAGGTGCTGTAAGAAACTTTATGAATTGACATGACGCACTTGACATATTTCAGGAAACTATTAGGATATCGTTTATTCAATACCCAGGCGATGAATGGGCAAGCGGCGCCAATCAAGAAGAAGAAAACGAGTGCTAGTGGACTTGTTCAATTTAACTGCAAGGAACATTTAGATATACGCACGGCTATATCCTCAATGTCAGTGATTTTTTAGGAAAAAGAATCGAGCGTCACATACTAGTACGTTTGTCCCTTCGAGAATTGGAGACCAGGGCCAATGACTCCCCACTTTAAATTCGGTTCGTTATCAAGATATAGGAAAGTGAGTGCTCCACTTACAATGATACTAGCCGTACCGAATACTTCCGTGCTTGGGCAGATGAAGCTTGAAATACGATGAGATTAATGTAAAACCTTGAAACGACAGGCCCAGAATCATACCCATTCCTTTGATGTGGATCACACATGCCACTGTCGTTACAATCAGAGCATGCAATATCGCTAAGAGAAGAAATATCTTACTCGATATTCGTGAACATCCATGCCTGCACACCTAACTGTACAGTACCCGCAACAACAGTAGCCAATACCTGTCGCGTAACGGTAAGATTGAAGGATCAGGTTAATGCAGCTTGATACCTACTTGAGCCCAGAACATTGGCCGAGGTGGAACTTAATTTATATGATTAACATGAGATAAACAAACCCAATGAAGGCACCAACTTTTCATGTAATGTCCGAGTTTAAAGTCTGAGGTGAAGGTCAAAGCTTGAGCCATGGTCTAAACTCAAGTTAGTCAGGAAGTCACCCAAGTCAAGTAACTTACAATATAACCCCAAGTCTTAAACATCATCATAGCAACAGGACGGCCTGGAAGAGCATAGCTTTAACTGTGTTAGTGTGTCATCTTTGAAATACCATTCCTTCAAACATACCCAATGATAAGCTCTGTGATTACACTGTGGAGGGTGTATCGTATCTGTTTTTAAGGGAGTTAAGAGGGAAGGACGCACTTTAATCCCACTTGCTGGTTCGTGATAGCTTGAATCATTCCAATTGGAATAACATACGTAAAGGCTGGTTGAGAGTGAGTTGATCACGTCTAATCTATATCACCGACGGACTCACCTATGATAAGAGCGAGAACGAACGCCCAGACTGGCATTTGACTGATATTTAATCAGCAAATATTACTATTTTAATCAAGAAGATGAAGCGTACGTGGGCCAAACTTCAATACTGATAATTCCCAAGGCGAACATGCTCAAGAAAATACAGAGGTACCACCATTCAGGGACTAAAGATGGCGTCAAATAAACATTACTCCATACGGCAGATAATATTACCTTGAGGATATCTTGACATCAAACGAGCATGTATATCTGGCTGCTCATGGAGCGCACGCCTGGATTGAACCCATATTTGCTTGCGGAAGTAAAGGAAGGCATGCATCAACGTCGCTGCCGAATATAATTAGCACATTTCGGTATTCTTGGAAAAGAAATCACCAGTGATAGACGCGAACGACAATCTGAATCAAAAATATCAATGTGGATCTCAAAATAGCATATCACTTGTTGACTTACCCATACGATATGGCAAATGTCGTCCTTTCTTTTATTTAGTACGAATCAAAAAGGTAGAATTGAATCTTACGAAATAAATAATGGACTGTACTTGTGATATTCTTCAAGGTCAATCGTTGAATCCGGCCTTAATATTCGGGTGACATTGTAAGATTTGGCCATGTTATCGTAAGATGTCCGGGAAGAAATCCTACCATTTTCATTAGACCTTTATAAGACTGTAGAATGGAGGTGCACTTACGGCATGAATTCCCCAAACCACGTATTTGTGAACTTTAGCATAAAAATTAGCCTACAAAATGACATCAGTAATATGCTGTGTCGACTTACATGTAATACTGGAGTGAGGAACCCTAGCAGCCGGATTAGTTGAAGTGTCACGACAGTGTTAAGAGGCAGACATACAAAAGAAGAACACGAAACCCGCGAAGATGTTAGCCTCGGCCCACCCTAGGCTCTTATAAGCTATTACGAAAATTGAGTATATCCTGGTACTTACACGGCGTGGCAAGTGGAGAACCAATGTAGCTGGTGCAATTTTTGATGTCAACAACCAAAAGATCATGGTCCAAAATACATACGCGATCTGGGCCCAGTCAAAGGTAATTACCGACATACCCTGACCAATATGTGAGATGGTGGAGGAAGCCGCGTTAAAGAACACTTACCATCCCGTGGTAGTAACTATAGGAGAAACCTGATATGAACTAAAGAATAACGGCAATATAACGTAGATAATTACCCGAATAGTTGCGAGATTGCTGAGCCAAAGTTAAAAATTGATTACAACATTGAATGAGCCAACTTACTCGTATTTTCGGGGCGTATCCACGTAACCCATGAGAAAAAGGATAGAGCTCCAACTACACCGAACGCGTCAAGATTCTGTGTTGTGGGAGAAAGAAACTACATACAAATATATCCCGGGAAGAAATCTATTAGAATATGATCAATATGTTAACATACTCATATATTGGATTTCGCAAACTCACACCAAGAGAACGAAGCTATAAAGCCATACAAGAAGAACCGCTCGCGGCTCAGACCACCTCGTGTGCCAATTCCTGCATACTGTTGAGAATGGAGAGTGTTGAAAAGTGCACAGTTAACGAGGTTAAGAGGCCATATCATCGAAGGAGGGGCAACAAGGAAGCGGCGGGCCACCCCCCCAATGGAAAATCCAATCAACTGAGTCGACATGACTACGAACCATTGGTCTGATAAAGAGTAAGTCGCGGCCATCGAAATTAAGTAAATTAAATGTTTACAGCTGAAATTATATGTCTGGTTGTAATACACCTTCTGGACGGCAACAATATCAGTTGCGTATGCCGAACCGGCGCCAACCGTAGCCTAGAAACGATAACTCATGTTAGAAATGTTATGTTATTGACAATGGAATGAGGACCATAATCTAATCGTTAAAATGAGTGATGAATTTGTGGGCCTGGAATAATTTAAATTACCGTGATCAAGACGTGCTCCTTGACGGTAAATGGACCAGGATTGATGGAAACGCCTAGAATTCTCCAATTAGGGAGCCAGGCAGCGGCGGCTCTACCGACCGGGAAAGAGAGAAGCTGAGCGACTATTCCAGTAATTATGACCGATGGGTAACGGAAGAAAAAGAATTGATTGAGCCCAGGAATTAATATTGCCCACGCTATGCCAATAACCCAAGTGCGGCAGGTAGTTACAGGCATGTCTGGATCATCAGTATTGGCGACTGCTGATCTAACCTCTGGGTAAGGACTTTCGTCATCAAAGGCGAAAAGATTGGATTTATCGAGGTTAGGATCGTCAAATTGAGCGCCTGTGAGTTCCTAAGGTAGGTTTAGTATCGGGTAACGGGGAATGTAGCTTAGGACCTTACAGCGATGACGGAATCTGAGAATTTCGGGTATAAAATCTTTTACAGCGGTTCGTTTCAAATTTCAGGACTCACCGTCAAGTTGCTTTTCTCCTGTCTCTGATACTTCGACTTTTTCATCGACAGAAGGCTCACTAGCAGGCCTTTGTTGGCGCAATACGTAATGGGGGGCCTCTTCAGCCATTGTGGAACCGGGGGGATTCGCAACACTTGGCATATAGTATCATCTATGGCTTTTAATGGAGAGGAGGTCCGCATCTAAAAATAGCACCTTTCAGAAGCTACTGTTGTCCACATGCTCATCCCAACAGGAGTTGTGGTATTCCCACAGGGACAGGACACTTTCGAAGTTATCGCATCGGCAAACGAACGGCGCAAAATGATCCCATGTCGGGGGCATGACTTTTCCATTTTACTTCGAGTCGGAGGACCTAAATCACAAGGGACAGGGGTGAGTGCTTTATTTTTTGAAAGATAGCCACAATTTGAGTATAAGGTAGCCCAAACCCCATAACTCGGCTCAATCACTGCGAAGAGATGACCTGGCAAGCACCACATGGTGGATCGTCATTCTCACTCCCAAAAATAATGCATTGCCGGAGTCTGTGGGTCATGGTAAGGATGCTCTCTAAGCTTACCTGATATACACCATGGCACTGGGTAATCGCCGCGGTACACACGATCTAATTCACAGAGGGAGTTCATTACTCCTTCGACACAAAATAGCGGGGGTTGCGCGACTGTTCGATTGATGATCGAGGGCTAGTTTTATCGTCAATGTTATCAGGACGGGAAAAGCAATATTCGTCTGAGTACCATGACACGGAGAACGCACGTCTAACAAGAGGCCGAGATGAAATCGCGAATAACTGACGCTGGTAGTGGTCGCATGCTTCTCTGTCGAAATGTCTGGATGGGGGTTGGTGAGATACATATTGAACGAGACAGGGAGTAAATGGAAGATGTCGTACTCAATCCAGTATCCCCGCCGTCCAAGGGTCGATTTCGTGATACGGGGGGTGCAAGATCAACATCTGACTGTTCGGGTAGTATAACTAGGACTCCAGAAAGGGATAAGGAAAGCCGGATGCAGACCTTAGTTCCTTCATCTTACTAATTACTTACGAAGAAGGATAGGTGTTGATGCGCTCAACACAACTCCAATTCCCCGCATTTCTGGGACCACTTTGCACCTGGGCGCTCCACAATCCATGACACATGATAGGTTGAGCGTGCGTGAATTTTCGGCCCTCATACGATGTACGGGTAAAATCGATGAGCCTGGGAAATATTCGAAGTAAATTGAGTTCGGCACCTAGCTATAAATGAGACATTAGCGTTGAATGCAGATAGAGACCCCTAGAAAACGTGCGGATCTCGCGAAAAGTCTAATGGAGCAGCCGTACCATATCGAAAACAGAGATTATTGTTCACGCAGCCTAATATTTCTGTAAGGTTGAGGAATTAGGTCCGAGAATACAACGTGGATACTAACGAACAAATTGGAGACAATGATTGAGGTAAGCTTATACGAGTCGCATGATTATTTTCGATTTCAATTCCTTGATAATCGGCCCTTCGAGCATGGCCATACGTTGCGGATTATAGCCAGTTCAGTCATAATAAATGGGGCTTCCTACCCGAGCTCACTTTCGATGTCCCAGCCGCGAAACCCATGAAAGCTGTGACCGAAGTGGGTCTGGAAACCCTATGCCGTACGATTCCTTAAAATGGATGATTATGCAGCGCCACAAGCTACATTGGGCTACCCCGGTTCATGATAGTGATAAATTATGAATGATATGAATGATGATTACGGCTGCTCGAACATGTTGGATAGATTTTCGTCATTTGGTTCGCCATGCTCAGCAACGATATCCTTGAAGGAGAATGTGTGTACGGTTTCTGTCTAGGCGGTAAACCGAGATATATATGTTTTACTTCTGTTCTCTAAGGGCGAATAGGGAACAAAACGTACGGTTATTGAGCCTTGCCCGGTGCTTGGAACCCCAGATTGCGATAAGGAACTCAACCTCAAGAATCTAGCAAATTATGAATACCCGTATTGAAGTTTGAGCTGTACATAAATGACATTGGCCACACAAAGTGACAAGTTGTTGACTTGAGAGTGTAGGTTCAAAAGTATGTATGTCAACAACTACAAATGAAGTTTCTATGTAGGTCAACGGCAAATACCGTCGTCACTCACAAGCAAAAATAACTAATAAGCATGTAAAATCTATCGGAACCAACCACTCATTTTATACTTTCCCATTTGACACTTTTGTATAGTTATATGCTGCTCCCGATGCAAATGGAGCTGCCCACACAATTTGCAATATTATTCAGCGACTTGAGCGACGATAAAGGGTGAAGGTGTGAAAATCTGGCAGGCTTGAAATACTAAAAACCACCACTTTCAGCCGACCGAAAGTATACTGGAAAGACCGAACCGGAAAATCCCACTGAAAACGGACGGCTTCAATATCAAGCACTCGCTAGTCGAACTCGACAAAGTCCCTTTGAGCTAGCCTTACCGCAACTTACCTCTTGTTCTCGGTACAAAGAAGTCCTGGGCGGAGCCATAGGTGGAGCCAAGAGATGTTAACAACCTGAATATTGGGATTCTGACGGTCGTCAGTGAGTGCCTCCGGAGCACCCTTCACGTTATAGTTCCAATCTAGTCTAACAAATCAAGAATCTGGTAGAGTTATGTAAATGGGAATCGCGAGGTATATGTGTCGTTACATAACAAAGGAAGAAGACACGCTTATGGTTGTAATGTACCCACTCCTTTGTGAAAACTTTTTACAAAGATTTCCTCTTGTGACTGACATGCCCCAATCTAAAATATTTTGATGTCAAGTTTTGGCTCCCCGCGTACACCCTTGGAGAAGGTTGTTCAAATCTGATCCCCACAGACAACGTCCTCATTCTATCTCGACCCTCCAGAATTGATAGAATGAAGGGAATCAGGAGCAGGAAACGACTTTTCTAACCGCCCAGATCACATAGGTTTTCGGAAACGAGGAAACAAACCTTGGTATATCGATAGGTGCCCAGCACATATTACGGTGATTGTGGCACAATTTATATAATTACAACGTAAGGCTCACCACCTGATACTGGCAAACTTAATCTGCGAAGGAGGTTAGCAGCCAATCAGAGGTACCAGGCTCGACCAGTATGCTAGCAGGAATCAATAGAAGTTATAGAACCCGTCGGACGACCCTGGAATCGATCTTCACGTTCGAATCCCCGTCCATTGGAACATAAAAGATTCTCATTTTGAGTTAAAGATGTTTAGCAATTGGTAAGTAAGTATGTGCGTTTTCATTGAAACCATAGATAAGTTATAACGGTGGTAGCTGAATCATATTTTTCATGTCTAGGTTCCTCTTTAGCTCACAAACGTTGACAAGACCTCTGCTACAAAACCCCATTTTTGGAAAAGACAGCCGAATGGTACACCTACTGCCACACTAGGTGACATCGTCACAGGCATCCCGGTCCCCAACTACGATCGGTCATCTCGTTTTCAAGACATTACTCAAATTGAGTCCAAAGTTTTTTCCCTTCTGTTGACCCAGCCTTACCAAATACTTATTTTTATCTTCAGGACGGATCAATTTAAGTTGGTCGTGTTTTTCTTATCACGATTCGGAACCTGTGGATTTGAAGGAACAAGAACTCGGATCTAACACACCCTGATTCCCGCTACCGTTCTATTATATGTAGTATTACAGTTCTCATCGTGAGTTTTGAGTATTGAGAACTCGGTATATCACCACGTAGCTCTGTTTTTGTGGTAACGGTCGAGGACTCGAGTATCGGGTCAATTCAGTTCAAAAAGAACTGACCTAAGTCCCAAGGGTCAACGGTTCGGTCCAATCAAGTACTCGCTCGAATGCGATCCTTCCCCCAACACACTTACTATGTGGCCCGATGCCTCATCAAAGGCGAAAAATGAGAATCCGGCCTCAATCTTCCCATTCGGTAAGGCAGTTCAGCAACTCGGATCTGTCATGCCTGCGACAGTTCACATGCTCGCAAATCAATAACAAATTTATCTAGCATGATACCTCCAAGTTCTAGCACCAGTGAATCGATTGGTGCCAATAGTCCCAATCCCGGCAACCAGAGTTTAGATCCGCAATTCAGGTCTATTCTGATAATTGCGGATGATAGACGTCTAAATCGGTATTTGAACGGGATTGCGACTTGGTTGTAATGATAAAAGAGACACCTTTACATGTGGGGCTGTGTGGTTATAGACACTAGGTGGAGGCTGTAATTCCAGACAGGGAATATGTGAGGATGTGGTAACTAATCTTCATCGTGGGTTTTAAGTTTAATAGTACTAATACATTATACTTCATGTAAGACTCCTCTCAGGGAGTACACGAATTGATTACATCTAAAGTTGATAAGTAGAATTTAAGGTGTATGGTCAAGTCTGTCTATTTTTCGGTTGCAAGAGTGTAGGCTTCAGAGGATTGATTCTCTGAACCAACACTTGCGAAGAGATTTGAGGGTATATGCACATCGGATGGCGTGAGCCTGTGGTTGTCGGCGAATTTTACGCGATGAATAAAGTTGACCATCATAGCGCTGGCATAGAATTTCCCAAATATGCTGGAAGGGACAGCCCAGTAGTTCCCAAGCCCGGGAACAAATATACAAATCATGTAAAGGATCGCAACCAAAGCTGCCAAATTTGTATTCAATATAGATTCCTGATTGACAATAACATATTTACTAGTGATTGCTCCCGTTCCCACTGCTAATTTGATAAGCTTAACGAGGAGTGTATGAGTTGAGTACCATCCAGAATCTCGTCGGGATAACTATTGTCGAATAAGCATATGCATCGAAAACCTCATCATATGTTATGTTTATGTTATACTCACATGGTACATCATCAGGGCCGCAATGGACGTATCCACCAAGATGCAACTTGTACCCCACAGGACCTTGAAGGGAGGGATGGCTCAGTCCGAATTTTTACTACTGAATTATATTGCAACATTACTTACCACAAAGACGGAAGCAAAGCCGTCACCTTTGGTTGATGGAAATTGCAATTTATGGAATGGAATGTCTGTAAACTTCGGTACCTTCCCCAGGCTCGCACATATTAGTTGTAAAATGGAACCCTAGTAAATTCAACCATTGTGAGCCGGAATTTCAAGGTCCATTTGTTCCAAACTCACTAAGCCAATGAAGACAAAAAGGCACTTCGATTTCGTAAGAATGAACAATCTGTAGGCGTAGAAGATCTGCACAATGAATGCGACTATATGTGGTCATTTTATAATATATCACTTCTATATCCGACAACGTAGTAACATACCTATTCCTCCTAATATAGGGATTGTGTACGTCGTGAGCACGTCTGGAATCTCACGGTAGAGAGCCCTCGTCCCAGCGTCCGCAAAATTGGCAAAGGTATATAGTGTAAACGCATCTCGGGAGAGCAAGGCCGTTTGAGTGGCCTCTAGGGCGTAAACTCCAAAAACGAGCGATTTACTAAGCCGCTTGTCGTTGGGAAACGCGAGGTAATACAGGTCTGATGAGATCGATCAGTATGTCTCCCGACATCCCAAAAGTGCTCAGACTCACAAACTTGGACGGACAGAATGCCAAAGAGTATCCAGTTCAACATATACCCAATGAGCTAAAGAATGCGCTCAATAATCGTAGCATCCAGACTGGGGCAAAAACTTTACATAAGGGAGAATGCTCCAGTTTTCAAAAGCGTCAGATCTCCTCACAAGGTATATTATACGATAATACTCACATTTCCATGTACTGAAGGTTGATGGGCAGCACCATGGTAGCCATTTCGAATCTGGGTTGGGGCACCTCCACCAGTTGCTTTTAGAGCGCAACAAAATCATAATATTCTGAAACCACGTGAACCATGCTTATTTCCTTTTGATATTAATCTCATGTTCTAATTGATCCCGATTCCCGAAGTTTACTAGCGCTCGCCGCTCGCTCGAAATAGACTGTTGACACAACAAACCCCATGTGTCATGCGTGAAGATTAACTTGTTAAAGCTTGGTGATTTTCTGTATGAACGAATAAAGGGTACACGGGGCATGCGGTTTGTCCCATGATTCGTAAATTATAGAAAAGATGTGATCTGTGACAACAAGAAAGCTAGAATCGATAACAGAGTTACACGGTGGAGCAAAGACCGACCATGTAAGATCCTTTGGGGTTGGTCACATTAACCCTGGTGACCTTGAGTGTCAACTATGCTATGGGAATTAAATAAAGCAGACCCAGGGTGGCGTCCTAGGTAGCAACCCTTGATGGCTACAGGCATGTACTTCCCTCGATGGCGAAGTTCAGAAGTTGGTAACCGAATTAGTGGCGAGAAGCGCTTTAGAATTCGAAGTCGGAGAAAGAACGGAAATATAGTAATCAGTGCTACTCTGGCTGAGCACCTCGTAGGTCCTCCAAAAACCTATACAGCGTAGTAAATGGATAAAGAAGCCATAAAACGGTTAGGGAGGTAGAGTCTTTTTTAAAAAAAATAAATCTCGAACTCACATTCGACGGAGAGCTCTCCGGGTCAGGTTTTCCTGCTTTTGAATCAACCCCGTTTGTCTTGCCGATTTCCACGCCTGAAGCTTGCTGACTGTGCCATACCGAACTAATCACAAGTTGCTTGGCAAGCCATTTGTCACAATCCTAGTGATCCTGTGGGGTGCGGGGGGTGATCCGGGACGTGCTGTGGACATCGGACGCGAGAAAGAATCTTTGTGAAAGCGAGCATCAGGCACAAGGAAACTGTCCCCGACCGCACTATGCAACACGCGAAAAATTGTTGTAATGACAGATTTGATTCACCATGCCAATGTCAAGTAAAAGTTGAAAAATGAGATTTATAAATGGACACCGCTAAAGACAATAGCAACAATACCGAATACGGGTCCGCTTCACTGTTAAGTTTGAGTGAGTTAAACCGCCAGATACATCCTTGAGCAGCGGGGTGTTCCAGATTGTAGCTCGTGCCTTCTAGTGCGTATGTAACTCAGGATGATCTTCGTTCCAAATAAGATGTTCTCCAGCTAAGCCGATCATCTGGAATATAAATAACTCTGGAGAAGGTCGGACTATTGGCCAAGGGAGTTCCCTTTTTTTCTCAAGTTTTTTACCTGATGAAACACAATTTATTAACTCAAGGATCTGATGGTCATATTGGGTTAAGAAAATATACTCAGCGGTCATCCCTTCCTCGATCACAGAGCTTCCCGTGTTGACGAAAAATATTCTAGACATAAATCCGAATTGCTTCTGAGGGATCAACATCAAACAGTCTCGCATAGCGATAATTGTATGTGATACCTTCGGGTACGGCGATTAGTAACCATCGTATGACAACCCTTTGAAGTTTGCTCTAGGTCTGTGAGTCGATATCACGGCTTCTGACGCGGTTAGCATTAGGAACAAGCTGGGACTATGCGTTATGTCCGGCTTCCCAGCGCCTTCCTTTCTGTGTTAAAATACTTTAAATAAATAACGATCTGAAAACATATCACAATAACTTCGACAGTACCCTTTGAGTAATGCCCCAGGAGGCATGGGAAAATCCCTGGCTCTGGTTAGGGCCTATATGTTGAGTACAAGTGCTGAGCATCGACGAACTAGTACAAGATGGCAAGAGGCTTAAATTCATTTCACAACGAATGTTGTCGACAAAGAACTCCACTTATAGTCAGGGGCAACGAGGCTTCGTAAAACTCCTGAGAGGCTGAAGACATAGGGATATAGGACTCTTGAAAGTTAAACCTTGGAAAAACAAATCATGGTTAAATTCACCAACTAAAGATATACCAAGCTTGACACATACCGATTGTGTTGCTACAATGCAAAATCTTTTAACCACACATCAATCCTGGATGTTCAGATTCTCAAGACTCAAGTCGACTTTTCGCCGCGTAAAAACTTTTTCGATGACCCCAAATGATCCAAAAAGACATCGAGAGGCAATGCTTGAAAGCGAAATTTGAATTTGTGATCAATATTGGACATATCGTAGAGCTTTAGAGCTAATGATGTTTCCATAAGTGAAGCTCTTCCGTAGGGACTGCAGCCGTCTAGATGGGCCAAACCACTGGCCTTAGAGTCGTGGAAATTTTGTTGCGAAAACGAACCGCAAGACACGTGCTTGTAGATTGACGCGTGCACGACGCGTCAATAGGACCGTTGGTCCACTTCGAAGTTTAAAACCTTCAACCTTCAATCACTGCAATGTTCATACTGGTCATCCAAAAATACTTTTTTTGGTATATTCAAAAAGCGGCTAGGGTTGCCTAAAATGCATACTATCGATAGGAAATGGGACGTTATGGTGTGCCTATGCCACTTTGTGAAATCTAGCTCGGACGGGTTTAAAATTTTAAACATGGGGCTGGTTGGCATTTGAGAAATCCTCACGATTAAGAACGATCTAGGTACCTTCGGGTATAGTGGCTAATAATTGTTGTGCAGCAACCCTCTGTTCCCATGCGGTTAAGATGATGACTTCAGGTGCGATTAGTGCAGCAACAAAGGCACCGGCGCTACGCCCAAATTTCCATAACATTCCTTTCCCTTGCTTCGGGATGTTTGGATGAACGGCCAACCAAGTACAGGTGAAGATGACGACGAGACAACTCCAGATAAGATCCCAGATGCTCCGACAATGGCCTAGATCACGGCAGGACTTTTCACTCTCATCGAAATCCGCAAATTGGGCGCGTGCGCCAGGCCAAAGATACAACAAGGTGAAAAGGACGCTCATGATGGGGGGGAGATCATGAAATCATTTTCCCAAGTGTCTTTCAACAGTATGTAAATTACACGTGTTTGATGATTGAGCATCGCCACCGGCTGGGCAGGATGGAATTTGACTTGCGAAATGTTGCAAGGGTCAAAATCGCAAAGGGATACCTCTATGGATATTCAAAGAGCCTGAATGATATAGAACTTTAGGATGTTAGTTGAAAGAGAAAAACACACATTCTACTAATGCGCACCTGAACCCAGGATAGAGACTTCACTCGACGCATCCATTCCCACCCCCAGAATGAAGCCGTGCAGTATATCGAGCAATCAACGCCGAGAAATTCCCTAAACTCGCAGCTGTGGAGTGTGGTTGCGGTGTTGTGTTGAAAGGGCTTTCAAGGCCCCAAATTGATCAAGAATGGACATCAGGACTGATAGATAGATTGGCGCACAGTCAAAAATATTTGACCTCCATGCCAGTATGACATTATGAACATATGCCCAGTGATGCTTGTATCAGGGAGATGGGGGGACCATCCGCCGGAGGACGTCGATGAAAATTAGATATAAAAATAATAAAGTCACACTCGCGTCGTGACACCTGTGGTGGATGTGATGTGACGTGTGCAACATTTCTTTCCAGTGGCATCCACCAAAACTTGTTCCGAAAAGCGGTGGCGCCAAAGGCACTTAAAAAAACAGCCTCCCAGGATGTGCACCCCTTCCGAATTTTTAGGCTACCCTGCTCCTCAGCACTGACGGCTCTAGGTGCCCTCCGAATGCCCGCCCTTTGCTTACATCCGAGTATGAAGGAGGTGGTAATTACGACACCCATACACCCCCCAACCAGACCAATTAGAACCTAATTTGTTTAACCGCGTCAACAACAGAATACTTTTTGAAATTTCATTGGTGGACGGCCAACGACTTCAACTAGCATACGAGGTCATCACCATCATTCTAGGACGCAGACGAAAAAATCCATTCCGATCTGCGCCCAGGTATTGAAGAGCGGTCGAATGCCTGTCTTCTACTTTGATAGATTAATTCCAAAGAGAGCATATCTTCTTTGCTTTCTATCCCCAAGATACAACGTTCCGAGATCCCGAATCTCAGGACACCATGGATCGGAAACACCGATGGAACAAGATGAAGATGCACAACACAGTTCAGGGAATCTTGGGGAAACAGGTTTCGTTAGTCCCCACTCGAAGACTGGTACCTCTTGATCGCTCATTCTATGTTCCCAGATATCAGAACGTTGTTAGTAGACCAAATTGCAACACTCAGGGTGTACAATCTTCTATTATCTCTCACCCGGGGAGCGTGTGCTAGTATTCCATCAACGATAGCACCATTAATCGTAAGTCCATCATCGCTCTGAAACAGGTACTATGGGAGACTGAGTCTGTGAAGTAGTAAAAATACCAGACGGTATGTATATATTCGATGGTCCGATTTTACCGCCATCGGAAAACTCCATCCTGTGGTTAAAATTCACCATCATGGCGTTGGAATAGAGTTTTCCAAGTATAATCGGTGGGATGCACCAGTAGCTGATGAGCTGTGGCAAAAACAGAAAAAGGACGTAAAGTATCGCGATCATGGCTAATCGTTTGTCCGGGCTCAACATGCATTGCAACAAACGTTGATGTGCGACCCACCTGTAACGGCGCCCGTTTCAACTGCACGTCCAACAAGCTTGGTGAGGAGCGTATGTGTCGTATTCCATCCAGAATCACGTCGAACCAGCTAATGTACAGCTTATTAGTCCCCAATTAAATACGACATACCAGCGAATCCCACTTACATGATACATCATGAGGACCGCAATTGAAATATCCACGAACGCACTCCCTACGCCCCATACAAGCTCAATAAAATACACGGTCAAAATTCCGGCATAATTGGATGATTTCAGTCCATTACCTCAAATATAGCTGAACGGTCCGAGCCCTCCAACGACGGAGCGAAGAAATCGTAAAATGGGATATTTGCAAATTGCGGAACCCCACCCAAAGTTGCGCCCAAAAATTGTAGGAGGGCTCCCTGCCCAACAGAACGGTAGAATGTCAGCCATGTAGTTTTACGGTAATAACGTACGTGTTTCCCAGAGCAATGAATACCAAAATAATCTTTGATCTTGTAAGGAGGAAAAGGCGATGCGCGTAGAAGACCTGTACAACAAAAGCAACTTTACAGAATCATGTGGACACTTCTTAGACTCTAAAAATAACCACATACCCACTCCACCAATCACGGGTACTGCGTATTTTGTGAGCACCACCGGAATGGCACGATAGAGTGGCCTCTCCGGACTTGCATCCGCGATAACATCCATAACATTGCCGAAAGTGTATAGTCTGAATGCATCTTGTGAGATCAGTATGGTCTGTGCGGTTTCCAGGGCATATATTCCGAAAACAAGTGTTTTGCTGAGGTGCCTATCCTTGGGGAAAGCCAGGTAATAGAGATCTAATCGAAAATTTTAACAACACCTCCAAGCCCGAGTTGGGCAAACTTACAGACTTGAACGGAAAGAACACCGAAGAGCACCCAATTTAAAAAGTATCCAATAAGCTACAAGTGCGGTTTAATCAAATCTGAGCTTGGGTGCAGAGAAGAGCCTGACAAATGGAAGGGTATTCCTATTGTCGGGGGTATGAGTTTTCATTCTACCATTAACATGTGGCAGCGGACTCACACTACAAAGTACCAGGAATCAATAGGCTGAACCGTAGTTTTACTGGTCGCCATTTCGCCTTAAAATCTTCGTTAACCCATCGACTTTTAGGTCGTCAACTATGGATGATGATAGAACCATGATCCGAGACTGAAACGCGAGTTATTTCTTCTGGAAGCCCCAAATTCTTGCATCTTTCACCCCAGGTCGTCAATCAAGAAATAGAACGTCTTAATTGCGAGTGAGGCTGTGCCATTGGTAGAATTATTAGGCCTGCTGCTTGATCCTGTAGCTGGAATATTGATGAAACACCGGTATCATGCGCAATTTTTAGTATCTTGTATAACTATTTTGGCTTGTGGGGTTGGTATCATTGAGGGCTGTGAAACGAGTTTTGATTATCCCTTGGGTTGAGATAATCGAGGTGAAAGCAATACAGTTTGCGATTTAGATGCTATCATCGGGCGGTGCTCTATGTGCACACAAACGCCCACTGATCATCAGAAATCACACAGCCACCACTGTAATAAATACCCACGGTTGTATTGGAAACTGGAAGGTTCCATGAGCGATTAAGTCACATTGAAGGGCAGGAGATATCAAATCGGCGAAATACGACAGCTTCTTAAAATCATATCCAACCTCACGTAAAGTTGCCCAATTTACTTATAAGATGGATAGCCTCTCTTAATAAGTGAGTCCGATCAAATTTCGCATGGAAGATGGGGTTCAATAAAGGCGAATAGTTTCTTATGGTCGCGGTGTCATGTGCCTGAGAGTTAAGACCCGGAGAGCCTTAATTTCTTTGGCTATGGGTATTAATTAGATTAACGCCTTTCTCGACTCGTCCTTTCTAGGTATATGCGCGCGATTGTCTAAGTAAAGCGAGAAGATAAAGTCCAATACCGAAGAGTACTGCCAGTGTAAGCCCAGATACGATACCGATAACAGGCACAATCGGTGGATTCCCGTTAGCCACACGACCGGAGGGCAAGAAGTCTTGTCCCCCTGGAGTTATAGTCCAAGAAGTTTCAAACATAGCCCGATATTGATATTGATAACGTACCTTGGGCAGCGATGGCCTTTGCCTGTGTGAAGTTGAACCGCTGGAAATTCCATTTTTTCGCTAAATATATAAATAAGCTCCAAGTCGAAGATGGTAAGTACAAACTGCACGCACGATCTGTTACTGCCCAAAAAGGTACGGCAATATCGCCCGAATCAGGCGCGGTTTGTGGGGGAAGTAACCTATTCGAATGAAGATATGATACGATAAAAGATAATGAATCGCGAGAGACCTACAGGTCGGTTGTGGCGTTGCATTGGGCGGAATACACTGGCCAGCTGAGATTCACCGTGAGTGACGGATATAAGAAACCGAATTAGATAAAAACCTTGGGATTGCTTCATTGAAGCCCTGGCAGGCCGTACAGGCGCTCATCAGGTTATAAGCTGCCCAGCTACTGATAATATACCGTCTGTAGTCAGGAACAAAAAAATATTCATACCAACCAGGCACAAAATTGAGGCGTACCATGCACAAGTATGAAATTGAGAACTTCCGGCGGTGGGACGAGAATAATAAAAACCTTTCACCAGAGGCCGAATTGTCCAAGTCTTTTCTACGCAACGCAGATTGATCCCGAATAAGTCAACCTAATTCAAGTCAATAGTTTCCATTTTACTTACCAGCTGAGAAAGTAGACAACAGGTTCCCAATCAAAAGGCATGGAGAAACATATCGAGAATTTTTTGCCCACTCAAACTCGGGGCTACAAGTCGCAGTGAGGGCCAGTGAGCCAACGTCCTGGCTAAGGATAAAAGCGTGCATTACCAGTAGGTTGTCTCAGATTGAGGTATTAAGAAGGATGTAGCTTGATAGTTCCGGTGGTATCTCAATGTTCCTGTTTGATACTTCGGAACGGCATGGTTGGAGGTGAGCTATGTAGGAAATAGAAGCAGCAGTGAGAGTTTATTAGTGCTTGGCATTGTTGATACTTCGTTGATGTGATTGAATCCAGTGCAATCAGTGTCATCATGCTGTTCAACAAGAAATCAGTGAAAACGAACAGCTTCATCAAGTTTGTACAATAGTTACGTCAATAATAATATACAAGCGGGGCTGGCGCGTAACAGAACGTCCAAATGTAAATACAACCGGTTGCACTACGCTAAATAAAAATGGGCGTGAATGGGAGCCTGCGAGTTCTTTCCGAATCTTCCGGCGTGTCGGGAATGGTAATAGCCGTGTTGTGTCGACGAAAAGGTGGAGATGTAAGTGCCACCTGCAAGGGATTCCAAATGGACATCAGAGCTAGAGACGTTTATGCCTTAGGATAACCCATGAAACTCACAGTGGAGTGCGTCGCCCTTCCAGCCTGGAGGCTATGGTCCCCGGGACGACGCTGCTTCCTTCGGTATACTGCATATAGTACAAGATCAAAGGCAAACATGATCCCTGCCAAGCCACCAAGAAGACCAAGAACGCCTCCAATTAGTTGAGAGGTCCGCGGAGCGCCTGGTGCTGCCATAGAGCTCTTCCAGTTGGAGACTCTTGGAACATAATCATCGTAATCTGGAATTGCAAATTATGGGATTCCCTCAAGCATATAGGCTTGTAGAAACTTCGTACATTGATTAGCATGAAGACGAGCCTCTGTGAGGTTAAAGCGATGATTGTCCCAAATTGTGGCTAACAAGAGGGTCATAAAGGTGTTGGATGCGATATATACAACCTCGCTCTGACTTACGACTCAATATTGCCCAATATGGAATGAGGACAGAGGATGAAATGTTTTGTGGAAAATAACTGTATGAGGTTTAGTTTTTTTCTCTACTTCAGAGTAAAAAGTATAAAAGCGTACACCTCAGATAACCCTCGCAGGGAGCAGCTAAGCTGATATGAAGACCAGCTTATTCCAAAGTATATTAGTAGGGGTATAATGGAAGATAGGTCAAACAGACTCATGTATCTGTTCTTCGTGCCCCTGACATGCTGAACAAGCACTCAGCAAATTGTACGCCGACCATGAACTGTATAGATACTTCATGGCTGAAGAGTGTGAATTAATATTTCGCACTCACCAAAAGCATGGGTTAGCCGTCATAGCATTTGGCGGTGGGTAAGGTATGTCATCGACGAGGCTCGGTAGGTTCCAGTCTATATTTTCGTCAATACAAGGTATAAGGTGACATGTTTAGTCCTGACCACTTTGGTTGCAAGCTGCCAAAACTTCAGCAGCGATTAAACATGGTTGTGTTCCGATAGAACTACGCGCCCAGTCGAAATTCTTGCCACAACTT
Organism: Collybia sordida; assembly: GCA_037014335.1. Lineage (NCBI taxonomy): Eukaryota > Fungi > Basidiomycota > Agaricomycetes > Agaricales > Clitocybaceae > Collybia > Collybia sordida. The sequence goes on from JAYKXK010000002.1 coordinate 752,959, forward strand.
GCATTGGTTCGAGGACCCTGATTCAGCTCTTCTCCTGCTGCGGGGTCATACAATGAAAGCGAGTGTAATGGTAATTTCACTGATTCTAGAAACATCGTTGATGATAGGCGCAGAGCGGAGGCTCTTCTTGCCGAATCCCGATGGCAAGTTGTGGCAATGAAAGTTCGCCCGCTAAGCCTAGGGCCCTTGTTTGTTAAGAGCAGCGTCGAGGTCCGAAAGATTGTGGGCGGTGTGTGGTAGAATTATGGGCATCAACCATTTGTTGCTCCAGTGGAGGGAGGATCAGTTTAGAGTTCCAAGGGGTATATATTTTCCCAGTAAACGACTGGGGCCTGGGCATTTTGGGTTTATGGACAAGAACCCACGTGATGCCATCAATTTCGGTGAGAGATGCCGGAATGATACTGATAGAGAGTGATCTATAGTCCTATATGTAGGGCTATTGTAAATAATGAGCCTCAATGAACTCCGAGGCTTGCAGCGCGGTCATAATGATGTATATCCGAGTTACCCAGAGTATGCATTCGTGGAAGCTAGCCCGCTGGGATCAATCACATACTATGATTATCAGACGAAATAAACTTTATATTCAACTTACAGCATCAAAATATTCATTTTCATGCAAGGATGCATCGGGCGCCGTGTGGCCAAATCCAAGCCAATGGAGGAAGCTACATGAAATCACAAAGGATTCAAGTCCCTATCACTCAGTCCGTCCATCATTTATCCACAATGTGTTCAAGTCGAAGATTTCCAGTTCAGAGTCGTGAACGGCAGTAAATAGGGTGTACCACCCCCGGTCATCAACAAATATAACTATCACAGGATAGGAAGGTTAGGCAATCAAATACCCCAACATGAAAACAATCATCGTGGAATTATGAATATTAAACCATCGAACTGTTCAAAAAAAGAGTAGAAACGACAAGAATGGGTACATATCCATGGGTCAAAGCGACGTCAGACATCCAACGATCATTACAGCTATCATCCGAATGAATGTTGACTCGAAACCTTTCCGAGCTGCTGCACTCTGAGGTATATCCCCGGAGGGAGAAGGTGAGGTGGAGTTTGTGCTGGGTGTTGGCATTGATTGACCAACTATTCCTTCCAAAGACCAATCGATCTTTGTCTTATTATTTGTCGTACCAAGGAAAACACCCATGCCAGGAGTCCAGTACTGCAGACTGAACATGTATTCTTGGGTTTGGCCTACCTGGGCGCCAGCGTCGTTGCTGGCACTCACTGGTGAGTACTAGATATAATATAGGTGTGTGTGCAACATACGTCGTATAATTCCATCCTTCGTTATCAGTTACCATACCACCAAACGTTGAACCATTGAGGAGTTGGACTTTAACTGAGTAACTGTATAACTGTTAAACAAAATTATCCAGGACTTTTGGCTTTACGCACGTTCCGGGCTTGAGATCACCAAAAGCGGCTAATAAATAACCGGATCTTTGTCCATCATCGAAGAGCCCTACTAGATCTGGATCTACCGCTGCAGACGTCGAGTGTTAATATAAAAGGCGGTCAATAGAAGCCGAAACCTCACTCTCGTTCCCAGACATAGAAACCTTCTCCTCGTCTCTGCTCTGGAGCATCCCTACAGGCAGAGTTCCCTTCTCTACTGTGTTCGATATATCTCCAAAGCGGGGCACCAAATCACCCAGAACTTTATCGCAGTCAATACTGATCACAAACTTATCTCCCCGCTGGAAATTAACTCCGAGCTTCCTCAATTTGGATTGCATTCCACCAAACTTCCCACCTTGATGACTGTTTTCCCGGATTGGTATACAATTGATAGCACGTTGAAGAGGGGGTCTTGAGTCCCCGCCTTCGAGTGAAGATGCAGGGGGGTACTGATGAAGCGAGATTATGAGACTGATATCAAGAGATAACTCAAACTCACCTCATCACAAGATCTGAAATTAGAAGGAACGAGACCTCTTGCAATCAAACCTGCACAGTAGCCATCCACGCAGCCAGCTGCAACTCGGGTACGATCCCTTTCGTTAAGATCTGGACCACGATAGGTAAACGTTTCCGTATTCTTGCCGCGGAGACCTGAATATCGGATTATCAAACGTAAGCAAACACGAGCCTGTGATTGGGATATACCATTGCACATATTTTTGAGAAGCTGTGGATAGAATGGTTAGGCGGGTAACATTTATCAAAAGCTCACTCACCTCCCGGTTATTTTTCTTAATATCAAAACGAACGACTTTATCTTTTAGGGCTACGAAAAACAGCACTTAAACATCAATAGTTCTATTTGCGACAGAGATTCAGACGTACTAGAATCAATGCATTCTCCACGTTCGCAGATAGAACCGGTCGGGCAACCTGACAGCATGGATAGTCCTAACTATAGCCTTCAACCATAAGAAAAAGAAGCGTACATGTGTTTCCACAACAGGAAAACCCTGGAGGACAACACGTTGTTCCGCCAGGCTAGAAGGAATAGGATCGGTTCGAGGAGGGTAAAACTTTCAATAGAAAGGTCAACTACGTACGCATAGAGTATTAACTTTGGGACAACATCTAAGATGTAACAATTCAATACCAAGGCACCCAGGTAGGTAAGAGATGGATACCTGTTACCAGGGGCGCACTGGAAAGGACAAAATGATTAATTTCAGCGGGCCAAACAGTTCGCGGTCACGCACGTTGGTCGAAAGCGGACAGCAACCTCCCGGGCACTACGATAGCAGAAAGGTCCCGGTTGATATCCAACACACCCAACACAGAAGGACTGTAACTTACACATTGTAGGCCGGGTGCACAACAATGAATCGAATCACAGATCGCTATGAGCCGGGATCAGATCTTTCGTAAAAGTTGAAACTATGCAAGATACGCACGTCCTCCTGGAATCTCACATTGTTTGGTTTGTCGACTCTCTAACTTTCCCAATACGTCGTTTTCCAATACAGGATAACCTAACCCTCTCGAAGCTATTGATACGAGGGAGTCGAATGGTGACGCGATCGAAGAAAAATTCGCAAATGAAGATTCAATGCTATACGCATGAGGAAAGAGCAGGACAATCGAGACGACGAGCGAAAGCAATCCTGAATTCGCCATCTTCGTCCAAGGCAGGATCATGAACCACCTTTTGCATCGCTCCTCACATTATGTATTTGACTATTGGCACTTGGAAAGAAACATCTCAATTGGAGTGGAGCAACAATCAAAAGACTTACTGTAATTGGTTGTCAAGCATCGCCCTCCCTGTCCCAACTTCAAATCCCTCATCAATATGTCAGGAATTGTGGATTGAGATTATTGTCAATTTGTCCATACGGTGTGCAAAGTCTTCGTGCCAAATGAGGATAAATTTTCTTGGTAGGGATCAATCATGTGCCTGCCACGAAAAAACGTGATCGCGGAGCCGTTTCCGGCGGGAAAACGCGACAAGTAGCAGTGCTAGCACTACAGTCTACTGCAACGATAAACGATGTCTGGAAGGTGTGTATTTGTTACGTGTGGCCCAATGTAGTCTAGCACGTTATCTAATCGTGAAACGGTTATGCACAATAGGCTGAGAAAGAATTGACGCAAAAAATTCAGATATCAGTGAATCAGGATTCAGTGTAACCAAACTGTCACGAATGGCAGTTCACTTGTTCTTTGAAATCTTATCTTTACCTTAAACACTTAATGGATTAGATAGTTATCTTCTCGCTATCAAAACTCGCCTTACTATCTTCTGTGTCACCTTTCTCAATTAGGATACTACCATGCACTACCGAAAACTTATATAAAGGTTAAAAACACGTAGCTAAAGGACACAAAATATACCTCTTATAACTGTCTATTGAAGTCTAAGAACATGTGACGCAACTGAGTATCAGTTGCGCTACAATCAGACAGTGGCGCATACCCCGTGAAATGATACATCAAAATACTCATCCAACCCTTTCCCTTTCTTTGGTCTTGCCACCACAACCAAGCTGGTTAAAAATATCGTCACTTCACCGGTGTGTGTGGTAACGTATATCCTCATTCCAGGGCATTAAGTCATTCATTATCATCCGAGTTCACCAACAAACACGATGGACGCTGAGCGCCGATAACCCAACTTAAACCTAGATTCACTGATTCAAAATGTGAAAATTCTCTAGCCAAGACTTAGACTCTAATCGTACACCGCTCTGATTCTGTTTGACGTAATAATTTAACGTACCGACTAATTCAAACAGCCCCCGACCGATACACATCACGAAATGTTGGGGTACGGGGTGCGGCCTCCTGACAAGCGACGTGCTATGTTCCCCTCAACGTGATTGAATCTGCCAAACAGCATAGCTTCAGTGACGAGGGCTAAAAATAGACACCACCGCTCACCATCTGAGTGGGCATTCCGAATCACAGGCATCCGTGGCATGGACAATTCAATATCATGAGCTGAATCGGCGACACTAGGTTGCAGGAGATCCGTTTGATCCACCGTTACAGCGAAATTGATAGTATTGAATTTCTCCGAAAGTAAGATACGACCTCCAATGATTTGCATTTGACTATTCAGAAATGCCATTATTGAAATTCCGTAGAGCCTCGCCATAATAATCGGGGGAACTGTGAAGTATGGCTGACTGTAATGTGTTATTCGCAGGATGAGAGCAAATATTGAGCAGATGGCTAATACAGAAATTTTCAGAAATGGCCTGCACGGCACAAATAGGCATGGGGTAGTCACCTGGTAGGATGGCTGTATCCATAACCACCCGGAGAACTGTGGTGAATCGAGTATTCCGTGGTATCCAGGTATTGTCGCGGAGAACCAACTACGCAGAGCGTCAATAGGAACAGACCGGTGATCAGTAGTTTGATATACCTGTTCAAGCATGGCGGCTGTAATAGTTATAGCACTCGCCGCACCAGTAGAGTACGATATCTAAGTGAAACCAGGTTAATTCAGTTCCATAGGGTTATATAGAATTTTTCTTACCCATTGAAAAACTCTTATGGGATCTTTTTGCTCTAGAATTTCATAAATATTCATTTTAAATGTGAAGGTACTCTCATAGAGTTGACCGGCAAAAAAAATGACGGAATTCTGCGAAAATATGATCAGGAACTGTCAATGTAGAATTAAGAATGATATATACCAGTATAATGAGGGCAGTGATAATCTTTGAGCGACCCATGCGGTGCAGCTGTGAAGCGTAGAAACACTGTACTGCCACCATAGCTAATAGTATTATTTAAATATCAGTTTCAAAGGGGATAGGAAACTCAGGTACTCACTCAGACCACCCAAAACATACAACCATAGCCACGTATATCGAAAGTGCTCATGTCGATGGCGGTCGAAAGTGAGTTTAAAATCATTAAGCGCTTCATAAGACATAATGACTTCGTTGACAGTCTCAAAGAGGAGCAATCCGCGAACAAAGGTTTTGCGAATGACAGAGGATCCTGGGACCGCCAAAAAATATAGATCTTGTGTTATATAACTATCCGTTAGAAGCTGTGGATGTTTTCAGAGACACCCCCGGAACGAAGAAACGTACATATTTGAAGACATAATATCCCATATAGCCCCCATCGGAGCATATACCCAATAATCTGAAATTTGCATCAAAATCTGACATCCAGGAAGAAGGGAAGGGTCTGCCCTACAATAGCACCAGTGCTAAAAATAACAAACTTGAGCCCCCATTGTATAAACAATAAGACCATGACGTTTACATTGAACTTATAGGAAGAATTTCCTCTGTTGGTGAGTTTGCGGACATATCTGAGGGTATTAGCTCTTGTATCCGCTACTGGATGATAGCGGCTCTTTATAACCTGGCGTGGTTTGATACCATCAAATGTTCGGAAGCATCTTTCAGGTATCATCGAGACCGTTGATCTCGGATCCAGAACAATTCGGCTAAGCTCATGCAAGTAAAGGCAGAACAATACTAGATTCGCCTCAAGGTCATTTTCCGGAAGGACATGCGGCCATTCTGCCTAAGGAGAGCAAACAAATACAGTCCAATCCCGAGAAGCACTGCAAACGCAAGCCCACAAACGATCCCAACTATCGCGACCACCGGAGAATCCCTGCCGTGACCAGACGGCAAGAGATCTTCTCTCCCTGTTAGGATTCAGGGTAAGAATATATATAGTCAAGGCCGGTTCTGACTCATCATACCTTGCGCCGCAATCGCTTTCGCCTGAGAGATATTGAATTGCTGATAGTACCAGTGAGTGGCTGAAGTAAAGAGTTAGAAGAGAGATTTTGAAACGAGAACGGGCTCACGCTCGGTGGCGGCCCAAAAAGGTATCGCCAAGGCCTGGGAATCAGGGAGCCTTTGTGACGGGAGAACGCTGGAAAATGTGTCAAAAAACGACTGAAAACAGCCATGATGAGCGACATACATGTCCGCAACAACTTCGCACTGAGCTGAATACACCGGCCAGCTAAAATTAGGAATGACTCATTGAAAATACCACAAAAAGATAATTTCAAACGTTTGGATGGCATCACTAAAACCTTGACATGCCGTGCAAGCGCTCATAAGGTTATAAGCGACCCAAGTGCTGAAGATCATGATGTTCAGATGTGATCGTCTAAATCTGTCGAACGATAACATACCACGCGCTTGTGTTGATCTGGGTTTTCTCAGAGGTAGGAGGCGTGTAATATGATCCATCGGAAAGAGGGTCGAGCTTCCAATTCTACCGTGTAATCTTGTTAGCTTAGTGCAAAAGTTGAGCTGTTGTGGCTTACCGATGCCGTCCCGTTGGTTGATGAAGACAGCAAATTTTGAAGGAGGAGACAGGGAGAAATATGTCGGGAGTTGTCGGTCCATGTAAGATTAAGGTTGAGATCACAAACTACGGCGGTAGCATTGGTGTTAGGAGGGGATCTTGCTTGTAGGCTTGAAGTGGAAAAGCTGGAAAAGTCGGAGGAAAATGTCATTTCAAAATTGTAAGACCAGGGAATAACAATCTTCCTTAAAAAAAGTACTTGAGTATTGTAGTTTCTGTCCTCCAAGCTTCATTCAAGTCATTCTCTTTATCGTTGATCCAGCTCAGATCGATCATTGGGAAGATTCAATGATTTCGGGCAGGCGCTGTCATGGATTGGTAGCATCGCTTTTTGATGAATTTTCTGGTTTAAATGTTGTGTTTGATGATATCCTCCCTCATAGAAAGGAAGAAAGGTATGTTCAGCAGGTCCGATGATAAACAGGTTGACGGTGATTGAGGCTGTGGAAGGGGAAGTAATTATGTAATCTTGATTCTTCAACTGTTCCGAAATGCTGTGCCCCAACAGGCCCCAACACTGCCCTAAATTCATCTAACTTCTTGTGCTTTGAGACTCCTCGGTTAAGGGCCAGAAGTTTGATTACCACTGAAATATGAATACTACTTACAAGTACTATCAATGAGTCGGAGACAATAACATGATTTATGCTAAATCTATACGAGGCAACTTATTTATAATTATAGATATGTGTATGTATACAGTGTGTTGAATCAAAATTTGTGAAATGTCCTTAACGTTATATCATTACCCCTGAAGACAATATTAGAGATGCTTTTCGACAGTTTCATGAATTCAATCCGATGGTTTATGCCCAAGTGAGTCCCGTTTGAGGCTGCATAAGATCCATCAGAAGTCCCTCGGATGAATATGCACGCGCGATCTAGATTACATCTAGGATGAAGATCAAGTTCGAGTAGTGACCTATGAGGTCGTACCTCTTTGAGTTTTTCTTGAGCGAGGAGACTTCTGCGCATTAGTGACTGTCGTCTTGTATGACGATAAAGCAAATAAAGTGCAATATCGATCAATAGCATGATCCCCACTAAACCGCCAAGGATGCCACCAACAATGGCGGTTGCCGTCCATGATACTTTCTTAGGGCCAGTAGCTGGGATCTCCCAGTTTGAGGTTTGTGGGACGAGATCAGGGACCTCTGGAAAAAAAGATAAATGAAACAGAAGTTGTTACATGCGTAGCGTAATTACTTTGTAGAGCAAAATAAAGTGCGTTTGATTCGTTGAATTTATGGCCATCCATTAAACCGGCTGTAAATGTTTCGTGATAGGGGGAAAATTATTCTAGTCTGACAACACCTACGATCTTTAGATGCCCAGTAAGGGATAGAAACATCCCACGGGATGCTTTCCGGGAAATACCTGTGTATGAAAGCGTCAAATGTCTGTTTTATTTAAGTAGTTTTGGCTTCACTTTTTCGAACGTTGATGTTCTGCGCAGTTTACAATATGGGCAGCCCATCTAAACCATAACCATTCGCAAGGATAGTAATCGAGAATGGAATGGTATCTCACAGATTTACAGTGTTTCTGGAATTCTGACAAATTGCGCAAGCACTTAATAGGTTATACGCAGAATAAGAACTGGGGAATGTGTCGTCAGTTGATGGAGCCATGATATTTATATAAGATTGTAGTATTGACCATGAGCACACGTTAGCCGTTGTCTTGCTTGGGGGAGCATAATATCGCCCTGCGGGAAGACTGCCCACTTTCCAATCTGTAAACTATTTTAAGCGCACGTCCGTAATTAGGAAATGCCAAATCTAGTACTGACTGCCTGCATGGCAAGCCCCCACAACTTTGGCGGCGACCAAGCATGGTGACTCTCCTAACGAATTCCGCATCCAGGAAAAACTTTCGAGACACTTCGCACTGGTAGACATTCCTACGTCCGGGGCGGGCTGAGACGCTAGTTCGAATAGCATTAGGGATTGGTTTCGCTGAGAATCGATGAACGGTTGGAAGAGAAGTCAACTATAAATATCGGTCAGGGGGAAATACTTTGCGAAGATATCGTATATATGACATGGGATCCAACGATGTTGAGGAATATCATCTGTCAACAAGCTGTGTTTCGTGATTCATCCTGAACCCTCCAGAGGTTTGAACGCGAATATTTTGCGTTTACCCGGTCATTGAAGACACCTGCACCGGTTTGAGTCCCAGGAGCATAAGGAACATGCGACGCCCGCACTAGCAGTGACGCTAGCCATCACTTCGCGTCATGTGGGTGTTTGATGTCGTAGGTGATGAACTTTAAGGGCTCAATGCGGAATTCGAGGAATCCAGATAAATGCGACGCCATCAGATACAGGCCCGTTAAATCAAAACATGGTTCCAGGGGGTTAGAATATCACTAGACCTGTCAACCTAATGATTGGAAGGCGTTCAACATTCCTATCATTCGGCACTGAGAACAGTGGCTAGTAGCCGCGGATTATTGTTCAAAATAGACTTGTGAGAGAGCGGTCCGGGGTATGGAGGGTACTGAAGGTGTTAAGAGGTTGAATTTTAGTATAGGAATTATGATTGAGTTGATTGATTGAAGCCTTCTAGAACTGTTGGAGATTGTTTGTTTTTTTCTCGTCTAGGGGGCTACATGATGTTCCCCACAGAGAAAATAGTGAAGTAATTTCTTGGATGGATCAAGAGGCGTGCAAGTAGTCCCAGGATGGATACTGAGATAGTGTTTTTGCTTTGTTGAAGGGGAAAATGTCGTGGGAAAATTTAGCAGAGCCCTCAATTTAGTTCAATATTATGAGCACATCCAAGTGAGCCTTATGATGATAACCATATTTGCTATATTCATACAAGAACCCCACCAGTGATGAAGAATCAGACTGGGAAGATCCATCTCATGGCAAGTTATTCCTGGCCTCAATGTGAATACTTAGACTCATCATCCGCAACAATAACAGAATTGTACCCTTTCGGTGATCACTTCAACTGTGCCGGGATATTTCGCGCCAACTTTGTGGAGCTCAAGGAAAAAATACGTGTTGCGAGGGGAGGGAAACTTGACGATATAGCCAAGGTTCTTATCATAGAACATTTGCGCGTCTTAAGCGCGGTGACGACCACGTTTCCCGCCAACTGGCCCGAACACTTGCGAATCCGGTATGACAAGGCTTTAAGCGACTCTGAACGTAAAGGCCCACCGGGTCGTTTCGAGCCTGGGAGGCTAGAACATTACATTGAAATGCACACGATCCACAAGACTGCGATGGAAACTATCATTGCTGCTGATGCGGCGTTCCAGGATAAGAAGGTGGCAGCTGCGAAAAAGGGGATCATAGGCGACCGTGATAAGGAGTGGATTATAGAGGTGTTGGACACTCATCACGACAGTTGGGAAATTGGTTTGAAGAAAGAAAAGAATTATGAGTTGCAAGTCCTCTGGTTGAAAGAACATGGTGAAACGGCCGAGTTTGACCAGGAGAAGATGCTTGCGTTCTGGCGGGAAAGGCAAGGCAAATTGGCTGCGGAGGCCTCGAGTTCGGCTCCAGCTAAGAGTGAGAAACCGTAAGTCCTTTTTGCGTGCTCCTCTTTTTCCAACCGTATAAATTGTTTTGTTCTCAGCAGGAAGGGTGGGTTCTTTAAGAATTTATTTAAGTAAATGATCTACACTTCGTTTCACATATAGCTTTCCAACTTAATTATATATACTATAATGGCGCTGAGCACCATTACCATGGACTTGGGTTACTACGTCAATAGCCTCTTTGTGTCCATCTGACCATCATGACGGGTCATACGGGAAAAACGACAAGTTTCTTTGATTAGATACTACCCCCGCAAATGTCCGCCTTCCACACAATCTCAACAAAGTTGAATGTCGAATCTAAGGGGTTTGCAAACCGTAACCACATGGCGGGTAAAAATGTGTTTGTGTAGATCTAATCTAATCATTTTATGTCAAATAAATTCAATCTAATCTAATCTATGGCGACATTGAAACGTTGTCAATCGCGCACATGAGTCAATACAAAAAAAAAAGGGCCATCTTGTCGTCGTACGTTATTGCTGCCATCCCCCCATTATTTAACCGTTTATTTAGAACCGAGCGGGTATATATAAGGCTCGTAATCGGCAAGTTGAGGACCACTGAGTTTTGAGATGGCGAGTCAGGACAACACCACTGCTCTGACTTCTTTGATCGACCAATCGATCTACACGATTCCTTCGTATACCCTTGAATGTGGTACTACGTTGAAGGATGTCCCGATAGCATATAAGACCTGGGGAACACTCAATGCTACAGGGGATAATGTCATGATCATCTGCCATGCATTCACAGGGAGTGCTGATGTCGAGGATTGGTGAGTGAAGGCGATGAGTGTTCCGTTCCCCCCCCCCCGTTTTTTATTTACAACTTGATCTAACATAAAGTGTTTTAATACAAGGTGGGGACCTCTTATAGGACGAGGGAAGGCTTTCGACCCAAATCGCTTCTTTATCTTTTGTGCGAACGTGCTGGGCTCGCCGTATGGCTCCGCTTCGCCCATAACACTCGACCCGGACACCGGCAAGCCTTATGGCCCGGAGTTCCCCCCAACGACAATTCGAGACGACGTTCGGTGCGTGTCGTATATCCCTTCTCGACCACATTTTCTAATAGTCAACCCAGGGCCCACAAACTTGTTCTCGATCATTTAGGGGTTACTTCGGTAGCTGTTGCCATTGGCGGCTCTATGGGCGGAATGGCTGTCCTAGAATGGCCATTATGTTCTCCGGAGGGTTATATCCGTCATGTTATACCCCTTGCCACCTCTGCCCGCCATTCTGCGTGGTGTATCTCATGGGGAGAAGCCCAACGCCAAAGCATCTACAGCGATCCCATGTACCAAGATGGTTTTTATTATTTGGAAAGTGGGAAACAGCCAGCGACGGGTTTGGCTGCGGCAAGGATGAGCGCCTTGTTGACGTATCGGTCGAGGGATTCTTTTGAGAGGCGGTTTGGGAGGAAACCCCAATTGGGTAGGAATGGTACTGAGACACCACCTCCTGGTTCTCCTACATCCCCGGCGGGTGAAGCCTGGGCGTTGCATAACGATGGCCACCGAAATGCAAAACCGCGTGCAACGCAACCACCCTCGCCCACATTGGCTGAACCCCCACAACTATCCAATGGTGCCCAGCAAGTTCTTCGGGAAGCACTGAAGAGCCCCTCGCTGTATATCAACGCCCCTCAAAAGCCGCAGGTCTTCTCTGCCCAGTCGTATCTTCGCTATCAAGGTGATAAGTTTACAGCACGCTTCGATGCAAACTGCTACATCCACATCACCCGAAAGATGGACACCCACGACGTCGCGCGGGGTCGTAGGCTTGTTGCCACTCAGGACTCTGACGGTCCTGAAGAAAATGAATCACAAGCCCTGGCAAGGGTCTTGTCGACGCTTCCCGCCCGTGCGCTTGTTATTAGTATCGAGACAGACGGGCTGTTCACGACGACTGAACAAAAGCAACTGGCTGCGCATATTCCTCAGGCGGAGCTGGTCGTGATACCGTCGGAAGATGGACACGATGGATTCTTATTGGAATTCGAGAGGATCAATGAAGCTGTGTCGAGGTTCCTCCGGAGGGAGTATCCAGTGATGTATGAGGGTGAGGTGGAGGGTGAAGCAGGTTATGGAGATGATGGGTTTGAGGTGAAGAAGAGCAGTGTCTTTGGGGAGGCAGAAGTTGATATTACAAGTTGGTAACAGTGTAGGGGAGATTTATTCTTATGTATAAGGTTTTGTCTTTGAATCGGATATGGACTTAACTACAAAATGGAATAGGGTATTCAGGGGTAATTGTTTCTTCGTAGTTGAGTTGGCATTTTGGCATGAGTAATCCCGAAGTCATAGACATAGACTTGTATTCGTTTATAAATCTATCATTAAGATACAATAGTAGGCTATATTTTGACAATTAGTAGAGAACACTATGTTGAGTGAATAACAACACACCTCGTAACTATCCCCCCCAAATTTCTTGTGGCTTATTCTTCTTTGATTGGCACGATTCTACGACCTTTTTCTTTATTCTTGAGGCCTCTCCACCTTTGTCATAGCGACTCTTGGAAATTTAATATTCTCGTGGTAGAAAGGGAAGAGCACCAAAATATCGGCAAACAAATTCGGATTCCTCAACTATCGCGGCCATCCAACAACCAGCTTGTCCATACGCTCGCGCAAGCCTCGTTTCCACCGCGCAGCAGCAGCAGGTAAGGATTTATACTATAAGTGCGTATCTTTTTTGCATCGTCTCTGCACAATGTTGTCTGAAAACGGTCTTTTCCAGCATTATTTTACGAACCACCGTCGGACTCCTTCCCGGCAACGACTGGGAGTGCTTTCAGCCATCTGGGGAAGTGCAAGTTCAAGATCGAGTCGGAAGTCTATCAAGTCTATTGTAGAATCTCCGCCGCCTACGCTTGTTGAGGAAATGGAGGCACCAATAACCACCAATGGGAATGGCGACATACCTACCGACACCGCGCCAGTCGTGGCATTTGATGCCGAAATATTTCGTTCCTATCTCCTGGCGCTACTGCCACCAGTAATTGGTGCACTACCTGAGGAGTTGGACTCCTTATTCGATGAAGAATTTGATGAACGCGTGGCTCGGTTCGCAGCAGATTCTGGAGGACCGTTGTATGTTGTAAAAACGAGAGAGGAGTCATCTCCAGAAGGTGCGTCGTTCATATGAACGATTAGATCCGGATTGAATTGATATTTCTAGATGACATACCACCAACGTACCATTATCATTTAACGCCCCATCTCACGTACCATCCGTCAAACGTAACCACACTCGCGTTAATTAAACGCGGCGCAACACTGGATCCTCTGACCCCACTCGTGTCTCAGCTACACTTCTTAAATTTGTTTGGAGGCGACGAGACACCTTATGAGAGTTTGCATGCTGTCGTTAGTCATGGAGTGAAACCGTGGTTTGACGCGTTTGTGGGGGCTCGGGTGGGGCAGAAAGAGGGTGATTCAAGGATGGGTGAGCAGCTTGCGAATTAATTCTTCTCGGTGAGTCTGATTATGAGTAGGTATACCCATGACGAAAAAGAAGTTCGCGGAACTAGAGTTATCATTGCTCCATCTCCAGCAAAATGTTGAAATCCCTGAAACCCACCTCATCATTCACCCTGTCATCCAAAAAGCCGTTGAACAGGTACGTTTCTACAATTCTCCAAATTGTTCTACTCACAAGTCTCTCCTAGGCTCTCGCAGCCAACACACAGCCGAATATATCCCATCTTCCTCCAAAGCTCCTCGGAGATTCGACGTTCCTCAACTCTCTTCACGGACACGTAAATTCGTGGATTAAAGCTATCCAGGCTGTAACAAAACTCACTCGTGATGTCGTGTCTGGTACCGCGTCGCAGGAGATTAACTTCTGGCTCAGTTTAGAGCGTGCGCTAGATGGGATTGAAGCGCAGCTACGGACGGATGAGGTTAATATGGTGATAAATTGCTTGAGGAACGCGAAGCGATTCCGAGCAACGGTCAGTTTCATTGCAGATACTGGCCTAAAAGATGCTACGGATCTTGGTGAGTTCCACATTACTATTCTCAGAGGTATCGTCAACTTATTGCCCATATTAATCAGTACATAAGTACAACCAACTTATGAAAGACTTCCCACTTAATGAACTGCTCTCCGCAACGGACCTTGACAAGATTCAAGAATCCCTTGTCCTTATTTTCGGACACATCAACCGCAAACTCAAACTCTCTCCCTATCCCATCCGACGCGCCCTCCCCCTAGTCGAAGCCATATCTCGCGACTTTAACGACCAACTCCTCCGCATCCTCACTTCCCACCGCCTCCCTTATACACCCTACGAGACATTCGACCGACTTCTCTCTCAAACAACACAAATTTTCCACACATGGGACGACCTAATCAAAGAGTTCACCACTGTAGCGCGTGACGTAGCCAGGAAGAGGTCTGAAAAGTTTATTCCGATCAAAATCGTAGCTGCACATGCGAAGCTGCAAGAGAGAACAAGATATTTAAGAGATTGGAGGAAGCAGCATGAGCAGCTGGCGGTCATGACGGGCCCGACGAAAGGATTGGGGGCTGTCGGGATGGAGGTAGGGGGCATGGACATGGAGGAGGAAGTCAAGGAGGCATATGAGGTCGTCAAGCGCATCGATGTGTTAGATGTATCTGTCGGTGAGTTGAAACTAGTGTTGAACGAACAGTGTATTGATTCTGTCATCCCGAAGATGGTACGGAGATCTGGGTAGCAGCCGAGAACGCATACAACGAACGAGTATCGCGGGTGGAAAACCAGATTATCGCACGACTACGAGATCGCCTCGGGACTGCTAGGAATGCGAATGAGATGTTCAGAGTGTTCTCAAAGTTTAACGCCCTCTTCGTGAGGCCCAAGGTCAGTCCGTGTTTGCCGGGTAACCTATATGCTGCTAATGCTGCGAGGTCGATTAGATTCGAGGTGCAATTCAAGAATACCAAACGCAGCTTATCGATTCAGTCAAAGAGGACATTAAACACCTACACGATAAGGTACGTTATTCACACTCGCATCGCATGCACATAGCTAAGGTTATTCACAACCCTCCGCAGTTCAAAACCCAATACCGCTTCTCCGAGGCATACCATATGGCCCAAATGCGCGACCTCCCGCCAATCGCCGGGGCCATCATCTGGGCACGGCAGATCGAGCGACAGCTCGTCACCTACATGAAGCGCGTCGAAGACGTACTCGGCAAAGGCTGGGAACTCTACGCCGAAGGTCAAAAACTGCAATCCGAAAGTTCCGCATTCCGGAAGAAACTCGACACCCGGCCAGTGTATGACGCATGGCTGCACGACATCAATCGGCGGAACATGGGGGTTGACGGACGGTTATTCGAGATTGTGCGCCTGCGTGGGGGCGGGTTCCAACTTGCGGTGAATTTTGACCCGCAGATCATCACGCTGTTCAAGGAGGTGCGGAACTTGCTGTGGTTGGGCTTCCAGGTTCCACATGCGATCACGAATATGGCGAAGGATGCGAAGAGGGTATACCCGCATGCGGTGAGCTTGATGGAGACAGTGAGGACGTATGGCCAGACGCTGGACTTGGTGGAACATAATAAGGGCATTGAGTGGTTGGTGGCTGAGTATAGGAATGATTCGCAGAGGATGATCAGTAGAGGTGCGTTGGTGGTCTGGTTTTTTCCGGTAATAGATCGAGGCCGACTCCTATATTACCCCAGGCATGAACATCCGCTGGGACTACTTCGTGAATCAATACGACACCAGTCGATACGTGGCGAGCGCAGATGGCCGGAACGATCGTCACATCCAGTTCGTTCGTGAATTCGCCAGTGTGGTATCAGTCCTTCAGGCAAGTCACACAATTGTTGTGTATGGTGGCATTAATGAGATTTTCCTCTACAGGACAAGACAAATAGTGTGATTGATCTGTACAAGGACATTACTCGTGCCGTGGAGGACCTCGCGACATGTTCCTACACCGTCGAGGCCTTTTCAGACTTGCTTGGAAAGATCCAAGCTGCGGTAAGCCCCATTCCCCACTCACTTGAGAAAACAATCGAATCCGAAGTGACTAGATCGATCGCCTCAATTTGGAAGGATACGCCAATCTCGAACATTGGGTTGCCGAGCTCGACCAAAGAATCGAAGGCATCCTACTCCAGCGCCTGACACAGATCATTCAAGTGTGGTGTACAGAGTTCGACAGGGCGGACGACGGGGATACTAGACGCGACCTTCCTTTGCGTGATATCACGAATAAGCGACGTGGGGATAAACGGCAGAAAGAGGAAAAAGTATGTTCATGTTCTGATGTTCACCCTATGCGAGAGATATATTGACTATTGGGAACTGGCATAGTTCATGGAAGTGCACATGGTCGTGAAACCGATCGTTCATGAAATGCGAATCCAGAACCAAGTTATCTTCTTGGACCCGCCTATAGAGTACGCACGTTCAGTGTGGATACGACAACTGCACGAATGGATTGGTACGCACCCATTAATAGATTTCTATCAACCTTTCACACTCATTCATTGGCGCCACAGGGATTATATGTCGATTACGACGAATCCAAAGTTCCCGTTACGAAATTGGCCTTCAAATGCAAGGCGCCACGATCGCAGAAACGACCTACACCTCTCTCGTGCGCCCTCCTTCCCTCCATTCATTTTTCACCCCGGAACTAAATTAACTTCCCCAAACAGCTAACGCAATTCCCAGACAAAACCCTAGAACGGCCCTTCGCACTAATCGAAACCAAAGTCCAACAAATCCAAATCTACGTCGGCCAATGGCTGCAATTCCAATCCCTCTGGGACTTGCAAGCCGAGCACGTCTTCAACCGGCTCGGCGACTCTCTCGCGAACTGGCAAAACCTCCTAACAGACATCAAGAAGAAGCGCGCGACGTTCGACACTTCCGAAACATCGAAATCATTCGGCGTGGCGGTGATCGAGTACGAGCAGGTGCAGGCGCGCGTGAATGCCAAGTACGACTCGTGGCAGAGGGATATTTTGAGCAAGTTTGGGTTGAAGTTGGGTGCGCAGATGAAGGAGATGCATGCGGCGATTTTGAAGGCGAGGAATGATTTGGAACATCATTCGATAGAAGGGCTTGTGGGCGGTGCGCGGAGATTCTGACGACGTTTTTTTTCTTTGCTTTTTTCTTTCTATATCGACCGATTCCTGGCCTTTCCATTCCTTTCTTTTTTTCTGTTCTCGAGTTTTCTTTTCTCTCTCATGAATACCCTCCGTCACTCATTCAACCTCACGTTTTATGTTTCCTCGCATTTCCCTTTCCTCTGCATCCGTGTTACGTGTAATTGGATTAATATGCCCTCTCAATAATTACCATAATGATTCCTGCCTCCCTCCGTCCCCCATCCCCTAAGCAGTGAACACAAACGCCCCCACATGCCATCACATGACCTCGAATCACCTCACGCTGTGCAAACAAACAAATACATGGTCCGTGCACACCCTCCGAGTATAAAAACCCCACTCCGACATCAGGATTCGGCATCTCTTGTGCTCGGGCATGTACTGTCGCCAGTGAGGTTTCTACCGAGGCACAGTCTTTTTGCTGATTGCAAATTATACATCCGAACCCGTCTGTTAGCTTCGGCTTTCAGCAATTTTTGGAAAAAACCTCCCCTCCTCTGAGGAATTTCTTTCTCTTGGTGATGGTGCCCTTGGGTGCTTGAAAGAATTGGAAATGCTTTAGTTAAATCTGGATGTTTGTATGTAGATTTTGAAAATACAAATTACATTGAATATATTTGATGTTCTGATGTTCTGAAATGCAATCCTCTGTCAAAGTTATCACATCAAGCTCATGCTCAAGTGCCCCCCCCCCCCATATCTGAGACCAATGCAGCAAGATCAAGGCCAGTTCAAAAGGTTATTGATTAATTACTCTCATCTATGTCATCATTTGAATTCAAATCAGTGGGGTTCAAAAGAGGTACCAAGTCTTTGGGTACGGGATCCATAGTGGCGAAGGATATCATCTACAAAATCAAGCAGTAAATAGCCGGGATGGTGCATTCCGAGGGTGTCGGTGTCAAGTAAATCTATCCATCAAAAGACACACGAGCCAACGTAGAGGCGAGGCATACCTTCTCCGGTCCGGGAACGCAAAAATGCCTATGGGATCGAATAGATTGTTATACCTTTTCCTAGGTTAGGTTCCGCGCGTTCACTTTCAGCCAACTCCCAATGGATCTGATACTCAACTGATAGGTGGAATTCAAACGACGGGGATGAGGATGAGAGGTACATTGCTAGCCACATTACGGAAGTTGAGGTGATGATCCGGGAAGGCATGAAAAGGGGCGTGGAGGCCATGGGTCAGGGCTAGTTCAAGACTCTTCGAGGAGGTTGGCACAATGAGGACAGTTTTGGAGAAGTATAATGAGTGCATATATGCAATAAGTCACCTCGGATTATCGTCCGGAGTTAACTGAAGACTTGGCTCGAGAGAAAGCTTCCGGTACTGAGAAGTACATCCAAAGTCGTTTACGAGCTTCGAAAGTACTGATCCGGAGTCCGAACATAGTATTTCATTTCGACTCGCAATCCGGGTCCTAGTCCAAGGTTATGGTAACAAGGTAAGACGAGACACCGATGCCAGATATGCATATATGCAGCCATGCAGTACACCACTATGTAACCCCGGAACGAAACCTGCGAGGACGCCACCCATACAAGTGCATTTCCACATTTCATCCGAGGAGGCCTTGGAGGGAGCACGGATGTCCAAAAAATCAGAATCTTGCTATCCACGATGCCAACACCGCTACCAACAGCACCACAATTATTCGTGGCCTCCGGAACGACATCGATCCCCGATAAGACCTGGACCCCGTCTGTAGTTTGTACGCATGGGGGGATGCTGTGTTAGGAACGCGACAGGTTTGATTGACAGTCGGATATTCATAAGGACCTAGGCTTTTCGTTCCTCGCCACTGGGGATTGTATGGTAAAGCCATCAACCTGATTAATTCCTATCACTGAAAATTGGGTGGGATGGGGTGGGCGCGTTCGCATGGTCCGTCCAACGTAGCAAAGGCACATACACCCGTTAATCGCTCCCCGCTCGGGATTTTCTCAAAGATATCCCAACGCAATAAGTCCACGTCCATATCCACATCAAAGCAAGAGCAAGCAAGCCCAACAATCAAAAACGCACAATGCATACTTCCCGGGAAACCCACTGGAACGACTCGAGTGGTGGGACTCGAGAGCATAGGTGCCTGATAAACTTACCGCCCGTGAGGCTTGAACCTAGGCTTGGGAAGTATCTTCGTTCGCCCGCAAATAGCAGGATACCCATCCGAAGCCACCAGTGGTCCATAACAAAGCAAGTCCGCAGGGGGGCCGGCCGGGCGACAGGAATACGTGGCCACTGGCTGTGGCTATAAGGTATAAAGTACTTCAAAAGTCAGAGAGGACTCAGGACACTCTTGTGGCTTGGGCCTGGTCCGTGTGTGATAGGGGGAGGCAATGATTCTGATCAAAGTACCAGTTGAGCACTTGATTAGACCCTGGGTCCCGCCAAGCTTGTGCGATAGGGAGTGGTCCGGAGGGATGTGGTGGGAAGGTGCTCGCCGTTTGAGACTTGAATAGGTATTTGAGTATATATTGAAGTGGTTCGATATTTGGGGAACTGTTGGCATATACCCCTCGGTGCCTAGTAAAGTTCAGACCTGGGTAAAAGGTTATATGATAGGATGGTGTGGTAGTATTAGTGTAAGTAGTTGGTTCGGTATTCTTCTCCGTTTTCGATGCATGAAATTACCTAATATGTTTACCTAGATAACATATCACATGTGATATTATAACCTATCCCTAGATACTTATGTCCACTTTTTCAACGACCTCGCCACGTCTTCACATCTCTCGACCTCGTCCACTCCCAGAACGATGACCACAGGGATCAGCCGTCAAGGCCTCGCCATCCTCGCCACCGTCCCCCTCCTCCTAACCATCTACCGCCTCTTCCTCCGCTCACGCCCCACCCGGCCAGGCACCATCGCGAAAATCGACGAACGCGTCCTCGTCGTCGGTGCCTCGAGCGGCATCGGGCGAAGTATTGCTTTACAGTACGCACAACGCGGTGCGAGGGTGTGTGTGCTTGGGAGGAGGGAGAAATTGGTGGAAGAGGTTGTGGAGGAGTGTAGAGGAAGAGGCGTAGGAGCGGGAGTTGTTGGGGAGGGATGGGGATCAGCGAGGATTATTGGAGTTACGGGTGATTTTGCGGATGTGGATGATATGGTGAGGGTTAGGAATATTTTGCAGAATGGTGAGTGTCCGATTTTATTTTTATTTTTTTGGGAAGGGGGCTATAAATACTGTTACTTGGGTGTAGAATGGAAAGGGTTGGACACGCTTGTTGTGGCTGCGGGTGTGTCGGCGCTGCAGCCTCTGATGGCGGTAGCTGGGGTGGAAGTGAAAGGAAAGACGTTGACGCCATTGCAACCGACGAAGGAAGGAATCAAATTAGCGGTGGAGGTGACTGCAGCAGCGACGCGCGGAAATTATGTTGGACCACTCGTTACTGCCATCACTTTTGTGCGTTCCCCTCGTCTGAAATATTACATAATTATATTAATATTTATTAGATTCCTCTATTGACAACCACTTGTCCATCCCCTTCGGTCCTCCTCATCTCCTCCCTTGCTGCTATTATTCCTGCACCGACTCGTACACTCTACGCATCCACAAAAGCTGCATCTCTCGTACTGTACCAAGCCCTCTCCATCGAACACCCATCCATCGCTTTCTCTTTCTGCGTCCCTTCCACCGTCGAGGGCGACTTTCGCGCCTCCGCCGTCGATAAGGGTCCCGTACGCGAATCTGACCCGAATATGTTTGGTCTGAAGAGAGAAGATGTGGCGAGGAGATGTGTAGAGGCGGTGGATAGGGGAGAGAGGACGATTTTTATGCCTGGTATTATGAGGTTGGGACATTTGTTGTATTGGATTTGCCCATCGTTCGTGGAATGGAGAGCAAGAAAAAAGTATAATTTCAACTAGGAATTGTATCTTACCATCATCGTTAGTTGTATTGCGAATAGGATATTGATACCCATGATCCGACGCGTAGAAATTAGCTTCTCCCCGGATCTAAAACTCTCCATCCTACAAAAAAAAAGAGCCGAGTGAATTGCTCAGGCTTTCCTTCCCAACCTTTACCATGTTCGTACGTCCCCTCCGCCGCCTGCTCGGCCGTCCCTCCGTCGTTTCCTACTTTCACACAACACCCACATCTTGGGCTTCCAGAAAGGTTATCCAGAAATTCAAACTCGCTGATATCGGTGAAGGTATCACCGAGTGCGAGGTTATTAAATGGTACGTTTTCTAACCCGTACACCCCGACCGGACCTTTCTCACCACCCACTCAACTTTCTTTTTCTTTTTCCTCTTTTTTCTGTTCTTCGCACGCGTAGGAGCGTCCAACCAACAAGCAAGATCCAAGCCTTCGACCCGCTCTGCGAAGTCCAAAGCGATAAAGCCAGCGTAGAGATAACAAGTCCTTTCGATGGAGTGATCAAAGAACTTCTCGTTCAAGAAGGAGAAGTCGCTAAAGTCGGCGCTGGGTTGTGTCTTATCGAAGTCGACGAAGAAGCAGCAGGGGATGCAGAACCTCACGTCGAAACACCCGCTGCACCAATCCAAGAGGCCTCCGCTCCCCAACAACAACAGCAGCACGCTCCGTCGTCATCTACGCCTGAACCCCGGGTAGAAGAACCCAAACCCGAACCCGAACCTCCGCGCCGTATGCACCCCCTAGACCCAAACTACACCCCCAGCTCTGCCTCCACAGATGGTGTTCAGCACAAAGACGTCCTCGCCGCGCCCTCGGTGCGCCATTTCGCGCGTGCGAGCGGCGTGGATATCGCTTTGCTCATGCCGGGATCGGGGAAAGGTGGGCGTGTGGAGAAGCGGGATGTGGAGGCGTTTGTCGCGAGGATGAATGAGCCAGGTTTGAGTGAGAGGAGCCAGGGACAAGGACAAGGGCAGGTGGGGGGGATGGAGCAGGATGTGGTTGTTGAGCTTGGAAGGACGAGGTATGGGATGTGGAAAGCTATGGAAAAGGTATTATCTTTTCGTTATCATTATTCTTATTCTACATGTTGTATTTACGTTCTGGTGTTCTTTTACAGAGTTTGGAAATTCCTCATTTCGGGTACGTCCCCCTACCTCCCTACTTCGACCGCTCACTCACTCACAAACCCTACAGATACTCAACAACACTCGACATAACAGCACTCCACAACCTCCTCCCAACTCTAAACGCGCACATCCCAGCCCACTTCCTCCCACCCTCACTCACCCCGCGACCCATGCTCGTCAACCCCTCCGCACTCTTCCCAGCCCCCACCCCACCCCGCGTCTCAGAATCCCACCAATTCACACGCCTAACCTACCTCCCCATCCTCCTCAAAACACTCTCAAAAGCAATGATCGAATGGCCCCTCCTCCGTTCCTCCATAACCCCACAAACCCCCTCCTCCTCCCCAAGCGCAAAACCAACACTCACAGTCCGCCCCCACGCAGACATCAGCATCGCACTATCCACCCCCACAGGACTCTACTCCCCAACCCTGCAAAGCGTAGACACCAACTCCATCTACACCCTCACCTCGCGACTCAAACACCTCTCCCACCTAGGCCGGCAAGTCCCCACCGGGCTCTCACCCGCGGAGATGCCAAAACGCGGAGGGACGCTGACGGTATCGAACGTAGGCGCTATCGGGGCGGGGGAGTTTGCGTCGCCTGTGCTTGTCCCTGGGGGTGGGGTGGCGATTGTGGCGCTTGGGAGGGCTAAGTGGGTTTGGGATGTTGAGAAGGCTGGGGAGGATGGGAAGGGGGGGGAGAGGAGGTTGAAGATGGGGGTTAGTTGGAGTGCGGATCATAGAGTTGTTGAGGGGGCGGAGTTGGCGGCGTTTGTGGAGTGTTGGAGGAGTTATGTCGAGGCGCCGGAGAGGTTGATTGCTGAGGGTGTTTAGTGGGTTTTTTTGGCCGCCAGGTTGTTGTGGGGAGGAAAGGGAGGGAAATAGTTTAAAGAAAAATGGTGGGTTTGAAGGAATACAAGTAATGTATCTATAGTCTTTTGAGTGGTGAGGAGATGTTGGTGAATTGGATCGTTCGTTCATTATACACAACTATCTTCCTTTTCTTTTTTTCATTGCATAGTTAGAAATCAATCGTTTCGTCTTTGATAACGGAGGTGATAGGCATTAA
Organism: Collybia sordida; assembly: GCA_037014335.1. Lineage (NCBI taxonomy): Eukaryota > Fungi > Basidiomycota > Agaricomycetes > Agaricales > Clitocybaceae > Collybia > Collybia sordida. Next base: position 776,507 of record JAYKXK010000002.1, read on the forward strand.
ATAACACTCATTTGAATTCATCCGATTTTTTTTGGGGGGTGGCGTTCGCGCATGTAACTCGCTTCTTGATAATCAATGGACTTTAAGTTGTTGGAAGACAATACTCCGTCGTTCCATGGCACGAGGCTGCGCCTCGATCTTGTTGGACCCGCGCTCGCACCGTCGACGCTGATACCCTCGCATAGACCGCCCATGCTCGTTCCCATTTCTATTATAATAGTTTATCATTATTTTATTCACTTGTACCCTCTGGAAGGACCAACTACTTACAGATTTACAATAGAGTCTCCTCGTGTACTCTACTTACTTTAGTCTAATCTACAATCTTCTATATCATATCTCTCTATAAGTTCATTTCATTATGTGGTAATCAGTTACGAATCATGGAAAATCCACCCTATGGTTTGGGCTTCATGTTGCTAGTGGACCTGGGGGATCCGCACTATAGATAGATACTTGAAAGGGGCACATCGAAAAGTAGGATACAGGAAATAAGTAACAGCGAATCAAAAATTTGAATATGGGAGGAATAGTAGTTGAAGATATGCATTGTTCAAATGGCTAGCATGCTTCATGGAATTTACGCACTCAAAGGTATTCCGAAAGACAAATAGCTACCAGACCCTTCTGCATACCATCCGCACATGAGGTGATCCGGGATGTGTATCAAGCAGGATCTTCCGACCATGAAGCTACAACCGCATCCCACGTTTCGGATGCCGCTTGATATGCCGCCTGTACTACAACACGCTGTGATATCTTTGATTCATGCTGCAGGCAGTTAATATTATGAATATGATCACTTGTTAGGGACCTGACATACGTTTACGTAGTACTCTGCCCATTCTTTGTCTTTGGGGTTTTTGATATCGTTGACCATTTTCATCAATGCGTTATACGCCTCCTCATCAATCTCCTGGGCAGCTGCCTTACCATGTGGCTTGAACGAGTCTTCATAATACTTCATGAGGAGCTCTGAAGTCCATTGGTGTTTCGGTTTTTTTATTTTTTTTTGTTCCTTGCTCAGAGAACGGGTAATGATTTTGTTTTTCTGATTGATGAATGACAAGTCAAACGAATCACAACAAGACAATAGTCCACTCACGACCTTGTGGACACGTCTATCTAAGTAGTTAAGATATTTGGCCATACTTGCGGTAGTCTTAATATCCACGAGGTAAAGCTCATTCGTCTTAAACTTGGTCGATTTAGCGTAAGTTTCGCGTATGAAATCCATATCGTCGCAGAGACCCGCCGCTGTGAGTGTCTTGGTGAAAATATGGAGGTCCAGTATATGATCTATAGGAGCAGAGGGGAACGAGAGGAAGTGTAAGGAACCATGTTACAGAGATAGAGCGAGGATGGTTGCCTACCACAGTCATGGAGTGCGTATTCCTCCGACTCCTGAAGCTAAATTCTGTATCAGTTTGGAGTAGCAATGCCCGCCAGATAATACTGTACAGGGGTCTGGAATTTGTCACAGTCCCGTGTTCTATCCTCCTTTATCTTGCACACGAACATGTCTTTATAAAGGTTGTCGCATCTATCGGCGTATTTATTTGTCCTCATATTAACACCACAAAGGGGGGTTTTTGGAACTTTCGAAAGCAGTTGAGTATCATTAAGATTGTGATCCGTGTCTCCCTGGAAGAAATTAGGTTAGTAAACAGAATCTGACTCAATGAGACTGCTTTGTGGACAAACCTGTTGTACTTGGAAGGACTGTCCCCGCGGTAACTTGTAAGTATTAATCAAGAGAGAACGAGAATAATCATACAGATTGTTCCGCAATTTGAGATGACGGATCGAAGGAAGCAATCACTGCTTTGAAAAAGAAACACGCCAGGATGAACCGTTTCATGGCGGAACGGGATGCTATTCTTGCAAATGCGAGGATAAGGAGGGGAATAAAGATGAATTGTCTGTCTAATGGGCAGGTTTTATGCATACTATCGGTCCAGGTAAACCTGGACAAGGCACAGGTACTATTGACCAGGAGGTAAATATAACCCGAACACTTCGCATACTATCTGTCAGTCCCAAGTCAAGACACAGAGATCCGAGGTCGTCTGATGGCAGAGAGTGTGATAATGCTCGGGCATCCCTTGTTCCTGAAGCAGCTGGAATGTATTACAGTACCGAACATTCTTCAACTTGACTTGTCACAGACCGGGTCCTCCTACTTTGCGGTGTCGTATCGTGTCCAAAAGCCACAGGGGGATGGTAGTATGGCCTACGTTTATGCCCTTGATCAGTTTTTAAATGCATTGCAAGTTGAGGAAACAAGAAACACACAATCATATCGTATCGAGCCTGCCGCTTCCCAAGGATAGTCTTTTGTCCCCAAGTCATTAACTGTTCTCCGTAATGTCCACTTTGGTGATCTAAATAATGCTGATGTATTTGCGGTTATTCACATCCTTGCATCGAATGGTCTTTGACAAGCAGTGAGAGGACTTCAGGGGAGCCAGGTCCATAGTCGGGATTTGTTATGGTGCGACAATGTCAGGGGCGGTAGTCCAAAGGCACAAGGTACGTGGTATACAATAGCAATGAAGGCATACAATGGAGTGGTCCCCGTATTTTAAGAACAAGTTTAGGTCAATGGGTTGAGGTAAGATGGAAAATGATTTGAGATAAGTTTTTCGGGCACGCATCCGAACCTCACTTATTCCCAGGCACAAAACGAACTGCATACCACCACCGCCACCACCATCACCTAGGACTAGACAGAACTCATGGATACACGTCAGAACTCATGAATACACGTATCGTCACCATGCTACCTCACCTCGTGTTCCCTGCGTGTTTATTCGCATGGTACAGAATCACCATTCAAGCTGTCACGATCAGCCCACCAAAAGGAAACCGAACCATCATTCTAGAGGTCCCTCTCTTCAACGACCATCATATCCCCTCGTTCTCTCTGGATGAGCCTGTTAACATCTTCACTGAGGCGCATCACAAGAATCGTCTGCATTCTCCTTGTACTTGTGCTTCCGCTTTCGGCAGTAAGCCAGTTCATTGCAAGCATTAGACAGCAACACCTCCAGACGAGGGGACAATTTCTGGGCTCTATGGACCAGGTTCTTGGCTATCTTTTGTCATAACTGGATTTAATGCAGTATTGTTTGCTCTCCGTCAGCAGCCCTGGAAAACTCGGCGGAAGGATGTCGAAGTGAACAAAGAAACAAATTCTGATTTATTGGTGGTACTAGTGTACACTGCCGCATCCGCTGCGGACCTCATTCGAACCGTGAAGACCAGTGGCTGGGATAATTCATCACCTGCATTTTGTGCAGCAGAACGAGCAACTCTAGTCAGCAGCGGAATAATCTCAGTGTGCTGCTTCTCAGGGGACCCTCCATGGATAGTATTTGTTGGAGCCTTGGGTGCGATCCCATGGCTGATCTTCTACATTGTCCATCTGGGAAAATCGTCTTGGTCCACTTGGATGACATTGTCCGGGTTGATATCAACTCCTGTGTTATTCGCTCTTTAATCCCCCCAGATTCTTTAAAACAAGAGTTTCACGCATGGGGAATTTACTTGTTTTTCATCTTGCTCTCATTTCCGCTGACATGCGGGGTGCACGTCGGACGAGTAATGCTCGAATCGCTAGTCCCAAATTCGAGTTTTTTCCCTTCCTCGGGAATATCTGTTGGGAGTTGGATCAATGTGCAGCACTTGTTGCCACAGTAACAATATCCGCATACCGAAGTCTTCCGTTCTGGTTTCGTCTCTTATCGGGAGTTGTATGGATACATGCAGGTCTAGATTCTTTCCTTGGAATAAAGTTATGCCTGTTGCTGGGTTTTATGCATATCGAAGCTTGAAATTGCTTCGACGTATGAGTGAAAAATCATATTGGAAAATTTCGCAGCTAGGGCGTTGGAGAGCATCTAAACCAAGTATGTCGGATGATTTTCCCTCTCAGAATTGCTGCTTAAAAGACGCCTATTGACAGTATTGCCCGTCACAAATCCAGCGTTTTTGAGCGCTCCTCTTGGCAATCCCAACGCACCACAGCAGGCTGAACTTGTTAACACCGAGCACATCGAACTGAATGCACTCAATCATGATAGTCGGACGGACCAGTTGACATCAACGGGTCCACAAACGTCGGTGGCATAATGGACTGGGAGTTATTCTTGAGTTCTTTTTCGGGAGACTCAGAATACAGTTGTAGAACAATCATTGTATTATACTCTGCATTAACTTTCTTGTGAGTCTGCATTCCGACAGCATTCCTAAATTTTGGTGACTGAAAATAAATATCCCGCTACCAAGACAATTTGTGAACTACGACGTCGACTACAGTGATGGGCAGTAAGCTTAGCAGCTGCCTCGGGGAACCATGAAAATATACCCGCCACAGCAGCACCAGGTATCAAATCAGTTTTGGGGGAAGTCGTTAAACCTGCGCACGTTGACTAGACAGTCGAGATTTCTCTGAACGCTAGAATTCACCTTTCTTCCCATACGGCCTCTCACCACGACTATATCCATGGCCGGTTTAATTCCGGTGCCAGTAGTCTTCTGTTCGCCCGAATGAACGGCCGGGCATTTATTGAAATGCGGTTAACTTCTGTGGGCGACTCCAAATGTCGTGGTTAGCAAATTATCGTGGAGCATGGAACAGATGTCCACGAATCGTAGCAAGGTTCCTTCGGCCCGTTGAACGCAGCCTTACATGGCGATCGAAGGGAGATGATTACGTTACTGAGAAGTGAGGAAGCGGTAGTTTTTTTTACTACAGCCACGATGACTCGTCGATGAGATATGTGGCCTCTCCCGAAGGAGATCGTGTTGTGATGCTGTCCAGATCGTTCATATCTATAATCAGTGTGGGCAGTATCTGTGCAAAACCCTAGTACTAAATGACCAACATGCCTTCTTGAACCCCTGGGCCCTGTCAGGCTAGCTAAGTAGACGAAAATAGGTCCATTTGAAGCGCGTTGAAACTTGAGGGAGTTATTCCGTTGACTAACACCATCTGATTAAATGTTTTCATTTAGCACAGATTTGGCATTTGGAGTTTGATGGGTACTAGGTAGTAGATTTTCTTTCTGCCACGTGCACCGGAACGAACCCGTAGTACTGAAATTCACTAAGTACCGCTTTTTTATGCCTTGTGCCGTGGCTCTTCAGCTTTAAAATTTATCCAGTTGCACAACTGGCCATTTCTATTCCAGTTCCTGTGGCCTGTGGATCATTGCTTCAAAACACATACCTGGGGTACCCATGTGGCATAATACGACTCATACGAACCCAAAAACACCCTGAAACCACAACATCATCTGGAGGGAGGTCATATTGGGGGGCAAACTTACTAAGCCTAGATTGGTATTCATGAATTCATGCAAATTGATGACACTTTGTAGGTCACATCACAGTTCTAGGTTCCATTCGGAACTGAGAGTGTCTCCTGTTTGGAGCAGTTTTACATAGAGCATCGGTCAGATGTAGTTGATCTCAACTCCAACTCCGTTTCCAATTCATGTTGTAATGCCATTCTCGTGTTGTCAAACCCACATAGCACCAGCCAACAATGTCGTTTTCCCATATATCACGAGCTCCAACTACAATTACGGCCTGCGCGACCCTATCGTTACAACTCCCAAAAGGAACATTGCACTAACTCAGCGCTCGTCTTCCTAGCCCGGACTTACAGCATTACGACGTGTTTTTGTTGGGCTACACAATCTCACCACGGGTCGCTTCATTTTGATCGGTGGCGGCATGTCGGTGCCTGCAGCCCGCACAAGGATTTACCCCAAATGATATAGAAAGCGTGCAGAAAAGCACTTGAAATTTTTGACTCAACTCTGCGGAAATACCTGGTCAGCCCTCTGGAATATGTTGAAATGAATGTTTGAATATTATCCAGTTCTATGAAGTTCCGGGAAAATAGCATAAACATGGATTGTTACTAGAACTTTGGGGAGGTTCAAATATTTGTGAGGATTTTCACAATCTTTCGCACAAAGAATTTAACGAACATCAACTCCACCTTGATCAAACATAAAAGCCCCGGAATCAGGTTAGGGTAATTTCTAAGCGAACAAACTAGTGTCGAGGTGGAGTCCGGCGCAACTCCCCAATGTCAATCATCTCACTATACCATACACAGGTGTACCGAATAGCCCGAGAATGCGCCCATGCCGCACTCCACACATAGACCACACAATCTATGTCACAGATTGATTTACCCAATTGGAATACCAGAATCGAGGATATAAAGGAGAAGAAAAATCTTTACATCGAACCCACTGCTCTCCAGGCAATCTAGTTACGCACTCAAATCCTCAATTCGTACACTCATCATGTTCTTTGCTACCCCTTTTGTTGCGGTCATTTCCGCTATGGCAATGCTTGTTGCCGGATCTCCCGTCAATGAGGCAGACGCAACAGTAGGCCTTGATACTTAAACACAAAGCCACTAACAGCTCTAATATCCCCGACTTCTATAGCTTGCGAAGCGTGAGACATCTTATGGCAACCCCGACCTTGTCACCGACCAAGGCAATCGATTCAAATTGAACTTTGGCAGTACTGAAGGCCATCCAAATGCGTGCCCTGGGCACTACATCTGCTGTAAGTTACTCCACGTGTTTGATTTCATGTTTTAACATTTATACATATATTTAGACATTGGCAAGAGCGGTGATCAACATGACGACGTCTCTCTTGGCGACCCTGATGACTTTGTCGACGAAGGCAACCGTTGGGTAATCTTATGAACATTTGACTTTGGCATTCAGTTCCTGATCGTGCCATGTACTCTCCAGCGCTTGAACTATGGTAGCACCAGTGGTCACCCGAATGCCTGCGATGGTCACTACATGTAATATTCTCCTTTCTTTCCTTCAGACCACCTATCTAACCTGGGCTATCTAGTTGCTACATCTCAAAGTAGGACAATCGTCGTGTATATCTGAGGCTAATATCTCAGGAAGTTTTCCGATAAATCATGAATTCTATAAATCCTTTATGCTAGTCGAATCTCCGTTGTGTAAATCAGACAAATGTAATTGCGTATTGAATTTGCTAGTTTTTACCGAAAGCCAGCTCTATGTGATATCATGTCACCAATGGTATTTGTGCTCGGTATGCAAGAGCAGTTAATTCATTATGAAACTGTTGAAATAATTACACTTCCGCATTGGTCTCCCAGTGGAAAATTGAGACGTTCCTCTGGAACCATTCCCTTTCTTTCTTAGTAACGTATGGAGTAGCTCCGGTCACTTTGAGGTACCTAAAACCCCCGTAAGTGTCTCCAACACCAGCAAATTTGGCCTTTTGTCTTCGGACAAATCGTCTCATCATGGATACAGTAAAGTTGGGGCAATCTTGGATGTGGAGTGAGCCAAGATTACTCAAAATAAGATCATATAATTTATGAACTAAAGAATCTAATACGACGTCGTTGAAGCTGGGGCAATTCATGACGGTAAGCCCAAAGCCCGTCCAATGTGAAAGCAATGGGGAGATGTCATCCGATTGCGGTATGTCTTCCAAAATCAACTGGAATGCATTTACACCACAATTCAATCCTCCTCCGATGACACAATTGGTAATTTTTAGGATCTCTGTGTAAGTGACATTGGATAATATTTCGTTAATGAGGGAGACATTGACTTCACGGAATCCTAGCCAATTAAGTGCACAGTTGAGGCCTCGGTGGACTGGCGGGTTTGGAACCATGATTGAAGAAAGATTTATGTTAATAATTTTGGGTAGCGCCTCGGCAAGCTTGTCCCAAAAAGTATCCCCCTCCGAACGCTCCCCAAATGCTTCTACATAGCAGGAAATTGCAAGTGGCACGGCAAACCCATCCTCCATGGCATCATTGATTCTGGTAATCCAACTGGGAACATTAGTGGAAAAATCCATAAAGTTTTGCCCATCGAAGGCGAGATACTCCAATTTTGGGAAACAAAAATTTATTGGATGGGGTAGGAGAGATGATCGATCACATTTGGCGCTGTGATACATGGCATTCAGTCGTATTTCGGAGAGGTGAGGCGTGGGGTGATTCAGATCCGTCATGATTGAGGGAAGCGAGGAGCTGTACACAACGTCATAGTTGACCGTTTTGCAGCGCTCGAGGTGAGGTTCAAGAATATCTATGGCCTCTCGTACGATACACCTTTCGTCTTCGATTGTTTTAAAATCATCATCAGGGAGGCTGACAATAAAAATATCCAATGGGAGGTCGCCGGACCATTCTAGTTGATGTTTCAGACCGGTAGGAGCTCGTAGGTCCGACTGGTCAGGTAAAGTCGCGGATGTGTTTGCAAACATGATAAGTTGCGTCCAAAATATGGGGAAAGTAGACATGATATCGCGCCATGTAGTACAAACTGCTGCTAAGGCAAAGGGAAACAGTGTCGGCGAAACAACCCCTGATGTCCATGTAGTCTCAGGAGTATGTAAGAAAGGCATACCAATTGCTTGAGCCTTTAGCATTTCAGCTGTGCCCACGCGATCGCCATCCTGGTTTTGGACATAAACGAGCACAAAAATCAGAGACAGAATCTCTGGGGGTAGGTGTTGTATAGATGCGGGAACCATCGAACCCGATGTCATTTTGAATGGATTTTTTTCAGTCTATGTGTGCGTAAGGTAGATCCAAACTAAAAGAGATCTGTTGCAGTGGAAAGCGAGACTAAATACCTATCGTGTTGATCTTGCTTTGAACGCCAAAGTCTCCCAAATAAACCCAAACCGGGCAAGCGGATTAATCGGCTCAACAAGTTGACCACGTGGAAAAAAGTGTCCGAAAATACAAATTATCTGCCTTGCACACGCGCCACTATCGAAGATCATTATACACATCCATGTGCCTTCATCTCTTTGGTATTCCCTGGTATTGACTGACCTCAAAAGGAGATGATATTGCGAAAACAGGAATCAAGTTTGGGTGATGAAAAAAAGAAGCATCCAGTGCAAGGTAAATCATTCAAATTGTTCATCACTATCAATGATCTCATATTCTACTTTTAGTACCCCAACTCGAGACAAGTGTGTTTGGGAGGTATTAAGTGCCTTCAGTAGTAAAATCTGGAGTTGTGCCATATACCTTGGTGGCATCCGGGGTCGTATTCTAGCAGTGAGACCGCAAAGGGCCTGTCGGAAACTTCCTACTATCAACTTTTACATGAAAATATTTCGGATCACCACAACAGATCATCTTGAGCCTCTGATGATCACCCATATCCTTGTGCTCTACTATGATGCTCTGGCTGATGGTTGGTACCTATAAAGCAATGCTTGCCTTTCACAATATCAGAAACAAGATACATAGTTTCCTTCTACCGAAAACTTCATGTCTGACTCAAGTGTGTCTCAACTACTTGAAATTCTTTTCAGCCTTCTGAAGGACAGACGTACAGTAACTTATTCTAACGGTATGTAACTTCTGTTGTGATTGAAACTACACCGAAATTGGCTAATATTATGTCGTTTAAGTCGCTGCTTTAACTATTCTCTGGTATGATACATTGCTCGAGATGTCCCGAGAGGTAAACTATCGTGTTTTCTGGTATGTTAACTTCGAGACTGCTAATCGCTGACAATTAGGTGGAATTTATCTGGCGGTATGTGTATGTTTTGATTTTGATAATGGGTACCCCAACGATATGTTCCTTAGGGCCAAATGGTCGTTTCCCAAGGTACTCTATATTGTCATTAGGTATTATGGATTGTTTCATCTTGGGTTAGTTTGCTTTAAATTTTTTTTTCCCTCGAAGTCATATATTTTCTCAGGCTCACTGGGATAGGTGCATAACTCGATAAAAGGCGATTCAATTGTTACTGACGTCTTTTCTCATCTTCAAGTTGACACTAGAATTAATATCAATGTCGAGGTGCGTCAACGGTTAGAATAATGAAACATTTATCAGAGTTAATCGGCTATGTTTAGATGTTTGTTCTTTCAATTTACCCGGTATTCCGTTAAGATAACATTGCGTCTTAGGTGCAAATTTTACGCATTGGGAATCACGATGTAAGATAACCGAGCTTGACCGTATTTTTCATACTGACTATAATAGCGGCGCGGGAGCAATTGTATTCTCTACTCTGGTTAATTTTGTTTTGTTACTACGTGTCCACGCGTTGTACGGACGAAGCCGTCGAGGTAAATTCTCGATGTTAATGAGACTCAGATTGGGGTTGAAGAATCTTTCTTAGTTTTATTGTTCCTTATTTTTGTAATGATAGGTGTGTTATCATGCCGATACCTGACCACAAACGTGGCTGATGTAATGGGTCGACTGGCTCTAGTGGAATTTACGGTTGGTGGACACTTCTTGTGACGCCCGGTTCTAACTTTTTTCCCAGATGGAGTGTTTCATCACTCTCAAAGTTATCCTTGGAATTACATTCGAACAACTCGCATCACTCGGAATCCCAGTCCTAGGATGTCTTGCAGTGCCATCAGATCTCCATTTGACTTTGTTAACTTGGTGAGTTCTTCCAATTTCTAACTTCACCTTTTATCTGTCTTATAACAATCGTCCTCAAAGGATACCCACACTTGTTATTTCTGGTTTGTCTTTCCATTTCACATCCGAAGGAGGTCTTTTAAATCTGCCTAGTTCTTTTCTTTGCGATGACGGCCTGGAAGTTCTATACGTCCTTTCGCGATGAGAAGGGACTTCATTGGAAAAAGGGTCAATCTCTCTCACCCATACTCATGGCATTCATAAGAGACGGTACTGTCTTCTTCTTTATGTAGGCAATAATATAGATAAGGTCTATTCATATTCAAACACCACTCGATTTTTCTAGAATTGCAGGTGCGCCTCTCTTGTATATGTACAGACCCGCGGTATTTTCTGACGACACTTTAGTTTCCCTCTTAGGTTGTACAGTGGCGACAAACACTATTCAAGGACCGTTACTGGCACTCTTTTTTCCGTAAGAGGCTCAGTTCCTTTCGACTTCCAATAACCTAAGCATAAAGCTATTTAGATGGCTACTTGGAGTTTATTCCTTCTCGGTTAGTCTCCGCTAGCTTCAGAGATCGCTTTATTTTAATGCATACGTCAGGGATCACGTCTAATACTGGGGCTTCGGGAAGCAGCACTCAAAGAGAATATCGATAACCCCTGGGATGCCACGACATTGAGTGTTGCAGCTTTTGCTAGCAATAGAGCTCCGATACCGTTTGACGCCATGGGCAGAGAGGTGGAAGATGGATGAGCCGCAGCCCGTGAGGGTCTGTTCCCTTTACTAAAATCACCCGGGTATTGACGTGCCGTTTCATGGTTAGAAGTACGCGGTTTGCATATCACGCGTTAAAGATAATAAAGACGGCTGAGAACACAAACTGGTTAAATAATAAGTCCTTTTTTTCCTTTACATCAACCAAAATATCTGCATGGATCAGAAAAGGTATCAATTTTATTGAATCTGTGGGTTGTTAGTGGAAATATACCGTGCCAAAGTAGCTGTATCGTTGCTCTGGTTGTCTGGAAAAAATATTCAATTATCGTTTGGCATCATACTCTCAGTTTCTGGGGGGCGCGGGCCGACTCCAATCATGTTGATTGGTGGCGCGAAACGTTCGAGTTTGGGGAGTATCAATTCGTTGATCAGGTGTCAGAACAGTTGCCCATTGTACTTATCGGGGCGTTCAGGCATGATCCAGAGAGAAGTGGGGGTAATTCGGATCGTCGCGATTGATGAAAGAGAGGGGCTGTACGTGACTTCGAACTTCGAAGTTGATTGTTTTGCAAAGTTCCATGCGAGGTTCAAGGACACCCAGAGCTTCTCGTGCGATACACTCCCGTTCTCCACGGTTTCTCGATCGGCTTTATTATATCTCGCGATATAAGTGTTTAGGAAAGATTGCGGCGGGGCCATTCGAACTGTTTCCCTAAACCAGCAGGGATTTTTGGATGGAATTAATCACGTACGTCCGGAATATGGGGAAGGTAGCCGTAGTAGAATACTACTGCTAGAGCAAAGGGAGAAAATGCTAGTGAAACACTAACCTCTAGTGCTAATGTTATCCCGGAAGCGACCGGGAGTGCGTGCCCTATTGGTTGATATTCTGTCGTTTCATCGACGTCGACACAATCGAGATTCAGAATCCGAAGATTCTGAATCCTGATGATGGCAAAGCGTAAAAATCATGGATACGATTTTCGGAGGCAGGTTGTCGATAGGCCAACGCCCCCCATCTCGAGCGATTTCCGGTTGGATTTAAGTCTACTTTCACTCCAAAAGTATGTCGTTTAATTATGTCCACTAGGCGAACGTCACGACATGTTGAATTATTCAACGAACTCAGTGATAATCGCCAATTTCGAATTGACCACGTGGATCAAGGAACGCCAAGTGTCGGGCGAATGGACACCGAGGCACTGTCAAAGTCATGATTAGCATATTCCCTTTGGTTGAAGTAAAAAACTAAATGGTGATAAACAATTACCATAGTCGGATCGTCCTAACTTCACCCTAAGACCACGAGGGAACACAAGCGCAAGGCCTTCATCACAACCAAACAGTATCTTTCGTTCCTTCAATGGAGGTGAATTCGGGCAAACCTCTACTCCAAAAACTCACACCGAAGGAAAGCTCAATATACCATCGTCTGTCGGATGTCCGGCGAGAAATCCGACTAGTACGTCTAATTCCACAAGCCGCAAGTGGCTCCGCGGATGAAAATGGAAAAAAATTGATACATTGCACCTTCAACCATACTGTACTAGGTGGTAGCGGTCCAAAGCCAATTTATACAGCCTTATCGTATACCTGGGGCGATCTGACCCAGACCAAACCTATTATTGTTGACAATACTGTTGTTCAGGTTACCGCGAATCTTGAGCTAGCATTGCAACATCTGCAATATAGTATCGGGGATACACCAATCTGGGTTGATTCAATATGTATCAATCAAACCGACGTTGAGGAGAAAAACAAGCAGGTTCAGATGATGGGGGAAATCTTTGAGGTTAGTGCTTGAATGTGCTCGTTGACTTCTGGGTATATGTCAGAACACCATCGTTTCGATTTGCGTTGGCAGTAATCAACACTCAGTGGCGGATTATGTTTTACTTTATGAATTACTGACTTTGTTCATGGCTAGACCGCTACCCATACCATCGTCTGGCTTGGACCAGCAGAAGTTGGTTCAGATGAATTGATTGATTATCTGAACGATTTTGGAAGAGAGGCTCACGAAAACCGTATATTTGATTTGGAACTCCTTGACCGAAAGAATTGGACGCAGGATGAAAAAGGAGTCGAGATTTTGACCCTTCCTAATGATTCCATGAAAGAATTGATTTCAAGAGCATCCCAGGTTTTCAATCAGGACCGGGGTCTGAAGAAATTAACAAGCCGGCCGTGGTGGAGTCGTGTGTGGGTCAGACAGGAATTGTTCATGTCCAAAGATGTGATCTTTGCGTGTGGAACGAAACAGATTAGTTACGACAATCTCTCCTCCGCCCTTATGCTTTTCAGCGTGTGTCTAACGAAGATGGATGTTAGTGCCATGGGTACGGGAACCAACCACAAGGTAGATCCTGCGGAAATCATAGGAAATTCTGCAGCAAATAAGATGTTGGGAGGACGACGGGACTTTCGTAAGAAAGGTGGACGACCTTTAGTGACCTGGCTTACAACGTCCCATGTGGTAGAAGAATCAGTAATCCGGACCCACGCGACTGATAGCCGCGATAGAATATACTCACAACTGGGTTTGTCTATCGATATCAGCGAGTTGGGAATCGTAGTAGACTATCACAAGTCCTATCAAGAGGTGTACATTGATACTGCCAGGGCGTTACTTAGGAATGGCGCTCTTGAGATCCTCACTATGTGTCGTTCGGAAGGCAAGACTTTGGATCTACCATCATGGGTTCCAGACTGGACGGCTCCAATCCTCATTCCTTGGATGGGGCCAATCGGAGATAAACTCTTCTCCGCATCAGGAAACTCACACTATTCAATCACCTCTTCTGCGCAACGCGACGCTATTATTCTAAAGGGAGTTCATGTGGACAATATTCTTGAATGCGGGCATGCTCGTGTTGGTGATCCTCCTACGTTACAAAGGAAACACAATGTGGAAAACCTTCAGGAGGCATTAACAGAGGTCGAAAATTTTGTCCAGAGAAGTGATATGATTGATTCGGAGGATCACAAGAATGCCGTATGGCGCATACTCATCGTAGATCAAGAGTTCTCACCAAGTGGTTTGGAGTCCCGTCGTCGCGCAACGGCAAGATCTGAGAGACAGTATAGAGACTTGAGGAGAGTGTTGATGATGCCAGTGAATGACCAAGACAGTGGGCATGAATATGATGGGGGATTTGAGTTTGGGTCCTATTTATTGAGGATGGGTGAAACCCACAACAGCCGACCGTTTCTGTCAGAAAAGGGTTACGTCGGCCAAGCTCCTGCAGAAGCAGAAGTGGGCGACCTTATTTGCATTTTATACGGGGCTCCAGTTCCATTCGTGTTGCGGAAGAAGGGAGACGGGCAGTATCAGCTCATGGGCGAGGCGTATGTGCATGGTATTATGGACGGGGAGTTCTTAAAAGGGAGGGATGTTGTGTCTGAAGAGTTCGTTTTGCACTGAATGCGGGATGTATAATTGGTCGACTTGGACGTCAGGAAAGGATCAATACTTGCATAAATATCACGGTTCTTACAGGCATCTCTAAACGAAGGCATGGAATCTATGCATATGTAGCAAATGATTATTAATGCTCGCCTCGGAAATTCATTCTCGCAGGCTCGAAGTGCTGGTCTTGTTGAAGAACGGTCGGGCGATGAGCGGATAAGTCTCATGGTCTTTTGGTGGGCGTTGGTATGCATTGAGAAGAGAGATGCATCCCGTATTCGACACCCAAACGTGATTAGCCGGGGTTATCAGCGAGGATATCGGCGTCCGTTTCACTGAGCATCATAAATAAGACATCCTTTACTTGGGCATGGAGATCTTCTGACCATTAACGTGTAAGTACGAAATAGAAAGAGTGATAGGGTAAAGAAGTGCTCACTGGCGCGGTTTACAGCCTCAATATACTCTTCGTTTGCTATGGTCATCTCCTCTTTGAGCGCCGCCAACCTCTTCGCCTATTCGCACATCAGACTGACATTCATTAAGTATAGGCATCTATACCTGTTCCTCCTCTGGCTCAGGTTCCGGTAGAGATTTAATCAAGTATTCAACTTGTTTCGCTTTGACCACAAGATCCGTCACAAGCTCTTTCTTGTTTGCTATCCTCATGATCAGTACAATTACGGGGTAAAAGCTTCCAGGACAGACCTTCAAACACTTCTGGTAGATCGTACTTGTCTGGATTTCTCTGTTTCGTTACTGGCACCTCAGGGCTGACTTGAAGAAAATTTGAGCGTGAAGTGAGGTACGCAATGCTATTGGACATGATCGTGAGGAGCTAAAGTGATAAATGAGGTTTGTTAAAATAAGTCGGGGCGTCGCAGTTGATTTCTATTCCTCACCTGTTGAATTTCATCTTGAAGCTGTGTTATGCGGTCCATATGCGATAATTCCTGCAGCATTTCGCTGCGAACCAAGTTTGGTCGCGTTCCAATGTGAAGGCAGGAAACAGACGCTCGCTGACAACTCGGTTCCCACGCTTCTCTTGACCTGAAACCACCACATCTTCGCTAAGTAGACCACTCGAAATCATGGGTAATGATGGAGGAAGCATTCCAGACCGCAGGGATTTAGTTCGAAATAAACCCAAGGTAGCCCTTGTTTTATGCGCTATGTGGAACGAAGGTAACAAAGTACTGTTTTCAGGCAGAACAAGCCGACAAGGCTAACCAAACCCGCGCTCGATGGTTTTTTTGTGCTTTGTCCAAGGTCTGTCTGAGTTGACTTTTAGAAAAATTTATCCTGACAATTACTCAGCGAAAACTCCAAGAACCTATTGTTTCGTGTGCTCTGGGGAAGTTGTACAACAAGGACTCAATTATAGAGTATTTGTTAGATAAAGCAGCGTATGGAGATGGGGAGAGGATATGTGGGCATATACGATCTTTGAAGGTGAGCAGTTGCATTGATATCTCTCGGTAATATTTCTCAACTTTAGAGTAGGATGTCAAGACGTTGACGTTGACGCCGAACCCCGCCCCGCCGGTACCAGAAAGCGTAACAGCATCTTCGGAACGCGCCCAGTTTGTCTGCCCACTCACACTGAAAGAAATGAACGGCCTCCAGCCCTTCGTCTACATTTCAACGTGTGGATGCACGTTCACACAAGCAGGGCTGAAAACAGTCTCGTCTACTCAATCCAAAGGGTCAGAACCGGAGCTCGACCTATGTCCTCAATGCGCCAAGAAGTACTCGCGAGTGGATGATATCATCTCCTTAAACCCCTCTCAGGAAGAAGAAGAGGATATGCGCGCTAATATGGAGCGTCGCAGACTCCTTGAACCTGCGAAGAAAAGCAAAAAGCGAAAGAACGCTGCCACGGAAGAGCCTGAGCCTCCGGCCAAGAAACAAGTCCTACCCGGTATGAACCCGAGTATTGCTGCGGCGAGTCGGGCGGTCGTGAGCGGTCTTGCCATGGAGGAAGCGAAGAGGAAGGCGGGGATGAGCGCCGCTGTGAAGAGTGTTTATGGTAATCCAGATGGCAAGAAGAGAAAAGAGACGTTCATGACCATGGGGACCTTCACGAGGGTATGTCATTTCATTCTCTTCGATGAGATTCTCCTACTAATTTCCATCATCATGCAGTATGCTTAGAGTGTCATACCAGATCCACCTTGTATTTTCGGTGTATTATTTCATGTATTAACGTTACAGTATTAATATGTTATTTATCGTACCAGGAAGTTTCCCAGCGGCCATCTCACATCTTCAAGAACACATGGTTACCCTGGGATTTAAGTTACTACTTTAGGACGATCTCGTTTTATGGTCCGAAATGCACTTCACACATTCCCACTTATGAAGCACAACTCTACCAACAAATCTCATCCTCACTAACTATGATTCTCCTTAGGGCTGCTACCCTAGTATTACCATTGCTAACAGTGGTGTCTGGTGGGACACTGTTGACACAACAGAGCTCCACTTACTCTCAACAATATGATGAGGGCCTTTTCACACCCTTTGAATCATTGACCCTGTTATCTGAAACTCAATTTACGAACATCCATCACCCAGTGTTCCCTCACTACAATGTCAGGATCAAAAAGAGCCACTTCTGCGATTCAACCGTCAAGTGCTTAGGTCCTTAACAATCCACCGACAGTAATATTGACCATCTTGCTTGCAGTACGTATACAGGATACATCGACATTGAGGCTCGGCATCTCTTTTTCTATTTCTTCGAGAGCAGGAACGACCCTGATAAAGATGATGTCATATTTTGGACTAATGGAGGTTCTCTACAGGTTTTATTCGTAGTCCAAACATACACTAAAATTCCGCATGAATAGGGCCTGGCTGTTCGTCATCTATCGGACTTTTCATGGAACTTGGTGAGTAACGAGGCGGTGAGTATCATCGGATGGAGCTCAAAGTACAGTTTAGGTCCTTGCAGGATCCTAAGCGCGAACGGAACCACTTTCCACCCGGAATCGTGGAACTCGAACGCTAATATATTTTTCATCGACCAACCAATCGGGACAGGATTCTCGTATGCTGATTATGGAGAAGCTGTGGTTTGTCAAGTTCAAGCGGATTCTACATATCAAGCACTTTAACTCCCCCTAGAGCACTTCTGAAGATGCTGCAAAGGATATTGCCGCTTTCGTGTCTATTTTCTTCGAAAATTTCGGACAGTTCAAGGGTCGTGCATTCCATATGGCCGGGGAGTCGTACGGAGTGCGTCCATCCACCTCTTGAACCGTATGCTGTATACTGATTTCCCTCAAGGGACGCTACATTCCACTTTTCGCATCCGCGGTATATGACCAGAACGCGAAATTGGTAGAAGCAGGATTAACTCCCATTAACTTAAAATCAGCCATGATCGGTCAGTTCCCCACATTTAGCACGACAGTCCATAAAATCTTACATCAGAGCAGGGAATGGGATGACGGATAGTTTCAAAATGATTCTGTCCTATTACGACATGCAGTGTTCTCCGGCTTCGGTCGCTCCCGTCGCGGATATTTCTACATGTGTTGGGATGAAAGCAACGGTGAGAGCCTCCACTATGAATTTGACCCTGGCTTGACTACCCTAGCTCCAACGATGCGAGAAATGGATGAAAAAAACATGCAAAGAAGAATTCGACGCAATCAACTGTGGTGCTGCAACCACGTTCTGTTCTGCTGTCTATGGAGAACCGTATCAAGCGAGTGGTAAGTAAAATTCGCCTCTCGCGAAAAAATCATTGACGACATATGTGACACAGGTCGAAACCCTTACGATATCAGCCAACCTTGTGAGGGAGGACTTGCGGAAACACTATGTTATCCAGTGACCAAGTAAGCCAACCAAAGAAATCTCCGAGATTAGGCCTTAATGTATCCAAAGGCATATCACCAATTACCTCTCCAAGCCTTCTGTTCGAAAACTCCTTGGCGTTGATCCCTCATTAACATCAAACTTCTCGTCATGTTCCCCAGAAGTCCATAATGGGTTCACCGCTACATTAGACATGTTCCACCCGGCAACAGACTACGTCAGCGCCCTCCTTGAGCGAGGTGTTCGTGTCTTGATATACGTGGGAGCCTATGATTGGATTTGTAACTGGGTCGGGAACGAGAGATGGACTCTTGCACTAGAGTGGAGCGGGCAATCCGCATTTATCGAACAACCTCTGAGAGAGTGGACTGTCCAAGGGAAGACAGCGGGCAAGACCAGGAGTGCCAAGGGGTTCACGTTTGCAACTATTGATGGGGCTGGTCATATGGTAAAGCCATATCTCCTTGTAATGATCTTCAAGTGACTTAACTCGTCTCAGGTTCCATATAACAAGCCAAAGGAGTCTTTAGAACTTGTTCAACGATGGCTAGCTGAAAAGGATTTGTAATAATATCCGCAGTTGGGTTTGTGATTGCGATTCAATAACAACTATGTGTTATAGGATGTGGGTTTACAAAATAGGAAAAAACAAGATTTATTCAAAAGAGTGCATTAAGAGAGAATCGAACTCCCGGCGGGTCGAATCGGCTAGACACTGGCAACGACCCAGGTTACCACTACCCCATTAATGCATTAGACACATTGAGATACCCGAAAATCTTCTCCCTTGGTAGGTGCCAATCCCGCAAAAGTGGACTTTCTAACGCGTCCCGTGCTTGGGCCCACTGATTGCGCTCAGATAATCGATAAAGTGGCCCTGGTGTCTGATCCCAACTCCGCTTTATTATGTAAGGATAATTTCCGGGCACTTTGATTTACCACTTCGCGTCCTTACGTGACGAGTAACTACACGTCAAACATGCCCTCTGCCAAACGTCCAAGAACCAAAGACGTAAAGACAGAGGAGCCCCAGGATATCCATCGGTCAACAACAATGTGGTTAAAAGATGGAAATGTAGTTCTTCAAGCACAAGATACCCAGTTTCGCGTCCATCGAACAGTGCTGGTGATGCACTCGACGGTTTTTCGAGATATGTTTGACACTGCCCAATGTCAGGAAGAGCACGTTGTAGATGATTATGAAATCGTACATTTATCCGATTCTGCACAGGATATTGAACATTTTTTAAATGGATTATACAATCGGTATGATATATCCTTTAGTCTATATTTCTAACATTTCCTATATTTCAGAATCTCCCCGACTTCAACATAAAGAACATGTTATAACAAAAAACTTCCATTGGACGTATTTGAAGCCTTTCTTCGCCTTGGTCACAAATATCAGGTTGTTCACCTACGTGATGAAGCGGTGAACCGCCTCTCTACTGAGTTTCCCATGGTCTTAAAGGGATGGGATAATCCTACCACAGGGAAATTTACAACGCTGGATGTTTCAGACAAACCGAATCCAATGCTGCGACTCCTTTGCCTGGTACAAGAATTCCGGTTGTTCCGACATGTCCCTGCGATTTTTTTATTAGTGGCGATTTCCAACACACTCGTCAGTGAACCATAATGGCTTATTGCTCTGCTGTATTTGCTTACTTCTATTTAGGAGGAACTATACAAATGTACCCCCCACATCATCTCTACTGACACTGTTCTACAAATTGCCCTTGCTGCCGAGAAATTCCGCAAAGCACGAGACAAAAATACACGTGAATGGCTGAAGACACTATCCGGTAGTTCGTGCACGCAGCCCAGAAAATGCTTGGTTGTTCGTAAGGAACTAACTTCGTCGTATTTCTTCGAGGTTGATAATCAACTAAAACTTGTCAATCCTCTTGAAGTATGGAACAATGAGCTAAAGGAAGGGTTGTGTGGGAGTTGCCGATCAAGCGCTAAGGAGCGTCATGCGGTTGATCGCGCCGAATTTTGGAGAAATTTACCGGTGTTGTGCGGGCTTCAGGTTTGGAATGCTCTGACCAACTTCGACTAGGTATTAGTATCCCCTTATTGTTGTTGTGAAACGATTGGCACTTTTACTGGTTGCTGTCACATCAATAAATATTTTTTAAAGGTTATATCATGGTCCTCTGAGGTAGTGCCATATGAGGGACTGGACACCACCTGCGCTAAATGTCTGGAAGGTCAAGGCTATTTGATTGTCTTCCTCCTACAATTCTGAAACATTATTTGAAAGGGTGGTCTGATCATCCCCACCCTACCTATCCTCCCTCTCCCGGTGTGATCCTTTATGTTCTACATTTACTATTAGGTACCAGTATGATTATGTTCAAATATTGACAATCGGACCATTAAAACCAAGATCTCTTCGTCAAGTCTGGGCTCACCCGCGTAATTATCGCAGGAATTGTGTGAGTGATGGGATCTTAGAATGTAAAATAACGTAGTTGACTGACTAGGAAGACATACTATGTCACCACAAAGAACTATTTGACGTGAGTCTTTCCTTGACTATGGTGTGGGTTTTTTTGAGCATAAGCACTGTATAACGAACCGTCAAAATATCCTGGCAAGCAAACCCTGAAAAAATTGTGCCACAAACTTATATACAAAAATATATGATGGTTTGGGTGACATAGTCCGACGAGGTCTATTTCCACATCTCTTACACACTTTATATGATATCTGGGGGGATTATTCTGAACGGATCGCGTACCAGCGCCCGTTAGACTTTGCACCACAAAGACGGTGCTTCGACCTAAATTTCAGGGATAGATACAAATAAGACTTTACCTATCGAAAAGAAGTCGCGTTGAATCACTCAGACTGTGGCAATGACCCAGGTTACCATTATCTCATTAATGTCAAAAGTTCGCAAATATTAACAACCTTTCGATCTCGAGGCGGAAAGGAAAAGATTTATATGTGTTCCGATAGTATTGAGTTAATCTATTATGCGACCGAGGTAACTTGAACACTTACTAAACGGTATTTTATTATCAAACGAACTAGAATGGGGAACACCGACTATCACCACATGCTGAAATTGCTGTTATTGCGATCGTTCTATTGAAATTCATTACAAGAAAATGACGATAGGCCGGCTGTTTAGAGAAGAATATGAGTGTGGCAAAGACGTGCAAATGGATTGAGAATCAACAATTCCGTGCCTGTGTGATTCAGTAAAAAACCCTGTCTACTAACGGCGGGCCCATTTGCACCGGGATTGCGATGTCCATGAAATATATACTAAACGCCCGGGGTGTGTATTTGGTATTGCGCAGGATGTTCGAAGACGACGATACTTGTCCCCAAAATATACACCATATGTGTTTATAATATCCCTAAGACACATCGCGTTCATTTGACAGAAAATAGCTCGCCTAGGACAAATACGTGGCGAGGCTGGGGTATTTTCAATAGGGTTACTGGCGCCATGTCCTGCCTTTTCCGTCAGCCATACTCGAAGGTGTACACCCCGCAACTAGATTTATTAGTGAAGGTCTCCTTGAATTGTGCGTGGAGGAAGGGCGGATTATCTATAAAATAAAGAAAGACAGGTAACCCTTTATGGTTGAGCTCCCGATTGGCCTTCCGTTGAGATCCAGGGGGTGTGGGTACGTCAAATCCTTGGTTTTACTTTGGGTTTGGACTACAAGTTTCGGCTATCGGGTGCCCCAGAAGTGCATTACAGTGCTGAGTGGCTTGCAGATATCCTACGTCGGCTCTCTGGTGAGATGTCGGTTGGCCCGTATGTTGTACGCTTGAGCAGTAAGCAAGAAAGGACACGAGATCCTAGTTGCGAACCCTTCTCGGAAGTTCATTACAGTACCGCGCTGGTACATCCGCGCACGGCCAAAGCTGGTCTCAAGCGTACTCCATCAATAATTATATCAACTGACCTTACTAGGTTTCATCACGCTGAAGAAGATGACGATCGCAGTAGAGACTCCACTTTGGTAGGGAAACGGAAGGCATAAGATGCTGATGGAGCGACGAAAGTTTATACTCACGATAAGAATTTGCTCTTTGAGTCTTTAATACAAGAGTGAGCTTGGAAGTGCATTTGCTGTCAGCAAATTTCCGGAATGCGCACAAAAATTCACCGCTAGGTTCGAATAAGGCGAGGATGTCCTACCTACCTATATGCAACGTGAACATACTGTGCTGTTTTGTAATCAAAACTCAAGTCAACATCAGCACGATTTTTAGCGGGAGCCCAAACCTAACCAAACATCTCTCTCTCTTTCAATGAGGATGATCGCGTCGAGCCGAAACTACAGGACCGCTCGTCATTTTTACTTTCAATCGCATCCAAACACCATGCAGATATTTTGGCATCCCTCGGTATATCGATTATTTACCTAAAAGATTCAAGAATACGATAGAATTTTCAAACTTTATGCTGATCGTTTCGCCTCTTGACCAGGCTGAGACCGAGACGTGTTATTGGACGAATGGATAAACAGCAGCGGAATTTTTCCTGGATTGAACGAGTGTTTCCATCTTCACTACGGCTTCCTCTAGGTGAAAAAATCGGATGGACCAGAAGTAATTGGACCCCAGCACATTCCTCGACCGACACCAAAATGGTCGAGCGACGGAAAATTTGTCCTCTTGGCAGAAACACTCAATTCCGTGCCCACAGATTGGTACTGGCCGTGCGTAAGATTTTTCGAGAAATCTTGGGCGTACCATAAATCTCAGGAGAGGCTACCATGGATGGTTCTGTTGTGCAACTTCCAGATTCGGCGCAACACGTTTCTCACTTTCTAAATAGGCTCCACAGCCGGTACGCTCACTCATTCAGTTGGTGTTCTCCACTATCTTAGGATGCGCTCTGGCACATTTTACACATCTTAAGACCACGTCCCATAAAGACTGAAGAACTCGAACTTGATGGCTAAGGACTTTATCCCGTTGCCCATGCGGCAAATTCAGCAGGTTCATAATTTCTTTCACTGAAATGATCAAGATATTGGGAGTCAGAGCCGTTTACCTTTTCTACTCTCAGTTGGGTCCAAATTCTGTGCCGATGTCTCATCGAAGTGCTAAAACCTCCTAAAGGAACCAAAATATGACGGAAATCTGAAACTTTCATATGTTGATTGTTTGGTTCCGAATATCAGCGAATTGTGCGCCACGAGTATCGTAAATCACATTGCTCTGGGGCTAAGACATACCATCGTTAAAACAGGGGACACTTTTCTTAACTTTGAGAAAGCTTCTCCACTTTACTTCATGTCTTCCCCTATCCATCAAAGTGAAATTTCGGACGAAGCGGACGTAGATGGGCCACAAGAATTCATCCTGCGGTCGACCTCGTTGTGGCTAGACGACGGAAATATCATCCTCCAAGCACAAAATACCCAATTTCGAGTGCATAAATCAGTATTAGCCATGCATTCAAACGTTTTTAAAGAAATCTTGAGCATCCCACAAGCTCAAAACGAGACCGTTGTCGATGGTTGTCCTGTTGTACAACTGCCAGAATCGGCACAGCACGTTGAGCACTTTCTGAATAGATTGTACAATCGGTGCGTCCGTTTGGATGACCAATATCTCCTGGTATTTTCGGGATGGATTTTTGATTTATTTTTTAAAGACCTTTTCGGCCCCAAATGCTTGAACTCGTTGAACTTGAGGCTTTCCTTCGACTTGGTCTCAAATATGAAGTCTATGACTTGCAGCAGGAAGCCCTCAATTGCTTTCGTACTACGTTTCCGACGACTTTGCAAGAATGGAGCCAACGAGTAGAAAATCGTACGATGGCAGCCCAGGAAGGAAGTGATCTATTGAAAATCTATCAGTTGGTACATGAATTCCGTTTGTTCCAGCACCTTCCGGCCCTTTATTTCACCATAGCAAATAGCTTGTCATTTGTCAGTAGAATGCATTTGTTTGTTTGACACGCACGCTCACTCCTACATAGGAACAATTATACGAAAATATTCCCCATATACTCCTCCCTGACGATGTCTTGCAAATTACCCTGATCATTGAAAGGTTTCGCACAGCCCAGAAGTTCGACGCTTGTGCATGGATGAAAGAAATACCCTCCCGGGGATGCTATCACCGCGAATTTGGGCCCGAGGAAATTGACTGTTGTTCGATCGGACAAATTATGGTCAACAAATTCTTCTCGGACCCCAACGATTTGCCCTCCGGCATGCTTGTGTCTGATCTTCGAAACGAATGGCATGATTGTCGCCAGCAGTGCTTGTGTGGTTCTTGTCACGCGTCCGCCAAGAATGCTTATGAACGTTATCGTTCCCAATTCTGGGAGAAACTTCCAGAATACTGTGGCCTTTCGGGATGGGACACTCTGACCAACTTTGAGTGATTGTCGGTAGTAGTTCTTCTGTAATGGCATGAGATTTAGGGTTGATGCGTTATTGTCAATTCGAAAAAGTTTCATTGAAGTTGTGCCTAAATAACACTCTATCTGCGTGTCCATCTCAAAAGCAGACATAGTCAAGATCGATTAAGTTGTGAGATTCAACACCAAGCACACGAATTGAGGCAGGGGATATTACTTTTTTGACCCAAGGACCAAGGTACCTGTAACCAGCATTAAATTTACCAGGAGCCCTGACTCCTTTCGTCGAGGTGCAATTGAACCTGCGCCTAAATCTGAAATGAGGAATCTAGTCTGTGCGTCGTACGGTCCGATAGGGGAGGAGGTGAGGATATATAGGGGGAAACACACTGAGAGCGGAATCTTGTACAGCTTTCGAATCCTGCCCGAAGAAATCTAATTCTAGAACACAGAATCAAACAGGTCAGGTCAAGTCAATCCAGGGGTCCCTCGAAGCTCTGCAGTTGAAACGTTGAAACGTTGAGCAAGACATATGATACATGATGCATGATAAGTAGATTGTTAGAACTTAGATGACTGACATGACATGTGATAACAATCAATCCACCGCCACTGGCCCACTGGTGCCAAATTAGATTTTGAAGATACATACGTCAATCAAGTTTCAACCCCACACGTACCCCGGAATTCTTATTCCTGTTGAAGAATTAATTAATCTGTCAGTTGTCGTGCGTCATGCATGTCAGTGTGCCAGTGCCAGGCCAGTGCGTATATGCGGAGGGAAGGTGGGGGTATACGGATCGGCGAAACCAAACGAGAACGACAGCGAGGATCAAAAACCAAAAACCGAAACCCAAAAACCAAACCGAAGAGGCGAGAAGCAAGAACGTAAACACCCCAACCCCGAACGAAAAAGTACATGGGCGGTAAAATTGCAACCAAACAATAAAGTTTACATAGGAGGGGAGATCGTACATGGTACATGCATCAATTAAGTCGGTACTAAAATCAGCCAAAAAAGAAAGTGAGGATATAAGTACCCCCCGATTTCTCATATTCCGGTAGTTTGAATCCTGTGTTCTGTGTCATAGTGCGAGTGAGAGTTGCGAATGTGATGCTGAAGTGGGGAACGAAGGAGGGATTACATAGTACAAATCATAGGTTTAGGTATGTGTCTCGGTACAGTGTGGAGCTAAAAGGCGGGGCGGAACGGCCGACCAGAGGCGGTCCCTTGCCACGTAGCTCGTGAGGATTTACCCTGCCTTTTGTGGGGCGGGCGCGGGTGAGGGGCTCTTTTGGAGGAGAGCTTTCCAGTGGTCGGGTAGTCCCTAGGAGAAAAAAGAACGCGCATATAGTCAGCTTTATGTACCAGAAAAACGAGAATAAGAATAAGGCGGAAGAAACTCACAGTAAATTCCCCCGTGACTGCATCGATCCCAATATGCACATCATGCACGAACCCAAACGGCGCACCAACCTCCTTCACCTCTACCCCTCCCTTCCCCGTTCCGAATCCTCGTCCACGCGTACACATCGCACCCCAATTCCACTTGCTGAATAAGCCTGCCCCGGAACCACTCGTGGCGAAGGTATACCGAAGTGTCGGGGTGGTTTGTAGGGGCGTCGACGTACGGGATGCTGATGCGGATTTTGTTTGGGGACCAGGTGTGGAGGCACGCCGCCGTTCGACATTGTATAAAGCTGTGGCGTCGTCCTGCGCGCCTAAGGAAGTGCTCCATTGGGATGGAAGGCCCTGTGACACGAAACACCTCATCAGTAAAAAAAAATTCACAAAAGCACAAAAAATTCAAAAAAAAAATCGAAAGGTGAAAGGTGAAGGGGTGAAACTGCGGAAAACGCACTGTAAATGCGCCAGTATCTGGATCGAACCCTACGTGTACATGATGCATGAACCCTTGTGGGTTTCCGCCCCCAAGTGGGCAGCGCGCATACACATCATCTTGCCAGTCATACAACTCGCCGTCGTCTTTGAACGAGATGAACAGCCTCTGCTGCTTCTGCCCCCGTTTCGATAGAGAAGTGGAAGTGGCGCTGTGCCGGGCTTCAAGGAGGAGGCAGAAAGGTTTGTTGTCGACGCGTTCGACTTTGGAGATGTGTTTGAGGGGGATCTGGGGGTGGAGTAGTGTGTCAGGGTCAGGGGGTTCGGATTCGGAATTGTGGAAGAAATGCAAGGGGGAGAGAAAGAGGCTGTGCAGTAGGGAAGGAGAGACCAGGGAGGGAGAGAAAACTTACGGTATTTCCGGGTGTTACTAGGGCACGGTCTGTGAGGACAAGCGAGCGAGGTTTCCAGACCCAGCTGGAGAGTGGTCCGCTGCCACCTTTGATGCGTGCCCGACCTGTGCGTAGAACCATAGGTTCCGGGCTCGAAGTGGGCTTTCTCTCTGTGGTAGTCGTCATCCCGTAACACGTATACAGATATAGAGAGAACAGTCAAGAGTTGACGTTTGAAGGTCGAGTGGCGCTGCTTATAGGTGAGGTTGTGGTGGTAGTATAGGGTTGAGAGTGTTGCTGCGGCGGGTGGTCGATTGAATGAGAAAAGGGAGGTAAATGGATGAAGGTCTGAGTTGGAGGCTGTTAGGGGTAGTGTGGGCTGATTGGCAGATGGGAAGATACAAGTATGAGAGATTATTGATAGGAATTTGGAGCACTGGCGAGTAGGACGAGTAACGGCAACAGCAACTGACAGTAACAGCGAATTCAACTCGCAGCTGATGGATACCAAAATTATACCATCACCCCGCCTCTTGAAACAATTGAAACAAAAAAATAACACAATTGGATTGCCGAGTTTCGAGAAGAAACACAAAGATGATCTACAACCTCACGTGGTCTAACCAGCTGTTTGATGGGTATGTGACCCAAGTAAAGGCCTCCCTTTATCCCTTTCTTCCCTCAAGGCTCCACTGTCCATTACTTACCGGGGCTTCTCTTCCCTTGTCTTGTCTTTATTGTCTGCGGAGTAAACATGTGTCTATTTTCTTTCGCGCACACATCGAGGCGTCTGCGGCGTGGGGGTGCCCTTTGTTCGGAACGCGAACTCAAGCACTGCCTGACTTTCAGCTCCCTTGAGCCACTGACTGATGACCTGGGATTTGCCACTGCCAGCCTGGGATCGAATGATGGACAATGATCAATTATCACCTCTC
Organism: Collybia sordida; assembly: GCA_037014335.1. NCBI lineage: Eukaryota > Fungi > Basidiomycota > Agaricomycetes > Agaricales > Clitocybaceae > Collybia > Collybia sordida. Next base: position 804,435 of record JAYKXK010000002.1, read on the forward strand.
CCCGAGAGTTCTGAATACCAAACCCTCCGCACGCGACCAACCCCAGCCGAGTATGGAATCAATGTCCCCAGGGCTGGACTCATCGTGCTTGGGCATCGGTGACCGAGCTGCTTATGAATAGTGAAAGGGATTAAAACAAAGCTGGTTTCATTCATTGTGAATCTATTTCTTTCCTGTTCAATGTATTCAATATGGACTACTCAAGCAACAATGGGCTTTTCATAGCCCCACACTCACCCATTCAATATTCAATGTCGGCGAAACGCTGACATCGAACAAACGCTTTGGTATCATAACCACGACCCTATGATTCTATCTGACACTCAGGAGCCAGGAGACAGGACGCGTATCAGTATCAACACAAACATGCGGCAGGCCTGGTATTCTAATAGTAATACTACTACGTAAGTTAGGTGTTCTGGTGCATATCCTGGATCAATGATCATATTTTCAATTCAGTCTATTCAAGGCAGGTCACAACTATACATAACACTCCGGCTATCTCAGTTCTCTAGCTAGGGGCCACTATTGATGGGACCTACCCTATCCGAAGAACTCAGTACCTAACCCCGCTCACCACGGCAGAACGGAAGCTGTGAAACTGTGAAAGGTTTCTTTGTATTCTCGGAATTAAAAACATATATGGTCTATGTAAGATGCATATAGGACGCATATAGGTGCAAATAGTCTCATTGTAGACAGTTTTCCCCACAAGGCAAGGTGAGATTTAGACTCGTTCTGTGGCACTGTTCTCCTTGCGATCAGTACGTTTGATGACTGATATTTGATTTAGATTATCACCGACACTGAACTCTGATTATAATCATTCCCATCGTCATCATCGTCATAGCCTATCCCCGCCTCGAGAAAATCATCAAGTTCAACTTTAATGGTTATATCTTATACTATATATGATGCAGGCCCGCAAGATGCATCTTATCACCATAAAGGGATATGTTGAAACCACGCACAAAAAGGCCAGCCGGTAATAGTTTTCCGAGACTATTGGTGATAAAGCGGATATGATAATCCAATCCGAGGAGTCGAGAAACGCTTATAATCTGCGCCGAAATCATCAACCGCGCGGACCCGAATTCGGAATCCACCATACGAAGCGCAAATCGCCTCCTCGCTCGAACATTCCATATCGAACGATTAGCCATATCCATATCCATATCCATAGCCACCCTACAACCACAATACCCCCGGGCAGGTGAATCCCGGACGCGCAACTATACCTATCCTTACCCCGAAGTGCTGAATCACACCCTGAAGCCGAATATACAGAAATGGGAAGACACCTTGGCTTGAAAATGTCTTTCTGGATTTATGGGTGATAGTGCGATACTTTGGGGATTAATGATATTTTACCAACCCGTCACCCACTTGGCAATAAGAATCCGTTCACCGTTCGGACATTCTGCAATCTAGGCATGACATAAACCCTCCATACCGAGACCCCCAGAACCTGGCAAGATCGAATTAGCACTTCGACACTTTTCGAATTGCCAAACTGCGTTTTATCGCCACGAAGGAAAGGAAACATGGCCATGAAGTGCAAATCCACTCATGGTTCAGATATCTTGTGTTATGGCATGGCACTGGCAGGTGTGAGTTTGTGGTCTGCGCCCGGCGAGTGTGGAACATAATTAGGGCAGTGATTCTAGGGTTCATACTATTATCACTACCTTGGCAATGAAAATACGAAACGCAAATCCACCCAACCTCCATCGTTCATGCGTCCTGCATCCTACAACATAAATTCTTATTAGCATCCCCCCGGACAGGCCAAGATCCCATAGATAGTACTTCAAACAGTGAAGCCGCGTTTTATCACCATGGAGTGCAAGAATCTGGAAGCGTAGAACGGACATTCGTCGCCCAGACACGAAATGGAAATCTACTCATGGGTTCAGTATTTTATGTTATAGCATGATGCCGGCAGGTGTGAGCTCATCTTGCCACGGGACGTTCAGCAAGCGGGGAATATTCGAGGCAGGTTATAATACTAATTGATCACCGCCGTAATAGATTATTATCCGTTTCTCAAGCAATTTGTTCTATCCCGAGTATCACTTCGAATATAGGGTGGGTACAAAACCGCGCCTTATCGCCAAAAGGACAACAGAAAATACAGAAGTCACGGGAGGGTTTTTATCATTTCAGATCTTCGAGTCTGCGTATAGGTAAACAGACGATGGTGTGGTAACGTCTTATAACACAATTCGAGAACAATATGTAATTCTGTATTTGATGTGCCAATGTCAACGAACGATGAGCACGCTGATAGAAATGGAAACTAAAATAAAGAAACACGAGCTACTGACAGACGGGCCCTGTCCCAAGCCAGTGCATATCTAATACAAGATGTTATAGAATGACAGGTAGACTAAGCCTATGCAATTCGTTCAATCTATACAATCGGCCTAGTCGGGCTCATTGCCCACAAGCTCAGCGTCTAAAAATAGAATAGCATAGATATTATGCCAGACTACCTATACTACAGTCCGAGGGCGTTGATACACGAACTTGAATACGAAGCGCAAACCCTCCACATCTTTCTGGCGGTCTGCATCCACGTCTTACAACTTGGCAGGCGTGAGTTGACCGCGCGCCTAGAAAGTATAAAACATAGAACATCGGACGTGGGATAACTCATATATCTTAAAAAACCCCGACGTCTGGGTTCTCAGACCCGCCCAGGGCGCGCTTCAAAATGTAGAGCCACGTTCTATCGTCCCAAAGTACAGGAACGTATAGGACGAACGATTAATCACACTAATACAAAACTAAAACTAAATTGCAGGCTTTACTTGTTGCGCCAACGTCCTGCGTTCTAGCATTAAAACTAGCGCTGGCAGGTTTTCACTGTGGGTCCGTACATATAGTATGTACTCGGCGGCGATGAATTTCTGGGATAATGACAAGCCGAGGCTAAGTATACCGTGACGCTTGGCTTTGTCGCGACACAGAACCAGAGTCTAACAGTCTAGGATCCAACATTTAAGACCGCCCACATACTGTATTATGTAAACGTCTCTCATATACATACACAAAACTGAAAGACGCTACTGGGGGCTCCTCCCCCCTGAAATCACTGAGTCACCCATAGCCTTTCGCACATCGCATATAGCATTATCCGGACTTCTGGCTTTACGTTTCGCGTTTGTAGCTTCCAGCTTCCCGCTTCGCTCCGACTAGCTTCTAGCCTCCCTATATGTAGCCATTTCACATCTCTACATATCTATGCATCGACAGCCAACCTCCTCCTTGTGAATACTTACCATATATGCTTCGTACTTAACATTCCCTGAGCCCGTTGGGCTAGATAAGTCCAGAAGTACGCCGCCAGGACACGGGTAGATAGACCAGTACATAAGTGGGAGTGGGGGTGAGAACGCAGGGAGGCAGTCGTATATGGGTGGTGGGTATAACGTATCTGGGATCGAGTTTTGACGCGGGAAGATTCCAACGTGCTTGGGATGGAAAGAACATACGAGCATCTATTAAATTAGTACTGATACTCGTTCAAGATGGGGTTCTGGGACCCGAGGAGCCGGATGTGGGAGTGATTGTCCGAATGGGTGCGGTAGATACGTTGGATGTGGGTATTGTAGATGTGGATGTATGGATGTGGATGTGAACGAGGTAGGATTTTTGGGCCCGGGGGTGTGGAAGGGCTTTGGATTTAGGAAGGATGAGGATGATGGGATAGACCAATTTGGATGGTCTCTGTGGACTTCGAAGCGGGGGAAGAAATTGTGATATTAAGTAGAAGAAGGGAATGGCTCGACTGGATGTCTCAGCACGAGCTCTATTACCACACCGCACATTCGAGCATAATCACAAAATCGCAGAATCGGAAAAATCTAATCTCTGTCTTTAGCTTCCCGCACGAGGCAACCCTCAAAGTTTGAAGCTGAGCTCGAAGATAATCAACGAACATCCATAGTCTAACTCTCTTTACCTATGATGTTTCTAATTCTGTCTCTCTCGGATTAACCGGTAATATCACGCCACATGGCAGGGATCGGGAACAAACACGGGAGTGGGAGTCGTAGCTTAATGTTAAGCCCGGAAAAATACATCCACATACTTATATCCATATATTTCACTGAACGGCAGAAAGTGCGAATATGTGCCGGTTTTTGGGCTGAGATTGAACTTGGATACTTGAAATGGGATGGGATGGGATGAGTGGGATGGGCCGGGGGTGGGGTGAGAAGTGGCTTCTTGATCTAGGGTACAAGTTCCAGGACTCAGGATGTAACTTGATGTAAAGAATTGAAGTCTATTTTTAGGTTTTACGAAAAGCAGGCCGCGGTGGGATCGGGATCTGGGGTTTACGTGAGGTATTTGTTTTGGGGGAAAATGTTGGATTGGAAGTGGGAAAAATGGGAAAATGGCAAAGCAGGAAAATATTGATGATTCGGATATTGCAGGTTGTGTCATCCCGTTAACGTCGAGCGACAAGTATGGAAAGTTCGCGTGTTTTTGGGTTGCTAGACGGCCTGACACCCACGCATAATATAGTATAGCATACCGGGACCAGAAGGAGACGCCTGTGATAATGGTTTCGTCATGACAGAGACGCGATGACAGGTCGGTGATGGATCGTGGGCTGCACATCGGACAAAATTTAAGCTGATTTCGGGGATTTTTGTTCCTTGGGCCCCCACCTTACATACAGGCATTTCATGATCATTTCAGTTCATTTCAGTTGGTGATGATCAGGTTTTTCTGATCATGATGAGAAATGTCAAATATTGAAAGTCAAAAAAAATTAATGGATTAGGATTTAATGGCCGTCTGTGGCAGTTAGCGCTCGTTAAGTGGTTAGCGCGTGGTTTGGTCTTCCCCGTTGTGTCTGGTATAGGAGAGGGATTCTACATTGTAGTGAGTGCGCGGGTGTCTTTGCGATGACTGTGTCTGAGAATTCGGGGGGTTTGGGTGTCGGAATTCCCATGGGATGGCTGTCGAAATGTCGAACTACAGCACTTTCATCTTGGAATTTCTGTTACGGCTAGTTTGTGCTCTGTGAACTAAAGCTTGTATGACCGGGTCAGCATTACGGTACGGCAGCACGGCAGGTTTGACATTTGCACGGTAATTTGAAATGTGTATCGCGTGGTACGCCCGGACCCGATGATGTCAACGATCCATCACGGCAGATAACTGTGATCAGTTGTGATCAATGATCACAGCTCTTGGTTCTTGGTACGCGCGGATTTGTATATCAAATTTAAACCAAATCGGCCCGACGCGACTCTAAGCGCGCTATAGCAACGTGTGCATGCGCTGGGTAAGTTCCAGGAGGTTTGGGCCAGGGTAAGGCTAAAAGGAGGGGTGAGGAGACAGGTGGGTAATGCAGGATGGAAGAAGAAACTGAACAGAATATTACAATAAATTATGATGTATGATGGGGAGATGACGGTACCCACAGGGCATTAATGCATTAGGTGCGGGCGCAGGCGGGAGGATGGCATCCTGCTGAGAATCAAAAGGGATGAATGATGAACTGATGGTTGTTGTGGTCAAAGTGGGATTAGTGGGAATTTTAGACGAAAATTACCCGGACAGGGTTCAGATCAAAAAATTAAACTCATCACAGGGACAATTAGAGGATTATTAACCCGATTTTTTTAATGTTACCAACTCCATTACTGTCGCCGTCGCCGTCGTGACATATCATCATTCACTTTCTCTTTTTTATCCCGGCCTAAAGGGTTATCTATCTGATTTACCATTTTATAGGAGTTTATATCTCCTGTTTAACCGTCTCACTACACCTGACAACTATTTGTTCTCCTGGTTTATCGGATTTCCGGGCGGTTCGTGGTAAAGGTCTCAGTTCGAGTTTCTGGTGAACCCTTGAACTCATACCTGAGCTCCAAAGGTTTCAAACCCACGATTTCGGACTTTCCAAGTTCGTGTTTTTAGCCATCAAACACCGGCTTTTTCGAACCAAACCTGGACTGTTTCGGAGATCATTCAGACCAAGCAAGCATAGCCCGGTTTTTTTTGGGACATTTGGTCCAGATCCAGAGCGCTTCCGCCTTCTTTTTCCTTGTTTGTGTACGAACCCTCCTCGCTCTCCCCCTCGCCGGCGAGCTCTTACTGAACTCACCTTTTTCTTTATCTTGTTGCAGGCGTACAACTGAGGCGTAATGGGGTCTTGCTTATCATCACCGGGAGGCGTGGAGGTGTCTGAGATGGATAAGGTGCGGCATCGAGAGGCAGAGAAGCAACTGAGAGAGGTAATGTCCTTTGCTCCTTGGTATGATGCTCGAGAGGCCTATATAGGACTGATCATGGGCGTTAATGATAGGCAAAAGCTAAGATGGCGTCACAAGTGAAGGTGTGTCTATCCTGCTGTTGGTGTTCGATGTTGAGAGTGAAACAATCATGTACAGGTGTTGTTATTGGGCTCTGGAGATTCAGGAAAGTCGACTATCCTCAAGGTGAGTACCTATATTTCATATATACTACACCCTCATGGGCCCATCGCATCTAACATTCTGTCTGTTATTCTCCATAGCAAATGCGACTTATCCACAAGTTGCCGTTCTCGTCGCAAGAAATCGAGTCATATCGACAGCTCGTATTCGACAACCTCACCCGGGGGCTCAAATATCTCATCGATGCAATGGAAGACATGGAACTTAAAGTGTCTGAGGATAACATACCGCACCTCGATCTCGTAGAGAACGCATCGGACCTTCGGGACGGCGAGCCATTCCCGATGACTTACTTTGAGCCTCTGAAAGCGTTGTGGGAGGACCCGAACGTGCAAAAGGCGTGGGAGCGAGGCAACGAGGCCGCCTTGCCCGAAAAGTGCGTCCGAGCTCTCCCACTCCGATACCATGGAATCCAACTAACCCTGCACCCTGTGTTCACCCTACAGCTTATCCTACTTCTTCTCATCGCTAGACCGGCTGTTTGACCCTGCGTACGTCCCTGTGGAGCAGGACATTATACAATGCCGAGCACGGACGATTGGTATCACGGAAACGACATTCAATCTACGAGACCATGAAATGTTGATGGTTGATGTTGGAGGCCAGAAGAGTGAACGGAGAAAGTGGATACACTGTTTCCAAGATGTCACAAGTATTCTATTCTTGGTGAGCTTGAGTGGGTACGATCAATGTCTAGTGGAAGACAAGGATGCAGTAAGTTTATGTTTTGTTATCTTATGTTGGTCAGATGAGAGTGGCTCATTGTTTTTTTTCCCTGTTTTTCTTAGAATCAAATGCAAGATGCGATGACGATTTGGGATTCGATATGTCACTCAAATTGGTTTAAGCAAACATCAATAGTGAGTCCGTTCAATTAGGGGTTTTAACCCTCTGCTCCCGTCGCAGTACCACCGTGCTAATCTTACCTATACCTAGATCCTATTTCTAAACAAGAACGATCTTTTCGAGAAGAAGATCGCCACCTCGGATATTAAGAACTTTTTCCCAGTCAGTCCAACTCCCACCTTAATCCAAGGGTGCCTTTCTCATCTTACTTTTTTGTGCTCGCATGCAGGACTTTGAAGGTGAGCCTGGGGATATCCGTGCGGGCCGGGACTATTTTAAGCGGAGGTTCGCAAAACTGGCACAAAAAGCCGGTAGGTCAAAGGAACGAGAGATATACATCCAGTAAGTGATCCATTTACCCCTCTCATGCGCTTCCCACAAGTATATTAAACTACAACGTACATCAAGCATCACTACTGCGACGGATACAGCTCTATTGCGGGTCGTGATGGCTGCTGTTGAAGGTATGTCCATTCCTGCCACCTGACATTAGGTTGATAGCTAACTTGTTTGTTACAGAGTGAGTGTTCTTTTCCATCTTGTGACTGTCCCCCCCCCCTTTCCGTCCCCATCAGTTACGAGTTGCTTCGCGGACTGTTCTATTCTTGCCGTCCCACCATAATAACCGTACGCCTAATTCTGTATTTTTCCGTCTGACAGCATCGTCCTTCGCTCAAGCCTTGAGGTGGCGGCGCTGATCTAACTTCCATTTTGCTCTTCCCACATCTCCTTTTCTTCTAATATTATCTCTATCTGCTCGGTTCAAAACATTGTTGCATTACCATCACCGCCCTCCCCCTTTTTTTTTGTTCTTGTTACACTACATCTTCTCATCCACATGTGCATGTGTGGGTGTTCTATTGCCTCGTTCTTTTCTTGGTTCCGACGCCATCTCCATTTCCCATCTCTATTCTCGTTTTTTCATCTGTTTTTCTCTCTGAATAACGTGATTTTGCGCGTAACGAACGAATACTCATGCATTTTTTTTTTCTGCTTGCTTTTCTGCTCCCTGCCATAAATTGTAATTCCTTCCAACGCGCGTCCTTGTCACGCATCAAAACACGTTGCCCCCGCTCCATCTCCGTCGGCCCTTACTCCGCTACCGTGCTATCACGTATTTGGCGGCTCATAGTGCCATTGTAAGCAAAAATGTACGTTTCGCCTGTCTGCAACTATTCTATCATTATCGTGCCTCCCTCTCTAATCAAATATCATATTACCCCATCGCAGATCCGTACCATCATGTTGTGACACCTCCGCACATGGACATGCACAAGTATTTAAATTCGCGTGCGGCATGCCGTGCCTTTCCTTTCCTAAGGAATCAAATTCAAATCACGGAAGAAAAAAAGTCCGACTCCTTAACACGCTCGTTTTTATGATTTCATCGCCTTACCTACCCCCCCCCTCTCTCTCTCCTACTCCCATCTTTATTTCCAGTCTGGTTCTTTTGCGTCCGAATCCGATTGCGTGCTTGATCACGTTTGCCTCCATCATCTATATCTTATCCTCCGATATCTCCACCCATGTTGTTTGTCATGCATTATTAGCCTATACCATCCGACCCAGTTGTACGCCCCTTCTCCCTTTGCTGGGATTTTGGTTGGCACAGATCTCTTGAATATTAATAGAATACTCAGTTTAAGTTTGAAGGTGACAGTTGGGAGTTTGGCTGTTGTCTCCTTCGTCTGTTTCGTCCAGTCAGAAAGACCAATGAAGGGTGTGGGAGAGAGATGGCCCGGGTTTGGTATGGAAAGCACGCGATTGTCAAGATATCAGGTTGGTTTTCGTGATGCGATCTGCCAAAAATCAGCGTGTGACGAAACCCATCAACGACTCCACGAGTCCTCACTCCGAGTAGAACCCACTCCGAAGTTTGAAAGCATGCCGCCGGTCACGAATTTCGGAAAGAATAGATCCCCGGCGGGCCAGAGTGCTAGATATCAAATTCTAGTGGGCATGTGAGTTCCAACCTATTGGGTAATCCGCGATGTGAGGCAGACTAGCGGGCTTCTACGGCGTTGGGGTCGGAGTGTGACTCCGAACGATTCTCCTCCATCGATTATAGTCGCAGAAGTATATGCCAGGTAGGACTGGAAAGAGTAGTTCCAAAAATTGAAACCTAAGAAGAACGCGATGAACATGGAGACTATGTTAGTGAGATAGTGGGATGTATTTATGGGATCCACATACCGTAAATAAGGGGATTTGGGGGGAAAGAGAAAAAAGGTTGTATGGGCGCCCGTTTGGGAGGTTTATGTAGGAACCGCTCGCTGAGACCCTATTGTGGGCCTAACAAGCGAGGGCCTGAATTGCAATTACCTGCCATTCTAGACACCGTGGGCATCATATCGTCTTGTGCGAATCACGTTCGTGGCAGTTCATGGCCCGTGGGGGAGCTGCCGTTGATAGGGGCGATTGTCCATCACCGAATTACGCTAGGGGCATAGATGCAATGACGGTAAACGGTGCCCCGTGGCACCGTGTACCTTATGTCCGGCGTGATAATTGGAGTTTCCGAGAGCTTTCTCCGGTGGGGAGGCGTGTTGTGGCGTTGTTAGTATGCTGCTGTGTCCAGCATGCTTTCGGGTGCGAAGGAATTTGAAATGAACCATTTCGACGATTGTGGTTGGGTCGAGAACCATTCGTCGTGGGTCTAGGCTACAATTGTGTGAATGGTTCCAAGTTGGTGGTCACTTTGAATGGTCACTTTGAACAAAGGAACTGGGCATGAGATATTTGGAGTGAGTTGAGGTCGTTGGGGTCGTTTATTCGTGTATCCCCCAAGCCCCAAGGATGAAGAAGAATAGTTGGAAAAAGGGTCGAGTGCATTGGGCGCTGCTGGCGTTCCTAGAATCCTATCATAACGCAAAAAAAATCGCTTGAAATTGACACCTGTTGAACTCAACGACCAAATAGAAAAATTGAATATGTCCTGTCTTTGAATTTGCACTACGAGGTCCCTCGGTAGGATGTCGGATAGAGTATAAAACCCAAAAAGACAAGAAAGGAGGGAATGGTAAAGTGAGTATATGGTCAAACGGAGGAAGCTAGCCGACCGGCAACGAATTCTAGACTGTCCAACCCTGAGCGGATAAAGTAACGATCAACGGAGCCAAGGTCCGAAGCTTGATCCCTCCTCTCAGCCTTCAACCTTCCAATTTCAAGCTCAAAGTTCGTCAACACGCCATACGATCAACGCAATCTCACTTGATACCCATAGATGGTGAGCCGCTTCCTAACAATAAATTGTTACGACTCGGGGTGGCCGCGCGGCGCTATGGGATCACGAGACGAAAAAACCCATCAGGAATTGGATATCCCACATCAACCATTAAACTTTACAATTGCACCCAGCCATACTCTAGCGTGACAGTCAGCCGACACAACGTTGATATTTTACTCGGAGAGACTTATAGGGGCTTGATGGACGTGCTCGATAAGCAGTGCCGGACACGGTGAATGATGAAAATGACTCCCTAGACGTGTGCCGAAACCCACTCCCAATGTTACCCTCGACTGGCTCTTAACGTCATGTCTCCACTGTCGCGACTGTTATTCCAAGGACGACACAGTTATCTTCGGCGACATGAGGGATGTTGATCCAACTTGCTCCCATGACGTTCACATCAGTCGGGGTCACCGTGGCACCCGACTTGTATTGGAGTGCAAATTTAGCCACACATCGGTGATTTTTTATGCAGCCTTGTCGCACACACGTCTCGGTCCGCGGAAAGCGCACTGCTGATCTGGTTCAGCGTTTATCCTATATCTAATATACAACACCTTGCTTCACACCAGACTGTCTGCAGCGAAAGTCATCTACGAAGAATGGGGTCCAATATCTCTTCCCTTGAGGGTTTAAACGGCATTGGGACTATGGGTGCCTCGGTTAACAATATCGACTTCCAACCTAAACGTATGATACTCGGACGAAGACCTATCAGGGTGAACTTGATACTCGCACCCACCGCTGCACATACTAATAATTGCATAGATACTCCTACTTGGAGCAGGTGGATCCGGTAAATCGACTTTCCTAAAGGTACATCTGGAAATAAAGAACTCTGGAATCTATTTCATCTCCAAAGTGATAGCAATTCCGTGTCTTGAACGATGCCTTTATTCCGGACGATCATGACATTGAAATTTTCCGCGATCTTATCTTCAACAATTTGATGGGGGGGATAACAGACCTTGAACAGATAATTGAGGAGAAGGATATTGTAGTGTCACAAGAGGCCCGCCAGCACCTCGCTGTCGTGGGAAGCACTAATTATCCTCAAGAGCCATTCCTAGAATTCTATCATGAACATTTGAAGGCTTTGTGGGAAGACCCAAGCACGCGGCAAGCATGGGAATACGCAAAAAATACTGCTCTATCAGAAAAGTACACCCCACTGTATTATTCAATAGTTTCCCACTCCTGACGAGATCCGTAACAACAGCCTTCCATATTTTTTCTCTTCAATTGATCGATTATTCGAACATTCCTATGTCCCCACTGAACAAGATATTATGCGATATAATGTACGCACAACAGGCATCTCAGAGACCCGATTTAACGTCCGTGGTTACCCTGCCGTCGTCGTGGACGTCGGTGGACAAAGAAGCGAGCGCAGAAAATGGATAAATTGTTTTGAGGATGCCAATTGTGTGGTCTTTTCGGCTAATCTCAACGGCTATGACCAACATCTTTTCGAGGAAAACACTGTGGTAAGTATAAATTTACTTACAATGGACAATGGGTTGTTTTTACTCGATCCCTCGATAGAACGAAATGGAAGAAACTATGACACTATGGTATAATGTAGTCAAGAGTCGGTGGTTCGCCCGTTGTGCAATAGTAAGCGAGGACCATCGCTGGCGGCTGGTTCTTTGTATAATATAGCCGATCAACTTTTATCCACGCGCAGGTTCTTCTTCTGAATAAATTCGATCTTTTCGAACAAAAAGTGCAGACTTCAGACATCGGGACATTTTTCCCCGTACGTCACTACCCCTACTAAACAATGTAAACTCAGTTTTTGTTCAGGATTTTCAAGGGCCAGCCAAAGATGCAGATGCCGGTTACAAATATTTCGAACGACAATTTGCCGCTCTGGCAGAAAAAGCCAATAGAGTGGGCGAAAAAGCGGTGCATATTTTGTAGGTACCCCCTTCAACGAATCCGCATACCCTAATCACTCGAAAAGCCCCATCTCTACCACTGATACTAACCAACTACGGGAGTTGCTGCCAAAAATAGAAGGTACGCCAGCCGTGTTTCATTTGGGGAAGCTACAAACAGGATACTGACGTTGGACTATCTAGAGTAAGCCTCTTCCCGTCTATTGGGTCTAGGACCCCGTAATATACTCTAATCCAAGCATTTGAACTAACAAGATCGTTAATTCCAGTATTGCCTTGAGGTCTTACCATTCCTCAGCGCTCTGAGCCAGTGTGTCCACCGCCGAGCCCACTCAGAGATAAAACATGGTTGTTCATATAATCTTGGGGTCTTTTCGAGTCAAGTCTCAATGATTGCAGATCTATAATACGTTATATCGTTTCCCTCCTCGCAATAATGAGAGAAAATTGCCAAAATTCGTTCAAAACCACCAATGTATTTCTTACGAGAAGAATATATTGTTCCGACAGACTTTCACGATATTGGGAACGATCAAGCTTAGGAAACTCAATAATATTTATAACACAGGGTCGTCGCGCCATTTGTCCCGGAAACCATGGACTTTAAGTGTCTACGTCGATCTCCGGGTCGAAATTTAATGACCACACAACGGGGTAGCGATAACGACTAGTCTCCCCCCGAGCCCCTATGACATTCAAAATTTCTTGAAAGAACTTTCGTGCGTGTGGCGAGTACAATCTATGAACATGACGTTCCGTGTCCTGTACTAAAAGGATGACATTCCTATCGTTTAGCCACATTGATATTGACCGAGGGATGTCCCGTGGCCCACTCCCTCTTCTGGTCTATCTGGTTCTCGACGTTTTGGGGGGGAGACATTACCTATGAAATGCCCAACATCCAACTTACATATATCACCCATTAAATACACGATATCCTAACCCTCCTACATCCCAGTATGTCCTCTCTCTGCCTCTTTCCCTACCCTCGAGACTCGAATCATACCCAGATTCAATTTCTATCAAAAGGTGGGCGTATATCATTGCTATCATGGATTATGGAAATGGGCTAACGTGTATCCACACTCCCAGGGAAGATATCTTTATAAAAATGCGTGTTGGGATTCTCTATTTTGCTCACGGGGCCGTATGTGTGTGTGCCTACCTGTGCTTCCTTGTTATTCTTTAGGAATTGGAGTGTAATTACTGAAAGAGATTGTTTTAGTTTTCTGTCTGCGTCGCATCAAGTAGTCATTACCCCACAGCCTGTCCTCTATCCGTCATCTGTATGTATTTTTCTCTAATATCTATCTACGCCGTTTGATTCTTTTTTTCCTGATGGATTCTATCTTTTGTCTTGACTAACATCTCACGATTGATATCCTTCTAACTTGATGTGAGACGGAGGTTGACATTGGATGCTACATTGTTGATCATGCTGAGGTTTATGGCGTCTAGACTTTACGGATTAACGGGTATCCTGCGCTTCCGTTACTGGTCTAATCATTCGAGTCCTTTTCCATATCTTTTATTTCACGCTAAAATTTGAACAGTCCCATGTGGAACCGGTGCGCGTGCCGTGATGGTTTTTCACTGACAGTTGAGCTGCAACACTCGGCCGCGACCAGTATAGTTACGGAATAACATGATGTTCTGTTACCCCGTTTTTTATAATCGGATTTTAGATCGGAACCGTTTCAGTGTTCAACAAAATTCATGTCGGAAATCGTAAAACCGTCAAGTCCCTAGAAATCAGGATGAATGGGTGCAAGGCGTCCAAAGGTCTATTCTTAAGAAACATTGTTATCAACAACTAATAGCCGGAGATAGAATTTTTCGCCGAGATAATTGATTGGTCCCTTTGAAAAAGACGATGATGACCGGAAACTAAGAGAGTATGGTGTGTCGTACATACCTATAAAATGGAGATAGAAAGATTATTTGCAGGGTCTGGCAGCCTAATTTGTCATGTCCTTCTCACGAAATCCCAGGAATCAAATCTTCAAATCAAAAGTGAATAAAAGGATTATTTATTGGTCCTCCTCGGTCCCTCCTATAATTCGAAAGGAGATGGTGCCAGAATCCATATTAGGCTGCCGCACCGCAGGTTTATCGTGGGGCTGAAGATTTAGCCATAGGCGTTGATGATGAACACCCACGTACTTCAAATATGGTGAACCTCGGAATCATTTGATTAATTGTGTAGTAAGATTTGACGGCGGCCATCTGGATTTAATACGGGTTATTTGCGTATTCTGGTACTTTATTGTGCACGGTACGGACATTCACAAACAAGGGCCACTCACCGACTCCGTAACACGGTTACACCGAATTATTGGCATAAAAAAACCCTAGATCCAAGAGGCATTGCTAATCGGTGTCTTACAATCATTATAAGTAATTTAAATGATTGGGGATTGGTTCAATAACAACGAACACCCGAGTCCTACGAGAATTGGAATTCTTCGATTCATTAGTCCCCCCGGCCCCGAGGTTGGGCAAACAAAAATAAAGTGTTATTGGTATCCGATTGTAGAATGTGTTGTGGAAGCTGCGAGATTGATTCAGCCCGCCTCCAGAGATCCATCAGGTGTACTTAAAATTTAACGTGGAGGGCTCTGATATGTGAGGTAATTTTGTATATACAAATGACATCAGGTAGAGCCGCCTAGACATAACTCCCACTCAAATGTGTTTATTGTACTGGCCTAATCGCACAGCATGAATGCTCCTAAGCAAAGAGGCTACTCCGATATCCTGACGATTAAGTCCAACAACACCGGGAGTCGTGAGCCAACTACGCCGTTGCTACGGAGCAACAGTGACTCTAAAGATCTTAATAACCTTCCCGAAATTTATTGAATCTAGAAGCCTGATGTGCTTTCAAAGTAACAATAATTCGCGCAGTGAATGGCTGCAAGGCCTGGAACGTACTTCCTTGAATATATTGGAGAGTGATATCCATATATGTTTCAGGCTAACAATTTTCAAACAAATCTTAAAAAAATCGAAGTCGTACCTCGGGCCAGTTTACAAACATATGCATATGTTAAGGTACAACGCCATTTTCTTCAAGCATTCAACAGCAGCATTGAATAATACTCCATCAATTCACCACGCTGGGCTCTCGAGCGCCTCATGCATCCCTACCAACCATCGCGAAATCCTCGTATTATAAATCCAAATAAATATATCTTCTCGTTTTTAGATCACCTACTAACATCATTTTTTACTTCCGTGACCGCGTGCGCATCTCGTTACATTGATGCGCCCGTGATTCGAGTAGCGAAATAGTTCCTCCCATCTTTCTTGCCCAACTAGCCATACGAGTAGAGGCAAGAAAGTGACAACGCACACATGAGGTTCCCTGCGCGTGGTCCCGTTTGGTGGTCTCTGCGTCGGGTAACGATACTTATGTTCTATTCTACCATAGTAACTCTCAGGAACGCGGTTCGGCGAAAGGTTAAGCTACCTCGGTGAGGCTTTGCATTTACATCCTTATAAACCCCTTACTATGCCATAGGTCGGTATTCAATTCTTGCATAGAACTCTCCCACTTCAACGTATACCCACGCCAACTATCACTCACTAGGACCTCCAAAAATGCTGTTCTTCGCCTCCGCACTCCTTGCTCTTTCGTCGCTCGTTTCGGTTCGCGCAACTACTGGTGAAGGTGAATAATCCATCCTATGCCCCTCCTCTAATACAAGGCACAAGCTCACCACAATTTACTATCTAGCTACATATTATACCCCCGGTACGTTCTAAAGCTACTGGAACTTATGATAGCGCTCCGAACATGTTTCACGGACAGGACTTGGCGCATGCGGAGTATATAATACGGAAAGCGAGTTCGTGGTTGCTGTTTCCCACCTCATGTACGACACATTCCCGTAGGTCGCCGTTGTTCCTTATTATCGCTATTGCTGAATGCCTGTGTCATGGACAGTGGGGCGACCCCCAACCCAAATCTGTGATTAAAATTCCCATTGGCTGAACGAATTCATTGACTCACATGTATCCAAACTAGAAACCCAATCTGTGGAAGGAACATAAGGGCGACGTGTAAGTCAATTAAGTTTCGAGCTCAATCCGATGCCCTGAACCTAATATTGGACAAAGATCAAGGAATATCCATAGTAGTTAAAGTCGTTGACAAGTGCCCTGGCTGCGGGGGTTTAGGCGATCTTGACTTATCACCCGCTGCTTTCCAAGTTTTCGCACCAGAGGCTGTGGGGCGGCTGTTTGGCGTTGACTGGGATTGGACCGATAGCGCTCCCGGCCCTGTTCAAAAGCGAGAAGAGGCCGTAAAATCCAATGTCACTAATAGCACTCATAGGATGGTTCGTGTGCGTAATTCCCCTCATGCCGCCTAGGAACAGGTCGGAGAGGGTGGGTGTTCTAGGGAGACGTAGAAATATTGATAAGTAGAACTGCCACCTTTGAATCTTGATATTTTCGTATAGCTTCCCGGACTTAGACAACTTCGGAAAGGCCCCGTGGAGTTAACTTTGACCGTTGATCGAAAATGTGTATGTATGTTATGCGTCCGTCATTTGCAAGTGAGGACAAACGATGATCAACTTTCGGAATATGAGGTCCAAGGAGTGGTTCGTTAAACGGCCAACAGTGGTCATTGAACCCAGTATAATCTTATCTCAGCCTTTTCCAAACTCACCCAAGAAATGGTTGGGTTAATCCCATTTCAGAACCAGTTGGCTGTATGTAAATGAGGGACAGATCTAGAAGTGAACACAATCCGACGCTCACAAAATGATGCCAACGGAAACACCCGGGAAATTTTTAAAGACCGAGTTTGTCCCCTCAACGTGGAAACTGGTCTCCCCACCCGACCATCTTCATACGTTTCATGTGGACTGTTAGTTTGGGCTCAATCTTAGGTTTATGCATATATTTTGGTGAGTTGATAGAAGTTACGCTAACAAGGCTAATGAAGATGGTGACCGATGATGGGAGGTCAGTTCGCTTATCCACTTTTGAGCTTCGATTTGCTTGTTACAACAATCACCAACTCCGGTTGTGGGGAGGCAAATGAACATGAAGGTTCTGAAAAGGTGTGAAGATAAAAGAGCTGTTGAATCTTTCTAGAGGGGATTGACAGGGAGGAAATATCTTTTGCGTTGTACCTCCCCCGACACCGGTGTTCGACTTTCACCGCCCTTGCCCTGTATCGGTGAAATCAATTCTACATGCGAGGGTCAATTGGTCTAAACATCAATGACCGGATTTCGAGACTGATCTTTTGTCTACGCTACCGGACCCGTTTTCCTTTTTCGTGATAAAACAATGCCGTAATAGGCTTACGAGCAGGTGGGTTTCCAAGCAGGACCACGCGGCACCTCATTCTTCTGCTTTACAGTACAAAACATATAACATGCGGGCCGAAAACTCAACGTCAATAACATCACTTATCTACTCATCATTTTCTGAGCCGACCCACCCGGGATCGGGATTAGGTCGATAGCGGGCTGTTGTAACGCGCCCTCGAGACTTGTACATGGTGCCTGGATTTAGCTGCCTGAATAAGAAATGACTGAGGTGGGCTTGTTACTACTTCCTGGGGCGTAAATGTGGACCCAGGGGGTTAACGTACTGAAAAGTTCTATCAGAGGCCAACTATAGAACTTAAGCACATGAAGTATTTGCCTGTCTGTATTTGGGAACATCCGCACACCTCGTACTGCAATCTCACAGTGTGAGGTCCTCCCCAACAAATACGCAATACTACTGCTAGTCATCAGCTGTATGTCCGAACTCGTGGTAGGTTAGTCAAGGCACTAGAGATGTTGATTTAGTTGTGAATTACATACTTTTGGACTTGGTTGACGAAAGAGGTAGGACCAGGAGACTGTAATTCTACAAGCACACCTAGTTATGAACCAACCTTCTTCGATGACAGTAATTTGGTTGGGCCCACAGCTAGGTAGGTGCCTACGAGAGACAGGTGCCACCTTCAAACGTTCCGCGCAGTCCTGAATACACATACTCACAACCCTCGTGTATCGGGCCGTTATGCTGGAACCTTAACATATCATATTCCTACGATCATCGCAGTCCCATACGAGACCATCGTTGGTCATTGTGCGCTTTTGTTGGCCCACACAAGCACGGCATCAATAGGTTGTTCGGCCCATTTGTACATCCCAGCTACCAATTACACTGATATGCGCCCCTCTCCGAACGGCAACATATTTGTCATTTTCCAATGGTACTCACGTTGAGGGATCACAATAACGGCAACGAATATGAGATCCCTGGCGCCCGCAACTGACATTCCTCACTCCGGTTCCCCATACATAGTTTGATAATATCCCAACAACACAACACAATTCGGTGAGTGTTTGAACTACCTTGGTGACATAATGCATAATCTGTTGCCTATATAAACCTTCAAATTGTACTAAGTATCTCGTCAGTGTGCCATCCAATTCAATACCTCTTCAGTCAATTGGAGCCCCGTACTTCTTGTGCTGAATCACTGGTTATCACTTCCTACACACTAAACACCATGAAGTTCTTCGTACCTGCACTCCTTGCTCTCTCGTCGCTCGCTTCCGTTCAGGCCTTTACTGGTGACGGTAATAAATCCTTCTTGATCAACAGTACAGGATCCAAACTGACTGAGACAAACATCCTGTCTAGGCACATGGTTTACTCCTGGTACGTCTACTGGGGTGCCGCTGAGTTGATTTAGGGCGGCACACTGACTATATATTTTGACCAGGTCTTGGCGCATGTGGACGATTCAACACAGAAAATGATTTCATTGTTGCCCTGGGTCATGGCAGTTTTGACTTTCCGTACGTTCCTTTGTGGTTCATCAATACAACAATTTAACACTTGCATCACAACCCAGCGGAGCCCCTACCAACCCAAATAAGTGAATATTTCTGGCTAGATAATTGTTTTTGATGACTCAATTGATCTTTGAACTAGCAACCCCCTTTGTGGAAGAAATATAAGGGCAACATGTAAGTCAAATAATCGAGTTATTGATACTCAAAATGCTTACATGATGTACAAAAGACCAGGGAAGATCTGTAGTGGTCACACTTGTTGATAGATGTGCCGGCTGCGCAGGTGCAGACGATCTTGATTTTTCTCCCGCCGCGTTCAGCGTCCTCGCTCCTCTGTCTGTAGGGAGGCTGTTCGGTGTTCAGTGGGACTATATTTAGTCTCATTAGTGCCGCCGGTCCGGCCTAGACATCGCAAGAATTTTAGAAGATGGGAAAACCCCATTCACCCAAGGATCGAAGGAATAGATTTTAAGAAATTTTGTAAGGCTGCGTATATAGAAACCATTGATTGGGATGCTTGTGTATTTTCCGGTTAGCTTTGTAACAGTTGCTTTGTTGTCGATGCATACTGCTTACCTTGAAATAAATGTGATATTTGGATAGAAACGAGTATGGATTGGAATTATCACGACAGGGAGGTGAGAGCTTAAAGAGATGTGTGAGATAATCAGATAGAAGTCGTTGGGTGGTATTTGCCATCACAGATATTTCTGTTTATCAGGTAGAAATCAAACTACACTCCCTGCCTCACTTAAGTTTGAACTTCCCCTTTGATGGAAACCTTGATCTGTGAACTTAGCAGCCCCCATCTCCATCATGAAAACGAGTTGGCGCCCTACCCTGAGAATCTACGAAGGAAAGTGATAATCGTTTTCGTACAAGGGCAACCAGCGCATCTATATGAGTCGTTGCCGTACATTTGAAAACCCTATTGTAGAGGTTTCTCAATCACATAAACTCCAAAGACTCAACTGTTCGGACGGTCATCTCACCGCATAGATTTATTTAGATTATTGGGGATCCCGGAGGCGCCTACTCATGAGCCCTAACTCTTTGAACTTCTTGAAATCATGCCACTCCCCGATTGTGGATGGTATCATGCATGCATCCCTTTACGTATTATCGTGATTTAGAATCAGTGGCGCCGCCACTATTTCGAGATGCTTTTCCAAGGTGTTTTGTGTGTCCCCACAATTCTATAATGGAATCCCTCGGCACTGTCTTCAGGTATAACCCTTGGAAAACCCCGTTCTCTTTAGATCTGGTCGTAAATTTTTGGAATATTAAAAAATGACCCGCTTGCAAACCACGGACCAGGGCACAGTGTTGAGGTTGCACTTAGTCTTTACACGACATTCCTCCTCTGCTTTTTTACATCCTTGCGGTTATGGTACTTGCTATATTATATGAAAAGGTTTAATATACTTATAGCATAGGTGTTATCTGTTTAATCTGCTGACCTTAATTTAATTCATACTCATCTTGATGTTCGATATACTTTTCTTCATTCGAGTCGGTTCCCACTAATGGACCCTTTTTTGTTCGATTCCTGTCTCCACTTCCACGTTTCACGCTTTCCAAATACTCATTCTCGGCCATGTACCGTATCAATATTTGGGTAAAGTAGCTAGTTTAACAAGTTTATATTTTTGGATTGGTAGATGCACTAACCCTTTTGTTCTGCGCTTCCGACACGTCGTTTCCTGGTCTAGAATAGGTATACCGCCTCAATTGCTTTCCCGTTAGGAGAATCAAAACCTGCGGTCATGGCGGCATGCTACTTCCTGTGATATTGCAACAACAACTCAATAAAAATAGTATTGAAACATTACCTGCTAACCTGGGAGCCTAACTCGTCAAAGACCATGCTGAGCCTTGAGGATGGGGACAAATTGTGCAGGAATATTTCTTCAAGTTAGATCATAAAAACACAATACTGTAGAAGCATTGACCCCACCCAACTAGGCGTGAGCCTAGAGAGTTGATGTATCGCAATCTTCCGTCGAAAGCTCGACGATACGACCTAAATTGTACGGTAGTATTGATCATCAATATGACGATGCTCCCGGAGTTGAGAATCATACTAAGCATTCGTCTTCTTCAGGCCTGTGAGCATACTTGGTTGGTTATATCCTAGTAACTTTTCGGAATACGGTACGATAAACCACTTTGATGACAAAAGGCGTCGACCCGTCGACTATATAACCCCCGCGGTTTGTTGAGTTACTCGTCAGTTCCCAACCTGATTCCATACCCGCCATACCAAGCTTTATTGAAATCACTTACAATGCTCTTCCTCGCATCAGCCATCCTTGCCTTTTCGTCTCTCAGTGTCGCTCGTGCGTATACCGGTGAAGGTAAGCAATTACATTCGATACACAATATTCGAACTTACTGAGAAAAAAATACTCAGTCACACATTACACTCCTGGTACGTCTTCAAAAAACTGGACCCTCTGATCAGTTTAAATTGGAGTACTCACTCTTTGAGACAGCCGTCGGCGCGTGTGGAATAGCCAACACAGAAAATGAATATGTTGCTGCCATCTCTTACCTGACCTTTGATGCATATCCGTGCGTTCACTTCCTTAAATACAACCACTGCTAATGCTTATATCTCCAACACAATCAGCGGAGCGAATCCCGCAAACCCAAATACGTGATTATCCCACTTTCGACGAATGTTCTTGTTTTATTCATTTTTTCTTGCTTGATGATAGGAACCCTATTTGTGGGAAGAATATAAAGGCTACATGTAAGTAAACCCAAGACCTGATTGGTAGTATTTAGCAGACTAAACCTCGCTCATTAAAGTTGAAGGAAAATCTGTGGTAGTAAAGATTGTTGACAGATGTGCAGGATGTCTTGGTGCAGGAAACGTCGACATGTCCCCCATCGCATTCCAAGTTCTCGCGCCACTTGACAGGGGTCGGCTCCCCGGAGTTCAATGGGACTGGACTGACAGTGCCCCCGGTCCTGCTGTGCTTGGAGAAAGTATCCTAAAGGCCGACGATCGCTTGGCCTAGGGAGTATGGTAATAGAACTACGTAGAGGAGAGACAGAATATTGCTTGAAAGGAGAGATTTTTGAAATTCATGTGCACCTCTTGTATAATTAGACGTTGCGGTCCGTATGTCGACCGTTACAAAGTTTGATTTTGTGTACCCTACATGTGGCACGCCTGTCTGGGAAATTTCTAGAGCTATCGCGGTATGTGTCCAAGGTTGCTGAATTGAAATTTTGCTCCTCATTAATCATCCTATTATAACAGAGCTTTGGAAACTTACCATATAGTCAGCCCATTCGCAAAAATAATCCCGTGTTCCAAGGTCAAATTTTATTAGGACGTTATAGCTTATCAGTGGAGTAATGTGATAGTAAGAAGAGCACCTAAATTTCAAGGACAAAGGCTAGTGGAAGTTTGCTCTGGCAAAGTGCAGGGTTGGTTGTGATTGAGGCGTCAGGACATTGAGATGGCAAGAGTATACGTTAGAGAGGACCATTCCCACGTGATACGCCCGCCAACCATAAATTAAAACAATTAATGTCAACCCGCCCTCCTTAAACCTTTTCCTTCCTTATCGTTTACGTTCCCTACAATTGCAAAGTTTCCCCCATTTCCCTCATCGCTATCATAATATAGCATCCTACAAAATACAACAGGGATCGCACGGAATTTAAATAATGCCGAACCAGTCAACTTGCGGCCTACTGTAATCAAACCTCACCTCCGCCTGGAATTACCGTACGGAGAAGTGAAAGGAGAAGAGCCGAGGGAGTTTGTTGACAGGTTCAACCAATCCTTATCCTACTTTGGTCACAGAAAACTGATTTTCCTTCCAGTACAACCACCTTGTACTCCTTCCTCGTTTCCCGTATATCAATATCCTCTTTTCGATACCCCCGGCCATCCTCTCACCTAGGCTCGCTATACCCAGTCTGATTTTACTGGTTCCCGAGTTCTTCATCCCACGGCATGACGCGTACTTCAAAAGCCTTGAGCTCGATATTTGCTGGCCCACACTCGCTCGGTTTATGGAATGACTCGGGTTTGAGGCTTCTAGGTATGGGTAGGTTGACTGACATATGCTATGGGCGCACAAACTGTCCGCGATGCATGAACGGCTTAACACAGAAAAGAGGACAAGGTGACATAACGAAGATGGTGGAGCGAGTATAGACAAGATAAAAGGACCAACTCAGATCACCAACAGTGATGAGTTTCATTCATTACGACAGAGTAGGAGACACAAATCCGGTACGAGGAAACCGACAACCAATGGACATTCGTGTACACACTCTGTAACAACACCTCCATTACATATCACAGACTATTTGAATCTAACTAGATGGGCTTAAATTTTGCAAGATGTTATGAACGCTTTGACACCTGAATACGATAAAGCTCGGGATTGTGACCGTCCGACCCACTAGGCCTAATCAATACTAGAACTTGCAAAAAGCTGGAAACAGGAAACTTAGGTGGTATCGATATCTTATCACCACGAATAATCCATTTAGAAATCATTACAATCACGAAGGAGTATCCAAGACCAACGAAGTGATTTAACCAGTCGGACCCCGACAGAGGTTGGTATCCCATTGTAGATGATCTGATAGGACCGCGAGACGAATTTAATTTACCTCTAGAAATCCCAGCGTATTCAGCTCACTTGGCTATATTCGAAGTAAAGGGTTGTTAATATACATTGTGATTGTAGCTGTTCCTTATGCAATACGTATAAATGGCAAGTGTTCATGACCGGCACCCAGAAACATGACCCCCATTTGCTTGCCTCGTACATTGTGATTCCATCCTAGATATGATTCATGTTATAGATGCTCCTATGCAACGATGCCATCAGCTTGTTTCCTTGCAGTGCATCGCCTCCGACATTTTGATGATTGAAGCTGATACCAGAATCTGAGCCGATCACATGCTGTCGCTACGGAGAAACAGTTAAAGTTATTAATCGAATATCGTCTTTCCAGACTTCTTACTACTAAGTTTAAGGGGTTGTATCGTTACGCAGTAATAGTAACCCCCGCTCCTGGCATGACCTCGAACATAGTTTTTCTGGCATGTCGAGCCTAGATTTCAAACCGATAGATATTGTTGTAAGATACGCAAAAGCATGGCACCTTCGATTTCGGGTAGTTATTAATTGTTAGTCCACCATTCTGGAGCTTTAAATCTCTCGGATGTTTCTACCGACCATAGCAAATAGATCTCAAAGCATATGTGCTATTTTTAAATCGCATCATCTTTCAATTCCCGTCCCAGTTGCACATCCCCAGATGTATTGGTCTATCCGTGATTTAAACAGTGTTCCATCTTTCTTGTTATGATGACCATACCAGGGGAAGTAAGAGAGTAGTAACACATACGCACGATCCCGTTTGATGACACCCGAGTCAGATATTGACATCTTGTTCTGTTGTACTGTGGTAACTCTCAGGAATGTGGCTCAGTAAGTGGTTGGGGTTACCTCGGCGAGTCGGGGCTCCGACCTTACACCTTTATAAACCTCTTGCTGTGGTATAGAACTGGTTAGTTCCCTCCCTATTTGATGCTCCCTCCTTAGTCTGAGACTATCCTTTGCTCCAACCCCAGCCACTTATAACTACTTCCTAGAATATTTCATACAATGTTGTTCTTTGCTTCTGCACTGTTTGCTTTGTCATCGCTCATTTCCGTTCGTGCACTTACTGGTGAAGGTAATCGATCCCCTCCCTTTCCTGATGAAAGCTACAAACTCATTGCAACCCGTTTAGTCACGTTCTATACCCCAGGTACGTTCCACAAGACCCAAATTTAACTCGAGAATATATTGTGATTATGATTCATGAATAGGACTCGGAGCCTGTGGAATATCCAGCACAGAAAGTGAGTTTGTGGCCGCCATTTCCCACCTTACCTTCGACACATTCCCGTATGTACCCATATCTTCTTTGGGATTTTCGACCGCTGACTGTAAACGTCATGATCAGTGGGGCGACACCCAACCCAAATTTGTAATTATCGTTTCACTAAGTAAACACGTTTATTAACTCATCTTGGCCCTTCTCTTAAAACCAGAAACCCAATTTGTGGAAAGAATTTGAAAGCAACATGTGAGTGGATCAGAATCCAGGCCCTGCGTTCAGAATGCTAACGCCGTGCCAAAGATCAAGGAAAATCGGTGGTGGTCAAAATCATTGACAAGTGTCCGGGCTGTGGGGGTGCAAACGATATTGATATGTCACCTGCTGCCTTCCAAGTTCTTGCACCAGAGGCCGTAGGGCGGCTAGTTGGTGTGGAATGGGATTTCACTGATAGCGCTCCTGGTCCTGCCCGGAAGCGAGAAGAGAGCGCAAGGTCAACTGTTATCAATAAAACCCATAGGATGATTCGTGTACGCAATTCCCCGCATGTAGCGTAGGACCGGCAAGGGGGCAAGGGGGAAGTGTGAAATGTTGTTCTATGGAGGTCGGGATTCTGGAAAATCCTGAAAAATAGAACTACCAATATTCACATATTTGACCATCTCATCAGAATCCTATTGTTTCTGCGAGACAATAATACGCACGATTCAAGGAAACAGAGATCCTTTTCCTGCTGGAAAGTATCATCGTGAATAGGGCAATGATTTTTTAGCTTGACTTTGCGAACCTTTTTCTTCGTTCGTCTCGACCGAGACCGAGACCGATATGATATTGTAATTATGTCAAAACTCCCTCAGACCCAGTTCAAGGATAGAAATCAAGAGATGGAGAACCGGCTTGTTGGATGCCCGCAAGTAAACAAAAAGACTTTGCGATCCAATTCGCACCGGGAACCTCGGGCGGGAGAAAGTTTTCCAGGTCTCGTAGCATCTCCTTGGAGTCCCTCTGGCCTCGACACAAGACTGGCTGTTCGTATTTCATGTTGACCGACAATCAACGGTGAACTAGCGAGTCAATACTCGTGTTCACTCATCCATATTGGAGTCGAAGGAGAATA
The DNA here is from genome assembly GCA_037014335.1 of Collybia sordida. Lineage (NCBI taxonomy): Eukaryota > Fungi > Basidiomycota > Agaricomycetes > Agaricales > Clitocybaceae > Collybia > Collybia sordida. The sequence continues at coordinate 830,669 of JAYKXK010000002.1, forward strand.
CGCAGTAAGTAGTAAAGGCTCTTGAGAGATGCACAGAGAAGTCAGAAGTTAGAACACCGTTTATTGTGTTGAGGCTCAGGGGTGCTGTTCCCACGTGACACGCCCGCCCACCTTTTTTCAATTTTACGAACAATTGTCGAAAACGCTCCATGCCATGCCATAAAGAATCCATCTCGATCCTCCTGATTCCTTACTTTTCCTTCCTGACCATCTATATTTTCTACATTTTCGAAATTATCCCGCCCCCCTACACCTATACAATAAAATACAACAGAGATCGCAGGGACGCTAAATAATGCTGGGCTAGGGAAAAAATCAGATGATTGTGAACAGTGAATCAATCAATGGATCGCGCAATACCTGCTTGAATATATTTTTTAAGTATGGACTATTCTTTTTACATTTCTTCCTTTGGGATAGTTCGTGCTAGCACTAGTCTTGAATTTACATCATAACTTGACCATACGCTTCAAAAATAAACTCTTACTTCCATCCCACGTTTTGGATTCCCTGAATTCTCATTCTCGGCTGTGTGCCGCACCGGCACTTGGCTGAGGTCGTTGACCTCGTAAGTGATAATTTTGGATTGATGGAAGAGCTAAGTTTCCTTGCTCTAAACTTCTGGCTTAGGTCAATACCTTTCCTAGAATGGATGTGCTGCTTTAAAGGACCTTGCGGTTTGGAGAATCAGAACTTGCGATTATGATCGGCCACTCCATCTTGTAGTATTGCAGTAGCGAATTAGATTAAACAATAGTAATAGAGACCTTGGCTCCTCCACCTAGTTCAGCAGTTTGTCTCGTCGGGGACTGGCAAGCTGACAACAAAAAAAAAACTTACATGCAATTAATCGAGAGTTTCTTCGGGTTGAGTAAGAAAATTGCAGGTACTCAGCGATGTGCGGGTAAAAAATTGATGTACTATAGCCCCTCGTTGAGAACGTAATTGTATGAACCAAATTACACCAGAACGCTGATGATCAAATATACCAATGCTTTCTGGTCGAGAATTAGACCAAACCTTCCGGTACGTATCCGTGTGTTTAGTCTTCCACCATACCGGTGAGGATGGGCATTTAGCCATACCTTAATAATTTATCGGAATACGGTGCGATATACCATATTGGCGGTAGTAGGCATTGATTGAATGCTATAAAGCCTTGGAATATGTAAAGTTTCTCTTCAGTTTGGGATTCAATCCAGTACTATTACCAAAGCATCGCTTACAATGTTCTTCCTCGCGTCTACCATCCTCGCCCTTTCGTCTCTTCTCTCCGTTCGTGCATACACTGGTGAAGGTGAATTACATTTGAGTTCCCGAGTGACAGTATTCAAACTTACCATTAAACACCATTTAGTAACTTATTATGCTCCTGGTGCGTCTTCGTGAACTTTTAATCTCAGCCTACTTGAAGTAAGAGCACTCATGACTGAGAGCAGGCCTCGGAGCATGTGGAATGCTTCATTCAGAGAATGACTACATCGCTGCCATCTCGTACCTTACTTTTGATACTTACCCGTACGTCGTTCATCTAGTCAGGCTGATATTGTCACTCAATGCCTGTACAACTTTGGTCGCTAATTAGTGGCGCGACTTCAAACCCGAACCTGTGACTATCCCCCCGATATGCTAGCTTCCTTATTTATTGATCATTTCTCCCCTAAATTAGGAACCCTATTTGCGGAAAGAACATAAAGGCTACCTGTAAGTAAACTCACCTTTAGATCGACCATACTGGGGAAGCTGATGTTTTCCGTTGAAGTCGAAGGAAAATCTGTCGTAGTGAAAATTGTCGATAGATGCGCCGATTGTTATAGCGCAGGGAACGTCGACATGTCGCCCATTGCATTCCAAGTTCTCGCTCCCCTTGCTAGGGGTAGGCTCTTCGGAGTTCAGTGGGATTGGACTGACAGTGCCCCCGGCCCTGCCCTGCTTGTAGAAGGTGCCGGATTGGAAGTCGGGGCTGATGTGGCCTAGAGCAAGCAGTAAGAGAATTAAAGGAGGGAAAGACTATCATTGTGAAAGGGGTAAATTGAGTTTCCAATAATCCTATGCGTTTTCCAGTATATTTAGAAGTTGTGATCTATATGCCGACCGTTATAAAGTTTGATTTTGTTTATTGGGGACACCTATCAGGAAAGGTCTTCGAAAAAAATTCTTGGATGTTACAACTTGTAATACTTGGGTGGATAACGGGGCACATTTGTAGGAAACTGATTCGAGCAAAATCATATGATACTGTGTCAAATCAGTACATGGCAGGTTAGATGGGGCATCAGAGCTTGGTTCCCGACAACCACCGGTTTACCAATTCCAAAGCTTCCTTCGGTTTGTCGTAGGGAACCTATCGAAAGCTCATGATTAATTGTTGGTAATATCAAGTTCGAAGTTTTACCATATGACCAGCTCCCTCGATAGTCGCGAAAGTCAAGCCCCTTGCGCTCCTCACCCTACCGACTCGTTTACCATTTACCTTCCAATCCTCCAGCGCCTGTGCACGGAATGTCTCTCGGCCACTCCATTCCAAGGCCAGCGTCCAGCGTTCATTTCCCACCCAGTTGCAGATCCAATCATACGTTCCAACATAGATAAGAACTTTAATGCCGCGGTCGAGTAGGGCAGCGACGTGGTAATGGCTAGAATGATGTTCGTCCATTGCAAGAGTGAACGCCAGTGACACCTTGTTCGAGCAAGATGAGAAGTTGGCTTTGATTGCGGGGTCCACCCCTAAGAGACTGCGGACATCAGGACGACTGAGATAGGCCGAGATTTCTCTGCCGGGCAGGAGTCTAATTAGCCAAACTGACACGATTTGCATGAAATAATTTTTACTTAGTAACGGGATAGCAAAGTGTATCTTGAAGCTCCCCTGAGCAATCTTTACTTATATCGTAAGGGTTTAAGCCTGGGAAAGAATGAAGATAGGATCGCAGATGCGTAGGCAACACAAACCTGTGTTGGCAAACGGCAGGCCAAGCTCAGATTCACAAAAATTCATTGCAGCGTTACAATTGATACTGTCGTATTGGTCGATACACGATTTTTTCATCCATTTCTCGCAGCGGGGAAGCTACAAGGCTTTTAGTCCTGATTGCCAATAGATTAGTAGGAAATACAATTACCGCATACTTCATTCGAACACAAGACCTAAATCGTAAATTTGTAAGAAGATTTTACATCAAAGGTTTGTTTGAAGCTTACGCAATGTCTAGAACAGGTGGCACCGAGGCAGGAGTGCATTGCATATCAAAATACGATGGAATCGCCGTTGCAATATCGGTATATCCATTGCCTGAAACCACCAAGTTATGTTAGGTTTTATTGTTGGGCTGAGGACACAAACCAATCAAAACGGATACAAGATTGATGGGTTCTACTCCTGCTTTCACCAATTTTGCATTTTGGTCGTAAACTTCGGATGCAAATAGTGGTATATACCGCCCCTAAATTATCATACAGTTATGCTTGACTCATTACAATGGGACGCTTGAAAACAACTTACTCCGTATGACTCACCCGCCATATGGAACGGGCGGCCCGAAAATTGTTTGAAGTGGGTGAAGAAAATAGCAACAAAGGCAGCCGCATCTTTGGCAGCTTCCTCACTAGTGCCCTATACAAGTGCGGATAAAAATCGTAGAATAGGAAAATTCAATTACATTTTATTTACCACGAATTCACCGTAGTCAGCATAGGAGAACCCAACGCCGATGGGTTGATCGATGAAGAATATATTCGCGTTTGAGTTCCACGATTCAGGGTGGTATTTGGTCCCATTAGCATCTGATACTCTGCAAGGGCCTTTGGTAGCAGTGAGATGCTTAACCCCCTCCCGAACAGAGGAATATACCTAGTTCCATGAAAAGACCAAGCGAAGAAGAACATCCTGGGCCTGTCCTCGGGGGTTTGCAACGTGATCAAATTTTTATTATAGTTATTAGCGCACCTCCATTCGTCCAGAATATGACGTCGTCCGTGGCGGGGTCGTTCCTACTTTCAAAGAAGTAGAAAAATAGATGGCGTGCTTCAATATCAATGTATCCTGTGTATGATCTATTTTGATATAGGTGAAATTGACAATTAAATAACGGAGAAATCTGACCCGACCGCTCCATCGCAGAAAGTCGACTTCTTAATTCGCACGTTGTAATTGGGAAATAAGGGATGCATCATGTGGGAGAATTCATTCTCCGAGAGAGACGAAAAATCTCCAAGAGGGGAGAAGGGGTCCCTGTATTGGCCTGAATTCATAGGAACCGTATAAGCTGTAGTCTTCCCTCCGGGAATCCCAATGGCTGAAAGAAGTTCCTCATTGTAAAGTCGTTCCTGAGAAGCATAGGCGCTTCCAGCGGTGGATAGGAGCACTAATATCTGAGGAATTCGTAGTTTAACCATCCTATAGAGTGTTACTGAGTGGCTTTAGAATTCACCCACGAGTTATCGGTAAAAGGTCGAATGTTTGAAATGGTGGGAAAACTCTCGCGTCCGTCTAGCCCTCCTCAACGTTCAACCGACAACAACGTCCTCATGGCGTCGTGTTTAGTTTGAATATTGAAACCAAACAAACTATTTTTGACGCAAGGGAAAACAGAATCCTTACGTAATCGTAATTTTGCCTTGCCTGGATCGAACCAAGCCATGGCATAAATGCTTCAAATGATCCTCCTTTTTCCCTGGCAGGGTTCTTTCCCTCTACGCCTTGCCCACGATCCTCGTTGATTTATAGGGGAGCATTCTCTTTCCTAGCATCTCTGGCTAACGATGCACCCATGTCTCCAGATCAACGAAATTCTCACAAACATTTTTGAATCTACGCGCGAACTCGAAGTCAGAGATTATGATCATCCCCGTTTCCCGCTGTGGCCGGCAAAGGGCTCCAGGAATCTCACTGCGCTGGCGAGGGCTTGCAAGACATTTTCAGAACCTGCTTTAGATCTCCTTTGGGAGTTCCAGCCCTCTTTGGCACCGTTGGTCAGGTGTTTCCCTAGGGATGTATTGGCGGTAAAATTTCGCAATATTAAATTCTTCGCCGGACACGACGAGTTGGTCAGTAAACCCACTCACTTGTCAACGTTGGTCACTTGTTAATATTTTGATGCAGGTTATCACGCGGGATCTCTTGTCAAAAGACTGGGAAAGGGTGAACTATTACGCAAGAAGAATCAAAGCGATAGGATGTTGTCAACAACGACACTTCAGGTGGAGCAGCCTGAGTTTCAACGCTCTCGCTACTATCCAGTCGTGCAAACTTACTCCAGGCCCCATTTTACCCAACCTCCTGCATTTTAGCGCCTGCTTATCCGATTTTCTCGATACACCTGTATACCCCTCCCTTGTGGTTGGAGACCGTCTGAAAACGGTGAATGTAGTCGCACTGGATTCCCATCAGACAAAGTTCATCGACAATGATTTGCTCGCTGCTAATTTGGCGTCTATTTTTGGGCCAATTTCACCTTCGATCTCCTCCTGTTCCATGTTATTGCCCACAGGATACGCATGGGGAGTTTTTCCGTCGCCAATTCTTACCCAGCTCTACTGTGGCTTCACCTTCATGCAAACGTTCGACCTACAAGGAGCACATACTTCTTGCGAAACTCTTCTTACATTATCGGCTTTGCCGTATCTGAAAAATCTCAAGATAGTTACGAGTGGCACGCAAATGCAAAAATTTAACTCAGTCACTAGATCTGATTCCATCTTCTCGAGTCTGGAAGAACTCTGGATACAAACAGACGCACTGGTTCACATACAGGAGTTTTTTGAGTACTTCAAGATCGGTACACTCCGTACTTTTCAGGTATCCGAGGCATTCAATCACATGTATGTTTGGGATATCGATTCGTTTGTGAACACTTTTCAGAGAAAACAGGGTACTCCCCATCTCAAGGACTTTGGTATTTTTGCGCAGCCCTATTGGGGCCCACCACCTACTGGGACTCCACAAATTACTAATCACACTCTCACACCATTGTTATCATCTGCCAATATGATGACCCTCACAGTGGACATTGGAGTTGTCATGATTGACAACGAAATGCTGAAGAAAATGGGGGATGCTTGGCCTCACTTGCGATCTCTGGATCTTAGTGACCGTTCTACTGGTACCATTCCTCAAGTCACACTCTCCGGTCTTATACCTCTCGTTTCGAGTTGTCGTGATCTCAGATCATTGAATATCAGGCTCAATGTATTGAACGATGGACAACCAACTCTATCAATGATGGAACACCTGAACCCTGGGAACGCGCTCGAACTTTTCAACGTCTGCACTTCACCCGTGGAAAATATCGACGCTGTGGTTGACACAACCCAAAAACTCTTTCCAAGACTGAAAGTTGTCCTTCAAGGATGGATCTACTTGGCTCCTGGTACCCCGATTGTGGTGGGACGAGAACCCGTTGGGATAGAGGATGAATATTATCAACGTTGGGAGAAAATTAGCGAGATTTTCTATAACCAAGCGATCGTAAATTAATATTGCACGTAAATCTGTATTATCCTATTTACTATACATGTACTCGTATCTTGTTGCATTAAAACCAATCAAATTGCTTGAATGAAAGTAGATTAGATTGAGGAGAGCCAGAAAATCCTCGATCATAAACGCACCATAAAGGAAATTTGATTTGCCGGATTTTGACCAGCTCCGAACGTTGCACTGTTGTTGCGGGTGTCTTCAGACGCATGCTGGGCGTATACTGAGTTTTGAAAACCAGTGACGCATTGGAGGTGCAGAGAAATATTTCACGAGACATGATTCCTGGGACTAAACCACTTTCTGCAGTTTCCCCACCGGATAATACGTGGCAGCACGCGTCACAGCACGGGGTTCGTCGACGTTAGCGACTTAGTGGATTCCTCTTTACCACCACTCTCCCCTTAACACGGGAGCTCCATACTAAAAGGGTACCATGGCCTCAAACACCACGATACGTAAACGGAAAAGCGAGGGAGAGGCGGTGGAATCGAATGGTTCGGGAAGCGCACCGGTTAAGGTTGGACGACTGCCCACCTACATTATTTTACTTTCTAACGCGAATAATCTAGAAAGGACATCCTCCCTCAGGGCTCCCTAAGAATGCTATCGTACTGAGCCTAGTTTGTGCGGGTGTCATGCTCCTCTTGGTACAAGTGTGTTTCTCGTTCCTCCACTCCTTGCTTCCACCTGAGGGACTAAATTACCCAACGACAGAAGTTCGAGCTTCTTGCAAAGCAAAAATATGTGGAGGAAGAAAGCCAACCATTACAAAAAATGACATTCAGTGTGGATGTTGAGAAACGCGATGCGGTTGTGGCAGCTTTCAAGGTGCGTACCCCCAACCATAATATCTACGGGCTCATGACCTATATCTTTCTTAGCATGCATGGTTAGCATATGGTACGCGCCCGTCAATATATGTTGATTTCTTTCCGCGTGTAAATCCCTCAATTCAGAAAGAGACGCGATGGGTGACGACGAGTACCACCCTATAAGTGGGAAAGGGACAAACTTGACAAAATCGGGAGGAATTGGATACACAGTTATCGACTCAATTGATACCATGCAGATCATGGGTCTCGAGGAAGAGTATGCTAGAGCCCGAGACTGGGTGGCCGAAAAACTGTCGTTCGACCGGGACGCTAACTTCAATACTTTTGAGGTATCATCTACCTTAGTTCTTGTGATCTTCTTTAACACCTACATAGACTACTATTCGCGTCCTCGGGGGCCTCCTTTCAGCATATCATCTTTCCTCAGGTGATTCCCTATACCTCGAAAAGGCTACTGAGCTCGCGGATCGCATGCTTCCTGTCTTTGATACGCCATCCGGACTTCCAATGCCCAATGTGAACTTAGCTCAGCGGAAAGGTGTCGAAGACTCGAACTCTCCTAATGTTATCAGCACGGCCGAAGCAGCCACCCTGCAGCTGGAATTCCGGTATCTCTCATATCTAACTGATAATGAGGAATATTGGGAAAAAGTGGAAGCGGTATGTCCCTGAATACATATGTAGTTCCTCGCACTGACTCGTGTATTGCAGGTGATGAAAATGATCAGAGCTGCCAAATTGCCTTCAGCTCTAGTCCCCATATACATGGGGTCCGTGGTTTATTCTATATCATCCTTCACAATACAAACCAAACTTCAGTTCAAAGAGTGGCCAGTTTCTCCTTTCTGAAATACGCCTCGGATCGCGCGGGGACTCGTACTACGAATATCTATTGTAAGTGTTCCCTTCGTCATGTCGAACCGAGGCTCAATTTCCGTGATAGAAAACAATATCTCCAAACTGTAAGCTAGTATTTCAATTTTTCCAATAATTCTATCTCACGTCGCCTAGAATCTCACAGAACCGACTTATCGCGAGGTATGTGATTTCTTTCAGTAACTTCGAGTATATGACTAAATTTATCAGATGTACGAAGACGCAATGAACGGTATCTCCGAGAATCTGGTCCAGAAAAGTGTGCGGAGAGAATTGACATACACCGCCGAGCTCGTTCCACGACGGATGGAGTCTGGGCAGATGTTCGTTTATCGGAGAACTTTTCAAATTACATTACTCTAACCACATCTAACAGCGGATGGCATTTAGTTCCCAAACAAGACCATCTGGTATGCTTTTTGGGTGGCTCATTGATGTTAGGGGCCACCACTGCGGGAGCACTTGGAGATACCGTATCAATACCACCAGCAGAAGATGAGTTATCCGAAATCGGAGAACGAGATTGGCAAACTGGCTCAGAGTTGCTCGAAACTTGTATCGATACATACAAGGGTACTGCAACGTGCGTTCTTCATCTATATTTAATATTGCATGCATAGATGACAATGCGTGTAGCGGGTTATCACCAGAAATCGTGCACTTCCGCACCTCTGAGGATGGGCTGGGACCCGTTCGAAGCGACTGGTATATCAGAGGCACAGGGTAATGCTCTCACCTGCGTAATACGTTCTCTTAAAACTGAAGATATCACATTAGAGACACGGAGTCGCCACCATATGATGCGCGATACATTCTCAGGTAGGTTATCACATACCAGAGACAAAACACCGCTTGTATTCTGATTATGGCATTGGGTAGACCTGAGACAGTAGAATCACTGTTTATTGCTTTCCGCCTCACTGGTGATGTCCGCTACCGAGAAATTGGCTGGGAGATCTTCCAGTCTATCAACAAATATTGCCGCGTGGAGACAGGAGGGTTCGCTAGTATAATGAACGTCCACGACAAGGACAGCAAACTCGAGGACAGGATGGAAACATTCATGATGGTTCGTCCATAAACCCCTTTTTCATCAAACTACGTTAACATTACACGTCCTGAATAGGGCGAAACACTGAAGTACTTGTACTTGCTATTCTCCGATGCAAGTGTTTTACCCTTGAATGGTATGTGCCAAACCTCCCTCGCAGATGGCCGCAATTGAATAAACTATCTTTTCTTTGCAGAATATGTCTTCAATACAGAGGTAAACTACGGTTGAGATACTGATTTTGGAATCAGGCTGACATATATCTAGGCTCATCCACTGCCAATATTCACTCCAACCACTAGAACTGGGTTCTCATGATGATCCACATATGTATTATATTTAAATCAAAAATCAAACTACCACCCACCCACACCCTTTCATTAATTAAATCACATATGGAGAGCAGATGAGTGATAAGTGATTAATTGTCCACCCCCACTCCGTGGATCGCTCGTTTTGGATTGTGTTATCTGGCATTTTGCTCATAGGAAGCTTCGTCTACAAATCCTTCATCCACCCGCTTTACATGTATAATTCCCGACTCCAGATGCGGTTGCTTAGTATTCCTTCACTGTGCCATGAAGGATCCTATTCGCAAACGCCTTCCACGCGTCGCTTGCACATGGATGTTTCCCTGTCAATTTACGTCAGTGATATGGAAAACCAACCGAATTGGGCACATTGCGCTTGAGTTTTTCATGGTTCAGTGTCAACAACTTCCACACCAATGGATCCTGCATATGCAAAAGATCCAAAAGTAAATTAGCAGTCTTTTTTGGACTCAGGAGACTTTCTAATTAAAACAATTAAGGTCTCCCGAACCGAACCGCCAAATAGCAAGCTTACGGATACTGTTACTACTGTATCACCACCCGGGATGAACGTGCTTGCCACGTGATTGCCCATTCTACGTCCACAGTCCACTGAGCCACGATGCACTGGCTCAACAGGCTACTAGTCAGAATGCATCCAACTCATACGTATTCTTTTCCCTTTACACATGGAATAATGTCTCCTTCTGGTGACCACGGACCCCTACGAGCCCGCATATAAAAATATACTGTAATACAAGTTGCGACTCGGGAGTTGAACGACACAAGAACGCGATTATAAATATATGGCCAAATGTCCATTCGCACCAACCGTTCCGGTACCTTTTAAGAATCGTTCAATGGGGTTTCCTCGATATTATCCACGCGCTCGCTTATACAACCATATCATATGTTTGGAAAGGGAATCGCTAATCCCAAATCCATGATTCCGTCACCGTTGAGGGTGCCACGGACGGTGATCGCGTTAATCCTGGTGTTTTGTGGCCTGTGAAGTTATCATCGAGGGATATGCTCAATACATGTAGCTTGATCGCATATGCATCATCCAGACAAAATGAAAAATAGGTGCCAACAAAATTAAGAAAAAGCTGGTATCTACAGGGATTGTTCTATATGTTTGGCGTTGCCAGGAGAGATTAGGGTCTTCGTAGAAGAGGGTAACATAACATCCTGGGTTCACCGACCTTTCTCAAGAAACATTGCTCCGACCCGATGTCCAGTACATCTTTAAGTTAATGAATGGCGGAATTGTCGCCCTTCTCGAGGTTCGTAAGGGGTACGGTGTTTTACCACTGCGCCTCTGGATTCAATTCAGTCCAGTCGCTGGATCCGCTTTGCGCCCCAACCGAACCTTCACTGGATACAAGCACCATAAAATGGGGCGATGCACTATTTTCAAATATATTTCCTGAATCGGAATGCGCACCATCGACGTTATATAATGCCCCCAAAAGGATGGTAAGATGAGCGGAAAGCCCAATCTGGCGTTGGCCGCTATGCGAACGTCCACAAATTTGATGCAATCTTTAGTATCATAGGTTTTTTCGGTGTACAACTCGACCCCCAGTATACAACACAACCTGGGGCCTTGCTCAATCTTCTTCGATGATCGACGGAAAATGGAGATAGAGCCAGTTGGGTAGCTACATAACTATCGTCATCTAGCATTATACCCCGCCCACACCCAGACAAACACCTTCAAAGTCGGTCGTCATATATTCAGAAGTCATCTAAAATGTGTCAAATGCCTCCGCAGGTTCTCTCCAGTAGATGTAAATGGAGTGATGAAAACGAGGAGGAACTTCCTGGGTTTTGAATTCGATGCTATCTTCCCCCGAATTGATGACAACACCAACAAATAGGATCATTCTATCCTCAGGGGAGGACGACAGAATGCTGCTAGGTTTGGGATTTGGGAAGATAGCTTTATCTTCCATTATCGTTGTTGCGAGGTTTGGGTATCCTAAAGCCACATCAGTGGTGCTCCTCAACCATGAGGTGGGCAGGTGGGATATGGCTCGGTGGAGAGAGCAGGATGCGATCATCTTTGGGAAAGGCTAACAGCGTACAACCACCCCGATTCCATTGCGGGTCCCTTGTAAACCTAATTTTATTGATTGTTGTATCTTGATACCGAATTCGCCGTGGAAGATTTACTACTGTTAGACAAATAGGGTTACTGAACTCGATGACGTTTCATAGAGCGCCTCCATTGCAATTCTGAATCATAGTTAACTGAGCTGGAGTATGACAACCGATTATGCTACGTCTTGAGTGGTTTGAACGAACCTGTTGAGGCAACCTGAGAACTGGGGAGACCCTGGACTCCGGGTAGGAAGATCGCAGTTTGATATGACAGTGCAAATTCCACAGTCCACATTGCATAATGACGGCAAACGTAGTTGTGGGCGGACGGAGCTCATCCAGGTTTATTATTGGCGGATATAAACTAGTCTTCCTAGATTTCTTTGGGCAGCAAGCATAAGAGTTGGACAACGAAATTCGAGACGGGGCAAAAGATGAATAAGACGTTCAAGGGCGTCAAGAAAACTATAGAATTTCTATATTTCTTTTTTTTTGACGGTGGGCATCGATAGCGGGAGCTTGATCACTAGGTTGTGCGGTTGACTACCTGGTACGTAATTGCACGGTGGTTCCAAAGTAGCATATACCTCGTTCTTGGTTACGAGCAAAATAAACGAGACGCATCGAGAAGGTTGTTTAGGATCCCAGGGCCGGTTATACACCAAGTTTACTTGCAGGAGTTAAAGCTTGAAGAAAGGAAAGTGAGGCGCTCAGGCCCGAATCACTCTTCCAGAAAAAGGTGCAGTCGTTCACGTATTCCTTGAATCAACACTTACCTGATCAAACGGGAACCCGGAATACATAAGGAAAGGGCAAACTCGCCACATGGTTGCAACACATGTTCTGATCTTGGGTCATCCAATGCCTCCACCAAAGCTAGCTCTACTCATCCCCACTCGACCCTATCCTTGCCCGTCCAGCCTGAAACTCAATTCAATGTGTTGAGTTGTTGAAGCTCGCAGAAGTCTATATTCGATGCGAATTCGGACATGTTGGCCAGATGAAGAGTGATAAGATAGGATTTGGATCGTGGGCGACCGAAAACTACAACTAGTGGTTCAAAGAAGGTTAGGTCTGTACCCATTTGAAATACGCGGTATCCAAACACGAATGTAGGATATTAGCATTCAGGTTGTGTGTAACTATTAAAACCCCTCTTAGTACAACAAATCCACAAGAAAATAGAATGGTCGAGAACTACAAACAACGTATCGGGATCTAGTGCGTCGATATTAATTTGCTAATTGTACGTCTCGGCGGCGAGTTGTGGCGCTATTAGTGTTACAATTCTACTTGCAGCTCAGCTTTCAATATTCAGTTCCCGAAGGGACACGAATGTGTCATATGTTCCAAACCTTTTGGAAGAGGAGCTAATTGCAACTGGCTGCGGCGCTGCATCTCAAACCTTGCGATGGACGTCATACACGAATCCAGGATCATTACCAACGATACTCATTCCGGATCTTACACCCCCGGAGAATGTTCACTATTTACACAAAGTAAAGGAGTGATGCCGTTCAAGATCCATATCATTCTAATTGTATACCTGGTTCGCCGTTTTCATACTCAGATTGGACACAACTGGGACCGGCGGGGCAGCCTAATCACACAAGGGATTTTCCGATGTACGGCACTGTCTGTAAGTTTTTTAGCCCAAAATAACCTGGTGGGGCCATTGACAATGAAACAGGCCGAGACGCCGACCACGTTTTTCACATCTTTCAGTCGATAGTTATTCCCAGTTCCTATCATATATATTGGATAAACGCGAAACTATCGCACCCCTGCTACACCTCTTGCGTCGTGTTATCAAACAGAACACAAACCCTAATATCCCTGTAATCGCTCTCGCTTCTCTTTTTTGGGACATTTATTGAGCGGACTGAGACCTGGACTCGTTTTGAAGGAGTACATAGCTAACCAGAACGGCGGAGTTCAAATTTTTTGTGCCAATAGACCCTTCCATTGAGAATGAGTCTCCCGCCCCTTCATTCACGGGGGTTATCTAAACAATGTAAGTACGACCGTAAAGCTTCTGGCATTTGGTCTCGTTAAGGCTTATTCTAGGGTGAAGTAATCGAAATATTATTTGTGCTAACTGTCAGCGTAATGAACCTAAATCAGCATCAACAGTAACGATATGCTCTAGTAGGGGTTATTGCCGCGTCTCGAAACGACCAAGTTCAGATATTAGCAAACCCTTCCTCGGCTTCGCCTGGAGAGTTTCGGTATTTTCGGTTGATGGGTTATCGATCTGGCTCGTGTCTTGACTTGTGATGTTGAACATACAAATATGCATCTCAACATCTCAGCATTACCGCTTGGGGTGGGCTGGATCCGCCGGGCCGATGGATTGTGTGTTTGAAGCAAAATGATCCGGGTGGCGCAGTGTATTGTAACCCAGCCTCCTAGGAGTTTCTATAAATTCTTTTCTTGGACAGGACAGCTCAGGGGGTTCGGCGGTGGTGACAAGAATTTATGTTCGGAAATTCGTTTTTGGTGCCTTTCTAAAGGTATTTGTCAGTTCCACCTGTTCCACCCAAAGTAATTCAGAACGCTCCTGTGTCGATGGCTGTAGGGGGGAGATCGCGGAAACTCAGTCCGCACCGTCGAAAAACGGACAGAATTGGTCATCTGATCAACCATAGGTCTCACACCATTGAGTCCATCCTGAAGTTGAAGCCTGGGGGATCTGCGCAGGTGCATACCGCAACCCTTATTTCGGGAGCCAACAAGAGACCGTCCCCCCTTGGCAGATCACGGCCGTGAAAATAGGATTACACCCCAAAGCTATACATACAACCTGCCAATTCAATTTTTCAGAGAATGTCGGGTCATATGGGTGGGAATCCTCGGCTAGGGTGGCCCGGGATATGTTTTTGTCCAGTTTGACAGACGATGACATGAGATTCAGATTACAATGAGGCATGACGTCCTCTTACATATGTAATAATGTATGCACATGCGTATCGCATTCATGATATCACACGGAACAAACGCCCGTAGTTGGCGATTCTTGGCCTAAGAATGTGCAGGCTTGGTTGCTGGGATAGGAAACGATAGGAAGTAACAAAATTTTTAGGGTTTGGAGTAAGTGTGGGTGCATTAGTTGCCGAAGGGGAAAATGATTTCTCCCCTCTGTTGTCGTTTGCTTCAAGCCGTCAGACGTAATGGCAACATTAGACCTCACTTGTCATCGGATGGCGTGGAGTTATGAAAGGAAGATATCACCAAGAAGCATCCCGAATCTACATCCATGTATCACATATCGAAGGATGAACGTTTTCAAATCAACAAAAATTTTCCGCGGGGGATGGTTGCCAAGCTGTCGAATGGATTTTGAGCAGCGCTGGCGAGAGATGGAAAGTTTTGAAAGTTGACGAAACCATCAGGCATCATAACTGCATTGCGCAAGTACCCCCGACATTTGGTCACGGATCTCGCCTAAAACTGTCCAATTGAGACTGTTCGGGAGTCGGGATAGGCGGGGGCACTTGTCTAGTCCTGAGTAAGGAATTCAAACCCAATTCAGGGCGGGTTCCATGGAAACGCCACACATGGCTACGTATTTGGTCCATATGTCGCGTATTTATTCGTAACCGGATAGGCAAACACAGTCGAAATAATGATTGCAATCTCATCAAATATGCGCATATCTTCAGAGCTCCGCCCAAAAAGCCACCCGGCTTCTTGGAACATGTCGCTAAGTGCCGATTCTAAAAACATTTCCTGCGCCGTTTTTGTGAATTATGAAGAGAGTCCTTTGCTCCTGGCCGATGCCGACAAATAAGGTTTTCAAAAATGCAGGAGAGACCGACAAGCAGAGTTTTCGGAGACTCGCCGCGTTTTCCTGTCGCTCATCATGGCTTCGACAAGACCACGATGCCCTCGCACCATCAATGGTCAAGTTGAACCCTTTCTGGTTGTTTGGGTGAATAAAGCCGTTGCTTTGTTCGGAGCTCCCTCGGATCTGGTCTATTTACCGGACCAAAGGGACAAATGTATCTGTCTTTTGGTGAGAGGCCACCAAGTTGTGATGCTTTGATTTTGATTGAAGGGTCGATTTTGTGTCCAATTCGGGTCGATCAATTTAGGGTGTTTTGGGGTTTGTACCTTTAAGCTTCATTTCCGTAAGGGCATTCTAGCTGCCCACGACGGAAGGAGAGTTCGGAGCCAGTGCAATTCACAATGGGCGGTGGAGAGGACGAACATCATTATTTCCAGCTCCGATGGCATTCTTCTCCAAGAGCTCTTATCATTCAGCGCCTTCTGTCTTCTAGCCCCTCAAGCTCCCAGGAGTTGAATGATGTACGAAACTAAGTTGCGTACAATATTTAACTATTCTCCGTGCCGTAAATATAAATTTATAGATAGAACGTGTGGTCGGTCATAACCAAATTAGTCTCATAAACCACGCCTATTTCAAGATCCACACCCATCATTATTTGAATCTTGATCATCGTTCCGGACTACCGCCGCAAGATGCCCGGGTTTGATTGGACTTGCTTGATTGTGGGCTAGAGCTGACTTAGCAAGTTAGCACGCGCCCAATTTCACTATTGATGTCCTAATGTTTTGATATATCTCGAGAAGAGCAGGGCAACGGGGTTGGATCTGGTGTTCGCCGGTCGAGTTATTTTTTTCATTGCAAAATCAACTTATCACATTCATTCCAAAGCGGTCTAACCAATCAACCACTCACCATTGCACTTCTGAAGGGAAGAACAAGGTCCTGGACATTGCTCCACGGGGTGAGAAATTTTCTGAATAATATTATGCCCGACGTCTGAATCTGATAACTGAAAAGGTAAGCTCCAAAGTTAAAGGTAGCGTTACGGAAGCGTAAAAAATGTCTGTTACTTGATTACCCTTGGACTACTACACCCCATGCACATGGGAGGTTGACGTTCCCAAGTGAGCCCAAGCCGGGTCACGGATCCGGATAGAGGCGTATTGTCAACGACGACCCCCGTATTGCAAGCGGACGCTCCATTGCCCAAGTGGTGCCCCAGGTTAGCTTTAGGCGCAGGCTCTGGGTTCCGAGACCCTGCTAGCTGTTTGCAATTCAGTTCTCCGTCAGCCGCAGGAGTGAATTTACGGAAACCTCTGTCTCCGGAGATGATGGGGAATATGCAGGTTATGATATGTACATGAATAAATATAAATGGATTAATTTCCTAGTTTCCAGTGTTTGTCCTTGTGCATCACCGTCATCTTTGCAAACCCCGTTTCGGAAAGTTGTTGATGCGAGATAGGCTTTTGGGCCCAAAGTGTCCGGCTCGCATGGGAATATTTCTTTTTTGCGATAATTAAGGGAGATTAAGTGTAGACTTGACCAGATCAGGTAGATCTCGTTTGCGTCCTGTCATGGTTTAGCGTAGTACCCAAAGTGTGTATGCTCTTCAAACTCCGTGGCCCTGGATGGGTGGCGGTGTACCAGGGGTTGACGTTATTTCTGAACTTCCACTCTGAATCACAGACTCATCAGCATCCTGCACTGATCGCCTGGATGAACCCGTTTTCAGTTGGAACTGTAAACCTGTGTGTATGTGTGTAACGACAGCGAAGTCCAAACATATGCATATCCTGCTTATACTTCATCACCCCAAGAGCAAACCATTCCAAGGAAGGATCATGTTACTTATGCATATATCACGGCATCTACCGCTCGGTCTGAAGGTCAATTCCTCTTGATCACTTGTATCGCCGCTCCTGTCGACCCTTCCCAAATCTTCTTCGGTCAACGATTGACTCTTACCTTTCTGGAGGGATTAGTCGTTAACGTGGCGGCGGTTTTACAAGCTAGGAACATCCTTATTTTTCTTCATCGATAACGTGGAACAAGTCAATAAATATATTGACAGGCCACATCGGAGCTTCATGTGTTCCCTGGCGCCTGGCAGGTCTTCCCTATTGTTCTACAAGTTACGAGGAGATGTGTATCTAATTCGAGGCATTGGCTTATACCGATAGACCGGAGGAGCTTTTTTTTTGCGCGGCTTGGTGTTTGTTTCGTATACAGCAGCGGTGTAGACTGATCTTTGATACACTAGTGCCGTCTGCGCCCGAATAGGTGCGTCTTTCTACAGTTGTGGTGTCTCCGGAGGCTTTCTGTTCTTGTTATCGGACGATATCAAAACGGTAACGTAAGCCTACATCCTGTTCGTTCCATTCCGGTTCTCCTCACGGGCCGTCAAGGCTCTAGAGGGGATGGTGTCAGAACTGTTAGTTACTGTTAGGATTTGATAGGAAAATGATAGACATGTTCACGTATGTAATTAGTTGAAAGATTTGGGATATACGGGTGTGGGTCAAATTCCCCATCCCTGCGAGTATCAGTTGAATTTGTTTTTCGCATACATTTGGCGGGCGCCATGTGTGGTCTAAGTTCATCCCTGGTTATGGGAACACATCGATGGGGATCTGCGGAGTGTTTTCGTGATTCTAACCATGGGTCAATAACAAAAGATGCTGAAATTTGACTGCCTATACATGTTTTAGTTACTGTGTAACTGAGGCACCTATATACATAAATAAAATAGGACGAAATGTTTCACGGATATTCAACGGAGGGATGATTCCGAATAAGGCACGTAACATGCATAATGATCGCGTATGGTCGCGTCGGGCCCGCCTATCGAGCTGGGCGTTGGCAGCGATCTGAGACTTGGCTGAGACTTACCAACCGCACCTGAAAAAATAATCGGGATCAGTGGGGCCGCAGACTTAATCGATGCGGATGCGGAGGCGGCTGAAGGAATAATATTGAGATGGGACCACGCTGCGATGTGCAACTGTGATAAACGCCACCAGATGATTTGACTGGAAGAAGATGGAGAGAAAGACACATGGCGTGCGTCACCCTTACGGAATGTTGAAAGCACAAAAAAAAAAGAAAAAGAATCGAACCGACGGTATGCAGGGGGGTAAGTAAGGAATGGTAACGATGTGCCAAAACTGAGTCATCAGTTGAAGCGAAAGGAACGTTTGAAAAGGCAGCGACATAGAAGAACTGAAAGTGAAATCAGGCAGAAAACAGGTATTGAATAAGGACTCACGTGAGTAGATAAGGGTTAGCATTACCATAAGGGGACGAGGATAAGGGTAAGTCTATGGGGAATCCCTGGGGAATCCCCTTGGCCGAGCCTGCCGAGTGGCAAAATAGGGAGATCTAATCATTTTTGAAACTTTTTTTTTAAAAAAGAATTATGGATCTGCGTGGAATCTACAAGGCGCTGTATTCTTCCAGTTCCACCCTTGTTCCAATTGACCCTTGGTACCATCGCGGCTCATCGTCCGTATCCCCTGTTTGTCTCTAAGCGGTAATCCAGCCACGTCCACAATTTTACTCCTCCTCCGAGCCCGTACAAACGCATTCCGTTTTAAATATGCCCGCCAACATCTTACCTTACTTTCATTATTTGACGGCCTTGCTTAATGGCCTCCTTTTATACTCCCCCGTCCCTTCCCCGTACTCCCATTGATTATACCATGAATGCTACCCTCCCATCATTGCCTACCGAACTCCTTTCATCGTGGTCGGTATGGCGCCACCCAAAGCAAACACCTTTAACGCCTCCAATGACTTCAACTTTCCATACAAGGAGAGCACAACCACAACAAAGAATACAGACTACTTTGCCACCCATTGCACACTTGGAACGTCATTTGTCTACGATGCAACCTCGTACGTATTTTACGCGTCGATTTAAAAAATTTTTGGTGGTCTCATCCGTGTCTCTCTCAGTTACACCACCAGAGGATCTACCTTTGCCAAAATACTCTCCAAGACCCAATCGTCTACCTCCAATAGTCACCCATCCACAAGAAGAGCCACCTCAGGAAATGATAGATGTCTTTCAACCGAAGCCATCGAAAGGCTCAGAGACGCCGCATCTTGACTGGCTTGACTTTACACGAACGCGTTCCGCGCACTTTATTGCAGAGAAGACTTGTGAAATGATTTGTTACTTGTGGTTCTCGACGTCATCGCCCGAACAATCGTACCCGTCACCTAATAACTCACCACCCCTTCTGCGAAGACCGAGTTCTTCAACATCAACTCTCCAGCTCGTTGCCACTCCGACCTTTGTACAATTTATGCAAAAGTTGCTGGAGACAACACAAGTCTCGCAGTCGGTTATTGTTCTTTCATTGCATTATATCTATCGACTCAAAGACCGCAATCGCTTTACCCCTGCCCAACCTGGAAGTGAGTTTCGGATAGCGGTTGCCGGTCTTATGATGGCAAACAAGTTTCTTGATGAGTGCGTTGTGCTTCTTAATTACCTTGCCGCACTTCAGCTCATGAACTCTACAGCAATACCTACACGAACAAGACATGGTCTGAAGTTTCTGGGATCGATCTACCAGAAATAAACAGGATGGAGAGAGAGTTTTTGATGGGCGTGGACTTTTCCTTATACGTTGACAAGCCAACATACGAGTCATGGCTGAATTTGTTGAAGGGACTGGTGATGGCGAAGGAGAGAGATAGTCGCCATTTCCGCAAAAGCCGCGGTCCCACACGCGCGTCAAGACTCGCGAGTCATACATCATCTACTGGCCCTGTATCGCGAACGTACTCGACTAGGCACCGACCTTCGACACATCGCGCGCGTTCGACGTCGCCCACGCAGACGCGGACACCAGTGTACCCCTATTCGGTGTATTCGACGCCTTCCCACGCTATACCGGCACCTTCCGAACAATCTTCGCCAACTCCTCGATCTGGTGCGAAACGCTCAGCAGAGGCAGCGTTCTCCCCGACATCGGCGACTTTCGCAGAGATCCCTTCGAAACGACCGCTGTCGATGGCTCTGCAAATTCCCGAGTTTAGATCCAGCAATAATACTGGGCCTCATTCCCATTCGCCTTTGGAGAGTTTGCAATCATTTGCGACTATGTCTTTGGCGTCGCCCCATGCGTCACAACCTGTTCACCGCTCGCAGACGCAAAGTTGGGCGTCGAGTTCTAGGGAAGCTGTTCCCGAGACTCTTGTTACTCCAGTTCCTCTGGACGAAGGACGGCGGACGTCTGTTCCTCAGGTATTATATCCCCCTCGCGCTCAATAATCAAAATCTCATGTATTTTTTTTTCCAGAATCTGTATTTCTACGCTCTGGCCTGTTCACCAATGGACAGAGAAGAGGAAAACCGATCGCGGAAGGCTCGACTTCGATATCATCAACCTCCGCCCCCATCTGCCGCACCATATTATCCCCCGCAGCGTGCAACCATTCCGGTGGTTCAGTCTGCTTCGACGAGTCCTCACGAACACCACATGCACGTCACGTCTTATACCCTTCCCCACTTTCATGACACGCAATGGTCCAGGCCACCTAATACGTCTACGTCTTTTAATTCTCAACCTACGACGCGGTATACTTCTCAGAAGACCACAACAGAAAGCCCCGTCCCTTCGGCACCATTTGCGAACGCTGGTCCACCAGGTGTACAATTCTACCCTACCCCTATTCAAAATTCTTCGGTTTATCCGCCTAATTGGTCTAGAGGTCGTCATTACTAACGACGCCATATCTTACGCCCCCATTTGATATTTTCATCCCTTATCTAACTTTCTGATCATCGCATACTTCCACAAATCCAACATTCAATACAATTCAATCCCACAGGACAAATTTCCAATGTAGTTGTTTCCGTTACACATTTGATGCATTTATCATTCCTGATTTACACATACATTATCATCAGAACCCACACTCACATTACACTTGATATCGATATTTCATGTTACATTTAGTGACCATAACACTCGCACAGCCCATCATTTTGGTTGATTTTCACATCCTTTTTGCCCTGCCCATGTGCAGATTTCTGTAATAATCATTTTCGGTAAAGGGGATCACACGGAAACCATTCCGGGCCTCGGCACCTATGCGGTCAAAGATCGTATGCGATAAATTGTGCTTGGTTTCGCCGTTGATTGTTTTTTTACGCTCAGCCAGGCTCAAGTTCAGTCCCAGATGAGGACTGATGAAGACCACTTCAAATCCAGAATGTGTTCCTGGGCTTTGCCAGGTGTCGCAATTCGTGTGGCTGGCCTAAAGGAGGAACGGATAACAGATCCATCAACTCCTCATGGTTCCCGTTTCTTGTTCCAGTGTACCGTAACCATAGTTCGATCAAATGACATCCGGTGGGGGTTGTTCTGCCTGAGGACGATGGAGTGGTCAGAGAAAAGTGTCAGGGTTAACAATATCACATCGATTCCACCACGCATCAACGCCGTTGTGGGGGCTGCAAAAGGAACCTTCCGGATCTGCCCCATTGCCACGGACAAAACGAGACCTTAGGTTATAGGGAATGTATTGCCTCGCCACCGCGATGTCATGCGAAATGGGCGTCCAGCCTAACTTGTATCTTTCAATTTGTCTTTGTTCGCAATGTACCCGTGTGATGATAGTCGAGCCCTGATGTGATTTACTGAAGAGTTATACCAAAAGCGATTCAAATAATGTATTCTAGCAGCAAGAAAGGAGCCACATGTCAAAGGCATGGGCTAATATGGTAATATATTTCAGAGGTCGGAAGCTTGGTTGTCACTCGGATTCAAGGCACTCGGCGAAGCTGAGGGATCGGGCCTTGAGTTACCGGTGGCTTGTCGAACTTCCTCGGCGTGTAGTTGGGCAAGGGCTGTGGAGGTAAAGGCCTGACCA
The DNA here is from genome assembly GCA_037014335.1 of Collybia sordida. Taxonomy (NCBI): domain Eukaryota; kingdom Fungi; phylum Basidiomycota; class Agaricomycetes; order Agaricales; family Clitocybaceae; genus Collybia; species Collybia sordida. The sequence goes on from JAYKXK010000002.1 coordinate 853,002, forward strand.
TGGGTATGCGTAAGTATAGCCATATATGCATCCCAGTCCCCAACAGAAAGGACCTCCGTTTTCTTACGCACCTGGGTAAACATATATCCGGCAAGGGCGCCACTTACTAGGAAGATTGTTGTGAGATGAATGGGCCAATGGAGACGCTAAGGATATTTGAAAAGCAAAAACATGAGACCCTGATGCTTACGGACGCCGCAAAATAACGTTGTTCTTCTGTTGAAGCCCATAAGTCTTTGCCCTATAACAGCTGCCGAAAACAGAGACAATTTAGATTTCAATCCATACCGATTACGAAATAGTGCTCGCCTGATGCCAACGCCGATGAGAGTCCGGCAAAGATACCCTCTTTTCTAGCTTCCTGTTGCGGTGTGGTGAGTGATATCGATTTATAGACAGGAGTCAAGGGCCTCGGAGTACATACTGAAATTACTTGAGCGCGTGCATCATCTGGAAGTTTGTATGTGGAATCGGAAGCGGAAAGGCGGTTCATGAGGGCGATTAGCAGCTCGGACTGAATTCAAACTGAGAATGGCTCTGCTCAGAAATAATTTCCACTTCCTCCGTTCCATTCGCCACATCAAGCCACAGGTACCCGCAGCATCACGTGATGCTCGCGTAAGGTCACGGGCGTGACATTTGAGTCACTACAAACACCGACGCGTACTCTATCAGATTCTGGAGCGCCCTGGACGACGAGGAGGAGTAATGGCGCTGGCATCGAAGAAAAAGGTTTCATTAACCCTTCAGCAGATTTTCGATTCGATCAAGGGTAAGAAGGACCACCATCCCCTTCATATCACATACGAAGAAAAAAGAGTGACCAATTCTATTCAGAATTACTCATAACGACAAAATCGCAACTGGATGATCCAAAACTCCCGACACGTTCATATTTGGTTCAGGATCTCCATAAGGTCGCTTCTCTTGCAGAATCTTTTACTGAACAACGCCAGAAATCGAATAAGGGTTTGGAGAAATTCGCTGACACACTTGACCGAGAAGGTCTGTTAGGCCCCTTGTGGCTTGTTATCCGATTGTAAACTTGAAATAACAACGGAAAAAGGCGTCAATCTATGGAATATATCTGGAGGTATTCGCAAGTATCCGGAGGACGAAGGTCGATCAGTCGTTGCTGCTTGTATGTTCCTTCTTCGTTATAATTTTTCCCTAGTCTTACCACGATTGCCGGATGCGTGAAAATAGTACGGCTTGCGGCGTTTCGTCTCGTTGAGGCTGGACTGGAATTAAAGCCAGGGATAGAAAGTTCTCGTTCATGTCTTGCGGCGCTCGTGTTAATACTGATCCAAAAATCGTTAAGCGTTACTTCATGTTCTGCAATTGGCGAGCAAGACGGGAGCAACCTTATCCGGTATAATCATGATCTCCCCCTCAAATCATGTTATGTTGCTGAGCTATTCACCTTTCTCCATCAGAAACAGGAAGTCATGATGTGGCGGCGAGTGTGCTGACAAGTGCAGCCAAGGTATGTGAGACACAGTTGAGCACCCGCGCGCTGATCGCTCCCATATGAATAGTTTGAGGAGTTGTTGAGGAACATGGAGGATCTGGATGGGAGCCACCGAGCTGCCATTGCATGCGGTACTATAGTGTACTTCTCCAGCCGAATGGAAGCGGTGCGAACATATCGCCGTTGCTCGCGTATCGATCCTAATATGGTATTCATCAAACCCATAGGCCTGGAAGGAACAAAACTACACTGTGGCAGACTTCATGTCACAAAAGATAACAGGTCCGACTCAGTACCCTCTTTTGTGTGCAATAGAAGGAGCTAAATCACGTGTTGTTAAGATGATGAGCAACGCCTTGCTCTCGTGCCCCCTCATACTGTAAGCCTTTGTTTGGATGATTCGCATGGATGACGTTAAGGTTTCGATCCAGCGGCAGCTTTTGGCATCCAAGTTCCACCACATTGGGAAAGCGATACTCAAAGAGTCAGACAGCTCAAGACAGGCCGATGCAGTGATATGGTTACAGAAGTCTTTTTCTCTAGCGGACAAACTGGAAGATACAGTAGCACCTGGCGTTGCGGAGCTCAAAGTGAGTGGACAAAATCTTTTGATTTCAACATAAGCCCCGTTGACCATGGAGTTATCAGATATCAATACTGCGAACACTAGGTATGCTACTAGCAGATTTGGGGTGACATCACTAACTATCTTTATAGCCCGAGCGTATTTCGTATCTGGATCATATGACCGAGCAGAAGCCACACTTGAAGAGCTCATCCCATCCATAGATTCCTCTTCCGATCACGTAAGATGCCGTGATCCTATTCTCCTGTTATTCAAGCAAGTTGATCTGTTCATTTAGGCAAATACCGAGTTTCAAGAGCTTCGATGGTTGAGATTAGGTACCCTCAAACGACGAAAAGCGAGCGACACAGCTCTCCTTGATGGTATATTGATTTAACTTTCTGGCTGAAATGCTTTCCTAAATCAAGTAATCTGTTCAGCCTTCAAGTCGATAGTCGATCACATGGATTTGACAGAGACGAATATCACAGAGTTATTACTCGCTTATCTGATCGAAGAGTTGTATTTACTAATGTCTCATTTCAGCATTTTGCAGGACCTAAGAGCACACAATCACCAACAGTGGGTTTATCGGTAACCCGCGGTATGAAACTACCACACTAAAAGAGGGTATCACAGCGCTCTTGTCACGGCTGTCAATCAGTACTGTCTCCAGAAAGCTCTACGGCGCCACGGAACACAAACGGACTGTGTTGACCGACTCCTTTTATCATTAATCTTCCATTGTGCAAAGGACGAAGATCACGAAAGGGCCCTGAAAACCATCGACTCCGCATTCACATGTATGTGGCCCTGACATCTGCTTTTTGGTCCTTTACCGCATTAAGTAAATAATAGCTGTCTGTGAAGCTGAGGTTGAACTTGATATTGTTCCCACTACTGCATGCCTTACGGTGGGTTGGTTTCTTCAGTTCTCTAATTTCGGAATCAACGACTCAAACACGCAAAGCTCTTATGGCAATATGGAGATCGTCACTATCACGCCAAGAAGTGGTCTGAAGCTGCGGATTGGTTCCTTGCTGGAAGTCATAAATTATTCAGGATAAGGAACCCTTCGGCGAGTGCAAAATGCTTCCGCAAGGCTGCCTTGTGTTACATTGAACAAGGAGAGTATGCACAAGCCTCCACGGTGATCCGCCGTTGCCCAGCCAATGAAGCGAAAACACATTATGTCATGTTCCTCATTTCAGTTCATCAAGGTTTGTCGTCAACGCTGGCAGCCGCACATGGATCTCGCGAGATAATAATACATTTACTCCCCCATCTCCAGGTTTAGAAGATGAAGGTCCGGTAAATGTTGAACATCTCCCGGCGCCACTAACGTGATTCGCAAAGCTGTTACAGCGGTGCAAGATATGTTGAAGGCTCCGGATTTCGACCGCAAAATGCTCCTTCTCGCCACGCAGATCTCACACCAATCGGAGATGAAAGCTGTGCTTCTGTCGGTCCTCGAAGCACTTTTGAAGACCCTGAAATTTGGAAATAGTGGTGAGACTGTTGTCGAAGCGATGACTTTGATACGATGTATCATCCGTCTCGCATTGGGGTTGCTAGTTGACCCAACGGCGAATAGGTTAGTCAGGTACACAATTTGCCGCCGGAATCTTCTCATCGTGCCCCTCTATTCTCCGTAGGATCATTCTAATTGACACCGTGGTAAAGCATTTCCAAACTGGTATGTCAAAAACATGCAAGAATCTAGAATCTCTTCTCACGTAATTTGTAAACACAGCGAGAATTCTAGTGGAAAATGCCTACGCTCAAAAAGCTACCCCTTTGATAAGGAAAGACATCTCATGGTTATGGAGAACTGCCTATAACTGTGCTGTCCAAGGATGCTCGGAGTGGGAACAATCCGAGGGGCAAATCACCCAGTTGTTTGGCGTTTGTAGAGATGTAAGTCCTAGAATTTCCTCCGGCAGTAAGGATCGGATATCCATTATTTGCAGATGCTAGAAGTGTTTTGTCAGGCGTCTCCTATCGATGGTGATCCCGAGTTGTATATACATCTCATCAATGCATCCTTCTCTGCAGTATCTGGACGCGGTAATCTCTCACCATTTGCATCCGGTTACTCCTGTTACCTAACCCACACTTTCATATCCAGTTTTCTCTGCCCGAGAGAACAAAGTAGCGAATGGAAACGACATTGTACGGACCTATCTTTTCCGCCGTCCCCCGTCTAATGTTAGTTGACCGATCCTCAGGATCCTGAGTTCGCCAACGTCGCCGCGGAGATTAAGATATCAAAAGAGCGAATTATAGAAATTATGAACGATAACAAAATAAAAAATGATAACGACACTCTCCGTATTCAATATTTCATCTACACCCTACAAGTCTTCCATGCGGAGTTCCTGGCGCATCTTAAGGAGTGGGACCAACTATCCCAAGTGATCCAAGTAAGTTTGCGCCCATCTGCTCTTCCCGGCCTATTTAAATAACTTCGGCCCTAGGAAATAGTGAACTCAGGGCCCCTGGTGCTGGACACGTACGAAGCGATTGCTGACATATTGGTCTGTGTATGGTCTCGTGTTGTAGCGAGCTTTCATCACTTAATAAGCAATCCCTGTTAGTGGACTGACAAAGACTGCCCGATCAATGGTGAGCCGAAATTTTCCATGATTTGATGCTTGAAACAGCTTTCAAAAGAACCATGATCAATTATGACAACTAATGTACATCAATCTGCCATAGTTCTCTATGGGTGTCTTGAGGTATCTTCTCGCATTAAAACTCTGTGCCATTAATTCCTGAACTACTCTAGGCCCTTTTACGTTCAAGTTTAGATCATAATCACCTTTCCGTGGAAAAATTCTCTAGATGGCTAAGGGCAATCTGTACTATCATTCTCGCACGCAATAGTGACACAGACAGGGTGAAGGCAATCGGCTATGTTGAGCAAGCACTTTCTGTAATAGAGGACAGCAACGAGAGCGATGAGGTCTGGGATTTCCCTTATCGGCATTGGCACCGGTGGCTGAAGGTCGGATAAATATAACCTCATCTAGCCCTACCCCATGGACGAACGACAGTGGCTGTTGGCCACATCTTATAACACTGGGGCAGAGTGCTTGCAGTGCGGCCGAGTTTCTATAATTGTTGCATGCGGTGTGCCCTACTAATACATTTTTATCCAGCGCGTCAATGCTTGATGAAGCTAAACGATGGTTTGAGGCCTCAACCATGATTTGCAAATTTGTTCCAGGAGGCCAAGAGCGTGCTGAGAAGGCATGTTCATTCTTTCTCCTAACGAATCAGTGCCTTTTTCAGCATTTAAATTTCAACAACAGATTTCGGAGACTTACGTGCATCTCCTTTCTCGTTATGGCTCCAATTGATTCAATGGAGCTATTCGCCTTTTGAATCTATTCCGATCAAGCCGACTTTACAACCCCTCTACGGTTAACCTACAACCAAGCTTCTGTTCAGCTTAGCTGGCTGTTTTTATTGATCCCCCTTTGGATGTCTGGATGGGTTATTTCTCTCATTGGATCGTTGCTGCTTTGGCCATTCTTCACATCCCTGGACCATGTAAACTTATCCTCCGGTCCTGGACATTTTGGTCAAGCAATCACTAGATGCGATATCCCGGTTCTGCCCTGGTTCTTTCTCGTCAATCAATACGTTCAAGAATTCGACGCAGCTTTCCTTGCTGCATATGTACCATCTATTCATGTATCCCAATAGATCGTATCATTTAAGCATTCTCCTGATACGTAACAAAAATAAAATATCGGCGATATGTAGTAAAATGTCGGGGTCACACTCCGTAATCTGTCAGGTGATACAATAATACTCGTCCTTTTGTGTTGCCGACAGCCAAATATCCACTGCGGGCTGAGAAATCAACAGCAGTGACATGGCCCAGGGGTGTGCTTGATGTGGGCCAATTTGCGAAAGACGTCATCGAAGGTAGGTGAATCTGTGATATAGTGATGAGAAACTCAAGTTGAGTTTATGCGGAACGGAATGGAGCCAAGGAATCACAAAACAATGGAAAACAGGGCCGGAGCATAAAAAAGAGCATACCAAGAAAACAAAGAAAGAGATAGCTCACCAGCCTCATTGCATCTTTCTTTTCCCGGCTTGCCATGGCCATTATTTGTGCATCGTGATTAAACCTCAGGGTCGAGATACACGTAGTGAGATTGCCAATGGTTTTTATGGGTTTGGGGTTGTTGCCGAAAGTGTTGGTGGAAAATGTTGTTGTTGACGTATTCGGATCAGCGAATGAGTCGGAGCCATATACGTTTACAAAACCCGTGTTAGAGCTAGGATCTGAAGTTAGCAGTTTGTCAGAAATATATCAGGGGATCTTACCCGACAGCGAGCCACCCGCCACTATTCCCAGCCGCACTCCCTGCCATAACTTTCCCTGCGCCTCGGAATCCACCCTCGTCCTTCCATCGTCGAATGCACCTTCTTTCTCCGATATCCCATAAATAAATTTCTGCATCCCCACTGAGCACTGCAAGATGGCGGGTTTCCGGATTATTACTCCTTCTGCCACCCAGTATATTGGATGAATGTGGTTCAGGTGCCCACCAGACGGCACGGACGCCACCCCCTCCTCCACCACATTTTAAACTGCCGACAACTTGCCCAGCCCCACTCTTCCAATCTACCAGGTGGACATAACCGCCCCGCCCTGCAACCGCAAGTATGTCACCCGTGTGAGGACTAAATGCCGTGACTTCCATTCCTTCCCCATTCCCACCTCCACCCGTTTCAACGCCGCCAGGATCACCTCCACGACCTCGTTTGCGCGTACGGCTGGAAGTGGTATCATTAATAGAATTGAAGGTTGTGCCCCAAAGGCCTCGGGCATGTCTGGATGTCACACCGGTTTGAAGATCGTGTGTATAGAAAAATGGACGTGGACCGGTGAGGAGAATCGAGGAACCAAGGGGGTGGAAGGATGCGCTACTTTGGGAGGTAAGAGGAAGTGAGGGGATGTGTAGTGTTTGGAGAAGGGGAGAGGTATGACCATCAATCTACAAGATTGTTAGAAAATATGTAAAATTTCAGATGTAAATTTACATTGTATAAACGGATCCTTCGATCCGCTGTACCAACGCACAATACTGGTACTCGTTCACTGGGGTGGAATGCAACAACTTTGACCTCCCCACTCCCTGACGCTTGGGAGACTTGATTGGCATCGCGAAGCCTCTCGATCTTTAATGTTCCAGTAGGCAAAGCCATGCCAGCACGGACTTTACGATTAGAAGGTGCCAGAATTCCAGCAGAAGAGGACAATAAATCTTGGAGGTCATTGTCCTCAGTATCTTCATCGCCTTCCACAACAGCTCTTCGCGACTTTCTTGCTTTAGCAGCCCAAGAGGGTTCAGGATTTATCCGCTCATATTGTCGTCGTAGTCGAGTCTCGTACTCCCTGCCTGAGAGTGACACCTCTGTGGGTGCGTCTCGTAGTTTACGCAAACGCGGCGCTGCAAGAGATACCAGCGGTGGATCGGACCCGTCAACCCAAGCAGGAGCCTTGCTTGAGTTAAGCAGTGGATTTGTAGTTGATGGTAAGGGCCGAGATGTGTCAGATTCAGAACCGTCCGAGTCAATTTCGGATTCTTGCTCGTCTTCCATATCACTATTCGAGGGGTCTCCATCAACAGAGACATCTTGTCCTAGCGTACCAACACCATCGTCGACGAAAAAAAGCTTTAGAAAAAGGGATAAGTCTGAAATTAGACGGCAATCTGAAATAAGACTCACGTCCGTGTCCATAAGATTATTCATCTCCTGACCTCCCTCAAGTGCTCCTTCCTTCTCGTCCTCATCGAGTATGCCATCATTTTTTCCTGGCTTAAATTTGGTCCCAAATAACATACTCTCCAACCTTCTTTCCTCATCGTCTTTACTTGCATCGTCGGTAGGGAGATTTACACCTAAGGGCTGTATTTCATTGGACTTCTTTGAGAGCTTTCGCCGCTTGCTTGCAGGTTTTACCATCGGAAATCTATATTTCGCGTTTGAATCTGCGATTTCACTTAGCCGCGAAATTTTGTAAATCACGTGCTCAGTAATAGTCACGTTGATAGCCTAATCGGAGAATTAATCATGAGCAGCCAGATCTTTTGACCGCAACCATTTTCTTTCATGATGATTTTTGGTGGTTCGAAAGTAGCGGATACGTGTGTTATTGCCCGTAGAAAGCCTGGGCTTCTTGGAGGCGATAAATGGAACTGATACATGAATCGCGATTTTTAACCCTCAGAAATCAGGAATTAATCGCGGCAATAATCAGCACCTTAGTGGTCTGAATTTATATGCTATGATCGCACTTGATTACACCCAGGCTAGTCCAAAATGATGTAAAATAGATGGAGAAACACACACAGGCTAGTTTTGTGCTTGTTTATGACGGGGAGTCCGAGTCAGGCTACGAACTAGCCTTGAAGCAAGCCTCAAGTATTGTCGCGTTTGTTCAGAACTCAAAGAATCACAACACAATTGGTGGATATATGGACTAATTCCATATTAAAAACCGAATGCAACAATATTAGTAATTAATTTATATATTTATGAGCACGCTAAAGATACGTTAACACATCACTATCACAAGATGCCGCGATACGTTTCACGACAGATTCCTAAAGGCAATGCCAATAACTCAATATTATTTCGATAGGAACCTTTATAACCGATCGTGCTGTGCGGGGGATATAAATATTTTGGTGGGTCCAGGTTGAACACATTTTTGCGAGCCTGAGAAGAATCAGAATCGAGGTTTCCAACCTCGCCATAAGATGGACGCTCTAAGTTCATGTTCATTAATCATCAGATTTACTTGGACATGACTTTACTATAAATAACAAAATAGTCACTAGGCATCTACAAAAATCTCGCACATTGTTTGATTATTTTCAAGTTGGATGGCTCGTATGGTGCACAACACCGCCCACGGCACGAACTTGATAGCAAACTATCAATACGATGGATATCATTACCGAATCAAATAACTCATTCTTTCCCATCAGTTTATAGTAAGATTAATAATTCAAAACCCGGTCGTGTCTCCAAGTCAGTTGGCGTGCACGGATAGTGGGTTCGTGCTTGATAAATTTCCGATGATCAGCAAATTCGGCCAAGGCCCAGGGCCCAGGTAAAGATAAACCAAACTCAGGATCATTGTTCGCAACAGCTGCAATGCTTCAAAACTTAAGCCTGATCACTCAAGTAGTACTGCGTTGCCAAGATGGATCCATTGACAGATTTCATTGGTAAATCAGGCGAGCGCTAATCAATGACTTAAATCAAAAGTTCGGCCAGTGTCCCGAGATGAGAACATAGGTGCAAACGCTCAAGACACTATTAACTATAGATAGAAGGAGAAAATTCGCATGAGAAGCCTTCGATGCTGTGGATATTACACCTTGTTATCATATCTGATCTATCTTGCATCAATTTGTATCAGGCGCGGGCATTTGCACCTCTCGACAGTCTCGGGGTCAAAGTAACGAATCTAGGCGTTGGCCTCTCACGCAAAAGTCAGAGAATTAATGGATCATCTCACTATTCCTGAGGGAGCAACTCACATTCGAGTCCCATACAAATGCATCGAACCCTATGATGGAGGTGAATTCTTCGATTACCTTACGCGTAAAGGGTGGGCGAAGGAAGACCTCTTGGGACGAGGCAACTTTGGCGGACGAAGTAATGGGGAGGTCGAAGCATTTTTCCAAACCTGGCTCTATTTTGGCACCTTGATTTGTGTATTCAAACTCCAAGGAATTGATATCAATGAAACGGAATTCCGGACGAAGCGACTGGAAAGATCTTTGTGACGAGCTCGAAAAATTTAACGGGAAAAATTCAAGCATGGAGAGTGGGCAACAAGAACGATCGGGACGGTGAAGAAGCAAAAATGACATATAAAATTCTCAATGAGTTACTTACGTACACCCGACTGTACTGTGGAACCAAGGGCCAAGAGTACCAGGGTAACGTGGGTACCTCTCATGTATGGCCAGTAGCGGACGAAATCGTCATGTCAATGATTGCTCTGGGATATATATTAGGTTTTGGATATTTTGCTTATTATGTGGAGGTTGGTGTACTGATTTTGTTTATATCAGAAGAAGCGAGGAGAGGCATCTTTAATGACAATAGGATTATTATCAAGTGGGAGCCGAGCCCTTTCCTGAAAAGAAAACTTTTAGAGAGTGGTCGATGCCCTTTGGACACGAGAAGATTCCTTACTGATGTTGGAATTGATGGATACTATTACCTTACTCTAAAGGAATTTCCATATAACAAGGGACGGCATAGTGGATGTGATGAATTTACCTGCCGTGCGAGTACAGTCACTGAACAGACCTACATGACTCAGCATACGCAACAAGGATGTGCATGCCTACATGTTACAGCCACGGAGGACGTGGTCAAAGTGATTCAAAACGGCGGCATTCCAGTTGTGTCCCTGAGGAAAAATACTGAAGGTCACGATTTCAAGCTGAATGTGGAAGACGCTGGGCAGGGTATAGTTATTTATGTTGCTGTTTCCCATGTGTGAGCAATCTTCTGTGATATGTAATCAATTTCTCAAATTATTTTTCAATAGATGGGCCGACGGACTGGGCAACCCGGACAATAATTCTCTTCCAGTCTGCCAACTTGAACATATCCAGGCGTCAGTCGATGCCATCTTCCCAGAAAATGAGCGTCACCCGGTTCATTTCTGGATGGATACTCTCTGTATTCCGGTTGCAGAGACGTACAAATCCCTCCGAAAGCTTTCCACTAAAATGATGCGGCAGATTTACCGCTGCGCTGAAGCAGTTCTAGTATTTGACTCTGATCTGCAACAACTTTCCCTTTCCACCTCGGTAAATGAAAAGTCCATCGCAGTGTACATGTCAAACTGGCTCCATCGTTTATGGACATATCAAGAAGGTATGCTCGCGAAAGCATTATATTTTCAGCTCAAAGATGGCCCGCTACACGACAATGACTTGCAGGAAGCAGGGACGAAGGAACGGGAGGACGACGAGAAGAAGGGAATATATGGCTCGTTCCAATTTACAGCACGAGCGGATGCTATAGGGCATTTCCACATTCTCAGGGATTTTATAGATATGAAGCTGGCTGACAATGGGCACCTTCTCCCTATACTTTGTCATGCCATCCAACAACGAGCTACAACACGTATTTCGGATGAGGAGATCTGCGTAGCTACAATCTTAGATACCGACATGGACGAGATCCTCGCGGTCGAGACTAAGGGTGTACCAGACGAGGTTGTGGCGGAGAAAAGAATGGAAGTTTTTCTGGAACAAGTAGGATTTCGCTCCCGCGATCATTTTTCATCACCAAAAACATATGAAACGAGAGGGATATCGTTGGGCGCCAGTAACGCTAATGGGTGCAGCGCAAGGCGATTTCAGCAGGGGGAGCGATGCTAAATATTCTTCATTCAGTGGTAAAGGCTTGCGTGTCCGTTTCCCGGGCCTAGTATTTCAGAACACTCCTTCGGGCTCGGGGAAGGAAATCATAATTATTATGAAGCATAACAGGCATCGTTTCCGCCTGACGGTCTTTCCAGATGACACAGATATTGTATCGCTCTGGGATCCTGCCGCCGTTTATGTGGCTGTCATGTTTCAAGCGGTTTCTGCTCGACATCCGATTGGGACGGATGTGATAGTTGGGACACTGAAGGACCCTGCTGTACTGCGGGAAAAACAATCGAGGCAGCAGCATGCGATCAGAATTGATGTCAGACGAGAATATCGTGCATGGTTGGAACCGGTAGGTCTGGCTGTGCCTGAACGTTCACAGTTCCAGGATAGTGTAGTTGTTGAAATGCTAAGTGACAAGCAGCGATGGCGTATCTTTTGATGATTTAGCTGCCGTTAGACAAAACACTATTGACGATTTTCTTGGTTCGTATGTGGCCCGACCAAACTTGTTCGGCAGTAGGAAAACTTTCAAGAAGAATGAGCGAGCCGATCAGGAGCATACACATTTTTGTTGGGTTTTCCCGTCGCTGCAATTGAGGTCATGCAGGATCGAGGACCATCGTGTTATGATGAGGTGCATCAAACCATAATTAATTCAGCACCGTGGGAGGGCTATATGATGGGTGAGAGATGTGAGAAGAATTTATGGAATTTGAATGTTCCCCCTTATCGATGCAACTCGTTGGTTGATGTATTGAAAAATGGACTCCCAATTAACTGAATGATGCTATAAATGGGGAATAATGATAGGGGTACACTTCGAATGGTTCTGATATATATTAGGAGAGATATGCGTTCGTCAACGGGGGTGTGTGTGGGAAGCCCAGGCGCGTAGAAGGCCGTGTCTGACTTTCATCCGTTCCATTACAAAAACAGCCGCAGCCTGTTGGACATATAGGGACATCCAGGCTGTTCCAGCATGATAAGTGTGTGACGTGATAACACTGGAGACAGTTTCGGGATAACCCTGTAGTTGGAGAGTCAGATGGTGGTATGACAGCCGGCTAGAATCACCCCAACCTTTGACAGGAAGCCTGCAGATCGTACAACTAGCCATGGAACAAGGATTTCCACATGAGGGGCACGCATTAACTCCGTCGGGAAGGGTCATGGTACACCTTGTGCAAGTCCGGACTATTCCTGTTTTTCTATCAGAAGGAGAATATCATTGTAATATTGGTGTTACCTATGGCATGTTCATCATTACCATCACGCGGCGTGACGTGTTTATTGACAGATTTCAATAATTCAAGGCGCTTGTGGAATAACTCCCATCTAAATAATAGTTCGGCATAGTTCTGGATGTGGGAAACAAATTGCTCGATGAGGTCCGGGCTGAACATCTGTGAGGGCCTGAAGAATCAATCAGAACAAGATAAAAATGTCCTTGAAATAATAATGACCAACTTTTCCATAACTGGTGGAGGGTCAAAAACTAGTACTCGTTTTATATGGGTTGCATTGTTGGGATCTGACATTTGTGCCAATGGTGTTCGGCGCCGATGTCCTGCAGAGGAAAATGAAGTCGAGGTCTTTGGGGGGAGAGAAAGACTTTCATTCCAGGATTTTGAGGTTGTTGTAGGCGACCGCATCATGGAATTCTTTCTTGGACGCCTACGTCGGATTACCGGACTGGGGGGGTCAAGAGCCCGATTCAATCCACTAATGAGTGGGGTTGGGATAGAAGACTCTGGTGTGATCTCTAACGGGGTGGCACGGCCTTCTTTTAGGGTATCCTGAACACCCGTCATGAATTGTCGCATAGTTCCCGCATTGAAGAGACTGGACCACGATCCACGGGATGAATTTGACGAAGATAGGGATATTGGTATTTGTGGGGCAGTCGGTGATAAGGGATGGGGCCAACCTGAGGGGACCGATCGATCTGGTTGGTCGCTGGAATTCTTGGTGAGACTAAAATAATCTGGGCCAGTGAACTTGGGACTTTGGTGAACGATGGGCGGCTCTCCTTGGGCTTCCGTTAATTTTATTTTCTGATGCACTTGGAGCAACAGTACCGACATCATGGCCAGCATTTGTATGTCTTTTGCTTTCGAGAAATCAAGATATCTAAAATGATTGGTGTGTGTAAAGTGATATCACGTAGTGGAACTAGGAGACTCACAGTTGCAATATGACTTGAAGTGATAGCTGATCAAAGGTCCATCCCATGCCACTCTGCTCTTGTTCCGCGGTGGGAAATATTGCCCGCAATGTGCTAAAAACCCGGGCATGGTCATACCGCCCGTGTTCTTGCGCCACCTGTATATTCACTTGACAGACATCTGCGATAGTTTGCGATTGGAAAATATACTGGAGGGCAACCTTTCTGTCGCCACCCGATATGTTTGTTGTACTTGCGATAAACACCGTACTGCGGCGTGGAGCTAATAAAGCATAACTCTTGAGGAGGTCACCTAAAGGTTTTGTCTCCGAATCTCTTCGCACTTTGTGCTGAGAGAATGTCAAAAGGTTGGTCATGATGCGGAGGATATTATTTCCATCTTCAGACTTTCTGTGGTTCGATGGTTTCGCCTGCCTATCTAAAGCGGAGAGTCCTAGACGTCGAACAGCATCGGATATTAACGAGGGGGATTGGAACATCCGAGGGGCCGCTTCAGTCGTCTGAGGAGACTCATTTGATGGAGTCGCCGGTGAGTCAGATAATCCGCGCAACACATTTCGCACAATCCTAGTAGGTGCGCGAAAGAAGCAAACCAGTTCACCTGTTGAAATTTCTAATCAATATTTTCCTATCAAGAGGAGAAGTAATATACCGTTGGGACCAAAAGTTCCCTGAGAGGTCCGAGGCTCTACGAGATTCTTGTTGTTACGCAACAGGGCCGCTGTAAAATCTCTACGCATCGAGGGCTCTTCGTCTTCCGATGAGGATTCTGAATCCAGAGGTAAAGCTTCCCCGAGCTTCTCTTCCTCGTTACCAAATAATAAAAATCTTAGGCAACTTTCAAGACATGGTCTTCTTTGTTCCCGTATTGCGCGAAGGCGTCGTAACATAGCAGCGCGGTCCTTCATAGATATTAACGGGTTCCGCTCCAAATCGACTGTTGGTGTGCCCTGTGGATGGCTTGCCTGCGGGTATTCACGAGGAAACGTAAATGTTACACGAATGAAAACTGAAGAAGATCCTCCCCAGGGGCCATGCAGCCCCAAAGTACACGTCCGTTTTTTCATTAGGTCATGCTGAATATGAATCAGAAAGGGTTTAGCCACAAACCACATAACCGCATGCACACCTTCTCGAGCTTAATTTTGGAAGAGGCTAGCTTTGTAAGAACGGAAGTTATCCTAATTGTTTTATAAGCATCCAACTTATGAAAAATAGGCGTACTCAAGCAACTCACTCTTCTTGTAAAGTTTGGTTCCCCTCACTGTCCTTCTTATCGTCCGGCGGGCGTGCCTGACTATCACTCCTCCTTCTCTTACCCAGTTCGCTCACCTGTCGATCGGGACCAGAAGGAGGTCTTGACCTCGAGTTCAGCCGCGAGACAGTTGTACTATCCACCCCACTCGGTGGACCAGAACTACTTCCTCTCCTATCACCAACCTTCACATTTGTAAGCCATGTGAGGGCGTCCATTCTCGCAACACTCTTGCCCCCATTATTTCCTCGACTCATTGTTCCCCCTTGGCTTCGCAAAGTGGCTATATGCATCGGTTTTGTCAAGGTTCCCGTAATGGGTCGGGCATTTTCGTCTTCGGATAGAGAATCTATTGGCTTCGGAAGAGCCTGGAGGACAAGGTGAGGGCGAGGTGGAAGCGGTGCTCGAACCTCTGCTAAGATCGAGCGAAGTCCTACTGGTGCTGAGAGTGCGGGTAGATACTCTGTTCCTTCAGGTGGATTTCTAAAAGAGATAGTGCTCTCCTTTTCTGCTTTGTTCTTCGGACGTCCGCGAGTAGGCTCATGTATATGCCCAACTTTCTATGGATAGTTTAGGATTAGATTCAGATGTCAGGATTAATAGCTTACCTGCATGGTGTCGGTGTCCACGGGCCAAAATCGCAAGGTCCGATCCTTTGACCACGTTATTAACTGGAATTCATCTGAGAGAACCTTAGCCAATACTCAAGTAGTTGAGTATAAAAAATCGAACAAACCTTGTCCCCCTTTTCTCCACACAAACTCCTTAACGACATCCTTGTGGCCTTCGAAAGTTTCTACAGGCGTATTCGACTGATAGTGAGCATACATTTCCAGCGCCGTAACACCCCGCTGCGCCAGGCTTAGTAGACCGCGACCGAAAGGTAAGTTTCTTGCACGCCAAACGGGGTAGACTGTTTGGATTGAGACCTTTGGGTCTACAAACCCCTTGGGATCCGTGGACTGATTGATATCCCACACTTTGATAGTTTTGTCAAGGGAACAAGTGACAATCTCGTTCCTCATATCATGCGACCAGTCGATCCCGTAAATTTTGGAGTTATGAGCCTTTATTTTCGATACCGGAAGAGATCCTTTCTAAATAATTAAGGTTAAGAAAAGGAACTATAAAAAAGTATTACCGACTCACTCTTCTATCCCAAATGAAAACTTCATCTGCATGCGAGGAGGCAAGGATATTACCATCTTTGCGGTTCCACTTAACTTGAGTGCCCCCAGCTAGAAGCAAGTATTAGGCTCTTTCTAGGATAAATATACAGTATATTTTGTAGTATCTTACTCTTAAATGCACATAACCCTAAGTAAACTTTTTAGATGTCATCTCATAACTTCTTACAAGGACATACCAGACGTCGGTTTTCTAGGTTCTCGAAGGTCCCAAGACCAGAGCCATGAATCTATCCCAGTACTGATGACGGTGTCACATTCGTAGGTGTGCCAGTTGATGTCGGTTATTGCACGATAATGAGATTGTAAGATATGCTCAATTGAAGTTTTCCCGACGAGTAGAAGGTTCCAAATTAATCTTCAAGTTTGATTAGCTTAGCAGATGATGTTCGAAGCACGACAGATTACTAACAGCTTCTCACTTGATGTCGAGACGATATATTCGGCGCGCGAGGGGTGAGGGTTCCATTGAACATCAGCTACGTCCCAAGTCCCACCTTGTGGCAAGAACCGAGGCACTTCCAAAGGCGCTTCAAGGTCGATTATAAATAATCCCCTACGACTGGAGAATCGGATGGCGCATTCGTCAAAAAGAACTATATCATGTAAAGTATGACGTACGCTGCTAACACAACATCTCGAGAGGCTGGACTGATGCTCATCTGTGATAAACACGGTTAGACTACGTGTAATCCAATTGAAATGTAATTGAAGAATAGGATTTGAGACAATTGCACTCACATTCCCTACAGCATCCCCCACAAGACTCTTCATATCAATCTGCAGACTTCGCCTAAAGTTCCCCCCGTCCTCTGGAGAGCTAGGCTCGACCACAGTTGATGTATTCAGCGGCTGGGCATCGGCTTCGGACTTATTACGATCGAGGCGTGGATATTCAATTGATTTTGGTAATGAAGAAAGTGAGGGCCGTCGTGAATTCAGGAGCCTCGCAGGTGGGGCGAAAATCGTGTTGTACCATTCTTGTCCAGCGGCAAGAGATTCCGTATGTTCTTCAGTATGCCAAGGGAAACTCGAATTGGATCCAATTTTCTCGCGTTGGAGTGAACCAGGAGCCCAAGATGCTCTTCGGGAGGTTGTCGACAATATTGCATGTTGTCGTAAGTCGACACTATTCCGTCTGCTGCTGGCCGGCAAACGAGAATCGTCAATACGTTTTGAAGGTGAGATTGAGGGCATTCATGCAAGAACTAATTTGACGATCGCATTCGTACCAAATGGCTGTATATACAACTTGACTTGAGTTTAAGCACTTTGTTGGAATCTAAATGTTAAGTCTCGGATTAGGATTTTTTGAATATGATTTATTTAATTTTTATTGTTTATTTATTTAATCCTGTCATGTGACACTGGCCGCCTGCAATTGGGCCACTGCTGGCACTGTGCGGTCTGGACTGTGCCACAACGGTTCTTGATATATTACTACTGTGATATTCGATATACTAACTCGTAGCGCGTTATGAAAACATCGGTAGCGCTTATGCACAGAACCTTTTCAATTGACATAGAATATCTAGATCTCAATCTCGAAAGCAGAGAGTGCATTTTCTTGGGTCCTGATAATTGGTTGTCGTGCTACCCGAGTTATGTTTCAGTCCAGTAGAGACGATGTTTTTTTCTTCTAGGAGTGGGTCAACAAGCTTAAATTTAAATGTTACCAACCATGGCAAATTTGGCTCAGGGATTGCCACTATTAGTTGTCATATAGTGTTATATTACCCTCTTTACCAGTGCGTTCCATGGACATTACTCGTTCCTACTCTGCGGGGAGGAACTGCAGTCCTATGAATACTGTTGACCTCGGTGGTGGAAATTCTTAGTTAGCATATAACTCTTTTCAGCTATCTGATTATTTTCTCTAGCTCGGCACAACCAGTCTACTGCGAAAAGAACATATGAGTAAGACCAAAACCTTTGATCTTCGCCTGTTGCGAACTCACTATATTCATTGTTGGCCGTGGTCCCATTGATGCTGCTGCCTGAATAAAAATAAGAAGGGGTTGATGAAACGGTGTTGAATGAGTTTCAATAAAATTTAGTTTACGTTCCAAAATATACCCTAACTGTCCAGTTGATACTGCCCGCATTAAGCTAAGTGGGCCTGGTGTTGCGATCACCCAATATATTCAAGTATCAGCGATATATTATTGGAACTTGATTTCTTGTTTTCCATATAATGTACACGATTCGCTCGTCAGCGACCCTAGCGCTGCTATCCGATATTCTGACAAGTTGACATTCAAACTTTACGTTGGGGTCCGGACGGATAGGGTGGGCGGTGCTGGTACTATTTCCACAAATAAAGCTATAAATTGCCCACGCGAAAATTATGTCCAGTTTACAACAGATTGCGTGTGAAAGGCCAAGCAAATAGTGTCAGGTCGCGATAGTCGTCCAGTAAGTTCTGACCAGATGAAGGTTAGACGGATTGCGAGTCGACACAGTATCACGTTCCTCACGGCGGATGGTGTCTTGCTGGATCCAAAGGGAGGTTTTCTATGCACCCTTGGGCAGCTTGACTTGGAAAGTACCTGTAAATATCGTTAAGTGTAGAGCATGGTCATTCGACGGTGAGATATACATTGTGGTAATGATGTGACTTCGGGCACAACCACACCATGGAATCCTATCCTTGATAGAGCACCCCGAATAATCCCAGCAGGCATAGCAACATACTAGAAAAGAAAGACCGTCAATCATACTCTCTGGACAATGCCATTACGATCTACCAGTTTGGCTCGCTTTACAGCTTCTGCTCGACCTTCCCAAGAAGATAGTCGAGAAATTGGTTTGAACGAATTGTCTTGTAGAACATAGACTCCCCGATGGTTTGTTCGTAGATTATCAACTTGCTTGTCCCAGCATGCCGCCCAAATATCTTTGCAGATAAACTTAATCGCGTCTAACGTCTCTGAAAACATTGGTCTATCCCGGCATAACCTAATCACAATCTTCATACGATCTTGATGATAGACAAAGTCAATAGAACACACCTTTCGGTAAAGTTTGCGCCAACGTGGAGGCCGATAGACTCTAATCGTGTACGCACGGCTTCTTCCTCCTCATCAAGAGGTGTCTTGCCTGAACCTCGCGTCAAACTCGTCACAGAATCGCGCGCCGAATCTTTCTTCGGCGGTTGATTGATTGTTTGAGATGAGGGCGGGGGTAATAAACCCGCCTCTATCATTTCTTGTTCTATCTTTTTAGCTCTGTTCGTCGCTACAATTGAAGATTCGCGTAAGGTGTTCACCATCTCGATCAGAAAGTAGTCCATGACCGCCGCATCGATTTGGCGAATTGGAGGATCTGCTAACGCAGCTAGACTAGGAGGAACCAAAGTAGAGTTGGCTTGTATAGAATTACGGGAAGCCATTTATAGTGATGGTTGAGAATAAAGAAGTGATAATACCACGCCGGTGAGGTAAGCGTTTGGCTCTGACGGCTCATTACTAGTTACAAGGCAAGCCGGGCTCCGCTCCGGCGGCAGTGCTCCTGCTTACTTAACTCCTCGACAGCGTCGAAGTCGCGCATTCGTTATCCACCCTCCATCCTGCATTCATTATCATACTCCATCGTCTACATCCATCAATTGAGATGAACTTTTTTATAATGTAATTTCATATTCTTGTGACATCTGAAGTATCTCTATTATACCAAAATTTCGTTGTAAGTCACATTAACAGTAGTTTCTTCACCGGGAATCAACCTGACTCTTCCATGTTCTCGCCGTCGAATCCGTGATAACGCAGTATACAATTGTCCATGGGAAAAAACTGGGCGTATCAAATCGACCCCAACTATATCCAATGTTAAACCCTGGCAACCGTTGAAAGTTGATGCATACGCAAGTCCCAGCGGGAATTGGCGACGCAATAGAGTATGACCAGAATCAAGTATGCTGCTGAAACTTATTCGAGGTATGAGTATATCTTCGGATTCGATGTTTGTTACTCCTGCTATACCACGTAGCAGTCGGACTGTAATGAGTCGTCTCCCTATACCGACCACAACAACTCGAATATTTTTCACTAAACCGCGGTCAAGTGAGAAGTTTCTCATCAAACGGTAAACGCCATTTATCTTTATTGTTAATTTGTGTGGTGGCAGCCCAGGAGGTGGACGTGATGCGACGAAATCAAGGATGCTGTCTTGTGGAGCCTCGAGTTCTGCGTCATCGGCTTCTTTCAGTGAGTCCGCAGCGAGATAGTGCCTGGAGTCGCCCTCTAACATTTCTAAGATACAGTTATTATATGCATCGACTTGTAAATTTGTTGGAGCAAGAATTGCCCTTTTCAAACAATCCACAGGGCTTTCGAGAACCCGCGTTGGGTACACAAAGTTTATCAAATCTTCGGCGGAATCTACATTCTCGAGGAGAGTGATTGGGACCTTTGGTCCAGCCCCATCTCCAATCCTATCAACAAACTCTGCGAATTCGGGATCATCGGCATTGCGTATTGGTTTGGTCAGTCGAAAAATTTGTAGAGAGCTCCATAGGAAGGAAGATTTGATCGATGCATCCACAACTTGAGTACGGCTCCCATTTCTAATAACAGGACATGTTTGACGAAAGTCCCCTAGTAGAATCACGATTTTCCCTCCGAAGCGATCATTATTTCCCATAACAGTTCTGCAAGTTTCTTCCACGCAAGACAATACAGCCCGATTTGCCATTGGAGCTTCATCCCATATAATGACGGATGTTTCACGGATGAGCTCCCCTCGCGCATCATTAGCTTTGATAGGAGATTTGAGTAATTCGTTTGTATCATTCACCGGCACCTTCAGAAATTCAAGTAAGTAATTGGTAATAATATTGTGTAGTAAGATTAACCTTAAATGCAGAATGTGTTGTTCTGCCGCCCCGGTAGAGCTGAGCCGCAAATGCAGCTGTCGCTGTTGGCAACACAATTTGGCCCATTGCTCGAACGGTATCGCATATCGTATTCACCAGAGTAGTTTTACCACATCCCGCCTTACCATCAATGAAAGCGTGGAGAGGCTGTTTGTTTGTCACAGACTCCATGATCAAGTCATAAATCCTGCGCTGGTCAATGTTTAATCTTTCAACACCAACACGGACTCTTTCACGCAAAGCTTCAATATCACTGCTCCATTGACGAAGTTCATGCTCAACTTCGCGTGGTAATGTTATTGGTTCTGGCAGTCCAAAGTCGTGTAATGTTTTGCCGTATTCTTCCAGATATTTGCCCAACTCGCCTAGACTCTGATTTTGAGCAAGAATAGGTGTGTTGTTTTCTTGTAAAGTAAAATCAAATGCGAGCTGTTGGTTAAACTTTTCCCATAGGACTATTGGGGATGGAACACAGTCATTCACGAGAAGGTGAACAAATAAGATACGGAGTTGGCGTGGTGTTCTTAAAGCGGTGATTGCTTCCAACATCGCGAATTGTGCCTCGTTATCGTCTGCAAATAATCCAAGTCGTTTCGCGGCATCCTGGTAGGTGGGTAACACGACATTGTCGACAGTTCGAGCCATGATGTAAGAGTTTACAGGGCTGTTTTGCAAGATTGCGCGCAAAAAGAATACATCGCCTTGTGAAGGCCGGATAGACTGCAGGCGAGATATGTGGGGTCGATTATCGGCACGTTTAATAACGTGCTTTCTTGGTGAGTTTGTAAAGCTAAGCTGTTCTCTGTAATATCCTGGCCGACCGTCCTTCCCAGGTTCATATGTTGCCAAGCGAAATTGGCGGTAGTACTCTGCATATGTCAAATTTGCAAACGAATGCAGTTCATGGTTTCGTTCATATGTTCCCAATGGCCTCAAAAAATAACGATCTAGGAGTGAAAGAGAACTACCATCTCCCCCATTTCGTGCATATTGTTGATGTCCGGATGCAGCAGGTAAATGAACTGGGAGTGGAGTGACAGCTGGATCCTTCCCGGTGATGTGAAAACCCATAATACGCCATGCCGCTTCACCGGCGGAAAGATAGCGCCCATTCCAATACTCTTCAATTTCGTCAACAACATTGTTATCGCCCTGTATTCGGTATTTAGCATAATCAGGGCCTATAAAGATATGTAAGTGAATGATTATGAGACTGTACATCGAACAAACCTTTATGAACATACTTAAATAGATATTGAAATATGTGAGATGTATTTGCAATCTCAAAATTGATGTGACATTTAAATTTTCGTAGCAGAGGAAGACAGTGAGGTACCACCATTTCATCACCTGGTCTCCTTCTCCTGTACAGTGGTCTACCGTCACGCTGGAGTGTTGTTTCTTGCTGCAATGGAAAAGGATATCTATGACGACAGTAACGATTTCCATCAAGATCTTCACGTTGACAAAACTTTGAAGGCGGTTCATTTGGTGCGGGATGCTTATGCATCATGAAACGCCTGACCAACTCGGCATCGACAGGATCGTCTGGAATTTCTGCAGACACGATAAGGTCTATATGGCTTGGTTCGAGACAACTGCTTGCAAACTTGACTAATATGTGCGCATGAGGTAACCCGCGTTTCTGGAATTCGACACAGTAGATGCAATATTTTTGTGGCCCTGCATTGACAAACATTGTTTTCAACGCCTGAAACAACAATGTCAATTTTCGTTTGAATACGCGAACGACCACAATCGGTATATCAGCAAAAGTCTGCCCCACACGAAGCTGACTTGTAATTTCGGGCCATCCAGGATCGCACGTCATTGTGATAAAAAACGTGGGGGTACCTTCAGCGGCAGCAATGGCAAGAGAGTTTGCTGTCTGTTCACTTGCCCATCGTCGTGAACCTAAAAATGTTGAAGGCAGGTAGATATTTTCACTTGGTTCTACATCTGCAAGACCCATTAATTCGGCATCTTCAGCACGTAATCGTTGTTGGTTATTTCGAATGTAGGCTAGACGTGTCTCCAGGTCGCGACTAAACATGTCTACAATGTATTCATTCGCAAGGCGTCCAAAGATTTGAAATCGAGGTTCTCGTAGAAGCCGGGCTCGGTAGTGCCACATTTGCGTAGTTGGGTTGTCAACGCCTGGGTCAGGTGGTGCGTCCCAGCGAATATCCTGTCCATCACCAACTATACCCCATCCAAGTGTCCCATGTGGATAAAGAAGAGGATAAGCAAGTGGCTCCCACAAACGACTCACAGTAGGAACCTTCTGTATCGGCCCACTGTGACGTGCAACAACCATAGTGCGTGCCGTAACCTGGCTCTGTGTAGTATTGTCATATGTCATGATAGCTGCAATCTCAGCAGAACCTGTGTCCTTCAAAATGAGCTGCGCAGTAGGATGCTCATTGTTGCTTAAAGCACGGAGTGAAATAACAAATGGATTGATGCGAGTGAGTGCATTGCGTAGGGCGTCCATCCAGTCAACGGGAATAAGAAGTGCCCAGTCAGTGTGTGGTGCATATTGATTCAGAAAACCGTCATATAGTAGCCATCGGACAGCCGAATTCGTGTGGGTTGGTCGGATGCGATGATAGACTTTTCCTTGGATTGCAATGAATCCAGGAGGACCTCTTATTTCAGGAAAAGGATGAGTTGTTTCCATCGATGCGAAAGAGAATACCAAGTTCAGAACTCTGGAAAGGGATGAAATATCGGCATGATTAATGAAGGTATTGAATTCGGCTGGTAGTGGAGGCAATGGTTGTACATCATTATACCTTGAACCATTTGGCCCACAACAGAACCCGGGCCTTTCTCCCGTCAAGAGAATGACATTACATGTTGGGCAACGGTGGATGTAGCCAGCGCGAACTTCACCCCATTTCAAACGCGGGTCTGATATAGGACCAATTGTCCAAGTCGATGATGAGACACGCATGATGAGAGCAATGCAATAATTTTATTCTATCGTTTCTTTTTATGCAAGACATAATTCAGAATACATTTATAACACAAACGCGATATTGAATTGAATCATCAGTGAATATAATACATTTACATTTACACTACATAAAGTAAATATCAATATTTGCAATAAATGCTAGTCAACCGATTCAAGGGAGGGCATCGACTGCTAAGAATTAGTGATGTCAGATGAATGGATTTATGAACGCTGACATCGGTGTCGGAGTCATTGTCAAGATCATTGTGTCGTAAATCACTCGGTAACTATACAAAGAATATATCAGTGATCCAAACAGTCCAAATACAACAAACATACAAAGACTGGAATATGAATAAATTTTCTGGCGAAGGGGTTTTCGAAAACAGGCTTTTCATCAAAATTGTGAATGACTCCAGCTGAGGGTGTTGGTGAATTAAAGAAATGAAAAATAACATTCCAGAAATGGAGAAGTTGTTTTGCAACTGGTGTAGTCATGAGCAGATATTGAGTTTAGAGCGAGAGAATGAACTGTACCTTTGGAAAACATGATGGTAGGTAAAGCTGCGAAAAGGTGTTGACTCGAAAAATTATAAAATGATTTTCTCTGCTCAAAATAAGAATTATGGAAGCTGAGTCATTGATGGGCGCGCAATCTAACACAATATCGGTAGGGTGAGATTGAGTTTAGGGATAAACGATCGATCCCACCGTGCTTTTTCAATCAGTTCAGGAACCTGTGCTTGTATTGACGTAGTGATACGGCCAGGGGGCCATTTTGAAACAACAGCGTTGTATTTCTTGAGAATAGCCAGGCCATGAGGGATGTCTGTAAGAGCATGAGAGTACGCATTCTGATAAGCAGGTGACAGGTCATTGTCAAATGCTAGAATAGCAAAAGAGCCTAGCCCATTTATTTCGTAAGAGATCGAGGTGAGTCTGCATTGTATTCCAGGAGCATGTGATTCCGAAAAGCGGAGTAAAAAGTCGGTGAGATGGAGAACATGACAATAATGCCAACTGCGTATTTGAACAATAACAGCATATGACGCAGGGATGTGGGAGGGTAAGAGTTGCCGAGCAGTGACCCATATGTATATAGTAGAGATATTATTGATGTAAATTTGAGGCGTTGTAGAAAAATTAACCTTGAATTTTGACAGTTCAGGCTTTGATTATTGTCAAAAATAGAACAATACAACTTGTGAAGAACTAACTTTGAGTCGATTTGCCAAGCGACAAAATATATGAACAAAACTATCCGATTCAGACTTGTTATTGACAATCTCAATAACATCCAATCGGGTGCTGTCGGGCAAATGAATGACAGATTCACTTTCAATCGGAATGCGTTGGAAATTGCTGGCTGGAATGAATAATATAATCAAAACAAAGGAGGTATATTTCCTGTATGAGTTACCTGGGTGAGGTGACATCTCAAAGAAAAGTATATAGCGTCGAGACCATAGAGAGGACATTAGGAACCAAGGATTAAAATTAGAAAAGAAACATATTTATATGAAGATCTCCTTTGCAAGTTCAGCAGTAAACTATAATGAGCAATCTGAAACTATCTATGTACAATAGTGGCAGCGCTCATTTTGAAAATATTCGGGCGACGGACATTGAAAAAAAAAAGTGTACGAAAATATTAATTTTCGGCGCGTTTCTTTCCTTGACTTTTGGTACTCTGACCACGACCACGACGTCTGCCCCTGGAAGGTGGAGATGACAGATGAAAATCATCGGGACATGGGGTAAGAGGTGAGGAAGTATTGGACGGGCTCATGAAAACATCGTGGTGAGATGAAGTGGATGAAGCTGAAAGATCAGGCCCTTGAGAGGGGTTATGCGCAGGGACAGGGATTGAGGTGATTGAAAATGAATTGGAAGTTAAAGTGGCGTCAGGAGTGTGAAAAGATCCTGAGGGTGTATCGAAGGAAATTTCGGCATTAGGAGCCAAAAGGGAAGACAAAGGCGATTGTGAAACCTCGGAAGGAGTAGAAGAATGATGTGTGGAATGATTGGGCGGTGTGAAAGGAGTAATGACCATGTGATTTGGAACATCAACAGGGGTGTTTTCGAAGCTAAAATACCAAATTAGCCGAGGATTTTCAAAAGTATTAGGGAACATACAATTTGTGACTGCTCGCTGCCTTCCTCTGCGTTGAGATATGGGAAGGACCGGCAAGTGCATTGTTATTTTGAGCCCTACAGAAGAATGAGACGGAATTTGATATGAAAAAATGTTTGACATACAATGGTGTCAGAGTATCTGCAATCGCTTCAAACCGGCGACGTTTTCCTGAAGGTGGCGACGACAAAGGCCCTACATTCCCAGGCATAAGGTGTGTGAGAGGTGTCCCGAGATTGAGAGCAATAGATTCAAGATGTATGCAGAGGCCAGAAGAAATGAACGAATGACAGATGCCAAAAAACTGCACAAAAGAATTTGGATCGGGGTTTGGTGTTTTTATCCAGCGAGGACGGGTACCATCATAAACACACCTAAGGATTAATGAATAACAAAATGAGTTAAAAATGACATGAATAGACATACTGGACAGTAGAGGCCATTATAGAGTCTCGAACATAATCACCAACCAAGACAGGAAAAGACCTTGATTTCTGGTCCTCGAGCCACTCTGTTTTGCCAATGACCTGACCGACACCAAAAACAAAAGGATAAGGCATGTTTGGAATAGAATCCTGATATTCAGGACTATCAGGAGAGCCCAAAAAAGGGAAGATATGAAAAGCGTCTAAGAGGATAGTGCCATTGTTGGGAGGACAGTGAATGCGAGCTGAAATAAAAGCGACAGTGTTGTCAAGAATGGGTGATGAATTATGCAGGAAGACACGAATTTCGACTGGATGTGAATAATCCTGTGCGCATCGAAGTGCACTTGAGAACAGAGAGAACCATAGGGTTTTGTCACCCTTCACTTTGGGAGTTCGACGGCCATTGGTGAGTGCAAAAAATCCGTAAATGATGAAAGCAGACATTATGGGCTGAAAGAAGAGGGAAAAAGCGGGCGAGGCACATGTTATATTCGAAATCCTTTATGAAATGAAACATTTTAGAACATATATAAGAAGATATAAGATCGCTCTCGACAATAGCAAAAGAGAAAGATAGGAGTTGGTAACAAACATGTACAATTAAAAGCCGGTCATAATTTTAAGGATACGGGATATCTCTAGTCACTATCAACAAGCCCGAAAATCTCATTCTCTCAAAGGCCTCTCGAAACGCTAAACGTTTTCATGACGAAAAACACACATTGAACGGCAATCATTGAAGCAATTTCAGGATGTCCGGCTTCGCTAAAAAATTCATGTCATCTTCGACCAATCCCCGTGAGCGGACACCCGATCCCCTTCAGCACCTTCGATTTGCTTTGGAAACGATGCCAGGGTCCAGAAAATATGTTTTCACGCCTGCTACCCGTGCTGAAATCTTATCGGAGCTATATACCGCGTTCTGGGGCAATTATACGCATATGTTTCTTCCGGGATCGAACTCAAGTTTGCCACTCAACACAACACTTAGTGAGGTGCAAAATAACCTTGGATTCTGTGGGGCTGGAAGGGAGGAGCCTGTGATACCTGGGAGGCCATGTAGTCACATATTCAAGAAGGGAGAAAGTTGTTTTAGGTGCAAGTGAGTGCTAAAATTATTAGGTGGATATCGAGTCACTTAGGTTCTTGTAGAGATTGTGCCCTAGATGACAGTTGTGTGATGTGTTCACGGTGCTTTCATGCAACAAACCATGCCGATCACAATGTTAGCTTCTTCATTGCCCAACAGCCTGGAGGATGCTGTGATTGCGGAGATGAAGAAGCCTGGAGGATACCTTTGAATTGTCCATTTCACCCTTCTGCGCCTGAATCGGACCCTCATGAGGCTCATAGGCACGGGTCGAGGGTGCCACCTCAAGAAGTCCCGTCTGTGCAAAACTACCCAAACCGCGTAGTTGTGCCACCCGAACTATACGATACTATGCGCAAGACAACTGCGTATGCCCTGGACTTCATTCTCGATACTTTGGATTACTCTCCGGATGAATCAACTGTTCCCGCAAACGAAGTTGATTTACGGACGCAACCATCGGCAGATCCTATGTCAAAGGACCAGTACTGTATCGTTCTGTGGAACGATGACAAACATTCGTTCGACGAGGTGATCAAACTTCTATGTGATATGACCAATCGTACACGAGAAGACGCTTCCATTCTTGCTCATCGCATCGATGAAAATGGCCGAGAAATCATAGATATGAATACCAACGTCGCCCGTTTGCTTGAGACCGCACAAGCTATTACGCAAATCGATTTGGGTGTCACAATTCGCCGCGCGTACGACACCTTTCGCGAACAAGTCGTAGAAGTGATTATTGAATGGCTTTTGGATCTTACACGAAGCCGCTTGGGAACAGATACATTGATACTTAGAGAAGTTATAGCTGCTGAACTTTTGTCTCCTAGAAGACGGGATATGGGTTCATATAGTGCCAATGTTCAAGTCGAGAGTTCTCTCGCTGGCGTTCCGAAGCTGACGAGATTGGACACAATGTTCTTGTACCACACTCGACTTTGGAAGAAGACGCGTCTGAGTGTGAAAGAAATCTACGCTTCTGCTATATCTCTAAGCCGTGATCACAAACTTGCTATCGGTAGGTGTGAATTGGTTAGGCTTCTAAGTATTTACTTATTCCTTCCTAAGCGGGTCATTTTGCCAATGTATATCACCGTGTGATCGACGCGTATCTCCTTGTCGACCGTGAAGCGGAAACATCCATAAAATACTTCGCCCTCCAACTTTTCACTGTGCCTTCCGTCGCATTACACATAGTCCATAACCATAAACTTGTGTCACGCCTCCTTTCGATTATCACTGCTTTCTTCACAAACCAGATTGTGGATCGACATATAGTTTATCCCCCCTCATCAACTGTTCCTCTGGATGTCGATAGTTTCCCTTTCAAATCGAAACGATTCATGCCTGTCTTCAGCGATCTACGGTATCTCTGCCATACCGAATCGGTTCAGACATTAATAGCGCGTTACCCCGATTACATCACCCAATTCGCCAAAACCTGTCAACTATTCATGTGTATTAATCCCAACAAGCGCGCGGCTACAAATCATGTGGAGTACGAAACCGATGCATGGATCAGCGTGTTCAACGTCACACTTTCCTTGTCCCGAGTTATCAAAGTCTATGGGGAGGCGTTCGTCAAAGCCAACGTGGCTGAATTGGTCGCTGCGATATCAACCGTCGTCCACCACACTCTGCTGGTATGTACCCTGTCTGAGGTCAGACTGGATCGAAACAAATTTGCTCCAATCACTTTTCACGAAGTGGTTTTCGGTGATGCAGAATATCAGATAATTCAGTTTGATGTTCTGGACGGTTGGGTTAGCTTCCACCATTCATTGCACTGGCTGCTCGCCGAGCTCTTCAAGCATGTCAATCTTCTTACAGAAGAGGGTTTGGCTAGTGTTGGCTTGTCAAGCGTACGAGATATTTTCCTACGAAAAGCCAGCGAACAAGCCATCTTAACTATCTTTGATTTTCCGCTCCGAGGTACGTTTGGACAAATATACCCAACTTCTTCTCAACATAAAGCCATTTCATAGTTCTTGCTATGATTGCCCAAATACGAACTGGTCTTTGGGTGCGCAACGGGTTCGCGATCCGTGGGCAGCTCCTCCATTACCGGGATTATATGCTTAGGGAACTATGCTACGATCAAGATCTTTTTATGCTTCAAGTTGCGCTTATTACTCTTGATCCAAACACAGTCGTTGTGACTATTCTCGACCGTTTTGGACTACTTGGATACTTCTCTGGTGCATTTCTTCACCCTACGTACGAGGGACCTCAACTTTCGAGCATGGTTGAGGAAGTCCTTTATGTACTTATCACCATTCTGAGCGAGACCGCCAACCCGTCGCGGATGCCCATTGCAATGGCCGTTCGACGCGAAATTGTTCATGCGTTAGCAATGGGCCCGTGCTCCTACACTGATCTCGTCAAACGCGTCGCGGAGCGACTTGTAGAAGATGTTTGCTTCGAACGAACCCTCAAAGAGGTCGCTAATTTCCGCCCACCGGAATCAGCAACCGATTCTGGTTTGTATGAACTCAAGGATGAAGGTTTCGACGAGGTCAACCCATTCTTTTATCACTATACTCGAAACAAACGAGAAGAGGTCGAAAATATCCTTCGAACACGACTAAAGAAGAAAACTGGAGTCGCGGAACCTATCATCATCCCGACACCATTTTCAGTAACTAGTGGTCCCTTTGCAATCATTCCGTCCACCTTTGAGTCTGAAGCCCTGCTTCAGGTCATGTTCTATTCCTTGTACAACATCCTGGTCCTCACTGACTCGTCAGGAATACCACCTCCTTCGGCAGAAGCCATTATGGACCAAGCACTTCATCTTGTCATGTTGGCGTTGATCGAGCGAGCAACAATCTTCAGCCATCTTTGCGCCGTTAAAACGTTTGAGGAGGAGAAATGTCTCATTGACATAATCTGTACACTAGAACACCATGAAAAGTATCAAACATATAGACCACGCATCGAGTGGATACTACAACAGATACATACTCAAGTACCGGATGAAGTTCAGAGCCGTCGTCGAGTTTTTGATACATCTCACATTGCTCCCCCCGACCCAGCGGACGCAAAGAAACGGGCAGCAAAGGCAAGACAGGAAGCGATTATGCAGCAGATGAAAGAGCAACAGGCCAGCTTTGCCATCAATTTTGATGATGTTGATGATGACGATGATGACGATACGGAGGAGGAAAACGAGGAACACTTCTCGTTCGGCACCTGCATTGTTTGTCAAGAGGACCTCACCTCCGGGAGACCGTTTGGCGCTCTCGGCCTGGTACAACCTAGTCGTTTTATCCGTCGCCACCCCGACAGCCATAATATGTATTTGAACGAAGTCCTACAAACCGTGCCCTCTATGGACCGCTCTTCGAATTCTATGTCAACGACTTTTCCTCCATCAAGTGCCGAAATTCTTGAATCCAAAAACGCGCTTTCGTCTAACTTTGATGGGTTCCCTGCTGCTTACACTCGATTTGGGCTCCACTCGTCGGTTTGCAGTCATATGATGCATCTAGACTGTTTTCAACAATACAGCTTATCCATTCGACAACGGCATAGAGCGCAGGCAACAAGAAATCACCCCGAGTCTATTCCCAGGAAAGAATACATCTGTCCCCTTTGTAAAAGCTTAGGGAACGTGATTCTTCCGGTATCCGGCCCATCAGCCACAACGTTGAACGCCATCCCCTTCGCCGACTGGATCCGTGCTGCAGGCATTAACATCCTAAAGTCCAAAGCGGATCCATTGTTGGATTCTCTGCAGCTCAGAAATGGTACTGGAGAATTTGTATTTTGGACTGCTCAGGATCCAGGATACTCCTCGGCACTCAGAAGTAATAACGAACGTGCAGATGGGATCGAGACAACGAAGATGCTCGAAACCGTGATGGTTGTGTCAAAATCGTTTTCTCAGCAAACTCGCCATCTCCGCGACCGACTCGAGCCTGAAGCTGGAGAAAGGGGGGCTGGGCTCTATTTACCCGAAGAGCTCATCGGTTACACCATCTCATCTATGGAAATAGCGCAGAGAGGGGTTTACTCCCCTGCCGGATTAATGGTCGATAATCTATCGGAGTCACAGATGCGTATGGTGAGGGGCCTTCTGGCATGTTTAACCAAACTAGTTGGTTTGCATTTCAAAGGGAGACCCGATGAAGGTCGTGATGCTGTTAGGCAGGCAATCATTAAACGGCTCCTTCCAGAATGGAGCCGCACATCTCTAACATCATTTTCTTATCCACTTCTCCTTCGGGATCCATTTACCGTCTTGGTTGAAACGGCTGCGGTGGCTCCAGAAATGCTACGACACGTCCTGGTATTGACGTACTACGCGTGTTTGGCCCGAACAGTTATTGGGCTGGTATACGTCCTGAGCAAAACCCGGAGCTTTAGTACAACCCAGTTGTCCCGGCGGGGACACGAAGACGTCTTCGGCGATGTACGCATGTTCTTTATGTCGGTTGTCCGGCATTCCCCCGTTTTTGAACATACGGCCACACTTGCATTTGAGACTTTTGGTGAAGCCCGAATTGAAAAGCTTCTCTACGCGTTCACCCTCCCATTCTTGCGCCGAGCGTCGATTCTATGTCGGGCAGTCCTTCCCTCTGCATTCCCTACGCCCCCAAACCTTTCCAGCGATGCTTGCGAGTACAATCGGCTTTTGATCACGTTAGGCATTCCACCGCTCTCGGACCTTCCCAATCAAGACACCCTGCAGAATGCACTGTCCGGTTGGTGTGCACATTATGGTCATTCCCATGCGGCCTCTCAGCTCAATTGTGGGGTTGTATTGGATTATCCAGCCATTTATCGACTTGCGCGGCTCCCATTAGTTCTGGACAATCTTTTTGGTCAACAGGATAAAGCATTGACTTGCCCCCGATGTGGTACGATGCCTAGCGATGCCGCGATTTGCTTGCTCTGTGGTGTTACATGCTGTATGCAAAGCAATTGTTGTATCGACCTCGATTATAATGATCGTGGGGAATGTAATATGCATACACGAGAGTGAGTCACTACGTTCAATACATGGAATTTCAGGACTGAATTTATTGTAGATGCGGAGGAACAATCGGAATGTTCTTCCTTGTCAAGCGGTGCTCGTTATTGTACCTCTTCGCCGGTAATGGGACGTTTGGACAATCGCCTTATCTTGATGCTCATGGAGAAGTGGATATATCGATGAGGTACGATTGTGTAGCATTGCAATAACAGACAAAATTTACATTGAATCCTTTATTAGGCGTGGACGTAGGCAATATATGCACCATACAAGATGGGAAGAAGCTCGCAAGACCTGGCTCAACCATCAGGTTCCTACAATGGTGGCTCGAAAGTTAGAGAGCAGCCTTGATTCTGGAGGTTGGGAGTCCCTTTGATGTTTAACTAATGTCGCTTTTCCTTGCAATCTTTGTCCTGAAATAGTAGAGCAATTGTAAAACCAATTCATCAATCGTTATTAGGATGTGAGAACATTATCTTCGCAGCCCCACCCGATTAGTTTATTTCTGCAACCGAGCAAGCGTCCTTTCGCGTCCCAGAATACTTATAATATCTGCTAGCGGTGGACCATCCTGTGAAGGATATGTCAGCGTCCCACTAGGTACGTGAAGGAGTGGTAACAAGACCTTCATTCCACATAATGCATGCCGTATAATGGTCATAAACATTTTGCTTGTGACTTCGAGGTCGGATCGAGCGGAGTGTAGTTGAGAGGCAAAATCCGCTTGCTCCCATGGTTCTGAGATTGCTTCAAGTCGGGCTGCGGTGGCTTGCAGTATGCGGGCTAGGGTCAAAGAAATTAGGGTTTTTCTGACATAAAAGAACCGGCTCTTTTACCTCGCTCCCCGTTATTGTAATTTTTAATCATTGCTTCGGCCTCTTGAGAGGTCAAGTCTGGTTCGATGAAAAAGAATGGGGCGTGCTTAGGAATATCTTGAAGGTTGCCCAAGCGACCCTTCCAAACCCATCAGTATATATTCAACCTTGAATTTGAAATTTTCCTCACTTCAAGTTTCAATATAACGTTCTTTATGTAATTTACGCTTGTATATTGGCTAAGGTATTTTGTTTGTAATGCGTTTTTGGAGATGGTTCCCGGTGCTTACCTTGTTGGGAATGCCAGTTTAACGCTATCATGAGCCCGTTCAGCCAGAGCTGTTAATCCTTCAGGGGTGGATGACGTTTGCATAAGATGGTGTTTGTTGATATATTCAAGTTTTGCGGGGTCGAGACTTGAGCTGCGTTGTGTGATAGCTGATAGCTCAAACTAAACATGTCGTTAATGTATAGAAAACGAATAACAGACATTTTTGGTTCACTAACGTTGTGGATTAGTTCCGACAGGGTCATAATGCGCGTACTGTCCGGCGCTTCTTGAACAAGACGAGGCTTCGATGGATGATGCAAGTCCGAAGTAGGAGGTATTTCGTGCTGAGCTCCCCAACCGGCAAGTGCGAGCCAATTCAAGATGGCTTCTGGTTCCCAGCCTCGACGCTAAATATGGATATGAGATGACGAAGATGACAAACTCAATATTAAACGTACAATAAAGTCTACGACTTGGACATCTCCATTTCGCTTCGACATCTTCGTACCATCCGGGTTCAGGAGGATTGGAATATGAGCAAATTGAGGAGCCGGAAGTTTGAGACTCGCATAAAGATCCAAATGGAGAGGATAGGAAAGTAGCCATTCCTAACGGATTCATGAGAATACAAACAGAATCCGCCAGATTTAGTCCAAACCTCGCCACGTAGTACATGAGTAATTCCCATTTCATGATCATCCACAACAGAAGCTAAATGGTAGGTGGGGAAAAGATCTGATTTCAGTAATATGGGATCCGTGGCTAGAGACTGATGGGCATCTTTGAGGTGACCAAACACAAGGTCTACAGCAGGGGGCCTCTTTGGGAGATTTCCGTCCTGAATCCAGATGGCTGAAACATGAGACAGTGCATCGTGAACAAGTTTCTACGACTCACGTTCAAGCGAACAATTGATTTCTCTCCAGCACGAACCTTCCGTGCCACCTCCTCATCCGTTAAATGGAGGCAAGTCTTGTCATATGTCGAGTTCGAACCCGTCCTGGCAAGTCGCTCCCTAGTAGCAGCGAGTTTATCTGCAGAGCAGAAGCACCGGTATGCGTGGCCTGACTGGGGTCGAAAGTCCAGTTCCGTTCACAAGAGCCGCGTAAAAGACCAGACGCACGTCCAAAAGTTTGCTTGCATATGATTTGTACAAATCAAGGCGTTCTGACTGAGAAGTTTTAGCACCTTGTTACATCACACATCCACTCGGATGCTCACCTGAAAATATGGTGCATGGGGCCCATCCCGACCAGGTCCTTATAGAATATTATCATGAGCCGTTTGTCTGGTCAGAATTAAGGAGCACGGACCATAATCATATTCCAACCCAGCCCAATCTAATGCCCTCCTGATTCCGTCGACTGCCCCTGGAACAAACCTCGTCTAATCCTTTTATCACCCTACAATTTCCAGAGCAAGTAGATAATACATACCGCGTCGGTGTCCTCTACCCTCAGAATCCATTTACCTCCCGTTTTCTTCGCATATAGATAATTGTAAAGGGCCATTCGAAGTCCCCCAAGATGTAAAGGCCCAGTTGGTGAAGGAGCAAACCGCAATAAAACCATCCTGTCTCAATTTTTGAACAATTTATGTGGAACTCAGTGAGCTGATACTGTTAGCAACTCTGATAGAGACTGGGGTCTCGAGAATTGGACAAAGACGTCTGGTGTGGTTCGGGAACGATCACGTGGGTTCGGGGCTAACAGCCCGGAAATAACGGGGCGCGGGAGATGAAAGGATGAACACGGCACACATTCTGGCCCGCCAAGTTCTGGCCAGAACAAGACCCCCCGATTCGAAAACCCCTTCAAAGGTATAACCTAAAAGCACAAAAACTGACCTCCAAACTATCTTTTGACATCCTCTGAGTGTTTAAGAGATTTCCCCGGATTGGAAACCTTCGCCCATTTTCCCAAAAATTTTTCCGGACCTGGATGGAAACACACCTCCGGCAGGATTTTTGGGGGGTCCTTCCAGAATTTGCTCAGTGACATATTTACTATTTATCCAGTTTGATCTACTTATATTGTACGTTTTTCTACTACGATTGCATGAAAAAAATTAAAACCCGACTACTACACTATATAGATGATTGTCCTTCCTCATTGTCCGCATAGGTAAACCCGTAGAATACGACAGGCTCGGGCTTAAATAATCAGAACTACATTAACCCCATAGACAAGGCCGACAAGACCCCCACAACCAGAGCGCCTACCCAGACAGTCGGATCAAATTTTCCGCCAGAGCTATCTGTCGTGAAGCCTACGATTGTAGGACACAAACCGCCCTCTTTACCCAGCATCGACGCTGGCATTATGAGCTACAAGCAAAGTTTTTCCAATCGTCAAATCCATATCTCACCTTTAAAGGAATAACGATCTCACCTGTGGCATCCCTCCATCTGCTTGAACAGTTAATCCCCCTTTGTCGTCTGCCTTTCTAGCTTTACAGTCAAACACATTGACGACACTTTCTCCGCCTTTAAATAGTCCTTTGGAATTGGGAATGTTCCACTTCGTGGATCCCGTCGACTTGTTACCAGCATTCGTCATGAGGCTGAGGAGTGGTGGCTTCGAGACAGCAAGGACCATTGGATCTGATTGCTCAATAAAGGACATCTACATGGCCAATTGGTCAGATAAGTATAATAACTAC
The DNA here is from genome assembly GCA_037014335.1 of Collybia sordida. Lineage (NCBI taxonomy): Eukaryota > Fungi > Basidiomycota > Agaricomycetes > Agaricales > Clitocybaceae > Collybia > Collybia sordida. The sequence goes on from JAYKXK010000002.1 coordinate 889,320, forward strand.
CGCCTGATTGACTCACTGGGGTGGTTAGGAATTTGTTATTTGCGGCGATGGCAGCCTTCCTTGCAGCATTAAGCGTTTTTACGTGGTCAACGAGTGACTTATTTGTATCAAAGCCAGTGGGCCAGAGGCTATAAGCAACAGGTGAGGACTTGAGATCCCAAATGAATCTCACAACTCACGCCTCACGGTTATCAGGGTCACCACTTCCCGTAAAACCTTGTTCCTGCCCTTCAAGCGTGCATAGTTAGTCAATACCCGCAGCCCGCCGATGCGATCACTCTCACCATAATACAAAATTGGAATGCCGTCATTGATAAAAGGCCACATCATCGCATTCTTCACGAGCTGCATCCAGGGTCAAAACGATTTCACAAGGTTTCGGTCTCAACATACCGCTTGATCCTGTGTGGCAGCTTGAAACCTCGGCTGGTCGTGATTCTCCAAGAAGGAGCCTGTCATAAACTCGCCGTTCTTATATACTTTTTGTGCATCGGTGTAAACTTCAGTAATGGCTGAAAGGTTTCCTTGGGGTGAGCCGAATCCAGCTTTAAGGGGGAACCAAATCGGATAATCAAGAACGCTGTCGATAACCTCTGCAAGAACCGATAAGCATAATTTATAAGGTGATGAGCTTGACGTACCGGTATAATCTTTCAAGTAGCTTGTCCTGCCGTCAAGAATCTTTCGGAGTCTCTTTGTATCAGGGGTCTGACCGAACAGTTTAGGACAGTACCCTTACCTCACCAATGGTGAAAACACCGGCAGACTTGGCAAAATCTGGCCAGAAATCCTTCCGGACGTGTTTGACGGTATCAATACGTACTCCATCAATCTTGTACTTTTTCACCAGGCTAGCTATCCACTCGTTCATAGTCTTTACAATCGCCGGGTCTTCGGTATCCAGATCTGACAGCGGGAGGACTTTGTCTCCAAGCCAGCATTGTTCGACGTCCGTTTGGTTATCATAATTTTGAATCAAGCAAAATGGGTGATAGTCGTTTGCGTTCGAGAAGGGCGTTACTTCCGAGTAATCGAAAGTAGGATTTTGGTTATTATTTGAGGAGTTTGCCGGTGTACTGACAAGGCTAAACCTTTTGTCAGTTCCCCATTCACGCTCACTATCAGGTTACTGACTGGTTCACAACGACATCAACCATCAAGTACATGCCGCGAGAGTGGACCGCCGTAGACAGCTCGTTCAAGTCATCCTGAGAACCAAAGCGATTATTAATATTATTTATATTCTTCGTCCAGTAGCTGTTGGTGCATCAACTCCCGCTCGGCGGTGTTATATAGAAACTTACCCATGGTACGCCTCGCCGTACGCTGTCTCGCCTTCGAGATTTTCTACGATGGGTGATATCCAGATAGCGTCGAACCCCATGGCCTGTATGTAGTCTAGATGGGCAGTAATCCCTTTCCATGTACCACCACAATATTTTCTGGCGGTTGTATCGCAAGGTGCTGTGCTGTCATTGGTCGTCGCGAATCTGTCAGTGAGAAGCTATATCGAGGTCAGCCTTAAAACACGTTCCTTCTATGGTTATACGCCATGCACCTGATAAATCGACCTCCCACGCCATTCGTCTGGAGTGGCGGCAAGCACAGATTGTGAAAAAAGGAGAGTAGAAAGAATGTGTGTAGTGCTGAGGAGCATGTTCGGCTAGTAGCTACTCGAACCTTTGTTACAAGGCGAGGAGTTTATAGAGGGTACTAAATGTATTTAGCCACTTTTAACTCACCGCCTAACGTCCGTTGATGTGTACGGCTTCTTATGCCGTAAATACAACCAGTGCCTGCTGGTTTGAGGAAGGGGATTTCTTTCGGGCTCCGAGGACCGAGGCAACGCGTTTTGAGCGCGACAGATGTCACGTGCTGGTATCTTTCCTTTGCCGAACGGGATTCGAAGTTTATTCGAAGTTTGATCTTGAACGAATTCCTCTATGGGGTGCTTATCATCTTCGACCATCCCTCTATTTTATACCTGTCTGCATGACACCTTGGGCGCCGACGTTTTTTTCGTTGTCGAGCTGTCACTGATAATCATACCCTCGTCACTTCAGGAGTTACGAGAAATTTTAACTGCCTCAAGCCTTCCAAGTTCAACATCATGAACAAGGGGAAGAGACAGAAAGCACGTACAATGATTTCATATATGGTCAGTCTGGATAACCTCAATTCGTCGACCGCAGACTGCGATTCCTATTCATGTCTGTGTGAGGTTTGGTTTAACGTGTTTTAAGTTGACACCCCTGGCGGGATGATTGACATTGCATCAGATATGGTGCTAATCCCCAATGGCAAGATGAGGATCTATTATTAACAAGAAAAACTAATGGATGTAGATGGAAACACATACAATTGAACAATAATCGATAATCCGTCAGAATCGAACTTGTAGAATATCCCATGTTTTCTCACTATCCAAGTGCCATCGTTGACCGTTCGAGAACCAAATTGTGAGCATCAGAAAACTTCTTTACACATCCGGGGGCGCGGTTGGGACACAGCTTGCTCAGAACTTGTCAGTATCGTAACCCTGCGAGACGGTCAGTCGACATACATGGTACCAGGCCATTTTCAAGATCCACCGTTGCTCCCATGAAGAATCCTGAATAGTCAAGTCTCTCGATCCACTTCACGAGCGTCGTTTCCACGAATTATTCCAATCCATTTTTTTTTTCTTCATTGACCATAATACCTCAAACAAATACCGGCCACTATCTTCATCAACAAGACCGCGATCTATATCATGAACACAAAAGAACACTCTTAGAATGTCCAATTTCCGGAATGTATCCATGGCGAGTGATAAAGAACGAGTGCTGATGAGAACTTTGAGGAAAGACGAAATCGAACATTTGCACGAAATATTCTATGGCCGAGAAAAAATTAAGGTATATTTCCAAAAGATAGACTACTAATCCCTATAGAATCCTTTCCACCAAAAACCAAGGTCATACGACTCATGCAGAAACGTTGATAGGAGTGCAACCAACGACAACAAGCCCATCTGAAGGATTCAAGTGAGTCAAACATATTAGCGATGGAAAAAGATATCGTACTCATGTGGTTGCCCTCGCAGCAGACAGGTTGTTGAGTGCTACACAAAACACAATTAGCAAATCTCAAACAAGAAACGATAGTGCAAGCTTTAGACTAACCAGGAAGCGCCGCTGCCAGCACCAATAACACTGATGGGGGAGCAGTTGCTGCTGACGTCCCCAGTGAGACCTTGGCCAATAGCACCAATGATCGCTTTCATCTGTGCGTCATTTACAGAATCTGCTTTCTGGAGCTGGTTGCAGCAGAAAGCTTTGCCGGTATTGCATTGGTACTTGTCACCACCACCGGGGGCAGCAGCAACAGAGAGAGCGACAGAAAGAGTGGCGAGGATGGCGACCTTGGAGAACATTTTAGATAAGAGTGGTGGGGTTGGTGGGATTGATAGGAGAATGAGTGAAGACGATTGTTCGACTGAAGGATGGATTTCTTGCGGGAGCCTCTTTATACCTGGATTTCTAGGACCACCTGCTTTCATTGGCAGACGCACACGATCAACTTGGCGGTATTCCCGTATCCGATACAAAGAGCTCAGTCACAAAAATTTGCGGAACGTGTCGAGAACCGAAAAAGGAGCATCAGGGAGCATCTGACATGTCAGACAAACACACATATTTGGCTAAACGAAAGCCGCTAAGTAAATTAAGTTGGAGGCCGAATATCAATTTGACCTATAGACCAGGTACGGTGTTGGCACATGTTCCGAGCACGCTTGAGCAGGGTGCTGCAGATGAACGGAAGCACCCATGCACACAAGATGAGGAATGCAGCTGCAGATGACGTTTCTAATCAACGACTTGTTACTTACACGCCAACAATAAATTGATATTGATTAGGCATACGGCTGCTGCACGCCTCGCAAGAGTTTTATTTTATCTACGACATTGATCTTGAGGTTGCCATTTTGGCAGGGATGAGAGCGAGTCAGGGGCGAAGTTGATGGCAATTTGAATAAGCTTTTCAATTTCAGGATATGCACATAGAGCAAATCTTTAGTTTGGGGCCGTTGGGTAAGTATTTCGGCCCACATTTTACCATGAAGGTTGTTATAAGCTACATAATTATTTTATTTTTCAAGTTTGCAAGGAAATAGACGGTTTCTATATCTCATACCGTCTAGGGACGACAACGGAATATTATTTTGAAACACACGAGAAAATGTTGACATGGCATTACCCTGACCTAAAATTATCCCTGTCGCTCTGGGCATTTGTGGGACGTAAAGCGATTAGGCTCTTCGAACTAACCGAGCAGTCAGACCCTCCGCCACAAACTTGAGATGTTGTTTTCGGCTCGCTACACAGTCATTTTCATTTTCGCGATGCCAGGGTTCTGTCAGACTGCATTTTGGTCGTGTGCGTCTGCCAATGAAAGCAGGTGGTCCTAGAAATCCAGGTATAAAGAGGCTCCCGCAAGAAATCCATCCTTCAGTCGAACAATCGTCTTCACTCATTCTCCTATCAATCCCACCAACCCCACCACTCTTATCTAAAATGTTCTCCAAGGTCGCCATCCTCGCCACTCTTTCTGTCGCTCTCTCTGTTGCTGCTGCCCCCGGTGGTGGTGACAAGTACCAATGCAATACCGGCAAAGCTTTCTGCTGCAACCAGCTCCAGAAAGCAGATTCTGTAAATGACGCACAGATGAAAGCGATCATTGGTGCTATTGGCCAAGGTCTCACTGGGGACGTCAGCAGCAACTGCTCCCCCATCAGTGTTATTGGTGCTGGCAGCGGCGCTTCCTGGTTAGTCTAAAGCTTGCACTATCGTTTCTTGTTTGAGATTTGCTAATTGTGTTTTGTGTAGCACTCAACAACCTGTCTGCTGCGAGGGCAACCACATGAGTACGATATCTTTTTCCATCGCTAATATGTTTGACTCACTTGAATCCTTCAGATGGGCTTGTTGTCGTTGGTTGCACTCCTATCAACGTTTCTGCATGAGTCGTATGACCTTGGTTTTTGGTGGAAAGGATTCTATAGGGATTAGTAGTCTATCTTTTGGAAATATACCTTAATTTTTTTTCTCAACTCGCATACTGATTCATTGGCTGCATTTGTGATTGTGAGATATGTTGATTTTTTTAGAACTGCGACGCCGTTGGAGCCAGGTAAAGAATTTATCTTCCTGTGTCTCTCCTGCATAGTCGTAAAAATATAAGTTGATCTATTACGAGGAGGAAATTGTTCTATCCCGACAAGGGATAGGCTCTACATATCGACGGATGGACCAAGAAATGTGGGCTAGAGTGGGCTAGACAAAGTATACAAGTCGTTGTTCTGCTATCATCGACGTTAACTTGTCAAGTCCAGCCTACTGGCCTGCCTTACTATCTTACCGCGTTGACGTAGCTTCTATCTATCCCACCTCGCCTTGAAAGTTGAATGTCCAGAAATCAAGACATTATTTAACTCTGAGCACACTCCTTTTAACTTAGATTAGTTGATGGTAGATGAACTGAAAGGAACAATATAAGAATTGTTACCTTAATATAAGTTTATCCAGGTAGGGATATCAGGAATAAAAGTCAATGATAGTAAGCAGCCAAACTGTGATCGGTCCGGAAATTGGATATAGTTAGGATTCCGATCGGCCATCACCGCAACGTTGGAAGTCAGAAAACTCTCCAGTGTCCATTGTGATTCGGTAAAGTGAATAAAATAAAATCTGGTTTTCATAAATTCGAAGTTGGATTCTGGGAATAGGTAACATAAGACATAGTGATACTTGTGTCTGGCTTCACCAGGTTGCTTGCTTGCACAGGCATAAAAATTACGGTCTCCTTACTGGAAACTAATACTTGTAACTTAGGTAACTACAATCAACAAAAAACTAATGTATGTAGATGGAAACGTATACAAATGAATACATACATATTATCAATAATTGGTAACCTGTCAGAATTGAACTTGTAGAATACCTCATATTTTTTCACCATCCAAGTGCCATTGTTGACCGTTCGAGGATCAATTGATGGGCATCAAAAAATTTCTCTACACATTCCGGGCGTGGTTGGGACACATCCTGTTCAAAACTTGTCAGCATCGCGACTCCGCGAGACCCTCAGTTGACATACATGATACCAGGCCCGAGCATTTTCGAGATCTACTGCTGCTCCCATTAAAAACCCCGAGTAGTCAAGTCTCTCGATCCACCTAACGAGCGTCGTCTCTACAAACCATTCCAGGTCTTTTTGCAGTTCTTCTGTGGGTGTTGTTTTGGTCAAATGTCCTACCCAGTGTCGGCAAGCATAGTCCAGCAAAACCTCGCTGCGTTCCTCGGGCGATGGATTGTAACCCTCTTCTTCCATTATAGCCTTCGGAAATGTTATGTTTCGGTCCAATTCACGTACCATATATTCGAGAAGCTTCAATGTGATTTCTCCATGCACGGCTATGGGTTGCACTAATAAACTTGGTAGTGAACGTTCCTGATCGGTTAACCAATCCTGCAGTGATCCATGAATTGGTCGAACCGATTGCTTGTCCCTTGTTACAACAACAATAGATTGAAGCTCCAGTAACCGGGCTTGCAGGTCGTCGAGTGTCAGCCCAGACATGTATGCAACATCATCGACTGAAATAGGCTCCAATAAATGAGTGACCATCCCCAAAATGTTCCGTAATTCCGTTACTAGGACTTCGTCACGGTTCATGACCAATGGTGACAAAATTCTCCCATAAAATACGTTCAAGCCGAGGTTTCCCTCGTACTCACTTCCGGGGTGATCAGCAATATCCTCCAGCTTTCCAGCTCCCACCAAAATAAACTGCTCCCCAATGAATGAGGCGTATATAAAGAGGCCTCCGGCTTTGTTGACAAGTTTTTCGAGGAGATTTTGAGGGGGCCAGGACATTGAGAGGCGCTCGACCACGCTTGCGTTCGTACACAACACTTCGAACAAGTAGCGGCCAATGTCTTCATCAACAAGACTGCGATCCATATCATGAACACAAAAGAACGCTCTCGAAATATCCGATTTTCGGAATGCATCCGCGGCTAATGGTGAAGAACGAGTACTGATGAGAACTTTGAGGAAAGGGAGTTCGCCTAGATGTTTGGCGAATGCGTTTATGATCTTTTGGGGGGCGTCTCTGTCCTTGCACTCGTCCAGCGCATCGATGACAATGACAATAGATTTTTGAAGCAATTTTGCCTGCCGTAAGGGCTCTACGATCAACACTCGTGCTTGGTCTTGAGGTTTCGCGCGGGTGATGCCGGGGTACTTTTGTATGCTTTGTATAAGCTTTGCGCGGAATGCGACATTACGCACAGCAAGAAATATGGAAAGTGTGATGAATACGTTCTGCACGTCGCATCGATATTTGGAGTTCCTGGAACAGAAAAACGTTGCGGTAATCCTACTTCTGTCCATTCCAACCAAGTCGGCGATGGTCAAAGCAATCGTGGTTTTTCCAGTTCCTGCCGCGCCATTCAACCAATAAAACTGAGTAACGTTGTCATCATTGATCCATCGAAGGATGTCTTCTAGTACTTCGTTCCGTGTGCCTTCTACACATAACCTGCCATATCCTTGCTGAGCATATCGCGTGTCAGGGGGAAGGCCAAATAACTCGAAGAGTTGTTGTTCAGGTGGTCGAGCTTCGTTTAGAGTCCTGGAACTCTGAAGGGCTCCAACAATATCCTCCGGCGGCTGGTATAACTTCTGGATTGCAAAATTAGCAGGGGGAGTGAATTTTTAGGTTAGTAATACCTACCAACAGCCACGCTTCGGCCTTCTCAAGTGCAATATTGGATAAATCTTCAGTTTTATTGAATGAGTCGAGTACCTCTAAACAGTATGCCAATTTTGTTGATGCAAAATCCCTTAGAGCGCCAACTAAGTCTTCTGCATCTCTCACGTCCGAGCTTGATAGATGATCTGCCCAGTAACGACACGCATATCGGAGGAAGCCTGGAATATGTTCTCCACTGTTCAACTTGAAACGAATCAGATATGACATATTTCGTTTCAGGCCTTCCATCATAATTTCTAGGAGTCGGAGGGCGATTGCGTGGTGCTGCGGTGTGGGTTCAAGATATATTATGGATGAACATCGTTTTTGCGTGGAGATAAAATCATGAAACGACGCATGGAGAGTACGAATAGTCCCGTAAATATCATCCGGAACTGCGAGCACCGATTGCAAGTCGCCCAAAATACCTTGTATGTGTTTAGGCGGAAGGCGCAGGAGTTGACCAAGATCGTAAGAGGAAAGAGGATCTTGCAGGAGAATAATCGTACCAATAATTGAACGACAATGCTCCACTGTCACGCGATCCGGGAATTCCGCAATCGCGCACTCCAAAATTTCTCGGTACAGCCCATCGATGCCTGTGTATTCGTTCGTTGGGCGATCAGCTATTTCTTTCAATCTGAAATCAAGGTCGCCACGGGCTTCAATGAATTCACAAACAGTAGAGGCAAAAATAAACAGACCTCCAGCCATCCGGACGAGCTTGGTGATAAGCTCCTCGGGTGGCCAAGGGGAGACTGTCAACCTTCGAACGGCGGCTTTTTTGGTAAGTCGATCGATCATATACTCTCGGATGTCAGCATCGACAATATCTTCTTCAACGTCATGGAGGACAAAAACTTCGCGCCTGCTCCGTAATGTTTCATCAGAAAATGCATCGTTGGTTGAAGATGTGGGTCGACTGCTGACAAAAACTTTGAGGAACGGAACAGTTTGAATCACGGAAGCAAGAGCTGTAAGGATTGTTTCCGGTGCCCGGCCACCTGTGCACTCATCCAGAGCATCTAGAACGAAAAGGATTGGCCGCTTTGAACCGACTTTACAAAGAGGTTCGATGAGCAGTTTGACAAGCTGCTCTTTTGGTAGAGCGTATCCAATGTCCGGTATTTGATTGATGGCTTGAACAATTTTGTTACGCAGGCGGACGTCGCAACACGCAGTTAAATATGCGAGCGTTGGGAATATGAGTTTTGCGTCACTTCGCCCTTCTGACTCCCGAGAGCAGAAAAAGCTAGCGCTAAAGATGGAGGAATCCTTTTGAATCATGTCAGCAATGGTAAGCGCGATGGTTGTTTTACCCGTTCCCGCGCCGCCATTGAGCCAATATATTTGGTGACCATTTTTGTTGTGAATCCAAGTCATTATCTGCTTCAATACATTTTCCCGTGTGCCTTCTGAACACATAGGTCGGTTGACATAGTCATAGCGTGCATCCTTCGCCCGAGGCAGCTTGTCCAGATGTTCTACTTTCCTGTGTCAGGTTTTGTACGGGCATTAGTATCTCCAACGAGTCACTCACCGAAAGCGTAGAGATCCTATCGAAACCGCTTTATCGTTTAATATGTTATAGATGGTTGATGGTCTAAGTGGGTCTCTCACCGCCAACCTTATCTCAGCCTTGAGAGCGGAACCAACCTATAAAATAGCATCAATTTCGTATTCTTGGGTTTCAGTTTGGTATATTAAATTACCTGTATCTCATTGATGAACATTTGTAACTGCCGAAAGCGTCGAATAATCGACTGGGCATCATAAGGCGCATCAACAAACCTGAAAAATCCTTTGCGTCTTCTGGCCCTCTCGATATCCTTTCTTGCCTCTGTGAGTTGCCTTTGGGCAATGTGAAAGTTAGCAGGACCATCTGCGGGAATAGTATGATGTCATACCCCGATAACATAAAAAGCTGTTCACCCAAATCGTCTGTCAAACCACGTCCTAAAGAGGATGCATCATCAAACATGGAGAGAACGTCGTTCAGCCTATCAATTGATACAACAAGGTCATTGAAATTGACTAAGTTCTGTTCAACTTCCTAAAGGGAGCATATGTTGAGCTTCAAACCTCAGCAGGGTAGGAAGGTTTACTGACATCAAACCGGTCAACGAACAGCCGAAGGCCCCCAACTGCACCCTTCAGGCCTGGTACTGGAGCACATTCGGATATCTTCTCGATAAGTGCAAGAGCAAACACAATTGTGTTAGAAACGACCTGTCCAATTTCTGACGGTTTGGATATTTTATTATCGTCGAATCGTCGACTTTTAGTAAAGAGCTTCTCTCTGATAGAAACCCTGGGGAGAGGAGATCGTGTAATGTGCCACTTCATGATTATGATGAAGGGGGGGAGGAGGGGGGACAACAAGAGAGATGTAATCGCAGCTTCTATTATCTTGTCAAATTAGCGCCCAGGGCACGCTTTCTGTGCTGAGGCTGTCCGCATAATTGAACCTCCCCATTCAGAATCCGACCGAGTTCCGGGGTACTACCCAAATAGATGGAAGTCAGGGTTCGTGAGGTTTGTTTCGGAATTTGAAGTAACACGTTTTGCACATATGTCCACACAGGTACCCTATCAATTTCTCCGTTTGAGTTGTTTGCGGGATGCTGTCCCAGAATGTAAATGGGTTGGGCACACTAAATGTCTTTTATACATACAGGTGAATTCTCAAAACTGTGTTGCAAATCGGGAGAATTATAAGTTCGTAGTCAGTATGTAGATAGAGTAACGTTGATCTTGGAAGGGGTAGAACTGGTGAGGCGATAAAAAAAGGAAGTAAAATCAAACATACATGTGATAAAATATCGGAAGCGAAGAAATGGCATCTCAAAGTGCGTATCATGTGCGTCATATTGATCTTGGTTGATCTCGATTTTTTCCTAGTACCGTTGCCATTACAGATACGTGTCCCGAAAGGGTTGGATAGACCGCCCCGTAATTTCACTGATTTCGCGGACGGATACCTGAATTCGCCGAACTCATTCCTGTACGTGCACATTAATCTTCTTATCTGATAGATGATGACATACTTCCACCCTGCATACACTCGATGGTGCAATGGAAGATCATCTCGTTACTTTTGACCTATTCGTCACGATTAAGGGTTTCCATTTTCCCGAAAAGTTGTTCACTGCGGCCATTGGAATATGGAGAATCATCACATCGTTGCCTTCGGTGTACCGTGACCTAGGGAGAGCACTCGCACGAACTGTATGTTTCGCATTTATTCTCCTTCAAGGATATCCGACCTGCATCGATTCCTAAACAAAATTTACAGGTGAACAAAATTGTGCTCCCACCTGTCCAATGTTTCTTCGCCCGCATCTTGCATTTGTTCTACTTTAATTACTTATAATGCAGTGCGGACCCTACTGGTGGCGGTTCCGCAGTGTTTTCCGCTCATTTCGCTCAGGGTGATTGATATGGTTTATTTTTGAGCCCCACGATGAGCAGTATCCTCGCCTCGATCGGGGAAGTAGTATCAAGCGACAGGATCTGCCAGATAATCCGGGGAAATCAAGCCTGGGCGATATCTGCAAGAGGGTGGAGGCGAAGACCAGTTCACGTAACGCGCCATCTGTGACACAAATGCGACGCCTACTTGGTGAATTATAATTATCCACTTCTGTTCAAGAGTTCCCATTTCTATTTTCCCTCGGTCATTTTTTCGAAGTAACGAACGGAGCATTGCTGGTTTCGCCTGGACGGGGCATTGGTGAAGCTTTAACTGCAAGTAGGGTGTTTCCCTTTCTGTCTGTCTGGAATTAACAAAATTCCAAGAGCCGCTGTATACAGCACAGCAGTGACAGAAATTTTAGCTGTGACCGGTTGTTGGGGTCGTGGTGACCATGTATATGGGAAAGGGAAATAGATATTTTAACCTTTATGGGATTAAAGGCCATTGTGGATCTGGTAGTAAGTTCGCACGCCACAGACGCGCATCTCGAGGCAGTGGCCCAGCGAATGGAATTATGGAAAAACGTGGCCATAACATCTAGGGTGCTGTTCACCGAAAGTATCCAGCTTATTCGGATGTAGCGGGTAGTGGTGTTTTTTTGTGTTCGCGTCCTTAGTTTTTGAACTTTCACTGTATTGGATTTGGCATGCCATGATATTACAATAGGGAGTCGGGACGAACGAACTACTTACTCACAAGGGGCCTGGGGGCAGCTCGTCAAAAGATTGTTCTCAAAACTTCGAGTGTTTCCCGTTTGTATCGCAGAGAGCTTGTGAAAACATGGCCATGAAGATAATCTGCTCAAAAAACTACGCAACTCACACATGATGATGAGCTGCACAGCGTCCAAGAAGTGCTATTTACCATTGCTTGTAATGAGAGGTCCCGGAAGAAACCGACTCTCTGAGGGAACATCCATCCCTGTGGCCTGAACCCCGATATACTTGAACCTGTAACTCATATCACATATTGTCCGATACTACAATGGATTTGGGATCCAATTTCTCAGCGAAGCTAGAGCCTTTTCTCCTTATGGCCAAATCAGTGAAAGGTGCGGCAGCGGCTAAACTCATTCAAGATGCCACCTCCGCTCCGGGAGTCTTTGTGTTTTCGGAACTGCTTGAACTACCTAACATCCAAGAGGTGCTAAAGAATACCCGATATTCTCTATGAAATACTCCTTACAGTTTGCATAGCTTGCTAAAAGCGAACAACATGAAAAATTTCTGTCGTTGCTTCAGCTTTTTTCGTACAAGACTTACCAAGATTACATTCGTACGTCCCGAAAAATCATACTTGGACATTTCCAATAATACAATTAGCATAGAACATAAAGATGCTCTACCACCACTGAACCAAGCCCAAATTATCAAACTCAAACATCTCTCAATCGTTTCGCTTGCTACAAGCCATAGAGTAAGTGTGTTTTGTCCATTCCGGGCGCCATGTTCAAATAGGGCTCTAGATCCTCCCATACTCAGATCTTCTTCAAGCTCTAGAAATGCCCAATGTTCGAGAATTGGAGGATCTTATCATCGACGCCATCTACCTAGATATCTTACGTGGGAAGCTCGATCAGAAAGAAGAGCAATTGGAAGTGGAATATACAATGGGCCGAGATTTGGAGCCAGGAAAGCTAGAAGAGGTGCTTGCAGCGTTACAAAATTGGTAAGCTCGTTTTGTATGCCGTTAACCTACATAATTGTTGACAAAACGCCACAGGGCAGAGACGACAACGGCTGTCCTTGCCACACTTGATGAGAAGATAAGCGCGATTGCGGCTGAAACAGCCGCGACTAAACAAGCACATCAAGAGCACGAAAAGGCCTTACAAGCAAACTTGAAGGAGGTGTACGACAAGCAGAAAGACAAAAGTCTCGGGGGCATGATGGGTAGGAGAACTATGCATATGGGCGGTTATTCGGACAAAGAAAGCATGCATATGGACGTAGATGAGCCTTCAGAAAATTCGAAAGGCAAAAATCGAAAGTAAGCGCTCACACTCCTTTTGGATCGGGAGTCTAGCTGACTAACTGGTCCTGATGATCCTCGGTTTAGGGCCTCACAGGAAGCAATACCAAAGCCACAGAGAAAGCGGAACAGGTTTTAGTAGGCTTATGGAGCCTTTCCCGGTTCTTATCATGTCCAGGGCATTTGTACACTGTATTTCTAGGCCGTATGCATCATTTCCGATACATCCCGCAGTCTAAGCTTCGATCCGTTTTTTAACAGTCGGAGTTGCCTGACACTGTTCGCTAAGCGATGCCATAGGGAATGCTGAACCACCGGAATCCAGCTTATGACTTCGAGGCGGAGTCGCGTCACTTGAAACTTTCATTCAGTATTCATTCTGTCTTATCAATTTAACATTTCAGTGTAGGATATTATCGCCCTATTCACGCGTTTGACCGAGACAGCTCCGGGATCACGCACTGATGCGCCTAGAAGCTGCCGAGAACGATGACACACCACCCCTACTCCCTACTCTTCTCTACCCTTCAAGTCATCAGAGATCAAACAACCCATTTCAGTCTGATGGATGAGGGTTTTTTTAGGGGTTGATAAACTAGCTTCTCTCTATCAACGCACAGTTCAATATCGCAACACGATCGTCACTGCACACGTCACGCACTGCCGCGTGTTTGGCGTAAAGACATGCTGTAACCGCGCGGCTTCTTCCCTGGCAGGTTCTGACATCCTATGTGCCTTGATGACCGACAGCTGTCTGCCGATACTTTTTACAATAACTATACGAGGACACCCACAGTGAGGCCAACCACACTCCATCCACGACTACCACTCCGAACTCCACTTACCTCCCGGCTTGACCTCTTCACTACCTTCCCGTATGAATTCGACAACGTCGGACACCGAACCCCCTAGCAGTATGGTCGAGGAGGAAGCTGCCCCTCTACCACGACCGACACCCCACGTTCCATCGATCGCTGCCGCCATCGCCAATTTCAAGCCCACGCCCCGAGAGGTCATAAGCGGCATTGCACCACATGTATTCGACGAGCGGCGTCGGCGACGAAGAAGGTCCCGCTCCCCACGACCACATCCCTATGGGCCCCACAATGATGGTGCTAAATCTTCTCCCCTAAGAGTTTCGGCAGTGATCGTGTGGGACGAAGAGGAAAATTTAGTATATCTCGGTATGTAGCAGTGTATTTATCACTGCTCTGTCTCTTATCTCTTATCTTTTCCCATAGAGCAAGCTGAGCGTTGTACCGAGCCAGAAAAACCTACGGCTCGAGCAGGCGATGAAGATTTACCTTGTATACATGGACCAGAACCACAGCCAAAACGAAAGAAAGATAAACCCCGATGGCGAAGCTTTCGAATGCTCAAGTGCGTCCTTATCCCTCAGGGAATTCTTTCAGTCTATTAACGATCTGGTCTAGAACAATTGTAATTAAATTAAAGTAAACCACCTGATTCTCTCGCCTTCATAACTCCCGGCTTATGAGCGCACTTAGACCATCTTCAAGCTGAGGTACTTCCAACAGTCACAATCATATTTTAAACATCCCGCACGAAACGGCAGACTAGAACATTGTACCATAGTTTATTTATACACCCAACCTCTCCCACCCCTGTTATGCAACATTACTCCGTCCAACTTTACCCTTGGCGGTAAACCCTCCCTATCATCCTTGTTATCTTCCTTCAATGCAAAATATGAACCGAGATCGATATATTCCGAATCCGGAATGATATTTCCCTGATGATGCTGTCATGTCATGATCTCGTCATTTGTAAGAGGTGGCTATGCTATCACCATAGAATTACAAATGATCTACTAGTCCGATTGCACTACATACATGGTGAACAAACTGTTGCACATAACTGAAACTAACTCGATTTTAGAACTGCGTCGTGCCTCGGCGTCCAGCAGTTCCATAGTCAATAGTCTTAGAATTCAGCCCTCAGTTTTGGTTCCTGAGCTCTCGGCAGCCGGCCACTGATCAATCCCGAGCGCTTGTCTTATATTCAATGCTTCCATGTTGTTCATGAGGAGATTATGTACATATACTTTGATCAGTCATCATACCTAATAAGTCGACATGGCTTAGGAATTCAAACCAGGGAAGATGAGCGGCCACAAGTGACCCACAAAAATATGTCCAAGGAGAAGGCCAAGTTCCAACTCGTGTCCGACATACACAGCTCAACATACTAGTCATGGGATCTGCCGTATGTTTTCCAGCAATACAAAAAAAGGTTGTGACATGTGAATTGATGATATATTGTATTGACGAACTTCATGAACGTTTCGTATAGGATCAACAGTGAAAGAGGGTGATAAGAATCCGGGTCATCGGACCAATGTATTATTCACAAATTTAATTAGAGAAAAACCCTCAGAAATTAGACGGAATATAAGAGTCTCGGAACGCAAATTTGGACCGGAATCGATGGGAGCGCTGCTGTTACGAGAAGTATGTCACAATGCCATAAAGGTAGGGGGCTTGAAAAGTCCTTGTCTATGTTAGCCGCGTGGATGCTGACACACAGCGTGAAGACTTTGGACTCAACTGTACAATCAAGAAGAGTTACGACGGAAGATGTCGAGAACATATGTGCTAACTGTCGGAAATTTTATTTTTCACAGGGTTGAAGTGGATGCTGCATATAGCCTTTTTCAGGTCATGACAGTGACTTACTATTACGAGAGAAACTCTTGTGATTTAAGTGGTTTGAAAAGTATTTATTTGACTCTGCAACTTCTCCAGAATGAGTAGGTTTGATTGTTGGGAAGTGTCGATAACAGTGGAACTGTGCCACAGACCTGGTTTCGGGTGATCCCTGATGAATGTCAACCTTCGAAGATCGAAGTTATACGGAATAGACCAGTAATATTACCACGTTACCTACAGCTGCTCGAGGGGCGTGTTCCAGTTGTGGAGACTGACCTGGGATAGCTTTTAGAGTGAGAAATATTATGAGAGATGTTCTCCTTATATGTATAGTATATTGATTTCGTTGGAATCTATATTTGAGTGTTCGTTGACAATAAGATAGGGGAATACAATGTAGAGCGCCTGCCTATTGGAATGTCGATGTTTCAATCAGGGTTGCTGTAGATTACACACGACAACGTTACTTCTTCATCAAGTCCTGGTAATTTCGATATCAATAATGATTGTAACTTGACGTCCGCAACCCGCAATGGAGGTTCTGTCAAGTACAAATATACCTTGAGGGTCCGTAATGTTGGTATCCCTGAGCCGCCTTCGAAAATACTGTTGAATTCATCCCAAGCATTGTAACGCGAACATAGAACCACTCGGGATTCCCACATACATGTTGTACATGTCATTTCGAAAGCAAATGTCAGGACTTCCAGGTTCCTTGTGACAAAAAGGTTCTTGAGTATGTCGACTATTGTACGGAAACTAGGAGGGTTTTCGTTTGTGGACAATGACGTGAAAGTGAAAGATAAGTCCGTGAGGTTGGAGATTATTCCCAAATTAAGTTGGGACCCTGGTCGTAAAAGGGATCAAATCGAGAAAGGGAGGGCGGTCAGCAAGAATGACATACAATGGGAGTGTCCAAGTAAGGGGCAAAGGTCATCGTCGTGAACCAGGCAAGCAATGCTATTAAGAGATGTTGTAGTGACCCCAATTATACGCCGGGCGAGACATAATCCATGATCCTCGCTGTTCCGCGTTGTCAAGATTGAAAGATGGCGCAGGTTCGATGCACGACGAAAAAGTATGGGCCAAGCCGTATTCAAACTCGCATGGAAATCGTAGACTAGTAGATCGAGTGATACAAGCTGGGCCATGGCGGGAGTATTGTCTTGCAATTCCTTTTCTAGCATATTAGTATCTGTGTCGGCAATGTTGACCTCAAACAGTGTAAGTTCTGATATTGGCGCCAAGAAGAGGAAGGGGGGAAGCTCAGAGATATGGAATACCTTAAGGATAGAGGGGCTCGGTAATCCACGAATATAAGCTCCCAAGGCTAGTTGGAGGGCAGCTGGGAAGAAGGTCCAATCGAACAAGTGAGAGGTGTCGTCTCCGAGTTGAAGATAGCTTACCCGTGATAATACAGAGAGAATAGGAGCAAGTTTTTTATCGAGAACTACCCAAGGTATTCCGGCAAGTAAAGAGCGGGGTCGTTTTGGGTGAGGGACGATGGTAAGCTCTTGTACATAGTTCGCGATGGAGGGGTTGGAAGAAAGGAGATTATGCAATCCTCTTGCAGTTATCTCACTACTAATTAAAACAGCGTGGAAGAGACCCTTCCGGCTGGTTGATAAGAATGACCGCGATACACGAGAACAAGCGTTCAACGATTCTCAATCATCGCTAGCTTCGTTGATGATCTGATCGATTATCTCCTGTGGGATGGAAGAAGGGGATGCCATCGAAAAGAGCCGCGAGGATAAGGGTTAGGTAGTAGGTAATAAACGGTTGGAGAAACAACCAAGCGCTTCTAATTGTTGAGCTCCCGGGGCTGACAACGAGAGGTTACTGACGAGAATTGGGGACTGTCAGCCTCGATCCACTGGCGATAAGAATTAAGTTGTCCTTTTGCAATATATTCTTAATTTTTGAGCAACAAAAAGTGACGGTGTACAAGACCGCGTTGTTTCGATTCGAACTTTTCGTCCTGCATGAATGTAGTTGGTGGAGAAAAGTTGGAATTCTTTGCGGCAGTAGCCGGTCGGGGATTCTATATTCAGCCATGAGTTCACACAGGTCAAGTAAAGCATCATTCATTGACGTTCATTCTGGAATTCACTCTCACTTTGGGGACTACAGACTACAGTCTAAGCTTTAAGCATCACTCGCGTGCTCAAGATTCCCGCCAATTGTGCACGATATTCCTTCTCTCACTTATAATCGTTTAGTAAGCTCTTTTGTTGCTCTCTCTAGGATCTACTTATCTCATTTTTATCCGGTGGTCCATTTATATTTTAGGTCGCACACGTATATGCACCGTTACGCCAAACGGCAGAACACAATCTACCTTTATATCTTCTTCTGTCTCTTGTTACTCGAAAACTAATTCTCCATTGGCGCTACCTCCGAACGCATTTTGCAGGAAATCCTTTGATGGACTGACCTATATTCATTGTTATGTATACTACTGACTAGGGTGTTATTAGTGGCTGACAAGAATGGCGTATTAACCGTGAATCCAGAATGGTGGCTCGCAACTTTACTCATCATTCGTATAGCAAGCCCGAAAAGGTGGTGGTCGGGGAATAGAAGTAGATCATGTTCACCTTTACCGTGTGTTTCGCTCACCTGCCTTCATCTTATATTTGTTATTCCCTGACTGCACCTATCTCTTTTAGTGCATACACCGCCCCATAAAAATAGTTTTATACTTTAATGTCATCAAGAGCTAGACATAGGATGATGGAGGAATCAATCTTGGGCCAACGGAGTTACGGACGCACCAGCTATGCCGAAGGAGATGCGAACCATTGAATCTTATTCCTACGATAAATTTCGCCATACTGTCGATCAACCATAAGGGTCTATGAATAGAAGTTAGCGATGAGGAGATGACTGCCTGCTACACCTTAGGTTTCAACCCCTTAACCCAAATATAATCAGTGTCGGAGTCCCATAGTGCCGAACCTACTCTATCTCTGCGAGGAAGCGTTGTGCCTTCGCATATAAAACACACACTAAAGACACCATCAGCGGAAACTCGAAATCTTAGGAAAAGACCCTTATTCCCGTCTGACAAGCCAGTTCCATTACAGTTTTAACTCCTGAAGGGAAAGTACCATCAAAGGGGATTGTCTTACACTGACATCACGGATGTCGAGACAAAGCGCCCACCCCTAAAACACGTCGACCGATGTTCACAATATAGACTCGGGCCAACTTCTCCAAGTTAAGATACGAGCGCTTGAGTGTATGCTACGCCGGGCTGCGCGAAGAATCACTCGTATATCACCTTTTTAATATGTGCATAACCCTCATGCATGGCCGCGTACCTTGCTTCTCGGACTGTGAGGTGACAGGTCCCTGTCAGCTCTGACGCTGATGCTGCACAAGGTTCGGACGACCTCGAGGGCGGAAATGCGGAAACGACCAGATAGTTCCGGTTGCAAATGGGGTTGAACAATCGGGAGCTTGAGAATCCGTAGATCGACACCGGATAGGACTGGATAAAACCCCTCCACCTCTGGCACATACATCGATATTGGCACGATCATGTTCTTCGAATGAATCAGAGCACGGAGATGCTTGTATTCTCACTCATGGCCTCGGGCACGGAAAAAACAACAACATGCCTTCACATTCCCCGACAGTCTCTTGGAGACCTAGGAGACACTTCTTCAATAATTATCTATGGAGAACTTGCTTCACCATGTTATTGGCAAAATATTCGCCTCCCAACGCGCACGTAGTATCCGAGGCTCATGGATGTGATTGTAACGAGTGGTATGGTACTAAGAGTGTACTCGGCATCTGGATTCTTATTTGGGATTCCCCAGATAGCCCAGAGGAGCCCCTCACTAGAAGTTACCGTGGGACACAGCATCCCAAACACGATTATGGGCGCTACACAATCACACTCGTGAACACCATACTGCCACCCCTCCCTACTGCCGCACGCCCGCAAGGTGGCCTCCTGTACCAATCTATTGTAGATGAATACATATTCTATAAAACGCTTGGGGTAAATTCTCCACAATTGCCAGACCAATCTTACCGCCGTTATGCTTTTTCTACTCACCATCCCATTATACATCTCAACACGTGGCGTGTATGCACAGTCCAAACCATTTGATGAAAAATGTGATTTTAACGTTCGGGGTATCTGGAGGATCATTCTGGGTTGTGCAGTCACCACTTTTTCTTGCACACGGGTCGCTATGCATCTGAATGTCCCAAAGCCGGGAAAGCCGACATGGTGGAAATTGGGGCGTCGCATTCTCGCGTTTTCGGCCGCATTGATCGCGCCGGAATATCTTGTAAGCCAAGCGTGGGGCCAAAGGGCGGCGGCAAGTAGAATAGCAACCAAATACAAAGGTGAATTGATACCTTGAAATAATCTTGATCTGACATAAGTTCCTAGATCACGGATGGACCTTGACGCACGGTTTCTTTGTAAATATGGGAGGCTTCATGGTGCATGAAGATCGTCCTCATGACTACGTTCTCGACCCAGAAGATATAGGAACCTACTTGCTCGACAAACAGATCGACGTAAGCGAGGAAGACATCCAAGACAAAAGTAAAGGTGACAGATTCACGAAGGGATTTGTCATTCTACAGACCACTTGGTTTATGCTCGATCTACTTGCCCGTGCCATTCAACATCTCTCCATAACCGAATTGGAAATCTCGACACTCGCGTTTGCAATTTTAAATAGTGCCACCTATTTTCTATGGTGGAATAAACCGTTGGATGTCCAGTGTCCTATTGTCCTCAAAAAAAATACGTCATCTATGAGCCCGCTTAATTCTAGCACTAATGAAGATTGTGTCGACAATGACCCACAATGCCCTTTGATTGACCAGGAGAAGCTGGGCCCCCGCACACGGGAAGTTAAGCTGAGCGTCAAAGCCTTTGCCTCCGGGATCCACGATGAGACCACCCTTACCACGGCATATATTCTTACAGTGGTTGGAACAATATTTGGGGCTATTCACTGCATTGCGTGGTTCTTCCACTTTCCAAGTGTTTGGGAAAAATTGCTTTGGGAAGGTGCATGTATTATCACCGTCGTCACGCCGATTACATTGGCAATGTTGACGTTCACAGCTTCAAGACATTGCTATTTGCCAGACTCGGTAAGTAATTTCCTTCTTGCTATTCTGTTTGTGCAATATACCATTGCACGTCTCATAATTTTCACCCTTACATTCACAACTCTCTGTTCCCTCCCGCCCGATGCCTATACTACAGTTCACTGGTCATATTTTATCCCACATATTTAGGGAATCCATAATTTCATTCTCCACCATGTGTATGGACCCTACTACTCCTCTTCAATCTATATATCTCCGGGGGTTGTTTTAGGGTTACCCTATAATGTAGTCATTCGGTAGTTCTGCAAACGGCCAAAACCCCATTTCCAGTAGTCAGTAGAGTGGCTGCTTCACACCCTTAAATTTAATATTTTTTTCACCTAACAAGATATCTCATGATGCTAGTGACGCAGAAAACTAGAACGCGGTGTGCTAAGAACACATTTGCGCGAAACTCAATTTCCTTCCCTCAAGAATTCTGAATCTTTGAAAAGTTTAATCAGGTGATTCAGGTCAGGTGATTTTATCCTCCCTGTCCGTTCGTTAACGGTTGACCGTTGAATCTTGATGGTTGCGCCCTTCAGCAACCCTTGCTCAACAGAAATACTTATCCCGAGATTGCACATTCCAACAAGTTCAGGCTTGACGCTTGAAGCCTCAGATGCATAATCTACAACGGGCTCTACCCCGAAAAAGCCCATGTCTGTGGCGTTGAAGCTGAATATGGTCTGTTTATTATTCATTCAAAAGTTACCACAATGCCACTACCCTTCCTACAGACTCCAGAACTCCCACCAACCGAATAGTGGCGTGAAACAGATATTGGGATCGCGTGCAGCTATTGAATCAGGAATAGATCAGTAGGTCACTTTAAACAACAATCCATTACTTTCTTCTCACCGTAACCAATTAATCTCAGCCAAACTTCATTTTCAATCTTCGTTGAAAATTGCAACCTTCCCTCGCCGACTCTTACACTTTATGTATCACTGCATCTTACGGGTTACAGCACTATGTGGTTGGTTTCCTGTCTCCCTTTCGGCGTTTGGCGATTGTATTTATTATCATTGATCTTACTCCCCTGAATCTTCAGTATACAAGTTGCCTTAGTCACCCGTCGTTCACACTGCTTACCTATAAACAAAACATCGGGATCAATTGATACAACTTGCAAGTGATATTAGTAAGTTATCCCGTGTCTCTGGCGGTCATATTAGTCTAATAATTTGAGTAATTTAGGTGAAGCTGAAGGGGAGTTGATATAATTTGGAATGATTTGCCTTTGTAGACGACTCTGCTAGGTACTTGTCATCAAATAGGAGCTTCTCCGGGAATGGTAGTCTTTCCATGTATCTTCGGATGAAAACAAAATTGGAAGTTTTTACGTGTCGATCTTAGGCAGCTTCGAGAGGCGCCCATTATGCAAACCCTTGATGGTTGTACCATCCCATTTGACTGTCCTTTCCGCGTTGCCATTGTCATGTTTCTCAGATATCTATCAGCACCACCAGGTAAGCTTTGAAATATATTGAATGACCAAACGATCCTGACAATAAATGGAAAGTGGCTGGAAGATTTATTATACCAACTAAATTGTCACTGGGGAATGTACTAACGTTTCATATTTTTGATAGCTGGGAACGTCACTGAAAATACAGGGCCTGTACCTAGAAAAAGTTCATGAATTGAACGGCAATCCAATTGAAATTGAAGGGACCTTGCAAAAATGACTGTGTCGTACCTTGTGCTAATCGGCTCTTAAAAATCAATAAAATCTATACTGTCAATCGATAGGTTAATTTCCACAAACCTTCTCACTGATGAATACGGTCCTCACTATAGCCTTTTGTCTTTTAGCTACGATGCCCAATGCGCATGCGACACTTAAGAGTCTCGATCAGCGAGAAAAATCATGTCGCGATCTCGGCGACTGTCGAGATGTTTGGGATATCGTCTGGAGCTGCCTGGCGACAATATTTTCCTGTACTTGGGTTTCTCTTCATCTGAACGTCCCAAAACAAGGGAAAGGGACATTATGGAAAATAGGGCATCATACGTTGTTCTTTATAGTTGCATTGATTGCGCCGGAATTGATGATAGCACTTGCGCACAAGCAACGTGCTATGGCAAAGAAGATCGCGGAGGAACATAGAGGTAATTTTTCTGTTACTCACCGTATGAATTATCTCAATTCTTCTTCATAGATCACGAATGGACGCTCATGCATGGGTTCTTTGCCAATATGGGAGGTTTCATGGTACATGACACAAGTGACGACAAGAACTATCTTCTTCATCCCGACAGCATAGGGACCTACCTACAAAATGGTCAGATCAAAATTACAAAAGAGGAGATACAGGACAAGAGCAAGGGTGATGCCTTGACGAAAGGGTTTGTGGTGGTGCAAACCACCTGGTTCATTCTGCAATTGATTGCACGTTCATTCCAGCGCCTGCCCATAACAGAATTGGAAATAGTTACACTTGCTTTTGCCACGCTTAATGGAGCGACTTATTCCTTGTGGTGGGAGAAGCCACTAGGGGTTCAATATGCTATCGTCCTTGCTATGCCACCTAGGACTACGATTGAAACCCCCACAGATGAAGACCACGAAGAAAAATGTGGTGAGGAACGTGGTGATCAGCGATTGTCGAGTCTCAAATTGAGTCATCCTGGTGTGCGGAATGAAGAATATAGAGCTACGTACCACATCCTCGCTATACTCGGGACGTTATTTGGCAGCATCCATTGCATTGCATGGGTTTTTCACTTTCCAACACTTGCAGAGAAGTTTGTGTGGCAAGTCGCATCAGCCATAACCGTTATTCTACCACCCACCGTAGCAATCGCAGAGTTATTGAGCGGCCTGGGCAAACTTTCGGCGAACATGCGCTCAATATCTCTCGCGTTTCTGGTTATTTTATACCCCATCGCACGACTCCTACTACTTGTCCTCGCATTCACAACCCTCCGAGCCCTCCCGGCCGACGCATATATCACGGTTCGGTGGACGGCTTTCATTCCCCATGTCTAAGTAACCCTCCAACATACATGTGGACGCAGCTCCAACCTCTATACACCGACCAGGAGTTTACAGTGAGGATCCTCAGATAATTATGGCAGGAACCCTCCAAACCTATACAAAGGGGTGTCAGAATCATCCTAGGCTTGATATCTTGCTACCTGTCGAGGGGTAGCGACCCACGGGCGGTAATAATCAAGGTTTGCTCTCATACAGCTTGGCAACCACTTAATTTTATGGGGAATAACAAAGTCAATTCGCGGCAAGGGGCAAGAGAAGGTGGATTATGGATGTTGGGATGAATAAGAACATTGCGATTTGGCACGGCTACAGGTCATGGTGTGGTCACAGTCAAACAACTCGTTGATTTCTGGATATATGAGGCAAGCTGTGATATGTAGAAGCTACGTCGACACAGTAAGATACCAAGTCATGTCAGTAGGCTGGGCACTAAAATCGACAAATTGATGGCAGAACCAGAATTTGGGATACTCTCCAGATATGTGGGCATTGGTCGAGGCAACAATTTTTAGACCATCCATCAATGAGGAGCCTTCGATGACTCGTTGCAATGGAATTGGGAGGTGCAAAGGGCAGTGCGAGTTTTTTCCTTCCTACAATTCTCCAATTTACATCAACTTGTCTTCTTAATCTGCAAGAAAGGTATAAGGGGATGGATTCTTTACCTGGCCCCAACAGCATTGCAGTTTGGAAACGTATACATATCTCATCTGCAAATCTGGCGAAGGGCACAACTTGAGAAAAAATTAAGGTATATTTCCAAAAGATAGACTAATCCTAATAGAATCCCCTCCACCAAAAACAACATCATCCGACTCATGCAGAAACATTGATCGGAGTGCAACCAACGACAACAAGCCCATCTAAAGAATTCAAGTGAGTCAAATATATTAGCGATAGAAAAAGAAAAAGAAATCATACTCATGTGGTTGCGCTCGCAGCAGACAGGTTGTTGAGTGCTATAGAAAACACAGTTAGCAAACCTTAAACAAAAACTGATCTTTAGACTAACCAGGAAGCACCACTACCAGCACCAATAACACTGATGGGAGAGCAGTTGCTGCTGACATCCCCAGTGACACCTTGGCCAATAGCACCAATAATAGCTTTCATCTTGGCATCATTGATGGATTCCGCTTTCTGGAGCTGGTTGCAGCAGAAAGCTTTACCGGTGTTGCATTGGTACTTGTCACCACCACCGGGGGCAGCAGCAACAGAGAGAGCGACGGAAAGAGTGGCGAGGATGGCGACCTTGGAGAACATTTTAGATAAGAGTGGTGGGGTTGGTGGGATTGATAGGAAAGTGAGTGAAGACGATTGTTCGACTGAAGAATGGATTTCTTGTCGAGGCCTCTTTATACCTGGATTTCTAGGGCCACCTGCTTTCATTGGCAGACGCACACAACCAAAATACAGTCTGACAGAACCCTGGCATCGCGAAAATGAAAATAACTGTGTAGCGAACCGAAAACAACATCTCAGGTTTGTGGCGGAGTGAACTAACCACTCGGTTAGTTCGAAGAGCCTAATCGGTTTACGTCCCACAAATTACACAGACGCCCGGAGCGACAGGTATAATTTTAGGTCAGGGTAATGCCATATCAACATTTTCTCGTGTGTTTCAAAATAACATTCCGTCGTCGTCCGTGCGCCTGTTGCCCTAGACGGTATGAGATGTCGACACTGTGTACTTCTTTACCAACTTTAAAATAGAATACTTGTATAGCTCGTAAGAATCCTACGACAAAATGTGCCCCGGAATACTTGCACGACAGCGTCCAACTAAAGATGTATGTACTCTGTATATATATCAAAACGAAATTGAAAAACTTATTCAAATTGCCATCAACTTCGTCCCTGACTCACTCATCCCCGC
The DNA here is from genome assembly GCA_037014335.1 of Collybia sordida. Classification (NCBI taxonomy): domain Eukaryota; kingdom Fungi; phylum Basidiomycota; class Agaricomycetes; order Agaricales; family Clitocybaceae; genus Collybia; species Collybia sordida. Next base: position 915,243 of record JAYKXK010000002.1, read on the forward strand.
AAATATGGCAACCTCCGGTTTACTTATTATAAATGGATGAAAACGAAAACTCTTACAATAGATGCAAAAATACAATCACTTGACCAGTCATTGATCAGTACCGTCTTACAGCTGTTTCCTAATCTTATGGGCATAGGTATGTCTTTTCAAATGCAGCATCCTGCTCAAGCGCGCATGGAACATGCACCAACACCGTACCTGATCTATACGTCAAATTGATATTTGGCCTCCAACTTAATTTACTTAGTGGGTTCGTTTAGCCAGATATGTGTGTTTGTCTGACATGTCAGTTATTCCCTGATACTTCCTTTTCGGTTCTCGACACGTTCCGCTAATTATTGTGACTGTGCTCTTCGTATCGGATACGGAAATATGCACCGCCAAGTTGATCGTGTGCGTCCTAGAAATTCAGGTATAAAGAGGCCCCCACGAGAAATCCATTCTTCAGTCGAACAATCGTCTTCACTCACTTTCATATCAATCCCACCAACCCCACCACTCTTATCTAAAATGTTCTCCAAGGTCGCCATCCTCGCCACTCTTTCCGTCGCTCTCTCTGTTGCTGCTGCCCCCGGTGGTGGTGACAAGTACCAATGCAACACCGGTAAAGCTTTCTGCTGCAACCAGCTCCAGAAAGCGGAATCCATCAATGATGCCAAGATGAAAGCTATTATTGGTGCTATTGGCCAAGGTGTCACTGGGGATGTCAGCAGCAACTGCTCTCCCATCAGTGTTATTGGTGCTGGTAGTGGTGCTTCCTGGTTAGTCTAAAGATCAGTTTTTGTTTAAGGTTTGCTAACTGTGTTTTCTATAGCACTCAACAACCTGTCTGCTGCGAGCGCAACCACATGAGTATGATTTCTTTTTCTTTTTCTATCGCTAATATATTTGACTCACTTGAATTCTTTAGATGGGCTTGTTGTCGTTGGTTGCACTCCGATCAATGTTTCTGCATGAGTCGGATGATGTTGTTTTTGGTGGAGGGGATTCTATTAGGATTAGTCTATCTTTTGGAAATATACCTTAATCTTTTCTCAGTCATGGAATATTTCGTGCAAATGTTCGATTCCACCCTAGGCAAACTATACACCTAGGGACAAACTGAGAGCTCGCTGTTCTGCGTGACTGGAATTTCAAGTTAAAGTTGGGTTGAAGCGTTTATGTAATGAAAAAAAATCTTGTCCAGATTCAAATATTCATGCTCAACGTTCAACGTTCAACACCAAACAACACTGGCCCCAATTTTCCTACTCGTGAACTGTCGTCCATTCCGTTGTTTACACCATCCTTCTAACCTTCCCTTCATGCGCCAATTCTGCGTACCACCGCTATGTTCTTGGAAGTTATTATCTCCCGGGATGATTATGTTCGAGGATCCGAGTCTTGACTAGTTTAATAGAACCTGGAATAAGGATATTGGGGGCATGATTTGAGGTATGTGAGCTTTGGGGTTGGGCTATTTTCAATATCCTGTCTGACATCCAATCTTAGAGCGTTTCCCTTTCCTTCCCTACTTAAGGTTTAGTTGGTGACACCGCCGAATCAAACATGGCCCAACGAGCTAATTTACAATCATTGAATCATATGATATGAAGATTAAAATCATCATTTTCAAGAAGTCAATACGTGTTCAAGTAATGTTCCTGGCTCGGTGATAATCAAAATACTCTTGATGACTGTCAAAGGAAGTTGAGGGCGGTGGGGTGGAGATATTGGGCCACAAACAAAGTTAGCCTTGTTCAACCCCTCGGACTACTTTGTCGATTTAATTTCCACAGCACACGACACTTGATAATATCAAGTTATCTCAGAAAATCGGCACTCGGTATACGTTATATCTGGTATTACGATACTGTTATATTTCCTATCGCTTGTCTCGCCGACGGACTAGATGGCTGTGATTTGATGCATATCGTCGCCGGGTTATTTACCGAGGCGATTCAGGTCTTGCGGGTATCTCATCTCACCCAGCCACCGCGACATTATCGATCAACATTTGGGCCTTCCCTGGACCTCAATTATGCCGATTAAATGGGTGGAATGATATTTCCAAACATTATATATAGTATGACTTTTCGTTCCTTTCGTCTTTAGAAGTTACGCCAGGTTGGCAACCAACATTCTGCACTAACTACTTTTTTAGTATTTGAATTGCCTGCGGTGTCGGCTCCGTTCCTCCCTTATTCGTCCACCTTGGATTGGCCTTCTGTATTGATACACGTAGTAGAGGTGGAGCAGTTATACACAGAGACAAAGACTAAGATTTTCCCAGCGCACTGTTTTGGAAATTTGGAACTCACGATCAGATGTTGGCGATGGTGGCCAAACGATTGAACCTATCCCTGTGTTTGCGATCAAAGTGTTCTCATTATACGATGCTTGCATTTATAGTGATGGATTTATAAAAAAAATCATTCTCCCATCTGGGGACTATTGTTTTACGCAATCTTCCTATATGATCCTTATGATCAACTCAAGATGGTTACTATCGGCGACGACCCCAACAATTCATACCTGCATACGAAGAAATAGTAAAAGCCTTGTCGTCAAACAGGGGTCTGCGTCTTGATGTTGTCATTCCGAGCCACCTTCCAGGGCGTTGCGTGAGTGTCCGTTTATTTCCCTCTGGCCTTTCACATCTGACTACCCTATTCATTGAGGTAGTCTTGCATTGTCCTTATATCCCGTATACTCCGTTACGCTGGTTGTGAATGAACCAAGCTTGCCCAGTCCTCGCCAAGGAGATCTAGTGGTTACATGGCGTACGGTACCGGAGGACCCATTGGATTTTGACCTCAGTATTAATTGCCCAAATATTCAAACTCTTCTACGCCGTGCCAGAAAGTCTGACTCACAAGCGCTATTTCTCCTTCCTTCAGACCTCTCGTACGCCCCTCTCTAAAGGCCGCAAGGCTGCTTTCGCAAACTGATCATGGTGCTACATGCAGTGACGGAAACTTCACATGTTACATACAAGCGACTGATAGCATAAACTTTCGGTCAGTCTCATTAATACATGTGTAGCTTCGCCATCCATACTGACGCACCAATTGAAGAAAAATCCTCGTGAACCGCGGGTTTGAACTTGTTGTATCCAAAATGACGCAAGGCGAACTCTCTGAATCATTAGTCGTCTCCCAACCAACTTACACATTCATTAATAAAAGCTCCCCCTCACCTTCTTGTCTTCCTGTGGATGATGGAGCAGAAAAGATTTTTGCGAGAATGCTGGCCATGGTTACGCTCAGCACCACAACATTTTCCACAACCCCCACATTCGCAGATCCCCCAACGACTCCTGTCCCGCAAGTGTCGCAACCCTCCCTACCGTCGCAGGGTATACCGACCACAGCTACCACAACCCCCATCACTCGACCCACTACTCCCCCTATAGTTACTACCGTATCGACCACTTCCCCAACGGACAATACCGGATCTACCACTTCCCCAACGGAAAATACCATCTTCCCCACACCCCTAACGGGCAATACCACATCCACCACTTCCCCAACGAACGATACTATATCCAACGCCGCTAGCCCCACATCCACACCCCAAATACCCCCAAAACCCACATCTATAGTCACCAATCCGGGGATCCCTTCAAGATCGCACCCAGAATATTCCAATTTAATCGGTGGTATCGCCGGTGGGTTGGGGGCCCTTGTCGTAATTATCGGACTTGGGTTCGCATTCTACAGATATCGTAAATATCGTTTAGCATTGCGAGAAGCACATATGACTGGGTTCCATGAAGGTAAGGATTGTTATCCGGCTTGCATCATAAATTATGTTTTGAGGACAGTGTCGTATTCCATAGTAAAAAATGGCGGGAATTTCGCGTCCTTGTTCTCCTGCTGCATCCGTAGCGGTCGAAAACAAATGATTCTACCTATGAATCAAAATGATCAATCCAGCTCTCTAACAAATGAGCCCATCGAAGATAGACCCTCTACGAATAGATTTTTGGGCTTACCGAGCGGTACAAAAATCTTTCTATTTTTATCCGATCCCCATTGACGTGATGTTTTCACAGAGCGCCGAAAAGGGGCACGGTTTGCGATGGAAGCAGCGCGTCGGCAGCGCCAAATACTTGAGTTAGACTTGGAGGAAAGGGTAAGTCACAGAGGATTAGAGGATGACAACATGGGTCGTCGGGATACCGAAACCGAACAGCGCTTGAGAGATGGAATAAGGCAAATGAGTAGGCGGATTGCGGAGCTTGAGACAGAGCTGGAAATGGAGGTTCAAGCTGTTGACCTGCCACCCCCTGATTATGTATCACTAATGCCAGTAGAAACAGAAACAGTGTCTAGAAGGAGTATGCATAAGCGGTACTAGTATACAACACGATAAGTAATAGCATCTATGACGCAGTACATTCTTACCAGTTATGTTCGACACGTAGTCCTTGCATTCCCCTTGTTTTTGTGATTAGCTGTCGATGGAAAGTAGCTTTCGGACATAGAGGGGGGACAAAGCCTGGACTTGGCAGGACTATATGAGTCCAGGAATGACTACGCAAAATCAGGAAAAGTTCAATCCCAGCCTCATCAATACTTCAGGATCTAGGTACCTGGTTTTCTCCTGATATTCGAATGCCGATGCTTAGCAGTATAAAATTGTGGACGTGAAAGGGAATATATGGCACGCGGTTTTGGAGACGGTTTGCCTAGTGTCTTCAGTCTGTATCGCTTAGACTAAATGGCAATCCAAGTTATTCCCCTTAAATGTAGTTTTGCTAGGGACGTTCTTCATGTTATTTTTAACGTACTTTATATACATCAGAATCTTGATGATAGAACATGAGAGAACATGTTGCACCGTGGAAAAAGCTGCACCCTAGTATTTATTACTGTTAACTAAGTGCTTAGGTCTGCGTTGGCTCGGGGCGCGCCTCAAGCAAGTTGCCCTCAATTCTATTTGGATGCGATATTTGCTCCCAAGTCAATAATTTTACGACGTTATGTCCAAACCAATACTGTAATTTGGAGTCTATATGTTGGGTTCCCGAACCCAAAGTTTTAATCTTGATGGTGATGAACCCACACGTTCGGTATTTGTTTTTCAAAGATGATCACTTCTAGACATACGAATTATATTCCCTTCTAGCAATATTTCGATGTGATGGTTTCCCGGAGCAATGCGACAAGGCCCAACATCACTCCCACTGATTCATAAACCTTGGAAACTTGGGGACATTACCAGAGTAACGATGCTGAGTTTCCAGAGCGCACTTGCAAGGTTCGCGTAAGTCGATCGATAACTTCCCATTTTTTTCTCAATTGAAAGGCCAATTATTCTCAACCTAGGCTCTATGTGTCCTTCTTTTGCTCCCCCGCATTGGCTCTTTTCTTTAATCTACCAACTTTATCTGGATCTTTAAGAAACAAGTTGAATGTCACTTGGAGCACTGATTTTATGGACCCTGTTCTTCTCAATATCAAGTTGGAGTGTGTTGTGACGGGCACTGTAGCAACCGCGAAGAGCGTCAATTTATGGGAGCTTGGAATAATTATGTTTGTCCCCGAGTTTTTGTGAGTCTTGGGTTATCTCCAATACAGGCATCCTTTTTGTTGATCGAGTAATAGCGATGACCAGGTTGTTGCAGAGGGTCCATGTAGAATACTAGCAAAAGACCCCGGATCTGGGTGAGCGCTTTAGTTAATCTAGATCACTAGAATTCATCGGGTGACATCAATGAAGCGGCTCAGAGGTCGATGAGATTCCCTTTGACGAGCTGTCCTTTGTACCCGTACCCGAGCCTACCCCCCCAACCAGCATTTCGACTAAAGCCAGTACGAGTGCCGGTTCGGTAACAAGTAGCTCGTCTCCACCATCATTACCACGTACTAGCACACGGATTACAACCAGCACTACACTCGTGTTCTCAACACAAATCAAGCTTACGACTTCGCAAAATGGAGGAACACACACCACAGAATCCAAGATGATACCTTCCACTATTCCAGCCACTACCGAACATACACCTATACCCAGTAGCACTGTTGGTCCTGGAAGCCAAAGCCCTGCCCTTGATAAGCCGTCTTCTGCAATGAATCAAAATCACCGGTTGGCTATAATTGGTGGTGTGATTGGAGGTGTAGTATTCCTTCTAATACTTATGGGGCTAATCTTGGCATACAAGCGGTGCCGTGCAAAGAGGGCCGCAAAACCGAGCAAGAGCGTTGATGGTGAGTTTAATTTCGTGAGTAGTAAGGTTTCCCCTGATGGCCTGAAGTGTATCCAGAGGCGGTCCTCGATACGCCTGCAGTTCCTGATAGCACGTGGGACTCGTCCCAAACGATCTCTGCTCCAATCAACAACGAGGATGCCCCACAAGCGACTGATAATGGTACGCGTATCCATTCAGACCTGGTACGTTGCCATTCAATTATGCGTTAGCAGAGCGACCACAATCAGTGCCGCAGGTGGTAAGGGAGGAGAGTCCACGTGGGCGAGTCGATACTGATACGAAAGAGCAACCCAATTGGACAACAGCTGAGGATCAACCAGGAATTCGTTCTGGAGATGACGAGACGGAAAGACTCAGGGCTGGAGTGGAACAGATAAATAGAAGGATCGCAGAGATTGAGTTTCGCCTTCAGGTGACCCAGCGGAACACACTGATAGACTTTGAACTCCCGGGCTATTCTCAAGCCCAAAACATAACTCGTTGATATATGCATAGTGAAAACTAGAGGGCGAAACTTTTGATACCCCGTGGCGGCTATACCCTGTTGGAGGAATTCATTTCTTGATTTTACATTCAGTACCGGAATCCAATGTTGTAGCTAAGAATTTACCTTGGTTGGGTGATGATATATAATACACGATGATATCATCTTTGGAAAAATCCAAATCCCTGTTAAGTCAATAACATACTGGGTAGAATCATTAAGAGGGAGGGACCGGCTTGATAGACCTTTCCGACCCCGGCTCGGGGTGTGGTAGTGTCCACATGGCTAGGCATCCGAGGCTTAACATCCATTTTGCGTTGGTTCACAGACGATCCTCGCAAAAGACCAATGGGAGCCCCAGAAAGCTTTGCCATGGGCCATAGTGTCAAGTTGGACGACAGTAGTCGGTAGTGGCGGGGTGAGGGGCTACCAGGTGGAACGGAGGTTTGTGTGTCTGGGTCGGGTGGTGGTACGCTTTCATGGGTGTGGGGGTCACCAGGTCCAAAATACCAGTTTGTTCCTTTGTTCCGAGGGGCTGGCAAGCTCAGCGTGTAGTACTGAGCGGTTGAGCGCGACAAAGCTCTCCATTCCGTGCACGAAGATGTGAGCGTGAAAGGTGGACTTGGGGTCCTGAATAGATCTCATTGCGCAAACTACCGGGATATTTGAGCTTGAGTAGACTGTTCGGGGGGTATCGATTCAGTAAATCGGGGCAGCGACGACCAGGGGAAGGGGAAGAGCCTGTTTGCAGCTGTAAAAAAATTTCAAGCGAGGTGGGATGTGGCCGGAGGTGAAGACATATCGGGAAATTGCGCTACTGCGATAATCAGCGGACTGAAATGGGTTGCAAGCGGGAGAGAGGGTGAGGCATTGAGAAGAGGGTTACGGCGATGATACTCTAACTGAGGTTGCCTGAGAGTGCGATGATAATTACAGTTAGTGGGTGAAAGGAATCATCATATTATAGGTATACTGCAATTGAAGTTCTTGGCTATGGGCTGGAGGGGGCGAGCGACGGTGCCATTGTTGAGAAGGGCCAGGATAATAAAATTTCAGTCGAGTTGAAAGGGAAAACAAAAACTCTCGATCCGTCGCCTGCCCAAGGTAGTACGCTGCCTTTGGTTAAGATGTATTGTTTGTTGTTGTAAACTCAGAATCGCTGTCCGATCCCAATTTCAACTGAACGAATGAATAAGATTAAACTGGCCCCTTTCTACTACGAATCTCAGTGTTTGGTGCGGTTACTAATAATCCGAGGTGGGGGTAAATATCTTAAGTTTGAGCATCACGCAGCTCAAATGTGATAGAGTGTGTCCCTCGTCATTCACCCAGAAGTTACTCACGGAAGCACACACATTAATTCAATAACAGAGTGTCTGTAGAAAAACGGACAAAACATCTTGCGTGTTCACAACTAGATTATTTGGACTCGATGACTATTTTTGATAATTTTAGCGGCCCTCTCGGCAACCATATAAGCAACTAGGAAGGCGCAATCAATAACGATTTGATTCCTCGAAATTGGTAGGCCAGAACTTACGTGAAACGGTGTGTATCCCAGGAATGCTAGCAATGATCGACAAGTCGGCAACTCTCACATTTGAGGTCCCATACTAGAAAAAAGTGACGATTTTTAATGTTTTAGAAGAACGTACAGACAACAATAGTTACCACAATGAGGGACGGGTCAACTACTCCTCCTTGGGAGCGAGGCGTCATGGCTGCCGTACCAACGAAATGATGCCTAGTATCAAATGTTGAGACGTCAGAAATGGCAGATAAACCATGCAATGAAGTGGGGCATCTCACTCAGATACGGAGCGCGTATTAACATCGTTCACGAAATCAGCCTCTGTTTGAACCGCGCTACCAGGTACGACGGGTCCTAATTAAATATAGTGGTTGAGGCACGAGTGACAGCATACTATGAGGTCGAGAAATCATACCATCAATTACGCTCTTCAGAGGTTCGGTATTGACGATTTTTCGGGTGTATTCCACAGCTTTCGCAAAAACAAACTGATAAATCCTCTGTTTAGGAAAATACAAAATCCAAACAATGATTAGTGATTCACCTTGTCATGAGGAGAGTTTAAGCTATTCTTTGCATCAGTGCAATGATGTCGTAAGGGTCACGGTTTAAATACTTACTATCTAGGGTCAATGATAGGTGGGTCCAGAGGGTTTGTAGAATTAATATGCTTATTAACAAGGAGAATGGGTGTAAGTAATCCAACCAATGAAGGAGTGTTTCGTTGACATACCACAAACCCACGGGAAAGTGGTCTTAAAAGGATGATTCTGTCAAAGGCGAGTGTGGAAACATTGTTCGAGTCTGTCGCAATATTCTGCAGAGAAGGAGTTGGTTAAGTACGTATGACCTATGTCAATATTGGGAACAAACCCAAGCAAATTCCATTTGTGGGACATTCGTGTTCTCGATTATATGTTTCATAAGCTTGAACTGAGGCTCTGATAGCCCTGCCGGGGGTACAGACAGCATCTTACGCGATCGTTCGAGGTCGATGGGACTCAAATATTTATCGAAAGGTTGAACGTTGAGAATAGCTGAACGAATTGCGTTTCCGGCTAAAAATATGTTAATGGTCGTGAAGAAGCCAAGATCGATGTACGGAAATACCATCAACAGTGCCATTTTTTACAAGATAAGAGGCCGTGGTGATTGGTTCTTCGCCCGAGAAAATTCAGTTTATTTTGTGACATGTGAAGGGAGAACGAAAGGGCTTACGATTACAAAGGTTGGCTCCAACGCCTGGGAGGTTGATCTTGGTTTCAATTCCAACACTGAAGCGGCCATTTAATTAAGGATATCAATTTGAAACGAGATAGTACCTTTGTAGAACGTCTGGGTCCCCCACTCCACTGAACTCTAGAATTTTTGGCGTGTTCAATGCACTTCCGCTGATAATAATATTCCTAGCGTGCTGGAAAATTAAAATTAACAAGATCCTGCCAAAGGTCTACGTTTGACCATAACATACAATTGTTTTGGGTGTCGGGCCTCCATCTTCCTTCAAGTCCAAGTATTCAATACCTGTAGCAGTCAGTAGACCATCTCTTGTTTTTCCCGGAGCCCATAAAACTCTTGACACATGGCTATTTGGCATTACAATTAGGTTGGTCCGATTGGCAACGGGGAGATCTATTGAAGACCAGTCGATTAACCAAGAGGTCAAGATATACAATATAGGATGTACAATATCCAGAAACGGCATATGATCTAGTGCTTGTATCAGGGAGCGCCGTCTAGAAAGTGTTCACTGTTATTTCAATAGTGAAAGGTAACCAAGGGAAAATCGTACCAGAAAGTCCCAGCTAGCACCATTATGCATTCCGCCGTTGGGATCAGGGTTGATGTCATGTCCAAGCGCACGGAGCGTTGGAATGGCGAACTCCGGGAAGAACCTGGTTTGAAATCTATATTTATTTTGCACTTAATAGCAGGAAAATAGGCACACCTTGAATCATTTAGTGCCTGTATCGACAACGCTACGGGTCCTGAGGAGCCATGGAAGTCAGGATTAAAGGTTAAGTTCAGAGAACGGGTTTCTTCCGCAGTGGGCGGGAAGAAATGCTCGCTCTGAATTGGGGTTTGGAAAACATAAGACACTATATTCGATTTGCTAGTAATTGGACTCCGTAGACCGACCTTTTTGACTGCAGAAAACATAGAATCCCAATTCCAACCTGTTGCACCCAGGGTCTCCAGGGCATCATATTCTATTTTATTTCCACTGCTTAAATGAATGCAGGATAATAAGAAATTTGACAATCGTACCCACCGCATATACATTCCCGAATTAATCGCCGATCCACCACTGAAAAGAATATGTAAGAATATACAAGAAAAACTCAACAAAAAGCCCACCCCAAGACGCGTGCTTGAATTTGTTCTTGAACCCGGTTACCAACGTCTACTTGTGGAACAGTGACAAATCGCCAATCGTTGGAAGTGCCAAAGTTCCCGCGATTAAGACGTAAATCGGTGATATTGGGACTATAATATGTTGAATAGTGTCGTTCAATTGAATCAAGTCCGATGAACATACTTCCCAATACCACTGATCCAATCAATGAGGCGTGTATCATTAATATACCCAAAGCTCACACACCTTTCACCGGCTTCCAGAACTACAACTGTTTTTGATGGATCTTCCGACAGCCTTACCCCCAGTGGTAGCCCTGTCGCGCCTCCTCCTGCAATAACATAGTCAACGATGTCAGGTAGTTTGGTTGATACACGGGGCAATGCAACACATAGCGGGCTTAGGAACAAGGCAGTGAGGGCCACGCGGTGGGCCATCGTTATCGTCAAGTATGATTGAGCGAGGTTCTATCGCACAATATTGTCCCTCTATATTTATGGAACGTGTTGGGTCTCACGGTTATGTCGAAGTTGTGGATCTCAAGACCAAAAAGAACGCTCCCAGCGTTGATGATAGAGGGGCTCACATCCGGACCGGCGGCACTCAATTTACCAAATCTTTGGCTCATTCCAAACGGCCAGATGCTTCGAGCAGGGTAAAAGGTCTAATAATAGTGCAAGGTCAATATTTATTATGATAGACGCCTGAAGCAAGAATGGGTGCTAACCTGTGTTAACATATGGACGGGGGTGGCATACCTCTCCTCAATTGTGCATTCGGCCTATTCGGAAAAAGAGGTGGAAAGGGGCTTGGGTGAATCTTCGGTTTTACTCAATGTCTTGATCAAGTTAGAGCGGCGTTGAGGTTTCCGAAGGGCCGGGTCAGCTGGTTTTCGCCGGGCGTTTGCGTTACTACTTATCTTCTTTCAGATTTCGAGTTAGTGTTCGACTTGTGCAAGCAGATAATTTTGGGGAATGTCATTGAAATCTGCTTTGTTACAGCTCGGCAAAATCAGGTCCGAGACAAGTGACAAACAGAACTACTGATCAGCATGAATGATTTTGGCTGCTTTCTCAGCAATCGTGTACGCAACTGAAAAGAGAATATTCATTTTCGAATTCACGTAAGCCGAATCCCTGTAGAATCACAACTCGCAGGAAACAGTGTGAAGACCAGGGAGATTTGAAATTATTGATGCGTTTGCGACACCAACATTCGAAGTGCTATACTACGAAATTTGCATAAGAGTCAAAATTGAAAGTTTTTAGGCTACACACATATCACAACAAGTGACGGATCGACAACCACACCCTGTGAACGAGGCATCATTGCAGCTGTACCAACAAAATAGTGTCTGCATCAGGGATAAATACTAGAACTTCGGGTAAGCTTTTACACCTACTTACTCCGATTGAGACCTGTCATCGAGGAACTTGATAAAGCCACCTTCTGTTTGAACATTGCTTCCCAGAAGTAATGGCCCTAAACAGCGGCATTAGAGCCTGAGACGAAGGAAGGAAAATATGTACTGGCTCACCTTCAATCATACTCTATAGAGGTTTTGTGTTCACCGTAGTCCGGGTATTCAGGAATTAGCCTATTATTTCCATTTGCTTTATTGTTAGCCCCTGTTGTAACACAATCGATCGTCAGCACATTTTCAATGGAAGAGCAAGAACAAACGGACTCACATCCCACCAGCTTCCAGGACCACAACAGATTTTGATTGGTCCTCAGACAGCCTAACAGTCAATGCAAGTCCAATGGCACCTCCACCAATCACAGCATAATCGAACACTTCCACTGCACGAGCTGGCACCAGCACTCCCAGAACCAAACCAAAAACGAATAAAAATCACGAACGTAAAAGGTTGGTCATCTTAAACCCATCGCACAAGGCTATCGCTGCACGAGCTATCATAACATAAAATTGACGCTAGAGTGGCCCAACCCATTCTCGTGCATCATATTTTCAGAAAATGCAGTATTGCCGTCGTCTCATGATTGATGAACATGAGTGAAAAGAGGGGCTCATGATCTAACCAAGCTGAAAATTACCGGCCTTTGGTTGGACGCGGATGTTGGTGCGGGACCTGGGTCGTGCCACCTCTTCAAGCTGCTCCTCTTTTGCATGGCGGATTTGGGTTCGAACTGTTTCACCTGTCTGATCCTGCGATAGCCATAAGGTAATCCCGCAGATATAGAAAATTGGAAACATAGATGACGATTGGGACGGTCTGGAAAATCTTTTCGATTACGAATAACTTCGACAAACTGCCTCGCAATATATGTGTACAGTTGATGCAGTGGTCATCATCGTTCCTCCAGACGAGAATGGGTATTAGCAATGAGATTGAAGTCAAGGTGAATATTAGCGCATAATATCCCAAGTTGATGGATGGTGCCGACAAACAAGGATTATGATAGTCAAACTCTGCTGCAACACGTCGTGTCACGCCCCGTGATCCACGCCGAAAATGCACCTCAACTTTCAAGTGCTTGCTCAAGAGAATCGTTATTCAAGTTCTGGATCTGCCAACAAAGAAAGATACGGAACTAGCCCTTGTCACATGAAGATTCGAGAAGTGATAAAAAACTAGTCAGGATCCCGGAAGATATCGTGAATGAGGGATCAAACCCAAGCTGCTGCGCCCGCACTGAGAAAAAGTCTTGGCGAGAACCAGTGATTGACACCATATTTAATTGGTGGATATGGTGGGCTTGGCCTCTTTGTCAATGAGAACTCGAGGTTGAACTAATTCTAGATCTATCCCAGTGAAAATCAGAAACTTATTGGCGATCGGCGATGCATTCCTCAATTACAGGAACCCAAATCCTAGGGGGGGCACCCGGACCTTATCGAAGGGGAGACGGTAAGGATTTTTAAGGAGGAATTGACAGCCCGAACAGACCAAGAATATTTTGCATTGCATCATCCTGATGCCGATGTCGCCGACAAATTGACTGATGAAGGAAAGGAGAACAAAAAAGTTTACAGGTCTGTAAGCATCTAAACGTAAGTGAGCCTCAAAATTTATGTTCTCCAACACAACCACCCGTTGGAAGAGTTCGACACAAGGTTCTCATTTCAACACATGATCCTTGGCGGTCGCGGATGGCTATACGCATCAACATTCCTTTAATCTAATTCCTTACCCAGATTCGGAACCAACTAGGCTCTGTGCTGAGCAACAAGTTCTTCAAGGCGCGACATATATTTGGCAGACGAGACCAAGGAAACTTAGGAAACGCTTGTCATAGATACATATCACTTTGGTAATTCCAACAACGTAATCTGACAAGGCTCCACCAAACAGAATCCTATTTTGGACCTCCAGAAGCCTTATAAGAAATTTTACCTACGTCCGGGTGGCCACGGTAGATGACAAAGGCCCAGTTCGGCTTGAGGAGTGTCATTAGTGATTCTTTATCAATATATCACCGCTCGCTCATTATGTTTGGGTTTCTGTTACTCTCGACTAGACTGACGCCCCGTGAAACCACTTTCGACAAGCCTAGACCAACACAAGGGGGGATTGACACTAATCCCGGATTTTACATTCATCAGTATTGGACAACTGTCAACATGTAACACCCAATGGGACTCTCACATAGGATTGGATGCGTAGAAGTTACTGCAATGCAAATGGGATGGCATTCATGCATCATGGTGAGTACCCCGTTCATACCGAGGCTGAGCATCTCAAACTATTTTGACGGAATTCTCCACGTGCCGGGGGAGTTGACATCTATGGTTTAGAGTAGAAGTGAGTAGACACATCACTCTTGATCGAAGTTGGTTTTCACACTAAAAATACTGTACGTCATGTCCGTAGACCCAAGTATCGGAGGCCGAAAAAATGGTTAAACCAGATCCGTGGTGACAGCAGATTCTACCCACGATCGGCTCACGGCCACGCAAATCTCCCAGCGCTGGTGGGTATTTTTTTTCAAAACGGGCATTTTCATGCGCTTGCGGCTTTACGAGAGGCAACACACATGCCTTAAAACCTGTGGGCTCGACGTACTATAAGGTCAGCGGGTCTTGTTCCGTAACCCCTAGGCCATTATATTAGGCATATGGCTGCTGCGCCACCACCAGTTGTTCTACTGTGAGTCTCATATGTCTGATTTATCTAGGAGTACCAATCATTGATATTGGATAGCGTTGGTCCTATTGTAAGTAGTGATTCCCTCCATTCTCTGAAATCCCAATAATACTTGCTTTAGCTTGTAGGAGTATGTCTCAACTGGTTGTTCTGGGGGTTTCTATCCGTGCAAGTTTGTAAGGCTTAAATTGGTCTGTTGTCTCACTTATGTGCTAATCGTGACATGTAGATTATTATACCATGTTCTTCAACGATAGCTTGAAATTGCGATCTCTAGGTGCGCCAAAGGAGATAGCAATGCTTCAAATGCTAATTACTTGTGTCTAAAGTATACGGTCTTTACATTGCTGATTCGGTCCAGACAATGATCGCAATGCACTCCGGATTTCGAATTTTGTGTACTCATTGGGGGAATATCAATGCGATCATATCTCCTGGTTGGACTTTTTGCGTGGTGCCAATTTTTAGTGGGATCAGTGAGTGATCATGAAGTAACCTATACAATTCAAACACAATTGACCTTTTTATTGTAGTTTCCTTCCCAGTTCAAGCATTTTTCGCATACCGTATATGGAGCCTCAGGAAGAGCTATCGGTCAGGCTCTGCTTCTATGATACTCAATATTGTTATTGTTTTTATCGTTGCGGTGAGGAATACATTATCTGGTTACTGATACCGTTCGCTAACAGCTAGACTACGTAGTGCGCGATTACACAAGCTACGGCTGCCCTCGTCACAGGTGGTCGACTAATCCTGATCAATGACATCCAACGATTTTCCGAGCTCAATACGGCAATTTCTGTATGTAGCATCCAACTGCTTGTCTTTCAGGGCCAAATTAAAACTACACCGCAGGTTTGGCTTGCTGGTAGCTGTGTCTGCGACGTCACAATCACAATAACCATGTTAATTTTAGTGCGCGGTTCATTTACCATGTAACACCTCGAGTCTGATACTTTCTTTCAAGTTGCGAAAAGCCAGCAAAAAGACGCAGTGGCGTCAGACAAAGAGCATTATCAATGGCCTCATTCAACAGACCATAGAGACAGGCCTGGTTACTACAGTGACAGCTCTTCTTGAATTAATCCTCTTTTTGGCCGAACAAGATACTAGCCTTCACACCACAATGTAAGCCGCTCCAAAAATACTCGTCAATCGAAACTCAGCTATGTGGTAGGGCATATATGCTTGCAAAGCTGTAGGTACAATTGGAGCTTATGAATCCTAAAATTTCACGAGTTACAGATATACGAACACGCTGATGGCAACACTCAATTCCCGGATTCAGAATCGAGCATCGAACAATAATACAATATCGTTAACCTCACCGGATTTCACCTCCAATAGTTCATACAGCCGAAGCCATCCGAGTAGCCAGAAAAGCGTCATCAAAGTTGATAGAATCCATACAATCCACAAGGATGGGTTGGCATCCGTGAGCCCCTACGACTTTTCCTTTATTCGTGAAACCTGATAGAAATGACCACGCTAGAGTTCTGACATCAAGGCCCATCTTCCTGTTCAGATTTGACTGTTGCTTCTGTGTTATTAGTACGCATATCATTGTATTTTTTTACCCTCAATAATTTATACTTGTTCCAAAATTGGGGCGCAATGAGTATGTGTGTCCGAAGCAATATGCGTGTTCTGCGTTCCGGATTACCCATGATTTGGCACCAAACATGGGTTGAAGAAGACCGGGAGGGGGATCGAAGGAAGAAGCTCGATTTTACTCAGTAGAAAAAACGAAACGATGGAACGGTTCGCAAACGAAAGGTACTCACTGATATAACAGAATGTTCCCCCTTAGTCCAATGGGTCCCACGTACCATGAAAAAAGTGGTAAACTGTCGGAAGTGCATGACATTTACGGCCTGCCCTATGTGAAGTCTTTAACCATTCTCAATATCCCCACTTGCTTAGCCTAGCGGTTCTATTAATGGCAGTCGTGGCAGAAGAATGGTATGCTTCTGAAGTTGATGGGGGCTAAGGGGCCATGGTGATGGTCGTATTTTCCATGTGCCATCAATAAGGAGTCTGGGTTGTGGATACTTTACCTTGCTCTATTCAGTTTCCCATTCGGAGAAAAGATCGCCCTCTCACAGTCTCATCAATCCCCTCGCAGGGACAGCTGACAGCATATCTAGAATCCCTTGGAGTCTTGTGAGGTTGCATCTAATCCTCGGAGGAGGAAGAGTAAGCCCGAGTTGAATGTGTGGGAAATCTTTCTGCCATTTGTGTGGTTCGCGATTGTTGTGCCACCACAAAGTTATGCACCTATGATCGGCATTTATGCAAATCATCCATGCGAGGAAACCACCGAGACGTTGCTTTGGGTGGGGTAGACATTAGTTTGGTTTTAAATTGTTGAGTTTTTAGTTGTCAGAGATTTTATATCATGATTAGGAGTTCTTCAAAAACGGCTTTCTTTCTCCAGATGATCGGGATGAAAGGCATGAAATTGGCACGAATGTGTTGTATGGCGTGGGTCTTGTACGCTGAGCATCTAGAGCAGCTGTTCGTCCACAAGTTGACATCGATACTCATACAGTGAAGCGTTTAGGCATGCGCAATACGCGACGAGGGCGATGGAGTGGAAACAGTAATGTTCAGTAAGAGTAAGGTTCAGTGAGATCGCGATTGAAGTAAATCTTGTTGTCAAAGGAACTCGCTATTTTTCGGATACTCCCTCTGCGTTGTGATTCACAAACATATCGTTTGTCCACGTCGCGTAACGGGCTCTTTGGTGACATTATTTTATTTAGTCTAACGCCAATAGGATGGAAGGCATTCAAAGTTTCTTGTCTGATACTTAACCATGATGCATGGAGATTTCGCACTGAGGCTGGATCAGGCTGGATCCATCAACAAACAGCTGGTTGCCGTGAGAATCATACACAATCCTCGTTTTCTATCCGTGCAACACAGTCTGAAAACTGCACTTACAACTCAGCATGTCGACAAATCCCCTCCCCACAAGTTTATATGAGAGTCTCCTCATCAAGCTTGTTACAATAATACAATTGACTCAAAACCCAGAGGGCACCGTTACACCTCAAGCTAAGCAAGCCCTTCTTCAGGCTGTATGTTGACGACAACCTATTTCCACGTTGAGTGGCTCATACGCGTATAAAGACCAACGACTTCAAGAATGCATTGACTAGAGCAAAAGAACTTGCAACTAGCTTACCAGGTGGAGAACTTTTGGTGGAAGACCAGGATGAGGTGATTGCCATGTTGGAGAAATTACGCGATCGCAAGCGGTATGTAGTTCACAAAACTTTTTATCCTTGAGAAAACTCTAATAAAAGCTGTCAGGGAACTGCTGTCGCGGTTCTCAGCGAAAGTTCTTGAATCGGGCGGTTCATCCTCTATGGAGAATAAAATGGAAATAGATTCTATGGCGTCAACACCTTTTCACGAATAAAGGGTACGACGAATGCCCAACCGCCTCTTTTTTTCCTCTAATCCTTTAGCTCTCGACAGAATGAGTCTTACTCTCACTGTTTCGAGTGGCGCAGATGCTACACCGCTCGTTTTAGTAACCAAACCCTTTGGAGTGTCGACGAGAACAAGCCACACCAGCCGAGCCACAAGAGCCTTTGGACAGAGTTACAAGAACTATCCCCTCGTTGACGAATTCGATCCTCTGTAGTCCAACTTCGAGCGCAACAAGGACCTTGTTTCGAGGACAGAGCATCTCATTGATGTATCTATGATACAGACGGTGTCAAGCCATCACTGTTGGAGAAGGGGACATTTACGGGTTAATTTTCGGAATATGTCATTCCAAACTGCCCGACTGCAAATACATTCCAAATCTAGTTTCATATGTCAGACTGGCGGCCTGACACTGGAGACAAAAAATCAACACCGAGAGTTGTCAGCCACATTTTCACTTCTTCTCTTCTTTCATTGAGCGCTGGTCGTTCATCCCTTTTTTTTCTTCAAATTTTTGCCTTGACGGCTTTTCTTTCTACATTTTTTGATCAGCATGCTTTTGGTTAGGTGCCTGTCAGCTTTATCTATTGCAATTATTGCAACGACAACTCAAAGTAAAGGAGCAACTGTTAGCTGGGTGCTCCCGAGAGCGGTTGATTCGTTTAGTCCTGGCGACCGAATCGTTGGGGAGTGGAATACAGAGCAACCGATTCTTTCACCATCGTTTCGTTTGTGCAGATATCTGAACGATTATTCGGAGGAGGTCGTCGAGAGAGTATCGAAAGAAGAGATTAGTGGTAATTGCGGCTCAGCGATCTGGCCTCTCATTACACAGAGTGCTGGATCATATTCTATATCGCTGTGAGAGGCATTTATGAAACTTCGTTGAACATGGCTAACATCCTATTTGCATGTTCAGGGTTGCACCCAAAACTGAAGTCGAAGATAAATATATTTTACGCATGGAAGATGAATTTGGGGCCTTTTATGAATCGCCGAACTTCTCACTTGTTCGTAAGTTATCAGGAAACACTCAATGAAAGGACGTTCAGGCTCTAATCATGGACACACAGCGTCGGAATCTTTTGCGACGGCTGAAGGCGATCTTCCTGCCATAGATCCCTCTCAGACTCCGTTGGGTAGAAGACCTACGGGAGGAAACGCCACTGAATCTGGTGGTAAAATCAACTCCGCCATTGGATTGATACCTGAGATACCCAGGCCATTAGTGGATAGCTCGGCCCCGTCGATGACCAATGGGTCTAATCCAGAATCTCCCCTTGATACAACGAATACAACTGGATTCGCAACGCCATCCTTTGCATCAACTACTCCAAATGTACTGGCGGCACATACAACGGTAGCTACAGCAGCATACGTCATTCCTCTTGCTGTCTCTTTTGTTATTCTCATTATCGCGGGGGGCCTCGCTGTCCGCCAACGGCATAAAGTTCGTCAGCAGCGCCAGAGCGATGCTAAGAAGCTCTCTATGTTGCGGGAGGTTAGTTGGAATAAGAAACCTATCGGAGACATTGAACATGCTCTAGAATTTCATAACAAAAGCCCACCAATTCTCCCTGCACCAGTTCCTGTACCATTGTTCATGCCTCCTGAGGTCCACACAATAGGGAAGTGCTCATTCTCGGAGTCGCTGCCGATTGCGCACCACAACGCACCCCCAGATAGGAAATCTACAATGGTTTCGAGGCGGTCATCCAATCGCTCGATTCTCTCAAAATATTCTTTACCGTCGATCGTCCCCTCACCTACGGGATTTTTCGATGCACACGATGGTGTAACCCATTCCGTCATTTCCAGTTATTTTGAGCCTTCTCCGCCCGTCTCTCCCTCACAACTACCTTCGATGCCAAAAAGACTTCACCTTCGTGACGGAACTACGATACGAAGAAACTCCAACGACAATCCTCTTCCTCACCCTCCGCTGTGACGGACGGGTCGCCAAAACTTTTATTCGTTATCCCAAAATAGCTCGAACGATGGTCCGCTTCAGAGCATTCTGCCTAATCAGTATTTTTTATCAACGAGAATGCGTCATTCAATCTAGGGCTGTCGCTTTGTTGGTTATCAAACGTCGGCCGTAGCTTGCATTTTTTCCATTGTGTGCCCTACTGGTAATGTCGGGTCTTGCGCCCATCACATGAATCTGTCACCCATAATATCCTACAAGAGCGTAGAGGGTCATTTGAAGTCCTATGTATGAACACGACAGAACCTGTGCACTTTTACGTGTCTCCCAATGGATCACATTCTTCTCTGCGACGTTGCACACAATCGGTATTTCCCACAGGGCATATATCAAACTCGCTAAAATCAGATTCCCCCTTAATATGTTTCGTGATCCAAATCCGTTCCAACCGGATTTTCTTTCAAAAAACTACTTATGGCCACCCAACTACCGACAATCCCTAAATTTTTCCCCACACTTGGACAATTTTGATGTGGGGGCTATTTAAATTATGATCTTTATCCAAGCCAACGATGATCCTCGCCAACCCAATCGACCAAGCGAACAAGATTGCTGTCAATTAATGAAAGAAATCGAACGAAATTCTACGCTTCCATAATAATATACACAGAGTGACAAAGACCAGAACTTCTATCTCGTCTTCATAAAGAGTAGAAAAAAAGGACGATGTCCCTTTCGGCTTTGAAACAGTAGAATTGATACGCATATACATCACGACACTAGCTAATCTCGTTTCTCCATGCGACGATTCCGTTAACTCCGGTGCTAAAATGATTATTCGGCAAATGATATGCATCGTAGAGTGGGTCAAGCACTATGTACTCAGGCTACATAAAACCCGACACCATATCCTCAAAGATTAACAAAGCCCAAGCTCATAATGGTCGCCCCCTCCGTTCACCTCAAGCTTGCTTTTGCATGGATTACCTACACTAATACCCTGTCTGTTGACAAGATGCGACCTCTGATGGCAGATAACTTCATTAGCCGCCTTCGACCTGCAAGTCTGGGGTATGAGCCCATCACGAAAGAGCCATTCCTTGCACGACTAGCAGCCGCCCCAATCGAGAATTTTAATGTGAGGTTTTCTTGCTTTATCAAATTTACGCGTACCGAACTCAGAGGCCTAGATCTCACTGCCGAAACCCGAAGACATCGTTGAAGGGAATAACGCCATTCAATTTTATGTAGGTATTTTATTTTCTGCCCAAGTATCGACAGTTAAATTTTAATGCTTCCCGCAGACCACCGCTGATGGGAGGACCTCTCACGGATTTCGGTGGAAGAACGAATATCAGTTTAGCTTTACGTTCGAGAATGATAAGATCCTCAGTGTAACGGAGTTCACTGACCCCACCATCATTGTCGATCTTCTTGGCAAGGAAGCCACCGCAGCGGAGGCCGAGCTCAACTGCAAGGGGCAGGCATGAATCATTGGTGTTGAGTGATCGCCGGACACGTTGATAATTATATATACTTCCGTTCTTCACACATAATGCTATTTAAATATGCAGCACACAAGTCATCTCATTCACGGTTTGCCTGAATCAGAACCCAGATACTTCTAATTTCATGGTATCCTTCCGCTGTGATACGGAGTGAAAATATACAAAAACTCATAATCAGGGATGAGTTGGCTACACTTATTTGAAAAAGGGATCATACGAGTAACCCTTACATTGACAAAAAAAAACTCTGTAGGAAGAATAGCTCGAACTTGAAGGCAAAGACGAAGGTATATTACACTGCCAACTTGGGGTCTGAACGCATTACATAACCAACACTTTGAACCTCACGAGCTTGCCTGACTTCAAAGTTCACAATACCAGGATCATCCCGGTATATCACCATTCCAATCTCGGGCGCCTGCTCTTGGGACCTGGATCTCTGGTAGCATTTAGACTTCACAAAACTCTCGCAGGGGAGCAACGCTTCAGATAGAAATTAACTCCTCGAACCAACTGAAAATCGGCGTTGGCCTTGAAAGGTTTAGTGGGTTGATACGTAAAGGCCCCTAATCTCCTCATGATATGATTATCATCTTCAACAAAACGAAAAGATTGCTGTCAGTTTATTTATCAGGTGAGGGCTGAAACAACATAAAAGCTTCGTGAGTAATTCTATTGATTAACATTATCACTCCATACGATCCTTTTCAGTAACTCCGGTACTATGACAGTGATTATTTGGGCAATAAATGAATGATACACATCGCAGATGGGTTGAGCGCTGTGGATTTCAACACTACAAAAGCCTACAGTCGTCCATTCCCGAAGGCCCCCAGAGCCGAAATACGCCATGGTTGCTGTATCCCCTCACCTCAAACTCGCTTTCACATGGATTACTTACGTCAATACCTTGTCTGTCGATAATTTACGACCTTTGATGGCGGACAACTTCATAAGTCGATTTCGCCCGGCAAGTCAAGGCTACGAACCTGTAGGAAAGGAACCGTACCTGATGCGGCTTGCGAGTTCCCCCGTTAAGAATCTAAATGTAAATTTCCATCATCATCATACTCTTAATTCCATCTATTGAGACGCATGGTGTAGATTTCGTTGCCTAAACCAGAGGACACTGTTGAGGGGAAAGATTCAATTCAATTTTACGTCGGTATCTTGCTCTATCGTGCATATGCTGAAGGCCTAACAAACCACATAGACTACTTCTGATGGAAGAACAACTCATGGATTCCGGTGGAAGAATGAATACCATTTTACCTTTACTTTTGAGAAAGACAAAATTCTCAGCGTGACGGAGTTCACTGACCCCACTGTCATTGTTGATCTCCTTGGAAAAGAAGCCACGGCAGCAGAGGCTGAGCTCAATTGCAAGGGGAAAACTTGAATATTGTGTAATAACTGGACATATCGATAATTGTCAGAGGTTGTACGGTTTACTTTTTTCCGCTCGCATGATGGGAATCTGCAAAGAAAAAAAATTGATCGACAGGTTTACAACGAGATTGAAGGTATTCATCAGGCATGTCTTGGGTTCATTTCAGGGGTTTGGACACTGCCTATGTTTCTTTGGACGCAGACTAGAGGTAATGTGAGATCAATGTTTTATTATTGATGTACGGCTGTGCAGGATATATTTAGTCAGAATTGGCTTCACATGTCGCGGGCACAGCCTTAACTTTCTCAACGACCACAGAGTGGAGGTTCTACGAGGGACTTTTGAGCACATACCACCACTATTGAATGCTCGAATTTCCATCTTATTCTTAATTCCGGTTGAAATGGACGCCGCTCAAACCCAAGTCTTGACATATTCAGATACTGCCTCTCTAGTGTCAACGTCTATAGATGGTTCGATATCTCCCTCTGATTGCACGGTCACAACCTCCTCTACGGTCCCAGGTTTGGGAGAAATTTCTGGCCGAGCAATTCTCGCCCTTGGAAAGCTGACACTTCGTGGAGCTGAACGTGTTATCACAAGACGGAGACTAGACTCTATTGCCGCGAAATTTCCCCATCAAAATACGGATCGTATATTAGGAATCCATCAAATATACGAAGACATTTTAGAACTCTCAAGGTTGGTATTGGCGAAAATTTGTCTTATGTGTCAGTCTTATGATAATTTATAATAATAGGCGAGACCTGTACCCAAACGCAACCCGGACGCGCGCCTTGGAAATGATTTTGGCTCAGATAGGGATTTGCCAGACACAAAAGCTTGTAGAACATCTACTAGGGTGGCCCCCCATTGAAATTGAAATATTTATATCCGAGCTAACTGCCATGCTTGACCCTCTCCAGTACGGCTGGGTGCAGATCAACATATCTCTCTCGTCGCTAATTATATCTTAGGTTGTATTCAAGGCGGATGGCAGGGACCCTTTCCACTCCGGTACGAGCTTATATGGAATCGCTAGCTACATGGGAGAGCCACTCGTTAGAGCCTTTTCTTGTCTTTTTGCAGCAATTAGCAATAAAAAGCATATCCGCCGGTCAAGCTATTCTCAACGGGGGTATCCTAGACTACTTTCTACACTCTTATGTATCAGGTTTCTCCGACCCCCTTGCACAGAAGGATGCAGGGAAGTTTTTCCGGACATCGATTCTTTCCGGAAGTTGTAGTTCATTATTAACCCTCCTACCCATTACATCCGATGGTCTTGGCTTGATTCATAGACACCCATTTCATGTTTTATGGTCAAGTCACCCAGAATTGCCATTCACAACGTTCACACCTGATCGAATCATTCGGCGCGCACAAGTATGGAAGTCAATGGACAAGGAACTCATCCTTTGGAGAATACGCTCAATCATGGAAATTCTGTTCGATTGGCACAGACCCTACGAGATAGAATCGCTCATGGATATCACGGTCGATGTTCTAGAATTCTCTGGGTAAGAAGGTTGAATATAGGCCGTATCTAATTTTGATGGTGAATCAGATCGAAGACCGCAGGACCAGATATATTCAGTCGGGCTCTAAGGTCGCTCCATCGATTGGTCTCTTCAGGTGGTAATTCCGCCAGGAATGCTATTTGTCAGTATCAAATCCTCAGTACACGTCAACATTTCGTCGAATTAATGTCGTGTATCATCGACCGGCTTTCGCTTTTTGCGTAAGGTCTTTGAATCATATCACTTGCTAGCAGAGATCCTAAATCTAAATATGTAGCATTCCCGGCACACCGGAATGGGATCTATTCAGTTTGCCTTGGAACGGGTCGCAATTCACCCCGTTCGATGAGGAAGAATTCAAATGGATTGCCGTTCTTCGGATTATCAACGCGTTTACTGAAGCTGCTAGCTTTCATATTGACTTCCTCGACGTAGTCTCTGAAGCTAATATGCTAGGTTTACTTCGTCCATTTCTTCAACAAGTAATCCAGGACATCCTTTACCCGACACGACATGATTATGATGGGTTTGTGACATCTAATCTCACAGACCTTGAAATGGTTGCGATCATCCGTGGACACAGTTTCTCTTCGTCAGATCGCTACTTTCTTTATATCCGACGAATTATATTGTTGCATGCATTTGATGTCGTTGTGCATCGCAAACAAAATGCTGACGAATTAGAGAGATTCGAGAGTGTCGATGGTGGAGAATAAGTGATGGATCGGCCTTTGTATGGGTGGTCATCTCGCAGCATAGGGGTCTCTACGCTCCCCTGGGTCATTTGTAAGGGGTAAATGGCGCCTTATGCGGACGTAAATTGGTGCATATATGCAATAGATTAAATAAGTGAATAATGATAGGAACGCGTATACTAACTATATTGCTATACCAATACCATCTTCATATTACTTGTTCTTTTAAGATAACAACCCAGCCTGCAACCCTCAATAAACAAAAACTAGTTGAACGATAGTACCTTGTTTACATTATTCGTAGTCCCACATCTGAACTTTCAATCGGAACAGTTAGCTCAGCCAAGCACCTAAATGAATGCAAAGTACGAAAGTAGACTCATTTATTTCCGTTTACGTTGCTCCCACCAGGGGCCGCGCCGAGTCCAAACATCTTCCAGAGTAGGCAGCCCACGAAATACGGTCTGTCGGGATATTAAGCACATTATATTACCGTCGCTATGTGCAAATTGGTGGTTCGCATTCCCGGAAGCTAATACCCTGGGTTTACTGAGTCTTGTCTCTAGCGGGAAATTCGAGATGTTTAACACTTATTGTGACAAAAAACGATGGGCCTGTGACATATAATCTTTCATACCCTGAAATGCTTGCAACTATTCGAGAACCCAGCCGTTTTTCTACTATTGCCCAACGGATTATAATGCGCATGCACTTAACATCATCCTGAACCGCTAATAAGGCTTTATCGTAGGCCATCATGATGGTCAAAAGCTATATCAGAGTAGCTTCTTTTGCCTGTGACATGACGAAAAACCAATGACACCTTGCACAAATATAAAACAATACATATCTATGCGACGCATTAGTCCTCCCAATATATGTAGTCTTATGGCCGTGTAACAGCGATGGTCCAAGCCTACAAACTCTCAATCAATGAACTTTATGTTTCAAGCATCTACAACGTACCTGGTTTGCATTATTCGCAACACAATCCCACATCTGGATCTGTAACACGAACGTTCATCTCAGCTAAACACTACAAAACTAACGCAAAGTGCGAAAGCCGACCTACCCGATTCCCGTTCACAGTACTACCGTCAGTCAAGTCCACACATTTTCCAGGATGCGCTGTCCATGAAATGCGGTCCGTCGGGATATCTAGCACATTACCGCCGCTATGTGTGAATTGCTGGTTCGCGTTCCCAGATGCACATGTCCACACTTGGAGCCGCGCGCCATTAGCCGTATTACCGTCTGTGACGTCCATACAAAGATTGCCCATACGGATCTGGGAACCCTGGAAGGACCACCGTTGCCCTGGGTTTCCGTGGCGATAGTCGCAATCCTGTGAGGGAGTTATTATGGGTGAAGCGAGAGAAGTTGAGCAATGAATGGGCAAACCTGAATGGTTACGGCTCCACCGTTTGAACTAGAGAGTGCCGTGACACATTTGCCTAGTAGGGCGGTTGACGTCTTGATAAGATAGTTGCTAGCCAATGGCATGGTAACGGGACAGTCTACGGAACTGTCGACCGGCAAAGGTGTGTTGGGGTAGTGTGTAAGGGTATAATTCGGGTACTAAGTAAGGGTCGCCTAATGGTTCAAGAGGCTCAATTCCATATTGAAAGAAACGACTCACATAAAAACAGTAATTCCCGGAAGTGCCTCCATCCTCACTTGGTCGTTGATAGCTAGATGCAACAAGGTATGGGATCTGGCCAATTTTAAAACAAGCATATACGCACTCGCATTGTATATAACCATTAATCTGTTTCTCCGACACGAGGTCATAGAAAGGATTCGATATTTGTGAGGCGCAAGCTCGGAGCTAAAAAGAGACTAGTGTTAAGCCCCTTAACAAAAAAGGGTAAATGAGGGTGCATACATCGGCTCCGACTACAAATGAAGCAAGGTTCGAGAAAAGCACGAGAAAAGCAACTTTAAATACTGGAGACATTTAGATGTGTGGGTGGCACTGTGAAACCAGCAGTTAGGAGGATTTCTGGTGAGGTCATTTTATGCGTCGGGGGCATAGCGGGCATTCCAGACCGTTTGGGTGTTCAGCCAGGTTCGCAGCTAAGCGTCTTTGGTAAGGCCCCTGACAATGATCTTCATTTTGATCAAGCACAGCCACAAGGTTCTGATGGTGGGGTTTGGAGCGACTGTCGGGCTGCGCGAATGGAGCAGGGCTGAGGGCGCTTGTGTTCGTTGTATGTATTTATGTCGAGCTCCTGAGAATAATTGTGTGAATAACGCATACATTTGATAGGGGAGCTTGTAATTGATACCACATTACGAGGGGGACGCGTTGATTAGCCGCTAGCGATAGATTCGGAGAGTCGAAAGCTGATATAGATCTTTCATGCGCCACCACAGGACAAGTTTACAAAATGACGAAGCTGAGTCTTTCCAGCAGCAGTGGAGTAGTGGCTTTCCATAATGCTGTTACTGCTGAGACGAGATGTATACGGCGCCCAGATCGGGTTTTTCATGGTTGCGGTACTTGGGTCATATCGAGTTAAATATAAGCCGCATTACCCGGAGCTTAAAAGTCAAATGAAGGAACCAATGTAAGCTAACAAGAAGTATTCGATGATGAATATGTCGATAACGCACAATCTGAGTTGCTTAACCACCACTTGACTCTTGAGAACTCGAAGCCGAAGTGAAGCCTGACCGGTCACATAACCGCTTGCATGATTGTATAACTTGCTCCTTTTCCGCGTTCTGACACAGAGAATGACAGAAAGATTTCTTGAGACGCATGTCTGAATTTATAAGAGTCCAAGGTGTTGGCCAGAAATGAGAGATAAAATGCGCAACTGAACTCGACGAAACGATCACGTGTAGGAAGTTTGTATGCGATCGGACTTATTCGAGGCTGGGCAAAACCCTCACCTTCCTCGACACTCGTTACCAGTCTACAGCCCCGAATCACCCGCCGTTTCGTTCAGACATAAAAACTGGGAGCTCAACGGTATACGAATACTTTACTGAATTTCACAGACAATATTGTAACAAACGGAATAGATTCGCTTTCAGTCAGTCGACTAGCCGCAGTGGCACACCGCATTCGTGGAGACACACCCAGTTAGGAGGAAAGGAAACGGAAACGTCTTCTCGGATGTGATCTTCAAGATATAATCCCCGTCCCAAGTGTGTTCTAGGATTGTCGATTCTATAAATATCCCCTACTTTCGTCACTTATCAAGAACTTCACGAGACTACAAATTTTCAAAGCCCAGCATACCGTTACTGGTCACTTCAATGCTCTCCTCTTTTAAAAAACCTAATTATCAAGAGGTGCACCAAACGACACACGAAGCATTGTCATCCCTTCCGCGTCGAACTCAGGATATCGCCGAGACAGCTCATAGTGCACGTCCGAGCACAAGTCCTGCAACCGGGCTCTCGGCAGTGTAGCGAGTTTCTTTCGGGCTTGGTTCCGTTTTTCATGAAAATTCGGGTTCGGCGGGAGGTATTCGACTGCAAGAAAAGGCCCCCGAGTTAGGATCTGCGCTGTGCGGGACGGTAACTCCAAGGAGGAACGACTAGGTTACTTACCCTCGGGCTCGTTAACCCTCCTGCAAACCTCAGCGTACACATCCGTCGAAAGCTCATAAAACTGCGATCTCAAGAGTCGTACGAGTTTCTTCCGCGCATGGCCCCGATGGCCCAGTGGTTCTGTACAATCACCCCAATCAGCCGACTTTCAAGCCAGTGCTAGTTAAAAGACGAATGACAGACTATCTGGGAGGTACTCCACCAAAAAACGAGATAATTCGTGGAAATGGGTCGAAAACTCCTGGAAATAATTTATTTCTGCGGGCACGAGTACACCTTCCATGGATGTTGTTGCCATTCACTTTTTGATCAGTTAGGCGCTTTAGCATCGAGAAAGTGAATGGCCTCTTCCCGCGCTAATTCGAAGCACGTGTTGGAGTAGAACGCGACCATGTGAGAGGGTTCCCGAAATGGATCAAGTGGTAGGCTACGCGCTGTCGCCTCACGCTTCAAACGACTTTGAATCGCGTTTCTCGTCGAGAATCAGTGGGGTGGAAGGGCCCAGAGGAAGTGACACAATGCCCTCCATGATTTTGATATCAGGGCGTCAGATACAAGGTGCGCCGTCGAGCCAAAATTGTACACGAAGGTAATGTGTGTACATACACCAGATACTGTATGTATTACAATTTGAGCATGAATCGATACAAGACCCATTCAAGAAGAGCACAAATCCTACAGTACAAAAAAATCTGATACCACATAAAATTGAATAGCTCCTAACCCAAGGATGGTCGGTACCATATGCATTAGCCCCACCTTCCAGGCCAAAAATCCTATAATCTGTTTCAGAGACATTTATTCGGGTACGGGGAATCGAACCCCGAGCTGCCGCGGAAGGTTGGGATCAAGCATTCCAGCATGAAAGGCGGCAATGTTAGCCGTTACACCATACCCGACGCTGGTCATTTATGGTGTTATTTCCCTCTCAGCTGCGTGCAGCGCTCATTATGAGCGCTATAGGGCTTGTGGAGTTGGGTGATTGATATTTACGCCTCGAGAGTCCTCAGTCGTTCATGAAAATCCCAATCCCCCTTTTTTCAATGTCCCATCTATCGGTCGGCACCTAGCTAAGTATCTAACCACCACCTGTTTCTAACACACACCTGATCCACGGTACTTATCAATAGAGACTCACACATCATATCAAGGTCCGATAAGAGTGAGTGCAAAAAAGGCATTATTATTTATTAAAAAGCCATGATGAAATAAAAAAATAAAAAGAAGTAAATACCAATAAGAGTAAGTCGGGAACTATTTACGAATGAAAGTCCACTAACAAGGAAAGTAAACGGCGCCATACCGGTAAAAGAGTGTCTGGACTGTGCAAGCTAAAACGCGGCCCCAAGAAAAGTAAAAGAAAGGGAAAGCAAAGTAAAAGCAAAAAGTAAGAAAAAAAAAAGAAGAAAATCTCGGATGAGAGGGAGTTACGTATAAAGCTATAAATAATACGATAAGGCCACCAGCGAATAACCACTACACGCATACATCTCGTAGGGTCATGGGTCACAAGCTAGAAGCTAGAAACTATCGAATATAAGTTATTAAGTTATCAATTTGGTTTTATACGTTATACGGGTAAGGTTGATGTTTGGAGCTCTAAGCGCGGGGATGTAGGTGTAGGGTGGTATACAGAGTTCATCCGCAAGGCGAGGGGGTTGCGGGTGTGGACGGGTTCACTTTTTCTTTTCTCTTTCTTTCTTCTTTGTTCGCGTTCTTCTGGATCCAGTTCTGGTTTTGTGGTGGGAACAGGTTCGAAGCTGAGTACTGGATATTGTATACTGTATACTGGGGTATGCGATACTTGATACTTGATACTGAATACCGGATTATGCGATGCGGGGTGCGGTGAGTTGTCACAGATGATCGATGGTCAATGTAGAGCGATAAGAAAGCCGGAGGCACAGACAGTCGTGATTGTAATCGCGATGCAAAAGCAGGCAAGATACGTGTAAGCGTATAGGGAAGAAGCGGAAGACAAGGGTTCTATCGATGCGGTCTAGAGCGGAAAGCGAACGAGCGTGGGCATGGTATGGTATGACAGTGAGGGAAACCGGGGCCAAGAGAGGGGTCATCTAGAGCAAGAGCAGTGTGTTGAATGTTTCTGAGTTCGACAATTTGTATAGCGTAGGTAAGGAGCGTGCGGGAACGAGGGTGAGGTATGCCTCCAAGGACGCATATAGGTGGGGCCAAAAATGAAGGGTTAGGTCCGGAGACAAAATCCAGGAGAGCAGGGATATCGATAATATCGACAATCCTAAAAAAAAAATTAAAGGTTAATACCTGCCTGTTCCTACTCAACGATAATAAAAAAAAAAACTCACCCAAAATCCCTCCACACTTAACCAGTCAAGGCGAGGCTTGACCGAGCACTGTAATAAGTACCCGAGATCATGGACTCCGCGTCCATCTCATCCTCCAGCTCCACTTCATTTTGTACCTCACGCACTTGAACTTGCGCCTGCACCTGCACCTCACTAGCCCCCTCGCCCAACCCCATCCGCTGCCTCTGCGCAGCCCCAGGGACGATCGTAGGCGTCGACGACGACGTTGAAGTCGAGGATGTAGCCGAGAGCGCCGAACGACCCGAGTCTGCTGTGCGGGGTGGTTTCAGGCATTTCGTCTGGGGTACTTTGAGTATTTTGGCGCTCGTGCACGCAGGACTCGCGAGGGGGGTAGCATATATCGAAGAACCGTATCCCGACCCGGATGCGGAGCTCGTGCTCGAGGTAGAGGCGCCACGGGGGCGTGCGATGTTGGTACTGATGGTGATGTGCTCGACAGGAGGTTGAGTATGGGTATGTGCGTGGGCACGCTGGAACCGCGCCGGTGGGGACGGCGGAGCCTCAGGTGCGTACCACGAAGGAGGAGCGTGTGTGTGTGTATGCGCGGGGGAACGCACGAATGGGAGCGAAAGTGTCCAGTCTTCTCCCCCTTTCCCCTCTTTACTTACAACCCCTGACACAGCCGCAACGGGCCCCGTCCCGAGGTGGAGTGGACTGGGTTTTCGTTTGGAACGTTGGCGGGATAGTTTGGGGACACTAGGAGCGAGGTAGGATGAAGGTGGGGATGAGCGGCGGGTTTTTGATTTGGTGGTGGTGGTAGTGGGGGATTGGGTGCAGGGGAGCGTGGAGGGGAGGGAGGGGAGGGAAGACGCGCCTAGGTAGAGTGTCCATTCGTCTACGACGGTAGGGTCTACGTCTTCTCCTGTTCCAGAACCTAAGCCTGCACCCGAGCCCGATTCCACGCTTTCGCTCTCGGTGGGGGGAGGTGGGAGGGGTCGCGCGGGAGGAGGGTTTCGCGGGCCCGTGCGTGTGCGTGAAAGGGATCTCCTGCGTTCTCCGTCTATTCCACGACGGGGTCTCGAACTAGAGCTGTTCCTGGACTTGGAGCCAGAGACAGGTGTGGAGTGAGTGATGATCTGTACTGAGGCTTTAGCGAAGGGATCATCCTGGCTACGCGCAAAAGGATGGTCCACGAGCTGTGGGTAGAAAGATTTAGAACTAGAACTGGAACGGAGTTGGGCGTGAGAGCGGGATGGATGCAAGGAGTTGGGGCTCGAATCAGCATTGGAGTTTGGGGAAGAGTGCGTAGATGAGGATGAGGAGTGACTCGAGGAGGACCCAGAGAGAGAGGAAGAGGGGTTAGAGGATGAGGTGGTGTAGTGAGATGTGGGGTAGTGCGAGGACACACCACTTCCTCCGCTTCCACTCATATTTGCACCCGAGTGCGCGTCGGAATAGACCGAGGGCACGAATTCCCTTCCTGGGGGTAAAGGGAACGAATCATACGCCAAAGAATACGAGTAAGAATCTGAGTCAGAGGAGCTATCCGAAACAGAGTGAGAGTATGCGGGTGTAGAGGAGAAAAAGAGTGGGGTGGTAGGCGTGATAGGCGCGTGCGAGGACGCCGTGGTTGACACAGATCGACTAGGCGAAGGTGGGGGGTGTGCTAATGAAGGCACAAGTCTTGGAGGGCGTTCCCTGCCCCTCTCCTTCTCTCGTCGGGTATTCTGCTCATTCTCGCGCGCGCGACGCTCCTCGGCAAAGCGGGCGCGTTCGTACTGCGAGGCAAGGGGAGAGTAAGGAATGAATGCGTCGTCATCGTCTTCCTGGTCTTCTTCGTCATTAAAGTCGAAAAAGCCGGAAAGGAGGGTGGAGTGAGAGTATGGGTGAGACGATGTGCAGAGATCCCCTGGGGCAGATGTAGGGCTCGGATCTGGGTCATTTTGCGATGCCGTCCCGCGTGCAGATGCAGAGGTGGAGATGCGTACAGATTTAATGGATGTGTGTGCTGGCTGACATTGTTGTTGTTGAGCAAAGACAGTGGGTGCAGTCGTGCAGTGAGTTTTTGTAGAATAGGTAAAATCTGGTGTCGGTGCAGCACGAAGGACGTGGCGCTTGATCTTGTCAAGTAAAAAGCGAGGACCTACGGCTGATTTCCCCCTGTCCTCCGACCGTCGAGCACCAGAAGCAGTGCCAGCACTAGCACCAGTATTAGCACTGGTGCTGTAATTCATCGAAAAGACCGCGGGTGGGTGGAGTGAAAAAAGAGGAGAGGACAGATAGACTGGGGATGGGGGGAAGCCGCCCGCACACCAGTCCTGTTTTTCTTTCGGAACGCCTTGGCTATCCTGATGCCTTCCCTTTTTCTTGTCTGTTTCCCTGCGGTTGATTGTGTTCGACTGTTCGGATGTGTGCGCGATGGTGGCGGTCGCTAGCTCAGGGCTACAGGAGCCGAACGACGGGTCAGAATGGGGCTCTGATTCTAGTTCTGAATCAAGTTCTGTGAGGAATGATTCGGAGAAACTCCCTGCATCTAGTGCGAGAGCGACGAGATTGCCGAATTCTTGGAGCGAAAAGGGGCCTTGTACCATGATTTTTATAATAAGATTAGAGTATTTAGTGTTAGGAGGGAGGAAAGTTTTGTACTTACTAGTTATTAGATGTACTTATAGTAGTTTATAAGATGGAATAGTATATATAAACTTTGGTAAGAAGAGATATCCATTAACTTCTTTTCTTTTCATTTGATTCATTAACTCCTCGATTCGGCTTCATTTATGCGAAGCCTTCTCATCAATCTCGTTCTAGCAACACGCTCCTAGTCTATCCCGGCTGTCAATTCCCTCCAAAATAATCCCCATCCTTCCCCTCCACAAACCCACACTATCAGACACTACCCACACACGCCTCCTTCGCTTTCCCGAGGCTACCCGAGTACCACTCGAGAATCGGAAATTTATTTTTTTCGTTTACGATCAAGAAACTCGAAGGCCCAGGCGCCGGAATTTCAAATGATTGCGGCCACATTTAGTGTTAGTATCTTTACCTTGCCCGTGTAAGAACCGAACGGAGAAGCATGCTGAGCTCGAACGATGCGGTGTAATCATGCATCAATGGACGGACGAGTGCCCTCTCTTCTCATTATTTTACAACCTGGCATCATACAAGACGTTACATCGTGCGATTCGGATAGCGCTAACGTCAAAACAAGATCTCGTGTTTTAATCTCGACCCACTTCATTCGCGACGGTTATGAATCTATTTTTGACAATGACAGGCAACCGCCCATGGTCAGTCATTATATTTACATTGCATACTCACAAGTCAGTGCCAGGCTGCCTAGGCCCAGTGTTCATGTCCATATCTCCTTAAAAAACGTCGCAACAGCCTCTTGTCCAGTCAACTTAGTCTTCACCAGGCTTCGCCTCTTCCTTGAGATTCGCACAAGATCGACCTGATACCGTAAGTTTCGTAACTCTTCATGTTTTACCCCGATTGCGACCTACTTCAGGGGTTGAAGCGACTTGAACGACTCAACACCAGCACTAACATTCATGCATGCCTGAGACTGCACGGTTTACCGCAGGTCCGCAGCACCGGCCACCGTTGACCCCCTGAGCCTTCGCTGCTCTAACCTGTCACCGCGGACGTCAGTAGGCATAGGACCGCTACTTGAACCCACCGTTGCAATATTGGCAAAATTGCTCTTCGCCTTATGGGCTCACGAACAGAGTCATGTGATATGCGTCAATTTGCGCTCAATTGGGGATGTCGCGCTTCTTTTCGCTTTTTGCATTTATTGAAGGCAGATTGAGGCACATATAGCGGGGATAGAGCCCGTGGTGTCATGCTTCCTTTTTTAATTCATTCCGACTCGCGATTCAACGTTTCAACAACGTCACTGGCCATTGGAGTGTGGGCGCTCCCTCATTTTGCGCATATATATGCATTGCGAACCATGTGGACGACTATAACTTTGACGCCACCTTTCGTCTGCACGTCATATGCATCGAGAAGGACTTTTCCTAAATCGCATTCAACCGCCAATCCCAGATTCAGTTTAGATGTTTGGCACACCTTAGGCTTGTGAACAAAAAAAACGCCAAATTCACCATCCCGGCTAAATCGGGGCGTTATAATGACCAACATTGCTCTCTTATCCCCCATACTATTGATAGTGTACGTGGAGGCTTGAGGTTCGACTCCTCGCATCCGGATACCAACTAAATATGGCCTTTTTTGCCTTCGGGGTGGTGGCGGCAGTGTATTGTGGTGAACAGTGATTATTGATCATGAGCACCAGGTTTACAGTTCGTGATTCGTTGGCATTGCCAGCCGGTGAATGATCAATCGGTCTCTGGTGGTGATCCCGCGTTTGGTACCAGGCGTATATCTCGAGTGCTGCTCAAATAATTCAATTATCCAACTGTGACTCATCACTCTACTGTAGCAAATTGGAATCAGTAGGCGCCATGAGGAATCAGTGCCAATGAGCCAGTACCAAGCCAAACACACAGATACACAACGCGCGCTCAAGGCTCCAGTTCCCCGAAAGTACCGACGGCGCACATACGAGCATCGGGTATGGTGTAATGGCTAACATTGCCGCCTCTCATCACAGAGCGAACAAGCGATGTTTACGCGGCAGCTCGGGGTTCGATCCCCCGTACCCGAAATCTCCACCAAATCACTTCTCTTTTTTTGGGTACCGGAATGGCAGCGGTGGATTGTGGATAGTTATCAATCAATGGCCTTTGGTGATAGGTTTTGGGCTTGTGGTTCAAAAACCTGTGAATGGTGGCCCAGGTCCAGTCCATGGTACTTACAAGTTATCTACTGCTCGGGTACTTCAAACAGTAGTCGGGTGGCAAGCCTGGAATGACTAGCGGTTACAAGGAATGCCGGTAACTCAGTATCAAGTCAGCCGTGCAAATACCAGACCCGCTTTCCACCCCCCTATGCTTCAATACTCACAAAATGACCCTAAAGGCAGTGACATATATATAAGTATCGTGTATGATTTTTCATGTTGTTATTGGCGGTATAGGGAGGAGGAACGAGAGCAGTCGGGTATGGTGTAACGGCTAACATTGCCGCCTTTCATGCGATGCTTGTTCCAAAGGTTCCGCGGCAGCTCGGGGTTCGATTCCCCGTACCCGAAAAGGGGTTATTGTAGGACATTTTTTGCTTTCTTGCGGTCCTGCTATTAGTTGGTGAGGTGCAGAAAGCTACGATGGGGCGGGATTAAGTTGTTATGTAAATATGAATTTTTTTTTGGTGGGGGAGCTTGGGCTCTAAGAGCAAAAGCCTTGAGTCTTGACTCTTGTGTGGGTGCACGAATTTTTGCGATTTCCTCCTCTCTTTTTCTTTCCTCTCCGACGCCTTTCTAACCAGAAATGCGATTTTAGATTTATTGGTGTGCATAGGCAGAACGATAGGCCCGATAATTGATTTTATCTCCAGGTCCCTACTTATCACATATCCGCGTTCTATCGCGGCATGTGGTTCGAACGCATTTAAACCTTTAAAGTTTAAAGTTTAGGGCGCTTTGAATCCCATTGGCGCTTAACTGATTTGGATCATTCGGAGAGGAACCTACACCCGAATGGAAAGATTACATACAGGAGTTCAAGTCCGCGATACATGCATTTATACGAACTCGAGGAATTGCCGACGGTGTCGGCATTGACCTTGCTTGCCACACAAACATGGAACATTTCTGGGATAAGATACTTTTTTGACAACGGGTACTAGCATGCTGAGTCGATTGTACATACATGTAATATAATGGTTTCAATGTAAATTCTATATAAGCTCAAATATATCATCTACATCCGTATCCCCCAGGTTTCTGGACTAGCAGTGTTACTTGGGCCTTCAACTTGGATTGGTGAAAGTTGGGGTATTTGGTTGTGGAAGTTGGAGTTTGCCGTGGGGGCTATGGGTGAGCCTCTGCGCGCAGATGGATACAGGCGTTCAACGCGAAGTGACTTGGGAAAAAGAGATGAAGAGATGGCGAACATGGCAAACAACCATGTGACCATTGATGATGACGGAGTAATGATGACAAGATAGGTTGCCTAAAAAGGCGCTGTTTGGTATTATTTGCGATATGAGACGAAAAGTGGCTTCATTTTTGGGTTTGAAGAACCTTGACAAGCAAGGTAATTATCTTGTTTTAGTTGACGGGACTTGGACAATTTCTGGATGGTGACTAGTCTGTCATTCCACCTACTGTGTGATACTGGACCTCAGGCCCCTAACACTAGTGTTGGCCGGGCCATAGCGATCACACAGAACGACCGGGCCACCAGGCCGAAGTGCGAAAGCAACTCCTGCAGTTAACAAAATCGCAGACCTTGGAGTTTGCGTGAATGCTCATAAAACTACATAGATAACCCGAAAATACTCAGACTTTGTCATGCACGATCTAACTACCATTACAACACCCGCGATATGCCTGACTGGTTTCTTTCCTTTTTTTTGAATAAGTTGAACCCAAAACACCGAAGAAGCTATGAATCGTTTGGGATCATACATTTATGATCACTAGAAAATAGCTGAATACTTGGGTGGGGCCCAATAGGTGCATTATGCCAACAAACGAGACCGGCGCCAGTACTCAAGCCAAGCTTTAACGTCCCCCTCACCAAGGCTTTGCAATTTCTCATTACGAAGGGTAGGCGAAAATTTAAGGGCGTTCGTCGCATCAAGTTTAGGGTAGCCGAGCGCATCCCCCCTCTTAGAAGCAACAGAAACCAGACCCCTGTAGACTGAAAGTAGCCGGAGTGCCGGCACATCTGTCAGTAGCTTGACTGGAATACCTTCCCCCCGTGGGTTCTCAGTTGGGGGTTTCACTAGTGTTTCCAAGGCTTGGAACCATTGGTCCAGGGAGACGAGAGGAACGTTAAGTTCGGCCGCCATTTTACGTGCGAGAAGAGACCACGGGACAGGTTTCGGGTGAATTAAGTGCACAAAGTTGCACTTATCCAGTTCAGCCTTGCGGAAGTCGATGACTGCTTGGGCGACTGTGTGGACAGGGATCCACGCAGTATCCTTAATCCCGCAACGATCAGATCGCGGGAAGTGCGAAAGATCATATAACGCCTACCTTGTCATCTGTTGGCAAACAATTGACTACGCGCGCACTATGAACAATCGAAGGGAACCACTCTTTTGTGTTCCACGCTCCATTGAGACCTCCAGAAAGCTGGCCTACGCGCACCACGAGTGGTTTTAACGGTGTTTCCTCCCCGCATTTCATGAGAATTCGTTCACAGACCCATTTGGATTCGGTATATCCTAGACCGGAAGCGACTGAGGCAGCCATGGGTGCTTCTGGGATTATGTCGGTTGCTGTTACATTTATGAGGTCTACAAAAAGGTTTAGAATGATATGTATGGGATGTGTAAATGTGGACGGACTTTGGAACAACCCAATCGAGCTTGCAAATGAGAGTTTAGGTGGTTTGGATTTCGGAGAGGTTAGGGATAAATCGATTAAATTTCGAAGTCCCTTGACGTTGGGCTCAAATGAAGCTAAAGCGAGGTTGAAATCAACGGGCCATGCTGAATTATTACCAGTGAGTTGGGTGCTTTCATAAAATTTAGAACAATAATTACCATTATGGATGATATAAGTTGTCAGCAATCGTATCTACGTGCCAGTTTAGGTAAAATATTCGAAGAATCGTTCAAGCCTCCTCACCTCGTGATAAATATCATCGGAGAGAGCAAAACCAGGAACAGACACATCCGCTTCCAGCAAACGAACTTTTTCAGAACTGAGGATGGTTTCAGGATCAAGCCCACGATCAATAAGGGCAGATTTCTGCGCATCTAACAAGGATGTTTGTCCTTTACGTCGGACGCGATTAATCGCATATATACGAGAGACTTCGGGATTATCCACGAGACCAGCGAGGAGATAACAGCCCAAAGCACCGGTTGTTCCTGTAACAAGGACAACATCGCCCGGGAGGTGAATTGTGTCTGTTGTTGGGGAGTGGGCTGGAAATTTGATTGAATATTTATCGACCATTGCCTCCATAGCTTTCTCCCTGCTATCACTGCGTTCGCCAGATAAATTCCCGGATGCCCAGTTTGTGGCGAATCGAGACAGGCGAGTTATCGTCGGGTGATCGTAAACGAAGTTTTCAACAATTTTTCGAGTATCAAGCCGGACGGAATCACGAAGTGCACGAAGAATGGTGTTCCGGATCCATGTCGCTTGTAAACTGGAGACAATTTAAGTTCAATAGGCTTGAGTAAAAAAATAAAAATCAATCCACCTATCACAACCGTGTTCGAACAAGTCGTCATTGTCATCAATACTGCGCACTAGTACCTTGTTTACAACATTTCGCACAAATTCAAGGGTAGTAATAAACTCCCATTCCTGTGGAGGGGGTATACTTGAATTCGTGCTTTCATCTACTGTCTCGTAGAGCCTCTCTATTTCCCGTTTGTACTCATTGAGGATGGCCTGTCGACGAGCTGTATTTTTCGCTGTGTAATGAAACGGTTTGGACGGGCTTGAGACTAAAATCATCTGGGAAACAAACGACAAGAGCGTGTTTTGTTAATGAGCAACCTTTTTAAGTGAGACACGTACCTCCTTAAAAAGTCGAGAATGCTGAGGAGCATACTCGTTCATCTTTTGAACTGTGGGCC
Source organism: Collybia sordida (assembly GCA_037014335.1). NCBI lineage: Eukaryota > Fungi > Basidiomycota > Agaricomycetes > Agaricales > Clitocybaceae > Collybia > Collybia sordida. The sequence continues at coordinate 954,922 of JAYKXK010000002.1, forward strand.
TATCCACTTGGTTTAATGTACGATTAAGGCCATGAACAAGAGAGAGGGATTCACCAAATTTTGTTCCGGAACTCGGCCAATTGAGATTCATCACACGGATCAAATCTGAAATTCGGCTTTGGATCCACGATAACCCCAGCTTGAAAATAGCCCCGCCCGAACATCACCGACGCCAGTACGTGTGGATCCTGGTTGAGCATGCTCTCTAAATTGACATAAGTTTTTTCCTCAGATCCAGGAAAATCAAACTCGACCTAAGGGACCGGGATTAGTCTAGGAGCGCGGTAAAAATCAGCATCGCATGGCGCGCGTTGAAGATGATATCATGGACCTTTTCACCGGTATTGTGCATGATTTGGTCATCAGTTCTCCCATATACTTTCCAAAAGCCCGGCTTTGTGGGGTGAGGAATAAGAAGGTCGGAAGTTGCATATGCCTCAATCCCCCTGATTTTAGTGTTAAAAATACCAGGCAGGGAAAAAGTACTTGGCTTGTAAAACGTAAAGCTTCAATGTGGCTATTCCGAAAACACAGAAAAACTCACGAGTACAACAAGTTCGAACGTTCCATCCCCTTGTGGAATCATCTCGGGAAGTATGCTACTAGGAAACTCGAAATATTCCCAATCCATGCCAACGGATTCTTAGAGACATTTTAGTTCCAAAAGCTTCACAGTTGAATGAATTCACGTACTGGGAAGTATGGGGTTGAGCATCCCACATTCAGTACTATATAATCTTGTTAAAATACCTTTTACGGTATACAGCCCCTACTTACCACCCGTATGTTACAAAAATGGAAACACCTTGGGAAGCCATATAGTCTCCGGCGGCTTTATTCAAAGGCCCACCACCATATACCTAAGTGTTTTGTGAGTTAGGATCATGACAACGGGTCAGATACTAACTACACCATCATGGTTTGCCAACCATTTAACATACTCTGGCTTTCGAGACCATGCCTAGGGAAGTCAGTTGAGAGCTAAAATTCTAATGAAATAGCAGGCCCAAGAGAATCCGAACCTCTATGACTGCTGGTACGCAATATATGATATCACAATTGGAGGCTACGGCAGCCTTGAATAATCCATCTGGAGTTGGTATTGGGACTGGATATTTGGGTTCAAACGCAGATATTACGACCCCTGCCATTGCCTAGGAATTATGAATGAAGGTACTCTCGCCAAAATTTCAAAACCACTCACCGTCCAGCAAATTTGTGCTAGGCCCATACCATGAAACATTGGCATGGTGTGTCCAGCAAAAATGAGACCTGTTAAATCGCGGCCTCCGAAATAAGGCGTCAAGCCCAGATGAAGGGCTCGTTTTGTTGACCACGGAACGGGTTTCGGGAAAGCAGTTGATCCTATTTTCAAGGTATATGGGAGCCCGGCATGAGTAGGAATAATTTCTCACCAGAAGAGTGAAGATAAAATGTGACATCATCTGGATCGGTCCGGGTAACGGGAAAATCACCCATATCGACTGATGTGTTCGGCCCTAGGTAAAGTTCGTGAAAGAGTAGGACAGGTGAAACGTCTGGTTTGGCCGTGGAAGGGTATTGTGATTGTAAAATTTTAAGTGTCTCCGCGGAAAGATCAAGCATAGATTGTTCTTGACCCAGAAGGATGTGAGTGATGTTGACTTTATTGATTAAATGAGCAATAGCAGCGGGAGAGTTTCTAGGCGATACCGGAAACGCTATGTAATTGGCACGTAGAATTGCCATAATCATAGTAAAATATGAAATTGTGTCTATAAACGGTTTAAAGAATGTGTCAGTGTAATCTCTAATCACCACAGTGAAATGAAAATCATACCCGATGGCGCTAATATAGCTACAACTGGAGTATCGTTTATATCCGAATGTGATGTAAATCGCTCTCTCAAAGACCTGGCGCCACGGCGGACAGCTGTAGCCACTTCAGGCCACATTATATCACGTACAGCACCATCCTCAGCAACAAACGTGAAAACGCGATGATTCGGTGTGTTTTCCAGATGCCAATCGTATATTTCTGGTAAAGTTAAAGATCCATCAAGTGCGGGTGCACGGAAAGTTGACGAAGAGAGGGCTTGGGTTGGAGGTGGCGGAGGAAGGAGGCGGGTCGAGCGCATCTTCGGTATACGTATAACGGGGAGAGTTGAAGATGCCAAATTCCAGCCTGAGTATTACTGGTGTTGTAAAAAGTAAAGATGTTCACTGGTCAGCCGGATGACACTGTGAGAAGCATCATCATCGGCGTTGAAGAAGTACTTATACGGGCACGCATGACTTCGAACCCGGGCTCCACGGCGTGGTTTTGATGGTTAACCAGGACAATATAGGTCTAAAAATGCTTTCGGAACAACGGATGGAGGTTCTTGAGAGAAAACCTAAAGGCCAGAATGATTTAGTGGACCTTTGATATCAGAGTTTATTGTTGGTAACATGCGAACATCACCATCTTGTCAACTCTCGACGGCCACTACTTAAAAGTAACCAATGAATTTTTCCGTTATGACAGATCAGACACTACTATGATCGAGCTGGTCTATCTCAGAAATGTCCTGATAAAACACAGACAATAGTAGTAGTGCCCTGACCCCACCTTTCATGAGATCGTCGGCCGTGGAGAGTATGTGCGTTCCTGGGGGCTCTTGGCGTTGTCTGAATAGTTGTAGACATGTTCAACCGTTGATACCCAGTTGTCCGGTTTGCTCTAATAGCACAAGATAGATACCGAGAAGGAAGAGCTAAATACGGAACTTAAATACGGAACTTGTATTTTTCACGCCGCAGCCGGCCCGGACCGATTCAAGATAAGGGTCGAGGTGAGTCTATCGTATATTTGGAGAAAAATATGCGTCTACGTATGTAATAATTTATACCCAACAACAAAATATGCGGTAATCCTTCGGGGAAAGATCTCTTTGGTTCTATAATGTATTTATTATCCGTCTTCTTGGAAAGATTTGATATTTATGCCGTCTTCGATCCTTCCAGCAGTTGGATTACCCCGTCGTGCTCGAATAAATCGAAGTGACCACAGTTCACAGCTAATATTTTGGCTCGTGGAAGGAATGATTTGACCCCCAGGTCCTGCCATTCTGGTCCAGAGGTCGGAGATTTGATTCCCCTGTCCGCAATAACCACTGTAATAGGTGAAGATACTTCTCCAATCCGGTGGGCTAGTCGCAGTTGCACCAGATTTTGAATTTCGCTGGTAGTAGCGAGGCTTTCACTGTCGATGAGATTAAGGAGATATTTAGTTATGGCTGTAGCAGTTGCTTGGAAGTTGCGATAATAATTTTGGGTGTGTTCTGGCACCGGCTTCCTCAAATGGGCATCCATCAAATCCTCGGCACTTTTCTGGACAGTAAGGGACGAGTCCCTTGTGTAAGAATCATACATTGATAGTAATGCAGTATTGAGGAGATTTGCGCTGGGAACACCGCTTTTTATAGTCTCATCATCCAAGGGGAATATAGGCGACGCGAACAACATCGGGAAGTGATCAACCATAATGAGATCTTGAATGTCGTCCCCGTTTGTCTGCAACAGCCTCGCAATTTCGAATGTTACAAGACTAGAGGCAGAGAACCCCCCCAAACGGTATGGTCCTTGCGGGCGTGCTTCCTTGATTTTTAGGAAATAAAACTCGGCTATCTCTTCAATCGAATCGGTGGGTGCCTCGGGAGTCGTCTGGATAGCCCAAAGAGGGGTATTAAAACGTTGTTGCAGTGGAATGAATGGGACTATGCTTCCGCCGACACCGTGGACCAGGATCAAGGGACAGTCCTCCCCATCAACGAGTTTTACAACTGTCTGGCCGGGCTGGTTCAACACATCCCATGAAAAATGTTTGTTATTCGAGGAGCCAGAAGCTTCTGGCTGTTTCATGAGTGTATTTTCTTCAACGCGAGCCTCGAGATCCTGTAAACTCATGTCTGCGAGAAGTTGCATTTGAGTGATGGTAATTGTGTTTTTCAGCGAATATGACATCCGCCCTGCCGAGAGAGAATCTAGGCCATACGAAGTAAAAGGGACTTCTGGAGAGAAGTCGTCCTCTGATACATCTAAGAAGCCAAGGACCAAGTCTTTAAGCGACGTTTTGGATTCAACAAGTGTCATTTCTTCGGACTCGTCAGTGGAATCCTCGACTAAATGATCGTAGATTGTAGATGAGCCAAAATGTTTCTGGACAGATTTCCAGCGCAAATCAGGAATATAGAGCCAGAAAGGTCCTTCTTTCAAGCGGCGGATGCCATCTTCGAGACCTGCGCAGATTTCTACCGGGAATATCGTCAACATAATCTTTTCAAAGGGCATAAAGTTTATTACCTTCACTCGTCATGGACCACGGCAGCCAGAGGTAATACCTAGGATCGGGTAAAAGATCTGGCCCATGTGAGAATGTTGTGCTGTCCAGTACTGCAGGGGCAATGAAGGAAAAAGCGTTTGAATAAGGCTCTGTCAGGGCGTCCATAATCGTATTCGCGCTGGAGGATAGTTAATGAGTCTACGGGTGGCTGTGATGGTAGTAAAAGGAATTTTTACCTTGCGTAGTTCGTTTGGCCGGAGCTTCCAAATGTAGCGGCAGACGACAAAGTGATCAGGAAATCTAAGCGTGGCACATCGATAACTTTTTCGAGAACGTGGAACGCCTTTTCTTTCGATGGGAAAGGTATGTTGAAGCTGTCTCTTGTGTGTGAAATGAGCAGTTTATCCGATAATACTACAGACATTAGGATACATCCACCCAACGGCAACGTCAGGCTAGAGATCAGCTCTGCTGTGTCCAATTCGGAGGCGGCATCACAGGCGCAGAGTCGAATAACCAAGTCTTTGCATTTTTCGAGATAGCCGAGGATACGAAGACCCATGAGATTATTCATTTTCTTGAGCGAGTCTCTACCAGAACGTGATGTCAGAATAATATGATGTGCTCCCCTCTGGAATAGAAGGGTGAGTGCCACCGACTTGTTTTATAAATAATGATGCGCACCTTATACATCCATAAAGCAATATGTATGCCCAATGATCCTATCCCACCGACGAGAAGGTAAACCTTCTTTGCATCAAAAAGGGAGGGATTTGGGGCACGGGGTACAATCAATGGGTCTTGTAGAAAGACATCATGACGGTCTTTTTCGACCAAAGGAAGCCAAATCCTCCGCAACTCTGCAAGTGAATCCCCAATTAGCCAGGGGTTGCGTCTCACTATAGAAGCAGCATCCTTCTGTGATTCGTTCCAGAAGAAAGTAGTCGAAGATTCCGGAACAGCGCCCTTTATTACGTCGATGACGTTTTCGTCTGTAGACCCCGAGATCACGATATCCGCAGACCGTAGGATGGATAATGATTGAATTGAGACTTCTGGTGTAATGAGGGTTGGAGACAATCCCAGCGCCCTGAGTAAGTAGAGGAGGGATTGGACGAATGTACTTTTGTCGTCTGTCACCACAACGTTCGATTTTAGGCGCCTCGCATCCCGGATGGCTTGTAGACCAATGGACAATGAGGCGAAAAACATTGGTAATGCAAGGGCCACCAAGTCTGTGCCATCCTCCCCGTCTTCAAGGGAAATAATTTGTCCTTCGTGAATGAATTCCGAATTACGAGCATCGGCACTTATAATACCTACGACACGTACCCCTTTCTTCCACTCTGTGTCCTTTGTATCGGTTATAGTTCCAATAAATGCTCGTAATCCGCCCTGTGCAGGTGTATACGAGGAAATGGACGCGAGAATCCCACCAGGTGGGGATTGGTTCGGAAGTTGAACAACATCCTGGGAATCACTAATTAATTGGGAGAGAAGGGTAATTCTTGGAGCTCGGACAACCCCTTCGCGGTCCACGTATAACTCTTTCTCAACATCTGGAAGGGTAGTGAGGATTCGGATGTGCGTGACCTTTTCGTCATCAGACCAGGTTTTATGAAAGATAATGAGATGGACGTTTGCTGTGAAAGTTTCTCGCTTCCAGACCCTTAAGAATCCACGCGCGGCGAATCCGTCTCGATCTTCGGATGCAGTTATCCATATTTTTTCATTCCCGGTATGCCTGAATACGGAAAGTAACTCGGAGAATGACAGAGCTTCATCCAATCGGAATGCGAGTATAATGGGTCGGTCGGATGATAGTTGTAATCGTGACTTTTCCAAAAATTCCGACGGCGACGGTATCCTGTAGTTAGAGGATTCTATCTGCTGTGACTTGGGGAGAGGGTCCATGATTGGTTGGTAGATCAAGTCATACGACTTTTTCCCTGTGGGTATGTCTGGACGTATGGAATGACGAGCCACTTTGAATCCAAAGAAGCTACATATTCGCCGGCCCTGATCGTCGCAGACAACAAGATCGAAGCTAATGCTCTCTAAAAATATAGTGTTGGTGGCATAAAGTGAATTGATTGGAGAAATTACCGGGTAGCCATTCTTGGAACTTCACATAGCTTAAAAGGAAGTCGGGCATACACAATTTCACAAACGTGGGATCATGCAGTGCTACCGTGTCTACCCCGGCAGGTAGATAGTAGTAATTTCGATCGGCATTCGCAGTAAGTGCTGGATGTACCATAATATGGAAACACGCATCGAGGACTGCAGGATGTAGTACATAATCCTTTAAGCTAGACAAATTAAGAGTTAAAAAAAGTCCCAGATCAATCAAAAGCAAATCAAGTACTTTAGAAGGTCTAGGTCGGCGCACTTGATTAGTGCAAGTGCTTCCTCGGCTCCGACATGACATCCAACGACACGTTGGAAAGTGGGACCATACTGCGCGAAATACGACAGTGTATTGTAAAAGTCTAAAAGTGTCCCGTTGTCAAACGAACAATGTTCAGATGAATGGAAAAAAAAATATACCTTTTACATTCATCTCGTTACAACGACCTCTGATGGAGGCGAGGTCTAGAGAGTGGTTTATGCTGTCGGAGAAGATTGGGGACATGTATCCATTGACATGGACACGCGCAACCTATCACCTAGTAAGTCAAACAATATTTTTAGTATGGTATGCACGCACTCGATTCTTAGTAGAGCTTTGCTCTGTGGATGCAGATGTAATGCTCCAGTGTTTCTTATTTTTCAAAAATTCAATGCTCAGCCGTTTATCAGCCAAAATCGGCATCATTGAATTGAATGTAACGTTCCATACAAATCGAGCACCATGTTCGAAGGCCTGGTGATGAACAATTCATGAATTATAATGGGATAAGACAGAATTTTGCAGTGACGTACCATCTCAAGAAATCCAGCGGCGGGCATAATTGCCTCGCCACGTATGACATGTTCTGCCAATTCTGGATGTGTTGAGACACCCAACTTCAAGTCTGTGTAATTCAATGGACCAATGCGGTCGCGCATCTGCTTCGCAACCATCCGGGATGATTCCGGGAAGTACTGCACAAACTTAGGTGCAAACCTGTAAGGGGGGATAGTGACATTATAGTTTATTTGATTGTTGGCGTGCAGTGTTGGAAATAAAATGGTATTATGACCAAGTTGAGCAACACGGCCCACAGCCTCCAGGAAAATAGTAGATTCATGGAAAGTGTGCATTTTCTTTGTTCTCTTCATGGGACATACTACGGATTGTGGTCCCGCCCCGAGTTCAGAAAGGTACGACGAAAGTACGGGATGAGGAGATATCTCAATAAATGTAGCCGACGGCGCCTCTTGAAGAATTGAGGAGATCGACTGAGAAAATCGTACAGGCTGTATAGCGTTGTGCCATAAATATTCAGGCTCGAACATGTCTTTCCATTCCCGTCCTGTCACACACGAAAATGTGCGAGTGGCTGGTTTGTAATCCTTGTTATATCGAGAAAATATCTCTTTCATTCGTTCTTGGTAATCATCTTGACATAGTTCCATTAAACGTGAATGAACGGGCACACGGGTCCGCAGCTTGCGAGCGAGAATCCCTCGAGCAGTTGCAATCTCTACGGCGTTATCGATAAGCGTCTCACTCCCGGATAGAGTCAGGGCTTGTTCGGAATTGTAACATGCGATGTCGAGAACGCCGGAAGGGCTATCACTCAGTACTGCATCAATGATTGGTTGAGCCCCATCGACCCCACAGCTGAGCGCAGCCATTGTCCCATTTGATGTTTCCTGTACTTGCGTCATGGAAATTCCACGAGCGATTGCTATTTCTAGGGCCATCTCCTGGGAAACGGCACCCGAAGCATAAAGGACTGCTGTCTCGCCGGCGGAATGGCCGGTAACAATGTCGGCCCTAACTCCGACACTTTGTAGTAAATCAAAGAGGGCCATTTGGACCATGGCGAGAGCAGGAAGGATGACAGAAATGGGCCAGATTTCTCCAAGCTTTTCGTAATCCTGGATATCATCAAACAATCCAAATCGTTTGATCAAGGAGTGTCCAGTGACAGACTGGTGGAGCAAGTCCATTTTCGTGACCGATTCCTTGAACTTGGGATAGTTCTTGAAAAGTTGACGCCCCACTAGAAAAAACACCGGATTGATAAGAAAGTCCGGTACATGTACAGAATAACTTACTATCAAAATGTTGGGGTCCTTGCCCAGAGAATACGAATACAATAGGTGGCTTTGTTCGTGGCGATAAAATTGGAGGCGGGAACTCCAAAGTAGGTTTCTCGGGTGTCCAGACGGCGAAAGTCCGCCACGTCATCTGGCGCGCGCGCCTACCATAGATCGACGCAAGGTCAACGCGGTGTACTTCATCTTGCGCAACGGCAGCTGCCAGGTCAGACGCGACCAGAGACGCACTGCGGGGGGAGAGTCCTCCTGTCACATACAACAGGGGTTGTATTATTGACTCTTGGCAAGTTGGCACAGACTTCGTGGGCGGTCCTTCGATGACTGCATGACCATTCGACCCTCCAATCCCAGAGCTTGTCATCGAGATCAGTGACCGTCCAGAAGGGTGCCGAGCTGTAAGCTTAGTTGGTCCAGTTGGCACTCGAAGACGATAACGATCCCATGCGATTGCAGGGTTCAAGTTTCGGAGGTTGACATTGGGAGGAATGACACCCGCTTCGAAGATCGAGCAAACCTTTGATAATGACGCAAGAAATGCTGTTATTTCGAGATGGCTACCAAATATATCTTAAGCCACATTAGACTTTATAATAGCCGATTCTCGTACCCAATATTGCCTTTGACACTTCCAATCAAGATATCATCACTTCTTCGGAACTGTTGTCCCACCCAATTTGCCTCAATCGGATCACCTGCAGCTGTTCCGGTTGCGTGCAATTCGATAAAGTCGACCTCAGATGGATGTCTTCCTGTACCCTTGTAAGCACGGGCCATAGCATCTGCCTGGGCTTCGGCAACGGGAGCGCTGACAGGAGCGGCACCCCCCGTAGAATTGATCCCTGTCCCGAGTACCTGATCAACGATGTCAGGAAATAGATGTGGGTCAAGATGTAGAAAAGAACACACAGAAGCATAGACATGGTCACCATCCCGTAAAGCATCCCGCAAAGGTTTTAGGACAACAGCAGCGACCCCTTCTCCTCGTGCAAAACTATGGAGAGAAATTAGCCACCTAGCCCATATCATTAAAAGAAATAAAGTACCCATTTGCAGATGCATCAAATGGCTTACATTTACCATCAGGTGACAAGACCGATCCTTGGCTATACTGGACGAAATCAGCTAATCTATATTTATGACATCAGCTAAGTCAACAGAAAAAGCGTAAACCCTCACCGATGGTTTAGCTGACAACCTCCGACTACTGCAGCCTCACATTCCCCTGCTCTCAAAGCCTGAACGGCGAGATGGAAGGCTGTCAATGTAGAGCTGCACGCGGTATCCGTTGGAAGAGATGGTCCAAGGAGGTCCAGATGGTACGAGACCTTATTCGCGATCATGCTGGGGTATCCGGCAAACGAACCATGAACATCAAACTCATCCTAGATCTGGCTTTAGATCAGGTCCACCCTCTACACAAGAGACACTCGTACCGAATCGGCAATTGTCGTTGCCTCAAAAGCCACGCCAGCCATATAGCTCCCAACATTTTGACCACGGTAATCGATACCAGAGTCCAGGAGAGCGAGAAAGGAGTGTTCGATTAGCTTGCGCGTACTCAGAGCCATTGTCTTTGCATCTGTGGCAGTTATTCCAAATTCCACGTGGTCGAACAATGCTGTATTCTTTAGGAAAGAGCCCGCGTCTGTGATAACTTGCCCTAGGTTCCGACCTTTCCATCTATAATAATGTCATTTATCTACACAAGAGTAAAAATACGGGCTGATACACACGCGTCAATATTAAATCGATCCTTAGGTATCCGTTCGTATGCTTCCCCATGGTTTAAAAGGAACTTGAAGAAATTATGGTGGTCGAGATTCGGACGAGACGCCCCACCGGGAAATTCGGTAGATATGCCGACCTAGAAAATGACATTCAACCCCACACCAGATAAGCGAAGACAGATGGGCTTACAACGGCGACTGGCTCCAGTACAGATTGTGATTGGGCCATCTAGAGTTAATTCTAATTGATGGGAGGTGGTAAGTGAAAGGTGAAGGACTTTTATACATCTTTTGGCCCACAAAAAGAAAGAATCCAACAAGAGTCACACGTCCTTGTACAAACATTCTTTGACTTGAGCGCGATAATGTCTAAATGGTATCAAGCTAAATCAAAACGATCCAATCGGCTAGATTTATTCGAACAGAAATTGATTGTAGAACTTGGCTCGAGGGGTGGGGCGGTCCAGAGGCGAGACACAAACCACTCTGAGCTTGGTCACTCCCGAAACGAAGGCAGCCATCATATCCTGTCATAAGCGATAAATGCAAAGCAACTGATGAGCCTAATCACGTTCCCGGATTGAATGACATCCAGACACGACTGAACACATTAACCCCGCGCTGAGAAAAAACAAGTCCTTTGACCGATGCCGCCGGTTCAATGGAATCACTGACAACTAGAAAAGCAGTTTTAAAAACAACGTAAACCCGAGAGTTGAACAACGCGAAAAATGCCGAACATTCTGAGTCCCGGATACATAGAAATTGCGACAAGTGCGGTTTGCTGTTCACAGTTCTGAGTTCGTCACAGTCTAAAAAAGTGCGAACTTCCTGAACGGATCACGTGGTTAAACCCTATCATCCTATCGCGTAAACAATGGAGTCCAAAGCAAGTTGCCCTCTCTTACTCCGACGACACGGAGTCAATACAAAGCCCGTCGGCGATACTTTACATCTCCCCGACCAACAACGATCATGCCTTCAGACACGACAAGTCTATGGAAACACGTTGCTACCTCAATGGACCCTTTTTTCGATCAACTTTAACGTTTTGACACCATACCAATCCCGAAAACTGCATCTCATCCCGAAGAAATTCTGATTCTACTTTTCAGGGGAAACAGCAATCTTTTGATCTTTTAGATCAATCTCAATGCATAGCGAGTAACTCGTAACACACGTGGGAGTCCCCTCGCGGTTTACTCATCGAATGTCAGGTTGGTTGGGTTTAGAAGTTCACGTCGGTAGCGAGGTATTGAATCACTGATGCGTCTGTGATGTACAGATTCTAAACCTTGGAGTTTTTCCTAACGGAGATCTTGCCATCTTCCTCCAAACTTCTGGTAGCTGGACACCTGATACATTGCAAAGCCGTCGGACTCTTAAGTCAACAGTGTAATAGTGTCGGCCCACGATCCACCCACCTCTTACTCCCCAGATCGTTATGGCTGCCGCACCACCCCCAGTCGTTCTACTGTGAGTTCCCTTCCTACTCGACTGGTATCAGACTGAAGTGTAACTATCCAGCGTCGGCCCAATTGTAAGTTGTGCGATTAACTAACACCTAATGGGACTCACGGGATTATCTACAAGCTTGTGGGGGTATGCCTGAATTGGCTGCTCTGGGGAATTCTTACTGTGCAAGTTTGTAAGTATTCAAACGAAGCCCCATCACGCCGTTGATAAAGAGGTTCAGATTATTACACAATGTTCTTTAAGGATAGTATCAAACTGAAAAGTTTGGGTTCGTGCAAATTCCGAGCACAACCTTGTTGAAACTGACGTAATAATCGTTTTCCAGTATATGGCCTTTACATAGCCGATTCGGCTCAGACAATGATTGCAATGCACTCTGGATTTCGAATCCTTTGTACACACTGGGGCAACATCAACGCAGTAATCTCGCCCGGATGGACGTTCTGCGTAGTGCCAGTCTTCAGTGGTATCAGTAAGTGGAAACGGCGTCGAAATTGTATTTCTGTCTCATTGATCTCCCGTCTATAGTCTCCTTCCCAGTCCAAGCCTTTTTTGCACACCGTATCTGGGGTCTCAGGAAGAGTTACAGATCAAAAACTACCACGATGATACTTAATGCTATCATCGTCTTCATTCTGGCGGTATGTCAAAATTATCTCCTTCCGTGACTTTGATTCACATCTGCCTAGTGTGCAGCTATGCAAGCTATATCTTCCATAATTACCGGAGGTCAACTTATCGGAATCAACGACATACAAAGATTTTCCGAATTGAACACTGCCATCTCGGTATATAGAATTTGCATCCTTAGACCTCGAGCAAATCTGATAGTTGTCTAGATTTGGCTTGCTGGTAGTTGTGTTTGTGACATCACTATCACTTTAACAATGCTGGTTCTGGTTTGTAATCCTTTTTTCGCGCGTTTCTCAGAGCTGGATATTTCATTCTAGTTACGCAAAGTTGGCAAGAAGACACAATGGCATCACACAAAAAGTGTCATCAATAATCTTATTCAACAGACTGTTGAAACCGGTTTAGTCACCACCGTGACAGCGCTCCTCGAACTTATTTTCTTCTTGGCTGAACAGAATACCAGCCTTCACACAACGATGTAAGTTATTTTTGTCTCTATTCGGTCCGCATTTAAATTTTTGAGAAAGGGCATATATGCTTGCAAAACTGTGAGTCAATCGCGTAACCAGGTTTTCTGGTGAATTCACGAGATATTAGATACACGAATACGTTAATGGCAACCCTCAACTCGCGGATTCAAAACCGGGCAACCAATGAACATGCCATGGCATTAAGATCGTCAGGTCAGAACTCGAGTAATGGCGGCATAGATACCCGACATAATCGAAGTGTACTTCAACCGGGGCATATGAACGGTCCACAAACGGTCATACAAGTCGACAAAATACATCAACTTCATAGAGATGACCTCTCTGTAAAACTAATTATCTCAATCTCAGTAAAAAGTACTAACCAAGAACTTGATTTTAGAGCCACGCTATGAAGGTTGCGCCATTTCATCATGACGTTTAGGCACGTGCGTTGAATCTGGCCTCTGGGGAGATATATATGTTCATTCACCATCGCTTAATCTCTATTATTATAACTCCTGTGTAGCAATCGGAACATGTAATCTTATAATGGGAATGGCTCCTTGAAATCTCGCAGATATTGAGAAATGGTCTCTCATTTTGTGCCCAGTGACCGATGATCGTGAAATAATCCCAATCTGAAAACTTCCGTCAGGGTCGAGTGCACTGCCGTCACTGCATGAAAGGTATCATGGATTGGAGAATCATCCCGTTGATGGGGAAACGCTCAGCCTCCGGCACCTGCGAGTCGGAACGGGAGTTCTTTCGAAAGGTGATAGCGTAATAATCTTATGGAAGACCCGGAGCGAATGCTGAACATAGAAGAGGCCGTGTTCCCGTCACGATTGCAGGAAGATGCCAAAATGATGCGCATCGTGCGATTGTTGAAATCTTGGGCGCCGTATGGGTTTCTGTAAGGAATCATGACCTAAACTTCGCCAATAATATCCTTGGCTGAGAATTGGGGGACCACAATCTTGGTTCGTGCCAGGCATAATTGAGACATAAGAGACCTAATATTATCTGCCAAACGTTGGATTTTGATTGTTGAGCGTCGAACCCTGACAGTATTTCCAGCGCGACTCGCGTTCAAATGACAATCGTTGTGTGTGAGGTAACGATTGGTATCTTAAATAGAATTTTAGGCCAGTCATCTACGCGTATCAGTGTAAAGTGCTTCCATGGCTTGACCTCGCCGGTTTCATGGACGACGGGGGCGCCGGACAGTATGTCACTGTTGCAATGGAGCCCGCTAGAACGCTCTTCCTCCTGAGGGAAAAACTTCCGAAGAGTCAAAACCAATACGCTATTGTCCCCTTTTTCTGTCATGTCTTCTTTATCCCAAAATGTTCGTTCGTGCATCGGTGTCGGAACGATAATATCGTGATGAACTAGTGCGGACTAGCGTATTTATAACGTAGCTTCAGAGTAAACGCAATCCCGCAGTACCGGGAAACAACCCGGATGCAAGCGACCTACGGTTGTTTCGGATTAAAGCTTGGGTTATTTCTAGAGTCCAAAAGAAATAATTGTTTCAGAGCGCCAACGATTAGCTCACCCAAGGCTATCACGGCAAAGTAGTTTGATGTCGTGTGGGTACCACTCTTTTGAAAAAATAATACATGCATGCGCCAGTGAGGCACAAACACAACTCTATCAACGTTATCATGTCCAAGCCGAAACACCAGCCCCCACTGATCGCGAGGAGATCTTTGAACTCCGGAATTGACATTGATGGATGATACTTTGAGTGCTTCGTGATTCCGAATGATCCACGGCAAATGGACAGCGAAGATTTTGTCCGATCGACGTTATGTTATGATCAGATTCTACATTTTCAGATCGCGCACGCGACTGCAAGCGATAAGTATTGAGTGAACCGCGTGGCCTGAGAGTTAAAGGTCCCTGACTGGGCTAATTGCCTCGGCATTAGCCTACTGACCTTTAAAAATTGAATTTCGTTGGGTCATCTCTGAGCCTTGTATATGTACAGTGGGCACAATATGCCCGAACCGGGTCTGAATCAGACAAAGAAGCTCCGTGATGGAGAAGTTAGAAGGCTAGACATGGACATTGGAAGAAACCATGTGGCTCCAAAGGGTTTTCTTATACAACTAGATAAAGCTGGCCTTGTAAGATTGTCATAGATTGTGATTGTTAGTTAACTGTGCCTCGAATATGAAGTGCCGCTTGGCTACTTCTAGACGTAACCTAACATCATATTTCATGAGCTATGCATCATGGGTAACAGTGACAACCTGTACCTTTTTGTCAGTGACCTTTCAGATATTAGCGATGCCCATGGGTTTACGAGTTTTGGCCATCCTTTAACTTGCCTTAAGTCAGGCATTTACTTTTGATCACTATGACCACTTGCGGCTTCGATTTTGCAATCAAAGATGATCAGAAAATATGTTGATGTTATGGCGAACAATCTCCTATAGCATGAGTTATCGTGTTAATCGTGGCAACATCACCTTGGCTGGGTCCTAGCCTCGATTGGATATGTTCTAGTGCAATATAAGATCGTTCTTTCGGTGTTTTCAAACGAAGCGTAAGCTCGGCCAACAAAAAAAATCGGCTTCCTCGGGGAACCCAAGCCAAACAATGGTCAATATCTCTCAACCCTCCGAAGAAGTACCGGGTTGAATAAGCCGACCGACGTATAGCGGTGTCTGCACCAGCAAACCAGAGGCCTTGGCTTGTCGACCACGTAGGTCTATGTTCACCCAGGCGTTGTTGACCATGGAAACCAAACTCAGCAACTCAAGCGCGTTTTGACTGAATTGCCTATTCGACGCCTATCCCCACCAACTTCGAAGCTGAGGTGGATGGCAGTGTACATCATTTGAACCCTAACATCATCGCTGATGTAGCAAGATCGAACAAAAAGAAGCACAACCAAGTACCTTCCACGGCTGAAATTCTGTTGTTGGAGTACCCAGACCCTGGAATCGCGACTACGACAACGGCAAACTAGAACCCCTGGTGATCTCGACGTCTACTTAGAGGAGTTCTGTATCTGCTTCATGTGGTATATAATCAACCACTATCATAACATCTTGTCCACACGAATCTTCCTTGCCCTCAAGCAGCCCTTAAAAAATGTCCACCACAAACGCGTCTGATTTTTCCTCTGTTGTATATGATTATCTAATTTTAGGTGGAGGTATTGGAGGATTAACGCTCGCTGCTCGGTATATCGAATTAGTAATGTTAACGCTAAATGCTAATGAATATCTGTAAAGCCTCTCAGAGGACCCCAAAATTACCGTTGGTGTCCTTGAAGCCGGTCAATATATTCCTGACATGCCGGAAATTAATATACCAGGTTGGTCGGCACTTTCCTTTTGTTCTATTGTTTTCATTGCTGCACGCCTACAGGTTATGTTGGTCGAACCTTGGGGAACCCCGCCGTAGATTGGGCATTTTTCAGTGAACCCCAAAAGAATTTGAATGATAGAAAGATATTCCTTCCAAGGTACGATTTGATTTGAGTATTCCTCAATAGATTCTGACTTCCCTCTAGAGGAAAGGCCCTCGGTGGTACATCCGTCGTAAGCCATATATGTATTTTCTTGACACATCCATTAATCCGAGTTAGCTCAACTTTATGGTACTAACCCGGTAATCCTGCCATCATGTGTTGATTTCATGATTACTCATACTCGTTCATTAGAGGAAATACGGACGAATATGACTCATTCCAAGAATTAGGCAATAGGGGATGGAATTGGGATACCCTCCTTCCCTATTTGAAGAAGGTATGTTTTGGATTGGCGATTCCACTCACATTGCTAAATAGATCGCGCCAAGTCGGAGAATTTTACACCTCCTACTCAAGAGGTCGCCGAAAAGTACCGGATAAAACCAGATCTCTCTCGCCATGGAACAACAGGCCCAGTTCAAAAGACTTACCCTGTTTGGTATCCTGATATACACCATGAATTCATTGATACCATGGAAAGATTGGGTATCAGGAATAACCCAGATCCTGTAAGCCAAGGACTGACATTTTCAATTACTTTTACTCATCTCATGATCTTTTTTTCAGAACAGCGGAGATAACACCGGTGTGTACACGACGACAAACGCTATTGATCCGAAAACAGTTACACGATCTTCCGCTGTCACTGTCAGTTGTCAAATCTGGTCGTTCAAGTCAACGACACTGACATGTTCCTAGTCCTACTATGAGCCCAATAAATCTAGAGCCAATTTGCACGTTTTGACAGGAGCCCATGTCACTAAAGTCGTCCTTAATTCAACTACGACACCTGTTGTTGCTACTGGAGCACAATTCCAACACGACGGGAAAGAATATACCGTGAATGCCAAACGCGAGGTTATACTATCAGCTGGTGAGTCTCAACAACCCCTCATCGTAGTTTATTTCTTGAAACACATAAATCAAAAGGTGCATTCCAAACACCTCAAATTCTTGAACTGTCTGGAATTGGGAACCCCAAAATCTTAGAGAAATTCGGCATCAAGACGGTGGTAAATCTTCCTACTGTCGGGGAAAATTTGCGTACGTCATAGGTTCTTCTCGCCTCGATGTTTTGGGCTAATCTCAAGTTCAGAGGTTGAATAATATCAAAACACTTGTGGAAATGATGCTAATTTTAACCCCAGGATCATTCATATGTCCCAATTATTCAAAAAGTCACAAATGACACTCTAACATATGAGATTCTGGCCGACCCCGCGGTTGTCGAGCAACAAGCATCGTTATAGTACGTCTCAAGTTATATATAGATATACTCTGGTCCTGATGGGCTTTAGTGCCAAAGAAAAGAAGGGAATGTTCAGCTCGGTCTATGCCGGTTATGCTATGCTTTCCGCGGATAAATTCATGCATAGGACCGTTAAGGAAAAACTATCCAAGATTTTGTCGGAGCGGGATATTAGTGCCAACAAACAATTCAGTCTCCAAAGAAAATGGTTTGACGACCCAAAACACGCTCAGGTGGAGTAAGTCACCGTCACCATGCCTCCGGCTTATTCAGCATTGTTAACCCCATGATTCAGGATTGTCCACTGCCCCTGCTGGATGCCTATTGGCAACCCCGGTGAGATTTCTCCCGAGCCCAACACGCATTACAACACTCTCGTCGTTGCCTTAATGCACCCTCATTCCCGTGGTTCTGTGCATATCAACTCCGCTGATCCAACCAAACCTCCGGCGATAGATCCCAATTACTTCGCTGACCCCGGTACGTACCCCAATCCCCCGCGTACACATCTTACTCACCAATTCCTTCTTTAGTTGACCTGGAAATTATGGTGGAGGGCGTTAAATTTGTGAGAAAAGCTCAGGTCACTGGGAAGCTTGGTAAGAATCACATCGAATATGTCCATCCTGCACCCCAGGTGGATGATGATGCGATCAGACAATGGATCAAAACATACAGTACGTGTCTCTTTCGAGAACTAATTATAAACAAAGTGTTTGACATATATTTGTTACACTCTTTCTCACCCAGTCCAGTATGTTCTTTTCTCATGATTCGCACCATTCATTAAAACCGATCCCCACTTAGAACATTATGGCACCCCCTGGGAACTGCAAGCATGCTTCCTATGGCTGACGGTGGAGTAGTTGGGGATGACCTCGTTGTCTATGGTACCAGTAATTTGAGAGTTGTGGATGCATCCGCCCTCCCTCTTCAGTTCGCCACTCACATGCAAACGTAAGTAACGACATTTTATTTGGGACGTCAACTCATGTTTTCTTCAACAAAGTACCGTTTACGCCCTTGCGGAGAAAGCGGCCGACATCATCAAGGGAATTTGATTAGCATGCTCCGCAATGATGAACGGGATGCCTCGTATATATGAGAAAATTTTATTAGTATCGACGTCTGTAGTGTCAATTATGTATAGATAATTACATGTGTATAAACTAAGCCCAGAAAAGTGTCTGAGATCCGTTTATGTCGCCTCAACGTAATCTCTCCAGCCAATGCATCACCGCGCAAATTCTCCACTTTTCGTGAGTTTCGCCGGCTACCTTGACTTGGGTCCAATCACTTTCAATCTACATTTTAAGTCAGCAAAGTTAGATATTAAAATAACATCTAACCGCTGGGAACCTCAGGCACAATACAGACTAAATTTACTTCATCTATTCTAATACATACAATTAATACAAAGATACAATAAAGAAGACAGGAAGAATTTCTAAGGATTCACCACACGATCATGACAGGCGCTATAGGGATCGGATGGGAAATTATCTTACTCTTGCACACGTAACGGTGGTGTTCCCAGCGAAGCAACCAGACGAAGAGTGGTACCAGGATCGCCAGCCTTGGCCTCATGTGTCACTCTATCCTCAAACCCGCCGCTGTCTATCACTGGAAGAGCGTAGTCAGTCCCTTCGGGGGTGAGTGGTCCGGCATCTGTGGTAGGCGAGTTTGAGGCGGTAGTGAGGTTCGGCGACTCCATATCATGGCCGGCAGGAGCCATAGGAGGTAACACGAGGCTCCAGCTTGATCCTCCGAAATCTTGCATAAATGGGGGGCAACCTTCGTCTTCGTCCTGGTAACGAGATGATACAAAACTCGGCGCCACGCGTCGCTCACCAATTTTGAGTTGCTTAGGTTTGCTTCTCCCAGATCGTAGTCCAAGTCCTATATTAAAAATACCTCCGTGGAACATCCCGTGACAAGTCCGAGGTGTTGTAGAGCAGATTGAAGCCTTAGATAGAGTAGCAACGGGCACATCATAAGTAAAACCGATCCCGCTCCCAATTTGTTTGATGTCCTGAGAGAAGTGAACAGTAGGATGTTTTGGTGTCTGTTGAGGGGGAGGCTCGCTCGACGGTTTCCACTTCTTGCGTATCCTGTCCTGTAGCGAAAGGGTGCTCAAAGTGGAGAAACGTTTTTCCGGGTAAATGGATGACCGAGTTTTGCGTAACTTACGGGGTCTCACAGTCGCGGGATCGATATAATCCAAGGACAGTCCAGAAGAAGTAGAACGGCGCTCCGCGTCCAATGATTCCCAGAAAAGCGCCATACGATCGCGAGTGTTTACTTCAATTGTTTGAGTATTTGAAGTTATATCGTTTAGAGTTAAAACACTTTGTATTGCAGTCGCCGCTATGTCCTTCGGACAAGACAGGCCATTCGACGGGTTTGGAGGGTCATCAAACAAGGAGGACATTGTAAAGATAGGGGGAAGAGCTTGAGGAACTTCGGAGTCCGGAGTGGTAGCCTTAATCTCTCTAGGAAGAGACGTTTTTGGTAGATCATTTGTAGATAATACTTTTCTCGGTTCTCGGTTACTGAATAGAGTATCTGAGTGCATTATATCTTTCTGATGACTGCTCCTGAGGTCTTGCATGCTGGTGGAAGAATTTTTCTTCAAATTCAACTCAGAAAAGGAAGGAACTAGATATCCTTCAGCCGGATGGGCTGAAGAAGGATATAAGGAAAGCAAACCTTGAATACGCTTTTCTGCCACGCTATCCCAATTACTAACACTGATTTAGTTGCTTGCTTATCGGTCAATAAACTGTTACGCACATATTCGCAAAATAAGAATGTTTTCCCATGGCATTGATTTTCATCCTTATCGCTGGGTTACGTTCCAGACACTTTCGGTGTAATGCCACCATACATGAGTAAAGAAAGAGAAAAACAGGTATTTTTATTATTGAATTCACCTTTAAAATTAGATCCCGAGCGGATGTCTCCAGGGATGCATTCAGAACGATGGGGTCGCGGATAACTTTCTGGTACAAACTCGTACGATCCTCCTGACCTACCTGGAACGGGTTCTGGAATGATGGAATATCACGTCTCGCACTTCAAAAACATAATCACAATATGACTCACGAGACAAGAAAGCATAAAATGCAGTAAAAGCCCATATCCCCAACAGTCCACGGCAAAGTCGTGAGCCCAACCCAAGAGGATTTCAGGCGCCTGGTACCCCTTGGCGTCGGAGGATACTTGCATTTCCCCTTGAATCTTGCGCGATTGCTCGATAACTTTAGCGTATTCAAGGCCTGATAGAATAACATGGCCTTCGGAATCGATCAAGACGTTCTCCGGATTTATATTCCGATGTACAACGCCAATAGCATGCAATGCCGAGACGGCTTCCGCCTACAGACTCGTCAGCCAGTTACCACAGGCTACTTCCCAGATAACTCACAATCTCGCATGCATAAAAGAGCGCGTGAGCCGGACTCAGGGGACCGTGATGATTTAATTGATTCGAGAGATTGTGCCTCGGGTAATATTCCTGTCAGGGAAATGGGTATGTAAAGTAAACGGAGGACGAGCAACCAACTCACCATAACCATGTGGTAGTGGTCATCATCTCGAAATGACCAATATACTCGAGGAAGGAAGGGTGCATCTAATGCTCTAAGCATCCCGAGAATAGTCTGCTCGGATGATTCACGGAGTTCATGGGCATTAAAACGTTTTAGGACAAAGATTCTGCCTGTATCGCGTTTCCGGCAGAGGTGGGGAGTCGGTTCAAGTAGCTCAAAGTCGGACAAAGCGATCCCCTGATCCAATTCAGTCTCCTAGTCGCAACGTATGCAGCAGGGCTTACCTGGGTATCGCTCTCAACCTCACTACACAATTCTTCAGCGATAGTCGGAAGCCGGCCCAGTGGAAGCTTGGGCGACATAACCAAAATTTCCTAAAGCTAGACTCAGATTATCCGGCACTTCTGGAAAGGTACACATACGTCAATATCCCCATCATCCCATTCCGAATTCAACTCTTTTAAGTTTGTGTAGGACTTGCGTGGGACGTAGGATTAAAAATGTTATACGTCACGATTCCTCCTAAGTCTGCTCACCTCGATTGCGTAACTTTTTTCGGAAGAGTCCAGTACAGGTTGACAGTTCGTAGGCTCTTCCCGAATTAGATCAGAAAACAGCTCCTATGGTCATAAGTCGATTTGGGAAGCCGGCCTTTTCCAAGGTAAAAAAAATCAACAGACCGAGAAAGGCGAGGTATCGAGCGGTTCCATCTGTAAAAGGGGGCTGGTCAAACACCCGTGTCCGGGAAGCAATGCAGGCGAGTTCGAACAAAGCGTTGTTGAAGGAGAATATATCTGACTCAGGATTGTCGGCTGAATCAAATATAATCAAAATCACGGAAACGCACCACATCTAGGCCGCGATGCTCGCCTTGTGTAGAAGTCGACATATATGAAAAAACGCTTTTTTATTGGTATAAGGATTGTGTTGTCGCGACGGTGCGCGTCGAGTGATTTGAAATGTTATCGGTTCGCCCAAAGCCCGGGTTGAGCTGAACAAAAAATCAACTATATGAGAGATAATTGATTAACTGTAAAAAGGCGAGAATTTATATCCAATATCACAGTAGTGGGGTATCGCTGTTCCTAAGAGTGGGCGTGTCGCGAGAGATGGAGGATTGGATAACACCAACTTCAGAACCACGAGATTCCGATGGGTGTATGTATGAGAGTTGGAAAGTCTGGCGTTCGGCACGGCGACCTATCCGGCGGCAAGTTCCGGCATCTGTCAATTCACATTCCGCTCTTTTCTTCGCTCAGAACCCTCCCAGACCTTCCCCTACCTGTAACCCGTTTGCCATACCCAAATAATCCAAACGACTTCCGGGATAACTTTATAAGTAAGCCTGGATCCTCCACTGGTTAACAGGGGTGGGATTGCCCAAAAACCAAACCTCGCTAGTTGCTCTTTGCCGGCAACTTCACTTGGAAATGCCTGGGCTTGCTGCTAATAGGAAGCCTCCTTTCATATCTGTTTAGCGCAACACCCCATTCGGCTACAAAAGTTCAATAAGATATTGACCAAGGTAGGTATTTTTTTTAGTATTTCCACTAATGCCCCCGACTCGAATACGTTGTTCCAACTGTGACTCTACACACTAAACGACTCAAAGCCTCAAGCATAGGTGACGATTGAAGTGTTCAGAATTCATGAATGTAATCATTTACCCTCTACATTTCAAGGAGCGGGCGTCCGGATTCATCTTTCATTCAATGTAAAATACATTTATTCTTTCTACACGATGGTGGAAAAGGCTTGACCTTGAGCGGCTGAGGTCCTCCTAAACACCAATGCACTTCCTCCACCCACACTCTCGTTCTCATAGTACATTTTAGTGTGGCGGAATACACGACATGTCATGATGTTCCCCAACACAATATTAGGCATCAAGAAGGATGTCCGGAAAGTAACCGAGACTCCAGGAGCGACATCCATAATTACGATAAACAGGTTGATCAGTGCAACTACCCTATAAAAATATTGACATGAGTTCCATCTTGTATATAATAAAAAACTGTTATACATGTAGTATTTCTGCCCTTCTTGTAACAAGGCTCTGGTAAACGCTGGGAGGTGCCGACCAAAGAAGTTAAATTTATTCCTATTGCTCCTTGTATAGGTTTCGGAGATTAGAAGTCGCCATGTGATGGCGATAAAGACGGCTGTATCGAACACCGCAATAGCGACATTTGCGGCGGTGACGTATGGTATATAATCGATATATGTGCAGTATTTGGTGGGGCCAATGTTCACACCGCCAAGACTGAACATAGCGACTAATGACCCGCCAACGACAGAAAGCCATAGGATGGAGAACGTAACGACGATATATCTGTTTCCATTGAAGATCGCACGCACACGAAAGAAGAATAACAGGGTGGTGGATGATAAAGTGATATGATATATCGAACATACCACTTTTCCCAATGTGACGCAATTGTTGGTAGGGGCGGCTATCAGTTTGTAAGTAACAATGTAGTACTTGAGTAGAAATCGGCGACCGACTCAAAAAGACCACAGTTACCAGCCCATGCGCCAGGGTGCTTAACCTGTGTAGGTCGACATTAATGACATATGCTGGTAGATAGTATACCAACCTTGATAGAAAATAGACCGCCGTCGGCCATGATACTTTGAATTCAGTAAGAAGCTTCCAATCCGCGTGTAGATGAGATAGGATATCCCACAAGAGAATCTAAGGTAATAATTGAAAAAAATTAAGAGGTATAATGATCATTCCGTGCATTACTGACACTGAACGATCCTATAATCACGTACGTTCCGACGGTCGCCTGGTATGCCGTGTCGGGTGCCAAAAACGCCATAGGTGTGAAAGGGTTCAAAATATGAGTGTCTGTCGAGTTCGTCATCGTGTTGAGGTTTTACCCTGATACGTTAGAGTATATATGTGTTTCCGCTTTCAAAGTAATTATAGACCTAACGACGTCGGACGTACTGGGTGGGGAAAATGTGTGTAAGTGATTTCAAAACAGTGGAGTGTTTTTAGTCAAATCATCATTCTAGTTGATCACAAAAAGTGCTATTCGGAACACACATTCTAATTTCTGCAATTGTAGTCGGGGAACGAGGCAAGGTTGATAATATTGGAAGTTGACGTGGTAAATTGATATAAACAAGCACTGGTTTGTATCCGTTGCAACTTGCAAGCACATCATTGATCAAATTTTAAAACCTCACCTCCTTACCTTGTGTACATACCGTAAATTTTTATAATAAAGAGCTCTCTGTCACCTTCATTTATCAGATATCTAGCGCCCAGGCGTATTATCAGATGGCCACTGAGCCTGTATATATGCAGCACGAAAGAACACTTAGTTGTATTATGGCAATGCCATCTAAAGATAAGTAGTTCGTCGTGACTACAATGTGTAATATGTGTGATCCAAAATCATCGGAGGGGCTCGACGCTGTGATTGGACAACTGATGCTACTTCTGATCAGGGCGTTATTGGCTCCACATTAATAGAAGAATACTACAGGTAATTATATTGGGCATAACTTTTAAATCCCCAAGCTATGCGTCTGTACTGCTTGTTTCACTAGTATTCAAACCAAGGAGTCTGCAAAAAGGAGAAGCAAAAAAGTGCTGTATAAGTGGAAGCCTTTGAACCCGATGTCCACAATTATACGTCATTCCACAAATTTGTCCTGAATTCTAATTCTATCTGCATCACAAAATGTCCCTATAAGGCTTGATTTGAATTTAGCGCAATCAAAGGAAAATGTGCATCAAGGCATAGAGTAAAGGGGTGTCAGTTTTTTTTTCAAACTCCTAGGCAGTGTCGTCTCGAGCGAATGAACACTCCCCTTCCGAAACATTGGATTTCAGTATATTCTTTTATCATACCTCACCAGTCAGCCTTTCCTCGAATCGGGAGGTGTGATTCCTCCCGTCAACGAAAGGTTCTTTTTTTTTCTCAACCAGTGAGGTCGAATGGCGCGACTCCAATTCCATTTATTGATGTCCACTGTCGTACCGTATAAATCGCCTTCGGAGATGATTACGATTCTTTTGTAGATTGCTTTAGGCAAAGTGAAGGATTGGATCAAGAATATAGAGGTAACTGAGTAGCCGACGAATTTGTTGAGAGCGTTCAACTGGTCGGAAATAGGTCATATTGAAGGCTCCATAATTGCAGATTTTTATGCGGTACATTCGTTTGTTGTCGGTACTCGATAGATTGACCGTATTTAGCACACTATGCCTAGTTTCAGATAATGGACCTTGAGGCTAAAATACGCGAAGCAACGCAGCAATACTTCTGACTTGATTATACAGAAAAACGTGGTCAACAGATTGGATCTCTTGACATCGCTGGCAAAAATAATACACAACTTACACCTAATTCACTGACCATTTAACATGATCCGAGTGATGCCCAACGGTATAAGCGACTTACTTTATTTACTTTCAGCCAATACCTTTGCTGCACCCTGTACTATGATCTCGTGCTCAGTTTTATGAACTCTCTCTTCGAAAACCTCAAGTGAATCCCCTTTTTCCAATAATACCTCCTTCACCACCAGCGGTTCCCCGCGGTCAACATCCTTCACTACTCGATGGACCATCACCCCTGCCTTCGTTATTTCACCTTTTTGGAACGCCTCGTGCGCCCTTTCAATTGCGTTGGCACCATCGAATGCTCCTGGGAGTGCTGGATGCAAGTTGATTACAGGGACCACGCCTCGAGGTGGTTGACCCTCTTTCAGAGGTTTCCGGCCATCCGTCAGTTCCAAAAATCCATCTCCCATGATATGCATCCACCCCGCAAGGATAATCAAATCAGGATCATCCTCTAATACTATCCGCGCAACCTCAGCATCATAATCATCTCTGGTCTTTCCGGGGTGTGCCTTGAGGTAGGGTTGCAGAGCAAGATATGCGGTCGGGATCGGGGGATTCACTTGTGCAGCACGCGTCAAACCAAAAGCAGCTTTACGGTTCGAGAAAACGCGGACTATGCGAGCGTTGGGTAGAGACGGTGTATTTTGAGCGTCGATGAGTGCTTGTAAGTTGCTGCCTGCGAGTTAAAATTTACTTTCCTAATTTTTGTTTCCCTCAAATCGAAATACCTGAGCCTGAGATGAGAACAACGATTCTTTTTTCTGTCATTTTGGAGGTAGAGGGAAGAGTAGTGGTGCTTGAGTAGACCAGAGTGGACCAGAGTGCCAGTGGTACATCGAGTACTTATAACCTTGTGAGCTTCACATCTAATCAAATCGGCGAGCAGATGTTTAGGTAATCACTTTTCAGACTTTTTACCTGGAGCCAACGACAACCCGATATTTGACTTGTGTAGCCATGCTCTATGCTCAAAATGAGAGGGATATATTACTTTTCTCAGGACTGAAAGGCACTGTTAGAAGCTAAGCGCATGTCATAATAAACAGCAGTACGCGAGTCTACCTCAAAGTAATAAGTAACGTGCGCTGACAGGTCAATGTATGCGAGCAGCGATGCACAATAATATGAGACGACAACCCTTGATATTTGGCTGCCATCTCATCAGCCAGAGTGCCACATCGTCATCATCTTGATTGGTCGTAGAGACTCCGGGTAAGTGTTAATATTTTACTATTGAGAAGGTGACAGATCATGCAATGACCCGCAGGATCCAGGTTGATTGATATTTGCTGCTTTAAATTTGTTTTGCGAAATCAACCAATCATACACACTATGCTGAGTCAGCTAGAGCTTGGCGATGGAACAATGATCAACAAAAACCTCAGTTTTAGTGCGGGCCGCGGTGAAATTCGGGTCCTCAACTGCAATCTGTCCTTAATGCTCTCTAAATATGACCTATGGAACGACATCTCCTTTATCAAGTAGCTATTTTTACTGCAAACTGAATTTTTATTTCGGCGCGGAATTCGATGTCTTTGATATTTTTTACGATCTTTCGGGCCTTGGCCTTTCACATTGTGGCGGCAGCAAGGCCAAGGCCAAGAAATCCCCCCATAATTTTCCAACAATCTTGAGAATGGCCCAAGCTTCCAAGGCCTCCTCGGTTGATTCTTCTCCTCACGATGCACACTCCAGAATCCCCTCGTTCCTCTTTCTCGAGCCTTTCAAGCTCTCCACCCAAACTTGACCCCAACACTATGGCACTTTTATATTCATTCCTATCGTCAAAAGCTGAAGAGGAAAGGCGATTTAATGAACTTGCTGAACAAGCCGCTGCACGAGTTGCAGGTCTCGCCCTTGACGCGAAGACCGACGATGAAGTGGAGAAGCCAATGATGAGTGTAGATGAGTATCGTCTAGCATTCGGTGAAGATTGGCAACTAAGCCAATTTTGGTGAGTCCAACAGAGATGTATCTTGGTAGTAAAATTATCTATATACACAAGTCATCGCATCCCATCAATTAAACATGTTTATCGTTTTCTTATGGTATTTATATCGTGCAGGTACTCTACCGCTTTCGCTACCCGCCTGGCCCGATACGTACGCTCCTTATGCGACGTATCATCTACCGTTGCTTTCATGTGCTGCCCGACGGCGTTCGTGGCCTTCCAGCATACAAACCCCCTCGACGGGGCAAGGCTTCTTGAATATGATCAAAGATTCGCTGTTCTTTCTCCTAAGAAATTCATTCCATACGACCTGGATGAACCGGACGTCTTTCCGGAGGCATTAAGGGGCTCGGTGGATGTCGTCGTTGTCGATCCACCATTTCTAAATGAAGTATGTATTATATATTTCTGCGCGTCCAACCTGCATTCAATAGAAAAATTATTAGACAACTAACAAAAAAATCATCCAAACCGTTCTACAAATTCTCAACCCAACTCATGGAAAGCTTCTCCTTTTATCATCTACGTCGATTGAAAAAATTCTTCACCGGTTGTACGACAAAAAACCCATTGGCCCACTTCATAGAACATCTTTGACCGTCGAACATGGGGAACTCGCTAATGATTTTGCATGTTGGGGTTCCTGGGAAGGGGCCCAGGACATCGGGAAAGGCGACGAGGTGGAGCCAGAGATATCAGCTAGATATCTTACATCCTAGTTGCCCCCCCGGCTTGATATACATATATTCACAATGTTTACATTAATATACAACTCTTGACATTTCTGTTGCGGGTCTTAAGGGGAGCATAAGTAGGGCGAGGAGTCTTTTCTGCTGCTCCCCTTAGTATGCGAACCAGGTCAAAGAATATTTTCTGCACGCTGTATCCTGTCTTCGCTGAGGCCTCGATATATTCGCATCCAAACTTCTCAGCCAAATCCTCCCCTTCTTGCCGCGAAACCACCCTTTCAGCGTAAATATCGGATTTATTGGCCACCAGCACGAAATATGGACGCTCCTTTTTGACTCGAAATATCGACTTCCAAAAATTTTCTATGTTTTCAAAGGTATACCTAGAGGTTATAGAATAGATCAAGGCGAAAGCATGACCCGCCCTTTAGAATTGAGAGGAGTTTAGAAAAGATTGTAGATATTTTAAACCACCATACCTAATCCACTCATCGATAATTGCTGCGTACTCAGCTGGAAGGGGGTGTGAAATTAGAATCGTTATAAGGAGCTTTACAAACTCACGTTGGCCAGCGGTATCGATAATTTCGAATAGACAGGATTGATTATCTACCGGGGCGAGGTGTCTGTAGCAATCCTCTATTGTAGGGTCGTACTCCTGCAAAAAAATTCTGATCACTGCTAAATAATATATTTATTTTATATACCTCTAGGTTGAGAATTAGATCAGTTCCAGGATACATGGTGTAGGAAGTGAAATAAATAACTCACCAGAGAAGGAATTCAGTGTAAACTTATAATAATGTATACGTCAGTAAATTACTATAGATCGAAATTTAACAACTAATTTACCTGGGATGCAAGAGCCGTTTTGCCAACCCCACCCTCACCTAAAAGTGCGATGGACCAATGATCAGGCATTGGTGATGGCGATACACGCTTTAGAGGGGCTAGTGGTGGAAAATTACTAGAGTCGCGTTTGGGGGGTGGAGAAGTGATTGCAGGAATCTCAGGTAATAGCTTCGCGTCCGATAATTCGGGTGGTTTGAGTGATTTCTGTCCCAGGGGTGCTTTTCAAAGTAAGATATAACACTGATGATGAGGTTAAATTAATTTAACTTGGTATGTGAATGCCTTGACTAGCTAATAGTTGAAATTTAGAGTGTTCCTCTGATGTTGTCGTCGACCTTCGATCACTGGGTTGATGCAACGAGAGCCCAGAAATGCTGTTCAGCCTGGATTTCTATGAGGAAATATTAATTAAAAATGAAATGGTGTAAAAAGGTGGTTTACCTCTTTTTCATCTAGAGCTTGCTCTCTGAAAAAATTCTCCGCATATTCATCGATTATACGAGCGGTTTCTATACTATAATTGGAACACCATTCATTATCGTGGATTGCAGCAATCTCAACGTTTGAAGTCTGGAAGAGGGGATCAGCCTCAGAGTAGCAGGATGTATTACTGGGGGGTTAACCTCCATTGTATGGGCGAGCAGTGCAACTGCGGGGTGGAAGTCCTAGGGGGACAAGAAAGAGATGAGGGTCAGAATGGTCATATATTATGTTACACCTACAGGCCACTCTGGAAACAGGAAGGTTGCACCATCGCTCAGGCTCATACTGAGAGATTCAGAGCTCCGTTGATCACTGGTCTTTTGAGAGGGGGTCGTAGGAGTTGAGCCTGACCGATGAATTTGTGGAGGGTGGTTGCCTGAAAATTCATCAGCTTCGGGATCACCAAGCTGTCGGGGCCGATTTTTCGACTTCATGATTTTGCTTGCTAACGACCGCAGGTATAAATGACGAGATCCTAAACGGTAGGCCTTGACGAAAACGGTTTGGTCGTGGTTTACACTTTGTACGTCACCGAGCGTAATTGCACGTCGTTGACTTCTTCTATATTCCACAGGTCCAATTCTCTCGAGACCAGTGGAGAGCGCCATCACTCCAGCTGTTGGTAAGAATGCTCCTCCAGCAGAAAATGACATGCCGAACTCTTTCGAGCTCTGCGAGTAAACAGCCGAGGCCCATACTGCGGTTTTAGAACACTCCGTGACGAGCATTATGTCTCCGAATTCGACTTGAACTCCCAGGTCCCTCGCGAAAGCGTACCACGAGAGGCAATGTTGAAGGAGATAGTTTTTGAACGACGTTTCGTGAAGAGCCTGTTGACGGATCATTTGAGTCTCTAGCATGAGGATCGCTCCACGGGACGAGGTACAAGAAAAATGAAAGGAAGCTTCCATTGGCAACACAGCCCTGTCATCATTGGTGAGTTTTATTTGGGCAAGGATACCGTCATTTCTTACCCAGGAGACCCAACGCCAGCGTTGACACGGAAAATAGTTTTACTATGAAGCGGCCCCGGTTCTAGTGCTGCGTCAAAAGTACGAATACGACCCATGCTTAGAGGTTGAAATCCTTCTGGAACACCCAATAACTGGGTGGGATCATCCGCCGGCTTGCCCACATTGAATAAACGACAGAATGCGCCTTGCTTCGTGTAGCCTACATCCCCAATCTGAACTGGCCCGTCTTCTGGGGAGGGTTCTGGATAGTACAATGGTTGGCCACGTCGTAATTCTCGAAGTTGATCTGAGTATATATCATACGCCGCCGGCATTTGATTATCCAAGCTAGGGGATGCACGAGAATGAAGCACAGGATGGAAAAGCAATATTAGTCGTGTGATACGTCTGGGCCTTATATTCGATTTAGACGCCCAACCGCAAGAGGTCAGGAATACTCAGACACAGCCATAGACGAGGCTGCTTTGCCATGACATGGGAACGCAGCGACGTGAGGACACCGGGGCACTGCAATCATGTCAGGGATAGGTGAAGATGTACGCAATCAATACAACGCTAGAGTTTAATATTAATAATCCCAACCGCACAGGATGCAGAAATAACGAACGATGGTGGGGGTGTTATGGTTTTGTTTGCTCTTGACTGTCATTCAAACTTTGTGCAGTTGGGGACGAACTTCGATCAGCAACCAACTACATAATCACCTGGTGAGTTTGAATCAGCGGGGCTATGAAATTTGATGTTGATGCTCTCTTTGAAAATTACATATATTTACAAAAAAAATGTACATGTCGACACCACCACCACTACTCCAAGAGAATCGAGGCTAGTTGCAGACATGGTATCTTCACATTCCTCTCCTGTGCCACCTTTTCTACCAATTCCCTGGACAGAACAACCTGGGTTGCCCCTTCGTTATCATCAAGCTGTTCCGTCAATAAACCACACTCTTTCAAAGCGAAAGCTGCATCTTCGACACGCAGATTTGTTGCTCGCGCAATGTCTTCCAATGTGCATCGCGTGGTGATATAGGTCTGAGCAGTCCCATCCTTCATTCCAACTGTAGTGAAAACGCGCTCTGTAGTGAACAATGGGTCTGCGTCTCCGCCAATTCAGTCAAAACTGCGGAGGGTATGTGTCGTTTACGCCTGCTTACCATCCATACTACTCAAGGGGACCAACGCCAGACCAGTCTCGCCATCCCAACCTTTCATACGTTTCTTCTTCCTCGGGGGCCCACCAGCTCCGTTTCCGTTCACAATGCCGTTCCCGTTGACACTCTCATCGGAATATTCTGATGGGGATCTCAGTAGATCGGGGAAGTTTCCTATTGATGTAAAGCTGGCCACTTCAGGGGGGACAACGGACAAAACACGTCTCTCATAAGTGTCAGCACCACGCTGAGAAGACCAGGACCAAAGAGGTTCACCTGAAGAACCGGATTAAAGTAGCTACCCAATATGCTAGGTAACTGCGGAGTCCCAGGTCGGATAATGGCCGTTCAGGTGTCCCAACCTTTCCAGAACGTCGTGACAACTCATAGCCTGAACAACATGAGTGTTTTGTAAACAGATGAGATTTTTTTGTATCGCACTGAATTCAATCAAAAGCATGCCAAATCCCCGCTTCTGATAAGGAGGTAATGTCATGATACATGCCAGATTATAATCATCATACGATAATTTCTCCTGAGGACGAGTTCAGTATATTATATTCTATGATTGAATCAAATTACCTTGGAGAAGTATCCTATTATGTGATCAGATGCGGATTTGGCGTTAGTAAGAATGTAAAACAAGACTAAACCAGGAATTGAGAAAATAAGCACGACTTTGAATGAACAAGCTTCGCACAGTTATCGCAGTCAAAAAATAATGTTTTAACATCAATAAAAAATTTTCCGAAAAGTGATAGATTTTGGCAATATAACTATAACCAGACTATATCAACGGCATTTGAAGGTTGAAAAAAGCCCACGTACTTTATGTTCCGCACCATCAACCTCCCATATAGTATGAGCCCCGCGTTGATACACTTTCCTACCTGGCGGATGTTTCACAGTGCACGACTTCTGATAATTCGTCCATGTTAGCCAATAAAGGGGGAAAAAAGTAGATACACTCACAACATGTAATTCGTAAGAATTACAGTCCGCCATATATTTGAAACACATCTCGCAAACCCACAAGGTCGACCTCTCCCCTGCATGTGCTCTCCCTAGACCTCCAGCTAGTAAGTCTGATGTCCGCCCGTGCGAGCGAGGGGTGGCTTTATGGACTCCTGGTATTTTAGTTGTCTGCGAATTTGCACTTGGGGGCACCGCAAATTCGTCTGCTTCAGATTCCGTGAGTGGATATGGCGAGAAATACCTGTGAGAATATTCAGCAACAGAAAATCATAAATCAGGATTGACTCACCAAGTTTTGACTGACCAATCTCCAAAAATTACTCTATCAAAATTCCTTTGTGCTGTTATCTTCTTGTGGTGCTGGATATCAAAGTCCTCCTCTGTCATCACCACTTCATCTGGCACAACACTCCCATTTGGTTCTGGTGGTGCCGATAACTCTCCACGAGGGCTGAAGGAGGGAGAGGCGGGCCTGCTCAAAGCATTCAAACCGGGTGTCTCACTTGCCCGGGGGCCTCGTTTTCGTTTCCTACTTCCAACGGCCAGGTTATCCACGAGGGGTTCTTCCCTAGGAATCTTGTGACAGTTCGCTTCGGAAACCCACTCATCGAGTCTCTTATCCGTATTTACGTAGTGCACATATACTTCGTTATCACGACGCTCGAGAATATGGGCAGTGACTATTTTCCCCCCTCAAAGTTAGACATGCAACAAAGATTAAACATGATTCACCACACGTACAATCTACTCCATTCTTTGTAACTCTGAAAATCTCGATATCATTTGCAAGCGACACGAGGTGGGTGGGTGGCATTTCACGTTGATGCCGTGTTGGAAGTTAAAATATGCAGTACAGAAGCCAGTTAGAGTAAATTATGTTAGGGGAGATATGCCACTCGACGATAGCCAACACGCAAAGCGGGCTCTACTTGCTAGAAAACGTTCTGCCGTTGAAACGGCGACCTCGTTGGGGAAGCCAGAAATTCATTAATATTTGGATTATTTATTGTAACGAAAACATCACGTAATCTTTCTTTTGCTAAACCTTTACCCTTTTTCTTCGTTCGTCGTTGTGCCTTTGGCTCCCTCCCGGGAACCCTATACCCCGACTCACTCCGCTCCTTACTATTGGTTACTGTCTCTTGATTTACAACTCCTACTCTTCGTAACGTATATAAGGCCTTACCTAGAACTACGATCCTTACCTTCGAATAAACCGACTCTTAAAACCTGTCTATCTTTCTCTGCTGGGACGTGTGCCGCTATCGTGACTACCGTTACTTTATCGTCACATATTTTTGACAGAACAAAGACTCGAAAAACTTTTACTCCTTAACGTCGACTCGTACTGGACCCTCTCGGACTGATCACCCTTGACCACCACTCCTGTCGACAAACTACCTTTCAACTTATCATTTTCAAAAAAAAAACCAAAAAACATGCAAACATATAACCTACGTCGTGGTACGATTGTCCGTGCTGATAACGGCAAGAAAAAAGGTACGTCCTCATCCCAACTGTCCAACGCGGCCCGTAAAAAGGCTGAAGTGGCTGAACGCCCACGAGAGGACGACACTCGCTACTATAGTGATGTCGTCGCCTCAAGACCCCCTTCCCCTCGTGATGGATCGCGTCCAACGGGGAAGGTGACAGTCGGGACGAGGGAGCATGCTGCGACCTCTACCGCCGGTGGAACTTCAGCCAAAAAGATCTCCGTACCTACTCAACCAGAGGCAAGCTCAGAGCTAACGGATCTCGAAGCGGAGAACACCAATCCATGGATAACCGTTCAGCCTCGACGGTCTCGTAGCGCAGATGCTATTCATAGTAAACATGTTCGTATTACTTTTAATAAAAACAAAATTACTACTACCACAAGGGATCCGGTAATAACTGCCGCCGAGAAAACCTTGACTCCTGCTCAGCAGAAGAACATCAGTCAACGGTATAAGAACGTGAGACTTCGGGACTCTAGTACTGACTCACATGGGGAAGGAACATCCCAGAATAAAGGAAAAGCAGCAGACCCTCATAATTGGGGGAATGCAGGATTAGACTCGACAGACTTGGATGTGGAAGCCCAACGAGAGGCTCTCCAATTCTTTAAGTCACAGGCTCAGACTGACAATGAGTCTGAACACAATCTACGGTCAGAGAAAAAGAAAACTCTGAAGAATAGAAAGCGGCTACAGAAAGCCAACCCCAACGAGGGACAATCTAAGAGGGTGCTTGCAGACAATGGGTTAACACCAATGTCCGGAATAGTGGCACAGCACCTATCTGAAGCAACTCGGGGACGAAAAGCATCCCGGTTTGCTGACCCCACCCGAAAAACTGATCTGAGGCCAATGGATCAGTTGATTTCCCAAAGCTACCTTGGAAAAGCTATCCAGGGAGCAGCAAGAAAGGGAGGACCAAAACACTCGAAATATCGCCATGACTCTGACCCTTCAGACAAACCTTCGAGTTCTAGCTCAAGTTCAAGTGAGAGTAGTTTGACCAGTGAATATACTAGTCATGAGTCTAGCTCCGGGGCATCCTCTCATGTGGGGAGACGTAAAACTAATAAACGAAAGTCAAAATCCAAACGCTCATACAGGCGACGGGGAACACGAACCATCTTGAAGCCTGTCGCTCCTAAAGAGTATGATGGATCGGCAGATGCACGAGCCTATCACCGCTTTGTTACAGAAGGAATAGCCTATGTAAAGGATGGCAAAGTTAAATCAAAACGACAAGTATTTACATTGTCTTACTACCTCTGTGATAAAGCCTACGATTTTTACACACAAAAAGTATCAGCCAACGTTGAGCAATGGACACTCCAACAGTTCCTCGAGGAGATGTTCAACTATTGTTTTCCTATCAACTATCGACTAAAGCAACGGGAGAAGCTCCGACGTTGTTTCCAGAATAGTAAAACTGTGTCGGAATACGTCCATGAACTTGAGGAACTATACATGATGATTGGTATTGGTGATGAGCGCGAGAAAGTGATGAAGCTGTGGCATGGCTTACGAAACATTATCCAACAAGGATTATGGCGAGAACGACTTAACCCAGAGTTATCCTCCTGGGAAGAAGTCAGTGAAGCTGCACAAATCATTGAAATCGCAGAAGAGATTGCCTCCAACCATCGAGACACCAGGGGAAGCAACACTAATAATAATAAAAAGACTTACCCTGTCAATGGTGCAAAGGCACGAAATAATCCAAAAGATAATCACCCAAAGCAACAGGCAGTTGGGCCAAAACCATCTCATTATCATGGGGAGCAACCGAAGCATTCTAACTCAGGGAATGCTCGGGGACAGACCCATCAAGGAAGTAGCAATAACCAAGCTAGCCCATCCACTGCACGACAAACCCCCAAACGCAGTCATAATGTAAAAGCAACCCTGACTGATAAAGAACGAAACGAGTTACTTGCCGCGGGAAAATGTTTCAAGTGTCGAGAAGCTGGGCATATGTCTCGTCAATGTCCTAAGGGTGCCTTTGTTAGATCAGATAAAAGCGGAAAGGTGCCAGGAATGACTAACTTTGGCATTGGCGTTGACTTCAATCGAGTTGAACAACTACAAGAAGCAGCCAACACCATCGGGACACAGTCAGATATACATGTGGGGGCTATATCCTTTGATTGCGATGAGCTCCCGCAACTACAATGCTTGAAATTCACTCGGGCTGAACTTGGGGATTTAGTATCAGACATTGCTATTAGGCAACTACAGGCAGCACAACCTTACCCAGGGGATAATTGGGACGAATTATCATTAGATGTTCGGTTTGTTGTAATGTCAGCCCAAAATAATCAATACTTAATCACCGATTCACTCTATGAAGACGAGGAACCATTGGAAATCAGTAAAGATTTATTATGCGACCCAGAATTCAACTTACCATTGTGGTATGCAATGGCTCGAGCGGACCAAGCAGAATTACCATACGAATACATCCCTATCAACGACTGGATGGATTATAAGATGGGAGACATTCTAGGGCAAGGACTTCAATGTGTACTCACAGATAGTGCTGGTCGACTGCCGGAACAGATTACTCGAGTACCATCAGCGGATCGGTTTCAAGTCTGCGAGAAGGATGACTGTTATTATCAGATTATTGATCACGGAGAAAATATTATAACACGAGTCCGCACCTATATGTTACACAATGCTCGATTTGATGTTGTAGGATGGTACGCAAAGCAGATTGAACGATCTCGAAGAATACGCGGAATAGTACCACCACCTGACCACGGGATAATTCAGAGTGGCCCGATTGGGGATGTCCTTGGAATATCTGCCGAAGCCATGCTGGATATGGCTGCACCCTACCCACTTGACCCAATACGAGGGATGATGCCACAACGACGATTTGAGGTGACAAAGATCTCGCCACAGGAGCACATAATTGTTGATCGCCTTCGGGGAGAGGAAAGAATGATCCTAAGTGAAAATTTGAGGAATCCATCATTCAAATTGGCTCAATGGTACGCACGGAAGTGTCAACCTAGTCGTAGGCAGCGCTATGACCGTTTACCTAGACGGTTTGGGAGGCTGATAATGGGAAATACATTACAGGATAGCGCCGCTGCTATCTTACAGAGCGGGGGACCATACCCCGGAGATGAATACCACTTAATCTTGGAAAAGAGATTTGCGGTCGAACAATCTACTGAGGAGGAAGATCAGTACATTGTGCTAGATTATATGCGAACATTACAAACAAAGTTGCCCAGTCATCCGACTCCATCGTATGGAGGACGAGAACTTTGATCTCATTGCTTGGTATGCAGACCAACTGAAAGGAGTCCGCACTATAAACGGAATGGATCAGATCCTCCCAAACGAGGATTACTATTTCCACGCATTAGAGAATCCATATGACGAACCAGAATTAGCTTATGTCCTAAGCCAGATACTGGAGGAACTTCGGCCCATAGCTCAGATGAATGAGACGTATGGGAGGTCTCGGACCCAACGGGCAGGGTTGGAACTCAACGGGATACAAGTACCCAGAGGATCACTGGGAGCTTTGGAACGAAATGCATCAGTTCCAAAAGACTTCACACGAGTAGTACCAAAGCCGATCGTGGTGGAAACGTTTATCAATGGGAAGCCAGTTCGGGCATTGATCGACTCGGGATCACTGGGGGACTTCATGTCTACAACATTGGCAGATCAACTTAAGGTTAAGACTTTTGCATTACAAAAGCCATTACCATTACAGTTGGCGGTTCAGGGATCGCGTTCTAAAGTTAATTCTGGAACAAAAGTTGAGTTTAGGTACCAAGGGATAACGGAGGAGAGGTACTTTGATATTGTGAACATATCGAACTATGACCTCATCCTTGGAACACCTTGGATATTCCAGCATCAGGTACATCTCGGCCTGAATCCCTCCTCAGTGGTGATTGGGAGTGAAATATCCTTACCAATTCAAGGGCCTTCCGTTACAACAATAGCCTCTCGAGCAATGGCATTACTAGAGGATCAGTTAGAACAAATACGGCAAGAGCTACAAGAATACGCCGCACCTATATGTCAGGATGCCCTGAACACTGAATTACCGCCGTTGAGAGCGATTAACCATACTATTCCGTTGATCGACGAAAACATAGTGTACCCATGGAGGCCGTCCCGCTGTCCCGAAGCAATGAGAACTCAATGGGCTGAAAAGCGGGATGCCTACCTTCGTTCAGGACGGTGGGAAGTCTCAACAGCAAGCAATACGGTGCCAATGCTGTTGATACCAAAGCCGTATAAGAAAGGAGAGGTACCACAGTTGAGAACTGTAACAGACTTACGAGAACGAAATAAAAATACAGTAAAGTTGTCCTCCCCACTGCCGGACATAAACGCCATGTTACGACAGGCTGCAGTACATAAATACCTGTCGTTATTGGACTTGAAGAATGCGTATGAACAGATTAGGATCATACCTGAGCATGTCCCCAGGTCAACGGTCTCGACACCTGATGGGAACATGGTCAGTAATGTTATTCAGATTGGAGATTGTAATGCTCCAGCTACATACCAAGCGTTAATGAATCACCTATTTTCCCCATACATTGGGAGATGGATGGACGTGTATCTAGATGATATACTAATCTATACTAACTCGCTAGAAGAGCATGTCAAACGCGTTAAAATGGTAATTGACATATTGCGACGCGAAAAACTGTACCTGAGTGCTAATAAATTGCATTTCCTCTGTCGAGAGTTGAAGGTCCTTGGGCGGATCATTGATGATAATGGGATTCGTATGGATCCGTCAAAGGTGGACTCAGTCCTTGCCTGGAAGACCCCAACAAATAGGGACCTCCTCCGTGGATTCCTTGGGGCAGTAGGATACCTAGCCGATGACTTAGCAGGTGTTCGAGTACCCATGGGAGTACTAACGGCACTCACAGGGGATACGGTTCCGTTCCGTTGGGGTCATACACAACAGCGCGCGTTTGATGAGGTGAAGGCTATCCTCGCGGCAGGACGCGAGCACAGCCGGAAACCGTTACGTTATGGACCTAAGGAGGACCCAATCTACATGATAACGGATGGGTGCGCAACGGGGGTATCAGGACTGATCAGCCAGGGACCGGATTGGCAGTCCAGCAAAGTAGCAGCATTCTACTCGGCGAAATTGAATTCGGCCCAGCAAAATTATGCTGTCCACGAAATCGAGATGCTGGCGGGGATTGAGACGATGCTGAGGCATCGGGATATTCTGTGCGGCACTCACTTCAAGTGGATAACGGACCACAAGGGACTAATTCACTTGATGAACCAACGCGGCCTATCAGGACGTCAGGCACGGTGGATGGAAAAGATCGGAGAATTTGACTTCGAAGTCGTGTACATACCTGGGGTGGAGAACGTCCTGGCAGACGCATTGTCTCGAATTTACTCCAATGATGCACCAGGGACAGTGCGCGCGCAAGGGGAGTATACCTGTCATGATGAAGAGGATGAGAATAACAACCATTACCTGGGACTGCATGGTGTGACCACACCGTTGCTTGTGGGGACCGAAGCGGCTGCAAAACGCTCAGCACGAATGGGCACACAAGTGCCGGGTGCAGAGACAGGGCGGCCAGAAACATCGCGTGAGTTTGCAGCACGGATGAAAAAGCATTTCGTCCTCAAAGGACCACAAGGCCCACGAGAACGAAAGGAGGGCGTGAAGGGAAGCCAACAAGGCAAACCCAGTAGTAATAAAGAGAAACCCACGAGGGTGACAGCGTGTACAGCGAAGAACACGGATGATTGCGCCCCAGAACAGGGAACAAGCTCCGAGCCTCCCAGTTTAATTTTAGACTTGCCTAAAGCGGATACTAGCCGACCGTTGATGGAAGTAAATCCAGCGCTCCTGGACGCTGTAGCTGGAGGGCGGGAGGGAATAGATGTTCTGGAGGTTATAAGACATCGTTATTCAAACGATAAATTCTTTAAAACTGTGGTTGAGCAGCCAGGACACTTTAAGAACTTTGAAATGACGGAAGACGGATTAATGTTTGTCTACCATAATCAAAACAAGGTTCTGTGCATCCCGTTAGTGCTAGTACACGGTCGGAGTATCAGGGAAGTGTTGATATCCGAAGCACACTCCTTATTAGCTCACTTAGGGTTCTCAAAAACGTTACCCTACCTTCGAGAACAAGTCTGGTGGAAATCCATAGTCTCGGACACAAAAATCTATTGTGATACGTGCCGAACATGTAAACTAAGTAAGCCAACCAATCAGAAGCCATATGGACTTCTGAACCCATTACCTGTACCAGCGCGGCCATGGCAAGCAATTGGGGTTGATTTTATTGGACCCCTACCGGAATCAACTAATAGAGACGGCACTTTTGACTCGATCACCGTTGTTATATGCCTAATGAGTGGAATGGTACACATTGTACCCAGTCGTATTGACTACAAGGCCACAGAAGTAGCTGAACTAATGTTTGAGGAAGTCTATAAACTTCATGGACTACCCGAATCAATTGTTAGTGATCGAGATGTGCTATTCACGAGTTTGTTCTGGAAACGGTTGCATAAACTAATCGGAACCAAACTAAAAATGTCAAGCGCCTACCACCCGCAAACGGATGGATCCACGGAAAGAGCCAACCGTACCATTACTCAGATGCTACGCCAATGTATTGCGCCCAACCAAAAGGACTGGGTATCCAAGTTACCTGCTATCGAGTTTGCTATCAACTCAGCGAGATCAGACAGTACCGGGTTTGCACCTTTCTTCCTAAATGGACCGATGCCAAAGCCCATGATCTGGGACTCCGCTGGGAAGAATGAATATCCCGGAGTGAGGAAATTTGCAATGAAACGAAAACTAGCGATCATGCAGGCACATGATAGTATCCTTGCGGCTAGAGTCAAGCAGACTCGTGACGCAAACAGGAAACGACAACTCTCACCATTCATTGAAGGGGACCTGGTGTATCTGTCAACAAAGAACATCGCATTTCCCAAAGGTTTTGCACGAAAACTGGTGCCTAAGTACATTGGACCGTACAAGATTATTGAGGACTTTGGTAATCAATCATACCGATTGG
Organism: Collybia sordida; assembly: GCA_037014335.1. NCBI lineage: Eukaryota > Fungi > Basidiomycota > Agaricomycetes > Agaricales > Clitocybaceae > Collybia > Collybia sordida. The sequence continues at coordinate 996,030 of JAYKXK010000002.1, forward strand.
ACCTTCCGGATCACCTAAAGCAACGAGGAGTCCATAATGTCTTTCATGCTGCTCTCTTGCGGGTACACTTGCCAAACGACGATCGCCTCTTCCCCGGCCGCCTCGATACACAATTGGGTAGCCAAGATAACCCAGAGGGAGAATGGGCCGTTGATTGCATTGAAGGGCATGCAGGAGCCAAGACAGATGCTGTCTTCAAAGTGAAATGGAAATCTGGTGACTCGTCCTGGATTCCATACTACCAAATCACTCACTTGGACGCCTTACAGGCTTATTTTGAGCTCCTAGGTATTGGAAAAATCAACGACCTGCCAAGTGGTGACCATGCGCTCGAATCTAGCGACACACAGGCTTGGCTAGGATCTCTAATGCCTCCGGAATCTACCATTTATCCTATAAAACGACAACCAAATTCCCCTATCTCAAGAAACCACACCCACTTACTATTCCCGGCCAATCAACGCGCACTGAGGACCCACACCATGCCCAATGCTCTTCACCTTGTACCCACTTTCACTCACCACGGTCTCGAACGTGTTAGTCGCGACACATTCCGGCTTACTGCTCTGCCCAAGTTAGAAGAGTGGACATCCTACAGTGCCTCACAAATCCGATCCTTTATTGAATATGACAACCACCTACGACAAGGGAGAGTACTATCAGACATACCGCTTGGATACGAAACATTCATCCAGCATTTTAACCACCCCCTATCCCTCTGCCACACTAAGTTCGCTTGGTGGGATGTGGGGCACTCCCACGCAGTCATTTCGGGTCCCAGTCCCAACTTTGCCAGTTTCCGCGTTCGGAACCAGGACCTCGGAACGCAACAGCCAAATACCCGCCATCGAGAAGGGCTTAAAACCAATGCCCCGAGACAAAATTTGTCCCGACAGACTCCGACTCCGGCCTCGGGAACCGCTGGAGAACTTGTGCTGAATGAAGAACAGAAAAATATGACATTAAACTGGTTGTTTAAGACAGCTAAGAAGGAAGACGAGAGGGAGAAGAAGAAGAACGAGAGATTTGATGTGAAGAGAGCAAAAAATGCGGAACGAAAGAGAGAGAAACAACAGGAAAATCGGCGACGGAACAGGAATTCATACCAACATAATCCACTGGGGAACATCACTCCCACATCATCCTCTCATTCCACCCCTTTCGGCCCAACTATGTCGCTTCCAGGTTCCCCACTGACCGAAGACACTACCCTTTTTGACCTCACGGACTTCGATACCTTTACCCAAGCCACGGTCTCGGCTACAGCCCACACCAACGAAACCACTACAGCCAGTGGTTCTAACACCATCGATACCAATCTCGATACCACCGACACCGGCGCTGGAGGAGTACCGGATGAAGTTGTTGAAGGCGACGCGGACATGACGGTCGACTCCGTAACCGAAACAGTCTAACTACGAGCGGATGCTACGCATACCGCTGGAGGGCGTATGTAACGAAAACATCACGTAATCTTTCTTTTGCTAAACCTTTACCCTTTTTCTTCGTTCGTCGTTGTGCCTTTGGCTCCCTCCCGGGAACCCTATACCCCGACTCACTCCGCTCCTTACTATTGGTTACTGTCTCTTGATTTACAACTCCTACTCTTCGTAACGTATATAAGGCCTTACCTAGAACTACGATCCTTACCTTCGAATAAACCGACTCTTAAAACCTGTCTATCTTTCTCTGCTGGGACGTGTGCCGCTATCGTGACTACCGTTACTTTATCGTCACATTTATTTATTTATGTATAAAAATAAAGTTCTATAAAAAATTATTCTGGACACGGCCGAGGGGAACCTTTTCGAATCTGCACAGGAGGTTGTTTTCCTTTTCCTTATTGGTTGAAGACCATGCAACTGGCTGTATCACTGTTCGGATATTCCTTCGGGGGATTATTTAGTACTTTCATGGCATAGCAGGAACTTGTTACGCGAATGAAACATCTTTTAACAATAAAATTCGGAGATGTATATAAAAGTCTGTCCACCGCCGCCGGGAGTGGTTTACTCTATTTTATTGGAGAAGCCATTAGTACACGTCATGCATGGGTTGAGGGTGTATTGGACAGTGCCGAGAGAGCTGTATACGAGATGCCATTTGTGTTTCCTATATGGCGCAGTCCCCTTTACCCAACAAATCCAGGGAGCACTGGTTCATGAAAGGGGGGCGAGCATCTGGTACTTATGTATCACGGAACAAGACAAGATGAATTGTGGACAAGTTCATATGTAAGACATTATTTCCGAGCTTGACAACCGGTAGTTGTTGTGTCAGTCAGTCTCAAGCGGTCCTAAGATCCTCAAAGGAATCGCACATCGACAATCATGAACATTTTTGAAAAACATCTGCTCTTGATTTCATCTGGCACCAGCGGTAAAATACTGGAAATTCATCGTTAAAGGCTTGAGGGGAGTCAAAATGGTAAGACACTACTGGGCATGAATTCGAGCCTGATGACTGTTAAACGCAGGGCAGAGCCGACAGAGCATCATCAATGTACTTCGAGTGCACTCAAAAGATTTAGGAAGATGCGCAGAAAAGTATAAACCTGGCATATGTCATTCCTGAGCATGCGATGCATAATGTGTTTGTGTTTGGGGGCGGGTCTGAGGAAACATACAAATCGTGAGGATAGCGAGGCATGGAGTAGCACGCAAAGAAAGAGAGAAAATGAATATCGAGAATATATTGATCTACTCTTTGACGGCAGTGTCGTGCTCGATATCCAAGATACCCTGTCGCTTTTCCTGGATACGGGCGGCGCGGCGCTCCCGGGCAGCCTGTCATGTAAAAGTTGATAAGGATGGATCTAACAAGATCGAGGCGATGAATTACCTTGTTCTTGATGCGGCGGGCCTCCATTTGGTCGTTGAGAACTTTTGTACGGGTCTTCTCGGCCTTGGCCTTGTGAATGTACTCCATGAGAACACGCTTGTTCTTGAACACATTACCCTTGGACTTTTGGTAGAGGGAGTGGTATCTGGAAAGAAAAAAATTGAAGTTGACTGAGACACGGTAAAAAGAAATTTCTGAACACACAAGTGTTTGTCAATCTTGCCAGCTTCTCTGTACTTCCTCAACAACCGCCTCAGAACCCTCTGTCTTCGCATCCAGAGCACTTTGGAAGGCATCCGGGCCTCGCTCGTACCCTTCCTCTTACCAGGGCCAGTGTGTCGCCCCTTTCGCTTTGCGGCTAAAAGAGCCTTCGTTCGGGCACGCGAGTGCACCGTAGTGGGTTTAATAATCACACGACCGTCCTTGATGAGTTTCTTGACATGCGTGCGGGAGTTAGCATTGCCGATTTCTGCTTGTTCGGCGGGGTCGAGCCAGATTTTTCGTTTGCCAACGCCGGCGACGCTCGCCGCGAGGCGTTTTTGTGACCGTAGGTTGACTAATAGTTCCAATGATTAGACAAGTATCACAAAGCGCTGGATCGTTATGAACACACCCATCGTTATTGTCGGGCCTGAAAGACGAAAAAGATCAGTAAACGTTCGATATTGAGGAGAGGCTAGCTGAATGATACAACTAAACCAGGGTAAAATGAAACTCACCGGTCTTGAGGATAACGTCGATGTGGTGGATACTTGACTCACAATCCTCTCACCAGCCACTGTAAAGTTACGTAAGCAGCCACCGATAACCTTCTTTTTAAAACTGTACAGTTGTGATATGACCTTTTGGGACACGGGCCGGTGTGAACCGAATCCTTTCGTTTCGCAAGATCAAACCTTCATAATACTTATGGAAACTTAAAGACTATCCTTTATTCTTTCTCCTTACATATATTTCCAAATTTCCCCTATTTATCATTATTTCTCTAATCCAAAGCTTAAGGCGGTCAGCGCGGTTTTTTTTGCCTTCCTTTGTGACTATTTTTATTGAGATCTCGCCCCGCAACCCTGAATTTATTGCCTGGAGGCGAGTGTGACGTTGCAACTTGTTCTTTTTATTCACTTCAACAATCCACCCTGCCTTGTGGTTCAATAGCGATCTTTGAGGCAAATGCCGACTCGACCGAGAAATGATACTTACTCTGATTCTCCAATTTCCGCAAATTTGAAGGCTATAGTTAAAGAAAAGGACCTGATTTCACAATCTTCTCTTGTACTCTCGACAATTGAGCAATGTACTGCTACGGAATGGCCGCTTCTCAATACAATTGATATCGTCGGTATCATCAAGCGACTCATTGTGGACCCGGAGTCTCCCAACCTGGTATGCCTCATATCAACCTTTTTTATTTAACAATATTGTACGTGGCGCGCACAGGCTGACAGTTTGAGAGCATTTACCGGGTTTTTAAATATTGCCCTCCATCTTGAGTATCAGGACAACAAGACTGTTCAGAAGGTCGCTGGAAAAGCTCTCGAGGCTGTTCCCGGCATATGCACGGTTGTGTGGTCCGAACTTGAAGAAGAGTATGATCCAAGTCCAGATTATATGGATGCCGTGTCCAACTTTCTCCATGGCATAATGCAATTTGCAGTGCTCAATACATACACGCAATACTTCGAGTTAGTCCTTGTATTGGAATGTCTGACATACTTATCATTGTTTTCTACAGGGATCTAATTTTCAACAACTCATTAATCTATTTGACTATGTACTGTGTTTTATATGCCCCGACAGAAGGTATAGTAGAGAAAGCAGATCTTAGCCGCATCTCCTTGATGTCCATCGGAACCTTTGACAAGTATACTGGCGCTATCGAATCATTTCTTAATGGTTACAATCCGGAATCTCACAGTACGATGTTGAGGTCTATCATCGAAAAAGGAATTATCCACCCCAGTAGTCTTGTAGACTGTATGGTATTCCTTGCTTATCTCAACGCGAAATACCCAACCAGAGTAAAACTACCGACCAACATGTGGAGAGATTTCATTTCTGTTTTACAGCGTCTTATAGACTTTGACGGTATTGAATATGACGTTAAAATCTTGTCTATATATCATGCAAATGCGTATATAAAGTGAGTAGTTCTCTCCCGTGATTCCAATATTTTTATATTCTATTCATCCATTGAGCAGAAAACATTTGGAAGGGTTGTCAGATCAAGTCGCCAAAACTCTGCTCACAAAAATGTTTTCTCGTCACGATTTGGCCAAATTAATCGCAGACGTCGCTTTGAATGTTGCCACGACCTGGCTTCCCCGAGACGCTTCCGAACTGCGAAGGCATTCATTACTATGTTGCTTCCCCAAAGCAAACCGCAAGAAAATTCTAAGTTGGGCTAATTGATCATTGTATTTTACGAACACTCCTGATGCTCCGATGACTCTAGACGTCTTTAAGGAACCGACCATTTTTCTAGTCAAATGGTTCATTGAACATCTTAAGCGTTCTGACATCCGTGCCATATTAGGCGGGGGTCTAAAACCCGTTTGGCATCAGACATTACTACGCATGCAGGATCTAGACGATCAAGCACACCCTGGAGCTCCCACCGTAATTAAAATTTGGTCTGAGCTGGGAAACTCGATTGGTATTAATCTCCTGATGGATTCCCTGGTGGGATGTACTTTGGTCGGCTGTCCATTATTTTTACGGAACGCGGAAGGTGATGAAGAGGATTTAAGGAGTTGCCCAGGTTGTACATTTGCTCAGTATTGCGACGAAAAATGCCAGCGCCGGTATGTTTTTTTACATACGTTATTTCTCCATTTCCGATACTGAACTTGAGCCATAGAGACTGGAAGAAACATAAAGAGCTATGCGTCAGGAGTGACCTGGTTAAATGACGTCTTACCGTGTCCTCGTGCTTGCCATAAACACAACCCTGATATACACTAAGTTTGCTGCGCTGACAATAACCATAAATTTAATTAGCCTCTAGCGTCACCATTGCTCTGTTACATGTACGTCACTTACTCGCGTGTGAGAATAAATAGATTCGTCCGTGTTATATCCCGTGGCACACCAATCCCTGACTTGTTCTCCCAGTGTTGCTAACATTAGCCCGAATGTCTTTCTTGACCAGACATTTTTGGAAAATTTAGCAAAACCCAGGAGATCTCCCTTGCTCGATATCGAGTCAGCTGCCTTAGGATAAACTCCGGAACCCGGTACTATGTTCCCGCCACCATCAGCGATCTGTACCATGACACACTTTCGCGGGAACCCAATTGGGTCAAGTACCGATACAAGTGCAGGAGAGGAGAAAAGGCCCCTCCTTGTGGCGACCCTTCTCATCTAACCATGAACTATTGTATAGTTGATCGCTATCGGATTGAATTCACTGATCGGTTGTCGACCGCTCTGGCTCTTCAGGAACCCCAAAACCCTTGAGTGCAATTTATAGCGACGGTGTCTGACGGGCACATATAGTTTAGAGGCCATAATCAAGTTTCATCCACCTGCCAGCTCCTGCCAGCCGGTGGCATTTTCCGTCCTTGTCTTCAAAATAAAAACTCCGAATCCGAGGCCCCAGAGTTTGTGAGCGCGGATCAGTGAGATTTCTCAAAAGCCCGCACTACGTCAGGAGTCAGAGTTCGAACCACAAGAGACCGGGAATTGCAATATCAACCCCCAAGCGAATATCTCCGGGACATATCTTCTTAAAAGTAGTATCTGGCATGTTTCTTCCTGGAAATATCCAGCCGATGGAGTCTTCTGAACCCTTGCGGTAGGGTTTGCACATAACGGCGCCTTCCAGAGTCTGATGGTGATTTGGGGATCCAGAACGTAAATCGGTTGCACGTTTGATCCCTAAGTCAACATTTACACCCTCAAACGTTTCTGACCGCTGCCATTTTCGTGTTTTCTTTACGTTTCGCAAAATGGTTTTATTTCTGAGGTAAAATGTTTCCGTTCATATCGGCTGGCCATAGATAGAACAGTGTGCTTATTCTTGAACATCATGGCCCTGTGGCGTTTCGCTGATACTCAATAAGTATTTCCGCTATTGGTTCGAGCTGAACCCATATGAAGGACGCTCACTCCACGTTCGTTTTGTATGTAGATTTTCATCCGCCACCGGTTCATCGGACCACATACAGCGCGCCGTTCAGCATGCCACGGTTTGACGTTCGCAATACGGCAGCGACCCTCAATCACGCACGGTCGATGTGCAAGAATTGCCATACATCAGCAATTTTTTTTCTTTTTTTCTTCCGATATCCTGGTACTCGATACCGCGTGTCCGGAAGCTTTGGAAAGAAGGCATTTCTTGCACGTCTGTTGGCGATCATGTTTTGTCTGCGGTTATTAAAAGATCAGCGGTGCGACATGTGGCGGTGATGTTTGTGTGCCTCAAGGTGGATGTAACCGAGACATAGTAATGTTACTTCCTGTGGCATAGAAATGGGTAGATATACACAGGGCAGCTGGTACATTGACGCCTTTACAGTCAATTTAAAGTGGGTTTTAAGACTGACTTACGTTTTATCAGGGGTAGTTCGTGGGTCAATGCTAACTTTCCGGAACCACAAACGCCGAACACTCAGGAGTCAGGACAGGCATGTAATTTGTGTGAGCCTGAGATACTAGACCAATCAAACGTGCCCGATGTTTCTGAAAATAAAGATAGTTGATGATCAAGTGAAAATTCACGCACACGACACAGACACAGTTATCAGGTGTCCCTTCTTCTCCGGAGACATACATTGCCAGGGCTGTTGGGGAAGCTTTGAGTACTTCGAAGGTGTACCCACACATGTTTGCACGGGACCTCTGGAACACTCTGGAACAGCACCATACACCATAACACGGACATCTCGAAATGTTTGGGGACACATAGCGCGAATTTCGCCGTTGGTGGTCATTTGGCTGCGTGCGAGGATACAGTTGCTAACGTGATGGATCAAAGACGTACCCGGCACCACTAGGACGATATTCAGGAAGAACCGGAATGGATAGAGGAAACGGCAGAGATATGAGTTAGCGGGCGTAGACAGGTTGTCAGAGCGTCAAGGATTCAGATAAGGCTTGGCCCGATAATTTTTCTCTCGCTTCCGTATTGACTTTTTTTGACAATCGTACTTTGAAACCTTGTTTTTCCTGCCAATGCTTGGGCGGACCGACTTGGCCCAGGACCTGGTGGAGGGTTTCGGGATTCACTAATAATGGGTAACCCATGAATTCAATGTCGGACAGGCTCTGAATAGAGTCGGTTATCAGCTGGCCATCAGTTCTATGTCTGTGTGATTGAAATTTATTTTTAGTTCCAAGACAAAGAGCCTCAGCCTTCCTGTACCTCCCGATTTCATTTCCCTTGAATAACGTTTCAAAGCCGATCTACCATCAACATCCCAAATGTCGAGAATTTTTTTAATTGTTCTTTCTAGTTTTATTGTTGGGATTTCAAACTGGTAAATGACGAGGCTTGGTGTGCATTGCTCAGTTTGCTCCTGCTCCACGAGCCGATCACAGGGGCATGACGCCCAGCATCGTGGTGTTTTCGGGGTTTGAATACCCCTTGTGGGTAATCCAGGGTAAATGGCTGTACATGCTCAAAGAATGCAAGTGTGACCCAGGGATATGAACTGGACTGTCATGAGATGAAAAAGGGATTCTCTGGATCAGAATCGAGATTAGGCATATCTTGAGAAGGCAGCGAAGAAGTGTGGCAGCGGCTGGTGGACTTGGAGGGCAGATTTAAGAAAAAGTAGGGGAATTGAGGATGGGTATGGACATCCGGAACAAGAATTGAATCGATCCCCACGTGTAAAAAGGACGCTGACCAATGTGTTTGGAACTGAGAAAAGGCAAATCTCGCCGGCTTTTTTCTGATTTCTTTTTCTCCCACCAACATCCTCAGCCAGTGCTGGAATTGTCGTCTCTTGTTGTCTAATATCCGTTTTGTGCTCACCGTCAGCGACAACGAGCTTTAAGGGCTCAGGGGTGGTCTTATCACATCCACCTTGTGCTCGCTTCTTTTCCAGTTGGGGGGGGTTTCAGTCAATAAATCCACCTGGACGGTGTACACCATGATATTATCCCTATAGGCACCACCGCTTTTCCACCTTGGCTTTGGCTTTGGCTCGTGAACTTGTTTCAAATCCATTCATACCCCATCTTTTAATCAAGAAATCTATCGCCACTATGACAATGCATGACTCTTCAGAAGAGACCACTCTGGCCGACGGCGAAGGCACCGACGGGCCCGACAAACCACCACATGGAAAGACCAGTTTATCAAATCACCTGAAAACAGCACTTAACATTACACCCGCAATGCATCATGCAAAGCATCCCCACCCAACCGAACAACTATCCTCGAAATCTACTGTCCCACTTCCTCCCCCCGAGGCAGGCACATATGATAAACAACCTGGCCACACTCGGGGAACTCTACAAAAGCTTACAGCTCTTTCTTCCACCTCGATTGACAAGAAAGGCTCCAGCGCATCATCAGCCTCTTCTCCGACTGTTTCCGAGAGCGATCTTAACAGCGCACCATCTACCCGTCCCCCGAGCCGAGCACCCAGTGCTCCACCAAGCAGAGCCCCAAGCATGTCAGCCGGCACTTCAGGCGGCAAGATTACCATTCCCACCCCACAGAAGAACGGAAAAGCTGTGCATCCACCCGCCGCGGACTCAACCCCTTCTTCATCTACCATCACTCCTAGCCAAGTCCGCCCTGCGAAACCTGCATCAGTGCATTCGGACTCTGGTACCTCCCACAAATTCAATCTCAAGGATCTTCTCGCTTCAGGACCTAAATTACCGCGCAAGTCATCCCAGCGGTCTGTAGGGTCCCGGTCGTCCAAACGCTCTGATTCGGATGCGGGAAGCGATGGGGGCAAAGGGGGGAAAACTAAGAGCACTGCTGGAGATAGCACTCTCAGCTTAGCGAAGAAGTACGGAGTGTGTCAGAAGGTGGCGATTGGCAAGGGCGCAACTAGTGTGGTTCGCCTGGCGCACAAGTGGGATCGGAGTGAGGAAAAGTTGTACGCAGTCAAAGTAAGTATTTTTGAGGTCGCTCGACATCGCTAAGCTGACGGATTTTGTTATCTGAAGGAGTTCCGCAAGCGTCGGAAGAATGAATCGGAAAAGGAATATGTAAAGAAACTCACTGCCGAATTTTGCATCTCCTCCACCCTCCATCATCCCAACATCGTTGAAACCGTTGATCTCGTCCAGGATGAAAACCAGCACTGGTGCGAAGTGATGGAATTCTGTCCCGGTGGCGATTTGTACGCCGCTATCAAGAAAGGGTGAGTTCCTTGATAAATTTTCTTTGCGAGTAGAGTGGGATAGTTGGGCGTCTTATTATCTTTCGTTCAAATTTCTTGTTCATCTTTTTTTCAACACTGTTCGGAATTTTCCTTGTTCCCATCTGCACTCGGGATTCTCTTGTTTTACCGGAAGCATGTGGAAACGGGTTCGGGCTGACAATATTTTCTGATTTTTTTTCTCAGGGGAATGAGTCCAAGCGAAGTCGAGTGCTGCTTCAAGCAAATCTTAAAAGGCGTCGAGTACCTCCATAGCCAGGGTGTCGCTCACCGCGACATCAAGCCGGAAAATTTGTTCTTTGACACGAAAGGCCATCTCAAGGTAGGCCTAGACCTTGTTTTTGCCATGCTCAATGATTTGACCCGTTTTCAAGATCGGAGACTATGGAGCCTCAACCGTGTATCGTCTTCCATGGGAAGCCACTATCCACATGTCGACAGGACTTTGCGGAAGTGAACCTTACATCGCTCCGGAACAGTTCCTTGGCAAACGTTAGTCAATTCTTGTGTCTCTTTTAGGCATAAGCTAACAGATGTGCTTTTTGCGTGTCTGTTACATAACCTTTCCTGACCCTTTTACCATCCCTGCCATTTTACCCTTTTTCATTCTGAATTTAAATGGGATCCCTGGGCCATGAACAGCCTATGATGCACGGCTCGTGGATATATGGGCGTGTGGAATTGTCTACTACTGCTTGCACTTCCAAGAATTACCCTGGCGCGCGGCTCAACCCGCGACAGATACTTTGTACTCTGCGTACGCTACCGCTTGCGCTAGCACTACGCCAGCGGTATCGGCTTGTCCACCTACGATCAATAACTTGAGCCCGCGCGCATGTAGGAGTCTAATCAGGAAGATGCTCGAGCCTGATCCAAGGCAACGCTCAACGATAGAGGAGGTTATCGCGCATGCGTGGATTGGAGGGATCGAAGTTTGCTATGAGGCACCCACCCCGCATCATGTGCATGTCAATGCTTCGTTGGTCGCTGCTGCACATATTTCGGGACATCCATCATAAGGTATGTAGATTTTGATACTATAACATTAAATTATCTAACTCAACGCAGAGTTCTTAATTCCTCCCAGGTGTCCCATCATGACTATCATGATCATTCGAACTTTATCACTGGAGATGTCGAGAACGTCCATGCCCCTAATTCGATCCCATCTTCATAATGTTTTGTGCTCTTCTTTATTTTCCGGTCGATTTTCAGCTCGTCTTTTTATTTAGTTCTCGTTGTCTTTTTCTAGCCTTCTGTTGCGTACTTCTACCAATTTCGTTGCATATTTGCGTTTCTGCACGTGCGTTATTTTTTGTTGGAGCTCATGCGTAATTTGATCTTGTTCACTTACCTTCTTGGTGCGGACCTTTTGAGAAAATCATGAAGTATATGATAACATCAGTGGAACCATACGCATTCCGCTGAACTCTCCGATTATTCTTGTAGGCCATCAGCATGCCTTGTCTTTTGAACACCTCCACCAGGTGAGCCGCCTGCAGGGTATGTTGGAGCGACGTATATCACGTGCCCCAAACTTTCAGAACTCCAGCGACCATCTGAGTCCATAGGTTGAAATACCTTTTATTCCTCGCTGATACGTGTTATCTCGATGATAGGCCGCCCTTGCCAGGAACACAGAAGGGGAAATTTTGGGAAGTAAAAACCCTAAACTGCATACTCCACCCTCCTCAATAACTGAGTCTGAAGCCCCCGTAAAAGTCGAGTTTAGATCCTTGTCGGAACTTCAAGAGCACCGTTTTCTTAATGCCCCTATCTACCTCATTCCTAGACACTAATAAGCCAGAAATTCATATGGACTTAATCTTAATGGACACCCGACAGTCCCGGAACTCCTAGCATCCTCGCTGACGGACGACAGATTCCAGGGATTGGCAAATTTTCCGTCAGTTCCCATACTCCAAAATCCTTGTACACAGGCACCACTAGATGTCAATGACCAACCGAAAAGCTGGCACACCGATTCCCATCAACCTGTGGACAAATCTCTAAACCTTGTTCAAGCATACGGTCCGTGAGCTGCGGCCCCTGAACAAATATCCCCTTATTTTTCTGACGTAAAATCCTATTTCTCCACCGTTACAGTAGATTTCCTTTTCCACCCTCACGAACACTAGAAAACTCCCCGTGACGTCCTTTTAATCTCGGACTTCTACAGAACTTGGAGGCGAGTCCCAAGCACCATTCTTGACCACTCCTCTTTTTCACTAGTATACATCTGTTGTTTGGGGGATTTAAGGACCACTCCTCGCACTTATATTTCCTTTAACCCGCCTTTTCGCCATTGGGTACGGACAGGCGGGCGGGTTTGCTACACCATCTCCATCGGAATACTCCGAAAAGGGTATACAAGTCTCGAAAATACCAAAAATCAGAAGTCACAATGCGACACTGCATTTTCACCATCATCACTTCTACAGACAGGTAACTGCATCCGATTGAGGAAGGATTATCAACTTTTACAGCGTTGCTAACCTTGTACTCCAGTAGACGGAGGTGTTGACTCGACTGAGGCCGGAAGAGTCTTCGTTGAAATTAGGTTTCAATGTTCCTCGAAATGCAGGGCGCCTGCCACCCTTCAACCTTGTCAAGCACCGTCTCTATAGGGCATATGACCGAGGGACTCTCTGGAGCCCCCATGAAACAGCGTGTCAAAAGACACCACCTCGGAACGCAACTTGAAGGTATAGAACCATTCTCTATTTAACGTGGCGATGATAAATTGTTATCCTATAATTATAGAGGCCGTTAAAATTTATTCTTGCGAACGAATTTGAGGAAACGGGACAGTTTGGCAATGCATCATTTGATCTTGAGTGGAGGATCAGGTGTTCTTTAGAGTTTGGATATACTGTTAATCGCAGTCTGTGTATCAGACTCGGTGGGGGGAGGACCAAGATGAACTCTATTGCATACTGTGGTGGTCATGGGCTATTTTTAGACTAGCATCCTGAAGGTTGGTGAAAAGAAACAAAACGTGGTCAATGCTTGCTAAAATTTTGCAATGGGACAGATCAAAACATATAGTGGTTGGGCTCAACTCACATATATGTATGGTGGTGCGTATCATGGTGGCGGAATTGATATTTCCGGATGATACAAAACGACAGAAGTTTCGGATATATACCAACGGAATGTCATATCATGCATGTAAGAGCTGTGTATTATAATTGGTCAGAGTAACGCAGTGTAGGTACCGAGCCCTACTCGGATTACTATAATGATAGTGAGATGGATTGAAGATAAATTAGGTCTCCAATTACAGTGCAACCCAGACCAGCCCTGGGCGAATAATGCCAAGGAATATAATAAAATAGTGTATGCTCATGCGCATCCCGAACTCAGAGCCAGCCTGCATCTTTTAGAAGATGGCGGACATGAATTGTGTCAGGCTTGATTTCCCCATTCAGCGGTGCGAAGTATTTGCGGATTTTATCATTGAAAACGACGGGATAGAAAAGGCCTTCTTTCTGCGACATGCGGATATTCGTCAGGACAGTTTTATCACTGGCCGCGATAGACGGATCTTACTTCTCTTGTCTGCCCTTTGCGGGTTGTCTGACTGGTAACTCTGCCCGAGTGCCAGTTACCACCTACTGTTCTGACCCACACGCTATCGCCGGCCTGCGGATTACAACCCGCAATTGATACACAATGATGCGATGTAATTGATGGGGATCACTTACTCGGAAGGTATATGCCCAAGACTCATCCAGGTCGGATGGTTGAGGCTCGGAGAGTGTGGCATCACTGTCACCATCGCTCCATGTCTCAAGCTCCTCCGGGGACACAGCACGGAGGGTCACTGAAAAAGATCGTGATGCACGAGGAGACCTTCTGACGCTAGGCATGGATGTAATAGGTTCGGGTATGGCTTAGAAAAAAACAGGTGTGGTATATGTAGTAGTATAAGATGTGTATTGGTAATATGTGTCGAAGTGAGGGAGGGAGGATTTGTGCTGTCAAATGAAGATGGGAACAACCCTCCGAACCCTTACTTATATAAAGAAAAGGCAGTGTGGCACATGTTATAGATGGAACCATTGTTATATCAATGCGATCAGAACAAAGTTGTTGGCTTCGCCTAAACCGGAATGTTACTGCCAAACTCTGGCACAATAACACTCAATGGCCACGACAGTCTGACAACACAAGGAGATACTTTCAAAAACCAGGCCATCGATTGTGACCGGAATATGGGCGTGGCCTCCTCATGGCCAAAGCCACTGCTTGCCACGACGGTACGATAGCCGAGGAGAGCATGGCACCCATGTGTTGGGGAAAGTTGGAAACTTGTAATGGATTCGACACTGTAATTATGTGTTATGGAAGGTTCATATAATCGTAAGCGCCTCTCAAAAGAATCATAAATCAACTTGGTTTATGGTGTCGAGTGGTCGGCTGATCGTCCTTTGAAGCAAACATCAAAGTTCAGGAGAGATTCCCGGAGAATTGCGGTTATTCCGATAATCTTTCGATTCTAACATTGCAAAATAGAAACCATCCTCTCTTACTCAAAGGCTAAGTGCTGCACTTTTCCTTTCGAGGCTCCACCGCCGATACTATGTCGAGCGCGTCAAATCTTGATGTCAGTCGTCAATTTGTCAAGTTTTTGAAGTAGAAACTAACTTCCATCTTACAGCGGGCCATTGAAATAGTCCAGCGTGCGATCGATGAAGACACAAAGCAGAATTATGCGGAGGCATGCAGACAATACCAGAACTCGTTGGATTATTTCATGCTAGCATTGAAATGTTTGTCGTGAATAAAGACCTTTTATATTCGATCGGCGTTCACCTCTGAACTAGATGAACAGAACGATAAAGCAAAGCTTTTGATTCGAACAAAGATAAACGAATACCTTAGTCGCGCAGAGTCTCTGAAGGAACACCTTAATAAAGCTGTGAAGAGTCCTATCGGCGTTACAGGTGGCGGTGGCGGCGGTGGAAAGAAGTCAGTGGGACTGACTTTACTTTGAATTTTCTTCAATACTGACGATAGCCCACCAGGAAAGATGGCGAGGAGGACGATCAAGACCCCGAAGTAAAGAAACTTCGGGCTGGGCTATCAGGAGCCGTCATAACGGAGAAACCAAACGTAAAATGGGACGATGTGGCAGGCCTGGAGGGGGCAAAAGCATCTCTCAAAGAGGCAGTTATTCTGCCAATCAAATTCCCACATCTCTTTACTGGGAAGCGGACGCCATGGAAAGGAATTCTTTTATATGGTCCACCTGGCACCGGAAAATCATACCTCGCTAAAGCTGTCGCGACCGAAGCCAAAAGCACGTTCTTTAGTGTCAGCTCTAGTGATCTTGTCAGTAAATGGCAGGGTGACTCTGAAAGGTCAGATTCACATATCCTGTGGCCGCTATATCGTACTTATTGACTACGTTAGACTAGTCAAGCAGTTGTTCGAACTTGCACGCGAATCAAAGCCAGCGATCATTTTCATTGATGAAATTGACTCTCTTGCAGGGACACGAAACGAGTCCGAGTCAGAGGGCTCGCGGCGGATAAAGACCGAATTTTTGGTCCAGATGAATGGTGTTGGGCACGACGATACGGGTGTGCTAGTCTTGGGTGCCACGAATATCCCGTGGCAGCTTGATAATGCGATCAAGCGCAGGTACGTCATTTATGTCCTTTATTTCACTGATGAAATGACAAATTGTGTAGATTCGAAAAACGGATATATATACCCCTTCCCGGACCCGAAGCACGACGGCATATGTTCCAACTTCATATCGGGGACACACCCAACCAACTTACAGCAAAAGATTTCCGGCAACTAGCGGATAAGACTGATGGCTATTCTGGTTCTGATATCTCTGTCGTTGTCCGTGATGCCCTCATGCAGCCTGTTCGAAAAGTGATATCCGCCACACATTTCAAACGTGTCCCCGATCCCACTTCGGAAAGTGAAGAACTCGTTAAATGGACGCCATGTTCACCTGGAGACGGAGCTGCTAAGGAGATGTCATGGTCCGACATTGGGTCCGATGAACTCCTCGAACCACCGTTGAAGATCGCCGATTTCCTGAAATCCCTGGCCAGTGTACGCCCTACTGTGACAGACGCAGATATTAAGAAACACGACGATTGGACGAGGGAATCTGGTGCGTTAATTTTTGTGTAAAAAATACGGAAACTCATCATGATCTTATATCTAGGTAACGACGGAGCATAACGAATATTTTGTATTTAATTGGTTTCCTTTGTATTTTTCAATGGCTGTAACAATCGCGAGTGGCTGATCACAGAGCTGGTAGATCATTCTACATTGGGACATTTAGAATTTTTGTTATTTATTTTTTTGCTTTCAAGCTTGGATTGAATGGAGTGGCGTACGGTGTATGTATGTCGTATCCAGTCTCTTTGTCTTCAGAGTTTTAATGTGAATTTTTCATAGAGTAGAATTTATTAATCTTGATTTTGACGCGGATGACATCCATATTTCCGTATGAACCCTGGCGCAGTCCTTGCTGATTTGGGTTGAAGCTGCGGCGAAATGGAGTGATGGATGTTTCATGGCTTTTATCCAACAGCGGCGTGACTCACGACGCTGCGGTCGATCTTACCATATATCCGCAGCAATATATTAGAGGTATTGTTTTCATATCCCAAGCGGAACTCTCTTCTTCTCTTACATGACTGTTCCGGACAATCTTTCTGTAGGCTTTCATTGCTTAATGGATATGTTTGAACTAAAGATTAAAATGAAACGAAATAGAAAGCTATAGAGATCGTTCAACATGCAATTGAGCATGATGAGGCTCACAAGTACGTGGCTGCCTGCCAAGAATATCTCAATGCTCTTGATTATTTTATGCTTGCCATGAAATGTAACCTTTGTAAAACGTGGATATAACCATAATAGCTCACTATTATCTAGACGAACGAAACGAACAGTCAAGGAGCCTGATTCGGACGAAAATTGATGAATACCTAGGGCGCGTCGAGACTTTGAAGGCCCATTTGAAGAAGGAAGCACAGAAAGGAGTCGTAAACCCTGGCGATGGGCCGACATCAAACGAGTGAGTCCGGAACTTCTATCTACTTCAAAAATTCGGCCCTTTAAGGTTTGTGCAGTCATTCAAGTGCCGACCAGAATTCAGAAACGACAAAACTTCGGGCGGGCCTTCTCGATGCGATTTTAACCGAGACCCCCAATATCAAATGGGACGATATTGCCGGTCTGGAAGGCGCGAAAGCATCGTTGAAAGAGGCAGTCGTTTTACCACTTAAATTTCCTCACCTCTTTACTGGAATGCGGAAACCATGGAAAGGCATTCTTTTATATGGCCCTCCAGGAACGGGAAAATCCTACCTCGCGAAAGCGGTCGCAACCGAAGCACAGAGCACCTTTTTCAGTATGAGTTCTAGTGATTTGGTGAGTAAGTGGCAAGGTGACTCGGAAAAGTGCGTATCCATCTTTATTTTCTTTTTTGGTTTTTGGTTTATTGATTGTTCTCGAAGGCTCATAAAACATCTTTTTCAACTAGCACGGGAGAGGAAACCGTCAATTATCTTCATTGATGAGGTAGATTCGTTGACTGGGAGTCGTGGTGAAGGGGAATCGGAAGCATCACGACGTATCAAAACTGAATTTCTTGTCCAGATGGACGGTGTAGGTCGTGATGACTCTGGGGTTCTCGTTATTGGTGCTACTAATATTCCATGGCACATCGATCCCTCCATCAGGAGGAGGTCAGTGTACCTGTTGTCATAATGATTTATATAACTCAAGCCTTCGGTTTCCAGATTCGAGAAACGGATTCATATACCCCTTCCTAGTCTTGCAGCTCGTCGCCGCATGTTTCAACTTCATGTCGGGTCCACTCCAAACGAACTCGCTCCTGGTGATTTTAAATTATTATCGCAAAAGACCGACGGGTAATGCCTTTAAGATATCTTTCCACAATTTTCGTGGTCTCATACAATCTATAGATACTCAGGAGCAGATATATCGGTGGTTGTTCGCGACGCTTTGATGCAGCCCATCCGTAAATTCATTTCCGCCACGCATTTCAGGCCCATCCACGAATCAAATTCAGGCGATGACTTAAAATGGATGCCCTGTTCTCCTGGGCATCCTGATGCAGTCGAAAAAGCCTGGACGGAATTGGCGGCCGATGAGATTAGAGAACCCGATTTGGTGTTTTCTGATTTCTTGAAATCACTGGAGAACGTCCGTCCCACTGTTGTCGAGGCGGACATCCAACAACACCAAGCTTGGACGACGGAGTTCGGTTCGTCTTCCCTCGTTAAACCGCGCCTTTTGATTCTGATCGGAGGTGTAGGGAACGATGGTGCTTAATAAAAGGGATCTGAATTGAAAACTTTGAATTTAAAAGAAGACATAATTCCAGACGACTAAATTTACATCGACATTGTGCATATTATGTATTGGTATTCTCAGTGGTGACAGGTAGTCCCATTTGGATTATAGAATGGTGCTCAAACTTCCGGGTTCACCTCAGTCCCACGGCTTGCCATCCATGTTTCTGGTCCCTGGGTTGAGCCAATTATCAGAAAAACAGGGCAATCATAGAAAATTTGAACATACCGTTCTATTCTTAAGCCGTTGGTTTCTTATCCTTCTCGCAAACCATTCTTGAGAAGTTGAACCGGTCTCGAAGTTTTTTCCGGGAGATTGACGAACGGCTTCAGCAATCAAAGGGCTTTCCTCAACCAGGGCACGCAAAATGACCGGATTGCTTGGTCGAGTGAAGAATACAAGAGACCATCTTTCAAGTTCAGCTTGAGCACCTGGCGGGGCCCTGTGACGTAATGAATAAAATTGAACTAGCAATGAAACTTTATACATACACTACACGATGAAGGTTGGATCGAAGGATTCCTCCACTGAATAAGGCCACCGCATCACCAATATTGCAGATGGCATGTCCAGGAATTGGCTGTATAGATGGTAAGCTTGGGCATTTTGCCAGGTTTTAAATTTCCTTACTTTCACGTATTGCCAAGTTTCCGAGCCAGGAACAAGAACTTGAAGGCCTCCCAATCTGTTATGCAGGAAAGACTAAGATTGCACATTAACACTCTTATCTGATATTTTGCTAAGATCTTACCAAAGAGCCAAAATCGGTATGACTCCCCAGGAGCTGGCCTTTCTCACCAAGACTTGGAGGAGTTCGCGTAACCCTCGCTTCACTGCCACTGTACTCTTCAACGATGTGCCTCTTTGACAATGCACCGGTCGGCAATCCAAGCTTATCGTTAAAAATGTCTAGGATAGTATTGTTGATTTCCGCAGATTTCCGAATAAAAGGGGTAATAGTCGATTCCATGCGAGCATTAACTGTGGATGGATAAGCGCGTCGGGCTTGTTTCGGCCACGCCAGCGCATCATCCTTAGCAACATTGATAAATTCGACGGAATCTTTCTTGCCGGACGCATCAACAGCGTTAGCACCTAAGGCCTTATATCTAAGAAAAATGATTTCAGTACTCCATGATGTTTGAACTGGACAAGCCGCAAACCCGAAAGAAACACCACTGTCGCCCTGTTCGAACTTCATCTTTTCTTCGAAAGGTAGAGCCATAGTTTCTGCACCCATATCAAACATTCCGTTTACTTCCTCCATTACGCCATGATTTTTTAGGCTATGAAAGGAGAATCCGTCAGTCTCACTCCTGAAACGTCACAGATTTAATCGTACGTACTACCAGAAACCAAGCTTGGTGCCAGCTTCCCAAAGGTTGTCAATTTCATTCTTGTCCCCAGCCTTAATCAGCTCATAGTCGATAACGAGGAGGGGATGAGTTGGGATATCATCAGGAAAGGGTGGAAATGTGGGAACAGGCATTGCTAGACCGTTGTGTGAATGAGAAAGATAATGAGGTAGACGTTACCCGCTCAGTGCCCACGCATGGTACTTATAGCTCAGGTGATTGTTCCACACGGCTCCTACGCCGCCGTGGTCCGAGTCAAGTTAGTAAGTCGCCGCTCATCCCAGCCGAAGTAAAACTTCTAAGTTTGAAAAATAGTTCTCACTACGTCTTGTGGTCCAGAAAGCGGGGCAAAGTTGAGCAGAACGTATATTGGACAGTTCTGTCCCATGGTTAGGTTGGAAGCTCCCGTTTTGAGAAGAGACCGTTGCCGTTGCATCCGGCGAGATCATGTGATCACAAAAGAAGTCCGTATTCCTCTTTAAAATAATAGTTTCGACTTTGGACGCTCTAGTCACCAACGGGGACGATGTGATCGTTTTAACCGAAGTTATCGGTAAATACAACTTCTGAGAAGTAGTTGTTGCGTAATTTGGGTGAGTGAACATCCGACCTGTCGCGGAGGGCCAGAGGTTTTGTGTAATGTTCTTCTCAAATCGTTTTAGTTACACATTTGGGGAAATTCACAGGACAATCTCACGAACTGAATATCTTATTCGTGCTTCGAACTCAAAGCCGATCTCCACTGGGCGTTGTCGTTCCTTGACATCGGGTCGTGAGTCCGCTGGATTCGCTTGGCTCCTCATTTTGTCAAACGATTAGAGCTTATGTCGTTGACTTTAAGATCTTATCCAGGGGAAAGCGTTCCAGTAGCTTCATTTTTGTAGGATTGTGGATGGCTATGAGAATAATTGGGAACTTAAAGGTAGAGTTGGATTGGGCGGGTTTTACTTGTGAACAATAAGTATTGGAAAGAACATCATTCGTCTGCCAGTGTCACGGTGCTTACATGCAACACGTGATCGTGTATAACGACGCGCTGTCACATACTTACCAAAATTTCTCCAACCACTTATTTATGCCATTTGGAACGTCGCTCCATTACCAAGTCTGGATGTTTATCGTACCACCCAATGTCAAGCTCTAGAAACCAATACACTATACATATAATACAGAAAAGCCTACACCGAAAAATCTTGTACAAGACGCCTTTGGAAGATTCAAGAACCTGACCAATTGACCACCTATCAAAACAACGCGTGGCACCCAAAAGGTTCAAATAAGAATAGAGACTGCCGTAAAATCTGGGTCCATAACCTCGTATTTGCCTTTCTGGTCGTCCATTTCATTGCTATGCCTCTCGAACACGATCTTGAGTTCCTGAAGTTGGTTGTAGAACTCCGTAGCAGCTTTTAATGCAGGTGCGTCGTTCTCTTCATATGCTGAGCTTGCGACAGATAAAGCGTAGTTCACTAGATTGTTCTTTTCTGCAACCCGTGAACTCAAGAGATATGGCAAGTGCGAGGCCAGGAGCCACTCAGCCATGCGACCAACGGGAAGGGCCTCCATCAGCTGCTGTTCGTCGTACCCTAGTAAAGTTTGGAGAGAAGTGGGTTGCGGTGCGCAAAGTGCTGGAGGTTTATTTATGACGAATGACTGATAGTATTGCTGCAGATAATTCACAGCTGTGTGCTGTGGAGAAGCAATGTGGATGCACATGACGACCGCATCAATAAGGGCATCAACAGTAGTGATTATGGGGAATGAATCTAAGCCGCCTCCAGATGGGCTACGCATCTCTGCACACCAGGAAGCAATGCCTGGGTCATTTGCCACCTGGTCATCTGTGGTATATTCTTCTGCGAGCATGAATGACACAAACGTCCGAAGGACATTCCACATGAGGATTATATTCTTCCCATACACATAATTGTGGAACTTCTTGTTGGTTAATATCTCCTCGACGGGGAAGCCACGCTTCTGCAGGTCATTTGGGATATACATCCCCGTCCAATCGAAGCGCTTATATGCATTTTTGGTAAATGTATACAGTTGCTCTTCGGTGAGCCCGATAATCTTGCTGATAACACCAGGGACCAGTATGTTGCGTGCTGCGGCATTCAAAGACAAAGTCTTCAGCCAATGTGGTGATAGAAGGCGAAACATTGCATGGCTTGGATCAAAGGAACGATGTATAGCAACAATGACGACTTCTTCGACGAAATGAGTGTTCACCAGGTGAACCACTACCTCATGCTGTAGGAAATCTGATACCTGCACGCACGTCTTCGCATAACGCCACGGCCAGTCGGTTGCTTCTGATGCCGTTGAATCAGACGGATTCAATCGTTTATTGAAAACGGCAATTGAATTTTCCATTGTCCCTTTATAGTCGATGACTATAGCCAACGGGTGGAGCCTGCCGTCAACATCCAATTGGAAGAGGGTGACTGTAGCGCATCCGAACCGCGTCCCATCATCAGATATCAGAGTTGCATCCGAACCTGCTTCAGCAACCTCACGGAAGTGGCTACAGTCCTGGATGTAAAGAGAATGGTCCGCACTGGCAGCATTCAAAAGCTGAATCATTGCCGCATTTTTCTGGGCGTCGGCGGCTTGTCGAAACTGCAGGATCCAAGCTGGTGACGCTGCTTCTATGGTGGTAGGGTTGGGGCCAGTGAAGTGCTGCTGGGCGAAGACGGCATCGGAGTACCAGTCCGAACGATCCCCGATATTGGGATCCCCAAAAACATTGTTTCCCTTCTCACGAAGAGCCTGGTTACGTTCCTCCAACCCAGAAATTGTGTCAGCCATCGGGTTATCATGATAGGATTTAAGTTCGTCGTTATCCATAGTGGCTATGCTGTTAAACACCGATAAGGTATCACGGAGGCGCATCTCATCGAATATAACCGCATGATCTACTATATCCGCAGGGGGGATAATATTTAGGTGTGGAGGGAAGTTATTGCTTCCAGGTTCCTGAAATTGGTAAAGCTCTCTATTCTTCTCGAGGTTAAATCCCTGTGGGATGGAAGGCTCAATATTGATTACATCGAAAAATGCACTGTATCTAGGAACCAATGATTCAGCACAGCCATCTCACTATTTGAAAAAAAAAAAAGAACTTACCGGTCCTCAATACGATTGTATATTTCGGTGATTGCAGCTCGTGTGCCACAGTATGTACCTCTTGCAGTTGTTCGTGTCGATTTACGAGTGCGCTGACGGATGCGCTGACGAATTAGCTCAGATGCGAAAACGCCTCGATCCCAAGCCCATGACTTGGATGTAAGGGCTTTCTCAATGTCAGGGGGAAGCAATAGCGATGAAGACATGTCCCAACTTCTCGGTGTAACCGTTGGAGAAGAAGATGGTTGTAGATATTGGGAATCCTTTATACCCATTTTAAACGTACGAGGAATCTTGCCATCAGTATTAATATATCTGTGCTGTTGGTTCTGTCACTCTTCGGATCTTCCAGACGTAGAACTTGCAAACTACATCAGACATAGAACTTGCAAACTACATCAGACAATACTGTCACATATAGACTAAGTGGCGCAGAGTAGAATCAACTCTTTGACGCTCACTAGAAGACGGATTTACGTTGTGGCAAAGGTTATGTGGATCGATTTATCATTTGACACGATTGACCTTGGGCATGGCATCAAAATTGAGAAACAAATTTTTAGTAATTGCGGGGTGGTTTAACATGTATAACTTCAGTTGTGGCAAGTCTTGCGCTTAAAATTCGAGAAAAACTAGTTTATAATTAATGCGATTCTCCGGCTTCGAAAAATCCATGGTGCAAACCAATTTTGCATCCCCTCCAACGCAGGCCATGTGAAACACTTACCACAGAATGAGTACAATAGAACAGGCTTAAGCTCTCTTCTAGTGGGTGTCAGGGAATTTTTGCTGGAACACTATTGCCAGTTACTGTATCCCCAACAATCCAGAAGGTCAGCAGTCAACTAATTTTGGTATCAATGAAAAATTTTCTGACAAGTTAGAACATGACCTAAGATGAAAGTAGAAGGCTAACTTAATCCAGGACGTTAAAAAGTTTTCACTCACTGATAGGGCTTTTACTGCAATGGGTTGGATAGACGCTCACGGCATGGCGGTCGCCAGGCTGTGACCTACTGCTGGGTCAGGAGCCGGTGCTCAGGTGCCCCATCACCAGCAATACCAACGCTATTTTGAGTAACATACAGCATTGGTTCTGAAAGATCGGCTAAATCGTAACAATAAGTTCCAGAAACTCAGAACCTCAAAGATCTTCCAGATAAAAGAGAACCAATATGCACCAAGCGAACAGAGTCGACAATTTCCTTTTTGACGTTAATACTATCAACGTACATCCACCGCAGAAGCCCGAGAACCTCACTCCTGCAATTCCATTGGTCGCGTCTGTTCGGTTGGTTTGGAAAATATTTCTTTTATATTTTGACTGCCATGCCAGGGTCTCGTTCCGGTCTGTACGAGCTTTGGGGTTGGATTAACGGTCAGAGGGCGAAAGATTTATTGAGCACCAGTGAGGTGTGTAATATCTAGAAGATAATGATTGGGGAGGTTCTGTGAGCGAAGAATCAAAATCATTAGGCATAGAATAGAGCTATGAACGAGGAAATACCTGTGTGTTGACTCTAAACACGAGCATTGGGTAGGTTTTGGGTTGGGTTCCACCCAAGTCCAAAAATTCTATGCCGTTGAGTTCACCTCTTGATTAGAAAAAACTCCCTTGAAACGGAATTCCCACCGAGTCCAGTCATTTCCTGTTGATAATGGGAGCAGGTCGTTTTAACTTCCAACCTGTTACAGCAATTTAAGGTATGGATAATAAGTCCTCTATCCAAAAGCCAAATAATCAAAGATCGTGAAACTAATGAATATTGGGTGACCCGAAAGACCTCGCGGAAGAACCTGCGAAATTTGTTCGAATTACGACTTTTTTTGACCAAGCGAATATAAAAACCATTTCAAACTCTACCAAATGGGACGTCGAGGGGTCGTGATTGAATAACTCAACACTTCTACAATCAAATTCACCCACTCTAATCAGAACCAGGTCCAGGGCTAAATATCCCATCTTCCAAACTCTCCTTCCATGCACTCCCCACACCCCTCATCACATCACTACGCGCTATCTTCCTCTGAACGACCACACTAGGCACAACCGAGAACGACCTTATTCTCCCACTCCTTATCAACCACGCCATCGCTCCGTCTACCGCACGCGAGTACGCAAATGGCGCATATCTCAAGTGCAGCAAAAGGCGCCGTGCACCCACGCGAGAGAGGGCGTAGGCGTGTGTACAGGAGGGATGTGCGGAGGGGTGAATGTAGATCTTGGGAGTATGTGTTTGGGGCTGAGGGGAGTGAGCGTTCAGTGCAGGAAGAGAGGTCTCGTTAGACCAACAGTGGCCTGTACATGTCCAGTTGGATTGTTGATAATACGTTTCATTATTTAGCGCTGGATATGTTATCCTGTATGAGATGTGAGTGTACTTTACCTAAATACACTATATCCCATCGCGAAGGTAAGAAAGTCCATAGATATTCCAATCGTTTTTGAATATCGCGTTCCATGTCTACATCGTCCTCAAGCACAATCGCAGCGTCGGTGTCGTTGAGCTTCGGGTCATTCGCGATGCGTTGTATTACCTTTAGGTGTGAGTGCCAGCATGCGATCCGTGCGTGGGTCAGGAGTCTGTATTCAGGCGGTTCGGACGCCGGGTCATAGGGGACAATGGTATCGTTCTGCGTAGCACAAAGCATCGGGTCCGTGGAATTAGCCAGATTAGGGTTATGAATATCCAAGAATTCGGGGTCCCAGAGGTCGAGTGGGTCGTCCACACCAGGAGGGTCCTCAGGCCAAACAAAAGAAGCCCCCGAGCCAGAATTTGTATCAAGATCAGATTTAGAGCTGGAACCAGAGGAACTAGCAACACGTATCGCCCGTACAGAATCCATAATTTTGCCTACGATTTCATTCCCGGCGTCAACACCATCGACGTACGTCCACTGGAGCCCCAGGGCCTCACGTAGAATTTCCATCTGTGCGCGTCGGTCAATGCGACTCTGGAGAGAGATCACATATATCTGAGCCGCAACACTGAGAGTCTCGTTCCTGTTTGTAAGAGATTCACCCGTGAGAGCAGTTATTTCTGCTTGGGGCCAGGGGGTGAATTGAGCAAGAGAGTTGTGGTGTGCGTTGTAGAAAGTGTGAAGGAAAATGAAGAGGGTCGAAATGCAGGTGAGGAATAAGATTGTCAGGCGGAGAGGTCGGGAGAAGGTTAGGCTTGATAACATGGTAGTTGTAGTAATTGGTCAGAGGGTGGGGTTGCGGATTTGACGTGTCCGAGTCGGATTATTCCCGCATGCCCTTGTACACTTGGCATATTCGAAGATGCACGACAGAACTTCAGGTTTTATGAATAAAAACGTTTAGTCCATCTAGTCTACTATCAAGATTATCGAAATGCTATAGAGCCACAAAAGCAAAACTGTCAAGCGGGGGATGAAATTGTTCCATTATGGTGTTCATGTCAACGTCCAAATCAAATTCACCTCCGTCCAAGGACTCACTCAAGATGAAATCCTTGCCCACCTCTCGGAAATCGCCCTCTATTTCCCAACTATCGCATAATCGCAATTCCCCAATGTTCAGAAAGCCTGCAGAGCATCATATACCTGGACCTTGACAAGAACCCTCGAAAGCTCTCGCGAATGTGTCGAATCTTCCATCGCTGTGTAGCTTTTTTCCCGCTATACATGTACAGACGAGAGATGTATGTATTGGTCAATACCAATACTTCATGAAAGCGCTAGGGTCTGGGGCATCCGAGCGGAGACACCTGAAGTTTTCTTAGGAAACAAAATAAACCACAAAACTTTCTCATCACGCTGAGAATGAGGTTCCAAGTAAACGTACCCTTGCTCAATACGTCAAGTAAGTCAGCAACAACCTTTCAACTTGCAAAACCATGACTCTTCTAAATGTCGTAAACATGTTTCTCATTCATTTCTCCTCTGACACTGTGATGGCCACACTCGCCCAATGTCTCGCGCTAATTCCCAATCTGCATGTCATCCAAATCTTTCAAGAAAATGGCGATGCTGGAATAATCTTCATTGGATCTCAATATTCCTCACCCCCGTGGGTACTAGATCTTCCCTGCTTGTCCAAACTTTCAACATGTCATATTGGGATACACACACCAATTTGTTCAACAGTCAACTACACATCCTCGGAGTGTTTATACCAAATTCTTGTCACGTCGAAACGCTACATAGTCTCGGCAAAGTCGAATATGCTCGTTTTATGGGACGTGAATATTTCAATTATAAGTCACGATATACCAGGTCATCTCCCATCCTCATCTCCAACAACCATCAATCCTCCATAGATTCCTGACAATAATCCACATTGTACTCGAATCTGGTAATTGTACCCTGTTTGTTCTCACAACAACGCAACCACTATGTCACCCCCCCGTGCCACACGCTCACTTCTAGGCAATCGTCGTGCAATTTTCTCACTTTATACCAAAGTCGTTGAATGACCCCTTACCTGAATGGACACAAACCTTCCCTGACTTAAACTATAACTTTATTCAATACACGAATATATGTTCTTCAGAAATAGCTGCCCAAAGCCGACTCGGACAAACTATTTTTAACCACGTCCCAGTCCTACCTCAACCAGCTCCCCTCTCATAGCCAATGTGTTTTCATCTTCCCTCTTCTCTGCCTCTTTCTCATTCTATCAAGATAAAACACACCGCATAGGACACTAACCTACAGATTCTGGCTTATCTTGGATCCTCTTGTCCTCAACCGCCGCTTCATATCATCAAAATTTTAAAGAATACTGATCAGGTTTCACCTATCAGGATCACCACCTGATCTTCATGGTATAGCCAAAGGCAGTCATGGGTCGAAGTAAAGTGTAGTGATCCAGGACATATCATTGATGAACTGTCTGGTAGAAGTTTTAAACACTGATTTCTCTCGAGGTCGACGAGCTGGCTACTACTACTCATTTTATTCTGGTATCCTCCTCAGCTCACTCAAACACAAAAAATGAACTATACAATCGACGATTCTTCGCCCGATCCTCGAACAGGAAATTCAATCGTCTATAATCCAGCGAGCGCTTGGAATTCCTGGGCAGTTTGTCAGAACGGACCAGGAAAATGCACGGCTACACCGGATCGGAGTGGGCTTGGAGGAGGAACATGGCACGAGAGTACTGTATGTCCTGGGTTTTTTTTCCTCACGCATACATTTTATTTGGTACCCCTCATATATGTAGTTCAATCCTTCCGATGCCTCAAGTAATAACTTCCCCAACACACCGTTGACTGCAACTATTCAATTCGAAGGTCTACCCAAGCCTCCCTCTTATTTCCACATCGAACTCAAATCCCATCGCAGGAACGGCTGTTCATGTATTTTGCGCTCTCGCCCTCAAGACATCCGGTCCGTCGGGGAACAGCGACATGTCATTCAAAATCGACGGCGAAACTGTCGGAAGTTTCGTCAAACCGGCTCCTGGTGTGCCGGGATATCAATACAATTTCCCCGTGTACTCTAATTTATCATTACCTGCTGGACAACATGAGTTACTCATCACGAATGGAAGAGTCGGTGGGGTTAAATTATTGATGATCCTCGACAGGGTAGTTTATACGTACGTCCATCCACTGAGAATGATTGCGAATAAAAACAATGACGAAAGAATATAGGGTAAAAACAGACCCGAGCCCATTACCTGAAAATACTGTCAGTAATGGCGACAACCGAACATCGCCAGGAATAATTGTCGGCGCTGTTCTAGGTTCTCTTTGTGGCGTACTTCTCCTCGTCGCTGCTTTCGTGTTCGGAAGGTGGAGGCGAGGACGTTTGCGTCCTGTGACGTCTGCCACCCCACCTCCTCCAACTTATACTTTCGATATGGAACCCGTTTGGGGAGTACCGGTGCGTGAGCCACCGCCTGGGTATATGCACAAATCAGAACATGGTTCAAGAGCTCAAGTCGGATTTTCATCGTAGATTCTGTGAAGTGACCTGCATATATAATGTTATTATATTTAAAATTTTTATTGATCAAATTAATATGCAAAGAAGCTTTATCAGATGCGTTCAAGTAGGTAGTATGAGATTGAAACTTGAGCCAATGCAGAAATTAAAATAGCACCTTTGTAGCAAAGCCACATACTATACAACAAATAATGATCCCATACCACGGAGCATCTTGTAGGGTACCATCGTCATCATTGAACCGAAAAACAATTATTATTGGCTACAGAACTTGGGGTCGGCCATCCAGTTGTGTGCGCATTTTGAGGAAACTTTCCCGGCAGCCTGATTTACAAGAAAGATAGCAAGAAAATCACCATCAGCATGTGCCTGTTCTCCTCCATGTCAAATTTATCATAAATTGTGAGAACGTAAGAGGCTGGCAGCATATGTGCTCCGCGTATTGGGTGGTAATCCCTTCAAGGTAACGTCAATTACTCGTTAGTGCATTTCATCTAGGAAGGAGGATGCTTGTAAATGCATTCGGTTGGCACAGTGTGGCGGGGACTGATTCTCGGGGCGATCTCTGGCAGGCACAAAGGGACGATACTTAGATAAGATGCTATCAAAAGGTTATTTCGTGACGATGTGTGTATCTGGAGGAGTTGGTACCGTCGTGCATCCTTGTCCTTATACCAAAACCCCCCTACTTACCAAGAAAGATTCAATCACGAAAACATTTAAATTTCTAAAATCAGAAATACCAGTACATACGTAATACCAAACGTCCCCTCATCAAAACCCAATCATTACCCCCTCCCACCCAATCCTATCCCACCCAACCCCACCCATCTCATCCCAAACCCTCGACCAATCATCGCACAGCATACACCTCACCCATTGTCGCCACGAGCTCCAAAAACCGCTCAGCAGGAACCAACATCATCCTCCCGCGATTCTCCACTCCAAACGCGTCTTTCTCGCGCGGTTCAGGCGACGCGGTGGTGAACGTATAATCTAACGAATGCAAAGATACCTATTTCACATCAAAATCATATCAGCATCACACAATCACACAATCACACATCCAGGGGGAGGGGATTAACATTAACCTTTTTGATATACTCATCCTCATGGTGGAAGGAATAAATATGATCCGCGGGGGGTTCAGGTTCGGGTTCGGAAGGCTGTCGCGAGCGTTTGGGTTTGCGCGCGGCTTGGCCGTTCGTCCGCGGTGCGGCGTTGAAGATGGCTGATTCTTCGTCCGGCGTGAGGTGGTATGTTCGGGAAATAAAGAGTAGATGCGAGAATGTGTATTGTTCGCCCTTTATAGGTTGATGGTATTCAGTTAAGAGTTACGGGTACCCAACAAGGATATAGACGCGGGAGATTTAGCGCCCTTACCTCGCTTATAGCGCGCTTGAGCTCGTCGACGAGCATGCGGTACATGTGTGGGATAACTTGTACGGGCATGTTGATGAGACGTTCGCAGAATACGAACCCGACGTGGTGTTGGGTTTGGGAGAAGAGCGCTTGGAGCGTGCTGTGGAAGGCTTGGTCCCGCGGCGCTGCTTTTTCGAGGCAGTAGTTCGCGATGGCTTTTATTGATGGGTGTTCCTGGGATCACACGCATGGTGGATTTTTGTGTTAGTGTATTATCTTTTTTGCCGGGGGAGGAAGAAAGGGGTGGGGTGGGGATGGAAAGGAAGAAGGTAGGGGCAGGCAAGACAAGAGAGAGTATGAAAAACAAGACCAAAAAATGGATACTCACATGGTGAACATGCATATTCAACACAGTAAGGAACGCATACGGGTCACTCTCCATCCCATCCGTCTTAACAGTAGTCCCAAGCCGCGGTTGAGCAAGAACGAGTTCCGCAAGGTCGTGCGGGTAGACGAGGTCCGCATCGCGTTGGAAGAGCTGTGCGATGAGCCGTTTGAGGGCTAGGTAGTCGATGGATGGGTTTGGGTCGAAGAAGTCGAAATCGACGTCGATCAGGCTCTACTGGGCGGGGGGTTGCGTGAGAAATTAGTGTGGGGATGGGAGGGGTGTGTGTGGTGGGATTGGGTTGGGGTGGGGTTGGGGTGGGTGAGAGGAAGGAGGGAGTGGGAAGAGGACGTACGACGTCGGAGGAAGAATCGTCGCTGTTGGCACCACCACCACCACCGTCGTCGTCGTTGGCTACTTGCTTTCGTTTAACCATCCGTTACAAGTTGATTGATTATAATTTGTGTGAAGGAGTTTATAATTTTTTTTTATTTTCACAAAAAAAAAAAAAATTCTTGGACGACAGTTGAAGGCTTTTTTGGGATTATTTTTTGAGTTCAACTGAGTCTGTGCACAAAGCAGATCGGATTTGTAGAAATATAATACGGATCAGACCGCCGAGCTACCATCTCTCTTATACTTACTTCCGGGGATTTCTGTAATACCCGGTCCGTCCCCGGGTTCGAGCCTGATAACATCTCTTGTGCTATATATCTCACACAACTTCGACGTGGAGAAGTGGGGATTGATAGATCTACCCCCCGCATCAGCTGTTTTTATCTAAAATCATCTATCACTGCCCCTCTGTCAATCCTCTCTCTATCACATGATTCCAACACCCAGCTGGCAGCAGTTCACTCAAGCTCGAGCTTAAGCTTATTATAATTCTCCCCAAGTAACCTGTTCAATCGTTCCTGACGCAGGAGAAGTCGGGTTCCTTCGGTAGGAACGATGAGTAAGACCTGATCCGGTGGCGTTTTTCAGGGCCGGAAGATCTCAGCGGCTTTTTCGCTTTTCCTCTTACCACCACCACCATCGCCACCTTTCCCTTCCATTCGCTTTCCCTAACTCGTTCCCCGGGCGTTCTATCGTGGGATTTGGCCGAGGCTTACTATTTTGGACTCGGGCATTGCCTTGTCCGAGCGCGCGTCCCTCTACGTCGATGGTGGTGGCACTTGGTTGACCCATATATAGTGGTCATTTTGGCTCTCGGACACTCCTCTGGACCTTCCCAGTCAACCATTGCATGCATTTCTCCACAGACATGACCATATCATGAATGTTAGCAGGAACTATAGACTCGGGGATTGTTGTACTCTTACGGCACAAGAAGCTTTTTGGGCGCCAAGAACATCTGTGATGCACTTTGGAGCACATCCTTCCATTCAGCATGTCGTGTTGCATTACCTTGGTCTTTGAACGTTGAACTTCTAGAGGAGTTGGATCCTTGTTGTCATTTGTGATGTTTGTATCACTCCTCGGTCGTTACTAATCCGTTCTCGAAGGTTTTAGCGTACCATCGATCGTCTATACTTAACGCCACTTACTTTACCCACCATGGATAACCTGCATCTGCCCGGTCTTCAAATCGTCACCCAAAAATGGAATCAAACAGTCTTTTAAGGTCCGGGGCTGCCATTTACACTACGACGACGTCACGACTATACTCCACCAGCCAACAATCAACACTGTTTTGGCCGTGCACACCATCTTATGCTGACGTTTTTTGCCGTTCCGAACCGGCAGTGGATATCTCTTCGAGATTTGGAAATGCTCCTGAATATCAATATTACTCACTCGAACTCTCAAACTTGGTACGCCATCAATATGCAACGGACCAGGAGCGTCACTACCCTACGCACCTGGATTATACAATCAAGAGTTATTTGATACCATCTGGCCCGCATGGCGATGTCTTCTATCATCCAAACGTAACAAGGGATACTTTTGAGAAACAAGCTCGGTGGCCGGTTTATACAGCGGATAACTACGTTATGCACTTTTCATGGGCGGATGGATGATACTCATATCGCTTTGGTACTATCAACCACCTGTTCTGGCGACGTTTCGTGTTACCTAAATGTGGAACCGAATTATCTCTTTACATGCATCGACCCCGGGGGGATGTGATCAACGAGGATGGCGATATGAGCAACCCTGGTGACGTTCGCCACAAGGGCCTGGTATTGGCTGCCAGTTGTTGTGTGCTACTCTGTATTTTTTCTTGTTGGACTCAAATGTTGCATGCCTTCGAGAAGGGCTTATGTCCACACGAACGAAGGTTCCGAGTAGGTTCATGACACATCGCGAGCCACGCTGCACGAATGGTTATTCATACCAAATTCAATGTCTTATCGCCCGCACGTTCTTCATACGAAACACGACACACTGCACGAGGCGACCTCCCCAGTCATCTGACGACCACACGCGCTATCTATCATGATACGGCCATGAGGAGGACGATCCCTGGGGTATTTCGAGTCCAACCGAGTCACCAGATTGCGCATATAGTTTTGAAGGAGAGGCGGTGAGAGTTTTACCTTTTGGTTTCCGAAGAAGATCAACAGTAGTGCATAATGTACATAGAGCCGGATATCCGGAATATTCCGATCGTCATGTAGCGAGTACATTGGATACATATCCGTAGGGTCAAGTGGACAGAATGATATTGGGCAGATTTAAGCGAATGATGGCGGAGATCCAAAAATAATAAAAAATCGGTGGATATTATGTTGGTGCCATCCGTGGGTACAGATTGTAGTCAGCCAGTATTTTGATGGTAAGTAAGGGTCATCCCGATATGGTAGTCAGCGGCTTTTGAAGAAGTAGGACAATAAATTGACAAGCGCACAAAGTACATAAAATCTAATCATCAATCAAGTTGAATAAATAAGATTCTGGTGTGCGGGTTCAGTTGGTAATCAGGGATGAGTAGGAATGCTGACTTAAAATGGTAGTGAGTGGGGAGGCTAGAGGATGGTAGTCTGACGATGTGTGAACCAAAGAAGATGGGGAGCGAGCCCACTCAAACGAACGATGACGAACAGAGGAAAGTGTCGTCGTCAACGTCGAACGAGATGGTCCGTGATAGCAAAGTGGGAGCTGTCCCGAAGAGCGTCCAAACATAAACATACAAAGGTAGATTGACGGACACTCAACCCTAGATACGACTTCCTAAAATGGATTTATCCTTTGACGTTGGCTGAAAATCAATCTACGGGAGGGTCCTGACCCTCCCGTAAATATAAAATCTACGGAGAGGATTGAAAAGCTCAAACCTAGGAACATTAACTTAGCGCTGTCATCGGCATCCCGGCATCACTCGCTTATCGGACCTTGAAAGATATCCAAATATCATTTTATCCATTGGACCCTACGGATATGCATCCATTTTTAATTTTTTTACCCAATGTAACAAGATCCGAGAGACGGGGTTGATTAATGAGCCCCCTTTCACAACAAGATCCGTCTACGTCACAACTTATTTTTATATTTATACTCTTTCTCTTTTACTGACTTCCAATTTCTTTTCTTTTCTTTTTGAATTTTTTGATGTACAAGGCTTCTAGTCGTTTATTGAATAGAAACGCTCAACAACTAAATAGACTTTTATGGATACACCGTCACTCTAGCAGTACAACTGGACCACCTCCTCGTCCTCGTCCTCGTCCATACCCCCGCCCTAACCCTCGTAGAATCAACCGCCCAGCTCTCCTCGCATCCAGCGCACTCCTCCTCGCACTCGGTCTCTCACCATGGTACATGACCCAAATCCACGCCGACACTACCCACTCCGATGAAGCAGAAGCAGACTCAGACGACGTCGGAGCATCCTTAGGCGCACTCCTCCGCTCTTACGCCGTATACACAATGTGCTCCTTCCCCACCCTCGTCGATTATTCCCCAAAGCTACTAGAGCTGGGCAGTTTACCTGGGTTGAAGTGGTTCACGGAGGCTTTGGTCCGGGTTACGTTCTTCGATCAGGTAAGGATTGTTAACTTTTTATCTTACTCTTGTTATTTATATATTGCATTGTCGTTAGTTCGTAGGAGGTGATACGGCACAGAAAACAGTCCCGCTTCTACATACACTCCGCGCATCCAACAAAGGCGCCTTATTCGCCTACTCTGTCGAAGTCGACGAAGCAGAAGCTACCTCCTCTTCATCCGTATCCTCACATAAGCACCAATCCCCACACAAACGCATCGTCGACGAGATGGTCCGCTGCATCGACGTTGCGGCAGATTTCGAAGACGGTCTTTCCCAGGATACACAGAAAGGCACCGGCAAGGGACGTCGTACCTGGGTCGCCGTGAAAATCACCGCCCTCCTCCCCGACGCACACGCTCTCATCCGTCTCTCCTCTCACCTACTCTCCACCCGCCCCGCCCCACCCAAACCTATCCCCTTCCCTGGAATCCCACACGCTTCTGATCTCGATGTGTTGCAATCGGGCCCTGTGGGTGATTTGAGTAGGGAGGATGTGGAGGCTGTTAGGGAGTTGTATGCTGATTTGGTTAGGATTTGTACTAGGGCCGAGCAGAGGGGGGTTAGGATTATCATCGATGCCGAGTATAGGTGAGTGCCTTGTCTTGAAAAAATGCTTGTGCGGTGATTGATTCGGATGTGCGTAGTTGGTACCAACCCGCTCTCGATGCGTTGACTCTCGCTCTCATGCGTCGATTCAACAATCTCGATAAAGACCATTCGGATACATCTAAAGTCCAGCCATTGGTGTATGGGACGTACCAAGCATACCTCCAAAGGTAACTTCCAACTCCAACTAATTGAATCGAAACCCAACTAACAAAAAAAACCCGACAGAACCCCAGCACACCTCGCCCACTCCCTCGCAGACGCCAAAACACACAACTACGCTCTAGGAGTCAAGCTCGTTCGCGGGGCGTACCACCCACACGAAATCGCCGCTCATGCTCATGCCCACGCCGGAGCCCGTTCTGATTCACACGGGGATTCGCATGGGCACGGGGGCCTGGACGGAGGGCATAAGAAGGAGAAGAAGGAAGAGAAATACTCCCAATCGATATCACCGGACTCGCATCCCCCCGTTTGGGAGACTAAAGCAGAGACGGATAGGTGTTATGATGCGTGTGCTAAAGTGCTAGTCAAAGCCATCGAGGAGGACTTGTCCACACCCGCGCGAACGCAAACGCAAACGCAAACGCCGAAGGTGGGAGTGTTGTTCGGGACGCATAATTGGACGAGTTGTGCGTTGGTGCTTGATGAGCTTGTTTCTGCTGGTTTGGCGAGGAGAGAGGGTGGGGTTGGGGAGGGAGGGGAAGGGAAGGGGAAAGGGAAGGGGGTGGTGGTGTTGGGAGATGAAGTGACGGAACGCGTGACGTTGGGACAGTTGTATGGCATGAGTGATGAGTTGACGGATTTTTTGGTTAGGAGGACGAGGTCGAGCGCTCCGTTGATTATCAAGTGAGTTTCCCCCCTTTTCCCTTTCTCCCCCACTCCCCCTCCTGGAACGTGTACTGATGATTGTCCTTGGTAGGTACGTACCATACGGTGCGCTCTCGGAAGTGATGCCGTACCTCTCAAGACGGGCGATTGAGAACAAGTCGGTGTTGGGAGATGGGGGTGCGGCGGTGGAGAGGAAGAGAGCGGGGGCGGAGATTAGGAAGAGGTTGTTTGGGTGGTGGGGGGTTGGTGGGGGTGGGAAGTAAGGTCTAAGGCCCCAGGGGGGGGATGTGTTGGGTGTTTTTTTGGTTTGGGGTTTGGAGTTTGGGTGTTCGGCTTTGCTTTGCTTTGCCTAGATTGGTTCGGTAGATTCGTTTTCGTGCGGTTCAGATGAAGGTATTTTGTGTATGGTATGCGTATTTTATGGAATGCATCGTAATACTTGCTCTTTCTTTTGTAGTTTTTGGTTTTCAGGCTCAACGTCCGAACTCGGATCTGCCGTGTTTGCAACGGCCCACACATACCAGTCATCGATTTCATTTCATGGTGCAGACGCAGAACGTGATAGTGATATGATAGAGCTTTCCCCTGCCAGAAATCTAGGAATAAATTCGATGAATTGCCTTGCTGAAGTGTCAAGTGGCTTCATTTTTGGGTTTGAAGAACCTTTCTATGTATATCTCATATCGCAAATAACACCAAATCGTGGCTATCGGGGCAACCTCTTGTCCTTTCAAGTGTTCAAGTTCAGGAATCAACGTCAATCCTCTTGAAAAGCCGGTCCAGCTAGAACAAAAAATCTAAACATGCCAAACTCTGAAGAAATGGGGCAAAACGGAAATTTTAATCATGTTAGCATGTGGGTCAGTGGCACGGAAAGGAGCGCTCATGTGGGGCTTCCTACCTGATTGTACATGGGTGATTGTGACCTACACCTATGAATGTATATCGCAATCGGCCAACGATTTGAGCCGAGCTGGCCTCAAAGAACTTTTCAAAATCCCATATGGGCCATGGCTATGGAACCATGGAACCCGAGGCCTAATCGATAATCCTTCAAAAACTTTTATCGATTGCTAGGATCAGACCGAGATCGGGGCATTGAAAAGCCCTTTATAAACAATTTTGGAGGGGGGGGGAGAGATCAACGCCTGGCATCCCACAGCACACCCCCTAATTTTAGTATGCCATCATCTCTATTGATAGTTAGTATACTTTTCATACTATTCTCGTTCATCCGATCATCGATATCCGCCACTTCGGCCAACCTCGTCACTCGAAAGGTCCCCTCATCACCCACGTTAACATTCAAACCCCCAACCACCCAAATCATCGCATGTAACTCAACGACATTCTCCTGGGACTATTCTGGCCCTGATCTGCGCATGAATCTCTATATCACCAATCAAGGCGTCACACAGTTTGAACCCCCTTCCTTGACATCATCGTTATCTTTATCATCAACACCATCTCCCACCGCGAGTAGCCCCATGGGCGCGGTGATTCTCTTTTTTACGCTCTCCCCATGGGAAGGCTTGCATCCTATCCGCGACACCAATTACACTTGGCAAAGCGTTCCGTTCCCGCGTGGCTGGTACATGCTTGAAGCTGAATTTAGGGAGGCGAATTATACGAGTAAGGGTGCTCCGTTCTTCGTGGAGGAAGTAGGCAATACGACGTGTGTGCCTGAGGAGTTTCGGCGTCCTAAATCGGGTACCGAGAGCGTCCTGCGTCCGTCTCGTGTTTATTTAGATTGGGTCGGGGTGTTTGTTGGTTTCTTTGGGATGATGTATTTGATGGTTTAATCTGCTGGACAAATCCAACGTTCTTGTATGTTGATCTAATTCGAGGTGGGCTTTGTAAATCGTAATAAAAGTTCTTTTTCCACAATTAAGCTCAAAGAAGTTATTGCGAACAAATCACGTCCGATTAACTAATAAACGTCCATCAATGCGGCCACGAATGACTATTATACTGATTATTAACACTTTAATTGGGGACTTTTTCTGATTTTGATTTGGTTTTTATGTAGATGATTTCTCCGTTTTTCGTACTTACATTCGGGTTTTAGTTTCGTTGGTAGTCGATCAAAACCTAAACGG
This sequence comes from Collybia sordida, assembly GCA_037014335.1. Classification (NCBI taxonomy): domain Eukaryota; kingdom Fungi; phylum Basidiomycota; class Agaricomycetes; order Agaricales; family Clitocybaceae; genus Collybia; species Collybia sordida. Next base: position 1,034,251 of record JAYKXK010000002.1, read on the forward strand.
GTTCAAATGAACGCCCATTCATCGCATTGGACTATTGTATCATACTGCATTGTATCTCACCGGGGACGGGACGAGGACGAAAGAAGGAAGGTAAATCAGGTTATGTCTGTCTGTCTGTCTGTAGTAATTATACAACAATTGGACCCATTAAGCTCAAAAAAAGTATCCACACCCACCTCTCAATGCCCCGCAACAAGATCCTTGAACTCGACCCCCCATGTCGCGCTCTTCCTCACCTCTTCCACAAACGCATCAAACCGCACCGACACCCCTGCCCCCACTCGACTCAGCGCCGCAACCGCCCTCAGCGCACTCCGCTGCAGCTCCGCCGCCCGCTCTAGGTCCTGCTTCACAGTATCCTTAGTCACCGTTGCGCCCTTCATCGTCTTCTCGAGTAATGGCGTCGCGTCGTCGAGCCGCTGCGCGACCGCGCGTGGGGCAAGCTGAGCAAGCCGGAAGAGCATCATGTGCGAAATGACTTTGATCTCGTCTGAGTCGTCGGAGAGACCTGGCAGCACTCGGCTGAGGAATTCGTGCAGGTCGAGTTTGTTTAAGCATGTGTCGAGCTAGAGGGGTAGTGTGCGTGAGGGTTCCATACGAAAAAAAAGAGATTGAAAGAGGAATGAAAAGGGAAACCTACGAGGGTATACATCGTCTCGTATGCTGTCTTGCGCGCCTCGAGACCGTCGTCGACTTTATGCGTCCACGGGCCCATCTGTACCGTGCGCACTAATTCGGGGTTCACTACCGTCTCCTTATACAAGCTCGGCATCAGTGCGGGTAGGTGCTCCCGGATCAAGTGCGGTTTCGTCCGTGCCGCAGAGTTGAGGGAGGAGAGCGCGAGCCGACGCACGGTCTGGGGGAAAATTTTATGAGTTATAAAATATTGGTTAAGGTTGAGGTTATTTACGAACCAGGTCTTGGTCGAGCATGAGGGAAAGGAAGTCAACGAGAAGCGGGGCGAGGAGCTCGTCGTAGGATTGACTGGTATCGGCAAACGTGTATCGAATTGCGGATACGACTGTCGCGCGAGTCGCTGCGTTGGGTTCTCGGATGCGCGCCTATGTATTGATTAATTCAACGCCATCGTTACATATAGTGGAAGGCTTACATGGAGCTGTGGAAGGTATTTGGAAGGGTGAGTAGTTGCTAGCTTCCCGAGACAGGCCGCTGCAACGTTCCTCGTCGTTTCTTCTGAGCTTTCAGAATTCTCGAAGAGAGGTACCCAGAGCATGTCTGCAACGCCTTCTAGCTGCCCTTGAGAGCAGTGGGATACAACCTATAGGAACGTGAGTGCGCTCAACAAAGCAATACAGAAATTTGAGTTTGCCTCTTTCAAAGCGTGTAATGAGAGCAAACGTTTCTTGGGGTCGCTCTCGGCAATCTTGACGATTGCAGGCAAGAATTGTTGTAGGTTCCCGATCGCGATATTTCCTGCCCACACATGAGTGTTGAGGTTGTTAGAAGGGAGGTGGACGAAATCATTACTTACCAGCAGCGAATGCTGCAGCCGCTCGCATCTCCTCTTGTTCGGCGGCGAAGTGCTCAATCGTGTTAGAAAATACGTCGCCTTGCAGAGACATGTCACTGAATCAAACCGAATATATCAGCTCGCATAGTACCGCGTGGTACAAATTCCTTGACGAACATGAATCGTCCAAGCTCCCCGATGATAAGAAGGCTTAGAACTACCAAAGATGGCGTCGCCTTTGACGATTTCTGGCCATGCAACGTTAGAAACATATTAACCGATAAGGAGCAACTATCATATACCTTGAGGTTTTTGCTATACTCGGCGATTATTCCAGCAGCGATATTATGCTGGCTTCTCACAACTTGCGCAACGCATTTCGCGACGTTTGCGGGGCTTGCTTCTGCCTTTGGTGCCTTCTCCACAGAGATCACGAGATTAGGGACGAGGTGCATCGATATCTGATCGTCGGCCCGGACCAGTGCTGAGAAGAAGAGTAACAGAGAATCCAGAGCTGAAGCGGAAACCAACGGAGAATGGGCGATGACATATATATCCGACAGCAGCTCACGCTCAACTTCTGGGAAGGTAATTTGAGGCGCGAGCTCGAGCAGCAGCGCTACGACGATAAGTGTCTGCGAAAGTAAAGTAATATCGGAGGTGGTCAGGTAGAGTTTGACCTGTGAGATTAGAGCTGGCACAAGAGCGGGAGGGATGCCCGATGCATAGCTGGGTCGAAGAGAGGTGAACGATTGGTAAACTCAAACATTGAATGGAATCACCTCCTGAGCAAAACATCCAATGCCGCGAATATTTCTGGTTTCCCAGCTCTTCCGCTCTTCTTCAAAAGACCCATTGCCCAATCTACGCATTGATTGACCCAAACATCTCCAACTGATACTTCCCTGGCGACCTTGGTAACTACTTTGACAGCACCGCTCGTATTTCCTGAGGTCCTACAAATGAACTCCCACTCCTTCCCGCCCTTCGTCCTCGCGATATCCGTAGCACATACCCATAAATCGGCAATACAATCCTCGGCACAGCTCCTCACCTCTGCATCGGTGTCATGGCTACCCAACCGGAAGATGGCCTTCTCATAGAGCGGGTCAACCCATTCGGCACCTTTCACGGGTTTAAGTGAATTCAGAAGAGCAGAGAAAACGCGGAATGATTCTGACGCGACGCGAGGATGTCGCTCTCCAACTGATTTGAGGAGGACGGGAGTAATCGCTGACAAATAGTTCGAGAAGCTTGGAGGCGAATGAGTCGCAAAGAAAAGCGCGAGGAACGAGAGACACGTGAGGTGAAGAGTGGAAGTTGAAGTTGTGGGAGATTGAGACAAAATGGACTTCGATGTGGAAATTATCGAAGCAACCTGTGTCGACAAGGATCCTGGTAATACACCTAGTAAGGCGTATAATAAACTAAACCCAGCTTGAAGTGTAGGTGGAGGTGTTTTTGTGGATTTGAGCTGATTCAGGAGCGCTTTTGATAGAGCAGGAACTTGGGCCTTGAGGAGCGCATATGGGCCTTCATCATTTTCCATAGATTCTTCGGTTCCCCGCTTTCTCTTTCCACGTAACGCCAGATCCTCTTTGTTTTGGGGTAAACCACCATACACGGCAGTTTGATTCAAAAGAATCGCATATGTCGCCCATACCTCCAGTCGTACCGTTCCTTCGCGATCACCAAAGCGAGAAATGAGAACAGGAGAAACGTCTTTGTATATAGAACCGAGAAGCTCGGGACGCGTGCTGATGACTCCAGCCAAAAGTTTTGTTGCGGAGCGACGAATTTTGTATGACGTGTCTTCGTCGTCGGAATATCTATTAGAATTCGGCATTAATATCTTCCATATACCCAAAAGAAACCCGTTCTTACTCATCCAATTCTGCATCTGCATCTTCTTCGTCATCATCATCATCAGGGTCTGCCATTTCTTCGTCCTCGTCCTCCCCAGCATAATTCTTGCGAAGTATAAGTCACGCCAAAGTTCAAAATATGAGACTCACCGGATCATATTTAATGTACTGATTTGCAACCTGGACAATCGCGTCAAGATATTGTGTGATCTCTGTTGGGCATCGTAGCAATAACGCCTCGAGTGCCTATTAACTCATCTGAGTGCTATGCATCGAGATTCACGATGAGGTCCAACACATGTACCTGAAGACAACCTTCACGAAGCTCTTCATCCTCCCTATGCACAGCCTTCAATATTCCCGGGACGACTTGGTTAAGAACTGGAGCAATTTGTACAGGAGAATGCCGAGCCACTGCGGATACCAAGTAAACCGTCGTCCTCTGTTTCTCAAGGTTCGCGGACGAATCGAGGAAAGGGAAAACATTTGAGTTCAATAAATCTGTGAAAAGTTCCGGTTCTGATATAGGGATAAATTGTGATAAAGTGATAATAGCGCGCTTTCGAACCACGGGACGAGGATGAGACAAAAGTGGGGCGAGAACCGTCAAGGGTTGCGGATCAAAATTAGACCCTGACAGATGAAGCGGGAAGCGGCTGATTAGAATCGATAGAATAGAAAGAGTCTCCACAAGTGCTTCGGGTGGAGTGTCCGACTAAAGAACATAAAGATTAATGTATTCGGTTTGAGACTGGGAGGATTCCTACACTTTGTATTTGACCAAGGAGCTTGGGAGTCAATTTAGCACAGGCAGTGGCTGCAATCTTTCCATCTGGCGGAAGTTCTGCTGTGATTGTCTTCAAAGCTGGGTGGCATTAATTTAGAGAATGAATTAACAGCTTGAGAATAATGTGCGCACCAAGACCCGATATATCGCGAAGTTCTTCGTCTTTGCCACCAGAAAAATCGATTAGTTTATCAACAACGGTCTCCATCTGCGATTGCCGAATAATCTTGATCAACTGTCCCAAACTATACAGACACGGTATGAGCAGTCAGGAAGCCACAAAAGATGAAATCCCAGGCGCACCATTTCACAGCTTGATTTTTCACTTCAGATATTTTGTCCTCCACCAAGGCAAGCACTTGATTCAAAACCTTGTTCTCAATAACCTCATCTCCAAGAAAACATGTTGGATCTTGTTTGATCTCAGTCATCAGGTCATTCAAACCCATAAACCTACCAGCCAAGAACATATATCTGAATAAACATTATAGGTAATGCACGAGAACTATGCGCACCGAAAGTCCTGGTCCGGTGATAACATCTTGAGTGGCCGTAGTATCAGCATCTAATGACTATCGAGCTTGGTGGTTGATCATATCACCTTTTCGATGAGACTATTCATGAGATATCCCTTCGTCATCTTTATTTTCGATTTTGGAACGGTATCAAGGGACTGGATGGAGTATACGGTTCAGGCGCGGATTATAATTTGGAGCCTTGATCTTTGGACGATCACGTGGTGTGGCGTCAAGTTGCATTCGCCTGTTGCCAAATTCCGACCAATAAATCCGACCGCCATGTTGTTGAGCTTAACCCTCCCCCGGTCTCTCTAGCTAACAAATTTTTATGAGCCCTCAAATATGTCTTTTATTTCTTCGTTCTCATTTGCATTCTCTGCAATGCCCAGCCCAAGTCCGAATTTCTACCGGTGCCGGCCCCGGCGGAGCCCATACAAACAGGAAGAGCTTTGGTGTCGCAGCCTAGGTCTACGTGATCTCTCTCCTAACACCGAACGGACCGATTCATGCAGATGGAAATACTACGTGAGACACTGGGCTATAGTGGATGCACGTCGATGGTGTCGATGCGGAAAATAAAATCGTGAGCAAGATTATGGACTCTGTACGCGTCGCTTCTTCCTCTGGCTCTTCCAGTTCTAGATCTGGATCTGGACCTAGTATAATCTTTAGCTCTGTTTATACGGCGCAGAACGACACCGTTGTCCCCTATGACATTCCTTTCCCACTGAGTGTGACAGCTGCAACATCCCACTGTCTTTCTAAGCCGAAAGAATGGAGCCACTGCCGGCGATCGACCTACTTGACAAAGAGAACGAGGCAATACAAGACAATAGACTCCGTCCGGGCTACCTGTACCGCCAACTCACCTAATTTTTTTTTTTTGGTCTGGCCCGGCCCATATGAATGATTCAACTTCGGATCCGGATTTCTGACGTCTTTGTCGTGCGCATCTCAGATCACCATACTACACGAGGCAGTTCGAAGTCGGTAGAGGAAGGAATTGGAAGATAGGATGCTCGGGGTAATGATTTGAACACTTGAATTGTTGGAATGGTTCTTACTATGTGTTTCGGGGGATGTTAATATCAGACCATTCGAAATTACAAAGTAAGAATTTTTTTTTTCTATTCTTCCTTATCTATCCTAAATCGGTTCGCGTTTTGTTGTCGATATTTTTTTGTGTGTACCTATGTATACGTACGTACGTATGTTGGTACCGGACGCCGAACCTCAAGCGAGGAAAGTTTGCTCTACTCCCTCATATGCTACCAAAGTCGGTGCCCATCGATAACGTTGCCATACGTATTTGATTCAATCCGTCAGAAACCACCCACACAATTGCATTTTCACTCACGAAACCAGGTTCTTGATGTCATCCAAAACCAGCTCAAATTATATTTTACTCTCTGAGTAGTGAGCGGAGCGAATAAGCCCAAGCTGATCTACCAGTTAGCCGAAACAGGAACCAAAACAGCCGTTGTCACCGAGATCAAAGATCGACATTGCCGTTCCTAGGTTTTGCCCCAAATACAGACATAGGACTGGATACGTGATTTTCAGACTCTTCTTCGGAGTGTAATACTGTGTTCGCGGGAACAAACCCATATGGATGAAGTTGGCCTACAATGGCGAGTTCCACCAAAGCATGTTTCTCGAGGCGCATGGTTGATGAGGACATGTGCAAACAGGTTGAACCGAAACCCTTGTTGAGAATAATGTGGGGTAATCTCAGGTAAGGCTAATATTTTGTGATGGATCCGAATTTCTTTTTTGCTTTTTTCAGTTAATTTATGTGACACTCTGGCGGAGTTTTGGAGATTCTTGGAGGATTTAATCGCCTACAAGAGTAGTTTGACGGATTCAAATTTGCTACCACCTCGAGTCCAAATGGATCATCTGAATATTGAGCGGAACCTTTCTGTCCCCCGTGAAGTACCCGCCGCTGTTGGGCCTACTCAGTCTCCTCGAGACCAAGCTAGATTGTCATACAAAAGAGCTAGGAGCATGGCTCGGACTTTTGGTACGTTTGCGCTCCTGCAGTTTTTCAAAGCTTTTTATTTATCCTGTTACTCAGGTTTGACTCGATTGGATATTGAGCAGCTCACGCAAAAATATTGGAAGCTCCACACCGACCCCTTGGTGTTGGCGGATGGCGCCGCTGTTACTCTATTGACAATTCAGCTCAACCTCGTAGCGGGGACCATTGCGAACTACGCGCGCGATAGACCGGACTTGGACCTCCTCTTGGACGAGCTCATACATTTCGATATCAGGTCAATACCTCTATTATAACGAAAACCATAACCACTGAGGCATAATTTGTTGCTAGTGGCCAATTTTTATTGACGGAGGTTGATCATGGGCTCGACGCTATTAACCTTGAGACGACAGCAACCCTCCTCCCCAACGGTGGGTTCTCTCTTTCCACACCGCATCCAGGGGCTGCAAAGTGCGTATGCATTTTGAACTTTTGGTGGTTTTATTTTGATTGTTGTTCCAATAGGTGTATGCCTCCAACGATCCCTTGTGGTTTACCGACCGTTGGTGTCGTTTTTGCACGATTGATGGCAGATGGCCACAATAGAGGCGTATTCCCATTCGTCGTGCACCTAAATGATGGGATGAAGATGTGTCCCGGGGTCACTTCACGGTTAACATACAAACTGTCTAATTTTCAATGTCATTCTAACTTGCAATTAGATTATTGCCCTACCGCGGTGGCTCGGGCCCCATCAATCACTCCCTCACCTCCTTTACCAATGTTTACCTCCCTCCGACCGCTCTTCTTCGACCCTTGACTCGAAATGTAGACGAAGAATCTAGTGCTACCCGTCGGCTAGATTTCCTTGCCTCCATCTGGCGTGTCGCCGTGGGCTCACTCTCGCTCGCAGGGTTCTCGATCCCCACCCTACAGATATCGGCCTACATCGCCGCACGATATAGCCAGCGGCGGACCGTTGCAATTCCCAGTGGGCGCGCTCCACTCATCACGTTCACTACATCACATAGCCCTATACTCACAGCACTCGCGCAGTCTTTCGTCCTAAACGCATTCTTTGAGTCCGCGACACGAATTTTTGGTGATGAGAATGTAGACTCGCGGGTGAGGCATGGGGTTGCTGCAGCGATGAAAGTAATAGCGATCCGCCACGTACGAGAGGGGAACTTTGAACTGTCAGAGCGTTGCGGTGGACAAGGACTCTTTGGACACAATCAAATTACCACTTTGGCCGTGAGTATTTGGTTAGATTAGAGCCAGCGTCGATGCTAAATTTCTTGATAGGCAGATCAACGGGGAGTGGCTATTGCAGAAGGAGACCTCTTGGGGCTCTCAATCCGTGAGTTGCACTTCTTCTCTAATGAAGTTGCTTATCTGATTTATTTTTTCTTCATTAGGTCTTTGCTCGGAGCTCTTGCTAGGGCGTTATGAGCTACCCGCGTCCACGCACCCCTCTAGTCCTCTCGCACAACACGAGGCTTCCCTTATAGAGTCTAACCGCGCCACTATATTTTCGATGTCACATCATCGCGCGTCCGAATTTAATGACCGAATCCTACCCCATTGCCAGTCAGTCATTGAGGCTATTGGGATGCGCATGGCATATGATGCCGCGCTGGATGCCGGGCTCGATACACGAATCACGGATATCTACCTCGCCACTGCTATCGGAAGTGATCCTGCGTGGTACAGCGAACATATAGGGCTAAACAAGGAGCACCAATTTGAGATGCGGAGGGTGGCATTCCAAGCGGCGTTACCATTACTGGATGCGTGGCTAGAGGCTACGAATGTCAAGGAACATGTGACAGCACCGATCGTTTCTGCTGAGCGGTGGAACCGTTTTGTTGATGGATTAGAGGTGTTCGAAGGGGATAGGGTAGGGAAGGGGCTTCTTCATTCTATGGATTCACAAATTCTTAGTCGTCTGTAACTCGTAGAGACATTTCATGCACCTTATTATTTTACATAGACTAGTAGTAATCCTTATCGTAATGTTATCGCCATGTCAGCTTATGTTCAGGGTTTATCGTACCCTTACTTTAGAGTCCTATGATTATTGTGTGACAAGTCTTTCATTCTTGCGAAACGGCAAGTCGTTGACAAATGTACGACGTACTTCAATCCTAGTAGATGTAGCACCATAATTAAGGATGATCACGCAATCACTTGACTTCCGTTAATGGTGCTTATGTACAAGAGGTTATGTGGGTCGGCCGTGCAAGCTTTTGACTAAATGTCATGTATTAGTTGTATCATATCACCGATAAGATTCAATACCATTCGTGGTTGTAAGGAAATTTACGTCTAGTGATCAAGCTCTTGGAAATTCCGTAAGGTAATGAAGACTTACTTGGAGCACTGTATCATATCGTTGTCGTTGGTCACCTCGCAGAACTTGCGTTGGGTCAAGGTAGACACCTGAATGTTGGTGCAACCTCATCTATTCAACGACCACAAAGATGCTTCTGTAAGTGGAATTTAGTGTCACTGTGAGCGCGTCAGATTGTCAGTGTATACTTCAAGTATTTGGGATAGTGACAAACCCAACTTAACCGGTAACCACGTGCACGCGTTACAACTTACACATTGTACTTACTTAGCTCCACTATCAATCTGTCAGTTAACTCCATGGATTTAACCTTTACATCATGAATTCCGGACGTCAGTCCGCGTCATTAAACTAGGTTAACTGTGGACCGTGATTGAACGGCTTCGAATTTTCATCAACTCGACATCGCTGGCAACGTCTTTTCGACGCAAACCCCGGGAATGTCAGACTACACGGAGACAATACGTGCTGGCGGAGGGAGCGGTGTTTTCTCCTGGGTCGTTCCTGCACTCAAGAGTCGACGCACTTGGAAAACATGGGCTCGGTGCTGTGCGGCACTCATCGCAACTATGATTTTAATGGTGAATCACAAGACGTTAGGTTCGTTGGGTCAGGCTGGCTTTTTTGGAGCGTAAGTCCAGGTATGTTCTGAGGGAAGAAACCACACTGATAAAGAGATTCGTGGTTTAGAATCGTAGCCGTAATGTTACCGCCATCCCTTGCATTGGCTTTATTCATATTTGCTGCGATCACTCTACTGCTTGGTGGGTCAATGATATTCTTGAATCTTGGAGGTCTAATGCTATTAACAGGTATGCTCGTCGGCTGGGCATGGGGCGCTGCTGCAATGGCTTCTGGCCTTGCCGCCCGAAGTCAAGTTCTTCTAGCCGAACAACAACAACGAGCTCAAGCATCGTACGTATTTCTTGTCTCACCTAGAGTTTTACGTCAACTTTTTTTTGCCGCTTAGACTGGTTCAAGGTATTCCGCCAGCACTTCAGTTTCAGAAATTTATTTTCCAAGGAATGTTTCTTGATCCAAGGTTCGAGGCTTGTTTATTTTGGTGCACCTCCGAGTTTTTAACTAAAATCCAGGTCGACAACTGTTTACGGAGTTTTTTTCTTTGTTGGAACTTTTGCTCTTGGCACTTTACGAGCGTTCATCCCCAAAATGGCTCTGCTAAGTATATTTGGGAGTATTGTTTTGGATATCGTATGTAAAAATTATTCCTCCTTTGATTGATGCTCATTATTTTTTGTTTGTAGATGTGCTCATATGGTCCGCGTATGTATTTTTATCAAAGATTACATGTATATATATTGATTGTACTTGCTAGTATTCCCAACTGCTCAGTATACCCTTCCGAAACTGTTCATCATTCCAACCGCGTATTACGTCGCTATTGCCATAGCATCATTGATTTTGATTTTCCCTGAAAGTTTAAATCGTATCTGGTTGTAAGTGTTTTGAAGCGTATTATGGCGTAGAGTTTCTCAATCCCTGACAGAACTACGCTCGTTAATGATTTTCTTGATGTGTGTCCTTCATTTCTTTTTGCTGATGTTATGCTTACGATGGCATAGCCTATTTCTAATATGCTCGAGGTTCAATCTCAAGCACTTCGCTCTCGTCACTCAGATCATGAATTATGGACGGAGAAGACAGTCCATGCATACAATTGGAGACAGGCTCTCATAGCAGGAACCCAAGGGTTACTCGGCCAAGTCGGTATGATTGACCTTGAATTCTCTATAGGAAGGCTAGGATCTGGAGACCTTAAGAGGATCAGTACCGAACTCAAGTCGGTCATGACTAGAGCTGCGTAGGTTTTGTTTGCTTATGCGCGTTCTTAAGACCTAATACGGTAATTGTACATAGTGGTTTGCACGCATTCCAAATATTCGTGAACAACACTAACCTGATGACACAAAACGAGGGCAAACATGATGAGAGGGCTCACCGATATGATATCCTCCAACGTCAAATCCGCGAACGTGAGACGAAGCACGGTCATGATCTAGATTCACTCGTTCCCATTCTGGAAAGTTCCTCTGCGGACCTTCGACAAGCTTGCCAGGCTGGAGTAAAAGGTGCCTCCGAATGGTTCCAGGACTTCAATAGTGGACGATGGTCGGGGTTTTTCTCGAGGCTTGATAAACCTAAAAATGAAGCACGGCACGCAAAATTGGTGACTCAGCTTACAGCCATAGAACAGGCATTGGAATCTTTCCGACAAGTCGAACGCGTCAAGCTTGTCAAGCCTTTCGAGAAATTCTTCGATCCAACAACAGGAGAGCGAATACGGTCTATCGCCATCGATGGGGCTACGGAGAGTTTTGCTGCCAGGTTAGGACTAGCATCATTCGTTTCCGAACAGTTCAATCCTTATGAGTTGGTTCTTCAAGGTCCCTGTTCATATGTTTCGTCTTTTCCTTCGCCCTAGACGCGTTCGCTGAGCGCTTAGTGAAATTCCTGACAATCCTTGTAGAACTCGACGCGAAAAGACCTAAACCGAGATTATGGGCTCCCAGTGGTTTCGGAAAAATCGGGCGCAAGCTTATGAGTCGACGCGGTATTGACAATGAGACTGATCCATTGGCTCTGGGAACCTCAAATGACCCGACAAAATTTGAATCTAGAGACTCTAGTGAGGAGGGCGTAGATGATGAAGAAACGGATGATATTGAGTTTGAGGTACCTTCGCCACGTAAGTCTAATATTGTATCATATAGAATACTATTTACGAGTATTGGACAATAGGAAAGAATCCTGACGCACTTCCTCCTACCACTGCTTTTGGTCGGCTATTTTCAGGGCTCGGAGCCTTCTTTAGATTCTTTAAGTCACCCGAAGGTATTTTCGGCCTTAGGCATGCAGTCGTGTCTGTAGCTCTTTGGATTCCTTCCGTATGTGCATCAAGCGCATGGTTTTATTACGGAAACCGAGGAATTTGGGCCTTGATTATGGCACAGGTTAGTGTAGAGCTCCATCAAGTGTCCGAATGCGTTCTAAAGCACCCTTGTTGCGGCAGACTGCCCTTGCCGTCTATGCTGGTGACCAGGTAAACAATTTCAACCTCCATGAAACATGGACTGACCTTTTTTCAATTAGATCGCCGGTTTCTTTGTTCGACTCGGGGGCACGATTGTTGGGCTCCTCAGTAACAATTTTCAGTGATAGCTGATGTTATATTTGTCTTACCCATCTTATAGTTGGCATGGCTGTTTGGTACATCGGCTCTGGAAATGGAAACGGAAATCCATACGGAATCGTGATCGCAACGGTTGGTTTGACGTCGTCCAAAAATATAGGTATCAGTCCTAATATTATTGACAGGCAGTTTTTGTCTCTCCATTCCTACTTGGCAGACTCGCAGCGCCTCCACAGCAGATGATGTTCTGGGCATTAGCCGGTGTTACGATCGTCTTCGGTATGTTAGGCGGCTTTTTTTCTACCTTAATGACGACTCAAATTGCGGTAAAATAGTTGTCGGTTATAGTTGGATAAATACCCATCTTCTTGTATTGGTTAGTTCAGGTGTCGGAGTTACACTCGGGTGGAAGAGGGCGTCAGTATACAACATCTTTGTGACTGGTAAATGTCGAAGGCTCATGGCTGATTTATGTTCCTAGGCTTCTTGTCATCATTGGGTTTACGGCTGCGGTGAGTCTGGAATAAACAAGCAGACAACCTTTTTGAGCTAACTCTCAACTAGTTCATCGTCATGCTTTTCCCTCGACCTACATCATCTCGTACATTGGTCAGGAAAACTCTAGCAGCGAGTCTCATGGAATTAGGCCATATTCTTGCAGTAGAAGTAGAAGCCCTTCTTGCTGAGGAAGCACGCGCTAGAGCTGGGCATCATGAGAAAGTAGTTTTCGTTGGTGAACATAGTAATGAGAAGGCTTCACCAAAAGAAAAACGTGTCCGGAGGGTCGCCCAGAAAGTATTAAATGTGTCGGTATGTTGTGATTTTTCATAAACTTCAACTCCTTTTAATGTTGGAATGCGGCAGCAACGTCTTCAAGGCTTGGCTCCGTCCCTCTTGACCGCCCAATTTGAACCCCACTTCCAGTATGTTCCCGCTATCATACCCAACGCAGAATGTCACTTATATTCCTACACTCCCTCAGAGGAACATGGCCCTACGCAAAATATAAGCAACTTTACGATGTACAGTAGGTGGTTATCCATATTTTTCACCGGGCTTTCCCTCAACTAACATCGCAAAGGATGAAAATGTTATCGTCACTGGTACTCTTTGGCAGTGCATTCACTCATTTGGATACGAAATGGTGCAGTATTCTAGTGCACAGGGTAGGTGCTCTGTAATTTCTCAAGTCTCCATACCCAAACAAATAAATTTCCAGACTCCATTTCTCAATCCAAATTTGGTAAGATAAGCGGACCAGTGTTTACCAGTTCCCAATTACCCTAATATCGGAACAGCTCTCAGACATACTATCAAATATTTCAATCCTTGGATATGCCCTATCCGGGGCTCATCCCGTTCCAACTTCTCTCAGCAAGCTTCGAGATCGTCTTGTTTATCACGAACAACTTGCAGCTCGCTTGAGTTCGGGTGTTACCCCTAACAAACCCCCCCATTCGGACTCGGATAGCACAAACTCTGACCTTGAGGACTTGGAAGGTGGTAAGGTTGATGGATCTAGTATTGGATTTGATAGTATCTCACTGGAAATATTAATGGTAAGATATCCGTTGTAGTACACTAGTAATTGATCGAACACAAGTCTAGGACGACCAACTACCAGCTCACTCAACAGGTAAGCTGATGCGAACATTTGCCCTACTCCCATAATTAACGAGGACCAATAATAGCTTTGGTGGCACTTTCCAATATTATAACCGTACGTTAATTTTTGGCCTATGGTCCCTTGACTGACACTCTTTCATTATAGTTGGTAGACGAAATGTCTGTGATCATTCGGGATCTTTGTGGTGAAACCACCTTCCATGGGTTCGACCAGCTTCAAAGAGATTTTTTAGGCAAGGAGGAAAAGGCAATTGGCCGTAAATTATCTGAAAAGGTGTAACCTATATCCACACCACTTTTTGTCCGAGGGTCATCGGTCTTACAGCGTAATGGGAAAAGGAATTTTTTTCTTATTCTTGTCCTATCCTATTTAAAAATCTAATTCCAGCACTTATATGAAGCAGTGTTAAATTGCCAGAACCCGGGGACGGTGCTCCACCCAGGGTAATTCACGTAGTCGGACTGGGTACCTGTGCAACTTCCTCCAGTATACCACAGGCAGGTCACGCCTACAACAGATAGTTAGCGCGCCCTTATATTAGAGTAAGAAGCAGACCAACCAGCGGCAGGGCCAAAGGCTTGGTATCCACTCAAACCAGTAGCGGAGAATGGCTGGCAAACGTTCCATGGAGGATATATGGTATTGCATCGCCCGTTCCATCCCCTAGCGATTCCGACAAATGAGCCAAATACCACAGGGCGGTAACTAAATTACTTACGCCTGTTCGCAGATGTAGAACGAGAAGTCGCGCTTGACCTCTTCGCGAACCTCGACAGCAGCCTCAGCAGCGGGGGCCGAAAGGGCGGGGACGATAGTGGCTGCAAGAGCGACAATGGCAGTAGGGAATTTCATGATCACTGAGTAGAGCTCTAGATGAGATTTCTGATGAGGTGAAAAGGACGAGTTCTTGGTCTTCAAGGTAGAAACAATGTAGGCTTTTATACCTCATAGCCAGCGCTAATTCATTAACATTTCGGGAGACCATCGACTTACTTGGAATATTACAACAAAATCTTTTGGTCCTGGCCGATTGAAAGCTTGGAAGTAGATTGTAATGTGCCTGGCGAGGAAAGGGTACATCGGGTTGGGATGATGGATGCTGTACTCGGCAAAGGGGTGATTGAATTCGAACGGCCTGTCAAGGAGTTCTGGAGAAATACCTCTCGGGATGTTGCCTGATTTACAGCGCGCATATGATCATGATGATCACTGGTGAATCGATCTCCCGGAAAATACTTGAGCGCGATATGTTCGGTTGTTGAAGCAATATGTGCTCTACAGTTGAACTAATACGGTGTTCCTTGTTATGGAGAGCTACTTGATACCCTAGTCCATAGCCTAAAGGAGCTTTCACAAGGTCGGTGCGATGGTGCAGTTGCGTATGTTTGTTCACTGATTGGAATCATCAGATGAGGGTTATTTGCACCATTTAGCTACGAGACCCTTAGTGAAGGTTTGACGCTCATTTACCAGAACAGTAAAAAGCCGATAAGGCTGGTCAGAAACTGAGTACGGAGGTATGTGCGAGGGTGATAAAGGTATCGTTTAGTTTCATCGGGCATCGAAAATATTACTGTCCAAACCGAGTGATCTCAAATGTTGTCGCACTATCCTTCTGTTAGTTAGTTCGTCATTCTCTATTCACACTGCTTTCCCCGCTCCTGAACGGCGTTAACGGGAATTTTTTCACAGCGATCTGGGATGTGTCATTTTTGTTACGTTTCTATCAGTTCCTCGGGTAACCCCAGTTGTGATATCATTGTGTATTACCGTTCCAGTTCCTTCATCACTACGCCGTAAATCCGAGTCACCCTGTGATCAGAAGCCTCGCAGCTCATTTAATCCGACGTACTCAATGGATACCACATTGGTATAACAATTCATGGTTTGGATGACCCTAGACAACGGGTTGGGCTTGTCATGGGTTTATCGGTGGGTCGATCAGAGCAGATTGGACCGATGCGCTTTACTACACAGGCATTGTCCAGTAATATGCAGCGATATGGCATCTTTGGTGTAATATTGATATGAGCCCTAGATACATGTCGACCCTGATTAAGTCGAGGCATAACTTGCGAGAGAACATGGTTTCTCAGTCAAGAGAAAATAGGTCATTATGTGATACTTCAGAAATTAGAAAAATCATCAGCCAAATGGATAGCGAGACGCACACCGCATTTTTCGAACCTCGAGAATTTTACGCCCAATTAGAAAAGGTAGTTTTGACTTTGCCAGATTTTCGAAAGTGGTACCCTGCTCTTCGTCAAGTGTAAGTGCGCCCGGAAAAACAGACCATTCTATGATGACCTTTGATAGATAAACAAAGGCAGGCAGTGCCAGCACAGTATTCAAAAGTTTCCATTCATTGTCCGCGACCTGATAATGACCATCGCGGAGGATGAAAACGATCTGAATATTTCTCATATGGTTTGATGGCTCGAAGGTACTGAGAACATGTACAAGCCAGCGCATAATGCTGGTTTCGATGTAGGATACTAAAATAACCAGGGATTCAAGATGATGGTGCTTCTTGAAACTGATAGGCGTAGATGTGAAAGGGCTGTTGTCTGCTATTCTGCGGATAAGTTTGGAACAGGCATTTCCCTGATTACTCAACTTACTATATATCGGGCTATACATCTTAACGCGATTAACTGTAGCAGAGCATGCGTCAAGTAGGTGGCTCAAGCTGCGTTCGAAGTCTTTGTTAAGCGGCTCTGTGTCAAAACTAATGACGCCCAAGCGAGTCACATTCAATGGGGTTGACGGGCTAAGAAGGAAATCTAGGACGGAAATCATATCCCTGTTTTGCACCCCGACACTCACAGATGGAAGTTCCCCCGATAAAACCGCCAACCCAAGGGATTCGAGGTATATCGACGGTTCCGCGGGTTTGGAATGGAGTGTAGCGGGGCTCACAGGCAGATGGCCAAGAATGATCGAGGGTGTTAGTTGTGAGCGCCCAGAAGGCGCTTCAAGTGAAATCGATGATATTTCTAGATGCTTGAGGCTGGTGAAAGAACTAAGCAAGGTGATTGGAAGGCCTGCCACCCCAAATATTTGAACGTGGTGGAAGCGTTGACCCTGGAAAATGCGAGTGATCTCCATTTGGAGATCCGATGATAACGCGGACCAGTTACAACCATGAAACCGCATTTTTTGTAGTTGGAAAAGTTGACGAAGAAGTGCGACTAGCGACCCGTCTGAGAGCCAGCTGGAGTCGTCGAGGGATGAGTAGAGATAAAGCTCGCGTACATATTGGGCCACGTTCGCTGTGAGACTCTCTGAGGCCTTCTTCACGTTCTGCTTCCCTATATAAGCGGCAAAATGGAGTTTGGATAAAGCTGTATGTGAGAATGCACGAGAAACAAGGCAACAGGCTAGGAGAGCACTATAGTCCGTAGGGAGTTGCAGATAGCGAATGATCATGTCAGTGAGCTCCTGCGGCAAAGAGGGCATGTCGAATAAACAGCGAACGTAGAATGAGAAAAATCTATGTGATTCACGATTACGACAGCCTGGCTGGTGCTTTGTCCTTCGCAAAAGTCCGTTTTCACCGACCCAAAAGAATTGATAAAGGTGAATCGATTACCTCAAGAGCGTGGAATACGACCCCACGATGCTGTCCGTTTCAGGTCAAAACAGTAGAAAGGGTCATCAAGAAACCGGGCGTCTGTAGATTAGAAAACAGGACAGGAATTATTATTGCCCAATCGATTTCCGGGTAAGAATTAAATACATACATTGACAGTCCTGGCCTCATCTGCCCTACAGTCACAAAAACCCACCGCTTTTGCCAGCCCCGAATCTGTCTCCCAAGCCCTTGGCTTCTTGAACGAGCTTGTTCCTTTTCTCATCATCCATGAGCCTTCCCCCAAGAGACATGTCCCTGGAATGGTCCCAAATACCGCTGGGAGCATCTTTTGAGTCCTCTCCTTTACCAGCTGATGTGTGCTGGGTTATTAGAGCCGCACCACGTATTTTTTGCTGGGGGAAAGTGCAAATTTTGAGCTTTGTAACAGATACAACCGGAGATAGGACTAACGGTATATTCATCTACGCCCCTGCGTATCGCTTCCTCATCCCTTCGCCTCTTCTTTCCATGAACAACTTCTTCCTCCGGTTTGGCGTCAACTGCCCGGCGCTTCTTACCCGAAACTTCGTCAGCAAGCCTTTGTTGACGCTCAGCCGGTGTTTCGGTCCATAATGAATTATCGGTTGTTTTTTGAACGGGAGCAGTTGAGCGAGAAAATTGCCGGGCCTTCAACTTCGTAGGATCCAGATCTGTGGTCTATTAGGTGACGATATGAGGATAGACGACCAGAACGTACTGCCAAGTAGGTCGGATGAAGACGGAGGCACTAACATCCACTCGTCTCTTTTCAAAGTTTTAGGTTTTGCAGCTTCCTGAAGCCAAATTCCATACAATAACAACCATTATTTATTTTGTGGGACGCACCTCCACTTCTTTACGTCTCTTCTCTTCTTTCTCCATGAATTGTTGAACAGGATCGACGTCAACGTGACGTACTCCTGCAGGTAAGGGTTTGGGCCCAAAATCGTCGTCGTCGTCGTCGTCGTCATCCGCATAGGATGAATGATGTCTTGGGTCGTATTTGGGTGGATAAGATGGCATGGACGGCCCAACATGACGTTTGCCTGTCGGTTCTACAATCGTCGATGAGCCTGTACTGCGGCCAGCAACCAAGTCTGGTGGCAATTCAGGAACATAGTCATCCTCGTCTTCTTCTTCATTATTGTCATTTTTCAATAAGTCAGAGGGTATTTGTGGACCTATTACGGAGGTAGAATCTTCAGTTTCAGCACTGTCATTATCAGGACTTTTAGGCTGCTTGAGGAGGTGAGGAGGGAGCTCAGGTCCAATCATTGATATGGTAGTTGGGTGGGGGATTGTATTTATTATTATTTTTATTATTTTTAAATAATAGGGTAACCTAGTTAAGTATTTCAACGGCCGGATCGTTGGGTCATATCGTTTCCTCGTTGTCTGTCGAAATCTATACAATCGGAACGGCAGCAGTATTCTTAAATCTCGCCCCTAAGCTCATTTCGCTAATGGCTTTAACTTCCGCTTCACTGAGGCCTAGTCCAAGAGGCGGTTGAGCCAGCATTAATGCGTACTCTCCGGCAAGAGAAGTACGAAAAGGAAGTACATCATCAGTCTGGTGAGGGTATCATAATTAAAAAACTATTTCTTGGGATTGGATAAGACTCACGCAAATTGCAATGGGATGATTATGCTGGAGATAATAACGTATATGGTGTGACTCGAGTGAAGATACTGTTTTGCATCTGGATGGACGAAAGGTCGTAGTAAAGTGAGCTCGTGTCGGGAGATAGAAGCTTACAGGATGTTCGAACTTAGACAGATTTCGATACAAGTTTTATTCTTCAGTACAAGATCTTTCGCTTGTTCGTCGAGGAAAGTAGCATGCCCAAGCCGGTTTGGTGAATACGACAGAAGTTGCAGCGTCTCCTGAGGCGTGTTTTGAAGGGTCTGGTGGGATAAGGTCAGCGTGTGAGAGAAGAATGAATTCGAAAATAGGTCGCACTTCTGCAATATGAAGGGTAATCCCTAATCCTGCACTTCGGGCATCATCAAAATATGTGCCCAGCGCCCTCATATCTCCTGCAGTAGGATCGCCACACAAATCTACACCTACCAAATTTTTTCCTTCGGCTTTTAATTTGATTGCAATCTGAATGCAATCATGCATGACCTCCGCCCCCATCTTTCGATCTAAACTCATGATGAGCCCTGTTCTCTCTTTCCCGTAGCGAGCTAACTCTTCTAACACGACCCTCAAGTAAGTTTCCCTTTTCATATCACTCGTCTCCTTGGGGGTCGAGCGCAACTCAAGATAGCTGCACTGGGGGTATTCACCATCGAGAAACAAGCTCAATACAGCGCGAGTTGCCCGGGCCAAAGATGAAGCTGTTGATGTTAAGGCATAGATGGCCGGGAAAAGAGCGAAGAAATCCGCGATTTCGTTGATGGAAGGTCCCTCTAAAAGTGTGTTAAGACCAGCTTGGATGACATCGTCCGACAAAGAAGAGGTATTGTGCGGAGATGTTATATATTCTTGAGCGAGTTCTTGAAGTAATGCTATTGGAATAGAACCATTAAGGTGTGCGTGTAGTTCAGCTTTTGGGAGGGCTTGAATGAAAGTAAGTTGTTCATGAGTTAAAGATTGAAGAGCTGCTGCTGCGGGGCCTGCAATTGCCATCGATATTTCGGGTTTTTTTTTTTCGAAAATAGATCCTTCAAATCGGGCGCTGGACAAATTTACAGTAGACGCACGTCCACGAGTTATGTCAAAATATATCTGACTCTTCCTGACTCGGTCGGCGTTATTATCGGATCACTTGAGACGCCCACGAAGAGCTTGAATGTTTCCTTAGATATATATACACTTGCGGTGACAAAATTTGGATTCTGGTTTAGAGAACTGGAAAAAAAGAATTCGGGAAAAGCTATAAAATTTGTAGGTAAGGAATCAATAATTAAACCCTAATATCAGACACAACGGAGTGCATACCCGTCTAGAGCAGAGTTTTGGGTATCAGGCATGCATGTTGAGCTTCGAACGTTTGAAAGCTAAGGAGCGTCGAAAGACATTCAACGATTCATGTTAATCTCGTAAAAGTAGGGCTTGCCATTGTGGACCGTGGTCCAAGAATCCCTCGACTGTATCTGAGTTACGTAAACCACTTCGTAATCCCACCTTGCTGTGGTTACAACAGCACGACCTTCACCAAGACAAGATCGCCATTTGACATGGATCAGGACAGTAGTGGCAAGGCAAGGCCACCCAGAAGGCCATTCGGTCCTCGACCTCATCAACAAGAAGGGGATCTCACCCGCCGCCCGGACGGACAGAGAATGATGAGCGCTGGTGAGCAATTGGGACAATCATTCCCTTATAAAGCTCAACGCAAAGACCTAGATGGCGAATTTGGTCAGGCGAACCCTTCTTTGGTGAACGATGGGCGCGATGAAGCGGAAACGAGTGAATCCACCTTGCACGAGGGTTTAGGGTCGTCGAGGCGACGAAGGCCCCTCCCACCTCGACCGCGGAATCATCTCAAGGACTCTCGGCGGCGCCCGCTTCCATCAACAACACAAAGCGAAGCTCACGACGTCCCTTTTTCGTTCTCATTCCGGAATTCGCAATTTATACACTCACACATTCCAGGCAAGTGTTGCATACATGTCCGATTTGTTTCTCTTTTTTACTTCACTTCGCTCTGTATATAGACCCTATTAAAGATTTATTCGGAACGCAAGATGGTATCTCGTCTGATGACCCTATTTGGAAGAGTTATATGGATGAAGCACACCGTCAGGACAATAGTGTTGTCGGAAACTGGAATCAAAGCATGGATGTTATATTGATTTTTGTGGGTGACCTTTCATCATTGTTGTTTATTTTGAGCTCATATCGATTTTTTTTAAGGCTGGCTTATTTTCGGCAATCTTGACAGCATTTATTATTGAATTTTACAGAGATTTACAACCTGACCCCCAACAGCTTGCAGCCGATCAATTAGTTATCATTACTCAGTTATTGCAGGCAGGATTGGCTAGTCCGAGCATTTCACCTTCTTCCGTCAACACCCTGGATTCTGATAATCAAGTATTTAGTGCATCTAGCACTGCAATAGGGGTTACTACTCTCTGGTTCATCAGTTTGACCTGCAGCCTTGGTGCAGCTATGGGTGCTATGGTGATCAAACAGTGGCTACAATTCTATACAATTGGTTTGAGTCCAAATGCATATGAATATGCACATCAGCACCAATACAGGCTGAATGCTCTGATGGCTTGGCATGTTCCTAGCATTATATCTGCCCTACCATTTATCATGCTGGTCTCTGTGGGTCTTTTCCTTGGAGGTCTAGGGTGGCAATTGCTCCAGCTTCATATAACTGTGGCAATTGTGGTCATCAGCTTTATGACTCTGGTGCTATCATGTTATGTCCTGTCTCTGGTGTTGTCTCTACTATATCCAAGCTGCCCATACAAAACATCTGCACTGGTTCTATTGCAGTCAATCTGGAGGAAATCTGCATTTTTATTGCAAAAAATACAAGTGCACAGGAGGACACCTGTGATAAAAGCCAGGCCTATGACTGACAATATAGAGATTAATGAAATCAAAGAACAACAACCTCAACTTGCTATTAATAGTATTTCTTGGCTTTTGGGAATCTCTCAAAAAGAAGAGGATATCCATAATGCTCTGGTATCCATCAAACAATTTAATTATACACCAGATATGATTACAAGGCTTCTTTCAAGTAATGCACTTGAACAGCTTGTTCAGAGAGCAACAATTCCATTGCCACCTTTAACACATGAATTTTGGAACCATCTAGATCTAGTTTTACCATCTCATCCTATCTTTGAACAATTCTCAGTGACAAAGATGTATATGCAAACACTCATATCTGTCTGGCATCATCCAGCCTATCTCTCTGCATATAGACCTCCAGCTGTCTCTGAGAAGCATAATTTGGAAAGACAGGGGAAACAGTGGGAAATTATAAGGGACAAGAGAGAGATTGCAGAAATGCAAAAGGATGAAGAAAGTCTCCAAATGATAGGTAGGCCAGTTTTTATTTATGGTTTGACAAGTTCTCCACTTAATGTTTTTTTAAAAAGATTCACAGACTTCATATCTACTTGGTGACTGGTTATTATTTTGGAGACTTCTCAAGCAACAACATGGAACTGGCCTCATTGACCTTGCAAAACAAGGATATAATTTAAACATTTATGTTTACATTGTCTGCACTGAAGTCTGCTACTACCACCTTCAGCCACACCTCATTCCCCTCTACCTCCCTCAGAACAGGGGTGCATTCATTGACCTCCATGAAATCCTTGAAGCAGTTTATGAAGAGGGCTCTCACATGCTGAATTTGGAGGATGAAAGTGTATGGCTGCTTCTAGATACTTTGGCATATGTGCTCTCAGGAATAGACAATGCACCACTGGAGGTCCAAGGATTACCAAGAACATGGTTCAGCCCCAGTCAGTCTCCCAGCTTGATGAGAAAGGAAACTGTGCTTTTGCTGGTTCAACTACTTGCACAAAATGACATGAAATACAATTTGGTTTCTAAAAAGATTTTGCTATGTCTTCAGATGCTATTGCCAGTGCCAATGGTGGCATCCAGTAGAAGATCTTTCTTTTTGCATTGTCAGCAGGACAGACCATCAAAGAAAGAGTTATTTGAGCAGATGAATATGACCTTAGAGGGTTTGATAAATGTGTTTATTCCACAGCTCAGCAGACCATCACAACCTCCAATCAATCCTCCATCTAATATTACTTTGAAGCCTGAACTCCATACCAGAATTGCATTCTTGGCTCTTGCTCAACTTGTCAAAAGTATTTTAAAGTCTGATACTCCAACCAAACACCATGATTCAATCTTTTTGGCCTTACCCTCGGAATATTTTGAGCATGTTTTGATAACATTGAAAGAAATATGTTGGGATGATTTGACAGGAAGCCAGGCATCTTGGGTCCATGCATTAATAGCAGAATGGCATAAACATGGCTTGCTTAGTGATCACAGCAACTTAACCAGGTGTACTGAGATTTTTCAATTAACAGTCTTGCCTGATAGGCCAGAGTTAGATCTTCAGCTTGTTGTTGGGAATACATTTGATTTCCTTGGAGGACTGTGGAAAGATCCGGATCCATTTTATGGGAATTTGGTTGCCTCAACATTGTGTGATATACTCAGCCAATCATTCAATAAAAGCCAAAAAAATAGGAAGGTCCTGGCCCAATTTATTGAGATGCAAGCCCTACTTGCTATTGCATCATTCCTTATCTCGGATGATTGCAGTGAAGAATGTAGAAAGAAATGGCTCACACTTTGTGTGGATTGGGAGAAACGGAGACAATATTACACACCATCTGCCCAGGAGGTTTATCAATTTGAAGGTTTAAAGAATGCTGCCGGAAGATATGGGAGAAGGGAAGGTATATAGTATCCTTGATATATATAAGCTTGTTTGTACAATATCAACTTCTTATATTATCATTTGTCTCGAATGAATCGCATACAAAAATTAGGTCAAGAGCATTATTATGAGCGTTACAGATGCGTACAGTACACATAAAGTAGAAAGCGAGAAAGCCATAGTATAATCGGTCAGTCCTGTGTCAAGGGACGAGAAAACGGGAGTCTGGTCGGGTGAAGAGACATTGGATGTGAAGTATGTAGAGTCAGAGTTAAATGACAACAGGGTGACACGGGACACCGAGAGAAATAATATGTACGCAATAAACCAATTTATCCCAAAACAAGGACAACAACATTAGCGAAAGGACAAGGGACAGCAGTAACAGGGTATGAGCGGAATCATGATTGATTGTGGTATAGTCGTATTAGTGGTCGTGCCGTGCAGTATGCGCCTAGGTGCGCGTGCAGACGGGTAAGGCATCACGGTTGTGGTGGTAATGACACATTTGGTATTTGACAGGGTATCGTGATTTGGAGGATATAGGGGAAGTTGGTTTTTTCCTTCACCTGTGATATCAAGTTGGGAGCAACTTCAAAGCATACAATCCGTGCTGAGGAAGAACTTCGTATGTGAAGAGAAATGTTTCTCGCCACGTACTTCACTAGGGTATTAGACAGACCCCACGGCCCCTCCGCCTCCCATAGAGCTAACACCTTTGAGAATATCCGATCCAGCCCCCTTTAGTGTGTCTTTCAGGTATGGAAGCGAAAAGGAGGGCCTGCGTGGTTTGGGGGATATTGGAGAGCGAGGTGGTGATTTCGGAGAGGTCGACATCGAAGGCGATGCTGTGGGGTGGGAACGGGATGATGATGACGATGGGGTAGGGATTGGCATGGGGCGGGTGGGTTTCACACCGCTCGCTGTCACTATCGTTGGGTTTTCTCCAATTGATGAGGGCGAAAATTGAAGGGGACCCGATGAAAAGGCAGGTTCAATTGGGTCAATAACCACTTGAAGTGATGGCTTAGGTTTCATCGATTTATCAACCTCGATAGAAAGATTTTGTTCTAGGATGTCCATGTCGTGCGCTGGAACGGATGACGGCATAATAGACGCTTGTTTTGCAGCAAACTCGCCTTCAGAGTGAGATGACTTCCGACTGAGTGATCGGGCAATGATTCCTTCACCACTAGGAGATACAGAAGAGGTATTTTCCCTCGATGCAGATATACCAGAAGGTAGAGGTGGTGCAAGGCAGGATGTAGATGCATGAGGGCTTGGTGCAGGGGAAACCTTGGTAGACTGTGCCGGCGAAACTGAAGGAGAGGCGTTGATAGAAGGCGACGGAGAGTTGCTAGGTGTACGACGAGGTGAGGGAAGAGGGAAGAGTTGGTCTTCATCCTCTTCTTGGATGGGAGAGGATTTTGGGCGCCGCGGAGGGTAGTCAATTGAACCCAGCTCCGAAGAAGTTGAGATAGATGAGGATGTTGAAGATGTTGATGCTTCCTTCTCATGGGGCCGGTAAACGAGTGTATGGGACCCAGACGAAAACGGAGTATTGGGCGAATGGAAGGAAATACTACTGCGAGGTGAAGAATTGTGAGGCTGTCGTAATCGCCTCACGTCGTCTTCAGACTCAAGGGACTTGCGACGTCTGTCAACCTCGTCAACCGTTATCGCAAAGTTTGACACTTTATCGTAACGAGGATTAGCGCAGGAAATGACGACAGCTGGTGCCGACGGGCTAACTGTAACAGCAGAAAAGCCTCTAGGTTGCCTTGGGGCAGTTGGACTACTGCTGAGGAAGCCATCAGCGTTGTCCAAACTTGCACTTCTTCGTCTTCTGGCACCTCTCGAAAACTTCTCTTGCCAATGCTCCCCTTCTTTCAGCGACTCTTCTGTGATAGGCACACAATCCGGGCAGCATGCTCTGAGCGGTATCGTCAAAGCAGTATCGTCCTTCCGTTTATGGTGAGTAGTAAGAGGAAGAGAAGTTCTACGGATAGTTTTAACTGGAGTCGAAGGTGACAAAGAAGGCGATCGATGCACTAAGCATGGTGAAAGAGGCTTAGGTGTCGACGGAGAGGCTGAAGGGCTTCTACCTCTGCTGGGAGATCGCGTGGATTTAGATATGAATCTGGAAAGACTAAGTAAGCTCTCATGGCAATGTTCATTTGCCGACAAACCTCGGTATTGGGACCTTGAGCACAACACGGGCGTCTTCCAAGCTAGTAACTGCTCCGGTAGATGATGACACGACCTCTGTGTCTGAATCTGATGCATGGCTTTGTTTTTTCTTCCATAGAGGTAAGGAATACGACTTGGAAACCATCTTTGAGCGTTTAGAACGATCTGGTATGAGGACACATTCATCGTCAAACCTAACCACTCTGCCATCGGTCTCAGCATCGGTGCTAGCACCTGGTATCATAATCGACGAGGTTTGCACGGTGCTTTCTCGAAGAAAAACAGTGCTAGTCATCGTAGCCGACATGGGACACCGCTGAAAAGAGGAGCGACAGAAAGAAACTGAGGAAGAAGAGCAAACAAATGGTACGATCCGAATGAAGTGGTGCCGCCAAGTTATAGGGTCCCCCACATACAAACCAACTGGCCCTGAAATATACTGATTTGGCAAGATCCAATCAATTCAAAACGATTCAAAGGTGCATATTTTGCACTATTTTACACCAACAGCCCCGACTGTGAAAAGCAGTGACGGCTATAGACAGAGCCGACTACATGACAAGAGTGCGGATACAATGGTCCGCCCGCAGTGTATTACGCCTCCATTGCATGAAGCTTCCAACGAGGCCTTGGTTAACCCAGTCAGGGTCGAGTCCAGCCTCAACTTCTTTACTTAATCACATCACTCCGGTGGAAGCGAGAGAAGTGTATGGATGTTGCTCGTTGGAGCCCATTAACCAATTTCGTACCATCCTATCTTTGGATTATATCAGGTTATGAGTAAAATTTAGTGTCATGTCAACAAAAAAGAAGTTCCGAGGAATGTGGGACCTGTATTTGGCTTCCATCTAGAGTTCACGGTTCCAGTCTTTGTTTTCAAAGAAATGACTGCCTATTTCCATTGTCGGGAACAGCGGGGGCGCGCAACCAAACCCAAGTTAGTCCAACCCGGTATATATTTAATAAACGTATTGTTTAGTGTAGCTTTGGCAGTTGCCAGGGTTTTGTGCGTTCTTGGCGCTAAATATGACAGTGGGTTTTGAGCGGAACCTGAATGGCTCACATCCAACGCTAGAAGATGGAAAAGTCGTAATCTGGAAGTATGCATACCCGAGATGATTTGCTTACTATGTTTTTTTATCCAAAAAAAACAATACTCTCAAATTTAACTCGCCGTAACTCCCAATACAGAAATACGGCAAACGGTCAAAAACAGTGTTGCAAAAAAACGGGTAATAACGCCCCCATGCCAAAAACCTTTATTCATACATGAAGCATAGGGACCAACTTGACAAGGTGAAAAAATTTTATCGGCACAAACCCAGAGACTGATTTTGGATATCAGAATAGACTCCGAAATTCACCAATGGATGAATCAATATAGAATGGGACAGTTGGTCATGTGACTGTATAGAAGGGGGCACCGAAGGTGCGCTGACAAAGTCTGACCAATTTTACATAAGCTATTTGTAAGAAACTGGATATAAAAGGCTAATTACTTAAGCAGCTTTTGGGAGGCCGCAGGCCGACCTGGGCCGGCACGGCCCGCTGTCGAAAGCTTCGGGAGGCCGGCCGACCCTAAGCTATTTTTGGGAGATAGGGGCCATCCCAACTATTTTTGGGAGGCCTTTAGGCCGACCCCAGGGGCCTTCCACACAAGCTTTGGGGATGGTGTGAGCATGGTGGGTAGGTCATTTTGATGGCATGGGAGTGGGGTGTAAATATGATGGAATAGGGTTAGGGATATGGGTGGGGCTGGAATGTTGTGTAGATGTGACAAACTGGGGTGATGAGATGAGGTAGTGGTGTTGTGTGGATATAATAGGGGGGTTAAATGCCATGATAAGATGTAGCTGAGTTCTATGGATATGATGGGATATTGTGCAGGTACAATGGGATGGGGGTGCAATATTGGGTGCATATGATGGGTTGGTCTGGGAATATCATATGGGCATGATGAGATGGGCTAAAGACACTGTACAGGTGTGATGAGATGAGACTAAAGACCACAACAAGATAGAGGGGGAATATTGTTTTAGTGTATGGGATAGGGGCAGGACAATGTCCAGGCAATTGGGGGGTAGGGACATGATGCCAGTATGATGAGATGAGATAGGGGTGGGTCAGTGTATGAATATGATAGGATGGGATGGGTGGAGATGTACCCTGGACATGATGAGATCAGGGGGGGTGCACTGGGATGGGAAACAGGTATTGTGTGAATACAATTGGGTGGAGCTGGGGGGGGTGAGATGGGTTAGATATATTGTGTAGATAAAATGGGATGGGGTGGGGGGGTGGTATGATTCTAATGGGTTGGGGTAGGAATATTGTGTGCATATAATTGGGTGGAAATAATGAATGTCCATGATAAGCTGGGATTGGGTTCTGTGGATATGTGGGATGGGACAAGGACATTGTGTGATTATGGTGGGGTGGAGATGGGTTATTGTAGGGGTATGATGGCAGGGGTGTAATGGAGTGGGTTCATTGGGAGGAGGGGTGAGATGGAGAAGCA
The DNA here is from genome assembly GCA_037014335.1 of Collybia sordida. Lineage (NCBI taxonomy): Eukaryota > Fungi > Basidiomycota > Agaricomycetes > Agaricales > Clitocybaceae > Collybia > Collybia sordida. The sequence continues at coordinate 1,062,714 of JAYKXK010000002.1, forward strand.
CTGCAGTACATATGTATGACAGGATGGGGTGGAGATGTTATGTGGGCATGATGGGATAGAAGAGGGATGTTATGTGAGTGTGATGGGATGAGAAGATGGGGTGGTAATGGGATATTGTGTAGGTACAACATGCTTTGGTGGTCAGATGGGGTAGAGATATTGCATAGATGGGGATGTCAGCATATGTGTCAGGGCAACTCTGGCAAAGTGCGTGCGAACTAAGGGAAGGCGGGACAATGCTGATGGAGGGGATCCTAAGCACATTGTATTAATGTAGCAGTATGTAACTATGTACTTGATGGAGGGGATCCTAAGAGAATACTCTGAGGATCCTCCATCAGGGGGAATGGGCTATATACCTAATACTACATCAAAGACATATTCCCAGTGTGGTGCAACAACATGCATTAGACTAGCAAAGGTCACGTGACCATGCCCTTGATAGTCCGAACAAATGCAAAGTCCATCAGTGAACTGTGTGTGAGCAAACAAGTGGGTGTGTGTAATGAGCATGTGTAATGAGGGTGCAATCTAACAAACATAAGTATAATGAGTGAGCAGTAAATAGTGAAATAAGAGCTGTAACTTGGCAGAATAGGGAGTGCAAGTGTTAGTGTGCACAAAATAAGAGTGGATCAGTGTGAAGTAAGGAGGAAACAGAGTTTCCCTTACAATATGAATATAATGGGATGAGATAGGAATTTTATGTGGGTATAATGGGATGGAGTGAGGATATATTGTGAGGGTAACAGAATGGGGTGATGGGATGAGGTAAAAATATTGTATAGAGATGTTGTGTAGGTATAATGGGACAATGGCATGATGTGATTGTCATGAGGTGGGTTAGGGGTGTTGTGTGAGTGTGGTAGGGTGGGTATATTGTATGGGTGCAACTGGATATGACTGGGGTATTTTGGATGAGATATGGATATTGTACCAGTGTGAATATGCTAAAATGGGTTGGGATGTGGTGGGTTATTATTATGTGATAAAATTGTAATGTGTTCAATGTTAAATATTGGTTTTGAGGGTTGTATGGGCCATTAGCACACAATGGAATTATAATATGTTTAATATCAAATATGTGAATTAAAGATTGCATGGGGTCCATACCTTTGTAACACATATTGTAAACTCAAATATAATTATAATTAATAATACTTAACACCAATTATTGGGATTAAGCATTGCCCGGCACCCGTGCTGAAAGCACGGGCTATTAACTCGTTGAATAAAGTGGTGAGAGAAATTGCCTCCGAATGAGTAAATGAAAGCCGGACCCCTGTAATGTCCCCACGTGATGTAAAATCCGAACGCGACGCGTGTGGAAGGGCCGAATATAATGGCAAATAGATATACATACATGGTACACAGTGGAGAATTTGACTACAACCGGTATGTAATGGAATCATCATTTTGATTTTTCAAATCCCTGCACCACCTGTAACTTCAAGTGTATGCCCAGAGACATAAGATGCCAACGGCGATGCCAGGCTGCGACAAGTGAGTAAAAAGAAACGTATTTGAATGCAAAATCACACGCACAAGAGTACTGATCCCGCGGCTTCATCGGTAGAGCCCCCCCGTCTTAGTGGAATGAAAGGATATGCTTCTGCGTTCGGCTTGGGCTCTTGAGGACGAGCTGCTCCTGGAACGCCCAATGCAACCTTCTTGCCATCAATTTCAATTGTCGCACCACCTTCCTTCGCTGCTGTCAACCTAAAGACTGCTGAGCCCGATCAACACTAGACAAGAGAAACCCTCCTACCTCGTGTGAATCAGACCGAATGCGACGGTGTTGGCGCGAACACCGAATGGTCCCCATTCTTTTGCAATGGTTTTTGTGAGTCCGAGAACAGCAGATTTAGCGGCGGCATAGTTCGCCTGACCGACATTCCCGTGCAAACCTGACGTTGAAGAAACATTTACAATGGAACGGTTTTCCTGTGCTTCAGGCTACGATGATGTTAGAGTCATCTGATAGACAAAGAGAGACAAGAGCACACCTTAACACGGAAGTAGGGCGCGGCTTGTCGAATCAGACGGAATGGAGCTCGAACGTGAATTTTCATAATGATATCCCACGTATCATCGGGAGTTGTGTGGAGCATCTTATCGAATGTGAAGCCAGCTATCGCCCCGTCAATTTATTGCATTTCATAGGTCAGACCTGTATGTACTCACCATTGTTAATGATATGGTTAATTTTGCCGAACTTTCTGAAAGAGTCGCGTTACGGTTAGGGGGAGCAAAGCCGAGGAGATAAGTAAACGTACTGCACAGTCGCATCGACAATTTTCTTGGGGAAATCATCAGCTCCGACATCACCAGCAACTCCGATCGCGTCGCCACCTGCTGCCTTGATTTCGTCAACAACCGTAGTTAGTCGTTTCTCGTCAATGCTAAGCCACAAACTCAGTCAAAATCCATGAATGATTGCGCAAAGTCTTACTCGCTGACGACCACTTTAGCACCCTCCTTTGCAAAGAGGAGAGCGGTACTTCGTCCTATGCCCTATTATTTGTTAAAAAATCTACTCAAAGGCATGCTATAGTTATGTACCGACCTGCCCAGCACCTAGAGTGGATGAGCCTTAGCAAGAATCCAAAAGCTGGAAAGGCGTGACACATACCTGTGATGATAGCGACCTCTCCAGCCAAAAGCCCTCGTCCATGGGTGTTAGATATATGTCCAGAAACTTGGGATAGACGGTTGGCCATGTTATCAGCTCTGCCCGACCCGCGCGATAGAGGTACAAGGGAATTTAAACGCGAAACTTCACGGTGTGCTGTTATGTATATACGGCGGATCCGGGTAAACCGGCTAAGGTTTGCCGGTCTCTCAGGTCGGTTGATTTTCCTACGGGGAAGCACCACGAAAGCGGCGGTCAATTCCGATTCAAAGTTTGGAAATCACAATTCGGTGTTCTAGCCTAGGCTATAGCGTATCCAAGCCTTGTGCACAACATCAAGGTACTTCACAACTTTTTCTTGACGGGCCCAAACGGCTACCCAACCACATGAGCACCAGACATAACGGATGAAGCAAACCATAGTTGAACTTCCGGAAATAATGGGTTGAACAACTTTTACTTTCCATTATTAACACTCGTCAATGGCCTGCTATCATTATCCTCCTCGTTGCCGAATACTATCACGAAAGCTTTAGAAACGGTGCGTGATAGGGAGCTCTGCCCGCTTATTGTTATTCAAAAATCGATCTGTGATTGTGTTGTATGGCTGATGTGAATTCGTACCAGGAAGATAGTCAAGCGTGTTGGGCAAATATGTCTCGATGAGCAGTATGCATACCCGACGATTGACTATTGGACACATGTCGGGACCAATGGGTCAATTTTGAACGTTTTTCTCGCCTAGACTTTCCTCCAGTGTTGGTTTCCTGGACATCTGCGCTTGCATGTTCAACTCCAGAGGTGAGAGGTGTATAAATGCCTACGATAGGCTTACTATTATCATCACTACTGTCTGGGACCCTTGAGGGCCTCCAATTGGTTTGTTGTTCAAAGCATTATGATTTGCAGGCGACACCTTTGGATTTATTCTGCACACAAGTATAAAATTATTAAAATCTCGAACTTCCTCGTGTGTAGTTTATCATCGCATTTTATTGTGCTGAACGGTCCAGACCCTTATCTTTGAACTTACCGACCAGCGAGTAATACGATATGGGGAGCATTATATAGGTACAGATTGCCCTTTGATGAATCAAATGTGCCAAAATGCACCCCCTGAAATGATAACTATCTATCTCATTGTCATGTTATAGGTTTATTATACTTCCCCTCGTCGACATACTTGGCGCATTCGGGGGGACTTGGCGTTTAGATCTCTTATGGTTGGGGGATAGTTGCAACCGCATGATTTAATTATCCTAGATTTATGCGTGGGTGAATGCTAAAGCACTGACAAGTCAGGGAACACGACGAAGCATCCCCTCGCTCTCAGGTCATAACAAGGCTATTCCAAATCATTCTGTCACACCAGATGTTGGCAGGGTGATGTATCACGCATCGGAGCTACAGTACAATGCGTAATACATGTATCCCTCTAGTTAGAGTTAATTTTGATATATCATTTTTCTTGTAATGAACTTCTAAATGCGGAAGCCTGGTATTGTTACCTTTCCTGGCCCTCTGCTGTGCGTGTTGTTTGCCGTAGAATCACTGCTGGCAGTCAAGCCTATATCCAAAGGATAAAGACATTTATGAATGCGTAAATCACTTTTATCCATCAGATACATGTAACCTGTTTCCAAAGGAAATGATTAAAAAACATATTATATTTATCTCAAATGATTCCCCATGAAAAAGGAAACCTTTATCTTTATATGATTCTTTATGAGACAACAGGGATAAAGGCTACCTTTGTCTAAAATGGATCCTCAGGAAAAATTAACATGTATCCACAGGATAAAGACTGAGAATTACTATATATGGAAATTTCTTGGGATACAGACATTGATAAAGATTATATGTTTCCTGATGATACATATCAGACAAAGGTAGCCTTTATCCCTGTTGTTTCATAAATAATCATATAAAAATAAAGGTTTCCTTTGTCATGGGGAATCATTTGAGATAAATATAATATGTTTTTTAATCATTTCCTTTGGAAACAGGTTACATGTATCTGATGGATAAAAGTGATTTACGCGTTCATAAATGTCTTTATCCTTTGGATATAGGCTTGACTGCCAGCAGTGAATGCACCCCCGACGCGCGCGCCATTCTGGGTTTAGATTGCGATGGGATCTCGGGTGTCGCTTCTGGTCTTTTCCATGCCGAATTCGTCACATAAGTATGTTTAGATTTCCTGATATTTTTTAACTTTCCGGAGTACATCGTTCTTATGTTGTCTTTTTTGTATTTCAATGAAAAATGTTTTTGATATGTTGTTCTGATATGTTTTACCTATGTTTTTTTAACATGTTGAAAATTTTTTTCGTGTAATTCATGTAAAATTAATGCATTGTTCAGGCATGGGCATGTTGAGACATCTTTTATTATGTTTTTTTTTTGTCAAAATGAAAAAAAGAAAGAAAGACGGCTCCTTGCGAATGTCGTGATTGATTCGACTAAGCCACATTTGGAAGGAACTGATCGATCATTTCCTATTTTAATATCCGAAATCCGACCTCCGAAATCGCGAACACATATTGTTTCTGAAATTGAACAATACAATTGATTCTTACACAAATTAAGAAACTAGATTTGATTTTTATTAGTATACGCAAATACACTTTGTTAGTGAATCTAAGCTTCAAATGTGATTTCTGAGTAAAAGTCAGACAACATCAAAAAAATGAAAAGACCCACAAGATTTCGTTATAAACTATAGGTATTTCCTCTGTCCCAACTGTTGCTCATGTGTCCGGGAATATATTAAAATTACTATTTGGTGTGTCCCTAATGATCTTTTATAGACATGACTGGTCAATTATTTATGTTGCAACCTAATGTGTAAACCGAGGCGATTCACAATAACAGGCACATATGCACGCAATATCATATCAAGCCGCGGCCAAAATATTTGGATCGCCAACATCCAGTTCCTGGCCCCAACACAAGTCACAATTTACCTATAGCATAGTGCACCTTGGGCCGCAGCCGCGCGGTTACACTATTCATTATTTAATTTTTATTTCATATGTTTTTGTAATATATTTTAAACAATTAAGAAAAGAAGCAATATCCGTATAGTATTAAGTATTGAAGTGATCCCATCATAACTTACATAATGGCGCTCCGTGGCAAAATTGGGAGTGTGATCGAGAGAAGAGCTTAAGGGCGAAAGAGGAAATTCAGAAGGCGGGAGGCGCGGCGGGAGCACGCCCGCGGAGAGACTCTCCAGGCAGGAAATTTCCCAGGGTCATGCCAGAAGCTGACAATTAAAACCCCGCTGTAATTAGAACATTACATGTATGGTGCGCAACGCCTAGTCACCACCAAAATTGTGCAGTGGCCAATTTGGTTGGACAAAAAAAAATTTTTTGGCGGATCAACCAATTGGGCTTTATTCAATGGACTGGTATGTAAAATGCATGTAAGTGCCGCCTAACAGTTGTAAGATACCAAAAAAAAATTGTAATGCCTATGTACAACGAAATTACACCTTTTTGCAAGCAGAATGGCACGTCAAAAATTATGGCCCCTTGACTAAATATAGCTAGTGATAATTTTGTAATTGACTAAACTACTATATTTGGACATAATTACGTCATCTGGCCAATTCCTTGTTCATCAAAAAATATAACTCTGTCAGTTTTGAGCCAATCAAAAAATCGCTTGGACATTTTAATCAGCTTGCTAATTAGAGCGTTTTGACCAAGTAACTAAGAAATCGGGGCTGATTTGGTCACGGGATTTTCGGTGCACAATTTTGGTGGTGACTAGGCGTTGCGCACCATATTACGCCTTGTACTACAACTAGAACAACTTGTTGTATGAAATCGACGTAATAGCCTCTCTGTCAGCGAAATTCGCGTATTCCTTCTCATTTTCACGATTTCCTTAAACTAAAAATTATATCCAAGTCAGTCCTTCAGGGGAAAAAATAGTGGGATCTAAACTTTTCCCTAAATATCCTTTTAACGACAGGTGCGACGGCTCCGACTGCATGGGCTACGTGGATACCGTCCATCCAAACCCAATATACACCATAGAGTTGGTCTCACAATTAGTATCAATGTATTTGAGTTGCCAGACACTCGACAGTCGCCAAGTATCCACAGAGTGACTATATTATACCAGATCATCCCTGTTTCACCGAGTTGAAAGTGGATCAACAGCCTAAGGGGCCGCCATGAATTATTGTCACAGATTATAATGGATACATATCCGTAGGGTCAAGTGGACAGAATGATATTGGGCAGATTTAAGCGAATGATGGCGGAGATCCAAAAATAATAAAAAATCGGTGGATATTATGTTGGTGCCATCCGTGGGTACAGATTGGGGTCAGCCAGTATTTTGATGGTAAGTAAGGGTCATCCCGATATAGTAGTCAGCAGGTTTTGAAGAAGTAGGACAATAAATTAACAAGCGCACAAAATACATAAAATCTAATCATCAATCAAGTTGAATAAATAAAATTCTGGTGTGCGGGTTCAGTTCGTAATAAGGGATGAGTATGGACATATTCAAACATGTAAAGATTGTGAAGGAGGAGCAGGAGAAACTGAAAATAGGTTACTAACCATTCAACCGTCATCTCATTGCCTTTGTGCCCATCCAAGCCAGATCCGTCCGTTGTTTCCACCAATGACGGCACTGGACCAACGCCGGGGGCCAAATCAATTCCTGTGGCAAGGTTCAGACACGGTGGGTTGATTATTTTGTGCGGGAATTGGAGGTGTGGGATGTAAGATGACTAGAATCCTGACTTAAAATGGTGGCGAGTGGGGAGGCTAGAGGATGGTAGTCAGACGACGTGTGAACCAAAGAAGATGGAGAGCGAGCCCACTCAAACGAACGATGACGAACAGAGGAAAGTGTCGTCATCAACGAGATGGTCCGTGATAGCAAAGTGGGAGCTGTCCCGAAGAGCGTCCAAACATAAACATACAAAGGTAGATTGACGGACACTCAACCCTAGATACGACTTCCTAAAATGGATTTATCCTTTGACGTTTGGCTGAAAATCAATCTACGGGAGGGTCCTGACCCTCCCGTAAATATAAAATCTACGGAGAGGATTGAAAAGCTCAAACCTAGGAACATTAACTTAGCGCTGTCATCGGCATCCCGGCATCACTCGCTTATCGGACCTTGAAAGATATCCAAATATCATTTTATCCATTGGACCCTACGGATATGCATCCAATGTCCAATAAACCCAGACGCCCACATCAGCTACCCTAATATAATCTAGAGATATGGGATATCCCCGAGTGGAATAGATCAAGGGTACCAAACTGTATTGCTCGACGTTGAGCTTCCAGAAAGGCTCAGCTGAACGAGTTTGTCTAATGTATTTTCGACGCTAGCGACCGACCTATCATCGGTGTCCTCATCCTCTCTGCTCAACCTTATCGTCGAGTTTTTACTCGTGTATAGAAGGGAATCCCGTGACTCGTCCGGGTAGTTGTTTAAAAACTGGTCCGTGATAGGGTTGCGTAGTTGATGCGAGTTTGCATTTGGAAATGGAAGGTGGTTGAGCAAGGTTTTGTCTCGATTAGCATTATACGTGCCGCTGGTGTGAACGCGAGGTCCACTCAACGTGTGTCTATTTCGCTGGCTTGGTTTTATGCGTTTTCCATGCCGAGATTTTCCAGTGCTTCGTTCCGTAGTGTTTGTGCCTTGTTTGTCTACTTGTTTAGAATTGGGGATAGGAGGGGTGTAGACGCCCACGAGGGGTTTACTACTACTACTACTACTACTACTCTCCGGGACCGCTTGAGCTCGAAAGAAATCAAACAGGCGTGATCGACGGGATGGCCTCTTGTTGCCTTGGAGTGCTGCACGTGTGGCTTGTTGGAAGACTTCCTTGATACCCTCTCCAGTCTTTGCAGAGCACTCGAGATATTGCTGGGCACCGATCCTAAGAGCGACGAGAACCCCCTGATAAGCAGTAGAAATGATAGTAAGAATTCTGCAGCATCAATAATTTAATATCACGAACTTCGTCAGGGGTAGTGGGCCGTTGGCTTGTCCTGCGAAGTTCCTCAATTACATAAGGGTCACGCCGCAGATCCTTCTTGCATCCAACGAGAATGATTGGCAAATTTTGGCAGAAGTGATTGATTTCTAAAATCCACTGCCATAGTAAACCTAAGGATCACACGTTTTTCAAAAGCAAGGTCAACTACACGAACCTTTTCCATCACATTATCAAGTGAATCTGGTGTATCTATCTTGAAACAAATGAGGACGACTTGGGAATCAGGATATACAATCGGCCGAAGACGGTCGTAATCTTCCTGTCCTGGCGTATCCCACACTGATAGCTCGGTAGTTTGACCGTCAACTTCAACATCCGCGAGATATTGATCAAATAAGCCATTGAGTGGAATCTGTATTGAATGAGGATTTGATGTGAATAGAGGAGTTATTTTTGACAATATCGTACACCATTAATAATTCTAGTTTATGTGAAGAGATGAAAGGCCATCTCACCTCTGAAAAAGTTCCTTTGGCATATAAGTGTAGCAGGCAACTCTGTAGATAGCAAGCATCTTTAGCCGTTCATTGCAAAGGAGACATATAATTATTAAAATGAGTTAATAAAATACTATACCTTTCCGCAAAGACCATCTCCAACGACGACAAGCTTGACGCGTTTATTACTTTTAGGCTTTGAGATTTTTTTGGGGGCTGCCACGCTATCTCTGGGTTTGATCGGCGGTTTCTCAAGTTTGCCGGGCGAGGTAGGAGCTGATATGTCTTTCTCTTCGTCCAATATACCAATTCCCGATGCTACGTCGTTTGATCCCGCTTCATTCTCCGTAAGGCTATCATATTCCTCATTAAGCGAGGTAGATTGTGCACTAGGAAGTAGCCTCTTGAAGTGGTCACTTGAGGCTTGATGCCAGGAGAGTGGCAAAAGGTCTTCAACCATTGACCTAAAACGATTAGGGAACGAACTTGCAATATAATTTATAAACGCGTACTTCCGAAGGTGAACAATCACCGCTTGAAGACCCTCCCACCAACTAAATGACTCGAAACCTTTTATATTTATATTTTTCGCCCATATCAGGATGCCCGAGAGGATCGCCTCGCCTAAGTAGTCTATACCCATCACATCCAAGATAACGTCCGTGGTTTTACAATCGATATTATCCATAGGCGCCGCATCGATGCCAATATCTTTGAGAATTCTTTCCACACCACGGAATAGTTTCGTTGCTACTGAGCTGTGACTTCGGTACTTGGATCTGCGCCAGAAAGTGGGGAGTCGAAGAATTCCTCCCAGATAGCGGACTGCTATGACACCCGAATGTGTCATGATTCCACTTTACATCACACTAATTTAGAAATTACGCGGAGAGAAGGCATAGATGGGTCAAGCTCACTCGCAGTCAATGATAGAAAGCAGCTTCTCGATGACACTCCCACTTCCATCGCTATCCACATATCCTAACTCTTTGGGCCGTGTAGTTTCAATCAAGGTTCCAATCTCATCTTCCGAGAGAATTGCAGCAGTAAGGCGCCTTTTATATTCCCATTCTTTAGTGCAAGGCCCGTCACACTCCCAGAGTGTCAACGTTGCTTCTTGAGAACCCCCCGTGCGCCTGAGGTCTTTGTTCAAGAGAAGCAACTGGCGAAGACCAGGATAGAAAGCTACTAGCGTTATGATGCAGTTGAAAGCTTGGAGTCGCGTTTCTGATGCTTCAGAACTATCTCACAATAGCCGGGTCAGATCATAGGTAAATGGTGAGTTTTGGCATGAAACTATCTCACTGAAATGTATAATGGATTAGTTCACTGCAATACTTTGTTATGGGTAAAGTCCATGGCACAACTGTCTTGTATTTCCTACTGCGATATAATTCCACTAGTTTTAGCAGTACCTGGTCCTTTTCTCCAAAGGCTTCCCGAATGCGCTGGGTTACCGCTTCAGGCCCTAACCCTAGGTGTTGCGCGATTTGGTCCGCTTTCTTTGCAAGTCGTTCCCCAACATCTAAATATATTTGATGTAAGAAGGTGCCAGGTCCAAGATTCTGGTGAGGTGCGATTGTCATTTTACCCCGGATGGTGATAGCAGATGGTACAGACTCGTCCTGCAAATGGACAAGGGCCATACTTCCCTCCATATATGTGACCTTCGTTAAGCTTATGGGTGGAAACGAAGGTATTGCGGTCGCTAATGTTGAGTACTTTAGCGGAATCAGATGTTGGATAAGGAAGGGGGAATAATGCTCCGAATTGCAGCAGAGTACATATCCTGGACATAATGCCAGTCACATGAAGCAGTGACCTGCACTGCAAGTGCTCAAGCGCTCACTGCGGAGTTCTGAACCTGATAGTCGATGCGAGCACAGGATTATGAGGTGGACCCAGGAACCCTCGATTCCCTTCCTCCGATCTGAAAAACGTTGGCAGTTTTATGTTTCGTGAGGGGAAAATCCATTTTATCATGGTAAAATAGCAGAAGTATATAAAATAGAAACGTTATTCATCGTGGATGAATAGAGGTTGGTGTATTTGTGGCTGTGCAATGTGATTTCTATTCAACACCGCCATGAGCGCCTCCAGAACCTTGCTTTTTCAACGTGCCTCCTCATGCCCTAGCCGTCAAATACTATATCTTTCATACTGGCAGCTTCTTGTCTAGCTGATCATTGAAATACTGCAGCAGGTGTGCAGATGTCGGGGCGTACCACACCTTTGATTGACTGCCTTGCAGGTGGCGGTCCACCCTTAAACACAGATATAGGCGGAATTGGTGTCCGAACATCGTTCTATCTGCAAACCCTTTTACTTGGTGTGCTGGAGATTTTTAACTCAGGCTTAACCCGTAATTTCTGATTTCACGAATTCTAGCTTGTTTATCCGCAAGATCAGGAACTCTTAGTGAAATTTCGGGGGCACTCTATACCTTAATTGCGACCAATTTGGCTTTGGCTGTTACCTCGCTCATCCTAGGTTTGAAGCCATCTCCTGAGATTAGCTTTCATGAGTACGTCAGGGTTCTGAAAACGTACGCTACGTTGAGACTTACAATACCAGTGCACTAGTCGTATTCTATCTGCTACATCTATCTTGGACAACCGTCTTCTTCTGCTTGCCAGCTTGCAGTCGGTTTTCCGGTAATGTCATGTTCCTCAGACTTTGGTCTATTGTTCAAAGCTATGTGGTCTTCGCGTTCGCCTTTGCTCTACTCGCAAGCGCAAAGTCATTCGGAAGAAGCCCAGACTGCAACAAAAATGCGGTGCTTGTGATTTTCCGACCCTTCTCAGTATTCAATGCTGGCTTGATTGTTTGCTGGGTACTGGTTGTTGGGGTGGTTTCAGTTTATACCCTCATTCTGGTGAAAGAATACATCCCACCACCCCCAAAACGGTTCCGCCAACTCTGGAAACGTGTGAAGAAAAAGCCAGTTGACTCTGTTCCACTGGATTCCGTGATGTTTAGCACCCCAGGACGTCCTCAAGAACTAGTGATTGAAGACTCAATATATCCCTCGAAACCTGAGCAGGTGATTGTTGTTCATCAAACTATCACACACGTTATTGAAGTGCCGAAAATTTTTAGCAGGGCCACTATCGTGTCCACATCGCTTGGGATATAATGATAGAACTCATTGTTGTCGTTATCCTATGGGCTCTCTGTGTGATGAATACCGAACTTCTCATCAGATGGAATAAGTTCAGAATGCCTGATGATTCTACCTCCGGGTGGCAATTTGGACAGGTATGATATCATTGTAAACCATACAACGTGCAATGCATCTCACAATCACAACCAAGGTACTACCCATGTTTCTCGTCATACTTCCCCTTGTCAATGTATTTGGCGCGTTCAAAGAATTCGGTATTCGGCCCTTCCCTCAATCCGCTCAACGTCGAGATTAAACAATACAAGTCGTAATGACAATGTCAAGATTTGAAATACGACACCAACCACTAACTGGCCACGTAGTACACTTCTTCACGCTTAAACCCTAACAAGACCATTTGAGGTCGTTCTATCAGCAAATCTGGCACATTCTTCGTTACCTTCATGATTTTCTCACAAACTAGTAACAATATCCGTCCCATCGTCCAATCCGGATTTGGTCGCATACAAAAATCTTGGATACAATTATTATTGATCAATTCTGACTTCCCGACGTCAAATATTTCCCCCAAAATGTCACTTTTAGACAAGGCCTGCATCTACTATCTCATTCTAGATGGTCGCGGAATATCAAGATCAGACTATTGATAAAATAGTCTCCGTACGCTTAATTCCCGACCACTCAACATTCTTCAACCGCAATTCTCTCCGTTTATCCTCTTCGTAACTTTCTGGGGAGCTTCGGTCTTTCTTCGTCTTAGTATAATATCTACTCATCCCTGGATGTATCTTGCCTGGGCTCAAACGGGCCAAATCCTTACCTGCCTCGATCACGATGGTCCCTGTCGACATTGAAGGGTATAAAGGGGGGAGATTATGAACTGTCTCGATCATATATCGCCCTTTCTGATTACTGCAATGTCCTACAATATCTAATCATCAATAAGGGATCATTAGTATAAGTAAAGTTGAGGGCCGCACATAGTCCTATATTCGGCATATTTTTAGTCGTTCGGCTTCAAACACTCGGGAAATTTGGGCCCGGCGGCAAGTGGATTTTCCCCGATGTATTTATAGATCTCTACGAATATACCCCTCCTACCGTCTTGAGCCTCAAGCATATCGCGTTGGAGAAACTAGTCAGAGGATGCTTGAGGATACCTTAGGTTTGATGGTCATGGACACCGAAGTTAATTGGCAAATTAATGAATATAACACAGTCCAACACCTATACAGACCCATAGACAGTAGGCAACCTAACTTCTTCATCTACCTTCATACAAAATTACCCAGGGTACGGAGAGTGTTCCAGTTCGTTCTGGGCGCTAATGCTCTATGCGACTCTGAATTTTGATGCGCGCTACTCCGGCATCTTTCTACCAGAAAGTGTATAAAAGATGGATCCCTGTTATATATTCCAGTCTGTACTCAAGAAACGACAATGATGTCACGTACGTTATAGACCGCTCGAATGTCTTCCTTTTTTACACGACCGTCAGCGGGCCAGAGCATAAGGTAAGTTGCGAGCCATTCAAATGCAGCGGCGAACCATCCAAACTGTTATTTAACCCGGATTCATCAAGTATATGCGCATGATTGGGGGCGAATATCTTACTGGGTCAAAAGGATTTTGGTTTCCATGCAGCATACGGACTCCCTCTCGAAAAGTAAGGTGTGTATGCGGTTTAGAAGAGTAAATTTCGAACATATGATCGAACCGTTGATGATCGAATTCTCCAAGATGATTATAACATTCGGAATCTGATCCATGTTTTCCCTAAAAGATATTTCAACTTCAATTAGTTTGAAAGGGGAAACAAAAAGGCGAACTCTGTGCATGTTCTTGACTTTAAGGCGAAAGAAAGGGTCGGGGAGAATCGTTCCGAAAGTAATCCAACTATAAGTATTTAGGTTCTGGTGGATAAACGGTATCCTTGCACATACGAAAAACCCGTATGAATGACGAATGCAGCCACTGTGGACAGAAAAATACCAAATCCAATTGACCGAAAGCCAACGAATCTTGGAGATATCATTAGCTTGATCATTCTCTAGAAAATAGCTGGAGAATGTACGTGTCTAACGGCCAGATAATACCATCCATGTCGCGATCAAAGAACGATACGTGTTTTTGAAGCGCTGTATTTTCCCCTCCAGGCGTATATCCGTTACCTGGAGCGGAGGAGGCGCCATTTTTTGGGCGGGGCATTACGATTGAGGAGGGTCTATTCGAGTGAAGATGAAAGTCAAAAGGCAAGAGCGTCATCAGCGTCGGTTGAATGTCGTCATATACTTATACTCTGTGAGGTTCATCGTGGCGGCACTCTCCGCGATCCTTGAGATATAAATAAACATAAAGCTGCCTTTACTGAGAGGGTGGGTAAGATAGGGCGCGACCTATATAACGTTCCACCCCCAAGCCGCATCGCTGATTCGTATAGGCCTTGTGCCAAGAGGGAGCTCAGTAGTTTGTCGCGACAGCGCGATAATGATCCAGTTTACATTCAGGAGGGACATAAAACACACCTCAAAGGATACTTATTATGAGGTACGAGACATCTCGACCGAAATGACCGGTGCAAGTTTCTGGAATGCTTCTGGGGTCCTCGTCGAAAATCCGAGCTATTCATCCATGACCTTCTCGTGTCTTCTAAGGAGACGCCAGCCGTATTGCGAAAGAGGGCTTCCACTCCTTTCTGACTGAGTTCAATGGTAATAAAATGGCTCTAACATGACACGACCGTGGACATCGAACCCGCGCTCCCAGGAAAAATCGTGGAGCAGGACAGGAATCGTTGCCAAAAATAGATATAGGCAATGGCAAGAAAGGTGGATTCTATTTGAAAGAATTAATCTGCCCGTTTCTACGTGCCATTTAAGTTTCTGCAACTACGTTGACCGATGAACATGACGGTATAATGAAGACGCTTTCAGTGATTTCGCATATGAAGACCTGAATAACTTTAATAGATCCCGGGAACGATGGGGAATAATAATTGTGTGGGTAGACATTACCTTGCTACCTGAAGTAGAGCTTCACGATTATTCATAGCTGAAGTACAAGAAAGTTGATAGTCTTATAACAAGTGACATAATATGCATCTTGTGATCACTGGAGGAACAACATTGACATTGTTCGTTGGAACATTGAGCTAAATCATTTCTGCATGCATCATCAGGGATTATCGTCGTTGCGGGGTAACGTAAGATGCCGGTCGAAGCCTGTCGCGTTCTAACAAATATAGGATTATAAATTTATATAAGTTCTAGAAATTGGACTCATCAAATTTGATCACCAACAACAGTCGACAAGATGGCCGAAGGCGGAAAATATAACTTTCGGTCAAAACGAAGCGGGTCCCGCGAGGATCCTGTGGTGTATTTTTTTCCAGTTATAATCGATTATATTCGTGACTCAAATCAGTTGTAATGCTGGGTCGAAGGTGCTTTCTATAATTCTATCAGGCTCCAGCATATTCGTGATCACGAACCTGCCATCTCGACACGATAGTGTCAGCAGACAGGTCAAGATATACGTATGCGTGTCAGGGCGTACTTGGCATATCGTTTTCTTCCGCCCTCCATACAGCCTCCTCCATATTCTCAGCGACGCCGCTCACAACGTGGCGCTTCACAAGCCTTCGCTGCGCTTCCTCGATATCAATTTGAATAAACCATTTCTGGTCCAAAAGAAGTCCAGCTTCCTTCCAGGGTTCAATTGACAAAAAGGTGTAGAGGCCTTCGATGATCACGACGCGATGGTATGGATGTATAGAGATGGCATCGAAAGTCGGATCCTTCAAAGCATGATCGAAAGACGGAGCAGTAATGACAGGCATGGTATCTGATAGCTCTTTGCGTAGTTCGCGAACAAAAGAAACGTATTCAGACCCATTAAATGTCCAGTGTATGCCACGTCTATCGTGAGCCAATTTGGGATCGGGGAAGGCATCAAGTTGGGCTCGAGTGAGATGCCAACCATCCAAGTTGACCAAGGTAGCTCGGGAGCTGGCATTCAAGCCCTCCAGGATAATATTGATATTGGTTGTCAAAATTTGAGAAAATGTTGATTTTCCGGAAGCTGGGATACCTGCAATTCCTACCAAAAGTCGAGCAGACAGGGGTATCCTGAGCATGACTTTAAAACGGTAGGTCTAAGTATTCATTCCACTGAGCATACTTTGCAAGACTTTCGACCACGCTCTCAGCGAGTTTCAGGGCCTCTGTCCTCATCTTTATGATCGTGGAAAATTTATAAGATGAGGGGAACACGGTGCCTGGAACCTGTGTTGCCGCTGTTTTGCACTTTGTTGATTTATGCACACACATCATTTCGGGCTTGCTAAGTAATTCAAACTTGCTTGATCAGTATCTGTCTGCATTGGGCTGTGCAATTAACTACTTTGTCCCATACATCCACTAACGTTACCCCGAAAAACTCTGTTCAACCGCAAACGCAAGCACTAGATCATGTTCAACCTGAACGAGGGCGGGGGGCGGGTTTTGAGGCGGTAAGCTGGCCCACACTCGAAGAGTTGGTGACACAAACAGATGTGTATTCTAATAGGGCAGACCCTTCAACGATACAAAATAAGTTTATGGTTGGATATCAAGGATGGTAAGCTTTAATGAAATCTCTTGTCCGGTGGGTCATTGTGCGGCACCGAAGAGCCAACACGACCATCGATGATCAGCTTGATCCATAGTTTATAGATATCCTGATACATTCATGTTCTTGTAGGTTTACATGTGCTGGAGATGGGGAACCAGTCGGGCCAGGTGCACAATCATGCTCAACTTTAGTGCTTTTCACTAATCTCGTATTTTTGGGTCGGAACTTCAGGCCACCACGGATGGTTACACTGGTTTAACTGTCCCATACCCGACGGTGGGCGTCCTAATACAGATTTATGGCCAGACGTTTCCAGTTATTCTCCTTCTGAACTCTTCCCCGCTCCTGGACTCAAGACTCGATATGGTGAACAAGTGTTTTTGTTCTCGTCGCGACATCCTAAGACTGTCCAAAGGTTTGTGTCGTCGATTTCGCGCTACATATCTTAAAATCATACATCTACCAGGCACTTTCGCTGGATGGCAGAACATGGTGTTGATGGGGCATTTTTACAAAGATTTGCGGGCCAGTGTGATTTGGAAACGGGTAATGAGGGGATAAGACGGATACGCGATGAGGTGGGGGATCATGTTCGAGAAGCTGCTGAGAAAGAGGGGCGGGTGTTTGCCATCATGTAAGTCGCGCTACGATCTTCACTACAAAATCGGCGTTCTCATCTTGAACGATAGGTACGATGTATCTGGTGTGGCACCAGACCGCATACAGGACATTCTGGAACGCGACTGGATTCACCTCATTAGAGAGCGGGGCGTCCTGGATAGTCCCAATTATTTGAAAGAAAAAGGAAAACCTGTCATTGCACTTTGGGGTATGCACCCCTGCAACCTGCAACGAGTCCAATTAATGTGTTTTTATTTCATTTAGGGTTTGGCTTTGATAATGCTGGTCATACTCCCGCACTTGTAAAGGCCATCACCACTTATATTCGAAACATTACACCTGGAGGCGCGTATATTATGGCTGGGGCTCCTGCCCACTGGCGTACCGCGGAAAGCGATGCCGATCGTAACCCAGAATTCCTGGATGTGTGGTTAAATGAATTTGACGCCATATCTCCCTGGACTGTAGGACGGTACCGAGATGAACTGGACGCTGATGACTTTGCTCGGACAAAGATGAAAGGCGATGTTGAACTAATCAAGACTCGTAATGAAGAAGGCAAGTGGAGGAAAATTGATTATATTCCCGTTGTGCTCCCTGGGGGTTCTGTAAGTCCGTGTTTATCATCTCGACTATGTATTAATAATCTATATCAATCAAGGGTTTCAATCTTTCGGAAGGTAAGTGGGGTTACAATGATATTAAGAGGGATGGAGGACGCTTTCTATGGAGGCAGCTCTTCAATGCGAAGAGACTAGGCGTACGTAGTATGTATGGGGCGATGTGGGATGAGTACGTTCCTTCCTGGTTCCCTGACCTCGTGTGCTGATTTTTTGGCAGATACGATGAAGGGACTGCGTTTATGCCCGTAGTAGAACACAAACGTTTGCTCCCTGAAACAGATATGTTCCCATTTATGGCACTTGATGAAGATGGATATGACCTCCCATCAGATTGGTAAGTCCCGATTTATGTGCGCTCAAAGCCCAAACACTAAATATGTCCGCCGTTGACGTTTGACATATCAGGTACATGAGGATTTGTGGCTTCGCCGCCGAGAGCCTTCGGGGAGAACGGCAAGTATATGAGTCTTTCCCTTCCAAAGAACTGCAGGACTACTGGGCGTCACGCCCAAAATACGAGGGTGTTAATCATAAATTCGGCGATTCCGCGTCTGGAACATCTGAGAGTGGCCCTTCTGGAGCAGGAGGGGGCCAACCTTACCAGGAGTGGCTTGCCAGCCAGGCGTCGGAAGACAAAGAGGAGCCTCCACCACCTCCTTATTCTCTAGAGGCCGACGAGGCGCCTGAGAACCAGCCTCAACCCGTGGTGCCTGCACAAATTGTGACTGGTTCAGCTCCCACACCGACTTCTCCCGCTCCTGCGCTAGCCCCTCCCGCTGCTTCAGCTTCATCAACTCCATTGTATGTACCTACGTCTCCCTCTAGTCAAAACCAAGCGCCTAGTGTC
Organism: Collybia sordida; assembly: GCA_037014335.1. Classification (NCBI taxonomy): domain Eukaryota; kingdom Fungi; phylum Basidiomycota; class Agaricomycetes; order Agaricales; family Clitocybaceae; genus Collybia; species Collybia sordida. The sequence continues at coordinate 1,081,655 of JAYKXK010000002.1, forward strand.
ACAGGCCCTCCACCCATAAATCCAACCTCACGGCCCCAAATCGCCTCTCATACTCCACCAAGTAGTACCTCTCATGGACCAAAACCTACAACGGCTCTACCACACCAAACTTACAACGTAGAGCCTGGTGCCAGCTCTTCCTCCAATAGCGGCCCCCCTAGGCCGGAGCCGGGCGCCCTGAATACACACCCTTATGGTACACAATCTCAACAGAATCCCACGGCTTCGGTTACAAACGACTTTGGCAGGGATGGCTATTCTGCATCGGGACCTGGTCGTGTGACCGCAGTGTCACCACCCCCGTTACACCCTGCACACCCTGCAGCATTGAATTCTGCGTATAGTCAAACACGTCCGCAATCGCCACAATCACGTCCTCAATTACCTTCGCGTCCACAATCACACGTGCGTCCAGCATCCCAACTGGGATACCCTCAGCAGCCTTCTTCACCTGGACCGGCACCCGTATCTCCTGTACCCGGTCAGCAAGCTGGCCCATGGTCCCAAGCACAATGGCCGCCTCCTGAATGGAAAGTTGGAACGAACCTACAACACCCTCCACCCACTCAAACATCGTCTTATCCAGGACAGCTACCTCCTAATCAAAATCACAATCCCGGAGCAAACCTGTCGCGTCCCCATACTATCACGGCTTCTTCATACGCTGCGTCTTCTCCACCGTCATCCTTGAGACCCCACGCATCCGTCAGTACACCATCAGGCCGTCCACAGCACCAAACTCCGCCAGATACACCGGGCAATCCTGCAGCATCGTTTTCTGGAAAAGCGCCGCATGTACCTTCCGCACCTCCTTCACCAGCCCCGTATGCTCCAACATTCCCTGGCTCCGGACCATCGGGGTATCCTCCAGGTGTATCTTCGCCCATACCCGGAGGCCCATCTTTCCCATCTGGTTCACCTTCACCTTACTCCACTGCGTCAACTTATTTTGGATCAACATACCCCGGACAATCAGGATACGCTCCACCGCCCATCCCTGGACAAGGCTACACGAATATGCATACACCACCTCTCAACCCATCCCCTGGATCATCTACTTATGGAGGGTCATCCTATCCTGGACAACAGCCTTACGGATCACCCTATCCTGGACAATTTCCCGGAAGTCAGGGACCGAATGACTCGCCAAGTGGGATCCATTTCCCTCAAGCTCAAGGAGATCAGTATGGTGTACCATCACCTACATCTTCCTATGCGCCAAGCTATATTGGTCAACAAGGTTCTCATCAAACATCTTTTGCTTCGCCCGCTACAGGTGGGTGGTATCCTGGAAGTTCTACTCCTCCTGTAGGCCCTCCTATGGCCCCTCGTAAGTTCTTTTTGGGGACTTTCGATCTTCTTATAACGCATTATCCTATTATAGGACCTCCGAACCACTCATCTTATTCTCAATCGGGACCGTCATTTCCCAGTGCATCAACGTCTTCTGTAGGTGCCGGTGCCCTCGGGCTTGCCTTAAGTGCGGTAGATAAAGTCGCTGGTAAGAAGACAAGGGTCCAGCTGGAATCCGGAGTAGGTAGCCTTGCACAGTGTGAGTCGCTTATAGACCTTCGCTGGGATGCGTATCAATTATAACCTAAATCTTTTCAGCGGGTACTAAACTCTTCAACAAGTTTACGAAGTAACATGTAGATATTGGTAATAATCTTTCGAATTTAAAGAAGAATGAATATGCCACACCGGCAACCATACTTAGAAGAACGGTCACGAGCTGCGGACGTTCAGTGTTGTTCCGAAATTCTGACAGCTCGTGGGTGCCTCCATGAAAACCAAAAATCATCGCGGTTGTCGACCGTCATGATTGACTACAACGCGAGTCAGAACGGATATGTTAAATGACACGTCATTCCTCTCCCATGTGTGGTGCACGCAATAAAAATGTTACTCATCATTGGTCATAATTAATCTAATTTATAAATTTAGATCGCCTGGAACAAAAACCACCAGGCGTTTGTGGAGTCTTTCAATCGATCGTGCTCAACACCTCAAGCCTAAAACCTGAATCGTCCCTGATCTGCCTCATGTATCCAAAACCTGACATTGACCCTACTCATTTCCAATATTGATTGACGTGATCACTCCCGTTTCGCATTCGGATAATTTTGTAAAGCCGCAAGTAATTTTACCGATGCCCAAGTACTTTGAACTAGCACAAGCTTCCAGTCTTATGTTTTTTAATGTGCGAAGTGCTATTCACGGTCACAGTACATCTAAGAAAACATCTATGGAGTTGCTGGAGTGGGTTCATGTTAACTTGAACTATGAGACGCATACCCGCCTATTTCTCATAATGAGCACATGTCAATCGGCAACATTTATCATGCAATCGATAGTCTTTGAGAGGTAATGGGACTCACTGGTATAGCTCTTAATGGCCGCTAGCCAAGACACACGCGATGGAGTTCTGATAACACAGCACGGGTCCAACTGTCAGGTTGACATGACCTGTTCATGATGGTTGAGCCAGCTAGACCCTTGAAAAATTCCCCGAAATGAAAGGGTCCGTTTCGGTGAGTGAAAGGCAGATGGTTGTCCTCTCGTTCCGTAATGTTACTTATTTCGCTAAATCTCTTGCAGGACTTGGAAAACATAAACGATTTCTGGGACTAGATGGTCTTCGGCCTGGCTCGTTCCTCACCCAAATATGAGGCAAGATCGATCTCGCTTTTCGATGTGTTCTCTCGATACTGTGGTACAACGCCTCGGGGCCTCCTTCAACAGCAAGGTCGACCGGTGATAAATAATATAAACCTGTTTTTATCAATATCAGCCTTATTCCTCGGATGCAGAAACTTACTTTGGAGTATTCGGCGCCTTTTGTGGGGCTTTACAACACAGTTTTCGATAACTTATACTAACAACGGAACAGTCTGCGGTAACGGGGCGCAATGTTACTTCCTTGATTTGGTCGATGCTAAATAATGAGAAGAACTGAGCTATCGCGAAACATTGGCAGACCCCGCTCGCGCCGCGACAATATGGCTTGATTAAAGATTCCGTTTTACCTTCTCTATGTTTAAAACCCAGATCAAATCCTCATGCCACTGAGGCGAAGAAGCCTTGCCATTTCAATAGAAACTGGACAGGAAGAAATGTACAATTGGAAAGGCGGAGTTGTCGCTTGACATTCATACTGGGATAGAAAAGGCACATATTCTGTCAGCTCAACTTTGTTTCTACGTGGAATAATTCCAGGGCCGAAATTTTCCGAGTCCCATCTACGGCATCAACACGCGTCTAAACATGAGGTTAAGTAAGATTCGTCGTAGATGGACTGCAGCTCCTATCAGAAAGACAAAGAAGATGATCTAGAGTCGATTAAGAAGAGGTTCGCGAGTCTGGGCAAGACCTCTCGAGGCCGCATACGCCTCAATGTGATATTTCGAGCGCAAGAAAAGTTATAACGGAATTCACAGATTATTGGAGATTGCGGCAGGAAATCGGTTACTCTAGAGACGAGATCAAAGACGATAAGCAGTTGATGTTCAGTTTAAGCTTTCCATCCTCCATGTGAAAGAGAAGGCTGAGGTTCTCGGGTAATTTGCAGCTCCGCGCGTTCGACGTAAAATGGCCGCGAAGGTCTTGAGGGTGGTGGCAGGTGTCCAGGCGTTCCAGCTTCCCACCTCGTTCACGAAGAGGACGTATTAGTTCCAACAATATAAAACGCCGGTGAGCCAGCTTCACTCATCCGCTTTTTCGTCTCCAATAATGCAGGTGCAACAGTATAGTTCGCTCCTTCACCAACCACTTTACCATACTCACCATGATGCCTACCGCGTCGCACCCGACCAATATTTCGCGACAGGTGGGCTACAAGATTCACGCTTCTCGGGAGGATCGTCGTCCTCGGTCCCACATCAAGATTATCGGTATTTTTCAGACCGCGGAGACCCACCAGGGCAGTCGCACTCAAGCATTGCTGGAGCTGGCCTAGGCGCCACCGGGATGGCAATCACCGGGGAGACTACAAACAGTAGTAGAGATTTCCATGCCGAGGGTATAGCGGGTTGTCACGAGCAACAGCAATGGTATTGGCCCTCTGCTCCGGAATCGTTCCACGGAGTTGCTCAGGTGCCGCCTGCCTCTTGTGCTCTTGCATCCCAAGTTTCGACAGTTAAAAGGCCGATGGAGTACAGACCAGTAATTCTCTCACCAGCTGCCCAATTACCAACTCCCGCCTCAATGGCTGTATTGTTAAATCCCAATGTGCGGTCAGAGCAACATTCATCTCAAAGAACATTCGTGCAGCCACAGCAGCCACAGAGTGCTCCTTTACCTATCCCTGTACGACATGTACCTGTAGTGGCTGAGGCTGCGGCGGCGCAAAGTTCTTCAGACAGCCACTCACGGGAGAAGAAACACGGTTGCACCATGTGCCACAAACGGTGAGCCAGAGCAGGGAATATTGTACAATTTGCTGAATTGTACATACCATCTAGGTTTGATAGGCCCAGCACCCTTAGAAAGGTACAGTATTCGGCTCAATCGCCGCGGATCGAACTGACGATGAGATTTCTCGATCATAGCACCTCCTTGTTCACACTGGAGAAAAGGGTTAGTCCATGTCATCATGTCAGGAAGGGGAAAAGCTTACGATGGCTATCTAGCCTTTGTGTGTGAGACCTGTGGGCGCCGATTTGGGGTAGCGTCAAACCTAAATCGACACGTTAAAAGGTGTATCCTGAAACCTGTTAACACCGTTCCTACCCTCCCAAACCAAATAGCGGGCAGTTCGCCAACATCTACAGCCAGTGATTCGAGTTCGCCATCGACTACTAACGGAAACATCGAAAGGCTGATTGTCGGCAGACGTAGCCGTGATTCTTCGACTAGTGTACCATCGTCCAGCCCATCCGACAACATCCAACCATCTCAACCACAGTCACATTCCACCAATACTCCCCAAGTGAAATCACCCATGCCGAAGCGTCGTCGGCGTGCTCCGTCGCCATCTCGATGGATCCCTCCATCATTATTATCCTTCAACCTCACTCCACCCGAGTCGAAGAAATCGACACCAGTGCCATTAGCTCCTGTGAAGCGTAACATGCCAAGGGAGGAGAGAGATTCATGGGACGAGAATGTATCATCTACTCCCTATCACCCGAGTTGTTGGAAAGGTATTCTTCCTGGCCCTGGCTTCGGCCTCGGCCTAGGTCTAGGAGGGAAAGATGTCAGGAACATTAACCTTGGCGGAAATGGAGGTTTTATGTTGGGACGCGTGCTCGTTTTTTGATTCAAAATGGTGTATTATTGGTCCTGTTGGAAGGAATATCTTGTTGGACGGATTGCCCGGATGTGTAGTTACAGAAATAGCGTGAAGATATGAATAACGCAAGTACTCATTGACTATATCTTGGTTTTAGTTGTAAGTTATATATCTTGAAATAGAGAAAAAAAACTTACTGATGTTCATGTCGAAATATATCATTCGTGGTGGTTTGTGGGGATACTGACCATGTATGGGTTTGTTTTTCCGAGAAGTCCAAGGCCATCGGCGTCGGAGATCGGATGTGCAGAATGTTTTAATGTGTTTGAGGGAGAAGCTGGAACCAAATCAAAGTAAAGAGCGCGTCATGCGTGACCAACCCATTCTCAAATTCCATCCACACTAAAATTTCTAATTTCTTGAACGACAACCCGGTTGCATTCGACGACTTCCGGGAACCGCAAGTAGAGGGTGTCGCGAACACTTGAAGGGGATTGGGTGGTCTGATGGTACCCTCGATGTCGCTACTAGCAGTGCACTGCCCCTAGTGACCTCTCAGGGTGAAATAGCGCGGGGACTCGTTCCCCGCGTCCGGTGGAGTAGGGACTTGTCCCTGCTCCGGGGGGTGCACCCCAAAGGGAGCCGAATCAGACATGGGGAAGTACTAACTGATCTCTTACAGGATAGAGAGTCGCGGGGGACTTTCCCCCCTGTGACGGTACGGTCATCTTACCCAATAGGGTCTACGATTGGGCGCCCTAAAGGGCGCCAAGACCAGGGCGCGTTGGTTCGGGCAACTGGCCAGCTAACCTAACACAGCCACACTCGACGGCAAAAGCGTCGTCTCTTAGTTTCGGTCGGTTTCGGTTAATTACGTAGTCACACGTGACCGCTTCTGTACACTTGTATTGCGGTATATAAAATCTTGAACAAAAAAAAAAAAAAAAAAAAAAAAAAAAAAAAAAAAAAAACTAAAATTTCTAATCATCTTCAATACTCCCGTGAAAGTTTACTATAATGACAATCTCAGCCACACAGTCAGCGGCGATTCTCGAGGTTCTATTATCGATTGTGACTGCTACGGCTTCGCGTGGAAAACGCCAGCTTGCGGGCATGTTTTTGGAGTTGGTAGATAGGAAAGACTGGCCACAGTATTATGAAGTGTGTAACTAATGTTTCCTCGTATCTGCTTCAATTCTTACACTAAGATCTAGGTTATTCCGGAGCCACGGTGCTTGAACAATATCCGTTCCGGGGTGGAAAAAGGCCGCTATAAGGATGCCTCGGATGTGTATACAGACATATCTCTCGTATTCTGGAATGCATTGTTTTACAACGAGCCAACGAGTCAAATTGCGCTCGACGCAACAACCCTGAAGGTCTATTTAACATTGTAACAGGTGTGCAACTAACTAGAATACTGTTCAGACTATCCTCGAAACCGAATGGAGAAAGAAAGCTATCCTTCCCGTCGTACGCTCGTCGCCGCCACCCTCGTCGGCTCAAAAAATTCACAAAGTCGAAGAAGCTCCCCCTATCCCACCGCCGCCAATAAAATCCCAGACACCCGTACCACCTTCGTTAAACAAAGCTTCTACGCCTGTCCCTCAGGTTGCAACGCCAGCGGCCTCATCTACGCCAGCGCCTGTGGCGAGCACAAGTAACATCAATTTTACATACAACAAACCTATTCCCATCCAACCTCGATCAGCACACAACTTGTCGCCAGATAGAGATATCGATATTATGTCACCAGAAGCGGATGGCCAAGTCGATGAAACTTCGGGCCTTACTGTTGAATATGATGCCGAAAGTGAGGAGATAGTCAAACAACTTGAGAAAGGCTTGCCTAGATGGCCTGGTTTTGGCGACCAAGGTTGGACCGACGCGATCACTCCTGTGAGCCTGATTTGTCTATCTGTGTGACTATCTGCTCAGTTCTCTCAGGAACGTATGATCGAGATCGTACATGTCATCAAAAGCTACAAAGACGTGATGTGAGCATGCGGCATCGTTCATAATATTCTCTCATACTTTATCGCTAGAGGCAACCGAATTGCAGCGGCACTCGAGGCTGTTCCTGAAGAAGCGGTAGTACCACATATCAGCTACACAGTAATTGGATATTTCTTCCCTCTTGGATCTATGTGACTCATATTATATATAGACACCTTTGTCACTCAAAATTATCGAGGTATGTTCACATTACCCTTTGGACGTGCAGACTGTGCGAACATTAAACTTAGAACAATGCGCGCGCCAAAAGTTATACCAGTTCGAAAGACTTTGATATCGACATGGCCCGATTATTCCTGAAAGCAAGGCGGTGGCACAAACCATGTACTGACCCGTATGGCCGCGTTCTTCTTCTCCAGGTTATTTTCTGCTTTTGAAATGCATTTTTATTAAGCACTGAAATCTTTCGTTACTCTAGCGATTGTATCAAGCCCTCGTATCTTCTAATCCCCCTCCAGGACCACCTTATCACACAACCACAAATTTTGCTTCACTTCGTGCCGGTCCGGGGACCACGAAGCCAGTACACCATGGTGGCGAAGGTGATGGCGTTGCCGGTGTTACAACCCACCGTGTCCTGGTCAAAGACAGAACATTCGTCAATGAAATTCATTACAAAGGCTGGACCGTGAAGCTCGCGGATTGGTTGCATCTTAGTAACCCTGATGATCCTAGTAGACCGATTATAGGTCAAGTATTCAGATGCTGGATTTCTGATGAGATGTCAGTCACATCCTTCTGCAAATTCTCTCAGCTGACTGGTAATACAGCTCTAAAAAAGGCCAACCGGGTCTAACGGTCTCGTGGTATTACCGCCCAGAGCAGGTAAGCACATGTCTCACACCTAGTTGTTTCCTCACCCTCCCATTTATGTCATTTAATTTACCAGACTTTCCATTCGGCCCGTAGGACGTTCTGGGAAGGTGAAGTTTTCAAGACCAGTGAGTATAAAACACCGTAATCAATATCCCAGCCTTGGTGATGAACACGGATCTTAGGTCACTTCGCTGATCATCCTTTGGACGATATTATCGAAAAGATCGCGTGCCAATTCACAGCTCGCCATATCCGTGGCCGACCACGTCCCCCCTTTTGGTATCTTGGATTTCCTCTGTATGTGTGTCACTCCCGATATAACGACCGGGATCGGGTGTTTGTGAAGATCAAGAATTGGAACTCGTGCGTTCCTGAAGAGGTGCGAAAAAGCGCCGAGTTCATGCCCATCTATCCTTTCGAGCGGACAGTGCTACCTGCCAGACTTCCCAGCCCTTTTATAAGTAAAAATTCTAAGAACTCAATCAGGGGGCCAGGAGGACTCTTTGACGCTACCGAGGGATCGGACGAGGATAAGGGTGACTTTTCAGCGACGGGGCGAAAAAGGACTCGGAGAAACCAAGGAGATGTTGAACCGAATAAGTCACTCCACAATGGTGCCCACGGGACGAACGCCGCCGCAGCATCATCACAATATCATTATCAACCATCTCATTTATCCCACCAAGTTCAACCCACCCAAAATCAACGGGTTAGTGGACCCGATAGATCGATCATTACTGCAGCCGGCGGATTGGCGTTTTTAGGACACAATGCAACTGTTGAGAAGTTACCCACTGAGACTGGTAGGCCAAAATCTAATAATTTATTAACGAATTTCTTATCTCAACGTAATTTCAGCAAAACACTTTGACCGTGACCCAGAAACCAATGAGGTTCTTTGGTTTCCTGCCGCACCAGTAGACGTCGCTCGTGCTCCCAAACCAAAGTACAGTTTGGCTTATCTTCATTTTTTGGCTATGCAACGAAAAGAGGATACCTCGACGTCGAGGACCAATGGTATGGATATCGACGAAGACAAAACACCGACAAAACGCCAACGATTGGAGGTGACACCAACAGTCACGGAAACCTTGAGAGCTGTATTGTCGCAATGACGACTATTGGATCCCATCCTCCTTTTTAATTGTTAGATGTCTTCTCTGACTTCTCCCCCCACATTAATATTCCACATATTGGTGGTTTTTGTTTGTCACTTGGATAAATGGAACCGTTGGCATATCATCCATTTTTGGAGCCCAGATTATGCCAGGGACCTGTGTACCTCGGGACACCACGCCCCGGATTGTTTTCTTCACATATCCTAGATGTATTGCAATAAATCGTGGGGCATCGCTGGGTACTAGATGCTCGATGAAATATCAAATCGGGCGAACTTGTTTGCGGTTGCTCATCGTTGTAACACAAAATGAAATGTAGGACTGGATCTATAATTTGATAAAATGATATCTTGCGCAGCTCCGTCACATGGCCCTCAGCACCTCTAGTAATTAAAACCAAAACTGTATAAAAACTTGTTCACGTCATGCTCTGCTCACATCAGCTCGACAGAAACCCGCATAGACCTATAGTAAGCCCAACAACTGTCCAGAGTTCATGCTCGTATATATAATTTCCACCTTACTTATTAGTTTGAAAGATCGGCCTGGGAATGAGTTTATCAGAGCAAGGTCTAAGTCGGCCTGATTACTTCTAATATCCAACCCAGCGGAAGTCATTCAGCCAGTTCTATTAGGGGACCAGACGAAATAAGCCTAGTGGGCCTATTATTATTTTCAAGTAAAGGGTTTTATCTTTACAACACACTCCAAACTTCTCTCGAAAGGTGAGAAATCCGTACTGCGTAAAGGCTGGCATGTGAGTAAGATTCGACCGGAACTTGCGAATGACCTAACGCGAAAGGACATGTTTTGGTCCATTCCTAAGACTTGGGGCTAACGAGTCACAGGGAATCTTCTAGTTGACTCCACTGTACCTTCCTTGATTAATTACGGATATCTAGGGTTCGGTTCCTCCTGCAGCGCCAGCTCCACGTCTCACGCTCCACCTGAAGTTCCCCTGGGTCCCTTTCAAATTTCAGGGACTTCCACGTTCATGCAGTCCGGAAACCATATCGAGACCGCGATGAGCACTATAAATAAAGGCGTGTGTCTTCATCCGGATTCCACGGCGAGAGATATTGGTATACGAATTGAGAAAACAGGAAGCGCGGTTAGAAGGCTTGGGACCCTCCAATAAGCTCTTGGGATTTTTATTATACTGATAGTCCTTTGGTCGCTCGGGTTTTTTAAATTGAACTATACTACCATTCAACACAATTCGTTGAACACAGGTTGTTTACCATGCGTCGCCGCGCCGTGTCTATTCAGTCCTTGATTTCTGAATTATGGTGAACGTTTTTCCTCTTTGTGCGATTTGGGAAATATATTTGAGGCCGGGAAGTAGTGTTGAACGATGTTGGTGAGGGTCAATATCCATATTTGAATCCCAGACCCGGAGATGTTCGGTCGATCACGTGTATGTTTGCCATTGCCTGCATTGCCTGGGGCCATCAGGGAATTGGGGGAAAAAGCATAATGTCTTATATAGCCTTATAATAATAATAAGAGATAGAATATATATCAGACTGATATATAAAATTTTAAGGGTTTATACCTCTAGATATATATTTCCAAAAGTGTCATCTAGATGATACATTTGAGCAAGAAGTGACCGCCTTTTGGGTAATGGTAAAGTTGTCCCATGCTGATAGTAATTGTAATAAAATATCATACCTTGGCAATACAACATATATACCACAGAATATAATTGTAGATGCAGTTGGTAGCTATGATAATAGGTTAGCAGGGTGATATAACTAACACTGCATATATCAACATTAGATATCTTGTAAACAATACTAATTCTGGCGTAATTGATCTACCCCTATCTGACTTACAAAGCAGATAAGAGGTGCCAGAGAATATAATTGTAAATATAGTTGGCAGCTATGAAAATGGGTTAGCAGAATTACATAAATAACAATACACATATCAAAATTTTATATATCTTATCAATGATAATAATGCTGACATAATTTACCTATCTCCGACCTGAGTTGTGAAGCAGACAGGAGATGCCGGAGAATATAATTGTAGATACAGTTGGTAGCTATTATAATAGGTCAGCAGTATTATATAATTGACAGTGCAAATATCAAAATTGGGTAGCCTATCAAGAAAAATACTCCTGGCATAATTTGCCTACCTTTAGCTGAATTACGAAGTAGCCAAGAACTACCAGACAATATAATACATTTGTCGGTTTGTCATTTTCTGATCCGAATTGAAAGGCTTTGATGTTACTTACAAGCAAAAGGTGCCCAGCCAAGCACCTGCCTTTCAAAGTCAGTGTGAGGGGAATGGTCGGAAACACTGGACTATACCACGGTAGGCAATTCTGGCATCAATCATTATTCTTTGTCAGGGTGCTGGATCTTATATATGGTTATTAGAAATTCATGGGGTTGTTGGCTCAGGCAACCCTGTAGCGGTATTGGGAAAAATAGCAATATTTACAAATATGAGCAGCATTGCAGCCAATGAAAATTTATTTCTGTATTCCAGCCATTAGAAAATGTGGCTAGCTGATACAGCTGATACATTAGAGGAGGAATGGACTGAATGGTCGGTTGGTTGAAAACATTTTCTAATATCGGAACCGGATTTTGTGGGACATTGAAACGGATTTATTGTGGTATATAATGATTATTTGAAGATAACCCACGTCTTTAGGGAAAGTAATACTGTGCCAAAAATGTTCGTAATCTAATAAAAAATTTGTACAGTAATAAAACAATCTAAAGATCTTCCTCATCTCCGAATTCCTGACTGGCTTGTGCGGCTGCCTTGAGAGCAGCACGCCTCCTGCGAATCTGTGCCAAGGGGCTGTCTGCAGGTAACTCGTCTTGGATTGCCAGCGAGCCTCCAAAAATTTGCCTAAAAATAATTGAGCATTTACTAGCCGGTCACCAAAGATAAATTAATACTCACTTGTTCCACCAAGCCATTAGCTCATTGATCTCTTGAATTTCATCCGGGTCCGTCAGCAAGTCTAGGATAGTATTATAGAACCGTTCTGAATCTGTTTTTTGATCAGTCCTCGAAAAGGTAGTCGCGGGTGACATTGCAAAGCGAATCTAATCAAAAGGATTAGTGTCAAATATGTTCTGAAAAATATTTATTTACCTGTGTTGCTATGTATGCAATAGATCCGGGAGTGACCGATTCCATCCCATGAATTCGGGCATTACCTGCTCGAGTAGCCTTAGGCTCTTCATTGACGGAGCTTGGAGATGTGAATATATGTTTAAAGCCCTGTAGAAAAATTTAGCTATCACAAATGGAGATAATCTTGTATTTAAACAAACCTTTACCAAAAGCATACTGCGAAGAAGACCAAGCCAGGGATTCCTAGCATCATATGTATAGTTTTCATACAAAAAAATGGGCCAGTTCGCTCCAGTGATCTTGTACCCGTTGGATTTGAGCTTATGTTGCACTCTGGTTGGGTTAAGAAAGGGAATGGCGGCAGATCTAAAAAAACTCACTCAATATCCTTCCAATCCATTCCAGCGGGACACAAGAGAGCCCCTGTTATATCATGATTGAAACCACGGTTCGTTTTGGCATTTCGATGCAATGGTGGGTTGGGGGCAGAATGGGGAGGAATAATCCAGTCGAGAATGGTGCCCTTTAGGCTCTTTGTATCATCCGATCTTGCACACGAAACACCTTTTTGAATCTGGATTATTTGTTGTGAGGAATGCACACCCAAAACTGTGGTATTTACCTGTTCAGCACAGTCAAAAAGGTCGTCTTCATCTCCAGCGGCAATCTTTTCCAACACCCTGGGAATCTTCAACAAACGTTCAAATATTTGAAATTGTAGGCGCTCCCTTTGATTATTAATACATTTGAGTAAGAAGGTTCGTTAAAGTATTTAGGAGTACTCACTTTGCTGTCGTTAAACTTTCAAATGTTATGCCTTGATTTCGTTGGTCAATGCCATTTATAAGAATGACATATACCTGGCAAAGTCCATGGATCGTGTGACCAAAATGCCGTCCATGGTGAACAAATAAATCCTTTTTGCATCTGGTTGTTGTTAGGATAAAGGGGAATGTAGTATTAATGAGGTACTCACGTCTTCTTTCTGGGCCCAAGCTCCAGTGGATTTTCGACCCGTTGGCGACGACCAAGTGAAGAACGCGGAGTTGATGGGGAGTTTGAGTTATTATCTCCAAATTCAGACATTGATGAAAGTCAATAGGGTGGGTGGGGTACGTTGGTGAAAGGGGGCTAGTGATTATTAGGGGATGCTAAGGTCTGTCGAAATTGTAGAGAAGGTGGCTTTATATAGTGGCAGCATGGGATGGCTAGTCCAGGCAGGGACACTTTCACGATCAGTGTTTCCAGTGGCTATTTTGACATCGCTTAAATTTACCTAGAGAAAGTAGCAGTCACCGCGGCGGCAGATGTGGCTCCGTCCGTATTTTTGGATATCACATAACGTCAAATCTGAACTTCCTAAATATCACATACGAGATCCATCAGGTTCTTTGAAATACAGTCTTGTTTGAAGTACTTCGTACCAATGACGGGGAAATTTTCCTTTGTAATTTTAAAGAATAAATGGAGGCTAGGAATAGGTCAATAGGTATTTATTATATTCATTCAATTTTCAAAACCAAATTGAGAAGAGGTGGCAACATTTTTCCTGTGACGCCACATAGAGTCAGGGCATGAAAAATATAGCCAGTAATAGAGGAATCCTTAAATGATTGGGGAAATTCATAGGAGCTCAAGGGAAAACGAACTCCCGCCACCGAGGATTCAAAATTCAACCAGGTCAACTTGAATTTTCATGGTTTTCAGAAAGATACAATTCATAGGCCTTTATATCAGGCATTTTATTAGTTTTTGGACAAAAATAAAGCTAAAGCTTATGTACCTTTTGTATACCAACAACCTTTTACTGAAGCCAGTGGCTGCAATATAACCTCATGGACGTGTCAGCGTCATCCAATAATCCATATAATATGTATCAGCTTCTTTGTGGAAGCACCGGCGGTGTTTTTGATTTTGAAAGGAGTTGATTTACAGGTAGGTGGCACAAATTTCGAGGTAGAACAATAAGAGAAACCAGAGAGGTGGCCGCCTGTGAACTTCGACATCAAATTACGTAACCCTGTCTCGCTTAATGACAGAAATCACCCAAGATTGGGTCGTTGCCGAGAAGGGTTTCAATAGAACTGGAGACTTCAACATATTTTTTTCCCGTATCCGAAACTTGTGATGCTCGAATTGCGCATTTAAATCAAACGCAATAACTTCACTAAGGGTAGGTATACATTTTTCGCCAGAATACAAAAAATTGTTGATAGACACTACAAAGTACTGATAGTATTGTAAGATTTTTGGCAGCGTTGGTGTGATTACATTAGTAAATATTTAGTGACTCATGATGTACACTTCTAATTGATATGGAATTCCGTGGTGTTTAACTTGTTGAACGGTCCAGGTTCTGCAATCGGATTTTGGGGATACATTTTGATTTGACCAACTTGTCATCGGCAGTTAGTCCATCAATATTATCTGTTATAACGTATGAGTACAGGGCAAATGCTACATAAAGGGACTTACAAATTGGCCGATCTTTTGGAGTAGAAAGCTTCCGAACATCAAATGCACACTTTTCGTTATGCATAGGCCAAGCAAAAGATTCAAGTGGTTCGGGACTCCAGAAAGAAGCAGCTTCATGGTATTCGATGTTGTCCCGAAAACAACGTTCAATTTGTCTTTCGACAGCGGCCGTAGTGCAACCTTCGACGGAGTCCGTGACCAAACCCTCAGCACTCTCTTTGTACCGAAGAAGCACCCTAACAATTTGGACAACGTAGGCCCAATAAACATCTTTCCTCCCATTGATGGCCAATCCAGAAGTGGGGCGAACCAGTTCGTATGTCGAGAAAAACCAATCTAATAAATCACGGGAGCGGCGGCGTGCATGGATAGAATGCTCTCGGTCGGCTGGGGACATCCCTCGGGGCGTGTAAGTTTGGAAGCTGAGCACATTGGACAGCTCTGTGAGGATGCAGATGGAAAACAAGTCCAGGACACCCTCCCTTGTATGGATGGGGGGGAGGTGGGATGCTTCATTTCCTAAGGGTTATAGATGGTGAAATAATTATTTTAATTGTGATATGAATGAGGAAACGAACCAATTTGAGTTGTTTGACTGCTGACAAGAGCGGCGTGATAAAATTGGACCATCCTCCGCAGAAGAAGTCTTGACGGTTCGTGTTCTGTATTCGTGACCATGTTTCCGGCGACGAAGCTGTGGAGAAGGCTAAATAAGGTATCTTGCAAACAACCGGTTGCGTAGAAATGCCCTCCATGGCAAATTGTGTTCCCGTGAGTATACACGCAATGAGGCGTGTTTGGTCGCATGATACTGGGTGCTATGTTCAGTAATTGTATTTCTCAACCACGAATGATATACGTACAATCTTGTACCATTCTCCAGGTACATTGCTTCTAAGTCCCAATTCTCCACTGATGGGGCCGCGATATCAAAATTTTCCGAGAGGAACAACTTGATCTTTGAAAAGTCTTTACGGCTTCCGCCGGAAACCTTTGGTCTTGCAATGATCCATAATTTTCCACTGGTTTGCACATCTATGTAGGTCCCAAAACCATCTGAATCAATGTGAAACCAATGCAACGCCCCAGAAGTGGCAGCCAAACCCCAGCGAATGTCATCACCGGGGAGGGATTTTATCTTTCCAGTGTCTGGTAATTTTTTCATAGCCCGCCATGCATGTAGGTCGCTTGTAAACGAGTTCCGCTGGAGGTCGGCCCCATCACCCATTGGACAATCCAGTACATTCAATATTTTTCCCGTATTCGAGGGAAGCGAGGCGCATGCATAGAATTGAAACATCGTTCCCTGAAGATTCCGACGATTGTAATTTCCATCCAAATCATCGGCAGATACGTTAATGGATTGGTCTAATACATATCAGCTGCAGTGAGTAGAAATTTTCACAAAAAGCTCACCTTGAATTGTTGCTACAACATTCAACACGCGCAATTCATTGAGGGCCGGGAGTCCAAAAACAACATCAGTTTTCTTTCTCCCCGTGATGATAATATGTTGGTCGCGGAGGGTTTCTTGAACTTGGAAATCACTCAATTCGTCGAATTCGTCTGCCGAATAAATGGCAAAAGCAGAAGTGCTTGGGTCGGCAAGATGAAGGGGTTGTCCTTCAATGTATGAATCTTCGACGGTGTAAGGGGAACACCCTTACCGACCTCCTTGTTTCATTTTCCGACTCCCGTTACCGACTACGTCTACCGACCTGTCATTACCGACAACCACCCCGAGTCAAACCCGACTCACACATTCTCTCACACTACATTCGTTACCATCCCCGCTCCCTTTCACGACACTCGTTAGACGTTTCCGAATGCGAACGCGGGCGCAACTTGTCGGGATCACTGGGGCACGCCCACGTGATCATTTACCGACAACGCGTGCCCTCGTACCGTTCCGGGAACGTGTAGTTAATGTAGGAACCTCGTATATAGGCTGTACACCTGGTTGGAGGACCCTTAGAGAATTCTCTAAGGATCCCCTCCGCTAGGTGAGTAGTATATCTGTAGTTACAAGTGAATACATTGGCTAAGGATCCCCTCCGCTAGATTCCCGCGTTGGAATTCCCGACCCCGACTCCCTTAACTCGGTATTCGCTGTTCGGACTTCCGCGACTCGGTCGACGCCGGAGTTGCCCTCACAGTAGAATTCTCTCCCCCCACGAGGTCACCGATTACGCCAGACGAAACGTAGACCGCCCACGAGCGACTCCACAATTGTACCTACGCAATCCCACCTCTACCATCGTAGTAACATGTCACACACCCCAAACGATAGGATCCCGGACGCGGTAAGGATAACGCAGTTGGAGACCGAACTCGGAAGGGTGCTAGAACAACTACACCAACAGTCGGAGGACTTCCAAACACTCAACCGGCACTTCCAGGAAATGATCGATCGAATGGCACCCGCCCCCGCACCTGCAACCGCCACCGCCGCACCACCTGTTGTACCACCACCGAGCCCGAGCAATCGGTCTCAAATACTACCCTCTCCGCCTCCATCCACGCCATCCCCCATATTCCCGAGTACCACCCGACACCGACCCTCCCCACTCCGACCGTCTCCACCGCCTACATTTGATGGAGATCGAGAGAAAGGTCGGGCTTTCATCCAAGCCTGCGAACTGTACATAAAACTAGTCCCACACCAGTTCGAGGACGAAGTAGCGGGAATCCGATGGGCGTACACGTTCATGCAGACGAAGCGGGCGTACCAGTTCGTGGACCGAGCACTTCGCTTTGAAGACCAGGTCGGCGCGCCCAAGTATGAAACATGGGAGGAATTCAAGACCGACTTCGCACAAAACTTCTATGTGCAAGGGGAAGCTCAGCGCGCCATGACCCGACTCGAAACGGCGGGTTACCACCAGGGAAGTCGGTCGGTCGACGAGTACACGGACGAATTTCGGGATCTGATAGAAAAGGCAGGGTACAAAGAGGGACTCACCATTGTGGTGAAATATCGCAAGGGACTAAACCCGACGATCCAGTCAATGATCGCCATGATGGCGGTCGGGAGACCAGCGGACAACGACCCCCGCGCCTGGTACACCGCCGCCATGAGGTGCGACGACAACCAAAGGGATAACGAAGCGTTCCTTAGCACCCGCCAGGTACGCAACCCGACCACGCCCATGTCGGGTTTGTCATTCGCCAAACTTCCCTCTCGCATTCCCGCGCTCCGGTTCCCGACCCCGGCAGCAGCACACAGTTTCCCGACTCGACCCCCGCCAGCGCCTACCCCACTCCCGCAGGGAGTACCGATGGACATTGACGCGAAACGCACCCGAGCACAGCCCATGCAATGCTACAGGTGCAACGAGCCGGGACACATGCGCAAGGACTGCCCCCGATCCTTTGACGTTCGGTATATGACCGCTGACGAACGGGAATCGTACATCCAAGAGGCCCTTGCCAACTTAGACGCAGAGCTAGCCCAAACCCGACAAGCAGGAAGAGAAGCGGAAGAGGAACCAGAGGAGGAGGTCCGAAGGGAGGAGGATTTTGTAGCACGCAGCGGGTGAACAGTACGCCCCCGCCGAGTAGTGGTAGTAGGTTCGAATGTTTGACTGTGGAGGAAATACATGTCGTTCCCAACCCTACCACTGAAGCCGTGCAGCAAAACCCGACCAGTCGGAAAACCCGCGTTCCCCGATGGGAACGCAGACTCCCTAAGGACTACAAGGTCAACGCAATCCCCGGAGTGCGATCGCTAGACTTGAAGGTGGAACTCCAGACTACCGACACGGGAGAGTCATTCGGACTCAAGGCACTCGTGGACTCGGGAGCCACAGGGATGTTCATCAGTCGGGACTTCGTCCGCCGACACAAGATTGCCACCCGCTCCTTACAACGAGCCATCCCCGTCTACAACGTAGACGGCACTCCCAACGAGGCGGGCTCGATTGACGAAGTCACCGAGCTAGTGCTCCGCTACCAAGGCCACTCGGAGCGGACAATCTTCGCAGTCACTCAAATCGGCAAACAGGACCTCATCCTAGGTTACACCTGGCTCAGGGAACACAACCCGGAGATAGACTGGTCAATGAATGAGGTGAAACTCAGTCGGTGTCCAGCCCAGTGTCGGGTTTGTACAAATGAGCTCAAGGCCGAGGCCAAGGAGAAGCGGAAAATGGACGCGCAAATCAATTCATGCCGAGCGGGACTCTTCCCGAACGCGGGTACCGACGAAGAGGAGGACACCGACTCGGAAAATCCAAACCCGCTCTCCGAACTCCTAGAGGAGGGTGACCGCATTTTCGCAGTGAGTTTGAGGGATCCAAACCACGCGGAGAAACGAACCAAGGGACCGGAGGAGATGTGTCGAGCAATCCCGAACATTTCTCAGAGGTTAGCAGAAGCCTTCCATCGAAATTCCCAACCCGCCAAGTCATTCCACGAGTCGGCACTGGCGTATCTCCATGAATTCGAGGACGTATTCTCAAAAACCTCGTTTGACGCACTTCCCGACAAACGGTCCTGGGACCACGCCATCGAACTCATCCCCGAAGCCAAATCCCGATCGTGCAAGGTCTACCCCTTGTCGGTCACGGAACAGGAAGAACTGGACAAATTCCTGGAGGAAAACCTGTCGTCGGGACGTATCCGCCCGTCGAAATCACCCATGGCCGCGCCATTCTTCTTCATCAAGAAGAAGGATGGCTCTCTCCGACCTGTCCAAGATTATCGAGTGCTGAACGGGATGACGATCAAGAACGCGTACCCCCTCCCACTAATTTCGGAACTTATCAACCAGCTGCGCGGAGCCAAGTACTTCACCAAGCTAGACGTCCGCTGGGGTTACAACAATGTGCGGATAAAAGAGGGTGACGAGTGGAAGGCAGCGTTCCGAACGAATCGAGGGTTGTTCGAACCATTGGTAATGTTTTTCGGACTCACGAACTCACCCGCCACGTTCCAGACGATGATGAACGAAATCTTTCAGGATCTCATCACCGCCGGCGTGGTTTGCGTGTACATTGACGATATCCTCATTTACACAAAAACCCGAGCGGAACATCAGCGGATTACTCGGGAAGTCCTCAAACGTTGTCGGGAAAACAAGCTATTCCTCAAACTTGACAAGTGCGAGTTCGAGCGGGAGCGGATCGAGTACCTAGGCCTCATCATCTCAGAGGGTAAGACAGAAATGGACCCCGTCAAGGTCAGCGGCATTGTGGAGTGGCCAACCCCGACTAACAAGAAGGAGGTACAATCCTTCCTGGGGTTCACTAACTTCTATCGGCGCTTCATAGAGGGCTTCTCCCACCATGCCCGACCACTCTTCGACTTGACGCGGAAGGACGCGGTGTGGAAGTGGGGCGAGGCAGAGCAGGCGGCATTCGAAGAGTTGAAGGCACGAGTAGCTTCCCGACCGGTACTGATGTTCCCCGACGATGACCGCCCTTACCGCATCGAAGCCGACTCATCGGACTTTGCAACTGGCGCGGTATTATCCCAACTCAGTCGGGAAGACGATAAGTGGCACCCGGTGGCCTTCATGTCCAAGAGTCTCAACGCGGTCGAGCGGAATTACGAAATCCACGACAAGGAGATGCTGGCGATCATTCGGGCACTGGAAGAATGGAGACATTTCCTGGAAGGGGCCCGACATCCATTCGAGATATGGACTGATCACAAGAACTTAGAATACTTCCGGTCAGCCCAGAAACTCAATCGCCGACAAGCTCGCTGGTCGCTATACCTTTCCCGCTTTGATTTCTCCCTACATCACAAACCCGGAAGGAGTATGGGCAAACCCGACGCCCTCTCTCGACGCGCCGACCACGCGGATGGAGCGGAAGACAACAAGGATATCGTCCTCCTCAAGCCCGAACTGTTCACCATACGTGCGTTGGAAGGAATCAAGTCGGAAGGCGAGGAAAAGGAGGTGATGAAGGACATTAGACGCGGAAATCGAGGCGGGCACTTGGAGGACTCAGTGGCAGAAGCGGCGAAGAAACTCCGACAAGGAAAGGGCAAGGCGGTACACAGCGCAGAGTGGCGCGAGGACCAAGAGGTACTGTATTTCCGTGGTCGGATTTACGTCCCTAATTTCGCAGACCTCCGCCGACGCATCGTGGAACAACACCATGACACCCGAGTGGCGGGACACGCGGGGAGATGGAAAACGCTGGAACTGGTATCCCGCAACTACTGGTGGCCACAGATGTCGCGGTACATTGGCCAATACTGTCGGACGTGCGACCTATGCCTACGCACCAAGATACAGCGTCAATTACCGATCGGGGAGCTACACCCGCTGGAAATCCCGAACACCCGCTGGGAGACCATCAGTGTGGATTTCATCGGCGCACTTCCCGAGTCGGAGGGATTTGACGCGGTCATGGTAGTAGTCGAATCGGTGGCGAAACGGTCTCACTTCATAGCCACCCACACCACCGTCACCGCATTAGGAGCCGCACGCCTATATCTGAAGGAAGTATGGAAACACCACGGGTTACCGAACGCGGTGGTATCTGACAGGGGACCACAGTTCGTAGCGGAATTCACGCAGGAGCTTTACCGACTACTCGGGATCAAGCTGACATCGTCCACCGCCTATCACCCGCAGACAGATGGACAGACCGAGCGCGTGAACCAGGAACTGGAACAGTACCTGCGGCTATTCGTGAGCGAGAGGCAGAATAACTGGAACGAACTACTACCGCTCGCCGAGTTCCAATACAACAACCACGTTCACGCGTCCACACAGCACACCCCCTTCTTCCTAGACACTGGCCGACACCCGCGCATGGGATTTGAACCTCAGGCGGAACCCACCCGACTAGAGACAGTCGGGGAGTTCACACAACGAATGAAATCAACACTGGAGGAGGCACGATCCGCGCTGGCCAAGGCAAAGGATGATATGGCGCGATACTACGACCGCCGACACCGACCAACACCCGATTACAAGGTCGGCGACATGATGTATTTGGATTCCACCGACATCCCAATTAGTCGGCCGACAAGGAAACTCGCTCACCGGTACGTGGGACCCTACCCAATCACTGAGAAGATAGGCACACACGCGTACCGACTGAAACTACCGAGGTCCATGTCGCGCATCCACCCAGTATTCCATGTTGTGAAACTACTGCCCGCACCCGCCGACCCGATTCCAGGAAGAACCCCAACCACCGTCCCACCGCCCGTACTAGTAGACGGAGAGGAAGAGTACGAAGTGGGAGATATACGGGACAGTCGGTTCAGCAGAGGAAAGTTGTACTACCTTGTATCCTGGAAGGGGTACGGGTACGAACACAACTCCTGGGAACCCGCCGAGAACGTTCATGCAGATGAACTGGTCAGCGAGTTCCACAGGGCAAATCCTCAAGCGCCCCGACGACTCCCGCGTGCCCAATTCGACTCTATCCCTTTCCGACCATTACGCGAGGTCGCGCAATCCTAGAGGGGGGTAATGTAAGGGGAACACCCTTACCGACCTCCTTGTTTCATTTTCCGACTCCCGTTACCGACTACGTCTACCGACCTGTCATTACCGACAACCACCCCGAGTCAAACCCGACTCACACATTCTCTCACACTACATTCGTTACCATCCCCGCTCCCTTTCACGACACTCGTTAGACGTTTCCGAATGCGAACGCGGGCGCAACTTGTCGGGATCACTGGGGCACGCCCACGTGATCATTTACCGACAACGCGTGCCCTCGTACCGTTCCGGGAACGTGTAGTTAATGTAGGAACCTCGTATATAGGCTGTACACCTGGTTGGAGGACCCTTAGAGAATTCTCTAAGGATCCCCTCCGCTAGGTGAGTAGTATATCTGTAGTTACAAGTGAATACATTGGCTAAGGATCCCCTCCGCTAGATTCCTGCGTTGGAATTCCCGACCCCGACTCCCTTAACTCGGTATTCGCTGTTCGGACTTCCGCGACTCGGTCGACGCCGGAGTTGCCCTCACATTCTTGTCCTGGACGATGCTCTGGTGCCATCCTCATCACGCATAACAACATCACCATGCTCATCGAGTTCAGTGAGAGTCTGTGAGGGCAACTCCGGCGTCGACCGAGTCGCGGAAGTCCGAACAGCGAATACCGAGTTAAGGGAGTCGGGGTCGGGAATTCCAACGCGGGAATCTAGCGGAGGGGATCCTTAGCCAATGTATTCACTTGTAACTACAGATATACTACTCACCTAGCGGAGGGGATCCTTAGAGAATTCTCTAAGGGTCCTCCAACCAGGTGTACAGCCTATATACGAGGTTCCTACATTAACTACACGTTCCCGGAACGGTACGAGGGCACGCGTTGTCGGTAAATGATCACGTGGGCGTGCCCCAGTGATCCCGACAAGTTGCGCCCGCGTTCGCATTCGGAAACGTCTAACGAGTGTCGTGAAAGGGAGCGGGGATGGTAACGAATGTAGTGTGAGAGAATGTGTGAGTCGGGTTTGACTCGGGGTGGTTGTCGGTAATGACAGGTCGGTAGACGTAGTCGGTAACGGGAGTCGGAAAATGAAACAAGGAGGTCGGTAAGGGTGTTCCCCTTACATTACCCCCCTCTAGGATTGCGCGACCTCGCGTAATGGTCGGAAAGGGATAGAGTCGAATTGGGCACGCGGGAGTCGTCGGGGCGCTTGAGGATTTGCCCTGTGGAACTCGCTGACCAGTTCATCTGCATGAACGTTCTCGGCGGGTTCCCAGGAGTTGTGTTCGTACCCGTACCCCTTCCAGGATACAAGGTAGTACAACTTTCCTCTGCTGAACCGACTGTCCCGTATATCTCCCACTTCGTACTCTTCCTCTCCGTCTACTAGTACGGGCGGTGGGACGGTGGTTGGGGTTCTTCCTGGAATCGGGTCGGCGGGTGCGGGCAGTAGTTTCACAACATGGAATACTGGGTGGATGCGCGACATGGACCTCGGTAGTTTCAGTCGGTACGCGTGTGTGCCTATCTTCTCAGTGATCGGGTAGGGTCCCACGTACCGGTGAGCGAGTTTCCTTGTCGGCCGACTAATTGGGATGTCGGTGGAATCCAAATACATCATGTCGCCGACCTTGTAATCGGGTGTTGGTCGGTGTCGGCGGTCGTAGTATCGCGCCATATCATCCTTTGCCTTGGCCAGCGCGGATCGTGCCTCCTCCAGTGTTGATTTCATTCGTTGTGTGAACTCCCCGACTGTCTCTAGTCGGGTGGGTTCCGCCTGAGGTTCAAATCCCATGCGCGGGTGTCGGCCAGTGTCTAGGAAGAAGGGGGTGTGCTGTGTGGACGCGTGAACGTGGTTGTTGTATTGGAACTCGGCGAGCGGTAGTAGTTCGTTCCAGTTATTCTGCCTCTCGCTCACGAATAGCCGCAGGTACTGTTCCAGTTCCTGGTTCACGCGCTCGGTCTGTCCATCTGTCTGCGGGTGATAGGCGGTGGACGATGTCAGCTTGATCCCGAGTAGTCGGTAAAGCTCCTGCGTGAATTCCGCTACGAACTGTGGTCCCCTGTCAGATACCACCGCGTTCGGTAACCCGTGGTGTTTCCATACTTCCTTCAGATATAGGCGTGCGGCTCCTAATGCGGTGACGGTGGTGTGGGTGGCTATGAAGTGAGACCGTTTCGCCACCGATTCGACTACTACCATGACCGCGTCAAATCCCTCCGACTCGGGAAGTGCGCCGATGAAATCCACACTGATGGTCTCCCAGCGGGTGTTCGGGATTTCCAGCGGGTGTAGCTCCCCGATCGGTAATTGACGCTGTATCTTGGTGCGTAGGCATAGGTCGCACGTCCGACAGTATTGGCCAATGTACCGCGACATCTGTGGCCACCAGTAGTTGCGGGATACCAGTTCCAGCGTTTTCCATCTCCCCGCGTGTCCCGCCACTCGGGTGTCATGGTGTTGTTCCACGATGCGTCGGCGGAGGTCTGCGAAATTAGGGACGTAAATCCGACCACGGAAATACAGTACCTCTTGGTCCTCGCGCCACTCTGCGCTGTGTACCGCCTTGCCCTTTCCTTGTCGGAGTTTCTTCGCCGCTTCTGCCACTGAGTCCTCCAAGTGCCCGCCTCGATTTCCGCGTCTAATGTCCTTCATCACCTCCTTTTCCTCGCCTTCCGACTTGATTCCTTCCAACGCACGTATGGTGAACAGTTCGGGCTTGAGGAGGACGATATCCTTGTTGTCTTCCGCTCCATCCGCGTGGTCGGCGCGTCGAGAGAGGGCGTCGGGTTTGCCCATACTCCTTCCGGGTTTGTGATGTAGGGAGAAATCAAAGCGGGAAAGGTATAGCGACCAGCGAGCTTGTCGGCGATTGAGTTTCTGGGCTGACCGGAAGTATTCTAAGTTCTTGTGATCAGTCCATATCTCGAATGGATGTCGGGCCCCTTCCAGGAAATGTCTCCATTCTTCCAGTGCCCGAATGATCGCCAGCATCTCCTTGTCGTGGATTTCGTAATTCCGCTCGACCGCGTTGAGACTCTTGGACATGAAGGCCACCGGGTGCCACTTATCGTCTTCCCGACTGAGTTGGGATAATACCGCGCCAGTTGCAAAGTCCGATGAGTCGGCTTCGATGCGGTAAGGGCGGTCATCGTCGGGGAACATCAGTACCGGTCGGGAAGCTACTCGTGCCTTCAACTCTTCGAATGCCGCCTGCTCTGCCTCGCCCCACTTCCACACCGCGTCCTTCCGCGTCAAGTCGAAGAGTGGTCGGGCATGGTGGGAGAAGCCCTCTATGAAGCGCCGATAGAAGTTAGTGAACCCCAGGAAGGATTGTACCTCCTTCTTGTTAGTCGGGGTTGGCCACTCCACAATGCCGCTGACCTTGACGGGGTCCATTTCTGTCTTACCCTCTGAGATGATGAGGCCTAGGTACTCGATCCGCTCCCGCTCGAACTCGCACTTGTCAAGTTTGAGGAATAGCTTGTTTTCCCGACAACGTTTGAGGACTTCCCGAGTAATCCGCTGATGTTCCGCTCGGGTTTTTGTGTAAATGAGGATATCGTCAATGTACACGCAAACCACGCCGGCGGTGATGAGATCCTGAAAGATTTCGTTCATCATCGTCTGGAACGTGGCGGGTGAGTTCGTGAGTCCGAAAAACATTACCAATGGTTCGAACAACCCTCGATTCGTTCGGAACGCTGCCTTCCACTCGTCACCCTCTTTTATCCGCACATTGTTGTAACCCCAGCGGACGTCTAGCTTGGTGAAGTACTTGGCTCCGCGCAGCTGGTTGATAAGTTCCGAAATTAGTGGGAGGGGGTACGCGTTCTTGATCGTCATCCCGTTCAGCACTCGATAATCTTGGACAGGTCGGAGAGAGCCATCCTTCTTCTTGATGAAGAAGAATGGCGCGGCCATGGGTGATTTCGACGGGCGGATACGTCCCGACGACAGGTTTTCCTCCAGGAATTTGTCCAGTTCTTCCTGTTCCGTGACCGACAAGGGGTAGACCTTGCACGATCGGGATTTGGCTTCGGGGATGAGTTCGATGGCGTGGTCCCAGGACCGTTTGTCGGGAAGTGCGTCAAACGAGGTTTTTGAGAATACGTCCTCGAATTCATGGAGATACGCCAGTGCCGACTCGTGGAATGACTTGGCGGGTTGGGAATTTCGATGGAAGGCTTCTGCTAACCTCTGAGAAATGTTCGGGATTGCTCGACACATCTCCTCCGGTCCCTTGGTTCGTTTCTCCGCGTGGTTTGGATCCCTCAAACTCACTGCGAAAATGCGGTCACCCTCCTCTAGGAGTTCGGAGAGCGGGTTTGGATTTTCCGAGTCGGTGTCCTCCTCTTCGTCGGTACCCGCGTTCGGGAAGAGTCCCGCTCGGCATGAATTGATTTGCGCGTCCATTTTCCGCTTCTCCTTGGCCTCGGCCTTGAGCTCATTTGTACAAACCCGACACTGGGCTGGACACCGACTGAGTTTCACCTCATTCATTGACCAGTCTATCTCCGGGTTGTGTTCCCTGAGCCAGGTGTAACCTAGGATGAGGTCCTGTTTGCCGATTTGAGTGACTGCGAAGATTGTCCGCTCCGAGTGGCCTTGGTAGCGGAGCACTAGCTCGGTGACTTCGTCAATCGAGCCCGCCTCGTTGGGAGTGCCGTCTACGTTGTAGACGGGGATGGCTCGTTGTAAGGAGCGGGTGGCAATCTTGTGTCGGCGGACGAAGTCCCGACTGATGAACATCCCTGTGGCTCCCGAGTCCACGAGTGCCTTGAGTCCGAATGACTCTCCCGTGTCGGTAGTCTGGAGTTCCACCTTCAAGTCTAGCGATCGCACTCCGGGGATTGCGTTGACCTTGTAGTCCTTAGGGAGTCTGCGTTCCCATCGGGGAACGCGGGTTTTCCGACTGGTCGGGTTTTGCTGCACGGCTTCAGTGGTAGGGTTGGGAACGACATGTATTTCCTCCACAGTCAAACATTCGAACCTACTACCACTACTCGGCGGGGGCGTACTGTTCACCCGCTGCGTGCTACAAAATCCTCCTCCCTTCGGACCTCCTCCTCTGGTTCCTCTTCCGCTTCTCTTCCTGCTTGTCGGGTTTGGGCTAGCTCTGCGTCTAAGTTGGCAAGGGCCTCTTGGATGTACGATTCCCGTTCGTCAGCGGTCATATACCGAACGTCAAAGGATCGGGGGCAGTCCTTGCGCATGTGTCCCGGCTCGTTGCACCTGTAGCATTGCATGGGCTGTGCTCGGGTGCGTTTCGCGTCAATGTCCATCGGTACTCCCTGCGGGAGTGGGGTAGGCGCTGGCGGGGGTCGAGTCGGGAAACTGTGTGCTGCTGCCGGGGTCGGGAACCGGAGCGCGGGAATGCGAGAGGGAAGTTTGGCGAATGACAAACCCGACATGGGCGTGGTCGGGTTGCGTACCTGGCGGGTGCTAAGGAACGCTTCGTTATCCCTTTGGTTGTCGTCGCACCTCATGGCGGCGGTGTACCAGGCGCGGGGGTCGTTGTCCGCTGGTCTCCCGACCGCCATCATGGCGATCATTGACTGGATCGTCGGGTTTAGTCCCTTGCGATATTTCACCACAATGGTGAGTCCCTCTTTGTACCCTGCCTTTTCTATCAGATCCCGAAATTCGTCCGTGTACTCGTCGACCGACCGACTTCCCTGGTGGTAACCCGCCGTTTCGAGTCGGGTCATGGCGTGCTGAGCTTCCCCTTGCACATAGAAGTTTTGTGCGAAGTCGGTCTTGAATTCCTCCCATGTTTCATACTTGGGCGCGCCGACCTGGTCTTCAAAGCGAAGTGCTCGGTCCACGAACTGGTACGCCCGCTTCGTCTGCATGAACGTGTACGCCCATCGGATTCCCGCTACTTCGTCCTCGAACTGGTGTGGGACTAGTTTTATGTACAGTTCGCAGGCTTGGATGAAAGCCCGACCTTTCTCTCGATCTCCATCAAATGTAGGCGGTGGAGACGGTCGGAGTGGGGAGGGTCGGTGTCGGGTGGTACTCGGGAATATGGGGGATGGCGTGGATGGAGGCGGAGAGGGTAGTATTTGAGACCGATTGCTCGGGCTCGGTGGTGGTACAACAGGTGGTGCGGCGGTGGCGGTTGCAGGTGCGGGGGCGGGTGCCATTCGATCGATCATTTCCTGGAAGTGCCGGTTGAGTGTTTGGAAGTCCTCCGACTGTTGGTGTAGTTGTTCTAGCACCCTTCCGAGTTCGGTCTCCAACTGCGTTATCCTTACCGCGTCCGGGATCCTATCGTTTGGGGTGTGTGACATGTTACTACGATGGTAGAGGTGGGATTGCGTAGGTACAATTGTGGAGTCGCTCGTGGGCGGTCTACGTTTCGTCTGGCGTAATCGGTGACCTCGTGGGGGGAGAGAATTCTACTGTGAGGGCAACTCCGGCGTCGACCGAGTCGCGGAAGTCCGAACAGCGAATACCGAGTTAAGGGAGTCGGGGTCGGGAATTCCAACGCGGGAATCTAGCGGAGGGGATCCTTAGCCAATGTATTCACTTGTAACTACAGATATACTACTCACCAGCGGAGGGGATCCTTAGAGAATTCTCTAAGGGTCCTCCAACCAGGTGTACAGCCTATATACGAGGTTCCTACATTAACTACACGTTCCCGGAACGGTACGAGGGCACGCGTTGTCGGTAAATGATCACGTGGGCGTGCCCCAGTGATCCCGACAAGTTGCGCCCGCGTTCGCATTCGGAAACGTCTAACGAGTGTCGTGAAAGGGAGCGGGGATGGTAACGAATGTAGTGTGAGAGAATGTGTGAGTCGGGTTTGACTCGGGGTGGTTGTCGGTAATGACAGGTCGGTAGACGTAGTCGGTAACGGGAGTCGGAAAATGAAACAAGGAGGTCGGTAAGGGTGTTCCCCTTACAGAGTCGATATATTACTGAGGGCCGGACTGTTTTGTCGTTGCCTCTTGGAAGCTGATGGTGTGTTGCGCACTGTTTCATCATTGGAGGTGGCCTCCAGTTGTTCGGCGTTTCGTTTAAGGGAGCTGGAGTCCCCGTGGCTGCCAGAGGATTGATTCAGATCCACATCTTGCATTCCACGGCGTAGCAAAGTAATGGCAAGAGGACCTCCGGTCCCTCGGTCTTCATCTTCATCATCGGTTTCACGCTCCATATCTTCACGGAAACCCGTACCTTCACCATTTGGGGTGCCATATTCACCATCTGGTTGACTTTCCGTGTCTTGCTGATTGAGACTGCCTGAATCACCGGGGTTGGACAATGATGGGTCTTCTCTGTTCTGATCCATCCCATCTGGCGTTGCCGGAGGCTCTCTGGAATGCGAACTTGACGCTGACAGGCCATCTTGAAGACAAAGTCGAAGGGGCCAGCCTACTGGAAGCTCGCCTTCAACTCGAACCTTGTTGAGGTCGGGTGAGAGCCAAATATCATGATCTAAACCATTTAAGTTCTGGAATCTCCAGATTATGGTAGGAAACATACCGGCAGTGGTCTCAAACCAATGAAGCTCCCCCATTGAAAGCTTATCGAGATCATCCCACTGAATGTTGTCAAGAAATCCCCGCACGGCACTTGCAACATTGATTTCGCGCAAGGCAACCTGATATATTGCCTTCCACAAGAGCTTCTCATATTTGATTAGGGCTTCTGGTTTTTGATTTCCAAATGCCCTGAAGGTCTGAATGCGAGTATTTGATAATGCATCAAGTACATAGAATGATAAAATACCTGCAAAAGGGATGTTCTATCCCAGTCCCTGTTGTGAAGATTGAGAGGGGTGAGTAAGAAGATCGGTGAAATAAAAAGCGTGACGTGGAGGGGCAGGCGCCATGGTTGGGTCGTGGGGGAATCTTTAACGATCCGGGCTTTATCTGTTGGGTCTAGCGGACTAAGGCTGTTCCATCTACAGGTCAATTTGGAGAATGTAAAATATAAATTGTGAAACAAACGATATTTCATCCAAGAGATCAACCATTTTCGGAGGAAGGTCACTATTCCCCTGGTTTTACATTGAAAGCCTTAGATTGTTAGAGGTGATATTACAGAAGGGCTGACCTGAATCAAGTACGCCATATGCATCACGGCAACTTCAACATTGAGGAGTCTCTGAGCTAAATCTCCGTGAAGAATGAGACGTGATATTGTGAAAGCTGCCCCGGCACGAAGATCGCTGAGGTTGAATGAAAGGCTTTCATTGTGGTCCAACAAATCCAGCATACTATCCCTCAAAACCTTTGACCAATTCTTGATTTGCGGAAGTGGCTATGGTGCATTAAAATGTGGTATTGAATGTGGGGGGATGTAATGAAACATACTTGTGTTTTGTGACGACCGATGCGTGGTAGTTTTGAGAACCTCGGGACGCTTCCTGGAGCAACACCGCCATCGATCCATGCAAGTACGTCAATCACCCGATAGATCGTCAAAAGACGTACGAGTGGCTGGAATCCTGTACTTCGGCCTTTCGATTCTAACGTTTGAATGTTTCCCGCATCAGTATCCTGGAGTTGAAGGAGGGGCAGTGTCGTCTCGGACCGGAGGACGCTATTCTCCGTTTGTTTTGCTGCAAGGATCAGGCCCTGCCATGAATTAAGCAATATTTTGGTGTTTGCACTCCGATCACAATGTGGGACTCCTTACCGAAGGTATCATTTTTTCAGAAGAAAACCCGCTTGCTAAATCGTCCTGCATTATTATGGTATCGGTACTCCATGGGATAACGGATAATAGCAGAGAGGTTTGGCGGATATTTTGGGACATTTGATCCGGGCTTGCTGATGAGTTGGATATAAGGTGTTCGTGAATCCCGAGTTCAAAATGGTTGAAACACTTGTTGAAGTGCGTGACACACGGGGTAATGTCACGCGAAGCTTGATCGTGGCTAGCAGTGAATCACATGATATTCATACCTTATTATTAGGCAGAATACAAAGAATCCGTGGCATGTGGTGCTGATTTGAACTGTGAAAACATTGATTTGAGATGAATTTAAATTATATGTAAGTAATTTTATGTAGTGAAATGTATGTGTTTTGGAATGATGATTTTGTCTATTCAGCTGAGACTTGAAGTGATGTATCTAACAAGTATTCATTCATGAAAAATGAGAATCTTAGATGAATGTCATAGTACCTTCAAGAAACCTGCGAAGGAATCTTATCAACTTTGACTTTGGAAAAACCTTAGTGATTGAGTGACAAAAAACGAGACAATTTTCATACCACGAGGAATATATAATATGGGCTCTCCACGAGGAGGGACAGGTGGGGGTCCATTTACAGGCTGGGGGTTGGACCAGATAAAATCTGAATCGGGAACCAAAATTGTTGGAGAACGATTCCGCCCCCCTGTTTGACTGATAGAATTTTGAGCCAAGATAACTGAAGTATGAGGATTGGATGCCATAGTGGGGCAGGTACCGAATTCAAAATTTATTTCCAGTCCCTTATAAGTCTTTCCTAGGTGTGATATCCGTCGTCGAAGTGAAGGAATAGAGAGCGGATGACGTGTAATTGAATTGGAGCCTCACAAGCGTGCCGAATAACTCAAATCTCGCCTATCACAGACAAAAATGGATTAGTGGGACGGAGGATCTTACATTTCTATCAAACTTACTACATTGGCCCCTAACCATCTCTAACTCCCGTTCGCCATGGATCCGCCTTTTTTTCTGGAGTTGGAACAACTAAAGTATTATCCTGTAAATAAATTTAAAAATTGACAAATTTTTATTGTTTAGTAAGTTGTAAAACAGCGACATCCTTACCTTTATCATTGACAGAGCGATGTTCACATGTTGCACAATATTTTGGATGTATGGTATAAAAGTTCGTCGATGTCGGAGGAGTGCGAGTTAAACATCGAGAGGGTTCCATGAGTTCATTAATGTTACCCTACAGTGACAGAAAATACCGGAGGGTAGTTATAACCGGTCCCAAATCGACCCAACATTGGGTCGATTTGGGCCGGGTAAGGTTCACACGATCACAGGTCCCGCAAATGGGAATTGTCATTGCCGGTGACCACGTGGATCTCAACTTCGTTGTTTGAATACTCAGAATGCACACCAGTCACCTTGACGGAAATGGGGAATGAAATGTGGGTACGCAGTCATGCATACTTATCTTACTATGATTTAATTTTCTCAAAGACTCCAAAATTATGGCTAAAACCGGCTCAAAATCGAGTGTCGGCGCGTCAAAACAAAGAGATCAGCCTCAGGATGATGTCTAAGTGTACATTTGGTTGTCCTAACAGAACAGGAAAGAAAAATTAGGAAATCATGGTGTGTTTGGAATATCCTATCCAAAAGCCCCACTCTAAACCATCTATATACACCCGGGATTCTCTCGTCCGCCTCAGACTGTCTTTTCCAGGAGAAAATTCTGCTTTCCCTCACGTTTATGGACGTCAGACTCTATATCATCGACACCATACTTGCCCACTTGATTTGATGAAAATGTGCTGTGCAAGGTATGTCTTTGAACTTCCGAGTTGTATGCACGCTCCTGATTTCCACTTGAAGTGTTGATTATATCATCTATCAAATTCAACACGTTATATATTTGAAGATACCAGTTATTAGATGTTTCGAGAATCCACTCCCATCGTTACCTACTGGACCATTTAATCTATACCATATTTTGTCTCCCCAAGATATTGAACGATTATGCATAAGATATTTAAGGAACTATCATTTTGGGTTAAGTTATTCTGAGAGCTCTGCAGTGAGCATTCTGTAATCTCATCTCAAATTATTCCTCCCATG
Source organism: Collybia sordida (assembly GCA_037014335.1). Taxonomy (NCBI): domain Eukaryota; kingdom Fungi; phylum Basidiomycota; class Agaricomycetes; order Agaricales; family Clitocybaceae; genus Collybia; species Collybia sordida. Next base: position 1,114,609 of record JAYKXK010000002.1, read on the forward strand.
ATTCCCCTCACTGACCAACTCCCTATCTCAGTGATATCTTCGGCTCCTCCCATGCCACATTGCAACCACGCCTGACATTTAATATATATATTGCATTTCAGGGTTAACACCCTTACTCTTCACTTGTATTCCATCACTATCATGGAACTTGTATGCGCTCCATGTGGACGATTGTTTCGGACACCCTCTGCATTCAACTGCCACAAAAGAAGCTGTGAAGCTCGCAAAAGGCATTTGAAAAATGCACTCGCCAAATTTCGAGCTGACGAGCAGGCCGCGAGACGCCAACGACTGGATATAGAATCTGGCTCCCAATCTTCCAGCCAGCAGAATTTCTTTCCTCAATCCTTCACTTTTCCAAGTATTCAACCCCAAGCTAATGTTCCAGAAAGCATATCAACGGTACCCGTGAGCAATTTCCTGAACGATTTTGGATATGATCTCATACGCAATGCCAGATGGATATTTGTGAAGGCCCCGGAACAGGAACACAATCAGTAACACCAATGGATAACAATGATTTTACTCAGGGAATAGGCGGAGATACTGGAGTTCCAGATGACACCCCCCTAGCGTTATGCAGGATCAGACGTCAAGCGCGCCCTCCACAACGGTTCAGAGACATTCTTCCCCAAGCGCCGCCCCCTCTACCACCTCAATCAGAACGTTCACAAAACCTCCTTCCCTCTACTTTATATTCCTAATTCTTCGATTATTACAGCAGAAGTTCCACCTTCTAATCCATCCACTAACATCACTCTCAATACTTTCAAAACATCAAAAAACATATTCGGCCTGATGAAAGTATACAAGTCAATCGACAGACCCACCCATGACCCAGATCAATGGTTGACAATGGATGACCTCCAAGATGGCACAGCCGGGGAAGAACCCATTGTAGAATCAGCACCTTCTATCACCCCGAATTTCTATCCATATCCAAACGAAAGCTCATTTCTTCTAGGCAATTGGTACTGGAATTATGGTATCCAAAAATCACAGGCAAATTTTAAGCACTTAGTCGAAATAATCACATCACCAGCATTCCAAAAAGAGGATATCATGAAGACACCTTGGTCAACGATAGATAAAATCCTCGGAGATAGTGAATTTACCAGTGATTCCAGGGAATGGGAAGATTTTGACGCAGGATGGAGAAAAACACCCATCAACATCAAGGTACCATTCCATCGTCAGATGCAGGGTGGAGGGGGGACTCGAACCCACGTTGCTGGGGTACTTTACCATAGGTCAATCACCGAAATCATCAAGGAAACATTAACCAATGCATCTAATGCAAGATTGTTTCACTACAATCCATTTTACCTCGTTTGGTCACCGACTACTGATAGTGACGAGATTAACATATACAGCGAACTCTATACGTCTACAGTGTAAGGGGAACCCCCTTACCGACTTCCATTTTCACATTTCCGACCTCCTTTACCATTCCCGACTCAATTCCCGAACGTACGAACGTTCGCGAACGTTCGTCCGACAACCCTTCCATTTACCGACCGCATTACCGACCATGTACTTACCGACTACCTTACCGACCCACCCCGAGTCAAACCCGACTCACGCACTCACTTACATTACATTCGTTTACCATCACACTCCTTTCACCGACACTCCCTTACCGCTCCCCGACTGATGCGCGACTTGTCGGGAATCCAGGGACACGCCCACGTGATCCTTTACCGACAACGCGTGTCGTCGTACCGCACCGGGAACGTGTAGTTAATGTAGTATCTCGTATATAGACATAGAACACTAGCTGGAGGACCCTTAGAGTATTCTCTTAGGATCCCCTCCGCTAGGTACGTAGTATGTGTACTATACTGTGAATACATTACTTAGGATCCCCTCCGCTAGCCCGACTTAAGAACCCGACCTCCGAACTCAGCTAAACCCGACTTCTGTCAGTCGGATTCTACTTGGTCGCGCGCACGCGGGGTTGCCCTTACATTAGAATACTCTCACCACCCGAGGCCTTAGACTGCGCGAACGGTAATAACGAGCCGTCAACTCCCAAAAACCGCACCGCGCAAGCTACCCCTCAAACCGAGTTAGTTAAACGTAGGAATACGAGAAATAAGATGTCCGACCCCAGTCAAATGGAACGTATGGAATCCGAACTCGAGGAACTACGACGACTGCTCACCACAAGGTCGGAGGACCTTCAAAAACTCAAACACACCCTTCGGACGTTGTTGGATCGAGTTGGAAACCCCGCACCACACGCCGATGTACCATCACCGACTCCAGCGACACCCCATGTAACAACAGCGATACCCACATCACGATCGGTAAATCAGTCGGCACTTCGCCCCGCTCCACCCCAACCTTTTGACGGTACACGAGAACGCGGCCGAGCATTCATCCAGTCCTGTGAGCTCTACATCAAGCTAGTACCCCACCAGTTTGAAGATCAGAATGCCCAAGTGCAATGGGCCTTCACCTTCATGCAAGCGGGACGCGCGTACAATTTTACCGACCGCGCACTACGCTTCGAAGAGAGGGTCGGCGCACCCATGTACGAAACGTGGAAGGACTTCAAGTCCGACTTCGCACTAAGCTTTTACGTTCAAGGAGAGGCCCAACGTGCGCGGGTCCGACTGGAAACCAACAGTTACCACCAGGGTAACCGTTCAGTGGACGAGTACACCGACGAGTTTCGGGAACTCATTGACAAGTCGGAATACCGAGAGGGCGCCACGGTGGTCGTGAAATACCGAAGAGGACTCAACCCGACCATTCAGTCGCAAATTGCAACCATGCCCTGGGGGAGGCCAAGTGACAACGAACCGTCAGCCTGGTACACCGCGGCCCTCAGATGCGACGAACTTCGGATGGACAACGAAGCATTTGCGGGCACAGAAATCAAGTCCTTACCGACAATGCGGGAACCACCACAAAGCGCAAGGATTAAGTCGGGGATTGATCAATCCACACTCCTATCGACACCACCACCCAAGCCGACAAGTCGGGAAACGGAGATACAGACACTACCCCAGGCGGGAAAAATGAAAACACCCCCTTCCAGTCGAAGGTCAAGCGGAAACCAATTTGAAAGCCTCACCATCGAAGAACTACCTGAACCCGAGCTCGCACCTGAACCAGAGCCTAAACCCGAACGACCCTCACTCCCAGAGTCAATTCGGAGCATGCGGATACCACGCTGGGAGCGCAGACTACCCAAAGTCTACAAGGTAGCTGCAACCCCAGGACCACGGTCACTCAACCTGAAGGTAGAACTACAAACTACCGACACCGGGGAGACGTTCGGAGTGAGTGGACTCCTTGACTCGGGAGCAACGGGGATGTTCATCCAACAACGGTTCGTGGACAAACACCAAATTGCTACGCGAAAACTGCAACGTCCAATCCCGGTATACAACGTCGATGGAACCCCAAACGAGTCGGGATCCATTCGGGAAGTTGTCGAATTAGTACTTAGATACAAGGGACACTCGGAACGCACCACCTTCGCGGTAACGCAGATCAACACTCACGACCTCATACTTGGCTACACCTGGCTCAGACAGCACAACCCGGAGATAGACTGGACGACAAATGAGGTAAAACTCAGTCGGTGTCCAGCCCAGTGTCGGGTGTGCACCGAAGAGGTCAAGGCGGAAACCAAGGAAAGGCGGAAGACCGAGGAACGAGTGAATGCATGTCGCACAGGACAATTCCCGACCGCGGGTTTGGATGAGGAAGACGAGTCCGAATTGGACGCAGAAGACTCGAACCCCCTCTCCGAACTGCTCGAGGAAGGAGACCGCATCTTCGCCGTGACTATGCACTCGCCCGACAAGTCGGAAAGCACCACGAAAGGCCCACAAGAAATGTGTCGCGCGATCCCGAACATTTCGCAGCGACTTGCGGAGGCTTTCCATCGCAATTCCCAACCAACCAAGACGTTCCGCGAAACGGCACCCGAGTACTTGCACGAGTTTGAAGATGTGTTCTCAAAAACCTCGTTTGACGCACTTCCCGACAAAAGGCCTTGGGATCACGCTATCGAACTCATTCCCGACGCAAAGGCTCGGTCATGCAAGGTGTATCCTTTGTCGGTAACGGAACAAGAGGAACTTGACAAGTTCTTGGAGGAGAACCTGTCGTCGGGACGCATTCGCCCGTCGAAATCACCTATGGCCGCGCCCTTCTTCTTCATCAAGAAGAAAGATGGCTCACTCCGACCGGTACAAGATTACCGAGTCCTCAACGCAATGACGATCAAGAATGCGTACCCCCTCCCCCTCATCTCTGAGCTCATCAACCAACTACGGGGAGCTAAATACTTCACCAAGCTCGACGTGCGATGGGGTTACAACAATGTTCGGATAAAGGAGGGAGATGAGTGGAAGGCCGCGTTCCGAACGAATCGAGGACTGTTCGAACCATTGGTAATGTTCTTTGGACTCACGAACTCACCCGCTACGTTCCAGACCATGATGAACGAAATATTCCAGGACCTCATCGTGGCGGGAGTGGTCTGTGTGTACATCGACGACATTCTCATCTATACGAAAACCCGAGAAGAACACCGGCGAATCACTCGGGAAGTATTGAAACGTTGTCGGGAACACAAACTATTCCTCAAACTGGACAAATGCGAGTTCGAGCAAGAGAAAATCGAGTACCTAGGACTTATCATTTCGGAGGGCAAGACGGAGATGGACCCAGTCAAGGTTAGCGGAATCGTCGAATGGCCAACCCCGACCAACAAGAAGGAAGTACAGTCCTTCCTCGGGTTCACGAACTTTTACCGTCGGTTCATCGAAGGGTTCTCACATCATGCTCGGGCCCTCTTCGATCTCACGCGCAAGGATTCGGTGTGGAAATGGGGCGAGACCGAACAGTCGGCATTTGACGAACTGAAGGCTAGAGTGGCCTCCCGACCTGTATTGGTATTTCCCGACGACGACCGACCTTACCGCGTAGAGGCCGACTCGTCGGATTTTGCAACAGGCGCAGTGCTCTCTCAACTAAGTCGGGAAGACGACAAATGGCATCCCGTAGCCTTCATGTCAAAGAGTCTAAACGCGGTCGAAAGGAATTACGAGATTCACGACAAGGAGATGTTAGCAATCATTCGGTCCCTGGAGGAATGGAGGCACTTCCTAGAGGGATCCCGACAACCATTTGAGGTCTGGACCGACCACAAGAACCTGGAGTACTTCCGGTCGGCTCAGAAACTCAATCGTCGACAAGCCCGTTGGTCGTTATACCTATCCCGATTCGACTTCTCGTTGCACCACAAACCGGGACGAAGTATGGGCAAACCCGACGCGCTATCCAGACGCGCCGATCATTCGGACGGTGCAGAGGACAACAAGGACATTGTACTCCTCAAGCCCGAGTTGTTCATGGTACGCGCGTTGGAAGGAATCAAGGCAGAAGGCAAGGAAAGGGAGATTCTGAAGGATATCCGACGCGGAAATCGAGGTGGGCACCAGGAGGATTCGGTGGCAGAGGCAGCACGAAAACTCCGACTAGGAAAAGGCAAGTCGGTCCACAGCGCTGAGTGGCGGGAAGAGCAGGAAGTACTCTATTTCCGGGGTCGGGTTTACGTCCCCAACTTTGCCGACCTACGAAGACGCATCGTTCAGCAACATCACGATACCCGAGTAGCGGGACACGCAGGTCGGTGGAAAACACTAGAACTAATCTCCCGAAATTACTGGTGGCCACAGATGTCGCGCTACATAGGACAGTATTGTCGGACATGCGATCTATGCTTGCGGACGAAAATACAACGTCAACTACCAATCGGGGAACTGAAACCGCTCGAAATTCCCGAGTCCCGCTGGGAGACAATCAGCGTAGATTTCGTCGGCGCACTACCCGAGTCAGACGGGTTCGACGCGGTAATGGTAGTAGTAGAGTCGGTTGCAAAAAGGTCCCACTTCATCCCGACTCACACCACGGTTACAGCCCTAGGAGCCGCACGCTTGTACCTGAAGGAAATCTGGAAACATCATGGATTACCGAACGCAGTGGTGTCCGATCGAGGACCACAGTTTGTGGCCGAGTTCACCCAGGAACTTTACCGACTACTCGGGATTAAGCTAACGTCGTCCACAGCCTATCATCCGCAGACTGACGGACAAACCGAACGAGTCAACCAAGAACTCGAACAGTACCTCCGGCTGTTCGTCGGCGAACGACAGGACAACTGGTCAGACCTCCTCCCACTCGCCGAATTTCAGTACAACAACCATGTCCACTCGGCGACGCAGCAGACACCCTTCTTCCTCGACACGGGACGTCACCCCCGAATGGGATTCGAACCACAGGCCACGGAAACCCGACTAGAGACAGTCGGGGAGTTCACCGAACGAATGAAATCCGCGTTAGAGGAAGCACGGTCGGCCCTGGCCAAATCGAAGGACGACATGGCGCGATACTATAATCGCAAACACCGACCAACCCCCGAGTACGAAGTCGGCGATTTAGTATACGTGGATTCCACGGACATTCCGATCCAAAGACCCACTCGGAAACTGGCCCACCGCTATGTGGGACCGTACCCGATCACCGAGCGGATAGGTACGCACGCTTACCGACTAAAGCTACCCAGGTCGATGGCGCGCGTACATCCAGTCTTCCACGTCGTGAAACTCTTACCAGCACCCGCCGACCCGATCCCTGGACGAAAGCCGACTACCGTCCCACCACCCGTACTAGTGGACGGAGAGGAAGAGTACGAAGTGAGAGATATACTGAACAGTCGGGTCAGTCGGGGGAAGTTGTTTTATCTCGTAGCCTGGAAAGGATACGGGTATGAACACAACTCTTGGGAACCGGCCGACAATGTTCATGCAGATGACATTGTTGCCAAGTTCCACAAGGCAAACCCTCAGGCTCCTCGACGACTTCAGCGGGCTCAATTCGACTCCATCCCTTTCCGACCATTGCACGAGGTCGTGCAATCCTAGAGGGGGGGTAATGTAAGGGGAACCCCCTTACCGACTTCCATTTTCACATTTCCGACCTCCTTTACCATTCCCGACTCAATTCCCGAACGTACGAACGTTCGCGAACGTTCGTCCGACAACCCTTCCATTTACCGACCGCATTACCGACCATGTACTTACCGACTACCTTACCGACCCACCCCGAGTCAAACCCGACTCACGCACTCACTTACATTACATTCGTTTACCATCACACTCCTTTCACCGACACTCCCTTACCGCTCCCCGACTGATGCGCGACTTGTCGGGAATCCAGGGACACGCCCACGTGATCCTTTACCGACAACGCGTGTCGTCGTACCGCACCGGGAACGTGTAGTTAATGTAGTATCTCGTATATAGACATAGAACACTAGCTGGAGGACCCTTAGAGTATTCTCTTAGGATCCCCTCCGCTAGGTACGTAGTATGTGTACTATACTGTGAATACATTACTTAGGATCCCCTCCGCTAGCCCGACTTAAGAACCCGACCTCCGAACTCAGCTAAACCCGACTTCTGTCAGTCGGATTCTACTTGGTCGCGCGCACGCGGGGTTGCCCTTACATACAGTCTTCAATGACGCCTATCAGGACCTTCAAACATCCCCTAGAGAACCGGGATGTGACCTACCACGTCTACTCATAGGCATCATGTTCTGGTCAGATGCTACCCATTTGACATCTTTCGGAAATGCAAAGTTATGGCCGTTATATATGTATTTCGGGAATGAATCAAAATATAGGCGCTGTAAACCGTCCGCCCATCTGTAAGGGGAACTCCATTTTCCTCCTTACTTCGCGCCGGCCCGACCTTACTTCGCGCGCACTTCCACTCGCGCTCGCTATCCCGCCGAACTACGATCCCGACTCTACTACTTATCGCCCGTTCTCCGTACTTACATTCCTTAGATCGCACATTCGTTACATACGCCCACAGGCACCACACTCGTTACTTCGCGCGCAGTTCGCCGGTGAACTTCGCACTCGCTCGGACTATCAAGGGCACGGTCACATGACCTTCGCTAGTCCAACGCGTGTCGTCGTACCGCACCGGGAACGTGTAGTTAATGTAGTTTTAGGTATATAGCCCACCTCCCCCTGATGGAGGCTCCTTAGAGCATTCTCTTAGGATCCCCTCCTCAGGTACGTAGTTATATACTGTTACATTAATATATATGTACTTAGGATCCCCTCCTCAGCGTCGTCCGCTCTTTCTAAGTTCGCGCGCACTCCGCCGGAGTTGCCCTGACAGTAGAATACTCTCACCAGCAGAGACCGCGATCTCACCGCAGCCCTTGCCCAACTCCGATCGGTAGACGCTATTAGCTCCGACTCAGGATTCGTCAAGACCGCGCGAGAATCGCCCTCTCTACCCTCATTCGAACTAGAAGTAGGACTCCTGTTCCGATCGATGGACGCCGAACAGCGGGTGGACAATGTCGAGCAAGACATAGGAGAACTCAATAGGAAGATTGAGGAACAAGCTGAGCTGCTTAGAAAGCTCGCAAACAACCTCCAGGCGCTGATCGCGCTCCAAACCGTGGCGTCCCCTTCCCCGGTCAATACCCCCGCACCCAGCCCCTCTGTAAATAATGTACCAACACCCCCCCCCGCGACCCACGTTAATTCGGGGCGACCGTCCGCACTCCGGCCATCGCCCCCCAACGACTTCGATGGATCGCGCGAACGAGGGCGTGCATTTATCAATGCATGCGAACTGTACATAAACCTTGTACCACATCAGTTCGCGGACGAAGTAATGCAAGTGCGGTGGGCGTACACCTTTATGAAGAAAGGACGAGCGTATTTGTTCGCAGATCGGGCAATGCGACACCAGACCGCCACCGGGAAACCTAAGTATGCGACTTGGGCCCTATTCCGCGCCGACTTCGCGGTCAACTTCTTCGTACAGAGCGAAGCGCAGCGGGCGATCACGCGGTTGGAAACAAGCAGCTACCACCAAGGATCGCGATCGGTGGATGACTACACGGATGAGTTCAGGGACCTCATTGACAAGTCAGGGTACAAGGAGGGTCTGACAATCGTGGTGAAGTATCGGAAGGGACTCGATACAGAGATTCAGTCGCAAATCGCGACTATGGCAGTAGGACGACCAGCGGATGACCAACCCGAACAATGGTATACAGCGGCGATGAAGTGCGACGAAAACCGCCTCACCAACGAGGCCTTCATGAGCACTAACTCAACGACGCGCGCACCTCCTGCACGCACCCCTTTGGTGTTCCGCGCACCGCCGCCCACCGCTCTCCCTCCAGCCCCTCCCATGGATGTAGACGCGATGCGGGAAGCACGAGGAAACACCGAGACCTGTCACCGGTGTAAACAACCAGGCCATTCCCGCAAGGATTGCCCCCTCCGCTACGACACACGATTTATGTCGACAGAGGAGCAACGCGAGTTCGCGCAGCACATCGCTACAATGATGAAGGCGAGAGTCGAACCCACAACGACGAAGGAACCATTGGCGACAACACAGCGAGTGAACAGTTCGTCCTCGCTGTCATCTGTGAACAGGTTCGCATGTTTAGAAGTCGAAACTACAACTGAGACTTCTGAAGCACCCGGAACTACCACAGAAGTCGTACAAGAGGCCACCCCCACCCCCAAACCGCAACGCCAAAGACTTCCCCGATGGGAGCGAACTCTACCCAAACGATTCGTAGTCGCAGCCACACCAAGCGCTCGTTCGCTGAAGCTCAAGATCGAACTTCAGACGACCGACACCGGAGAAAAGTTCGCGACCAACAGTCTGGTCGACTCGGGCGCCACAGGACTGTTCATCGACTCGGAATTCGTGCGGAAGAACAGGCTCACTTCGCGCAAGTTGGTTCGCGCCATCCCAGTGTTCAACGTTGACGGTACCCCGAACGAGAACGGGTCTATTTCAGAGATCGTAGACCTCATCTTACGGTACAATGGTCACTCGGAACGCACGCATTTCGCTGTCACAAGTCTGGGGAAACAAGATCTCATACTGGGGTACACTTGGCTACAGGAGCACAACCCGGAGATCAACTGGCAGACAAACGAAGTGAAGATGAGTCGCTGTCCCGACAAATGCAGCACCTGCGCGAACGAGGTTAAATCGGAGAAGGCAGAAAAGCGTAAATCGGAGGCCCGCATCAACGCCTGTCGCGCAGGACCCATGCCCGAACCAGAAACAGAAATTGGAGAGGTTCCCGATTCTGAGTACGAAGGAGATATCGCCCTTGAAGATTGCATCGAAGAGGGCGACCGTATCTTCGTGGTCAATATCGGCGAACCAGGACAATTTCAGAAGGCACCTGAGGAGATTCGGACGACCCAAACCATCTCGCAGCGACTAGCAGAGAAGATCCAGACGGAGGCTCGCAAGAACGCGTCCCAGCAAATCGCCGATTCCTTTGATTGCAATGCGCAACCAAAGACGTTCTTCGATCTAGCACCGGCGCACGTCCACGAATTTGAGGATGTGTTCTCCAAGACCTCTTTCGACGCCCTCCCAGATCGCCGACCTTGGGACCACGCGATTGAACTCGTCCGCGACGCAGAAGGGAAATCCTGCAAGGTCTACCCGCTTTCAGTCGCCGAACAAGCAGAACTGGACAAGTTCCTGGAGGAGAACCTTGCTTCAGGACGAATCCGCCCATCCAAGTCGCCCATGGCATCGCCATTCTTCTTCATTAAGAAGAAAGATGGTTCGCTGCGCCCGGTACAGGATTATCGCGTTCTTAACTCGCTGACGATCAAGAACAAATACCCTCTCCCACTCATCTCCGACCTCGTCAACAATCTTCGGGGAGCAAAGTACTTCTCTAAATTCGACGTTCGCTGGGGGTACAACAACGTCCGAATTAAGGAAGGCGACGAGTGGAAGGCTGCATTCCGTACGAACCGCGGAATGTTTGAGCCACTGGTAATGTTCTTTGGTCTCACTAACTCGCCTGCGACGTTCCAAACCATGATGAACGAGATATTCCACGATCTCATCATGGAAGGAGTGGTATGTGTCTACATTGACGATATTCTAATCTACACAAAGACACTCGCCGAACATCGCCGAATTACGAGGTTAGTACTCCAGCGACTTCGCGAACATAAGCTGTACCTGCGACTCGACAAGTGCGAATTCGAGCAAACGCGAATTGAGTACCTGGGTCTCATTATCTCGGAGGGACAGGCGGAAATGGACCCAGTCAAGGTCGCAGGAGTCGCAGAATGGCCAACGCCCACGAACAAGAAGCAAGTGCAGTCCTTCCTGGGCTTCACGAACTTCTATCGGCGGTTTATTCGCGACTTCTCTCACATCGCGCGACCTTTGTTCGATCTCACCGGTAAAGACGTGCCTTGGAAGTGGGGTGAGTCGGAGCGGCAGGCGTTCGAAGGGCTGAAGGAAGCGGTGTCGTCCAAACCGGTACTGATGTTCGCGGACGACAACCGGCCGTTTAGGGTGGAGGCAGACAGTTCGGATTTCGCAACCGGCGCAGTTCTCTCGCAGCTCAGCCCGGAGGACGACAAGTGGCACCCGATCGCCTTTTCGTCGAAGAGCCTCAATGCGGTCGAACGGAACTACGAGATACACGACAAGGAAATGTTGGCCATTATTCGCGCACTCGAAGAATGGCGGCATTTCCTCGAAGGCGCGCGACACGACTTTGAGATCTGGACAGATCACAAAAACCTGGAATACTTTCGGACGTCCCAGAAGTTAAATCGGAGACAGGCCAGGTGGTCGCTGTACCTCTCCCAATTCAACTTCTCGCTTCACCACAAGCCCGGACGAACCATGGGTAAGCCAGACGCGCTATCTCGCCGAGCGGACCACAGCGACGGAAGCGAAGACAACCGCGACTTAGTACTGCTCAAACCGGAACTGTTCACGATTCGCGCATTGGAAGGAATGGTTGTGGAAGGAGAGGAAAGGGACATTCTGCGGGACATTCGGAGAGGCAATCGTGAGGGACACCAGGAGGATGCAGTGGTGAAGGCGGCGCAGGAGTTGAAGAAGACAGCGGGGAAGTCGGTTCGCAGCGCAGAGTGGAGAGAGGTACAAGACTTGCTGTATTTCCGCGATCGCATTTACGTCCCAAAACACGCTGACCTTCGTAGACGCATAGTCGCGCAACACCACGATTCGCGAATTGCGGGACATGCCGGACGATGGAAGACACTGGAACTGGTATCGCGCAACTACTGGTGGCCTCAAATGTCGCGTTACATCGGAGAATACTGCAAGACATGCGATCTATGTCTCCGAACGAAGGCGCAACGTCAGCTACCAATTGGCGAACTCAAGCCGCTACCGATTCCGGAAGGTCGATGGGATGTCGCGAGCGTGGACTTCATTGTGGAACTACCTGAGTCGCAAGGGCATGATGCGATCATGGTAGTGGTGGACACAGTGGGTAAACGCGCGCACTTCATCCCGACCACGACGACAATCACCGCGCTTGGGTCGGCGAGGCTTTACCTCCAGAATGTGTGGAAGTTGCACGGTTTACCGAAGGCGATGGTCTCCGATCGAGGGGTACAGTTCGTAGCGGAATTCACAAAGGAGTTGTATCGCATGCTGGATATCAAGCTCACCGCATCAACAGCGTACCACCCGCAGACAGACGGACAGACAGAGCGAGTGAACCAGGAGCTGGAACAGTACCTCAGGCTATTTGTCAGCGAGCGACAGGACAACTGGGTCGACCTCCTACCGCTCGCCGAATTCCAGTACAATAACCACGTCCACTCCTCGACGCAACACTCACCGTTCTTCCTGGACACTGGCCGACATCCGCGAATGGGCTTCGAACCACAGACCGCGCCATCCCGACTAGAAACCGCCAACGAGTTCCGCGATCGGATGAAAGACACACTCGAGGAAGCCCGCTCCGCGCTAGCCAAGGCGAAAGACGAGATGGCGCAGTACTACAATCGCAAGAGGAAGCCAACACCCGACTACCAAGTGGGAGATCGGATGTACCTTGATTCGCGCGACATTCGCATTACGCGACCTTCGCAGAAACTGGCCCACCGTTACATCGGACCCTACCCAATTGAAGCCAAGGTTGGGTCGCACGCCTATCGTCTCAAGCTCCCGCCAACGCTGTCGCGCATTCACCCCGTCTTCCACGTCGTCAAACTCCTACCTGCGCCGCACGATCCGATACCCGGGCGAAGAGTCACCGAGGTCCCCGAACCTACTCTAGTGGATGGCGAAGTACACTACGAAGTGCAGGAGATCATGGACAGCCGGATCTACAGGAACAAGCTACAGTACCTGATCGCGTGGAAGGGCTACAGCTACGAACAGAACACCTGGGAACCCGCCGACAAAGTCAACGCGGACGAGTTGGTCGCCGAGTTCTACCGACGCAACCCCGGCGCACCGCGACTCGTACAACGTGTCCAATTCGCACAGATCCCATTCCAACGCCGGCGTGAAGACACGCGAACCTAGAAGGGGGGTAATGTAAGGGGAACTCCATTTTCCTCCTTACTTCGCGCCGGCCCGACCTTACTTCGCGCGCACTTCCACTCGCGCTCGCTATCCCGCCGAACTACGATCCCGACTCTACTACTTATCGCCCGTTCTCCGTACTTACATTCCTTAGATCGCACATTCGTTACATACGCCCACAGGCACCACACTCGTTACTTCGCGCGCAGTTCGCCGGTGAACTTCGCACTCGCTCGGACTATCAAGGGCACGGTCACATGACCTTCGCTAGTCCAACGCGTGTCGTCGTACCGCACCGGGAACGTGTAGTTAATGTAGTTTTAGGTATATAGCCCACCTCCCCCTGATGGAGGCTCCTTAGAGTATTCTCTTAGGATCCCCTCCTCAGGTACGTAGTTATATACTGTTACATTAATATATATGTACTTAGGATCCCCTCCTCAGCGTCGTCCGCTCTTTCTAAGTTCGCGCGCACTCCGCCGGAGTTGCCCTGACACCATCTTTGTCACCATGTCGCATATTTCCAAACTGTATGTTGTTCCTTCCTTTTTCCCCTACTTTTTTCTTAATTCTCCTATCAAAGTTACCGGATTCCTTCAAAGACTTTGCTACTAAAAACGTTGGAAAGGGCCCCCGATCACCATTTATGACACATTGCCAACGGGAAGCGTTCCACACACAATTAGGCCTTGTCTTTGATGATCAATTCCTGGAATCGTACACACACGGTATGGTGATAAAATGTCATGATGGAATCACAAGACATTTCTATCCTCGTGTATTTACCCACTCTGCTGATTATCCAGAGAAGTATACCATGTTCTTGTCTTCAGTTTTTCTGGTGTAAATAATCTGCATTCCTTTAGAGTTCTCCTGGCCTCAATTCGGAACAGAGGAGGATGTCCATGTCCACGATGTTTGGTTAAAGGGAGTCATCTAAAATATATGGGCACACTTCAAGATATGAAAGAATGAAGAAATGCACCCCGGATTGATGACAACGACAGGAAGAAGCGAATTAGGGACGCCCGGAAACTCATCTATGATGAGAGAAGGGCTATCGATGGAAAAAAGGTAGAAGAATTACTAAAACCCTATTCACTTGTACCTATTGCGGTGAGACAAAAAAAAATTTGTTTATCATCCTTCTGATCTTAAATCTAGAATGCATATTCCGAAAAATTGGGTCGCTTTGGTTTCGACCTCTTTCCGATATTTGTAGTTGATCTCATGCATGAGTTTGAATTAGGAGTTTGGAAAGCATTAATGATACATCTTGTGCGTATGCTTCATTCCATTAATCTTCAGACTGTCAATGAGATGGATACCCGGTATGTAACTAAACAATTGGATGTGCAAAATAAACCTCCACTAATTCCTAACTCTATAAAGATACCATCTTGTTCCAACTTTTGGGAAAGATACCATTCGAAAATTCTCCTCAAACACCTCGGAATTGAAGAAGTTAGCCGCAAGGGATTATGCGGACCTCCTCCAGGTATTAGTGCTTTATTTGGTTCATCTCGTCCAATTTCATTCCCTTTTTTAGTGTTCCTTACCAGTATTTGATGGGCTATTCCCCGAACCGTACAATGAGACCATAATGGACCTTCTTTTTCTCTGTGCTCAATGGCATGGATTGGCTAAACTACGAATGCATACAGATCATACTTTGGCCATACTTGAAGATGTAACAAGCTTGCTAGGTGAAAAATTCCGCTTCTTTGTTGATCATGTATGTGGACACTTCAATACTCGAGAACTTCCACGAGAAGCTGCTGCGCGCATGCGTCGCTCAAGAAAGCCTTCTGAAGCAGCTCGATCCCAGCCAAATTCACAGGTCACCAGGAACCCTTTTCGGCCTTCTGTTGCCGAGTCCGAAAATCAGTCCCATGCATCAACTTCATTGAATCCCAACCTACCATCATCATCAAGACAGGACCCAGGCATCTCAACTCAGAGAGGCAAAAAGTTTAATCTGAACACGTATAAATATCATTCCCTTGGTGATTACGCTGATACAATTCGAAAATTCGGGACCACTGATTCATATACCACCGAAATGGTATATCTGTTTTCATTCCTACAATTCTCCTCTTAATCGCAATTGCATTACACATTATAGGGGGAGCTTGAACACCGTACACCTAAATCTTGGTATGCAAGGACGGATAGAAAGGAATATGAAAAACAAATGGCTCGTATAGAGCGGCGCCAAACTCGCATCCGCAGAATTCAATCCAGGAATTTCCCTATGCCAGAGGACAAGGATGATACCCCAGCAAAGACAGATGATTCTCACTATCATATAGGTAAAACAGAGAATTTTCCGGAGGAAACGCAGCATTTCATCCAGAAATTTGCTGGGGACCCTGCTATTGAGGTACTTTCTCTGGTTCATTAACCGAATATTTTTAATACCTATTCCTCAATGTCTAGGATTTCATCCCAAAACTTAAAGAACACCTCTTCCATCGCTTTATGGCCCTTTTATCTAAAGAAAACAACACTCTTTCACTGGAAGATCTGGCTATCAACACTGGTGACAATTGGACAGATATTGTTTTCAAAAATGAAAGATTTTATTCTCACAAAACAATGCGCATATACTATACAAGCTATGATGTCCGCCGCGGGGAGGATACTATCCATATTGGGACATCTAAGTCTAACATCATGGCACTCAATCCGGATTTTTTGCCCGAAGACTTAGAATTGGAACATCCATATTGGTATGCACATGTCATTGGAATATATCATGCAAATGTGGTATACATTGGGAAAGGAAATTCAGACTACCGCCCACGCCGTTTTGACTTTCTCTGGGTGAGATGGTACCATTTCAACAAATCTGTACCGTATGGGTGGCGACATCGAAAGCTAGAGAGGGTCCATTTCCCCCCAGTAACCAATCCTGGAGCATTTGGTTTTCTAGACCCAGATGATGTGCTCCGTTGTGCACACATTGTCCCCCACTTGCATTCAGGGAAGGTGCACAGTGACGGGAAAAATATTTCCTATTGTGCTCGGGATGGTGAGGATTGGCAAACCTATATGATAAACTGGTATGTATTTTAGCTCATATTCCATGAGATCCTCCCTCATGTTATAAATTCTCTAGTTTTGTTGATCGCGATATGCTTATGCGGCACTATTGGGGACTTGGTGTTGGTCATACATA
This sequence comes from Collybia sordida, assembly GCA_037014335.1. Classification (NCBI taxonomy): domain Eukaryota; kingdom Fungi; phylum Basidiomycota; class Agaricomycetes; order Agaricales; family Clitocybaceae; genus Collybia; species Collybia sordida. The sequence goes on from JAYKXK010000002.1 coordinate 1,131,208, forward strand.
TGCCCGAATCTCCAATGACACTGCACAGTTTGTATACCTGGGGACTCGTTATCAACCTGAAGAAACTCCCAACAATAATGGGCAACAGGAGAATCCAGACACTGAACAGGCTCTTGGATCCGAATTAGGGGCTGATGACATGATATTTCACTCGGATGGTAGTAGTAGTGATGAAGGCTGGTCAGACGATGATAGGTTCTCTTGAAATTACGAAACCGCCGGTGTATGATATGACTTCTACACACTAATAGAATGATATTGCCAATGTCCACTAGTGAAAATTGTTTGAGGTTCGATCATAACTACTATAGGGGAGAAGGGACTGCTCCCATAATCCATTGGTGACTAGGTACTCATTGTCTATGGTGACTCTACCCGTAACCCCCCTGAACAATAATATCATGCCTACACAAACACACACCCCAGTATCTCCCCACCAATTTCTAGTAACATGAGACATTCCGCAAAATGCAAGTGTTTATAATTACTTAGATTTTGAAATATTTCCTAGTAATTCAAGATCAGATTGCTGGTCTTTTGTATATACGATATCAAAAATTTACAATATTGCTATCTATCTTGAGACTGCCCGTTGACATTTGATCATTTGATCCAAAGAGTCAGAAATTTATCCCAGGATTGTAGCTTATTTCACTGTCATTATGACAGTCATATTTTTGATTGCAATCGTATATAATTCATGACATTTCCTGGTAGTTCAAAGACAGTCTGTTGTTCCACTGACACTTTTGCAACGTTGTGACAGGAACTGATAATGGTAATACAATAACATTAACCATTTTGGAGGCGCCCGCCCAACCATGACCGCCCGACCCAAAGACTTACATAATTATTTAAATATTTTATTCAATTTATATATAGATATCAGTTTGTTTTTCATATTTCAAACGCTTATTATCGTTTGTCATCCTGGTATTGTCTGGCAGTTGACAGCCAGCCGGTTGATCCGCTTACCATTTTGGGACTTTGTGACGGACCCCGATCATTATTTACAATGTCATGTAGCACAATATATTTATTCACAACAATTATGATATTCAGACAAGGCCAGCTAAACCAATCTCGGTATATTTCAAGTAGATTGCCGCTGACAAATACTACCCAGGAATACCGTTGTCCCCCTTTTTTCCTGATGGCGTTTATTGGCGTTTGGCTTCACAGTTCATGAGCACCATGATCATTCCTTCGCTACTCGAGGATACGCGAGGAAGATCAAAGACTTGAACCCCGATTTTACCCGGATTACATTCAAAGAATCACGATATCAAGTTTTTATGTTCTTCTTTCATACAGTATATCACCGCTCATTCTACAAATGCGGTGTCAGCCACAGGAACAGAAATAGTATCAGATAGGATGGAAGACCCAGGGGCCCATAATGCATCGTGATTTGAAATGACAAAACACGATCGCCTCTTTCAGCGTCAAAAAGCGTCAAATCACTCCCGCGAAAATCTGCTGACTTTAGGACTTCAGTTGACAGTTTCCCAGGAACAATAGGAAAAACATGTTGTCGGAACCATGTCAAACGAACATCAAACAGGGGTAGGATGGATGTGGGGATCCTAGCTTGCTGCCATGCTTTGTTTGTAAAAATCATCAGAGAGGATCGAAGTATCAAGGAACCATACCCGAAAGAAGTGATACCTCCTATTTTTGGTGAGTAATTGTTTTTTTTTGGGTTAACATAATAAATTATTGTATACATCAATGGCCCTACATTTTAGGGCCTATAGGGGGCAATGAACTAACGATTGTTTTTTGGGAACCACTTGTATGTTATAATTTGCCAGCTTGACATGAATTGATACTCTAATATAGCCCAGCTTCTATGATTTAGGGGTGAACGCACTCGAAAAATGAAACTTGGAAAAAATGGCAAAACACTTTTGACCATTTTTTATGTCATTTTTAAGCGCTTAGATCCAGCCCTCGTATCTCCCCATTTTCCCGGCGGGGCCGCCTTTCCCCAACATCAGGGGTTCTATCCCTATCATAGTACACACGGCGAACCCCGTACACCGCGGTAATGAATAGTAAGTACCCACCAGGGTTGTGGTACGTTGTGTATTGATCAGAAATAAAACGTCGGCACATGCCCGTCAAGGTTGGTCTGTGAGGCTGGGTATCTCTTGGAGGCTGAGATATCCTAAGCCAAATCCCCCGCTGATGAACCATCTGCAGGTGACTCACAAGTTGAAGTACGTGATGAGGTGGGCAAATCCTGCAACTGATTGATCAACCCGGAATCAACCATATTGAAGGCCAATATATGATATATCGACACGGGGCTCCCATTCGGCAACTTGCTCCATTTTCGCTGTTTGATCAATCAAGTGGTTCTCTCCAGCCATCATGGGGGAACAAGCTATCCGCAGCCATCGACTAGTAGGATCAAAATTGGAGTAAGGATGATGAGTAGAATGCTGTTTTCCTAATCATCCTCTCATAATCATAGTGAAAGCATCAATCATCCCTCAAACATTCAATTCTCGATAAACAGGTCTCTAGCCCGAAAGCTACGATATAGGACACAACTATACAGCTTCTATTCTAATCGCAAGCGAGCCTGTATAACTTCTGGTCCATTTTTAGACGGGGCTTCGAGAATTTTGTAATCGCTATGGTGAGACGAACCATGTTCAAGGGAAAAAGTGAACAGGAGGGACTTCTTGAAGAGATGACATGTGAGACAAGGCGCACCATGATGATATCGCCCACGAGTCACCCCAGCAATTGCAACTACTCTAACTCTGAGGAGTCAACTGGCTATGGATCAACTCCTCCCAAAGTCCATCAAATATCAACTGGATGGTTAATCAGGTTTTCAGGGTTATTGCATCAGTCACGACCATCTCGACACGCAGTCTGTCACAGTACCGATCAAGGAAAGTCCTTGAGCTACTTAGTCTCAGTTGCTCTCCCAGATTGGCAAATCGTACACCTGGGACCTCTATATAAGCAACAAGGCTCGTTCATGTTCTAAGGGCTAGAACCAGAACTGTTTTCTCTCCCACAAGTAATCATGCCTAATTGACGTCGCACGCGGAGACATGGTAATATCTTCCTTACACATTAGTCACGCGGCAGCCATGTCCGGTCCTGGGATACTGCGACATCCGGCAATAAGGTACGAACAATGAAGACAAAGTTTCCCAAACCCGCCAATGGTCGTCACTGACGGCCATAAAGCCCTGAAAGCAGTGCTAATTCACCGAGAGACTCCTTCGGCACTCGGTCAATTTGTTACGTTTTCTCTCTAATTTACTGCATTTTACGGTAGCGCATGAAGATACGCTCAGATATACCCTCATATTCGGCGCGAACAATCTGAGACTTCTGTCGGCAAAGGCCCTCGTGTCTATCCCATAATTGACGGCTCTTCCAAGACTTCTCGGAAGCTCTGGAACCGATTCTTCTGATAATTATGCCTTTCGAAGCAACGGTACCAGGTGGTGCCGTGTTTTGACGGAAGAATGCAGCCTCCGTGGGACTAAAGGGCTATAATATATCACAACATTCAAGGTGTATAGGACTGTACAGAATATTTTTCGTGAAGACGTGGGACGGTTCCTTTTAGTTCAACAAGGGGGCCATAGTTAGAATCTCTTGCTAGCTACTATATTTCCTGGTAAATTTTCAGTGTTTGAGTGCACACTCGGGATCTGGATACATACGAGCGTTTTCCCGGCCTTTTTCCTCAACCTCCCAGCTACTCGGGCAAAAGTTGGTTTTACCCCCGCGGCCCAACTTTGGAAGTAACGTGGTCTCGGTAACCTTTTAATTTACCTCTACTGCCATGGGCATGAGAGATTTAGTCAAGAATATGCTTGATACAATTTTCAGCTTCTACTCATAGATAGACAGATGTCTCCTTGTATGTCGCGAGCCATGCGTTCGTCCAATCTAATCGAGCCACATGTCGTTCCCGTTCGAGCTTTGCCATCATCTCATCCGGGTTCACCGGCAGATGTCAATCTCCATTTATCATAGCAAAATTGCAGTGCGGTGGTAGGCGCCTGTTTGTTCGGGAACTCTCAGATTCCACAATCTGCCTTATTAAATGATCGCGAACTTTGATTCTTGTATGTGAACGGAATCTCCGCCCACCACCCACCGTCCACTCAGCTCTTCGTGGTCTTTACTCGTTGTGCGAAATGTTATCTATTTTCCTGATGACCTTGGCCCTGGCTATCAGCGGTAATACCTTTGCGTTGGAAAGTCGAGCTATCATAAGTGATGCAAAGTGTTCGAGCGATTTTGATTGGGCAACAAACTCAAGGGGGGAGACTCCTTGTATTGTAGCTGCTCGGATTTTGGCACAATGTAGTCAGACTGGCGGTGTGTTTATGTACATAGGGTGTCGAGGTCGAGCCTTATTCATTTCTTTTATATATAGGGTGGAAAATTCCTATGCTCGATAACAAGACCCATTACTCGGCTCCTGTTGGTCAAAATGTGACTCTGTGTTCATGGTTAGTAAATGGCCAACTCACGTTCAACGAACGACGTCGCTAAAACCTTAGACAGTTCCTGGGCGACCTACAATTTATTGAGTGCCTGTACCGCATGTCAGGGATTTGACTTTATAGACAAGTTTGTTGGGTTTTATATTATTCGTTCCGTTGTTGAAATTGTGATTTATGGATAGCTGGACTTCGTATAAAGGAGGCTGTACCTCGGGAAACTTATCTGATACGTATGTATGTTGTTTTAACAGATCATGACATGCCTGACCTTAATTCAAGGGGTTACCCATTCGCTCAAATACCATTCCCGCCGGATACCGCTATCCCGTTCTGGGCGATGCAAGACCGTATGTATTGTACTATCTTTGAATTTTTGTTTTACGATCATAATTATTTTTGGGGGTTAGCAACTAAATGGCCTAACGAACGATTTGATGTCCCAACGGCCAAAAAGCTTGACAACCAAGGTATGTTAGTATGTCTTCAACGATTCCTCTTTTGACATATAAACCCACCAGGGCAAGGCGACACAGTCGGCCCCCCTCCAAAAAAACATACTTCAACGGTGGGACCCATTGTCGGCGGTGTTATCGGCGGTTTGGCAGCTATTGCTCTCGCACTCGGGGCAGCATTTTTCCTGAAGTCACGTAAAAAGAAACAGCACCGCCAAGGTGCCGCCATTAACACATATGAACCCGGGCATGCTAGAAACAAATCCGACATGTCACAACTTTCCCAAATATCAGGTCCTGATATCAACCTACCCTACATGAGGATACAATCACCCCAGAGTTTTGCGACAACTCAATTTTCTCATCCTCCAATGAGCCCTGGGACGACTTATCATACGCGTTCCGGTAGCGTAAACTCTTTGTCGCATTATGGTTCCGTGAACGGTTCCATCGCGATCAACAACTCCCCCCCTCCTGTTCCGCAGCGCCAGTTGTCTCCTCCTTTCACGGTTCAGCCGGCAACGAACCCTGAAAATATAATTGTCCCTTTCACATTACAACCTCTAGGGTCTTCGCAGGGGGAAATTTCACGACAGGGTTCAAATTCCAACCTCACAGATAGGAAACGGGCGGATGGAGCTATTATCTCCCCGTACGACCCCCCGAATGCCCCTCCTCAGGCTTTAACTTCCGATGAGATGCCGGTCGCTTCGGCATCGAGGCGCCTGAAGCTTAACCCTCCTGCATATAGTCAAAATCCTGGTCAAGAACAGCACGGCTCCTCATCGCAAATGCCTTCAAGATCTCGCCAAGTGCACACGAAACAGGGCTCTGCGGACACACAGCAATCTTGGGATTCAGGGCGAAGTGGCGGCACCGTTAGACCTGGCGGCGGAGGTTCTATCTCTACCATCGGCGATGTTATTGGTCAAATGGGATTTGGCACCCACGTAGCTGGAGGGGGAGGTGGACCTGTTATGACTGGGTATAGTAGTAACATGGGAGGTATTCAAAGTGGTCCAGCGGCCCCGTTGAACACTGATAACATAACACGACACAACCTCGCATAGATTTGGGTTCTTATCGCTGAGGGTCTGTCGATGGACAAACTGTTAAGGTTAGAATGTATTAATCGCGTTACCTGTCCTTCTTGTACACATTGTCTTCATCTTAAAATTATATGATCGTACCCCACAAATTATGAGATGAGCTTATTCTGTAGTGAACACCCGTAAGGATGCTGATTATGCACCTACAGAGAGAATATTCAACTGGAACGCGGTCGGTACTTAGGAACTAGCAACATACTGCTTACGATTTTGATAGGAAGAATTGAAAGTCTCAATGTGGTGAGATGTTTCTAGAGTGCGATGTCGTCCACTTTATTGCCGAGCCGACAATGGGAATCTGAAAGGAGTACATATCTACTCTCATATATACTACCATTTCTAAATCTGGTGTGAAGTTTCGCCACGTTCGTCAAAGTTTAGATCTGGACTTTGGATTTGTAGCCAACTCCTTGACCCAGTGAACTTTCCGTTCCGTAAAATTTTCTCGTCGAGGAGCTGCGAGATAAAGTCAAAAATCAGCCAAGGTATCGAGCCGGAAAAGAGAAGCCCTACTCCAGCTGACGGGATCATCTAGTGTCCCTGTAGATACAATGGCGCAATCATTTGTTGCGCTAACAATGAATAGTGATGATCCGCAGTTGGGACAAAAAGAACGCTTTATTGCGGCCCCGCTAGCTGTCTTGTCGTCATGAAAGCTCTTGATGGTTTCCTTTCCTTGTGTTATATTTAATTGCTACGGTGTTTAGGTATATCAGCTCGATCATACAAATACGTTAGGACCGTCATACGTTTGTTCTAAAAAATGCGTTTGCCATGAAAGGAGCACCAGTTGCCTTTTTACAGTTGGTGCAATGACAAATAAGGTATGTGAAAGGATCTCCTGTAATTTCGTATTTGATTGTGCTGCAAAGACATGATCCTCGATGAATTGAAGCCATAGAGTGGTAGTGATATAGTAGGAGTTGTAGGTTTACGGTTAGTAGGTTGCAATGAATTTTAGTCAGTTATCCGGCACCGGGGTTCACATATTGCCGCTAATTATATTTGTTTTGCCACATTTTTGATTGTTAGCCGGACCGTGTTGTGAGGAATGAAGGCGCCCCCCAGTGACTGCATGGCAATGATAGGATATTATAGTTAGGTGCGACAGGCCTAATGAATTACTGTCTAAAAGGCTGTGTCCCACGAATGACAACTTCGGCGCATCTCTTATTGATAGCAATAGCTACGAATTTGTAACAATGGTTTTTTTGGCCTTGTTCCGAGCTCAAGCGCCTTTCCGGTCCTTGATGACTACCGGGTAGAACGAACGAGGCACGCCTTGCATTACAAAGGTAATTGCAGGGTATATAGCAGCCACACATTTTATAGGCTGCATGAAAGTTGCGACATGTGCGTTTATTCTTTAATTCTTAGTCGTTAATGATGCTGAAATATTTAAGTCATGAAACAGTTCGTAGCGAGGGATAGCTATAATCTAGAAGACGATACTGAATGAAGAATTGCGAGCGTTTATATGAAAGGGGGATATACGAAACACGTTGAAACATGAGTTTTTGACATTTGGTGTCCCAACATAGGGGAATCGTGGGTGCAAACAGGCCGCGGAAATGTTCAGCCTACTTTTACTCACCGCCACTCTACGTAAATATATGTTCCAAACAAAGGGGGGGTCCAGTGCCTGGGATCCATTGGTGACAGATGCGACAAGCACGACGAGGAACATAACGACGGCCATGCTCTCGCACAAGGTCGCCATCGAAAGTCCGCAATTCGAAAATTTCAACGTTGTAGTTGTAATCCGGGTTTCTTAATTCAGGGTTTTGGGTCTCGGGCACGACACGGCTACTAAGATGCATCGCACGATCCTCTCTAAGAGACAGGCAGAGGAATTGTAGTATGAGGTCCGCATCTATTTGGAAAAGAGGGCTCGGGTCGTTCACTATGCGAGGATCAACGTCTAGGTAAGCGAGATGTCTTCCAGTAAGATCTAGAAGTGAAGGTTGGCTAACTATTACCTAGGGATTTTTCAGAAAACCCACCGAACGTAATGATCCAGAGCATCCGTACGCTTTCCTCGGATTCAATACCCTCCTTTTGAGGATAAGAAGGGATGCAGTGCCATTTTAGTGTTACATCGTAGGCGTGTCGGATTTCATTTGAGCCATATGTATCGATCCAATGAAAACTTTCACGGATACCGGTAAGGGTGAAAGGGAAGCCTTGTGGAAGCGGATACTCGGCATAAGGGGTGTGCACCTCGGTATACGATCTTCGGGCCTCGCGAACCTGTCGGAGCCACCCCAGAGTGAACATACGAAGGCGGTACGCAATAGCGTTGTGGTATCCAACTTCGTTCATCAAGCTGGGTGAATGAAAAAGTTGGGAGTTTGAAGCCCCACAGGTTCGCGTTTTAAAGTCGGTGGTAACACCGCTTTGACTTATGGGCAGAATGAAATTAGGGACAGTGTGGTGGTGGCCGAGGAGTGGCAAGTGTTGCAACTAGAGATGAGGCCAAAAACGACTGTAACGAGTAAAAACAATATTTTTACCTTGAAGATGTTGTATATCAGTGAAGTCTTAGGGAGATCCAACACGACAGAATCACGTCTTTCCTATTATAGATACCTTTCACAAAGTGGGATGTGACGACAGGTGTGATATAGAACGAGGTGTTCCGTGTGTGGGACCAAAGCCGGTTGTAGCTGTAGACCAGAACCAGAAAAGGACTCGGATTGATTATAACGGTTATCAGGGCCGAGGAGATTGTGATGTTGTATTCGGTTAATTTTGGGATGGAGGTCCAGAGGTCATCGAAACGCCCACATACAAGGATAGCGCCAAAGAGTTAACGGGCATTCCTAGGCAAGTCCCGGTTCTCCTGTTCATATAATAATGGACGGAATGGTTGAATGGTTCAGCATTATTAAGACAAGTTTCTTATAGATTGGGCAAATTTGATAAAAGAACGCGGGTATTTGAAGCCGGGTAAAAGGGAGCAGGGGAACGGGCTATGCGAATTGTTCCGTAATGTGATTTGGCGCGATTCGATGCGGTAATGTGACGAAATCTGTTAGAAATGGTAGAGGAATCCTGACCCTCGGCCTACGGGGGAAAATCCAGGCAAAAGCAGACAGGATATGTGTATGTGGAAAGGGTTGAGTAGCCTCGTGTATTACAAGAATTTGATTGCATCGCCGAAGAAAATTCAAATGATGGGAACGCAGGTTCGAGCTTATTTGGGTGTGTAGTTGTAGGTGGGGGAGATGGGGAATGGTTGACTACATATGATCCATGATTGTGTTTATATTCTAAAAATTGCATTCAAACAACCGTTTCATATCAAATTCCCACGCGCACAAGAGCCTACCTCCCTCTGATTGCTCAAATTCAACTTCAGTTGCTGCCTTGTTATATCTTCACACAGTCCTAAGCCATGAATACAAGAAAAATTTCGAACGAGGTTGAGACAGGAGTTGAAATACTGTTTTAATAAGGTAGTGACTTAAAAGCTCTTCAGAGACTATGTAGGTTATTCATTATTTGGTGGCTCTCGGCGGTCAACCGGGTGAGCTCTCCTGCTAATGAGTCAACAGTCCCTCTCTCCACATCATCACCCCCACCTACTACCGACAAGGGCGCAGTCCCCTCCGGTTCTCAATGACGGTCTTCACCTATTAACCTTCTGCTTCCGGACCATCCTCCTTATCTGCCAGAGAACTACTTTCAAATCCAGAGAATAGTTGGACGCGAAGCCTTTCAATAAGGCGAACACCCATTAGATCAACATTGACTAAAAAGTTAACTGTATCCATTTGTCTGCTTTTCGACAGCTCTCATCTAACACATCTCGTTGATTAACACCAAACGTCGCGGGTTCACAGGCTTGAGCCAGGGGTTAGGAGTCACAATTGCTTAGTTGAGTCGTGTCGATTCAGCTACACAATTTAGGCATAGTAATCACATCGAAGAATTACCCAAAAGGTAGCACGTACTCTGCCCCAGTGCCATGTCGGTAGGATAAGCCTGTATTCCCAAGGGAAATCGATAGTACCACTCCGGAAGGGTAGTCTTTGCGTGATTGAATTTTTAAAACGGGCTGCTATTTGATAAGGGGTCATCTTGTGCTCCTCGGTGTGTGATATTTCAATTTTGTAGCTCCTCAGGAGTGCGTCCTGGGTTTTGACTCCGGTAAGCCAGTGGTGTAAGATGCATACTCAACCTAGACTGATTGCATATTAGGCGTCTTTATTCGCGATGCGTCAACGAGTTGAATAAAGAACAAGGGCCGCAGGGATGGCATAGTTTAACGATATATATATATGGGTTTGAGGTCACAGATGAGTGCTGGTTCGGCTATGGTTGGTCCTATTGAATTTCCAGGAATTTTGTTGTTTTTTGAACACATGTAGCAGGTCTAGGCCATGCTCAAAATGGCAATCGCCCCCATTTAACACTGGTTTTTTACATCGATACCAGGACCGTCTCTGTCAAGAATATTAGGAACGCGGGTAACGATGATCATAGTTATTCTTCTGCCTCCTATGTGGTATCCTTTCGAGGCCAGCGTAGGATCCGATGATCAAGAAGATGTTGTATAATCCCTCTCCAGGGATTTGTCCACCTATGGTTCCGCGGAAGTAGTACGCCGAAGATTGATCGTGAACGCATGGTTTGTGGGCACGTTCGGCGAGGTAACCGGGTTTCCCACCACTCATCACTTGTAGATGAACTAGGTTTAATCTGGATGATACGGATGCTGAGACCAGAAGTAACTTCGACTGTATCAAAGCTCTATCAATATTCGTTCCCTGGGCGTGGAGGTGTTATTTGGTCTCGTGCTTGGTGTGTATAGGCTGGAGACCCCATCTCTTTTTTGATTAGAGTGATTATGAGATAAAGTGGTGACTTTAAATCAGGGAAACCCGTTTAAGTGTTGGTTTTGGGTAGTAGAAAATATGGGAAGTCCTCGTCCTGGTTTTCGATGATTATCGTATCAAAAGTTGTATCAGAGTGGGCAAGCGATGAGGCAATGATGATCATGAAAGTGATGGTGTTGAAAACTTTGTTCGGGGACGGCCGATGGCAATGCTTCATTTCAGAACTCCGAGACCTGGCGAAGATAAAATTATTTTTTTAGCTCAGTTAAGGAGAAAGAATGTCGCCACAAAACTTTGCATAAATTTATAATTTATAGGAGAAGATATAGATATCTACCATGAGAGTGAGTGAGTAATATGTGTATTACATAGCTGAGGGGAACATGGGGAATTTTTTCATGTGACGTGACTAAATGTTTGTCAGCGGAACCGAACAAATTATGGCGGAGCTACAATGCCATTCTCCATCGTTGGTTGTTCCCCAACCACCAGCACATTTTTCGACAAAAGTCAAGCAAACGACTTTATCGTATTCTTTGCGTCTCTATCTCGGTCTACTAGGCCGATACGTCTGTTGGCTTCGGTGACACCAGCTCTGCTTACCTTTCCTGCTTTTTATTACACTCTTAGCGCTTTCTCGTCAATTTTTCATCTCTTCACTAAAAACTCGTTCAAATCCCCTCAAAAGTCCTTGGAACACTACTTCTTTACAAGCATACACGTTAATTCGTCGTTGGCTCCGCTTTTTTACGCACTTTTTCGCCAGCGTCCCACCTTCCTGATCTCTTTTTGCCCTACACCAATTCCTACCCGTTGTCCTTTTTCTAGGTATCATGCTTGGTCACCAATTCGCCTATTCGGCGGCGCCGATCCGCAAGGTCAAAGAGGTACAATTTGGTATCCTTTCCCCGGAAGAAATCGTGAGTGCACCCATCACTTTATTGACTGCGTCTAAAAGTACCTATAGAAAGCTTACTCTGTTGCCAAAATCGAACACCCCGAAGTCATGGATGAGGCTACACACAAACCGAAGACCGGAGGACTGATGGATCCACGGATGGGCACCATCGACCGGAATTTTAAGTGTCAGACGTGCGGCGAGGGAATGTCAGAATGTCCTGGTCATTTTGGGCATATCGAGTTGGCAAGACCGGTCTTTCATCCTGGTGTGTTGTCTTCTTAGCGCTTGACTGTTACGGTCTTATCTATTTGGTCTAGGTTTCATTGTAAAAGTGAAAAAGATCCTCGAGAGTATTTGTGTAAACTGTGGAAAGCTAAAAGCCGACATCGTGAGTCGCGTCTCCCGTTCCTCCACTCGTTTCGCACCCCCACATCCCAATTTTCTGGGGGCTCTCTCCACATTCCATGGAGAACCCCAAACCCGCACCACGTTCGTTCCCTTGACAATCAAGGGCGTTCTTCTTTCCCGTGGCGGGGGGTCGTGAAGCGCGCGTTTTCGGTCGCTTGATCGCCGCGTTGACCTCATTGCAACCGCTCGGTGTATTGTTGGACACGAGGTTGCGTGGTGAAATGGGGGGCTGAACGAGGAGTGCGAAAAGACATACATACAGTGCATGTGTTGTGAAAAGCCATGTATCTGTGGTGATGGATTGGTCCAGCCTCACTTTGCTGTCGCGCAGCAATAGTGTGTGTTTACGGGCCTAGCACTTGTTGACTCGATGTCTATTGCCCCCTATACTGTCACCTGTTGCATCCCCCTTCATGTTTTCATGTCCGGGGTTTCCGTTTTTTTGTTGGTTTATATCGTTGTAGACACAGCACGCTGACGCTTTCGTTTATCTGCATATTTCGTTTTCTTAAAAAACTCATCAACTTCTGCCCATGAAACCACCGTCCACTCCTCGTACCTTTTTATAATTCATTGTGTAAGTTGGATCCCAATTTTGCGGACAAAATTCGTCACATACGTGATCCGAAATCCCGGATGGCTGTCGTGTGGGCTCACTGCAAGACTAAAACGGTTTGCGAGCCCGATGATCCCAAGGATGAAAATGCAGAGCCTGACGCCGATGAAGTCAAAAAGGGCCATGGTGGTTGTGGGCATGTTCAGCCCCAGATCAGGAAGGAAGGATTGAAACTGTTTGTTCAGTACAAGAAGGCAAAGGATGATGACGAGGTTTGTTCACGAATATCCAGGTATGACTGATTACTTACAGTATAATAGGAGGTGAAGTCTATGCAGCCTGACAAGAGGCTCATTACTCCTTCGGAAGTTTACACCGTTTTCAAAAAGATGAGCGATGGCGATCTTCACCTCATCGGGTTGTCAGACGAGTATGCTCGTCCCGAATGGATGATATTGACAGTCATGCCCGTCCCCCCTCCCCCGGTTCGACCAAGTATCGCTGTTGACGGTGGTGCAATGAGGAGTGAGGATGACTTGACGTATAAACTCGGCGATATTATCAAAGCCTCTGCCAATGTTCGGAGATGTGAACAGGAAGGTGCACCTGCTCATGTCATTTCTGAGTTTGAACAGCTACTTCAGGTGGGTTAACTCAAAGATGAGTATCGGCTTTTTGTTAAATTGTTTGGTTTAGTTCCACGTGGCGACTTATATGGACAACGACATTGCGGGTATCCCTCAAGCACTGCAGAAGTCAGGGCGTCCTGTTAAGGCTATTCGGGCGCGGTTAAAGGGCAAAGAAGGGCGTCTTCGTGGCAACTTGATGGGCAAGCGTGTCGATTTTTCGGCGCGTACCGTTATCACAGGTGATCCTAATCTCGAGTTGGATGAGGTCGGAGTACCGAAGACAATTGCAATGAACTTGACTTATCCGGAGCGGGGTGCGTTGCTCGTGCTTAGTTCTTTATTTCTACATTTGTCTCATACAAAGTGTAGTCACACCATACAACATTGCATATCTCCAAGAACTCGTACGGAATGGACCGACTGCGTATCCAGGGGCCCGATATGTTGTTCGCGATACGGGAGAACGAATAGATCTCAGGTACAATAAACGTGCAGATGCATTCCTTCAGTATGGTTGGATTGTTGAACGACACCTCAAGGATGGAGAGTGAGTAATGAAACAAGTCTCAGTTTTATTTTATCTCATCTCGTTTATCTAGTTATGTTTTATTTAATCGTCAACCAAGTTTGCACAAGATGAGTATGATGGCCCACCGTGTCAAATTGATGCCGTATTCCAGTACGTCGTTTTTATCATTGCATTAGCTTATGCTTATCATATTTACCTATCTCAGCCTTCCGTCTTAACCTTTCTGTGTAAGTCGAGCGTGCGCACGCACAGTAGCGAGCGGCACGTTGAACTATTTTGAATAGCACACCTCCGTATAATGCCGATTTCGATGGTGATGAGATGAACATGCAGTGAGTACCGAAACGACGAATAACTGCAACGGCCATTGACTTTAATCCCAGCGTACCCCAGAGTGAAGAGACACGGGCGGAACTCAGTCAGATTGCATGGGTGCCACGTCAAGTAAGCTCATAGTCATTATGATGGGTTACATACTAATCTTTCTCTCCCAGATCATTTCTCCACAGGCTAACAAACCTGTCATGGGTATTGTCCAAGATACGCTCTGTGGTATCCGCAAATTCACACTTCGGGATACCTTTTTGGATTGGAACGCGGTCCAAAACATCTTATTGTGGGTGCCTGAGTGGGACGGCTCTGTCCCCATTCCTGCTATCATCAAGCCCAAACCCCTCTGGACAGGGAAGCAGATTCTGAGTTTGACCATTCCTCGTGGTATCAACATTCATCGTTCGCCTGATCCGCGGTCATCCAACCCCGTATTCGATGACGGGATGATGATTGAAAATGGAGAACTTATCTTCGGTATTGTTGAGAAGAAAACAGTGGGTGCTTCACAGGGTGGCCTAGTACACGTCGTATTCCGAGAGAAAGGTCCCGAAGCTACACGTCAACTTTTCACAGGTCTTCAGAAGATTGTCAACTACTGGCTTTTCCACAACGGATTTAGCATCGGTATCGGTGACACAATCGCGGACCCCGGCACCATGGACTATATCACAAAAACAATCGCAGAACGCAAAGCAAACGTCGCGCAAATCATCGACGATGCTACTCAGGATCGTCTCAAGGCGGCACCCGGTATGACAATACGAGAATCCTTCGAGAGTTTAGTGGAACGCCAGCTCAACTTGGCTCGTGATACCTCCGGTCAATATGCGCAGAAAAATTTGAAAGAAGATAACAACGTGAAGCAGATGGTGGTTGCAGGATCCAAGGGTTCATTTATCAACATTTCGCAGATGTCAGTTTGTGTGGGACAGCAGAGTGTGGAAGGTCGTCGAATTCCTTTCGGATTCAGGCACCGCACCCTTCCTCACTTCACCAAAGATGATTTTAGTCCAGAGGCACGTGGGTTCGTTGAGAACTCGTACCTTCGTGGGCTCACTCCCCAAGAATTCTTTTTCCACGCCATGGCCGGTCGTGAAGGTTTGATCGATACCGCCGTCAAGACAGCCGAGACAGGTTATATTCAACGTCGTCTTGTCAAAGCCCTCGAGGATGTTATGGTTTGTTATGATGGCACGGTCCGCAACTCCCTCGGAGACTTGATTCAATTTGTGTATGGAGAGGATGGGATGGATGGTGCATTTATCGAGAAGCAAAACATTGAGACGTTCGGGCTCAATAACGAAGAGTTTGAGCACAATTACCGAGTGGATGTGACGGATCCTGCTGGTGGATTCCTCCCGGGTGTCTTACAGGTTGGAATTGATGACAGCTCCCTCGAACTCCAATCGAAACTTGACGAAGAATTTGGTCGACTTCGGGAGGACCGTCGTCTCCTACGTGAATTTATCTTCCCGCGTGTGCCTACAACATCCCCACACTACCTACCTGTGAATCTTCAGCGCATCGTTCAAAATGCTATGCAGATTTTCCATATTGATAGACGGAAGCCTAGCGATCTGGAACCTGCATACATTGTTGATAGTGTCAATGAGCTCGGGAGCCGTCTCATCGTCGTACGAGGTGATGATAACCTCAGTCAAGAAGCACAGGAAAATGCAACACTTACATTCAGAATGCATCTTCGCGCGACGTTTGCCACACGCCGTGTTCTGGAGAAGTTCCATCTTACGCGAGAAGCGTTTGATTGGGTGCTCGGTGAGGTGGAATCGAAATTCAACCAATCCGTAGTTCATCCCGGGGAAATGTGTGGTACTCTAGCTGCGCAATCTATAGGAGAGCCCGCCACGCAAATGACGCTGAACACCTTCCATTATGCTGGTGTTGCCAGTAAAAACGTTACGCTTGGTGTGCCCCGTCTCAAAGAAATTATCAACGTTGCGACAAACATCAAAACCCCCTCTCTTACCGTCTATCTTGATCCCGAAACATCTCGTTCCCCAACTTTGGCCAAGAACGTGCAACAGGAACTTGCGTACACATCTCTTCGCACAGTGACAGCCGCTGTGGAAATCTGGTACGACCCTGACCCTTCTTCTACGATTATTGAAGAAGATTCCGTCTTTGTTGAGTCCTTCTTCGCCATTCCAGATGAGGAAATCGAATCGAAGTTGCATCTTCAATCCCCATGGCTCCTCCGTCTGGAACTTGACCGTGCTAAAATGATTGATCGAAAATTGACCATGCACTATGTCGCGAGCCGCATTGCAGAGAGTTTCAAAACCGACCTTTTCGTCATTTGGAGTGAAGATAACTCGGAAAAGCTTATCATCCGGTGTCGTGTCCTTGGAGGTGGTGATAAGGAAGACGATGGTATGGGTACCATTGAGGAGGACATCTTCCTGCGGCAGCTTGAGAATACTATGCTCAACTCTGTGAGCTTACGGGGTGTGAAGGGCATCAAGAGGGTGTTCTTAATGGAACAGGATAAGGTCATGGTGACGCCTGAAGGTAGCATTGAGTCTGGGAGAGAGAAAGAATGGATTCTAGAGACAGATGGCATTAACCTGAAGACAGTGATGTGTATCGACGGTGTCGACTTCAGGCGAACCTATTCCAACAGCTGTGTCGAGATATTCAACGTACTGGGTATCGAAGCTGCGCGAGCAGCCATCATGAAGGAACTACGTGGTGTTATTGAGTTCGATGGTTCATACGTCAACTACCGCCACTTGGCTCTTCTTTGTGATCTTATGACACATCGTGGAACACTTATGGCTATCACTCGTCATGGTATCAACCGCGCCGACACCGGCGCTCTTATGCGATGTTCGTTCGAGGAAACCGTAGAAATTTTGATGGAGGCTGCCGCTGTTGGAGAGAAGGACGACTGCCATGGAGTTGCCGAAAATGTGATGTTTGGACAGATGGCCCCCATGGGTACTGGATCTTTTGAAGTGGCCCTCGATATAAACATGCTGAAAGACGCTATTGTTGATCATCGTTTACCAGTCCAGACGATGTTGGCCGCTCAGATCGATGGTGGTATGACACCAGGACAGGTGGCGATGACACCCTACGACACCAACTCACCTGTCTGGCAGGAGGGCTCATTCAAAGGCGACCAGGCAGCTTTCTCGCCTCTCGCAGTCAATGGCGGCGAGGACGCGGCGAACTTCCAGTGGTTAGATTATAATAAACAAAGCCCGTACAGGGGAGGTGGAATGTCACCCGCGGGTCCTGGGTACAGCCCGAGTTCGCCCAACGCATACTCACCAACTTCTCCTAGTTTCGTACCTCAATCTCCATTCGATGGCGCCGCTTCTCCATTTGGTACCTCTCCATACGCGACTTCACCATTCTATGATCGTCGTGGACCTACGTCACCTACATATTCTCCCACTTCTCCTGCTCTTAATCTAACATCTCCTGGGTATTCACCAACAAGCCCTCGATACTCACCTACATCGCCATCATTTTCGCCGACATCTCCGCGATACAGCCCCCAATCTCCTTCATTCAGTCCGACATCTCCGAGATATTCGCCGACCAGCCCTTCTTTCAGCCCTACATCTCCAAGATGTAAGTACATTAAACTAGCTTCAATTCATTTTACTGACTTTCCTCCTACAAAGACTCCCCAAGCAAGTATTCTTATAATATGTCTCTTCTATTACTAACCGTTCATTTATTTCTTTCACTATTATCCAGCCTGTAAGTCGGTCCGATGCAACTTCCGGAACATAACTCTCATTATCATTTTAGCACCCGCGCAACTCTCTCCATCATCACCAAAATACTCTCCGACCTCCCCTATGGCATCACCCTCATCACCAAAATATTGTAGGTTCCCCTGTCTTCACCCATCCTCAGCTTACCAACGTTCCGTTTCCTCAGCTCCTACATCACCAGCATATTCCCCTGTTTGTAAGTTCACCCTTTTTTGGGTTTTTATGACACTTTATTCACAATTCCTTTCTAGCTCCTGCATATTGTAAAGGCGCTTCACTCACTCAATATATATTCTACTCACTTAATCTTTCCTTCTAGCACCCGCATCTCCAGCATACAGCCCAACCTCGCCGTCGTGGTCGCCTTCGAGCCCTGCACAGCAACAGAATGGCTCAAACAGGAGTCACACATACCGGGCCTCGCCTTCTTGGGAATGAAAGGGGTTTTTGATCATTCGTTATCTCCTGTGGCAATCCATATATCTAGCTGTCTCTTTTTTTAACCACCATCATGTAGATTAGTAACACGTCACCTATTTTGAGCTAGATCGTAGCTTTTGTTTTATCTTGGCCCCGACACTCGGGTTGAATTTGAACACTGACTTGTATTGTTGAACCGCCAAATTCTTATTGCAATGAAGTAGAGAGAAGTTGCGACAGGTATGTAATGGTAGCCTTTACGGCGCCATCTCAAAACTTGCAATACCCTGAGGGGACGAAAACATGATGTTTTCATATTCCCCAAGTAAGGGTTTGATGTCCTGGGGTCGTGCAACCGTCTGGAAACCATTTGTTTAATGAACCTCGATGTCACCACTATACTGGGTAAAACATAACTCAAGGACCAATATCGAATCTTCAACCCATACCAAAACTTGAAGATTCCTATGCATTACAATAACATATTATTAGTTTTTATGAATTAACTAGGGGAAGGTCGGAATGTATGATATGGCAAAGCCTTAAAATTTCAGTAAGTTTCGACTAGAAGCGTTATATCACTCCCGGATGCCTCCAAGGCTCGTCCCATGCACTGAGGAAACGTTGAGGGTATACTTGTTATCCACAAGATATTTGCTTACCTCATTTACTCGTAAATACTTATCCACAACATCATTGCCCAGAACATCTTGAATAACCTCATCATTCATTAATTGTTTCCTGGCGTCCTCCCAGTTTAATGGCATTCTTTGGGTAATTCCCAGCTTCTCGCGACCTTCTTCGCCAAGTTGAGCGGCGTTGGAATTCCAACAATCCTTAATGAGAAGCTGCGTCTGGAATTGGATCCCTGAATGACCAGCACCCAGTATAGCTGCCAGGGCTAAGTAAGGATTAGCCGTACCGTCAAGGGTTTTTACTTCGAAATTACGGCAAGAAGGGAAGGTAGCGTTACAAAGACGAATTGGGACTTCTCGGTTATCGGTGCCCCAGCATACATACGTCCCTCCAGACCAGATGCCGTCTGCAACACGACTAAACGAAGCTGGAATAGGTAAGGTCATCGCCGTCACCGCTGGTAAATGGGTTAAAAGGCCAGCCAGAAAAGAGGCTTCGGTGTTAGTAAGATTGGGCTCTTGTGTTGACTGAATTTGAGATGATTTGTCCATCGAGTGGATTGATATATGCACATGCGAGGCGCTACCCGCTTTCGATGATGGAATTAGGTATTTCCCAGAGTGAATAAGTATAAAAATAAGACTTACTGCTTGATTGATTGATCCTGGGCGCAAGAGTTGCGCGCAACCCATGCTTACTTGAGACATTATAAATTGTCTCTCGAGTATGGACTAGTGCGTCTACAGCTTGCATGGGAGGTAAGGGACCTGTCACAATTTCGTACTGAACCGAGTCAATTCATCATATTCAGTATTATCATGGCAATCATACCTGTCCAAAGGATGCCTCAGCATGGTACATCTCTACTTCAACACCTGAGATACGAAGCGCCTCGACTATTTCTTCGAGGACGACTTCTGCGATCGACCCAGTGGGCAACGCAAGAGAATTCGAATAAGCGTGTTTATTATGCACTGGTGTAACGGGAGATGTTGAAGAGAGTAAAATGAACTCAGTTTCGAAACCAACTAAAAATTCTGTCTTAGTGACTAGTCTAGCTTTCCTAGAACAAGAGCAACAATAAGCATTGGGTCCTAGAAAAGCGGCAAATGGATAAAATACTCGATGATTCTTTGCAGTATTCCCCTTGGGCAGAAGTCGACTTGGGTAGTTTGTGTCCCGCCTGGACAAGTAATGGGGATTTTCTCCTGGAACCATCCAAGCACGCTTGCGTGTCCAGGTTTATAAGGCATCACCCGGATAGTTGACATGTCAGGAACATAGAAGTATTCTCCATGGAAAGAAAATCCCTCAGCAACTTCTAAGAAAGCAGACCCAAGGATAGCTTTAGGGAACGTTATACCAGGGCGCGCACTACCCATCATACGTTCGAAATGAGAGATTGGAACAACGCGATAGCGAACATTGTTGGTGGGATCAACCAGTTGTATTCGGATAAAACGGATCCCGTATTTCTTGAGCTCATGTACGTTCCATACATGATCGGGAGAATCGGTCGGTGAAGGGTGTATGATTGTGTGAGGTGGCTGGTTGGACATAGATAATTCTGTCTGTTTTCTTGCAATTCTACAGCTCTTTTATGTTCCACAACCCACTCCCACTCCCGCAACAGCCTATACCTTAATAATGTAATAGCATGGTACTTCATTTTGCCAAGCGTGTATTTGGACACAAATCATTGCGAAAATTGTGCTGTGCCTACGTCTGCTGTGTCCCATGATCGCTGATGTGTCGAGATCTAAGCTGAAATCGATATTTGTGCAGGCGATGGGGGTACACCTCTATCGTAGGATAACCGTTGTCGTCCCTGCGCAAAACATTGAAAATATCCCCGATCTAACAATGTTGAATAGTACTGTGGGACCCCGACGCTCGCATGATCCAGTGGGAGTAGTGACCTTTATTTGTTCTGATTAAGCTATCTGGTGTGAATTGACACCAAATTTAACACCGGACAAATTGGAAACTGCGAGTCAGCCTCAGTTCTAGTTTATTTGGGTTGAAAACTTGACAAACGCCCGGTCACTGCCTAACGGAATTCAATCGGAAATCGGAACATTGTTTGCCTCCGTTGCCAATTTCAGCCAATCCCTTCATTCAAGTGAACGACCACCAAGTTTCTCTCGCACGATGTTACGCCATTCAAATTTAGAGATCCTGCCCTAACCATATTCAAGAATAAGCGAATGTTGACTCTCCACCCTTACCACCAGAATTCGAGGTCTGCTCATCATCGTACATGAACTCCAATAAACATCAACCTTCAAAATCCCAGAATCAAATCCCAGTGAATTGTTACGATACATTGCCGGCGGCCTGGGAATCGTCTTTTAAATTTTAAAGGCGCTTTCCATTACAAAGGTTGCCTCATCTCGCCACAATGCCCTGACCCTGGAAGCCACAAATGGCTCAAATGACCCATCAGCATCTCTGGTCGTGGGTTAGAGCGGACTTGTGTAACCGGTGTGGGATGGCACTGTCGCCTAGCACTGATAATGTGCCTCGTGGTCATACATACCCTGCATTCTGTCGAGTTTTCAATGTTGAAATTTCTCACTTTTCTCTCAACCTATATCAGCCGCCTTATTCCTGGTTTTTAAACTCATAAAGGGCATCCGTTGCTTGTTATCTCGTATGCAGTGGCGATAGGAAGTGCTTTTTCGGTACCGAGGGAACAGCGGCGTGGCGTGAACCGCCCAAAGACAAGAGCGAGTGCATTCTTTCGTATAGAATCCTAAATAGACATTACGGCATGATGATTAGTGAGTTTCAATTTCCTGACATTATCTTGAGATTCAAACTTATGCAAATTCTCAGCACACTTATCATTTATGTTGTCATGGATCATTTCCGCCGATATTCGTAAGTATGTGCATTATACCCAATGCTCTTATTGTATATCAGGTCGGGCTCCGCCCGTGACATGCACTGACGAAATCATGTCATGACAGTTTTACGGTCCGATTTTTTTTCTGTCGCCACAGGAACACTCTCCTCTGCATATCGGGCCACGCCTTTCCCTGATAGTTTCTCGTCAGCTACAGAACAACCTCTTTATTGCCGTCTGAGAGAAGATATTGAATATGAAGTATTATCCCGCATCTCATTGTGTATGCACTTAAGTTATCTTCATTATCAGGCCCTATCCCGCCAGGCGTGCGGAAAGCAGAGCACCAATATAATTCCCGTGAACAACACGGAAAAGGAAAAATAACACCAGTACAACCGGGGTTGTGATTTTTAGCGTTAATCCAGTGCAAGTTTGATCTAAATATTCCTTGATTTGGGACTCGCGGCTTGCCTAAGATGATGCGGGGTCCGGGGAGGGGGATCTGGCATTATCATGACGATTTCCCGGCCCAGAAACTGTTAAATCATCAATGATCGAACCAGATTGTATGATATAGGTATGTTAAAATTTCTTTGATCAATTCACTTTTGTCTGCGGACATCAAATATAAAATTTCCGCGTCGGTAGACTAATGCTGGACCTCTCCAAGATACCCAGCAGCTGCTTTATCAAACCACAAACCCCAAGGTGAAGTATGTTTCAAGCTGTTAAGACGCCAAACCTCCATGTGGACTGACGTTAACTTCATGGATTGATCACACGTAACCCCTTCCCACTGTTCCCGCACTTGGACCGTGGACGCTAGTTTTTACTACTTTTTGGGTGTTGTGGGGATATATCTCGTCATCTCGGCTCATTCTGCCCTGTTTCAAGGGCGTCCGGTAGGTTAGGATTAATACACTGGTAGGAATCTGATATGCATCTCATCTCCGGACGACTCGAAGTTACCTCCTCAAATCATTTAAAGCAGTTTGAAGCCCGAGCTTCAACGATTACATCAGGGGTTCTAGGATTAAAAATAGAATCGAAATCCTTGGCAGGACCACAACCACCATCAATGATCTTCCTCATCCGAAGAGTTCTCTGGAACACCTTGCATCATTCCTCGATCCTCGACCATCCTTGACTATGCATTTGGCTCATCCCATTATGGTTGGCTTTGACGACCATGGCCTCAATATTCTAATTAGGTGTGCCTGTTTGTTTGCTTGAATACCGTTTTTCACTATGGATCGTCGAGAATTGGGTCCACCATCGCCTTGGCTCGCACCCTGAACTTAACAGAATGTTCAGGTGATACTCTCGACCCTGGGCACGGAAAGAATTGCCCGATGTGAGATACGTTGGACTCGAAAATCAACACTCATCATAAAGATAAAAACTCTCCGCACGTCAAAATTTCAACCATCAATTACTTCCCTCTCCCAAACGATCGAATCATGACCAGGTCTGGTACTTCCTTGCTTTTGTCTCTTGTAGCTTTGTCCCCAATCCCAGCTCTGGCGGATCGACTGTACACCATTGTGAATAACTGTCCTTTGGATATTAACTTGATCATCGACGGGCAAAGCCAAGGGAATCTAGCCGCCCAAGGGGGGCTGGTGACCAGGACTTACCCAGAGAATTGGAGCGGAATAATTTATACTGACACTAATGGCGGCAACGCCGAGACCGGCGAATATACCACCAGAGCGGGATTTCACGGAGAGGTAATTACAACATGATGTCATGTTCAACCCCCCCTGATTCTCGTATGCTCAATCAGACTGATCATTATTATGTTGTGGCGTTCACATCCCATCCCAATGTTGGTGTTAGTATTGCACCGCAAGCTCCTATTGTGCGTTATTTTCTCCTTCGGCCCAAAGTCTAACTGGTTTTCTTAATAACTTTGGAGTAGAACAATGGTTTCTGTAATCCTGTTACAATTGACAGCCGCTTCTTTTCCAAAGCCTACCCTCAGCCAGGCCCGACTACCTTCCCACCCCCGTCTGGCGTACCACCGCAGCCCCCACTTTATGCCTGCCCAGGAAACAACATTGGATATAAAGTGACGTATGTACCCATCTGATACAGCAAGCGTGGCGGACCTTCGCCATATTGACCATTCGAATTTCACAGCTTCTGCCCAAGCGGCTCACTCCCCTGGCAGCGTGGTCCCGCTAAATTACATCCCAACGGAAATATTAACAAGTGCTTGGATGTCCGTGGTGGTGTTTTTGCCAATGGAACTCCCGTTCAGATGTACGTGGCTCATTCGTCATCATCGAGTTTACTGTCCCTGAATAAGGTTCTAGATATGACTGCAATGACACTCCTGCCCAAGGATGGCGCATCAATTCGGAAGGCACCGCCGTCGCCCTATGGGGTAGTGATTTTTGCCTTGATGCTGGCTCAAGTGAGTACTCGTCGTGGTCATGCGCGTATTAAAATTACCTTGGATAGTGTACATGTCTGTATGTGATCATAACGCTAACACACAATTCCTTCGTAGATCCTGGTAACGGCGTTGGTATGAAGATATGGCAGTGCTATCCCGATCTCCCTGCACAATCATGGTACTGGACAGATGACAACCGTATTGCTCTACTGGGGAAAGGTGAGAGCGTGTACATCAAACAAACGGGATCCTTATTGATTGGTATGTATAGGATTGTGCCTCGACCTTCCAAACGGATCCACGCAGAACGGTCTTCAAGTTCAAACCTGGCAATGTTCAGATGGGAATACTAATCAAATATGGAACGTTTGAAGCATAATTTCCCTTCCTACCGGATATGAGTATTGGACATTGAACTATGGACTTATTGAATTATTCTGATCACTCCCCTACATCCATATACATGCAATGTATTTGGGTAGCAAATTATATATATCCCCGGATCGACTGAGTGAAATCTTCTGTACGAGGTGCCAAATACTCCAAGCTACCATCGTGGTTCACCACTGGAGCAGTCGAGTTCGAGAGTGATGGCCATGACTACATACGTAGGATGAAATCAATCTGGCTCGGCAGATGCCGAGGAAATGAACTTCTTTTATCAGAATTGGCAGGTCAGCGTTTCCTGTGAGTCGTTTCCTTGCATAATTTTATACAACCGTCTATGGCCTCTTGAGATCTTACCTCCCGGGGGCCTGGGGCGGTAGTATAGACTTAGCATCCTCCAGGCTAACAATCCTTCAACAGTGACGACAAGCTCGTTGTCACCGTTGTGAGATGATGTCACTGTGAGTCGCGACTGTGTTTGTACCATCTTTATTTTCAATGACTCAATGACTTGATTCCTGTTATAATAAGCTAGGTGCTCCCAATCAGTGACCACGAAGTTGTGACCCGATGCGCGTTTAAAATTAGTAGATGGGGGCTATGGTTAAGGTTGAGTACAATAACTACTCTCCTCTAGACTCTCACACAAATTTTGATTCGAGTTAAGAATGGACCACAGTGTACAGCTGAATGAAAATCGACAAAACTAGGATAGTGGGGGATGTGAACATGGTCCCAATCTAGCTTTTGCGTGCCCGTCGGTCCTTTAAATTTTTTATTTTTGGAGCTCGTCCCTTAAAAGTGTGAGTACGGGACTAGTTGAATGATGGATTTTTTATGGAGCCACTGATGTATGTGTTTCCGAATCTGCACTATGGGACCATGTCATTCGCTGAACTATTCTTAACTTACAGGGGCATCGGAACCCCCACAATAAATACAGGGTCGAAAATTGGCTACTGCATCCCTGATTATATTGACCAACCTATATTTTCTTTAGGTCACTGGTTTTTCTCACTGTCATTAGCGCTCAAGGTTAACTCTTTCTGTTGGTGAGCAGTCTCGAATTGTAACTAACTACATTGAGAGAACGTTTCTAATTCTACCATAAAAACGTAGGCCGCCCTCTGTTCTTGCCCGTGGTATTCCGTAGCTCTCCAGCCAGTCCGCATGTCTGCTTCAGCTGGACCGAGTAGCGACACGAATGGGGCGTCGGCGCTCGACGGGTTGTATTATGGTATGAAAAAACACTTCACTCAAAGTATCTCATTGAGGTAGATATTATAGGTGCAACAATCTCCTCTATGTGCGTATCCGCTCCTTATCTGTGGATCGACCATGAAATTCAGTCGTTGATCTCTGTCAATGATCGTGGCTAACCGGGGCATGTTCCATAGCTTATTTGGAGTCACGATTCTTCAAACATGGATTTATGCCAATTCATCCCACAAGGACAGGTGGCCTCTGAGAATATTTGTAAGTGATTGGGGTATAATAATCTTAACCTATACCCTGACATAAAATTCCTGTATTTCCAGGTCGGTATCCTAGTGTAAGTTCCTACATTTTGTTTATATTAGGCAGACTGTAGGTTTGAATCTCCCACCCAGTGCTATGGATTTAATCCATACCATTGCTGTGATAGAGCTAGTACACTCATATGTGGTGCGCTGCTTTCGAATGAACCATTCTACGACTTATTCGTTAGTACTCAGATAGCAAACAATTTTGCCAATGCTCCTAAACTAACGGCTGAGCTTTCCGCGTATGTTGCGACTTTCTAGTGACCATCGTCTGTCTAATCAGTCCCTTTCACCCTAGGTTCACAATACTGGAGGGTTTCCTCATGTTAGTCACCACATTCGTGTATGTATACTCCGATTCATATCCCCTTTCCCGAGGCACTGATCCATAATTCAAACAGGGTACAGTTGTTTTTTGCAACCCGGGTTTATCTTCGTGCGTATCTCCCTCATTATGGCCACCATCTCCCATCTGATTGTTCTAGTTGGACGAATTCATCGAGCTATACCTTCTTTCATCGTATGTTCTGGTTATTTCTCATATGAATCTTATGTTATGTCATTCACAGATCTTGACGTCGACAGCATCTTTCAGTACGTCTCCGGTCTTTCAACCTTCGAGTTATCCTAAAATTAATTCTGGCCTAGTTGCAGGCATACGTGAGTTGACTTGTTGACTTTGGGATGCATCTTTTCATCACCCTGGTAACCGACAGTGAGTGCTGTGATCCAAACTTCCCATTTTGGGACGGAAACGTTCAAAGTGAGCATTACACGTTTTCTCCGAGATATTTGTCCAAAATGTCTGCTATAATTAGGCAATTTTGGGCACCAGTGGCGCGCTCTCTGCGGTATCAGACGCTAGTGCGACTGTAGCACTGTTGTG
Organism: Collybia sordida; assembly: GCA_037014335.1. Taxonomy (NCBI): domain Eukaryota; kingdom Fungi; phylum Basidiomycota; class Agaricomycetes; order Agaricales; family Clitocybaceae; genus Collybia; species Collybia sordida. The sequence goes on from JAYKXK010000002.1 coordinate 1,158,309, forward strand.
GAGTTTCAGAGGCACTATTGTAACCGTCAACGGCACGAAAATGAACATGAGTGCTAAGTAAGTCGACGAAATTTCCTCTAAACCTGCCGTTTACGTTGAACTCGACCCCTACAGTACACAGGCCATGCTACAACGTCTCTTCCAATATAGCATTACTCGAGGCATGTTGGTAACTCTCGTTCAGATATGTATTGTGGTGTTGATTTTCGTCGATATCGAGAAATTACTTTGGTGAGCCAGTCTCGCGGTCCCCATGCTGCACTGTTTTTTATGTTTTTTGTTGTAGGTTACCTTTTCATTTTTGTGAAGGCAAACTTTATGTAATAACTACTCGTGAGTTTAAAACCACCTGTTCGCTATTATCAAACGCTAACAAGCCATCTCGCTAGTTGCCATGTAAGTCAACTCATGTCGTCAACTGAACGTCAGGTTTGATACGATTTTTCCAGATTGAACAATCGTCCACGCCCCATAGGAGAGGGTGATGAAATGTCTGCGAAACGGAATAGTATTCACTTCGCCACGCGGCGGATGTCAACAACACAACATGAAGAGGAAGGATTACATGAACTGGATGGCATACCCCATGATAGTAACTGGCAAGAGTCGGCAGGAAAACCTGGAAACCTGCTCGGCTCGCAGCCTGATCTGGTGCGTGATGTTCAAACCCAAGCGCCTTGTTCTATCTGATCTTTGATGTGATTATGATAGATCGAGGAAGCTGGAAAAGGTGAGTTGGAGTTGATGTACTTAAACTTAAAACGAATCTAATAACTTGACCACGTCCCAGAACATTCATGGTCAAGGGGTCAAATGGCTCACTAGGCTCTTATCGTTTTCGTTTATTTTGACTGGTTCTGGGCCTCCATGGAAGTTTTCAGTATCGAGCAGCTAGCATGTACCTACTTTTGTCGTGTGCAGTAAAAAATGTTAGAGGATTCTCCTCAGAGTGATGATTGTGTTTGTTGTCTAAACATCGGTCGTCTCGTTGGAATAGTTAATGTATCGTCCAATTAGTATGTTATCACGCACTATATCCTACTTATACATCAACTTTCCTGACCCGTAACGGTACTTGTGCCCCCTTAGATCCCACCACCTTCGGCCGGGGTAGTATCCCTTTCAACAACCTAATCTTAGTCTCTGGTCCGTCTGGGAACTCGAAGGTATAATTTCTAATAAGGACCGATAATGTAGCCTGGAGAAAGATGTCATGATCAAAAGTTCTAAGAATTTGGTGAAAGTAGAACTAAATACTTTAAACTCAGTGAGAGCAAAATTTTTCCCGAGGCAGGTTCTTGGCCCGTCTGAAAAGGTCAACAGATGTCGATGTCCTTGAATTTCCTTCGGCGTGTGTTCCGATCCCGGCCTGCCCCACAGGACTTTGGCCGAACCACTACCCTCTTCACCTAAAGTAAGCCACCTCTCGGGGACGAATGTCTTTGCATTTGGACCCCAGATAGCTTCAGCACGATTTATGCAGATAATGGGAACACTAATACTTGTCCCTTTGGCGATGGCGGCACTATTCCCCCCAGTTGGAAGGGGTGTTGAGAGAGGAAGAATATCATCTTTGGACGCCTATGTATAGAATGAGAGAAAGAAAGGTGGTTAGGAAGACAAAACGTACCACACGTGTGGTTTCTGCTACAGGTGGATGCAATCTCAATGTCTCGTGAACAACCGCATCGAGGTAAGGGAAATCTGTTCCCATGAGCTGGTCCCATGTTGGATCTTTATCACCGAGAGCTTGGAGTTCGTCCCTAAGTTTTCTTTGTTGAGATGCGTTTTTAGAGAGTTCAATGAGGGCCCAGGTCAAGCTAACTGCGAAATAATCGATAAAATATAATGGAAGGAAACAAAACTAGGATGCTTACTCGATGTGGTCTCATATCCGGCTAGGAGGAGTACGTTCTAGACGTAATTAACGGTGAATACCAAGTAGCCCTGTCGGGATTTTCATCAACAACGCACCATCTAATTTTGAAAAGGTTCAATATCTCCTGAGAGGGGATAGTGGCACATTTACCTGAGCTAAAATTTCCTCTTTTGTCAAATGTAATTCTCCATCGATTCCTTCAGCTTTGACTGTTCAAGTCATGATTGGGGTCGGTTGCTTAATAGATGGGAGTCATCGCTCACTAAGTAAGCCAATAATAGATTTCTCATCATTATCCGCAGCTCCTTCCTTGTTCCTGTCTAGCAAAACATCAGCAATCTCCCGCAAGGACCGCGTAAGTTCTGATAATTTCTTTCTTCGCGCGGTAGGTATGTTTTGAAATATTGGAAAGAAAACCGACAGTAGAAAGATTATTGTCGATAATGTGGACGGCCTGTCGTTGCTAAGAGATTCAAAGGCGTCAACAACAGCACAAGGCTTTCCGTCGAGAGACCCAAAGTCATGCGAAAATCCTGCAATTCCTATGCTATCTAAGCTGTGCGGGGTGTGACTATCAGTCCATACGCTTAGAAGAAGACATACGCCACACGGTTCATCCAGGCTTGCACATCAATAACTGGGCACCTATCTGTATGAACTTCGATGAGATCGTCCCAATAGGCTTTTACCTGAAAAGTTTTGAGTCTTGACGTGAATGTCGGTAGAGAGACTCACCTTATATGCCGAGTCGAAGAACACGGAATTGAGCCTTCGAATTGCCGTATTGCTGAATGCCGGGGCGAGAGCTTTACGCTGTCGCCGATGACTTTCTCCTTCAGCCCAGAGCAACCCCTTCCCAAACTGTTGTAGCGTAAATCATCTACCTAGTTGAAAAAAGGGGACGGTGGGCCCAAACGTACGATGCTCCCGATAAACCTCTTTGCGAGGGGTGTTCCAACATACACTGATGTCTCTTTCGAATAGAACTCGGCTATTGCACGAGGATCACATACAACCACCCTGCTGCTTCTACCAAGGACCGTCGGTACTTTGAATACAGAGCCGTATTTTGCCGCCCAGTTCTCGTACACCTGGCCAACATCGTCAACCCTTCGGAGATAGTTAGCCTGGCCCCAAATAAAACTTGTTCTGGGTGGACCACGAAGAGAGGCGCCCGTCGAGCGTACTGAACGAAGAACGAGCGAGGCGATATAGACGAAAACACAGATTAAAGCTATGCCAATAGGTCTGAGTTCATAGACAGAAGTCATGCAGAATATACTATAGAAACGTGAAGACAATGGGAGAAAGACCCTAGCCTCACCATTTACGCAATCGTCAACCGTTACCCTGCCGTATTGGCCAACAAATTTAGATTTCTCTACTTACCTTTTTGCCGAGTTTGCCGATCTTGACGCTTGTTGACGTTGGTGTGGCGATCGATTTTTTTCTCTCCAATTCGAGTCCAGATTCCCAGCTGTTCCCACCTCTATACCTGCTTCATTATACATATCCAACCATCTTTGGATAAGAATACTAATCAAATTTGGAATATCAAACGCTTGCGACTTCTCCTTAGAGGTTTTGTTTAGTGGACATGAACAACGCCACTCAAATTATAGCCCCCCGGAACTATTATCTTCCAATGAATATCCATGAAAAGCTTCAAAAGTGTCATTGGTGGGATTCTCCAAAGCGTGTGAAGGTCCTCATATCCCTACACCATGACTTCGTTACTTGAAGGAAAGACAGCAGTTGTAACGGTAAGCAACGTCGCGGCTCTGATTGCATTAAAACTAAAGATAATCGACGGTCGTGGTACCAGGGTGCGGCAAGTAAGGGAATATGTCCTCAAAAAAGTCTTTATTTAATAGTGCCATCATAGGCGGTATCGGCCTTGCAACAGTCAAATTGTTCCTTCAATCCGGGATAAGGGGTATTATTCTCGTTGATCTGACTACGCTTGCCCTTGAGAATGCAGTATCAACGCTAACTCGGGATGAGAAGGACAAATGCGAGCTTCTTGCAGCGGATGTCGTATTAGAGGGCACTGCGGAAGCATACACTGCCAAGGCATTCGAGCTATGGGGGCGACTCGACATCAGTGTTCAAAATGCTGGTATCGCTTCTGACAGGAAGAACATCTTAGATACGGATGTCCGTCTCTGGGAAAAAACTATGAACGTGAATGCCCTCGGGGGTGCGTGAGGTGTAGCGGAAACAGCCACAAATGGTCAAGATTGATCTATTATCCTTCAGTATTCTTGGGAATCAAACATTCTGGAAAAGCAATGCTCAAGAATCCTGGAGGTGCATCAGGTTCTATTGTAGTTGTCTCCTCACAATTAGGCCTTGAAGGTAACAACTCCATCATTGTGGATAATTACCCTTTTATTCTTTTACTAGGTGCACCCGGTTTATCGGCCTATTCTGCATCAAAGGTTCCTGTGTAGCTTAATATCTATTAATGCCTCCTCACGAATTCTTTTTCTTAGTGGGCGGTCAGGGGCTTGGCTTTGACTGCGGCTGAAGAATTGACTCCAATGGGTTTGCGAGTCAATTCTGTTTGTCCTGGCCCCATTGTCACACCTCTCCTTGATGTATTTGATAAGTCGAGCTGGCCAAAGATGGCAGGTCAGACTTTGATGAACCGTTTGGGGAGGCCCGAGGAAATTGCAAATGCAATTTTGTATCTAGCGTCAGACAACTCTAGGTGTGTTATAAAGGCGTGGTGTGTTCGTGCAATGTTACTAAATAATATTAGCTATTGTTCTGGTACAACTTTGAAGGTGGATGGCGGTTATGCGAAATTTGGTTGATTGTCTTTGAGAATTCAACCGGATATTTTTTTTTCTTGTTGAAGGCCAATACGAAACTATACATCCAATACACTGAAACTGTCGCTTTTTGTCTCTAATAACTGTCTGTATTCTCGGATCTCCCTAACGGATTACGTTTCGGCTATATGCATCCGTGATGCTAACACTTACCTTTCCTTTTTCTTTTATCCGTTTAAGTTTCGAGCCACCATCTTGATACTACATTTTTCCTTCCTCCTTGTTCCCCTACTCTAGGTTAGCCTTAAAAAAGTCTCTTTGCGATGGTGGCAGACACATTAATCCTTCAAGTATTCGTTTATGGCCCGTTGAGTTCACCTAAGCCCTTGAAACATTGTTACTTTTTGATAACATTCTTGTTAGGGGAGAAAGTCGCGCAGAAATTGCAATAAGGCCTAAAATTCCTACTGACGTGCAAGGGGATCTTCAAAAGCTTCGAGTCTGGTCACGCGATGTGGTTTCAATTGGTCGTTTCGACGTGAAGCACTCAAACAGATGGAGTTGTAGCAATTGTGGTAAGGAAGGATTTCTTGCCACCACGAATCCTTCTCTTCATTGCCCTTTTGTCTTAGGAAAACCAGCTCGAGAAACGGTGTATCACATAGCTTCCTGGATTCATCTCCCTGAACCCCGCATCGTCATTTACGTCAGTCATATGATATTCTTTAGCAGAAGTTGTGGGAACCGATTAGTTCTTCCTTGGATAGGTTCATCAGGCATGCGAAGCGGGCACCAATCCTTGCGGCCTTGCTCTCGAAGCCCAACGCATGCAACTTGCCCTTATGTCGGGGACGCCACCACTTTCCTCTCTGAATCGCTTGTCTAAACCTGCTGGAGTTAAGTATCCACTTTCCAGTAGTTGCTGCGGCTGTCAAAAAGACCAAACTGCTAAGAGAGGGCACTCTATGAACCGTTGCAGCGGCTGCAAACTTGTCAGGTAAGATTTTTTTAGTTCCTACTCACATTTATTGTAAAACTTATAGAGTAATTCCTAGGTACTGTAGGTACGATGCTTCGGTTTGAATAAGATTTTCGAAGATAATTATCTGATTATAGCGTGGAGTGTCAGAAAACTGATTGGCCTCGACACAAAAAGGTTGGATCAATTGTGACCTACATCATGCAATTCACACAACACTGACATACTTGGTGAATGCTAGATCTGCAAAACTATCGAAAGCGTCAAATGGGTTAACTGGGAACAGAGTTAATCTAGAACCTATTTCGGTGCTTAGTAGTACTGGAAGTTTTGTTGCTAATATTGAAATCCTAGATCACCCCCAACCTTGTCTAATCAACTCCATTTGCCATAATATTTCCCGGAAAATTAGTCCTGATAGAATGGCAAAATCTTTCAAAGGTAGAAATAAAGGATCAGCTGCCAAAGATTTCGATGGGCTCAATATGTACAAGCACTGACATATCTACTCCATCTAATCTTATAGTGAACATTCCCGATGACTTGTCGCGCTCATAATATATGGTAAAAGGTAAGAGTATTGAAGATTTTATGTGTTTTAACAATTTTCACCTCTTTCCAGCGTTTTCTACTTCATGCCATATTCAGTGAACATCTCCAAACCATTAATGAAGTACGCTTCATGACACTTTTTAAACTTCAGCATCCAAATGTTATATCTACGACTCAGACGTGTATCACATCTCCACGGATCCGTGCGGAAATTCTTTACCTTTTCAAAAATGTAACCTTGGCCCAAGCCATCTAATATGTGTTGAGGAGTAAAGGGTGGGAGTGCTTGCAACTCGAAAAACCCCTTTCTCGGATCAAAGTGAGGATAGGTACATTTTCTAACATTAAAGTAATTCGGGGCGAAGTTTGGATGTAATTAGCGCGTATAATGCCCTAAAGCTCTAGTTCTAAGCAGATTGTGGGCCTGGCCTATCACTATGGCCTAGAGTGGAGCTCGCTCAAGTCTTTGATTTGTGGGTTGGGTTGTCAATCACGAGACCTTGTTAGGAAAGTCAATGAATTGTGTGCATAATTCAGCCTAGACCACCTCGATGACGTACCACTTTCCATTATCAGCAGTAGCCCCTAGGTCGGGCGTCGTAAAGGGGAGCGCTATCCCAGACTCTCAAGTATATAAAAATCCAAGCATTGACAAGGCCACGATGCTATATAACATCACTGAACTTGTATCCCCCTACATCTGAAATGGCCGTTACAAACAACATCGTACCCCTTAGGGCGTCCATCATGCAAAAGCCTTCATTTTGCATTGGCACAGTCCCACTTCTTCCAGAAAGTGCAATTTTATTCTATAAGAAGGGAATGCAATCAAGGTTTGCAGCGTCATTATTGCCTTAAAATATGACCTGATCATCGAGCCTGTGATTGCAGCTGTGTAGACTTATCCCAAGCAACGGAATCTGAACTTAATTCACTTGTCCAAGCTTGCATACCCACAACTGCCGGTGTCGAGCAATCCGATTTACTTGACAAATCTTACGGGAAAGTGGGCCAGATCGAGAGTGCTCATTTTGCGGCGAAATTCGACATCGACCGAGAAGGAGTTGTGGACCGCATCCGCGCCCAACTGTTAGCTGGTTTCGATGAGTCCAAACCAATCAGGGCTGAACTTTCTAAACTAAATGTTTATGGTGAGTGAATAGCAGGTACTTACGAAGAGGTTGTGCCGATAATGTTGTATAGGGAAAGGTTCTCTCTGCAGGGCGCACAAGGACACACCCAGAAGCGACAAGATGTTTGGGACTCTTGTTGTTGTGTATCCTACTCCACACAAGGGAGGGATCCTCTTTATGCGCCACAGCAAACAGGAGTGGTCCTTTGACTCCGCTAACGCCATACAGGTGCGCGAGCAAGGCAACCCTGTTGTTGCATATGTTGCATTCAATAGCGATGTTGAACACGAAGTCACGGAAATTCATTCGGGGTATCGAGTCACCCTGACGTACAACATGTACTTTGAGAACAAGAAGCATCTCTCATTGCCGCCAACCATTACGCCTATTACCCCGGATCATCGCATATTTGAGCGTGCACTTTTGACTGCTTTGGGAGACCATGAGTTCCTTCCGAAAGGTGGAATCCTAGGCTTTGGTTTAACATTTATGTATTCAGTGTCACCCGAAACCACCACATTGAATGCGCTCACCAATCGCCTCAAAGGAAGCGATGAGGTGATTAAGCGAGTCTGTGATCGTTTATCCCTCGATGTTTCGTTGAAAGCGATATACCAGGATTGCGATACTTCGGAGTACTCTCTGTCGGTTATGGTAGACGAGATTCGCGACATGGAGGACTGGCGTGTCGAAAAGGACGTGGCGACTGTGTTGCGTGGTAGTTATTTTGGAGGTAAGATTATCCACGAATTCGGGACGCCTCTTCTGAAAGATTGGAACGGAGAACCTGTCCTTGATGCTGTGGAAATCCTCTGGATCACACCACTCACTCCATATGCACAGTTCAAGTCACCGTATATTGCCTATGGCAGCGAGGCGGCCTTCGCTTGTATTCATGGCGATGTTTGTCTCGTGGCCCAAGTGGGACCTGCAGGAAAGCGAGCTACCAAAGCAAGTCCGGAAATTAAAAATAGTAGATTAGCTTATTAACAAGGCAGATCGTCGCGTTATGCCCCAAAAAGGCATGGCACAACGAAAGGAGTATTTTCTCTTCACAAATTTACTTTTTCGATTTCAAAAATGCTTTAATCTCTCTGGATTTCATCTGCTGAGAGCTGGGCTAGATAAAACCGGGACTGGTTGAGTACCAGTGACCCGAAGTCGCAAATTTTGAACTTGAGGCTGACACATCGTACGACACAATCTAGTCAGAGGTGTTGGAGACCCAAGCGAGGGTCTAGGAACCTGGAAAAGCTCTTGATCGATAAGTTTAGAGCCGTATAACATGGGAGGGAACAAAATCACACTTTGCGCCAAGGGCAGCCACTGGCAACCATCGTTGTAGACTGTTTACCCATGTTTATTGTTCACGAAAACTGGATCGGCTAAGCGCTTGTTGACTGAGAAAAGTATCATCGAAGCTATGATTGCATATCTGTAGCATACGATATCTTCTCGCCCACTTCACCAGGTGATCTTCAGCAACAATTGAATTTGACTCATACCAGCTGAATGTGTGTCTGCATCATACTGTTTTTGGAATCCTGAGAGTCGTTGTAAGGTGGGTTGGCTATTTGCGAATGATGCTCCACACATTCGGTCCTTTTCAGGGCGATGTCAGAAACAACATACTGCTCTCATTCTATACCCGTGACCATTCTTTGGAAAAAGACGAACCATCGACGTAAATCTTATGATTCAGGGCATGTGCTATTGCATCAGCGTCCCAGGCCTTAATCACAACCCGGTCGTTTACGCGCATCGATGCAACACAGTTACACATGCAACGCTTAACTTGGGCGCTCACAACGTGCGTACGCCGAAGAATATCCCCCCAAGGTTTATTTGTCGCACCTATGTTCCGTAGACATCACTAAAATATAATTGGCCCGCGGTGGGATAAAAGAGCAAGGGAAAAGTGGAGCTGGAGATCGGCTCAATCCCTCGCGATCACAGTCACCCTACAGTCATGAAGTATTTCTTCACAATTAATGCTCTAGCCTTCGCCTCTGGGGCTGCTGCCCGTACATTTACGGTCAGTCGAAAAATCCACCGAAGTACCCACGTACTCACCAACAACAGGTTTTCAACGCTTGCCCGTTCACTATCTGGTATGTGGTTCAGCGAAGCATGATCATCCTTAGTTAAAACTTTTTCAGGCCGGCGGTAACTTTGTTGGAGCGTTTAAAAATATCACCTCTTTACAGCAACTGTAGATATTCACAGATTTGAATGTGGCTCAGAACGTTCCATCGTTCCAAACGGGGTGGGTCGCCCCCTGTTTTCGATTTGAATATAAGTATAACGGGACTGTGACCATAGTTGGGAAGCACCAGCCTTCACTAGCGTCAGTTTCTTCGTACCTGATAACTGGAAAGCGGGTCGCATCTGGGTATATGTTTTTAGGCTTTCTTCGTTCAGTTTTGGTTAACATCAATTAAAAGGGCCGACGCAACTGCAACTTTGCCACTAACCCTGGGCCAAACTCTTGCCTGGACGGAGGTTGTAATGGAGGTCTGCTGTGTGATCCTCATACTGGAACTGTAAGTTTTATCTGATTACCACGCGTACCTGTGATCCTTATTCATCCTTCCTAGGGTGTCCCTCCTGCATCCCTTGCGGAATGGACCCTGCAAGGAGACGGGAACAGGGATTTCTACGATGGTTTGTGGTTTGTTTGATGATCTATGCCTCTGACCCACATCCTTCTAAGTTTCCTTGGTTGACGGCTACAACCTTCCCTTGAGAATTACTACCAATAAAGGCTGCCCAGTTGCAGAGTGCCCTGTAGACTTAGGACCAAATTGTTTGTATCATCTTTGAGTACCTGTGTTGCATCCGCGTTGACAGACCAAAAACTCCTAGGCCCACCGGCCTTGATAGGGCCATTTGATTCCACTGGTTTCCCCGTAGGTTGCAAGAGTGCTTGCCTCGCCAATCTCGATGGGAATCAAGGTCAGTATTCTATTCGTATAGGAATATCACAAAACAAACATCCTCACAGCAAACTCCGGAAATTGCTGCTCCGGCACCCATAATACCCCACAGACTTGCCCTTCATCTGGTATGTTAGTATTTTGATCCATGAAACACGGTCTAACGTAGCCCCCGCGATAAAGGTGTCGCTTTTTATAGCTACTTCCATGGGAATTGCCCTAATGCTTATGCTTACGCCTTCGACGATGCTGCCGGGTTGAAGACTTGCGACGCGGGTTTGAGTCCCGATTACACTTTGACTTTCTGTCCTTGAGTCCAGATCATACTCTATGGCGATAAATATCAGAATCATTAGGATACTTCAATGTGGAATTGAGTTTTGTTGTCTCGACTTGAATAACGTGAATCTGTTTTCATATGCACATTAGTCGTGACTTTTCATCCTATTATCTGGTATGTAAGTGCCAGTTTCGCGCAATAAATTTTTAGGGTGTTATATGGGAACAGTGAAAAATCTTGGTCGTGTGGTCGCGGTACGGTGGGAATTCAGACTTAGAATTCTCAATCACAAATCACCGATTTCAGAGTCAGAAAACTTTGAAAACAAACAACCGACAATAGTCAAAAAATCCCGTTTAGCAACTTTTGACATTCAAAGCTCTATTTCGAGATGGCGCGCAAAGGAAAATTCATTCCCACTGGGCCGTCTCATTTATCCAGGGTTCTAGCGAACTTGAATGCTACACCGAAATTAGGCCTTTCTAATCTCAAGAGCCTCAAGCTCTCGCTCGCATTTCGAAATGACCACTTTGGGGCTCGGTACGTATGTTCAAATATGATGCGTTTACTGTGATAATTAAGTCATTTTACGTTCAGTCATTTCGCGAAGGAACAGCTACCCAGGATTCGGTATGCTAACCCCATGCTAGATATTCAGGTGGAAAAAGTGCGAAAGACACCACAGGAAGCTTGGAGGCCGGAGATGGAACTTGAATTCAGTGCGTTGGAAAATTACCTTCCATGTTGTGGTTCAACTCGTTGATATACACCTTCCTGCCACCCTTTAGCGAATGGCCAGCAAAAAACAATCGACCTCCACGAGAAATGGTCGACAACAATACTAAAAGAGCTCATGGATACTGCTGGGGGGGATTCTTGGTTCCAGTGGAAGGCGGAGGCAAAGGCAGCCGGGCTTCCTATTGTTCCTGGTGAGGAAAATGAGTCTCGTGTAGTGAAGAGACCTTCGTCAGGGCCGTTACCGTCACTCAAAACGTATCGCGCGACCGCACCTCCGCCTACTACATCCAAGCCAACACCCACATCTAAACCATCACTTTCGACGAAGACTACGGATACTGGAAAGGCTACTGAAATTCCTACACCTCCATCCAAGACCAAGGCCGGAGCCGCCGCAGTGTTACCATAATATATCTCTACAATTTGCTAGCATCTTCTATTTCCGCATACGCAGATCGGTTAGCACTCACTCACCGACGTGTATCTCATACTAATAGTACGGCGGAACGCTTTGGGCACTCAAAAATATATCAACTGAGGACTCCTCATAGAGTCACTGCTATAAAATATTCTACAAGGCTCTACAATAAATGAATATACATGGATTGTATAACTCATGTCGCGAACCAGCCAGAAAACCACACTATAAGCCCGATACCGACCACCAATCCGGAGAGATCATCCAGGAATAGTGACCCCATTTGCCAATACTTCAAACCATTCACAATAAGCGAAGGTAAGGGGGGTGGTAGATGAGGTAGAGCTAGTGATAGGAGCGCTGGAGGTTGGATGGCATCCTAAATAGAGATTAGATACGCAAGTATATATGATCTTGGTCAATTTGACTTACAAATCCCGAGAATATTCGTAAAGAGTGGAGAACTATCTGAAGCGTCGTGAATGCCCAAAAGAAAGGCTAATCAACTTAAATTAATACAATAAATGAGAGAAGGGCAAGGTACACTGACGACAATCTGGATCTTGAATACATCCGCCATGTCCGCTATTGACCTCCCACTGCCAAGCTCCGCCCACCTCCGCCACAGACTTGAACTCTCAACACTGGAACCACTCAAACCTTCGTGGATTTTTGGTTCCCCGAACAGCACAAAATACGCCAGTAGACACCACATCGTCAATAAATGCACAAAAGGCATTAATTTTTGCAGACGGGTCGGAGGTGGAGGTACAGCAATATCGACAGGGACCTTTCCAGTAGCACCAGGAAACTTTCCATTACCCTGCTGAGGGAAAATCATAGCCGCGAATGGGTTATCCATCGGTGGGAGCGTTGGGTCAACTGTAGGTGGTGTATAGGCTGGAAGAGAGTCCAGCTGCGGCAGGGTACCACCACCCATGAGAGCCTGCATAAATTGTCGTTGCTGATCTGGAGACCACACAGAAGGATCAGCGTCAGCAAAAGGATCACTTGAATTCGTTGGTGCTATGCGACTTGGCCGAGGAGATGGTGTTGGTGATGTGCGATTCGGGGGTGTCGGCATCGTAGTTTCTTCACCGACGAAATTCCTAGAAATGTTGGGCAGAGGTGGATCTGTGCGTCGGTTTGAGTCCACTAGGAGAAACTTTCAGGAGATAAAGTTTACATACCGTCATGCATGTATACTGGTGCGTCTTCGCCCCTGGCAGACGTCGTCAGCTTTGCAAGCCGGTCAGAACCTCTGCTTAAGATTGCCTTCCTTCGGGCTTCTGCACGAGCGGCTGCCGACATTTTTTTCTTTGAAGGTCCGGTTCTGGAGGACGTGAGTGGACGTTGGTGAGACGTGGCAAATAGCACGATGCACAAATTACCGTCTTTATTTGGCACGAGCACCAGGGCCAAATATAATTGCTCTCCGTTGCGGCGTGCCGTAGGGTCACCTTGGACGTTTCATTCACGATGATTCAACATGGCATCGACACGTTATGTAGGTCAAAAATCCAGCTACATTCCAACGCTCTGTAAACGCTACAAAAATGCCATATCATAATGAAGATAATACACAATGGACCCAATTCAACCCGATTTAATTTCACTGGCAAATGAATTCGCAGGCCTCATCCACAAGAGTTCAAACAACCGCTTTTCCGCTTGGATTGTGTTACAAAACTATAATTACATTGTATGATTCCGGCCATTCCAGAAGGTGGCCATTATTTATGTAAGTAGTACCCTCTACCAAACTCCCTTCTACTCCGATAATAAAACAGGTTACAGAGAAATCGAATGTAATAGATATGGTGCACGTCAAACAGAAACGCGCAATAACTCCAATGAGACCGAGAAAGCGAAAGTCCCTCCAATTTTGTAGTCAAGAGTATTCCTCGACATTTTAATGGGGTGTCCCCACTATCAAGAGATCTTTGGGTGAAAACCGTTGGTTAGTATTCCAGGAAATACCCTCGTTGTTGCGTTTATAACTCACACAGAATATTATTTATGCGAGAAAAGGTTGCGCGAGGATACCTCAAGCAACAACACAGTAGACAGTGGTGCCCGAATTCGTCGACTCCTCATCAGATGTTGGCAGTCTGTCCTCGACTTTAGATGCAGCAGGTCCCGAGAAGAATGTGGTGATTGTGGAGAAAGAGTCCATTGTTCAGGGAGATGCGAAAGGAGGAAGACGAAGGTGTAAGAGGGATGTCACGAAGGCGAAGTGGGATAAAATCCTGCCGGCTCTGCTCTAACACAATCAGTTCTTATACTCCACGATTGTTGGAGACATCGTGAAGTTTTTGGTGAGTAGGAATGTCCTCGGTGAAATTTCAGACATAGCAAGAGATCCTCTAATTGTCTCCAACAACTCTCACCTCCCGAACCCACTTTCGGGTGAATCTATCGCACCCCTGACAATAAGACCGGATATATCAGGCAATACCTGCCGGGGGCCGTCAAGCTTTCTGGGCCTGAGTTGCACGCGCAACGTAGGTCCGTAGACATCCCGAACAATAAGGTGATCTCGATGAACAATCACGCAGTGATCCCGCCTCCAGGAGACAAAAAGAGAGCTGCCATATTCGATTCCCGAGAATATAAATATCGTTTCTTGCAAAGAACCCGCCTTTTTTTCCCAGTATGATGTGATCAAAACTCGCTACCGTGACATTAATTCAGCGCGTATCGTATATACTTATATATCGTGGTAAAGGTGTTCATTAGGAGTTGTCCGGAATAGCTGTTCCTATGTGCAATGGCCAACTAACCAGGAAGCTCCGAAAAGTGAACTCGTCCGGGTGAATCGCGCCATTTCTCAGGAAGTAGTCCAAACCCCCAGTTGTCAAACCTTTGATAATAGTGAGTCAGTCTCTCGAACTCGCGGTGGACACAATAGCCCAGAACTAAATTGATAACAGTCGGAATGCCGTCGTACCAACCACACATGCGATATCTGGGGTTAGAAGTAGGATCAGTCAAACCATGAGTCCTACACAAGCCATTCAAATATCGGGCGCGCAGATCCTAAGTTTCATACTGGATCACAGCTGGGTGGGAAAGGCGATAAGGTGGCCGGATAACGGCCTCTACGTTTTGATCAAGCTGGGGGTCCTTTTTGTTCTTGCCTCCCACATGCAACCTTAACAATAAGATGGACTCGGACGAGGTATATATTTGGAAAGCGGTTGGTGAAAGATGCCGGCGGAATGAGAGAAGCGTCAAGTCAGGTCCAAGTTCCTGCTGGATGGAAGCGGATAGAAGCTCCGGCCTATCGGAAGTGGAAAGGGAATCATGCGAGAAAAAACTTAAAATTGCATGAACATTATGAAGTTGAGTCATTCATGTAGCGTGAAATCTCGTGTAATCTATTGACTCTTTCAACTTCAGTTGACGTCAAGTCGATTGACTAATAAATAACACCTAAATGAGGGCAAAGGGTGTAATCTGAAATCTTTGGCGAGAATTTCAAGTTTTGTGATTCATTTGGAATATTAATGTCCCAATTATACATAAGCTGGTACTTCCTCTGGACCTTCTCTATTCCGGAGCAGCAGTGATATTACAGCGTGTGTTTCAACGTGAAGTTGATCGAAGTCGAAATGAATAAAAATAGTGCGTGCGACATGCATTCTTCTCTTGTAATTCTGAAGGATGATGCTAGCACGACAATGTCGTATATCGAAAATTTGTGGAACAAGCCCGAGAACCTTTTTGTAAA
Organism: Collybia sordida; assembly: GCA_037014335.1. Lineage (NCBI taxonomy): Eukaryota > Fungi > Basidiomycota > Agaricomycetes > Agaricales > Clitocybaceae > Collybia > Collybia sordida. The sequence goes on from JAYKXK010000002.1 coordinate 1,173,734, forward strand.
GAAGGTCAGTTTATAACCGATAAATAATTTGTTTGAATGAACTCACGAACGGAAACGCGGTGTAAGTCACGCAATTACGCGGATAATTTTAGGCAACGACGCAGTAAACTGTGCTTCCACCCCCACTACCTTCCTCGTTAGTTGGAATGGAATCCTCAAAACGAGGGATGGCAGAAAAGGAATCCATAACTGATCAGAGTAGTTGTGGGAGGTAGAGTAGACTTTGTTTGGGATACTAAATTTATCTTCTTTCTATTTTTTAGCCAGGTTTTATATGATTACAGGATAGGAGAGACTTCAAATTGTGGTGGTTTCGGGCGGGATAGAGCACCCCAGTCGAAGCGCATCAAGGCACATGACGTCTTGACAATTGTTCTCCGGTATCTAAAAATATCGAAATATCGGTATTTTTAGTTGCAACTGCGAAACACAATAAGAGTGGCGCTTGGCAATTCGATATTCAATACTCATATTTGAGGCTTGAACCCTAATTTCTGAGGGGCAACTGTGGGTATTTCTTACTATTTATGTGGTCTAGCTCCGTACGCGATAAATGCACCGCGAAGGACCAGGGCAGCCTAGATCCGCGAGGTTTTTGAAGTCAACTGCTGTCCCAACTGAATAAAACGTCATTAGGAAGTGTGCAGGAATGCCTGATTTTGTTTTGTTTAATGTTTTATTATTCTCCTCTGGGACGAGACGGCCCACCCTTGGTGGCATTCCCCTGCAGTCCGACACGGAAACGTCGTTTTTCGGGGCGGTTTCGCCATTGCTGCTCGGGTATACACGCTTGTCTATTGCGAGAAGTTGAATGCCTGATTAAAACAGGAAGGTAATAATTTTGTTTGGAAACCTCATGGCGAACGGTGATTCGATGACTTACGCCGTCTGCGCTGCTGCATCCCCCTTTTTTTCAAAATTAATGAGCCGATATTTTATTTAAAACCCACCTGCATTTCCTTGCGATGATCACTTTTATATGTAGACAACTTTACGACATTGAGAAATATCCTCTTTGGTATTCTCATATGTAGGAAGTCGGGGAAGAGAACTGAAAATTCTCTATTTTTTTCGAAGTTATGTAGAGTCTGTTATAATTTTCCCTATGTGTACTTATACAAACCGATGGAATACACAGAGTACAACAAGAACGAAGTTAAACTATGTAAGGTTGAAAACGTACATTTCCCTATGTGTACAGCCTTCCAACAAAATACAGCGAAGAACGAAATGGATAATAATATAATTTTGCCTCTTTGTCAAAGCTGGACAAAGATGAGCGATGTTTGAATGCTGGTGATGGATGGATGATGAATGATGATGTATGAGAGTGGCGATGAATAATGCTCGCAATGGTTTAAATGATGAATGTATGAAGTTGTCAATGCGACAATCATGATCGTGATGGTCTGGTATTGATTCGAATTAGTCGGTTTGTTTTTTTTAAATTTTTGGAGATTGACTTACGAGAAAGATATGGTCCATTTTGAGGTGGTTGGGTTGTTTATGCAATCACGCAGTAGACGGTGCTTCCGCCACCGTTGCCCTCCTCGTTAGTAGGGACGGAATCCTCGATGATGATGGTAGAGGAGAATGTATCCATGTCGTGTGAGGATAGAGAGATGTAGAGGAGGTTCAAGGTTATAGGGTGCAGGTAAACCTATGGAACACATGAAGAATATACCTCACCTTTATAGGTTTGAGTTCGTCTGGAGTAGATCACACAACGGCCCCAAAGCGATATAACTAGAAGTCAGTGCTATCTTATTGTCTTCGCCCGATATGACCAGGACTCCCGATTATGCGGATTTCCGCAAAGCCGAGTGATTTGTGTAGACAATAAGGCCACCAACAGAGAGTGTGATGGGGTGTGATAAATTACTTAAAAAAATTTAGTGCCCTAAAGTTTAAGCGAGATATTGCCCAGTATGAGCTAGACCAAAGAAGGTGACGGCGCTAATAGTTCATATCCATTTGGAGGGAGAATATGAGGGACCTCTGATTCGTTACGGAGAGGCCACTACCCTCGGATCGCGGAAACTGGTCGAGAAATCTGGACTATACAATGGAAGGTGCAATTGAGTCCAGGATATATTTTTCCACGGTCGTCTCATGTCCGTTAGTTATCAGATCACACGATTCCGGTGTGGATTGATGGATCCTCGTATGGATATATGGTCCGTCTCGTCAGCGCCTCGTGGGCGAGAGACAAAAAGACGATTAGAGTGGAAGGATCTTCGGAATCTGGGTCCTAGCGACATAGAGCCAGCGAATGTTTGCGAAGAGAACATGTATGATATCCGTGCGCCTTCCGTTCCGTGCCTCCGGCTCCACTCTATGTTACGCATGGAATAAAGATAGAGTTTCAGGCCATACAGCTATAAGAAATGCTGTGGGAGATGGACGACATGAGCCTGCGAGGTGGTGAATACAAAGTAGATTTTTCCCCCAGGTCGGAGCAGTTCGGCCCTTGATGATCATCGGGTGTGTCGAGTCTGGGCTTCCGAACTCTTGGTGGGTACAACGTGTGTTTAATGCATGGATCTGGAGTGATGATTCGTACAATATTTCCGAAATGTTTTTGTTAAAGAAAAGTTTTTCCCTGTTCTATGGTTTGAATGAAGCTACGTATTGGCTGGAGTGGACTGCGCATGAAGGTTGTGAGTAAAGTTTGTGTTTCCGTTGCCGTTCCTGACAAACCCAGCCAAACTGCGGCCAAACAGAATTTGAAGTTACCCATCGCCCCCAACAGCGACAGCGGACTCTGAGTCTCTGGGCGCTGCTGTATCCATTTCAACAACCACTATGGCTACACTCCCAGTTGCGGAGGAGGGGAAGCTCCTCAGTGAGGCCCTGAACACTGTTAAAATACAGGTTCAGCAGATGAAGCGGCATCTTGTGCGTACCGCAGTTTCCTATATTTTGATTTCGGGAGTCGTGACGATTGGCAAACCTATCGATATATAGGAATTAGACCAACTTATGGATGCTTTGAAGAGTGCTAGCTTAATGTTGGCTGAATTACGAACGTCGTCACTGTCGCCTAAACAGTACTACGAACTATGTACGTATCAATTTACAGTTTGTGGGTTATTCCCATCTAGACGCCCGACACAGATATGGCCGTATTCGATGCACTGCGACACCTTTCCAATTACTTATACGACGCGCATACCCAGTCACGGCATCACCTCGCGGACCTGTATGAACTTGTACAATATGCTGGTAATATTATTCCACGGCTCTACCTCATGATCACTGTCGGGTCGGTCTACATGTCCATTCCGGATGCACCCATAAAGGAAATTATGAAGGATATGATGGAAATGTCCCGCGGTGTTCTACACCCAATTCGTGGTCTTTTTCTTCGGCACTATCTCAGCGGACAGACGAGGGACCATCTGCCTATTGGGATTGATGCTGGGTATGCAACTCATTACTCCTGCCAACAAATTTTCTGACAGGCTATGACGTAGTCCTTCTGGAAATCTCCAAGATTCCATCTCTTTTGTTCTGACCAATTTTATTGAGATGAATAAACTTTGGGTTCGCCTGCAACACCAAGGTCACTCACGCGACCGCGAGAAGCGTGAAATGGAACGTAGGGAGCTTCGTATTCTTGTCGGCACCAATCTTGTTCGTCTCAGCCAATTGGACGGTGTCGATCTTGAAATGTACCAACGTACAATTCTGCCCAGTATCCTTGAGCAGGTCGTAAACTGTAAGGATGTGATAGCGCAGGAGTATCTGATGGAAGTCGTGATTCAGGCGCGTCTCTTGGCCTTTTAGGTCGCTCTTTTCCCATTCTTACTCTTATTCTTAGGTCTTCACAGACGAATTCCATCTTCATACACTCGGACCATTCCTCTCGGCCACTGCCCAGCTACAATCCAAAGTTAATATCAAACAAATTGTAATAGCGCTTATCGACCGTCTAGCCGCTTATGCTGCCCGTGAAGCCGAAAGTGAGGATCCCGATGAGACGAAACGGCAAGAGGAAGCCGCTGCGCGACGACTTGCGGAGAAAGTAAAAATCCAGAAGGCCAGAGCCCGCGAAAACGGTGTCCACCGCGTTGTTTCTCCTACGCCAGAAGCTAACGCCTGGGGTTCGGTACCCCCAACCCCCCAAACTCCATCCGATTCAGATGTACAGTCACCCACATCACCTACCGACCCAGATGGGAGCTTGGATGGGCATTTCCAAGGGAAGGGTAAGAGCAAGGAAGGATCTCCTGTACGCAAATTCAGGGGTGTGCCTGAGGATGTTCAATTATTTGAGGTATTTTGGAAACAGGTGGTAGAGCTGATCAAGGTACGCTGATGTGGAATTTGAGGGAACGATTGCTAACTTTATTTTGGGTCCAGGCGCGGCCCGACCTGTCGATACAAGATATCACCGCTCTGTTGGTATCCCTGACGAATTTGTCACTTAGTTGTTATCCAGATAGGTTAGAGTATGTAGATCAAGTGCTTGGTTTTGCTGCGGAGAAGACCCGGGAATTCGCAGACAGGTACGGTCTCCGACTTTGCCTACCTAGCATACTAATCTAACGATATTTATGCCAATAGCCCTGATCTACACGCCCCACAAACGACGTCAAACCTCTCTGCCCTCCTCGTTGCTCCCATCAACTCCTACCAATCCGTTCTTACCCTACTCGCAATTCCTAACTATTCTCCTCTTCTCATCCGGCAACTCTTCTCGACCCGTCGATCCATCGCCCACTCTATTATATCCTCTGTCCTAAAGAACGAAACTATTGTCGAATCTCCCGAAGATGTGGATGGTGTTCTCGAATTGTGTCATGTTTTAATCAAAGATCAGTCCGATTCCAGCGCCGCTGGAGCTGCGGCAGCACACAATCTTCATACGTCCCAGTCGAGTGTGAAGGATATGAGGAGACAAGGCCCATACTTTATGGAGAGAGAAGAAATGGCAGAGGAGCAAGGATGGGTGGCAAGAATGGTGCACCTCTTCCGCGCAGAGTCACTGGATGTTCAATTTGAGGTAATTTTGCAATCATTCTTTGTTATACCGGTAAACTAAATCTTATCTAGCTCCTCCAAACCGCCAGGCGACACTTTGATGCCGGCGGTGAGCGTATGCGCTTCACCTTCCCTGCACTCATTACATCCTCGATTAAACTTTGTCGACGATATAAAAATAGAGAGCATGAGGTTCGTATTCAGCAAAATTACTTATCTCATTGTCTAATCAATTCAATTCATAGGAAGAAGAATGGCAAACGAAAGCTACCAACATCCTCAAATTCGTCCGCCAACTCACCTCCATCCTCTCCACTCAAATTGAGGCTCCCACAATTGCTCTTCGTCTTTTCCTTCTTTCGGCCCAAATCGCCGATGAATGCGGATTTGAAGACCTTACATATGACTTTTACGTTCAAGCATTTAGCGTTTATGAGGACAGCATATCGGAGTCACGAGCACAGCTTCAAGCTATCACCCTTATTATTGGCACATTGGCCGGTGCCAAGGTGTTTGGGGTGGACAACTACGATACACTGATCACCAAGGCAGCTCTGCATGGTGCTAAGCTGTTAAAAAAGAGTCACCAGGCAACTGCTGTTGGATTGGCCAGCCACCTTTGGTGGCAGGAGGCACCTTCACCTGCAGACGTCGACATCGAGGTGGAAGCAGAAAAAAAGGAGTCAGCTGAGAAGCTTGCTGCGAAAGAGGATAGTAGTAACGGCGAAGGGAGCGTGAAAGCAGTATGTTTCAAATCTACAATAACCTCTTCTATCAGGTTGACTAACTATTTCACCAGTATCCATATCAAGATAGCAAACGTGTTCTAGAGTGCCTTCAAAAGTCGCTCCGGATTGCCAACTCGGCGATTGAGGAGATCGTGACGGTACAACTTTACTGCGACGCACTCGACCACTATTTGTATTACTTTGACCGTGGGGCACCAGCTGTACGTTCTGATGTTTTCTTTACTGTTGTTCTTTTTTGGCTAAGAGTCGTTTTTCGTCTACATAGGTCGCAGCTAAATTCGTGAACAGTTTGGTTGAGCTTATTACATCAAGCATCGATAATATCTCATCACCAGACGTCCACCCCTCACAACGGGCTCCTCCAGGCCTGATTGAGGGTGTCCAAACACCCGAGATGATCACAAGGCACTTCAGAAACACTTTGTATCACATCCAAAGACGGAAGAATGCGTCGTTCGGAGGGAACACATCAACAGATACGCGATGGGACGACGTGGATGTTGTGGGGGCCCTTCTAAAGATGGGGATTGCGCGATGATAATAGTTGACTTTATTAGTAGCGTTTGGGTGTGCTTTAATGTTGTGCATTGTAATGGTGGCTGTTATTTTTGTTGTCATATTCATTGGAACGCTTTACTTATTACATTTTTGCTTGAATGAGTATTCTTATTCGAAGCTAGAAGACCGATTCCGAGCCCTTTTGCTGATGTGGTACTACAACTAAACCCAGCCCAATCAAGCCTAACTTGACTCTGACCGTAATACTGAATGGAGGGAGCTCAGGCCTCAGGGCTCATCATCTAGTCTTCAATAAAAAATATAAGTATGACGTTAATTACACACGAGATTGTCCATCATCGTTAGTCCAGCTTATCATTGATAACTAGCGCGACATGGACATCTGATGCCCTCCATCTGTTTCCGCAGATGAGTTCTGAATGCAGATCCCTGAATTTATTTTTCGCGCTCAATTTGAGCTTCTAACATAATCTTGGAGCTCAAAAAATCAATCATTTGGTCACTCAGTTTACACCTTCCGTGCAGCAGCCCTCTGTCGACAGATAATTTATCTATCGTTTTCCCGATTTGATGAAATGTGTGAAAATGCCCAAAATAATGGTGTGTATCTTAGAAATACTCATATCATGCCCAAATACGGAAGAATGTGTCGACTAAAGGAAATATCCCAACCACAGTAATGTGTAGGATGACACGGATGCCGTTGAGGACCTTTCCAGAACGTAAGGTTTCCCAGAGAGGATGATGTCCCTTGTGCGAAACCTTGATTTTTCGCCAACCGACACCACACCTGATGTTTAATTGGGAAGACAGAAGAGCATAGCGAAGTCAGTACAAATCGATTCCCCCCCATTTGATTTCACAAGCGACAAATCAATATCAGATTCTCCGTGTCCAGCGGCTCGTAAACTATTGACACCAGCTTGAACTATGGTATATTTCACTGCGTCATTTAATATGTCCGAGTACAGGTCAAGGCCGTTGACGAGCTCCCGTCCGTGTGTGATAAGTGCTTTACGTTTGAAGTATATCGAAGGCACTGGCGATTCAGCAATAAACGATCGCAGTAATTGAGAGATAAATTGGCGCAACACTAATGAAATTGGTTCAGAAGATTGGTGAATAATGGTCAATATATGCAGGTGTGCCACTTGTATTCGATGTGAGTGAATGGTTAATCTTATCTGATTGGCTACTCACGCAGCATCCCAATTTCACTGCCTGCGTTGGAGAGTCCAAAATATTCCCAGTCAATCAATCCGCATTTTCCCAGCGAATCAACAAGAATGCTTCCGGGCCACAGGTCACCCATCCCAATACATTGTTCCTGTTGCTTATCGTAACGAAGCTCTTCTTCAACTCTATCGGCGAGGACGTCTGCATCGTCAAAATCTGCTTGTGATAATAATTTCCTAGTCATTCCTCCAAGGATATCAACGATCTCCTCCCCATGTGGACGTGCTAATGAAGCAGCGACCTCTAGCGTAAGGTTACCTGTGACGACAAATAGCTTGCCAAGAAAAGACCCCACGGTCGTAGCCAAATCCTGCACGTCGGGTTCAGATGGTGGGGGTGTAGAGGCAAGATACTCTGAGAGCGTGCTGGTTTTCCCAAGGTCAGATATACAAAGCACGTTCTGTTCGTGATCATGATAAATTAAGCGCGGTACGTGCACCCTTCCTGTGTATGCTTGAAGAAGCTCCGCAATAACAGGTATATCTCCCGATCCACCCAGAATGCGTAATGCTTCTGCTTCTATTATTTGACGGTTTACGGACAGTTTCTGTGATGGATCCGACGCTAGAAACGGGGGTGCATACTTGAGGACAACACTCCTGAGAAATTGGGTTTGATATTCAACAGGTGGTTGAAAGTTAGCTCGAACAGTGAGGTTTGTAAAACCTCCCTGTAAGGTTTCTATTGTTATTTGAGTTTGCGTACCAGGAAACCTCGATGTTAAATAGCTGTGAAAATCAAAATGAGCCATGGTATGAGGCGGCGTCACCGACTCACCGCGTGGTTTCTGATTTGGTGTGGCATAAAATCGCGGACATTGAATTGAAAAACTATTCGGATCAGTTTAGAGTGACGAGCTTGGCTTCCACAATCACATCATGGAACACGATTTTTTCTGGATGGCATTGCCATATTACAACAAAGTATTTTTTGTGCGGCCTAAATGCCGGATATTCGAATCGAACACCGCATTCATAAACATCCTTGTCCCAAAACTTTATGGTGCGGACAGTGGCACAGCTGATAGTTACTATGCGTAGGTGCTAAATAAATGAAGGTAACAAGGCTCATCATGACACTCTTTTACGGTATGTACATAAACTATCATGCCCCGATGTATGTTGAAGTACCCATCAAGGCCAATTCGCAAAAGGAGACGTGGTTATAAAACTCGATCAGTGGTACGTATGTATCCTAGACTTGCAGCAGCCCATGGAAGCCTGTACTTGCTTAAATAATTTCCCCATTCAACTTCTAACGTGATAAACCCGGCCCCCACAGCTTCAGAATTAGAATATGCGTTCCAGAAAACTGCACATTTCGTGATCAATTAGACTGATCATTCGACTGACATTCCACTAGAGCGGTTTGAACTCTCTTGCACAAATCGCCTCCGAGGATCACATCATTTGTTCCGAACAAGCACATCATTAGGTCTATAGGTGCATCGAAAGTGAAACACATATATACTCAAATGTGTCAGGAAGAAACCTCAATGCGATGGGGAACTCGACAGAAACTAACCTTCCGAATCCTTTTACACCTATGGCGTTTCTGACACCCGATGTGGCACACCGGGTGACCACCGGGGCGTATGTGGTTGTAGGATCGTTCAGTGTCAGTAACTCACAGCATCATCGTTTCACCTCTAACTTTTGTCAATTCTACTCTAGGTTTTCTTGTGGGATGTGCTGTCCCATCTGTACGTGGACTGGAAACTTCTTACTGGGTATAAAATGTCGTGGCCAACAGCCATCTATTTCCTGTCAAAGTTGGTATATTATCTGTCTAAGAGCGTGTGTTATTAATGTCAACTCTACACAGGTTAAGCACCCTGGCATATGCGCTAGTAACTATAGTCTTTCTAAGTTCGTGACCAATTTCTACTCAGTATTACATTTTTTTTTACAAACTGATAGCCGTACCTTCCAACAAATGCGTCACATTGGGAAAAACGGCATGTTCGATATATCATGTCACGGTGTCGTCCACTTCCCTGTTATTCTTCTTTCGTGTGCGCGCAATATTCAACAAAAACAGATATATTGTCGTCACATTCTTCGGCCTGTGGGTTTCTGTCGTTGGCGGGTCATTAACTGCTATACTCAGCCTTGGCGGTGTGAACATTGGCACCACCAAATACTGCATATACATCAATTATAGACCGTATGTCAGCGCCGCAAATGTAACTATCACGGTCTTCGACACAGCGGTCTTCATTGCCATTACATGGAAACTTCTAATTTCCGGGACCTATACAAAGAGCAATGGGAACAAATTTGACTTTTTTGGTCGGCACGTTCCAGCGTTTACCAGAGCCTTATTACAAGAAGGGCAAAAATACTACATGTATAACAGTCCTTTATTATAATTTATATACAAAATGGAACTAATACTAACCTTTTATAGGGTAGTAACACTGATCAACTTACTTGCCTCGATCATGGACCTCGCTCCTGGGGTCTCGATTAGTTATTGGTCAATTCCCCTAATGCCTAGTGTTGTGTTGGGGAATATCATGACATGTCGTGTGTTCCTCCACACAAAAATGTACTACGAGGACGAGAGTGTGAGCGGAGGAAGTGCATTGGTGTTTAGGAGAACCCTAGACATTTCCGCCAGCGTACACAACAAAGAGGGACCCCCGAAGACCTTGGCCGCCCGAGAAGAAACCTACTCTTTCGACATATAGATAGAATAGATAGAGGTATTTTACAATTTACATCGTATGAAAAGTGACTTTGGACCGACCACTCCTCGGGATGTAGGGGCTAAATGACTACACTCCGTGGATATTGTGTAGAGTTGCAGTTGGAACGTTCAACGGCATATCCGAGTCGAAAAAATGAATGCGAATATTAATAGAATTACTTACTTTGGTGATTCGAATAGTATCTTATTGGATTTCTGTCGTTGAATGGGACATAAAATACGGAGACTACATAAGTGTATTAAGCTTGTGTTTGATCCAGGTGATGAGCTTCCGAGGATTATTTAAAGAAGATCTTGCGTCATGATCATTATGTATTACAAACGAGGGGAACGCTTTCCCACCAAAGGTCAGCATCTTGGCCGCTGACTACCACGCAGTAGCCCACCATGTTCACTCACCCAAAATCGCTCGTCCAGGTTATGGCGATGGGAGTTGTAAGTGACTTCCGTGACGATGCCAGTCATTCAAGTATTAATCATTGAATTTCACAGGTTACTCATCTGTACTTCCGCAAATTCGAGCCTCAGAGTCTTATAACTGTCCTGCTTGTGCTTATTTTTGAACCCTTATTATATCTTGTGGCTCAAAGAACCGTGCCACTGGACATCATGCTTGTATTTTCCGTGTATAGCGTCTTTCTGTTGTCGACTGGCTTGTCTATTGTCTTGTATAGAGTTTCCCCATTCCACCCATTGGCAAAATTCCCAGGCCCAACCATGAATAAGGTACGTATCCAGTACATTACATTTATGCTCTAAAGCCTGCCGTAGATATCGCAATTTTGGAATATCTGGATTCAATGGACTGGGAACCAGCATTTGGTGAACAAAAAGCTTCATGAGGAGTATGGGGACTTCGTTCGTGTAGGTAAATATACCCAATCTCCGGGGCCCCCGAGCTTTTAATGAGGGAATCAGGACCTAATGAATTGTCCGTGATAAATCTCGACATCGCATTGACCATCCTGGGACCCAATGGACTCCCGAAAGGGCGCTGTGGGTATATTATTTTTAAGGCTTGCACCCACCTTATCAATAGGTTCCTAAGTCTACAAAGCGCGTCATGACCCCCGAGTGCCCGGAAATATCCTTGTCCTTCACGGCCAAGCGCACACCGACCGTCGACGGATTTGGTCTAGGGCGTTTACGAACGAATCCCTTGAAGAATATGACGAACCTTTGTTCAAGAGAACGCAGAATCTGATTGATCGCCTTGAAGGAGAGTCTGGGCCGACGGATATTTCGCTAGCGATAAGTCTTTTCGCTCTGGACTTCATGAGCGATATGGCGTGAGTTAAACTCCTGCCAACCGAAATACGCCTAGAATTTATGCGTACATAAAAGCTTCGGGGGTGGGTTCGACATGCTTCATGATGAAAATAACGGATTGGAAATCCGTTCTATGTTGGATAAATTCGGAAAGTGAGTTGCTTTGCATCGCTTTTGTAGTATGTTAATTGATATTTTATTACAGGGCTCTTTCCTTGCTTTGCCACGTTCCGTGGGCAGTGGCTACCTTGCAGCGCCTGCCTATCCTTTCAAAGAATATCTTGAACTTGAGGAAATTTGCGGCCGAGTGGGGGGCGGATCGTATCTCGAAAGGAGCCGTGACCAAGGACCTTTGGTATCACCTGGTACGTCTTGTTCCTGTTGATCCCATTCCTACCTGGCTGAGGAAATCTCAGTACGACGAAGAGGGTTTGGAAAAAGAAAAGCCGTCTGCACGCCAAGTCATTGCTGAGGGGAGTCTTGCGATGGTTGCGGGATCCGACACAACGGCTACATGTTTAGCTAGCCTCTTCTATTTCCTTATCTGCCACCCGAAATGTTACCAGCGCCTGCAAGCCGAAATCGATGAGGTATTTCCACAAGGGAGCGGCGTCTCAACCATATCACAGCACACTCTAAAGTTGGCCTACTTGACTGCGTGCATGTATGATTGTAATTTTCCGGTTATAATTGGTTGACTCTCGATATGAGCATAGAAACGAAACTCTTCGCCTCGTTCCTCCAGTCCCCACAAACGGTCCTCGTCATGTTCCGCAGGGCAGTGGCGGAAGAGTCTTCGACGGAGTGTATGGTATTTTTTCGTTATTGTGGCGCGCTTGTTGTTAAATTAGATGTTTCACAGGTTCATCCCCGAAGGAACACAAGTGTACGCCCCACCTTATTCTCTCCACCGGGATCCGCGCAACTTTTCGCCGTTGACTGAAGAGTTTGTGCCGGAGCGCTGGCTCCCTGAAGGGATTAGCGAAAACCAGATCCATAATTTGAATGCCTTCATCCCCTTCAGTCATGGTCCTGCAAACTGCATTGGACGAAGCCTAGCGCGGAAAGAGATGCTAGCTGTGGCGAGTGCAATTTTACACAAATTCGACGTACGCCCCGTGGATGGATTCGACCCTCTGGAATGGCCCGGAAGCTTGCGCGATCATTTTATTACAGAAAGAGGACCTTTGTTTGTAAAATTGACAGCTCGTTTCTGATGTGTATGGCCTGTGTAGGTTACGAAAGGTCCCATGGACCGTAAATGAAATGTTTACCAAAGCGACCACAACCGATTCCAACCAGGGCAGCTTCGGAGTGTATTTTTGGCCTTGAAAATGATTGTGCCGTATTCTTTGTATCTGATCCAGATAACAGTACATATGAAGAGAGATAGGCCAGTCGTATTTCATTATTGGTTATACTCTGAAGATCGTAACCCAACCTCTTGGTAGGTTTGTAGTCAATTAGGGAATGTCCGCCTTGTTAGTTTCTGTTGAGGAAAGTTTGATAGCGCCCCCGGAATGGCCGAAAAATAGAGTTTCCTTGTCCGCACATTTATTTCCGGTCTCCATAATTCGTTCTTCTACTAGGTGGGCCCAGAACATTCCGCAGAAGGGAGTGCAAAGGGAAAAGAGGTAGTGTATATGATATCCAAAATATTCCATTTCTTGAAACAATATCGGACGAAGTTCACATTGAATCTCTGATGCTGAAGGTGCTTGAAGGTGCCAACGGAAAACCGACACCAAAGCTTGGCGGTAATCGATGAAGCATGTGCTTTTTAAGCCTTCCAAGCTGCGTCGGGTATTGATATCATCAATTTGGTCCCCGGTTGCGAGGGAAGAAGTAGGAAGAGGAGTCGAAGTCTGTCAAGGTTGAGTTGAATTTTTGAAATATGGATTGATAGGAAGGGATTAATGCTAAACGACTAATTCCTTGAATTCTGAGTTGTAGACTTGTAGTCCCTTTTGTTGAGTGGACTCTCGAGAATGGTGTTTGTGAAAAAGAAAGGGAGAGTGTTGTGACCCTGATTAGGAAAGAGAGCACATGGGAACAATGATGATCGGTTGACAATGTTAATAATGATGGAGTCCAACAACCTTTGGCTACCTTACCATTTCGTTGCTATAAAGCTAATATCCAATTTTCACTGGGATGTTCTCATTCTATCCGTTTCTTTCTCCTTTCCCTCTTCTCTTCTCTCGTCGATTGAGTCGACTTCCCCGCGCGGTCCGACATACCAAGTAGCTCAACGCAGGGCGTATTATACATTCTTTTAGGCTTGACGCTACTACTCTCGACATTCCTTAGATTTCAAATCCTCGCAGTTAACTGGTTATCTAGCTATAATGAAATTAACCCTGTCAGTTGTGCCTTTGGCAGCAATTTTTTTTACGGCTACTTCCGCCGCTCCAGTGAGGCGGGATGTTGATCCTGCTCTGGTCCCGGAATTTGGCCTTGCCTCAGGTCTCAACCCCACTGGCACCGGAGACTGTGATGGAATTAAAAATGCAGCAGGACAAGTGGTCAAGATCCCTTGCTCGTGCCCGCCTAGCAGAGAAAGCTTTATTCAAGTGAGAAATGACTATTTCTATATAATCTTACGTTCACTGACAAGGAATTCAAGTCTCTGAACGCGAATGTTGCCGCCGGAAGAGCTGTCAACAACCCCTCAGTTTCTGTATCGTTCCCTACGGACAATTCCAAGGATTCCCAGCTCGCCCGCATTGGTGCAGCCCTTGTGACCCTTCAGAACCTCAAAGGTCCAGGTGTCGGCTGTCCCGCAGCTTCGACAACTTTCCTCGCACAACAGAAAGCTATCCAGGATGGGACTGCGCCCCCACCCCCAGCCCCCGCACCTGCTGCGCCAGCACCAGCACCAGCCCCGGCTCCTCCTGCATCACCGGCCGCGGGTAGTGTTGATCCCGCTCTAGTCCCCGAGTTTGGCCTTGCCTCCGGCCTCAACCCCACTGGTACCGGAGACTGCGACGGAATTACCAATGCCGCAGGGCAGGTCGTCAAAATTCCCTGCTCATGCCCACCCAGCAGAGAAAGCTTCATCCAGGTAAGGACGATTTATTGTGTATGGTCCTATTTTTTCTAATAAGAAGTCAAGTCTTTGAGCGCAAATGTTGCTGCCGGGAAAGCCGTCAACAACCCTTCGGTTGCTGTATCATTCCCTACGGATAGTTCTAAGGAATCTCAACTCGCCCGTATGAGTGCGGCTCTTATTACTCTTCAGAATCTCAAGGGTCCTGGTGTTGGCTGCCCTGCTGCTTCGACAACCTTCGTCGCACAACAGAAGGCTATTCAGGATGGTACTGCACCCCCACCCCCGGCATCCGCGCCCGCCGCTCCTGCCCCGGCTCCTGCTCCTCCTACCGCCCCAGCTGCAGGCGGTGTTGACCCCGCCCTCGTACCTGACCTCGGCCACCCTTCTGGGCTGAATCCTACTGGCACCGGGGACTGTGATGGAATCACTAATGCCGCAGGCCAAGTCGTAAAAATTCCTTGCTCTTGCCCACCCGATAGGGATACTTTTATCAAGGTCAATTTACTCAAAACATTAATCATCCGGTGGTTATCCATTCACGTTGATTTTATTCGTTTTTTAGGCACTGAGCGCGAATGTTGCGGCTGGAAAGGCAGTGAACAACCCCAGCGTTGCCGTGTCGTTCCCTACCGACAACTCTAACCAATCCAAGGCAGCGCGCATTAATGCGTCACTGGTCACACTCCAGAACCTTAAAGGTCCCGGGGTCGGTTGCCCGGCTGCCTCAACGACTCTTTTGGTACGATCGGCCCTGTCCGTTCTTGAACGTTCGAGTTTCTGACATACTTTACTTAGGCTCAACTCAAAGCTGTCCAATAAACGCTTCCATAATCGTTAATTATCAACGACCTGGATAGTATTTATGTTACTTATTGCATACTTATTAAACTTGAATGTTTTCGGTGCAAATGATAATCAATGTTCTAAATTCTTCCTGGTCACCTTATCAAAGATCATCATCTTGTGTGATATGGTGAGATATATCGGGAATGATTTGCTGCGTAGATGATTGGGGCTCTCACATCAAACTAGCGGTAACTGTTCGTTCAAGAACATGTGCCTCAGAGAAACACAGAAAAATCATCATGTTTCGGAGCAAGACGGTCCTAGGGCAGAGAAAACGCATTTTCTGTGTTTGGTCGGTCCACAGATTACTTAGATGCACACATGAAGGTATTAAATATGCGGTCTTGGGGTGTTGGGTGAAGTCGCGTAGCTGAGCGCTTAAGGTTTACGCAAGAGATAGAAACATATGATCCTTGTCTCGAGATTATGCACAAAGTTTGGACTAAAAAGGTACCAATGACAGGTGTTATCCTCAAGACAAAAAGACCTTGGAATTTTTAGTGTTGGAACAAACCTAGATGAAGATATCGTAAGCATTTGGGTGAAACTCGGGGTAAAATGGCGAGTCAAAAAGTAAAGATCAGAGAGCTAGGTAAAATAATTGTCTGCATACTTGAGCAGCGATGTCTAGTCGCTTCTTGGAAACACGGACCATAGCAAGGGTCGTCATATCGATAGAGATACAAAGGAACTTAAAGAAAGTGATTCTCACCTTTGTATCCTTTGTATTATAGCACTAGGCCCCCGAAATGAATGAATTCGTAGAATGGCTGTGAGAGTGTAGAGATTAGTATCAGAAACAGTTGGGCGGATAACAGAAAATAAGTCAGAAGGCTAGGTAAAATTTGGTTGTCGGCATGCTGATTGGCGGTGTCTAATCGCCTCTTGGAAACACGGACCATAGCAAGTGATCATCAAGGAAAGATATAAAGATGCAGTACTCACCTCGTAGTACCTATGTACAATCACAGATCCAGCAGAACTGAGGGGGGCATTGTTCGCACCCTCTGAAAAAAAAAAAAGATTCTTATAATAATAAACGTGGGAAAATCGGGTTTTGTAAGATCACGTGGTTTTGTGCAACTCGAGATTTCTCCCCTACTCGCAGGGATTTGGGGCAGGCCGAATTTATCTTCAGGTCTGAGCAACAATCCCAGTGTGCCGTAAACCGTCGCTCAACACGAAAAAAAAACTGGAAACACCTTGTGCGATCACATTCTCAACATGAGCAAAGCTACTGGGGACTGAAGGTTGAATCTTAGTCCGTAATTTTCCAAGTATCGGAGGGCCTAATGATGTGGAACTTGCTGTAATCATGCATGCACCATATCTGTGATGTCATACTGTGGAGGCTCCGGGAAATAAATCGTTGATGGATTCAGAGAGTTATCAATAATTTTACCTCGCAATGCCCTCCACCAATTGTCAAAAATTCGCTTCTAAAATCTTGACATGATATACAAAAGATTAATGGATTACTGTTATACAATAGCCAATTTGTTGCGACTCAATTTTAGATAATGGTGTGGGGGTGCACGCTATAAAATTATGTGGGGTCGATAACAGGAGAGTAAATAAACATGATAGGTACTACCCTCATATACGCGGTACCACGGGCCATCATAAATCAATTAACATAGCTTCTTTCCTTTCCTCTATTTGGGCAACGCCTGTAGGTATCGACGGTCCATACATTGAAAACGATTGGGGTGCCGACGTTGGCGCAGTAGGAAAATGAGGCAATTGCGCTGGAGGAGGAACATGTTGGACCTGTTGTCGGGGTGGGTGAACGACAGTGTTACTCCGGCCAAGATGGGTGTTCGCTGGCGGAGGTGGAGGCTGTGAAGTATAAGATATTGTCTTATTACGGCTGAGCGAGGGTGGCGGCAGTGCAGTTCCGGGCTGTGAGGGAGTCATTGCATACTGAGCAGGGGGTGATTGTGGAGTGGAGAGAATTGAGGTAGGTGCTGGTGCTGGTGTCGGCCGCGATGAAGGGATGGAGTGCTGGTATTGATGGGAAGGGAGAGAGACGGGAGGTAGGCCTTGGGTGTGAGTTTGGGGTGGGGGAGACATAGAATATTGGTGATATTGCGAGGGCTCAGCATATGATGATTGTCTTTGGGGTTGGGGGGTAGATTGTGTAGGAATAATCGTTGGTGGTGGAGCTGAAGGTGTGGGCGAGTATTGTAGGCCAGGCTGGGTGTATTGTGGTTGTTGCTGCCATTGGGGCTGTGACTGCGATGCCTCTGCATGTGTTTGGCTGGCGTAATTGGTTGGGGCCGCGGACGGTGGATTATAGACCATCTGTGGCGACTGAGGCTGTCGCTGTACTTCCGACTGACTTTGATAGTTAGTGGGAACCTGTACTGGGGATGTCCATTGGGTGTAACCGTTAGCTGTATTGTAGCCCGTACTGTAGCTTGAGTTGGCTTGCTGATATGAAGCATGAACAGGAGGGCTTGCAACAGATTGAGGTGCCCGCCACCGGGGATGGGTCAGCTGCTCTGTAAGCAACTTGTCGTATAGTTTAACAGCCTGCGACAATTTGTCGTGCATATCGGAAAGCATTTCTTTATTCAGATAACGTTAAGCGCCAGTGATATATTGATTCAAAATAATTGAACTTACGTTCTTTACGCCCAGTGTCATCCAAACTTAGCGCTAGTTTCGGCCGGAGGCTGCTGGCCTTATCATAAAGTTCGCTCACAGCCGGATATCGGGAGATATCCCTTCCGCCCTGTGCTTCCACCTGCTCTACCGTCTGACTGAATGTCAGGATAGCATCGGATTCCAATGGTTCAAGGTCGTAACTGGGAATGGTCGGTTGTGCAGGCGCTGGCGCTATAGTCGGAGGATATGATTGGGAAACTCCTGCTCCTGCATAAGAATAAGACGGGTGTTCGGTTCTTGGCGAATCAAGGGCAACTGGCGCGCTGGGTCTCGGCGCATTTGCTTCTCGCAGACTAGCTTCGATAGCGGCTTTGAGGTCAGGATCATCCTCTTCGTCGGCAATAGAATATTTCGAATTGGGGTGGGAACTACGGTCGACAATGGGGGGTTCCGAATACTGCCAATTTGATGGAGAAGGCTGCGAAGGTGTGTATCCAGGGCGAGCATTATTGACTTCTTGTAATGAGAGTTGGATCGCACGCTGGAGTTCCATATCTGCGAGTTCACGAGCATTTCGGTGTCGACTTCCGGGCACGCTTGCAGAGTGACGATGACCTTTATCACTAGAGTGGCATTCAATCATAGGAACGCGGGTGCAATTCTGGATGCTTACACTTTATCTCCCTTTTTCGTAATTTTTGAGTAACATCCTTCACAAACACGAACTTCTTGAGTGATCCCAAAATGAGGTAGAGGCATGGATTTCGAAGAACAAGCCTGATCAAAAACTTGGCCGCAATTACGGCAGTGATGTTTCCTATTTGTGAATGTAAAGGGGGTGCGACATCGAAGGCAGACATCTGAGTCAATCCACTCCGGGGCAGTTTGTGTATCAACCATTGCCGAATTAGCAACAGCAAGGTCTTTTGGCGGAAACTTATAACCTAACAGCGAAGTCACATGTCAGTGCCTCGGAAATGCGGAATCTACGAATGCAACACACCTTGATTAGTTAGAGTCTTGTAGACCTGCCCCACGTAATTGAATAGAGGTTTTCCCTCAAACGCGATGCTCCAGTTCTGCACCAGTCGTAAGATGTTATTCTTGACTTCAAGATTCAAGGAAGGGATCTTCAGAATAGAAACCAAATTATCCATGAATTCCCTCGAAGAAATCTCGGCCAAAAATTGGTCACCGCCATTCTTGACACAAATGTCTGTCAACTGTGATAAGATTAATATACTAGCGCATCGACTCCCAAGTTGATCCCACGCACCCCCAATGCCAAGTTCTGGACGTTTGGATTCTTATGATTAAGCCTGCGTTTTAACGCCCGCATAGCATCCTTTGCGGGAACAGACTTTGAACGAATTTGGTCGCATATTTCAAGGTTCAAAGCGATATCTTCTGCACCAGCTGGTAGAAGCTCGGAGGTTGCTTTGTCTAGGTGACGTTAGAATAGAAACATTTCGATTACCATCGAGCTTACCGACGGCATCGTCAAGTTGAGACGTCCCCCAGAGCCAATTTCCAATCCCAGACATGATAAATCGTATAAAGAGGACGGAGTATGCGATTGCAGTGGATGTTAAGGCTGCGGAAGCGACGATTCAGGCTGTCCAGGGTTCGAGTATCGTGATGACTAAGCTCCACAATTGATGCCTTGCCACTATAGCTGAGTAACAGTCCTCGTTGTCCTCATTTTATAATTAGCCTGTTGCACACTTTTAAAACACACTTGCCTCCTCCACATCTACGCGTTAGTATTATGGAAGAATCTCTTGTTGCTCGTCGATCTAGGCGCAGTACCGCTGGGAACCGGTATGCAATTTCTTTTCAGATTCTTAGAATTACCCTTAAAGTCTTGATAGGATGGAAGCTGCCCTAGCCGAAATGGCACTCGATACCACGGATAAGGAGGCGGAAGACGACGTTGATTTTATTAGCGGGAAAGGTTTGCGCGAATTTCCAAGAACGAATGACAAGCACTGAAGTTGGACAATGGGATAGATGAGGAGGATATCTTTGAATCAGATTTCGAAAGCACAGATGAAGAAGAAGCACAAGGTGATGCAGACGCAGGAGAGAAAATCGCACATGAAGAAGAGAAAAGAGCGCGAAAGGTGAGTTAGCTGCATGTGCGTCCATCCTTGTCTGGATTAAAATGTCGATCGACCCTCAAGGCGAATCGTTCTAAACTCGAGAGAGTAACGGCTGCCGCTCATGCCAAGCACAAAGTAACATTCAATCCAGAGGCTCAAATTTCAACGCCTATTCCCAAGCCCCGCGAAGCTCGACGTCGTGTGTCACTCGGTGCCGCTATCAATGCTGAGACTGGGGAAGTGCTCGCAGAAGAAAGAAGCAGCCCGCGAAAAAAGAGACACAGTCAACGCAAGCATACAATATTAAATACATCTGCCACTGTCAAACGTATGAAGAACTCGGAAGCTAAAAAGGTATGACACCCAGCGTGGAACGTCCGATAAAATGTGACCTAACCCAATTATACCCAGGCTGCAACACCCAAAAAAATGAGATTCGAGTCCAAGAATTATACACAAGCAGAGCTCATTGCACGCGCTCTAGATAATGAAGAAGGGAATATTGTTGAACACCGAGATTATCTCCAGAATGAGGAGGAAAAACGGAAGCGAGCTCGTGTTGTAAGAACTACAGTTCAGGGTCCCCTACTTCGGTGGGTGAGCAGAGGTGAAGAGATCAAAGTTATTGTCCCTCCACCAACCGTGCCTGCTCATCCCTTACCTCAGCCCATCTATCCGTATGGATCGTATAGCTCTGCGTCAGGCTCCACACCCTATGGACATCCTTATTCAACGACGCCAACAGGAGCATACTTCGGTACCCCGAGCACAGGGGGTTCAACGCCGGCAACTACCAATACAACTGTTCCATCCGGTTCGCAAAAGCCCCAATTTGAACCAACAAATTATATCCCATACTCTCCCCAAGTTAACGCATCAATACCAGGTTCAATGATACCATCATTGCCACCGCCTCCTGCGCTCTCCACTCCCCCTGCACAACCAATTGAACATATGGAAAAGATGACAAAGAATTATGTGGTTCATGAGCTCTCACAATATGAAGGTGCCCCGAAGGCCTCATGGAGTGAAACAATGACGGCGATGTTCGGTAATCACGTAAAGTGGGATGAGCTTCGTGTCTACACTGGGAGGGGCAGACCTCTTGGTAAGCCCTAATCTAAGTCAACGTAGAAACTTTCATAACTTAACATATCCAGCTCGCCCCAAATTAATGTGTCCGATCAGTGGCAAACAGGCCAGATATTTGGACCCTCGGTCAGGCGTCCCGTATGCAGATTTGAGGGCATACAAAATTCTTACGGGTCTCTTGAACCACAAGTATATCTGGAGCCCATCCTCCGGATGTTATGTGGGAAAAGAAGAACCCGTAAATGAAGATGCAATGGAAACCTCCTGAACAGAAAAATACACCCTTCAAGGTGCGTTTGGGTCCTATGGACAGTGCCCGAGGATGTCCTGCCAAGTCTAAAACTCGATTCAGATATCTCTGCTATATAGGGCTCAACGTTGAGAGTATCTGGGTGGTTGTTCAGTGTTCTGTGCCACACTATGACAAGTCAGGGCAATACCCACGTTCGTGGGGCCCTGTTCGCACGACCTACTTACGGTTACACCGCTGGGGAGAGTATATTATCTGTGAACGTTCAGATCTATTCTTTATTCCGGGAGGGATGCACTTCGAAACCGCGGCTTGGCCTCGTAAGCATGCATAAGCACCCTGATATTTCGAGCATTGCTACTTACCGTATGTCAATATATACTACCAGTACCTTGTTGGTAATAGCCACGAAATGACCTGCCTTAATCCAATTTAGTCACGTGAGTTCTCCGCCTTCAATACAAGCTCATCCCATTTTTGTCGCCTTCAACGTCCCCTAATCTCAATAAAGGAAGATTACGCGTTATTCCTACTCATCATGTTACCAACACATTCTGTTGGGACTTCTTCCAGACTTGAATCGAGTTCAAGTGGAAAATTAAGTGCGCGACCGAGTTCACGTCCAATCACGTCTCAGAGCCGCCCATGGACTGGCCAATCGAGACCAACAACTGCCCGACCATTAACCTCCGGATCTGTGAGGCATGAAGCGAACTATATAATTGCCTTGTTGGAGGGAAGGGGTGTTGGACGTGAGATTGGCATGGCAGCCCTAAACAGAGATACAGGAAAGGTCATGGTTGTGCAAGTAGGAACCCTTCCAGCGAGAGTATATTTTTTCTGTTTGACTGATATTGTATACTCTACAGCTAGCCGATTGTCAAACTTATGTGAAAACTTTGCATCAAATGCATTTGCATAATCCATCCCTCGTCCTAGTTCCAGACACCTTCCTTTCAGTCTTAGAAGGTGTAACGAAAGGAAGGAGTTCTGGATCTAATTCCATATTAGTTGACATTGTTCAAGATGAATTTCCGAGCGTTCCGATAGAACCTGTTGGAAGGAAATATTGGAATGATGCCGGTGGTATCGATGACTAATTCTGTCTTCCTATTCCTTCAATCAATTCATTTTTACATAGGTCTTGAATTTGCTCTCCAGCTCTGCGTCGAGGACGATGAAAGAGCGGGAACCATCCTTGCCGTTTCGAACAAGTGGGTATATACAATATTATCGCGCATATATTTACCCTTAGCGTGTTCATTTAAGGTACTATGCACTTTGTGCACTCTGCGCGTTATTCAAACACACAGAGGGAAGACTCAACACCCGTTTTGCGGCTGGATCTCTACGTATACGCTATGTTCCCGTTGAAGGGACAATGATGATTGACCCAGACACTGCGAGGAACTTGGAATTGGTAGAGAACATGTCCTACAAAAAATCAACCCATTCACTTTTCGGGTAAACCCGTCCTCTGATTTGCGTTATCGACATCTGTTGAACAACTCTATTACAGGACTCTAAACCACACATACACAACTATGGCAGCACGCTTACTTAGAGTCAACCTCCTCTCCCCGTTAACTGGTCAGTGGAACTATCCGGCAGAATGATAGCTATGGGGCTTATCGTTTTGGCCCCAGTACGAGAAACAATCGATGCCCGGCTTGATGTAGTAGAAGGTATGGATCTTATCTCATATAAAACGACAAACTATTACTGAATACAGCATTGTGCAGAGTTCATCCAAACTGAAGAAAGATTCGCAGGTGTCAGGGATGCGCTCAAAACTCTCAATAAAATGGATTTCGACAAACTAATAGCCTCCGTACGTATAAAGCCAGTTTGGATTCCAGGATGAGGTCTGATAACGCAGCCCGCAGCTTGTATCAGAAGAAGTAAGAATCACCAACTCAGCCAAGCCCGCGTCCGCACGTGTGCTTCAGATGCTTAATATCAAGAACGTCGTGAAAAATTTACCACTGTTGAGGAAGGCCCTCGATGGTTGTCAGTCCCAGCTATTGATAATCATACAAGACGTTGGTCTTTCTATGCCTCTATCATTAGGACTATTCCTCATCTCCCAAAGATGATTTCAGACGAAAGGCTAGCAAAGATCGAGACTCTTGTTTCTGGGAGCCTCAACGAAAATGGTGTGCCGGCGAAGGTTGAAAAATTTTAACTATTTATATATATACCTGGCTAATTTCACCATAGGGGGGCATTGGAGCGATCAACGCCCGTGTTTATGCCGTCAAGGTAAACTGTATTTGGTGATTCCGGTTCCATAAGCTAATACCAGATGAAGGCCAACCATAACCGACTCCTTGACGTGGCACGCGAAACCTACAAGGAAAATGTTGGAGATATTTTTGAACTCAACCGCAACTTATCGGAAAGCCACGAACTCCCTTTAACGCTCGTTCATCAGGATGGTGGGTTTGTTTTTGCACTGAAAAAGTCCGATTTAGTGGGGGAGCTGCCAAAAGGATTCATCAACGTCGTGATGAAGAAAGGAAAGTGGATGTTTTCAAGCATGGAGCTGGTATCAAATCATCCATCATTACCGTTCGAACGAGCCCCTGACATAATTTTATCAAGAAAAAAATGAACGCTAGAATGAAAGATGCCCTGGATGAGACATTAATCTTAAGTGATAAGTGAGTTTTACATATAAATGGACAAGTCGAACCGAAACTGATCCTAGTGGAGGATTGTGCAAGACCTTGTCGCAGAGATTATAGTTCATGTTGGCGCACTCTATAAGGCTTCTGAGGCGGTAACAGCACTTTCAAGTTCCCCTCCCATCATTTACTAATACCTATCGGTGGTCAGGTTGCGCTGCTTGACATGCTATGGTCCTTTGCTCATTCATCAATAAGTAAACTCATTATTTGCATCTATTTCGTCTTAATCACTGGTTTCTGTCGTACAGTCCGAAGTTATGGTACGCTTTCCCTAGCAAAACATAAGGTTATTCCCCGTCTGAGGGAACATGGAGTTCGACCAGAATTCACAGGAACACTAGCCATCAAATCAGGCCGACACCCTGTTCTAGAGACTGTACAATCGGCTGGAACACTTGTACCCAATGATGTTTATTGTGACGACTCGTCATCGTTCCAGATCGTGCGGGGTCCAAAGTTCGTTATTTCTCTAATGATATCTAATAATCTTTTGATCATTCATGTAGTATGTCTGGTAAGCTGCAATAGACGTCTTGAAGGTCGGACTTAATATACTCGACTTAGGTAAGAGCACATACTTGCGACAAATTGGACTCTTAACCATCATGGCTATGTGCGGATGTTTTGTTCCTGCGGAGTACGCAAGCTTCAGGTCGAGATTCACCCCCAACAATACCCCTAATGTTTGCTCAATTATATCTTCCTCTAGGATCCATGACTCTCTTTTGACCCGTCTTTCAAATGACGATGACATGGAAAAAAATCTAAGTACTTTTGCAAGTGAAATGGCTACATCTGCTATGATTCTTGGTACGCGACCAGTCAAAACCAGGTGAAATACTAGGTATAATGTCATGTTGTAGGGCTAGCCACCCCCAATTCTTTGGTTTTAATTGACGAACTCGGTCGTGGAACTTCCCCAAGGGAGGGAGTTGGGATAGCGCATGCTATAGCAGAAGGGTTTATTGCATTGAAGGTGTGCTTTCACTAATTCTACATAAGTAATTAAAATATTAATACATTATTATCATTTTAGTCTTTCGTATTTTTCACGACGTAAAACAACGGGAGCTATTGAAATATTATTCGACCTTACTGATTGATCGCAGTCATTTCGATGAACTCACTACTACCCTCTCACGCCAACCAACTGTCGTCAAGTGAGTAAGCCGATTTCGTACGATACACTTCGTCTGACAGGATGGAATTTTCGTAGCTTGCACCTGTCTGTTCATGTATAGTCCCAGTCATGTCTATTCCTGCTGCCGATGACCTTGCTGTAGCGGACCCGTCAATCTGCTTCAAGTTTTGGAATGTCATTTCAGTACAAGTGCGTTATTAAACATATTTTATTCTATTTCTTCCGACAAGAATGCAGGATCGTCGATGGTGCTCCCGAGGACTCCAATCACTATGGCATGTGCCCGATAAATTTAAATGCTCTCTAGAGATTTTATTTTCAACTCATGCTACAGGATTGGAGCTCGCACGACTAGCTGATTTTCCGAAGAGTATCTTGGTGGAGAGTAAGAGAGTTGCGGAAACCCTATCTGATTTATACGCTCGGCAGAATGAAGAAAGTGAAAGTAACAAGATTAATGTCAGACGCAAGGCACTACTAAGGGTAAATTTCTTCTTCCAGCCATCCCCGTATCGTGCTAAATATCTTGAGTGGCCTATGCGTCTACTACTCATGTTCATATATGTAAACACTAACCTCTTGCCCGGCGTTTTCAGCTTCGAACGCAACTCTCTCAAACCCTAGACCATTCTACGCTCCCGGATCAAGATCTCCTTGACTACCTTCGTCGCTTCCAGAAGGACATCGCCAAAGCCTTTTTGAGCACCCAATAAGATCCCTAACTAGGGAGCTCGCCTTCTTGATAGACCTGAAGATATCGCGTTATTTATCGCGTTCATCCCGGCGGCTCCCATTGCCTATGTGCGTAGGTCGCCGATTCCGAGCCTCGTAGTTAACATCATTCAGAGTCATTACGATGTAAAATAATTGAATTCAGACTCATTTTGAAATTCCCTTTAGTTATACCTACACCTTTTGCGCTTTGGTTCCTCTCTTGGGTCTTACTGTTTCCCAACGGCGATCCTCTGCCCTGCAGGATCCAAGTTGGCTGTAGAGAAATTTAATACCCCTGATTTAGGTTCAGATTCAAAGCATTAACATTTCAAAAAGATAAAGGGATTATTGGAGATGCAAAAGGCTATAAATACGTGGTGGTAATAGGTATGAATAATTTGGAATTCTGGATTTGGCGCGCGTAAACGAGGCCTTGAAAGGCTGATGGCGTTTATCCGTAACAGAACCAAACATCTCATTTCGGTCAACGGTGGTCAGAGCAGTTCGTGCTCATCGATAGCAGCTTGCTCGACACCGTAATGCTCCATTTCCCGTCTTCTCTCAAAAATAATAGTTCGAGCTCTTTACCTAGGAGATCTGATAGTCTAAATGCTACCCAACAAAAATCTGCAACCCATCCGATCTTTTCAACGATCGAGGAGGAACTTCATGATGCTCGACGGGTGCACTCACATGGGCAGGAAGACGATCTCCGTTCAGCCTTGAATATGGTCATATCCAGAGTGAGCAACTTGGTGAGCCCCCCTGAAAAATACAAGGTTCTTCCTTTTAAGAATAATCTTCCTTGTCCAAGTCCGCACTCCTTAGTGAAGCATACAAATCCCAAGCCGATCTTGAGGTTCAGCTGAATGTAGCAAAATCGAATCTTCAACTCGTCATATCTAACAATGAAATGTTAGAAGAGGCTTTAAAACGCGATAGCTCAGGGCATTCAAGGGATGTTGGTTGGCGGCGATGGAGTGCGCGGGAGGGTGAACAAAGGCGCTCGGAAGATAGGTCAGGAGAGGATACCCCTAGTCTCGAAAGCGGCACTAGTTCACCGGTATCAACAAATCAAGAGAGCCGATTCTTTAAATTTCGGTTTACGGGATCGACACCAAACCCTGGATCCCGTCCAAGTACTCCACAAGACACGAGGTCTCCGGCGTTCAATGGTGCCCACCATCTGAATTCGCCATCTCTTCCATCTCTTCCGCCACCCCCTAACAAAGAAATCGAAGAACTGGCGGCTGAACTTCAAAAAGAACGGGCAGCTCGGAAAGCAGTGGTTGACGAAAAGCAAGCTTTGGAAGCTGAGCTCGAGTCCCTATCTCAAGCATTATTCGAGGAGGTCGGTATCCTTTTTTTCCTATCGCGTTGTACCTAAGCTCACCACTTCATGAAGGCAAACAAAATGGTAGCTACAGAAAGAATTAGAAGAGCGGAAACGGAAGAAGAGCTTAAGGAAGCTCAATCGGAGAGGGAGGCTCTGCGAAGTGCACTTCGTCTCTTGGAAGGCGAGAACGAAAGTTTACGGGGATCCAGCAAAGATTCAAGTCCTGTTGTTCCATTTACGAAAGTACACACACGATCATCATCTGAAATCGCCTTGAAATCGCCTCCAGCTTCCCCAAGGTCTTCGCGACCCCCAACTCCCGTTACGGCCTCCCTCTCGCGTCGCCAACCCTCACCCCTAGAAGATCTCGCCGACGAGAAGACTCCCGGGATAAAGAAATTACCACTTCAGGAGGATAACGAGGGTCCACTCATAACGCCGCAATTCCTGCGCACTCGTCCAGCATCTTTACAACTGGATGAGCAGGAGGTGTCCCCTTGGGCGGACGTCCGGTCTCGTTCACCAGCATTGCTGTCGGGATTACCATCAAAAGACTCGTTGTTTTCGGCACCATCACACCGGCCTATACACACAAGTTCAAAATAGAAATCGTGTTCTGCAGCGCGTTGTGGAAAGTCACAGATATACCATCATAATCTATACCCCATCATCATATTGACACCTACCCTGGAGGACAGAACTTTACAATAGGAGGCGCGATTTTCGTTCTACGATTTAAAATGCATGTATTTTACATTAACAGACGAGCACGCACATCTATACTTTTCATTGAGAGGGTTCTCATTCATGGATGTTATTGTTGGGTCAATTTCACTTCCCGTGAGCCCTCTCCCCACACACCCTCACCAGCATCGCCCTCAGGTCACTCGGTGTCAATACTACATCCCTCAATGTGCCGGCGTACATATTAGACACCAGGTCTCTGAATGCCGCGTACTCATCCATGAGGCGGTCTTGCACATGATCCACGAGCACCCCAACGGTGCGGTTATCCTCCAAATATAATCGTAGGCGCGCGACGTTGGTCTGCAACTCTCCTTCACATGCCTCCCGGAACTTCCGGTCTAGCTCTTCTGCTGCTGTTTGTTGACTCCACTCCTGCGCGACGAGGGGAAGCACTTCACTGTTGGTATGTGCATTTGCATTTGCATTCGTGCTGCTACCTGCCCGAGCGTTGTGCTTGCTTTCGTGTGCATAGACTTTGTCGGTCCATGTTCGCAGTGGTTCGCAGATGGGGTTGGCGCAGTAGGAGATGACCTCTTCGCACGCGCGGCGGAGCTCGTGGTCAATACCCTTGTGGTATCGTTGATTAGTGGTAGTGTGGGGCAGAATTCGAATGAAAAGGCGTTACCTGTTTCGCTTCCCTAACACTCTCCTCAGTCCGAGGCACACCAAGCGTTGCGAAAAGTGCATCGGGTAAGAGTGATGCCGTTTTGCTCAGCATTGATGCTAGTGTATCTATATAATTGAAATTATGTTAAAAACATACATTTGAAGGGATAAAATTGGCAAGACTTGCCTGTGACGCCACCAAAATCGATGCGAGGCTCAACATCTCGCTGAACTAGAGAAAGATTCTGCGCAATCTCTTTCAAGATGAGAAGATGCCGTGCAAGGAAGAGATTTGCATCCAACGTGCTTATTGGTGGATTTCGCATCTTCAGCATTTCGGAAGATGTGACGAGAGACTGACGGCACAGAGTCAATGCTTCTTGTGCGATATCTTCGAAGATTGCAGGCTACATGCGAGTTCAACTTTGGGGGTGTATCTCCATAACCAGTTCTAACGCACCTTAACGAAGTCATGCAGTTGAGAAAGTACCCATACAGTCTTCTGCAGAGTGGGAAACCATGTATCTTGCTTATCCAGCGACGGAAGGCGGAATATTTGGCTGATGTTATCCTTCTCTCTGATCTCTGTCCCAGAGATCGGTTTTCGGGCGTCTATGATATTGAAAAATGTATCGGGTCTTCTTTCTCTGAAACGTCAAAGGGGGTTACTTACCAACCAAGATTTCTGGATATGCCAGGTCCTCTTGTTTTGGTACATAATATCGAATCTCTGACTGGATCACAGACTGGGCTTTGAAAAATAGTCGCGTCTGGGCATCCTGCAGCACCATCTCTAACAAGTGGCTAATGTGAAGTCTACCAAGACCTTTCTGCTTCTTCTTAGGATGGTCCAAATCGACAGTGAGTTCGTCAATATCTTCGTCGGATGATGTCTCATCGGGTACGGACACGTCGAGGACCATGAGAGCTTGCAGCACTGTGCAAACTTCGCAAAGTGCTGTGAGTCGGGGTTCGTGTAATATTCTAGGACGGAGATCGTCGTAGAGATAATCGCAGAGATTTTCTAGGAATTGGCTGGAAGTTATTATTGGTAAGCACTTAGGGGGTTGGATTTTGAAGGAAAATGGAACCAACTAGAGCTGTTCTCCTCCCGAGTTGAAGAAATTTCGATATAGATTGAACTCATCAGTACAGAGTTGTTTGAGGTAGCTGCAACCAGCTCTTGTCTGTCATGATACGGTTTAGATACTGACGGAAGGGGATATAGATAAAATCGTTACCAGTTCAACAAGTTCTGTCCGAGAAGGATCTAAACCTCTGATTTCCTCCGTTAACCGACCAACAAGGAGAGATTTCCGGGCAGCGAAATAAGCAGTATGGCATTCCGACAAGAGCGCAGATAGTTCTTGAGGGTAGGCCTCCGCACGGCGACCAAGTTCTCCTAGCAATGGAGCTAGTTGTACTGACACACTTTTAAATCGTGTATATAGAAGATGCATCTGGGCTGTAGGCGATACATCCTATTTATGTTGTGTTAGCTGGTCATGATATAACGATTGGTGATAATACCTTTTCAGAGAGACGTTTAGAGATATCTAAGGAAAGGGCGCGGAGGGATCCAACAAAATACATTTTAATGAGTGTCATGGCACGCGTCATACACTGTTGGAACCGGAAGAGGTATATCTCTGCTTCTCGGAAATGACGCTATTCAAAATGTTTAGTGGTATAATATGGAAATGGATGATTACTGACGTGGTCTTTTAAGTAGTCAATACACACATCGACGCGTTCGACCATATAGAGGAAGTCGGTTTGTAACACCAACGATTCCCCTGGGTGGTTAAGCATTCGCGTTGCATGTTCAAGTTCCTGGAAGTAGTCTAGTCGTGCTCCAATTTCGTCCGTTAGTTCCAATAATTTATCCTGAGAGTCAAACCGGTCAAATAAGTCTGAATGTAGTTTCGATCCACGTACCCTTTCCTCCAATAACACCTCACATGCATCTTTTAGGCTCTTCCCTCCCTCCTCAACACTACGCCACCCTTCCAGCATTTCAGCCACCTCCTTATCTATTTCGTCAATTCGCTCAATTATCTGGTCACATGTATCAAGGTGTTCAGACACGTTAGCGACGTGGACCCGGAAGTGCGCTTCTTGGCTATGTGCCACAGATCGATCAATGAGTGCGAACCAGTCATAGAATTGCTGCGGCGTTTGTACAGGTTGTTTGGGATGTAGTGCGTGTGTTGCAGACGCCGCCGTACGTGTGGGCGTTGAACCGGTTTGGGGAGTTCCAGGTCGAGAAGTAGGGGGGGCCCTGTTACGCTGGAGAGGTGTAGATGGGCGAGAGGGCCCGGCACCGTCTGAGCTGAACTTGGATATATAAGATACACTGTTGAAATTTGTTCAATTCAAATGTCTACCTTCAAGGGTAGCGGAACCCGTTCGTTGGCCGCTTTTATGAGGTTCACGCTTCGAGTCTCCAGGTCACTTAGTGGGGCTTTTGCCTCCCATTCTTCGACCGAAAGGGTAGCCTTTGGTTGGGTCGATAGTTGAGCTGGAGCTGCCCCACGACGGACGGCGGTACGGTTTGAAGTCATGAAAGTCAGAGTCGACTTGGCGGTAGTAGTTCTCGGCAACTAAACTTAGCATCTTACCTCCATGATCGTTTGTTATCTCAAGCTGAATTACACCACTTTTACACACCCTGGGCGTCCATGTTCTTATACAGAGTGCGAAGGAGACGGGCGTTCTTAGTAGCGCAAATCAAGCTAAAGGCTTTTACGAAAAAGTGCTTCCCAAAGGTGTCGATGGCATGCCTCTCCCCGCTGGAACAGCCGATCTCGTTCGGTCACTATCACCCATTATTGAGCTCCCTGTCTACCACAAAGGTCCCTTGACCCCCCAGGAATAAATAATTCTGGGGGTCAGTTTATATAATTTAATTCTTTAATGAGACTTTTAGATACATCGGTGGCTGATGCTATGCTTTATCCAATCTCAACCACAAAATTCTATGTCCGCCTCTGTTGCTAGTACATATGCATGTCAATGAGCCTCGTATACCAGGCCATCTAACATACTATCATACGTGTTCCCGACCTCGCTGAAACTTACTTGCCCCCTTCTTGGAGAAAGATCAGGTGGATTCGCTTCACGATTATCATGTAAAGGCTTTTGCGTTCAGCTGTGACAGATATCCGCCGTTTCAGATGTTCCTAACTGATCTCACTCAGAATTCGTTACTAGCTACCAGGAATTTCCTAGAGCATGTTGGGGGAGATAATCGACTTAGAAGTGGCAATATATTGACCATGGACGCGAACACTCCCAAGCGTGAATCAACACGGCCTCTTCTATAGTGTTGTGCCGGCCCGGGTCGGGCTTGAAAGCCCCGGCTTGGGTCAGGCTTAGAGGGCTTGGGCTTACAGAAAACTCAAGCCTGACCCAACTACCAGGCCTGGGCTTGGCTTGGGTCGGCTTGGGCTCAGGCCCGGCTTACAGTATTATATTATATTTTTTTATCCTACGAAAATATCAGCCACCAGGTCCAGCACACGTGACTTTTGACAACACTGCACGTTGACATTTGCAAGTAGTATTCTTGCCGTTCATTCAAAATGAGCTTAAGGTAACTTTGGGCAAAAAAGACTGCCCATAAATTTACAAAATTATCTTCATTTGTGCTATTTTGCTAACATCAGCAAGCCGGGGCTCAAGCCCTAGGCTTGGGCTTGACAACATCCCAAGCCGAGCCTTGGGCCCCCCTAAGCCGTCTCATGGGTCGGGTCGGGTCGGGCTTGCAAAGGGCCGGCTTGGGCCAGGCTTGGGCTTCAAGCCCCGACCGGCACAACACTACTCTTCTACAATATCCAGATCCAGGATTCCTTGATCATGTCATCGTCTGAATCATGATGCATGACTCTTCACCCACCAGCTCTGGAGGCCTGAGGAAATAATTTGGATCTATTGGCATCCAAAACTTGATCTAGAGTAATTCGGATGAATTCTGCCCACAATTCACTCTTGATGTCAAGTTATCTCGCATAGAAAGCGCATCAAACTGGACGGATTTAGTAGGTTAAGTAGAAGCAGTCTTGGAACAATATGAAGACAGAAATTTAAGTGTAAGTTCGTAACACCGTAGTCAATACTTCTCGAAATCATCCTAGGTCGGGAAC
Organism: Collybia sordida; assembly: GCA_037014335.1. Taxonomy (NCBI): domain Eukaryota; kingdom Fungi; phylum Basidiomycota; class Agaricomycetes; order Agaricales; family Clitocybaceae; genus Collybia; species Collybia sordida. The sequence goes on from JAYKXK010000002.1 coordinate 1,206,536, forward strand.
GTTTAAATTTATGGGTAAATCCATCTCTGATCATCCATACAGGATGCCGGTTCATGTTTCCATCCTCGAGTCAACCACATTATTCTCCGCGAATGACATGAATATGGGGTCAAGCGCCCATGTTAAATTATTCAGGTTTGTTCTAAGGATTCAACCAGGGTGTAACCTGATAGAACTATAGTTGTCTTCAAAAAGGCCGAGAACGATATCATTATCCTGAAAGTTCAGCCAGAAGTAACAGAACTTCGGCCAGGAGGATTGTGCGCGATTTCCACGTGTTTTAAGCGAGACGCCGTCTCGTGACTCTATTGCAACTTGAACCACCACGTGACACACAACGCGTTGGCCTCGTTTTTTACCATTCGTGGCTTTATCGTCAACCAACACTCACAAATTTACAGCTTTTCATCCTCGTTGCAGCAACGGCGTTAGGCCAAGTTGTAATGGCACAAGTATATCCAGCTCAAACATACAACAGGATTCCACAGGTTCCTCAAGGAGGCCCTTCAACCCGGCGTCACCCCTTCAGCAACGCAGTCAACCAACCCCAGGCCATGAACCAGCAGCCAGCACCCTCAAAGCCACTGGAGAAGAAATCTAAACAGCCGTCGTCCCCTCCTCTACCTCGCCAGAATGCAAAGATAACACCACCATCACCCCCTAAGGTAATCCGTGACAATGGCGGAAGGTTTCAATTGAATCGTGTTGGGTTTTTGGGCGAGGTATGCCAATTCAGCCCCTAATGATCGAAATTTGATTTTATGAATGCCATAGGGTGGGTTTGCTCGGGTTTATGAAGTCAAGGATCCTCGTGGCGCTCGTCTTGCATGCAAGGTAGTTACCAAAGAGTCGCTCAAGACCAAAAAAGCAAAAACTAAAGTAACCGTAAACTTGCTATTCTACCTGTCTGTCGTGCTGACACCCTCTTAGCTCTATGCAGAAATCAAGATCCACCGTTCGCTTGAACACCCAAACATTGTCGGTTTCCAGGAATGTTTTGAGGATGATGAAAATGTATACATGACACTCGAGCTATGTCCCAGTGGATCGCTTATGGATATGCTGCGCCGTCGTCGCCGATTCACCGAACCTGAAGCTCGTTTCTTTATGGTGCAACTTATTGGGGCTTGCCACTATATGCATACCCACCAGGTTATTCATCGTGATCTTAAACTCGGTAACTTATTCCTCGACGCCAACATGAACGTCAAAGTGGGTGACTTTGGTCTTGCTGCTCTTATTGAGAATCCTGGGGAACGCAAGAAGACGATTTGCGGGACACCAAATTATATCGCTCCCGAGGTACTCTTCGACACCGCCAATGGTCATAGTTTCGAGGTTGACACTTGGTCTATCGGCGTTATTCTCTACACACTCGTTATTGGTCGGCCACCTTTCCAAACCTCCGAGGTGAAGGAGATTTACAAGTAAGTACATACACTTAATGTCAGAACGCATCTAATGTGCCTTGCAGACGTATCCGTGATAACGACTATGGATTCCCAAGTGATCGTTCTATTTCATCTAACGCGCAACATCTCATTTCGCAAATCCTAACGCACGATCCACAAATGCGCCCTATTCTCCATGACATCGTAGACCACCCTTTCTTCACAGACGGTACAGTACCGTCTTATATACCCACTTCTGCCCACGATGCGCCACCAGATTTCCGCCGCATTACGCGTGCCGCATCGGAGAGCAATTTACGTCGTTTACGCCGTTATTCTCTGTTAGATGAGGATCAAATCACTTCAATTTCTGTACCAAAAGCGCCTGAAACCGGACCCGCACCTTCTCACGGGAAGAGCATGACCTCAAGCATCGCCCAACAGGAGAAGGAGTTCCAGAAGGCAGTACAACCTGGTTCGCCAATCAGTGCACTTATTAGCTCTGCACGACAACCATTGTTGATGAGCAATAACAATGGGGGTGGAGGTGCAAGAGAGAGTCCACTATTGAGGAAGCTCCAAGCCGTGAAAGAATCTCCTCTTGGTAGGCGTCCACCTGTTACGAGAGGCCTTAATGGAATAACTGAAGAAGACGGAGCGGAAGCGCCCCTGAGGGTCCGGGAGGAGCATCAAGAAGAGGAACTGAAAGCGAGGAAGAAGGAATTGGAGGCTCAAAAAGCTAGGATTGTTGCTCAAATGGCACCCGTGAGGGAAGAGGAGGAGGAGTATATGGCCAAGGATAAAATGCCTGAACCAATTAAGGAACGTCTTCGTGCGAAGACGACGGGTGAAAGGGAAAATGTGCCTCCAGCTGCTGCTGTGCGCGCTCCTGTTCAAGTGTCTTCCCTCAGAGGAAAAGAAAGGGAACGTGAAAGGGAAAGAGAGCGTGAAAAGGATACTCGAGTAGTTGGAAGAGAACGTCCAACTCTGCCTCCAGGTAAATGTTACGCTCCACTTCATCGTACCCGCTTACTAACTTCTGTTAGCGATATCCACAGGAAGTCTTGCACCATCCGCGGCACCGCAAATGAAGCTTAGCGGATTCGATGCGGCTTCTCATGTTCTCTCTCTTGCTTTTGACGCAAAGGCAGCTGGGAAGTTGTTCCGTGATCCGCGTGAAGACGCGCATCTTCCTCTTCCCGACGAACGCGTTTTCATCGTGTCATGGGTTGACTACTGCAATAAGTATGGTATGGGCTATGCATTGACAGACGGGAGTGTTGGTGTGCATTTCAACGATAGCACTAGTCTTGTGTTGAGCGCCGATAAGCAGTAAGAGCTTTATGTCCTTGATACTAGGACGAAATTGACATAGACTGCGTAGACATTTCGACTATATTACGTCGCGGAGACAGGGAACAGTGTATGTCCGCAAGTCACATACTGTGGATGAATACCCCGACGAATTGAAGAGCAAAGTTTACCTCCTGAAGCACTTTGAACGCTATATCATGGACCGACTTTACGGCGAGTACGATTACACCTTTGAAGATGTCAACAGGTCAAAGGGTATGGAGTGGGTGCAGAAGTATCTCAGGATGAAACACGTTATTGTGTTCAAACTGAGTCATGATGTTTTGCAGGTACGTCACTCCCCACGAAGAAAAGAGTATGTTTATAGAATGTTCATGATTGCTTGAATAGTTCAACTTTTATGATCACTCAAAAGTGATTCTATCCTCTCATGGATTAATGATTACGCATATCGACAAGAACTATAAGATGACTCGGTGGACGTTGTCCGACGTGATGGCCTTATCACTCAAGCCTGCATCCGCCTTAACGAGCGTCGACCCTGACGTGCTAAAATTCAACCAACGGCTTGTGGACAAACTCAAGTATTGCAAAGAAGTACTTGCTAGCATCAAGACCGCTAGCACTACGGGCCTTCCAGCAGAAGAGAGTAACGGTATGGAGTTGGCGGCGACGACGGGAATCAGTTCAAGGGGTTCGAAGGCGTCATTGCGATAGCGCTTTGATGTCTTCGGATGGTTGTAAAGTGATGGCTAGTGTTGACGCTAGGTCTTCAGTTGATCGTCACTTCCTTCCTTCTCCCCTTTGCTTTTGGTTGATTTAGATTTATACGGAACATGGTTGGGTCTTGATACTCATTTACGCAATAATCCTCAGATGATGCATAGTGACGACCGTCCTCAAAAGCTTTCTTGTTTATATGTCCTGTTTATTCCACCACCCATCCCTTTCTCTTTTATTATCACATCACGCACTCGAACATCCAGTCTCAGTCCAATGTACTTCACTTTTTTTTACGATCAATTAACATTATACCTAAACTGGAAGATTAAGGATGAGAAACAATAAAACCCTTGTTGGTACATAAATGCAGATTGTGTTGATATGTGGTATTGTACTAGTTATACAAGCATGCTTGTGATGTTACAATTGGATGTTCAAGGTTCGGTTTGGAAACTGAACTGACAAGACGAAAGGTCGAAAGGAATCATGTTTCATATGAACACGCCGGCTTCCCTCAAGAGTTCCCGCACCTCCGGGGTGTCAGGTTTCATTTCCCATTGTAGTCCCGGGATGAAACGCGTCGTTACTCTTTGTCGTTTAACGTTGTAACATACATCATAAGAACGAAAGACACCCTAGTGCAATATATTAGAACATCACATCGATATAAACCAAAAACTAAGCATTAAAAAATTTACCTGTGGGCAAAACGCCTGTGGGCCTTCTCCGCCGACAAGTCCCTGGCGCCACTTTTGGTTTTTGCCCTCCCCGGCAAACACCCAGACGTGGGTTCCTGGCTGTTAAAAAACCGCGTGAACAATTACGAAGAGCAGGAGTGGCACATGGGTTACTCACTGGAGCATACCAATGAAATGTGCAATCTAGTGTGTGAGGGTGAACATCCCGAAGCGTATCTTCGATTGTAGGTTCAACAGTTTCTTTCCAGTTACGGAGGCGCATTGAGGTTTATAGATTTCGTCAAAGTCGTGAACGGCAGGGAACCTAGATAAAGGCGATAGCACGCAAAAGTTATGGAGGCTAAGCACGGCCCAACTGGAATCAATCCAAGACACGAAGAAGGGGAGCAAGTAGGAAAAGGGTATTAGTAAAGATGCTGGGAGAGTAGAGAGACATATGAGCTTGTTATATACATCTGAGAGTGGCTCGACACGTTGTCGTCTCCCCAAGATTGAAAGACAATTTTTGATTATCCACGGGATATCACCGTTGCCCCTGGACAATAAACCAGTAAAACGATGAGGAAGTCCTTGTTTATTTGTCGAGAAGCAACCAGGTGTTCATCAAAGCGATCTAGGTTTGCGCAGGTTTATTGAAGGAAAAAACCAAAGAGGGTACAATTGAACAAATGGGTTTGTAATCCGATGGGAAGTCAGCGATATGGGGTATAGATTCAATTGTAAACGCTGGTGCAGTTCACAAGGCGTGTTCCCTCAAGGATATCCGAAAGCTCCGTAACCCCGCTTTGGCCTGTGGTGCAGAAGTGAAAGAATGGAGACAAGCATGTGGTTTCTGAATTAGGATGCATGGTAGTTTGCGATAACCCATATTTAGGTGCAGAGGCGCTGAGATGTCAATCAGGGGAGACAAAGGAAATAAATGAGGAACTGAGCTAGTGGCTGACTTTCCGCAGCGAGTAGAAACCTAAATAGCTATTCTAAATGTTAGCCGAGATCAAAATGGAGAATCTGAGTCTGGATTTATTAGAGTCTCCAGACCGTAAACCAATCTGGGTTTGTATTAGTATTTCGGGAGAGCTTCAATGGATGCTGGAGATGGTGCCCAAAAAGGAAACGGTGCTTCCCGACGACCATGACGATGGTGACCTACCAAGGCGGAAGAAGATGCACAAAGTGAAGAGAAAAAATTAAATTCAGCATATTATCCTTGGGGCAGCCTTAATTTCTATGGAAGCAAGGAAATGCAAAGGATTTGCAATGATTGACATTGAGAACATCAATTTTATCTTAACCATGCAGAAATCCTGCTAAATCCATTGCTCACAATATCATAGAAATTATCATAAGTATTCAAGTCGAAGGAATGAACCGTTCATCAAAACAACGTTGCACAGGGTCGGGGTCCTGAGTTACTCCTTATGGCAGGAAACTTTTTGAAAAACCAAATTTTAGGCTGAAGAAGGGGATCGACCCCTTGTGCCAGTTCAAATATCTGGAATCCAAGCATTCATCGTCGAAAAAAGGGTTGACCATAGCCGGTGTCACTCCCTGTCATTCGGCATCACGGCATGTCTCGCTTATGGGTGTTTAGAAAAGGATTTAGGTTTCTACTCACTGCGGAAAGTCAACCAGTATTGAAGCACTAATCAATATGAGGTTGAAGGGATTTCGAGGACACGAAGATGATCGATCAATCAAAAATATTCGAAGTTTGATCCACGTGCTGAATCGAAAAAATTTCTCTCTCAGCGGTCTACGTGCTCCGTTCAAAGTTCAAACTTGGAGTCGTCCATCGATACCTTATTTTCCTTTAGTTTCCTTTCGACCTCATTCTCTGTAAAGACGATTGAAAGGCTTGGAAGTGTCGCCATTCTGGATATATTGCCGATCAAGTCAGAATGACTCATCCAATCCTTTGCGGCCGATTGATATCCAATACAACCTGTGCTTGAAATATTCCTAGTTCAGCAAAAAAACTAGAATCACCTTAATCCTTCCAACTCTGGCACACTAGCTCGTCCGGGATCAGGCCTGAGGTTTTCCTTTCTTCGAGCGCAGCAAACTACATACAATCCCTGCATTGAACTTCCTTGGCACCCCCATTTCCTTTCATATATGGTGCGCGTCACTTAGTCACCACCAAAGTGTGACAGTGGCCAATTTTGCCCAGGCAAAAAAAATTTTTAGTGATGATGCGTACAGTATATTTGATGACCAGAAAATATAATTTCAAGGTAATTTACAATTAGTGAACATGATGTAGATGCTAAATTTGAAGTGAAAAGGTTCAATCCCAACATCAAATGGCCCAAACCTGTGATACCTAATTTAGATATGTATATTAATAATGTGATTAGTCATACCTATATAAGGTAATTGGCCAATCTCTGTTTTGGAAAAAATTTGACCTCCTTCAGTTTTGACCCAATCAAAAATCTGTCTTGGGAATTTGTTCGTCTCATCAAATGGAGCGTTTTGGCAAGACATCTTTTTATAATACGGGTTTTACCGGGTGTCCATAACTTTGTAAGAAATTGGTGGTGACTAAGTGACGCGCACCATACTCAACGGAAACAAAAGCCCGAATTTTTTTGCCTCAAGGCATCACCCGATCCTGGATTGATGGGTCCCACTCCTCCACCCGCTTCCGACTCCGCCATCCCAAGAATCCTCAATTAGGCAACTACCCAGATCGTCAGATGATTCCACGTTTCTGTTCAGGGGATTATTGGTGATCGATAACCTATCGTCGCCATTGAGAACCTCATGGGGGACCTCAGGATAGACCCTTGGAGGTTGCCAAAGCACTCTTACCCAATCGTCATATATCATTTGGTAGAAGTACTCTGGATTTTTGCAATCTGTTTCTGAAATCTGTTATCGATGAGATGGTCGGCTGATAATACCCTTATCATATTAGCTTCAGGTGGTGTACAACTACACAACTTGATGAACACTCATGATTTATGGTGTTTGCCGGTATCATATTAGCTTCAGATGCTCTCCTTAATTCGTAGGTGCCTGGCATGATCAATCAACCTTCTTCCTGTCCTCCGTATGGAACTAATGGTATACGGATTCCAACGCGTCTACAGACAGAGAGCGAAACGAAGTTTACATAAGTTTCCAAGAGACACCACCCATGTTAGCTGATTTGAACAACTGTAAGTCCTCAAATTTGGTGTGTTTTTGTTACTATGATTAGATTAGATCGCATGATCGATCACGGGACCGGGTGCTACTGCTCACACGTTGCCGGAAATTTTTGGTATGTAGCGTCGGGACCTCCTCGCCAAGTTTTTTCTTTACTTCTGAATGGTTCGATTTCAAGGCTCTTATGCACAATAATAAGTTTACAATCTGCACCAGACTTCCATTAATATCATGTCAGCACTTATCGCACCATTCTAGGTCGACTTTCAAACCGAACACAAACCACATATTTTCATGTCCGAATTTTCCATTTCCACAGAATCAGCTCTCGTCGTCCACACCATATTTAACCAGTGTTCAGATCACATTTGAATCAATTCCAGGCGAAGATTAACGCTATTATGCCGGCCCAGTTGGGAAATTTTTTTGTCGGTGCTCCTATAGGGTCCATCTTATCGCACCTCCGGCTCACCTTACGCAATCTGCTACTTCGGTTCGTGGTGCGGGCGCTAAGCCTTATATCTCCCTCCATGGACGCACTACGAAAGCGCATACAATCCTCTCCTGGAATTCCTGTTCCAAATCCTTCCACACCGTATTGGACCACTCCGCCTTCTCCAATTGCCAGGCACGGCTCGGACATTCGTTCCGTTGTACCGAATTATGCAGATGTCGTTATAATTGGAAGTGGCATCACTGGTGCATCTTTCGCCAGAACACTGTTGGATCGCGACCCGGATCATGAGAGAAATAAAGAACCTTTACAAGTTGTTATGCTCGAGGCGAGAGAGGCCTGCTCGGGGGCAACAGGAAGGTGGGCTATGGAATTTCACTCTTGATAATGCATACCTTGATTATTGTACTCTTCTACCTGTCACTAGAAATGGTGGCCATATCACACCCGTTCTGTATGCGGAATATTCAGATCTCAAGGAGCAGTACGGAATGGAGGCTGCGAAGAAGATTATACGCTTCCGGTTGTCCCATTTCTCAGAGCTGCTCTCTGTAGCGACTGAGGAGGACCTTCTTGAAGTTTCGCAATGTCGACAGGTCGAAGCATTCGACGTTTTCTATGATCATGGAAGATTCAAAGCATCGAAGGAGAAGCTTGCTTCCTACCAAAGGGACCTCCCATATGAGAGTGCCGACTACAAGGTCTATGAGGGGCCTGGTGACATGGAGGTAAGTAACTCAGAGCTTTGTAGTCATTAACACTTGTATCTGTTATATTCTGATAAATGTTTTCTGTAGAAGCTCCAATTGTCGCATAAGGCTGTGGGCTGTTTCTCTACCAAGGCTGGCGCGATCCACCCATATAGACTCGTTACTGGCGTTCTATCACGTCTATTACGATCGTATACAAATAGGTCAGCCACCCACACCATTTCAATGACGCGTCTATTGACGGTCCTCTGCACCTAAAGCTTCCACTTATATACACAGACCCCTTGCACGGCGATATCGTCGCCTGACCCCTCCTCATCCGTCCAGTTATATAAGGTAATGACCCCCAAGGGCATCATCCAAACACCCCATATTATCCACGCCACTAACGGATGGGTTTCACACCTACTTCCGGGAATGCGGGGTCGCATATTACCTGCCAGGGGCGTTATGACGGCCCAAATGCCATGGACGGATCTTGGCACGACGCCGGGTAATTTAAATAATGGCGAGTCTTGGACCGGCACTCGTTCTTTCGTGTTCTTCCCTGGACCATCAGCACATAAATACGACTACCTTACCCAGCAAGTTGCGTCACCGGGCGGAATATGCCAAACATATCCGTCTTCCCATGGGGAGCTTATGTTTGGTGGTGGGTTCACCCATAGTAACGGTTTCCTTACGGAACTTGGCAATTCGGACGACAGCGAATGGAATACAGCTACCGGGGATTACCTCACCCACGTTCTTGAGGAGTACTTTGCTATTGACGAGGGTAACAAAGGGAAAGAACAAGACCGTTTGAAGGCGACATGGGGTGGGATACTTGGGTTTTCTGTTGACCAACTACCTTGGGTTGGGAGAATACCTGAAAAGGTATCGAGAAGAGCCTCCCCAAAGGTTCTAATTAGGAACCAGGACGTAAAGGGACGTGACGTCAATCACGCTACTATCAATGGTGGCATTAAAGGGTTTACCTCTGTGCCCCTCTATTATACGGCAAATTCCGGAGGCTCGAATAGGTTGGCAACTCCTGGTGAGTGGATGGCAGCTGGTTATACAGGTGAAGGAATGGTTCATGCGTGGATGAGCGGTAAAGCGTTGGCATATATGGTTCTGGGTCTTGACGATCCCCCTTGTGCCACTCGAAATGGCGTTGAATCTAAACGTGATGACGGTGTGGGTCTGGGAACTTGGTTCCCAGATGTCTTCAGAGTCACCGAAAGCAGGTGGCAAAGTAATAGCGTCGAAGATCTATTTGCGTCGTTTATGGATTGACTTAACCGACTGTCGAGACGGTAGATTCGATCCATTGCAGAATATACTTATGTACAACAATTGCTAATCTGGACACCAAACCTTACATATGCGTGATATAAATTTCGAACTAAACCTCAGCGCCATACGCCATCTTCGGACAACTATCGACACCCGTTTCTCTGCCGGCCCAACTGTTTATCTGATACTATTAATATTATGATCGCAGTACTTTCTCAAAGAAACATTGAAGAACTATGTCTTTTCAAGGCCCCTGTCTCGTGATAGGGAAATGCTTTTCGAGAATAAGTTTGGACTGGTTTACGTAGGTGCATACTTAAAACGCTAAACGATGTAAACGTTTTTGGTTCGTCTGCATTGTTAAGGGAGTTGCGTGGATTCGTTGTGAAAATCCATACCCAGCGTTACAGGTTAGGTTTGACACCTCTTGAGTCGCAGAATATATATGTTCATGACACTAGTCTCCATGATAAAACCTATATAGTAAGACAACCTCGAACGATCAGACCAACGTCAGTGCTGATTTCTCGGCTTGACTCTCCGCGTTACTGTACTCCCATATAGATATTCCATTTATATTGCCTGTCGCAAACCTGATCATACCAGGGACTGCTCCCGGAAACCATGCACACAAGAACGAACTACCGCCAGCGCGAAAATGATGTACAGGTTTTCCGTTCTTCCAATCCCAGAAATGTATATCGCCAGCTAAAACAAGTTCAGTGGTATCGATTTCTTAAGAGAATAAAACGCTTACCTCTACCCGTGGACAAGGTTAAGTTGTTGATATTTCTTGAGGTGTAACTTACGCCTTCAAATTCATCTTTGAATGTTGGTTGGTAAGCACATTCCAGTTTAAGGTTCAATGATTCAGTATTCTCCGCCAAGGACCAAATCTGGGGCGGTTTCTAGCTTGAAGTTAGCCTCAGGTTCGTGGTAGGCAAAAAATCCGATCACCTTGCTTCTGTAACTGACCAAGAACTCATCCTTATTACTCGCGGGCATAATGTGGTTGACGTCGTCTAGGAGTGGTATTTGGGGGATGGCTCTGCGTAAAGTTTAGACAAATTCCAATCAGGCTTCGTGACATAAGATGGGATGAAATATCCTGACAAGTTCATATGGGGCTGGATTTTGGATTTCTTATCTTCTTCGAATCGGTAAACTGATGAAGCCGTGTCAACTGCAAGGAAATAACATAAGATCTGAGGGGGTTAGGCGCACCTCTTATTTGTTTTTCCGCGGCGCTTCGGTGGCTGGGCTTTATATCATGGAAGGAAACTACATGCCCTAGAAGAATGACCCGATTTTTCGAGGCCACTGACGCATCATAAAGGTGCATATTGGGAAAGGAACGTTTCCATTCCTCCTGAAATACATGACAGGTCAAGATAGTTCAGGGTTTATTTGTTTGATTTACCTTGCCGTCAACATTCTGCAGAAATAGGATAAGCAGAGCGTTTGATTCGGCGACCGGGACATACCACTTTTGATATCGAATGTTTTTCGATGCATAGGAAAGCTAGGACACATGGTAAGTGATCCACCAATAAGCGCATTTTTTTGAGTAACCTTCTTCTTGACCATACCATCGTACAGTCTGAATAGGATCAGATCTATTTATGCGTTTGAGTTTGCGTGGTTCCTAGAATGATCGTCTTGAGTCATCCGCGATTTTCTTGACGTATGGAAGAAATCCCACTAATGTCCACCATCGACTATTCTATCATACCGCACTAAGAGGTGCGCACTATCGTAGGACCTACATATCGAATGAGTTAAGGGCTTAGTTAGAAGCAGAAAATGATCAATTATTACCAGGTTAGTTGGCTGGGTCCATTGTTTGACTTAGGTCTCGTTTCGAATTCCTGACGTTGGCTGAACTGATGCTAGATCAAAGTTAAGCGAAGGTTGAACGCGTCAAAAGGACATCTGACACACTTTATCAAATTCGGAAAAAATCACCGTTGTTGATTTGCCCATTGTGGCCCTCCAACTGAATACATGAACAATAACTTCCGAAATATCTTAATAATGATTACACACCTCGTCGTCGCCAAATGTTTCCCATCTGGAGAACTCTTGAAATCTCGGAGCGTCCCAAAGGCTTGTAAATTACAGTAGGATAAAAGAGTAGGCGGAGGTTGCCCTTCCTTTTTGTTAAAGGAGAGATTTTCTATTTCAGGAACATCGAGGGAGTTGTTGGGTAACGGCTCCCTTATTTCTTTCACAGCCAACGATGGAATGGGTGTGATTGGTGGTTCAAATTCGCGACCAATACGGTGAAGCAACATGTCGATCGGACCAGGTTCCTCTGGGTCATCCCAAGAAGAAATCGACACATTAGAACTTGTTAATTGTTGTTGATAGAAAGCCGGACTACGCTGATTGGGTGGATTCTCGTCTAAATCGAATGGGGGAGATATCCACGCAGTGACTCGCTCATGAAGCATCCAAAGTATGTTTGCGGAGAATGCGAAAGAAGTCACAATGGTGGTAGCGAGAGAGAACCAAGAAGTAAAAGGGCTCTGAGGTGGAACTCCGTTAGCTAAAAGTCAAAACAAAAAGCCAAAAGCGCTGGCTAACCTGATCAGAGGAGAATACAAAAAGAACTAGCCCAGCAGAAAAACATACAATAGATATGAAGAGAAACGTCGGGGGTGATCCATTGATCCACCAAGTAAGCCAACGAGGATGCTTGCTCCCGCGTGTTCCACTATGGGGGAAATTTATTATTTATATTCCTCAATGGATAAATATACCGACTGGATGGTTTGCTTCCACAACATAGCCAAGGAACTATTGATAGCAGCGCCGACACTCAGGACAAGGGAGCAAAACCAGAAGGTGTTTACAATTGCGGCGATCCGGCTAGCTGGGATTGTGTATGAGACCTGTAACATGGTAGCCGTAACGCCAGAGAAGAAGGTTGCACCCGTCGATAAAGCGAGGAGAACTGAAGCTTTGCGTTTTTGCTCATACCGTATGGCTGGCATACCTTGTTTATGTATTAAGGTTAGATCTGAAATTCGGCCAATTCGTCTCACCTATTTCAGTGAACAATTGTAAATTGGACGCCATCTCGGTGACGCGAGCCTTTAGCTCATCTATAAGTTGATTAATATATTCTTCTACAAGATCAGATTCGGACTGCTCTGGAGTTGCTCTTAGATGAAAATTGTGATACAAAATAATAGGAGCTACCGTAGTTGTCAAGAGAATAAGTCCAATACTGCAGGTCGAGATTAGTGACGGATTGGATTGGTAAAGAAAAACAGCGAGAGCACCTTGATATCGGAACACAAAGCTTGGAGTGCCCCCTTCATGTTGATTGTTTCGTCTCCGTATTCGCGAAAATCTTCTATACAACGGCGGAATGTTTCCAAGGCTCGCGCAAATGCCATCATGTCGATCTTCCTGCGCTGGGATGGTGGGTATGGTGATGGATCAAAAGCCATATCCTTTCGATAAAAGCGTTCTAAAGGCCCATCATTTTGGCGGGATAAGAACTCTATTTTGACAAGTTGGTGGCGAAGATTTTTTGTGGCCACAAGAAGCGAGAAGGAACGACCCAGTTTCCGTGCTTCATTACCAAAGTTTCCAAGCTTGTATATATATTAGTTAGTTTATGGAACATGATACCACTGAGGGTATTTATAACCTTCTTGTCCACAGCAAGCATGGTCTTGGAACTGAAATAAAATCAATAAGGAAGTAATTTTATTTTGGGTAAGTGGCTAACATTTTCAACGACTGGTTGATTTGATTGAGATGGCTCAGATTTTCTTGATGAACGGCTTCCGTTTGGCCGTCTAGATCTGAGAAAATATTGAGATGTATTACTGACAAATTAGAACCATGATCAAACCGTATCGGCTACGACCTATTTTGTCAACACCCCTGTTGGTTCGTACATATCTAGTGCTGGTCTTGCTCCGATTTCCACTCAATAAAAGGCCTATATATACCAATATTCGGATGAGACGATCTGTGAAAACAAGTGAGGCACTGCTCTATGGGACGCACCGCTCATTATGAAACCCTAAGGTTGTGGCTTTGTGGGAAGGGCAGGATAGAGAATAGAGAAGTCATAATCTCAAACTATTACTTATATGGTATGTTTGCCGCAAGTTCGCGAGATCTGCGCGCCTGTTTGATGATAAGGAGGCCAGAAAACCTAGTTCGTGAACTCCTGACAAGTCAATCAAGCAATAGAAGGAATTCCTGCTGTCAATAGAGGCACTGAAATAGCTGCCGGCGCTTTTTTTGATTTGTATATTGTTGGGGTGAAAATGAAGGACTCGGACAACCGTCAAGATATAATGTGGTTTAGGGGTCCCAAAGTAATTAACGGAAACTCTTTACCAGTGAGCCAACAGGACCTTGAAGGTGCAAAATGGGCCATGGCGCCATTGTCTGATTTTGCCGGATAGGGCTCATTGAGCGCTAGAACCGTGTATAATCACGGTAACAGAAAACACCGGGGTGTCCCGATCGGGGGTAAGAGTTGGGGCGCCATGAGTGATTAGCAGTGATTAGCGCTATTAGCGCTTGGTGAAATGGTAATCTAGGGCCGATAAATTTGCTAAAACTCGACTTTATGGTGTTATCACTGATATCCGGTACCTGGAAGGAGGAAGAAAAGATACTAGCAAACCTTGAATGTTTGAGAAAAAGCCAGAACAAAGGGCCCAAATGGCAAATAGGGTACCCGTACTACATAGATTAAAATAGTCGCATGGGAACTTCCCCCCTTTTGGGTTTGAATGTTCGGCACGGGCCACATTTTGTTGAGAAAATCGGTCCTGTGGATTTTGGCGTAATACAAACTCCAAGACGATAAGCTTCCTACGAAAATTTTGAGTAGCCACGAGGAGGGAAAATGACCGGCCCAGTTTATGGGTTTCGGTGCTGAAATGTCCCAACTATGGGTGATCGTAGTAATCACACGGGAATGCGTTCTCGTTGAGTAGCCAAACCTTTTCAACATCATTTGTTCCTGAGTACACGAAGCCCAACATCCTGGACCGTGGACGTTAACTGACACTTATAGGAATGGGTCGACTTAATTGAGATGACTCAGGTTGTCCATACAGGAACTGGCTGTTAGTGCTTGAGGAAACCTTAGGGTCAACCTATTCAACACAGAGGATGTATGTAATTCACACAATATCAATTATAACTTGAGAACAAACGATGAAGGCCTGTATTTGTTCGGAGAATCCTAGCGGCGGATATACTGCTGCTTGACAAAGGGCCTACTTAAATTTAGACTTTGAGCGGCACATCGTTCAAATTTCTCAACACTTACGAGTCATTTCATGCATGTCGGATAAGGGGAATGTAAAAGTCTATCGTTGGTATAATTGCGGGCACGTATTTATGAATGTCTGCGAAAGGCGTATCCATTCAATCGCATTGCGGGTTCAACTGGCCTTCTTCATCTGAGATACACTGTTAATCGTCTCCGTGTTGTGAAAACGTTCCACCTGTCACTGGGATGGGCCAATCACTTGAACCTGTGCCAGCATGGATAGGTATGATCGTCCGGCAAGCATGTGTGTGATGATCGCTCTATTAAATCACCCCTCGGGCAACGTGAATCAGTCGTTTCTCGCCAAAATGTGAGCAGTTTGTAGGAGGCATTTAATTCAACTTCACATCGGCTTTTAAACAAGGGCCCGAAGCTCACCACCAGGCGCCTATAGTCATATTTTTTTTGATTATTTTGCTTCAATTTAACAAACACGATGTTCAGGCTCATTCCACCCTGTACATGAGTTTATGTCAACAAATTGTCAAAACAAACAGTTAATCAACGGACAACTTCCCTAGAGCCCTTGCTTGGACACGTAAAACAGGTAAAGGATGGGAACGTCAAAGCAGGGGGAGATTGAGGAAAGTTGTGAGACGAGCTTATTGACAATGCGGGTCAACTTAGATAACCAATACACCAAATTCAGCTCAGCAGAATATATGCCATTAATGTATATCGCGTCGGAAAATACCAGATTCTTCCAATCGCTGTCCATCCAAAAAGTCATTATAGGCCCAGGATCTTGCTTTCCAACTCAGGCGACGGTGGAGAAAAGACTCTAAGCCCGAGTTCAATTGCTCAAAAGCCAAACTCCCAAATGGACACTCCATTCGGGTTAGCTGTGGCGAACTCGATGACGCCATCTGTCTGTGAAAACAGAGTACTCATGAATGAGTTTCCACCAACACGAAAACGGTGAATGGAATTCCCATCTCTCGGGTCCCACAGATGTATATCCCCGGCTAAGACGAGCCCCTGATTAATGAAGACAGGAAAAAAGAGATATAAATCCTACCTCGGCCAGTGGAGATCACCAGACTGGACTTAGCATCTCTCAAGGCGTAGCTTACGCCTTCAAATTCATCTTTGAATTTGGATGAATAGAGGGATTTTAACCTCAATTCGGGTGAGTCAAAGTCGTCCGATAACGTCCAGATTTCTGGATGTTTCTAACCAAGCGAATGGACCCTTTAGTTGGACTGTCTCACCAAAACCATGAGGGGGACCCTCACCTGGCCCCTGTAAGTGACAACGAATTCATTTCTGTTGTTCGTGGGAGTGATATGATTGACGTTTTCCAGGGTGGGTATTCGGGGCATGGAGCCGGAACTGATGGATTGATAAGGGGGCGAGTTAGTGCGTGCTTCACTTTTTTTCTAGTGGTACTTCACGATTTCCTCTGAGAAAAGTTTGCTAATTTCTTTTCGTCCTCAATTTGGTGTACTGACTCGGAATGTAAGTATTGGAAGGAGCGGTCGCGTAAGATTATACCTCGAATTTGCTTTTCTGCAACGGTCGGATGACTTGGTTTTATGTCGTCTTGGAAGGATGCCACATGTCCAAGAAGTATCAGCCTATTATTTGAGGCTACCGAGACATCGTATAGAAAAATGTCGCGAAATGGATGCCCCCATATTTCCTGTGATGATTGTAAGAGGAGGGAATCATGAGCCAACTCCCCAACCTACTTTTCCATCAAATCCCTATGAGAGTGGCTGTCAGTAAAACCTTCGCTATGAAGTATACATGTTACGCACAAGCTTGCACACCCAATGTTTTGTGACATACAAGAAGGCTTATGAAACAAACAAAAAAGGATTTCACATGATGAATTCAAAAATTTATCAAAAGATTAACCTGGCTCCTGTTCATATAGTCTCACAGACTGAATGGGGTCGTTTCTCGTTATTCTCTTGAGTTGGCGCGGCTGCTGGTTCCGGAGTAGTATCACTGTCACTTTAACTTTAATTCGTAATGGATATGATATTATGCGCACCAAAGTCCATATATCAATAACCTTGTCGTGACGGATAATAAGATGGTTGTTATCGTGTGACCTGATTATCAGATGTATTAGTAAAGTAACAAGAAGCGTGGAAATACAATCGATACCAAGTCAATTGACGAGGCCCACGACTTGACTTCATAGTTGTTTTGAACACCTGACGTGAACAATATTCACCCTGTGTGTGTGTTCAAAGATCTCTTTATTTTTCATAAGTAGATACATGACATACTTTGTCTGTTCCACAGAAAATAACCGTTGTAGATGCGCTTGTTGAAGTGGCCCAGCTGAAATCATATTGTTAGCGATCTTTGCTTTTAGAATGGATTTGTCATGACCTTGTAGTAGCTAAATAGATCCCGTTAGGAGAACGTTTGAAATCGCGGAGCGTCCCAAATTCTTTCAGGCTGACATAACCGACCAATTTCAGTTCGATACCCTGTGCTTTTCCCTCTCCTTGGACATATTTAATCTCAGGGGAATCGCTCCATTGACTGGATGGTAGCTGCTCTCTGTCTGTCACAGACGAGGACGAGATTGTTGAGATCGTCGTTTCGGGTCCGAGACGACCACGGAGCATGTCGATACCGGACATGCTACGCCCTGATTCCTCGGTGTCACGGGGTGAAAATCTGGGATTGCTATTACTTCTAACATGTGATCGAATTGTAAATTGATTGTTCTGGCTGGAGATATTTTCATTTGGACCAGGGGTAGTTCCCGGTGGCGTTTCTGGTGAAATCCATGCCGCAATTTGTTCGCGACACATCCATAATATGTTTGCCGAAAAAGCGGAAGAGGTGATGGCAGTGGCAGCAAGAGTAAACCATGAAGTGAAGGGGTTCTGATATGGAAGTTAGTATTTTGGTGGATTATGAGGTTGAAATTTATCCCACCTGGTTGGAGGAAAAGGCGAAAAGGACGATTCCAGCCGAAAAACAAATTATGGATAGAAAGAGGAAGAAAGGAGGCGACCCGTTGATCCACCAGGTGAGCCAACGGGGAAGTTTACTGCCGCGGAAACCGCTGAGTAGTATGTATATCAGAAAAACGCCTGCGAAGAGTATGTCTGACACTGACTGGAAAGTTTGTTTCCAAACCATGGCCAATAAACTATTGATCGCAGCACCTATGCTCAAGACCAGGGAACAAAACCAGAAGGTGTTCACAGTTGTAATGCCCGGATTGGTAGGGGTGGTGTATGAAATTTGCAGCATCGTTGCTGTAACTCCGGAGAAGAAGGTTGCACCTGTTGATAAAGCCAGGAGAACAGCACCACGTCGCTTTTGTTCATATCGAATCGCAGGCATCCCTGAATGCGGCCGCTTAATATGTTATGTAAAATGCTGGGTGGAATGCTCACCAATTTCAGTAAATAACTCCAGGTTTGAAGCCATTTTTGCAATGCGATTCTTTAGTTCATTCACGATCTGATTTGCGTATTCCCCCGCGATGGAAGAATCCGAATTGGCTGAAAATAAAGAGTAAGGCAAAGATAGAGATTATACCAAGAATACGACTACCGTAAGTGTCCAGAGAACATGCCCAATACTATAGACCACCATCAATGGTATAAATAAGAGTTAACCAATAAATAACGCACCTTGATATCAGAGCACAATTCCCGAAGTGCTCCTTTTATGTTGATCATCTCGTCATCATATTCGCGGAAGTCCTGAATACACTTGCGAAATACCTCTAATGCCTGCACAAGTGAACGCATATCGTCTGTCCGGCGTTTCGGCAACAGAACCGGTTCGTGGTCGTCAGGCTCGTCCTCTCTGGAAAAGCGTTCAATAGGCCCAGGGGCTGAAGAACCTAAGAGTTCTATGTTGACCAGTTGCTGGCGGATGTTTTTAACAGCGACGAGAAGCGAAAAGGATCGGCCCATTTTTCGAGCTTCGTTCCCGACATGAGCGAGCTTAAATGTGTTTGAAACCATCAGTAAGAACATAGAAAATACCAACTAGGATTTCACTTACCTTTTTATCAACTTCTAGCATCAATTTCGAGCTGAAATCTCTCGAATGAGTACACGAAAAAGTCCACGTAACCTGTTACTAACACTTGAAATGAGGAGTTAGCACGATTAAGATAGCCTAAATTTTCCTGGTGAAGACGTCCTGTTCGACCACTGAGCCCTGGGAATAATTTAGAATTCCCAAAGTTACGGATGAAGAACGAGTCTAACCATACTGTCCTATGGGACGAACACCTGCATTTGTTCGCAAGAACTTACGAGGAGATGCACCAGCGCTGAACAAAGGACCTAGGTGCTATAAGGCAATGTAAATAGTCAAAGGAACATGGAAACACACCGCTCATGATGACGTTGGGTGGTACGAACCTAGGAAATAGGGGGGGGAACAGAAATGGTCGAATTCACTGACTGAGAGCTAAAAGTTCTGTACCCATGTTATGTTGTATTGATATGGGCGTCTGGCTGCCGGTATCAGTAAGTTCCCGAGTGTGAATTGTCACTTCGGGTCGGAAATGCTTATAATATTGACTGTGGAATAGAAGCCAATTGAATGTGTCCTTTTGAAATTGCATTGGCGCTGGATGATGATTCCGAAAAATGTATACTTAAGGCGCTACCAAGTCGTGATTAAAGAACCAAGTATATTCAAATCTCCAGATTTTTTCTTCACAAATTTGGGATACGTTGGCAATCTATGCGACACTGGTGCGAATACGACCATTTATGCCATATTTCTTTGGAATGACCTGCAAATTGAGGTGGCGTGAGCAAAAAGTAAGAGACGCTCATCAAGACATAAAGGGAAATATAACGAACATATGTTCAAAAAGTACCCTTGTTCTATATTTACGAGCCACAAAGAAAGTCATATTTGCCCACGAATCGACGAAAGATCTTACAAGTCAATGCAAATGAAAGTGCGCCCAGTGGGGCGTGGAGGAGATGACGCCTGATCTTGATGGTTATATTTTATCACGAAACAGACGGAGCCAGCCCTTGATGGAATGATTGTTTGCTGAAGAGCCAGTTTGCGATTGTTCTGACTCTCAGAGTGGGTGGAGAGCTACTGACGGTATCGAGGGACGTGGCCAGTTGGGATCGATATGATCCAAGTCCATGAGGGGGTAAATGGTAGTATCGGAGGTGATTGATAAGAGGGCAACCACATTTCGGAATCACGTTTCGGGGACAAAACGAAACTAGGCCAGAATATGCCGTACATAGATACGTTTAGGAGGGCACCGGGACCGGACCACCGGTACAGCGAGGTGCATTAAAGGACTGTATCACACCTAAATATGAGGTTGGTGAAGAATATAGAGGGTGAAATACTTGTCGAAACTCACTTCTGATTAGTTGCCTATCTTGTATAGTCTAGGCGTTAGAATCCGAGAGTTTGATGTTCCTATAGATAGCTATGAGAAACTCGTCGAAGACGTCTAAACCCTTTCAAAAGCCTCAAAGTTGCACAGGACCCCTGGCCTCGTTCGCTCAGTCAAGGCCTCGTGTAAAGCACGTTGAGCTTTTTTGTCTATACCACATGTGATTAGCTTTGAATCAGCTAACTATCGTTGATTATCAACAAAATAGTGAGGACAGAGGAGGAAATGGGGAGTGCGAAAGAGAATAAAACGAATATTCTGGTCTGATACGCGTCGCCGAATGGAACGTTGAAGACGTTTTAGGCGAAGAACTTGTCAGAACACGGTTTTAAACTTCAGGTACTCAGGAGTCTTGGCGGCGTCGGAACGTAAGCCAAGCATGCATCAGCACTGCCACACAAAATCTTGAGGCAGGGTATTACACTCCAACGTTCCATCATGCATCCCTGTCCACTCTTTCTTCCCCCCAAATGCTTCCTCGTCTCATCTCACCAACACTTGTTTTCGTGCTCGCCCTCTTCCTCTTTGACATTTCCTCGGTCTCGGCGTCAGGAAGCCATCTCAATGTCCCAAGGAATCGACACCAGCGGCTCACGAATCGTCTTGCGCATGCAGACACGGTAGGTCCTCCTGTGGAAAAGCCTTTGCGAAAGAGAAAGTCCTGTCGCGCTCCTACAAATACCCCGAAGCCTCCAGCTGCAGTGGCGAACTCAACAAACACCCACATCTCTTCATCAACAAAACCACCGACGCCAACGAAAACGCCCATACAAAACAACATCGGCGGAAATGGTGGAGGTAAAGGTGGTGTTGGAAAGCCAGCAAATTGGCCCTCGCAGACACAGGCTGGAGCTGCTCCAACGGCAACCAGGGCTCATCCTGGTGATCCTTTCTTGAAAGAGCTGTCCAAGGCGTACGATAACTCAAATAATGATCTCTTTAATAAAGTACATCGTGGAGAGATGACATATTAGTGTGTTTTCCTCCATAGCAGTAAGCTGCACCAATGCTGATCGATCGATCGAAATTTTCAGTGGTCAGGGATTAGGCGCGTGTGGTGATACCTACGATGACAGCTCTTTCACCGCGGCTGTATCTAAACTCATGTACGACAAGTGGCCTGGTGCTTTTGCAGGTGAAATGAATCGGTACGTTCTTTTCCCAGCACGCGTCTTTCCTATCCTCATCATTGTGGGGTTCGTCTACTTAGGAATCCAATCTGCGGACCCTTTGTTCCGGGTCGCAAGACGCTCAACCAGGCTGGTAATTTCATCACTGCCATCGGAGGCCAGTCATACGTGAACCTCGGCGGTGATGGCCTGCTGAACTGTGCGCCGGGCGTGCAGTGTCATATCCCACTGACTGCGACCGTCAAGCACGGTGGCAAGCAAATCCAGGTGAAAATTGTGGATCGCTGCGAAGGCTGTGCGGAGGGTGACATTGACTTGACACCTACTGCTTTTGCGGCACTTGCGGATATGGGTTTGGGAAGGACGGATGTAGAATGGTTCTTCAACAAGTATTGAAGAAGGTTGTGATTGATTTTCGTCGCGTTTTTCTGTCTGTCTCCTTGTCCTTTCTGCGCTCGGTCGTAGAGGGACGTGTTTTTTTCGTCGGAAGGAAGATATCGTTCACTGTGTGAGCTCTATGTATTTTGGGCCAGGGTGCTCATGTATCGCTTCTCCTTTTTTAGTTTGTACCTTCGCGTTTTCATATAGTTTCTTTCAGAATGTGCTGTGCACCTACATAGAATATACCAGTCCATTTGTGAATACAATCGATTTACTTTATTCAAGCACATCACATTAAATGGCTCCTTGTATGGACCATATATCATCCCGGTTTTTGTCATTATTGTCACGCAATTTATGTTCTCGTCAACGAACACTGGGTCAAGAATATTATCGCCTCGGCTATTAACATTTAATAAGCGACGGTATTGAATCGAAGCGAAACTCGCGATGGAAGGCGGGGAGAGTTAGCCGGCATTCAAAGCTTTCGAACTGTCAACCTGTGTTCTTATTGCTTTGGTAATAACACGCATGTAACACGGGGGTTATGTACTCCAAGAATTCTACTAATATCGGGTTGGATCAATACTAGAATAGTGCAATAGTGATACAGAACCCCATGGAGTCAGAACCCGTGACTGTATGGTGATCTCACCATTCACTAGACCCGGCGGTGAAGAAATTTGAAAATAAATAGCGCAAGTATGGCTAACGTTAGAATTATTCTGCGAGGCCCTGTATAACTTATTCGGAGGACGCGTGAGGTTATTTTGAGATAATGATTGATGGGCACGGGCTTGGGCGGATGTGAACAGAAAAAAAACACGGCCAGCACAAGCCGCAGAGTGTTGAACGATGATCAGAACCGGAAGGCACGGTTGAACTGGAATAAATGCCGTGGTTTGGTTGTATCGTCGTCATGTATGTGAATTCGATTTACGTGGAAGCCAGGTCGCACGGAGGAACAAGGAAAGAAGTTTCGCGGGAATTTAAAAAAAAAGGCGTCGAAGGGTTTGAACGATACTGCATCCGAGCGAGGCGGGAACCAAATTAGGAGGATTGTAAGGGAAAAAATTAGTTGTTTTTTAAGTTTTATCGGAATGGTTCCATAAAGCTACGTGAATGGATGTATGTATACTAGGGATTATATAGATTGGTTGAGAATGACAGGGAATATAATGAGAGTAGAAGAATCGGAAATATTGCACGTGAAGTTGGCTTTGAATTTATTTTGATTGTGGCTGGGTGATTGCAACAGATTTGGCTTTCGTCGCTGTTGCCAGCGTCCGACGACGAGCCCTTCAAATCTCCCCTCTTCATCACAAATCTCCTCTTCATCGCGTATATCTACTAGAGCCTTTTCTGCGGTCTACTCGTCGTGGTACGTGTCTAGTTGTAGTAACGTTCACCTTCCCAGGCATACCGCTCATCCACTTCTTTACCCAGGACACGCACGGCTCTCGCTTGCGCTTGTCAGTTGCACTAGTCCATGGCTGTTCTTGCACCTCCAGATTGGCAACAATTATATCCTTCGAGAGAACATACAATGGACGCTCCAAATAACAACAATGCAACCCAAAGACAGCGCCTTTCACCGGCGAACGACCATCAACCCCAGCACCATATCCAACAGATGCACCCGCCACCCCAGCAACAGCAACCACCTCCGCAACCCTACTCATACCCCGTTCAGCAGCAGCCACAGGGGAGCTGGACCCCGTCTATTGCTGCGGCTCCCTTTTATCCTTCCTTTTACCAAAATCACCAGCAGCAACAATCGCCGCAGCCTTATCCGGCACAGATACCCCAACAACCTCCCTATTTTGATCCAGCTAATGCTCAGCTGGCACAATGGGCATACCAGCAAATGATATTTAACGCGCAACACGGATTTCCACCCATACCTCATCAACAACGGAATGCCAACTCAGGATCAAATGACTACTTTGCTCAAAACCAATTAACTCCTACATTCAACCCCTTCCCTAGTGGCACCCCGCCACCACATCAGAATCATAGAGGTGGTCCAGGCGACCATCAACAGCAGCAGGGCCAGCCAGGACAGTACAGCGGTTTTCACCCATACCGACGTCCTGGCCGGCAGCAGCATCAACACCAACAACAGCATACCCCAGAAGGCAATGACTGGCGGCCCGGTGCACCTGGTCCTCCCCACCCGCCATATGCACGCCCGGATGCATCGGGATCTACGTCCTCTGTCAATTCTTCAAGTAGTCAGCGCCAGCGAACGAATAGTAACCAAAGTGGACAAAGCGGGCACACTCCCCCGTCGGCGAATGGAAGCGCCCGTGGCCGGAACATCTCTCCGTCCCTACCGAGTTCTAACAGAAGCTCGCCATCCCCTGCATCATCATCGGGGTCGACGGCTGCCGGCCAGATACGAGTCCCACATCACCGAGGCTCTTCTTCGTCGTCCTCAACATCAACCGCAACGTCAACACGCCCGACTGCGCTTTCCTCATCATCATCGACTACGGCAACGTCATCAACTTCGGCATCGACTCCACCCACGTCGGGATCTGCTGCTGCTCCGACGCCGCGTCTGACGCGTCCGTCACCCTTATCGCAGGGCAATTTCACCGCTGCCGAAAAGCGCATGTCCAGGGATGATAGTGATCCCATCTTCGATCCTACACCGAGTGCAAGCATGCTTCGAAGTGGGGGCCTCAAGGGTCGGTTACGAAGAGCACTTTCATTCAATGCCGCACAAACATTGAGAGAAGAAGAAACTTCCGACGATGATACTTCCATCAAAGCCTCTGCAGTGTACGGCAGCGGCGCTAGTTCTAGCAAGCTCAACTCCAAAACGCCTGCCATCATCACGTCAGCGGTGGGCAAGTCTGGTAGTGGCAGTGCCACTGCCGCCCGCGGATCAGGTGAAACTGAGAATGATGCAGCATCTACGGCGACGGTGCAGACGAAGAAAAAAGGCCGGGCGGCCTCACTGTTTAATTCACGGTTGAACGCAAGCACGGACAACATCTCACTTTCATCCACTGTGAGTAGTGCGAGTGTAATGATCCGGAAATTGGGATCGATGGGAAAGCTGGCGAGACGAAACTCCCTGGCCGGTATCACTTCTTTGTTTAAAGACAAAGATAAAAATAAGGATAAGGATAAGGATGGAGACGGAAAGGATAAGAAAGGGAAGAAAAAAGACGGCAAGGCGGGTGCCAAAGGGGAAGCTAGTGTGGCCAGTGTGTCTCATGTCACAGCTGAGCTGGACAGATCGAGCAGTGGAGATTGGAATGTAGGACCAGAGATGAATGGGTTGAGTCCGGCGGCGAAATTGGCGCGACAGCATACATTAAAAAGCAATGCAGAGGCAGCAGCACGCGCCAAGGCACAACAAGAAGCCGCCGCAAAGGCTGCCTCTGAAGCGAAGGCTAACGGAGTAAATGGTGCAGGAGTACCAGCTTGGGACCGTAACACGGCGACGAGACAAGGACCTACATCACCTGTCAAGGGCGGGGTAGGCATCAGAGTGAACGAGGACGGGACCAAGGTGCTAGTAGAAGAAGACGAGGAAGAAAGTGACGACGGAGACTATCCTCAACAGAGTTTCCATGACGGTTGGGACGATGATAGTGAGGATTGGGATGTGGATGGTGATGGTGAAGCAGACGAAGATATGACGATTAGAGTTGGGTTGGAGAGGAGCAGTTTGGACGACGGGTCGGCTTATCACGAAGAGCCTGAACCATGGGCCGTCGACGTAAGGAGGAGTGTGGAAAGAACAAGAAGACCAGCCAAGGGTATTTTAAAACGTAGGCATTTTATTCCTCTATCATATTCACCTATCGACCTGCCTCACCTTCTCTAGATGCGGAGGCTTACGATCAACAAGCATATTTGACGGAACAACCCAACCCGAATCGTGTGCGCTCGAACTCTTATAATTCCCACCCCGGCCAAACATCAGAGTTAGGACCACTGGCACGAATACCCTCCCCGGACCCAGATCACATAGATGGTTTACATAGACATCCACACACGGCAGCTCACACACCTTCTACACCCCCGCCATCTCTCCCTCCTCTGTCCTTCGATACGTCAATGTCTATCGAATCACCAAAGGAACCCAGCACACCGACAAATGCTTCACACAACCAGAATCCCCTGGCGCCCCATCCACCTGAAAAATCTACGGCGGTATTTACCAATCCAAGCTTTAATTCATCGGCACCCGCGTTATCGACCATCGGGCCTTCTCCAATGATGCTTACGCACCGTTCAGCAACGGCACCCAGTAAACGGCTGGCGTTTGCGAGCAACTTGTCAGTTTATGACACGTTCTCTGCATCAGTTTATGATCGAAGAAGCGAACCTGCGACTTGGAGTCGCTTAACTCCCGCTCTTGCCCAGAGAATCAAAGAGGAGCTCAATTCGTACAAGATGGAGGAAATGGAAGTTCATGCTTCTAGCCGTATCCAGTATGTCTACTTTCTAAGCCATATTCGGTATGTTATTGACTTGGTTGTTTGCAGCACCCAGTTCTTCGTTTAAAATTCTCGACGATAGTCTTCGTAAAGGCTTTCTTTTTGGATCCATCTTCAATGGCTTTCTCTCTACAATCCAGATTTTTATATCAGCAAAAATTTCATTGACGCCAGTCGTGATCTAACTTCCCTATCACCACATATGCAACGTGGATATCCATCATGTCCCTCAAGTCCCACCCCTCGTTATTGGCTCCATGACTCAGTATACCCTCCACATGTGTAATATTTATTGCACCGATATCGGCCAGGACCGCCGTCCTGCTGCAGTCATACTTTTTATACTCATCTCATTCGCTTGCAAATGACTTGGACGGACATTCAGACACGCAGCCAATGGTCAGAACACACACATATATACACACACATCCCTGCCTCCCCCCACCATCCATTCTTTTCTGCCTCTCTGTCTCCTCTATCTCCCTTTCCCCCCTCAATGCAGCTAACCCAAGTCAAATCAATGTTTAGTATATATCCCCATGCTTTCCGTCCTCACAGCTCGGCGTCCTTCTATTTGACCCACGTATTATGTCCCATTTCTGTTCTTTTTATTATCTGCTGAGTACATATGGCTCATCTGTCTGAGAGGCAACAAACATGGTCCATATCTTATGGTCTTTGGATACTTGCACCCGACAGAATGGGGAACACACGGTAACAAGTATCTTATTTTAATGGGTTAGGTTGGACAATGCAATTATCATAGATTCGGAGCACATTCCCAAAGCTAGCAACGTTGAAATTCTCAGCGTATCTAAAATTACCTACTATGTAGGCTGCGCATGCCACGCAGAGTGAGGCAACAATCATTACCTAAGCTAGGTTTCACGAGCTGCGTTCTCATCCTGCCCCACGTCAATATTTTGTGATAAGAAAGTAAGCTGCAATTAGCTCCCCCAACACATAGATTAAACGTAGGTGAGTTTATTCGCATTCAACTTCCCCGTTCTTTAACTTTTGATCATCTACCAATTATCTGCAAGTCCTGTTACCATGGAATTTCACTTAGGATGAAATCGCATCTAATTATAAACCCCCTTTTTCAACTCGAAGATCCTTCAACTGCGAGATAGGGTTTGAATAAAGTTGATGACGCTGAAATTAATATTTCAGGAACGGTCAAATCTATTCTCTTCTGTTCAGACAACTTACATATCAACTTCCACGCGTTACACGTTTTCAGGTTTCCTACCATATATACTTGAAACAAAATGTACAATGTGTTCTGAAATTGGATCCACTCATTTTGTGACCTCCCTCTACTTAGCTCAGGCGCTCAAAGGGTCTCAAACACGAGACTATGTAGTAAATGAAAGAGTATTTGCAATGAATTTGCTCCGAATGATGGGAATACGGACGGGCCCTGTGGCCGAAATTTCTCACAAGTAGGATCGCCCGTCGAGCCGAATGACCATTGTGAATTATTACAATCTTCCACATTGTACACGATCGCGACGCGGAATGCATCTCGCATTGCAAATTCCTGATATTCTCGCTTTGATATTCGAAGAAGCCGATAAACCTTCTCTCTTTGCCGCAACGCGTTGCTGTCGCGCCTTCTCTGAAGTAGCCCTCGACAAACTATGGCGGTCGATTGATGGTCTTACTCTACTGCTCCGGATTCTTCAATTCCAGACTCACGAAAGCCCTGAGTCACATCGCGACTACCAGGTACGCGCCCACCTTCCTGAGGAAAAAAATATCGCGTGGAGTTGATATCACTGACAGATCTTGCGGGGAGTCGTATCAGATGAAAGTTGGGCTCGCTTTGAAAACTACGCCAAACGCGTACGAATACTCTGCAATGGATGTCCTTTAGAAAGTGTTGATCACATACATCCTTCTGTCTACCTCCAACTTACTCGCCGATGTCAATTCATCGTCCCTCATCTCACTCACTTCAACCTTAGCTTCGAATGTTTTGATGATTCAACTGGTATCAGTGCCCTTCTTTGTCTGCCATCATCGCTGCGCGAGCTTAGCCTCTCATGCTATTCTGCTGAACTTTTCAGTGATTCAGGCTATATTGTGGGTGCTATCTTTGACCAAATCCCCATTACTGCGCACAATATCGACCATCTCTGTGTTGATTTATACCTCCCGGATAAATATCTCGACAAAATTATTCTGATGAAAAGTCTTAGCGTTCTTGTACTTTCTGAAATGATTATCACCCCGGATTACCTATGGCTCCATCGATTACCGGATTTGACCAACCTCACCACTCTGGAGTTATCTGTTGGCAGCATCCCGGCTCCAGAAAGGTCACCTCCTCTAGACTGGAGTGGTTTAAGGAGGCTCCGGGATTTGATGATGAATGGCACTTTGGAGAACTTTGCGTATATTTTAGCTGCCCTACCACCCAACCAGCTTCACGCGCTCAAATTACGCACTCAAAGTCGACGAACTTTAGCCCAAAATAGCTGGCCCCATAAATTGTGGCAAGATTTTCATACTTGCGTCAGGTATATATCAAGACATCACACTCTCCGCGAAATTACCTTAGATCTTCAAACCTTTGACCTTCAGGATCGAGTAACCCGGGCTGAAATGGCCTTTCCCCCCTTTCTGCCCATTATACAACCACTTCTCTCACTACGTTCCCTGAGAAGTGCCATTTTTCGTGCGTTCCCCCCAGTTGATCTTTCGAGCAATGACCTTTCCATTTGTGGATCCTCTTGGCCTGACATCGAAGTCCTCCAATTTCCTTTCATTTTGTCCACCATGCTTTCACTGAACGACACGAATATACTATTGTCGATGTGTCCCAAGCTCACCTGTCTTGGAATAGCTTTGGAAAGATTAGATTCCTCCGTAGGACTGGGACAGATACCATGGTCAACAACCTTAACTGCTCTTGGAATCCATGTATCAATCCCCAGTGACCCCACCGCTGGAGCCGCACGCCTTCTCCAGCTTTTCCCCAAACTCCAGTGCCTCAGTACATTTGGGTATGATCGGGATTTGGGATGCCTGGGTATGTGCGGCCAAATGGAGATGATTATTCAGGGCCCTTGGGAGACGAGGCCAGTGCCACATTTCTTTTTTTGAGATGAAAATAGTCTGTTGCACTTTGAGAATGACAACATTATGTATTATGCACGGCCGAATTAGACCAAATATAATTGGTTATGATTCATCGCAAGGCTCCCCTCAGGCTCCCCTTAACAAATCTTATTTAAAAAGAGCCCATAGATTAGATCCTTTTACTCAAAGATTAGATTCAAATCAGCTTGATATGAACCGATATGGATTCTTGGCCCGGCAGGTAACCGGAACAACCACTTCTCTACTCTTCTATAACTGCTGAAACGATGCCAGACCCAACTACCCAGTCAAATTATCTACAAATCACCTCAGAACATGTTTCTCTAGACTGGACTCTTGATTTCGATGCTAAGTTTATTTCCGGATCCGCCGTTCACCATCTCCTCGTCAAGGAGAATGACGTGAAGGAAGTAATGTGAGTTGAAGTTGGACATACATCCCAGAGGTACTGAAAATTCTGTAGCCTTGACACCGCAGACTTGGATATTAAAAATGTTGAGATCGCTGGAAAATCAACAGGTGTGAGTCGTAGTTCATAGTGCTCATACCGGCAAGCCAACTCATCCTCGCATCGCAAGTTCAGGGTCGGAGCAAAGCATGAAGTGATGGGTTCCGCGCTCCATATTGAACTCCCCGATGGTCTGAAGTCGGGAAGCTACATTGACGTCAAGATTGTATACAAGACAACTGAGAGTTGTACAGCTCTTCAATGGCTTAGCAAAGAGTGAGCACTTCAATCTAATCAATGGCTAGATTACTGTTGATGGCAGATCAGACAAACACAGGGGAAATCATTCCCATACTTATTCAGTCAATGTCAACCAATTTACGCCCGTGCAATCGCCCCACTACAAGGTAAACTTGGGAATTACTG
Source organism: Collybia sordida (assembly GCA_037014335.1). Classification (NCBI taxonomy): domain Eukaryota; kingdom Fungi; phylum Basidiomycota; class Agaricomycetes; order Agaricales; family Clitocybaceae; genus Collybia; species Collybia sordida. The sequence continues at coordinate 1,236,895 of JAYKXK010000002.1, forward strand.
CCTCGTATGACTTGATTAACCATTCAATTAGACACACCCTCAGCAAAGATTGTGCGTAATCTATTTGTCAACTTTAATTGTCTAACGAAAATTGCTTGATGTAATTCTTGTAGAAATATTCCGCGAAGGTTACTTCCGTGTTACCCGTTTTATTATCTGCAATTCGTGTATCTCCTCCTTCTAATGGTCCCGCACACGATGGTAAAGTCATTGGAAAGGATGCTGTAACTTATTCTTATGACCAGGTGAGCACTCTGCAATGATCGGCACTTGACAGAATCAATTATGTCTTGCAGCCTGTCCCAATTCCATCGTACCTTCTGGCTATTGCGGCGGGGAACGTTCGATATCGGCCCTTCCCGCAATTTCAGGATAAGCAATGGTCAACGGGAATCTGGACCGAACCCGAAATGCTTGATCGCGCATATTGGGAATTTAGTGAGGATACTTCAAGGTCAGTGGCAAATACTTCTTCTATTATTTTGTGTTTGAATTATCGTGCATAGATTCCTTGCTGCTGAAGAGAACATTGTGACGCCCTACAAATTTGGAGTGTATGACCTGTTAGTGCTCCCACCCTCTTTTCCGTATGGAGGCATGGTACGCAGCCAAACTACCGCCAGTACTTATCATGGCTTTACGATGTTGCTCAGGAAAATGCTTGTATCTCTTTCCTTACACCAAGTAGGTTGTTCTTCGATCATATAGAACCGACAGTCGCCTAACGATTCCTCTTAGCTCTTGTGACTGGAGACCGATCGCTTGTTGATGTTGTTGTGCATGAGTTGACGCACTCCTGGTTCGGAAATGGTGTGACGTAAGTTTTCTTCAAGTGGAGAAGGGATATTATTGACTATTTATTTGACCCAGTCATGCGGAAGCTACCCATTTCTGGCTCAATGAGGGTTGGACTACATACATTGAGCGTCTTCTTCAGGAGAAGTTACATACCCCTGCTCACCGTGGATTTTCCTATGTGATTGGTTCAAAGGCACTCTATGATTCACTTGCCCAGTATAAGGATCGTTCCAAATATCAGAGATTGGTCATAGAATTCGAAGCTGGAGAAGATCCCGACGATGCATACAGCAGCATTCCGTACGAGAAGGGAGCAAACTTTATTCTCCACCTTGGTGCGTTTCATACTTCTGGTCAGTAGCTTACCTTATATCTTTGTCGTACAGAGAGAACGCTTGGAGGCCTCGACGTATTCTTACCTTATGTGAAGGATTATGTGAATACATTTATTGGTAAAAGTATTACTACCGCAGAGTGGAAAGCGCACCTTTATGGTTATTACGAGAAGCACGGAGGTGCGGAGAAAATCAAAGCGCTGGATAGTGTCGACTGGAATGTGTGTAATTTTATTCTTTCTCTTTGGACCTGACTGATAATGACATATTTAAGGCATGGTTCTACGGTGAAGGTCTCAAACTCCCAGTTGAGATGGAATACGATACGACTTTGGCCGTGCAGGCTTACGCGCTCGCAGAGAGGTGGGACGCTTCACGTTCCACTGATGATGTTTCCCGATTAGATTTCAAAGAATCTGACCTTAAAGAACTGAACTCCAACCAAATCAGTAGGAAATTCCATTATCTGGTTGTTGTATATTAATTTTGTGTTTATAGTTGTGTTCCTCGAACGGCTTCAATCCTACGACCAGCTACCTGGATCGCACGTCAGACATCTGGGTAATCTGTATGGTCTATCTACAACACCTAATGCCGAATTACGGCTCCGCTTCTACGAAGTTGCCCTCAAAGACCCATCGTCTTCCGCCGCACAAGCTTTCGCCAGTGAGGCAGTCAATTGGGTAGTCGGGAATGACGGGACGGGCATTATCAAAGGACGCATGAAGTTCTGCAGGCCCATATTCCGAGGGGTTTCCAAGGTGGATAAAGATCTTGCCGTGAATGTGTTTGGAAAGGCCAAGGATGGATTCCACCCTATCGCCAGGAAGTTGATTGAGAAGGTGATTTTTTCATTTCTTCATGTTGGTTGTCTCGGATGCTCACGCCCTCACTCTAATCAGGATCTTGGTTTGTATTAAATGAATAAAGGTTAATTGTATCCAATGAACTTAAAAGTGGACGTTGGGTGGTATGAAGACGCAGTTGTGAGAACTTCAAACGTATTGTGTATTTCTTATATTCGATTATGATTTATCAGGATGAAGAATTATCAATCCAATGATTCTTCTTTCACCTCGCTCTGGTTCTCTGGACATATGAGTTGTTCCAAATAAAAGATGTTCTCGCGAGGAAGGCCAATAATAAGGACACCAACACATTTGAGTCGGGCGGCTTCAGGTACGAATGAAGCGGATTATGCCCTCCTCAGTTTGAGTAATTCTGAAGAGGATAATCGGATCGCCAGTGCAAAGACTATCCCAAAGGCTATATCAAAAAAAAACATGGATGAAGCGGATTGTTTGAAGTTATGCATATTTTGTCGCGGGTCGGGAGCTTACGACGCGTGGGACGTGAGGGAAGTAGTTCATGAGCCCAGGAACCAGTCAAACAGTGACCTACGTTGACGATACCTTCGGATAGAACGATGAGAGTCAAGGTTTATGATCAAACGCAGAAGTCACACAATGGAGCTAAACTCATCTTCGTATGCACTCGTCCGATGAAATGGAGTTTGAGAGTTGATGAGATATTATAATATTACGAATTCTCAAATGCACAAGATGGCAAGACCTGAACGCTCTCCCTTACTTGAATCCTCCCCAAATATCTCCAAAAGCATCATCTTTCTTCTGATTGGTAGTAGTTGAAAATGGCGTGTTAAACAAATCTTGAGTTGGTGCGGCTGTTGACCCGACAGACCCCCACACGTCATTTGTATTGAATATATTTGCCTGAGGTTGTTGGAATCCTGGCCCAGAACTGGTAGTGTTACCCCATAGATTGTTCTGAACGGGTGGCATGGCGGCAGGAGTTCCGGTCCACCCTGAGCTGGCACCCCACGCACCAGCTCCGCTATTCCCGATCATGCTTGTAGGTTGTTGCATTTGCCCGAGTTGTTGCTGTTGCTGCTGGGCGGCCCACGGTGAGGCCTGCACAGCTCCTCCAAACTGTCCGAAAGCCGGGGCCGCGGCTGCGGGTGGTGAAGAGAAAAGAGAGAGAATATCCTGTTTCACATCTTTTTTAGGTTGTGTGGTAGAATCGGTCGTCGATGAAGCAACTGGGGGTGCGTTGAAGTCGAGGGAAAATATGTCGTTTTGGGGAGCTGGTGGTTGGGCAGGGGGAGGGGTAGGAGCCTGCGCAACAGGAGCTGCGGGTGCTCCTCGGACAGTTGAATTAGATTGACGTTGAGCGTTGGTATAGTTTGAAGAGAGAAGTTGATGCGCTTGTGGTTGACGTGTGACGGGGGATCGGGTGGAGATACTGCTACTGGATGCATGTGATGGCCTTGATGCATTGGGTGCTTGAGGTGCCGGTTGCTCTGCCGGTTGGGTTGGGGCGACCGAGCCTCTGTCCAAGATAGATGGATCTGCTGGTGGTGATCCATCGAGGGCCCACCGCCGGGATTCATACTTTGAGCGCACAAAGGATTCCATTTTACTGGAGTGAGTATAAGAAATTCCAACATGAATGCAATATTCTGTGCCACGTACTGTTCTGGAGGGATATGGCCTGGCTTGAGGTGAGCCTCCCAGTATAAGTTTGCGAGATGGTTCCCCCATTTCTGGATCGACTATGGAGAGAATGAGTACAGCCACTTTCAAAACCATGGAGGACTGACCTCCATCTGCTCGGGGGTCCAAACGTCGAGATCGACGGATTTCACTTTACTGATGTGTGTTCCCATTCCCCGATGAATTCCTGAACAGCGGATGCAAAGAAATACGCCACTGAGAAGCGTGTCAAAAGGGCGGAATATAAGAAAAGTATGGCCCATACATATTCCATGACGCCCACCGTGGATCTACGAGAGTAGCGAGTTTGTGAATTGGACTGCAGAGGAACGAGAGACACTCTTACCATTACGTTTGCAATCTGCACAGACCTTATTTTCCGGTCTTTTGACAAGCTCGCGTAGGGTCCGAGTAAATCTCTCAGTTGTAGCCTTGTCTTGTCGTGACATTGTTGGTGGGCGAAAGAAAGTTGTCTATTGGTGTATTCTATACGAGTGACGACCACATTTTGATATTTATTTCAACTCCGGATCCGTAACACGTTGCAGCTGCGTTTTACATATGTGCTTCACACCTTTCTATTTGATACATAATCCATAAGATTTACCATTTTTCTATAATCTTTACAGGCATGAGGAAAATTTCAGACTATTATGTCCATGGTTGATTTCGAACTACGGTGGATACATTACATATGTAACATTAGTGACTTTTGTCTATATCTGGAGGTTGAGTCAATTAACCATATTTTATTGATTACAAACATAAACTACCCCCAATTCAATACAACTGAATAATGATAATGAGAAATGCTCACAAACTATAAAATCTGACACCACAGGAGCCAAGGTTTCAGGCCGTGATTATGAAACTACCCTGTGGGACCACCCCCCCGTAGCTTGCTCATTTGATTCTATGGCACCCGTAAGCAGGGTGGTTGTGCTGGGAAAAGACGGGGACCCATACGTGGTGGAAGAGCGCATCGAAAACATTCATGCTCCCGCCACCCTGATTCCATCGAGGGTTATCACGCCTCACTTTGCTTTGAAACATATCCGGAAGAGGGAAAAGGACCTGAATCGTGTGCTCACCAAAGCAGGGTGCCAAGGAACGTGTGTTGTTGAGGCTGGTTATGACCTCGAGGTGTTAAAGCAAAGCGGGGGGATGCTACAGGAAATCATCATATCTATCCCGAACATATCGGTTCCACGGTCACTCATCTTGGATTTGGCGGATGTATTCTTTCCATTTCCAGGCTCTCTTCGCACAGCAGGAAGCTCTGGGATGACTCACACCGTTCCTATTGTGCCACCGCAAGGTAGCTTGATGGGAGAAGCCGAGTACTGGAGAGCGGTCACGAGTTTTGGCCTGTGTACGGGGTATGACGGATGTGCTGGTCCACCGAATGGTCGTCCAGCGTTCATCAAGCGTAACGAATTGGGTACGTGCAAAGAACGCGGTCACAGAAGGGAAAGAATTTGGTGGAGGCTTTGGAAAGGTTTTTTGATAGTAATTTGTTGTCGATACTTACAATGAATTTTATGTTCCTTATAATTCTTTTGTAAATATAGCACCAGGTAGCGCGTTATAATGATTCGTATTGTGGTTCGTTACAAGTCTGACCGACCATGATCATAAGGTATGAGAAACGGCACTGACAGGCCATCACAGGAACCGTATCCCTGAAATTAAATGGTAGGTGTGTTCAGTTCTTCTCCTCGGTGGGCACAGCTTTGCCAGTTTCATCTACGATCTCTGTATGATCCTTGACACGGAGATGAATCATAGGGAGGGCGAAAATGAGACCGCCAACAAGGAGAACCCAAGTCGAGATAAAGATATTCATGAATCTGGTGAGGTATTAGCTATATATGATTGACCACAGTAGTCAAAAACTTACGGAATTTTGACTGCATCTGCACGCCAAACACCTGCAGCACCAGCAGATTGGATTGACTTGTCTAATCCAAGAAGTTGTGGATTAGCCCACGCTGAGGGGTAGTAAAAATAAAGACGCACAGAATCCTGCGAAATAGGCAAGCTTGGCGGGGTCGTTGGACATGGCACCCATGATCCAGTATGCTGTAGTTTGCCACATAGCATCAAGGATACCACAGAATATGTAGAGGAAGATCTTCCCGGTATATCCGGAATCAAAAATGTCCATCCGTTCCGCTTCAATGGGAGCGGAATCTCGAGTATACTCCCTAGAAAAGTAGAAGAAGGTTAGATGATTGAGGATTTCTCAAGACCGTAAATGTACATACTTTTGGTAGAAATAGGCCCAAATATGGATGAAGAACACAAAGGTGAAGAGGATAGCCCATCCCGAGAATGCGCGGACACGGCGAGTGAGTCTCTTCTGATCGAGGATTAGACCAATCGCGAGTGAACCGAAGATCTGGGCGATCCAATAAACGAGATTGTTCAGGGAACGAGCACGAATATTGAATAGAGTTCCATTGTAATCATTGAATTCTATTGCGGATCATGTCAAAGGGGGAGGAGAGGGAATAGTGGGACGGCGGATACTCACGCCATGTGTAGAACCAATTGGAAGCGAAAAACATAGGGAACAACAACATGATCATAGGGTCGGTTCTGAGGGTAGTCCAGAGACCAACGATTTCGTTCTTCCAAGATGGATGGCGAGGAGGTGCAACTTTCGTCCCGTCAGTACGAATCATCTTGTTCGGATCGGCCATGATGAGCGGGATTGTTACACCGATGATAGTGAGCACAAGGAAGCCAATCTAGGGAAAACTGAGTCTAAATGTTCCTGGGATTTAGCTTTTGCAAACATACGTAAGTGCCGTTGCCAACTGGTAGTCGTCAAAGACTAAATGTCAGTGCCAGTTAGAGTATTTATTCTTCCGCGGCTTACCGGAATTAGCCTAGAGAACGACGAGTTAACCTGTGTTGGGATAACAAAAAGAGGATACTTACTGTCGATTGGAAATTCTGCCCGAGCGCAACTGAAGCACCGACAACCCCTCCCAAATTAAAGATTGACCAGAAAATACCGATGAATGTTCCTTTCTGATCTTCGGTGGGGTACGCCATCATGAGGGATCCCTGCGCGGTCCAAAGGAGACCCGCACAGATACCAAGAATAGCACCTGCGGCAATAACGAATCCTGTTGCATTGGGATGGATGTTTATGGCACTGCGGAGATTAGGTTGAATACCGCGGAGTGGAGAGCTGAAACTGAAAGTGGGCTCACAGATACGAGCCAATATACAAAGCGTATCCCGTAGTTCCCAACAGAAGCGTCAAACGAGCACCTAGTTTGTTGTTTATTGAACTGTAGAAAATGAGCAAAAATATAATGAAACGCAAGAACAGACTTACCCTGCGAAAAACGCAGAAACAGCAAACGTTGAATAGAGGGCTGCGTTGGCGTTTGAACCAGTGGTATTATCGACTTGTCCTCCACCACCCAAACCGTTCAAGGCATTGAAAAGACCTAGAGTGGGGAACGCATTAAAACACAAAACCTTCCAATCTAATACGAATTGAAACCCGAACCTGGACACATGAAACACACAAAACCGAGGAGGCATACCTGGGTAATAGGGTGATAGTAAAAACCCTTAATACCGGTCGGCCGCTCGAAGATATGTTGGGACTCAGAGTCACTGCTTCCGCTGTTATAGCCTTTCTCTTTCTCAGTAACGTCAGTCATTGTGGACAGCGTTGAGATGTGAGGACCTGGAGATCAAGCAGCAAGTGGGCGTGGATAGAACCATATTCACGCGGACTGATTTAAGTAGCAAAAATCGAAGACGAATGCTATCAAAGTCCCACGGAAGACCATCTGACGGCACACGAGTCTGTTACTACCCATAAGGCCTCATAAGGCCCAAGGATGGAGATATCAAATCGAGGTGTTCAGTATATGGGCTCTCCGTGAATCAACACATGAATCTAGCGGCGGTAAGACGAGAAAAAGGCCTCATTGTTGCATGGTATATTCGGATAAGTTTGGAACGGTCAGGCGGGGACTGCCCAGGGTGAACGCAAAAGTGGTAATGAACTTGAACAAGTGATCGAGGTTAACAAAATTTCCACATGCTCCATTCTTCGCGGAGTTGAAAAAAAGAGATGATTCATGTCCCCCCACACGGCTCTCTCCAGCCCTGTTTTTCGGCTTCCTCTACCGACATCGTCTCCTGGTTCCTGACACAACGGACACGACTGTGATATGTATCCACTTTAACTTAACCTTGCTTCACAATGTGCTCGACAAAATTAGTATTAGGAAAGGATTACTTACTTAAAATTCGTTATTCGTTATCATCATCATCCAAGTTCTTCTCCATCCATCCATTCACAAGCTAAGCTTCCATACATATGCTAATTTGCCCACATTTCTTTTCTTCCAGGACACACGAGGGGAAAGTATCCTTCGAGATGGATACACATGCCCATCACTGGAGTAATTCGGACCACTCTGCCTACCCCACCTTGAATAAACAGCTCTCACGAATTTTAGACTTGCACAGTTGCATCACACGAAGGCTCCTTGCTTCCGCTTTGATTCCCCCATCTGAAATCTCCTTGCAAATGGAACCACCGAGTCGATGGCTCCTTACTTTGATCTATTTTCGACTAATATTGTGATCCTTCCATGTGCTTCCCCCTCATATGACCAGGCACAGCGCGCCTTGTCGACTGCCCGCCCATTCTCTTCACATCTAGTCACGACGTCCTCGTGGTTAACCATGCTGTCCTTCACCTGTTGGACCTGGTCAGCCTCACATCCAAAGCGGTCATCACAGGCCCTTGCGGTAGATAGCCATGGGTGTATCCGGGATGAATGCCTAGTGTCTGTTGTGGCTTGAAGATGCGCCACCGAAACACCCGAAAGTTGTGGGATCGGTATCCTATAAATATCCCCACCATCTTCCTCATGCTGAATATCTTCAATCTTCCCTTTATCACCCAAACCTCAACCGGGAAGTTGTCTGATTTTCTCATCAAGTAAACCCTGCTTGTGGAATCAAATCAAGGCTTGCAATATAAATATATCCATAGATAAATAAAAATACAGGCATTATAGACATGTCAGTCAAGGATCAGAGGGTTGAGCGTCGTCGCTGCCTCTCTCGTTTTTCGGTGTCGTCTGGACCATGAACGCGACCCCAATCGTCCGTTCTCGTTCTGAGAAGTTAAAGATATATCGGTCTCTTTTTGGATATGGTAGATGATACGTACATCGAATCATCCAGGTAGTCCGTATGATTTGTTACACGCATATATATCATTGGCAGTGCGAATACAAGACCCGCAACTAGTAAGGTCCACGTAGATAAGAAGATGTTCATAAAGCTGGATAACAATCAGTACTGTCCGAAAACATAAACAAGCGGTACAAACGGGAGTTTCACAGCATCTGCGCGCCAAACACCCGCAGCAGCGGCAGACTGTAACGATTTATCTACAGCCTCTTTAGCCATGGTAGTAAACATAAAAAGGAGAGTTTTATACAGAATCCCGAAAAGTAGGCCAATTTTGCTGGGTCATTAGACATGGCACCCATGAGCCAGTACGCTGTTGTTTGCCACATCGCATCAAGGAGGCCACAGAAGATGTAAAACCAAAGTTTGGCGGCATAACCATGATCAGAGATGTCCATCTTTTCCGAATCAGGCGGAATTGACTGTCTCGTATATTCCCTAAATTGCGCATTAGCACCATGACTGTATTTTCTAAAGCATGGTGACAAACCTTTGATAAAAGTATCCCCAGACGTGGACAACAAAGACCATCCCAAACAGGATGGTCCAGCCCGCAAACGCGCGCTTCCGGCGCGTAATGCTATGTTGGTCCAGTAAAAATCCTATCGAGACAGAGCCCAATATTTGAGCCATCCAATAAATAAGATTATTTAAAGATCGCGCTCGAATATTGAACAACGCAGTATTATATTCGTTGAATTCTGGAAGAAAAGTGGGTTAGTAGGGTAAATATAGGGTTCGGTGGGTTACCAACGCCATGCATAAAACCAGTTCGAAGCAAAGAACATAGGAAAAAGTAGCAAGATCAAAGGGTCCGTTTTGAGTGTAACCCAAAGTCCCCAAAATTCGACCTTCCAAGACGGATGTCGTGGAGCCGTGACTTTGGTTCCGTCGGTGCGAATCATTTTGTCAGGGTTTACCATTAGTAATGGGATCGTGACACCAATGAGGGTCAAAACCAGGAATCCAATCTAAGTTACATGTCTGTTGAACGAACTTGTTCGGGTCAAGTTAGAGAAAAAAATATACATATGTGCCATTTCCCACTGTAAAAAAGACGGGAATTTGGTTTTGTACTTTGAGTCGAGTTTTCCTAGCTTACCGGAATTAGCCTAGGGGGGAAAAAGTTAGCGGCCAGATTTTTGAAATTTCATCATGAAAGGCACACCTTGGAATGAAAATTTTGCCCGAGTGACACCGATGCGCCCACGACCGCCCCCAAATTGAAAATAGCCCAGAATATACCAATGAATTTTCCTTTTTGGTCTTCAGTGGGATACGCGAGCATAAGTGACCCCTGCGCTGTCCACAGGAGACCAGCACAAATTCCGAGGACTGCCCCGGCAGTAATAACAAAGGCACCGGCCCTGGGATGGATGTTCATCGCTCTGTCATCGGACACATAAAAAACCACAATGAGGTTAATCAGAGTTTGGAGAGCCTACAAGAACGATCCAATGTAGAGAGCATAGCCGGTGCTTCCGAGGAGAAGCGTGAGCCGAGCCCCAATTTTGTTGGTGATTGACCTGTGTAACAGGGCGGTTAAGTATTAACACCGGGTATTGGGTAACGATCGTCTGTTTCATTTACCCCGAGAAGAAGGCGGCAACTGCAAACGTAGCATACAGGGCTGAATTTGCGTTTGCGCTCGTCGTCGAGTCCACTTGTCCCCCTGCCCCCAGACCGTTCAATGCGTTAAAGAGACCTGGGGATCCATCAGCTCGTGATATATGACTCGTGAGAGAACTCATTGCCTGGGCACATAAAACAAACAAAGCCGAGCATGGTGACCTGGGAGTGGTGACAACAAAAATGAGGATGGGGGGTAATTTTTTGAATAATGAACCAACCTGCGTGTATGGATGACTATAGGCTCCTCTGAACCCTGTTGGTCGCTCGAATATACCCTCATTGACTCCGTCTTCGCTGGTCGAGCTCCCATTATCGCGGTAGACCTTCTCAGCGGTCCCCTCCATGTGCAACACTCAATATTATAACAAGCCGTATGGTCAGAAGGAAGAGATGAACGATGGTAACCTGGGGCATCACCCTAGATAAAGTATCACCAGGCCACCTGATCCCAAACAAGCTTAGAGTTAAATCTTAGAGTACGGCATTTGCGGAAGAATCGGACTTCAGATAAATTGGAGTTGTGAGCCAAAATTAACGAACATGGTCCCGAGAAGGCTTGGAAACTTGTGAATGACCCAATTTTGTTGAAATACAAGCCGGACATCTGACTCGAAGAGCATGGTGTTGCCGACGAACCCTGAGCGTGAGCATCATTCCCACTTCTATGAAAAGGAATCAGGGCCTTTTTTTGGGTCATGAGTGTAATTTGCAAGCAATTTAATCAAAGGTCTCCCTAGACCCTTGGGAGCCTTGAGGCTTTTGTAGAATTTTTGTCTTATGGACGTTCGACGAAGAAATCAGAGATAATTTCCCGGGCTAGACAAGCTGTGGGACGCGATGCTCAAGGACAGAAAACTGCAAGAGCCCAGTAAAACGGTGAGGGCAAGGTGCCTTGGCCAAACGAACCAGTCCAAACTAGTATTATGTAATCCCGGCGGTTTCCATATTCCCCGACAGGTCCGATTTTTTTTTTTCAGTCTCAATCACATTGTTGTCTTGTCGAGTGTTGGTTCCAGCCATCGACCATCATTTTTCTTTACCACCGTGTCCTCGGAATGCTTCAGAAACACCTTTTTTGTGTTTGATGATATACGTAATGGCCCCGACCCACACAAGGAATGCTGAAAGAAAGATTTGAGGGTTTATGCCATGGATATCTCGGATCAAAGACCTGATTTCCGATTGACCCATCGCGGTCTCATCAGCGTATAATTAGGGTCTTGCTTAGGGCATCTTTCCCTATCTTTCTTTGGAAATGATCAGGGATATCCCTCCCTTCCAGCCTCTTTCAGCTCAGGATGGCTCAAGACCTCAAACCCCATTGATCAGAATTTCGCCTGATGGAACCCGACAGTGGAAGACGTTTATTAAAGATCTAAAAAGGCTCGGCGAAATGGATGATGCATTAACCTTCTCGGTGGTAGATAATACAATAACAACGGACTACACATCAGTGTCTATCATCATCATCACGTATATGATATAGTTTTAACCAGGGCGTTATTCGCCTCATTCTTGGCCGCCCAGTGACTTCTAACTGATCCCATTCGTCCAGATAGGGAAAAGCTGAACCGTATTTTTTTATAGACGTTCATTGCTGTTGAAATGAGTTTGGTGTTTCAACTGTCTCCGAGTCAGGATTATCCTAGTCCCGGTAAATTTACACCTCGTAATGATTTGTGTGATGGAATTCCCTGGGCATATACAATACCCATCCATGTGAATGACACTAATACATACTTCGTGATGTGAAAATGTATAACCTACGATATATGAATATACCTACAATATATATTTGCCTTCACAGTAATTATATGACTGGTCTTGAGCGATCCCGTATTCGCGTGAATAGACGATTTTTTGCCGTTATCTAGGCGATCTCATTGGATGATGAATGCACGTGAGCTTTGATCAGTTCATCTGACTCGAATTACAACCTAAAAAAGTTGAATGCAGAGGTTTATTCGACCTTTCCTCACCCGCCCTCCGCGTTTGGTATATTCAACACCTCCATATCGTTCCCGTGTAAATCATCGAACGATGTCTTCCGAGCCCGCAGGCACCCATAAGGATCCCGTCACCGGGGAGATGATCTCCAAGCAGTAAGTGTTCCGTTTTTTTGCTATATAGATTATATCTAAATCGATCATCGATATCATTTTCTAGGGAACTCAAGCGTAGAGAAAAACATAGAGCTAAAGAAGCTAGCAAGGCATCCAAGGCCCCCGCTGTCACTTCAACGGCCGAAACGAAAGCTTCAACCTCGGCCCCCAACGAAGATGATCTCAACCCGAATGTAAGAGTTTGATACTGCCAATTTTTTTTCAATGTTAATATTCCTCTTTAGCAATATTACGAATTGAGATCCCGGCAAATCCTTAACTTGAAAACAACACAGTCGCCCAACCCGTACCCTCACAAGTTCCATGTCACCAGGTCACTCACTTCCTATATTGAAACGTACGGCGCGGAGGGGAAGATTCCTGCTGGGACCAAGTTGGACAATACTGAAGAGAGTCTGGCTGGAAGGATTCACAATATACGCGCGAGTGGAAACAAGTTGAAGTTTTATGACTTGCACGGTGAAGGCAAGAAGGTCCAAATTATGGCTACCCAGCAGTACGTGTTTATACTCTTACTTCCTGATAATTGTTTTTTGACTTGGACCGCTAGAGATTCTGCCGATCCGGAGTCATTTATTGCTACACATGACACGTTCCGTCGGGGAGATATTGTCGGCGTAACTGGCAAGCCTTCACGCACCAAGAAGGGAGAACTTAGTATCACGCCCTCATCTATCGCTCTCCTCTCACCCAACCTTCACCAACTCCCTTCATCTCATTTCGGCCTCAAGGACCAGGAAACGCGATACCGCAAGCGCTACCTCGACCTTATTCTCAACGAAGGCACCCGTAAGCTTTTCGTCACTCGCAGCAAGATCCTCAATTATATTCGCCGTTACCTCGATGACCTTGGATTCATGGAGGTCGAGACTCCAATGACATCCCTGCTGGCAGGTGGTGCCACGGCCAAACCCTTTATTACCCATCACAACGACCTCAATCTTGACCTTTACCTTCGTATCGCGCCCGAGCTTTACCTGAAGCAACTTGTTGTTGGAGGTCTTGACCGTGTGTATGAAATTGGACGCGTATTCAGAAATGAGGGGATTGACCTTACCCATAATCCCGAATTTACTATCTGCGAGTTTTATATGGCATACGCGGACATGGAAGACTTGATGGATATTACAGAATCAATGCTGGAGGGCTTAGTCAAGTACTTGACTGGTGGTTCGACCAAAATCATCTATCACCCTGATGGTAACAAAGGCCAGGAGGGCGCAAGGCAGTTGGAGCTTGATTTCAAGAGACCTTGGAAGAGATATGACATGATTGGAACCCTCGAAGAAAAATTGGGCGTCAAGTTCCCACCGGGCGAGACACTTCATACTGATGAAACGAACGTCTTCTTGAGAGAACTTTGTGTCAAGGTGGGTCTACAAACATAGATCTGTATTACCATTAAAACTAACGGTATTATCAGCACAATGTTGATTGCAGTGAGCCACGAACTAATGCTCGTTTGCTTGACAAGGTTGGTAAAATGACCAACAATCAGTTGGTGACGAACTCACGCATCAACGTCATTTAGCTTGTCGGCGAATTCATTGAACCTCTTTGCATTTCTCCTGCTTTCATTGGTAAGTAGGAAAGTAGTTTCTATCCTCCAGATTGCTAACAAATTTGTTTAGTTGGTCACCCCCAGGTGATGTCGCCTCTCGCCAAGTGGCATAGGTCACGGCCCGGTCTCTGTGAACGGTTCGAGGGCTTCATGTGTGGAAAAGAGTTTGCAAATGCATATACGGAATTGAATGATCCGTTTGAGCAACGATTGCGCTTCGAGGAACAGGTACGATTGTTATCATGGGCGCGAATTCCGTAACGCCTTTGACCACCATTTATACAGGTCAGACAGAAGGAACAGGGCGACGAAGAAGCACAAGGGATAGATGAGACATTTATTGACGCGTACGTACCACTTCCAAGCCCTGTTATCTGCTCTTATCTTTATTGTTTCACATGTAGTCTTGAACACGGCCTTCCTCCTACGGGAGGCTGGGGACTTGGTATTGATCGATTGGTCATGTTTTTGACAGATTCGACAAGTAAGTCCGCTGTGTTTCCGTGTTCTTATCTGACTTGCATTCTGCGGCGTAGATATCAAAGAAGTATTGCTCTTCCCTGCGATGAAGCCTCTTGAGGCGGCTCCTGTGCTATTATCAGGACAGCCTGCACCAGTACCAGCACCATCAGGGCAAGTATAGAAATAGAAGTTTAATAAAAGAAGTCAAAGACTTTATTTTCGATTGAATTATTCGAGTTTATCACCTTGTAAGAATGGTCCGTTTACTCGCCATCCCATCGGATGTTCTCGGAGTCGGTCAAGGAGTATATTTATTGCTTCTCGGAAAGGTTGATGAGAGCTTTACAAGTTAAGTTTAGAATGGCATGAGTGACGTCATCCGGTGGTTGGTAAAGAACCGTAAAACTTACTTACCTTACAGTGTCCTTTCCTTTTTGATAACAACTTACCTAACCACTTCTTACCTTGCTTTGGGAACGTTACGCTACAAATATTCTTCTAGAGCCCTTGAACTCCACCACCATCACTATTTTTATTCATCCACGCTCACTTTAGGCCGTCTTACCGGCCTTTATCATGACGGGGTCTAGATCGTCATCTTCCTCGTCCATATGCCTTGGCTCACGGGTGTCAACGGGACGCTATTTTTCCTCGAATTTCTATCTCTTTTCCGGTTCGGCGAGTTCTATCGAGGTTCCAGCGTCGACCTCTCTTCTGGTCTTCGTCCAGATCCTGGGATTTGGCGACAGGTACAGCGAAACATTCCTATCTTATCAATACCTACAACTGGTCTCACGTCAGTCAGTTCCTACAACTAGGGGTGTCAAAACTCTCAAGGGACAAATATATCTTGTGTTCCTATGAATTTGTCGAGATCTGTATTGTTTGGACCGTTGAGAGTGTGTCGTACCAATTAACGTATAAGGGGATCGCGACCATTCCCAGACCTCACCTGGTCTGCTTTTGTGGCTGTACCCATAGGGCCTTCTCCTTCGGCACCAGATCGGAAGATCGGAGGACCTCGGGACTCGATAAATACTGCAAGTATTAAACCCAATGAATATTCTGCAAACAGATGCCGTATATCTCAGGATACCTTGAGAACGTGAGTGTTAGTTTCAAACTCTGAATCCCTTTATTTGACCGAGCACTACCATCAGGTCTCCTAGTCTCCAACCTATCTACAGGCTGTCTCAGGCAGGCGACACTAGTTTGTGTAGTGCGTTCTAGATTTACATCACAAGTGCACCTTGGAACTGAAATCAAGTCTCGTTAGGCGAATTTAAAACCTACTTTCCTGACATGAACGTACCTGATAATCATATTCAGTTGGAGAACCAAACTGGAGATGTCGATGTTCAACAACTTCTCACTTCACCTAAACCCGAGAGATCGGGCGAGACAGGCCTCGAACCTCTTATTCCACCCGCCCTTCGTCTACCTCCTGATATCATAGAGGGTATATTCCTCTATTGCTTTAGGAATGGCATGATCTCGACAAGTTTTCCCCCAAAGGCGATAACTACCACGTCACTGCATTTCGGACATATATGCAAATCCTGGAGAACCGTTGCACTGAGTATTCCCCACATCTGGGCATCTCTGACTATCAATCTGGATCTAATGCCAAATCATGACGTTTGCGATCTCGTCGAGACCTGGTTCTCGAGATCTGGTGAAAGGATTCCATTGTCGATAACATGTTCTTCTACATCCGACTATCCGGATTTAATGATGACTATTCTCAAATACGCTCACCGTTGGAAACACATCGACCTCGTTATCCCACTCTCCTCTCTCAGAAATTTCAAGAGGCGAACGTCTGATCACCTCTTTGAGACATTGGAGACACTCGTTCTCCGCTGCGCGTCCTGCATACCTGTGGGCTACATTCCATTTTTCACAGGGGCTCCTCGTCTTCGGACACTCTTGTTTCCTATTGAAGCTCCTTTCGATGAAACTCGTATTCCCCCCCATATTTTGTGTCGAGGCGTACCACGGGGCATACCGGATTTTCAATGGCACCAAATAACACGATTTGTGTCCGCTCATAGCTTCACGCCAAAAGAAACCCTTGATTTCTTCTCGAGGTGCCACAATCTGGTCGATTGTAGCATTATGATCGATCACGAGAACGGTTATTATAATCCGCAATCATTCGGCCTTCCTCCCTCGAAGAGGATAGAATTAAGGTCACTTCGTAAACTTCAAATCAGGACTTGGGTTGAGCCTGGTTGTCTATTTTCGAATCTGGAACTTCGGGCGCTGAACGATTTCGAGTTGTCGGGCCCAACCATGTTCTTTGCGGAATTGCTTGTTAGGATGATCAAAGTGTCACGATGCAGTTTGAAACGGTTTTGTATAAGCGACCTGATAACATGGCCTGATGAAATTGTGCAAGTCTTACGGGAGATGCCTGACCTTCTGGAGCTGGAACTGTCCTCGCCGAACGAGAAGACGTTCAAGGAATATTTGGATAGGGATGCGTTGCTCCAGCTCACTGATAACGGATTGTCGCCGGAAGGACTACTGCTACCGCAGTTGGAGGTGCTGAAGCTGGGTGATCTGTGGAATTCATCGTCGACGCCGTTAGTGGACATGTTCCATTCAAGGTGGGAATTGGACCGAGAAGGAGGGGGTGTTAAGCAGTCGGCGAGGCTTCGGCGCGTGGAACTCGAGTTAATCGATCAGGTTAATCCTGTCAGGAAGAAGGTGATGGAGAGACTTGCGCATATGGAGGCACAGGGATTGGAAGTTAGCAGGGTTATCTCTAGGAAATCGCCGTTTGATGACTGATTGTGTTTTTTTGGTTATGACGGAGATGACGTTGCGATATACCAGGATATACCCTTGAGTGTGGATATCATGACGCACTGCTTCTCATTTTACTCATCATTGTATCATATCATTAACCATAAATTAAGTTACCTGTAAAATAAATAAATATATACCTCATTGTGAAATTAATTTCGTCATTTAATGATCATGGAGTAACGACCTTTTGTGCCTTTATGAAAGTCAACTGGGGTCGAGGTGTGGGGAAAAAATATAGTATTCGATTGGTTTCTAGTTTGCTCACCTACGAGTCGAGTATCGATGTTCCTGAGTAAAACAACAGCTTGGCGCTTATTCAGGCGCTTTGTTTCGTAAAAGTGTACTCGAGGTCATTGCACGCGTCGGATCGAGACGTATTGCTTCCGTCAGCTGAACCACACGTCCGATGTGATTTTTTCATCTGTGGACGTATCGGAATGTGGCGAGGTGAGATGAGACGTTGAAAAAGGCGATTCAATTTGACTGCAAGGCGCTTGATGGTCTGGATCTTGTGTAAAGGTTGATCGAGAAGCAGGAGAGCACGCGGTGAAGGTGCATGAAACAACGGAGTCTATTTTGTTTCTGTGCACCAGTAAGCATACAGAATAAGAAAGGAAAAACGAAATTCTAAGAGCATGCGCTCGGGAAAAAGGAAGCAAGAGAAAGTGTTCTATCATTGACCGGATGGTAAACCAATACCGATACACACGAGAGGTAGAGTAGATGGAATTGGGAGGGTAAGGATAGGAATAGGGTACAGAGACAGGCAGCGAGTAGGAGCACATAAGTAGTAAAATGAGGAGACTATGAACAGGCTACATCAGAGAACCTTGAGTGAACCCGGACCGGCACGGCATTTACTCGGTGTGTGCCGAGCCCTCCGCAGTAGTTGTGGTGGGTGCGACAGCGCGAGACTGCGAGGAAATGTTGTTAAGGAGGGGCTTGAGGACGTTTAGGTAAGTAGTTTGGGCGCCCTGGGAAAGAGAGGGGTAAGCAGGGTTAGGAAAGAGGCGTTGATGGAGATAGGCGAGCGGATAAATGGTACAAGGCCAAAAAAGGAAGTGATAGGCGAGGAAAAAAGGGCAGCATGGAAACGCGCTGCTGAGGGCAAGGAGGGGAGAAAAATATGAAAGGTGGACTTACGCGGAAGACAGGGAGCTGGAGCCAGATAATGAAGATAGTCTTGAAGGCAAAGTACCAGGGAAGATAGTAGAGGACTAGGCGGAGAGCGAAGGATTCGAGGAAGTTGAAGAAACCGAATACGACCCAGTATGTGAGCCACTGGACATCATCATGGGGAGAAGGCGACTCGATCGCCTTGAAGGAGAGGTACGCGGGGAGAGCCCATCCAACGAGGTTGGAGATGGGAGCGGCGAGGGGGTTGATGGTGTGGAGAATAGCTAGGAGCAAGAGGCCGCCAAGAACAGCGTATGTCTTGGGCACCTGAGTGCGTTGCTCAAGATTGTTGAGGACAGGGTACTTGGTGAGCTAGAGTGGAGTTAATGAAATTTAGTGAATTTTTCTAGTGAGGGTGTGTGGAAACATGCCTCTTTGTCGAGCTGGTCGACGTAGTACTTGGCCTTGGTCTGAGCCTGGACGACGAGAGGGTGTTGCTGGACCTTTTGTGCGGCGGACATGATTTGTAGAATAAGATACGTGAAAAAGCGTTAAAATTTGAGGAGAGTGAAGTAAAGCTGCGAAAAAGTTATGAGAGAGAGGGTGAAGTTGGGAACCGAATCGCGCCTTTTTGGTTGTCAGTCAAAGTGATGACATGTGTTTGTGTCTCATCAACAACAATACGTCAGCAATTTCAATTTCCAATCAATTCCCTCATTTCTCTCCACTTTAACCATGGACTACCACACAGCAAAGGTAATTTTCTTCTTCCTTTTATCAATAAAAAACTAATACTCTAAATAGGAACTCCACGCGTCCCTTCCTCCATTTTCACCCATCGTCCCTGTCGCACTCCTTCCCTACCTCGCATTCGTCCTTCTTTCGGCCACCTTCGTTCTGGCATTCTACTTTTCCACGTCAGTCCTCCATCTTCATCTATTCATCCTAATCTAACACCCAATAGCCTCCCAAAAGATACCATCCCTCTCCGCGAAACAGCCGTCGCTGCCACCGCAAGTATCCTTGCCGGTTTCGGTGTCGTGGCGATGTTCTGTACAGCTGGCGTCTATGTCTAGCACACCTCTATCTAATTGTTGATCCTCCATCCGTGCTTACATGCCGTGCACTGCAGGACTGTTTCAGATATGACACTAAAATACAGGAAGGGCGCTTACAGAGTAGAACACAGTTGACCCTTCATCCGCGCTTCGCAGCTGTAACACACAAAATTTCATACCCGCTTGTAATACCAATCAAGTGTAGACCAACCTGCATTTCCTTCGAGTACGCTTGCAAGTTCCCGCACGCCGGACATTTTTCGGAAACCTGTGAGAAGTGGTGTCGTGTCAGTAAATTCTGCGTGGGAGACGTCGTCCCTCCCCCGTCATAAGCACGTACCAGTGTTCCCTGGTCACCTTGCGCATGATGTTTCGTTTGGGTCTTACGTTTCTGGCGTAGTGCACTTGGGAACGCGTCTGCGTGTGATCGTGTTGTAATCTCGATATTTTCATAGGCTATGTACGTTCAGCGTAATAATGAGATGAGATGTATCAAATGGACAGACATTAACGTACAACTCGCCGGTTCCTCATGCCCGCACTGCTCGCAGGTTACGATCGTTTCTCCATCTTGTGGTAGCGAAAGGAGCGTCCCGCAAGTAGGGCAGAAAAGCAAAGAACCTGACGGGGCATTAGTTGGTTTATTACCGGTGATTTAGTTGAACAGTACCGATTTTGTGTGCTTTGGGAGGATCGACGTCCATAGATTACTCCTCGAGTCAGCTCAAGCCTCAGATGAGCTCGGCGTCAAACTCTCTCTGAATCTGTAGAAAGAAAGATTTTTCAGAGTCACGTGGGGTTGACGCGTGATCCACGTGGCCGCAAAATCATGTCCCTGGAGATGAGGTGCTTATATACATATAAGTACTTAACTAAGGTACAGATCGTATGTAACGAGCAGAGTATACATTATTATAATGAAAACCGATCTATACATTACATCGTACTCGTCAAAACAGCCATCCCACGCGTCGTACTAATACGTATAATTGATGACACGCCCTGACATGCATTGACAACCGCATGCCATAGAAAAAGTTTGGTAATATATACAGTTAGGTACAAAGAGCTTTATCGAAATGCCGGCATTAGGTACCAATGCGTTGCTGGAGCATCATGGCTGGTGACAGCGTGGTTGTTGTAATGGTAAAAATGATGGTAGTTTGAGAGTCTTCCCCTGGGCACGGAACCCCCCATTGGGAGATATATAGCCCATAAGAAAAAAATGTCCATGTCGTAATGATTAACTGCCGTGTCGTATCGGCGGGGGCGGCTGCGCAAGGCCTTGCCGATTTTTCAGGAGATCTGTCGACTCGAGGGAGATAATAACCATAGGAGACGTGATTTGGCTGTCGAGTGAAGATGGATATCACCAGTTCCTCGTTTTCCCCGCCGCAAAGCCAGTCGGTCGAGTGGCTACACAGATACCGTACACGGTAAGTCCTAGGTAAGGATGTGCTTTGTGAAATAATAAATGATCCTACTGGCGAAGACCACGATTTGAACGCAAGGGTTGGTACGTACATATTAGGCGGTTGACTTTTTGGGCTGCGAATCGTGCTCTTGTCTGAAGAGAGGTTTGGAGACGCCCACCCACGCGGTCGATCGCAAGAACCCGCCAGTAGGCTCGAATCGTGATTATATAGTTGGAAAAACAAAGGAGGGTGGAAATTTGGAGGTAAAACGTGGACTCCGAGTCGGAAATGGGGTTCGCCAATCGGAGCGTTAGTAAGTTGTGCTGGTATCACATGTCCGCATAAGGCTAGGAGGATGGCTCCGCGCGAGATGGGCGTTTGCGAAACAATTAGTACAGGCGCTATGTGGTGTGGGGGGTTTGCACATGGTAAGGGCTTGAAGATAATAAAGACTAGACAATTGAAGCGTCCAGTTTTTGGAAATTGGATAGCTGATATCGGTGTTAGTAACTCGATGGGAGTGAGTGTCTTCGTGATTTGTGAAGAAAGGCACCGAATGTGGTTCGGTAGCGGTTACCCTACATAGGGTCACCCTGTGGACCAAGCAAGTACCGCCGGCAATAGTTCAAGTACATGTGTTGTAACAGGGACCATCGGCGAGTATGTAGGTAAATGTAGCGTAGTAGCCTAATAGGAAGAAAGGGAAGGAGCGTGGCGATATGTTCCCAAAGGTACCTTTGCTACCTGGAACCCCGGACTGCCGACTGAATAAGGATGAAAGACTGAAAGAGTGGCTTCTCTTTTGTTTGTCCCGCGTTGCATTTTGGTCGTTTGACTTTGTGGGTCCCGATTATCAACATGTGCTGCACCAGAAAGAGGTGAAGGGAATTCAAGCATTCCATCATGATCAACTGTTTGACTTTTTGTGGATTTTCGGATTCACCAGGTATGTTAGCATCCGGAACCTACGATCTATCTGAGGAAGAAGAATCCTTTTCCGAGGTTGGTGAAGTTTGGTTTTGTGGGTCCTATGTCGGGCGATCAATGGTGAATCGTTAAAAAAAAAGCTTTTGTATTTCGATGGAGGTGTTTGTGGATCTGAGTGAAAATTTGTCGGAATCTAAGCGTAAGAAGAAGAACCATGACCTTTAGTGGGTCCAACTTCACCCCCACACATCGCTTGCCCACACACACATGAATTCCTCGAGTTTGTTCCTCAATAGGTTCTTACTAAAATATGAACGTCACTGAAATTTATCTCTGTCTCTGATCCGTTGGCGACAGACAGATGAGATTGATTGATGTCGGAAGACGGACACGAACTTGGATTGAGTATATTTTTACCGTGACGATCCAGGAAAAGAGGGGATAAAGCAAGGATGATGTTATCACGTGCAAGGACCGCGAAAACAAAAAGAACGCCGAAAAAGGAAATGGAGGCAGATGTCGATCGCGAAAAAGTACAAGACTCAGCGCTAATTGACATGGGGATGATCTGGCTTGGGATGGAATATTCGTGATGGCTACCCCTGTTCAGCACCTGAGGAAATCTCCTGCGAATTCTTGTTCTTTTTCTCGGACTTGACAACAATTGTGAAGTGTGAATTCGGATGACCTGGAACGGGATGAAGTTCTTTTTGTGTCTGCGCTGATCTGATTAGCGTTGCTAAAGTTTGTGGGTCCAACTGTCTTCGGGATATAACCACGGTGCGAAAAAAGGGGACAGAACAGTCGTCAAAACTTGACTGCACCTTCCACTCTTCGATTTTTTTTCTCGACACACGCTGCGCGTGTTATACGACATCTACGCTCTCTCTCTCTCTCTGTTGTTGACTTTCTGACCATCTTTTGTTCTATAACGAATCACTCCCATTTTTACACAGATCATGTCTTCTGGATTTGCTGCCCCCATTTGTCCTCTCCTCCCTCATCATTTCATCAACCTCATCCTCATCCTTCGTCGTGCCAATGCCCACTACAGAAGTATAGCCGCTGATATTCGCGCTTCACTTCGCCCCTCCGACCGTGCCCGTGGACGCGCCCGGTTTCTCGGCCTTCGAGTCGATATT
Organism: Collybia sordida; assembly: GCA_037014335.1. Taxonomy (NCBI): domain Eukaryota; kingdom Fungi; phylum Basidiomycota; class Agaricomycetes; order Agaricales; family Clitocybaceae; genus Collybia; species Collybia sordida. The sequence goes on from JAYKXK010000002.1 coordinate 1,260,032, forward strand.
CGGAAAGCCGTTCAATGTGATCAAAAACAAATTAGCATTGTGCCACTGCCCATTTTGGACACTAGCTGCAGTCCTGTAGAGGCTATGGTTCCCAGGATCTATTTGGGCGGGGACTTACAGAAGGTTGGATCAAGTCTGCCTTTGAAGAGACAACCCGCCCTCAGATGCGTCATACCCGAAGTCGTCACTCGTACAACTCCGAACGGTACCACTAGCGCGATTGCGCTCTCTACTTTAACTTCTACGTACTCGGAAAAGCGCGCCTTGTCCTATGACGCATCTATGTGGTCTGCAGACGGGGAAGACGTAGGGTTTGATGTTCCTATCGATTATTCCGTAGGTCCTTCAATACTATGGCGGCCCTTGGATGTTCCTATCGATGAAGAGGAGATGGACTGGAGTTTGGATGATATATCTGATATGGAGATTTCTTCCTCCGATTCCTCAGACTCTGGTTCTGACACGACGTCAACCACTGACTTTTCGACAGGGCCCACCACCCCTGTTAGTTTTCTTTTCGTCAACTAACTTTGAATCTCTGCTCATAACTCTCCAGGTCGATGAAGAACCCGTCATGCTTCGAATTAAACGCAAGTCATTTGAGGTCTCCGATGATGGATTCGAGAAACGACCTCGGGTGGGTTTAATCTTTCCTACTCCTATTCTGATTGTTGAGATGTTCTTTAGTTCGAAAGAAGGGAATGGGTCCCGTCCACATTTCAACGCAGGAATGTTATTCGCATTCCTGCTCGTGGGTAAATAAATGGCTACCTGCCATTTTACGTGTTGTTTGTTCATTGCTGTGGGTTTAATGGTGATTTCTCTATGTAAAGATACTAACTACAGCACATCTCAACAGTGTTGTGTTCCACCTTTATGCATATATTCCTTTCATTCTTCTTTGGTGCCCTTACGATCTTTTCATGCATGCATGCCAACACTCTCTCGGTTCAATCCCCTAGCCATCGCCTAAAATCTCCGTAATATTATCGGACTCACCTTGCCTTCCCTAAGCAATTTCCCTAAAATTCTTATTCTGTAGCTATTCATCTGTCACGATATACCATAACCGTAGACTATCCTAGTGCACAAACTGACACTTCTCGGACTATCGCATACCAGCCTACGTTCATTTAATCCGTGTATTTTTTTGTAGTTTGAAAACCATTCAACAATGACAACTGGCAATCGTCTTAAAATTAAATTGTGCAATCGCGTCCACAGGTGTACATCTAATAGGTGGTATCTACGATACAGGTCAGGGAAATAAAGTGGGGGTGGGTATGTATATGTTTGACCGAAAAGACAAATAAAAGAAGGGTCGTTGGGTTGCAGGTTGTGGAACTCAGAAAATTGTGGCAAGAGCCCCATCATCGTATCCACTGCTTAGACCTGTCTTTGGGCCAGGTCCATTCTTGCCAAACGTGAAACCCACCCAAACACCTCGACCGAAGGGTTCTTCTTTTTCTTTGACTCGATCGACGTTCTTTTGTTTCTCCTTAACTTCGGCGTATTTGGCCATGTCTTCGGCGGATGTGAAATCATCATAGTAACCAGTGTCTATCTCTGAATCGAGGGCGGGCACAAAGGGTGCGCGTACCGATCGCAAGTCTTCCCATTTAACTTTAGTGAAGAACGGATGATCTGCGACTTGGGGAAGGGTAGAGTAACGGACACTGGCGTGAGAGATAAGCCTACAATTCGTTCAATATCGGTACTTTTAATACGTTAAATGTGGGCATACCGAGTTACGGCGTCCCAAGCAATATCGGTCAGGTTGAAAATAAGGTCTTCTGGTTTGTCGTATTCTGGTCTGCGGAGAACCTTGGTCCAATTCTTTAGGTTGGTCCACGTCTCTTCCGGCGTGCTCCCACTAAATGGGGGGAAACCGGCCAAGAACTCAAACAAGATGCAACCTAGTGACCAGTAATCCACAGAGTAAGTGTAGGGTTTTCCACGAAGAACTTCTGGGGCCTGGAAGAAAGTGTGAGGGGGAAAGAGAGAAGATAGAGAATGCTCATACCATGTAATCGGGTGACCCCACGATGGAATCGGCGTATCGTGGGTCTTCGTTTCTGATCGAGCGGTAAATGGATCGCCTCTCCAAAGTTGAACGATGAATGATTTGGTTATCTTTCACTTTGTCAAGCTGAAGGGGATTGTTTAAACACGCGAGTCACATAGAAAGAAATGAAAAATCACCTTCACTTTCAGGGATTCGATACGCTTTGGGTTTAACGCGCCTGTCGCAAGTCCAAAATCTGTTAGTTTAACGTGCCCTGTTCCGTCAACTAGGAAATTCTGTAGCAAAAAAGGTAGGTATAAGGATTTTTGAATGGTGGTATGAAAGGTTACCTCAGGTTTGAGATCACGGTGTATATATCCAAGCTTATGCAACTCCGTAACGGCTGCAAACATTTCACTGATATAGAATCGAGCATGCTCTTCTTTTAGAACGCCTGAATTATTAAGTAGTGTACGGAAATCGCCACCGGGAACGTATTCCATAGCAAGATAGACGTGTTGAGGGTCTTGGAAGGCGTATAGGAGACGTACGAGCCAAGGCGTTTTCGTAGCCGTTAGAATATCGCGTTCCACAAGGACGTGTCGGATCTGCGCTTACCAAGTTAATCACCCTTGAAATTGATATTTTACCATAGACTGACCTCGTCCATTTTGAACAACGTTCGTTTTTTCATTTTCTTAAGCGCACAAACCTCCCCAGTTTCTTGTTTTCGAGCCAAAAACACTTCACCATAACCCCCCTGCCCAACCTGTGCGATGATGTGAAATTGATCTACTTTCAACTTTGTCCGGCGTCGCCGTAGGAGTACGCGTTCACGCCCACAATAAGATTTGAATTCTTTAGCGTATTCGCTAGGTCGTAGATCACGGGCGGCGGTGTCTTTGTCAAATTTAGTCCGCCGATCCTTACGAGATGCAAGATATCCCAATGTTTGAAAATAATAATCGAGGAAGTCTGATAGTCTTGAGTTGTCGGGTGGTATAAAGGGTATGATAGCTCACATAATTGTGCGACAGTGGCCTTTCTCTTCACCTCCGCACTATCCAAGAGTTCCCTCTCCCAGACTTGGAAGCCCCCTTGCTTGATTGTAGTGCCTCCACGGGCTGTCTCCATTGTGATGTCGTTTGTGAGGGTGAGGCCTTTAGCAGTGCCCATATGAATATCCGTGTAGCTACCTATATGAGGCAATCCTTTAGCTGTGTCCATGTGGACGTCGCGATAGTAAGGAGAAGCGTTCTCTTTGATATGGGGAAGTCCTGAGATGTTTTTTGATGGTGAAGATGGCACGCTGGTAGGAGGATTAAGGGATTTTGTTATCGGTTTTGTAGTATCTGGGAAGGTGGATTGTTGGGCACGATTCGACAACATCCGTAACGATGAATGGGATTGATGAGTACGCGACGAGGTGAACCAGCTCTCTCATCTAATCACATGACCAGTCGCGTCTCTATCCTCAACTACAATGACTCAAGTTCTACGTCTCCCCCAGATTGACCTTACTTCCGTACTCGTAGATCAAAATCCTCGCATAGATCTCCGGTTAGAAGCTTATGAAAATTCTACGCGAAATTTCCTCAAAGCCGTTGGGAATTACAAGAACCGAGCTATTGCTACGATTTCGGATCGGAGAAATAATCAGACGGCTGAGAAGAAGAAGATTATTGAAAGGACTCAACTAGTTGAAGCTGAGATAAACCAATGTAAAATAACTGAAATTGAATTGGTAGCAGGTATGTCGTATTGGTCATCCTCGTGAGATATTGTTGAACAAGGCGCAAGATTTGGAAAGGGAGAAGGAAGAAAGGAAGGATGCTGAACTATCAGTTGCTGCATTCAAACGTCAACTGGCTGGACTCAAGGAGAGATGTGCTTCTATTGAAGCAGAAATTGAACAGTATCGAGCCATTACGGAGAATTTGCGAAGAGGTACATCGTTTATTATCGCACTTCTCGTGCCCTCGTGCTGAATTTTTATCAGAGAGGAATAAAGAGCGCTCGACTTTGACCACCCATGCGTCACGGACTTCACCAGCGCGCGAAGCCTGTGAACACCGACTGTCTTGTATTGTTGAAGGAATTGAAAAGGAGCAGCTCTTGATAAGATTTTGGCATATTGATCCATCAGAACCTCAACATGAGTTTAGTTTCGTTATGGATGTTTCTGATACACTATATAAAGGTAGGGTATTTTGCGGATGTGATACATGATACTAACAGATGTTTCAGTTATTACATCGTCTCCACCTCTTCCATCGTTGCCAATTTTGGTTGACGACTTGAATCGTACCCGAGATGTGTACAGTTTTATAAAATTAGTTCGCGAGGCATATGAGGCTCATATAGCAGTGAACCAATAATACAATACAGTACCAGACCCATGAAGTTGAACCCCCGGCCTCAAAGCAACCTCTAAGACAGGGATAAAGATGTCAGACTCTAGAATATGGCTGACCATAGTTGAATCACCTGTGGATGATCAGGGTCTCGGGTTCTTTGGAGTCGCAAACGAGTCCAGTGTTCATTAACGCTGCGTCGAGACGAACTCTTTCTCTTCCTCGCTCTCATTCCCACCTTGAGACTTCACGTCTGTTTGAGAATCCTGATCCTCAGGCAAATCACGCGTTTCAGCCCGACGACACTATTAAAAAAGATGTAAGGAGTTAAGAATCGATCAGAAAGCGTAACTGACGTGATAAATAGCAGTCCAATATCCACCCCAATACATCGCTTCTAAAGCACGCGAGAAAGCTTCGTCCTGGTGAACCATTGTACCTGAAGAAGGATCAGGTAGGTAGCGCGATGAATATTCGGTTCGTGGGATTGATGGAGGTTGTGGCGGGAGTGGGAGCTCTAAAGAAGGATCGTGGGTTGGAACGAACGTCCCGAAATCCAAAGGACGAGAGTCATCTGGAGCATCTTCACTGTTTCTGGGGGACGATTTTGGTATCTGTGGATCTGAGGGGGCTTGGGGTGTAAGGACCTTTTTGGAAGACGGAAACGGTATATTATACCACCTATATGAGAGTAAGAAGGATATTGTGGAATGGTATGATTAAGACGCGTACAATGGCGACTTGGTTGGTGGTTGGAGTTTCCAGTTTTTGTCCGAGCCATTATAGGCCTCGTATTCTTCGGTAGCAGCATTCCATGCATCAATGAGAGCCGAATCATCCCAAATTTCTTCGTGAGTCAGCTCACGGCTTTCTTCATTTTCTCCTTCTTCATAGTCCATATCAGATGTTACAGAAAAAGACGCGTTGTTTTCGTTGCGGTTTTCTATATTATAATTGTTGGGGCGATGATTAGAGTTATCAAACTTGTGCCGAGTCCCCCGGTGATTTGACTTGCGCTTTTTTGCAGGAGGGGGCCTTGATGAATGTGAATTTGACTGCAATATGGGCTGTGGTTGATAAGGCAGAGTTATATCATCGTAAGAAACTAACGGTCTCATCGTAAGTATGTAAGTTGGGGAATAAGAATGAATAGATATGTAGATAATTTCAAAAAAAAAGTTGAACAAGACCAAACAACTCTCTCCGACGTCTCCAAAATGTCGACAATTGACCCTCTGCAAACTCTCCGTCAGGCAATTCAATCTCGCTCTCCTATCACATATGCCGACGCGTCTGGCGTTTCTATCTCGTCTCTTGCATCTGCAAGCCATCTCGTTTTTTCTACTGACCTCTCCCTTCCCAAATCCACACCTACTCGGTATCTCAAACCTGGTGCCTCGAAAGACTTTTTCTCCCTGGAAGCCGTCTACTTAGCATGGCTTCTTCGGGATGCCCCTGGCGCAGATTACATGAAACAGGCAAGGGAAAATGGTTTAGCTGTTGGCTTTGTTAGCGTTACAGAGAGGAAGGGTGTGGTTGATTGGTTGGAGGGGAGAGTAGGTGGAGACGAACGAGTGGTCCCTCTTCTTGGTGAGTCGAACGAATAGATATATAGTTTTACTATTAATGATGATCTCGAGTAGCTAATTCTACCACACCGCCTGGTACCCCTCCGTCCGGGTTTCGACATCAAGCTCTTCCCTCAACACCTTCAAAAGCAACAACTTCAATTTCACCTACAACGACTTCGCCTGCTAAACGAAGATATGTTGCTGATATACAAGATAGTGAAGTGGTAAAGAAAATTAAACAGAATGAAGTGGAGTTGAGAGATCGAAATACAGTGTTAAGAGGGACTAAATCGAATGTACGCAGCTTTCTCGCATATCCACACTTCGATTTACCAACTAACTCCGGATAGAACTTTTCTTCTATTCGTACTGTATATGCAGAGAAGCTAAAAAAGTTGAAGGATATGAGCAAAACTGGCACTCTGCCTATTACCTCTACACTCATGCAAGGTACGCAGTAGTTCTCAACTCGTGATAATTTATCTAATACTTTGGTTTAATTTAGACCCCAAAATGCAAGCCCGTAAAGCTCGTAAGTCCCGCCTATACGCTGCCCTCGGTGTACAATATGACTCAGTATTTCAGGAAATAATTATCCCATTATCATGATATCCTCTTCGCCTACTGCGCTTATCACAATGCATAACGTTAAACGTTTTCTTCAAGAATCAACGTATGGCTACCCTATTTAACATCAATTTCTCACCCTAATAAATAGTATTGCTTTACCGCCTGTACTTGATAATTTCTAGGTTTGAGCCCTCTCAAGCCGCGCGGGCTCGCGCTACTGCCGAGGGAAATACACGACCTGAAGACCTTATTGCGATTTACCGTAAACGTACATCAATAGACTCATCAGGCAAGGAGACGGAAACCCAGGCGCGCTATTTTGTTGTCGACAGCGTAGAGGCGCTGGGGAAATTCGGCGTTGACGCATGGGAGAGAGTGGTATGTGTGATGACGACAGGACAGGCCTGGCAATTTAGACCTTACAAGTGGAATGAACCCATTGGACTGTTCCATCATGGTAAGTTTAAACCGGGTTGCCAATTTTATATTCCCGATGTAAAATCGGCTTGACCCCGTACTCGAACAACGCTAATTTAATGTTCCCCTAGTTAAAGGTATCTATGTATCGTGGTCAAATGATCCACCAAATACAAAAATCAAGGATTGGAATGTCACAGAACTCAAAGTGCGTTGTATTCTATCTCAATGTCTTCTCGACTGACGTTTACTTAGATTGATCCTCACCGCAGACATGTCGATAAATCTGTTGTTGCCCACTTTTGGAAGACACTCGACACTTGGATAATGGCCAACAAACCATGGTTAATAAAAGTTTAAAAATGAATGCTCCTGAATCTTTAATTGTCACAACCATACAACTTGCAGATTTCAAGACTTCAAATAAGCATAAGTATCTATGTTTATGTCAGAGATTTCTGTCGAATATATCCTTTTTTTAGTTCATAATTCTATACAGTCATTCCCTGGCCCTTGACACAGCATTGGTCTTTGAAATGAAGCCCAATATCTCTGCTCCTCAAAGCTCATGCCTTGAAAATTGTTTCAATATCAACATACATATGTAAGGTATGCTTTACATGAGCCTAGGGGATGTGTGCTTTGCCAATGGTATGATATTTGAAGATCTGTGCACAAAACCTGAGAAAATGAATTTCATATCCACATTTAATTTTTTTTGGCTGCGGGATTTGGGGGTAGGGCTGCACGCCGTAGCCGTATTTACGGTGATACGGCACCCGTAATACGGTCACCGTAACCGTCCCGTCGAAGGTTTCAACCTCTCTTCGACGGTATGGTACGGAATTTACTGTTTTACGGCCGTACGCCTACCGTATATTTGTCAGTGTTTGTCTTCGCTAACCGGTCATGTGATAATATTTTTTTCACTTACTTTATTTTTTTCTTGTGCAAAAAAAACCCAAATTGTCGCTTCCTATCATCCAACTCACCGGGAACCAAGAAAGCCACCATTGTAAAATGGATTAGGGGAGATTCCAGTGACATATCCATCCGGTGTGTGAAAGTTGCGTGAATGCTATATGTGGCCGTACAAATAGCCATACCGTGCTGTCAGACCTAATTTTGGTGGGCTTAAGGTATGGTTATGTAGAATTTAGACCTAGAGTAATACACACAATACCTCAGTTTGTGTATAAACAACTGAGGGTATGTTGTGTAGCTAATGTGGTATAGCATCAGGAAAACACCTCGGTACTTGAGAATTCCGAGTTCAAAGTATTGAGAACTTGGTATATCCAAAATCCTATCCTGAGCACTCAAAAACAACTGCTGTTGTTGTGGTGATGGCCAAGTGTAAATCTAATTCCATCCGGGGATTGTAAGGGGAACCCCCTTACCGACTCCCGTTTTCACTTTTCCGACCTCCTTACCATTCCCGACTCAATTCCCGAACGTACGAACGTTCGCAAACGCTCTCTTTACCGACCGTGTATTTACCGACCACCTTACCGACTGTACAATTACCGACTACCTTACCGCCCCACCCTGAGTCAAGCCCGACTCACGCACTCACTTACACCACATTCGCTTACCCTCACGTTCCCTTCACCGATGCTCTCTCACCGCCTCCCGACCAATGCGCAACTTGTCGGGAATCTAGGGACACGCCCACGTGATCCTTTACCAACAACGCGTGTCGTCGTACCGTACCGGGAACGTGCAATTAATGTAGTATCTCGTATATAGTCATAGACCACTAGCTGAGGGACTGTAAGGGCAACTCCGGCGGAGTGCGCGCGAACTTAAGTAGAGCGGGCCGACGCTGAGGAGGGGATCCTAAGTATGTGTATTAATGTAACAGTATGTAACTACGCACCTGAGGAGGGGATCCTAAGAGAATACTCTGGGGAGCCTCCATCAGGGGGGGTGGGCTATATACCTAAAACTACATTAACTACACGTTCCCGGTGCGGTACGACAACACGCGTTGGACTAGCGAAGGTCACGTGACCGTGCCCTTGATAGTCCGAACGAGTGCGAAGTCCACTGGCAAACTGCGCGCGAAGTAACGAACGGGGTGCGTAGTGAGTGTATGTAACGAGTGTGCGATCTAAGGAGTGTAAGTACGGCGAGCGAGCAACGAGCTGCGAAGTAAGAATCGCGAGTCGGCGGGATAGCGAGTGCGAGTGGAAGTGCGCGCGAAGTAAGGTTGGACCGGCGCGAAGTAAGGGAGAAATGGAGTTCCCCTTACATTACCCCCCTTCTAGGTTTGCGTGTCTTCACGCCGGTGTTGGAATGGGATCTGCGCGAATTGGACACGTTGTACAAGTCGGGGCGCGCCGGGGTTGCGTCTGTAGAACTCGGCGACCAGTTCGTCCGCGTTTACCTTGTCAGTGGGTTCCCAGGAGTTCTGTTCGTAACTGTAGCCCTTCCAGGCGATCAGATACTGCAGCTTGTTCCTGTAAATCCGGCTATCCATGATCTCCTGTACTTCGTAATGTACCTCGCCGTCGACCAGAGTGGGTTCTGGAACTTCGGTGACCCTTCGCCCGGGTATCGGGTCGTGCGGCGCGGGTAGGAGTTTGACGACATGGAAGACAGGGTGGATGCGCGACAGCGATGGCGGAAGTTTGAGGCGGTAGGCGTGCGATCCAACCTTGGCTTCGATGGGGTAGGGTCTGATGTAACGATGAGCCAGTTTCTGCGAGGGCCGAGTGATATGAATGTCGCGCGAATCCAAATACATCCGATCTCCAACTTGGTAGTCGGGGGTTGGGTTCCGGCGACGGTTGTAGTACAGGGTGTCCTTCATTCGGTCGCGGAATTCGTTCGCGGTTTCCAACCGGGATGGTGCGGTCTGCGGTTCGAAGCCCATGCGCGGGTGTCGGCCAGTGTCCAGGAAGAACGGCGAGTGTTGCGTCGAGGAGTGGACGTGGTTGTTGTATTGGAATTCGGCGAGCAGTAGGAGATCGACCCAGTTGTCCTGTCGCTCGCTGACGAATAACCGGAGATACTGTTCTAGCTCTTGGTTCACTCGCTCGGTCTGCCCGTCTGTCTGTGGGTGGTACGCCGTAGACGCTGTGAGTTTAATATCAAGCATGCGATATAACTCCCTTGTGAATTCCGCCACGAACTGTACCCCTCGGTTGGAGACCATTGCCTTCGGTAAACCGTGCAGCTTCCACACGTGCTGGAGGTAAAGCCTCGCCGATCCAAGCGTGGTGATTGTTGTCGTGGTTGGGATGAAGTGCGCGCGTTTACCCACCGTATCCACCACTACCATGATCGCATCATGCCCTTGCGACTCAGGTAGTTCCACGATGAAATCCACGCTCGCGACATCCCATCGACCTTCCGGAATCGGTAGGGGTTTGAGTTCGCCGATTGGTAGCTGACGTTGTGCCTTTGTTCGGAGACATAGATCGCATGTCTTGCAGTATTCTCCGATGTAACGCAACATTTGCGGCCACCAGTAGTTGCGCGATACCAGTTCCAGTGTCTTCCATTGTCCGGCGTGTCCCGCAATTCGCGAATCGTGGTGCTGCGCAACTATGCGTCTGCAAAGGTCAGCGTGTTTCGGGACATAAATGCGATCGCGGAAATACAGCAATTCCTGCACCTCTCTCCATTCTGCGCTGCGAACCGACTTCCCCGCTGTCTTCTTCAGCTCCTGCGCCGCCTTCACCACTGCATCCTCCTGGTGTCCTTCCCGATTACCTCTCCGAATGTCCCGCAGAATGTCCCTTTCCTCTCCTTCCACAACCATTCCTTCCAATGCTCGAATCGTGAACAGCTCTGGTTTGAGCAGTACTAAGTCGCGGTTGTCCTCGCTTCCGTCGCTGTGGTCCGCTCTGCGAGATAGCGCGTCTGGTTTACCCATAGTTTGTCCGGGCTTGTGATGCAGCGAGAAGTTGAATCGGGAGAGGTACAGTGACCACCTGGCCTGTCTCCGATTCAGCTTCTGGGACGTCCGGAAGTATTCGAGGTTCTTGTGGTCCATCCAGATCTCAAAGTCGTGTCGCGCGCCTTCAAGGAAGTGTCGCCATTCTTCAAGTGCGCGAATGATGGCCAACATTTCCTTGTCGTGTATCTCGTAGTTCCTCTCGACCGCGTTGAGACTCTTGGACAAAAACGCGATCGGGTGCCACTTGTCGTCCTCTGGGCTGAGTTGCGAAAGTACTGCGCCGGTCGCGAAATCCGAACTGTCTGCCTCCACCCTAAATGGCCGGTTGTCGTCTGCGAACATCAGTACCGGTTTGGACGACACCGCTTCCTTCAGCCCTTCGAACGCCTGCTGTTCCAACTCACCCCACTTCCAAGGCACGTCTTTACCGGTGAGATCGAACAAAGGTCGCGCAATATGGGAGAAATCGTGAATGAACCGCCGATAGAAGTTCGTGAATCCTAGGAAGGATTGCACTTGCTTCTTGTTCGTGGGCGTTGGCCATTCCGCAACTCCGGCGACCTTGACCGGGTCCATGTAAGGGGAACACCTTTACCGACCTCCTTGTCTCATTTTCCGACTACATTCCCGACCAAACTAACACTCAGTGACGCTCAGCGAAATCCCGACTCCCGTTACCGACTGCGTCTACCGACCTGTCATTACCGACAACCACCCCGAGTCAAACCCGACTCACACATTCTTTCACACTACATTCGTTACCATCCCTGCTCCCTTTCACGACACTTGTTGGACGTTCCCGAACGCGGACGCGGGCGCAACTTGTCGGGATCACTGGGGCACGCCCACATGATCCTTTACCGACAACGCGTGCCCTCGTACCATTCCAGGAACGTGTAGTTAATGTAGGAACCTCGTATATAGTCTGTACACCTGGTTGGAGGACCCTTAGAGAATTCTCTAAGGATCCCCTCTGCCAGGTAAGTAGTATATCTGTAGTTACAAGTGAATACATTTGCTAAGGATCCCCTCCGCCAGATTCCCGCATTGGAATTCCCGACCCCGACTCCCTTAACTCGGTATTCGTTGTTCGGACTTCCGCAGCTCGGTCGACACCGGAGTTGCCCTTACAGTAGAATTCTCTCCCCCCACGAGGTTACCGACTGCGCCAAACGAAACGTAGACCACCCCCGAGCGATTCCACGACCGTATCCACGCAATCCCACCTCAACCACAGTAGCAACATGTCACACACCCCGAACGATAGGATACCAGACGCGGTAAGGATAACGCAACTGGAAACCGAGCTCGGAAGGGTGTTGGAACAACTACACCAACAGTCGGAGGACTTCCAAACACTCAACCAGAACTTCCAGGAACTGCTCGACCGACTGGCAACCGCACCTGCTGTACCACCACCGAGTCCGAACAATCGGTCTCAAATCCTACCCTCTCCGCCCCCATCCACGCCATCCCCCATATTCCCAAACACCACCCGACTCAGACCCTCCCCACTCCGACCATCTCCACCGCCCACATTTGATGGAGATCGAGAGAGAGGTCGGGCTTTCATCCAAGCCTGCGAACTATACATCAAACTGGTCCCGCACCAGTTCGAGGACGAGATAGCGGGGATCCGATGGGCATACACGTTCATGCAGACAAAGCGGGCGTACCAGTTTGTGGACCGAGCACTCCGCTTCGAGGACCAAGTCGGCGCGCCCAAGTACGGAACCTGGGAGGAATTCAAGACCGACTTCGCACAAAACTTCTACGTGCAAGGAGAGGCTCAACGCGCCATGACCCGACTTGAAACGGCGGGCTACCACCAGGGAAGTCGATTGGTAGACGAGTACACGGACAAATTCCGGGACTTAATCGAGAAGGCGGGATATAAGGAAGGACTCACCATCCTGGTCAAATATCGCAAGGGACTAAACCCGACAATTCAGTCGATGATCGCCATGATGGCAGCGAGAAGACCGGCGGATAACGACCCTCGCGCCTGGTACGCAGCCGCAATGAGGTGCGACGACAATCGGCGGGACAATGAAGCGTTCCTCAGCACCCGCCAGGTACGCAACCCGACCACACCCATGTCGGGCTCGTCATTCGCAAAACTCCCATCCCGCATTCCCGCACTCCGATTTCCGACACCCGTTGCAACGCCCAGTTTCCCGACTCGACCTCCGCCAGCGCCAGCCCCCCTCCCACAAGGTGTTCCAATGGACATAGACGCAAAACGCACCCGCATGCAACCCGTGCAGTGCTACAGGTGCAATGAGTCGGGACACATGCGCAAGGACTGCCCCCGGGCCTTCGACGTTCGCTACATGACCGCCGACGAACGGGAATCGTACATCCAAGGGGCCCTCGCCAACCTAGACGCGGAATTGGCTCAAAACCGACAAGCAGAAAGGGAAGCGGAAGAAGAGCGAGAGGAGGAAGTTCGAGCGGAAGAGGATTTTGTAGCACACAGCGGGTGAACAGTACGCCCCCGCTGAGTAGTGGTAATAGGTTCGAATGTTTATGTAAGGGGAACCCCCTTACCGACCTCTTCTTCACTTTCCCGACCAACCTTTCCGAACCCGACAAGGTTCACGAACGTTCGCGAACGTTCAATTACCGACTTCACAATTACCGACTCCCTACTTACCGACTCCATATTACCGACCACCACCCCGAGTCAACCCGACTCACACATCCATTTACACCACTATCGTTACTACCACCTTCACTTTACCGACTCTCGTTAACGTCCCCGAACACACGCACGACTTGTCGGGATCACGGCGGCGCGTCCACGTGACCCATTACCGACAACGCATGTCGTCGTACCGTTCCGGGAACGTGTAGTTAATGTAGGAACTGCGTATATAACATGTATGAGCTGGCTGGAGGACCCTTAGAGTATTCTCTTAGGATCTCCTCCACCAGGTACGTAGGATATGTACTATACAAGTGAATATATTAACTTAGGATCTCCTCCACCAGTCCGACTTAGTTTCCCGACTCGGATTCCCTCACTCGGTATTCCTCCCTCAAGATCCCCTTAGTCGGTCATCAGTCGGGGTCGCCCTAACAGTAGAATACTCTCCCCAACGAGAGGCCATAGATCGCGCAAGCGGCGTACAGAGAAACCCGACGAGGACAGACCACGGAAAAGACTCCACACCCGCCTCGCACGATCCATCCCCTCACCACACGAGAACCCGACCGCACTTCGAACGATACAATGGAAGAAGCCGCCGCCCGAATGCAGCAGCTAGAAACCGAGTTCGGTCGAATGCGCGACCACGTTCTCAAGCAGTCGGAGGACTTGGAAAAACTCACCCGCAACCTGCAGACGTTGATGGACCGAATGACACCCGCACCTGCACCTGCACCCGCGCCTGCCCCGCAACGCGCTGTACCACCACCACCCCCGAGTCCGAGTATTCGGTCTCAAGTACTACCCTCCCCACCGCCTTCCACTCCGCTCCCAGTATTCCAAACAGAAACCCGACTCAAACCATCGTCACTCCGACCAGCGCCACCCCCGACCTTTGACGGGTCCCGCACGAAAGGTCGGGCGTTCATCCAAGCATGCGAGCTCTATATCAAACTGGTGCCGCATCAGTTTGAAGACCAACTAGCCGGAATTCGATGGGCCTTCACATACATGCAGACGGGTCGGGCATACCTCTTTGCGGACCGAGCGCTACGGTACGAGGAACTGAACGGTGAACCCAGGTACACCGCGTGGGACGACTTCAAGTACGACTTCGCGGAACATTTCTATGTCCAAGGGGAAGCACAGAAAGCCATGACCCGACTGGAAACGGCGCTCTACCACCAAGGAAATCGGTCGGTAGACGAATATACCGACGAATTCCGGGACCTAGTCGACAAAGCAGGATACAGGGAAGGTCTCACCATCGTGGTGAAATACCGGAAGGGACTCAGCCCAGCGATCCAATCCCAGATCGCCATGATGGCACTTGGCCGACCGGGAGATAACGACCCCGACGGGTGGTACGCCACTGCCATGAAGTGCGACGAAAACCAACTGGACAACGAGGCCTTCATGAGCACCCGGCCGACAAGAAACCCGACCACGGTTCAGTCGGGATTCTCTTTCGCAAGGATACCGACTCGGGCAGCACCCAGACCCGCACCACAGGCCAACCCGGCACCACCCCGCGCGTTCCCCGCCCCCGCAGCACCACTCCCGCAAGGAATCCCAATGGATATCGACGCCAACCGACCACGCGGAAGAACGACACTATGCTTCCGCTGTAACAAACAGGGACACCTTAGACGAGACTGCCCACGAGCGTTTGACATGCGGTACCTGACCCAGGAGGAGCGTCAGGAATGGGTTCAGGAAGTGCTAGCGGACTTAGACGTGGAGACCGCGCAGAATAGAGTAGTCGGAGAGGAAACGGGAGGCGAAGCAGAAGAGGTGACGGGGAACGGGGAGGATTTTCCGACTCGCAGCGGGTGAACAGTACGCCCCCGCTGACGAGCGGTAGTAGATACGAGTGTCTTACTGTGGATGAAATATATAACCCGTTAGACACTCCCGAACCAACTACCGAAGCCGTACCCCTAAACCCGACAAGTCGGAAACCACGAATTCCACGCTGGGAACGCAAACTCCCCAGAGAATATAAGGTCGCGGCGATCCCGGGGACGAGGTCGCTAGACCTCAAGGTGGAACTCCAAACCACCGACACCGGAGAAACCTTCAGCACAGTCGGTCTAGTGGACTCGGGAGCCACAGGACTGTTCATCAGTCGGAATTTCGTCCAAAAACACCGACTAAACACGCGGAAACTCCAAAGGCCCATCCCGGTCTACAATGTTGACGGTACCGCCAATGAGGCGGGCTCCATTAGTGAAGTGGCGGAACTGGTCCTACGATACAAGGGCCATTCGGAGCGCACCACCTTCGCGATTACTCACCTGGGAACGCACAACCTCATTCTTGGATACACTTGGCTCAAGGAGCATAACCCGGAGATAGACTGGACAACGAACGAGGTCAGACTCAGTCGGTGTCCAGCCCAGTGTCGGGTTTGCACCGAGGAAATCAAGGCGGAGACCAAGGAGAAGCGGAGGACAGGAGAACGCCTAAATGCATGCCGAGCGGGACTCTTCCCGAACGCGGACACCGACGAAGGGGAAGAATCCGACACCGACTCAGAAAACCCGAACCCACTCTCCGAACTCCTGGAGGAGGGCGACAGGATTTTTGCGGTAACCTTACACGACCCCACACAAGCGGAGACAACCACGAAGGGTCCTCAAGAAATGTGCAGAGCCATCCCGAACATCTCTCAACGACTGGCTGAAGCCTTTCATCGCAACTCGAAACCCGTTCGGACTTTTCACGAGTCGGCCCCCGCCTACCTTCATGAATTCGAAGATGTGTTCTCCAAAACCTTGTTTGACGCACTTCCCGACAAACGACCTTGGGATCACGCCATCGAACTGATCCCCGACGCCAAGGCGCGCTCATGCAAGGTGTACCCCTTGTCGGTAACGGAACAGGAGGAGCTGGACAAGTTCCTGGAGGAAAATCTTTCGTCGGGACGCATTCGCCCGTCGAAATCACCCATGGCCGCGCCCTTCTTCTTTATTAAAAAGAAGGACAGCTCCCTCCGACCGGTACAGGATTACCGAGTACTCAACGCAATGACGATTAAGAACGCGTACCCGCTCCCCCTCATCTCCGAACTTATCAACCAGCTACGCGGAGCGAAATACTTCACAAAACTGGACGTTCGATGGGGATATAACAACGTTCGGATAAAGGAAGGAGACGAGTGGAAGGCGGCATTTCGTACAAACCGAGGACTGTTCGAGCCGTTGGTAATGTTTTTCGGACTGACGAATTCACCCGCTACGTTTCAAACGATGATGAATGAGATCTTCCAGGACCTTATCGCAGCGGGAGTGGTCTGCGTGTATATTGACGATATACTCATCTACACGAAAACCCGAGCGGAACATCAAAGCGTCACTCGGGAAGTACTCAAACGTTGTCGGGAACACAAACTCTTCCTCAAACTAGACAAGTGCGAGTTCGAACAGGAGCAGATCGAGTACCTGGGACTTATCATCTCAGAAGGTAAAACGGAAATGGACCCGGTCAAAATCAGTGGAATTGTAGAATGGCCGACCCCGACTAACAAGAAGGAAGTACAATCTTTCCTCGGATTTACTAACTTCTATCGTCGGTTTATTGAGGGATTCTCTCATCATGCACGCGCACTCTTCGACCTTACGCGCAAGGACGCGGTATGGAAATGGGGCGAAGCAGAACAGTCGGCCTTTGACGAATTAAAGGCGCGTGTATCTTCCCGACCCGTACTGATGTTCCCCGACGACGACCGCCCATACCGCGTGGAAGCCGACTCGTCGGATTTTGCAACAGGAGCAGTACTGTCCCAGCTCAGTCGGGAAGACGAAAAATGGCATCCGGTAGCCTTTATGTCGAAGAGCCTCAACTCGGTGGAACGCAATTATGAAATCCACGACAAAGAGATGTTAGCCATTATCCGAGCATTAGAGGAGTGGAGGCACTTCCTGGAAGGAGCCCGACAACCGTTCGAAATCTGGACCGACCACAAGAATTTAGAATACTTTCGGTCGGCACAGAAGCTCAACCGCCGACAAGCCCGCTGGTCACTGTATTTATCCCGATTCGACTTTTCATTACACCACAAACCGGGACGCAGCATGGGCAAACCCGACGCCCTCTCACGACGAGCGGACCACTCCAATGGCGCGGAAGACAATAGGGACATCATTCTCTTAAAACCCGAACTGTTTGCAGTACGCGCATTAGAGGGAATGAAGGTAGAAGGCGAGGAAAAGGAAATCCTGAAGGATATTCGACGCGGAAACCGGGGCGGGCATCTGGAGGACTCAGTGGCAGAGGCAGCAAGGAAACTCCGACAAGGAAAAAGCAAGGCGGTACACAGCGCCGAGTGGCGGGAGGAACAGGAGGTACTCTACTTCAGAGGTCGGGTTTACGTCCCCAACTTCGCGGACCTCCGCCGACGCATTGTACAGCAACACCATGACACTCGGATCGCAGGACACGCCGGACGATGGAAAACACTGGAGTTGGTGTCACGAAACTATTGGTGGCCGCAGATGTCCCGCTACATTGGTCAGTACTGTCGGACATGCGATTTATGCCTTCGAACCAAAGCACAGCGCCAACTCCCAATCGGGGAACTCAAACCACTCGAAATTCCGACTAATCGATGGGAAACGATTAGTGTGGACTTTATCGGTGCGCTCCCCGAGTCGTCGGGATTTGACGCAGTTATGGTGGTAGTGGAATCGGTAGCAAAAAGGTCCCATTTCATACCGACCCACACTACGATAACCGCTCTTGGGGCAGCCCGACTATATCTCAAGGAAGTATGGAAGCACCACGGGTTACCGAACGCAGTCGTTTCCGACCGGGGACCACAGTTCGTAGCGGAATTCACACAAGAACTTTACCGACTCCTCAGCATCAAGTTGACCGCGTCCACCGCTTATCACCCCCAAACGGATGGACAGACCGAGCGGGTAAACCAAGAACTCGAGCAATACCTGAGGATATTTGTCGGAGAACGACAGGACGACTGGTCCGAACTACTGCCACTCGCCGAATTCCAATACAACAATCACATCCATTCGGCGACGCAACACACGCCATTCTTCCTAGACACAGGGCGCCACCCACGAATGGGCTTCGAACCTCAATCGACGGAAACCCGACTGGAGACAGTCGGGGAATTTACCGACCGAATGAAGTCCACGCTAGAGGAAGCCCGAGCCGCACTGGCCAAATCCAAGGACGACATGGCGCGCTATTATAACCGCCGACACCGACCCACACCCAACTACAAGGTCGGCGATTTGATGTACTTGGATTCCACCGACATCCCCATCAGTCGGCCGACAAAGAAGCTGGCTCATCGGTATGTAGGACCTTACCCGATCTTAGAACGGATAGGAACGCACGCGTACCGATTGAAATTACCAAGATCCATGTCGCGCATCCACCCGGTATTCCACGTCGTGAAATTACTGCCCGCACCCGCCGACCCAATCCCGGGAAGACGACCGACAACAGTTCCACCGCCTGTGTTAGTGGACGGCGAGGTGGAGTATGAAGTGGGAGAGATACGGGATAGTCGGGTTAGCAGAGGGAAGTTGTACTACCTCGTATCCTGGAAAGGGTACGGGTACGAACACAACTCTTGGGAACCGGCTGAGAATGTTCATGCAGATGAACTGGTCAGCGAGTTCCACAAGGCAAACCCTCGAGCACCCCGACGACTCCCGCGTGCCCAATTCGACTCCATCCCGTTTCGACCATTGCGCGAGGCCGCACAATCCTAGAGGGGGGGTAATGTAAGGGGAACCCCCTTACCGACCTCTTCTTCACTTTCCCGACCAACCTTTCCGAACCCGACAAGGTTCACGAACGTTCGCGAACGTTCAATTACCGACTTCACAATTACCGACTCCCTACTTACCGACTCCATATTACCGACCACCACCCCGAGTCAACCCGACTCACACATCCATTTACACCACTATCGTTACTACCACCTTCACTTTACCGACTCTCGTTAACGTCCCCGAACACACGCACGACTTGTCGGGATCACGGCGGCGCGTCCACGTGACCCATTACCGACAACGCATGTCGTCGTACCGTTCCGGGAACGTGTAGTTAATGTAGGAACTGCGTATATAACATGTATGAGCTGGCTGGAGGACCCTTAGAGTATTCTCTTAGGATCTCCTCCACCAGGTACGTAGGATATGTACTATACAAGTGAATATATTAACTTAGGATCTCCTCCACCAGTCCGACTTAGTTTCCCGACTCGGATTCCCTCACTCGGTATTCCTCCCTCAAGATCCCCTTAGTCGGTCATCAGTCGGGGTCGCCCTAACAGTTTAACTGTGGAGGAAATACATGTCGTTCCCGATTCTACCACTGAAGTCGTGCAACAAACTCCGACTAGTCGGAAAACCCGCGTTCCCCGATGGGAACGCAGACTCCCCAAGGATTACAAGGTCAATGCAATCCCTGGGGCACGGTCGCTAGATCTGAAGGTGGAGCTTCAGACTACCGACACAGGAGAGTCATTCGGGCTCAAGGCACTCGTGGACTCGGGAGCTACAGGAATGTTCATCAGTCGGGATTTCGTCCGCCGACACAAGATCGCAACCCGCCCCCTCCAGCGGGTCATCCCAGTCTACAACGTAGACGGCACCCCGAACGAGGCGGGCTCAATTAACGAGATTACCGAGTTGGTTCTCCGTTATCAGGGGCATTCGGAGTGGACAATCTTTGCGGTCACTCAAATCGGTAAACAGGACCTCATCCTAGGCTACACCTGGCTCAAGGAACACAACCCGGAGATAGACTGGACAATGAATGAGGTGAAACTCAGTCGGTGTCCAGCCCAGTGTCGGGTGTGCACCAAAGAGATCAAGGCGGAAACCAAGGAGAAACAAAAGACTGAGGCCTGAGTGAATGCGTGTCGAACAGGACCGTTCCCGACAATGAAGGTGGACGTGGAGGAAGAACCGGAGACTGACGCGGAAAACCCGAATCCCCTGTCCGAACTACTAGAGGAAGGAGATCGTATCTTTGCAGTGACACTACACCCACCCGACCAGTCGGAAAATACGACCAAAGGCCTGCAGGAAATGTGTCGTGCAATCCTGAACATTTCGCAACGACTTGCCGAAGCTTTTCATCGTAACTCCCGACCGACCAAGACATTCCATGAGTTGGCACCTGAGTACGTACACAAATTCGAAGACGTGTTCTCCAAGACCTCATTTGACGCACTTCCCAACAAAAGGCCTTGGGACCACGCCATCGAACTCATTCCCGACTCGAAAGCTCGGTCATGCAAGGTGTACCCCTTGTCGGTAACGGAACAAGAAGAACTTGACAAGTTCCTGGAAGAGAACCTGTCGTCGGGACGCATCTGCCCGTCGAAATCACCTATGGCCGCGCCTTTCTTCTTCATCAAGAAGAAAGACGGCTCACTCCAACCGGTACAAGATTACCGAGTCCTCAACGCAATGACAATCAAGAATGCGTACCCCCTCCCCCTCATCTCCGAGCTCATCAACCAACTACAGGGAGCTAAATACTTCACCAAGCTTGACGTGCGATGGGGTTACAACAATGTTCGGATAAAGGAGGGAGATGAGTGGAAGGCCGCGTTCCGAACGAATCGAGGACTGTTCGAACCATTGGTAATGTTCTTCAGACTCACGAACTCACCCGCTACGTTCCAGACGATGATGAACGAAATATTCCAGGACCTCATCGTGGCGGGAGTGGTCTGTGTGTACATCGACGACATTCTCATCTATACGAAAACCTGAGAAGAACACCGGCGAATCACTTGGGAAGTATTGAAATGTTGTTGGGAACACAAACTATTCCTCAAACTGGACAAATGCGAGTTCGAGCAAGAGAAAATCGAGTACCTGGGACTTATCATTTCGGAGGGCAAGACGGAGATGGACCCAGTCAAGGTTAGCGGAATCGTCGAATGGCCAACCCCGACCAACAAGAAGGAAGTACAGTCCTTCCTTGGGTTCACGAACTTTTACCGTCGGTTCATCGAAGGGTTCTCACATCATGCTCGGGCCCTCTTCGATCTCACGCGCAAGGACTCAGTGTGGAAATGGGGCGAGGCCGAACAGTCGGCATTTGACGAACTGAAGGCTAGAGTGGCTTCCCGACCTGTGTTGGTATTTCCCGACGACGACCGACCTTACCGCGTAGAGGCCAACTCGTCGGATTTTGCAACAGGCGCAGTGCTCTCTCAACTAAGTCGGGAAGACGACAAATGGCACCCCGTAGCCTTCATGTCAAAGAGTCTAAACGCGGTCGAAAGGAATTACGAGATTCACGACAAGGAGATGTTAGCGATCATTCGGTCCCTGGAGAAATGGAGGCACTTCCTAGAAGGATCCCGACAACCATTTGAGGTCTGGACCGACCACAAGAATCTGGAGTACTTCCGGTCGGCTCAGAAACTCAATCGTCGACAAGCCTGTTGGTCATTATACCTATCCCGATTCGACTTCTCGTTGCACCACAAACCGGGACGAAGTATGGGCAAACCCGACGCGCTATCTAGACGCGCTGATCATTCGGATGGTGCAGAGGACAACAAGGACATTGTACTCCTCAAGCCCGAGTTGTTCATGGTACGCGCGTTGGAAGGAATCAAGGCGGAAGGCGAGGAAAGGGAGATTCTGAAGGACATCCGACGCGGAAATCGAGGTGGGCACCAGGAGGATTCGGTGGCAGAGGCAGCACAAAAACTCCGACTAGGAAAAGGCAAGTCAGTCCATAGCGCTGAGTGGCGGGAAGAGCAGGAAGTACTCTATTTCCGGGGTTGGGTTTACGTCCCCAACTTTGCCGACCTACGAAGACGCATCGTTCAGCAACATCACGATACCCGAGTAGCGGTGAAATGGTAGAACTAGGTTTGTATAGAAATGTAATAGTACACTTAATAGTATACCAACAAAACCACACTCTCCGAGAGACTACACAGGTTAAGTTCAAGGGCCTTGATACTTACAAGTATCTCCAATCAAGTTAGAAGAAGTCGAGAATCGAATTCTTATCTCAAAACCAACTCTTTCAGTGCTCGAGAACGGTGTTAACCGAATTTTATATTTTTATGGGGTGGTGTCTAGTTCGTATAATATGCTCTCGACGGGTATCTCGAAAGTCAAATGACCTCACTAAGGTTCCTTAAGCGTCTCGACAAAGTCTTAACACTTTCAGACTAAAGGTAACAAGTATCCCTGGGTTGTAACCAAGCAATACAAGTTCTAAGATGATCTCGCACTTCTCGAGAGGTAGCTCTCAGACTCGAAAGATCCAGCAATAAAACAATATATCAAGTCCCTCCAAAGTCAAGATGACCTCAAGGCTAAAGTGATATGTGCTAAAAGTCTCGCACTTCTCGAGAGGTAGCTCCCAGACTCAAAAGACTAACAATTTCAATATACCAAGTCCCTTCAAAGTCGAAACGACCTTAAGGCTCAAATGATATGTGTGCAATCAAATATATTCTCTCTCGAAGTCACCAACTATGTTAAACGCGCTACGTCACTCGTCTCGAAAGCCTGTTTGGCTCTGTTGTCAAGTGGGCGATGTACAGGGAACTGGTTTCTTGCTCTACAAAACAGAATCTAGTACGGTTAAATAAGGAATGTGTGTCTCGATAATCATATGATAAAATAGAATAAGTCCTTGGCAAATGAGTAAGAAAGAACGTGATAGGAACAGGGTATAGGGTATGTTTGGTCAGCCTATGTTGTGATTGGCCTTTCTAATGTTTTGGGGTCCTCTCGAGAGGATGCCCGTTGCCCTGGTCAAGATCCAGACTTTTCGAGAAAGTTTTCTTTACCTCTCGCTAAGTGTGATTGTCCAAATCGGGTCTCGATCATTTAGGGGTTCCCATCTACTCGATCGTTAACGAACGTTCGTCTCGAAAGGGTAACTCCGCTCTCCGAAGAACCGATTCCGTTCCGAGAGGGCTGTACCTCCGTTCCGGACATAGGGCTCGTGTCTCGAGAGTCTCTAACTCATGTCTCGACAAGCGTTACTCGTGTTGTCTGCCATCTCCTCGTGTCTGAACGCGTTCCCTGACGTACACATAATGGGGACGAGTCCTGCTAAGCTCGCCTCTTTCTTAATACACCGTATGTAGTGCTCTCGAGACTTAGTAGTATAGTTGATACTCCGTCTCGAGACGTGTTTTTAATATCAATCACTTATTACGTCGTGCACATGTAAAACCACTCGGTCCTTCAGGTAGATTCATACTGACAATCAGCCCTGAGGTACTCCGATCTTCTGGCTGTGACAACTAAGCCTCTCGAGACGATTATTGGACAGGTGTCTCGTCCATAATCCCCAATTATCCTTTCTATACGCTTTCGTATTGAGACATTTATGCGTCTCGAAAGCAAATTTCAAGCGCAAACGGCTCTCGGCCGTATCAGCGGGACACGCAGGTCGGTGGAAAACACTAGAACTAATTTCCCGAAATTACTGGTGGCCACAGATGTCGCGCTACATAGGACAGTATTGTCGGACATGCGATCTCTGCTTGCGGACGAAAATACAACGTCAACTACCAATCGGGGAACTGAAACCGCTCGAAATTCCCGAGTCCCGCTGGGAGACAATCAGCGTAGACTTCGTCGGCGCACTACCCGAGTCAGATGGGTTTGATGCGGTAATGGTAGTAGTAGAGTCGGTTGCAAAGAGGTCCCACTTCATCCCGACTCACACCACGGTTACAGCCCTAGGAGCCGCACGCTTGTACCTGAAGGAAATCTGGAAACATCATGGATTACCGAACGCAGTGGTGTCCGATCGAGGACCACAGTTCGTGGCCGAGTTCACCCAGGAACTTTACCGACTACTCGGGATTAAGCTAACGTCGTCCACAGCCTATCATCCGCAGACTGACGGACAAACCGAACGAGTCAACCAAGAACTCGAACAGTACCTCCGGCTGGTCGTTGGTGAACGACAGGACAACTGGTCAGACCTCCTCCCACTCGCCGAATTTCAGTACAACAACCATGTCCACTTGGCGACGCAGCAGACACCCTTCTTCCTCAACACGGGACATCACCCCCGAATGGGATTCGAACCACAAGCCACGGAAACCCGACTAGAGACAGTCGGGGAGTTCACCGAACGAATGAAATCCGCGTTAGAGGAAGCACGGTCGGCCCTGGCCAAATTGAAGGACGACATGGCGCGGTACTATAATCGCAAACACCGACCAACTCCCGAGTACGAAGTCGGCGATTTAGTATACGTGGATTCCATGGACATCCCGATCCAAAGGCCCACTCGGAAACTGGCCCACCGCTATGTGGGACCGTACCCGATCACCGAGCGGATAGGTACGCACGCTTACCGACTAAAACTACCCAGGTCGATGGTGCGCGTACATCCAGTCTTCCACGTCGTGAAACTCTTACCAGCACCCGCCGACCCGATCCCTGGACGAAAGCCGACTACCATCCCACCACCCGTACTAGTGGACGGAGAGGAAGAGTACGAAGTGAGAGATATACTGAACAGTCGGGTCAGTCGGGGGAAGTTGTTTTATCTCATAGCCTGGAAAGGATACGGGTATGAACACAACTCTTGGGAACCGGCCGACAATGTTCATGCAGATGACATTGTCGCCAAGTTCCACAAGGCAAACCCTCAGGCTCCTTGACGACTTCAGCGGGCTCAATTCGACTCCATCCCTTTCCGACCATTGCACGAGGTCGTGCAATCCTAGAGGGGGGGTAATGTAAGGGGAACCCCCTTACCGACTCCCGTTTTCACTTTTCCGAACATCCTTACCATTCCCGACTCAATTCCCGAACGTATGAACGTTTGCGAACGCTCACTTTACCGACTGTGTATTTACCGACCACATTACCGACTGTACAATTACCGACTACTTTACCACCCCCACCCCGAGTCAAACCCGACTCACACACTCACTTACACTACGCTCGTTTACCACCATGCTCCCTTCACCGACACTCTCTCACCGCTCCCCGACTGACGCGCGATTTGTCGGGAATCCAGGGACACGCCCATGTGATCCTTTACCGACAATGCGTGTCGTTGTACCGCACCAGGAACGTGTAGTTAATGTAGTACCTCGTATATAGACATCGACCACTAGCTGGAGGACCCTTAGAGTATTCTCTTAGGATCCCCTCCGCTAGGTATGTAGTATGTGTACTATACAGTGAATACATTTACTTAGGATCCCCTCCGCTAGCCCGACTTAAGAACCCGACCTCCGAACTCAGCTAAACCCGACTTCCATCAGTCGGTTTCTACTTGGTTGCGCGCACGCGGGGTTGCCCTTACACAAGGGGCACTCGGAACGCACCGTCTTCGCGGTCACTCAACTCGGAAAACAAGACCTCATCCTAGGCTACACCTGGCTCAAGGAACACAACCCGGAGATAGACTGGTCAACGAATGAGGTAAAACTCAGTCGGTGCCCAGCCCAGTGTCGGGTGTGCACCGAAGAACTCAAGGCAGAAGCCAAGGAAAAGCAAAAAACGGAGGCCTGAATAAATGCATGTCAAGCAGGACCTTTTCTGACAACAAGGTTGGACGTAGAGGAAGAACCCGACACCGAGTCGGAAAGCCCGAATCCCCTGGCCGAATTACTGGAAGAAGGAGACCGTATCTTCGCAGTAACACTACACCCGCCCGACCAGTCGGAAAACACGACCAGAGGTCCACAGGAGATGTGTCGTGCGATCCCAAACATCTCCCAGCAACTTGCGGAGGCCTTCCACCGAAATTCCCAACCGACTAGGACATTTCACGAGTCGGCCCCGGAGTACTTACACGAGTTTGAAGATGTCTTCTCGAAAACCTCGTTTGACGCACTCTCCGACAAACGACCTTGGGACCACGCCATTGAGCTCATTCCCAACTTGAAGGCTCGGTCGTGCAAGGTGTACCCCTTGTCGGTAACAGAACAGGAGGAACTTGACAAGTTCCTGGAGGAGAACTTGTCGTCGGGACACATCCGACCTTCGAAATCCCCTATGGCCGCACCGTTCTTCTTCATTAAAAAGAAGGACGGCTCACTCCGACCAGTGCAAGACTACCGAGTCCTCAACGCAATGACGATCAAGAATGCATATCCCCTCCCCCTCATTTCCGAACTCATCAACCAGCTACGGGGAGCTAAATACTTCACTAAGCTCAATGTACAATGGGGTTACAACAATGTTCGGATAAAGGAAGGAGACGAGTGGAAGGCCACGTTCCGAACAAATTGGGGATTGTTTGAACCACTGGTAATGTTCTTCGGACTCACGAACTCACCAGCAACATTCCAGACTATGATGAACGAAATCTTTCAAGACCTCATTGTAGCAGGAGTGGTTTGTGTTTACATCGACGATATACTCATCTACACCAAAACCCAAGCAGAACACCAACAAGTTACTCGGGAAGTACTGAAACATTGTCAGGAACACAAATTATTCCTCAAACTGGATAAATGCGAGTTCAAACAAGAAAGGATCGAGTATTTGGGACTTATCATCTCAGAGGGAAAGACAGAGATGGACCCAGTCAAGGTCAGTGGGATTGTAGAATGGCCGACCCCGACTAGCAAAAAGGAAGTACAGTCTTTCCTCGGGTTCACTAACTTTTACCGTCGGTTTATTGAGGGCTTCTCCCACCACGCCCGACCACTCTTTGATCTGACGTGCAAGGATGCGGTATGGAAATGGGGTGAGGCGGAACAGGCAGCCTTTGACGAGTTAAAGACACGGGTGGCTTCCTGACCAGTACTGGTATTTCCTGACAACAACTGACCATACAGAGTGGAAGCCGACTTGTCGGATTTTGCAACAGGGGCAGTACTTTCTCAGCTAAGTCGGGAAGACGACAAATGGCACCCCGTAGCCTTCATGTCAAAGAGCCTGAACGCAGTCGAACGGAATTATGAGATCCACGACAAGGAGATGCTGGCAATCATTCGAGTGTTCGAAGAGTGGAGACACTTCCTGGAGGGAACCCGACAACCGTTTGAGGTATGGACCGACCACAAGAACCTAGAATACTTTTGGTCGGCCCAGAAACTCAATCGCCGACAAGCTCGATGGTCGCTATACCTTTCCTGATTCGATTTCTCACTACACCACAAGCCGGGACAAAGCATGGGTAAACCCGACACATTATCCAGATGCGCCGACCACTCGGACGGCGCAGAGGACAACAAAGACATTGTACTCCTCAAACCCGACTTGTTCATAGTACGCGCATTGGAAGGGATTAGGGCGGAGGGCGAGGAAAGAGAGATTCTGAGGGATATTCGATGGGGAAACCAAGGCGGGCACCAGGAGGACGCGATGGCAGAGGCGGCGAAGAAACTCTGACTTGGTAAAGGCAAGTCGGTACACAGCGCCGAGTGGCGGGAAGACCAGGACGTACTACATTTCCGAGGTCGGATTTACGTACCCAACTTCGCAGACCTCCGCAGACGTATCGTCCAACAGCATCACGACACCCAAATTGCAGGACACGCTGGACGATGGAAAACTCTGGAACTGGTATCGCGCAACTACTGGTGGCCACAGATGTCACGCTTCATTGGTCAGTACTGTCGGACTTGTGATCTCTGCCTACGGACAAAGATACAACGTCAATTACCAATCGGTGAACTACACCCACTGGAAATTCCGAGCGCGCGCTGGGAGACCATCAGTGTGGACTTCATCGGCGCGCTACCCGAATCAGAGGGGTTTGACGCGATAATGGTAGTGGTAGAGTCGGTCGCAAAACGATCCCACTTCATTCCGACTCACACTACAATCACAGCACTTGGAGTGGCACGTCTGTATCTGAAGGAGGTTTGGAAACACCATGGGTTACCAAACGCGGTGGTATCCGATCGAGGACCCCAGTTTGTGTCCGAGTTTACACAGGAACTCTATCGACTACTCGGGATTAGACTCACATCGTCCACCGCCTACCACCCACAAACCGATGGACAGACCGAACAAGTGAACCAGGAGCTCAAACAGTATCTCCGACTGTTTGTAAGTGAATGACAGGATAACTGGAACGATCTACTCCCACTCGCCGAGTTCCAGTACAACAACCACGTCCACTCGGCCATGCAACACACCCCCTTCTTCCTTGACACAGGACGGCACCCCCAAATGGGGTTCGAACCTCAGACAACGGAAACCCGACTAGAAACGGTCGGGGAATTTACCGACCGAATGAAATCCACTCTAGAAGAGGCTTGAGCAGCACTGGCTAAAGCCAAGGACGACATGGCACAGTACTACAATCGCCGACACCGACCCACACCTGACTACAAGGTCGGCGAACTGATGTACCTTGACTCCACCGACATCCCAATCAGTTGGCCGACCAAGAAATTGGCACATCGGTATGTAGGCCCCTATCCAATCACTGAAAAGATAGGCACGCATGCATACCGACTGAAACTCCCGAGGTCGATGATGCACATTCATCCGGTGTTCCACATTGTGAAACTCTTACCAGCGCCCGCCGACCCGATTCCCGGATGACGACCGACCACAGTCCCACCCCCAGTACTGGTGGATGGACAGGAGGAGTACGAAGTGGGAGAAATACGGGATAGTCGGGTCAGACGGGGAAAGTTGTACTACTTAGTATCCTGGAAGGGGTATGGGTACAAACACAACTCTTGGGAACCGGCTGAGAATGTTCATGCAGATGAACTGGTCAGCGAGTTTCACAAGGCAAATCCTCGAGCACCCTGACGACTTCCGCGTGCCCAATTCGACTCAATTCCATTCCGGCCATTACGCGAGGTCGCGCAATCCTAGAGGGGGGGTAATGTAAGGGGAACCCCCTTACCGACCTCCTCTTTCACTTTCCCGACTCGATTCCCGACCACACGAACGTCCGGTTACCGACTTACTTACCGACTGTACATTACCGACCACATTACCGACCCCACCAGAGTCAATCCTGACTCACGCACCACTTACATCACACTCCCTTAACCCACATTCACTTCACCGACACTCTTTGCCGTTCCCCGACTCATGCGCGACTTGTTGGGAATCCAGGGACACGCCCACATGATCCTTTACCGACAACGCGTGTCGTCGTACCGCACCGGGAACGTGTAGTTAATGTAGCACCTCGTATATAGACATGACTGACTAGCTGGAGGACCCTTAGAGTATTCTCTTAGGATCCCCTCCTGCTAGGTATGTAGTATGTGTACTATATCATGAATACATTTGCTTAGGATCCCCTCCTGCTAGGCCGACTTAGTTTTCCCGACTCGGGTTTCTCTCACTCGGACTTCCTTTGTTCGGAATCCCCTTAGTTGGTCACAAGTCGGAGTTGCCCTTACACTCACAGGCACTCTAAAGACTCACCAACCGCCCAACAAAGACACTCCAAAAGACATAAACAAAAACTAGTAAAAAACTTCAATGATGCCATGATAACAAAAGAGAAGTATGGACTTATCTTTGAATATGATGGATGAAGGTCTAGCACACCAATGACACCACTACATGCCTTCAGTGGGGGCAAGATGTACGGTTGTTGATGACAAGGCAATGACTTGGAAATTTTTTTTGTCAACTAAGATCACATGATGGGTGATTACCAAATTGTTATTTTGATTCAAATGAATAAGTCCATAATAATTATAGAGTATTATATAATATTATAAGAGCGGCACTGGCAACCCTTGCTTCCGAAGTCTGAAATGAAATTTGTGTTCCGACTACGGATTATCAATACACTATAAGGTGTAAAAGCTCATGGGTAGATATGTATCAGCAGTTGTACACAATATATGTCAAGAAAATGTTTTATAAGATGTAACATTTACTTACTATTACTTAGAATACTTGACATTTCTCAGGCTTTGCTTGAGAAATTTGATGTAAGGGGAACTCCATTTCTCCTTACTTTGCGCTGGTCCACCACTACTTCACCAACTTAGCCTTACTTTGTGCTCCCTATTTCGCCGGATTATGATACTTACTTTGCTACTTACAGCTCGCTTGCATTACTTACATTCGCTAGATTGCACACTTGCTACACACGCCCACACGCACCTACATTCGCTTGCGCACAGTTTGCCACTGGACTCCGCATTCATTCGGACTATCAAGGGCACGGTCACGTGACCTTTGCTAGCCCAACGCGTGTCATCGTACCACACTGGGAACATGTCTTTAATGTAGTACTAGGTATATAGCCCATTCCCCCTGATGGAGGATCCTCAGAGTATTCTCTTAGGATCCCCTCCATCAGGTGCGTAGTTACATACTGTTACATTAATACATGTGCTTAGGATCCCCTCCATCAGTGTTGTCCCGCTTTCTCTAAGTTCGTTGATAGGGTGTACAACCACCCAGGCCTGTAATTTTGCAATTTACGATTAATTAATCAAGGTCGTGACACTAAGCCCCCTAATCCGAGCGGACTCCGAGCGGACTCCACTCGGACTTTGGGCAGTCTGAGCATGGTCCGAACACAGTCCTCAGACTGCACTCGGACCTTTTTGGGGCAATTTTGGGTGGAAAAAGTCCGAGCTCAGTCCAAGCTCAGTCCAAGCAAAATCCAAGCAAAGTCCGAGCTCAGTCCGAGTAAAACCAACTTGTGGGTAGAGGGCCATTACTGGCAGGTACGAGTTCTTACGTTTGTTTCTATCAGCATAATCTGTAAAAATACCAGCCCTTGTTTACTCAGTCTACTGTGAAAGGGATATCTTCAAAATAAGTTTGGCATTCAACCATATTGATGTTGGGCAAATGTGAGGACCCAGGAAATTGTGTAGGTCTTATTACACTCAACTTTTTTTTTTTTGATATATTACTTTCTGTTTTCAGGTTTTCCCTTTGCCATTGTTATCAAAGGTCTACATGTTCCGTGAAGTACCTGCTGCGGTTTACATACTCCACCATAAAGGGTGTTGCCTCAGTGCCATAGACACTCTGCTGTAAAAGGTGTCTGAGCACTTCATTTTCAAAGGTGTAACTTTTTTTTATTTATATATTACTTTCTTTTTTCTTTCCCTTTGCCATTGCTACCAATTGTAAGGGGAACCCCCTTACCGATGATAGGGTGGTCAAACACCCAGGCCTGTAATTTTGCGATTTACTATCAATTAGTATTATTGTAAAGGCTTTGCACTAGGGAAACAAGAGGACTAATGAGATGCTTCGACTCTGTAGTCAAAACGCTCTTATTAAGTGTTATACATCGAAACAAGTACACTACCCGTACAGTGAATCCGAAGGACGGTACTTGAACTAGAGGCCTCCGACGCGTATCCGGTTACAAAACTCGTACTAATGATGTAAGACGAATTCCGAGGAAATCACACCTGTTCCAAGGAAAACGTCATGTGATCAAAACACGTCTAAGACGCGTCCACCCAGAAGACTAAGACGAGGGAGAATCATGAAAATGACATCATAACCTTTGAGGAAACTCGGAATCCAGAAGGAATGACTTTCCCCTGGAAGTTAGTAACCAATTCAATTGGGATGACCGATCCATTGAATAGAAAACGATCCAGACTCTTCAGAATTGTGAAATACCTTCGGAATGACCAGGGTACTTCACGGATACACCCTAAAAGGCCGAATCGGCTATGGCGACATTTCCTTGGAAAACGATTCCTGGGTAATATAGCTCATACCATTGGACCACCACTTAGCCAAGCGTTTGGCTGACTCAATAATCGAGTCAGATACCTACTATAACCTTCCTAAATCACCCTTTGCCAAGTATATAAAATTTTCATTCAATTTCCAATAGTCTCGATTAGTATTTTTCTGCTTACAAATCATTTCTCTACTTTACATATATAAACCCCCTCTCATAGGCAGTAGAAAGCAAGGAATTCGACTCCCTTCTATTGCAGTAGCAATTAGATAATAAAGAGTAGACTTCACTTCAGACTTTGAGTGACCCATAAGATTATAAGTGACAAACCCGAAGTTCTAAGCTAAATATTGCGACGTGACGATTTCCGAGGATTTCTAACGTGCGTAATTAAAGCCCCTAAAGACTTGGAAGGATTTGGTATCCGTTCTAAGCTCTGCGACGAGACGGTCTAAACAACCCCTACCTTGTGCAGATTTGTTGTTATATTGTTGAAGACTTGGGAAGATTTGGTATCTGTCCTGAGCACTGTGACAAGACGGTTTAGGATAAGCCCCTCCTTGTGCAGTATTGTTGAATCGTTGAACTTGTCGTTTTCGATCTGAGAGCTTGGTGTCTCTTCATTTCGACCTTACCACACATTCCTCGGAAAGTGTAACAGACCCTAAAACCCGGTCATCCTTAAGGTCTAACCCACCTTACGAATCATATAAAAGATCTAAGACGTTTTCTGTGGAAAACAAACCTAAGACCCAAAAAGACTACTTTAATCAGTGGTATTTCAATACCCGTACCCACGAACTTACAGGCGTACTTCCTGTCTTGTAGTGTGTATTTGAGTGTGTGTGGATTGGATTTAATAGACCTTTCATAATACACTTAAAGGCAGAATACCCCTTTCATCTGGAGCCCACCGCGAGGGGTACAGATTAGAGTCCCTTTTGACTTAGGAAGAAATTCCTTGGAAAGTTCTTTGAACTTAGACAGTTTCGTATAAACGGTTTAGACTGAATCTTAGAAGTCAACCTGTCTTGGCGTCCACCCCCACCTAAGGAACCAACCTTCAGGACTTCTAATATACCAGTTGCTGGTAGCTCTTCTACTGCAGGACAGCAGAAGAAAAGTAACAAGCGGACTACGCTCAATTCTTCCAGAACACCAGTTCCCGAGGAATTACCTGTAACCACTCGAACTAAGAAAAAGACCCCAAACGCAGTTGCGGGACCATCTGTTCTTACAACCAGTGTTAACCAGGGACCTTCCAAACGAACTCCCTCTGCTAAGAAAGGCAAAGGACGTCAAAAAGAACCGAACTCTAACAGCCTCCGGATTATTTCCACAATGGCAGACCAGCCACAAAACATTCCATTACCTGAAGAGGAAGAAGTAGAACAAGGAAGGCAGCAGACACGAACATGTTTGCCATCCCCAGGAAGTAGAGACGCTCCCCAGTTCGAACGGGAAGCTCCTGCGAACCTACTACGATTCCTCGGAAGATACGAAAACCTACTCAGACAAACTGGTATAACCAGCGACAGAGCGAAAAAGGAAGAAATCATGCAGTATGCAGATGCGCAGTCAGAGGCAGAATGGCGAGCACTTGACAAATATGAGAATGGGACTTATGAAGAATTTCGTAAGGAACTCATAGCCAGTTATCCAGAAGCCGTGGACTTAGAGGCCGGCTCAGTGGCGAAGTTGGAAGGGATCTGTAAAGCCAATCCTCGTATAGGGGCAACAGATTTAACTCCACTTTTAAAACTGAAAAGGGAGTTCATGGCAGAGACAAAGAAACTGTTAAGAGTCGAACCCGCTCTAGTGTCAAATCGGGAATTAGTCAAGTTCTTTACAAGTTGTCTTGAACGAAACTTTAAGGCAGCTATCTATTCTCGGTTGGGTAGTCAGGCAAATCCAGGGAATGCTAATCGTCGAAAAGATGACCCCTACGATTTAAATGATATCATCGCAACGGCAATTGACATGGCTAGTGGAACAAACGGCCTTGAGCGTCTGGATCAGAGCTACACATCTGTCTCAGCTATTCCCTTGAGTACTTCCAAGGAAATTGCGCCTATTAAACAAGAAGTAGAACAAATGAGACAGGAGATTGTAAACATGAAAGATATCCTATTTGCAACTTCTAAAAAGACCAGTTCTGAGATTGATCAGTTAATGAAAACTGTGAGGCAGACAACTATGTCTCCCGGACCAAGTACAACGTTCAGTCAGCAATTCCCAAGACAGAACAACTTGGGTACTTGTTTCTATTGTAATGATTCAGGACATATGTTGGCGACTTGCCCAAAGAAAAAGTCACAACTGGAATCAGGAAAATTGAAACTAGTAGATGGAAAATTTTTCCTCGCAGATGGATCACAGGTCAGAAGATCTGATGGAAACAGTTGGTACGAGCGGGTTGAGAATCAAGCCGCTGCCATCTCCACAAATGAAAATAACATGTTAGAACAAATGTTCAATTATGGAGTTCCCGAACAGACTTCCAGAGAAGATGTGCTTGACTCGTTCAAGCAGGCTTTGGAGTATGTCCAACAGACAAGGGGGACTCCCAGATATCACAATGAGATGAGGGGCGAAATGCCTGACATCAATCCAAGGGATTCTTTTGCTGCAACGAGGTCGTCATCGACGTCGGAACAGGGTTTTTAAAACGTCCGAGGAAGGAACTAGCTGGCAATACAAAAGGCAAGCAGGACCTTAGCCATGCTCAGGAGCCTGAGGACTCGACCAATAGAGAACCTGATTCCGAGGAAAGTGATGAAGAAGAAGTAACTAAAGAAAACCCGAATAAAAATAAAGTCAGATTCGTTACTCCTGGTGAGGACGGAAAACAAAAAGAGAAGAGACGAGAGCTGCCGTATGTACAAGTGCCAGCACTCAAATCTCCTCGGAAAGAATGGAAGAGCCGTGTACCTGATGATAATGCACCCCAAGTGCCTATACCCATCATTCAGAAAGGTCCTGCATATAGGACTCGTGCACCGGTTCAGTCGGAAAAAGGGGAACAAGAAATTGTTTCTAAAATCTTAAGTAGCCCAGTCACGGTTACAACCAGAGACTTGATGGACATTTCCCCCGGAGTTAGGGAACAAGTCAAGAAGAATGTGACTAAGAGACGAATTAAAGAAGTCCAAAAGGAAATTGATGATGCCTTTGAGAACGCTCTCTTTAGTGACTTAGGCAATTATGCGGACTTATATGATTTAAATGAGGATGATGATGAAGACCATGTACTGGCACCTAATGCCATTAACATAGAAACACTTCCTGAAGCTAAAGTCTTTACTCTGGAAAGAGAACAAGGTGGACTTCCAGCCGGGGCAGTAATCTGTGATGATCCAGTACTAGCCTTCCTCCAAGATTTTGATGGTGAAGAGGTTCCTGAGTTATATGTTGCAAAGGAGTCCAACTCTCTACGCACTATATACCCAGTCATCAATGGAGTAAGCACTAGTGAGTGTGTCCTTGATGGAGGATCTCAAATTGTCTCAATGGACAAAGACATTGCAGTGGAACTCAAGATTCCTTGGGATCCGGACATAAAAATATTTATGCAAAGTGCAAACAAGCAAGTGGAGCGAACTGTTGGACTAGCCAGGAATGTACCTTTCAGGTTTAATGACATAACCATTTACCTCCAAGTACATATCATCAAAAACCCTGCATATAATGTTCTCTTAGGAAGACCGTTTGACACTCTCACGAAGAGCAGTGTACAAAATTATGAAGATGGGGGACAGCTAGTAACCATTACAGATCCTAACACTGGACGGAGATGTACCTTGAGTACTTTTGAAAAGGGGAGATCCAAGAGACTCCTCGGAAAGCCCAAAGTAGAACAGGATTTTCAGTCCTCGATGAACTGAGCGATCAAGGAGAGATGGCTGTACAGTTCTACATGGACGAACACAAAGAATTGGTGATAACGCGTCTTTGGACGCCGACAGACAAAGACATGTTCAAACCCGAGGAAATCCGTGATTTGTATATTCATCAAAGTTTAGACAACCTGGGTAGAAAAGACCAAGACCTCTTTGAGTCTTATCTATCTACGACTGTGATAAAAGATGACAAAACGGTTTCCGAGGAAAATGAATACGAAATAAAAGACAATAACAGACCTGATCCTGATGAACTAGCCTTGGAAGAACAAGACTTAGAAACCAGATCAGTGAATGTTGGACGGAAATACAAGCCTGTACATTTGAAAGTTAGACCAGTGTATACAGACCTCCCTGATAAGTTCAGGATTGTTAGGAATATTATTGGAGATCCACTAAAGGACTTACCAACCTTACCTGAGGAT
Organism: Collybia sordida; assembly: GCA_037014335.1. Classification (NCBI taxonomy): domain Eukaryota; kingdom Fungi; phylum Basidiomycota; class Agaricomycetes; order Agaricales; family Clitocybaceae; genus Collybia; species Collybia sordida. The sequence goes on from JAYKXK010000002.1 coordinate 1,296,433, forward strand.
CCCCCAGAGTTTGTTCCTCATGGAAGATACACTTATGATCGAATGGTGGCTTTTGAGGCAGTTCACGACTTAAACTTCCTCCGAAGAAAAGAAATGGATTTAGTCCATCAAGTGGTTAGGGCACATGACAAGGCATTTGCTTGGGATGACAGTGAAAGAGGGAGTTTCAGAAGAGACTTCTTCCCACCTGTAGAAATACCCACTGTACCTCATACACCATGGACTGAAAGGAATATTAAGATACCTCCAGGAATTTATAATGACGTCTGTGATATTATCAAGACTAAGATAGCTGCTGGAGTGTATGAACCTTCGAACTCATCTTACAGATCAAGATGGTTCACAGTAATTCGTAAAGGAGGTGGAAAACTTAGAATTGTGCATAGTCTAGAACCTCTAAATAGGGTAACAATTGCGCATTCAGGACTACCACCTGCTACCGAGGAAATTGCCGCACACTTCGCAGGAAGGGCTTGTGGTGGAATGTTGGATCTCTATGTAGGGTATGATGAAAGGCCCTTAGCAGAATCATCCAGGGACTTGACAACTTTCCAAACACCCTTTGGAGCACTTAGACTAACAAGTTTACCCATGGGTTGGACAAATTCAGTACCTATTTTCCACGATGATGTTACCTACATTCTCAAGGACGAAATTCCACATGTCACTATCCCATATATTGATGATGTTGGAATCCGAGGACCTGCCTCACGTTACGAACTACCAGGAGGTGGTTACGAAGTAATTAAAGGACAAGATCCAGAGACAGGGATCAGACAATTTGTATGGGAACACATGCAGAACTTGAACCGAGTACTACAGCATATTAAGTATTCTGGGGCAACATTCTCTGGGTTCAAATCCGTGCTTTGTGCGGATGAGATTATTGTGGTCGGACATAGATGTACTTATGAGGGCAGGAAGCCTTCGGAAAACAGGGTCGGAGTTATTGAAAGATGGGGACCTTGCAAGGATGTCAGCGATGTACGAGCTTTCCTCGGAACTGTTGGTGTTCTAAGAAACTTCATCAAAGACTATGCAAAAATGAGTCAACCTATTCAGAAACTCACCAGATCTGAAGAACCTTGGGTCTGGGGTGACGACCAAAACGAAGCACAGGCAGCTTTGATAAATGCTGTAAAGACTTGTCCTGCTCTTAGACCTATAAGACCGGAATGGCCTACACCTGTTGTACTAGCTGTAGACACCTCTTGGAAAGCAGTAGGGTTCTATATCTATCAGGTTGACCCCGAAGACAGTGACAAGAAGTACTTTGCCAGATTTGACTCCATTACACTAAATGCGAGGGAATCACGATTCTCACAACCTAAGAGGGAACTCTATGGTTTGAGACGAGCACTTGATAGTTGCATGTATTGGCTCTTTGGCGTACGAAACTTGGTGGTTGAAACAGATGCCAAGTATGTCAAAGGTATGCTAACCAACCCTAGTATGGGTCCCAATGCTACTATAAACAGATGGATTGATGAAATCTTATTGTATCATTTTACCTTGGTACATAAGTCTGGGAGAACTTTTGGACCAGACGGATTATCTAGGAGAGATCCTCAACCAGGGGACCCTGAACGAGTTAATCCTGACGCAGATCTAGATGAACCAGTCCTACCTTTGAATTTTATTAACCCAGAAGCTGGAATTGATGATCCCTTGGAATTTGACGATTTCAAGAAAGACATAGATTCTAGGGGTGGATACATTCAGAAGTTGGCTTTGGACGTTGCTGACTTTGAAGAAGACTGTGCAGCAGCACGACTTCATGAAGCTGGCTTCATTGGACACTTGAAAACACACAAGGGTTCAGGAAAATATGGAGCTCAACAATTAGAGTACTTTGAGCAGTTAATTAGTACCACACTGATTCCCGAGGAAAATTTTAGGTATGACCCAGAAAAGTCAGAACCTTATCCAGAGGATCAGAGGACTAAGACAGCTAAGCTCCAGGACGAAACATTACCTTTGATAAAAGGATGGTTGATGAACCCATCTTTTAAACCAAAGGAAATGTCTGAGAAAGAGTTCGAAAGGTTTACAAGACAAGCTGGAAACTTTTTTGTAGATGAAGAAGGACGACTATACAGACGAGGACTAGAGTCTGCTCACAAGTTAGTCGTAGAGAAGGACAAAAGGATGTATGTCATTAGAGCATCTCATGACAGCGTCGGACACAAAGGCATATATGCGACTCAGGAATTGATAGCTAAACGGTTCTGGTGGCCTGAGAGTCAAGCAGACATTAAATGGTATATCAAGAGTTGTCAAGTATGTCAGGAAAGACAGAAATTACGACTTAGGATACCTATGATAGAGACCCACACACCGTCTATATTCCAGACCTTGCATTGTGATACTGCACATATGTCACCAAAATCCGCGGGTTATGAATATATCGTGCATGGGAGATGTTCACTATCCTCTTGGGTAGAGGGATGACCTCTGAAGAAGGAGACTGCAAAAGCTATTGCACAGTGGTTATTTGAAGATGTCATATGCCGCTGGGGATGTCTTCTAGAGATTGTCACGGACAATGGAAAACAGTACGTAGCTGTACTGGAATGGCTTAAGAAGTGGGGAATCAAAGGGATAAGGATTTCTGCGTATAATTCAAAGGCACAAGGGAAGATTGAACGACCTCATGGTGACCTGCGAGATTCCTTGTATAAGGCAACAGGTGGAAATCCCTCTAAATGGTCCTACTTCTTCCATCATGTCCTTTGGGCGGACAGGATAACAGTTAGGAAAGGCTTTGGGTGCTCTCCTTTCTTTATGACGACGGGGGCACATCCTATCATGCCTTTGGATCTAATTGAGGCAACTTGGCTAGTTAAATTACCTGGCCGGACTTTGACAACTGATGAACTTATTGGTTTCCGAGCAAGAGCACTGGCTAAACATGCTGACCATGTTGAAGAAATGCGTGCTCGGGTTTCCAAGGAAAAGAGAACTAGAGCCTTACAGTATGAAAAGGACCACAAGGCTACTATTCGGAACTATAACTTCAAGCCTGGACGGCTTGTACTCGTATGAAACTCTCAGATAGAGGATAACTTGGACAGAAAGATGTATCCGAAATACCTTGGCCCTATGATAGTTATTTGCAGGAACAAGGGAGGTGCATACATTTTGGCAGAAATGGACGGATCAATCCTCCAGGACAAGGTAGCGGAATTCCGAGTAATACCCTACTTTGCGAGATACGAAGTTAAATTACCAGACAATATACATGACCTCATTGACTGTTCTAAGAAGACTTTGAAAGCCTTAGAGGACGCAGTAGACACTGGGGAACGAGACTTGTATAAGAATAGGGACTTTAACTTTGACAAAGTCCGTCTAAATGGAGAGGACGATGAGGAGGACCTTTCCTCGGAAAATGATGACAACGAAGATGAGGACTCTGACAATGAAGAAGAGGACCTGGACAGACCACGACGACTTAGATCACACAAAAATTGACTAAGGACAAATGATCTATAGAGATATTTGTACTTAGACAGATTTTTGTAACAACAGTTGGGTACAGTAACGACAGGATTATGCGTATGGGGCATATTACCATTGGCACTCGAAGTGCTTCGGAAACGACGACCTGGGACTAATCCTCCATGATGGTATCCTCAGAAACATGGGTTACCTTGGAAGAGTCAGCCTCAGCGGAGTTTTGGGAAGACCCCACCTCCATGCCATTTTCCGCGGGAATGAAAATACGCCCCCCCATAGTCTTAAAGACCTCGATGCTGGAGTCGCGATTGGCCAAGTAGACGAGGATGAGGGCTTCTTGTTGAGCGATGTGAGCCTTAAGTTGAATTAAGGTCTTGCTATGAGCGACGGAGTCTGGGAAGACATGCGAGGGAGATGAAAGGACCTCACGGCACCTCTCAATCATCGCACGAGTTTCCTCAGTCTCAATGATGTCTTCGGCGGAAGCTGAGAACGATATCAGACCGATGGAACACTTGGGATACGGCGCCGGCTCACCTCTGATGGCTAAGGCTTCCTCATTGGTCAAGGAGCGACCTCGGATGCGGCGGCGTTTGCTGCCTCGAGTCTCTTGACCGCGAGTGACGATCTCTGGGAAAGCCGCCTCAGTCGGTTCCTTGACAGGAGCGGTCTGGGGAGACAAAAAGAAAGGAATAAGTCAGCAATGTATTTCCAAGGAAAGACTTGAGAAGCGGAATTTAATAAAAGACAGGACACAGACTTGTTTGTGTTTCAATACACCATAAGTAAATGAAGCAATGGAAGGAGGATCACCATCAGAATCGTATGGACACAGTGTGTTCAATAGATTATCGGTGTAGGCGATGTGTAGCTCGAGAAGAGGGGGATAACTGCAACTCACAGTTTTCCTTGGAATTTGAGTAACGGTCGCATCCTCTACGAACTCGATGTCTTCGTCGGTGAGGGTTCCAATATCAGGCTTGGACTTGATAATGGAGCGGACTTTGGTCTTCCTAGCCTAACGAGATATTATTGTCAGCTTTGAAGGATCAACGTTGAAATGAAGCAGACACACAGGCTTTTTGATAGCAGCAGCCGCAGTATTCTTGGTCTCTGCAGCAGCTACAAGCGGAACGACCGCAGCTGGAGTAGCCTGGACTACTTCGGGAGCGTTGGCGTTTCCCGAGGAATTGGTGGACGCGGTAACTGGACCTGTACCGGCCGCTCCATGGCCTCGACGGTAGTTGGTAATCGAGTTGATGAGCATCTGAAGGCCCAAGTACTTGCTATGACCGTCGAAGGAAAAACTGTACTTAGTGCGCAGGGACTGGTATGCCACGCGAAGTTGGTAGGCCAAGTCCTGGCACATGCGATTGTTCTTCATGGCCTGGGACTCAGACTGAGTCAGCTAACCAACGGAAAAGTGTCAGAATTGGACTATGAGACAGGGAATGCGGACATGGCATACCAATTTGTCTGCTAACTGGTCCAACATCGGCAAGGACGATGTAAGGGGGAGATCTTCGAGCCCTGAGAACATCTCAAGGCCGGACTGAACAGTGTCGAAAGGACTGGGAAGTTTGGTCATACTGAGACAAATGTGGGGTAATTTTTTTCGAAACCCGAGGAAAATGCAACAGACCTTATAGGGTTCGGAATGCCTCGGACTTGTATGCGACGGACTAAGGAACGATTTTCCTTACCCATGGAAAATCTTTGGCTTGTGCATAGATTTTTCTGAGGAGCGGAAGAGCGTTCCGGACTTTGACCACGCCGATCAATACAGAATGGCTATTTGCTTTTGGTTGGGACAGCAACGAGCTTGTCACCAACGGCGCTCCGTGTCTGCAGGCACATTTGTACGCAATTCAATTCCCTTGGAAATTGAATTTGCTCCCAAACGAGGCTTTCCAGCGGTGTGGACACCTTATTTTTCGTTGAGGGAAGAGAGGGATCAATCTATATTTAGTCATCAGATTTAGATTAGATCTCTAGTCACTCAGAAAAGCGAAATTTACACTAAGTCACTCTGGAAAGAATACACTTAAGTTCACACAAGAAGGAAAGACCTCAGACAACAAGCAATTGATATATATCCTGTATATACATTTTGGGGAAACATAGATAATAAGAATCTAAAGAAAACTGGACAAAAAGAGATCAAGAAATTGAAACTCATGTACCAGCATGACCAAAAGATATATACATGGAAGAGGACGGAGTGGTTGTGAATGATAATAAAAGAAAAACATTTTAAGTGGAGGGCCCTGCCTCAGGAGTACCAGGCGCAAAGTCGTCGAGACCTCCGCCGTCGTCGTCCTCACCCGGCGCGTCCTCCTCGGAATCCTCGAAGTCCCCATCGACCGGCGGGACAGGAAGACGTTCGGCGAGTTGCTGTAGGTACAGCACCAAACGGCTTCCGTCGTCCATGCTTTGGAACGCATGTCCCAAAGCGTTGGCACCGTCGACGCGCTCAAAGGTGGAGATATAAGTCCCCATCTCGATGACCATGAGGCGCAAGGCCTCGGCCATCTCGACGGCGGTCTCCTGCAGCGCTAAAAGGTTGCGCGCTTGACGCAAAAGGGACCGGAGAAGGAAATCACCATCTAAAAAGAAAAAGACAAGTATTAGGATAGAAATCCTAGGAAAAGAAAAAGAAAAGAACTTACATTGAGAATTGAGGCGCACAACAGGGAAGAGCGCTTCCCGAGCCCCAATTAAACGATTAAGAGGCCATGAACCCGAACACGACCAGTGGGACGTGACACATGGAGTACAGGGGGCCTTGCCGTTGGGGAAGACGCAAGTCGGACTGGAACTGACGCCCGAACGGAGGAGACATTGAAGACAAGAGACGGGTGCCACAAACTGTGGCACCGCATCTCCCAACTCCCCCGCTGATGGGACGATGACTGGGTTGGTGGGCATCTCAATTGGGGACCCACCCCGGACGGGTTTGCGGTGACGAGTTCCTGCCGAACCGCGAGCAGTAGTCGTGCGACGAGAGGAAGAGGCCGCCTTAGAACTGGAAGTAGTGCGCTTAGAGGCACGGACGGCGGCGCGTTTGGCCCGCGAGGTTTCCTTGGGTTTTGGAGTAGGAGGGACCGAATCGAGCTCGTCTACCTCCTCCTCACCCTCCTCATCGACCTCTGGGACCTCAACAGCCCTCCCTTTACCCTTCTCCTTCCTTCTTTTAGCCTTGGTTTCTTCACTTTCGGTCGCAGGAAGACCTTCGAATGGCCGTTTCCTCTTGAGAGACACCTCCACCAAGTTCTTGCGGGGGACCGATCCTGAAGAGCCAGAATTTTGCTAGAAAGGCACATTAGTTATATATAATATAACGGACGAGATTGTGAAACTCACTAAGGCGGTGATAGGCGGGAATCTGGGCGATTCGACCGCCGGCCTTGGTGTTTGAGCCGATACCGTTGTTTCTGGGATGGGAGGAGGCAAAGCCTCGGGAACGAAAAGAGGCGACACCTCACGAACGGGGGACAGCTCTGGTGCCGGACTGGCCGTAATGGTTGAGAACGGGGCCACGGGTTCCAATTCCTAGGAAAGCAGTTAGGACTTAAAAGAAGAGATAAGACATAGTGGACTCACGTTGAAGTCCATGGATATGGGAAAGTACCAAGCCGCCCACTGACGCTCCTGCAACTTTGCTGGCAGGTTGGTTGCGACACTACCGGCGTGTTGGATGGCACGGACAGTGGCAACGTCGGGCCGGATATCGAGAGCGTGGACCGCGCTGTAGTACTTGACCTAGGAAACATAAAGAAATTGTTGTCAGAATGCAACAGGAACATACCAAAGGCTGGGTAAGAACCCGCAGCGCGACAGCCATTCGGGTTTCATCCGAGGTCGCGACAGTGGCGTTGATAGCGGAAAAGATGCGGTGAAGCTCGTCGTATCTAATCTTGAAGGCCTGAAGATTGCGTTGTGACCTGTCCCAGGGACGACGGTTTGGGTCCATGTTGAGATTCAGAATAAAAGAGGGGAGCCAAGACGGAATTAGGTCTGACAAGGGACCCTTGGAAACAACAAGCTGCAGCTGTGGGGCGGCGGACGAAGACATGTCGAATCGGCAAGGAATTAACGTGTAAAACGCGTCGAGTTGGTGGTGGCGGCGAGAAAAAGACCAGAGTCAGAAAATTCGAACTTAGAAAATTTTTCTGCAATTGTTGAATTTCCCGCGGTGACTGCTTCTTAAAAACGTGGCACTTGCCTAAATCGGTTTAGCTTGCGAATGACTAAGGACTGAACCTTGTATGTGCGTTTGCGAGACCGTAGAGTCGAGTTTCAAGGAAAATGGACCTCGGAGAAGTGCAGACGCACATCTCGGAGTAACGGAATCCCTGAACTGACCCCGAGCGGATCAAAAAGGCTAAAAATATGATGACATCATTAATGATAAAAATAGACAGGGTGCATGTCAACCGACCTCGGATGACTGAGGACAGTCATTATATCCTTGGGGGGAGATGATAGGGTGGTCAAACACCCAGGCCTGTAATTTTGCGATTTACTATCAATTAGTATTATTGTAAAGGCTTTGCACTAGGGAAACAAGAGGACTAATGAGATGCTTCGACTCTGTAGTCAAAACGCTCTTATTAAGTGTTATACATCGAAACAAGTACACTACCCGTACAGTGAATCCGAAGGACGGTACTTGAACTAGAGGCCTCCGACGCGTATCCGGTTACAAAACTCGTACTAATGATGTAAGACGAATTCCGAGGAAATCACACCTGTTCCAAGGAAAACGTCATGTGATCAAAACACGTCTAAGACGCGTCCACCCAGAAGACTAAGACGAGGGAGAATCATGAAAATGACATCATAACCTTTGAGGAAACTCGGAATCCAGAAGGAATGACTTTCCCCTGGAAGTTAGTAACCAATTCAATTGGGATGACCGATCCATTGAATAGAAAACGATCCAGACTCTTCAGAATTGTGAAATACCTTCGGAATGACCAGGGTACTTCACGGATACACCCTAAAAGGCCGAATCGGCTATGGCGACATTTCCTTGGAAAACGATTCCTGGGTAATATAGCTCATACCATTGGACCACCACTTAGCCAAGCGTTTGGCTGACTCAATAATCGAGTCAGATACCTACTATAACCTTCCTAAATCACCCTTTGCCAAGTATATAAAATTTTCATTCAATTTCCAATAGTCTCGATTAGTATTTTTCTGCTTACAAATCATTTCTCTACTTTACATATATAAACCCCCTCTCATAGGCAGTAGAAAGCAAGGAATTCGACTCCCTTCTATTGCAGTAGCAATTAGATAATAAAGAGTAGACTTCACTTCAGACTTTGAGTGACCCATAAGATTATAAGTGACAAACCCGAAGTTCTAAGCTAAATATTGCGACGTGACGATTTCCGAGGATTTCTAACGTGCGTAATTAAAGCCCCTAAAGACTTGGAAGGATTTGGTATCCGTTCTAAGCTCTGCGACGAGACGGTCTAAACAACCCCTACCTTGTGCAGATTTGTTGTTATATTGTTGAAGACTTGGGAAGATTTGGTATCTGTCCTGAGCACTGTGACAAGACGGTTTAGGATAAGCCCCTCCTTGTGCAGTATTGTTGAATCGTTGAACTTGTCGTTTTCGATCTGAGAGCTTGGTGTCTCTTCATTTCGACCTTACCACACATTCCTCGGAAAGTGTAACAGACCCTAAAACCCGGTCATCCTTAAGGTCTAACCCACCTTACGAATCATATAAAAGATCTAAGACGTTTTCTGTGGAAAACAAACCTAAGACCCAAAAAGACTACTTTAATCAGTGGTATTTCAATACCCGTACCCACGAACTTACAGGCGTACTTCCTGTCTTGTAGTGTGTATTTGAGTGTGTGTGGATTGGATTTAATAGACCTTTCATAATACACTTAAAGGCAGAATACCCCTTTCACCGACTCCCATTTTCACTTTTCCAACCTCCTCACCATTCCCAACTCAACTCCCGAACGTACAAACATTCACAAACACTCGGCTGACAAACCACTCATTTACTGACCATGTATTTACTGACTACATTACTGACCTCACCTTGAGTCAACCCGACTCACACACTCATTCACATTACATTCATTACCACCACGCTCCTTACACCAACACTCCTTTAATGTTTCCCAACTGATGCGCGACTTGTCAGGAATCCAGGGACACGCCCACGTGATCCCTTACTGACAAAGCGTGTCGTCGTACTGCACCGGGAATGTGTAGTTAATGTAGTACTTTGTATATAGACATAGACCACTAGCTGGAGGACCCTTAGAGTATTCTCTTAGGATCCCCTCTGCTAGGTATGTAGTATGTGTACTATACAGTGAATACATTACTTAGGATCCCCTCCGCTAGCCTGACCTAAGAACCCGACCTCCAAACTCAGTTAAAACCTGACTTCCTCCAGTCGGTTTCCACTCGGTTGTACGCATGCGGGGTTGCCCTTACACCAATGGTCTACATGTTCCATCATGTACCAGCCCCGGTTTATGTACTTCACCATAAAGGGTGTGTAAGGGGATGTGTAAGACCAGGACAGTAGGCGACGGAGTGTGCGTGCGGGAGATGGTCACTGGTAGCAGCAGACAGAGACGAAGTGTCGATAGTCTGGGGGCACAAGGAAAGGGACCCGAACCTAGATTATTGCAAAGGTGCTTCCCAGTAATGGGAAGCGCCATCTATATAGGTACATTGTGAGAAATAGTAAATACATATCAATGGAAGCCCATATGAGCCCACTAGGGCTCTGCAACAGTCCATGTGCAAGATGTCAGAACATGAGTAAACTAATACCAAAAGGGGGAAGGGATACAGGTCACCGGATGTGTAGGGTTGGGCATAAGGGCCCAGGAGTGCGTCAAGTGATGCAATAGGTCCGAAGTAGATCCGACAATTAGATACGGGCTAAGCGAGTGCTCCCCTTACAGGGTGTTGCTTCTGTGCCATGGGCACTCTGCCGTAAAAGGTGTAGTCTTTGGGCCCTTCACTTGTATAGGCTCTGGTGATACATTAATGCCTGCCCCAATCAGGAAAGGGGATTGTTCATATTGGAGTTGTTGCCATCCTGATCTTATGGCTTGTATATGTTTGGCCGGATTAGGAGGAGAGAAAGCTAGCACTTCCCTTACGATCTCTGAGGATGATCGGTTCTATAAAATGCTACACTACCAGCCCCAGTTTATGTACTCCACTGTAAAGGGTGTTGCTTCACACCAGGCAGGTACGTGATGGAATGTGTAGACTGTTGATAGCAATGGCAAAGGAAAAAAAAAAAAAGAAAGTAATATATAAAAAAAAAAAAGTTACACCTTTGAAAATGAAGTGCCCAGACACCTTTTACGGCAGAGTGCCTGTGGCACAGAAGCAACACCTTTTACAGTGGAGTACTAAACTGGGGCTGGTAGTGTAGCATTTTATAGAACCAATCATCCCCAGAGATCGTAAGGGAAGCACTAGCTTTCTCTCCTCCTAATCTGGCCAAACGTATACAAGCCATAAGAGCGGGATGGCAACAACTCCAATACAAACAATCCCCTTTCCTGATTGGGGCAGGCATTAATGTATCACCAGAGCCTATACAAGTGAAGGGCCCAAAGACTACACCTTTTACGGCAGAGTGCCCATGGCACAGAAGCAACACCCTTTATGGTGGAGTACGTAAACCGGGGCTGGTACTTCATGGAACATGTAGACCTTTGATAACAGTGGCAAAGGGAAAACCTGAAAACAGAAAGTAATATATCAAAAAAAAAAAAAAGTTGAGTGTAATAAAACCTACACAATTTCCTGGGTCCTCACATTTGCCCAGCATCAATATGGTTGAGTGCCAAACTTACTTTGAAGGTATCCCTTTCACAGTGGACTGAGTAAACAAGAGCTGGTATTTTTACAGATTATGCTGATAGAAACAAATGTAAGAACTCATATCTGCCAGTCATGGTTCTCTACCCACAAGTTCTTTTGATAGATACATAATAGTTTAATTAAAATATTTGTTTTATTTCTTTGCATAAATAGCCAACACAGCATTAGAATTATCATGTTTCATAAATTTTTTGTCAGTAAAATCTGATACAAGGCCTTCATTTTCACATGCTGTTTTTGTAGTCATTCCATCATGATACCATACACATTTATCTGATATAATTCTTGAAGTGAAATGAAAATTTCCAAGATATACAATCCCTTTTAATGGAAGAACATTGTATTGTTTATTATTGCCATGTATTCTAATAGTTTTACTAATTGCTATTCCAGTAACATTGATACTAAACATTAACAGATCTGGTGATGTAATAAATTTGCGAATTAAACTCTGTTTGTAATGACACCTATTACATATATCTGATTCTTCTTTTTGCCATTGTTGAAACCAGTTATTAATATTACCAAGTTCACTGCTTGTAATATGCATCATGTTATCAGGTGGAGGGTGCAATGAATTTGAGGTATGACAATTGGTGCATTCAAGTTTTGAATAACACATAGATTGAGATCCTTGCATTAATTTATGTGCAAGTTCAGCTATATTAGTACCAATTTGTCCATATGGAAATAATTCTTTATTAGATTCATGTAATAATTTTCTGACATCATTTCTGGCTTCTTCAAGTGTCATTTTTTCTCTTAATATTTCTCTGCAATTCCATGCCAATTTCTCTAGAGGTTTACTAATCCAACAAAACAATTTAGTCCATTTGGCACAATCCTGGATCCAAATATCACATAAAATTGTAAATATTGCATCATATGCACAACTATAATTCTCAGCATCCCAAATTAGACCAGCTGGATGATTTTGTAAAGGTATAAAAGTTAGTTGACCTTTTTTTCTCTTTGAAGGTGGATCATATGGACTATCCATTGTCTTTCTTTTGTTATTATGAATTGGATTGGTGTTTGGGATTGGAATAGATCCTTTAGCAATTATGAATTCTTGAGTGTTCTTGGTTTTTTTAATGTTGTTTTGTTTTGTATGTTTTATGTCTTGCATAGTAGTGATTTCTTTTTCTTTGTTTTTAGAAGATTGTTTGTCTATAATTTGCCAATTACTATAACTTTTTGTTGGAATTAATGGCATTGGATCTGATGATGACCATTTAATTTGTTTTGGAATGTTTGAAGGTATATGATTAATCCCTTTGTATTGTTGATATTGTCTGATGAGAGAATTACGTATATTGCCATTTATTTCTTTTGGTAATTTATTTTCATAGAATAAAGCAGTGATTTCATTTAAAATTTCAAGTTCCCTAAATTCTTGCCTAAGATATCCACTGATCCCCTTGGTAATTTTGCGTTCATCAAAACCTTGAATAATTACTGTCCCTTCAGAACTTGCACTTCTAGATAGACATGTATAATAAGATTGATGATCTCTACAGCTGTTCAAATCCACAACATTATATGGTCTTGTTTTTCCTTGAGAAGCAAAATCTGTCATTGCAAAATTTGGAAGAATAGGAATTTGAGATCTACTTATTCTAATAGCTGTTCCACTTGGGGTAGTACATACAATCTTTTTAGTAATTTTTGTTAATGGTACAATATTCTCTGGTAAACCTTCAAGCTGAATATTTTTAGCAGGTTTATCAAGTTTTATAAACAAGGTATCCAAAACAACTTGTCCACTAGGTCCAATTTTAGATTGCCAACCTGTTACATGACCTTCTTGGCCTTTGGTAATACAAAGTTCAGTTGCTTCATTATTACGGATCATAACAGGCAAGCCAATACAGAGTGCTAGTTTTCCAGGTATATGATCAGTTGCACTATGTCTAAGATTCCAAAGTATATGTCTAATTTTAGGACTTATTTCTCCATTGTTGAGTTTTCTCTTTCTCTTTTTATGTTTTCTTTCAAATGAAGGATCCTCTTCAGCTCCATATTGATCAATAGAATAGAAATATGTCAAATCTTGTCCTGTATCCTTTGCAAATCTTTCAGTTCCAAGTTCATTGATGCGATCTTTTTGAACATTCAGTGCTGTTATTATGGATACATTTCTAAATTTTGGGTCTGTTAATTTTGGTTGATCTGGACGTTTTCCTGCAATTCTTGATCTTAAGAAAGAAATATCATCTGATGTACATGCACCATAACGCATATTTTCTAGAGCAAGTCTAAGTTTGGCATCTTCTTTTGATTGGGATTTCTGTCTCATATTTTCCCTTAGAATAACAACTGTAGTGACTTGATGCCATATGACTTTTCCAATAACTTCTTTCTTGTCATTTTCAGTTTGAGAAGAATCAATAGAAGTTCCTACTGACCCATAGTATAGAGAAGAAGCTAATACTGGTGCTAGTTGAGCAAAATCTCCAGCAAATATCATATTTAAACCACCAAATGGTATATCCAATATATTTCTGGCTTTAGCCAGTTGGGCAGATATGGTATATAAATCTTTGCAAGATACCATAGATACTTCATCTAAAAAAATATAATCTACTCCATCTAATCTACTTTTAACTTGTGCTATTGTTGTATTTTCATTGTTCAGTGATTCACCTTTTACATATGATTTGATTCCTAAAACAGAGTGATAAGTTGAACCATTTAATAATGCAGCTGCAGAGCCAGTTGGAGCTAAGATTAGTATTCTGTGGGATTCTTTTTGTACATTGAACAAATGTATCAAAGCTTTGATTACTTGGGATTTTCCAGTTCCACCCATACCTCCAAGGTACATTTTGAGTTGAGTTGGATTACTTGTTGCTGCATGATTTGCAATAATGCGGAAAGCTCGCTCTTGTTCTGTGTTTAGCATGAAATTGGTGACAGTATTATCTATATTATTTTGCCTATCAGCTTGTTCAGCCCTATAATTTCTGCAAAGGTAACTAATATCATCAACTACAACTTCATTAGAAATATCCATTTTTGACTCTGATATTGAGTTTGTTGTAGTCAGATTATATAATTTCTCTGTTAATATTTTGTCTTTTGCTAATTTTACTATTCCATTCCATTGTGAACCAGGTATATTTATATTTGGAATAAAAGCTTTAAGATGAACAGGTTTTATTTTTTCTATACAATGGTCAAGCCAACCAGCATTTTGTACTATTTTTTCTATTGCATTCATTTGATGCAGTTTGGATATATGAGTAGGGTCTGGTATTAAATATTCTTCCCCTTCTGTATTAATATTTTCTGTATAGTTTTCATCATCACAATAATCAGCTAATATGTTCTGGTCCAACTGTTTAAGAACATCATTAGATGCCCATGAAGGGAAAAATCCTTCATCTATTTCATGTTTTTTTAATTTGGCTGAATAATCATCTCTTGCATCATTGCATTCATATCTTAGATTGAAATTTTTCATAAGATCACTTTGTCTAGATGAAAACTCTGTTTTGATAAATGTTTCATCCCATGTATAATCAGATTCTTTGAGTTCTTTCCCAGTTCTCCATGGTTTAAATAATGTTAACATTGTCATACAATAATATTCTCTGTCTCCTTGATCACATCTTGGCAGAGATCCTCCAACAAAATTCAGAACAACATTATCATCTACAATGCATTTTACTTTATGAGTTTTAGCTTGTGGATGACCATGAAGAAAACTATTTTGATGAATATATTGTTTATCAATATCAATTTCATCATCTGTACTGATATTGGTATCTTCACTTGGTTCATAATCATTGTCATCATCTCTCTTATTGTAACCACCACCAATTTGTGACAGTGAATCATCAGAATTGGTTGATTCATTTTCAACATCATTATCACTTTCACTTTCAGTATTATAAAAATCAGTTGTTTGTTCATCTTCAGAAATATCCATATACATAGAATCATATAAATCTTGTTCATTTCTGGAACGCCTTGTTTTAACTGATTGTCTCATCCAATCATAAAGGCATAAATTTTGATATATATGGGGTCTGAATACATAATCTTGAACATGTGAAAGACCAACAAATTTACCCAAGTTTTTTCTAACAACAAGTTTTATAGATTGTTTGTCTTCTGTTAAATTTTCCCAGGCATTTTGTACTTCATGTACATAATTTTTCCAATAAAAAAGAACAAATTTATGACCTGTATAATGATCAGGATTGCCCAATAAATATAAAGAAGCCATTGGACTTCCTATTTCCATTTTTGCAGTCAATGCATTGACCATTTTAGTCATTAGACATTTGGCACTATTTTTACGATCTGTTTCAGCTATAAGTTCTGTGTTCCTCTGTAAAATTTGTTTAATAGTATCAAACATAGAATATGTTGTTAATCCTGGTTTAGTTACATAATCTGATACATAACCCACAACAGCTTTGATTGCAGTCCCTGATGATAAACTAGTTGTGTCAGTATTACATCTAAAAAGGTATGTGATCAAGGGTGTAATTGTGTTCATCCAAGCTTCACCCTTTTTTAATTTAAGAGCACCAGTTAATGGATCAACAAGTGTATGTTCAATTATTTCCCTAGGAAATCTTGCTCTGCATTTACCTTGTTTATTTTGACATCCTTTTTTCAAATCATTTCCATTTTTATCCTTTAATGTCATTCTACAATTATGAAGATTTGAACGAAGTAAAATATCATTGACTGTTAGTTTAAATCTTTTCCACCATATGGAAATATTTTCACATTTTGGGCAACCTTTACATGATGGCTCTAAACATGAAGATGGTGGTGGGACAGGTAAAGTCTTTGTTGGATCTTGATAATCAGGATCATTACTTTGAGCTTCTTTAACCTTTTCATTTACTGTAGCTAGTTGTTCATCAAGGAACTCTCCTTTACAAACAGATTCAAGATATTCAACCATAAGTTTCTGAAAATCTGATGTTTGATTCATGATTTTATCCCTCACATCTTGTGGTGATAAGGCATTTTTTAACCATATCAAAATATGTAGATGTAATGTTAACCTGCCTTGTTGTTCAACTGTTCCATAATAAGCTGATGTTTTTCCAAAAATTCCTCTATGTTTTTGGCCAATTCCAAGTACATTTTTTATAAAAGCTTGACACATAAAATTAAAGAATCTGGCAGCTGCAACAGGATTATTGGCAACTAGTCTAAATGCTTCATCAGGAAGTTTGATTTCAGGACTAAATTTCTCTTTTGAATCAGCAAAATATAGACAAATTGGGTGTTTGCTATCTGCAGGTGATAAAGTAATAAACCATGATGGTGCACCCATATGTGAAATGAGTGACCAAATTTCATTTCTCATATATTTTTTACTAGTTAATGAACCTTTAACATGGCCACCTACAAGATCAAGGTCGTTCATTAATTTGTAACATAGTTTTTCTGCTTCAGTTTCAGGTTTAACTCTAATATTATCTTTAAGACGTTGACTGATATCAGTTAAAACATGTTGATCAATGTTATGTAAATTATTAGCAATATCAGCAAAATTAGCTTTACTTGCTGTTAAATAGCCTCCAGTGGTACTCTCTTGTATTTGTTCATGGTTTAAAGCAATTAGAGGAAAAGCTGGATCAGTTTGAAATCTTTTATCATGATACATAAGAAGGTGTTTTTTATGTGTCATAGAAGACATGGATCCTATATGAAGTTCATTACATATACCTCCCTTACCATAAGGAAACAACCATGGCATCATTGAAGGAAATAATTGTGGATTATGATAAATTGATTCAGGATTAGGTGCATGTCCAACAAACATTATTTTGCCATTATTCATTAGATGTTCCATAGCTTTGGCTTTGATTGCTTCAATGCTCATTTCAGAAAATTCATCTCCATTTATTCCATGGACAACAAATGGACAATTTCCTGTCTTAACACCTTCTTCTTCTTCATTATCATGGACACTCATAGCTTCAATATTTTTATTTATAATAGATTGGCGATAATCAATAGTTACTGGAGTACCATCCAATGGATATTGCTGTAAATTGGCTTCTGATATGTCTATATATTGATAGTCACTATGATTCAATTTAAGCCATTTCAATGCATGAGCAACAGCATTACGTCTCACTAATAATGGTGTGCGTTTTATATCTTGATCTGTTGGTTGACAAGGTCCTGTGAATATACATGCTAATATTTGATCAAGTTCCTCCAAGGGAGGTGGAAGTATGTTATATATTTTAGGTATTGGGTTCTGGAAACTAATGGCATTTGCAGACATTTTATAACGGCCTGATGCAATACGTACAATACATCTGTTATGACGAACCCTAGATATTAATATTTTTTCAACAAAAGTTAGGTTTATTAATTCTTCTGGGATTTTTCCTAACCATAAGCCATTTGCAAGGGCCATAGGAGGACAGTTTCCCTTTCTAAGGTAGTCAACACATGAACTACATATACTATGACAATCTGAATCTAAAATAGGACCAGGTATATTAGTTATTTCATCCAATATTGATTTTCTTTCTGTGCAAGTAATTCCATCTCTTATTAATGGTTCAAAATTACAATCAATTGTATCTTTAGATTGTAGATCTTTTAATGGTGTAAGATGTCCACATACTGCACATCCAGATTCTTCAAAATTTTTTGGGTCAATATCTGCACAGAATCCAGTGATAATGTCTTGTAACTCCTGATTGGTGGGAGGAGAAGGTGGAAATTTATTGATTTTTGTTCTGTACAATTTCTTATTATTGATTGTTTTGTTCTTTTTGAAGTCTTTATCTGCTTTTCGTTTATTATAGGCCTTATGTATTTTAGACTTTCGATCCTGTTTATTTTCTGTGTTAAGTCCTTGTTGCCATTTATTAACACGATCTGTTGATGTGTTCTTTTTCAATTTGAAAACAAAAACATAATTGGAACAATGTTGGGAACATTCATGTATTTGAAGACTTTTAGATATTAATGATAATGGTGTGCGATATACTGTAAAAATTCCATGACATTTTGCAATTGATCTGGCTTGTACTAAATTCAAGAAATCTACAATGTTTGGTAATGGGATACGACATATTATTAAATTGGATGAATTTTTTGTTAAAATTTGGGCATCTTGGTAAGGAATACAAGAAACATATGTATACTGAGCATCATTTATATCACAAAAACTTTCATTGATACCATGAATATGATATTGTTTGAGCATTTCATAAGATAACTGACATTTACAAGCACCACCAGCTATTAGGCTTAAATTTAAGTGTTGTGGATAAATTTTATCATATAAGTAATAATAAATTGATATAACTGGATCTGGAAAGTTAAATTGATTTATTTCATCATCATACCAAATGGTTATACTTTTCATTGATGTATTCACATAAAAATATACTTCAAGTCCATATATAAAAAATAGTATAATACATATACTATGAAATGGGAAAATTATATTAGTAAACCATGATGAGGTTTGATATAGAAAGAAGGTATTCATATGTTTGATTAAAGTAAGTCTCAACTTATTAATATACTCATGACGTTGCATACAACCACGCATCAGTTTGACTGCTAATTTTTGTGTACAATAGACAGTATTCTTTCCAATAACACAATGGTGACAAAGAATTGAATAACTACTAACAAGTACAGTTGCTTTACAAATATATTCATAGAGTATGGAATAAAGGGAGTTTACTTTATGATTTACTGTAAATATATGGGTATGAATTTTAGATAATTTCATAAAATTGAAGTTATGATAGTTCAATAGAGCATTGTATATTTTGTATGTTCTCCTCAATTTTAAAATGAAATTAATATAACATCTTCTCAAGACACCACATTCAGTCAAATTATAATAATCAATATAAGTGTTTTGATTGTTTTGAGTTGTCAATATGTTGTGTTCATTGATGGTATTACAATTATATTGGTTTGGATGAATAACACAAGTGTTCTGGTTTGTATTGGTGACATGAGTGTATTGATTTGAATAAGTGACACAAATGTCCTGGTTTATATAAGTGACACAAGTGTCCTGGTTTATATTAGTGACACAAGTGTCCTGATAATAGTTGATATTATCCTGGTTGTTTCGAGCAAAATAAGTGCTTGAAGTATAATTAGCAACGTTCAATAGTTCAACATTAAAAATATACTTCAAGTCTTGGTTAGAATCGAGTAAGGTTGCATATGATTTGAATGCATAAAAATGAAATATGAAAAGTAAGTAGAACAATAGTTGATGCATTATGGCAAGAGAAGAACTGTTTGAACGAAGAGCCACTCGTTTATTTACTGTTGAATGGAGTGGATACTATGACATCATCTCATGCAATATAAATAGCAGTAACAAATAACTCTGAATCTTAATCTCGCATTTTTTACTTATATAGGATGTTGACAAATGGTGCTTATTGATATTAAAATACAAAAAACATAAGAGCATCTATGTATCAAAGTATATATAGTCCTTGGAATTCATTGTAAGAAGTTTGTAATAAATTGTTGCGCAAGAAGTTCGTTTTTTTGAATCGCCGTGCGGATAGTCTTGGTGAATTTAATTGCATTTCTCCATTCAGAGGGCTTCCTCAGTTGTGATGGTTTAGTCGTATATTTTAGAATTTGTTCTTGATACCATTTTTCACAATCCGGAGACCAATATCCAACGTAGAGTCCTGACCCTTCCCAAATAGAGGGATTTGGCCACCAAGAAATATCAGACGTTTGAGTTATGCCCGATTGACCTGTAGAAAGTATGTGAGGATATATATGTATGTTTTTAACAATATCTTACCTGTATCTACTCTGTAAACTCCACATATCAAATCAATTTCATCCTCGGTCAATTGATCGTCCCAATATCCTAGTGATTGATGATTCCCAGTCCAGAGACAGCAGCCGGTATTGAATACATTGTCTGAAGGCCCATGGAGAACATTTTCTACACTCACGACATCTCTTGCTATCTGTAAGGGCGACTCGTCCGCAGTCGCGCGCGCCAGGTATATCTCCCGCGAGTCCGCGCGGAGTCTTACAAGGAGAGCGGAAAGCTGTTGAGGGGATCCAAAGTAAGTATATTGAATGTAAGACTATGTACGACGCCTTACCTGTTGAGGGGATCCAAAGAGAATAGTCTAAGGATCCCTCAACGAGGCAGACGACACTATATACTTAGGAATACATTAAGTACACGTTTCCGGTATCCTACGATGTCTAAATGAAGGTGCAACGATGTGCTAGTCGTCGGCTAGTCGTAGCACGTGTGGGCGGGCGCGTGGGTTACGCGAGTGATGCGCTGATGCGCGGAATGATGGTCGATGGTACCGTAAGCGGAAGATGCGCGTAAGGCGCGGGTAGGGTGTGCAGAGCGCGGAAGTAATGGAGGTGCACCTAAGTGCGGGTAGATGCGCGGGCGCGCGGAGATAATGATGGTGACTGCACAGAGCGCGGAAGAAATGAACGAAAGGCGGGAATGAGGTTCCCCTTACATTACCCCCCCTCTAGGTTGACGCGTCCTCGCGTCGCGGTTGGCGTGTAAGAGGTCGTAGTAGACCCGTGCGATTTCTTCAACCCTTTCACCGCCTCTGTCACTGCATCCTCGAACTTCCCCAGTCGGTTTCCGCGACGAATTTCCCGCAAAATGTCCCGCTCTTCCCCTTCCAGAGTGAGTCCTTCCAGGGCGCGGATGGTGAACAACTCGGGTTTCAACAAGGTGATATCCTTGTTGTCATCCGATCCGTCTGCATGATCTGCGCGGCGGGAAAGTGCGTCGGGCTTCCCCATGCTGCGTCCTGGCTTGTGGTGAAGCGCAAAGTCGAATCGTGACAGGTAGAGTGACCAGCGAGCCTGGCGGCGGTTGAGCTTCTGCGCGACGCGGAAATACTCGAGATTCTTGTGATCTGTCCAAATCTCGAAGGAATGTCGCGCGCCCTCGAGGAAGTGCCTCCATTCCTCGAGTGCGCGGATGATCGCGAGCATCTCTTTGTCGTGAATCTCGTAGTTCCGTTCCACCGCACTAAGACTTTTTGAGTAGAATGCCACCGGGTGCCATTTGTCGTCTTCCACCGAGAGTTGAGAGAGGACCGCTCCTGTTGCGAAGTCTGAGCTGTCTGCCTCGACGCGGAAAGGTCGGTTGTCGTCCGCGAATACCAGGATGGGTCGCGACGCAATCGCCTTCTTAAGGTCGTCGAACGCCGTCTGTTCCGCCTCGCCCCACTTCCACACCGCGTCCTTTCCCGTGAGATCGAACAGTGGCCGCGCGTGATGCGAGAAATCCCTGATGAATCGCCTGTAGAAGTTGGTGAAGCCCAGGAAGGACTGTACCTCTTTCTTGGTTGTAGGCGCGGGCCACTGCGTCACCCCTTCCACCTTCACCGGGTCCATCTCCGTCTTTCCCTCCGACACAATCAACCCCAGGTACTCGATTCGCATTTGTTCGAACTCGCACTTATCCAACCGCAGGAAGAGCTTGTTCTCGCGGAGTCGTTTCATGACTTCGCGTGCGACCCGCTGATGTTCCGCGCGCGTCTTCGTGTATATCAGAATGTCGTCGATGTACACGCAGACCACGCCCTCCATGATGAGATCTTGGAAGATGTCGTTCATCATGGTTTGGAATGTCGCGGGGCTGTTGGTCAAGCCAAAGAACATTACCAATGGTTCGAAGAGTCCGCGATTCGTGCGGAACGCCGCCTTCCATTCATCGCCATGTTTGATGCGGACATTGTTGTATCCCCAGCGGACGTCCAGCTTCGTGAAGTATCGCGCTCCGCGAAGTTGGTTGATGAGGTCCGAAATGAGCGGGAGAGGATACTTGTTCTTGATTGTCATCGCATTGAGCACGCGGTAGTCTTGAACAGGGCGAAGAGTACCATCCTTCTTTTTAATGAAGAAGAAGGGGGCGGCCATTGGGGACTTAGATGGGCGGATGCGACCCGAGGCCAAATTCTCCTCGAGGAACTTGTCGAGTTCCACCTGTTCTGCTACCGACAACGGATACACCTTGCAGGACTTGTTAGTCGCGTCCGGGGTGAGTTCGATTGCGTGGTCCCACGTCCGTCTCTCCGGGAGTTCGTCAAAGGAGGTTTTGGAGAAGACGTCCTCGAACTCGTGGAGGTACTCTGGCGCGCACTCGCGGAAGGTCTTCGGTAGGTCGTTTTTGTGGAAGGCTTCCGCGAGTCGTTGCGAGACGTTCGCACGAATTTGTTCGTACTCCGTTGGGTTCTCCGCGAACACTCCCAGTCGTTGCTCCGCCTGTTGCCTCCTCCGTGCCTCTTCCGGTTCCAATAAACGCACCGCGAAGATCCTGTCACCCTCTTCCAGCTCCCAGTCATCCTCGCTTCCTCCGCTATCTCCCTCTGTCTCTTCCTCCGCTGTCTCCACTTCGGTCTCTGTCTCTGGCCAAGGTCCCGCGCGACAAGTCCGCACTTGTTCTGCGTGTTTACGCGTTTCCTTTCGCTCTGCGCGGACTTCCTCTGTGCAGGTCTTGCACGCGTCAGGACACCTCGACATCTTTACCTCCCCCGTGGTCCAGTCTACCTCTGGGTTGTGCTTGGTGAGCCAGGTGTAGCCCAGGATCATGTCCTCCTTTCCAATGGCAGTAACCGCGAATTGAGTGCACTCCGCGTGGCCTTTGTACCGCAGGATCAGATCCACCATGTGCGTGATCTGCCCGCCTTCGTTGGGAGTACCGTCCACGTTAAACACTGGAATAGGTCGGGTCAGCGCGCGGGTGGTGAGGCGGTGTTTCTCCACGAAGCGCGCGTGGACGAAGGAACTGGATGCTCCGGAGTCCAGCAATGCCTTGGTGCCAAACTGTTCTCCGGTGTCAGTGGTTTGGACCTCAATGGTCAGGCGGAGAGAGCGGTCACTGGGCGTAGCAGCTACCGTGAGTTGTTTGGGTAGTCGCCTTTCCCACTTGGGCATTCGCAGGCGGCGGGGGGTGTTTTCCGCGAGTTTGCGCGGGGGTTCTTGTACGTCTGACGGGGCGGGTAGAGTCGACTTTTCTGTATTCACAATGTCCATTGCTAAACAGTCGTATCTACTGCCCGTAGACACCGGGGGCGTACTGTTCACCCGGTGTGGCGTACAAAATCCGCTTCCTCGTCCTCTGCCGCTTCCTTCGGGCCTTCTTCCTCCTCTGCCTCAACAGTCTCCGCCGCTCGCATCTCCGCCTTCCGCGCGTCCCATCATGCCAGTGCCGCTTGCATCGCGTCTTCGAGCTCGTCTGTTGACATGAAGCGAGCGTCAAAGGTGCACGGGCAGTCCTTCTTCATGTGCCCTGCTACTCCGCACCGGTAGCATGTCGGTGGTCTTTGTTGCGGTCCCCGAAGAGCGTCGATGTCCATTGGGACCGGGGCGGGGAGTGAGCGAGCTGGGGCTGGAGGTGCGACAGGCGCTGCGGGTTGACTGCGCGCGAAAGGAAACTGGGTGACGGGGAACACCACCGGTTTCGGGATCACCGACGTTGTGCGCGGGGGTGGGTTCCGCGCGTGGCCCTTGGTCTGCTGAAAGGCCGCATTGGCGATGCGGTTTTGGTCGCACATGCTGGCTGCGCGGTACCATTCCTCCGGTTTGTCGTCCGCTGGTCTTCCCTGCGTCATCATCGCTACCTGGTTCTGGATGTGCGACGACAGTCCCTTGCGATACTTCACCACAATGGTGAGGCCCTCTGTGTATCCTGCCTTCTCCACCAGTTCCTGGAACTCATCATTGTAGTCGTCCACCGCGCGGGTTCCTTGGTGGTACAACTCCGTCTCCAGTCGCATCAACGCCAGTTGTGTCTCCCCCTGGACGAAGAATTTCTCTTCAAAGTCCGTGCGGAAGAGCGTCCAGGTCGCGTAACGCGCGTGTCCCTGTTTGGCCTCGTACTCGAGTGCGCGGCTCGCAAAGGTGTACGCGCAGCCGGTCTTCATATACGAAAGCGCCCACTTCACCTTCATCTCCTCGTACGGAAACTGATCCCGCACTAAACTAATGTACAACTCGCACGAGTTGAGGAATGCGCGTCCGTTCTCTCGTTTGCCGTCAAAGTCGTTGGGTACGGCGGGGCGTACCGCTGGTCGTTTCCCCGTTGACACTGCTGGGGTCGGCGGGCGTGTGACGGGAACAGGGGCTGGGGCGGGCGCAGGTGTGGGTGATGGTGTTACAGGTGTTTGTACAGGGGGGGCCATAGCGGCTGTGAGGGTCCGAGTCAATCTCGCGAGGGTCTGCTGGATGTCGAGAAGGGCTTGGGATTGGTGCCCGAGCTGTTGTTCCAACGCGGCCACCTTCCCATGCAAGGATTCGTCCGATTGGATGTCCTCCATTGCGGAAGAGGTGGGTGCTGGTTCGGCAGGCATCGGATGTGGGGAGGGGGGTTCTGGTGCAGTCACCGCATCACTGGAGTCTTCGGAGGCGCTGTCCGCTCGAAACCTTCCGGGGATCTGTACTGTGAATCGGCCTCCACTGGGGAGACTATTCTTCTGTAAGGGCGACTCGTCCGCAGTCGCGCACGCCAGGTATATCTCCCGCGAGTCCGCGCGGAGTCTTACAAGGAGAGCGGAAAGCTGTTGAGGGGATCCAAAGTAAGTATATTGAATGTAAGACTATGTACGACGCCTTACCTGTTGAGGGGATCCAAAGAGAATAGTCTAAGGATCCCTCAACGAGGCAGACGACACTATATACTTAGGAATACATTAAGTACACGTTTCCGGTATCCTACGATGTCTAAATGAAGGTGCAACGATGTGCTAGTCGTCGGCTAGTCGTAGCACGTGTGGGCGGGCGCGTGGGTTACGCGAGTGATGCGCTGATGCGCGGAATGATGGTCGATGGTACCGTAAGCGGAAGATGCGCGTAAGGCGCGGGTAGGGTGCGCAGAGCGCGGAAGTAATGGAGGTGCACCTAAGTGCGGGTAGATGCGCGGGCGCGCGGAGATAATGATGGTGACTGCGCAGAGCGCGGAAGAAATGAACGAAAGGCGGGAATGAGGTTCCCCTTACACTATCCGTGCAATCAAACCACCAGCCAATAGAGCAGCGCGTCCACGTTCGGTCCGAAGGAAATGATCGCGAGACAATATGTATGATTGATAGTCAAGCACATTGGGTCGATAGCCTGGTGGACGATAACCTAGGCCTTTAAAACGTGGAATGAACTTGGGAATTTGGAGCAATAGGGGACCTCGAATAAACGTATTAAAGGAAATTGATCTATTGTACAATTCCTGTGCAATGGATAATAAATGTGGTCCCCAATTTTGGCGAATAATCATTAATAAGATGGAGGCACTTTTTATACCAATCTGTAGCCATTGATTTCCAGGATTACTAGATAGAGGCGGATTGATAATATAATAAAACGTCCCATTGAAATTCTTTCGTTCAAATTGCATTCCCGGAATGCGCATCCTCAAATCTGAGTCGGATTGATGTATATCGTAGAGATTGGTTGGGATATCGGAGATATTATTGCTAGCCAGTATACTGCCAAAAAATGTCTGCACAGATCCTTGAAGACTCGAGGATATATTTGGTCCACAAGGTTGACATTTTAGCCATCGCCCATCGCCCAAAATTTGACGAATTTCATCCCATTTAGGTCCTGTAACTGATGGCGTTACTCCAATAGAATTGAACCCGAAATGGAAATAGAGAATATCTTCCAAATGATTGTTGACTAGAAGAGCCCCTAAGTAGCTAGTCTCACATTCATTTTGGGATAAATCATTATTATCGTCGTGCATACGTTCGAGATCGGCACCAGATGAATATTGCCCTTCATGATGATCAGGGGCATTAGGTTCTTCAGGGAGCAAGTCTGGGACTTCCTCATCAATATAAGAATCAGGAATGTATTGAGATACATCCTCTGGATTTTGTCGTGATGTAGATTGATTGTACCATCCAGGAACATCATCTTCAGAGTCAGAATCAGATTCGTTATATTTAGGATTTGGGTCGAATTTTTCACAAAGGTCCCATTCATCGCGGAACGAATCGTATCTTCGTTGTGTGCGAGCATAATCTCTCCATATTTGATTATATCTAGATCGACCCGCTGCTCTTCGGACAAGAAACCCATCAACATCTTCCCAGCAGTATACCCTAGCCCCTTTTTTCCCTGGGACTTGATGGCTTGCCGCATTGCGTTCTCTTTGTTGGCGAGCTTGCTTTTGTGATGGGGTTTCGCGTTGAGCTCTGAGACGATTGTGCTCATCCCGGCGGGCAAAAAAATCTTTCCAATGTTCACCTTCTTTCTGAGAAGATCCCTGTTCAACTGGGGGAAATGTAGGTTTTGAAATTATCGGATGGTTTGAGCGAGAGGGGTCATCTCCTGGCCTAGAAATATCTGTAGATGAAGTTCCGGGAATACTTGATTCCCTAGGAATATGAACGGTTTGGTTAGAATTTGACCGAGAGATTCTTGCAAGTCTGGAAAAATCCATAGCTATACTGGCAGCAATAGCAGCTTCAGCAGGCGAAATGTAATTACCACGACTTGGTTTTTGTGGTGGCCCGCATGTCCCAGCTTCGAAGGACACCCGAAAGAGTCCAACAAAATCACGATGACTAGGAACGAGTTTCTTTTCACGAAGACTCAAGTGCGGATCCAAAGGTGGTTTTTTACCCCAATAGAGAATTAACTGTAGACGAGCTTGACAAAGTATGGGGAGTAATCCTTGATAGTCGCAAAACTCCATTGTAACGATTCCACCAACTCTCTCAGTGTTCATATTTCCGGCTGGCGAGTCCTCTAGCATTGCAAACCACGCAGGGTGAATTCCCGTGGCATCTAGAACTTTATCCCTCCAGTTAAATGTTGGAATAATACGTTCTCGATCGTCAAGGATAAGAAACATCAAAGAAATTGCAGCTATTAAGGGAATGAAAGCGTCTCTCGACCTTAATACATGCAATCTAGCTTTATCGCGATTGTCGTAGTTGAGGGTATAGCCGTATTTGTAGGGATAATGCCATAATGCAAAAGCTGCTGGAAGAGATCCAGCGCACAAGTTGAGCATAGCAAACAGAATAGCGCGTAAATTACGTTCAAGTGCCATCCAGTCTGTAAGGATATATTCATCCAATCCAAATCCAGCCCTTTTGCGAAATATTGGAGTACGTATTTCGTCAACGTTGAGTCGGTTAAAAAGACGGTGATAGAATGGTTTATATTTCGGGATCAACATCGAGAAAGGATATTTATTACAGACCCACGCCGTATGAATCTTTGGTCGAGGGGTATTATCATCTGGTCCTTCGAGTTCTCTGGGTGGGATGGCAACGAAGTCATTGATGTCGCCATTCATAAGAGTGAAAACCCCATAAGGATGGACAGCATGAGGTGGTACGAAAGCATTTAAGAGAAGCTAGACAATCAGTATCAGAAGTTGGTTGTAGATTGATATATCGACGACTAACATCGTCAGATTTTGTGCCATTTAATGTCGACATTGTGTAGTAGCAATTAATATTGAAGTCTAAAAACAATTGATTACAGGGGTCTAATAGAGCTAATCGATAATACTCACATTAATATACCAAACTTTTATATTATGGAGTGAGTTTACAAGGTGATCGATGCGTTCAAATGGATGTGTAGTTGCAATAGATTATTATCGATAAGTCGAAGATGGTTTTCCTTAGGATATCGAGGAACAAATGAGATAGGATAAAACTTCCGTAGTTCAACAGGAAGTATTTTGAATGTTGTTGAATGGCCTTCAGAAAGTGAGAGTGATACCACTTAATGTAAAACACCAAGTGGTCGTGTCGTAAATATGAACGAGTGTGATGTAACTGGGAATAAGAAAACAGGAAAACCGTTTAGTGTAAAGCACCAGACGGCCTTGGTAGAATATAGAAATAAAAAAAAAAAGCTGGTACCGCTTAGTGTAAAACACCAAGTGGTCGTGGATGTAGTGGGTTGTAAGTCTGAATGAACCGAAAACAATCAGCGATAGACGCCAATGCCAAATAAACACCAGCACATGTGATCAAATCACCGCACATGTTCGATTATCTGTTTAGCAGCGCATCGAAATGCAAACAACCGGAATATGCCGATCACTGTTGCGCGTCAAACTTGTTCTCGATCTCCTTCTCATAACCACAACATCCAATGATCTGTGCAATGTAAAACATTGCACAGATTCCTATTCTTACTTTATAATTCCTAAACTCTATCATATTTCTTTTATTGTCGGTGTTTTACACTGACAATACGTTCTTGTCGGTGTTTTACACTGGCGAGATGTCTAATTATTTATTACGGAGGCCGTATCTATTCCGAGTAATATGAGGCATATGTTATTGACAAGGATATATTCTGTGCGTATTCACTTTTTCTTCCTCATATTAGTCGACCAATTCTCATTATAGTTCGTTCCGTTGTCAAATTTATTCGCTTTCCATTGACCTTAAGCGATCGCCTATTCTCAACCCATGGGTTGAATTTAGCCGATTGATCGACGCGTTTCTAAGCGGTAAAAAGTTCGTATTTCAATATTTTCAATAATCTAACATTTTGTTGAAGTATTGATTTATATCTATACGTTCACTTTCCTAATTTTCTATAGATTGTTTAGCCGCGCTTGACCTACAATTCCATTCATTTCACTTCACACAAGTGACAAGACACGGCATTTAGCTCAGACCTACCATTCGATGACTCATCCGCATTTACAACATACTGAGACAATCAGTGACGATCATGACCTCAAATACTGGATTTACCATCTATTCTTCGATAGACAACATTCCTCCCTAATCATGTTCAGGTTTTATCCTTCACTCATAGGCATTCATCAATCATTCTCAGTAACAGCTCCTCTAAATACAGGGATCTTATATAAAGAATCGTCGTTGTATCCAGGTCAAACGGCGTTCTTTCAATTACTGAAGTTATAACGATCCTTATCAAGGCCCTCTCTCAATTCTCTATCCGTGTACCATGACCATTTACTCCTAAAAAGACATCACGTCACGTATTTTTTTGACTCAACAACTGCTTCTGCTCTTTACTCGCTCTCTTCTATTTCTCCTCTCTCTCTCTATCTCTCACAACCCTTGGATTCCTCACGGTCTGCTTAACCGTGAACACTATCACCACATCTCGCAAAACCCGATTTGAATTTTTACCGCGTCTATTTGGTATGATCTTCGTCTTCAATCTTCAGCAATCCCTTCCACCGGACCAATCCTCCGACGAAATGAGTCTCCGGCCTTCGAAGTTCTCGCCAAACGGTCTTCACTGTCAGCAATTCCCATCTCGGAGATCAGCATATCCGCTTCCGGGGTGACATCTGCTCGTTTTCATGGTGTCGTTGCGTGTATTCTCCCAGTACCAAGTGGTGTGACTAGAGCGACAGTGTTTAGTTCGCTTTGAGGATGTCCCGGTCCTAAATTTGGAATATGTCACTTGTAATAACCGCAAAATAGTTAATGGCCTTGAGGAGGAATGGACCGCTGTCGGGCGTCAACGGGCTCAAAGCCTAGACGGAGATCGTCGGAAGCAGCAGAATGTTAGCCAACAACCGGCAGACGTTATTGACGAGGCGGTTAGGAATATGACTATCGCTCAACGAGACTTACTCCGAAAGCGTGAACAAGTAACGCGGACCAACGCTCGGGTCAATGAGTGTCTCATATACAGCCCCTCCAAAGGAAATAAACCTGATCCTCGTAAATGGGGAGCAGCGGATATATCTATGAATGAATTAGATATTGAAGCATAATGGACAGCGTTTGCGAGCTACCGTTCACCTTATCCTAGTACTGAAATATTCAATAAAGATGATTTTGCTATTCTTTAGAGAACTATTGGGGATAATCTTTCGTAACAATACTCACTCTAGAGGAAGGGTCTTTGTATAGTAATGTGGAATCCATAAAAGATAATAAACGGCCTTATGTTCGCATTGAAACATGGGTACGGGTGCCTAGATTGCGTCGAAAAGTTACCTTGGAAAAGCCACCGACAACATCGGAACGACTCGCAAGTCTTCTAACAAGTCCTAGACTAGATATCCTGATGACTCGGGGGGCGACTCGGAAGGCGAGAGTTCTTTTGAGACGTATGTTGATTCACTCCCATCTTTGGAAACGGCGAGTAACACCTCGCCAAACTCCTCAGACTCCTATTATCGTGACATTAATCGACGTAGGAAATTACGAATAAAGGAAAAGGATTTTAGCACTTAGATCCGCCCTATTCCACCTGAAAAAAAGAACTCGTAATACAACTTTACCACAGATACCCAACAAATTCACAATTTTGTCCCACAGGATACAGCTTGTGTGACCGACAGACGTTTTCCTTCTAAACGACAAGCGATTGTATTATCAAAATTGCTTGATGGGAAAACCTACACATTCTATACTCGTGAAACGTCGTACAACCCAGATAAGTGGAAACTTAAAACCTTATTTGAGAAGCTGTTCGGCTACTGCTTCCCGGTGGGTTATTCCCATTCTCAACAAGGAAAGAAATTGCGCCGTTGTTAGCAGGATAAAGTGAACAGACTGTGGTATGGCCTAAAGCCAACACTACAGAAACGAAAATCTTGATGCCAATGGAAAGACTGAACCCTGAAACATCTTCGTGGTTCAATCAAATAGCCAACTCAGCTTAAGTCGATTACCAGGGTGAGTTGAAGGAATAAGATATATGCTCGGATGAACAAGGTCGAGATGATTACGAAGACTCAGACAATCTAAGCCAGATTTTGCGTAATCAGTTTGAAAATTCTGGAAGCACTTGACTTTCTAATGACATTACAATGCAGGCCCTCAAAGGCTCTTCTGATAGAAGTTTGAGACTCTCTAAAAAGGAGACAAATGAATGCCAAGTCACTGATAAATGTTTTACCTGTAGAAAAATTGGACATGCGTTTG
This sequence comes from Collybia sordida, assembly GCA_037014335.1. Classification (NCBI taxonomy): domain Eukaryota; kingdom Fungi; phylum Basidiomycota; class Agaricomycetes; order Agaricales; family Clitocybaceae; genus Collybia; species Collybia sordida. The sequence goes on from JAYKXK010000002.1 coordinate 1,327,667, forward strand.
ATCTACCAGATATATCAGCCTTCAGCCTTTCACTGAACGGCTTCGGAACCTTGTCGGGAGTTACTTAGCCTTGTGCGTGTACCACTATTCTCTTCCTAAGATCTTTTTTTTTTTTTTTTGGGTTCAAAAATTTATATTCCGCCGTACATGCGTACAGAAGTGCTGTAAGGGCAACCCTAGGTCGGCGAAGTCGAAAGGGTCGAACTGAGCGAGGTCGAAGTCGAACGTCGAACTTACGATCTGTGAAGGTCGAACTTCGAAGTGCGAACTAGAGGGGATCCAAAGTAAATATATTAATAACTTAAGGTACAAGTCCGGTCTCCTTACCTAGAGGGGATCCAAAGAGAATAGTCTAAGGATCCCCATCTAGCCTCGGAGTCTATGTACTCTATACTACAATGGAAGTGGTACACTATTGTCGCTACGTGGCACAGAGTGTACAAACAGTGATATACATCGCTTGGAGGTCGCGCGTCGAAGTGCGAAGTGTGCGTGTCGGAGTTCGAAGCACGCGCGTCGACGTTCGCCGTCGACGTTCGATGTCGAAGTCGAAGTTCGAAGTTCGACGTTGGCCTTCGAAATGGGGTTCCCCTTACATTACCCCCCCTTTAGGTGTGCGCGCCCTCGCGCATCGGCTGGAACGGGATCTGGGCGAACTGAACACTGCGAATCTGTCGTGGTGCGCCTGGATTCAAGCGGTGGAAGTCGGCAATACATTCGTCGGCCTGGATCTGGTCTGCAGGTTCCCAGGAGTTGTGTTCGTAACTGTAGCCCTTCCATGACACTAGGTACTGCAGTTTGCGACGGTGTATTCGACTGTCCATGATTTCTTCGACTTCGTAGTGTTCTTCGCCGTCAATCAGTTCGGGCTCTGGCACGGCAGTGGGTCGACGTCCTTCGATCGGGTCGCGAGGCGCAGGGAGCAGTTTCACGATGTGGAAAACCGGGTGGATCTTCGACAACGAACTCGGTAGTTTCAGGCGATAGGCATGCGAACCCACTTTTGCTTCGATCTTGTATGGTCCCAGGTATCGGTGGGCCAGTTTGTGCGAAGGTCGAGTGATGTGGATGTCGCGAGAGTCGAGGAACATCATGTCGCCCACTTGGTACTCCGGTGTCGGCCTTCGACGTCGATTGTAGTACTGCGCCATGTCTTCCTTTGATTTCACCAGTGCTGATCGAGCTTCGGACAATGCGTTCTCCATTCGATCACGGAACTCGTTCACTGTTTCGAGCCTCGAAGGCGCCGTCTGAGGTTCGAAGCCCATGCATGGGTGTCGGCCGGTGTCGAGGTAGAACGGTGACTGCTGTGTCGAAGCGTGGACGTGGTTGTTGTACTGGAACTCCGCCAGTGGAAGGAGGTCCGCCCAGTTGTTCTGCCGTTCGTTGACGAAGAGTCGAAGGTACTGTTCCAACTCCTGGTTGACTCGCTCCGTTTGTCCGTCGGTCTGGGGGTGGTACTGTAAGGGCAACCCCGCGCGCGTACGACCAAGTGGAAACCGACTGACGGAAGTCGGGTTTTAACTGAGTTCGGAAGTCGGGTTCTTAAGTCGGGCTAGCGGAGGGGATCCTAAGTAATGTATTCACAGTATAGTACACATACTACGTACCTAGCGGAGGGGATCCTAAGAGAATACTCTAAGGGTCCTCCAGCTAGTGTTCTATGTCTATATACGAGATACTACATTAACTACACGTTCCCGGTGCGGTACGACGACACGCGTTGTCGGTAAAGGATCACGTGGGCGTGTCCCTGGATTCCCGACAAGTCGCGCATCAGTCGGGGAGCGGTAAGGGAGTGTCGGTGAAAGGAGTGTGATGGTAAACGAATGTAATGTAAGTGAGTGCGTGAGTCGGGTTTGACTCGGGGTGGGTCGGTAAGGTAGTCGGTAAGTACATGGTCGGTAATGCGGTCGGTAAATGGAAGGGTTGTCGGACGAACGTTCGCGAACGTTCGTACGTTCGGGAATTGAGTCGGGAATGGTAAAGGAGGTCGGAAATGTGAAAATGGAAGTCGATAAGGGGGTTCCCCTTACATTACCCCCCCTCTAGGATTGCACGACCTCGTGCAATGGTCGGAAAGGGATGGAGTCGAATTGAGCCCGCTGAAGTCGTCGAGGAGCCTGAGGGTTTGCCTTGTGGAACTTGGCAACAATGTCATCTGCATGAACATTGTCGGCCGGTTCCCAAGAGTTGTGTTCATACCCGTATCCTTTCCAGGCTACGAGATAAAACAACTTCCCCCGACTGACCCGACTGTTCAGTATATCTCTCACTTCGTACTCTTCCTCTCCGTCCACTAGTACGGGTGGTGGGACGGTAGTCGGCTTTCGTCCAGGGATCGGGTCGGCGGGTGCTGGTAAGAGTTTCACGACGTGGAAGACTGGATGTACGCGCGCCATCGACCTGGGTAGCTTTAGTCGGTAAGCGTGCGTACCTATCCGCTCGGTGATCGGGTACGGTCCCACATAGCGGTGGGCCAGTTTCCGAGTGGGTCTTTGGATCGGAATGTCCGTGGAATCCACGTATACTAAATCGCCGACTTCGTACTCGGGGGTCGGTCGGTGTTTGCGATTATAGTATCGCGCCATGTCGTCCTTCGATTTGGCCAGGGCCGACCGTGCTTCCTCTAACGCGGATTTCATTCGTTCGGTGAACTCCCCGACTGTCTCTAGTCGGGTTTCCGTGGCCTGTGGTTCGAATCCCATTCGGGGGTGACGTCCCGTGTCGAGGAAGAAGGGTGTCTGCTGCGTCGCCGAGTGGACATGGTTGTTGTACTGAAACTCGGCGAGTGGGAGGAGGTCTGACCAGTTGTCCTGTCGTTCACCGACAAACAGTCGGAGATACTGCTCGAGTTCTTGGTTGACTGTTCGGTTTGTCCGTCAGTTTGCGGGTGATAGGCTGTGGACGACGTCAACTTAATCCCGAGTAGTCGGTAAAGTTCCTGGGTGAACTCGGCCACGAATTGTGGTCCCCTATCGGACACTACCGCGTTCGGTAATCCATGGTGCTTCCAGATTTCCTTCAAGTACAGGCGTGCGGCTCCCAGAGCTGTAACCGTGGTGTGAGTCGGGATGAAGTGGGATCTCTTTGCTACCGACTCTACCACTACCATTACCGCGTCGAATCCGTCTGACTCGGGTAGCGCGCCGACGAAGTCTACGCTGATGATCTCCCAGCGGGACTCGGGGATTTCGAGTGGCTTCAGCTCTCCGATTGGTAGTTGGCGCTGTATCTTCGTCCGTAGACATAGGTCGCAGGTCCGACAGTATTGTCCTATGTAGCGCGACATCTGTGGCCACCAGTAGTTTCGGGAAATTAGTTCCAATGTTTTCCACCGACCTGCGTGTCCCGCTACTCGGGTATCGTGGTGTTGCTGAACAATGCGTCTTCTTAAGTCGGCAAAGTTGGGGACGTAAACCCGACCCCGGAAATAGAGTACTTCCTGCTCCTCCCGCCACTCAGCGCTATGGACCGACTTGCCTTTTCCCAGTCGGAGCTTTCGTGCAGCTTCTGCTACCGAATCTTCTTGGTGCCCACCTCGATTTCCGCGTCGGATATCCTTCATAATATCCTTCTCTTCGCCTTCCGCCTTGATTCCTTCTAACGCGCGTACCATGAACAATTCGGGCTTGAGTAGTACAATGTCTTTATTGTCCTCTGCGCCGTCCGAATGGTCGGCGCGTCTAGATAGCGCGTCGGGCTTGCCCATACTTCGTCCAGGTTTGTGGTGCAACGAGAAGTCGAATCGGGAAAGATATAACGACCAGCGAGCTTGTCGGCGATTGAGTTTCTGGGCTGACCGGAAGTACTCCAGATTCTTGTGGTCAGTCCAGACCTCAAATGGGTGTCGGGATCCCTCCAGGAAGTGCCTCCATTCCTCCAGGGACCGAATGATCGCTAACATCTCCTTGTCGTGAATCTCGTAATTCCTCTCGACTGCGTTCAGGCTCTTGGACATGAATGCTACCGGGTGCCATTTATCATCTTCCCGACTTAGTTGAGAGAGTACCGCACCTGTTGCAAAATCCGACGAGTCGGCTTCTACGCGGTAAGGTCGGTCGTTGTCGGGAAATACCAACACAGGTCGGGAAGCCACTCTAGCCTTCAGTTCGTCAAATGCCGACTGTTCGGCCTCGCCCCATTTCCACACTGAGTCCTTGCGCGTGAGATCGAAGAGTGCTCGAGCATGATGTGAGAATCCTTCAATGAACCGACGATAGAAGTTCGTGAACCCGAGGAAGGACTGCACTTCCTTCTTGCTGGTCGGGGTTGGCCACTCGACGATCCCGCTAACCTTGACGGGGTCCATCTCCGTCTTGCCCTCCGAAATGATAAGTCCCAAGTACTCGATTTTCTCTTGCTCGAACTCGCATTTGTCCAGTTTGAGGAATAATTTGTGCTCCCGACAACGTTTCAATACTTCCCGAGTGATTTGTCGGTGTTCTTCTCGGGTTTTCATATAGATGAGAATGTCGTCGATGTATACGCAGACCACTCCTGCTACGATGAGGTCCTGGAATATTGCGTTCATCATCGTCTGGAACGTTGCGGGTGAGTTGGTGAGGCCGAAGAACATTACCAACGGCTCGAATAGTCCCCGATTCGTTCGGAACGCCGCCTTCCATTCATCTCCCTCCTTTATCCGAACGTTGTTGTAACCCCATCGTACGTCGAGCTTGGTGAAGTACTTAGCTCCCCGTAGTTGGTTGATGAGTTCGGAGATGAGGGGGAGGGGGTACGCATTCTTGATCGTCATTGCGTTGAGCACTCGGTAATCTTGTACAGGTCGGAGTGAGCCATCCTTCTTCTTGATGAAGAAGAATGGCGCAGCCATGGGTGATTTAGATGGGCGAATGTGTCCCGACGACAGATTCTCTTCCAGGAACTTGTCGAGTTCTTCCTGTTCCGTTACCGACAAGGGATATACCTTGCATGACCGAGCTTTCGAATCGGGAATGAGTTCTATGGCGTGGTCCCAGGGCCTCTTGTCGGGAAGCGCGTCGAATGAGGTTTTCGAGAACACATCTTCAAACTCGTGCAGGTACTCGGGTGCTGTTTCGCGGAACGTCTTGGTTGGTCGGGAGTTGCGATGGAAAGCCTCCGCAAGTCGCTGCGAAATGTTCGGGATCGCGCGACACATCTCTTGTGGGCCTTTCGTGGTGTTTTCCGACTTGTCGGGCGGGTGCATAGTCACGGCGAAGATGCGGTCTCCTTCCTCGAGCAGTTCGGAGAGGGGGTTCGAATCTTCTGCGTCCAATTCGGACTCGTCTTCCTCGTCCAAACCCGCGGTCGGGAATTGTCCTGTGCGACATGCATTCACTCGTTCCTCGATCTTCCGCCTTTCCTTGGTTTCCGCCTTGACCTCTTCGGTGCACACCCGACACTGGGCTGGACACCGACTGAGTTTTACCTCATTCGTCGTCCAGTCTATCTCCGGGTTGTGCTGTCTGAGCCAGGTGTAGCCCAGTATGAGGTCGTGAGTGTTGATCTGCGTTACCGCGAAGGTGGTGCGTTCCGAGTGTCCCTTGTATCTAAGTACCAATTCGACAACTTCCCGAATGGATCCCGACTCGTTTGGGGTTCCATCGACGTTGTATACCGGGATCGGACGTTGCAGTTTTCGGGTAGCAATTCGGTGTTTGTCCACAAACCGTTGTTGGATGAACATCCCCGTTGCTCCCGAGTCGAGGAGTCCACTCACTCCGAACGTCTCTCCGGTGTCGGTAGTTTGTAGTTCTACCTTCAGATTGAGTGACCGTGGTCCTGGGGTTGCAGCTACCTTGTAGACCTTGGGTAGTCTGCGCTCCCAGCGTGGTATCCGCATACTCCGAACTGACTCTGGGGGTAGGGAATGTTCGGGTTCTGCCTCTGATTCGGGCGCGGTCTCGGGTAGTTCTTCGACGGTGAGGCTTTCGAATCGGTTTTGGGTTGGCTTTTGGTTCGGGGGAGGTGTTTTCACATTTCCCGACCGGCGTGGTGTCTGTGTTCCCGTCTCCCGACTAGTCGGTTTTGGTGTCGTCGGCGGCGGGGGCGTAGGTTGGTCAGATCCCGACTCGAGCTTCACGGCGAATGGTGGTTCCTGCGTCTTGGGTGTGGATTCAGGTTCCGTACTTGCGAATGCCTCATTGTCCATCCAGAGTTTGTCCCATCTGAGGGCGGCGGTGTACCATGCTCGGGGGTCGTCGTCGTTTGGTCTTCCCAGAGGCATGGTCGCAATCTGCGACTGGATGGTCGGGTTGAGTCCTTTCCTATACTTTACCACCACGGTGGTCCCTTCTTTGTATTCCGACTTGTCGATGAGTTCCCGGAATTCGTCGGTGTACTCGTCCACTGAACGGTCGCCCTGATGGTAACTGTTCGTTTCCAGTCGGATTCGTGCACGTTGGGCCTCTCCTTGAGTGTAGAAGCTTAGTGCAAAGTCGGCCTTGAATTCCTCCCAGGTTTCGTACATGGGTGCGCCGACCTTCTCCTCGAAGCGTAGCGCGCGGTCGGTAAAATTGTACGCGCGTCCCGCTTGCATGAAGGTGAAGGCCCATTGCACTTGGGCATTCTGATCTTCAAACTGGTGGGGTACTAGCTTGATGTAGAGTTCACAGGACTGGATGAATGCTCTACCGCGCTCTCGTGCGCCGTCAAAGGGCTGTGGCGGGGCTGGGCGGAGTGTCGACTGATTTACCGATCGGGGTGTTGGTATCGCTGTTGTTACATGGGGTGTCGCTAGAGTCAGTGATGGTACATTGGTGTGTGGTGAGGGGTTTCCGACTCGATCCAACAACGTCCGAAGGGTGTGTTTGAGTTTTTGGAGGTCCTCCGACCTTGTGGTGAGTAGTCGTCGTAGTTCTTCAAGTTCGGACTCCATGCGTTCCATTTGACTGGGTTCGGACATCTTACTGCTCGTGTTCCTACATTTAACTGACTCGGGATGAGGGGCAGATTGTGCGATACGGGTTTAGGAGTTGACGGCTCGTTATTACCGTCCGTGCAATCTGAGGCCTCGGGTGGTGAGAGTATTCTAATGTAAGGGCAACCCCGCGCGCGTACGACCAAGTGGAAACCGACTGACGGAAGTCGGGTTTTAACTGAGTTCGGAAGTCGGGTTCTTAAGTCGGGCTAGCGGAGGGGATCCTAAGTAATGTATTCACAGTATAGTACACATACTACGTACCTAGCGGAGGGGATCCTAAGAGAATACTCTAAGGGTCCTCCAGCTAGTGTTCTATGTCTATATACGAGATACTACATTAACTACACGTTCCCGGTGCGGTACGACGACACGCGTTGTCGGTAAAGGATCACGTGGGCGTGTCCCTGGATTCCCGACAAGTCGCGCATCAGTCGGGGAGCGGTAAGGGAGTGTCGGTGAAAGGAGTGTGATGGTAAACGAATGTAATGTAAGTGAGTGCGTGAGTCGGGTTTGACTCGGGGTGGGTCGGTAAGGTAGTCGGTAAGTACATGGTCGGTAATGCGGTCGGTAAATGGAAGGGTTGTCGGACGAACGTTCGCGAACGTTCGTACGTTCGGGAATTGAGTCGGGAATGGTAAAGGAGGTCGGAAATGTGAAAATGGAAGTCGATAAGGGGGTTCCCCTTACAGGTACGCGGTCGACGCAGTTAGTTTGATGTCGAGGAGTCGATAGAGTTCGCGCGTGAACTCTGCGACGAACTGTACGCCTCGATCCGATACCATTGCCTTAGGCAGACCGTGTAACTTCCACACATGTTGTAAATACAGTCGTGCGGATCCCAGAGCCGTGACCGTCGTAGTCGTTGGTATGAAGTGCGCTCGCTTTCCTACCGAGTCGACGACGACCATGATTGCATCGAAGCCATCGGACTGCGGGAGTTCGACGATGAAGTCCACGCTGGCGACGTCCCATCGACCTTCTGGAATGGGGAGTGGCTTGAGTTCGCCCATTGGCATTTGTCGTTGCGCTTTGGTTCGAAGGCAGAGATCGCAGGTCTTGCAGTACTCTCCGATGTAACGCGACATCTGTGGCCACCAGTAGTTTCGCGAAACCAGCTCGAGGGTCTTCCATTGCCCGGCGTGCCCGGCAATGCGTGTGTCGTGGTGCTGCGCAACGATTCGACGTCGAAGATCTGCATTTCGAGGGACGTAGATTCGATCCCGGAAGTGAAGGAGGTCCTGGGACTCTCGCCATTCTGCACTTCGAACTGACTTCCCTTTCGACCTTTTGAGTTCCTTCGCAGCGAGGGCGACAGCGTCCTCCTGGTGTCCCTCACGATTACCCCGTCGAATGTCTCGCAGGATGTCGCGTTCTTCGCCTTCCGCCACTACCCCTTCAAGTGCGCGGATGGCGAACAGTTCGGGTTTGAGGAGTACCACGTCGCGATTGTCTTCGCCACCGTTGTCGTGGTCCGCACGTCGAGATAGTGCGTCAGGCTTTCCCATGCTTCGACCCGGTTTGTGGTGCAGTGTGAAGTCGAACCTCGACAAGTAGAGGGACCATCGAGCTTGTCGACGATTCAGTTTCTGGGCCGTTCGAAAGTACTCGAGGTTTTTATGATCCGTCCAAATCTCGAATTCGTGTCGAGCTCCTTCGAGGAAGTGCCTCCACTCTTCCAACGCACGTACAATGGCGAGCATTTCCTTGTCGTGGATCTCGTAATTGCGTTCGACCGGGCTTAGACTCTTCGACATGAATGCGACGGGGTGCCATTTGTCGTCCTCGGGGTTCAGTTGCGAAAGCACCGCACCTGTGGCGAAGTCCAAACTGTCTGCTTCGACTCGGAAGGGTCGACCGTCGTCTGCGAACATGAGTACAGGTTTCGACGCTACTGCGCGCTTGAGGTCGTCGAAGGCTGTCTGCTCCGCTTCGCCCCATTTCCAGGTGGCATCCTTTCCCGTGAGGTCGAAGAGAGGCCAAGCAAAGTGCGAGAAGTCTCGAATGAACCGCCTGTAGAAGTTTGTAAAGCCCAAGAATGACTGTACTTGCTTCTTGTTCGTAGGTATGGGCCAGTCCGCAACTCCAGCGACCTTGACGGGGTCCATTTCGGCCTTGCCTTCCGAGATGATGAGACCGAGGTACTCGATCTGCGTCTGTTCGAACTCGCATTTGTCGAGGCGAAGGTACAGTTTGTGCTCTCGAAGTCGTTGTAGCACCAGGCGCGTGATTCGACGATGCTCCGCGATGGTCTTGGTGTAGATGAGGATGTCGTCGATGTACACGCAGACCACGCCTTCCATGATAAGGTCGTGGAAGATGTCGTTCATCATCGTCTGGAAGGTCGCTGGGGAGTTCGTAAGGCCGAAGAACATGACCAGTGGTTCGAAAAGCCCGCGGTTGGTTCGAAACGCCACCTTCCACTCGTCGCCTTCCTTGATGCGTACATTGTTGTAGCCCCATCGAACATCGAGCTTCGTAAAGTACTTCGCTCCGCGCAGTTGGTTGACGAGGTCCGAAATGAGTGGCAAGGGGTACTTGTTCTTCACCGTAAACGAATTGAGCACTCGATAGTCTTGTACCGGTCGAAGCGAACCATCCTTCTTCTTGATGAAGAAAAAGGGCGAAGCCATGGGCGATTTCGAAGGTCGGATTCGTCCCGAGCTGAGGTTCTCCTCCAAGAACTTGTCGAGTTCGGCTTGTTCAGTGACTGAGAGCGGGTACACCTTGCATGACTTGCTTTCGGCGTCCTTTACCAGTTCGATCGCATGGTCCCAAGGTCGTCGATCGGGGAGGGCGTCGAAGGACGTCTTCGAAAATACATCTTCGAAGTCGTGGATGTGCTGAGGGGCCAGATCTCGGAAGGGTTTGACTTGCGAGTTTTTGTGGAATGCTTCGGCAAGTCGTTGCGAGATATTCTGTGTGGCTCGAATGTCCTCCGTTTCACGAAACTGGACGACGAAGATGCGATCGCCTTCTTCGAACTCATCTGTCACTTCGTCGTTACCTTCGACGTCGTCGTCGACCTCCGGCATGGGTCCTGTTCGACAGGCGTTGATGCGCGCCTCCTTCTTTCGCCGTTCGACCGTCTCTGCCTTGATTTCTGCGACACAGGTGTTGCACTTGGCCGGGCATCGACTCATTTTCACTTCGTTCGTCTGCCAATCGATTTCGGGGTTGTGTTCGCGAAGCCATGTGTAGCCTAGAATGACTTCCTGCTTGCCCAGGTTTGTGACGGCGAACTGGGTGCGTTCCGAATGGCCTTTGTATCGAAGGATGAGGTCGACGACTTGTGTGATCGAACCGTGTTCATTGAGCGTTCCATCGACATTGTACACGGGAATGGGGCGAACCAGCGCGCGCGTCGTAAGTCGTCGTCGCGCTACGAAATCGGTGTCGATGAAGAGTCCTGTAGCTCCGCAGTCGACGAGGCAGTTGGTCGAAAGGTTCTCGCCCGTGTCCGTTGTTTGGAGGTCGACTCGTAGTTTGAGGGATCGTGTACTTGGCGTAGCGGCGACGATGTAACGCTTGGGCAAGTTGCGTTCCCATTTGGGCACCCTCCTTCGCGTCGAAGTAGTTGGAGCAGGGGCAGGGATAGTGGGTACGACTTCTGTAGTGGGTTCGATAGTGATCGAAGTTTCGTTTATTGTTTCTACTTCTAAGTGTTCGAACCTATTTACAGATCGCAGCGGGGGCGTACTGTTCTCGCTGTTGGTCGTAAGTTCCTCCTCCTTTTCTTCTACTTCTTCGACCTGGCCTGGCTGGGCGTCGAGCATGGCAACGATGTCCTGTGCGAACTCCGCGCGTTCCTCTGTTGTCATGTACCTTGTGTCATAACGTTGGGGACACTCCCTTCGCAGGTGTCCTGTCTCACCACACCTGTAGCAGGTCGTGATGTTCGCCCGGGGTCTTTGAACAGTGTCAACGTCCATGGGAGCTGGTGGGGGTAGGGCGGCGAATGTGGTCGAAGTGCGAAACATCGAATTGTTAGTTCGAACCGGTGCGGGGTTCGAACGGTTCGAAGGTTTCGTACTGAGAAACGCTTCGTTCGTGAGGCGGTTCTCGTCGCACTTGATGGCGGCTCTGTACCATTCTTCGGGTTGGTCATCTCCCGGTCGACCTGTCGTCATCGTCGCAATGGCAGACTGGATGTCGGGGTTCAGCCCCTTTCGATACTTGACGACGAGGGTGAGTCCCTCCTTGTATCCCGACTTGTCGACGAGGTCGCGGAATTCGTCCGTGTAGTCGTCAACCGTTCTCGACCCTTGGTGGTACGCACTGGTTTCGAGGCGTGTGATGGCGACCTGCGCTTCGCTTTGGACAAAGAAGTTGGTGGCGAAGTCCTCCCGGAACTCGACCCACGTTAAGTACTTCGGTCGACCTTCGCGCGTCTCAAACCGAAGTGCGCGATCCATGAATAGGTAGGCGCGTCCCTTCTTCATGAACGTGTACGCCCATCGCACTTGCGTAACCTCGTTTGCGAATTGATATGGTACAAGATTTATGTACAGTTCGCATGCATTGATGAATGCACGCCCTCGCTCGCGGTTGCCATCGAAATCGTCGGGGAGCGATGGTCGAAGCGACGAGGGTCGCGGCGGAGGCGCAGTGGGTGCGGGGCATGCTGCTGCTGCAAATGGTGGTGTTACAGGGGCGGGGGCCGCTTGTGGTACAATTATTTTCAGGAGTCGATCGAACTTCTCGGCCAGGAGGCGTAGTTGTTCGGACTGTGTGTCGAACTTCTGTTGAAGGCTCGCAAGGTCGTTTTCGATTTGGTCTGATTGGTTCATATCCATCTCGGGGCGCACCAATGCTTCAACTTCAAGTAGGCTCGACGTGGAGGAAGGGGATTCGCGTGCTGTATTAGCGGATTCGGAGTCAGGGCCTTCCGTCAAGGGTGCTGTAAATCCCGCTATTTGGGCGAAGTGAATCCCGGTCCTGTGGGTGAGACTATTCTACTGTAAGGGCAACCCTAGGTCGGTGAAGTCGAAAGGGTCGAACTGAGCGAGGTCGAAGTCGAACGTCGAACTTACGATCTGTGAAGGTCGAACTTCGAAGTGCGAACTAGAGGGGATCCAAAGTAAATATATTAATAACTTAAGGTACAAGTCCGGTCTCCTTACCTAGAGGGGATCCAAAGAGAATAGTCTAAGGATCCCCATCTAGCCTCGGAGTCTATGTACTCTATACTACAATGGAAGTGGTACACTATTGTCGCTACGTGGCACAGAGTGTACAAACAGTGATATACATCGCTTGGAGGTCGCGCGTCGAAGTGCGAAGTGTGCGTGTCGGAGTTCAAAGCACGCGCGTCGACGTTCGACGTCGAAGTCGAAGTTCGAAGTTCGACGTTGGCCTTCGAAATGGGGTTCCCCTTACAAGTGCGGTCGTATCTACAATTACATAAACACGCTTGAGAACATGATGTAAACCTATGTCGACACCACGTGATGAGAGGGACAGACCGCAAGGAACTGATGAAGAGGTATAGGGAGAGAGTAGTGGTACACGCACAAGGCTAAGATTTCGGCACATGATTTAAAGGGGCCCCCTATAAATGTGTTAAAGGGAATAGACCTATGATACAATTCCCATGCTGTAGATACTAAATCTGACCCCCAATTATAACAAATGATCATCAAGTGAATGGCGGCACTTCGTATGCCAATTTGAATCCAGTGATCTTCAGGGCTATTGGATGGAAGTTGGTTGATGAGATAATAAAATGTTCCATTGAAACTCACATTAATGAATTAAAACGTAACTGTAAAGGTAATAACCCAGAGCGAAATAATCAGAGGATAAGTGGTTGTGAAATTTAACTGGAGAAGTTGATGATAATAAGCTCTCGTGCAATTGAAAAACGATTATAGTAGGATATTGGTTTGATAGATCAACCAAGAGCACTTAGTATAAACACGGGAATAACGACCGGCTTTGAAAGGTGCGAAGCAGGGAGCTATACCACTTAATGTAAAACACCAAATGGTCGAGTTGTCAAAAAGGCGACGAAGCTGGTAACAGAATAGAAGAATGTTAAACCGCTTAATGTAAAAGCGTCAAGTGGTTTTGACAAGCAAATAGAAAAGATAACCGCTCGGTGTAAAACACCAAGTGGTCGTACATAGATGTAGTGGGTTGTAAGTCTGAATGAACCGAACACAATCAGCGATAGACGCCAATGCCAAATAAACACCAACACATGTGATCAAATCACCGCACATGTTCGATTATCTGTTTAGCAGCGCATCGAAATGCAAACAACCGGAATATGCCGATCACTGTTGCGCGTCAAACTTGTTCTCGATCTCCTTCTCATAACCACAACATCCAATGATCTGTGCAATGTTTTACATTGCACAGATTCCTATTCTTACTTTATAATTCCCAAACTCTATCATATTTCTTCTATTGTCGGTGTTTTACACTGACAATACGTTCCTGTCGGTGTTTTACACTGACGAGATGTCTAATTCTTTATTACGGAGGCCGTATCTATTCCGAGTAATATGAGGCATATGTTATTGACAAGGATATATTCTGTGCGTATTCACTTTTTCTTCCTCATATTAGTCGACCAATTCTCATTATAGTTCGCTCCGTTGTCAAATTTATTCGCTTTCCATTGACCTTAAGCGATCGCCTATTCTCAACCCATGGGTTGAATTTAGCCGATTGATCGACGCGTTTCTAAGCGGTAAAAAGTTCGTATTTCAATATTTTCAATAATCTAATATCTCGTTGAAGTATTGATTCAGGTTTAGCCTTGTCACTGTTATACAAATATCATGCAATTGTTCCTACGACATACTGAGCCTTTGATATTTTACTTGATAACCCAAAGTTGTCACTTTCCCCTGTCTCTTTTGATTTCCCGGTGTGTGTAAAGCTTTTTCGCTTGTTCTTTTATTAACCTTTCGTTTTCAAATTTGCCTTCTGTCTCTGCAGGCCTGCCCCAGTTCTCTTCTTCCCTATCCCTATCCATAAAGGGCGCTGGCACTCTTATTGCCTCACTATTACCGTGCCTTCCCCTTCCGCGGACAACTTAATCTATTAGAAAGTTTCTAAAATCAAAGAAAGTTATAAAATACCGACAGTACGAACAACTGTGATTATGTATTGGTATAGATAAATGAGTCAGCATTTATATAAAGATCCTATAAATATGAGTGAGTTCCCTATAGTTTATTACTCGAATCCCGAGACGTTTTTGAAGCGATAACCCTAAAAGTTATCCGCTAACCCAACCGAACGTTTATTTCCAACCTACCGGGGGAATTTTAACCGATCGGCTACCATTTTTTCTTCTCCCACACGCTGTCACAACATGTCTTATATATTATCTGGATACGAGCTCACTATACTGATTGACTTTTTAGAGGAACTACCACAGGCATTAAACTTAGAGCTTGAAAACCTTCTTCATCGTATGAAATTGTCATATTTTGAAAGGTCGAATACCGAGATTATTGCTAAAGCATATATTCCTTCGATTGAAATGTTGCATATCCCTCAGAGCACAGAGTCCACAGCCCATCAAGAATTGAATTACGATCGGGGTGGTTCACCCTTATCAGAGCCAGTGTTTTCTGCGGACTCAACGGCCAATAGGGAAAATATTTACGACGGAGGATTCGATATGGACATAAACTTCAATACAGGTGGTCTAGATGGCTACACAACGAGTGTCCCTAAACCGAATACTAGTGAAATTGGGAGATTCAGTTATCAGGAGTATAGCTATAGTGAGGCAAACGAGCTAAATAAAGAAGCAATATATGAACAGTAAGAATAATCTATTATTCAATTGAACGTACTTGAAAGTTTCATGATAGAGCTTCAGTGCCGGGAAATCATCTCGTTGTGCAACAATCTAGACAATCAAAAAAACGGAAACGTTGTTCCCGTGGAACTCAAGCTTGGACCACGCGAAATAATCCATCGCCGCCCATCTCCACCGTAATGGACCAAATCATATCTGGGTTAATGGCAGCCAGTATTCGAGTGGTATCATCATCTGATATAGAAAATACATTCCATCAACTGTTATCCGTTGAAGCATGGAAACAAGCTCAACAAGTATTTTCAGTAGATTCTTTAGAATCTATTGTTTATCGATGTGAACGAGCTGAAAAAATAGAACACGGTATCCAATTTATTGGCATGCTTAATTACATCAATTTAGCAACTAAACTCGATAGGTATTCATTCCCAATTCCTAGTGCTAAAGTTGATTACTAATTTAGAATTAGTTTGCGCGTTTCAGGAGGATATGCAACCCAAGCAGCAACAATCCGTGCTCATCAATCGAGCTTTGACAACGCTACTATTTTGAATCGCATATCTGTATGGGCTACTGAAGGCAATAAATTTGCATGTCTTGCAAAAGGAGGTGCTTATTGCTCTCGGGTCTGTTTTAATTATGATCCTACTCATCGTTATTTTAGGTTCTATGTATATACTATACTTGGCTTGCATAGCGTCCAAGAAAACGGCGGTGGCAAGACTTTCTGGGGATTTATTCCCCGATTTAGTGGCACATCTTCGGCGCCCCTCTACAGCCAACGGTTTGGGCAAACTAATCATCGATTTCATAATTCCTGCTATTTCCAAACTTAGAAACCAAGTCCGGTTTAAATTTTCGACCATGTTTTCTCAAGAACGGCTAATGTCTTTGGGACTAGACGCTACGATAGATTCAGGAGATTTGGATGCGTCTGATAAATTTTTTGATGAAATCAAACAAAAGTAAGTCAAAATAGTTCGATAGAAACTGGTTACTTATTTTACAAGCTCTACCTTTGTTTCAAGATGTCGAGAAGCATGGGCATCCTGTTATCAAGATCCTGAAACTGAAATCCCTCTTTACATCTTATCATACACCAATCACAACTTTCTTGCTCAACTCCCCTTAGAAACCCGCCCGCCTTCCCCTCTTTCCGACATAGATGATGGAATCATGAATCACCAATATGGAGAATACGTACCTGACAAAGACGAACGAATGGTACTTGAAAATTCAATTATCATTTCCACAAACTACGATCCTTTCCTCAAAGAAAATAAAAAAACTCCTTGTCGAAATATGTCTGAAGAAGATCGGTTTGATTTTACAATCAATGAAAGACATTTTGCCAAAAACGCCTATTGTCCCAAGGATGAATCAGACTTACGATATAAGGTATATTGTTCTAAATACTCCAGATGAACTATTGATAATTGTCGAAATACAGGTTACTGCCCAACTATTTGATGGGAAGAAACAGTCTCCTGAGTGTTATATTAAAGTTACACCCCATTTGTTTCCAGGGTATGTTAATACAATTATATTTTCAATCTACATACTAACTTAATTCATCAGAAAATGATTTCGCATCAACAGTAAAGATGAAAAGTTTATGGCTATGACTACAACCATGCCAGACGACCTGAATAATAATCTTTTAGAAAGGATTTCCTTTGTTTTCCCTGGAAAACTTCAAGATGTAGAGACATCTTTAAAAGGAATTGAATACCGAGGCGAAGTACTACATTTAGATAATCGATATTCCACCCAAGTAAGTCTATACATATTAAATTTTTGAATCTTCTCATACAGTGCTATTCAGGGACACGGCGCGCCAACAGACGTTCATCCAGATTTCCTTGAAAGAGAAGGTGTTAGGCGTTTACCCACATCACAATTCTTTCCCCGACAATCAAAAGATGCTAAGGAGCATACTGAAGAAATGCAAAAGCTTCAAGAATGTTTTGACGATATATTTACTTGGCAAAGATTGATAGTAAGCAAAACGTCAAGGTTGTCTTTGCCATAAAATTGACATTAATATAGATTAGAGATTTCTTACCAGAACAATACAACATTCTTCGACAAAGGGTAGAATGCCTTCCGACCAATGATCTTTCTCCGTTTTACCCTTTTGGCGGCGTGGTCCTCAACTTCAATGTTAGCACTCGATGCCATCGAGATTCTGAAGATCAAGACTTGTGTATGATCATTGTTATTTCTGACTGTGAGGGAGGGGAATTGGGTCTAGTTGAACCAGGCTTAGTGTTCAATTTGAAATGTGGAGATATGATCATTTTTACGTCTTCTGTTACTACTCATTTCAACCTGGATCATTCAGGAAAGAGAGCGTCCATGGTTTTCCATAGTGATAAAGCTTTTAAATCTTGGATTAAAGATAATAACGGTTGGAATAATAACCAATACTTCCATTAAATTTTGTTATTACTTCAGACTTGCCTTAGAACTATCCCACTGAATTGGATGATGATTACTGGTATTACCAGTCGATGAGTACACGATAAATTTTACAAGGTTGGTAAATACTTATATACCAACTTGTAACTGATAAGCTAATGAAAACGTAAAAGGCATGTGTATTTAACTAGAAGAAAAAGAGTTACAGCGTTCGTTCAACATAAAACGTTTCTCTGAATGATGATCAAGAGACAACATTCCCCTTTCTTGGTAAATATCAATTCCCAACTGTTTATCTTGGGAAAAAATACTCACCAATCAAAATCAGAACCTGCGAGAATCACCGACCATAAAATATTATGGGACAAGTGGAACTTATTGTCCTTCATGTACCCGCCATTGGTATAACATACCAAAGCCACTGAATCGGTGGGCACAGGTCCATCAAAAGATGGTAAATCGATTTCCATCGTCTTCAAATCATTTGGAATATTGAGCACCTTTCCTCGAGCATCAAAAATGGGAACTACAGCATATGCACTTTATAAGCATTTGTAGATGTTGCAATAAAATTGGAAACTAACTATGATCAGAAGGACCCCGTGCCGACAAATTTCCTTTCAATGATGCTGCTGGAGAGCGTTTCACTGTGGAGGATGGGCCTGCAAGAATGGGTGTTCGACCGCTCTTCGATGGTGATGACGACGAAGGTTTTGAATCTTCTATATGATCGAACCTGTTCATTAACACAGCTAGATACTCAAGTTTCAATACAACTTACCAAGAGGACCTTGTCGAGTTGAGAACATAAGTTCATTATCAAAGATTTGTCCTGCAAATGATTCAACCCCTGTAATAACACAGGTGGCAGCAACGTTTCTTTCAAATTCTAGAGCAAAGGGGCAAATCGTAAACGTTTTGATCCAATTCCCTTTAGGACCCGGTAGTTGGAAAGGCTCAATAGTATGGTCCTTAACAACCAGTCCCATCATCAGCAATTTGGCTGGTTGATCCTGTCCTCGGTAACATATGAATGAAGATCGGAAACCTATTCTTGGTGGCTTGTAAGTCAACTCTGCAGGATTTACTCTGGATAGATTAGCGTATCCTGAAATCCTATCTCCAGAAAACGTCAAGACTTTTTTGATATCCCTATTTCAAATTACCGGGTGAAAATAAATACCTTGAGAAAATTTTACTTACCCAATGGATGCATCAGGGAAATAGTTCTTGATAGTCGAAAACATTATAAACCTTGGTTCGCTTGTTGATCCTGCCTGATCGCCAAATAACTTTTTCCAAGTTTCAATCGATTTACCCCTATATGATTGGTGAGTAAATATTATACAATGCATTTAGAACGTACGAAGGTAGTTTGATCAACTTATCATAAGTGCCCTCAAGGAGAGGATCTTCAAAAGCTTTATTGAAAACGCCGCATTTTTTTAATGTTGGAATACTGAAATTTAATCAAAACAAATAAGACGGTTGTTTCAAAAAACAACATACGCAGTTGGATTGTCATAATCCTCTAAATAAACTAATGGTTTTACAACTCTATTCAAATTAGTAAGTTATATGTAATAAGTATAGACAAAAGAAAAAAATCGCTTACGTTTCTTCATCGATACTAGGGTCGTCTTTAGAATGGTCTATTAACAAGCGATCCTTTGCTTTTCCTCTATAAGATGTTCAATTAAATCAAAAATACAAATCAAAGAAAAAGTACAAACTTATTCAAGCCACTCTTGATAGGGGTTTTCTTACTAGAAGGCGAAATAGACGATGCTTTCTTTGTTTTTTTTTGCCGATTTGTTCTAATACTAATAGGTCATTTCTCAATAGTCATACCACAACCCAAACTTACCCAGAAATCAACATATCATCCGAATCCGCAATATCTGCAGCTACACGCTTCCTTCCTCTAAAAGATTAAAAATCAAAAATATTATAATTGGTTCAGACAACAGACAATAAAAATACTAACCTTGCCTGTTTAGTTGGCGTAGTCAACCGTTGGCCATCATTGGGGCGATTCCTTAAAGTCATAACAGGCTCAACCCTACAACAATACTATGTAAGTAAACACAATCACTCCTACTGAATCACTTACGCAATATTGAGTTCAGACTCTTCATCGCTAGAAACTTCCATATTCAAACTGCTATCTTCGCTAGATTGCACAGAATCAACTCTGAAACAATAATGAGAATAATGACAAATAGAAAAAATAAATGAATTACTCAAAATCCGAAGATGAATGGCCATCTTGATCCTTGACGATGAAAGGATCTTCTTGATCAGAACCATGTAAACTAACTGACTTGACACTTTTGTCCGAGGTCTCGATAAATTCCTTAGAGGTAGGTTGTCGCTTGTTTGGCTTCCTACGACCGATTGGCTTCCGACCATCCAAAGCTACAGGATTAGATTGTTTTGTTATCGGTTTGGAAGATAAAGCGGTTGTCTTTCTAGGAGGCATGAGGACATACATTCAATGGAAGAAGATCAAAATAATGGGCTATACAGCTGGAGATTTCTCAAGGTATTTAAACACATCTATTTTCCATCACTAGCCAATGGCAATAACTCCTTAGATAGATGACGGAAACAACGCAATTATTTGCAATAAATGACGGTATGAACAAACACTGTGGATAGTTTGGAAGGTATGAATGGTATGAGTCAATTGGAAGAGGCTAAAAATTGGGAGACATCAGGGACAGTACAAAAAAAGTGGAGAGGAAAGTGGATAATGACGTCTAGACATCTAATCTAGCCACATTAAATTTTTCAGCTTGAACGGTAATGAAAATGGATTACCCTAAACCAATTAGTTTGTCAGGGTAAGTTTACATGTGCCTTCCGAACTCCATTATTGACCCTAATTTACTCTATTTTTAAGAATGTCAGTCGAAATCGAAACCAACTTATTTTTCAACATCTAATACTGTTATTATGGACCCATTCTACAATGAAGCAGATGCTCGTAAGTACTACTACATATTTAATAAAGCCATGCTTATTGTTAACAAATGAATATTAGGAAAGATTCTCGAAAAAATTGCAAAAGCTCGAGTAACTATAGGTTCAATAGATTCACAATTACTATTTTATACTGAGGTGCGTTCATATTTAACAAATATATATTCTTCCATGCTCGAACTTAATTCCAAATTTCATTAGGATGAAGGAGCAAATAAAATAGCTGTTCCCGCACATTTTGACCGACCGCGTCTTTGGAGACTTGTGGCCAAGGGCACAAATAATTCAGAAGAACTGGTGTTTCGTATACAAGGAGTCATATGCCAAAAGGATTTACCCCCATTGACAAGACCAATAAAAATGCCAGTACTATTTCGTTGCCAAAAAAGTGATATATAATAATCTTTCAACTGTAATTAGGGACCGTGAAAGGCGATATATCAAACAAGGGTTATCTCTTACAGGCTTTGGTGCAGTGTATTTTGATGCCTGCATTAAAAACATTCAAGAGATACACCATGAGTTTTCACGAATGTTACCTGATGGCGCAATGGAGGACTGGATACCTTCTTTGTTAAACGAAAACGCGTGCATTGATATGGCAAATAGATATTTCAGCAATCGACACAATATGAACAGGGAAGTCATACAGATACCATTTAAATCATATGTGGATCCCAACCACTACTTGGAAAGGGCGATGGGAAACGACTACGTGCATACCACAGAAAACGAAGTAGAATATCTGGAAGCGTTTGAAGAGAAAGGTAAACATAGGTAAATCCCATTTTAAATTACAAACTATAGTGATATTATGCTGATTATATGGCAGATATCGACAAATTGATCCCGTCAAATTTCGGGTAGGAGACATAGTTGAGACACAAGTCTCATTTGTTGCTGCCCCCATCAAAGATAGAAGATTCAGGCTTATCACCATTTTGAGAGCGATTACACTTCTGGACATGAAGCCATCCCGGGTAAGCGGAGTTACATACTTTGCTTCATTTCATTAATTAGAAGAACTAGGATGCTGAAATGGCTCGACGTCAATGCCAAATCAAAGCAACAAACATTCGGCCAACATTGAAAAGAAAGGTTGGTTACAATGATGACGAAGATGAGGAAGTTCGAACCAAGATCATTAGAATGACGTTGGAATAATTTTTTGTAACAAGAATGCAAACTGTATGTAATATGAAACGTCCTGCCTTTTCTTCTTCTCTTTGCAATGCAAACACAGGTTCCCTTGTATATACACCCCGTCTAACTGATGCCGCGTGGATATAAATATTTGTAAGGGGACACCCCTTGCCAACTCAATGTCTCATTGACTGAATGCAAGAACAGTTGCGAACATTCGCTTACCTGCTTACCAACACCCCTTTCACCAACTCTCAATTACTAACCAAAACTGGCTCCAATGTTAAACCACTTCACACACTTCTTAACAGAATGTAAAAGCATTAAAAACATAATAGAGTTACTTGTTGATATTCACTTTATATATTCTAATGCGTTTTGAATGGTTGATAATTTCTTAAAATATCATACTGAGGACGAGGCAAATAATTGTGACAAGGATGTGACTATTGCCTAAATGACTCAAAATCCGCGCGTCGGCTAAAAAATGTTCTCACAGTAACAAAATATTTACCACGAATACAAACTCGCACTGATGTTTTCAAAAAATTACTGATGAATCACTAAAATCTATTGATGCGCTTGAAATTTACTGACCGTGGGAGAATATGCAACTGAATAACGTTGGCGACTGAATTTCTCTGCGAAATCTGGACGATGAACGATTCTTACGTAAACGTAAGAACTCGTAATTTTGAGGGGAAAAGTCCGAGTGGACTGGTCCGAGCCAGTCCGAGCACAGTCTCGGCGCAATTAGCTTGGACTCCAACAAGACTGCTCGGACTGGGCTCAGACTATGCTCACATTCTGGTCAAACTGAATTGGACTTGTAATAAAATAGGTAAAAATATGCAAATATTCATGAAGACTAATAACATAAAATGATGAGAGGCATGTTTCAGGAATAAGGAAATGGTGTAGTATTCCATTAGATCCTTGATCATTAGTCTAAATTTGAAGAAGTAAGAATAGAAAAGGTAATAAAATGCCTAAAATTATTAAAATATTTATGAAGATTAATGACATAAAATGATGATAGGCATGTTTCAGGAATAAGTAAGTAGGGTAGTTCTCCATTAGATAGTTGATCATTAGTCTAAGTTTGGAGAGGTGGGAATAAAAAATGTAATAAAATAGTTAAAATTCTCAAAATATTAATCAAGATCAAGGAGTAAGAAAAAGGGTAGGCATGTTTCAGCATCAAGCAAATAGTTTATTAGTACTAGAGATTTGATCAGTTTTGATTTAACTTCAAACTACTGATCAATTCTGGAGACCAAGGATGACAATGAAGCTGAAGGACAGTATAGATAATGATTTGAGTAGTAAGTAAGTTCATAGTAGATAAACATCAATGATTTGGATATAGTTTGTTGAAATTCTAATAAAAGTTAAGTCTAGTCAGAGCCTAGTTCTATTATAGTTCAATCAACTTGTATTGGACCAAGCTCGGACTGGGTTTGGACTTTGCTCGGACTGGGCTCGGACTCTACTCAGACTGGGCTCGGAGTCCGAGTGGAGTCCAAACAAAGTCCGAGTAAAGTCCTAGGACAGTCCTTGGAGTCTGAGCAAAGTCCGAGCAAAGTCCTAGGACTGTCCTCGGACGGTCCTAGGACTTTTGAGTGGTCCGAGCCCAGTCCGCTAGGACAGGGGGCTTAGTGTCAAGTACTGAATTAATCATATTACAGCTGTACACGCGGACGTGCGAGGACTAATAGGGATTATCTTTGCCCTTGTAGTCAAAACAAGTTAGAATGATCATTGCACACTACACTACTAAGTACAGTGGACACATATGATGGTATCTGTACATTAGAGCCTCCTATGTATGCCCGGTTACGACTTAAGAATCGCCAATAATACACACACGCGCGCGCGTACCTGTGCACGTGACCACGTGACCTATGACGTTCTATCACAACTTGTCCACTCAGAAGACGAACCAAACGGGTAGCACCCCGCAGACCAGATAATACTTGGCAATGACTCAGACCTGTGTAAATGGAACTGTGCTGGTACCCAAATAATTGATTATTGTACGAGAGTTCGGGAGCGTCCGCGAATGTTAGTAAGATCTCCATCGATAGGAAAGAAGATTTTAATGATAGGATGAGACCGGTGACTAAACAATAAGTCACCGGACCCAAACTAATGGAACGATCACCAATGTTTCCAAATTAAGTGTACCGACTACACTTAGTCAGCCACGCGTAAGCGTGCACCAAAAATAACATACTGTTTAACAGTAAAATTGTAACACCTAGACCTTAGGATTAACAAATCCTATCGGTATAACCAGGAGTTCAACACTCTTGGCACTCAAAAGCTGACTCACACGCACGCGCACGTGGGCAGTACAATTCCATATTGGCATTTCTAATTATTTGTTCTTTATTTGTTACTTTACTCTCTAAACTGTATATAAACCCACCAAACCTGTAAGGAAGAGCAAGGGAATCCACCTCTTCACTTGCAGTAGCATTTGAATATAAGAGTAGTGATCACTTCAGAAACTTGACCGAACTAAGAACCTAAGAACTTGAATAGAAATCCAGATTGCTGGTATTTAATTGAAGACCTTTCAGAATTTGGTATTCGTGATAGGCCCCGTTGACAAGACGATTCAGTTGGAATCCTTCCTTGTAACGGTAAGAACTTTGATTAAAGACTTGTCAGAATTTGGTATTCGTGACAAGCCCCGTTGACAAGACGACTCAGTTGGAGTCCTTCCTTGTAACGGCAAGACCTTGTTGATTGTATTTAAGATCTAGGCTATTTGGCATAGTCCTGTTTCTACCCCAGTGTTGTACACACGCACGCGCACGCGCACTTAGTCGAGTTATCTCTTTGAGAAGTAACAAAGCTACACACACCCACACCCACACACCCGGTTTAATATAACAAACCGTTCTGAAAGATTGTTACCTCCACGCACGAGTAACTAATCTTTTGAAGTCAAATCCAGTGATATTTCTATATCCGTACCCACGAACTTACAGGCGTACTTCTGCCTTTTTGTGTGTATTAGAGGAGTAGTGTGAGATCATATCTTTGATTTTATACACTTAAGAGTAGAATACCCCTTACATCGTGCACACTCCGCCAGAGTTGCCCTGACAGTAGAATACTCTCACCAGCAGAGACTGCGACCTCACTGCAGCCATTGCCAAATTCCAATTGGTAGAAACCATTAGCTCCAACTCAGAATCCGTCAAGACTGCGCGAGAATTGCCCTCTCCACCCTCATCTGAACTAGAAGTAGAATTCCTGCTCCGATCGATGGACACCAAACAGCGGGTGGACAATGTCGAGCAAGATGTAGGAGAACTTAATAGGAAGATTGAGGAACAAGCTGAGCTGCTTAGAAAGCTCTCAGACAACCTCCAGGTGCTGATCGTGCTCCAAACCATGGCTCCCCCTCCCTGGTTGATACCCCCGCACCTAGCACTTCCAAAAATAATGTATCAACACCTCCCCCCGCGACCCACGTGAACTCGGGATGACTGTCCGCACTCCAGCCATCACTCCCCGACGACTTCAATGGATCACGCAAACAAGGGCATGCGTTTATTAACGCATGCAAACTGTATATAAATCTTGTACCACACCAGTTTGCAGATGAAGTGATGCAGGTACGGTGGGCGTACACCTTCATGAAGAAAGGCCAAGCATATTTGTTTGCGGACCAGGCCATGCAATACCAGACTGCTACTGGGAACCCGAAGTACACAACATGGGCTCTATTCCGCGCCAACTTTGCGGTCAACTTCTTTGTGTAGAGCGAAGCCCAGCGGGCAATCACACGGCTGGAGACGAGTAGTTACCACCAGGGAGTGCGATCGGTGGACGACTACACGGATGAGTTTAGGGATCTCATCGACAAGTCGGGGTACAAGAAGGGATTGATGATAGTGGTGAAGTACCGGAAAGGGCTGAGCGGGGAGATTCAGTCGCAAATCGGAGCACTTTGCGATCCCCCACCTTTTCCGCGCGGACAGAACGCGGACAAGCACAGACAGAGTGCAAAAAGGGTGTGGACAAGCCAAAATCCATGGACAGTCCACGGACAGCACGGACAGCACGGACAGTCCGCGTGGACTCAGCAAGGACATGAGGTCTCTACTGATTTTAATACTCCTGTCCTCACTTTGTCCGTGCGGACAAGCCATGGACAAGTGTGGACAATCATGGACTTCCATGGACTTCCATGGACAAACAAGGACACCATGGACAGCCTATGTGGACAATGCCTGGCCATGCCAAGTCATTTTTGGATCACTCAGTATTGATCACATAGTCTTGTAGATAGTAATATTTAACATTTTCATAAGGGAGCAATCAATACAGAGGTATACAGTCCTGAAGTAAAGGAGGGAAGAATAAAGGCAAATGTTGTAAGAGACACTGAGGAGAATACTGAAGATGAGTAATCTTTGTGAATGTTATAATACAATTATGTCAGACTTGTCTATTTTGTATTTAAATTATGCTGAGAGTATATATATTTCTTATTCTGGCCATGGGTGTCCATGTGTTGTCCACATGTTGTCCACACTTGTCCACACTTGTCCACAATTTGTCCACACTTGTCCATGCTGTCCATGCTCTGTCTGTGTGGATAGCACAGACAACACACGGACATCCATGGACATCCATGGACATCCGTGGAAAGTCTACATTGAGCAGGGACTGTTGTAAGGGGAACTCCATTTCTCCCTTACTTCGCCGATCCTTACTTTGCGATTCCTACTTCGCGGCTCTTACTTTGCCGACCCACGACTCAGTTATCCCGCCAACTTACAATACAGTCTCCTTGCTTACTTCGTGCTCACTCACTTATATTCGCTACAGCACGCATTCATTACCTACGCCCACACGCACCCCCATTCCTTAGTTCGCCGCCAGACTTTGCACTTGTTCGGACTAGTCAGGGAACAGTCACGTGACCTTCGCTAGTCCAACGCGTGTTGTCGTACCGTACCGGGAATGTGTCTTTAATGTAGTACTAGGTATATAGCACTCCCCCCCCTGAAGGAGGCTCCTTAGAGTATTCTCTTAGGATCCCCTCCTCAGGTGCGTAGTTACATACTGTACATTAATAGACAATACTTAGGATCCCCTCCTCAGCGTCGTCCGCTCTTTCTAAGTTTGCACGCACTCCGCCGGAGTTGCCCTTACAGTAGAATACTCTCACCAGCAGAGACCGCGACCTCACCGCAGCCATTGCCAAATTCCGATCGGCAGAAACGACCAGCTCCGATACAGATTCCGTCAAGACCGCGCGAGAATCGCCCTCTCCACCCTCATCCGAACTAGAAGTGGAATTCCTGCTCCGACCGATGGACGCTGAACAGCGGGTGGACAACGTCGAGCGAGACGTAGGAGAACTTAATAGGAAGATTGAGGAACAAGCCGAGCTGCTTAAAAAGCTCTCAGACAACCTTCAGGCACTGATTGCGCTCCAAACCGCGGCTTCCCCACCCCCGGACAATACCCCCGCACCTAGCGCCCCTGTAAATACTGTATCAACACCTCCCCCCGCGACCCACGCTCATTCGGGACGACCTTCAGCACTTCGACCATCGCTCCCCGACGACTTTGATGGTTTGCGCAAACGAGGGCGTGCGTTTATCAACACATGCGAATTGTATATCAATCTTGTACCACATCAGTTCGCAGATGAAGTAACGCAGGTACGGTGGGCGTACACCTTCATGAAGAAAGGACGGGCGTATTTGTTCGCGGACCGGGCCATGCGACACCAGACCGCCACCGGGAAACCAAAGTATGCGACCTGGGCTCTATTCCGCGCCGACTTCGCGGTCAACTTCTTCGTACAGAGCGAAGTGCAGCGAGCAATTACAAGGCTGGAGACGAGTAGTTACCACCAGGGAGTGCGATCGGTGGACGACTACACGGATGAGTTTAGGGATCTCATCGACAAGTCGGGGTACAAGAAGGGATTGATGATAGTGGTGAAGTACCGGAAAGGGCTGAGCGGGGAGATTCAGTCGCAAATCGCGACAATGGCAGTGGGACGACTGGCGGACAATCAGCCGGAACAGTGGTATGCAGCAGCAATGAAGTGTGATGAAAACCGCCTCACCAATGAGGCCTTCCTGAGCACTAAACCGGCGGCTCGCGCACCCCCCGCCTGCACCACCTCGGTATTCCGCGCACCGGCGCACTTCTCCGCCCCGACTCTGCAACGGATGGCGCCACCACCACCTCCGCCACCCCCCGCTCTCCCTCCACCAGTACCAATGGACGTCGACACGATGCGGAGGGCAAGGGTGAATATCGAGACCTGTCATCAATGTAAACAGCTGGGACATTTCCGGAAAGACTGCCCACTCCGCTACGACACGCGATTCATGTTGATGGAGGAGCAACATGAGTTCGCGCAGCACATCTTCGCGATGATGGATGCTGATAGGGTGTGCAACCACCCAGGCCTGTAATTCTTCAATTTACGATTACATAATCATATTACAGCCGTACACGCGGACGTGTGAGGACTAATAGGGATTATCTTCGCCCTTGTAGTCAAAACAAGTTAGAACGATCATTGCACACTACACTACCAAGTACAGTGGACACATACGATGGTATCTGTACATTAGAGCCTCCTATGTATGCCCGGTTACGACTTAAGAATCGCCAATAATACACACACGCGCGCGCGTACCTGTGCACGTGACCACGTGACCTATGACGTTCTATCACAACTTGTCCACTCAGAAGACGAACCAAATGGGTAGCACCCCGCAGACCAGATTGGACTTGGCAATGACTCAGCCCCGTGTAAACGGAACTGTGCTGGTACCCAAAAGAATTATTATCGTACGACAGTTCGGGAGCATTCGCGAACCATAGTATCGATAATATGAAAATTTTAATAATAGGACAAGACCGGTGACTAAACGAGAAGTAACCGGAACCGAACTAGTGGAACGATCACCGACGTTTCCAAATTAAGTGTACCGACTACACTTAGTCAGCCACGCGCAAGCGTGCACCCAAAATGCTATACTATTTAGCAAGAAAATTGTAACACCTAGACCTTAGGATTAACAAATCCTATCGGTATAACCAGGAGTTCAACACTCTTGGCACTCAAAAGCTGACTCACACGTACGCGCACGTGGGCAGTACAACTCCGTATCGGCATTTCTAATTATTTGTTCTTTATTTGTTACTTTACTCTCTAAACTGTATATAAACCCACCAAACCTGTAAGGAAGAGCAAGGGAATCCACCTCTTCACTTGCAGTAGCATTTGAATATAAGAGTAGTGATCACTTCAGAAACTTGACCGAACTAAGAACCTAAGAACTTGAATAGAAATCCAGATTGCTGGTATTTAATTGAAGACCTTTCAGAATTTGGTATTCATGATAGGCCCCGTTGACGAGACGATTCAGTTGGAATCCTTCCTTGTAACGGTAAGAACTTTGATTAAAGACTTGTCAGAATTTGGTATTCGTGACAAGCCCCGTTGACAAGACGACTCAGTTGGAGTCCTTCCTTGTAACGGCAAGACCTTGTTAATTGTATTTGAGATCTAGGCTATTTGGCATAGTCCTGTTTCTACCCCAGTGTTGTACACACGCACGCGCACGCGCACTTAGTCGAGTTATCTCTTTGAGAAGTAACAAAGCTACACACACCCACACCCACACACCCGGTTTAATATAACAAACCGTTCTGAAAGATTGTTACCTCCACGCACGAGTAACTAATCCTTTTGAAGTCAAATCCAGTGATATTTCTATATCCGTACCCACGAACTTACAGGCGTACTTCTGCCTTTTTGTGTGTATTAGAGGAGTAGTGTGAGATCATATCTTTGATTTTATACACTTAAGAGTAGAATACCCCTTTCAACGCAAGGGTCGAACCGCCAGCGGAGGAAGGGGAAACGTTTGCCACTATGCAGGAGGGTTTTGTAGCGGACAGCGAGTGAACAGTACGCCCTCGCTGTCATCTGTAAATAGGTTCGCGTGTTTAGAAGTCAAAAATACTATTGAAATTTCAAAAACACCCGAAGCTACTACAGAAGTCATACAAGATTCCACCCCCGTCCCTAAACCACTGCGCCAGAGACTCCCCCGATGGGAACGAGCCCTACCCAAGCAATTCGTAGTCACCGCTACACCAAGCACTCGCCCACTGAAGCTCAAGATCAAACTTCAGACGACCAACACAGGCAAAACGTTCACGACAAACAGCTGTAAGGGGAACTCCATTTCTCCCTTACTTCGCTGATCCTTACTTCGCGAGTCCTACTTCACGACTCTTACTTCGCCGACCCACGACTCCGTTATCCCGCCGACTTACGATACAGTCTCCTTGCTTACTTCGCGCTCACTCACTTACATTCGCTACACCACGCATTCATTACCTACGCCCACACGCACCCCCATTCCTTAGTTCGCGCAGTTTGCCGCCGGACTTCGCACTCATTCAGACTAGTCAGGGAACGGTCACGTGACCTTCGCTAGTCCAACGCGTGTCGTCGTACCGCACCGGGAACGTGTCTTTAATGTAGTACTAGGTATATAGCACTCCCCCCCCTGAAGGAGGCTCCTTAGAGTATTCTCTTAGGATCCCCTCCTCAGGTGCGTAGTTACATACTGTACATTAATAGACAATACTTAGGATCCCCTCCTCAGCGTCGTCCGCTCTTTCTAAGTTTGCGCGCACTCGCCGGAGTTGCCCTTACAACTGTCCACGGACAGTCCGTGCTGTCCGCACAGATTTCAGGCTGTCCGCGCGGACACTACAAGGACAGGTGGGGGACTGCAAAGTACTGGAATTAAGGAAGGTGATGAGTGGAAGGCTGCATTTCGCACAAACCGCGGAATGTTCGAGCCTCTGGTAATGTTCTTTGGTTTGACTAACTTGCTGGCAATGTTCCAGACCATGATGAATGAGATATTCCACGATCTCATCATGGAAGGAGTTGTTAGGGCAACTCCGGGGGTGACCAAGTTGCGGAAGTCCGAATGACGAATACCGAGTTAAGGAGGTCAGGGTCGGGAATTCTAACGCGGAAACTGGCGGAGGGGATCCTAAGTTAATGTATTCACTTGTAAAATACAGATGTACTACTCACCTGGCGGAGGGGATCCTAAGAGAATTCTCTAAGGGTCCTCCAGCCAGGTGTACAGGCTATATATGAGATTCCTACATTAACTACACATTCCCAGAACAGTACGAGGGCACGCATTGTTGGTAAAGGATCACGTGGGCGTGCCCCAGTGATCCCAACACACCATGCCCGCGTCCGTGTTCGGAAACGTCTAACGAGAGTCGGTGAAGGGAGCGGGGGTGGTAACGAATGTGGTGTGAGAGAGTGTGTGAGTTGGGTTTGACTCGGGGTGGTTGTTGGGGATGACTTGTTGGTAAATGTAGTCAGTAACGTGAGTTGGGGATGTGAGTTGGGTTTTGCTGAACATTACTGAGCGTCATTGAGCGTTAGTGAAGTCGGGAATGTTGTCAGGAAAAAGGAAAGGAGGTCGGTAAAGGTGTTCCCCTTACAGGAGTGGTATGTGTCTACTCCAATGATATCCTAATCTACACAAAGACACTCGACAAACACTGCCAAATTACAAAGTTGGTCCTCCAGCGACTGCGTGAACACAAGCTGTACCTGTAAGGGGAACACCCTTACCAACCTTGTTGTCCGTGTTCCCAACCTTGACATCCCAAACCCAACCAACGATCCCGAACATTCACAAACACTCACTTCCCTGACTTCATTTACCGACTGTCCAATTACCGACTGTACATTTACCAACCCCCACTGCAAGTCAAACCCGACTCACACACTCCTTTACACTACACTCATTAACCCCCACACTCCCTTCACTGACACTCCCTTACCGCTCCCCGACTGATGCGCAACTTGTCGGGAATCCAGGGACATGCCCACATGACTCTTTACCGACAACACGTGTCATTGTACCGCACCGGGAATGTGTACTTAATGTAGTACCAGTATATAGACACAACTGACAAAGGCAAGGACCCTTAGAGTATTCTCTTAGGATCCCCCTCGTCAGGTACGTACATGTGTAGTATATTGTGAATACATTTACTTAGGATCCCCCTCGTCAGCCCGACTTAAGAAACCCAACCTCCGAGTCAGCTAAAACCCGACTTCCTCCAGTCAGTTTCCACTTAGTCGTACGTGCGCCGAGGTTGCCCTTACAGTACCTGCGACTCGACAAGTGCAAATTTGAGAAGACCCAAATCAAGTATCTTGGCCTCATTATCTCGGAGAGACAGGCAGAGATGGACCTGGTCAAGGTCGCCAGAGTAGCGGAATGGCCAATGCCCACGAACAAGAAGCAAGTACAGTCCTTCCTGGGCTTCACAAACTTCTACCAGCGGTTCATTTGCGATTTCTCCCATATTGCGCAGCCATTATTCAACCTCACTGGTAAAGACATGCCTTGGAAGTGGGGTGAGCCAGAGCAGAAGGCATTTGAGGAGTTGAAGGAAGCGGTGTCATCTAAACCGGTACTGATGTTCACAGATGACAACCGGCCCTTTAGGGTGGAGGCAGACAGTTCAGATTTCGCGACCAGCACAGTACTCTCACAGCTCAGCCCAGAGGATGACAAGTGGCACCCAATTGCATTTTTGTCCAAGAGTCTCAACACAGTCAAGCAAAATTACGAGATACACGACAAGGAAATGCTTGCCATAATTCGTGCACTCAAAGAATGGCAACACTTCCTTGAAGGTGCACAGCATGACTTCGAGATCTGGACAGACCACAAGAACCTGGAGTACTTCCGGACGTCCCAGAAGCTAAACTGGAGACAGGCCAGGTGGTCGCTGTACCTCTCCTGGTTTAACTTCTTGCTGCATCACAAGCCCGGACAAAGTATGGGCAAACCGGACGCCCTGTCCCGCTGAGCGGACCACAGCAACAGAAGCGAGGACAACCGGGATTTAGTGTTGCTCAAACCGGAACTGTTCACAATTCGAGCGTTGGAAGGGATGGTAGTGGAAGGAGAGGAAAGGGACATTCTGCGGGACATTTGGAGAGGTAATCGCAAGGGACATCAGGAGGAAGCGGTGGTGAAGGCAGCGCAGGAATTGAGGAAGTCGGCAGGGAAGTCCGTCCGGAGTGCTGAGTGGAGGGAAGCACAGGAGTTGTTGTACTTCCAAGACCGCATCTATGTCCCAAAACACACTGACCTTCGCAGACGCATAGTGGCGCAACACCACGACTCCCAGATTGCTGGACATGCCGGATGGTGGAAGACACTGGAGCTGGTATTGCGCAACTACTGGTGGCCTCAAATGTCATGCTACATTGGCAAGTACTGCAAGACCTGCGATCTCTGCCTCCGAACAAAGGCCTAATGTCAATTACCAATTGGTGAACTTAAACTGCTGCCAGTTCTGGAGGGCCACTGGGACGTCACAAGCATGGATTTCATTGTAGAACTGCCTGAGTCGCAAGGGCATGATGCGATCATGGTAGTGGTGGATACGGTGGGTAAATGTGCACACTTCATCCCAACCACAATGACTATCACAGCACTTGGATCGGCATGTGGAAGCTGCACGGTTGTAAGGGGAACTCCATTTCCCCCTTACTTCGCGCCGATCTAGGCTTACTTCGCGCGCACTTACGCTCGTGCTTCCTACTCCGCCGAACTACGATCCTCATCCCACTACTTACCACCCGCTCGCCGCACTTACATTCGTTAGATCGCACGCTCGTTACATACGCCCACCGGCATCCCACTCGCTACCTCGCGCGCAGTTCGCCGCCGGACTTCGCATTCGTTCGGACTATCAAGGGCACGGTCACGTGACCTTCGCTAGTCCAACACGTGTCGTCGTACCGCACTGGGAACGTGTCTTTAATGTAGTTTTAGGTATATAGCCCACTCCCCCTGATGGAGGCTCCTTAGAGTATTCTCTTAGGATCCCCTCCTCAGGTGCGTAGTTACATACTGTTACATTAATACATATACTTAGGATCCCCTCCTCAGCGTCGTCCGCTCTTTCTAAGTTTGCGCGCACTCCGCCGGAGTTGCCCTTACAGTAGAATACTCTCACCAGCAGAGACCGCGATCTCACCGCAGCCATTGCCAAATTCCGATCGGCAGAAACGACCAGCTCCGACTCAGAATCCGTCAAGACCGCGCGAGAATCGCCCTCTCCACCCTCATCCGAACTAGAAGTGGAATTCTTACTCTGATCGATGGACGCCGAACAGCGGGTGGACAATGTCAAACGAGATGTAGGAGAACTCAATAGGAAGATTGAGGAACAAGCCGAGCTGCTTAAGAAGCTCTCAGACAACCTCCAGGCGCTGATCGCGCTCCAAACCGCGGCTCTCAATCCCCCGGTCAATACCCCTGCACCCAGCCCCTCTGTAAATAATGTACCAACACCTCCCCCCGCGACCCATGTCAACTCGGGACAACCGTCTGCACTTCGGCCATCGCTCCCCGACGACTTCGATGGATCGCGCGAACAAGGGCGCGCGTTTATCAACGCGTGCAAACTGTATATAAATCTTGTACCACACCAGTTCGCAGACGAAGTAACGCAAGTGCAATGGGCGTACACCTTCATGAAGAAAGGCCGAGCGTACCTGTTTGCGGACCGCGCACTACGACACGAAACCGCCACAGGGAGTCCGAAGTACGCAACATGGGCCTTGTTTTGCGCGGACTTCGCAGTCAATTTCTTTGTACAGAGCAAAGCACAGCGGGCAATCACGAGGCTGGAAACGAGTAGCTACCACCAGGGATCGCGGTCGGTGGACGACTACATGGATGAGTTTAGGGACCTCATCGACAAGTCGGGGTACAAGGTGGGTCTGACAATTGTGGTGAAGTACCGGAAGGGACTGAGCGGGGAGATTCAGTCACAAATCACGACAATGGCAGTAGGATGACCGGCGGATGACCAACCCGAACAGTGGTACGCAGCAGCGATGAAGTGTGACGAGAACCGCCTCACCAACGAGGCGTTCTTGAGCACTAAACCGACGACTCGCGCACCCCCCGCTCGCGTCACCTCGGTGTTTCGTGCACCGCCGCACTTCTCGGCGCCGACTCTCCAACGAATGGCGCCACCACCACCTCTGCCACCCCCCGCTCTCCCCCCACCTGTTCCTATGGACGTAGACGCGATGCGGAGAGCGCAAGGGAACATCGAGACCTGTCACCAATGTAAGCAACCGGGCCACTTCTGAAAGGACTGCCCCCTCCGCTACGATACGCGATTCATGTCAACAGAGGAGCAACAGGAGTTCGCGCAGCACATCTTCGCGATGATGGACGCAAGGGTCGAGCCCACGGCAGTAGAGGAGCCGTTTGCGACGACACAGGAGGATTTTGTAGCGGACAGCGAGTGAACAGTACGCCCTCGCTGTCATCTGTAAATAAATTCGCGTGTTTAGAAGTGGAAAATACAATTGACATTTCCGAAGCACCCGAAGTTACTACAGAAGTCGTACAAAACACCTCCCCGATCCCTAAGTCAACGCGCACTCGAGTTCCCCGATGGGAGCAAACATTACCCAAACGATTCGTAGTCGCAGCCACTCCGAGTGCCCAATCACTGAGACTCAAGATCGAACTCCAAACGACTGACACTGGCGAGAAGTTCGCGACCAACAGCCTGGTCGACTCGGGCGCCACAGGACTGTTCATCAACTCAGAATTCGTGCGGAAGAACAGGCTTACTTCGCGCAAATTAGTTTGCGCTATCCCAGTGTTCAACGTCGACGGTACTCCGAACAAGAACGGGTCTATCTCAGAGATCGTAGACCTCATCTTATGGTACAACGGTCACTCGGAACGCACGCACTTCGCGGTCACCAGTCTAGGGAAGCAGGATCTCATACTGGGCTACACTTGGCTGCAGGAGCACAACCCGGAGATCAACTGGCAGACCAATGAGGTGAAGATGAGCCGCTGCCCCAACAAATGCCGCACATGCGCGAACGAGGTTAAATCGGAGAAGATTGAGAAGCGCAAATCGGAGGCCCGCATCAACGCTTGTCGCGCAGGACCCATGCCCGAGCCAGAAACAGAAATTGGAGAGGTTCCCGACTCTGAGCACGAAGGAGATATTGCCCTTGAAGATTGCATCGAAGAGGGCGACCGTATCTTCGTGGTCAACATCGGCAAACCAGGACAATTTCAGAAGGCACCTGAAGAGATTCGGACGACTCAGACCATCTTGCAGCGACTAGCGGAGAAGATCCAGACGGAGGCTCGCAAGAACGCATCTCAACAAATCGCGGACTCCTTCGACCGCAATGCGCAACCAAAGACGTTCTTCGATCTAGTGCCGACTCACGTTCACGAATTTGAGGACGTCTTCTCCAAGACCTCTTTCGACACTCTCCTGGATCGCCGACCTTGGGACCACGTGATCGAACTGGTTCGCAACGCCGAAGGGAAATCGTGCAAGGTCTACCCGCTCTCAGTCGCCGAACAAGCGGAACTAGACAAGTTCCTCGAGGAGAACCTCGCTTCCGGTTGGATTCGCCCATCCAAATTGCCCATGGCCTCCCCATTCTTCTTCATTAAGAAGAAAGACGGTTCGCTGCGCCCGGTACAGGACTATCGCGTTCTTAACTCGCTGACGATCAAGAACAAATACCCACTCCCACTCATCTCCGACCTCGTCAACAATCTTCGGGGAGCAAAGTACTTCTCCAAATTTGACGTTCGCTGGGGGTACAACAACATCCGAATTAAAGAAGGCGACGAGTGGAAGGCCGCATTTCGCACAAATCGCAGAATGTTCGAGCCCCTGGTAATGTTGTTTGGTCTCACTAACTCACCCGCGACGTTCCAAACCATGATGAACGAGATATTCCACGATCTCATCATGGAAGGAGTGGTATGTGTCTACATTGACGATATTCTAATCTACATGAAGACACTCGCCGAACATCGCCGAATTACGAGGTTAGTACTCCAGCAACTTCGCGAACACAAACTGTACCTGCGACTCGACAAGTGCGAATTTGAGCAAACGCGAATTGAGTACTTGGGTCTCATTATCTCGGAGGGACAGGCGGAAATGGACCCGGTTAAGGTCGCAGGAGTTGCAGAATGGCCAACGCCCACAAACAAGAAGCAAGTGCAATCTTTCCTAGGGTTCACGAATGTAAGGGCAACCCTAGGTCGGCGAAGTCGAAAGGGTCGAACTGAGCGAGGTCGAAGTCGAACGTCGAACTTATGATCTGCGAAGGTCGAACTTCGAAGTGCAAACTAGAGGGGATCCAAAGTAAATATATTAATAACTTAAGATACAAGTCCGATCTCCTTACCTAGAGGGGATCCAAAGAGAATAGTCTAAGGATCCCCATCTAGCCTCAGAGTCTATATACTCTATACTACAATGGGAGTGGTACACTATTGTCGCTACGTGGCACAGAGTGTACAAACAGTGATCTACATCGCTTAGAGGTCGCGCGTCGAAGTGCGAAGTGTGCGTGTCGGAGTTCGAAGTGCGCACGTCGACGTTCGACGTCGAAGTCGAAGTTCGAAGTTCGACGTTGGCCTTCGAAATGGGGTTCCCCTTACAACGAACTTCTATCGGCGGTTTATTCGCGATTTCTCCCATATCGCGCGGCCATTATTCGATCTCACTGGTAAAGACGTGCCTTGGAAGTGGGGTGAGTCGGAGCAGAAGGCGTTTGAGGGCTTGAAGGAAGCGGTGTCGTCTAAACCGGTACTGATGTTCGCAGACGACAACCGGCCATTTAGGGTGGAGGCAGACAGTTCGGATTTCGCGACCGGCGCAGTGCTTTCGCAACTCAGCCCAGAGGATGACAAGTGGCACCCGATCGCGTTTTCGTCCAAGAGTCTCAACGCGGTCGAAAGGAACTACGAGATACACGACAAGGAAATGTTGGCCATCATTCGCGCACTTGAAGAATGGCAGCATTTCCTCGAAGGCGCGCGACACGACTTTGAGATCTGGACAGATCACAAAAACCTGGAATACTTTCGGACGTCCCAGAAGTTAAATCGGAGACAGGCCAGGTGGTCACTGTACCTCTCCCGATTCAACTTCTCGCTGCATCACAAGCCCGGACGAACCATGGGTAAGCCAGACGCACTATCTCGCAGAGCGGACCACAGCGATGGGAGCGAGGACAACCGCGACTTAGTACTGCTCAAACCGGAGCTGTTCACGATTCGCGCATTGGAAGGAATGGTTGTGGAAGGAGAGGAAAGGGACATTCTGCGGGACATTCGGAGAGGCAATCGCGAGGGACACCAGGAGGACGCAGTGGTGAAGGCGGCGCAGGAGTTGAAGAAGACAGCGGGGAAATCGGTTCGCAGTGCGGAATGGAGAGAGGTACAAGAGTTGCTGTATTTCCGCGATCGCATCTACGTCCCGAAACACGCTGACCTTCACAGACGCATAGTTGCGCAGCACCACGACTCGCGAATTGCGGGACACGCCGGTCGATGGAAGACACTCGAACTGGTATTGCGCAACTACTGGTGGCCTCAAATGTTGCGCTACATTGGCGAATACTGCAAGACTTGCGACCTCTGTCTCCGAACGAAGGCACAACGTCAGTTACCAATCGGCGAACTCAAGCCGCTACCGATTCCGGAAGGTCGATGGGATGTCGCGAGCGTGGACTTTATTGTGGAGCTACCTGAGTCGCAAGGGCATGATGCGATCATGGTAGTGGTGGACACAGTGGGTAAACGCGCGCACTTCATCCCAACCACAACGACAATCACCGCGCTTGGATCGGCGAGGCTTTACCTCCAGCATGTGTGGAAGCTGCACGGTTTACCAAAGGCGATGGTCTCCGATCGAGGGGTACAGTTTGTGGCGGAATTCACTAGGGAGCTATATCGC
This sequence comes from Collybia sordida, assembly GCA_037014335.1. Lineage (NCBI taxonomy): Eukaryota > Fungi > Basidiomycota > Agaricomycetes > Agaricales > Clitocybaceae > Collybia > Collybia sordida. The sequence continues at coordinate 1,365,787 of JAYKXK010000002.1, forward strand.
ATGCTTGATATTAAACTCACAGCATCTACGGCGTACCACCCACAGACAGACGGGCAGACCGAGCGAGTGAACCAAGAGCTAGAACAGTACCTCCGGTTATTCGTCAGCGAGCGACAGGACAACTGGGTCGATCTCCTACCGCTCGCCGAATTCCAATACAACAACCACGTACACTCCTCAACGCAACACTCGCCGTTCTTCCTAGACACTGGCCGACATCCGCGCATGGGCTTTGAACCGCAGACCGCACCATCTCGGTTGGAAACCGCGAACGAGTTCTGCGACCGAATGAAGGACACCCTCGAGGAAGCTCGCTCCGCGTTAGCCAAGGCCAAAGACGAGATGGCGCAGTATTACAATCGCAAGAGGAAGCCAACACCCGACTACCAAGTGGGAGATCGGATGTACCTGGACTCGCGCGACATTCGCATCACTCGGCCTTCACAGAAACTGGCTCATCGCTACATCGGGCCCTACCCAATCGAAGCCAAGGTTGGATCGCACGCCTATTGTCTCAAGCTCCCGCCGTCGCTGTCACGCATCCACCCTGTCTTCCACGTCGTCAAACTCCTACCCGCGCCACACGACCCAATACCCAGACGGAGAGTCACCGAAGTTCCAGAACCCACCCTGGTCGACGGTGAGGTACATTACGAAGTACAGGAGATCATGGATAGCCGGATTTACAGGAACAAGCTGCAGTATCTGATCACCTGGAAAGGCTACAGTTACGAACAGAACTCCTGGGAACCCGCTGACAGGGTAAACGCGGACGAACTGGTCGCCGAGTTCTACAGACGCAACCCCGGCGCGCCCCGACTTGTACAACGCGTCCAATTCGCGCAGATCCCATTCCAACGCCGGCGTGAAGACACGCAAACCTAGAAGGGGGGTAATGTAAGGGGAACTCCATTTCGCCCTTACTTCGCGCCGGTCCGACCTTACTTCGCGCGCACTTCCACTCGCACTCACTATCCCGCCGACTTGCGATTCTTACTTCGCAGCTCGTTGCTCGCTCGCCGTACTTACACTCTTTAGATCGCACACTCGCTACGTACGCTCACTACGCACCCCGTTCGTTACTTCGCGCGCAGTTCGCTGGTGGACTTCGCACTCGTTCGGACTATCAAGGGCACGGTCACGTGACCTTCGCTAGTCCAACGCGTGTCGTCGTACTGCACCAGGAACGTGTAGTTAATGTAGTTTTAGGTATATAGCCCACCCCCCCTGATGGAGGCTCCTTAGAGTATTCTCTTAGGATCCCCTCCTCAGGTGCGTAGTTACATACTGTTACATTAATACATATACTTAGGATCCCCTCCTCAGCGTCGTTCCGCTCTCTCTAAGTTCACGCGCACTCCGCCGGAGTTGCCCTGACAAGAAGTGTGAAGGAATGTAGATGATTAAAGAAACATAATGTAGTGAGCAGAAACTGAAGATTGACTGTGAAGGTGAAAGGAAAGGTGTAATTATTGATGAAGGCAAAATTGGTACAGTTTAAATACCCCTACATGACCCCTGATGTACCCTAAGTGTACCATAAGAGGATACAGAAGTCCGATGTAGGTAATCTAAATATAGATGAGACCCGGATATCTAATCAGTAAGTTGTAATCCTATCTAATCTAATCAAAAGAGCGTATAACATGCACAGCCCAAGGCTGGGCTTGTCAGCAGAATTTGTTCACTGTCTCTAACCGGGACAGGGCTGTCTGTGGTTCAAAGCCCATTCGTGGGTGCCAGCCTGTGTCCAAGAAGAATGGCGAGTGTTGTGTCAACAAGTGGATGTGGTTGTTGTACTGGAACTTGGCGAGTGGGAGAAGGTTGACCCAGTTGTCCTGTCGTTCACTGACAAATAATTGGAGGTACTGCTCTAGTTCTTGGTTCACTCGCTCAGTCTGTCCATCTGTCTGCGGGTGGTACACTGTGGAGGCCGTGAGTTTAATGTCCAGCATGCAATACAACTCCTTCGTACATTCCGCTACAAATTGTACTCCTCAGTCTGAGACCATGGCCTTCGGTAAACCGTTGTCAGGGCAACTCCGGCGGAGTGCGCGCGAACTTAGAGAAAGCGGACGACGCTGAGGAGGGGATCCTAAGTATAGTCTATTAATGTACAGTATGTAACTACGTACCTGAGGAGGGGATCCTAAGAGAATACTCTAAGGAGCCTCCATCAGGGGGAGTGGGCTATATACCTAAAACTACATTAAAGACACGTTCCCGGTGCGGTACGACGACACGCGTTGGACTGGCGAAGGTCACGTGACCGTACCCTTGATAGTCCGAACGAGTGCGAAGTCCGGCAGCGAACTGCGCGCGAAGTAGCGAGTGGGGTGCCTGTGGGCGTATGTAATGAGTGTGCGATCTAACGAATGTGAGTATGGCGAATGAGCGGTAAGTAAGAGGGTTGTAATCGTAGTTCGGCGGAGTAGAGAGCGTGAGCGCTAGTGCGCGCGAAGTAAGCCTAGGTCGGCGCGAAGTAAGGAGGAAATGGAGTTCCCCTTACACCGACTTCTTCAACTCCTGCGCCGCCTTCACCACTGCATCCTCCTGGTGTCCCTCGTGATTGCCTCTCCGAATGTCCCGCAGAATGTCCCTTTCCTCTCCTTCCACAACCATTCCTTCCAATGCGCGAATCGTGAACAGCTCCGGTTTGAGCAGTACTAAGTCGCGGTTGTCCTCGCTCCCATCGCTGTGGTCCGCTCTGCGAGATAGTGCGTCTGGCTTACCCATGGTTCGTCCGGGCTTGTGATGCAGCGAGAAGTTGAATCGGGAGAGGTACAGTGACCACCTGGCCTGTCTCCGATTTAACTTCTGGGACGTCCGAAAGTATTCCAGGTTTTTGTGATCTGTCCAGATCTCAAAGTCGTGTCGCGCGCCTTCGAGGAAATGCTGCCATTCTTCAAGTGCGCGAATGATGGCCAACATTTCCTTGTCGTGTATCTCGTAGTTCCTTTCGACCGCGTTGAGACTCTTGGACGAAAACGCGATCGGGTGCCACTTGTCATCCTCTGGGCTGAGTTGCGAAAGCACTGCGCCGGTCGCGAAATCCGAACTGTCTGCCTCCACCCTAAATGGCCGGTTGTCGTCTGCGAACATCAGTACCGGTTTAGACGACACCGCTTCCTTCAAGCCCTCAAACGCCTTCTGCTCCGACTCACCCCACTTCCAAGGCACGTCTTTACCAGTGAGATCGAATAATGGCCGCGCGATATGGGAGAAATTGCGAATGAACCGCCGATAGAAGTTCGTGAATCCTAGGAAGGATTGCACTTGCTTCTTGTTCGTGGGCGTTGGCCATTCCGCGACTCCTGCGACCTTGACCGGGTCCATCTCTGCCTGTCCCTCCGAGATAATGAGGCCCAAGTACTCAATTCGCGTCTGTTCAAATTCGCACTTGTCGAGTCGCAGGTACAGCTTGTGTTCGCGAAGTCGCTGGAGAACTAACTTCGTAATTCGGCGATGTTCGGCGAGTGTCTTTGTGTAGATTAGAATATCATCAATGTAGACACATACCACTCCTTCCATGATGAGATCGTGGAATATCTCGTTCATCATGGTTTGGAACGTCGCGGGTGAGTTAGTGAGACCAAACAACATTACCAGGGGCTCGAACATTCTGCAATTTGTGCGAAATGCGGCCTTCCACTCGTCGCCTTCTTTAATTCGGACGTTGTTGTATCCCCAGCGAACGTCGAATTTGGAGAAGTACTTTGCTCCCCGAAGATTGTTGATGAGGTCGGAGATGAGTGGGAGAGGGTATTTGTTCTTGATCGTCAGCGAGTTGAGAACGCGATAATCCTGTACCGGGCGCAGCGAACCATCTTTCTTCTTAATGAAGAAGAATGGGGAGGCCATGGGCAATTTGGATGGGCGAATCCGACCAGAAGCGAGGTTCTCCTCTAGGAACTTGTCGAATTCCGCTTGTTCGGCCACTGAGAGCGGGTAGACCTTGCACGATTTCCCTTCTGCGTCGTGAACCAGTTCGATCGCGTGGTCCCAAGGTCGGCGATCTGGGAGGGTGTCGAAAGAGGTCTTGGAGAACACATCTTCGAACTCGTGGACGTGAGTCGGCGCTAGATCGAAGAACGTCTTGGGTTGCGCATTGCGATCGAAGGAGTCCGCGATTTGTTGAGATGCATTCTTGCGAGCCTCCGTCTGGATCTTCTCCGCTAGTCGCTGCGAGATGGTCTGGGTCGTCCAAATCTCCTCAGGTGCCTTCTGAAATTGTCCTGGTTCGCCGATGTTGACCACGAAGATACGGTCGCCCTCTTCGATGCAATCTTCAAGGGCGATATCTCCTTCGTGTTCAGAATCGGGGACCTCTCCAATTTCTGTTTCTGGTTCAGGCATGGGTCCTGCGCGACAAGCGTTGATGCGGGCCTCCGATTTGCGCTTCTCCGCCTTCTCCGATTTAACCTCGTTCGCACAGGTGCTACATTTGTCCGGGCAGCGACTCATCTTCACCTCGTTTGTCTGCCAGTTGATCTCCGGGTTGTGCTCCTGCAACCAAGTGTAGCCCAGTATCAGGTCCTGCTTTCCTAGACTGGTGACCGCGAAGTGGGTGCGCTCTGAATGACCATTGTACCGTAAGATAAGGTCTACGATCTCCGAAATAGACCCATTCTCGTTCGGGGTACCGTCGATGTTGAACACCGGAATAGCGCAAACTAATTTGCGCGAAGTGAGTCTGTTCTTCCGCACGAACTCCGAGTCAATGAATAGTCCTGTGGCACCTGAGTCGACCAGACTGTTGGTTGCGAACTTCTCTCCGGTGTCGGTCGTCTGAAGTTCGATCTTGAGCTTCAGCGAGCGAGCACTCGGTGTGGCAGCGACTACAAATCGCTTGGGTAAAGTTCGCTCCCATCGGGGGAGTCTTTGGCGTTGCGTTTTGGGGGCGGGGATGGTCTCTTGTACGACTTCTGTAGTAGCTTCGAGTGTTTCGGAAATCTCAGTTGTATTTTCGACTTCTAAACACGCGAACCTATTTACAGATGACAGCGAGGGCGTACTGTTCACTCGCTGTCCGCTACAAAATCCTCCTGCGTCGTCACAAATGGTTCCTCCACCATTGCTGGTTCCACTCTCGCATCCATCATTGCAAAGATGTGCTGCGCAAACTCGTGTTGCTCCTCTGTCGACATGAATCGCGTATCGTAGCGGAGGGGGCAGTCCTTCCTAAAGTGGCCCGGCTGTTTACATCGGTGGCAGGTCTTGATGTTCCCTCGTGCTCTCCGCATCGCGTCTACATCCATGGGAATGGGTGGAGGGAGAGCGGGGGGCGGTGGAGGTGGTGGTGGCGCCATTCGTTGGAGAGTCGGCGCTGAGAAGTGCGGCGTTGCGCGAAACACCGAGGTGACGCGAGCAGGGGGTGCGCGAGTCGCTGGTTTAGTGCTCAGAAACGCTTCGTTGGTGAGGCGATTTTCGTCGCATTTCATCGCTGCGGCGTACCACTGTTCAGGCTGGTCGTCTGCCGGTCATCCTACTGCCATTGTTGCGATCTGCGACTGAATCTCCCCGCTCAATCCCTTCCGGTACTTTACCACGATAGTCAGTCCCTCTTTGTACCCAGACTTGTCGATGAGGTCTCTAAACTCGTCCGTGTAATCGTCAACCGATCGCGATCCTTGGTGGTAGCTACTCGTTTCCAGCCTCGTGATTGCCCACTGTGCTTCGCTTTGTACGAAGAAGTTGACCACGAAGTCCGCGCGAAACAAGGCCCAAGTTGCATACTTCGGCTTCCCTGTGGCGGTTTCGTGCCGTAGTGCGCGGTCTGCGAACAGGTATGCCTGGCCTTTCTTCATAAAAGTGCACGCCCACCACACTTGCGTTACTTCGTCTGCGAACTGATGTGGTACAAGGTTGATATACAATTCGCATGCGTTGATAAACGCACGCCCTCGTTTGCGCGATCCATCGAAGTCGTCGGGGAGCGATGGTCGAAGTGCGGACGGTCGTCCCGAGTTAACGTGGGTCGCGGGGGGAGGTGTTGGTACATTATTTACGGAGGTGCTAGATGCTGGGGTATTGACCGGGGAATTGAGGGCCGCGGTTTGGAGTGCGATCAGCGCCTGGAGGTTGTCTGAGAGCTTCTTAAGCAGCTCGGCTTGTTCCTCAATCTTCCTATTAAGTTCTCCTACATCTCGTTCGACGTTGTCCACCCGCTGTTCGGCGTCCATCGGTCGGAGCAGGAGTTCTACTTCTAGTTCGGATGAGGGTGGGGAGGGCGATTCTCGCGCGGTCTTGACGGATTCTGAGTCGGAGCTGGTGGTTTCTGCCGATCGGAATTTGGCAATGGCTGCGGTGAGATCGCGGTCTCTGCTGGTGAGAGTATTCTACTGTCAGGGCAACTCCGGCGGAGTGCGCGTGAACTTAGAGAGAGCGGAACGACGCTGAGGAGGGGATCCTAAGTATATGTATTAATGTAACAGTATGTAACTACGCACCTGAGGAGGGGATCCTAAGAGAATACTCTAAGGAGCCTCCATCAGGGGGGGTGGGCTATATACCTAAAACTACATTAACTACACGTTCCTGGTGCGGTACGACGACACGCGTTGGACTAGCGAAGGTCACGTGACCGTGCCCTTGATAGTCCGAACGAGTGCGAAGTCCACCAGCGAACTGCGCGCGAAGTAACGAACGGGGTGCGTAGTGAGCGTACGTAGCGAGTGTGCGATCTAAAGAGTGTAAGTACGGCGAGCGAGCAACGAGCTGCGAAGTAAGAATCGCAAGTCGGCGGGATAGTGAGTGCGAGTGGAAGTGCGCGCGAAGTAAGGTCGGACCGGCGCGAAGTAAGGGCGAAATGGAGTTCCCCTTACACTTCTCCCTCATTCTACCCATGTTTACTGGCCTTCTGGATCGTCTACCATCACCTCATCCACACTTGGAGCCCCCACTCACTACCTTTCATGGAAGTGAACCCCTGGTCTGACTGTCTGACACAGTCAGCACCACCAAGAACTTGTCACCGCGACTGCATGAAGGACATGCTCAAGGAAGCCCAATCTGCGCTAGCCAAGGCCAAAGACAAGATGGCCCAGTACTACAACCGCCGCCGGAACCCAACACCGGACTACCAAGTAGGAGACCGGGTGTACCTGGATTCCCGCAACATTCGTATCACCCGGCCGTCGCAAAAACTGGCTCACCACTACATTGGGCCCTACCCAATCAAAGCCAAAGTGGGATCGCATGCCTACCGTCTCAAACTTCCGCCATCACTCTTGCGCATCCACCCCGTCTTCCATGTTGTGAAACTCCTACCGGTGCCACACAACCCAATCCCCGGAAGACGGACTACCGAGGTTCCCGAACCCACCCTTGTCGATGGTGAAATACACTATGAAGTGCAAGAGATCATGGATAGCTGGATTTACAGGAACAAGCTGCAGTATCTGATTGCTTGGAAAGGCTACAGCTATGAACAGAACTCCTGGGAACCTGCCGACAAGGTCAATGCAGACAAGTTGGTCGCTGAGTTTTACAGACGGAACCCCAGCACCCCTTGACTCATACGCCGCGTGCAATTTGCACAGATTCCGTTCCGACGCCGGCATGAAGACACGCGAACCTAGAAGGGGGGTAATGTAAGGGGAACTCCATTTCCCCCTTACTTCGCGCCGGTTTAGGCCTATCCCGCCGGTTCACAACCTGCCCCATCACTTACGCCACACTCATTTAGTCACACTCTTTAGATAAGCACACTTGTTACCTATGCCCACACACACCCCCACTCCTTACCCCGGACGCTGCCCATGCCGGACCCTGTCGCACCGGCACGCCGTAACCGCCGGACTCACACGAGAACGACCACGTGACCTCGCTAGTCCAACGCGTGTCATCATACCGCACCGGGAACATGTAGTTAATGTAGAATAGGTATATAGCTTGGTCCCCCTGATGGAAGATCCTTAGAGTATTCTCTTAGGATCCCCTCCATCAGGTATGTTGTTACATACTGTCACATTAATATATTATACTTAGGATCCCCTCCATCAGTGTTGTTTGGCCAACTACTAGTTCGCGCGCACTCCGCCAGAGTTGCCCTGACAGAGGGATCCTTAGACTATTCTCTTTGGATCCCCTCAACAGGTGAGGCATTGTACATAGTTTTACATTCAATATACTTACTTTGGATCCCCTCAACAGCCTTCCGCGCCTTCCTTGTAAGACTCTGCACGTATTCACAGGAGATATACCTGGCGCACGTGTCCGCCGGCGAGTCACCCTTACAACCCCCTTCTTAGGTGAGTGAGATTGAGCTTCGCGTCAAGTCAAAAGAGGTTGAAGAGCGTATATTAACTTAGGTCAAGCTGAAGTTTAACTATGCTAAACAACAAGTTTATATATGTAAGGATTCGGGTGAATGAGTCAAGGTGTATGAGTAAAAGAGAAGGCATATGAATAAGCATAGATAAGAGGGATCTATGCTATTGGTCAAAAAGATAACACAATTAGTAATCGTGTGAAAAGAAGTGCATAAAAGGGGATGGTTTTATAAATAGAGAGGATTGCAAGATAGAAGGAAAGAACAAGCATGTGAAAGAAGAAGAGAAAACATAACAACTATTATATTAGTTACTTATAATCATTGTAATGACACTAGTGAGTTACATCAGTATCACTATCATATTAGTTACTGATACATTGGATTAGTTACTTATACTTATTGTAATGACACTAGTCAGTTACATTAGTATCACTAGTATATTAGTTACTGATACATCAGATTAGTTATGTCAGGGCAACTCCGGCGGAGTGCGCGCGAACTAGTAGTTGGCCAAACAACACTGATGGAGGGGATCCTAAGTTATATGTATTATGACAGTATGTAACAATGTACCTGATGGAGGGGATCCTAAGAGAATACTCTGAGGATCCTCCATCAGGGGGAGTGAGCTATATACCTAATCCTACATTAACTACATGTTCCCGGTGTGGTATGACGACACGTGTTGGACTAGCGAAGGTCACGTGACTGTGCCCTTGATAGTCTGAATGAATGTGAAGTCCACCAATGAAGGTTGCGCAAAGTAACAAGTGGCGTGCATAGTGAGTGTATGTAATGAGTGTGCGATCTAACAAATGTAAGTTCGGCGAATGAGCAGTAAGTAACAAAATAGGAGTCGTGATTCGACGGAGTAGAGTGCGCGGGTGTTAGTGCGCGCGAAGTAAGGAGGAATTGGAGTTCCCCTTACAAGTTACTTATAGTCATTGTAATGATATCAGTATTATCATTAGATTATTTACTTATACTTATTGTAATGACACTATTATGTTAGTTACTTATACATTGGATTAGTTACTTATACTTATTGTAATGACATCAGTATCATCATTGGATTGGTTACTAATACATTATGTCAGTCACTTATAATCATTGTAATGATGGTGGTATGACCATTATATTGGTTACTTATACTTATTGTAATGACACTGGTAAGTTACATTGGTATCACTATCATATTAGTTACTTATAATCATTGTAATGACACTGGTGAGTTACATCAGTATCACTATCATATTAGTTACTGATACATTGGATTAGTTACTTATAATTTTGTAATGACATTAGTCAGTTACATTGGTATCAATATTATATTAGTTATTTATACTTATTGTAATGACACTAGTTGGTTACATTAGTATCACTATCATATTAGTGACTGATACATTGGATTAGTTGCTTATACTTATTGTGATAACATTAGTCAGTTACATTAGTATCACTATTATATTAGTTACTGATACATCAGATTAGTTACTTATAGTCATTGTAATGACATCAGTATTATCATTAGATTAGTTACTTATACTTATTGTAATGACACTAGTTAGTTACATTAGTATCACTATCATATTAGTTACTAATACATCAGATTAGTGACTTATATTCATTATAAGAATGTAAGGGGAACACCCTTACTAACCTTGTTTTGAGCACTTTACACTTAACCACGTAATCCTCAAGGACGAGTCCTTGTGGAGTTCTTGTGGAGTTCTTGTGGAGTCCTCATGGACTCTCCACCAAAATTGTCTCAGTCCTCATTCAAGTCCTCATAATTCCTTGTAAGTCCTTGCAGTTTCTGGGGGGACTGTGAGGACAAGGTGAAAGAACTGCAAGGACAAGGTCCTTACAAGGACTAAGAGGACTTTGGTGGACAAGTGCTCTTGTTTTATTTATTTGTATTTGTTCTCATTAGTTACAATTCATCAGTTGGTTTGATTTCCATCTTTGGGATTGTTTATCTATATTTTTATCATTTGAGGATAGCTTATTTGTCCTTGTTTATTTGTATTTGTTCGCTATATTTTCCCAACAGGAATTTGGATCAATTATTTCAAGGTTTCATTCATTTAGTGTTTATTTGTATTTGTTTGGCCCCATTCAGGGTCGCATGTTTGTTTGTACTTGTTTGTATTTGCCTTCATACACTGTCTTATTCCTATTTCAATTTTCCAAAGTATTTGTCTGTATTTATCTGGCTTGATGGCTGATAAATATTTAGTTAGGTCTCTATAAGGTCATTATAGAGTCCTTGTGGAGTCCCTGTGGAGTCCCCGTGGAGTCCTCGTGGACCTGTGGGGGACTGTAAAGTACTGCTTGTTTTCCGTTTTTCCAACTTGGACATCCCAAAACCGACCAGCAATCCCGAACGTTTGCAAACGCTCACTTCCCCGACTTCGGTGACCGACTGTTCAATTACCGACTTCGTTACCGACTGTACATTTACCGACCCCCACTATGAGTCAAACCCGACTCACACACTCCTTTACATTACACTTGTTAACTCCCACGCTCCCTTCACCAACTCTCCCTTACCGTTCCCTGACGGATGTGCAACTTGTCGGGAATCCAGGGACACACCCACGTGACCCTTTACCGACAACGCGTGTCGTCGTACCGCACCGGGAACGTGTAGTTAATGTAGCATCAGTATATAGACACAACTGACGAAGGCGAGGACCCTTAGAGTATTCTCTTAGGATCCCCCTCATCAGGTACGTACATGTGTAGTATACTGTGAATACATTTTACTTAGGATCCCCCTTGTCAGCCCAACTTAAGAAACCCGGCCTCCTCCAGTCGGTTTCCACTTAGTTGTGCGCGCGCCAAGGTTGCCCTTACAAAGAACATAAGTCAGTTACATTAATATAATCATCATATTAATTGCTTATACCCATTGTAATGACTCTTGTTAGTTATATCAATATCACCATTACATTCATTATACAAGCTAATGTACCCAATAAACAACTCATTGTAATAGAGTCTAGATTGCGTTATATTGTGTATGTTTAGCTATTAACATTGATACTGTTGTATAGAGAAAGTGAAGTCGATATAAATGATATTTGTGACAAGGATGTGACTATTGCCTAATTGACTCAAAATCTGCGCTGATACAGCCTAGAGCCGTTTATGCTCAAAATTTGCTCTTGAGACACATAAACGTCCCGATACGAAAGCGTATAGAGAGGATAATTGGGGATTATGGACGAGACACCTGTCCGATAATCGTCTCGAGAGACTTAGTTGTCACAGCCAGAAGATCAGAGTACCTCAGGGCTGATTATCAGTATGAATCTACCTGAAGGACCAAGTGGTTTTACATGTGCACGACGTAATAAGTGATTGATATTAAAAACACATCTCGAGACGGAGTATCAACTATACTACTAAGTCTCAAGAGATCTACATACGGTGTATTAAGAAAGAGGCGAGCTTAGCAAGACTCGTCCCCATTATGTGTACGTTAGGGAACGCGTTCAGACATGAGGAGATGGCAAACAACATGAGTAACGCTAGTTGAGACATGAGTTAGAAACTCTCGAGACATGAGTCTGATATTCAGAGCGGAGGTACAGCCCTCTCGGAACAGGATCGGTTCTTTGGAGAGAGCGGAGTTACCCTTTCGAGACAAACGTTCATTAACAATCGAGTAGATGGGAACCCCTAATTGATCGAGACCCGATTTGGATGACAATCACGCTTAGCAAGAAGTAAAAAGAGAACTTTCTCAAAAAGTCTGGATCTTGACCAGGGCAATGGGCATCCTCTCGAGAGAACCCCAAAACATTAGAAAGGCCAATCACAACATAGGCTGACCAAACATACCCTATACCGTATTCCTATCACGTTCTTTCTTACTCATTTGCCAAGGACTTATTCTTATTTTATCATATGATTATCAAGACACACATTCCTTATTTAACCGTACTAGATTCCATTTGTACATCGCCCACTTGACAACAGAGCCAAACAGGCTTTCGAGATGAGTGACGTAGCGCGTTTAACAGAGTTGGTGACTTCGAGAGAGAATATATTTGATTGCACACATATCATTTGAGCCTTAAGGTTGTCTCGACTTTGAAGGGACTTGGTATATTGAAATTGTTAGTCTTTTGAGTCTGGGAGCTACCTCTCGAGAAGTGCGAGACTTTTAGCACATATCACTTTAGCCTCAAGGTCATCTTGACTTTGGAGGGACTTGATATATTGTTTTATTACTGGATCTTTCAAGTCTGAGAGCTACCTCTCAAGAAGTGCAAGATTGTCTTAGAACTTGTATTGCTTGGTTACAACCCAGGGATACTTGTTACCTTTAGTCTGAAAGTGTTAAGACCTTGTCAAGACGCTTGAAGAACCTTAGTGAAGTCATTTGACTTTCAAGATACCCGTCAAGAGCGTATTATACAAACTAGACACCACCCCATAAAATTATAAAATTCGGTTAACACCGTTCTTGAGCACTGAAAGAGTTGGTTTTGAGATAAGAATTCGATTGTCAACTTCTTCTAACTTGATTGGAGATACTTCTAAGTATCAAGGCTGTAAGGGGAACTCCATTTCTCCCTTACTTTGCGCCGGTTTACTTCTATTCCGCTGGCCCAGTCTTACTTCGCGTGCACTTACACAAACGCTCTCTGCTCCGCCGATTTACGATCCTCATTCCGCTACTTACTGCTCATTTGCCGTACTTACATTCGTTAGATCGCACACTCATTACACACCCCCACACGCACCCCCACTCGCTACTTTGCACGCAGTTCGCCACCGGACTTCGCACTCGTTCGGACTAGTCAGGGAACGGTCACGTGACCTTCACTAGTCCAACGCGTGTCGTCGTACCGCACCGGGAACGTGTCTTTAATGTAGTACTAGGTATATAGCACACCCCCCCCTGAAGGAGGCTCCTCAGAGTATTCTCTTAGGATCCCCTCCTCAGGTGCGTAGTTACATACTGTACATTAATAGACAATACTTAGGATCCCCTCCTCAGCGTCGTCCGCTTCTCTAAGTTCGCGCGCACTCCGCCGGAGTTGCCCTGACAGGGAGGGGCTAAAGGTCATTGGGTACTAGAGTGGGGCACTACAGCCCGGAGCACATCACAGATGTGATAAGTCCAATGTAGTCCAGCGGCTAGATGTGAGTGATATCAGAGCTCCCCTTACAGTTTGACATTTGACGTTGAGGTTTGAAGTTGAGGTTTGAAGTCAAAGTTTGATTTGATGTTTGCTGTTGAAGTTGAGGTTGACATTGGCCTTCAAAATGGGGTTCCCCTTACATCAACCCTTTGACTGCCTCTGTTACCGCGTCCTCAAACTTTCCCAGCCAATTTCTGCGATGGATGTCCCACAAAATGTCCCACTCTTCCCCCTCCAGAGTGAGCCCTTCCAGGGCATGGTGTAAGGGGAACCCCTTACCAACCTCCTCTTTCACTTTCCCAACTCAATTCCCGACCACACGAACGTTCGGTCACCAACTCACTTTACCGACTTACTTACCGACTGTACATTACCAACCACGTTACCGACCCCACCAGAGTCAATCCCAACTCACACACTCACTTACATCACACTCCCTTAACCCACATTCACTTCACCGACACTCTTTGCCGTTCCCCGACTCATGTGCGACTTGTTGGGAATCCAGGGACACGCCCACGTGATCCTTTACCGACAACGCGTGTCGTTGTACCGCACTGGGAACGTGTAGTTAATGTAGCACCTTGTATATAGACATGACTGACTAGCTGGAGGACCCTTAGAGTATTCTCTTAGGATCCCCTCCTGCTAGGTATGTAGTATGTGTACTATATCGTGAATACATTTGCTTAGGATCCCCTCCTGCTAGGCCAACTTAGTTTTCCTGACTCGGGTTTCTCTCACTCGGACTTCCTTCGTTCGGAATCCCCTTAGTCGGTCACAAGTCGGAGTTGCCCTTACACATGGATGGTGTAAGGGGAACTCCATTTCTCCCTTACTTCGCGCCGGTCTACTTCTATTCTGCTGGCCCAGTCTTACTTCACGCGCACTCACGCGCACGCTCTCCACTCCGCCGAGTTACAATTCCTACTCTCCTTACTTACCTCGCACTCGCCGCACTTACATTCGTTAGATCGCACACTCGCTACGTACGCCCACAGGCACCCCAGTCGTTACTTTGCGCGCAGTTCGCCGGTGGACTTCGCGCTTGTTCGGACTATCAAGGGCACGGTCACATGACCTTCGCTAGTCCAACGCGTGTTGTCATACCGCACCGGGAACGTGTAGTTAATGTAGTTTTAGGTATATAGCCCATCCCCCCTGATGGAGGGTCCTTAGAGTATTCTCTTAGGATCCCCTCCTCAGGTGCATAGTTACATACTTACATTAATACATATACTTAGGATCCCCTCCTCAGCATCGTCCCGCTTCTCTAAGTTCGCGCGCACTCCGCCGGAGTTGCCCCAACAGTAGAATACTCTCACCAGCAGAGACCGCGATCTCACCGCAGCCCTTGCCCAACTCCGATCAGTAGACACCATTAGCTCCGACTCAGAATTCGTCAAGACCGCGCGAGAACCGCCCTCTCTACCCTCATTCGAACTAGAAGTAGGACTCCTATTCCGATCAATGGACGCCGAACAGCGGGTGGACAATGTCGAGCGAGACATAGGAGAACTCAATAGGAAGATTGAGGAACAAGCCGAGCTGCTTAGAAAGCTCTCCAACAACCTCCAGGCGCTGATCATGCTCCAAACCGCGGCTTCCCTTCCCCCGGTCGATACCCCCGCACCCAGCCCCTCTGTAAATAATGTACCAACACCTCCCCCCGCGACCCACGTTAATTTGGGACGACCGTCCGCACTCCGGCCATCGCCCCCCATGACTTCGATGGATCGCGCGAACGAGGGCGTGCATTTATCAATGCATGCAAACTGTATATAAACCTTGTACCACATCAGTTCGCGGACGAAGTTATGCAAGTGCGGTGGGCGTACACCTTTATGAAGAAAGGACGAGCGTATTCGTTCGCAGATTGGGCAATGCGACACCAGACCGCCACCGGGAAACCGAAGTACGCGACATGGGCCCTATTCCGCGCAGACTTTGCAACAAACTTCTTCGTACAGAGCGAAGCGCAGCGCGCGATCACGCGGTTGGAAACAAGCAGCTACCACCAAGGATCGCGATCGGTGGACGACTACACAGACGAGTTTAGGGACCTTATCGACAAGTCGGGGTACAAGGAAGGACTGACGATTGTGGTGAAGTATTGCAAGGGACTCGATACAGAGATCCAGTCGCAAATCGCGACCATGGCAGTAGGACGGCCGGCGGACGACCAGCCCGAACAATGGTATACAGCGGCGATGAAGTGCGACGAAAACCGCCTCACCAACGAGGCCTTCATGAGCACTAACTCAATGACGCGCGCACCTCCTGCACGCACCCCTTCAGCGTTCCGCGCACCACCACCCACCGTACTCCCTCCAGCCCCTCCCAGGGATGTAGACGCAATGTGGGGGGCACGAGGGAACACCGAGACCTGCCACCGGTGTAAACAACCGGGCCATTTTCGCAAGGACTGCCCCCTCCGTTACGACACACGATTCATGTCGACAGAGGAGCAACACGAGTTCGCGCAGCACGTCGCTACAATGATGAAAGCAAGAGTCGAGCCCACAACGACGAAGGAGCCACTGGCGACGACACAACGAGTGAACAGTTCGCCCTCGCTGTCATCTGTGAATAGGTTCGCGTGCTTAGAAGTCGAGAATACAACCGAGGCTTCCGAAGCACCCGAAACTACTACAGAAGTCATACAAGAGACCATCCCCACCCCCAAACTGCAACGCCAAAGACTCCCCCGATGGGAGCGAACTCTACCCAAGCGATTCGTAGTCGCAGCCACACCAAGTGCTCGCTCGCTGAAGCTCAAAATTGAACTTCAAACAACTGACACCGGCGAGACGTTCTCGACGAACAGCTTGGTAGACTCGGGAGCAACGGGTCTCTTCATCGACTCAGAATTCGTGCGGAAGAACAGGCTCACCTCGCGCAAGTTGGTTCGCACAATCCCAGTGTTCAACGTCGACGGTATCCCGAACAATCCCAGTGTTCAACGTCGACGGTATCCCGAACAAGAACGGGTCTATTTCGGAGATTGTAGACCTCATCCTCCGGTACAATGGTCACTCTGAGCACACCCACTTCGCGGTCACCAGTCTAGGGAAACAGGATCTTATACTGGGGTACACTTGGTTGCAGGAACACAACCCGGAGATCAACTGGCAGACCAACGAGGTGAAGATGAGTTGCTGTCCCGACAAATGCCGCACCTGCGCGAACGAGGTTAAGTCGGAGAAGGCTGAGAAGCATAAATCGGAGGCCTGCATCAACGCCTGTCGCGCAGGACCCATGCCCGAACCAGAAACAGAAATTGGAGAGGTTCCTGACTCTGAGCACGAAGGAGATATCGCCCTTGAAGATTGCATCGAAGAGGGTGACCGTATCTTCGTGGTCAACATCGGCGAACCAGGACAGTTTCAGAAGGCACCTGAGGAGATTTGGACGACCCAGACCATCTCGCAGCGACTAGCGGAGAAGATCCAGACGGAGGCTCGCAAGAATGCATCTCAACAAATTGCGGACTCCTTCGATCGCAATGCGCAACCTAAGTCGTTCTTCGATCTTGCACCGGCCCACGTCCACGAATTCGAGGACGTGTTCTCCAAGACTTCCTTCGACGCTCTCCCGGATCGCCGACCTTGGGACCATGCAATCGAATTGGTTCGCGACGCAGAAGGGAAATCGTGCAAGGTCTACCCGCTCTCCGTCGCCGAACAAGCGGAGCTGGACAAGTTTCTGGAGGAGAACCTTGCTTCAGGTCGGATTCGCCCATCCAAATTGCCCATGGCCTCCCCATTCTTCTTCATTAAGAAGAAAGATGGTTCGCTACGCCCGGTACAAGATTATCGCGTTCTTAACTCGCTGACGATCAAGAACAAATACCCACTCCCACTCATCTCCGACCTCGTCAACAATCTTCGGGGAGCGAAGTACTTCTCCAAATTCGACGTTCGCTGGGGGTACAACAACGTCCGAATTAAAGAAGGCGACGAGTGGAAGGCCGCATTTTGCACAAATCGCGGAATGTTTGAGCCACTGGTAATGTTCTTTGGTCTCACTAATTCGCCCGCGACGTTCCAAACCATGATGAACGAGATATTCCATGATCTCATCATGGAAGGAGTGGTATGTGTCTACATTGACGATATTCTAATCTACACAAAGACACTTGCCGAACATTGCCGAATTACGAGGCTAGTGCTTCAGCAACTTCGCGAACACAAGCTGTACCTGCGACTTGACAAGTGCGAGTTCGAGCAAACGCGAATCGAGTACTTGGGCCTCATTATCTCGGAGGGTAAGGCGGAGATGGACCCGGTCAAGGTCGCCGGAGTAGCGGAATGGCCAACGCCCACGAACAAGAAGCAAGTGCAGTCCTTCCTAGGATTCACGAACTTCTACCGGCGGTTCATTCGCGATTTCTCCCATATCGCGCGACCTTTGTTCGATCTCACCGGTAAAGACATGCCTTGGAAGTGGGGTGAGTCGGAACAGCAGGCGTTCGAAGGGCTGAAGGAAGCGGTGTCGTCCAAACCGGTACTGATGTTCGCAGACGACAACCGGCCATTTAGGGTGGAGGCAGACAGTTCGGATTTCGCGACCGGCGCAGTACTCTCGCAACTCAGCCCAGAGGACGACAAGTGGCACCTGATCGCGTTTTCGTCCAAGAGTCTCAACGCAGTCGAAAGGAACTACGAGATACATGACAAGGAAATGTTGGCCATCATTCGCGCACTTGAAGAATGGCGACACTTCCTCGAAGGTGCGCGACACGACTTTGAGATCTGGACAGATCACAAAAACCTGGAATACTTCCGGACGTCCCAGAAGTTAAATCGGAGACAGGCAAGGTGGTCGCTGTACCTCTCCCGATTCAACTTCTCGCTGCATCACAAGCCCGGACAAACCATGGGTAAGCCAGACGCGCTATCTCGCAGAGCGGACCACAGCAATGGGAGCGAGGACAACCGCGACTTAGTACTGCTCAAACCGGAGCTGTTCACGATTCGCGCATTGGAAGGAATGGTTGTGGAAGGAGAGGAAAGGGACATTCTGCGGGACATTCGGAGAGGCAATCGTGAGGGACACCAGGAGGATGCAGTGGTGAAGGCGGCGCAGGAGTTGAAGAAGACAGCAGGGAAGTCGGTTCGCAGCGCAGAGTGGAGAGAGGTACAAGAGCTGTTGTATTTCCGCGACTGCATCTACGTCCCAAAACACGCTGACCTTCGCAGACGCATAGTTGCGCAACACCACGATTCGCGAATTGCGGGACACGCCGGACGATGGAAGACACTGGAACTAGTATCGCGCAACTACTGGTGGCCGCAAATGTCGCGCTACATCGGCGAATACTGCAAGACATGCGATCTATGTCTCCGAACGAAGGCTCAGCATCAACTCCCAATCAGCGAACTCAAACCGCTGCCAATTCCAGAAGGTTGCTGGGACGTCGCAAGCGTGGATTTTATCGTGGAGCTCCCTGAGTCGCAAGGGCATGATGCGATCATGGTAGTGGTGGACATGGTGGGTAAACGCGCGCACTTCATCCCGACCACGACAACGATCACCGCGCTTGGATCGGCGAGGCTTTACCTCCAGCACGTGTGGAAGCTGCACGGTTTACCAAAGGCAATGGTCTCCGATTGGGGAGTACAGTTTGTAGCGGAATTTACGAAGGAGTTGTATCGCATGTTGGATATCAAGCTCACCGCATCAACAGCGTACCACCCACAGACAGACGGACAGACCAAGCGAGTGAACCAGGAGCTGGAACAGTACCTCAGGCTATTCATCAGTGAGCGACAGGACAACTGGGTCGACCTCCTACCGCTCGCCGAATTCCAATACAATAACCACGTCCACTCCTCGACACAGCACTCACCATTCTTCCTGGACACCGGTCGACATCCGCGCATGGGCTTTGAACCACAGACCGCCCCGTCCCGGCTGGAAACCGCAAACGAGTTCTGCGACCGAATGAAGGACACCCTAGAGGAAGCCCGCTCCGCGCTAGCCAAGGCAAAAGACGAGATGGCGCAGTACTACAATCGCAAGAGGAAGCCAACACCCGACTACCAGGTTGGAGATCGAATGTACTTAGATTCGCGCGACATTCGTATCACTCGGCCTTCACAGAAACTCACTCATTGCTACATCGGGCCCTACCCGATCGAAGCCAAGGTTGGGTCGCACGCCTATCGTCTCAAGCTCCCGCCCACGCTGTCGCGCATTCACCCCGTCTTCCACGTCGTCAAACTCCTACCTGCGCCGCACGACCCGATACCCGGGCAAAGAGTCACCGAAGTTCCCAAACCTACTCTCATAGACGGCGAGGTACACTATGAAGTGCAGGAGATCATGGACAGTCGGATTTACAGGAATAAGCTGCAGTACCTGATCGCGTGGAAGGGCTACAGCTACGAGCAGAACACCTGGGAACCCGCCGACAAGGTCAATGCAGACGAACTGGTCGCCGAATTCTACCGACGCAACCCGGGCGCGCCGCGACTCGTACAACGCGTGCAGTTCGCACAAATCCCATTCCAACGCCGGTGTGAAGACACGCGAACCTAGAAGGGGGGTAATGTAAGGGGAACTCCATTTCTCCCTTACTTCGCGCCGGTCTACTTCTATTCTGCTGGCCCAGTCTTACTTCGCGCGCACTCACGCGCACGCTCTCCACTCCGCCGAGTTACAATTCCTACTCTCCTTACTTACCTCGCACTCGCCGCACTTACATTCGTTAGATTGCACACTCGCTACGTACGCCCACAGGCACCCCAGTCGTTACTTTGCGTGCAGTTCGCCGGTGGACTTCGCGCTTGTTCGGACTATCAAGGGCACGGTCACATGACCTTCACTAGTCCAACGCGTGTTGTCGTACTGCACCGGGAACGTGTAGTTAATGTAGTTTTAGGTATATAGCCCATCCCCCCTGATGGAGGGTCCTTAGAGTATTCTCTTAGGATCCCCTCCTCAGGTGCGTAGTTACATACTGTTACATTAATACATATACTTAGGATCCCCTCCTCAGCATCGTCCCGCTTCTCTAAGTTCGCGCGCACTCCGCCGGAGTTGCCCTGACAGATGGTGAACAATTCAGGTTTCAACAAGGTGATATCCTTGTTGTCATCCAATCCATCCGCATGATCTGCATGGCGGGAGAGTGCATCCAGTTTCCCCATGCTGTGTCCCAGCTTGTGGTGGAGTGCAAAGTTGAACCACGACAGGTAGGGTGGCCAGTGGGCTTGGTGGCGGTTGAGTTTTTGCACAATGCAGAAGCACTCAAGGTTTTTGTGATCCATCCAGATCTTGAAGGAGTGTTGTGTGCCCTCAAGGAAGTGCCTCCATTCCTCAAGTGCATGGATGATTGCCAACATCTCCTTGTCATGGATCTCATAGTTCCGCTCCACAGCACTCAAACTCCTTGAGTAGAAGGCCACTGGGTGCCACTTGTCATCCTCCACCAAGAGTTGTGAAAGGACCACTCCAGTTGCAAAATCTGAGCTGTCTGCTTGGGCTTGACAAAACTTCAGGCCCGACCCTACCAGAGGGCTTGGGTCGGTGAAAGGGGTATTCTACTCTTAAGTGTATAAAATCAAAGATATGATCTCACACTACTCCTCTAATACACACAAAAAGGCAGAAGTACGCCTGTAAGTTTGTGGGTACAGGTATAGAAATATCACTGGATTTGACTTCAAAAGATTAGTTACTCGTGCGTGGAGGTAACAATCTTTCAGAACGGTTTGTTATATTAAACCGGGTGTGTGGGTGTGGGTGTGTGTAGCTTTGTTACTCTCAATGAGATAACTCGACTAAGTGCGCGCGCGCGTGCGTGTGTATAACACTGGGGTAGAAACAGGACTATGCCAAATAGCCTAGATCTTAAATACAATCAACAAGGTCTTGCCGTTACAAGGAAGGACTCCAACTGAGTCGTCTTGTCAACGGGGCTTGTCACGAATACCAAATTCTGACAAGTCTTTAATCAAAGTTCTTACCGTTACGAGGAAGGATTCCAACTGAATCGTCTCGTCAACGGGGCCTATCACGAATACCAAATTCTGAAAGGTCTTCAATTAAATACCAGCAATCTGGATTTCTATTCAAGTTCTTAGGTTCTTAGTTCGGTCAAGTTTCTGAAGTGATCACTACTCTTATATTCAAATGCTACTGCAAGTGAAGAGGTGGATTCCCTTGCTCTTCCTTACAGGTTTGGTGGGTTTATATACAGTTTAGAGAGTAAAGTAACAAATAAAGAACAAATAATTAGAAATGCCAATACGGAATTGTACTGCCCACGTGCGCGTGCGTGTGAGTCAGCTTTTGAGTGCCAAGAGTGTTGAACTCCTGGTTATACCGATAGGATTTGTTAATCCTAAGGTCTAGGTGTTACAATTTTACTGTTAAACAGTATGTTATTTTTGGTGCATGCTTACGCATGGCTGACTAAGTGTAGTCGGTACACTTAATTTGGAAACGTCGGTGATCGTTCCATTAGTTTGGGTCCGGTGACTTATTGTTTAGTCACCAGTCTCATCCTATCATTAAAATCTTCTTTCCTATCGACGGAGATCTTACTAACGTTCGCGGACGCTCCCGAACTCTCGTACAATAATTAATTATTTGGGTACCAGCACAGTTCCGTTTACACGGGTCTGAGTCATTGCCAAGTATTATCTGGTCTGCAGGGTGCTACCCGTTTGGTTCGTCTTCTGAGTGGACAAGTTGTGATAGAACGTCATAGGTCACGTGGTCACGTGCACAGGTACGCGTGCACGTGTCTATTATTGGCGATTCTTAAGTCGTAACCGGGCATACATAGGAGGCTCTAATGTACAGATACCATCGTATGTGTCCACTGTACTTAGTAGTGTAGTGTGCAATGATCATTCTAACTTGTTTTGACTACAAGGGCAAAGATAATCCCTATTAGTCCTCGCACGTCCGCATGTACGGCTGTAACACAATTATGTAATTGTGAATTGAAGAATTACAGGCCTGGGTGGTTGCACACCCTATCATCGGGCCCGGGCCGGCTTGGGCTCAAGCCCCGGCTTATGGTAGGGGATTAAAATTGATTTTCGCTGCTACAAAAATACTTCATACCTCATATTTAGTGTCCTGGTATACCCAGGCATCCTTTGTTACCATTGTAATGGTCTCATTGACCACATCTTGAGCAACTTTCAAAGCTTTTTTACACAATGACAATAGATCAAAGTCACATGATCAAAATAAATTCATCGAGGTTTGGTGTATACATTTGATGGGAACAGCCAAAAGTCAGAGTACAAATATATATTCTGATTATCTCAATAAAAATCCAAAAATATTCATCCAAAATGATGCATTTTGATCATTACATACGCCAAAAGTAGTTTATTACTAAGCTGGGGCTCAAGCCCCGGGCTTGGGCTTGAAGATATTCCAAGCCCAACCCAAGCCCCCCCCCCCCCCCCCCCCCCTAGGGTCGGGCCAGGTTGGGCTTATAGAGGGCCGGCTTGGGGTCAGCTTAGGCTTCAAGCCTCGACCCGCAAAACACTAGAGCTGTCCACCTTGATGCGGAAGGGTCAGTTGTCATCTGCAAATACCAGAATGGGCCGTGATGCAATTGCCTTTTTGAGGTTGTCAAATGCCGTCTGTTCTGCTTCTCCTGAGTCCCCACTTCCAAGCTGCATCCTTCCCTGTGAGATCAAACAGTGGCCAAGCATGATGTAAGAAATCCTTGATGAATTGCCTGTAGAAGTTGGTGAAGCCCAAGAAGGACTGCACTTCCTTCTTGTTTGTAGGCGTGGGCCACTGTGTCACTCCTTCCACCTTCACCAGGTCCATCTCTGTTTTTCCTTCCGACACAATCAGCCCCAAGTACTCAATCCACGTCTGTTTAAACTTGCATTTGTCCAACTGCAGGAATAACTTGTTCTCGCAGAGTTGTTTCACGACTTCGCAGGCAACCTGCTGGTGTTCCATGCGCGTCTTTGTGTAGATCAGGATGTCATCTATATACACGCAGACCATGCCTTCCATGATGAGGTCCTGGAAGATGTCATTCATTATGGTTTGGAACATTGTGGGGCTGTTGGTCAGGCCAAAGAACATCATCAGCAGTTTGAAGAGTCTGCAGTTTGTGTGGAACACCACTTTCCACTTGTCTCCATGCTTCATGCAGACATTGTTGTATCCCCAGTGGATGTCCAGCTTTGTGAAGTATTGCACTCCACAAAGTTGATTGATGAGGTCCAAAATGAGTGGAAGGGGATATTTGTTCTTGATTGTCAGTACTTGACACTTAGCCCCATGTCCAAGCAGACTCCTATCAGACTCCTAGGACTGTCCTAGGATTCAGGTCAAATTTTGATTGGACTACATTGGACTCACATTGGACTCATATAGGACTTATATCGGACTTACATTGGACTCCTAGCTCAAGCAGAGACCAATGTTATCATTTAGAGACAGTTTGTTTGTATTTATTTGTACTATTTTCCCACAACAATTTGAATCAATTATTTCAATTTCTGAGTGGTCAAGTCCTTATTTGTATTTGTTTGGCATTCAGGGTCGCGTGTTTATTTGTATTTATTTGTATCATCTTTAGGTGCTGTCTTATTCCCATATTTCAATTTTTCTGTTCCCAAGTATTTGTTTGTATTTGTTTGGCTCATCAATTTGCCTTGATTGCTGACAAATATTTACTTAGGTCCCCATTGGAGTCTTCATAAGTCCTTAGATATTTATTGTAAGCTTGCTGACTCTAATAAAATTGCTTAGACAAAGGTCAGACTCCTAGGACTGTCCTAGGATTCCACATCGGAATAGGACAGGACTAAGTTAGGACTACATTTACTGCTGGAGGAAGCCCCTATTTTTCCAACTAGTATTTCATCTTTCATTCAGTTAGCTATTGCATTTGATTAGTGTAGTATGACAACATATCGTACTACACCAATTCAAATATTGTTAGGAGATTTGGCTGACCATTCATCTCCATATTGAGGGGCAAAGTGAGTGACTCAGGGGGTGTTTTAATGCTACAGTACTTGCTTTGTCCCACAGTGTGCAGATTCTCAACTGCCCTGGAAGGGAAATTGGGCTTTTTCTCATTTTTGAATCAAAAATAACATTCAAAAGATATTGCTCTTGAATCAATGCCACTCAGCAAATTAACACAAGAGGGGTCAACGTCATTCTTTTCATTGAGAATCAAATTTTACAAAGGGTGTAAAGATAATAATTGTGTACGTGTAAGTCATTTAGAATGAGCATTCAAAGTTGCTCGGAGCACAGTCATATTTGGGTCATCCCATTGATATGACTGGCAGATGTTCTGGAAAAATTTCTGAAAAATATAATTTTTGATGTCCAAGATGAACCTCTGAGAAAATATCATGTGGAGATCTTGTGACATGAATGGTGTGGAATCTGTTTCCCTTCTGAAACTCAGTATCATGAGTACCTCAAAAACTGTAGCTTTTATCTAATTTGTCAAAGTGTGATAAGTACAATCAAAAGAATAATCTTATTATTACTCACCAGTATCAAACCAATAAAAAATAAATTTGTGGGGAGATAGTCAAACAAGGGTATTCCACCTATCCCCTCCTGAGAATCCACAAATTCATTTGACTGGATAATACCCTCCTTGTCATACAGCAAAAGAGGGTTTTCAATAAGCCATTCCTTGAAGAGTATTGCTGCTGGAAATTCAGAAGCTTTGACTTCATCTTTGTCCTATTAAGATAGGAGATAATCCACATTAGAACAAGGCCAGTAGCCAGGGTTGAAATATTTCCCTGGATT
This sequence comes from Collybia sordida, assembly GCA_037014335.1. Lineage (NCBI taxonomy): Eukaryota > Fungi > Basidiomycota > Agaricomycetes > Agaricales > Clitocybaceae > Collybia > Collybia sordida. The sequence goes on from JAYKXK010000002.1 coordinate 1,390,996, forward strand.
ACATACAGTATGAATAATGTATGTTTGGATGAAAATCATTATTTACATGACAATTCTTTACCATGTCTGTCATCTCATTAGACACTAATGTTGCAGCCTTGATGAACTCCCCGTATGTAAGTGTCTCTGCACCATCCTTCAGTCAAAAGCAGTATCATCCTGGGTAGACAACCACTGAGAAAACTGATTTAAATGAACCTTGCATTGATACCCTAGGTGTAAGGGCAACCCTGCCCTGTGTACAACAAAGTGGAAACCAACTGGAGGAGGTTGGGTTTCTCAGGTCAGGCTGGTGGAGGGGACATCAGGAAAAAAGACTAAAACCCTACAGCACCCTGTGGCACCCCTGGGGCGTCACAGGGTGTCACATGGCAGCCAGGGTGCCAGGGCAGTCAGGGCACCCCCAAGGCAAGGTCATTTTGGTTTTTTTCTCACAAGCACCCTGAGGGCACTAGAGGGTGCCCCAGGGCATCCCAGGAAAAAACCAAATATGAGCATTTTCCTGGGGCATCTCTGGGGCGTCTCTGAGGGTACCCTTGGGAAAACAAAGAATGCAACTGAGCATAGGGGGCTCCTTGGGGAAGCTCCCAGAATGCTTGGAAGCACTTGAAAGCATGTTTGAAAGCACATTTGGGATTGCATTTCACAAAACCATTGGTGCAGTAAATAATTAATCCATTATACTATAATAAAACAATACAGTAAATGAAAGAAAAATTACAAACGCAACACAGCGCAACACAAAATGACCCAATGCGACGACTAAACACCACCCAATCCAACATGACCTGGCACAACACAACCCCCCTCAGCCCTCCTCCTCCTCCTGTGCTGCCAGTGCCTCCAGAAGGGCAAAGTCCACCCCTTTCAAATCCTTCAACACTTCCGTCTGTCCTTCAAGCATGTGTTCTTGATTGGAATTTTTTCTGTAAAGAATGTCAGTAGAAAATATAGAATGAGTTTGCAAGAGAAACGTACAGAAGTTGACAATAAAGTTTGTGCAGTTTACCTTTGGCCCATTTTGGCCCATTTTCTGCAGCTGCCTCCCATGATCTGAGATGATGCACATATCTAAAATAGATTTAGAGTTTATATATGATTGCTGATATGAGTACTTACCTATATTGAACTGAATCAGTGCCAAATACATTTTGGCATTTGATGCCATTGGAATATTCATGCAAAGCATGTTCAACCTAGAGGGGGGTTTCAGTTGAAAAGTTAAACAATAAAATAAAAAAAAAATACCGCGCAGATGACCAGAATCAGGATTGAGTGGACAAGGGTCCCCTGGTCAACCATCTCCTGAAATATCAACATGTCGCTCTTGCCGTTTGAGAACCATTGGTCGCGGATGATGCATCCAAAGGCTGGATGGCCAAATGGGTCCATTTTGTCAACCGTTGAAGACTATATTGATTTCTAATTAGCCTAATAGTTGAAGAGAATAATAAGTGATCCAACTTACTTCTGCGCTACCGTTCCAGGAAATACCCCCAAATTTGAAGTTCCCCTCCATCTCTAGCCAAGCTACTTTGTTGCGCATTTTGTCCGCCGAGTATCCCAGTCCTGTAATACCGTAGATGGCAGGGACTAGCTTTCTTGCCTTTGTTATGAGGGAGCCCAAAAGGTTCCCTCAAGCGTACCATACCTAAATACAATTCAGTTAATAGATAGACAGATTAATGACTCATACTTACAAATGTTATCATGGCCCATCTCTCTTGCTCCTTGGTGCTCTTCAAAACCTTTTGCAGGACTGGATTGCCCTCGACCGCCTCCCCGAGTATAGACCAAACATAGGTGGTCTTGGCATCCAGCCTCCTAATGGGAAGGAAGGGGTCCAAGGCAACTGCTTTGCGAAGGAGGTGTTTAGCTTTGTTCACAATGGTGAGGATTTGTGGCAAGAAGTCTTTCTCGACAACCTTTCCTTTCATGTTTGTTTTGGTGCCCCTTGGGTTGGCTGGCTGACCTTGACCTTGGTGCTGTTAGGGGAAGTGTAGACCTAAGACAATAAGATACTGTAGGCACCGCGGAGACCCACCGCAGCCGCAAATGTATAGAATGATCAGAGATACGCACTAATGAGAGACCCGAACCTAGTGTATTGCAAAGGTGCTCCCCACGAGTAGGGGAGCGCCATGTATATAGGTACATTGTGAGACAATCTAACTAAAGAGAGACGGAAGCCTATACCGGTGACAAGCCCAGCTTTGGGCTGAGCATGTAATACGCTCATTTGATTAGATTAGATATGATTACAACGTACTGATTAGATATTTCGATCTTTATCTATATTTAGATTACATACCTCGGACTCCTGTATCCTTTTATGGTACACTTAGGGTACATCAGGGGTTATGTAGGGGTATTTAAACTGTACCAATTTCGCTTTACATCAATAATTACACCTTTCCTTTCACCTTCACAGTCTACTCTTAAGTTTCTGCTCATTTACATTATGACTCTTTAATCACACACACTCCTTACTTCTTCCTACTCATTCTACACTTGTTCTGTGGTCTACTGGATCGTTTCCCATCGCCTCATCCATACTTGGAACCCCCCTTTCACTACCTTTCATGGAAGTGACCCCCTTGGTCTGTCTGTCTGACACAGTCAGAACCACCAAGAACTTGTCACCGGCCCACTAGGGCTGTGCAGTGGTACATGTGTAAGATGTCAGCTGAGAGTAATCTAGTCCGAGAGGGGAAAGGGGGTGGGATGATCATCGGAGTGTAGAGTAGATGTATGACAAGAGCGCATCAATAGATGCGGTAGGTCCGAGGTTAGTCCAACGGCTAGATGTGAACACATGAAGTGTTCCCCTAACAGGTGCTGTATCATCCTCTGTTATCATCATCTATGTATGCTATATAAGTAATAATCCTGGACTGAAAAAAATCATTATGCATGTTGAATACCCATCATCATCTCCCTCAAGGTCTTGGTCCTCTTCCTCTTCCTCTTCCTTGTCACTAAGCATATCCCTATTCCTGCCATCCTCATCATGCCTGGGTTCAGGGTATCTGTTGAAATTTCCTGGTAAGTCACCGTATATGTCTTCCTCTTCCTCTTCGTCTTGGCCTTGGTTATACGACAAGCCCCTTCCAAGGCTGTTGGCAAATGCAGTCTCCTCCAAGTTGAGTTGGGAACACTTGGAGGTGGAAGGTTGATTTTCATTGTCGTTGTCTTCATCCACAGCCCCCCTTAATTTTCTTTTCTGGGATACTACATTGCATATTATCAGTTAATAGAGATGTGCTGGCAAATAAAATCAATCTTTACCTGCTGATTGGGGTCTTGTTTCTGGGACTATTGGTGATTGTGACCCTTGAGGTGTCCAAGGTGTCCAAGGTGTGGATCCCAATGTGGAAAGTTGAGGGTTGCTGGGCACCTTTCCCTTACCCTTTCCTTTTTGGGTAGTCTTATTACCATTACAGGGGGCTTCTTTGTTGGCCCTTTGAGAAGCAGCACAAGTTCCAGTGGCCATTGTTAGGATTGGATAAAAAAAAAGTGTTAGGGTGGTTGTGTAGAGGTTTGGGGGAATTTGAAAAATAAGTGTGGTAAAGCGTAGAAGAACTTGGAATAATTGGTCGAAAATAATAAAGTGTTTGTTTGGTCTTTTGCTTAATTGTGATTGTCCAACCAGAAATAATTCTAAGTCCACTAACAAGCGTCTAACTATGTACTAACAAAATACTCATTATCTGCCCAATTATCTCTATTTTCAATCCAATCATCCCCTGAATGATCACTGTGAAAGACCAGCAATGCTCTCTGGCCTTCAAAATGGAGATTGAAGTGTGTTGTTTTAGCCAAAATAAATACCGCCATATCACCATTTTGCAGTTCCAATCTCCAGCCGGGCTCCAAGAAGCAAAGTGCACCACCCAAGCAATCTGTAATAGGTATTACCATGCAGATATCTTTATCACCCCAATCTCAATGTCCCCGGGTTGCAGCATTGAAGTTGACTACAAATCCTCCAAATGGGTAAGCTGGAGATACGATGTTGCCTGGCATGATATCAGCCCATTGTTGAAGAGTTTCCACATGATTGGGTAGAAGCCTTGTTAACTAGAATTCTATTAGTAAAAGCGTCAACACTAGAGTATAATGTGACACAAACAATTGTTTTCTGCCATTCAAATAGAGAACCTAACAACTCCTGAAGCTTCTTATATTGGTCAGGAAACTCTGCTGTTTCCTTGGACATTCAAGGAATCAGCTGATTGAGATTTGGAGCTTTTTTTCCTGTCTTTCTAAGATATATAGGATGAACGTCCAAAGGTGCTCCAGTCCCCTAATTAAGTGACTAAGTAAGCCAGAAAGTGAATTCAAATTAGTCTTACTTTATTGGAGTAGTGGTTATACCAACAGAAATGAAAGCTAGTGAATTCATTATGAATGCCCTCAGCTTTAGAATTGATTGGCTTGATACAACCCAGAAAAGCAAGATCCAGATAGTTTAGAAGGTTGCATCTGATTGGTTCAGGCATTGTAGGACATATCAGAGCCATGAGATCTCCTTTACAGTCATTTAATTGCAATGAATTACTAGATATAGTATCAGTGGGTGTCATCAAAATATGGAATAACACAAACAACTTACTTTGGAAATAATGTAGGGGAGATTTTCAAATAAGAATTGGGGTCAGCTTTAATACCATCCGCAGTATATTGTTGGGTGATCTATACAACAATTTGTTTCAAGTAAGCTGTTTGTAAGAGTCAATGTTGACTTACCAAGTGTTTGAGGTGTTCCAAATTGTGAGGATCTATTGCATTTTCAGCTTTAGCCCTCTCACCTTCTGTCCAATAGAACCACTCTTCTTTTGACTTGTTTTGGATAGGAAATGAATGCAAAGACGATTTGGGATCAAAGTTAGTGTTGATAATAATAACGCCATCCTGATTATTTGTATCAGGTCTATCCAAAGCACTGGGTTCCTCAAATCTTGGTAAATCGTCAGCTTCAGACATTGGAGAGAGAAAGGATGTTGGGGGATGAGGAGTTGACATCAACATATTCTGTGAAAAATGTGTTAATGAGTAGCTTGCATCTGAACTGAAAAGATTGCAATTCCAATAACAGCTTTGCCATGATTGTTCACATCTAAGGGAGACAAAATTGCTGAAAAAAAATAAATAAGAGTTAGATTTGAGACTGAAAACAAAAGATGTACTTATAAGCCAATGCATCAAAGAAAATATTGGATGATGGAAGATCATGACATGACAATTCACTATTCAATCATAGTTCTTGTAATAAGGTTGGTGAGAACATTGTGCTAAAGTGACATGGGAGCTTTTGTCTCAATTGTGCGATTGTTGGAATTAAAATATCAATAACAAGTTGACCAACTAAATTATCTGGAATATTCACAGTGTATTAGAGAAAGTCAAACAATCATTGACTTGTCACATACCTTGTTGAGGAAAACGTATGATTGATGCCAGGTTGCCAATGACATCAGCAGCGGCATCAATGATTTCACTTTTTTTCCCAGAAAATGCAAGGATCATCAGCAGATAAATTGAACCTATGGCATAGCTTTCAATCACCAGTGTCTAGGATCCTGGATAAAAAGGAAAGACAAATTGTACTTGCACCTGCTAATGACACAAACTTAGTCCCTGCAGCTACCCACTGATTTAAGGTTCTTGTAGAATATTTTTTTTAGGGAATGCTTTCTTAAATACTGCCTGGTTGGACTTTAGCTTAAATGATTTACACCATCTACAAATGAAAATAATTAATGATTGGTGAAAATTGATGAGACTCAAGAAACATACAACTCTACAACGACTTCGAGAACACAAGCTGTACCTTCGCCTCAACAAATGCGAGTTCGAACAGACACAGATCGAGTACCTTGGTCTCATCATCTCGGAAGGCAAGGCTGAAATGGACCCCATCAAGGTCACCGGAGTTGCGGACTGGCCCGTACCTACGAACAAGAAGCAAGTACAGTCGTTCTTAGGCTTTACGAACTTCTACAGGCGGTTCATTCGAGACTTCTCGCACTTCACCTGACCTCTCTTCGACATCACAGGAAAGGACACCACCTGGAAATGGGGCAAAGCGGAGCAGACAGCCTTCGACGACCTCAAGCACGCAGTAGCATCAAAGCCAGTACTCATGTTTGCGGACGACAATCAACCCTTCTGAGTCAAAGCAGACAGTTTGGACTTTGCCACAGGTGCAGTACTTTCGCAACTGAGCCCCAAAGACAACAAATGGCATCCAGTTGCATTCATGATTAACTACACGTTCCCGGTGCGGTACGACGACATGTGTTGGACTAGCGAAGGTCATGTGACCGTGCCCTTGATAGTCCGAACGAATGCGAAGTTCACCGGCGAACTGCGCGCGAAGTAACGAGTGGGGGTGCCTGTAGGCGTGCGTAGCGAGTGTGCGATCTAACGAATGTAAGTACGAGCGGTAAGTAGCGAAATAAGGAATCGTAAGTCGGTAGAGTGAAGAGCGCGAGTGTAAGTGCGCGCGAAGTAAGACCGGGCCAGCGAAATAGAAGTAGACCGGCACGAAGTAAGGAGGAAATGGAGTTCCCCTTACAGGGACCTAGTGTAAGGGCAACCCCGCGTGCGTGCAATTGAGTGGAAACCGACTGGAGGAAGTTGGGTGTTAACTGAGTTCGAGAGTCGGGTTCTTAGGTCGGGCTGGCGGAGGGGATCCTTAGTCAATGTATTCACTTGTAACTACAGATATACTACTCACCTGGCGGAGGGGATCCTTAGAGAATTCTCTAAGGGTCCTCCAACCAGGTGTACAGACTATATACGAGGTTCCTACATTAACTACACGTTCCCGGAACGGCACGAGGGCACGCGTTGTCAGTAAAGGATCATGTGGGCATGCCCCAGTGATCCCGACAAGTTGCGCCCGCGTCCGCGTTCGGAAACGTCCAACGAGTGTCGTGAAAGGGAGCGGGTATGGTAACGAATGTGGTGTGAGAGAATGTGTGAGTCAGGTTTGACTCGGGGTGGTTGTCAGTAATGACAGGTCGGTAGACGTAGTCGGTAACGGGAGTCGGGAGTTCGCTGAGTGTCACTGAGCGTTAGTTTGGTCGGGAATGTTGTCGGAAAATGAGACAAGGAGGTTGGTAAAGGTGTTCCCCTTACACCTAGGTGACAATGATAGTGATAGTTCACAGCTGCCTAGAAAGCGACACTGTGGTGAAGCAGGTATGGTTATTTACCATGTATATGATTCTATCCAGCTAAAGCATCTTATTCATGTCATCAAGGGATACAGCAGTCTCAATCAGCTTCAATTGAGCCATTATTCCTGAGCCCTCTCCTTAATGACAAGACATCAAAAGATATTGCCAGTGAGACTACTGATGGTGAGCAATAACATTCTTTTATTACCTGGGTTTGTCGAGTAATGACCGAATATCACTTCCAATAGGTGAATCTGGGGCTATAATTGGTGGGCCAGATATTAAATCTCGTGTCTTATGACCTTGCAAGGCAAAGTCCAGAAAATCAATTGTTGACCTCACCAGTTTGACCAATGATGAACAAGATTTTGGTGGCAATGAAGTCAGTAGTGGCTCCAGCCAAAAACTTCCCAAGTTAGTCTCGGGTCCATCATTCAGTGATGATAAACCAGTTTCCATCCACCCTTTGCAGTTCAACTTTGATGACTTTTGACACACTCCCTTATATACCAACTCGCTACAGATAATCCTACTTGTTAGTACATACATTCCTTTAACTCTCATTCAAGTCTATTGAATAATTATCTCTACAATATACATACCAACTTTAATCATCAATACTAATTTTCATTCGTGTAAAATACCCTTGGAAGACAACTGAGTACACATATGGAAAAGACAGGAATTCACATACACAAAAAAAGAAAAAGTTTCACACACCAAAAAAGAATTCTGCGCAAAAAAAAAAAAATTCCGCACCAGACAAAATTGGCGGGCACACTAAAAAATTCCGCGCGCAAAAAACATGTTTGCTGACTTGACAGAATGTTTGTGCAGCACTACAATTACATAATTTGCGCACAACAATTATTTTGACAGTTTGAATGTCATACCACCTCTCCAAACTTAGACTAATGATCAACTATCTAATGGAGAACTACCCTACTTACTTATTCCTGAAACATGCCTATCATCATTTTATGTCATTAATCTTCATAAATATTTTAATAATTTTAGGCATTTTATTACTTTTTCTATTCTTACTTCTTCAAATTTAGACTAATGATCAAGGATCTAATGGAATACTACACCATTTCCTTATTCCTGAAACATGCCTCTCATCATTTTATGTTATTAGTCTTCATGAATATTTGCATAATTTTACCTATTTTATTACAAGTCCAATTCAGTTTGACCAGAATGTGAGCATAGTCTGAGCCCAGTCCAAGCAGTCTTGTTGGAGTCCAAGCTAATTGCGCCGAGACTGTGCTTGGACTGGCTCGGACCAGTCCACTCAGACTTTTCCTGTCAGGGCAACTCCGGCGGAGTGTGCGCGAACTTAGAAAGAGCGGAACGACGCTGAGGAGGGGATCCTAAGCACAATTGTATTAAGTGTACAGTATGTAACTACGTACCTGAGGAGGGGATCCTAAGAGAATACTCTGAGGAGCCTCCATCAGGGGGGGTGTGCTATATACCTAGTACTACATTAAATACACGTTCCCGGTGCGGTACGACGACACATGTTGGACTAGCAAAGGTCATGTGACCGCGCCCTTGATAGTCCAAGCGAATGCAAAGTCCACCGGCAAACTGCGCGCGAAGTAACGAGTGTAGTGCCTGTGGGCGTATGTAACGAACGTGCGATCTAAGGAATGTAAGTACGAGCGAGTGAGCAGTAAGTAACAGGGTGAGAGTCGTAGCTCGGCGGAGTAGAGAGCGTGAGCGCTAGTGCGCGCGAAGTAAGCCTAGGTCGGTGCAAAGTAAGGAGGAAATGGAGTTCCCCTTACATTTCCCCTCAAAATTGGTTTTACTTGGACTGAGCTCGGACTGAGCTCGGACTTTTTCCACCCAAAATTGCCCCAAAAAGGTCCAAGTGCAGTCTGAGGACTGTTTGGACCATGCTCGGACTGCCCAAAGTCCAAGTGGAGTCCGCTCGGATTAGCGGGCTTAGTGTCACAACCTCGAGTTGAGGAAGACAGCAGGGAAATCAGTTTGCAGCGCAGAATGGAGAGAGGTGCAGGAGTTTCTGTATTTCTGCGATTGCATCTACGTCCCAAAACACGCTGACCTTTGCAGATGCATAGTTGCACAGCATCACGACTCGCAAATTGTGGGACACACCAGACAATGGAAGACACTGGAGCTAGTGTCGCGCAACTACTGGTGGCCTCAAATGTTGCGCTATATCGGGGAATACTGCAAGACCTGCGATCTATGTCTCCAAATGAAGGCGCAACATCAGCTACCAATCGGCAAACTCAAACCCCTGCCGATCCCGGAAGGTTGATGGGATGTCACAAGTGTGGACTTCATAGTGGAACTACCTGAGTTGCAAGGGCATGATGCGATCATGGTAGTAGTGGATACAGTGGGTAAACGCGCACACTTCATCCCAACCACGACAACAATCACAGTGCTTGGATTGGCAAGGCTGTACCTCCAGAATGTGTGGAAGTTGCATGGGTTACTGAAAGCAATGGTTTCAGATCGGGGAGTACAGTTTGTAGCGGAATTCACGAAGGAGTTGTATTGCATGTTAGATATCAAACTCACCGCATCAACAGCATATCACCTGCAGACAGACAGACAGACCGAACGAGTCAACCAGGAGCTGGAGCAGTACCTTAGGCTATTTGTCAGTGAACAACAGGACAACTGGGTTGACCTTCTACTGCTTGCCAAATTCCAGTACAATCAATAACCACATCCACTCCTCGACACAACACTCGCCATTCTTCCTAGACACTAGCCAACATCCGTGAATGGGCTTTGAGCCACAGACTACGCCACAGACACTGCTGGCGGTCAAGCCTATATCCAAAGGATAAAGACATTTATGAACGCGTAAATCACTTTTATCCATCATATACATGTAACCTGTTTCCAAAGGAAATGATTAAAAAACATATTATATTTATCTCAAATGATTCCCCATGACAAAGGAAACCTTTATCTTTATATGATTCTTTATGAGACAACAGAGATAAAGGCTACCTTTGTCTAAATTGGATCCTCATCCCATTCGGGGGTGACGTCCCGTATCGAGGAAGAAGGGCGTCTGTTGTGTTGCCGAGTGGACATGGTTGTTGTACTGGAATTCAGCAAGCGGAAGAAGGTCCGACCAATTGTCTTGCCGTTCACCGACAAACAGTCGGAGGTACTGCTCGAGTTCTTGGTTGACTCGTTCGGTTTGTCCATCGGTCTGTGGGTGATAGGCCGTGGACGACGTCAACTTGATTCCGAGTAGTCGGTAAATTCTTGAGTGAACTCGGCCACGAATTGGGGTCCTCTGTCCGACACAACTGCGTTCGGTAATCCATGGTGCTTCCAGATTTCCTTCAAATACAGGCGGGCGGCTCCCAGTGCTGTAACCGTGGTGTGAGTTGGGATGAAGTGAGACCTCTTTGCGACCAACTCCACCACTACCATTACCGCGTCAAACCCGTCTGATTCAGGTAGCGCCCTGACGAAGTCTACACTAATTGTCTCCCAACGCGACTCGGGAATTTCTAGTGGTTTCAATTCTCCGATTGGTAGTTGGCATTGTATCTTTGTCCGTAGACATAGGTCGCATGTCCGACAATATTGCCCAATGTAACGTGACATCTGCGGCCACCAGTAGTTTCGGGAGATTAGTTCCAATGTCTTCCACTGCCCGGTGTGTCCCGCTACTTGGGTGTCGTGGTGTTGTTGGACGATGCGCCTTCTTAGGTCGGCAAAGTTGGGAACATAAACCCGACCTCGGAAATAGAGTACTTCTTGGTCCTCCCGCCACTCAGCGCTGTGTACCGACTTGCCTTTTCCCAGTCGGAGTTTTCGCGCAGCCTCTGCTACCAAATCCTCTTGGTGCCCGCTCCGATTCCCGCGTCGGATATCCCTCATAATCTCTTTTTCCTCGCCTTCTGCCCTGACTCCTTCCAATGTGCGTACGGTGAACAACTCGGGTTTGAGGAGTACAATGTCCTTATTGTCCTCTGCGCCGTCCGAGTGGTCGGCACGTCTGGATAACACGTCGGGTTTGCCCATACTTCGTCCTGGCTTGTGGTGTAACAAGAAATCGAATCGGGACAGGTACAGCAACCAACGAGCTTGTCGGCGATTGAGTTTCTGGGCCGACCGGAAATACTCCAGGTTTTTGTGGTCAGTCCAGACTTCGAATGGGTGTCGGGCTCCCTCCAGGAAGTGCCTCCATTCCTCGAGGGACCGGATGATTGCTAACATCTCCTTGTCATGAATCTCGTAATTCCTCTCGACTGTGTTCAGGCTCTTTGACATGAATGCTACTGGGTGCCACTTATCGTCTTCCCAACTCAGTTGAGAGAGCACCACGCCTGTTGCAAAATCCGACGAGTCGGCTTCTACGCGGTAAGGTCGATCGTTGTCGGGAAATACCAACACAGGTCGGGAAGCCACTTTAGCCTTTAGTTCATCAAATGCTGACTGTTTGGTCTCCCCCCACTTCCATACCGAGTCTTTGCGTGTGAGGTCAAAGAGGGCCCGAGCATGATGTGAGAATCCTTCGATGAATCGGCGGTAAAAGTTCGTGAACCCAAGGAAGGACTGTACTTCCTTCTTGTTGGTCGGGGTTGGCCATTCGACGATCCCCCTGACCTTGACTGGGTCCATCTCCATCTTGCCCTCCAAAATGATGAGTCCCAAATACTCAATCTTTTCCTGTTCAAACTCGCATTTGTCCAGTTTGAGGAATAGCTTGTGTTCCCGACAACGTTTCAGTACTTCCCGAGTGATTCGTCGGTGCTCTTCTCGGGTTTTCGTGTAGATGAGGATGTCGTCAATGTACACGCAGACCACTCCTGCCATGATGAGGTCCTGGAATATTTCATTCATCATCGTCTGGAATGTTGCGGGTGAGTTGGTGAGGCCAAAGAACATCACCAGCGGCTTGAACAGTCCTCGATTCGTTCGGAAAGCTGCCTTCCACTCGTCGCCTTCTTTTATCCGCACGTTATTGTAACCCCATCGCACATCGAGTTTAGTGAAGTACTTGGCTTCCCGTAGTTGGTTGATGAGTTCAGAAATGAGGGGGAGTGGGTATGCATTCTTGATTGTCATTGCGTTGAGGACTCGGTAATCTTGTACAGGTCGGAGTGAACCGTCTTTCTTCTTGATGAAGAAAAAGGGTGCAGCCATGGGTGACTTTGACGGGTGTATACGTCCCGACGACAGATTCTCCTCCAAGAACTTGTCGAGTTCCTCCTGTTCCGTTACCAACAAGGGGTACACCTTGCACGACCAAGCCTTTGAGTCGGGAATTAGTTCTATGGTGTGGTCCCAGGGTCTCTTGTTGGGAAGTGCGTCAAACGAGGTCTTGGAGAACATGTCTTCGAACTCATGCACGTATTCGGGTGCCAACTTGTGGAACGTCTTAGTCGGTCGGGAGTTGCGGTGGAAGGCCTCAGCGAGTCATTGTGAAATGTTCGGGATTGCACGACACATCTCTTGGGGGCCTTTAGTCGTGTTTTCCAACCGGTCGGGTGGGTGTAGCGTCACGGCAAAGATGCGGTCTCCTTCCTCTAGTAGTTCGGACAGGGGGTTCGGGTTTTCCGACTCAGTATCAGGTTCCTCTTCTGCATCTAATTTTGTTGTTGGGAAGGGTCCTGCTCGGCATGCGTTCACTCGAGCCTCTGTTTTCTGTTTCTCTTTGGTCTCTGCTTTGAGCTCTTCGGTGCACACCCGACACTGGGCTGGACACCGACTGAGTTTCACCTCGTTTGTTGTCCAGTCTATCTCCGGGTTGTGCTGTCTGAGCCAGGTGTAGCCAAGTATGAGATCGTGAGTCCCGAGTTGCGTTACTGCGAAGGTGGTGCGTTCCGAGTGCCCCTTGTATCTAAGTACCAATTCGACAATTTCCCGAATGGATCCCGACTCGTTCGGAGTCCCGTCCACGTTGTACACCACGATGGGTTGTTGCAGTTTCCGAGTGGTCATTCGGTGTTTGTCCACATACTGCTTGTGGATGAACATCCCCATCGCTCCCGAGTTGAGTAATCCCATTACTCTGAACGTTTCTCCCGTGTCGGTAGTTTGGAGCTCTACCTTCAGGTTGAGTGACCGTGGTCCCGGGGTGGCAGCTACCTTATAGTTTTTGGGTAGTCTGCGTTCCCATCGTGGAACCCGTAAGTTCCGAATCGACTCTTGGGGTGGGGGTCGTTCGGGTTTTGACTCTGGTTCGGGTATGGGTTCGGGTTCCGATGGCTCTTTGACAGTGAGGCTTTCGAATTGGTTGCCGCTCGGTTTTCGGCTCAGGGGGGGTGTTTTCGTCTTTCCCGACTGGGGTAGTGTCTGTATCCCCGTTTCCCAACTCGTCGGATTTTGCGTTGGTGGTGGTGGGAGTGTGGAATGGTCCATTTCCGACTCATGCCTTGCGCTTGGTACTGGTTCGGGTGTTGTCGGTGAGGACTCAATTTCCATGCTCGCAAATGCTTCGTTGTCCATCCGCAGTTTGTTGCATCTGGTGGCGGCGGCGTACCATGCTAGGGGGTCGTTGTCACTCAGTCTCCCTAAAGGCATGGTCGCAATCTGCGACTGGATGGTTGGATTGAATCCTTTCCTGTACTTCACAACCACCGTGATCCCTTCTTTGTATTCCGACTTGTCAATGAGTTCCTGAAACTTGTCGGTGTATTCGTCCACCGAGCGGTTACCCTGGTGGTAACTGCTTGTTTCCAGTCGGACTCGTGCACGTTGGGCCTCTCCTTGAATATAGAAGCTTAGTGCGAAGTCGGACTTGAAATCCTTCCATGTTTCGTACATCGGTGTGCCGATCTTCTCTTCAAAGCGGAGTGCGCGGTCGGTAAAGTTGTATGCGTGTCCCGTTTGCATGAATGTGAAGGCCCACTGTACTTGAGCATTTTGGTCCTCAAATTGGTGGGGCACCAGTTTGATGTAGAGTTTGCAGGACTGGATGAACGCTCGACCGCGTTCTCGCGTACCATCGAAAGGTTGTGGTGGGGCCGGACGAAATGCCGACTGATTTACCAATGAGGGTATAGGTGTCACTGTTGGTACATGGGGTGTCGCTGGGGTCGGTGATGGTACATCGGTGTGTGGTGAGGGGTTTCCGACTCGATCCAACAGCGTCCGAAGGGTGTGTTTGAGTTTTTGGAGGTCCTCCGACCTTGTGGCGAGTAGTTGCCGTAGATATTCGAGTTTGGATTCTGTAAGGGGAACCCCATTTCGAAGGCCAATATCGAACCTCGACTTCAACGTCGACTCCGACTTCAACTTCAACTTTGACGACGAACGTCGACGTCAAACTTCAACGTGCGCGCAACGGCACTTCAACACGCGACCTCTAAGCGATGTATATCACTGTTTGTACACTCTGTGCCACATAGTGACAATAGTGTACCACTCCCATTGTAGTATAGAGTATATAGACTCCGAGGCTAGATGGGGATCCTTAGACTATTCTCTTTGGATCCCCTCTAGGTAAGGAGACCGGACTTGTACCTTAAGTTATTAATATATTTACTTTGGATCCCCTCTAGTTCGCACTTCGAAGTTCGACCTTCGCAGATCGCAAGTTCGACGTTCGACTTTGACCTCGCTCAGTTCGACCCCTTCGACTTCGCCGACCTAGGGTTGCCCTTACAGTAGAATAGTCTCCCCCACAGGACCGGGATTCATTTCGCCCAAAATAGCGGGATTCATAGCACCCTTGACGGAAGGCTCTGACTCCGAATCCGCTAACACAGCACGCAAATCCCCTTCCTCCATGTCGAGCCTACTCGAAGTCGAAGCACTGGTATACCCCGAGATGGATACGAATCGATCGGACCAAATCGAAAATGACCTTGCGAACCTTCAACAGAAGTTTGACACACAGTCCGAACAACTACGCCTCCTGGCCGAAAAGTTTGATCGACTCCTGGAAATAGTTGTACCACAAGCGGCCCCTGCCCCTGTAACACCACCACCCGCAGCAGCAGCACGCCCCGCACCCGCTGCGCCTCTGCCGTGACCCTCGTCGCTTCGACCATTGCTCCCCGACGATTTTGACGGCAACTGCAAGCGAGGGCGTGCATTTATCAATGCATGCGAACTGTACATAAACCTTGTACCACATCAATTCGCAAACGAGGTTACGCAAGTGCGATGGGCGTACACATTCATGAAGAAGGGACGCGCCTACCTATTCACTGATTGCGCACTTCAATTCAAGACGCGCGAAGGTTGACTGAAGTACCTAACATGGGTCGAGTTCCGGGAGGACTTCGCCACCAACTTCTTTGTCCAAAGCGAAGCGCAGGCCGCAATCACACGCCTTGAAACCAGCGCGTACCACCAAGGGTCGAGAACGGTCGATGACTACACGGACAAATTCCGCGACCTCGTCGACAAGTCGGGATACAAGGAGGGACTCACCCTTGTTGTCAAATATTGAAAGGGGCTGAACCCCGACATTCAGTCCGCCATTGCGACGATGACGACAGGTCGACCAGGAGATGACCAACCCAAGGAATGGTACAGGGCTGCCATCAAGTGCAACGAGAACCGCCTCACAAACGAAGCATTTCTCAGTACAAAACCTTCGACCCGTTTGAACCCCGCACCGGTTCAAACTAACAATTTGATGTTTCGTACTTTGACCATGTTTGCCGCCCCAACCATGCAAAGAACGGCTCTGATCCCAGCCCCCATTGCCCCCGCCTTACCCCCACCGGTTCCCATGGACATCGACGCTGTTCGAAGACCTTGGGCGAACATCACGACCTGCTACAGGTGCGGTAAGACAGGCCACCTGCAAAGAGAATGCCCTCAACGTTACGACACGAGGTTCATGACGACAGAGGAACGCGCAGAGTTCGCACAAGACATCTTCGCCATGCTTGATGCACAGCCAGGCCAGGAACCAGAGGTCAAACAAGTAGAAGAAAAGGAGGAGGATTTTGCGACCAGCAGCGGGTGAACAGTACGCCCCCGCTGCGATCTGTAAATAGGTTCGAACACTTAGAGGTAGAAACAATAAACAAAACTTCGACCACTATCAAACCCATTACACTCCCCCTTCAACAACTTCGACACGCAAAAGGGTGCCCAAATGGGAACGCAACTTGCCCAAGCGTTACATTGTCGCCGCTACACCAAGTGCACAATCCCTCAAGCTGCGAGTCGAACTCCAAACAACAGACACAGGCGAGAACATTTTGACCAACTGCCTCGTCGACTGCGGAGCTACAGGACTCTTTATCGACACTGATTTCGTAGCACGGCGACGACTTACGACGCGCGCACTGGTTTGACCCATCCCCGTGTACAATGTCGATGGCACACTCAATGAACACGGGTCGATTACGCAAGTTGTCGACCTCATCCTTTGGTACAAGGGTCATTCGGAACGCACCCAGTTTGCAGTCACAAACTTGGGCAAGCAGGAAGTCATTCTAGGCTACACCTGGCTTCGCGAACACAACCCCGAAATCAATTGGCAGACAAACGAAGTGAAAATGAGTCGCTGCCCAGCCAAGTGCAACACCTGTGTCACGGAAATCAAAGCAGAGACGGTTGAACGGCGAAAGAAGGAGGCACGCATCAACGCCTGTCGAACAGGGCCAATGCCGGAGGTCGACAACGAAGTCAAAGGTGACGACGAAGCGACAGACGAGTTCGAAGAAGGCGATCGCATCTTCGTCGTCCAGTTTCGTGAAACAGAGGACATTCGGGCCACACAAAATATCTTGCAACGACTTGCCGAAGCATTCCACAAAAACTCGCAAGTCAAACCCTTTCGAGATCTGGCCCCTCAGCACATCCACAACTTCAAAGATGTATTTTTGAAGACGTCCTTCGATGCCCTCCCCGATTGACGACCTTGGGACCACGCGATCAAACTGGTAAAGGACGCCGAAAGCAAGTCATGCAAGGTGTACCCGCTCTCAGTCACTGAACAAGCCGAACTCGACAAGTTCTTGGAGGAGAACCTCAGCTCGGGACGAATCCGACCTTCGAAATTGCCCATGGCTTTGCCCTTCTTCTTGATCAAAAAGAAGGATGGTTCGCTTCGACCAGTGCAAGATTATCGAGTGCTCAATTCGTTCACAGTGAAGAACAAGTACCCCCTACCACTCATTTTGGACCTTGTCAACCAATTGCGTGGAGTGAAGTACTTTACGAAGCTTGATGTTTGATGGGGCTACAATAATGTACGCATCAAGGAAGGCGACGAGTGGAAGGCGGCGTTTCAAACGAACCGCGGACTCTTCGAACCACTGGTCATGTTCTTCGGCCTTACGAACTCTCCAGCGACCTTCCAGACAATGATGAATGACATCTTCCACGACCTCATCATGGAGGGTGTGGTCTGCGTGTACATTGACAACATCCTCATCTACACCAAGACCATCGCGGAGCATCGTCGAATCACGCGCTGACAGTATAGAGTTTGTTGTAAGCAGGTAATGAGATATGTACCTTGCTACAAGTTTCACTCTTAAGAAAGTGTGAGGGGGTTTCCAGTATGAATTGAGGCGTTCTGTAGCATTCCCAGACGAGCAGTGAACCCAAGGAATGATTAGGAATGAAGGGAGACAAATGGGAGTGAAGGAATATAATGATTATATTGAGAAGTAATGGAGTTTAGATGTAAAGTAGTCAGGAAAGCGAAATGGTGAAGGTAAGTGTATTCAGATAGGTAAAAGTAAGTAAGGACTACGCTTAAATACCCTACAAAGACCCTGGTGTGCCCTGAGTATGACAGGAAAAGGTACATAGAGCATGACCGACCTATAAGCTAAAAATAGATAAAGGTCGCAAACTATCTAATCTAATCAAATAAGCAGATTACATGGTCAGCACAGAGCTGAGCTTGTCAGCGCCTGGTGCTACAACGACTTCGAGAACACAAGCTGTACCTTTGCCTTGACAAATGCGAGTTCGAACAGACACAGATCGAGTACCTCGGTCTCATCATCTTGGAAGGCAAGGTCAAAATGGACCCTGTCAAGGTCGCCAGAGTTGCAGACTGGCCTGTACCTACGAACAAGAAGCAAGTACAGTCGTTCTTGGGCTTTACAAACTTCTACAGGCGGTTCATTTGAGACTTCTCGCACTTCGCTCGGCCTCTCTTCGACCTCACAGGAAAGGACACCACCTGGAAATGGGGCGAAGCAGAGCAAACAGCCTTTGACAACCTCAAGCGTGCAGTTGCGTCGAAACCGGTACTCATGTTCGCGGACAACAGTCGACCCTTCCGAGTCAAAGCAGACAGTTCGGACTTTGCCACAGGTGCGGTGCTTTCACAACTGAGCCCCGAGGACGACAAATGGCATCCAGTCGCATTCATGTCAAAGAGCCTAAGCCCGGTCGAACGCAATTACAAGATCCACGACAAGGAGATGCTCGCCATTGTACGTGCGTTGGAAGAGTGGAGGCACTTCCTCGAAGGGGCTTGACACGAATTCGAAATCTGGACGGATCACAAAAATCTTGAATACTTTCGAACGGCCCAGAAACTGAACCGTCAACAAGCTTGATGGTCCCTCTACTTGTCAAGGCTCGACTTCACACTGCACCACAAACCAGGTTGAAGCATGGGAAAGCCTGACACACTATCTCGACGTGCGGACCACGACAACGGCGGTGAGGACAATCGCGATGTGGTACTCCTCAAACCCAAACTGTTCGCCATCCGCGCGCTTGAAGGGGTAGTGGCGGAAGGTGAAGAACGCAACATCCTACGAGACATTTGACGGGGTAATCGTGAGGGACACCAGGAGGACGCTGTTGCCCTTGCTGCGAAGGAACTCAAAAGGTCAAAAGGGAAGTCAGTTCGAAGCGCAGAATGGCGAGAGTCCCAGGACCTCCTTCACTTCCAGGATTGAATCTACGTCCCTCGAAACACAGATCTTCGACGTCGAATTGTTGCGCAGCACCACGACACACGCATTGCCGGGCATGCCGGACGATGGAAGACCCTCGAGCTGGTTTCGCGAAACTATTGGTGGCCACAGATGTCACGCTACATCGGAGAGTACTGCAAGACCTGCGATCTCTGCCTTCGAATCAAAGTGCAATGACAAATGCCAATGGGCGAACTCAAGCCGCTCCCCATTCCAGAAGGTTGATGGGACGTCGCCAGTGTGGACTTCATTGTCGAACTCCCGCAGTCCGATGGCTTCGACGCAATCATGGTCGTCGTCGACTCGGTAGGAAAACGAGCACACTTCATACTGACGACTACGACGGTCACGGCTCTGGGATCTGCACAATTGTATTTACAACATGTGTGGAAGTTACATGGTCTACCTAAGGCAATGGTGTCGGATCAAGGCACACAATTCGTCGCAGAGTTCACCCGCAAACTCTATCAACTCCTGGACATCAAACTAACGGCTTCGACTGCGTACCACCCCCAGACCGACGGACAAACAGAGCGAGTCAATCAGGAGTTGGAACAGTACCTTCGACTCTTCGTCAACGAACAGCAGAACAACTGGGCGGACCTCCTTCCACTGGCAGAGTTCCAGTACAACAACCATGTCCACGCTTCGACACAGCAGTCACCGTTCTACCTTGACACCGGCCGACACCCACGCATGGGCTTCGAACCTCAGACGGCACCTTCGAGGCTCGAAACAGTGAACGAGTTCCGTGATTGAATGGAGAATGCATTGTCCGAAGCTCAATCGGCACTGGCGAAGTCGAAGGAAGACATGGCGCAGTACTACAATCGACGTCGAAGGCCGACACCGGAACCAAGTGGGCGACATGATGTTCCTCGACTCTTGCGACATCCACATCACTCGACCTTTGCACAAACTGGCCCACCGATACCTGGGACCATACAAGATCGAAGCAAAAGTGGGTTCACACGCCTACCGCCTGAAACTACCGAGTTCGTTGTCGAAGATCCACCCGGTATTCCACATTGTGAAACTACTCCCTGCGCCTCGCGACCCGATCGAAGGGCGTCGACCCACCTCAGTGCCAGAACCCGAACTGATCGATGGCGAAGAACACTACGAGGTCAAAGAAATCATGGACAGTCGAATACATTGTCGCAAACTACAGTATCTAGTGTCATGGAAAGGCTACAGTTACGAACACAACTCCTGGGAACCCGCAGACCAGATCCAGGCCGATGAATGTATTGCCGACTTCCACCGCTTGAATCCAGGTGTGCCACAACAGATTCGCAGTGTTCAGTTCGCCCAGATTCTGTTCCAGCCAATGCGCGAGGGCGCGCACACCTAGAGGGGGGGTAATGTAAGGGGAACCCCATTTCGAAGGCCAATATCGAACCTCGACTTCAACTTCAACTTTGACGACAAACGTCGACGTCAAACTTTGACGCGCGCGCAACGGCACTTCGACGCGCGACCTCTAAGTGATGTATATCACTGTTTGTACACTCTGTGCCACGTAGTGACAATAGTGTACCACTCCCATTATAGTATAGAGTATATAGACTCCGAGGCTAGATGGGGATCCTTAGACTATTCTCTTTGGATCCCCTCTAGGTAAGGAGATCGGACTTGTACCTTAAGTTATTAATATATTTACTTTGGATCCCCTCTAGTTCGCACTTCGAAGTTCGACCTTCGCAGATCGCAAGTTTGATGTTCGACTTCGACCTCGCTCAGTTCGACCCCTTCGACTTTGCCGACCTAGGGTTGCCCTTACAGATTCTAGGCGTTCCGTTTGACTGGTGTCAGACATCTTACAGCTCAGGTTTCTACGTTTAACTAACTCGGGTTGAGGGGTAGATTGTGCGATGCGGGTTTTGGGAGTTGGCGGCTCGTTATTACCGTTCGTGCAATCTAAGGCCTCGGGTGGTGAGAGTATTCTAATGTAAGGGCAACCCCGCAAGCGTACAACCGAGTGGAAACCGACTGGAGGAAGTTGGGTTTTAACTGAGTGTCAGGGCAACTCCAGCGGAGTGCGCGCGAACTTAGAAAGAGCGGAACGACGCTGATAGAGGGAATCCTAAGTTAAATGTATTAATAGCAGTATGTAACAACATACCTGATGGAGGGAATCCTAAGAGAATACTCTGAGGATCCTCCATCAGGGGGAGTGAGCTATATACCTAATTCTACATTAACTACACGTTCCCGGTGCAGTACGACGACACGCGTTGGACTAGCGAAGGTCATGTGACCGTGCCCTTGATAGTCCAAACGAGCGCAAAGTCCACCGGCGAACTGCGCGCGAAGTAACGAATGGGGTGCGTAGTGAGCGTATGTAATGAATGTGCAATCTAAGGATTGTAGGTACGGCAAGCGAGCGGCGAGCTGCGAGGTAGGAGTCATGAATCGACGGGATAGTGAGCGCGGTGGAAGTGCGTGCGAAGTAAGGTTGGCCTGGCGCGAAGTAAGGGCGAAATGGAGTTCCCCTTACACTGAGTTTGGAGGTCAGGTTCTTAGGTCGGGCTAGCGGAGGGGATCCTAAGTAATATATTCACTATATAGTACACATACTACATACCTAGCGGAGGGGATCCTAAGAGAATACTCTAAGGGTCCCTCAGCTAGTGGTCTATGTCTATATACGAGATACTACATTAATTGCATGTTCCCGGTACGGTACGACGACACGCGTTGTCGGTAAAGGATCACGTGGGCGTGTCCCTAGATTCCCGACAAGTCGTGCACCAGTCGGGGAGCGGTGAGGGAGTGTCGGTAAAGTGAGCGTTCGGGTAAACGAATGGAATGTAAATGAGTGCGTGAGTCGGGTTTGACTCGGGGTGGGGGCGGTAAGGTAGTCGGTAATTGTACAGTCGGTGATGTGGTCGGTAAGTACACGGTCGGTAAAGTGAGCGTTCGCGAACGTTTGTACGTTCGGGAATTGAGTCGGGAATGGTGCAGAAGTCGGGAAAAGTGAAAACAGGAGTCAGTAAGGGGGTTCCCCTTACACTTACATTAGAATACTCTCACCACCCGAGGCCTTGGATTACACGGATGGAAATAACGAGCTGCCAACTCCCAAACCCGCACCGTGCAATCCACCCCTCAACCCGAGCTAGTTAAATGTAGAAACCCGAGCTGTAAGATGTCTGACACCAGCCGAATGGAACGCCTAGAATCTGAACTCGAATATCTATGGCAACTACTCACCACAAGGTCGGAGGACCTCCAAAAACTCACCCACACCCTTCGGACGCTGTTGGATCGAGTCGGAAACCCCTCACCACACACCGATGTACCACCACTGACTCCAGCAATACCCAATGTAACAACCATTACGCCCCGCCCCGCCACAACCGTTCAATGGCACACGAGAATGCGGTTGAGCGTTCATCCAGTCCTGCGAACTCTATATCAAGTTAGTACCCCACCAATTCGAAGACCAGAACGCCCGAGTACAGTGGGCCTTCACATTTATGCAAACCGGACGCACATACAACTTTACCGACCACGCGCTCCGCTTTGAAGAAGTGGTGGGCGCGCCAATGTACAAAACTTGGGAAGATTTCAAGGCCAACTTTGCGCTAAGCTTCTACATGCAAGGGGAGGCTCAACGCGCCTGCATCCGACTGGAAACAAGCAGTTACCACCAGGGTGACCGCTCGGTGGACAAATACACCGACAAGTTTTGGGAACTCATCGACAGGTCGGAATACAAGGAAGGCCTCACGATAGTCATGAAGTACAGGAAGGGACTCAACCCGACCATTCAGACACAAATTGCAACCATGCCCTTGGGACGACCCAGTGACAACAATCCCCAAGCATGGTACGCCATCGCCCTCAGGTATGACAAACTTTGCCTGGACAATGAAGCATTTGCAAGCACCAAGCCCACACCACCGACTCGGGTAGAAGAGCCACTGCCGGTCACCGAACCCAAGGAGGAACTCAGCCTCCCTTTGTCCCAGAGACCGACCACGCCAATCCCGACAATGCAGCCACCGCAGAAGCAGAAACTGACAAGTCGGGAAACTGGGACCCAAACACCGCCTCAGTCGGAAACTGTCCCAACACCAAACCCAAGTCGAAAACCGAACCACAATCGATTTGCAAGTCTCAGTGTCGAAGAGCCGCGTGAACCCGAACCTACCTCAAAGCCCCAGGACCTCGTACCTCCTGCCGTAATACGAGGCATGCAAGTTCCCCGATGGGAACACAAACTCCCTAAGAGCTATCGAGTAGCGGCAGTACCAGGACCGTGCTCGCTCAACTTGAAGGTGGAACTCCAGACTACCAACACGGGCAAAACGTTTGGAGTGACAGCGCTCCTCAATTCGGGATCAACGGGGATGTTCATCCACAAACACTATGTGGAGAAACACCGGATCACTACAAGGCAACTGCAATGCCCCATCCCCGTGTACAATGTCGACGGGACCCCGAATGAGTCGGGTTCCATTCGGGAAACAGTAGAGCTTGTCCTCAGGTACAAAGGACACTTGGAGCATACGGTTTTTGCGGTAACACAACTGGGAACTCACGACCTCTTCCTCAGCTACACTTGGCTCAAAGAACACAACCCAGAGATAGACTGGACCACGAACAAGGTGAAACTCAGTCAGTGCCCAGCCCAGTGTCGGGTGTGTAACGAAGAACTCAAGGCGGAAACCAAGGAAAGGCGGAAGACCAAGGAACAAGTGAATGCATGTCACGCAGGACAATTCCCGACCACGGGTTTGGACAAGGAAGACGAATCCGACTTGGATACAGAAGACCCGAACCCCCTCTCCGAACTGCTTGAGGAAGGGGACCGCATCTTTGCAGTGACAATGCACCCACCCAACAAGTCAGAAAACACCACAAAAGGCCCACAAGAAATGTGCCGCGCAATCCCAAACATTTCACAGCAACTTGCGGAGGCCTTCCACCGTAATTCCCGACCAATCAAGATGTTCCGCGAAACAGCACCCGAGTACTTGCACGAGTTCAAGGATGTATTTTCAAAGACCTTGTTTGACGCGCTGCCCAACAAAAGACCCTGGGATCACGCCATTGAACTCATCCCCGACTCAAAGGCTCAATCATGCAAGGTGTATCCATTGTCGGTAACGGAACAAGAGGAGCTCGACAAGTTCTTGGAGGAGAACTTGTTGTCGGGGCGCATTTGCCCATCGAAGTCACCCATGGCCGTGCCCTTCTTCTTTATTAAAAAGAAGGATGGTTCACCCTGACCAGTGCAGGATTACCGTGTGCTCAATGCCATGATGATCAAGAACGCGTACCTGCTTCCCCTCATCCACTTCAGGCAGCCCCCCCTAGACCCCTAGTTAGGATAGTTTATCCCACCAAGCTATACTCACCTAAGGAGGCATAATCCCATGGGACCCCCCAATGACCTGGGACCTCCCACTTTTGCCTTGGGATCTCTCTGGGAGGTCCCTCAATCCCCAGTAAGAATCTCCCCAGATTCCATAATGGGAGCTCCCAGGCCCAAGAGAACTGGGAACACCCAACCATGTTGAAATTGGGGACCTCCCAAGGTCTCTTCAGTGGGAACCCCCACTAGCTAAAGGACCTCCCATACATGCCACACCTAACTTATGTCACATATATAGGGGAGCTCCCAGGATTATCTGGCTACCTACTGGCATATTGTTTATATCTATATATATAAAATCCCTACTACTTTCTCAATATCTCAAATTGAATTCTATTCTACTCTTCTGAGACTTGGACCTGCCATGGACCATACATGATCAAACCAAAATAATTATACAGAGATATATTGTTGGGAAATCAATGATTACTCATCCAGTTAATCTGGCATGATCTAGCCCGAGATTGCTCAGCAGAGAATGGAAAGGAATAATCTAGCAACTTAATCTAATAGTATAAATACTGTAGTAGCTTAGCAGACTCCTTAGAGTTTGTAACATTAGGTTTAACCACCATTTGTGCAAGCTACAACCAAAATTACAACATATATTATGCATAATGAACATATAGTCAGTTATACCTGGTTGATTAGGTGATAGATACTAGATGTTACATAGCCTTCTGGCTGTATTTGAACTTGTCATTCAATGATAAACATAATGATTTTGAGAGATGAGTTGTACACAGAGGACAAAATGTATTTCTTAGACTCAAAGTGCCCAAGTTCAGATCATTCACTTGTGGAAACTCCCAAGGAGCAATTACCCAACTGCAATGTCTCACTAACAGTCCACTCTTTGCTGTATGTAGGAATGGCATATGCACTCTAACTGTATTTATAGGAAAAGCTGCATGCAAGGAATTTTGAACTGGAATGGCTAGAAAGGTCTTTTTGGAAACAGGTTCATGGTGAGTTTTTACTTATTAAGTCACCCACATGTAACAGGAATGATGTATTTTAGAACAGAAGCTATATTTGCACACTGGGGTCCAAGTATCCAGCAACTAGCACAAAACTATAATAAAATATGTGATAAGCTGGCCCAGCTAATTTGTGAGTAGAAAGTTCCTTCTGGTGTAGTTTGCCTCCCCAACATTGCATATAAGGGCCTCTTTGCCAATATGACAGGATATTGGTCTGGATGATGGTAGTGCAGAAGTCAATCCACTGCCATGGCTTTGTAATGAATAAGACAAGGGATTTGGTCACTTCTTGAACATGACAGATATTTTGAGGAAGAAGTGAGATTATGCTAAGAATGGAAATCAATTTGCAAATGGTTTGAGGAGGGATGAAACATAGTTACAGCCACACTTGAACACACAGGTTGGTCCCAAAATGTTGGCAGTGTGTTAGTGTTACTGATAGGACCCATCCTCCAGGGAGCTTTTGGAAGCT
This sequence comes from Collybia sordida, assembly GCA_037014335.1. Taxonomy (NCBI): domain Eukaryota; kingdom Fungi; phylum Basidiomycota; class Agaricomycetes; order Agaricales; family Clitocybaceae; genus Collybia; species Collybia sordida. The sequence goes on from JAYKXK010000002.1 coordinate 1,416,891, forward strand.
TTTGTATCACAAATGACAGCAGCACTTACAGTTAATATGGAAGCAGAGGATGGTGAATCAGAATTGTATGATTCAGATACAGATAAAAAAGATCAAATGGTACATTACTTATATGAAAAAGAAGCACAATGGGCTCATTATAATGATGAATATACTTGTGATGATTATTTACTTGACTACTTAAAACAGTTGGACTTATTAACCTTATATAATTGGTGAAGTGACATGAATTGGGAACCAGCTTATAATGAGGCTGGGAACTCCCAACTGTGTATAGAATGGTTTGGGAGGTCCCATAGACATTATTGACAAGGGTTGGGAACTCCCAAGTGCATGAAAAATTGCTCTGGGAGGTCCCATGGGCATTATTAACATTTCTGGGAGCTCCCATGTATTTAATAACTGGGGTGGGAACTCCCAAGTGTGTAGGTTGGGAAGTCCCAAAGGTTCAATAACCAAGGTTGGAGCTCCCAAATGTGTATAGAATGGGCCTGGGAGGTCCCATAGATTTGATAAACAAGGTGGGAACTCCCCAAGGCATAAAAAAGTGAGTCTGGGTGCCCTGTGAACATTGGGAGTGGTGTCAGGAGGTTATATACTGATAATGATAGTGAGAACAATCTAAAAAATGAGTATGGAAATAGGCATCTAGAAGCTTCTAACAATTAATCAAGTAATGGCAGTATTATGACAGATCTTATAAATCTCCATGTCAATTCTATCTTGGATAGTCCTTGTGTCTAATTTTAAATAGCCTTCAATTTGGGGATGAAATAATAGTGGTGGTTTATATATAAATTGTTGCGCAAGAAGTTCGTTTTTTTGAATCGCCGTGCGGATAGTCTTGGTGAATTTAATTGCATTTCTCCATTCAGAGGGCTTCCTCAGTTGTGATGGTTTAGTCGTATATTTTAGAATTTGTTCTTGATACCATTTTTCACAATCCGGAGACCAATATCCAACGTAGAGTCCTGACCCTTCCCAAATAGAGGGATTTGGCCACCAAGAAATATCAGACGTTTGAGTTATGCCCGATTGACCTGTAGAAAGTATGTGAGGATATATATGTATGTTTTTAACAATATCTTACCTGTATCTACTCTGTAAACTCCACATATCAAATCAATTTCATCCTCGGTCAATTGATCGTCCCAATATCCTAGTGATTGATGATTCCCAGTCCAGAGACAGCAGCCGGTATTGAATACATTGTCTGAAGGCCCATGGAGAACATTTTCTACACTCACGACATCTCTTGCTATCTGTAAGGGCGACTCGTCCGCAGTCGCGCGCGCCAGGTATATCTCCCGCGAGTCCGCGCGGAGTCTTACAAGGAGAGCGGAAAGCTGTTGAGGGGATCCAAAGTAAGTATATTGAATGTAAGACTATGTACGACGCCTTACCTGTTGAGGGGATCCAAAGAGAATAGTCTAAGGATCCCTCAACGAGGCAGACGACACTATATACTTAGGAATACATTAAGTACACGTTTCCGGTATCCTACGATGTCTAAATGAAGGTGCAACGATGTGCTAGTCGTCGGCTAGTCGTAGCACGTGTGGGCGGGCGCGTGGGTTACGCGAGTGATGCGCTGATGCGCGGAATGATGGTCGATGGTACCGTAAGCGGAAGATGCGCGTAAGGCGCGGGTAGGGTGCGCAGAGCGCGGAAGTAATGGAGGTGCACCTAAGTGCGGGTAGATGCGCGGGCGCGCGGAGATAATGATGGTGACTGCACAGAGCGCGGAAGAAATGAACGAAAGGCGGGAATGAGGTTCCCCTTACATTACCCCCCCTCTAGGTTGACGCGTCCTCGCGTCGCGGTTGGCGTGTAAGAGGTCGTAGTAGACCCGTGCGATTTCTTCAACCCTTTCACCGCCTCTGTCACTGCATCCTCGAACTTCCCCAGTCGGTTTCCGCGACGAATTTCCCGCAAAATGTCCCGCTCTTCCCCTTCCAGAGTGAGTCCTTCCAGGGCGCGGATGGTGAACAACTCGGGTTTCAACAAGGTGATATCCTTGTTGTCATCCGATCCGTCTGCATGATCTGCGCGGCGGGAAAGTGCGTCGGGCTTCCCCATGCTGCGTCCTGGCTTGTGGTGAAGCGCAAAGTCGAATCGTGACAGGTAGAGTGACCAGCGAGCCTGGCGGCGGTTGAGCTTCTGCGCGACGCGGAAATACTCGAGATTCTTGTGATCTGTCCAAATCTCGAAGGAATGTCGCGCGCCCTCGAGGAAGTGCCTCCATTCCTCGAGTGCGCGGATGATCGCGAGCATCTCTTTGTCGTGAATCTCGTAGTTCCGTTCCACCGCACTAAGACTTTTTGAGTAGAATGCCACCGGGTGCCATTTGTCGTCTTCCACCGAGAGTTGAGAGAGGACCGCTCCTGTTGCGAAGTCTGAGCTGTCTGCCTCGACGCGGAAAGGTCGGTTGTCGTCCGCGAATACCAGGATGGGTCGCGACGCAATCGCCTTCTTAAGGTCGTCGAACGCCGTCTGTTCCGCCTCGCCCCACTTCCACACCACGTCCTTTCCCGTGAGATCGAACAGTGGCCGCGCGTGATGCGAGAAATCCCTGATGAATCGCCTGTAGAAGTTGGTGAAGCCCAGGAAGGACTGTACCTCTTTCTTGGTTGTAGGCGCGGGCCACTGCGTCACCCCTTCCACCTTCACCGGGTCCATCTCCGTCTTTCCCTCCGACACAATCAACCCCAGGTACTCGATTCGCATTTGTTCGAACTCGCACTTATCCAACCGCAGGAAGAGCTTGTTCTCGCGGAGTCGTTTCATGACTTCGCGTGCGACCCGCTGATGTTCCGCGCGCGTCTTCGTGTATATCAGAATGTCGTCGATGTACACGCAGACCACGCCCTCCATGATGAGATCTTGGAAGATGTCGTTCATCATGGTTTGGAATGTCGCGGGGCTGTTGGTCAAGCCAAAGAACATTACCAATGGTTCGAAGAGTCCGCGATTCGTGCGGAACGCCGCCTTCCATTCATCGCCATGTTTGATGCGGACATTGTTGTATCCCCAGCGGACGTCCAGCTTCGTGAAGTATCGCGCTCCGCGAAGTTGGTTGATGAGGTCCGAAATGAGCGGGAGAGGATACTTGTTCTTGATTGTCATCGCATTGAGCACGCGGTAGTCTTGAACAGGGCGAAGAGTACCATCCTTCTTTTTAATGAAGAAGAAGGGGGCGGCCATTGGGGACTTAGATGGGCGGATGCGACCCGAGGCCAAATTCTCCTCGAGGAACTTGTCGAGTTCCACCTGTTCTGCTACCGACAACGGATACACCTTGCAGGACTTGTTAGTCGCGTCCGGGGTGAGTTCGATTGCGTGGTCCCACGTCCGTCTCTCCGGGAGTTCGTCAAAGGAGGTTTTGGAGAAGACGTCCTCGAACTCGTGGAGGTACTCTGGCGCGCACTCGCGGAAGGTCTTCGGTAGGTCGTTTTTGTGGAAGGCTTCCGCGAGTCGTTGCGAGACGTTCGCACGAATTTGTTCGTACTCCGTTGGGTTCTCCGCGAACACTCCCAGTCGTTGCTCCGCCTGTTGCCTCCTCCGTGCCTCTTCCGGTTCCAATAAACGCACCGCGAAGATCCTGTCACCCTCTTCCAGCTCCCAGTCATCCTCGCTTCCTCCGCTATCTCCCTCTGTCTCTTCCTCCGCTGTCTCCACTTCGGTCTCTGTCTCTGGCCAAGGTCCCGCGCGACAAGTCCGCACTTGTTCTGCGTGTTTACGCGTTTCCTTTCGCTCTGCGCGGACTTCCTCTGTGCAGGTCTTGCACGCGTCAGGACACCTCGACATCTTTACCTCCCCCGTGGTCCAGTCTACCTCTGGGTTGTGCTTGGTGAGCCAGGTGTAGCCCAGGATCATGTCCTCCTTTCCAATGGCAGTAACCGCGAATTGAGTGCGCTCCGCGTGGCCTTTGTACCGCAGGATCAGATCCACCATGTGCGTGATCTGCCCGCCTTCGTTGGGAGTACCGTCCACGTTAAACACTGGAATAGGTCGGGTCAGCGCGCGGGTGGTGAGGCGGTGTTTCTCCACGAAGCGCGCGTGGACGAAGGAACTGGATGCTCCGGAGTCCAGCAATGCCTTGGTGCCAAACTGTTCTCCGGTGTCAGTGGTTTGGACCTCAATGGTCAGGCGGAGAGAGCGGTCACTGGGCGTAGCAGCTACCGTGAGTTGTTTGGGTAGTCGCCTTTCCCACTTGGGCATTCGCAGGCGGCGGGGGGTGTTTTCCGCGAGTTTGCGCGGGGGTTCTTGTACGTCTGACGGGGCGGGTAGAGTCGACTTTTCTGTATTCACAATGTCCATTGCTAAACAGTCGTATCTACTGCCCGTAGACACCGGGGGCGTACTGTTCACCCGGTGTGGCGTACAAAATCCGCTTCCTCGTCCTCTGCCGCTTCCTTCGGGCCTTCTTCCTCCTCTGCCTCAACAGTCTCCGCCACTCACATCTCCGCCTTCCGCGCGTCCCATCATGCCAGTGCCGCTTGCATCGCGTCTTCGAGCTCGTCTGTTGACATGAAGCGAGCGTCAAAGGTGCACGGGCAGTCCTTCTTCATGTGCCCTGCTACTCCGCACCGGTAGCATGTCGGTGGTCTTTGTTGCGGTCCCCGAAGAGCGTCGATGTCCATTGGGACCGGGGCGGGGAGTGAGCGAGCTGGGGCTGGAGGTGCGACAGGCGCTGCGGGTTGACTGCGCGCGAAAGGAAACTGGGTGACGGGGAACACCACCGGTTTCGGGATCACCGACGTTGTGCGCGGGGGTGGGTTCCGCGCGTGGCCCTTGGTCTGCTGAAAGGCCGCATTGGCGATGCGGTTTTGGTCGCACATGCTGGCTGCGCGGTACCATTCCTCCGGTTTGTCGTCCGCTGGTCTTCCCTGCGTCATCATCGCTACCTGGTTCTGGATGTGCGACGACAGTCCCTTGCAATACTTCACCACAATGGTGAGGCCCTCTGTGTATCCTGCCTTCTCCACCAGTTCCTGGAACTCATCATTGTAGTCGTCCACCGCGCGGGTTCCTTGGTGGTACAACTCCGTCTCCAGTCGCATCAACGCCAGTTGTGTCTCCCCCTGGACGAAGAATTTCTCTTCAAAGTCCGTGCGGAAGAGCGTCCAGGTCGCGTAACGCGCGTGTCCCTGTTTGGCCTCGTACTCGAGTGCGCGGCTCGCAAAGGTGTACGCGCGGCCGGTCTTCATATACGAAAGCGCCCACTTCACCTTCATCTCCTCGTACGGAAACTGATCCCGCACTAAACTAATGTACAACTCGCACGAGTTGAGGAATGCGCGTCCGTTCTCTCGTTTGCCGTCAAAGTCGTTGGGTACGGCGGGGCGTACCGCTGGTCGTTTCCCCGTTGACACTGCTGGGGTCGGCGGGCGTGTGACGGGAACAGGGGCTGGGGCGGGCGCAGGTGTGGGTGATGGTGTTACAGGTGTTTGTACAGGGGGGGCCATAGCGGCTGTGAGGGTCCGAGTCAATCTCGCGAGGGTCTGCTGGATGTCGAGAAGGGCTTGGGATTGGTGCCCGAGCTGTTGTTCCAACGCGGCCACCTTCCCATGCAAGGATTCGTCCGATTGGATGTCCTCCATTGCGGAAGAGGTGGGTGCTGGTTCGGCAGGCATCGGATGTGGGGAGGGGGGTTCTGGTGCAGTCACCGCATCACTGGAGTCTTCGGAGGCGCTGTCCGCTCGAAACCTTCCGGGGATCTGTACTGTGAATCGGCCTCCACTGGGGAGACTATTCTTCTGTAAGGGCGACTCGTCCGCAGTCGCGCACGCCAGGTATATCTCCCGCGAGTCCGCGCGGAGTCTTACAAGGAGAGCGGAAAGCTGTTGAGGGGATCCAAAGTAAGTATATTGAATGTAAGACTATGTACGACGCCTTACCTGTTGAGGGGATCCAAAGAGAATAGTCTAAGGATCCCTCAACGAGGCAGACGACACTATATACTTAGGAATACATTAAGTACACGTTTCCGGTATCCTACGATGTCTAAATGAAGGTGCAACGATGTGCTAGTCGTCGGCTAGTCGTAGCACGTGTGGGCGGGCGCGTGGGTTACGCGAGTGATGCGCTGATGCGCGGAATGATGGTCGATGGTACCGTAAGCGGAAGATGCGCGTAAGGCGCGGGTAGGGTGCGCAGAGCGCGGAAGTAATGGAGGTGCACCTAAGTGCGGGTAGATGCGCGGGCGCGCGGAGATAATGATGGTGACTGCACAGAGCGCGGAAGAAATGAACGAAAGGCGGGAATGAGGTTCCCCTTACACTATCCGTGCAATCAAACCACCAGCCAATAGAGCAGCGCGTCCACGTTCGGTCCGAAGGAAATGATCGCGAGACAATATGTATGATTGATAGTCAAGCACATTGGGTCGATAGCCTGGTGGACGATAACCTAGGCCTTTAAAACGTGGAATGAACTTGGGAATTTGGAGCAATAGGGGACCTCGAATAAACGTATTAAAGGAAATTGATCTATTGTACAATTCCTGTGCAATGGATAATAAATGTGGTCCCCAATTTTGGCGAATAATCATTAATAAGATGGAGGCACTTTTTATACCAATCTGTAGCCATTGATTTCCAGGATTACTAGATAGAGGCGGATTGATAATATAATAAAACGTCCCATTGAAATTCTTTCGTTCAAATTGCATTCCCGGAATGCGCGTCCTCAAATCTGAGTCGGATTGATGTATATCGTAGAGATTGGTTGGGATATCGGAGATATTATTGCTAGCCAGTATACTGCCAAAAAATGTCTGCACAGATCCTTGAAGACTCGAGGATATATTTGGTCCACAAGGTTGACATTTTAGCCATCGCCCATCGCCCAAAATTTGACGAATTTCATCCCATTTAGGTCCTGTAACTGATGGCGTTACTCCAATAGAATTGAACCCGAAATGGAAATAGAGAATATCTTCCAAATGATTGTTGACTAGAAGAGCCCCTAAGTAGCTAGTCTCACATTCATTTTGGGATAAATCATTATTATCGTCGTGCATACGTTCGAGATCGGCACCAGATGAATATTGCCCTTCATGATGATCAGGGGCATTAGGTTCTTCAGGGAGCAAGTCTGGGACTTCCTCATCAATATAAGAATCAGGAATGTATTGAGATACATCCTCTGGATTTTGTCGTGATGTAGATTGATTGTACCATCCAGGAACATCATCTTCAGAGTCAGAATCAGATTCGTTATATTTAGGATTTGGGTCGAATTTTTCACAAAGGTCCCATTCATCGCGGAACGAATCGTATCTTCGTTGTGTGCGAGCATAATCTCTCCATATTTGATTATATCTAGATCGACCCGCTGCTCTTCGGACAAGAAACCCATCAACATCTTCCCAGCAGTATACCCTAGCCCCTTTTTTCCCTGGGACTTGATGGCTTGCCGCATTGCGTTCTCTTTGTTGGCGAGCTTGCTTTTGTGATGGGGTTTCGCGTTGAGCTCTGAGACGATTGTGCTCATCCCGGCGGGCAAAAAAATCTTTCCAATGTTCACCTTCTTTCTGAGAAGATCCCTGTTCAACTGGGGGAAATGTAGGTTTTGAAATTATCGGATGGTTTGAGCGAGAGGGGTCATCTCCTGGCCTAGAAATATCTGTAGATGAAGTTCCGGGAATACTTGATTCCCTAGGAATATGAACGGTTTGGTTAGAATTTGACCGAGAGATTCTTGCAAGTCTGGAAAAATCCATAGCTATACTGGCAGCAATAGCAGCTTCAGCAGGCGAAATGTAATTACCACGACTTGGTTTTTGTGGTGGCCCGCATGTCCCAGCTTCGAAGGACACCCGAAAGAGTCCAACAAAATCACGATGACTAGGAACGAGTTTCTTTTCACGAAGACTCAAGTGCGGATCCAAAGGTGGTTTTTTACCCCAATAGAGAATTAACTGTAGACGAGCTTGACAAAGTATGGGGAGTAATCCTTGATAGTCGCAAAACTCCATTGTAACGATTCCACCGACTCTCTCAGTGTTCATATTTCCGGCTGGCGAGTCCTCTAGCATTGCAAACCACGCAGGGTGAATTCCCGTGGCATCTAGAACTTTATCCCTCCAGTTAAATGTTGGAATAATACGTTCTCGATCGTCAAGGATAAGAAACATCAAAGAAATTGCAGCTATTAAGGGAATGAAAGCGTCTCTCGACCTTAATACATGCAATCTAGCTTTATCGCGATTGTCGTAGTTGAGGGTATAGCCGTATTTGTAGGGATAATGCCATAATGCAAAAGCTGCTGGAAGAGATCCAGCGCACAAGTTGAGCATAGCAAACAGAATAGCGCGTAAATTACGTTCAAGTGCCATCCAGTCTGTAAGGATATATTCATCCAATCCAAATCCAGCCCTTTTGCGAAATATTGGAGTACGTATTTCGTCAACGTTGAGTCGGTTAAAAAGACGGTGATAGAATGGTTTATATTTCGGGATCAACATCGAGAAAGGATATTTATTACAGACCCACGCCGTATGAATCTTTGGTCGAGGGGTATTATCATCTGGTCCTTCGAGTTCTCTGGGTGGGATGGCAACGAAGTCATTGATGTCGCCATTCATAAGAGTGAAAACCCCATAAGGATGGACAGCATGAGGTGGTACGAAAGCATTTAAGAGAAGCTAGACAATCAGTATCAGAAGTTGGTTGTAGATTGATATATCGACGACTAACATCGTCAGATTTTGTGCCATTTAATGTCGACATTGTGTAGTAGCAATTAATATTGAAGTCTAAAAACAATTGATTACAGGGGTCTAATAGAGCTAATCGATAATACTCACATTAATATACCAAACTTTTATATTATGGAGTGAGTTTACAAGGTGATCGATGCGTTCAAATGGATGTGTAGTTGCAATAGATTATTATCGATAAGTCGAAGATGGTTTTCCTTAGGATATCGAGGAACAAATGAGATAGGATAAAACTTCCGTAGTTCAACAGGAAGTATTTTGAATGTTGTTGAATGGCCTTCAGAAAGTGAGAGTGATACCACTTAATGTAAAACACCAAGTGGTCGTGTCGTAAATATGAACGAGTGTGATGTAACTGGGAATAAGAAAACAGGAAAACCGTTTAGTGTAAAGCACCAGACGGCCTTGGTAGAATATAGAAATAAAAAAAAAAAAGCTGGTACCGCTTAGTGTAAAACACCAAGTGGTCGTGGATGTAGTGGGTTGTAAGTCTGAATGAACCGAAAACAATCAGCGATAGACGCCAATGCCAAATAAACACCAGCACATGTGATCAAATCACCGCACATGTTCGATTATCTGTTTAGCAGCGCATCGAAATGCAAACAACCGGAATATGCCGATCACTGTTGCGCGTCAAACTTGTTCTCGATCTCCTTCTCATAACCACAACATCCAATGATCTGTGCAATGTAAAACATTGCACAGATTCCTATTCTTACTTTATAATTCCTAAACTCTATCATATTTCTTTTATTGTCGGTGTTTTACACTGACAATACGTTCTTGTCGGTGTTTTACACTGGCGAGATGTCTAATTATTTATTACGGAGGCCGTATCTATTCCGAGTAATATGAGGCATATGTTATTGACAAGGATATATTCTGTGCGTATTCACTTTTTCTTCCTCATATTAGTCGACCAATTCTCATTATAGTTCGTTCCGTTGTCAAATTTATTCGCTTTCCATTGACCTTAAGCGATCGCCTATTCTCAACCCATGGGTTGAATTTAGCCGATTGATCGACGCGTTTCTAAGCGGTAAAAAGTTCGTATTTCAATATTTTCAATAATCTAACATTTTGTTGAAGTATTGATTTATATCTATACGTTCACTTTCCTAATTTTCTATAGATTGTTTAGCCGCGCTTGACCTACAATTCCATTCATTTCACTTCACACAAGTGACAAGACACGGCATTTAGCTCAGACCTACCATTCGATGACTCATCCGCATTTACAACATACTGAGACAATCAGTGACGATCATGACCTCAAATACTGGATTTACCATCTATTCTTCGATAGACAACATTCCTCCCTAATCATGTTCAGGTTTTATCCTTCACTCATAGGCATTCATCAATCATTCTCAGTAACAGCTCCTCTAAATACAGGGATCTTATATAAAGAATCGTCGTTGTATCCAGGTCAAACGGCGTTCTTTCAATTACTGAAGTTATAACGATCCTTATCAAGGCCCTCTCTCAATTCTCTATCCGTGTACCATGACCATTTACTCCTAAAAAGACATCACGTCACGTATTTTTTTGACTCAACAACTGCTTCTGCTCTTTACTCGCTCTCTTCTATTTCTCCTCTCTCTCTCTATCTCTCACAACCCTTGGATTCCTCACGGTCTGCTTAACCGTGAACACTATCACCACATCTCGCAAAACCCGATTTGAATTTTTACCGCGTCTATTTGGTATGATCTTCGTCTTCAATCTTCAGCAATCCCTTCCACCGGACCAATCCTCCGACGAAATGAGTCTCCGGCCTTCGAAGTTCTCGCCAAACGGTCTTCACTGTCAGCAATTCCCATCTCGGAGATCAGCATATCCGCTTCCGGGGTGACATCTGCTCGTTTTCATGGTGTCGTTGCGTGTATTCTCCCAGTACCAAGTGGTGTGACTAGAGCGACAGTGTTTAGTTCGCTTTGAGGATGTCCCGGTCCTAAATTTGGAATATGTCACTTGTAATAACCGCAAAATAGTTAATGGCCTTGAGGAGGAATGGACCGCTGTCGGGCGTCAACGGGCTCAAAGCCTAGACGGAGATCGTCGGAAGCAGCAGAATGTTAGCCAACAACCGGCAGACGTTATTGACGAGGCGGTTAGGAATATGACTATCGCTCAACGAGACTTACTCCGAAAGCGTGAACAAGTAACGCGGACCAACGCTCGGGTCAATGAGTGTCTCATATACAGCCCCTCCAAAGGAAATAAACCTGATCCTCGTAAATGGGGAGCAGCGGATATATCTATGAATGAATTAGATATTGAAGCATAATGGACAGCGTTTGCGAGCTACCGTTCACCTTATCCTAGTACTGAAATATTCAATAAAGATGATTTTGCTATTCTTTAGAGAACTATTGGGGATAATCTTTCGTAACAATACTCACTCTAGAGGAAGGGTCTTTGTATAGTAATGTGGAATCCATAAAAGATAATAAACGGCCTTATGTTCGCATTGAAACATGGGTACGGGTGCCTAGATTGCGTCGAAAAGTTACCTTGGAAAAGCCACCGACAACATCGGAACGACTCGCAAGTCTTCTAACAAGTCCTAGACTAGATATCCTGATGACTCGGGGGGCGACTCGGAAGGCGAGAGTTCTTTTGAGACGTATGTTGATTCACTCCCATCTTTGGAAACGGCGAGTAACACCTCGCCAAACTCCTCAGACTCCTATTATCGTGACATTAATCGACGTAGGAAATTACGAATAAAGGAAAAGGATTTTAGCACTTAGATCCGCCCTATTCCACCTGAAAAAAAGAACTCGTAATACAACTTTACCACAGATACCCAACAAATTCACAATTTTGTCCCACAGGATACAGCTTGTGTGACCGACAGACGTTTTCCTTCTAAACGACAAGCGATTGTATTATCAAAATTGCTTGATGGGAAAACCTACACATTCTATACTCGTGAAACGTCGTACAACCCAGATAAGTGGAAACTTAAAACCTTATTTGAGAAGCTGTTCGGCTACTGCTTCCCGGTGGGTTATTCCCATTCTCAACAAGGAAAGAAATTGCGCCGTTGTTAGCAGGATAAAGTGAACAGACTGTGGTATGGCCTAAAGCCAACACTACAGAAACGAAAATCTTGATGCCAATGGAAAGACTGAACCCTGAAACATCTTCGTGGTTCAATCAAATAGCCAACTCAGCTTAAGTCGATTACCAGGGTGAGTTGAAGGAATAAGATATATGCTCGGATGAACAAGGTCGAGATGATTACGAAGACTCAGACAATCTAAGCCAGATTTTGCGTAATCAGTTTGAAAATTCTGGAAGCACTTGACTTTCTATGACATTACAATGCAGGCCCTCAAAGGCTCTTCTGATAGAAGTTTGAGACTCTCTAAAAAGGAGACAAATGAATGCCAAGTCACTGATAAATGTTTTACCTGTAGAAAAATTGGACATGCGTTTGATCTACCAGATATATCAGCCTTCAGCCTTTCACTGAACGGCTTCGGAACCTTGTCGGGAGTTACTTAGCCTTGTGCGTGTACCACTATTCTCTTCCTAAGATCTTTTTTTTTTTTTTTTTTTTTTGGGTTCAAAAATTTATATTCCGCCGTACATGCGTACAGAAGTGCTGTAAGGGCAACCCTAGGTCGGCGAAGTCGAAAGGGTCGAACTGAGCGAGGTCGAAGTCGAACGTCGAACTTACGATCTGTGAAGGTCGAACTTCGAAGTGCGAACTAGAGGGGATCCAAAGTAAATATATTAATAACTTAAGGTACAAGTCCGGTCTCCTTACCTAGAGGGGATCCAAAGAGAATAGTCTAAGGATCCCCATCTAGCCTCGGAGTCTATGTACTCTATACTACAATGGAAGTGGTACACTATTGTCGCTACGTGGCACAGAGTGTACAAACAGTGATATACATCGCTTGGAGGTCGCGCGTCGAAGTGCGAAGTGTGCGTGTCGGAGTTCGAAGCACGCGCGTCGCGTCGCCGTCGACGTTCGACGTCGAAGTCGAAGTTCGAAGTTCGACGTTGGCCTTCGAAATGGGGTTCCCCTTACATTACCCCCCCTTTAGGTGTGCGCGCCCTCGCGCATCGGCTGGAACGGGATCTGGGCGAACTGAACACTGCGAATCTGTCGTGGTGCGCCTGGATTCAAGCGGTGGAAGTCGGCAATACATTCGTCGGCCTGGATCTGGTCTGCAGGTTCCCAGGAGTTGTGTTCGTAACTGTAGCCCTTCCATGACACTAGGTACTGCAGTTTGCGACGGTGTATTCGACTGTCCATGATTTCTTCGACTTCGTAGTGTTCTTCGCCGTCAATCAGTTCGGGCTCTGGCACGGCAGTGGGTCGACGTCCTTCGATCGGGTCGCGAGGCGCAGGGAGCAGTTTCACGATGTGGAAAACCGGGTGGATCTTCGACAACGAACTCGGTAGTTTCAGGCGATAGGCATGCGAACCCACTTTTGCTTCGATCTTGTATGGTCCCAGGTATCGGTGGGCCAGTTTGTGCGAAGGTCGAGTGATGTGGATGTCGCGAGAGTCGAGGAACATCATGTCGCCCACTTGGTACTCCGGTGTCGGCCTTCGACGTCGATTGTAGTACTGCGCCATGTCTTCCTTTGATTTCACCAGTGCTGATCGAGCTTCGGACAATGCGTTCTCCATTCGATCACGGAACTCGTTCACTGTTTCGAGCCTCGAAGGCGCCGTCTGAGGTTCGAAGCCCATGCATGGGTGTCGGCCGGTGTCGAGGTAGAACGGTGACTGCTGTGTCGAAGCGTGGACGTGGTTGTTGTACTGGAACTCCGCCAGTGGAAGGAGGTCCGCCCAGTTGTTCTGCCGTTCGTTGACGAAGAGTCGAAGGTACTGTTCCAACTCCTGGTTGACTCGCTCCGTTTGTCCGTCGGTCTGGGGGTGGTACTGTAAGGGCAACCCCGCGCGCGTACGACCAAGTGGAAACCGACTGACGGAAGTCGGGTTTTAACTGAGTTCGGAAGTCGGGTTCTTAAGTCGGGCTAGCGGAGGGGATCCTAAGTAATGTATTCACAGTATAGTACACATACTACGTACCTAGCGGAGGGGATCCTAAGAGAATACTCTAAGGGTCCTCCAGCTAGTGTTCTATGTCTATATACGAGATACTACATTAACTACACGTTCCCGGTGCGGTACGACGACACGCGTTGTCGGTAAAGGATCACGTGGGCGTGTCCCTGGATTCCCGACAAGTCGCGCATCAGTCGGGGAGCGGTAAGGGAGTGTCGGTGAAAGGAGTGTGATGGTAAACGAATGTAATGTAAGTGAGTGCGTGAGTCGGGTTTGACTCGGGGTGGGTCGGTAAGGTAGTCGGTAAGTACATGGTCGGTAATGCGGTCGGTAAATGGAAGGGTTGTCGGACGAACGTTCGCGAACGTTCGTACGTTCGGGAATTGAGTCGGGAATGGTAAAGGAGGTCGGAAATGTGAAAATGGAAGTCGATAAGGGGGTTCCCCTTACATTACCCCCCCTCTAGGATTGCACGACCTCGTGCAATGGTCGGAAAGGGATGGAGTCGAATTGAGCCCGCTGAAGTCGTCGAGGAGCCTGAGGGTTTGCCTTGTGGAACTTGGCAACAATGTCATCTGCATGAACATTGTCGGCCGGTTCCCAAGAGTTGTGTTCATACCCGTATCCTTTCCAGGCTACGAGATAAAACAACTTCCCCCGACTGACCCGACTGTTCAGTATATCTCTCACTTCGTACTCTTCCTCTCCGTCCACTAGTACGGGTGGTGGGACGGTAGTCGGCTTTCGTCCAGGGATCGGGTCGGCGGGTGCTGGTAAGAGTTTCACGACGTGGAAGACTGGATGTACGCGCGCCATCGACCTGGGTAGCTTTAGTCGGTAAGCGTGCGTACCTATCCGCTCGGTGATCGGGTACGGTCCCACATAGCGGTGGGCCAGTTTCCGAGTGGGTCTTTGGATCGGAATGTCCGTGGAATCCACGTATACTAAATCGCCGACTTCGTACTCGGGGGTCGGTCGGTGTTTGCGATTATAGTATCGCGCCATGTCGTCCTTCGATTTAGCCAGGGCCGACCGTGCTTCCTCTAACGCGGATTTCATTCGTTCGGTGAACTCCCCGACTGTCTCTAGTCGGGTTTCCGTGGCCTGTGGTTCAAATCCCATTCGGGGGTGACGTCCCGTGTCGAGGAAGAAGGGTGTCTGCTGCGTCGCCGAGTGGACATGGTTGTTGTACTGAAACTCGGCGAGTGGGAGGAGGTCTGACCAGTTGTCCTGTCGTTCACCGACAAACAGTCGGAGATACTGCTCGAGTTCTTGGTTGACTGTTCGGTTTGTCCGTCAGTTTGCGGGTGATAGGCTGTGGACGACGTCAACTTAATCCCGAGTAGTCGGTAAAGTTCCTGGGTGAACTCGGCCACGAATTGTGGTCCCCTATCGGACACTACCGCGTTCGGTAATCCATGGTGCTTCCAGATTTCCTTCAAGTACAGGCGTGCGGCTCCCAGAGCTGTAACCGTGGTGTGAGTCGGGATGAAGTGGGATCTCTTTGCTACCGACTCTACCACTACCATTACCGCGTCGAATCCGTCTGACTCGGGTAGCGCGCCGACGAAGTCTACGCTGATGATCTCCCAGCGGGACTCGGGGATTTCGAGTGGCTTCAGCTCTCCGATTGGTAGTTGGCGCTGTATCTTCGTCCGTAGACATAGGTCGCAGGTCCGACAGTATTGTCCTATGTAGCGCGACATCTGTGGCCACCAGTAGTTTCGGGAAATTAGTTCCAATGTTTTCCACCGACCTGCGTGTCCCGCTACTCGGGTATCGTGGTGTTGCTGAACAATGCGTCTTCTTAAGTCGGCAAAGTTGGGGACGTAAACCCGACCCCGGAAATAGAGTACTTCCTGCTCCTCCCGCCACTCAGCGCTATGGACCGACTTGCCTTTTCCCAGTCGGAGCTTTCGTGCAGCTTCTGCTACCGAATCTTCTTGGTGCCCACCTCGATTTCCGCGTCGGATATCCTTCATAATATCCTTCTCTTCGCCTTCCGCCTTGATTCCTTCTAACGCGCGTACCATGAACAATTCGGGCTTGAGTAGTACAATGTCTTTATTGTCCTCTGCGCCGTCCGAATGGTCGGCGCGTCTAGATAGCGCGTCGGGCTTGCCCATACTTCGTCCAGGTTTGTGGTGCAACGAGAAGTCGAATCGGGAAAGATATAACGACCAGCGAGCTTGTCGGCGATTGAGTTTCTGGGCTGACCGGAAGTACTCCAGATTCTTGTGGTCAGTCCAGACCTCAAATGGGTGTCGGGATCCCTCCAGGAAGTGCCTCCATTCCTCCAGGGACCGAATGATCGCTAACATCTCCTTGTCGTGAATCTCGTAATTCCTCTCGACTGCGTTCAGGCTCTTGGACATGAATGCTACCGGGTGCCATTTATCATCTTCCCGACTTAGTTGAGAGAGTACCGCACCTGTTGCAAAATCCGACGAGTCGGCTTCTACGCGGTAAGGTCGGTCGTTGTCGGGAAATACCAACACAGGTCGGGAAGCCACTCTAGCCTTCAGTTCGTCAAATGCCGACTGTTCGGCCTCGCCCCATTTCCACACTGAGTCCTTGCGCGTGAGATCGAAGAGTGCTCGAGCATGATGTGAGAATCCTTCAATGAACCGACGATAGAAGTTCGTGAACCCGAGGAAGGACTGCACTTCCTTCTTGCTGGTCGGGGTTGGCCACTCGACGATCCCGCTAACCTTGACGGGGTCCATCTCCGTCTTGCCCTCCGAAATGATAAGTCCCAAGTACTCGATTTTCTCTTGCTCGAACTCGCATTTGTCCAGTTTGAGGAATAATTTGTGCTCCCGACAACGTTTCAATACTTCCCGAGTGATTTGTCGGTGTTCTTCTCGGGTTTTCATATAGATGAGAATGTCGTCGATGTATACGCAGACCACTCCTGCTACGATGAGGTCCTGGAATATTGCGTTCATCATCGTCTGGAACGTTGCGGGTGAGTTGGTGAGGCCGAAGAACATTACCAACGGCTCGAATAGTCCCCGATTCGTTCGGAACGCCGCCTTCCATTCATCTCCCTCCTTTATCCGAACGTTGTTGTAACCCCATCGTACGTCGAGCTTGGTGAAGTACTTAGCTCCCCGTAGTTGGTTGATGAGTTCGGAGATGAGGGGGAGGGGGTACGCATTCTTGATCGTCATTGCGTTGAGCACTCGGTAATCTTGTACAGGTCGGAGTGAGCCATCCTTCTTCTTGATGAAGAAGAATGGCGCAGCCATGGGTGATTTAGATGGGCGAATGCGTCCCGACGACAGATTCTCTTCCAGGAACTTGTCGAGTTCTTCCTGTTCCGTTACCGACAAGGGATATACCTTGCATGACCGAGCTTTCGAATCGGGAATGAGTTCTATGGCGTGGTCCCAGGGCCTCTTGTCGGGAAGCGCGTCGAATGAGGTTTTCGAGAACACATCTTCAAACTCGTGCAGGTACTCGGGTGCTGTTTCGCGGAACGTCTTGGTTGGTCGGGAGTTGCGATGGAAAGCCTCCGCAAGTCGCTGCGAAATGTTCGGGATCGCGCGACACATCTCTTGTGGGCCTTTCGTGGTGTTTTCCGACTTGTCGGGCGGGTGCATAGTCACGGCGAAGATGCGGTCTCCTTCCTCGAGCAGTTTCGGAGAGGGGGTTCGAATCTTCTGCGTCCAATTCGGACTCGTCTTCCTCGTCCAAACCCGCGGTCGGGAATTGTCCTGTGCGACATGCATTCACTCGTTCCTCGATCTTCCGCCTTTCCTTGGTTTCCGCCTTGACCTCTTCGGTGCACACCCGACACTGGGCTGGACACCGACTGAGTTTTACCTCATTCGTCGTCCAGTCTATCTCCGGGTTGTGCTGTCTGAGCCAGGTGTAGCCCAGTATGAGGTCGTGAGTGTTGATCTGCGTTACCGCGAAGGTGGTGCGTTCCGAGTGTCCCTTGTATCTAAGTACCAATTCGACAACTTCCCGAATGGATCCCGACTCGTTTGGGGTTCCATCGACGTTGTATACCGGGATCGGACGTTGCAGTTTTCGGGTAGCAATTCGGTGTTTGTCCACAAACCGTTGTTGGATGAACATCCCCGTTGCTCCCGAGTCGAGGAGTCCACTCACTCCGAACGTCTCTCCGGTGTCGGTAGTTTGTAGTTCTACCTTCAGATTGAGTGACCGTGGTCCTGGGGTTGCAGCTACCTTGTAGACCTTGGGTAGTCTGCGCTCCCAGCGTGGTATCCGCATACTCCGAACTGACTCTGGGGGTAGGGAATGTTCGGGTTCTGCCTCTGATTCGGGCGCGGTCTCGGGTAGTTCTTCGACGGTGAGGCTTTCGAATCGGTTTTGGGTTGGCTTTTGGTTCGGGGGAGGTGTTTTCACATTTCCCGACCGGCGTGGTGTCTGTGTTCCCGTCTCCCGACTAGTCGGTTTTGGTGTCGTCGGCGGCGGGGGCGTAGGTTGGTCAGATCCCGACTCGAGCTTCACGGCGAATGGTGGTTCCTGCGTCTTGGGTGTGGATTCAGGTTCCGTACTTGCGAATGCCTCATTGTCCATCCAGAGTTTGTCCCATCTGAGGGCGGCGGTGTACCATGCTCGGGGGTCGTCGTCGTTTGGTCTTCCCAGAGGCATGGTCGCAATCTGCGACTGGATGGTCGGGTTGAGTCCTTTCCTATACTTTACCACCACGGTGGTCCCTTCTTTGTATTCCGACTTGTCGATGAGTTCCCGGAATTCGTCGGTGTACTCGTCCACTGAACGGTCGCCCTGATGGTAACTGTTCGTTTCCAGTCGGATTCGTGCGCGTTGGGCCTCTCCTTGAGTGTAGAAGCTTAGTGCAAAGTTGGCCTTGAATTCCTCCCAGGTTTCGTACATGGGTGCGCCGACCTTCTCCTCGAAGCGTAGCGCGCGGTCGGTAAAATTGTACGCGCGTCCCGCTTGCATGAAGGTGAAGGCCCATTGCACTTGGGCATTCTGATCTTCAAACTGGTGGGGTACTAGCTTGATGTAGAGTTCACAGGACTGGATGAATGCTCTACCGCGCTCTCGTGCGCCGTCAAAGGGCTGTGGCGGGGCTGGGCGGAGTGTCGACTGATTTACCGATCGGGGTGTTGGTATCGCTGTTGTTACATGGGGTGTCGCTAGAGTCAGTGATGGTACATTGGTGTGTGGTGAGGGGTTTCCGACTCGATCCAACAACGTCCGAAGGGTGTGTTTGAGTTTTTGGAGGTCCTCCGACCTTGTGGTGAGTAGTCGTCGTAGTTCTTCAAGTTCGGACTCCATGCGTTCCATTTGACTGGGTTCGGACATCTTACTGCTCGTGTTCCTACATTTAACTGACTCGGGATGAGGGGCAGATTGTGCGATACGGGTTTAGGAGTTGACGGCTCGTTATTACCGTCCGTGCAATCTGAGGCCTCGGGTGGTGAGAGTATTCTAATGTAAGGGCAACCCCGCGCGCGTACGACCAAGTGGAAACCGACTGACGGAAGTCGGGTTTTAACTGAGTTCGGAAGTCGGGTTCTTAAGTCGGGCTAGCGGAGGGGATCCTAAGTAATGTATTCACAGTATAGTACACATACTACGTACCTAGCGGAGGGGATCCTAAGAGAATACTCTAAGGGTCCTCCAGCTAGTGTTCTATGTCTATATACGAGATACTACATTAACTACACGTTCCCGGTGCGGTACGACGACACGCGTTGTCGGTAAAGGATCACGTGGGCGTGTCCCTGGATTCCCGACAAGTCGCGCATCAGTCGGGGAGCGGTAAGGGAGTGTCGGTGAAAGGAGTGTGATGGTAAACGAATGTAATGTAAGTGAGTGCGTGAGTCGGGTTTGACTCGGGGTGGGTCGGTAAGGTAGTCGGTAAGTACATGGTCGGTAATGCGGTCGGTAAATGGAAGGGTTGTCGGACGAACGTTCGCGAACGTTCGTACGTTCGGGAATTGAGTCGGGAATGGTAAAGGAGGTCGGAAATGTGAAAATGGAAGTCGATAAGGGGGTTCCCCTTACAGGTACGCGGTCGACGCAGTTAGTTTGATGTCGAGGAGTCGATAGAGTTCGCGCGTGAACTCTGCGACGAACTGTACGCCTCGATCCGATACCATTGCCTTAGGCAGACCGTGTAACTTCCACACATGTTGTAAATACAGTCGTGCGGATCCCAGAGCCGTGACCGTCGTAGTCGTTGGTATGAAGTGCGCTCGCTTTCCTACCGAGTCGACGACGACCATGATTGCATCGAAGCCATCGGACTGCGGGAGTTCGACGATGAAGTCCACGCTGGCGACGTCCCATCGACCTTCTGGAATGGGGAGTGGCTTGAGTTCGCCCATTGGCATTTGTCGTTGCGCTTTGGTTCGAAGGCAGAGATCGCAGGTCTTGCAGTACTCTCCGATGTAACGCGACATCTGTGGCCACCAGTAGTTTCGCGAAACCAGCTCGAGGGTCTTCCATTGCCCGGCGTGCCCGGCAATGCGTGTGTCGTGGTGCTGCGCAACGATTCGACGTCGAAGATCTGCATTTCGAGGGACGTAGATTCGATCCCGGAAGTGAAGGAGGTCCTGGGACTCTCGCCATTCTGCACTTCGAACTGACTTCCCTTTCGACCTTTTGAGTTCCTTCGCAGCGAGGGCGACAGCGTCCTCCTGGTGTCCCTCACGATTACCCCGTCGAATGTCTCGCAGGATGTCGCGTTCTTCGCCTTCCGCCACTACCCCTTCAAGTGCGCGGATGGCGAACAGTTCGGGTTTGAGGAGTACCACGTCGCGATTGTCTTCGCCACCGTTGTCGTGGTCCGCACGTCGAGATAGTGCGTCAGGCTTTCCCATGCTTCGACCCGGTTTGTGGTGCAGTGTGAAGTCGAACCTCGACAAGTAGAGGGACCATCGAGCTTGTCGACGATTCAGTTTCTGGGCCGTTCGAAAGTACTCGAGGTTTTTATGATCCGTCCAAATCTCGAATTCGTGTCGAGCTCCTTCGAGGAAGTGCCTCCACTCTTCCAACGCACGTACAATGGCGAGCATTTCCTTGTCGTGGATCTCGTAATTGCGTTCGACCGGGCTTAGACTCTTCGACATGAATGCGACGGGGTGCCATTTGTCGTCCTCGGGGTTCAGTTGCGAAAGCACCGCACCTGTGGCGAAGTCCAAACTGTCTGCTTCGACTCGGAAGGGTCGACCGTCGTCTGCGAACATGAGTACAGGTTTCGACGCTACTGCGCGCTTGAGGTCGTCGAAGGCTGTCTGCTCCGCTTCGCCCCATTTCCAGGTGGCATCCTTTCCCGTGAGGTCGAAGAGAGGCCAAGCAAAGTGCGAGAAGTCTCGAATGAACCGCCTGTAGAAGTTTGTAAAGCCCAAGAATGACTGTACTTGCTTCTTGTTCGTAGGTATGGGCCAGTCCGCAACTCCAGCGACCTTGACGGGGTCCATTTCGGCCTTGCCTTCCGAGATGATGAGACCGAGGTACTCGATCTGCGTCTGTTCGAACTCGCATTTGTCGAGGCGAAGGTACAGTTTGTGCTCTCGAAGTCGTTGTAGCACCAGGCGCGTGATTCGACGATGCTCCGCGATGGTCTTGGTGTAGATGAGGATGTCGTCGATGTACACGCAGACCACGCCTTCCATGATAAGGTCGTGGAAGATGTCGTTCATCATCGTCTGGAAGGTCGCTGGGGAGTTCGTAAGGCCGAAGAACATGACCAGTGGTTCGAAAAGCCCGCGGTTGGTTCGAAACGCCGCCTTCCACTCGTCGCCTTCCTTGATGCGTACATTGTTGTAGCCCCATCAAACATCGAGCTTCGTAAAGTACTTCGCTCCGCGCAGTTGGTTGACGAGGTCCGAAATGAGTGGCAAGGGGTACTTGTTCTTCACCGTAAACGAATTGAGCACTCGATAGTCTTGTACCGGTCGAAGCGAACCATCCTTCTTCTTGATGAAGAAAAAGGGTGAAGCCATGGGCGATTTCGAAGGTCGGATTCGTCCCGAGCTGAGGTTCTCCTCCAAGAACTTGTCGAGTTCGGCTTGTTCAGTGACTGAGAGCGGGTACACCTTGCATGACTTGCTTTCGGCGTCCTTTACCAGTTTGATCGCATGGTCCCAAGGTCGTCGATCGGGGAGGGCGTCGAAGGACGTCTTCGAAAATACATCTTCGAAGTCGTGGATGTGCTGAGGGGCCAGATCTCGGAAGGGTTTGACTTGCGAGTTTTTGTGGAATGCTTCGGCAAGTCGTTGCGAGATATTCTGTGTGGCTCGAATGTCCTCCGTTTCACGAAACTGGACGACGAAGATGCGATCGCCTTCTTCGAACTCATCTGTCACTTCGTCGTTACCTTCGACGTCGTCGTCGACCTCCGGCATGGGTCCTGTTCGACAGGCGTTGATGCGCGCCTCCTTCTTTCGCCGTTCGACCGTCTCTGCCTTGATTTCTGCGACACAGGTGTTGCACTTGGCCGGGCATCGACTCATTTTCACTTCGTTCGTCTGCCAATCGATTTCGGGGTTGTGTTCGCGAAGCCATGTGTAGCCTAGAATGACTTCCTGCTTGCCCAGGTTTGTGACGGCGAACTGGGTGCGTTCCGAATGGCCTTTGTATCGAAGGATGAGGTCGACGACTTGTGTGATCGAACCGTGTTCATTGAGCGTTCCATCGACATTGTACACGGGAATGGGGCGAACCAGCGCGCGCGTCGTAAGTCGTCGTCGCGCTACGAAATCGGTGTCGATGAAGAGTCCTGTAGCTCCGCAGTCGACGAGGCAGTTGGTCGAAAGGTTCTCGCCCGTGTCCGTTGTTTGGAGGTCGACTCGTAGTTTGAGGGATCGTGTACTTGGCGTAGCGGCGACGATGTAACGCTTGGGCAAGTTGCGTTCCCATTTGGGCACCCTCCTTCGCGTCGAAGTAGTTGGAGCAGGGGCAGGGATAGTGGGTACGACTTCTGTAGTGGGTTCGATAGTGATCGAAGTTTCGTTTATTGTTTCTACTTCTAAGTGTTCGAACCTATTTACAGATCGCAGCGGGGGCGTACTGTTCTCGCTGTTGGTCGTAAGTTCCTCCTCCTTTTCTTCTACTTCTTCGACCTGGCCTGGCTGGGCGTCGAGCATGGCAACGATGTCCTGTGCGAACTCCGCGCGTTCCTCTGTTGTCATGTACCTTGTGTCGTAACGTTGGGGACACTCCCTTCGCAGGTGTCCTGTCTCACCACACCTGTAGCAGGTCGTGATGTTCGCCCGGGGTCTTTGAACAGTGTCAACGTCCATGGGAGCTGGTGGGGGTAGGGCGGCGAATGTGGTCGAAGTGCGAAACATCGAATTGTTAGTTCGAACCGGTGCGGGGTTCGAACGGTTCGAAGGTTTCGTACTGAGAAACGCTTCGTTCGTGAGGCGGTTCTCGTCGCACTTGATGGCGGCTCTGTACCATTCTTCGGGTTGGTCATCTCCCGGTCGACCTGTCGTCATCGTCGCAATGGCAGACTGGATGTCGGGGTTCAGCCCCTTTCGATACTTGACGACGAGGGTGAGTCCCTCCTTGTATCCCGACTTGTCGACGAGGTCGCGGAATTCGTCCGTGTAGTCGTCAACCGTTCTCGACCCTTGGTGGTACGCACTGGTTTCGAGGCGTGTGATGGCGACCTGCGCTTCGCTTTGGACAAAGAAGTTGGTGGCGAAGTCCTCCCGGAACTCGACCCACGTTAAGTACTTCGGTCGACCTTCGCGCGTCTCAAACCGAAGTGCGCGATCCATGAATAGGTAGGCGCGTCCCTTCTTCATGAACGTGTACGCCCATCGCACTTGCGTAACCTCGTTTGCGAATTGATATGGTACAAGATTTATGTACAGTTCGCATGCATTGATGAATGCACGCCCTCGCTCGCGGTTGCCATCGAAATCGTCGGGGAGCGATGGTCGAAGCGACGAGGGTCGCGGCGGAGGCGCAGTGGGTGCGGGGCATGCTGCTGCTGCAAATGGTGGTGTTACAGGGGCGGGGGCCGCTTGTGGTACAATTATTTTCAGGAGTCGATCGAACTTCTCGGCCAGGAGGCGTAGTTGTTCGGACTGTGTGTCGAACTTCTGTTGAAGGCTCGCAAGGTCGTTTTCGATTTGGTCTGATTGGTTCATATCCATCTCGGGGCGCACCAATGCTTCAACTTCAAGTAGGCTCGACGTGGAGGAAGGGGATTCGCGTGCTGTATTAGCGGATTCGGAGTCAGGGCCTTCCGTCAAGGGTGCTGTAAATCCCGCTATTTGGGCGAAGTGAATCCCGGTCCTGTGGGTGAGACTATTCTACTGTAAGGGCAACCCTAGGTCGGTGAAGTCGAAAGGGTCGAACTGAGCGAGGTCGAAGTCGAACGTCGAACTTACGATCTGTGAAGGTCGAACTTCGAAGTGCGAACTAGAGGGGATCCAAAGTAAATATATTAATAACTTAAGGTACAAGTCCGGTCTCCTTACCTAGAGGGGATCCAAAGAGAATAGTCTAAGGATCCCCATCTAGCCTCGGAGTCTATGTACTCTATACTACAATGGAAGTGGTACACTATTGTCGCTACGTGGCACAGAGTGTACAAACAGTGATATACATCGCTTGGAGGTCGCGCGTCGAAGTGCGAAGTGTGCGTGTCGGAGTTCAAAGCACGCGCGTCGACGTTCGACGTCGAAGTCGAAGTTCGAAGTTCGACGTTGGCCTTCGAAATGGGGTTCCCCTTACAAGTGCGGTCGTATCTACAATTACATAAACACGCTTGAGAACATGATGTAAACCTATGTCGACACCACGTGATGAGAGGGACAGACCGCAAGGAACTGATGAAGAGGTATAGGGAGAGAGTAGTGGTACACGCACAAGGCTAAGATTTCGGCACATGATTTAAAGGGGCCCCCTATAAATGTGTTAAAGGGAATAGACCTATGATACAATTCCCATGCTGTAGATACTAAATCTGACCCCCAATTATAACAAATGATCATCAAGTGAATGGCGGCACTTCGTATGCCAATTTGAATCCAGTGATCTTCAGGGCTATTGGATGGAAGTTGGTTGATGAGATAATAAAATGTTCCATTGAAACTCACATTAATGAATTAAAACGTAACTGTAAAGGTAATAACCCAGAGCGAAATAATCAGAGGATAAGTGGTTGTGAAATTTAACTGGAGAAGTTGATGATAATAAGCTCTCGTGCAATTGAAAAACGATTATAGTAGGATATTGGTTTGATAGATCAACCAAGAGCACTTAGTATAAACACGGGAATAACGACCGGCTTTGAAAGGTGCGAAGCAGGGAGCTATACCACTTAATGTAAAACACCAAATGGTCGAGTTGTCAAAAAGGCGACGAAGCTGGTAACAGAATAGAAGAATGTTAAACCGCTTAATGTAAAAGCGTCAAGTGGTTTTGACAAGCAAATAGAAAAGATAACCGCTCGGTGTAAAACACCAAGTGGTCGTACATAGATGTAGTGGGTTGTAAGTCTGAATGAACCGAACACAATCAGCGATAGACGCCAATGCCAAATAAACACCAACACATGTGATCAAATCACCGCACATGTTCGATTATCTGTTTAGCAGCGCATCGAAATGCAAACAACCGGAATATGCCGATCACTGTTGCGCGTCAAACTTGTTCTCGATCTCCTTCTCATAACCACAACATCCAATGATCTGTGCAATGTTTTACATTGCACAGATTCCTATTCTTACTTTATAATTCCCAAACTCTATCATATTTCTTCTATTGTCGGTGTTTTACACTGACGAGATGTCTAATTCTTTATTACGGAGGCCGTATCTATTCCGAGTAATATGAGGCATATGTTATTGACAAGGATATATTCTGTGCGTATTCACTTTTTCTTCCTCATATTAGTCGACCAATTCTCATTATAGTTCGCTCCGTTGTCAAATTTATTCGCTTTCCATTGACCTTAAGCGATCGCCTATTCTCAACCCATGGGTTGAATTTAGCCGATTGATCGACGCGTTTCTAAGCGGTAAAAAGTTCGTATTTCAATATTTTCAATAATCTAATATCTCGTTGAAGTATTGATTCAGGTTTAGCCTTGTCACTGTTATACAAATATCATGCAATTGTTCCTACGACATACTGAGCCTTTGATATTTTACTTGATAACCCAAAGTTGTCACTTTCCCCTGTCTCTTTTGATTTCCCGGTGTGTGTAAAGCTTTTTCGCTTGTTCTTTTATTAACCTTTCGTTTTCAAATTTGCCTTCTGTCTCTGCAGGCCTGCCCCAGTTCTCTTCTTCCCTATCCCTATCCATAAAGGGCGCTGGCACTCTTATTGCCTCACTATTACCGTGCCTTCCCCTTCCGCGGACAACTTAATCTATTAGAAAGTTTCTAAAATCAAAGAAAGTTATAAAATACCGACAGTACGAACAACTGTGATTATGTATTGGTATAGATAAATGAGTCAGCATTTATATAAAGATCCTATAAATATGAGTGAGTTCCCTATAGTTTATTACTCGAATCCCGAGACGTTTTTGAAGCGATAACCCTAAAAGTTATCCGCTAACCCAACCGAACGTTTATTTCCAACCTACCGGGGGAATTTTAACCGATCGGCTACCATTTTTTCTTCTCCCACACGCTGTCACAACATGTCTTATATATTATCTGGATACGAGCTCACTATACTGATTGACTTTTTAGAGGAACTACCACAGGCATTAAACTTAGAGCTTGAAAACCTTCTTCATCGTATGAAATTGTCATATTTTGAAAGGTCGAATACCGAGATTATTGCTAAAGCATATATTCCTTCGATTGAAATGTTGCATATCCCTCAGAGCACAGAGTCCACAGCCCATCAAGAATTGAATTACGATCGGGGTGGTTCACCCTTATCAGAGCCAGTGTTTTCTGCGGACTCAACGGCCAATAGGGAAAATATTTACGACGGAGGATTCGATATGGACATAAACTTCAATACAGGTGGTCTAGATGGCTACACAACGAGTGTCCCTAAACCGAATACTAGTGAAATTGGGAGATTCAGTTATCAGGAGTATAGCTATAGTGAGGCAAACGAGCTAAATAAAGAAGCAATATATGAACAGTAAGAATAATCTATTATTCAATTGAACGTACTTGAAAGTTTCATGATAGAGCTTCAGTGCCGGGAAATCATCTCGTTGTGCAACAATCTAGACAATCAAAAAAACGGAAACGTTGTTCCCGTGGAACTCAAGCTTGGACCACGCGAAATAATCCATCGCCGCCCATCTCCACCGTAATGGACCAAATCATATCTGGGTTAATGGCAGCCAGTATTCGAGTGGTATCATCATCTGATATAGAAAATACATTCCATCAACTGTTATCCGTTGAAGCATGGAAACAAGCTCAACAAGTATTTTCAGTAGATTCTTTAGAATCTATTGTTTATCGATGTGAACGAGCTGAAAAAATAGAACACGGTATCCAATTTATTGGCATGCTTAATTACATCAATTTAGCAACTAAACTCGATAGGTATTCATTCCCAATTCCTAGTGCTAAAGTTGATTACTAATTTAGAATTAGTTTGCGCGTTTCAGGAGGATATGCAACCCAAGCAGCAACAATCCGTGCTCATCAATCGAGCTTTGACAACGCTACTATTTTGAATCGCATATCTGTATGGGCTACTGAAGGCAATAAATTTGCATGTCTTGCAAAAGGAGGTGCTTATTGCTCTCGGGTCTGTTTTAATTATGATCCTACTCATCGTTATTTTAGGTTCTATGTATATACTATACTTGGCTTGCATAGCGTCCAAGAAAACGGCGGTGGCAAGACTTTCTGGGGATTTATTCCCCGATTTAGTGGCACATCTTCGGCGCCCCTCTACAGCCAACGGTTTGGGCAAACTAATCATCGATTTCATAATTCCTGCTATTTCCAAACTTAGAAACCAAGTCCGGTTTAAATTTTCGACCATGTTTTCTCAAGAACGGCTAATGTCTTTGGGACTAGACGCTACGATAGATTCAGGAGATTTGGATGCGTCTGATAAATTTTTTGATGAAATCAAACAAAAGTAAGTCAAAATAGTTCGATAGAAACTGGTTACTTATTTTACAAGCTCTACCTTTGTTTCAAGATGTCGAGAAGCATGGGCATCCTGTTATCAAGATCCTGAAACTGAAATCCCTCTTTACATCTTATCATACACCAATCACAACTTTCTTGCTCAACTCCCCTTAGAAACCCGCCCGCCTTCCCCTCTTTCCGACATAGATGATGGAATCATGAATCACCAATATGGAGAATACGTACCTGACAAAGACGAACGAATGGTACTTGAAAATTCAATTATCATTTCCACAAACTACGATCCTTTCCTCAAAGAAAATAAAAAAACTCCTTGTCGAAATATGTCTGAAGAAGATCGGTTTGATTTTACAATCAATGAAAGACATTTTGCCAAAAACGCCTATTGTCCCAAGGATGAATCAGACTTACGATATAAGGTATATTGTTCTAAATACTCCAGATGAACTATTGATAATTGTCGAAATACAGGTTACTGCCCAACTATTTGATGGGAAGAAACAGTCTCCTGAGTGTTATATTAAAGTTACACCCCATTTGTTTCCAGGGTATGTTAATACAATTATATTTTCAATCTACATACTAACTTAATTCATCAGAAAAATGATTCGCATCAACAGTAAAGATGAAAAGTTTATGGCTATGACTACAACCATGCCAGACGACCTGAATAATAATCTTTTAGAAAGGATTTCCTTTGTTTTCCCTGGAAAACTTCAAGATGTAGAGACATCTTTAAAAGGAATTGAATACCGAGGCGAAGTACTACATTTAGATAATCGATATTCCACCCAAGTAAGTCTATACATATTAAATTTTTGAATCTTCTCATACAGTGCTATTCAGGGACACGGCGCGCCAACAGACGTTCATCCAGATTTCCTTGAAAGAGAAGGTGTTAGGCGTTTACCCACATCACAATTCTTTCCCCGACAATCAAAAGATGCTAAGGAGCATACTGAAGAAATGCAAAAGCTTCAAGAATGTTTTGACGATATATTTACTTGGCAAAGATTGATAGTAAGCAAAACGTCAAGGTTGTCTTTGCCATAAAATTGACATTAATATAGATTAGAGATTTCTTACCAGAACAATACAACATTCTTCGACAAAGGGTAGAATGCCTTCCGACCAATGATCTTTCTCCGTTTTACCCTTTTGGCGGCGTGGTCCTCAACTTCAATGTTAGCACTCGATGCCATCGAGATTCTGAAGATCAAGACTTGTGTATGATCATTGTTATTTCTGACTGTGAGGGAGGGGAATTGGGTCTAGTTGAACCAGGCTTAGTGTTCAATTTGAAATGTGGAGATATGATCATTTTTACGTCTTCTGTTACTACTCATTTCAACCTGGATCATTCAGGAAAGAGAGCGTCCATGGTTTTCCATAGTGATAAAGCTTTTAAATCTTGGATTAAAGATAATAACGGTTGGAATAATAACCAATACTTCCATTAAATTTTGTTATTACTTCAGACTTGCCTTAGAACTATCCCACTGAATTGGATGATGATTACTGGTATTACCAGTCGATGAGTACACGATAAATTTTACAAGGTTGGTAAATACTTATATACCAACTTGTAACTGATAAGCTAATGAAAACGTAAAAGGCATGTGTATTTAACTAGAAGAAAAAGAGTTACAGCGTTCGTTCAACATAAAACGTTTCTCTGAATGATGATCAAGAGACAACATTCCCCTTTCTTGGTAAATATCAATTCCCAACTGTTTATCTTGGGAAAAAATACTCACCAATCAAAATCAGAACCTGCGAGAATCACCGACCATAAAATATTATGGGACAAGTGGAACTTATTGTCCTTCATGTACCCGCCATTGGTATAACATACCAAAGCCACTGAATCGGTGGGCACAGGTCCATCAAAAGATGGTAAATCGATTTCCATCGTCTTCAAATCATTTGGAATATTGAGCACCTTTCCTCGAGCATCAAAAATGGGAACTACAGCATATGCACTTTATAAGCATTTGTAGATGTTGCAATAAAATTGGAAACTAACTATGATCAGAAGGACCCCGTGCCGACAAATTTCCTTTCAATGATGCTGCTGGAGAGCGTTTCACTGTGGAGGATGGGCCTGCAAGAATGGGTGTTCGACCGCTCTTCGATGGTGATGACGACGAAGGTTTTGAATCTTCTATATGATCGAACCTGTTCATTAACACAGCTAGATACTCAAGTTTCAATACAACTTACCAAGAGGACCTTGTCGAGTTGAGAACATAAGTTCATTATCAAAGATTTGTCCTGCAAATGATTCAACCCCTGTAATAACACAGGTGGCAGCAACGTTTCTTTCAAATTCTAGAGCAAAGGGGCAAATCGTAAACGTTTTGATCCAATTCCCTTTAGGACCCGGTAGTTGGAAAGGCTCAATAGTATGGTCCTTAACAACCAGTCCCATCATCAGCAATTTGGCTGGTTGATCCTGTCCTCGGTAACATATGAATGAAGATCGGAAACCTATTCTTGGTGGCTTGTAAGTCAACTCTGCAGGATTTACTCTGGATAGATTAGCGTATCCTGAAATCCTATCTCCAGAAAACGTCAAGACTTTTTTGATATCCCTATTTCAAATTACCGGGTGAAAATAAATACCTTGAGAAAATTTTACTTACCCAATGGATGCATCAGGGAAATAGTTCTTGATAGTCGAAAACATTATAAACCTTGGTTCGCTTGTTGATCCTGCCTGATCGCCAAATAACTTTTTCCAAGTTTCAATCGATTTACCCCTATATGATTGGTGAGTAAATATTATACAATGCATTTAGAACGTACGAAGGTAGTTTGATCAACTTATCATAAGTGCCCTCAAGGAGAGGATCTTCAAAAGCTTTATTGAAAACGCCGCATTTTTTTAATGTTGGAATACTGAAATTTAATCAAAACAAATAAGACGGTTGTTTCAAAAAACAACATACGCAGTTGGATTGTCATAATCCTCTAAATAAACTAATGGTTTTACAACTCTATTCAAATTAGTAAGTTATATGTAATAAGTATAGACAAAAGAAAAAAATCGCTTACGTTTCTTCATCGATACTAGGGTCGTCTTTAGAATGGTCTATTAACAAGCGATCCTTTGCTTTTCCTCTATAAGATGTTCAATTAAATCAAAAATACAAATCAAAGAAAAAGTACAAACTTATTCAAGCCACTCTTGATAGGGGTTTTCTTACTAGAAGGCGAAATAGACGATGCTTTCTTTGTTTTTTTTTGCTGATTTGTTCTAATACTAATAGGTCATTTCTCAATAGTCATACCACAACCCAAACTTACCCAGAAATCAACATATCATCCGAATCCGCAATATCTGCAGCTACACGCTTCCTTCCTCTAAAAGATTAAAAATCAAAAATATTATAATTGGTTCAGACAACAGACAATAAAAATACTAACCTTGCCTGTTTAGTTGGCGTAGTCAACCGTTGGCCATCATTGGGGCGATTCCTTAAAGTCATAACAGGCTCAACCCTACAACAATACTATGTAAGTAAACACAATCACTCCTACTGAATCACTTACGCAATATTGAGTTCAGACTCTTCATCGCTAGAAACTTCCATATTCAAACTGCTATCTTCGCTAGATTGCACAGAATCAACTCTGAAACAATAATGAGAATAATGACAAATAGAAAAAATAAATGAATTACTCAAAATCCGAAGATGAATGGCCATCTTGATCCTTGACGATGAAAGGATCTTCTTGATCAGAACCATGTAAACTAACTGACTTGACACTTTTGTCCGAGGTCTCGATAAATTCCTTAGAGGTAGGTTGTCGCTTGTTTGGCTTCCTACGACCGATTGGCTTCCGACCATCCAAAGCTACAGGATTAGATTGTTTTGTTATCGGTTTGGAAGATAAAGCGGTTGTCTTTCTAGGAGGCATGAGGACATACATTCAATGGAAGAAGATCAAAATAATGGGCTATACAGCTGGAGATTTCTCAAGGTATTTAAACACATCTATTTTCCATCACTAGCCAATGGCAATAACTCCTTAGATAGATGACGGAAACAACGCAATTATTTGCAATAAATGACGGTATGAACAAACACTGTGGATAGTTTGGAAGGTATGAATGGTATGAGTCAATTGGAAGAGGCTAAAAATTGGGAGACATCAGGGACAGTACAAAAAAAGTGGAGAGGAAAGTGGATAATGACGTCTAGACATCTAATCTAGCCACATTAAATTTTTCAGCTTGAACGGTAATGAAAATGGATTACCCTAAACCAATTAGTTTGTCAGGGTAAGTTTACATGTGCCTTCCGAACTCCATTATTGACCCTAATTTACTCTATTTTTAAGAATGTCAGTCGAAATCGAAACCAACTTATTTTTCAACATCTAATACTGTTATTATGGACCCATTCTACAATGAAGCAGATGCTCGTAAGTACTACTACATATTTAATAAAGCCATGCTTATTGTTAACAAATGAATATTAGGAAAGATTCTCGAAAAAATTGCAAAAGCTCGAGTAACTATAGGTTCAATAGATTCACAATTACTATTTTATACTGAGGTGCGTTCATATTTAACAAATATATATTCTTCCATGCTCGAACTTAATTCCAAATTTCATTAGGATGAAGGAGCAAATAAAATAGCTGTTCCCGCACATTTTGACCGACCGCGTCTTTGGAGACTTGTGGCCAAGGGCACAAATAATTCAGAAGAACTGGTGTTTCGTATACAAGGAGTCATATGCCAAAAGGATTTACCCCCATTGACAAGACCAATAAAAATGCCAGTACTATTTCGTTGCCAAAAAAGTGATATATAATAATCTTTCAACTGTAATTAGGGACCGTGAAAGGCGATATATCAAACAAGGGTTATCTCTTACAGGCTTTGGTGCAGTGTATTTTGATGCCTGCATTAAAAACATTCAAGAGATACACCATGAGTTTTCACGAATGTTACCTGATGGCGCAATGGAGGACTGGATACCTTCTTTGTTAAACGAAAACGCGTGCATTGATATGGCAAATAGATATTTCAGCAATCGACACAATATGAACAGGGAAGTCATACAGATACCATTTAAATCATATGTGGATCCCAACCACTACTTGGAAAGGGCGATGGGAAACGACTACGTGCATACCACAGAAAACGAAGTAGAATATCTGGAAGCGTTTGAAGAGAAAGGTAAACATAGGTAAATCCCATTTTAAATTACAAACTATAGTGATATTATGCTGATTATATGGCAGATATCGACAAATTGATCCCGTCAAATTTCGGGTAGGAGACATAGTTGAGACACAAGTCTCATTTGTTGCTGCCCCCATCAAAGATAGAAGATTCAGGCTTATCACCATTTTGAGAGCGATTACACTTCTGGACATGAAGCCATCCCGGGTAAGCGGAGTTACATACTTTGCTTCATTTCATTAATTAGAAGAACTAGGATGCTGAAATGGCTCGACGTCAATGCCAAATCAAAGCAACAAACATTCGGCCAACATTGAAAAGAAAGGTTGGTTACAATGATGACGAAGATGAGGAAGTTCGAACCAAGATCATTAGAATGACGTTGGAATAATTTTTTGTAACAAGAATGCAAACTGTATGTAATATGAAACGTCCTGCCTTTTCTTCTTCTCTTTGCAATGCAAACACAGGTTCCCTTGTATATACACCCCGTCTAACTGATGCCGCGTGGATATAAATATTTGTAAGGGGACACCCCTTGCCAACTCAATGTCTCATTGACTGAATGCAAGAACAGTTGCGAACATTCGCTTACCTGCTTACCAACACCCCTTTCACCAACTCTCAATTACTAACCAAAACTGGCTCCAATGTTAAACCACTTCACACACTTCTTAACAGAATGTAAAAGCATTAAAAACATAATAGAGTTACTTGTTGATATTCACTTTATATATTCTAATGCGTTTTGAATGGTTGATAATTTCTTAAAATATCATACTGAGGACGAGGCAAATAATTGTGACAAGGATGTGACTATTGCCTAAATGACTCAAAATCCGCGCGTCGGCTAAAAAATGTTCTCACAGTAACAAAATATTTACCACGAATACAAACTCGCACTGATGTTTTCAAAAAATTACTGATGAATCACTAAAATCTATTGATGCGCTTGAAATTTACTGACCGTGGGAGAATATGCAACTGAATAACGTTGGCGACTGAATTTCTCTGCGAAATCTGGACGATGAACGATTCTTACGTAAACGTAAGAACTCGTAATTTTGAGGGGAAAAGTCTGAGTGGACTGGTCCGAGCCAGTCCGAGCACAGTCTCGGCGCAATTAGCTTGGACTCCAACAAGACTGCTCGGACTGGGCTCAGACTATGCTCACATTCTGGTCAAACTGAATTGGACTTGTAATAAAATAGGTAAAAATATGCAAATATTCATGAAGACTAATAACATAAAATGATGAGAGGCATGTTTCAGGAATAAGGAAATGGTGTAGTATTCCATTAGATCCTTGATCATTAGTCTAAATTTGAAGAAGTAAGAATAGAAAAGGTAATAAAATGCCTAAAATTATTAAAATATTTATGAAGATTAATGACATAAAATGATGATAGGCATGTTTCAGGAATAAGTAAGTAGGGTAGTTCTCCATTAGATAGTTGATCATTAGTCTAAGTTTGGAGAGGTGGGAATAAAAAATGTAATAAAATAGTTAAAATTCTCAAAATATTAATCAAGATCAAGGAGTAAGAAAAAGGGTAGGCATGTTTCAGCATCAAGCAAATAGTTTATTAGTACTAGAGATTTGATCAGTTTTGATTTAACTTCAAACTACTGATCAATTCTGGAGACCAAGGATGACAATGAAGCTGAAGGACAGTATAGATAATGATTTGAGTAGTAAGTAAGTTCATAGTAGATAAACATCAATGATTTGGATATAGTTTGTTGAAATTCTAATAAAAGTTAAGTCTAGTCAGAGCCTAGTTCTATTATAGTTCAATCAACTTGTATTGGACCAAGCTCGGACTGGGTTTGGACTTTGCTCGGACTGGGCTCGGACTCTACTCAGACTGGGCTCGGAGTCCGAGTGGAGTCCAAACAAAGTCCGAGTAAAGTCCTAGGACAGTCCTTGGAGTCTGAGCAAAGTCCGAGCAAAGTCCTAGGACTGTCCTCGGACGGTCCTAGGACTTTTGAGTGGTCCGAGCCCAGTCCGCTAGGACAGGGGGCTTAGTGTCAAGTACTGAATTAATCATATTACAGCTGTACACGCGGACGTGCGAGGACTAATAGGGATTATCTTTGCCCTTGTAGTCAAAACAAGTTAGAATGATCATTGCACACTACACTACTAAGTACAGTGGACACATATGATGGTATCTGTACATTAGAGCCTCCTATGTATGCCCGGTTACGACTTAAGAATCGCCAATAATACACACACGCGCGCGCGTACCTGTGCACGTGACCACGTGACCTATGACGTTCTATCACAACTTGTCCACTCAGAAGACGAACCAAACGGGTAGCACCCCGCAGACCAGATAATACTTGGCAATGACTCAGACCTGTGTAAATGGAACTGTGCTGGTACCCAAATAATTAATTATTGTACGAGAGTTCGGGAGCGTCCGCGAATGTTAGTAAGATCTCCATCGATAGGAAAGAAGATTTTAATGATAGGATGAGACCGGTGACTAAACAATAAGTCACCGGACCCAAACTAATGGAACGATCACCAATGTTTCCAAATTAAGTGTACCGACTACACTTAGTCAGCCACGCGTAAGCGTGCACCAAAAATAACATACTGTTTAACAGTAAAATTGTAACACCTAGACCTTAGGATTAACAAATCCTATCGGTATAACCAGGAGTTCAACACTCTTGGCACTCAAAAGCTGACTCACACGCACGCGCACGTGGGCAGTACAATTCCATATTGGCATTTCTAATTATTTGTTCTTTATTTGTTACTTTACTCTCTAAACTGTATATAAACCCACCAAACCTGTAAGGAAGAGCAAGGGAATCCACCTCTTCACTTGCAGTAGCATTTGAATATAAGAGTAGTGATCACTTCAGAAACTTGACCGAACTAAGAACCTAAGAACTTGAATAGAAATCCAGATTGCTGGTATTTAATTGAAGACCTTTCAGAATTTGGTATTCATGATAGGCCCCGTTGACAAGACGATTCAGTTGGAATCCTTCCTCGTAACGGTAAGAACTTTGATTAAAGACTTGTCAGAATTTGGTATTCGTGACAAGCCCCGTTGACAAGACGACTCAGTTGGAGTCCTTCCTTGTAACGGCAAGACCTTGTTGATTGTATTTAAGATCTAGGCTATTTGGCATAGTCCTGTTTCTACCCCAGTGTTGTACACACGCACGCGCACGCGCACTTAGTCGAGTTATCTCTTTGAGAAGTAACAAAGCTACACACACCCACACCCACACACCCGGTTTAATATAACAAACCGTTCTGAAAGATTGTTACCTCCACGCACGAGTAACTAATCTTTTGAAGTCAAATCCAGTGATATTTCTATATCCGTACCCACGAACTTACAGGCGTACTTCTGCCTTTTTGTGTGTATTAGAGGAGTAGTGTGAGATCATATCTTTGATTTTATACACTTAAGAGTAGAATACCCCTTACATCGTGCACACTCCGCCAGAGTTGCCCTGACAGTAGAATACTCTCACCAGCAGAGACCGCGACCTCACTGCAGCCATTGCCAAATTCCAATTGGTAGAAACCATTAGCTCCAACTCAGAATCCGTCAAGACTGCGCGAGAATTGCCCTCTCCACCCTCATCTGAACTAGAAGTAGAATTCCTGCTCCGATCGATGGACACCAAACAGCGGGTGGACAATGTCGAGCAAGATGTAGGAGAACTTAATAGGAAGATTGAGGAACAAGCTGAGCTGCTTAGAAAGCTCTCAGACAACCTCCAGGTGCTGATCGTGCTCCAAACCATGGCTCCCCCTCCCTGGTTGATACCCCCGCACCTAGCACTTCCAAAAATAATGTATCAACACCTCCCCCGCGACCCACGTGAACTCGGGATGACTGTCCGCACTCCAGCCATCACTCCCCGACGACTTCAATGGATCACGCAAACAAGGGCATGCGTTTATTAACGCATGCAAACTGTATATAAATCTTGTACCACACCAGTTTGCAGATGAAGTGATGCAGGTACGGTGGGCGTACACCTTCATGAAGAAAGGCCAAGCATATTTGTTTGCGGACCAGGCCATGCAATACCAGACTGCTACCGGGAACCCGAAGTACACAACATGGGCTCTATTCCGCGCCAACTTTGCGGTCAACTTCTTTGTGTAGAGCGAAGCCCAGCGGGCAATCACACGGCTGGAGACGAGTAGTTACCACCAGGGAGTGCGATCGGTGGACGACTACACGGATGAGTTTAGGGATCTCATCGACAAGTCGGGGTACAAGAAGGGATTGATGATAGTGGTGAAGTACCGGAAAGGGCTGAGCGGGGAGATTCAGTCGCAAATCGCGACAATGGCAGTGGGACGACTGGCGGACAATCAGCCGGAACAGTGGTATGCAGCAGCAATGAAGTGTGATGAAAACCGCCTCACCAATGAGGCCTTCCTGAGCACTAAACCGGCGGCTCGCGCACCCCCCGCCTGCACCACCTCGGTATTCCGCACACCGGCGCACTTCTCCGCCCCGACTCTGCAACGGATGGCGCCACCACCACCTCCGCCACCCCCCGCTCTCCCTCCACCAGTACCAATGGACGTCGACACGATGCGGAGGGCAAGGGTGAATATCGAGACCTGTCATCAATGTAAACAGCTGGGACATTTCCGGAAAGACTGCCCACTCCGCTACGACACGCGATTCATGTTGATGGAGGAGCAACATGAGTTCGCGCAGCACATCTTCGCGATGATGGACGCTGATAGGGTGTGCAACCACCCAGGCCTGTAATTCTTCAATTTACGATTACATAATCATATTACAGCCGTACACGCGGACGTGTGAGGACTAATAGGGATTATCTTCGCCCTTGTAGTCAAAACAAGTTAGAACGATCATTGCACACTACACTACCAAGTACAGTGGACACATACGATGGTATCTGTACATTAGAGCCTCCTATGTATGCCCGGTTACGACTTAAGAATCGCCAATAATACACACACGCGCGCGCGTACCTGTGCACGTGACCACGTGACCTATGACGTTCTATCACAACTTGTCCACTCAGAAGACGAACCAAATGGGTAGCACCCCGCAGACCAGATTGGACTTGGCAATGACTCAGCCCCGTGTAAACGGAACTGTGCTGGTACCCAAAAGAATTATTATCGTACGACAGTTCGGGAGCGTTCGCGAACCATAGTATCGATAATATGAAAATTTTAATAATAGGACAAGACCGGTGACTAAACGAGAAGTAACCGGAACCGAACTAGTGGAACGATCACCGACGTTTCCAAATTAAGTGTACCGACTACACTTAGTCAGCCACGCGCAAGCGTGCACCCAAAATGCTATACTATTTAGCAAGAAAATTGTAACACCTAGACCTTAGGATTAACAAATCCTATCGGTATAACCAGGAGTTCAACACTCTTGGCACTCAAAAGCTGACTCACACGTACGCGCACGTGGGCAGTACAACTCCGTATCGGCATTTCTAATTATTTGTTCTTTATTTGTTACTTTACTCTCTAAACTGTATATAAACCCACCAAACCTGTAAGGAAGAGCAAGGGAATCCACCTCTTCACTTGCAGTAGCATTTGAATATAAGAGTAGTGATCACTTCAGAAACTTGACCGAACTAAGAACCTAAGAACTTGAATAGAAATCCAGATTGCTGGTATTTAATTGAAGACCTTTCAGAATTTGGTATTCATGATAGGCCCCGTTGACGAGACGATTCAGTTGGAATCCTTCCTTGTAACGGTAAGAACTTTGATTAAAGACTTGTCAGAATTTGGTATTCGTGACAAGCCCCGTTGACAAGACGACTCAGTTGGAGTCCTTCCTTGTAACGGCAAGACCTTGTTAATTGTATTTGAGATCTAGGCTATTTGGCATAGTCCTGTTTCTACCCCAGTGTTGTACACACGCACGCGCACGCGCACTTAGTCGAGTTATCTCTTTGAGAAGTAACAAAGCTACACACACCCACACCCACACACCCGGTTTAATATAACAAACCGTTCTGAAAGATTGTTACCTCCACGCACGAGTAACTAATCCTTTTGAAGTCAAATCCAGTGATATTTCTATATCCGTACCCACGAACTTACAGGCGTACTTCTGCCTTTTTGTGTGTATTAGAGGAGTAGTGTGAGATCATATCTTTGATTTTATACACTTAAGAGTAGAATACCCCTTTCAACGCAAGGGTCGAACCGCCAGCGGAGGAAGGGGAAACGTTTGCCACTATGCAGGAGGGTTTTGTAGCGGACAGCGAGTGAACAGTACGCCCTCGCTGTCATCTGTAAATAGGTTCGCGTGTTTAGAAGTCAAAAATACTATTGAAATTTCAAAAACACCCGAAGCTACTACAGAAGTCATACAAGATTCCACCCCCGTCCCTAAACCACTGCGCCAGAGACTCCCCCGATGGGAACGAGCCCTACCCAAGCAATTCGTAGTCACCGCTACACCAAGCACTCGCCCACTGAAGCTCAAGATCAAACTTCAGACGACCAACACAGGCAAAACGTTCACGACAAACAGCTGTAAGGGGAACTCCATTTCTCCCTTACTTCGCTGATCCTTACTTCGCGAGTCCTACTTCACGACTCTTACTTCGCCGACCCACGACTCCGTTATCCCGCCGACTTACGATACAGTCTCCTTGCTTACTTCGCGCTCACTCACTTACATTCGCTACACCACGCATTCATTACCTACGCCCACACGCACCCCCATTCCTTAGTTCGCGCAGTTTGCCGCCGGACTTCGCACTCATTCAGACTAGTCAGGGAACGGTCACGTGACCTTCACTAGTCCAACGCGTGTCGTCGTACCGCACCGGGAACGTGTCTTTAATGTAGTACTAGGTATATAGCACTCCCCCCCCTGAAGGAGGCTCCTTAGAGTATTCTCTTAGGATCCCCTCCTCAGGTGCGTAGTTACATACTGTACATTAATAGACAATACTTAGGATCCCCTCCTCAGCGTCGTCCGCTCTTTCTAAGTTTGCGCGCACTCGCCGGAGTTGCCCTTACAACTGTCCACGGACAGTCCGTGCTGTCCGCACAGATTTCAGGCTGTCCGCGCGGACACTACAAGGACAGGTGGGGGACTGCAAAGTACTGGAATTAAGGAAGGTGATGAGTGGAAGGCTGCATTTCGCACAAACCGCGGAATGTTCGAGCCTCTGGTAATGTTCTTTGGTTTGACTAACTTGCTGGCAATGTTCCAGACCATGATGAATGAGATATTCCACGATCTCATCATGGAAGGAGTTGTTAGGGCAACTCCGGGGGTGACCAAGTTGCGGAAGTCCGAATGACGAATACCGAGTTAAGGAGGTCAGGGTCGGGAATTCTAACGCGGAAACTGGCGGAGGGGATCCTAAGTTAATGTATTCACTTGTAAAATACAGATGTACTACTCACCTGGCGGAGGGGATCCTAAGAGAATTCTCTAAGGGTCCTCCAGCCAGGTGTACAGGCTATATATGAGATTCCTACATTAACTACACATTCCCAGAACAGTACGAGGGCACGCATTGTTGGTAAAGGATCACGTGGGCGTGCCCCAGTGATCCCAACACACCGTGCCCGCGTCCGTGTTCGGAAACGTCTAACGAGAGTCGGTGAAGGGAGCGGGGGTGGTAACGAATGTGGTGTGAGAGAGTGTGTGAGTTGGGTTTGACTCGGGGTGGTTGTTGGGGATGACTTGTTGGTAAATGTAGTCAGTAACGTGAGTTGGGGATGTGAGTTGGGTTTTGCTGAACATTACTGAGAGTCATTGAGCGTTAGTGAAGTCGGGAATGTTGTCAGGAAAAAGGAAAGGAGGTCGGTAAAGGTGTTCCCCTTACAGGAGTGGTATGTGTCTACTCCAATGATATCCTAATCTACACAAAGACACTCGACAAACACTGCCAAATTACAAAGTTGGTCCTCCAGCGACTGCGTGAACACAAGCTGTACCTGTAAGGGGAACACCCTTACCAACCTTGTTGTCCGTGTTCCCAACCTTGACATCCCAAACCCAACCAACGATCCTGAACATTCACAAACACTCACTTCCCTGACTTCATTTACCGACTGTCCAATTACCGACTGTACATTTACCAACCCCCACTGCAAGTCAAACCCGACTCACACACTCCTTTACACTACACTCATTAACCCCCACACTCCCTTCACTGACACTCCCTTACCGCTCCCCGACTGATGCGCAACTTGTCGGGAATCCAGGGACATGCCCACATGACTCTTTACCGACGACACGTGTCATTGTACCGCACCGGGAATGTGTACTTAATGTAGTACCAGTATATAGACACAACTGACAAAGGCAAGGACCCTTAGAGTATTCTCTTAGGATCCCCCTCGTCAGGTACATACATGTGTAGTATATTGTGAATACATTTACTTAGGATCCCCCTCGTCAGCCCGACTTAAGAAACCCAACCTCCGAGTCAGCTAAAACCCGACTTCCTCCAGTCAGTTTCCACTTAGTCGTACGCGCGCCGAGGTTGCCCTTACAGTACCTGCGACTCGACAAGTGCAAATTTGAGAAGACCCAAATCAAGTATCTTGGCCTCATTATCTCGGAGAGACAGGCAGAGATGGACCTGGTCAAGGTCGCCAGAGTAGCGGAATGGCCAATGCCCACGAACAAGAAGCAAGTACAGTCCTTCCTGGGCTTCACAAACTTCTACCAGCGGTTCATTTGCGATTTCTCCCATATTGCGCAGCCATTATTCAACCTCACTGGTAAAGACATGCCTTGGAAGTGGGGTGAGCCAGAGCAGAAGGCATTTGAGGAGTTGAAGGAAGCGGTGTCATCTAAACCGGTACTGATGTTCACAGATGACAACCGGCCCTTTAGGGTGGAGGCAGACAGTTCAGATTTCGCGACCAGCACAGTACTCTCACAGCTCAGCCCAGAGGATGACAAGTGGCACCCAATTGCATTTTTGTCCAAGAGTCTCAACACAGTCAAGCAAAATTACGAGATACACGACAAGGAAATGCTTGCCATATTTCGTGCACTCAAAGAATGGCAACACTTCCTTGAAGGTGCACAGCATGACTTCGAGATCTGGACAGACCACAAGAACCTGGAGTACTTCCGGACGTCCCAGAAGCTAAACTGGAGACAGGCCAGGTGGTCGCTGTACCTCTCCTGGTTTAACTTCTTGCTGCATCACAAGCCCGGACAAAGTATGGGCAAACCGGACGCCCTGTCCCGCTGAGCGGACCACAGCAACAGAAGCGAGGACAACCGGGATTTAGTGTTGCTCAAACCGGAACTGTTCACAATTCGAGCGTTGGAAGGGATGGTAGTGGAAGGAGAGGAAAGGGACATTCTGCGGGACATTTGGAGAGGTAATCGCAAGGGACATCAGGAGGAAGCGGTGGTGAAGGCAGCGCAGGAATTGAGGAAGTCGGCAGGGAAGTCCGTCCGGAGTGCTGAGTGGAGGGAAGCACAGGAGTTGTTGTACTTCCAAGACCGCATCTATGTCCCAAAACACACTGACCTTCGCAGACGCATAGTGGCGCAACACCACGACTCCCAGATTGCTGGACATGCCGGATGGTGGAAGACACTGGAGCTGGTATTGCGCAACTACTGGTGGCCTCAAATGTCATGCTACATTGGCAAGTACTGCAAGACCTGCGATCTCTGCCTCCGAACAAAGGCCTAATGTCAATTACCAATTGGTGAACTTAAACTGCTGCCAGTTCTGGAGGGCCACTGGGACGTCACAAGCATGGATTTCATTGTAGAACTGCCTGAGTCGCAAGGGCATGATGCGATCATGGTAGTGGTGGATACGGTGGGTAAATGTGCACACTTCATCCCAACCACAATGACTATCACAGCACTTGGATCGGCATGTGGAAGCTGCACGGTTGTAAGGGGAACTCCATTTCCCCCTTACTTCGCGCCGATCTAGGCTTACTTCGCGCGCACTTACGCTCGTGCTTCCTACTCCGCCGAACTACGATCCTCATCCCACTACTTACCACCCGCTCGCCGCACTTACATTCGTTAGATCGCACGCTCGTTACATACGCCCACCGGCATCCCACTCGCTACCTCGCGCGCAGTTCGCCGCCGGACTTCGCATTCGTTCGGACTATCAAGGGCACGGTCACGTGACCTTCGCTAGTCCAACACGTGTCGTCGTACCGCACTGGGAACGTGTCTTTAATGTAGTTTTAGGTATATAGCCCACTCCCCCTGATGGAGGCTCCTTAGAGTATTCTCTTAGGATCCCCTCCTCAGGTGCGTAGTTACATACTGTTACATTAATACATATACTTAGGATCCCCTCCTCAGCGTCGTCCGCTCTTTCTAAGTTTGCGCGCACTCCGCCGGAGTTGCCCTTACAGTAGAATACTCTCACCAGCAGAGACCGCGATCTCACCGCAGCCATTGCCAAATTCCGATCGGCAGAAACGACCAGCTCCGACTCAGAATCCGTCAAGACCGCGCGAGAATCGCCCTCTCCACCCTCATCCGAACTAGAAGTGGAATTCTTACTCTGATCGATGGACGCCGAACAGCGGGTGGACAATGTCAAACGAGATGTAGGAGAACTCAATAGGAAGATTGAGGAACAAGCCGAGCTGCTTAAGAAGCTCTCAGACAACCTCCAGGCGCTGATCGCGCT
This sequence comes from Collybia sordida, assembly GCA_037014335.1. NCBI lineage: Eukaryota > Fungi > Basidiomycota > Agaricomycetes > Agaricales > Clitocybaceae > Collybia > Collybia sordida. The sequence goes on from JAYKXK010000002.1 coordinate 1,460,570, forward strand.
CCAAACCGCGGCTCTCAATCCCCCGGTCAATACCCCTGCACCCAGCCCCTCTGTAAATAATGTACCAACACCTCCCCCCGCGACCCATGTCAACTCGGGACAACCGTCTGCACTTCGGCCATCGCTCCCCGACGACTTCGATGGATCGCGCGAACAAGGGCGCGCGTTTATCAACGCGTGCAAACTGTATATAAATCTTGTACCACACCAGTTCGCAGACGAAGTAACGCAAGTGCAATGGGCGTACACCTTCATGAAGAAAGGCCGAGCGTACCTGTTTGCGGACCGCGCACTACGACACGAAACCGCCACAGGGAGTCCGAAGTACGCAACATGGGCCTTGTTTTGCGCGGACTTCGCAGTCAATTTCTTTGTACAGAGCAAAGCACAGCGGGCAATCACGAGGCTGGAAACGAGTAGCTACCACCAGGGATCGCGGTCGGTGGACGACTACATGGATGAGTTTAGGGACCTCATCGACAAGTCGGGGTACAAGGTGGGTCTGACAATTGTGGTGAAGTACCGGAAGGGACTGAGCGGGGAGATTCAGTCACAAATCACGACAATGGCAGTAGGATGACCGGCGGATGACCAACCCGAACAGTGGTACGCAGCAGCGATGAAGTGTGACGAGAACCGCCTCACCAACGAGGCGTTCTTGAGCACTAAACCGACGACTCGCGCACCCCCCGCTCGCGTCACCTCGGTGTTTCGTGCACCGCCGCACTTCTCGGCGCCGACTCTCCAACGAATGGCGCCACCACCACCTCTGCCACCCCCCGCTCTCCCTCCACCCATTCCCATGGATGTAGACGCGATGCGGAGAGCACGAGGGAACATCAAGACCTGCCACCGATGTAAACAGCCGGGCCACTTTAGGAAGGACTGCCCCCTCCGCTACGATACGCGATTCATGTCAACAGAGGAGCAACAGGAGTTCGCGCAGCACATCTTCGCAATGATGGACGCAAGGGTCGAGCCCACGGCAGTAGAGGAGCCGTTTGCGACGACACAGGAGGATTTTGTAGCGGACAGCGAGTGAACAGTACGCCCTCGCTGTCATCTGTAAATAAATTCGCGTGTTTAGAAGTGGAAAATACAATTGACATTTCCGAAGCACCCGAAGTTACTACAGAAGTCGTACAAAACACCTCCCCGATCCCTAAGTCAACGCGCACTCGAGTTCCCCGATGGGAGCAAACATTACCCAAACGATTCGTAGTCGCAGCCACTCCGAGTGCCCAATCACTGAGACTCAAGATCGAACTCCAAACGACTGACACTGGCGAGAAGTTCGCGACCAACAGCCTGGTCGACTCGGGCGCCACAGGACTGTTCATCAACTCAGAATTCGTGCGGAAGAACAGGCTTACTTCGCGCAAATTAGTTTGCGCTATCCCGGTGTTCAACGTCGACGGTACTCCGAACAAGAACGGGTCTATCTCAGAGATCGTAGACCTCATCTTATGGTACAACGGTCACTCGGAACGCACGCACTTCGCGGTCACCAGTCTAGGGAAGCAGGATCTCATACTGGGCTACACTTGGCTGCAGGAGCACAACCCGGAGATCAACTGGCAGACCAATGAGGTGAAGATGAGCCGCTGCCCCAACAAATGCCGCACATGCGCGAACAAGGTTAAATCGGAGAAGATTGAGAAGCGCAAATCGGAGGCCCGCATCAACGCTTGTCGCGCAGGACCCATGCCCGAGCCAGAAACAGAAATTGGAGAGGTTCCCGACTCTGAGCACGAAGGAGATATTGCCCTTGAAGATTGCATCGAAGAGGGCGACCGTATCTTCGTGGTCAACATCGGCAAACCAGGACAATTTCAGAAGGCACCTGAAGAGATTCGGACGACTCAGACCATCTTGCAGCGACTAGCGGAGAAGATCCAGACGGAGGCTCGCAAGAACGCATCTCAACAAATCGCGGACTCCTTCGACCGCAATGCGCAACCAAAGACGTTCTTCGATCTAGTGCCGACTCACGTTCACGAATTTGAGGACGTCTTCTCCAAGACCTCTTTCGACACTCTCCTGGATCGCCGACCTTGGGACCACGTGATCGAACTGGTTCGCAACGCCGAAGGGAAATCGTGCAAGGTCTACCCGCTCTCAGTCGCCGAACAAGCGGAACTAGACAAGTTCCTCGAGGAGAACCTCGCTTCCGGTTGGATTCGCCCATCCAAATCGCCCATGGCCTCCCCATTCTTCTTCATTAAGAAGAAAGACGGTTCGCTGCGCCCGGTACAGGACTATCGCGTTCTTAACTCGCTGACGATCAAGAACAAATACCCACTCCCACTCATCTCCGACCTCGTCAACAATCTTCGGGGAGCAAAGTACTTCTCCAAATTTGACGTTCGCTGGGGGTACAACAACATCCGAATTAAAGAAGGCGACGAGTGGAAGGCCGCATTTCGCACAAATCGCAGAATGTTCGAGCCCCTGGTAATGTTGTTTGGTCTCACTAACTCACCTGCGACGTTCCAAACCATGATGAACGAGATATTCCACGATCTCATCATGGAAGGAGTGGTATGTGTCTACATTGACGATATTCTAATCTACATGAAGACACTCGCCGAACATCGCCGAATTACGAGGTTAGTACTCCAGCAACTTCGCGAACACAAACTGTACCTGCGACTCGACAAGTGCGAATTTGAGCAAACGCAAATTGAGTACTTGGGTCTCATTATCTCGGAGGGACAGGCGGAAATGGACCCGGTTAAGGTCGCAGGAGTTGCAGAATGGCCAACGCCCACAAACAAGAAGCAAGTGCAATCTTTCCTAGGGTTCACGAATGTAAGGGCAACCCTAGGTCGGCGAAGTCGAAAGGGTCGAACTGAGCGAGGTCGAAGTCGAACGTCGAACTTATGATCTGCGAAGGTCGAACTTCGAAGTGCAAACTAGAGGGGATCCAAAGTAAATATATTAATAACTTAAGATACAAGTCCGATCTCCTTACCTAGAGGGGATCCAAAGAGAATAGTCTAAGGATCCCCATCTAGCCTCAGAGTCTATATACTCTATACTACAATGGGAGTGGTACACTATTGTCGCTACGTGGCACAGAGTGTACAAACAGTGATCTACATCGCTTAGAGGTCGCGCGTCGAAGTGCGAAGTGTGCGTGTCGGAGTTCGAAGTGCGCACGTCGACGTTCGACGTCGAAGTCGAAGTTCGAAGTTCGACGTTGGCCTTCGAAATGGGGTTCCCCTTACAACGAACTTCTATCGGCGGTTTATTCGCAATTTCTCCCATATCGCGCGGCCATTATTCGATCTCACTGGTAAAGACGTGCCTTGGAAGTGGGGTGAGTCGGAGCAGAAGGCGTTTGAGGGCTTGAAGGAAGCGGTGTCGTCTAAACCGGTACTGATGTTCGCAGACGACAACCGGCCATTTAGGGTGGAGGCAGACAGTTCGGATTTCGCGACCGGCGCAGTGCTTTCGCAACTCAGCCCAGAGGACGACAAGTGGCACCCGATCGCGTTTTCGTCCAAGAGTCTCAACGCGGTCGAAAGGAACTACGAGATACACGACAAGGAAATGTTGGCCATCATTCGCGCACTTGAAGAATGGCAGCATTTCCTCGAAGGCGCGCGACACGACTTTGAGATCTGGACAGATCACAAAAACCTGGAATACTTTCGGACGTCCCAGAAGTTAAATCGGAGACAGGCCAGGTGGTCACTGTACCTCTCCCGATTCAACTTCTCGCTGCATCACAAGCCCGGACGAACCATGGGTAAGCCAGACGCACTATCTCGCAGAGCGGACCACAGCGATGGGAGCGAGGACAACCGCGACTTAGTACTGCTCAAACCGGAGCTGTTCACGATTCGCGCATTGGAAGGAATGGTTGTGGAAGGAGAGGAAAGGGACATTCTGCGGGACATTCGGAGAGGCAATCGCGAGGGACACCAGGAGGATGCAGTGGTGAAGGCGGCGCAGGAGTTGAAGAAGTCGGTGTAAGGGGAACTCCATTTCCTCCTTACTTCGCGCCGACCTAGGCTTACTTCGCGCGCACTAGCGCTCACGCTCTCTACTCCGCCGAACTACGATTACAACCCTCTTACTTACCGCTCATTCGCCATACTCACATTCGTTAGATCGCACACTCATTACATACGCCCACAGGCACCCCACTCGCTACTTCGCGCGCAGTTCGCTGCCGGACTTCGCACTCGTTCGGACTATCAAGGGTACGGTCACGTGACCTTCGCCAGTCCAACGCGTGTCGTCGTACCGCACCGGGAACGTGTCTTTAATGTAGTTTTAGGTATATAGCCCACTCCCCCTGATGGAGGCTCCTTAGAGTATTCTCTTAGGATCCCCTCCTCAGGTACGTAGTTACATACTGTACATTAATAGACTATACTTAGGATCCCCTCCTCAGCGTCGTCCGCTTTCTCTAAGTTCGCGCGCACTCCGCCGGAGTTGCCCTGACAACGGTTTACCGAAGGCCATGGTCTCAGACTGAGGAGTACAATTTGTAGCGGAATGTACGAAGGAGTTGTATTGCATGCTGGACATTAAACTCACGGCCTCCACAGTGTACCACCCGCAGACAGATGGACAGACTGAGCGAGTGAACCAAGAACTAGAGCAGTACCTCCAATTATTTGTCAGTGAACGACAGGACAACTGGGTCAACCTTCTCCCACTCGCCAAGTTCCAGTACAACAACCACATCCACTTGTTGACACAACACTCGCCATTCTTCTTGGACACAGGCTGGCACCCACGAATGGGCTTTGAACCACAGACAGCCCTGTCCCGGTTAGAGACAGTGAACAAATTCTGCTGACAAGCCCAGCCTTGGGCTGTGCATGTTATACGCTCTTTTGATTAGATTAGATAGGATTACAACTTACTGATTAGATATCCGGGTCTCATCTATATTTAGATTACCTACATCGGACTTCTGTATCCTCTTATGGTACACTTAGGGTACATCAGGGGTCATGTAGGGGTATTTAAACTGTACCAATTTTGCCTTCATCAATAATTACACCTTTCCTTTCACCTTCACAGTCAATCTTCAGTTTCTGCTCACTACATTATGTTTCTTTAATCATCTACATTCCTTCACACTTCTTGTCAGGGCAACTCCGGCGGAGTGCGCGTGAACTTAGAGAGAGCGGAACGACGCTGAGGAGGGGATCCTAAGTATATGTATTAATGTAACAGTATGTAACTACGCACCTGAGGAGGGGATCCTAAGAGAATACTCTAAGGAGCCTCCATCAGGGGGGGTGGGCTATATACCTAAAACTACATTAACTACACGTTCCTGGTGCGGTACGACGACACGCGTTGGACTAGCGAAGGTCACGTGACCGTGCCCTTGATAGTCCGAACGAGTGCGAAGTCCACCAGCGAACTGCGCGCGAAGTAACGAACGGGGTGCGTAGTGAGCGTACGTAGCGAGTGTGCGATCTAAAGAGTGTAAGTACGGCGAGCGAGCAACGAGCTGCGAAGTAAGAATCGCAAGTCGGCGGGATAGTGAGTGCGAGTGGAAGTGCGCGCGAAGTAAGGTCGGACCGGCGCGAAGTAAGGGCGAAATGGAGTTCCCCTTACATTACCCCCCTTCTAGGTTTGCGTGTCTTCACGCCGGCGTTGGAATGGGATCTGCGCGAATTGGACGCGTTGTACAAGTCAGGGCGCGCCGGGGTTGCGTCTGTAGAACTCGGCGACCAGTTCGTCCGCGTTTACCCTGTCAGCGGGTTCCCAGGAGTTCTGTTCGTAACTGTAGCCTTTCCAGGTGATCAGATACTGCAGCTTGTTCCTGTAAATCCGGCTATCCATGATCTCCTGTACTTCGTAATGTACCTCGCCGTCGACCAGGGTGGGTTCTGGAACTTCGGTGACTCTCCGTCTGGGTATTGGGTCGTGTGGCGCGGGTAGGAGTTTGACGACGTGGAAGACAGGGTGGATGTGTGACAGCGACGGCGGGAGCTTGAGACAATAGGCGTGCGATCCAACCTTGGCTTCAATTGGTAGGGCCCGATGTAGCGATGAGCCAGTTTCTGTGAAGGCCGAGTGATGCGAATGTCGCGCGAGTCCAGGTACATCCGATCTCCCACTTGGTAGTCGGGTGTTGGCTTCCTCTTGCGATTGTAATACTGCGCCATCTCGTCTTTGGCCTTGGCTAACGCGGAGCGAGCTTCCTCGAGGGTGTCCTTCATTCGGTCGCAGAACTCGTTCGCGGTTTCCAACCGAGATGGTGCGGTCTGCGGTTCAAAGCCCATGCGCGGATGTCGGCCAGTGTCTAGGAAGAACGGCGAGTGTTGCGTTGAGGAGTGTACGTGGTTGTTGTATTGGAATTCGGCGAGCGGTAGGAGATCGACCCAGTTGTCCTGTCGCTCGCTGACGAATAACCGGAGGTACTGTTCTAGCTCTTGGTTCACTCGCTCGGTCTGCCCGTCTGTCTGTGGGTGGTACGCCGTAGATGCTGTGAGTTTAATATCAAGCATGCGATATAGCTCCCTAGTGAATTCCGCCACAAACTGTACCCCTCGATCGGAGACCATCGCCTTTGGTAAACCGTGCAGCTTCCACACGTGCTGGAGGTAAAGCCTCGCCGATCCAAGCGCGGTGATTGTCGTTGTGGTTGGGATGAAGTGCGCGCGTTTACCCACTGTGTCCACCACTACCATGATCGCATCATGCCCTTGCGACTCAGGTAGCTCCACAATAAAGTCCACGCTCGCGACATCCCATCGACCTTCCGGAATCGGTAGCGGCTTGAGTTCGCCGATTGGTAACTGACGTTGTGCCTTCGTTCGGAGACAGAGGTCGCAAGTCTTGCAGTATTCGCCAATGTAGCGCAACATTTGAGGCCACCAGTAGTTGCGCAATACCAGTTCGAGTGTCTTCCATCGACCGGCGTGTCCCGCAATTCGCGAGTCGTGGTGCTGCGCAACTATGCGTCTGTGAAGGTCAGCGTGTTTTGGGACATAGATGCGATCGCGGAAATACAGCAACTCTTGTACCTCTCTCCATTCCGCACTGCGAACCGATTTCCCCGCTGTCTTCTTCAACTCCTGCGCCGCCTTCACCACTGCGTCCTCCTGGTGTCCCTCGCGATTGCCTCTCCGAATGTCCCGCAGAATGTCCCTTTCCTCTCCTTCCACAACCATTCCTTCCAATGCGCGAATCGTGAACAGCTCCGGTTTGAGCAGTACTAAGTCGCGGTTGTCCTCGCTCCCATCGCTGTGGTCCGCTCTGCGAGATAGTGCGTCTGGCTTACCCATGGTTCGTCCGGGCTTGTGATGCAGCGAGAAGTTGAATCGGGAGAGGTACAGTGACCACCTGGCCTGTCTCCGATTTAACTTCTGGGACGTCCGAAAGTATTCCAGGTTTTTGTGATCTGTCCAGATCTCAAAGTCGTGTCGCGCGCCTTCGAGGAAATGCTGCCATTCTTCAAGTGCGCGAATGATGGCCAACATTTCCTTGTCGTGTATCTCGTAGTTCCTTTCGACCGCGTTGAGACTCTTGGACGAAAACGCGATCGGGTGCCACTTGTCGTCCTCTGGGCTGAGTTGCGAAAGCACTGCGCCGGTCGCGAAATCCGAACTGTCTGCCTCCACCCTAAATGGCCGGTTGTCGTCTGCGAACATCAGTACCGGTTTAGACGACACCGCTTCCTTCAAGCCCTCAAACGCCTTCTGCTCCGACTCACCCCACTTCCAAGGCACGTCTTTACCAGTGAGATCGAATAATGGCCGCGCGATATGGGAGAGAAATTGCGAATGAACCGCCGAACCGCGAGTGGCAAAGGAGTGTGTGCGCTGCGGTCGCGGTAATTGGACAGTCGGTAAATGAAGTCAGGAAGTGAGTGTTGGGGAAATGGCCAGGTGGAGGACCAACTTTTGGTGGCAGTGTTGTCGAGTGTCTTGTGTAGATTAGGATATCAGATCTCAAAGTCGTGAGTTTTAGAACACGGACGCGGGCATGGTGTGTTGGGAATGGGGCACGCCCATGATCCTTTACCAGCAATGCGTACCCTCGTACTGTTCATTTCCTTGTCTGGAGGTGAATTCTCTTGTCCCCTTCGATATCTCATTCATCATGGTTCCTCTGGGCAAGCAGTCCCCCACCTGTCCTTGTAGTGTCAAACTGTCCGTGGACAGTTGTGCCTGCGCAAACCACCCTAAATAAGTATTGTCCTAAGGGAGCCTCCTTCAGGGGGGAAACATCTAGTACCGCTTCTAAGGAATGGGGGGTGCGTGTCAGGTTTTTGTGATCTGTCCCTCAAACGTCCTTGCCTTCTGTGTTGAGGAAATGCTGCCATTCTTCAAGTTTGCGCGAATGATCATTTCCTTGTCGTGTACAAAAAACCCTCCTGCCAGTTCCTTTCGTTGAAAGGGGTATTCTACTCTTTAAGTGTATAAAATCGTTGAGACTCTTGGACGAAAACTGGATTTTGCGTCGTGGAGGTAACAATCTTTCAGAACGGTTTGTTATATTTACTCAAAGAGATAACTTCTAAGTCCTCTGGGAGCCAGAAACAGGACTATGCCAAATAGCCGATGAGTCGGTTTAGACGACACCGCTTCATTCTTTCAAGACAGTTGCAGCGACTATCAGACGTCTCACTCTCGACCGCATCTTCAGTACACGTCCAGTTAAGACCAGGTTTTTGTGATCTGTCCAGATCTCAAAGTCGTGTCGCGCGCCTTCGAGGAAATGCTGCCATTCTTCAAGTGCGCGAATGATGGCCAACATTTCCTTGTCGTGTATCTCGTAGTTCCTTTCGACCGCGTTGAGACTCTTGGACGAAAACGCGATCGGGTGCCACTTGTCGTCCTCTGGGCTGAGTTGCGAAAGCACTGCGCCGGTCGCGAAATCCGAACTGTCTGCCTCCACCCTAAATGGCCGGTTGTCGTCTGCGAACATCAGTACCGGTTTAGACGACACCGCTTCCTTTCAAGCCCTCAAACGCCTTCTGCTCCGACTCACCCCACTTCCAAGGGCACGTCTTTACCAGTCGGAGAGATCGAATAATGGCCGCGCGATATGGGAGAAATTGCGAATGAACCGCCGATCGCGAGGACACCAGAGAAGAGGCGTGGACTTTATTGTGGAGCTACCTCGCAAGGGCATGATGCGATCATGGTAGTGGTTGTAAACGCGCGCACTTCATGTCCAGATCTCAGTCGATGCTTGATATTAAACTCACAGCATCTACGGCGTACCACCCCACAGACAGACGGAGCAGACCGAGCGAGTGCTAGAACAGTACCTCCATTCTTCAAGTAATGACTCGCCGTTCTTCCTAGACACTGGCCGACATCCGCGCATGGGCTTTGAACCGCAGACCGCACCATCTCGGTTGGAAACCCCGCGAGACGAGTTCTGCGACCGACACCCTCGAGGAAGCTTCCGTTTGGCGCAGACCGCAAGTGGGAGATCGGATGTACCTGGGGAGAAAAATCGTTGGTCTTGTCAATGAACGGTGCGCAGGAGATCGGATCGTTACGAACCGATCTGATGTGGAAAGGCTGAGATTACGAACAGAACTCCTAGAAAGTCCAGTGACGCAAACCGTAATTGAACATTTGGCCTTCGTGAATCCTAGGAAGGATTGCACTTGCTTCTTGTTCGTGGGCGTTGGCCATTCCGCGACTCCTGCGACCTTGACCGGGTCCATCTCTGCCTGTCCCTCCGAGATAATGAGGCCCAAGTACTCAATTCGCGTCTGTTCAAATTCGCACTTGTCGAGTCGCAGGTACAGCTTGTGTTCGCGAAGTCGCTGGAGAACTAACTTCGTAATTCGGCGATGTTCGGCGAGTGTCTTTGTGTAGATTAGAATATCATCAATGTAGACACATACCACTCCTTCCATGATGAGATCGTGGAATATCTCGTTCATCATGGTTTGGAACGTCGCGGGTGAGTTAGTGAGACCAAACAACATTACCAGGGGCTCGAACATTCTGCAATTTGTGCGAAATGCGGCCTTCCACTCGTCGCCTTCTTTAATTCGGACGTTGTTGTATCCCCAGCGAACGTCGAATTTGGAGAAGTACTTTGCTCCCCGAAGATTGTTGACGAGGTCGGAGATGAGTGGGAGAGGGTATTTGTTCTTGATCGTCAGCGAGTTGAGAACGCGATAATCCTGTACCGGGCGCAGCGAACCATCTTTCTTCTTAATGAAGAAGAATGGGGAGGCCATGGGCAATTTGGATGGGCGAATCCGACCAGAAGCGAGGTTCTCCTCTAGGAACTTGTCGAATTCCGCTTGTTCGGCCACTGAGAGCGGGTAGACCTTGCACGATTTCCCTTCTGCGTCGTGAACCAGTTCGATCGCGTGGTCCCAAGGTCGGCGATCTGGGAGGGTGTCGAAAGAGGTCTTGGAGAACACATCTTCGAACTCGTGGACGTGAGTCGGCGCTAGATCGAAGAACGTCTTGGGTTGCGCATTGCGATCGAAGGAGTCCGCGATTTGTTGAGATGCATTCTTGCGAGCCTCCGTCTGGATCTTCTCCGCTAGTCGCTGCGAGATGGTCTGGGTCGTCCAAATCTCCTCAGGTGCCTTCTGAAATTGTCCTGGTTCGCCGATGTTGACCACGAAGATACGGTCGCCCTCTTCGATGCAATCTTCAAGGGCGATATCTCCTTCGTGTTCAGAATCGGGGACCTCTCCAATTTCTGTTTCTGGTTCAGGCATGGGTCCTGCGCGACAAGCGTTGATGCGGGCCTCCGATTTGCGCTTCTCCGCCTTCTCCGATTTAACCTCGTTCGCACAGGTGCTACATTTGTCCGGGCAGCGACTCATCTTCACCTCGTTTGTCTGCCAGTTGATCTCCGGGTTGTGCTCCTGCAACCAAGTGTAGCCCAGTATCAGGTCCTGCTTTCCTAGACTGGTGACCGCGAAGTGGGTGCGCTCTGAATGACCATTGTACCGTAAGATAAGGTCTACGATCTCCGAAATAGACCCATTCTCGTTCGGGGTACCGTCGATGTTGAACACCGGAATAGCGCAAACTAATTTGCGCGAAGTGAGTCTGTTCTTCCGCACGAACTCCGAGTCAATGAATAGTCCTGTGGCACCTGAGTCGACCAGACTGTTGGTTGCGAACTTCTCTCCGGTGTTGGTTGTCTGAAGTTCGATCTTGAGCTTCAGCGAGCGAGCACTCGGTGTGGCAGCGACTACAAATCGCTTGGGTAAAGTTCGCTCCCATCGGGGGAGTCTTTGGCGTTGCGTTTTGGGGGCGGGGATGGTCTCTTGTACGACTTCTGTAGTAGCTTCGAGTGTTTCGGAAATCTCAGTTGTATTTTCGACTTCTAAACACGCGAACCTATTTACAGATGACAGCGAGGGCGTACTGTTCACTCGCTGTCCGCTACAAAATCCTCCTGCGTCGTCACAAATGGTTCCTCCACCGTTGCTGGTTCCACTCTCGCATCCATCATTGCAAAGATGTGCTGCGCAAACTCGTGTTGCTCCTCTGTCGACATGAATCGCGTATCGTAGCGGAGGGGGCAGTCCTTCCTAAAGTGGCCCGGCTGTTTACATCGGTGGCAGGTCTTGATGTTCCCTCGTGCTCTCCGCATCGCGTCTACATCCATGGGAATGGGTGGAGGGAGAGCGGGGGGCGGTGGAGGTGGTGGTGGCGCCATTCGTTGGAGAGTCGGCGCTGAGAAGTGCGGCGTTGCGCGAAACACCGAGGTGACGCGAGCAGGGGGTGCGCGAGTCGCTGGTTTAGTGCTCAGAAACGCTTCGTTGGTGAGGCGATTTTCGTCGCATTTCATCGCTGCGGCGTACCACTGTTCAGGCTGGTCGTCTGCCGGTCGTCCTACTGCCATTGTTGCGATCTGCGACTGAATCTCCCCGCTCAATCCCTTCCGGTACTTTACCACGATAGTCAGTCCCTCTTTGTACCCAGACTTGTCGATGAGGTCTCTAAACTCGTCCGTGTAATCGTCAACCGATCGCGATCCTTGGTGGTAGCTACTCGTTTCCAGCCTCGTGATTGCCCACTGTGCTTCGCTTTGTACGAAGAAGTTGACCACGAAGTCCGCGCGAAACAAGGCCCAAGTTGCATACTTCGGCTTCCCTGTGGCGGTTTCGTGCCGTAGTGCGCGGTCTGCGAACAGGTATGCCTGGCCTTTCTTCATAAAAGTGCACGCCCACCACACTTGCGTTACTTCGTCTGCGAACTGATGTGGTACAAGGTTGATATACAATTCGCATGCGTTGATAAACGCACGCCCTCGTTTGCGCGATCCATCGAAGTCGTCGGGGAGCGATGGTCGAAGTGCGGACGGTCGTCCCGAGTTAACGTGGGTCGCGGGGGGAGGTGTTGGTACATTATTTACGGAGGTGCTAGATGCTGGGGTATTGACCGGGGAATTGAGGGCCGCGGTTTGGAGTGCGATCAGCGCCTGGAGGTTGTCTGAGAGCTTCTTAAGCAGCTCGGCTTGTTCCTCAATCTTCCTATTAAGTTCTCCTACATCTCGTTCGACGTTGTCCACCCGCTGTTCGGCGTCCATCGGTCGGAGCAGGAGTTCTACTTCTAGTTCGGATGAGGGTGGGGAGGGCGATTCTCGCGCGGTCTTGACGGATTCTGAGTCGGAGCTGGTGGTTTCTGCCGATCGGAATTTGGCAATGGCTGCGGTGAGATCGCGGTCTCTGCTGGTGAGAGTATTCTACTGTCAGGGCAACTCCGGCGGAGTGCGCGTGAACTTAGAGAGAGCGGAACGACGCTGAGGAGGGGATCCTAAGTATATGTATTAATGTAACAGTATGTAACTACGCACCTGAGGAGGGGATCCTAAGAGAATACTCTAAGGAGCCTCCATCAGGGGGGGTGGGCTATATACCTAAAACTACATTAACTACACGTTCCTGGTGCGGTACGACGACACGCGTTGGACTAGCGAAGGTCACGTGACCGTGCCCTTGATAGTCCGAACGAGTGCGAAGTCCACCAGCGAACTGCGCGCGAAGTAACGAACGGGGTGCGTAGTGAGCGTACGTAGCGAGTGTGCGATCTAAAGAGTGTAAGTACGGCGAGCGAGCAACGAGCTGCGAAGTAAGAATCGCAAGTCGGCGGGATAGTGAGTGCGAGTGGAAGTGCGCGCGAAGTAAGGTCGGACCGGCGCGAAGTAAGGGCGAAATGGAGTTCCCCTTACACTTCTCCCTCATTCTACCCATGTTTACTGGCCTTCTGGATCGTCTACCATCACCTCATCCACACTTGGAGCCCCCACTCACTACCTTTCATGGAAGTGAACCCCTGGTCTGACTGTCTGACACAGTCAGCACCACCAAGAACTTGTCACCGCGACTGCATGAAGGACATGCTCAAGGAAGCCCAATCTGCGCTAGCCAAGGCCAAAGACAAGATGGCCCAGTACTACAACCGCCGCCGGAACCCAACACCGGACTACCAAGTAGGAGACCGGGTGTACCTGGATTCCCGCAACATTCGTATCACCCGGCCGTCGCAAAAACTGGCTCACCACTACATTGGGCCCTACCCAATCAAAGCCAAAGTGGGATCGCATGCCTACCGTCTCAAACTTCCGCCATCACTCTTGCGCATCCACCCCGTCTTCCATGTTGTGAAACTCCTACCGGTGCCACACAACCCAATCCCCGGAAGACGGACTACCGAGGTTCCCGAACCCACCCTTGTCGATGGTGAAATACACTATGAAGTGCAAGAGATCATGGATAGCTGGATTTACAGGAACAAGCTGCAGTATCTGATTGCTTGGAAAGGCTACAGCTATGAACAGAACTCCTGGGAACCTGCCGACAAGGTCAATGCAGACAAGTTGGTCGCTGAGTTTTACAGACGGAACCCCAGCACCCCTTGACTCATACGCCGCGTGCAATTTGCACAGATTCCGTTCCGACGCCGGCATGAAGACACGCGAACCTAGAAGGGGGGTAATGTAAGGGGAACTCCATTTCCCCCTTACTTCGCGCCGGTTTAGGCCTATCCCGCCGGTTCACAACCTGCCCCATCACTTACGCCACACTCATTTAGTCACACTCTTTAGATAAGCACACTTGTTACCTATGCCCACACACACCCCCACTCCTTACCCCGGACGCTGCCCATGCCGGACCCTGTCGCACCGGCACGCCGTAACCGCCGGACTCACACGAGAACGACCACGTGACCTCGCTAGTCCAACGCGTGTCATCATACCGCACCGGGAACATGTAGTTAATGTAGAATAGGTATATAGCTTGGTCCCCCTGATGGAAGATCCTTAGAGTATTCTCTTAGGATCCCCTCCATCAGGTATGTTGTTACATACTGTCACATTAATATATTATACTTAGGATCCCCTCCATCAGTGTTGTTTGGCCAACTACTAGTTCGCGCGCACTCCGCCAGAGTTGCCCTGACAGAGGGATCCTTAGACTATTCTCTTTGGATCCCCTCAACAGGTGAGGCATTGTACATAGTTTTACATTCAATATACTTACTTTGGATCCCCTCAACAGCCTTCCGCCTTCCTTGTAAGACTCTGCACGTATTCACAGGAGATATACCTGGCGCACGTGTCCGCCGGCGAGTCACCCTTACAACCCCCTTCTTAGGTGAGTGAGATTGAGCTTCGCGTCAAGTCAAAAGAGGTTGAAGAGCGTATATTAACTTAGGTCAAGCTGAAGTTTAACTATGCTAAACAACAAGTTTATATATGTAAGGATTCGGGTGAATGAGTCAAGGTGTATGAGTAAAAGAGAAGGCATATGAATAAGCATAGATAAGAGGGATCTATGCTATTGGTCAAAAAGATAACACAATTAGTAATCGTGTGAAAAGAAGTGCATAAAAGGGGATGGTTTTATAAATAGAGAGGATTGCAAGATAGAAGGAAAGAACAAGCATGTGAAAGAAGAAGAGAAAACATAACAACTATTATATTAGTTACTTATAATCATTGTAATGACACTAGTGAGTTACATCAGTATCACTATCATATTAGTTACTGATACATTGGATTAGTTACTTATACTTATTGTAATGACACTAGTCAGTTACATTAGTATCACTAGTATATTAGTTACTGATACATCAGATTAGTTATGTCAGGGCAACTCCGGCGGAGTGCGCGCGAACTAGTAGTTGGCCAAACAACACTGATGGAGGGGATCCTAAGTTATATGTATTATGACAGTATGTAACAATGTACCTGATGGAGGGGATCCTAAGAGAATACTCTGAGGATCCTCCATCAGGGGGAGTGAGCTATATACCTAATCCTACATTAACTACATGTTCCCGGTGTGGTATGACGACACGTGTTGGACTAGCGAAGGTCACGTGACTGTGCCCTTGATAGTCTGAATGAATGTGAAGTCCACCAATGAAGGTTGCGCAAAGTAACAAGTGGCGTGCATAGTGAGTGTATGTAATGAGTGTGCGATCTAACAAATGTAAGTTCGGCGAATGAGCAGTAAGTAACAAAATAGGAGTCGTGATTCGACGGAGTAGAGTGCGCGGGTGTTAGTGCGCGCGAAGTAAGGAGGAATTGGAGTTCCCCTTACAAGTTACTTATAGTCATTGTAATGATATCAGTATTATCATTAGATTATTTACTTATACTTATTGTAATGACACTATTATGTTAGTTACTTATACATTGGATTAGTTACTTATACTTATTGTAATGACATCAGTATCATCATTGGATTGGTTACTAATACATTATGTCAGTCACTTATAATCATTGTAATGATGGTGGTATGACCATTATATTGGTTACTTATACTTATTGTAATGACACTGGTAAGTTACATTGGTATCACTATCATATTAGTTACTTATAATCATTGTAATGACACTGGTGAGTTACATCAGTATCACTATCATATTAGTTACTGATACATTGGATTAGTTACTTATAATTTTGTAATGACATTAGTCAGTTACATTGGTATCAATATTATATTAGTTATTTATACTTATTGTAATGACACTAGTTGGTTACATTAGTATCACTATCATATTAGTGACTGATACATTGGATTAGTTGCTTATACTTATTGTGATAACATTAGTCAGTTACATTAGTATCACTATTATATTAGTTACTGATACATCAGATTAGTTACTTATAGTCATTGTAATGACATCAGTATTATCATTAGATTAGTTACTTATACTTATTGTAATGACACTAGTTAGTTACATTAGTATCACTATCATATTAGTTACTAATACATCAGATTAGTGACTTATATTCATTATAAGAATGTAAGGGGAACACCCTTACTAACCTTGTTTTGAGCACTTTACACTTAACCACGTAATCCTCAAGGACTCCACGAGGACTCCGCGGAGTCCTTGTGGAGTTCTTGTGGAGTTCTTGTGGAGTCCTCATGGACTCTCCACCAAAATTGTCTCAGTCCTCATTCAAGTCCTCATAATTCCTTGTAAGTCCTTGCAGTTTCTGGGGGGACTGTGAGGACAAGGTGAAAGAACTGCAAGGACAAGGTCCTTACAAGGACTAAGAGGACTTTGGTGGACAAGTGCTCTTGTTTTATTTATTTGTATTTGTTCTCATTAGTTACAATTCATCAGTTGGTTTGATTTCCATCTTTGGGATTGTTTATCTATATTTTTATCATTTGAGGATAGCTTATTTGTCCTTGTTTATTTGTATTTGTTCGCTATATTTTCCCAACAGGAATTTGGATCAATTATTTCAAGGTTTCATTCATTTAGTGTTTATTTGTATTTGTTTGGCCCCATTCAGGGTCGCATGTTTGTTTGTACTTGTTTGTATTTGCCTTCATACACTGTCTTATTCCTATTTCAATTTTCCAAAGTATTTGTCTGTATTTATCTGGCTTGATGGCTGATAAATATTTA
Source organism: Collybia sordida (assembly GCA_037014335.1). NCBI lineage: Eukaryota > Fungi > Basidiomycota > Agaricomycetes > Agaricales > Clitocybaceae > Collybia > Collybia sordida. Next base: position 1,477,426 of record JAYKXK010000002.1, read on the forward strand.
GTTAGGTCTCTATAAGGTCATTATAGAGTCCTTGTGGAGTCCCTGTGGAGTCCCCGTGGAGTCCTCGTGGACCTGTGGGGGACTGTAAAGTACTGCTTGTTTTCCGTTTTTCCAACTTGGACATCCCAAAACCGACCAGCAATCCCGAACGTTTGCAAACGCTCACTTCCCCGACTTCGGTGACCGACTGTTCAATTACCGACTTCGTTACCGACTGTACATTTACCGACCCCCACTATGAGTCAAACCCGACTCACACACTCCTTTACATTACACTTGTTAACTCCCACGCTCCCTTCACCAACTCTCCCTTACCGTTCCCTGACGGATGTGCAACTTGTCGGGAATCCAGGGACACACCCACGTGACCCTTTACCGACAACGCGTGTCGTCGTACCGCACCAGGAACGTGTAGTTAATGTAGCATCAGTATATAGACACAACTGACGAAGGCGAGGACCCTTAGAGTATTCTCTTAGGATCCCCCTCATCAGGTACGTACATGTGTAGTATACTGTGAATACATTTTACTTAGGATCCCCCTTGTCAGCCCAACTTAAGAAACCCGGCCTCCTCCAGTCGGTTTCCACTTAGTTGTGCGCGCGCCAAGGTTGCCCTTACAAAGAACATAAGTCAGTTACATTAATATAATCATCATATTAATTGCTTATACCCATTGTAATGACTCTTGTTAGTTATATCAATATCACCATTACATTCATTATACAAGCTAATGTACCCAATAAACAACTCATTGTAATAGAGTCTAGATTGCGTTATATTGTGTATGTTTAGCTATTAACATTGATACTGTTGTATAGAGAAAGTGAAGTCGATATAAATGATATTTGTGACAAGGATGTGACTATTGCCTAATTGACTCAAAATCTGCGCTGATACAGCCTAGAGCCGTTTATGCTCAAAATTTGCTCTTGAGACACATAAACGTCCCGATACGAAAGCGTATAGAGAGGATAATTGGGGATTATGGACGAGACACCTGTCCGATAATCGTCTCGAGAGACTTAGTTGTCACAGCCAGAAGATCAGAGTACCTCAGGGCTGATTATCAGTATGAATCTACCTGAAGGACCAAGTGGTTTTACATGTGCACGACGTAATAAGTGATTGATATTAAAAACACATCTCGAGACGGAGTATCAACTATACTACTAAGTCTCAAGAGATCTACATACGGTGTATTAAGAAAGAGGCGAGCTTAGCAAGACTCGTCCCCATTATGTGTACGTTAGGGAACGCGTTCAGACATGAGGAGATGGCAAACAACATAAGTAACGCTAGTTGAGACATGAGTTAGAAACTCTCGAGACATGAGTCTGATATTCAGAGCGGAGGTACAGCCCTCTCGGAACAGGATCGGTTCTTTGGAGAGAGCGGAGTTACCCTTTCGAGACAAACGTTCATTAACAATCGAGTAGATGGGAACCCCTAATTGATCGAGACCCGATTTGGATGACAATCACGCTTAGCAAGAAGTAAAAAGAGAACTTTCTCAAAAAGTCTGGATCTTGACCAGGGCAATGGGCATCCTCTCGAGAGAACCCCAAAACATTAGAAAGGCCAATCACAACATAGGCTGACCAAACATACCCTATACCGTATTCCTATCACGTTCTTTCTTACTCATTTGCCAAGGACTTATTCTTATTTTATCATATGATTATCAAGACACACATTCCTTATTTAACCGTACTAGATTCCATTTGTACATCGCCCACTTGACAACAGAGCCAAACAGGCTTTCGAGATGAGTGACGTAGCGCGTTTAACAGAGTTGGTGACTTCGAGAGAGAATATATTTGATTGCACACATATCATTTGAGCCTTAAGGTTGTCTCGACTTTGAAGGGACTTGGTATATTGAAATTGTTAGTCTTTTGAGTCTGGGAGCTACCTCTCGAGAAGTGCGAGACTTTTAGCACATATCACTTTAGCCTCAAGGTCATCTTGACTTTGGAGGGACTTGATATATTGTTTTATTACTGGATCTTTCAAGTCTGAGAGCTACCTCTCAAGAAGTGCAAGATTGTCTTAGAACTTGTATTGCTTGGTTACAACCCAGGGATACTTGTTACCTTTAGTCTGAAAGTGTTAAGACCTTGTCAAGACGCTTGAAGAACCTTAGTGAAGTCATTTGACTTTCAAGATACCCGTCAAGAGCGTATTATACAAACTAGACACCACCCCATAAAATTATAAAATTCGGTTAACACCGTTCTTGAGCACTGAAAGAGTTGGTTTTGAGATAAGAATTCGATTGTCAACTTCTTCTAACTTGATTGGAGATACTTCTAAGTATCAAGGCTGTAAGGGGAACTCCATTTCTCCCTTACTTTGCGCCGGTTTACTTCTATTCCGCTGGCCCAGTCTTACTTCGCGTGCACTTACACAAACGCTCTCTGCTCCGCCGATTTACGATCCTCATTCCGCTACTTACTGCTCATTTGCCGTACTTACATTCGTTAGATCGCACACTCATTACACACCCCCACACGCACCCCCACTCGCTACTTTGCACGCAGTTCGCCACCGGACTTCGCACTCGTTCGGACTAGTCAGGGAACGGTCACGTGACCTTCACTAGTCCAACGCGTGTCGTCGTACCGCACCGGGAACGTGTCTTTAATGTAGTACTAGGTATATAGCACTCCCCCCCCTGAAGGAGGCTCCTCAGAGTATTCTCTTAGGATCCCCTCCTCAGGTGCGTAGTTACATACTGTACATTAATAGACAATACTTAGGATCCCCTCCTCAGCGTCGTCCGCTTCTCTAAGTTCGCGCGCACTCCGCCGGAGTTGCCCTGACAGGGAGGGGCTAAAGGTCATTGGGTACTAGAGTGGGGCACTACAGCCCGGAGCACATCACAGATGTGATAAGTCCAATGTAGTCCAGCGGCTAGATGTGAGTGATATCAGAGCTCCCCTTACAGTTTGACATTTGACGTTGAGGTTTGAAGTTGAGGTTTGAAGTCAAAGTTTGATTTGATGTTTGCTGTTGAAGTTGAGGTTGACATTGGCCTTCAAAATGGGGTTCCCCTTACATCAACCCTTTGACTGCCTCTGTTACCGCGTCCTCAAACTTTCCCAGCCAATTTCTGCGATGGATGTCCCACAAAATGTCCCACTCTTCCCCCTCCAGAGTGAGCCCTTCCAGGGCATGGTGTAAGGGGAACCCCCTTACCAACCTCCTCTTTCACTTTCCCAACTCAATTCCCGACCACACGAACGTTCGGTCACCAACTCACTTTACCGACTTACTTACCGACTGTACATTACCAACCACGTTACCGACCCCACCAGAGTCAATCCCAACTCACGCACTCACTTACATCACACTCCCTTAACCCACATTCACTTCACCGACACTCTTTGCCGTTCCCCGACTCATGTGCGACTTGTTGGGAATCCAGGGACACGCCCACGTGATCCTTTACCGACAACGCGTGTCGTTGTACCGCACTGGGAACGTGTAGTTAATGTAGCACCTCGTATATAGACATGACTGACTAGCTGGAGGACCCTTAGAGTATTCTCTTAGGATCCCCTCCTGCTAGGTATGTAGTATGTGTACTATATCGTGAATACATTTGCTTAGGATCCCCTCCTGCTAGGCCAACTTAGTTTTCCTGACTCGGGTTTCTCTCACTCGGACTTCCTTCGTTCGGAATCCCCTTAGTCGGTCACAAGTCGGAGTTGCCCTTACACATGGATGGTGTAAGGGGAACTCCATTTCTCCCTTACTTCGCGCCGGTCTACTTCTATTCTGCTGGCCCAGTCTTACTTCACGCGCACTCACGCGCACGCTCTCCACTCCGCCGAGTTACAATTCCTACTCTCCTTACTTACCTCGCACTCGCCGCACTTACATTCGTTAGATCGCACACTCGCTACGTACGCCCACAGGCACCCCAGTCGTTACTTTGCGCGCAGTTCGCCGGTGGACTTCGCGCTTGTTCGGACTATCAAGGGCACGGTCACATGACCTTCGCTAGTCCAACGCGTGTTGTCATACCGCACCGGGAACGTGTAGTTAATGTAGTTTTAGGTATATAGCCCATCCCCCCTGATGGAGGGTCCTTAGAGTATTCTCTTAGGATCCCCTCCTCAGGTGCATAGTTACATACTGTTACATTAATACATATACTTAGGATCCCCTCCTCAGCATCGTCCCGCTTCTCTAAGTTCGCGCGCACTCCGCCGGAGTTGCCCCAACAGTAGAATACTCTCACCAGCAGAGACCGCGATCTCACCGCAGCCCTTGCCCAACTCCGATCAGTAGACACCATTAGCTCCGACTCAGAATTCGTCAAGACCGCGCGAGAACCGCCCTCTCTACCCTCATTCGAACTAGAAGTAGGACTCCTATTCCGATCAATGGACGCCGAACAGCGGGTGGACAATGTCGAGCGAGACATAGGAGAACTCAATAGGAAGATTGAGGAACAAGCCGAGCTGCTTAGAAAGCTCTCCAACAACCTCCAGGCGCTGATCATGCTCCAAACCGCGGCTTCCCTTCCCCCGGTCGATACCCCCGCACCCAGCCCCTCTGTAAATAATGTACCAACACCTCCCCCCGCGACCCACGTTAATTTGGGACGACCGTCCGCACTCCGGCCATCGCCCCCCATGACTTCGATGGATCGCGCGAACGAGGGCGTGCATTTATCAATGCATGCAAACTGTATATAAACCTTGTACCACATCAGTTCGCGGACGAAGTTATGCAAGTGCGGTGGGCGTACACCTTTATGAAGAAAGGACGAGCGTATTCGTTCGCAGATTGGGCAATGCGACACCAGACCGCCACCGGGAAACCGAAGTACGCGACATGGGCCCTATTCCGCGCAGACTTTGCAACAAACTTCTTCGTACAGAGCGAAGCGCAGCGCGCGATCACGCGGTTGGAAACAAGCAGCTACCACCAAGGATCGCGATCGGTGGACGACTACACAGACGAGTTTAGGGACCTTATCGACAAGTCGGGGTACAAGGAAGGACTGACGATTGTGGTGAAGTATTGCAAGGGACTCGATACAGAGATCCAGTCGCAAATTGCGACCATGGCAGTAGGACGGCCGGCGGACGACCAGCCCGAACAATGGTATACAGCGGCGATGAAGTGCGACGAAAACTGCCTCACCAACGAGGCCTTCATGAGCACTAACTCAATGACGCGCGCACCTCCTGCACGCACCCCTTCAGCGTTCCGCGCACCACCACCCACCGTACTCCCTCCAGCCCCTCCCAGGGATGTAGACGCAATGTGGGGGGCACGAGGGAACACCGAGACCTGCCACCGGTGTAAACAACCGGGCCATTTTCGCAAGGACTGCCCCCTCCGTTACGACACACGATTCATGTCGACAGAGGAGCAACACGAGTTCGCGCAGCACGTCGCTACAATGATGAAAGCAAGAGTCGAGCCCACAACGACGAAGGAGCCACTGGCGACGACACAACGAGTGAACAGTTCGCCCTCGCTGTCATCTGTGAATAGGTTCGCGTGCTTAGAAGTCGAGAATACAACCGAGGCTTCCGAAGCACCCGAAACTACTACAGAAGTCATACAAGAGACCATCCCCACCCCCAAACTGCAACGCCAAAGACTCCCCCGATGGGAGCGAACTCTACCCAAGCGATTCGTAGTCGCAGCCACACCAAGTGCTCGCTCGCTGAAGCTCAAAATTGAACTTCAAACAACTGACACCGGCGAGACGTTCTCGACGAACAGCTTGGTAGACTCGGGAGCAACGGGTCTCTTCATCGACTCAGAATTCGTGCGGAAGAACAGGCTCACCTCGCGCAAGTTGGTTCGCACAATCCCAGTGTTCAACATCAACGGTATCCCGAACAAGAACGGGTCTATTTCGGAGATTGTAGACCTCATCCTCCGGTACAATGGTCACTCTGAGCACACCCACTTCGCAGTCACCAGTCTAGGGAAACAGGATCTTATACTGGGGTACACTTGGTTGCAGGAACACAACCCGGAGATCAACTGGCAGACCAACGAGGTGAAGATGAGTTGCTGTCCCGACAAATGCCGCACCTGCGCGAACGAGGTTAAGTCGGAGAAGGCTGAGAAGCATAAATCGGAGGCCTGCATCAACGCCTGTCGCGCAGGACCCATGCCCGAACCAGAAACAGAAATTGGAGAGGTTCCTGACTCTGAGCACGAAGGAGATATCGCCCTTGAAGATTGCATCGAAGAGGGTGACCGTATCTTCGTGGTCAACATCGGCGAACCAGGACAGTTTCAGAAGGCACCTGAGGAGATTTGGACGACCCAGACCATCTCGCAGCGACTAGCGGAGAAGATCCAGACGGAGGCTCGCAAGAATGCATCTCAACAAATTGCGGACTCCTTCGATCGCAATGCGCAACCTAAGTCGTTCTTCGATCTTGCACCGGCCCACGTCCACGAATTCGAGGACGTGTTCTCCAAGACTTCCTTCGACGCTCTCCCGGATCGCCGACCTTGGGACCATGCAATCGAATTGGTTCGCGACGCAGAAGGGAAATCGTGCAAGGTCTACCCGCTCTCCGTCGCCGAACAAGCGGAGCTGGACAAGTTTCTGGAGGAGAACCTTGCTTCAGGTCGGATTCGCCCATCCAAATTGCCCATGGCCTCCCCATTCTTCTTCATTAAGAAGAAAGATGGTTCGCTACGCCCGGTACAAGATTATCGCGTTCTTAACTCGCTGACGATCAAGAACAAATACCCACTCCCACTCATCTCCGACCTCGTCAACAATCTTCGGGGAGCGAAGTACTTCTCCAAATTCGACGTTCGCTGGGGGTACAACAACGTCCGAATTAAAGAAGGCGACGAGTGGAAGGCCGCATTTTGCACAAATCGCGGAATGTTTGAGCCACTGGTAATGTTCTTTGGTCTCACTAATTCGCCCGCGACGTTCCAAACCATGATGAACGAGATATTCCATGATCTCATCATGGAAGGAGTGGTATGTGTCTACATTGACGATATTCTAATCTACACAAAGACACTTGCCGAACATTGCCGAATTACGAGGCTAGTGCTTCAGCAACTTCGCGAACACAAGCTGTACCTGCGACTTGACAAGTGCGAGTTCGAGCAAACGCAAATCGAGTACTTGGGCCTCATTATCTCGGAGGGTAAGGCGGAGATGGACCCGGTCAAGGTCGCCGGAGTAGCGGAATGGCCAACGCCCACGAACAAGAAGCAAGTGCAGTCCTTCCTAGGATTCACGAACTTCTACCGGCGGTTCATTCGCGATTTCTCCCATATCGCGCGACCTTTGTTCGATCTCACCGGTAAAGACATGCCTTAGAAGTGGGGTGAGTCGGAACAGCAGGCGTTCGAAGGGCTGAAGGAAGCGGTGTCGTCCAAACCGGTACTGATGTTCGCAGACGACAACCGGCCATTTAGGGTGGAGGCAGACAGTTCGGATTTCGCGACCGGCGCAGTACTCTCGCAACTCAGCCCAGAGGACGACAAGTGGCACCTGATCGCGTTTTCGTCCAAGAGTCTCAACGCAGTCGAAAGGAACTACGAGATACATGACAAGGAAATGTTGGCCATCATTCGCGCACTTGAAGAATGGCGACACTTCCTCGAAGGTGCGCGACACGACTTTGAGATCTGGACAGATCACAAAAACCTGGAATACTTCCGGACGTCCCAGAAGTTAAATCGGAGACAGGCAAGGTGGTCGCTGTACCTCTCCCGATTCAACTTCTCGCTGCATCACAAGCCCGGACAAACCATGGGTAAGCCAGACGCGCTATCTCGCAGAGCGGACCACAGCAATGGGAGCGAGGACAACCGCGACTTAGTACTGCTCAAACCGGAGCTGTTCACGATTCGCGCATTGGAAGGAATGGTTGTGGAAGGAGAGGAAAGGGACATTCTGCGGGACATTCGGAGAGGCAATCGTGAGGGACACCAGGAGGATGCAGTGGTGAAGGCGGCGCAGGAGTTGAAGAAGACAGCAGGGAAGTCGGTTCGCAGCGCAGAGTGGAGAGAGGTACAAGAGCTGTTGTATTTCCGCGACTGCATCTACGTCCCAAAACACGCTGACCTTCGCAGACGCATAGTTGCGCAACACCACGATTCGTGAATTGCGGGACACGCCGGACGATGGAAGACACTGGAACTAGTATCGCGCAACTACTGGTGGCCGCAAATGTCGCGCTACATCGGCGAATACTGCAAGACATGCGATCTATGTCTCCGAACGAAGGCTCAGCATCAACTCCCAATCAGCGAACTCAAACCGCTGCCAATTCCAGAAGGTTGCTGGGACGTCGCAAGCGTGGATTTTATCGTGGAGCTCCCTGAGTCGCAAGGGCATGATGCGATCATGGTAGTGGTGGACATGGTGGGTAAACGCGCGCACTTCATCCCGACCACGACAACGATCACCGCGCTTGGATCGGCGAGGCTTTACCTCCAGCACGTGTGGAAGCTGCACGGTTTACCAAAGGCAATGGTCTCCGATTGGGGAGTACAGTTTGTAGCGGAATTTACGAAGGAGTTGTATTGCATGTTGGATATCAAGCTCACCGCATCAACAGCGTACCACCCACAGACAGACGGACAGACCAAGCGAGTGAACCAGGAGCTGGAACAGTACCTCAGGCTATTCATCAGTGAGCGACAGGACAACTGGGTCGACCTCCTACCGCTCGCCGAATTCCAATACAATAACCACGTCCACTCCTCGACACAGCACTCACCATTCTTCCTGGACACCGGTCGACATCCGCGCATGGGCTTTGAACCACAGACCGCCCCGTCCCGGCTGGAAACCGCAAACGAGTTCTGCGACCGAATGAAGGACACCCTAGAGGAAGCCCGCTCCGCGCTAGCCAAGGCAAAAGACGAGATGGCGCAGTACTACAATCGCAAGAGGAAGCCAACACCCGACTACCAGGTTGGAGATCGAATGTACTTAGATTCGCGCGACATTCGTATCACTCGGCCTTCACAGAAACTCACTCATTGCTACATCGGGCCCTACCCGATCGAAGCCAAGGTTGGGTCGCACGCCTATCGTCTCAAGCTCCCGCCCACGCTGTCGCGCATTCACCCCGTCTTCCACGTCGTCAAACTCCTACCTGCGCCGCACGACCCGATACCCGGGCAAAGAGTCACCGAAGTTCCCAAACCTACTCTCATAGACGGCGAGGTACACTATGAAGTGCAGGAGATCATGGACAGTCGGATTTACAGGAATAAGCTGCAGTACCTGATCGCGTGGAAGGGCTACAGCTACGAGCAGAACACCTGGGAACCCGCCGACAAGGTCAATGCAGACGAACTGGTCGCCGAATTCTACCGACGCAACCCGGGCGCGCCGCGACTCGTACAACGCGTGCAGTTCGCACAAATCCCATTCCAACGCCGGTGTGAAGACACGCGAACCTAGAAGGGGGGTAATGTAAGGGGAACTCCATTTCTCCCTTACTTCGCGCCGGTCTACTTCTATTCTGCTGGCCCAGTCTTACTTCGCGCGCACTCACGCGCACGCTCTCCACTCCGCCGAGTTACAATTCCTACTCTCCTTACTTACCTCGCACTCGCCGCACTTACATTCGTTAGATTGCACACTCGCTACGTACGCCCACAGGCACCCCAGTCGTTACTTTGCGTGCAGTTCGCCGGTGGACTTCGCGCTTGTTCGGACTATCAAGGGCACGGTCACATGACCTTCACTAGTCCAACGCGTGTTGTCGTACTGCACCGGGAACGTGTAGTTAATGTAGTTTTAGGTATATAGCCCATCCCCCCTGATGGAGGGTCCTTAGAGTATTCTCTTAGGATCCCCTCCTCAGGTGCGTAGTTACATACTGTTACATTAATACATATACTTAGGATCCCCTCCTCAGCATCGTCCCGCTTCTCTAAGTTCGCGCGCACTCCGCCGGAGTTGCCCTGACAGATGGTGAACAATTCAGGTTTCAACAAGGTGATATCCTTGTTGTCATCCAATCCATCCGCATGATCTGCATGGCGGGAGAGTGCATCCAGTTTCCCCATGCTGTGTCCCAGCTTGTGGTGGAGTGCAAAGTTGAACCACGACAGGTAGGGTGGCCAGTGGGCTTGGTGGCGGTTGAGTTTTTGCACAATGCAGAAGCACTCAAGGTTTTTGTGATCCATCCAGATCTTGAAGGAGTGTTGTGTGCCCTCAAGGAAGTGCCTCCATTCCTCAAGTGCATGGATGATTGCCAACATCTCCTTGTCATGGATCTCATAGTTCCGCTCCACAGCACTCAAACTCCTTGAGTAGAAGGCCACTGGGTGCCACTTGTCATCCTCCACCAAGAGTTGTGAAAGGACCACTCCAGTTGCAAAATCTGAGCTGTCTGCTTGGGCTTGACAAAACTTCAGGCCCGACCCTACCAGAGGGCTTGGGTCGGTGAAAGGGGTATTCTACTCTTAAGTGTATAAAATCAAAGATATGATCTCACACTACTCCTCTAATACACACAAAAAGGCAGAAGTACGCCTGTAAGTTTGTGGGTACAGGTATAGAAATATCACTGGATTTGACTTCAAAAGATTAGTTACTCGTGCGTGGAGGTAACAATCTTTCAGAACGGTTTGTTATATTAAACCGGGTGTGTGGGTGTGGGTGTGTGTAGCTTTGTTACTCTCAATGAGATAACTCGACTAAGTGCGCGCGCGCGTGCGTGTGTATAACACTGGGGTAGAAACAGGACTATGCCAAATAGCCTAGATCTTAAATACAATCAACAAGGTCTTGCCGTTACAAGGAAGGACTCCAACTGAGTCGTCTTGTCAACGGGGCTTGTCACGAATACCAAATTCTGACAAGTCTTTAATCAAAGTTCTTACCGTTACGAGGAAGGATTCCAACTGAATCGTCTCGTCAACGGGGCCTATCACGAATACCAAATTCTGAAAGGTCTTCAATTAAATACCAGCAATCTGGATTTCTATTCAAGTTCTTAGGTTCTTAGTTCGGTCAAGTTTCTGAAGTGATCACTACTCTTATATTCAAATGCTACTGCAAGTGAAGAGGTGGATTCCCTTGCTCTTCCTTACAGGTTTGGTGGGTTTATATACAGTTTAGAGAGTAAAGTAACAAATAAAGAACAAATAATTAGAAATGCCAATACGGAATTGTACTGCCCACGTGCGCGTGCGTGTGAGTCAGCTTTTGAGTGCCAAGAGTGTTGAACTCCTGGTTATACCGATAGGATTTGTTAATCCTAAGGTCTAGGTGTTACAATTTTACTGTTAAACAGTATGTTATTTTTGGTGCATGCTTACGCATGGCTGACTAAGTGTAGTCGGTACACTTAATTTGGAAACGTCGGTGATCGTTCCATTAGTTTGGGTCCGGTGACTTATTGTTTAGTCACCAGTCTCATCCTATCATTAAAATCTTCTTTCCTATCGACGGAGATCTTACTAACGTTCGCAGACGCTCCCGAACTCTCGTACAATAATTAATTATTTGGGTACCAGCACAGTTCCGTTTACACGGGTCTGAGTCATTGCCAAGTATTATCTGGTCTGCAGGGTGCTACCCGTTTGGTTCGTCTTCTGAGTGGACAAGTTGTGATAGAACGTCATAGGTCACGTGGTCACGTGCACAGGTACGCGTGCACGTGTCTATTATTGGCGATTCTTAAGTCGTAACCGGGCATACATAGGAGGCTCTAATGTACAGATACCATCGTATGTGTCCACTGTACTTAGTAGTGTAGTGTGCAATGATCATTCTAACTTGTTTTGACTACAAGGGCAAAGATAATCCCTATTAGTCCTCGCACGTCCGCATGTACGGCTGTAACACAATTATGTAATTGTGAATTGAAGAATTACAGGCCTGGGTGGTTGCACACCCTATCATCGGGCCTGGGCCGGCTTGGGCTCAAGCCCCGGCTTATGGTAGGGGATTAAAATTGATTTTCGCTGCTACAAAAATACTTCATACCTCATATTTAGTGTCCTGGTATACCCAGGCATCCTTTGTTACCATTGTAATGGTCTCATTGACCACATCTTGAGCAACTTTCAAAGCTTTTTTACACAATGACAATAGATCAAAGTCACATGATCAAAATAAATTCATCGAGGTTTGGTGTATACATTTGATGGGAACAGCCAAAAGTCAGAGTACAAATATATATTCTGATTATCTCAATAAAAATCCAAAAATATTCATCCAAAATGATGCATTTTGATCATTACATACGCCAAAAGTAGTTTATTACTAAGCTGGGGCTCAAGCCCCGGGCTTGGGCTTGAAGATATTCCAAGCCCAACCCAAGCCCCCCCCAACCCCCCCCTAGGGTCGGGCCAGGTTGGGCTTATAGAGGGCCGGCTTGGGGTCAGCTTAGGCTTCAAGCCTCGACCCGCAAAACACTAGAGCTGTCCACCTTGATGCGGAAGGGTCAGTTGTCATCTGCAAATACCAGAATGGGCCGTGATGCAATTGCCTTTTTGAGGTTGTCAAATGCCGTCTGTTCTGCTTCTCCTGAGTCCCCACTTCCAAGCTGCATCCTTCCCTGTGAGATCAAACAGTGGCCAAGCATGATGTAAGAAATCCTTGATGAATTGCCTGTAGAAGTTGGTGAAGCCCAAGAAGGACTGCACTTCCTTCTTGTTTGTAGGCGTGGGCCACTGTGTCACTCCTTCCACCTTCACCAGGTCCATCTCTGTTTTTCCTTCCGACACAATCAGCCCCAAGTACTCAATCCACGTCTGTTTAAACTTGCATTTGTCCAACTGCAGGAATAACTTGTTCTCGCAGAGTTGTTTCACGACTTCGCAGGCAACCTGCTGGTGTTCCATGCGCGTCTTTGTGTAGATCAGGATGTCATCTATATACACGCAGACCATGCCTTCCATGATGAGGTCCTGGAAGATGTCATTCATTATGGTTTGGAACATTGTGGGGCTGTTGGTCAGGCCAAAGAACATCATCAGCAGTTTGAAGAGTCTGCAGTTTGTGTGGAACACCACTTTCCACTTGTCTCCATGCTTCATGCAGACATTGTTGTATCCCCAGTGGATGTCCAGCTTTGTGAAGTATTGCACTCCACAAAGTTGATTGATGAGGTCCAAAATGAGTGGAAGGGGATATTTGTTCTTGATTGTCAGTACTTGACACTTAGCCCCATGTCCAAGCAGACTCCTATCAGACTCCTAGGACTGTCCTAGGATTCAGGTCAAATTTTGATTGGACTACATTGGACTCACATTGGACTCATATAGGACTTATATCGGACTTACATTGGACTCAGCTCAAGCAGAGACCAATGTTATCATTTAGAGACAGTTTGTTTGTATTTATTTGTACTATTTTCCCACAACAATTTGAATCAATTATTTCAATTTCTGAGTGGTCAAGTCCTTATTTGTATTTGTTTGGCATTCAGGGTCGCGTGTTTATTTGTATTTATTTGTATCATCTTTAGGTGCTGTCTTATTCCCATATTTCAATTTTTCTGTTCCCAAGTATTTGTTTGTATTTGTTTGGCTCATCAATTTGCCTTGATTGCTGACAAATATTTACTTAGGTCCCCATTGGAGTCTTCATAAGTCCTTAGATATTTATTGTAAGCTTGCTGACTCTAATAAAATTGCTTAGACAAAGGTCAGACTCCTAGGACTGTCCTAGGATTCCACATCGGAATAGGACAGGACTAAGTTAGGACTACATTTACTGCTGGAGGAAGCCCCTATTTTTCCAACTAGTATTTCATCTTTCATTCAGTTAGCTATTGCATTTGATTAGTGTAGTATGACAACATATCGTACTACACCAATTCAAATATTGTTAGGAGATTTGGCTGACCATTCATCTCCATATTGAGGGGCAAAGTGAGTGACTCAGGGGGTGTTTTAATGCTACAGTACTTGCTTTGTCCCACAGTGTGCAGATTCTCAACTGCCCTGGAAGGGAAATTGGGCTTTTTCTCATTTTTGAATCAAAAATAACATTCAAAAGATATTGCTCTTGAATCAATGCCACTCAGCAAATTAACACAAGAGGGGTCAACGTCATTCTTTTCATTGAGAATCAAATTTTACAAAGGGTGTAAAGATAATAATTGTGTACGTGTAAGTCATTTAGAATGAGCATTCAAAGTTGCTCGGAGCACAGTCATATTTGGGTCATCCCATTGATATGACTGGCAGATGTTCTGGAAAAATTTCTGAAAAATATAATTTTTGATGTCCAAGATGAACCTCTGAGAAAATATCATGTGGAGATCTTGTGACATGAATGGTGTGGAATCTGTTTCCCTTCTGAAACTCAGTATCATGAGTACCTCAAAAACTGTAGCTTTTATCTAATTTGTCAAAGTGTGATAAGTACAATCAAAAGAATAATCTTATTATTACTCACCAGTATCAAACCAATAAAAAATAAATTTGTGGGGAGATAGTCAAACAAGGGTATTCCACCTATCCCCTCCTGAGAATCCACAAATTCATTTGACTGGATAATACCCTCCTTGTCATACAGCAAAAGAGGGTTTTCAATAAGCCATTCCTTGAAGAGTATTGCTGCTGGAAATTCAGAAGCTTTGACTTCATCTTTGTCCTATTAAGATAGGAGATAATCCACATTAGAACAAGGCCAGTAGCCAGGGTTGAAATATTTCCCTGGATTACATACAGTATGAATAATGTATGTTTGGATGAAAATCATTATTTACATGACAATTCTTTACCATGTCTGTCATCTCATTAGACACTAATGTTGCAGCCTTGATGAACTCCCCGTATGTAAGTGTCTCTGCACCATCCTTCAGTCAAAAGCAGTATCATCCTGGGTAGACAACCACTGAGAAAACTGATTTAAATGAACCTTGCATTGATACCCTAGGTGTAAGGGCAACCCTGCCCTGTGTACAACAAAGTGGAAACCAACTGGAGGAGGTTGGGTTTCTCAGGTCAGGCTGGTGGAGGGGACATCAGGAAAAAAGACTAAAACCCTACAGCACCCTGTGGCACCCCTGGGGCGTCACAGGGTGTCACATGGCAGCCAGGGTGCCAGGGCAGTCAGGGCACCCCCAAGGCAAGGTCATTTTGTTTTTTTCTCACAAGCACCCTGAGGGCACTAGAGGGTGCCCCAGGGCATCCCAGGAAAAAACCAAATATGAGCATTTTCCTGGGGCATCTCTGGGGCGTCTCTGAGGGTACCCTTGGGAAAACAAAGAATGCAACTGAGCATAGGGGGCTCCTTGGGGAAGCTCCCAGAATGCTTGGAAGCACTTGAAAGCATGTTTGAAAGCACATTTGGGATTGCATTTCACAAAACCATTGGTGCAGTAAATAATTAATCCATTATACTATAATAAAACAATACAGTAAATGAAAGAAAAATTACAAACGCAACACAGCGCAACACAAAATGACCCAATGCGACGACTAAACACCACCCAATCCAACATGACCTGGCACAACACAACCCCCCTCAGCCCTCCTCCTCCTCCTGTGCTGCCAGTGCCTCCAGAAGGGCAAAGTCCACCCCTTTCAAATCCTTCAACACTTCCGTCTGTCCTTCAAGCATGTGTTCTTGATTGGAATTTTTTCTGTAAAGAATGTCAGTAGAAAATATAGAATGAGTTTGCAAGAGAAATGTACAGAAGTTGACAATAAAGTTTGTGCAGTTTACCTTTGGCCCATTTTGGCCCATTTTCTGCAGCTGCCTCCCATGATCTGAGATGATGCACATATCTAAAATAGATTTAGAGTTTATATATGATTGCTGATATGAGTACTTACCTATATTGAACTGAATCAGTGCCAAATACATTTTGGCATTTGATGCCATTGGAATATTCATGCAAAGCATGTTCAACCTAGAGGGGGGTTTCAGTTGAAAAGTTAAACAATAAAATACAAAAAAAAATACCGCGCAGATGACCAGAATCAGGATTGAGTGGACAAGGGTCCCCTGGTCAACCATCTCCTGAAATATCAACATGTCGCTCTTGCCGTTTGAGAACCATTGGTCGCGGATGATGCATCCAAAGGCTGGATGGCCAAATGGGTCCATTTTGTCAACCGTTGAAGACTATATTGATTTCTAATTAGCCTAATAGTTGAAGAGAATAATAAGTGATCCAACTTACTTCTGCGCTACCGTTCCAGGAAATACCCCCAAATTTGAAGTTCCCCTCCATCTCTAGCCAAGCTACTTTGTTGCGCATTTTGTCCGCCGAGTATCCCAGTCCTGTAATACCGTAGATGGCAGGGACTAGCTTTCTTGCCTTTGTTATGAGGGAGCCCAAAAGGTTCCCTCAAGCGTACCATACCTAAATACAATTCAGTTAATAGATAGACAGATTAATGACTCATACTTACAAATGTTATCATGGCCCATCTCTCTTGCTCCTTGGTGCTCTTCAAAACCTTTTGCAGGACTGGATTGCCCTCGACCGCCTCCCCGAGTATAGACCAAACATAGGTGGTCTTGGCATCCAGCCTCCTAATGGGAAGGAAGGGGTCCAAGGCAACTGCTTTGCGAAGGAGGTGTTTAGCTTTGTTCACAATGGTGAGGATTTGTGGCAAGAAGTCTTTCTCGACAACCTTTCCTTTCATGTTTGTTTTGGTGACCCCCTTGGGTTGGCTGGCTGACCTTGACCTTGGTGCTGTTAGGGGAAGTGTAGACCTAAGACAATAAGATACTGTAGGCACCGCGGAGACCCACCGCAGCCGCAAATGTATAGAATGATCAGAGATACGCACTAATGAGAGACCCGAACCTAGTGTATTGCAAAGGTGCTCCCCACGAGTAGGGGAGCGCCATGTATATAGGTACATTGTGAGACAATCTAACTAAAGAGAGACGGAAGCCTATACCGGTGACAAGCCCAGCTTTGGGCTGAGCATGTAATACGCTCATTTGATTAGATTAGATATGATTACAACGTACTGATTAGATATTTCGATCTTTATCTATATTTAGATTACATACCTCGGACTCCTGTATCCTTTTATGGTACACTTAGGGTACATCAGGGGTTATGTAGGGGTATTTAAACTGTACCAATTTCGCTTTACATCAATAATTACACCTTTCCTTTCACCTTCACAGTCTACTCTTAAGTTTCTGCTCATTTACATTATGACTCTTTAATCACACACACTCCTTACTTCTTCCTACTCATTCTACACTTGTTCTGTGGTCTACTGGATCGTTTCCCATCGCCTCATCCATACTTGGAACCCCCCTTTCACTACCTTTCATGGAAGTGACCCCCTTGGTCTGTCTGTCTGACACAGTCAGAACCACCAAGAACTTGTCACCGGCCCACTAGGGCTGTGCAGTGGTACATGTGTAAGATGTCAGCTGAGAGTAATCTAGTCCGAGAGGGGAAAGGGGGTGGGATGATCATCGGAGTGTAGAGTAGATGTATGACAAGAGCGCATCAATAGATGCGGTAGGTCCGAGGTTAGTCCAACGGCTAGATGTGAACACATGAAGTGTTCCCCTAACAGGTGCTGTATCATCCTCTGTTATCATCATCTATGTATGCTATATAAGTAATAATCCTGGACTGAAAAAAATCATTATGCATGTTGAATACCCATCATCATCTCCCTCAAGGTCTTGGTCCTCTTCCTCTTCCTCTTCCTTGTCACTAAGCATATCCCTATTCCTGCCATCCTCATCATGCCTGGGTTCAGGGTATCTGTTGAAATTTCCTGGTAAGTCACCGTATATGTCTTCCTCTTCCTCTTCGTCTTGGCCTTGGTTATACGACAAGCCCCTTCCAAGGCTGTTGGCAAATGCAGTCTCCTCCAAGTTGAGTTGGGAACACTTGGAGGTGGAAGGTTGATTTTCATTGTCGTTGTCTTCATCCACAGCCCCCCTTAATTTTCTTTTCTGGGATACTACATTGCATATTATCAGTTAATAGAGATGTGCTGGCAAATAAAATCAATCTTTACCTGCTGATTGGGGTCTTGTTTCTGGGACTATTGGTGATTGTGACCCTTGAGGTGTCCAAGGTGTCCAAGGTGTGGATCCCAATGTGGAAAGTTGAGGGTTGCTGGGCACCTTTCCCTTACCCTTTCCTTTTTGGGTAGTCTTATTACCATTACAGGGGGCTTCTTTGTTGGCCCTTTGAGAAGCAGCACAAGTTCCAGTGGCCATTGTTAGGATTGGATAAAAAAAAAGTGTTAGGGTGGTTGTGTAGAGGTTTGGGGGAATTTGAAAAATAAGTGTGGTAAAGCGTAGAAGAACTTGGAATAATTGGTCGAAAATAATAAAGTGTTTGTTTGGTCTTTTGCTTAATTGTGATTGTCCAACCAGAAATAATTCTAAGTCCACTAACAAGCGTCTAACTATGTACTAACAAAATACTCATTATCTGCCCAATTATCTCTATTTTCAATCCAATCATCCCCTGAATGATCACTGTGAAAGACCAGCAATGCTCTCTGGCCTTCAAAATGGAGATTGAAGTGTGTTGTTTTAGCCAAAATAAATACCGCCATATCACCATTTTGCAGTTCCAATCTCCAGCCGGGCTCCAAGAAGCAAAGTGCACCACCCAAGCAATCTGTAATAGGTATTACCATGCAGATATCTTTATCACCCCAATCTCAATGTCCCCGGGTTGCAGCATTGAAGTTGACTACAAATCCTCCAAATGGGTAAGCTGGAGATACGATGTTGCCTGGCATGATATCAGCCCATTGTTGAAGAGTTTCCACATGATTGGGTAGAAGCCTTGTTAACTAGAATTCTATTAGTAAAAGCGTCAACACTAGAGTATAATGTGACACAAACAATTGTTTTCTGCCATTCAAATAGAGAACCTAACAACTCCTGAAGCTTCTTATATTGGTCAGGAAACTCTGCTGTTTCCTTGGACATTCAAGGAATCAGCTGATTGAGATTTGGAGCTTTTTTTCCTGTCTTTCTAAGATATATAGGATGAACGTCCAAAGGTGCTCCAGTCCCCTAATTAAGTGACTAAGTAAGCCAGAAAGTGAATTCAAATTAGTCTTACTTTATTGGAGTAGTGGTTATACCAACAGAAATGAAAGCTAGTGAATTCATTATGAATGCCCTCAGCTTTAGAATTGATTGGCTTGATACAACCCAGAAAAGCAAGATCCAGATAGTTTAGAAGGTTGCATCTGATTGGTTCAGGCATTGTAGGACATATCAGAGCCATGAGATCTCCTTTACAGTCATTTAATTGCAATGAATTACTAGATATAGTATCAGTGGGTGTCATCAAAATATGGAATAACACAAACAACTTACTTTGGAAATAATGTAGGGGAGATTTTCAAATAAGAATTGGGGTCAGCTTTAATACCATCCGCAGTATATTGTTGGGTGATCTATACAACAATTTGTTTCAAGTAAGCTGTTTGTAAGAGTCAATGTTGACTTACCAAGTGTTTGAGGTGTTCCAAATTGTGAGGATCTATTGCATTTTCAGCTTTAGCCCTCTCACCTTCTGTCCAATAGAACCACTCTTCTTTTGACTTGTTTTGGATAGGAAATGAATGCAAAGACGATTTGGGATCAAAGTTAGTGTTGATAATAATAACGCCATCCTGATTATTTGTATCAGGTCTATCCAAAGCACTGGGTTCCTCAAATCTTGGTAAATCGTCAGCTTCAGACATTGGAGAGAGAAAGGATGTTGGGGGATGAGGAGTTGACATCAACATATTCTGTGAAAAATGTGTTAATGAGTAGCTTGCATCTGAACTGAAAAGATTGCAATTCCAATAACAGCTTTGCCATGATTGTTCACATCTAAGGGAGACAAAATTGCTGAAAAAAAATAAATAAGAGTTAGATTTGAGACTGAAAACAAAAGATGTACTTATAAGCCAATGCATCAAAGAAAATATTGGATGATGGAAGATCATGACATGACAATTCACTATTCAATCATAGTTCTTGTAATAAGGTTGGTGAGAACATTGTGCTAAAGTGACATGGGAGCTTTTGTCTCAATTGTGCGATTGTTGGAATTAAAATATCAATAACAAGTTGACCAACTAAATTATCTGGAATATTCACAGTGTATTAGAGAAAGTCAAACAATCATTGACTTGTCACATACCTTGTTGAGGAAAACGTATGATTGATGCCAGGTTGCCAATGACATCAGCAGCGGCATCAATGATTTCACTTTTTTTCCCAGAAAATGCAAGGATCATCAGCAGATAAATTGAACCTATGGCATAGCTTTCAATCACCAGTGTCTAGGATCCTGGATAAAAAGGAAAGACAAATTGTACTTGCACCTGCTAATGACACAAACTTAGTCCCTGCAGCTACCCACTGATTTAAGGTTCTTGTAGAATATTTTTTTTAGGGAATGCTTTCTTAAATACTGCCTGGTTGGACTTTAGCTTAAATGATTTACACCATCTACAAATGAAAATAATTAATGATTGGTGAAAATTGATGAGACTCAAGAAACATACAACTCTACAACGACTTCGAGAACACAAGCTGTACCTTCGCCTCAACAAATGCGAGTTCGAACAGACACAGATCGAGTACCTTGGTCTCATCATCTCGGAAGGCAAGGCTGAAATGGACCCCATCAAGGTCACCGGAGTTGCGGACTGGCCCGTACCTACGAACAAGAAGCAAGTACAGTCGTTCTTAGGCTTTACGAACTTCTACAGGCGGTTCATTCGAGACTTCTCGCACTTCACCTGACCTCTCTTCGACATCACAGGAAAGGACACCACCTGGAAATGGGGCAAAGCGGAGCAGACAGCCTTCGACGACCTCAAGCACGCAGTAGCATCAAAGCCAGTACTCATGTTTGCGGACGACAATCAACCCTTCTGAGTCAAAGCAGACAGTTTGGACTTTGCCACAGGTGCAGTACTTTCGCAACTGAGCCCCAAAGACAACAAATGGCATCCAGTTGCATTCATGATTAACTACACGTTCCCGGTGCGGTACGACGACATGTGTTGGACTAGCGAAGGTCATGTGACCGTGCCCTTGATAGTCCGAACGAATGCGAAGTTCACCGGCGAACTGCGCGCGAAGTAACGAGTGGGGGTGCCTGTAGGCGTGCGTAGCGAGTGTGCGATCTAACGAATGTAAGTACGAGCGGTAAGTAGCGAAATAAGGAATCGTAAGTCGGTAGAGTGAAGAGCGCGAGTGTAAGTGCGCGCGAAGTAAGACCGGGCCAGCGAAATAGAAGTAGACCGGCACGAAGTAAGGAGGAAATGGAGTTCCCCTTACAGGGACCTAGTGTAAGGGCAACCCCGCGTGCGTGCAATTGAGTGGAAACCGACTGGAGGAAGTTGGGTGTTAACTGAGTTCGAGAGTCGGGTTCTTAGGTCGGGCTGGCGGAGGGGATCCTTAGTCAATGTATTCACTTGTAACTACAGATATACTACTCACCTGGCGGAGGGGATCCTTAGAGAATTCTCTAAGGGTCCTCCAACCAGGTGTACAGACTATATACGAGGTTCCTACATTAACTACACGTTCCCGGAACGGCACGAGGGCACGCGTTGTCAGTAAAGGATCATGTGGGCATGCCCCAGTGATCCCGACAAGTTGCGCCCGCGTCCGCGTTCGGAAACGTCCAACGAGTGTCGTGAAAGGGAGCGGGTATGGTAACGAATGTGGTGTGAGAGAATGTGTGAGTCAGGTTTGACTCGGGGTGGTTGTCAGTAATGACAGGTCGGTAGACGTAGTCGGTAACGGGAGTCGGGAGTTCGCTGAGTGTCACTGAGCGTTAGTTTGGTCGGGAATGTTGTCGGAAAATGAGACAAGGAGGTTGGTAAAGGTGTTCCCCTTACACCTAGGTGACAATGATAGTGATAGTTCACAGCTGCCTAGAAAGCGACACTGTGGTGAAGCAGGTATGGTTATTTACCATGTATATGATTCTATCCAGCTAAAGCATCTTATTCATGTCATCAAGGGATACAGCAGTCTCAATCAGCTTCAATTGAGCCATTATTCCTGAGCCCTCTCCTTAATGACAAGACATCAAAAGATATTGCCAGTGAGACTACTGATGGTGAGCAATAACATTCTTTTATTACCTGGGTTTGTCGAGTAATGACCGAATATCACTTCCAATAGGTGAATCTGGGGCTATAATTGGTGGGCCAGATATTAAATCTCGTGTCTTATGACCTTGCAAGGCAAAGTCCAGAAAATCAATTGTTGACCTCACCAGTTTGACCAATGATGAACAAGATTTTGGTGGCAATGAAGTCAGTAGTGGCTCCAGCCAAAAACTTCCCAAGTTAGTCTCGGGTCCATCATTCAGTGATGATAAACCAGTTTCCATCCACCCTTTGCAGTTCAACTTTGATGACTTTTGACACACTCCCTTATATACCAACTCGCTACAGATAATCCTACTTGTTAGTACATACATTCCTTTAACTCTCATTCAAGTCTATTGAATAATTATCTCTACAATATACATACCAACTTTAATCATCAATACTAATTTTCATTCGTGTAAAATACCCTTGGAAGACAACTGAGTACACATATGGAAAAGACAGGAATTCACATACACAAAAAAAGAAAAAGTTTCACACACCAAAAAAGAATTCTGCGCACCAAAAAAAAAATTCCGCGCACCAGACAAAATTGGCGGGCACACTAAAAAATTCCGCGCGCAAAAAACATGTTTGCTGACTTGACAGAATGTTTGTGCAGCACTACAATTACATAATTTGCGCACAACAATTATTTTGACAGTTTGAATGTCATACCACCTCTCCAAACTTAGACTAATGATCAACTATCTAATGGAGAACTACCCTACTTACTTATTCCTGAAACATGCCTATCATCATTTTATGTCATTAATCTTCATAAATATTTTAATAATTTTAGGCATTTTATTACTTTTTCTATTCTTACTTCTTCAAATTTAGACTAATGATCAAGGATCTAATGGAATACTACACCATTTCCTTATTCCTGAAACATGCCTCTCATCATTTTATGTTATTAGTCTTCATGAATATTTGCATAATTTTACCTATTTTATTACAAGTCCAATTCAGTTTGACCAGAATGTGAGCATAGTCTGAGCCCAGTCCAAGCAGTCTTGTTGGAGTCCAAGCTAATTGCGCCGAGACTGTGCTTGGACTGGCTCGGACCAGTCCACTCAGACTTTTCCTGTCAGGGCAACTCCGGCGGAGTGTGCGCGAACTTAGAAAGAGCGGAACGACGCTGAGGAGGGGATCCTAAGCACAATTGTATTAAGTGTACAGTATGTAACTACGTACCTGAGGAGGGGATCCTAAGAGAATACTCTGAGGAGCCTCCATCAGGGGGGGTGTGCTATATACCTAGTACTACATTAAATACACGTTCCCGGTGCGGTACGACGACACATGTTGGACTAGCAAAGGTCATGTGACCGCGCCCTTGATAGTCCAAGCGAATGCAAAGTCCACCGGCGAACTGCGCGCGAAGTAACGAGTGTAGTGCCTGTGGGCGTATGTAACGAACGTGCGATCTAAGGAATGTAAGTACGAGCGAGTGAGCAGTAAGTAACAGGGTGAGAGTCGTAGCTCGGCGGAGTAGAGAGCGTGAGCGCTAGTGCGCGCGAAGTAAGCCTAGGTCGGTGCAAAGTAAGGAGGAAATGGAGTTCCCCTTACATTTCCCCTCAAAATTGGTTTTACTTGGACTGAGCTCGGACTGAGCTCGGACTTTTTCCACCCAAAATTGCCCCAAAAAGGTCCAAGTGCAGTCTGAGGACTGTTTGGACCATGCTCGGACTGCCCAAAGTCCAAGTGGAGTCCGCTCGGATTAGCGGGCTTAGTGTCACAACCTCGAGTTGAGGAAGACAGCAGGGAAATCAGTTTGCAGCGCAGAATGGAGAGAGGTGCAGGAGTTTCTGTATTTCTGCGATTGCATCTACGTCCCAAAACACGCTGACCTTTGCAGATGCATAGTTGCACAGCATCACGACTCGCAAATTGTGGGACACACCAGACAATGGAAGACACTGGAGCTAGTGTCGCGCAACTACTGGTGGCCTCAAATGTTGCGCTATATCGGGGAATACTGCAAGACCTGCGATCTATGTCTCCAAATGAAGGCGCAACATCAGCTACCAATCGGCAAACTCAAACCCCTGCCGATCCCGGAAGGTTGATGGGATGTCACAAGTGTGGACTTCATAGTGGAACTACCTGAGTTGCAAGGGCATGATGCGATCATGGTAGTAGTGGATACAGTGGGTAAACGCGCACACTTCATCCCAACCACGACAACAATCACAGTGCTTGGATTGGCAAGGCTGTACCTCCAGAATGTGTGGAAGTTGCATGGGTTACTGAAAGCAATGGTTTCAGATCGGGGAGTACAGTTTGTAGCGGAATTCACGAAGGAGTTGTATTGCATGTTAGATATCAAACTCACCGCATCAACAGCATATCACCTGCAGACAGACAGACAGACCGAACGAGTCAACCAGGAGCTGGAGCAGTACCTTAGGCTATTTGTCAGTGAACAACAGGACAACTGGGTTGACCTTCTACTGCTTGCCAAATTCCAGTACAATCAATAACCACATCCACTCCTCGACACAACACTCGCCATTCTTCCTAGACACTAGCCAACATCCGTGAATGGGCTTTGAGCCACAGACTACGCCACAGACACTGCTGGCGGTCAAGCCTATATCCAAAGGATAAAGACATTTATGAACGCGTAAATCACTTTTATCCATCATATACATGTAACCTGTTTCCAAAGGAAATGATTAAAAAACATATTATATTTATCTCAAATGATTCCCCATGACAAAGGAAACCTTTATCTTTATATGATTCTTTATGAGACAACAGAGATAAAGGCTACCTTTGTCTAAATTGGATCCTCATCCCATTCGGGGGTGACGTCCCGTATCGAGGAAGAAGGGCGTCTGTTGTGTTGCCGAGTGGACATGGTTGTTGTACTGGAATTCAGCAAGCGGAAGAAGGTCCGACCAATTGTCTTGCCGTTCACCGACAAACAGTCGGAGGTACTGCTCGAGTTCTTGGTTGACTCGTTCGGTTTGTCCATCGGTCTGTGGGTGATAGGCCGTGGACGACGTCAACTTGATTCCGAGTAGTCGGTAAAGTTCTTGAGTGAACTCGGCCACGAATTGGGGTCCTCTGTCCGACACAACTGCGTTCGGTAATCCATGGTGCTTCCAGATTTCCTTCAAATACAGGCGGGCGGCTCCCAGTGCTGTAACCGTGGTGTGAGTTGGGATGAAGTGAGACCTCTTTGCGACCAACTCCACCACTACCATTACCGCGTCAAACCCGTCTGATTCAGGTAGCGCCCTGACGAAGTCTACACTAATTGTCTCCCAACGCGACTCGGGAATTTCTAGTGGTTTCAATTCTCCGATTGGTAGTTGGCATTGTATCTTTGTCCGTAGACATAGGTCGCATGTCCGACAATATTGCCCAATGTAACGTGACATCTGCGGCCACCAGTAGTTTCGGGAGATTAGTTCCAATGTCTTCCACTGCCCGGTGTGTCCCGCTACTTGGGTGTCGTGGTGTTGTTGGACGATGCGCCTTCTTAGGTCGGCAAAGTTGGGAACATAAACCCGACCTCGGAAATAGAGTACTTCTTGGTCCTCCCGCCACTCAGCGCTGTGTACCGACTTGCCTTTTCCCAGTCGGAGTTTTCGCGCAGCCTCTGCTACCAAATCCTCTTGGTGCCCGCTCCGATTCCCGCGTCGGATATCCCTCATAATCTCTTTTTCCTCGCCTTCTGCCCTGACTCCTTCCAATGTGCGTACGGTGAACAACTCGGGTTTGAGGAGTACAATGTCCTTATTGTCCTCTGCGCCGTCCGAGTGGTCGGCACGTCTGGATAACACGTCGGGTTTGCCCATACTTCGTCCTGGCTTGTGGTGTAACAAGAAATCGAATCGGGACAGGTACAGCAACCAACGAGCTTGTCGGCGATTGAGTTTCTGGGCCGACCGGAAATACTCCAGGTTTTTGTGGTCAGTCCAGACTTCGAATGGGTGTCGGGCTCCCTCCAGGAAGTGCCTCCATTCCTCGAGGGACCGGATGATTGCTAACATCTCCTTGTCATGAATCTCGTAATTCCTCTCGACTGTGTTCAGGCTCTTTGACATGAATGCTACTGGGTGCCACTTATCGTCTTCCCAACTCAGTTGAGAGAGCACCACGCCTGTTGCAAAATCCGACGAGTCGGCTTCTACGCGGTAAGGTCGATCGTTGTCGGGAAATACCAACACAGGTCGGGAAGCCACTTTAGCCTTTAGTTCATCAAATGCTGACTGTTTGGTCTCCCCCCACTTCCATACCGAGTCTTTGCGTGTGAGGTCAAAGAGGGCCCGAGCATGATGTGAGAATCCTTCGATGAATCGGCGGTAAAAGTTCGTGAACCCAAGGAAGGACTGTACTTCCTTCTTGTTGGTCGGGGTTGGCCATTCGACGATCCCCCTGACCTTGACTGGGTCCATCTCCATCTTGCCCTCCAAAATGATGAGTCCCAAATACTCAATCTTTTCCTGTTCAAACTCGCATTTGTCCAGTTTGAGGAATAGCTTGTGTTCCCGACAACGTTTCAGTACTTCCCGAGTGATTCGTCGGTGCTCTTCTCGGGTTTTCGTGTAGATGAGGATGTTGTCAATGTACACGCAGACCACTCCTGCCATGATGAGGTCCTGGAATATTTCATTCATCATCGTCTGGAATGTTGTGGGTGAGTTGGTGAGGCCAAAGAACATCACCAGCGGCTTGAACAGTCCTCGATTCGTTCGGAAAGCTGCCTTCCACTCGTCGCCTTCTTTTATCCGCACGTTATTGTAACCCCATCGCACATCGAGTTTAGTGAAGTACTTGGCTTCCCGTAGTTGGTTGATGAGTTCAGAAATGAGGGGGAGTGGGTATGCATTCTTGATTGTCATTGCGTTGAGGACTTGGTAATCTTGTACAGGTCGGAGTGAACCGTCTTTCTTCTTGATGAAGAAAAAGGGCGCAGCCATGGGTGACTTTGACGGGTGTATACGTCCCGACGACAGATTCTCCTCCAAGAACTTGTCGAGTTCCTCCTGTTCCGTTACCAACAAGGGGTACACCTTGCACGACCAAGCCTTTGAGTCGGGAATTAGTTCTATGGTGTGGTCCCAGGGTCTCTTGTTGGGAAGTGCGTCAAACGAGGTCTTGGAGAACATGTCTTCGAACTCATGCACGTATTCGGGTGCCAACTTGTGGAACGTCTTAGTCGGTCGGGAGTTGCGGTGGAAGGCCTCAGCGAGTCATTGTGAAATGTTCGGGATTGCACGACACATCTCTTGGGGGCCTTTAGTCGTGTTTTCCAACCGGTCGGGTGGGTGTAGCGTCACGGCAAAGATGCGGTCTCCTTCCTCTAGTAGTTCGGACAGGGGGTTCGGGTTTTCCGACTCAGTATCAGGTTCCTCTTCTGCATCTAATTTTGTTGTTGGGAAGGGTC
The DNA here is from genome assembly GCA_037014335.1 of Collybia sordida. NCBI lineage: Eukaryota > Fungi > Basidiomycota > Agaricomycetes > Agaricales > Clitocybaceae > Collybia > Collybia sordida. Next base: position 1,504,898 of record JAYKXK010000002.1, read on the forward strand.
CTGCTCGGCATGCGTTCACTCGAGCCTCTGTTTTCTGTTTCTCTTTGGTCTCTGCTTTGAGCTCTTCGGTGCACACCCGACACTGGGCTGGACACCGACTGAGTTTCACCTCGTTTGTTGTCCAGTCTATCTCCGGGTTGTGCTGTCTGAGCCAGGTGTAGCCAAGTATGAGATCGTGAGTCCCGAGTTGCGTTACTGCGAAGGTGGTGCGTTCCGAGTGCCCCTTGTATCTAAGTACCAATTCGACAATTTCCCGAATGGATCCCGACTCGTTCGGAGTCCCGTCCACGTTGTACACCACGATGGGTTGTTGCAGTTTCCGAGTGGTCATTCGGTGTTTGTCCACATACTGCTTGTGGATGAACATCCCCATCGCTCCCGAGTTGAGTAATCCCATTACTCTGAACGTTTCTCCCGTGTCGGTAGTTTGGAGCTCTACCTTCAGGTTGAGTGACCGTGGTCCCGGGGTGGCAGCTACCTTATAGTTTTTGGGTAGTCTGCGTTCCCATCGTGGAACCCGTAAGTTCCGAATCGACTCTTGGGGTGGGGGTCATTCGGGTTTTGACTCTGGTTCGGGTATGGGTTCGGGTTCCGATGGCTCTTTGACAGTGAGGCTTTCGAATTGGTTGCCGCTCGGTTTTCGGCTCAGGGGGGTGTTTTCGTCTTTCCCGACTGGGGTAGTGTCTGTATCCCCGTTTCCCAACTCGTCGGATTTTGCGTTGGTGGTGGTGGGAGTGTGGAATGGTCCATTTCCGACTCATGCCTTGCGCTTGGTACTGGTTCGGGTGTTGTCGGTGAGGACTCTCATTTCCATGCTCGCAAATGCTTCGTTGTCCATCCGCAGTTTGTTGCATCTGGTGGCGGCGGCGTACCATGCTAGGGGGTCGTTGTCACTCAGTCTCCCTAAAGGCATGGTCGCAATCTGCGACTGGATGGTTGGATTGAATCCTTTCCTGTACTTCACAACCACCGTGATCCCTTCTTTGTATTCCGACTTGTCAATGAGTTCCTGAAACTTGTCGGTGTATTCGTCCACCGAGCGGTTACCCTGGTGGTAACTGCTTGTTTCCAGTCGGACTCGTGCACGTTGGGCCTCTCCTTGAATATAGAAGCTTAGTGCGAAGTCGGACTTGAAATCCTTCCATGTTTCGTACATCGGTGTGCCGATCTTCTCTTCAAAGCGGAGTGCGCGGTCGGTAAAGTTGTATGCGTGTCCCGTTTGCATGAATGTGAAGGCCCACTGTACTTGAGCATTTTGGTCCTCAAATTGGTGGGGCACCAGTTTGATGTAGAGTTTGCAGGACTGGATGAACGCTCGACCGCGTTCTCGCGTACCATCGAAAGGTTGTGGTGGGGCCGGACGAAATGCCGACTGATTTACCAATGAGGGTATAGGTGTCACTGTTGGTACATGGGGTGTCGCTGGGGTCGGTGATGGTACATCGGTGTGTGGTGAGGGGTTTCCGACTCGATCCAACAGCGTCCGAAGGGTGTGTTTGAGTTTTTGGAGGTCCTCCGACCTTGTGGCGAGTAGTTGCCGTAGATATTCGAGTTTGGATTCTGTAAGGGGAACCCCATTTCGAAGGCCAATATCGAACCTCGACTTCAACGTCGACTCCGACTTCAACTTCAACTTTGACGACGAACGTCGACGTCAAACTTCAACGTGCGCGCAACGGCACTTCAACACGCGACCTCTAAGCGATGTATATCACTGTTTGTACACTCTGTGCCACATAGTGACAATAGTGTACCACTCCCATTGTAGTATAGAGTATATAGACTCCGAGGCTAGATGGGGATCCTTAGACTATTCTCTTTGGATCCCCTCTAGGTAAGGAGACCGGACTTGTACCTTAAGTTATTAATATATTTACTTTGGATCCCCTCTAGTTCGCACTTCGAAGTTCGACCTTCGCAGATCGCAAGTTCGACGTTCGACTTTGACCTCGCTCAGTTCGACCCCTTCGACTTCGCCGACCTAGGGTTGCCCTTACAGTAGAATAGTCTCCCCCACAGGACCGGGATTCATTTCGCCCAAAATAGCGGGATTCATAGCACCCTTGACGGAAGGCTCTGACTCCGAATCCGCTAACACAGCACGCAAATCCCCTTCCTCCATGTCGAGCCTACTCGAAGTCGAAGCACTGGTATACCCCGAGATGGATACGAATCGATCGGACCAAATCGAAAATGACCTTGCGAACCTTCAACAGAAGTTTGACACACAGTCCGAACAACTACGCCTCCTGGCCGAAAAGTTTGATCGACTCCTGGAAATAGTTGTACCACAAGCGGCCCCTGCCCCTGTAACACCACCACCCGCAGCAGCAGCACGCCCCGCACCCGCTGCGCCTCTGCCGTGACCCTCGTCGCTTCGACCATTGCTCCCCGACGATTTTGACGGCAACTGCAAGCGAGGGCGTGCATTTATCAATGCATGCGAACTGTACATAAACCTTGTACCACATCAATTCGCAAACGAGGTTACGCAAGTGCGATGGGCGTACACATTCATGAAGAAGGGACGCGCCTACCTATTCACTGATTGCGCACTTCAATTCAAGACGCGCGAAGGTTGACTGAAGTACCTAACATGGGTCGAGTTCCGGGAGGACTTCGCCACCAACTTCTTTGTCCAAAGCGAAGCGCAGGCCGCAATCACACGCCTTGAAACCAGCGCGTACCACCAAGGGTCGAGAACGGTCGATGACTACACGGACAAATTCCGCGACCTCGTCGACAAGTCGGGATACAAGGAGGGACTCACCCTTGTTGTCAAATATTGAAAGGGGCTGAACCCCGACATTCAGTCCGCCATTGCGACGATGACGACAGGTCGACCAGGAGATGACCAACCCAAGGAATGGTACAGGGCTGCCATCAAGTGCAACGAGAACCGCCTCACAAACGAAGCATTTCTCAGTACAAAACCTTCGACCCGTTTGAACCCCGCACCGGTTCAAACTAACAATTTGATGTTTCGTACTTTGACCATGTTTGCCGCCCCAACCATGCAAAGAACGGCTCTGATCCCAGCCCCCATTGCCCCCGCCTTACCCCCACCGGTTCCCATGGACATCGACGCTGTTCGAAGACCTTGGGCGAACATCACGACCTGCTACAGGTGCGGTAAGACAGGCCACCTGCAAAGAGAATGCCCTCAACGTTACGACACGAGGTTCATGACGACAGAGGAACGCGCAGAGTTCGCACAAGACATCTTCGCCATGCTTGATGCACAGCCAGGCCAGGAACCAGAGGTCAAACAAGTAGAAGAAAAGGAGGAGGATTTTGCGACCAGCAGCGGGTGAACAGTACGCCCCCGCTGCGATCTGTAAATAGGTTCGAACACTTAGAGGTAGAAACAATAAACAAAACTTCGACCACTATCAAACCCATTACACTCCCCCTTCAACAACTTCGACACGCAAAAGGGTGCCCAAATGGGAACGCAACTTGCCCAAGCGTTACATTGTCGCCGCTACACCAAGTGCACAATCCCTCAAGCTGCGAGTCGAACTCCAAACAACAGACACAGGCGAGAACATTTTGACCAACTGCCTCGTCGACTGCGGAGCTACAGGACTCTTTATCGACACTGATTTCGTAGCACGGCGACGACTTACGACGCGCGCACTGGTTTGACCCATCCCCGTGTACAATGTCGATGGCACACTCAATGAACACGGGTCGATTACGCAAGTTGTCGACCTCATCCTTTGGTACAAGGGTCATTCGGAACGCACCCAGTTTGCAGTCACAAACTTGGGCAAGCAGGAAGTCATTCTAGGCTACACCTGGCTTCGCGAACACAACCCCGAAATCAATTGGCAGACAAACGAAGTGAAAATGAGTCGCTGCCCAGCCAAGTGCAACACCTGTGTCACGGAAATCAAAGCAGAGACGGTTGAACGGCGAAAGAAGGAGGCACGCATCAACGCCTGTCGAACAGGGCCAATGCCGGAGGTCGACAACGAAGTCAAAGGTGACGACGAAGCGACAGACGAGTTCGAAGAAGGCGATCACATCTTCGTCGTCCAGTTTCGTGAAACAGAGGACATTCGGGCCACACAAAATATCTTGCAACGACTTGCCGAAGCATTCCACAAAAACTCGCAAGTCAAACCCTTTCGAGATCTGGCCCCTCAGCACATCCACAACTTCAAAGATGTATTTTTGAAGACGTCCTTCGATGCCCTCCCCGATTGACGACCTTGGGACCACGCGATCGAACTGGTAAAGGACGCCAAAAGCAAGTCATGCAAGGTGTACCCACTCTCAGTCACTGAACAGGCTGAACTCGACAAGTTCTTGGAGGAGAACCTCAGCTCAGGACGAATTCGACCTTCGAAATTGCCCATGGCTTTGCCCTTCTTCTTGATCAAAAAGAAGGATGGTTCGCTTCGACCAGTGCAAGATTATCGAGTGCTCAATTCGTTCACAGTGAAGAACAAGTACCCCCTACCACTCATTTTGGACCTTGTCAACCAATTGCGTGGAGTGAAGTACTTTACGAAGCTTGATGTTTGATGGGGCTACAATAATGTACGCATCAAGGAAGGCGACGAGTGGAAGGCGGCGTTTCAAACGAACCGCGGACTCTTCGAACCACTGGTCATGTTCTTCGGCCTTACGAACTCTCCAGCGACCTTCCAGACAATGATGAATGACATCTTCCACGACCTCATCATGGAGGGTGTGGTCTGCGTGTACATTGACAACATCCTCATCTACACCAAGACCATCGCGGAGCATCGTCGAATCACGCGCTGACAGTATAGAGTTTGTTGTAAGCAGGTAATGAGATATGTACCTTGCTACAAGTTTCACTCTTAAGAAAGTGTGAGGGGGTTTCCAGTATGAATTGAGGCGTTCTGTAGCATTCCCAGACAAGCAGTGAACCCAAGGAATGATTAGGAATGAAGGGAGACAAATGGGAGTGAAGGAATATAATGATTATATTGAGAAGTAATGGAGTTTAGATGTAAAGTAGTCAGGAAAGCGAAATGGTGAAGGTAAGTGTATTCAGATAGGTAAAAGTAAGTAAGGACTACGCTTAAATACCCTACAAAGACCCTGGTGTGCCCTGAGTATGACAGGAAAAGGTACATAGAGCATGACCGACCTATAAGCTAAAAATAGATAAAGGTCGCAAACTATCTAATCTAATCAAATAAGCAGATTACATGGTCAGCACAGAGCTGAGCTTGTCAGCGCCTGGTGCTACAACGACTTCGAGAACACAAGCTGTACCTTTGCCTTGACAAATGCGAGTTCGAACAGACACAGATCGAGTACCTCGGTCTCATCATCTTGGAAGGCAAGGTCAAAATGGACCCTGTCAAGGTCGCCAGAGTTGCAGACTGGCCTGTACCTACGAACAAGAAGCAAGTACAGTCGTTCTTGGGCTTTACAAACTTCTACAGGCGGTTCATTTGAGACTTCTCGCACTTCGCTCGGCCTCTCTTCGACCTCACAGGAAAGGACACCACCTGGAAATGGGGCGAAGCAGAGCAAACAGCCTTTGACAACCTCAAGCGTGCAGTTGCGTCGAAACCGGTACTCATGTTCGCGGACAACAGTCGACCCTTCCGAGTCAAAGCAGACAGTTCGGACTTTGCCACAGGTGCGGTGCTTTCACAACTGAGCCCCGAGGACGACAAATGGCATCCAGTCGCATTCATGTCAAAGAGCCTAAGCCCGGTCGAACGCAATTACAAGATCCACGACAAGGAGATGCTCACCATTGTACGTGCGTTGGAAGAGTGGAGGCACTTCCTCGAAGGGGCTTGACACGAATTCGAAATCTGGACGGATCACAAAAATCTTGAATACTTTCGAACGGCCCAGAAACTGAACCGTCAACAAGCTTGATGGTCCCTCTACTTGTCAAGGCTCGACTTCACACTGCACCACAAACCAGGTTGAAGCATGGGAAAGCCTGACACACTATCTCGACGTGCGGACCACGACAACGGCGGTGAGGACAATCGCGATGTGGTACTCCTCAAACCCAAACTGTTCGCCATCCGCGCGCTTGAAGGGGTAGTGGCGGAAGGTGAAGAACGCAACATCCTACGAGACATTTGACGGGGTAATCGTGAGGGACACCAGGAGGATGCTGTTGCCCTTGCTGCGAAGGAACTCAAAAGGTCAAAAGGGAAGTCAGTTCGAAGCGCAGAATGGCGAGAGTCCCAGGACCTCCTTCACTTCCAGGATTGAATCTACGTCCCTCGAAACACAGATCTTCGACGTCGAATTGTTGCGCAGCACCACGACACACGCATTGCCGGGCATGCCGGACGATGGAAGACCCTCGAGCTGGTTTCGCGAAACTATTGGTGGCCACAGATGTCACGCTACATCGGAGAGTACTGCAAGACCTGCGATCTCTGCCTTCGAATCAAAGCGCAATGACAAATGCCAATGGGCGAACTCAAGCCGCTCCCCATTCCAGAAGGTTGATGGGACGTCGCCAGTGTGGACTTCATTGTCGAACTCCCGCAGTCCGATGGCTTCGACGCAATCATGGTCGTCGTCGACTCGGTAGGAAAACGAGCACACTTCATACTGACGACTACGACGGTCACGGCTCTGGGATCTGCACAATTGTATTTACAACATGTGTGGAAGTTACATGGTCTACCTAAGGCAATGGTGTCGGATCAAGGCACACAATTCGTCGCAGAGTTCACCCGCAAACTCTATCAACTCCTGGACATCAAACTAACGGCTTCGACTGCGTACCACCCCCAGACCGACGGACAAACAGAGCGAGTCAATCAGGAGTTGGAACAGTACCTTCGACTCTTCGTCAACGAACAGCAGAACAACTGGGCGGACCTCCTTCCACTGGCAGAGTTCCAGTACAACAACCATGTCCACGCTTCGACACAGCAGTCACCGTTCTACCTTGACACCGGCCGACACCCACGCATGGGCTTCGAACCTCAGACGGCACCTTCGAGGCTCGAAACAGTGAACGAGTTCCGTGATTGAATGGAGAATGCATTGTCCGAAGCTCAATCGGCACTGGCGAAGTCGAAGGAAGACATGGCGCAGTACTACAATCGACGTCGAAGGCCGACACCGGAACCAAGTGGGCGACATGATGTTCCTCGACTCTTGCGACATCCACATCACTCGACCTTTGCACAAACTGGCCCACCGATACCTGGGACCATACAAGATCGAAGCAAAAGTGGGTTCACACGCCTACCGCCTGAAACTACCGAGTTCGTTGTCGAAGATCCACCCGGTATTCCACATTGTGAAACTACTCCCTGCGCCTCGCGACCCGATCGAAGGGCGTCGACCCACCTCAGTGCCAGAACCCGAACTGATCGATGGCGAAGAACACTACGAGGTCAAAGAAATCATGGACAGTCGAATACATTGTCGCAAACTACAGTATCTAGTGTCATGGAAAGGCTACAGTTACGAACACAACTCCTGGGAACCCGCAGACCAGATCCAGGCCGATGAATGTATTGCCGACTTCCACCGCTTGAATCCAGGTGTGCCACAACAGATTCGCAGTGTTCAGTTCGCCCAGATTCTGTTCCAGCCAATGCGCGAGGGCGCGCACACCTAGAGGGGGGGTAATGTAAGGGGAACCCCATTTCGAAGGCCAATATCGAACCTCGACTTCAACTTCAACTTTGACGACAAACGTCGACGTCAAACTTTGACGCGCGCGCAACGGCACTTCGACGCGCGACCTCTAAGTGATGTATATCACTGTTTGTACACTCTGTGCCACGTAGTGACAATAGTGTACCACTCCCATTATAGTATAGAGTATATAGACTCCGAGGCTAGATGGGGATCCTTAGACTATTCTCTTTGGATCCCCTCTAGGTAAGGAGACCGGACTTGTACCTTAAGTTATTAATATATTTACTTTGGATCCCCTCTAGTTCGCACTTCGAAGTTCGACCTTCGCAGATCGCAAGTTTGATGTTCGACTTCGACCTCGCTCAGTTCGACCCCTTCGACTTTGCCGACCTAGGGTTGCCCTTACAGATTCTAGGCGTTCCGTTTGACTGGTGTCAGACATCTTACAGCTCAGGTTTCTACGTTTAACTAACTCGGGTTGAGGGGTAGATTGTGCGATGCGGGTTTTGGGAGTTGGCGGCTCGTTATTACCGTTCGTGCAATCTAAGGCCTCGGGTGGTGAGAGTATTCTAATGTAAGGGCAACCCCGCAAGCGTACAACCGAGTGGAAACCGACTGGAGGAAGTTGGGTTTTAACTGAGTGTCAGGGCAACTCCAGCGGAGTGCGCGCGAACTTAGAAAGAGCGGAACGACGCTGATAGAGGGAATCCTAAGTTAAATGTATTAATAGCAGTATGTAACAACATACCTGATGGAGGGAATCCTAAGAGAATACTCTGAGGATCCTCCATCAGGGGGAGTGAGCTATATACCTAATTCTACATTAACTACACGTTCCCGGTGCAGTACGACGACACGCGTTGGACTAGCGAAGGTCATGTGACCGTGCCCTTGATAGTCCAAACGAGCGCAAAGTCCACCGGCGAACTGCGCGCGAAGTAACGAATGGGGTGCGTAGTGAGCGTATGTAATGAATGTGCAATCTAAGGATTGTAGGTACGGCAAGCGAGCGGCGAGCTGCGAGGTAGGAGTCATGAATCGACGGGATAGTGAGCGCGGTGGAAGTGCGTGCGAAGTAAGGTTGGCCTGGCGCGAAGTAAGGGCGAAATGGAGTTCCCCTTACACTGAGTTTGGAGGTCAGGTTCTTAGGTCGGGCTAGCGGAGGGGATCCTAAGTAATATATTCACTATATAGTACACATACTACATACCTAGCGGAGGGGATCCTAAGAGAATACTCTAAGGGTCCCTCAGCTAGTGGTCTATGTCTATATACGAGATACTACATTAATTGCATGTTCCCGGTACGGTACGACGACACGCGTTGTCGGTAAAGGATCACGTGGGCGTGTCCCTAGATTCCCGACAAGTCGTGCACCAGTTGGGGAGCGGTGAGGGAGTGTCGGTAAAGTGAGCGTTCGGGTAAACGAATGGAATGTAAATGAGTGCGTGAGTCGGGTTTGACTCGGGGTGGGGGCGGTAAGGTAGTCGGTAATTGTACAGTCGGTGATGTGGTCGGTAAGTACACGGTCGGTAAAGTGAGCGTTCGCGAACGTTTGTACGTTCGGGAATTGAGTCGGGAATGGTGCAGAAGTCGGGAAAAGTGAAAACAGGAGTCAGTAAGGGGTTCCCCTTACACTTACATTAGAATACTCTCACCACCCGAGGCCTTGGATTACACGGATGGAAATAACGAGCTGCCAACTCCCAAACCCGCACCGTGCAATCCACCCCTCAACCCGAGCTAGTTAAATGTAGAAACCCGAGCTGTAAGATGTCTGACACCAGCCGAATGGAACGCCTAGAATCTGAACTCGAATATCTATGGCAACTACTCACCACAAGGTCGGAGGACCTCCAAAAACTCACCCACACCCTTCGGACGCTGTTGGATCGAGTCGGAAACCCCTCACCACACACCGATGTACCACCACTGACTCCAGCAATACCCAATGTAACAACCATTACGCCCCGCCCCGCCACAACCGTTCAATGGCACACGAGAATGCGGTTGAGCGTTCATCCAGTCCTGCGAACTCTATATCAAGTTAGTACCCCACCAATTCGAAGACCAGAACGCCCGAGTACAGTGGGCCTTCACATTTATGCAAACCGGACGCACATACAACTTTACCGACCACGCGCTCCGCTTTGAAGAAGTGGTGGGCGCGCCAATGTACAAAACTTGGGAAGATTTCAAGGCCAACTTTGCGCTAAGCTTCTACATGCAAGGGGAGGCTCAACGCGCCTGCATCCGACTGGAAACAAGCAGTTACCACCAGGGTGACCGCTCGGTGGACAAATACACCGACAAGTTTTGGGAACTCATCGACAGGTCGGAATACAAGGAAGGCCTCACGATAGTCATGAAGTACAGGAAGGGACTCAACCCAACCATTCAGACACAAATTGCAACCATGCCCTTGGGACGACCCAGTGACAACAATCCCCAAGCATGGTACGCCATCGCCCTCAGGTATGACAAACTTTGCCTGGACAATGAAGCATTTGCAAGCACCAAGCCCACACCACCGACTCGGGTAGAAGAGCCACTGCCGGTCACCGAACCCAAGGAGGAACTCAGCCTCCCTTTGTCCCAGAGACCGACCACGCCAATCCCGACAATGCAGCCACCGCAGAAGCAGAAACTGACAAGTCGGGAAACTGGGACCCAAACACCGCCTCAGTCGGAAACTGTCCCAACACCAAACCCAAGTCGAAAACCGAACCACAATCGATTTGCAAGTCTCAGCGTCGAAGAGCCGCGTGAACCCGAACCTACCTCAAAGCCCCAGGACCTCGTACCTCCTGCCGTAATACGAGGCATGCAAGTTCCCCGATGGGAACACAAACTCCCTAAGAGCTATCGAGTAGCGGCAGTACCAGGACCGTGCTCGCTCAACTTGAAGGTGGAACTCCAGACTACCAACACGGGCAAAACGTTTGGAGTGACAGCGCTCCTCAATTCGGGATCAACGGGGATGTTCATCCACAAACACTATGTGGAGAAACACCGGATCACTACAAGGCAACTGCAATGCCCCATCCCCGTGTACAATGTCGACGGGACCCCGAATGAGTCGGGTTCCATTCGGGAAACAGTAGAGCTTGTCCTCAGGTACAAAGGACACTTGGAGCATACGGTTTTTGCGGTAACACAACTGGGAACTCACGACCTCTTCCTCAGCTACACTTGGCTCAAAGAACACAACCCAGAGATAGACTGGACCACGAACAAGGTGAAACTCAGTCAGTGCCCAGCCCAGTGTCGGGTGTGTAACGAAGAACTCAAGGCGGAAACCAAGGAAAGGCGGAAGACCAAGGAACAAGTGAATGCATGTCACGCAGGACAATTCCCGACCACGGGTTTGGACAAGGAAGACGAATCCGACTTGGATACAGAAGACCCGAACCCCCTCTCCGAACTGCTTGAGGAAGGGGACCGCATCTTTGCAGTGACAATGCACCCACCCAACAAGTCAGAAAACACCACAAAAGGCCCACAAGAAATGTGCCGCGCAATCCCAAACATTTCACAGCAACTTGCGGAGGCCTTCCACCGTAATTCCCGACCAATCAAGATGTTCCGCGAAACAGCACCCGAGTACTTGCACGAGTTCAAGGATGTATTTTCAAAGACCTTGTTTGACGCGCTGCCCAACAAAAGACCCTGGGATCACGCCATTGAACTCATCCCCGACTCAAAGGCTCAATCATGCAAGGTGTATCCATTGTCGGTAACGGAACAAGAGGAGCTCGACAAGTTCTTGGAGGAGAACTTGTTGTCGGGGCGCATTTGCCCATCGAAGTCACCCATGGCCGTGCCCTTCTTCTTTATTAAAAAGAAGGATGGTTCACCCTGACCAGTGCAGGATTACCGTGTGCTCAATGCCATGATGATCAAGAACGCGTACCTGCTTCCCCTCATCCACTTCAGGCAGCCCCCCCTAGACCCCTAGTTAGGATAGTTTATCCCACCAAGCTATACTCACCTAAGGAGGCATAATCCCATGGGACCCCCAATGACCTGGGACCTCCCACTTTTGCCTTGGGATCTCTCTGGGAGGTCCCTCAATCCCCAGTAAGAATCTCCCCAGATTCCATAATGGGAGCTCCCAGGCCCAAGAGAACTGGGAACACCCAACCATGTTGAAATTGGGGACCTCCCAAGGTCTCTTCAGTGGGAACCCCCACTAGCTAAAGGACCTCCCATACATGCCACACCTAACTTATGTCACATATATAGGGGAGCTCCCAGGATTATCTGGCTACCTACTGGCATATTGTTTATATCTATATATATAAAATCCCTACTACTTTCTCAATATCTCAAATTGAATTCTATTCTACTCTTCTGAGACTTGGACCTGCCATGGACCATACATGATCAAACCAAAATAATTATACAGAGATATATTGTTGGGAAATCAATGATTACTCATCCAGTTAATCTGGCATGATCTAGCCCGAGATTGCTCAGCAGAGAATGGAAAGGAATAATCTAGCAACTTAATCTAATAGTATAAATACTGTAGTAGCTTAGCAGACTCCTTAGAGTTTGTAACATTAGGTTTAACCACCATTTGTGCAAGCTACAACCAAAATTACAACATATATTATGCATAATGAACATATAGTCAGTTATACCTGGTTGATTAGGTGATAGATACTAGATGTTACATAGCCTTCTGGCTGTATTTGAACTTGTCATTCAATGATAAACATAATGATTTTGAGAGATGAGTTGTACACAGAGGACAAAATGTATTTCTTAGACTCAAAGTGCCCAAGTTCAGATCATTCACTTGTGGAAACTCCCAAGGAGCAATTACCCAACTGCAATGTCTCACTAACAGTCCACTCTTTGCTGTATGTAGGAATGGCATATGCACTCTAACTGTATTTATAGGAAAAGCTGCATGCAAGGAATTTTGAACTGGAATGGCTAGAAAGGTCTTTTTGGAAACAGGTTCATGGTGAGTTTTTACTTATTAAGTCACCCACATGTAACAGGAATGATGTATTTTAGAACAGAAGCTATATTTGCACACTGGGGTCCAAGTATCCAGCAACTAGCACAAAACTATAATAAAATATGTGATAAGCTGGCCCAGCTAATTTGTGAGTAGAAAGTTCCTTCTGGTGTAGTTTGCCTCCCCAACATTGCATATAAGGGCCTCTTTGCCAATATGACAGGATATTGGTCTGGATGATGGTAGTGCAGAAGTCAATCCACTGCCATGGCTTTGTAATGAATAAGACAAGGGATTTGGTCACTTCTTGAACATGACAGATATTTTGAGGAAGAAGTGAGATTATGCTAAGAATGGAAATCAATTTGCAAATGGTTTGAGGAGGGATGAAACATAGTTACAGCCACACTTGAACACACAGGTTGGTCCCAAAATGTTGGCAGTGTGTTAGTGTTACTGATAGGACCCATCCTCCAGGGAGCTTTTGGAAGCTTTTGTATCACAAATGACAGCAGCACTTACAGTTAATATGGAAGCAGAGGATGGTGAATCAGAATTGTATGATTCAGATACAGATAAAAAAGATCAAATGGTACATTACTTATATGAAAAAGAAGCACAATGGGCTCATTATAATGATGAATATACTTGTGATGATTATTTACTTGACTACTTAAAACAGTTGGACTTATTAACCTTATATAATTGGTGAAGTGACATGAATTGGGAACCAGCTTATAATGAGGCTGGGAACTCCCAACTGTGTATAGAATGGTTTGGGAGGTCCCATAGACATTATTGACAAGGGTTGGGAACTCCCAAGTGCATGAAAAATTGCTCTGGGAGGTCCCATGGGCATTATTAACATTTCTGGGAGCTCCCATGTATTTAATAACTGGGGTGGGAACTCCCAAGTGTGTAGGTTGGGAAGTCCCAAAGGTTCAATAACCAAGGTTGGAGCTCCCAAATGTGTATAGAATGGGCCTGGGAGGTCCCATAGATTTGATAAACAAGGTGGGAACTCCCCAAGGCATAAAAAAGTGAGTCTGGGTGCCCTGTGAACATTGGGAGTGGTGTCAGGAGGTTATATACTGATAATGATAGTGAGAACAATCTAAAAAATGAGTATGGAAATAGGCATCTAGAAGCTTCTAACAATTAATCAAGTAATGGCAGTATTATGACAGATCTTATAAATCTCCATGTCAATTCTATCTTGGATAGTCCTTGTGTCTAATTTTAAATAGCCTTCAATTTGGGGATGAAATAATAGTGGTGGTTTATATATATAGATATAAACAATATGCCAGTAGGTAGCCAGATAATCCTGGGAGCTCCCCTATATATGTGACATAAGTTAGGTGTGACATGTATGGGAGGTCCTTTAGCTAGTGGGGGTTCCCACTGAAGAGACCTTGGGAGGTCCCCAATTTCAACATGGTTGGGTGTTCCCAGTTCTCTTGGGCCTGGGAGCTCCCATTTTGATTATAACAAGATTGGGACCAGGGAAGCTCCCATTATGGAATCTGGGGAGATTCTTACTGGGGATTGAGGGACCTCCCAGAGAGATCCCAAGGCAAAAGTGGGAGGTCCCATGGGATTATGCCTCCTTAGGTGAGTATAGCTTGGTGGGATAAACTATCCTAACTAGGGGTCTAGGGGGGGCTGCCTGAAGTGCTTCATGGGTTGTTGATGCCACTTCTGTTTGAAGGTGAAGCTAAGAGCTGAAGTCCAGAGTGAGAAACTGTATATATTCAATGAGGATGAATGTACTAACCTGAAGTCCAGAGTGAGAAACTGGGGACTTCAGGACAAACTACTCTACTATATATATGATATAGAACAATAGGCCATGAGGTATGCATGAGGCATACATGAGGCATACATGTGACTACAATATAGTATCTACATCAAACCCTTGATATACTACATTAAACCCTTGATATATTTGATCAAGGGACAATCCCAGGGATGAACATGAGGCACTTCTAACAGTGTACTTGAAATGCAGCTTGTAATCCATGGTTCCTTTGATATATCTAAGCATATGCTTCACAGCTGCAAGATGCTTGGGGCCAGGATTGGAATTGAAGCAAGCAAACTTAGCTACACCAGCTGCCAAGTCACCTCTGGTCATGCTAACAAGGTATTGAAGCGATCCAACCATGTTAAGATACGGTTCTTTAGCCATTTGCTGCTTCTCTTCATCAGTTTGAGCACACATCTCTTTACTGAGCACAAGACCAGGAGTCATGGGAGTGGAAACAGGATTGCAATCTGCCATTCCATACTTGTCAAGCATATTGTGTTTGAGGGTGAAGCCTAGAGCTGAAGTCCAGAGTAAGAAACTATATATTAGAGTATACAGAATGGTACTAACCTGAAGTCCAGAGTAAGAAACTGGGGACTTCAGTACTAACTACTGCTCTATATATATGTATCTAGAACAATGTACATGAGGCAACAATAGAACATGTGGCAACAATGTACATGAGGCAACAATAGACCCTGACAACAATAGAACAATAGAACAATAGCAGGGACGGAACAATAGCCAGAAAAGATATATAGGAACCATGTTCTAACACACCCCCCTGACCTAGACCATCTTCAAGCATTGTTTTGTCCAAAATGCATAGAGTCTTGTAGAATACAACTGAGACAGAATTAAGGCAGAATGCCCATCATCTCCCTGCAGTACTTCACTTTAGCAAGAGGAACAGCCTTGGTAAGGATATCAGCAACTTGTGCTTCTCCTGGAATGTGATGAGTGGAAATAATTCCATTCTCAACCTGATCCCTGAGCCAGAAATATCTGAGGTCAAGGTGCTTCATCCTCCCATGGTGTTCAGGATTTCTTGTTACAGTGAGGGATGACATATTGTCAATCATAAGTGGGGATATTTGTTGAGCAGGGTACCCCAGTTCCTGCATAAGACTTCGCATCCAGACTATCTCTTTGCCAGCTTCAACAGCAGCCACAAATTCCGCTTCAGTGGTGGATAGAGTGACTATAGATTGGAGTTTGCTATGCCAATTAATAGCTCCCCCCCCTAAAATCGTCACAAAGCCACCTGTAGAGCGACCAGAGTCTGGACAATCACCATGGGATGCATCACAATAAGTCTTGAACTCCAATGGTTCACCAGTGTCCTTGTAAACTAGCTTGTGATCCAGAGTTCCCTTCAAGTATCTGAGCATATGTTTGACTGCAGCCAAGTGTTTAGGGCCAGGATTGGAGTTAAAGCGAGCAAATTTAGCAACACCAGCTGCTAGATCACCTCTAGTCATAGAGACAAGGTATTGAAGTGATCCAACCATGCTAAGGTATGGTTCATTTGCCATTAATGCCTTCTCTTCATCTGTTTGAGCACACATTGACTTGTCTAGCACTACTCCAGGTGCAATTGGGGTGGAAACTGGATTACAGTCTGCCATTCCATACTTGTCAAGCATATCTAGGATGTACTGACGCTGGGACAAGGCAATAGAGCGTTGGGGACGGTTCCTGATGATTTCTACACCTAGTAGAAAGTGGGAGGGGCCTAGATCTCGAAGTTTAAAGTGTTGGGAGAGCTGTTTAACCGTTTTATCAATGGCAGCATTGGATTTAGATGCAAGTGTAATGTCATCAATGTAGATTGGGACAATGATCTTGACCTCTCCCTTGCAATAAAGGTAAATAGAGCGGTCAGATTCAAGTCTAGTGAATCCCATTTGACTTAAGATACCATGAAGCTTCTTGTTCCATTGCCTTGCAGCTTGTTTTAACCCATAAAGCGATTTCTTGAGCTTTAACACCTTTCCACCAAAGTCATAACCATCAGGGGGACGCATATAGATGTCCTCTTCAAGATCTCCATTGGGGAATGCACTGGTAATGTCCACAGAGCGAAGTTCCATGTCCTCAATTGCAGCAATGGCCAGGATTAATCTAAGTGCAGCAGGACGAAATGTGGGTGCAAAGACCTCATTATAATCGATTCCAGGACGTTGTGCACACCCTTTAGCCACTATTCTCGCCTTGTAACGCTCAATAGAGCCATCTGCATTGCGCTTGACCTTGAATACCCATCCTGAGCCAATAGACTTCCTGTTTGGAGGCAAGTCAACCACATCCCATGTCCCATTGTCAACCAGTGAGTTAAATTCGTCTTCAGCAGCCTGTTTCCATTTCAATGCATCCTTAGACTTCATTGCAAGCTTCCAAGTCCTTGGATCTGGGTCAGAACCAATGGCAGCACCAGCAAAATAGACCTCTTGGTAACCATCTTCATCAATCTCTCCAAATGCGAAATTGACTGCTTCCTCTTCATCATCACTGTCATTAAGGACAGGAGTGGTATGCCTGACTGTCCACCATTGCCCTGGAGCCTTCCTAATTCGATTTGATCTCCTAGGCATTACTGGGGCATCAAAGTCTGGGTCATGATGTTGATTGGGAAGAGGAACATTAGCAGGATTGATTGGAGGGATCTGAATGTTGGCTTGCATTGGAGGTGCTTGATTCACTGGCTGGTTTAGAGTGGAAGTGGACGCTTTAGGGACATTTGGAGTGCTGGATGGAGCTTTAGACATAGATCTAGTTGTTCTAGGGACTACTGGAGGTGCTGGAGCGTTCACAGGAGGTGCTGGAGGTGCATTTGGGACAACTGGTGCAGGAGGTGCTGGAGCGTAGTTTGTAGTGTATGGACGCATTTCTGGCTCTTCATCCCCCCCATAATCAAGTCCCCAGTCAGAATCTGAGTCAGACTCATTCCTAGAGGTCTCAATTACTGTTGGTATAGACAGGGATTGTTGTAGAGTACTTGGGGACTGATTAGACGTCTTAAGGCCAGGGAAATAACGCTCATCAAACTCTGCTGTGTCTGCAATGATGGTTTTCTTGGTGGTAGGATTGTAAAACATCCATCCCTTGTAACCCTCAGGATAACCAATGAACACACACTTCTCCATGTGAGACTGTAATGACTTCCTCTGATCCTTTTGCACAAACACATAAGCAGTGCAACCCCACACTCTGAGATGTCCAACATCAGCTTTCTTTCCATGCCATGCAAACCAAGGTGTCTGTGGTGATGTAGCTGTAGGAATGCGATTCCAGACATGCAAATGAGCTCCCAAAGCGAACCCCCAGAAGGACATAGGTAGATTGGACTCCTTTAGCATTGCTGTAATGTCATTATCCATTGTCCTGTTAGCTCTTTCTGCAACTCCATTCTGCTGAGGCCTGTTTCTGCAAGTGTGTCTCCTAATGATTCCACATTGATCTGTGAATGCAATAAACTCCTTGGACATATATTCTCCACCTTTGTCATCCTGTAGTGCCTTTATCTTGTGGTCCTTGAAGTGATTCTCAGCATATGCTTTGAACTTCTTGAATGCAGCAAAGGTATCACTCTTTTGCTTCAGTTCCATGACTACTTTGAAATCTGTGCAATCATCTATCCATGTTATCCAATACTGGCCTCCAGAATGCGATTTAACTGCAAGGGGACCATGAAGATCAGTGTGGATGAGTTCTAATGGGTTCTGAGCCCGATTTCCAGTGGAGGGGAACGATTTAGAGTGCATCTTGCCTGCTAGACAAGGCTCACAGATGGGATCAGGCTTGTTTGGGGAGGTAACATCCATTCCAGTGACCAGTTGTTTTGAGACCATTTGCTTGACTGTAGCATAACTATGGTGGGCAAGACGACGATGCCATAAGGATAAGTCCATTGGAGTGGTAGAGACTGCATTAGCATACTCTGATACAGGTTCTACAGTTCCATCTAAGTGTGCACAGTTGTGTGAACTAATTGTAGCACAGAACAGATTGGTGTTGTCCTTCCTGAGTCTGAACCATAGGGCCTCATTATCAATTAATACATTGAAACCCTTTGTTCTCGTGAGGTAAAGGATAGACAGAAGGTTGTTCCGAAGCTTGGGGACATGTAGGACTCTTGTAAACTCCACAGGACGAAGATTTTTGCCTTTAACCACAGGATTAAATACCACAGTGCCAACTCCAGCTGAATAGATGATAGAATTGTCTGCTAACTTGATTGGTGCAACATAGGGCTGCCAATTTCGCACCCAGTGACGATGGGGAGTCATGTGTGATGTTGCCCCACTGTCTGCAAGCCATTCAAAGTTTGCATCCAGCTGTAATGGTGCACAGAGGTCAGAATCACTGTAAAGCGCAGCATTCCCTGCATATTCCATGGCAATTTCGTCTCCAGAGACATTGTTGGATGCTAAATCCATTGATGAACTTGTCTTCTTTGCTTTCTTAGCTTTCTTCTTCTTCAATTTCGACTTTTTGGTCTGAGATAGTGTCCCAGAAGTGTTATTCACATTATATAACAGTCCACAACTCGTCTGGAGGTGTCCAGGATCCCCACAGAAGTCACAAACAACTAGCTGAGCATGCACCTTTGCAAGTGCACTCCAAATCATGGCAGGTTCACTTTCAATCCCAATGAAATGGACTGTCTGTGATGATTCCACCATGAAATAGAGGTTGCCAGCAGCTATGTCCTTTGAATCAAGCCAATCCTCAAGCTCAGCACAGTCAGTGGGTGGTTCTGACTGTATACCAGCTACAATAGTCCAGAGGCCATTAGCCTTGAACCATGAAGTGGCATCAACAACCCATGAAGAGTAGTTGAGCTGATTAAGTAGTGGAAAAGCGAAATCTAAAGACATGTAGGTAGTGAATGAATGTAGTGGGTGAGGTGAGGTGGGTGGTGGTGGTGATAAGTGAATGGAGTGAATGAAATGAAGTGAAGATGAAGCAAGAATCCTCTAACTTGATTAACCTAAACTAACTGAGAATACAACCAGATCCTTTCACAAGGCAGGGTTCTACAGCTAGGCCTTCAGGAGTGGGTGCAGGAAAGGAGTGTTGGCCTATTCTAAGTAAACTAAGTATACTAATGAACAGTCTATTTGTGACACCTCCAGGATCACCAGGATGACTACTGGGATATTTCCTGGTAGGATAAAGGCTGGCCCACTGAAGTGCACAGACCCAAATATTAACTGCCCTTGTAACTAAAGGGGGAGCACACCACTATAAAGGCTGGAAAAGCGAAGTAGGAGGGGCAAAGAGAGACAGTGAGTAGTATACCTTGAACTAGAGCTCTTGGAGCACGGGGCCCATAACCAGTTTGAGGGTGAAGCCTAGAGCTGAAGTCCAGAGTAAGAAACTATATATTAGAGTATACAGAATGGTACTAACCTGAAGTCCAGAGTAAGAAACTGGGGACTTCAGTACTAACTACTGCTCTATATATATGTATCTAGAACAATGTACATGAGGCAACAATAGAACATGTGGCAACAATGTACATGAGGCAACAATAGACCCTGACAACAATAGAACAATAGAACAATAGCAGGGACGGAACAATAGCCAGAAAAGATATATAGGAACCATGTTCTAACATATTGATGATATACTGACGCTGGGACAAGGCAATAGAGCGTTGAGGACGGTTCCTGATGATCTCTACACCTAGTAGAAAGTGGGAGGGGCCAAGATCTCAAAGTTTAAAGTGTTTGGAGAGCTGTTTAACCGTTTTATCAATGGCAGCAGTGGATTTAGATGCAAGTGTAATGTCATCAATGTAGATTGGGACAATAATCTTGACCTCTCCCTTGCAATAAAGGTAAAGAGAGCGATCAGATTCCAGTCTGGTGAATCCCATTCCACTCAAAACACCATGTAGCTTCTTATTCCATTGCCTGGCAGCTTGTTTCAACCCATATAACGATTTCTTGAGCTTCAAGACCTTCCCACCAAAGTCATAACCATCAGGGGGACGCATGTAGATGTCCTCTTCGAGATCTCCATTGGGGAATGCACTGGTAATGTCCACAGTGTTAGAACTTGGTTCCTATATATCTTTTCTGGCTATTGTTCCGTCCCTGTTATTGTTCTATTGTTCTATTGTTGTCAGGGTCTATTGTTGCCTCATGTACATTGTTGCCACATGTTCTATTGTTGCCTCATGTACATTGTTCTAGTTACATATATATAGAGCAGTAGTTAGTACTGAAGTCCCCAGTTTCTTACTCTGGACTTCAGGTTAGTACCATTCTGTACACTCTAATATATAGTTTCTTACTCTGGACTTCAGCTCTAGGCTTCACCCTCAAACAATAAAAGTAAATAGAGCGGTCAGATTCCAGTCTAGTGAATCCCATTTGACTTAAAACACCATGTAACTTCTTGTTCCATTGCCTTGCAGCCTGTTTCAACCCATAAAGCAATTTCTTGAGCTTTAACACCTTTTCACCAAAGTCATAACCATCAGGGGGACACATGTAGATGTCCTCTTTAAGATCTCCATTGGGGAATGCACTGGTAATGTCCACAGAGCGAAGTTCCATGTCCTCAATTGCAGCAATTGCTAGAATAAGTCTGAGGGCTGCAGGACGAAATGTGGGTGCAAAGACCTCATTGTAATCAATTCCAGGACGTTGTGCACACCCTTTAGCCACTATTCTTGCTTTGTATCTCTCAATCAAGCCATCTGCATTGCGCTTGACCTTGAATACCCAACCAGAACCAATAGACTTCCTTCCTGCAGGCAAATCAACCACATCCCAAGTCCCATTGTCAACCAGTGAGTTAAATTCGTCTTCTGCAGCTTGTTTCCATTTCAATGCATCCCTTGACTTCATGGCAAGCTTCCAAGTCCTAGGATCTGGCTCAGCACCAAGTGCAGCACCAGCAAAATGAACCATTTGGTAGCCATCTTCATCAATCTCTCCAAATGCGAAGTTAGCTTGTTCCTCTTCATCATCACTGTCATCAAGATTGTGATTAGGTTGCCTGACTTTCCACCATTCACCAGGAGTTTGTCTTATCCTGTTGGATTGCCTGGGCATAACTGGAGCATCAAAGTCTGGATCATGATGTGGATTAGGGAGTGGAACATTAGCTGGATTGATTGGAGGTATATGAATGTTGGCTTGCATTGGAGGTGCTTGTGCTGTTGGTTGAGTGGAAGAGGACACATTAGGAGTGCTTGTAGCAGTAGATGGAGCTTTGGACATAGATCTCGTCATTCTAGGAGCAATTGGAGGTGCAGGAGGTGCTAGAGTCGGATTTGGGGCATTGGCAGGTGCATTAACTGGCTCAGAAGGTGGTTGGACGTTGTTTGTGGGCATAGGACGCGTTGAAGGCTCTTCATTGTTTGATGGGGAAGCCTAGAGCTGAAGTCCAGAGTAAGAAACTATATATTAGAGTGTACAGAATGGTACTAACCTGAAGTCCAGAGTAAGAAACTGGGGACTTCAGTACTAACTACTGCTCTATATATATGTATCTAGAACAATGTACATGAGGCAACAATAGAACATGAGGCAACAATGTACATGAGGCAACAATAGACCCTGACAACAATAGAACAATAGAACAATAACAGGGACAGAACAATAGCCAGAAAAGATATATAGGAACCATGTTCTAACACACTTCTCCATGTGAGACTGTAACATAGTTTGTAGCAGTAGGACGCATTTCTGGCTCTTCATCCCCCCCATAACCAAGTCCCCATTCAGAGTCTGAATCATAATTGTCTTTGGGAGTCTCAATTACAGTGGGGATGGACAGGGATTGTTGTAGGACATTAGGGGACTGGTTAGATGTCTTCAGGCCAGGGAAATAACGCTCATCATGTTGAACTTGGGTTCCTATATATCTTTTCTGGCTATTGTTCCGTCCCTGGCATTGTCCCATTGTCCTATTGTTCCCTGGTCCATTGTTGCCTCATGTACATTGTTGCCTCATGTCTATTGTTGCCTCATGTACATTGTTCCTGTTACATATATATAGTACAGTAGTTAGTGCTGAAGTCCCCAGTTTCTTACTCAGGACTTCAGGTTAGTACATTCTGTATATCTCAATATACCAGTTTCTTACTCAGGACTTCAGCTCTAGACTTCACCCTTCAACAGGTTATGGGCCCTGTGCTCTAAGAGCTTTAGTTCAAGTATACAACTCACTTGTGTTCATTTAGATCCCTCTGTTTCGCTTTTTTGCCTTTATAGTGTGGTGCACCCCCTTTAGTTACAAGGGCAGTTAATATTTGGGTCTGTGCACTTCAGTGGGCCAGCCTTTATCCTACCAGGAAATATCCCAGTAGTCATCCTGGTGATTCTGGAGGTGTCACAAATAGACTGTTCATTAGTTTACTTAGTTTACTTAGAATAGGCCAACACTCCCTTCCCTGCACACACTCCTGAAGGCTCAGCACTAGGAACCCTGCCTTTTGTCATTTACAAAGGATTGTGGTTGAATTCCTTGCTGATATAAATTGCACAGAGGTTAAACACTCCATCCACTTCGCATTTTCACTCATTTCCTGCCAACAACTTCGCATTTGCCACTCCCACTTCACTTCCCTGCCACCAACTTCGCTTTCAGCACTCCTTATCCACCAAAATGTCCACCAAACCCAACTTCCCTTTGCTTAATGACCAGAATTACCCTCAATGGTCCAGCAGAATGACCTCTTGGCTACAAGCTAATGGTCTTTGGAGAATAGTCAATGGCACTGCTGTTGCACCAGTCATCCCTAAAGACTCTCCAACTGCTGATCAACTGGCTGCAGCTGATGCCTGGTTGAACAAGTTAGACAGAGCAGCTGGTAACATTGCTCTTATGGTGGAAGAGGACCAACTTGTTCATTTCAATGGGATTATTGATGATCCTGTTGCAATGTGGAAAGCCCTGCAAGCTGCACACCTCCAACAGCGTCCTGGAGCTCGCTTCAATGCCTATGATGACTTATTCTCCATCAGAAAGCAAGAGGATGAGTCTCTGCAGAGTCTTATCAACAGAGTAGAGCAATCTATGACCCAGATTAAAAATCTTCGTCCTGATAGCTTTACTTTGGCTCAATTGGACAGTGAGCTTGCCTCTATGGCACTCATTAGGGCTCTTCCAGAGGAGTACAGTTCCTTTGTGTCCACTTTGTTGATGCAGGACAAGTTGGACAAGGCTACAGTACACCAAGCCTTCATTGTAGAGGATACCACACGTCGCAGGAGGCTTCTAGAGCAACAGGCAATGGCTGCATCGAGTTCTAGGACCACTTGTCACTTCTGTGGCAAGGTGGGACACATTATGACAAGCTGCAACCAATTCCTTAAAGCACAAAAGGAAGCAAAGGGAGCAGACACTCAGTCTAATGGAAACAACAACAGTGGCAATGGAAATGGCAAGAGGAAACAGAAGAAGAAGAAGGAGAATGCCAACAAGGCTCAGGAGTCATCTAATGACACAAAACAAACTGGTTCATCAGAGGAAACCACCACAGAATATGCTGGCAATGCAAGTACTGGTCCTAGTGACCTCTCTGCTCCATTACAACTTGATGCTGACTTCAATTGGCTTGCAGACTCTGGGGCCACTTCTCATATGACCCCCCATCGTCATTGGATCCGAAATTGGAGGCCTTATGTTGCCCCAATCAAGTTGGCAGACAATAGTGTGATATATTCAGCAGGGATTGGCTCAGTTGTATTTAATCCAGTCATAAAAGGGCAGAATCTGCGTCCAGTAGAGTTCACTAGAGTCCTACATGTACCTAGGCTTCGAAATAACCTCCTCTCTATCCTATACCTCACCAGAGTCAAGGGTTTCAACTGCTTTATTGACAGTCAAGCCCTGTGGTTCAGACTCAAGCAGAACAACACAAACTTGTTTTGTGCCTCTATCAGTGTAAACAATTGTGCACACTTGGATGGCACTGTTGAATGTGTTGCAGAGTATGCTAATGCAGCCTCCACAACGCCTCTGGACCTCTCTTTGTGGCATAGAAGACTTGCACACCACAATTATGCTACAGTGAGAAAGATGGTAAAGGATAACTTGGCTATTGGTATGGACATCACCTCAGCAAACAAGCCAGATCCCATTTGTGAGCCTTGTCTAGCAGGCAAAATGCACTCCAAATCGTTCCCATCTACTGGAAATCGTGCCAAACACCCTTTAGAATTGATCCACAGCGATTTACATGGTCCTTTATCAGTTAAATCACACACTGGAGGGTTATACTGGATCACATTCATTGATGACTGCACTGATTTCAAGGCTACTATGGAGTTAAAGCACAAGAGTGACGCTTTTGCAGCATTTAAGAAGTACAAGGCATTTGCAGAGAATCACTTCGCAGATTTCAGGATCAAGGCTTTGCAGGATGACAAGGGTGGTGAATACATGTCAAAGGAGTTTATTGCATTCACAGACCAGCATGGGATAGTCAGGAGACACACTACTAGGAACAGGCCTCAGCAGAATGGAGTTGCAGAAAGGGCAAACAGGACTATGGATAATGACATTACATCTATGCTCAAGGAGTCTAACTTGCCAATGTCATTCTGGGGATATGGATTAGGTGCTCATTTGCATGTCTGGAATCGCATTCCTACACTTGTTGCACCACAGACACCCTATTATGCATGGTATGGAAGGAAACCTGATGTTGGACACCTCAGAGTATGGGGTTGTACTGCCTATGTCTTTGTGCAGAAGGATCAGAGGAAGTCACTACAGTCTCACATGGAGAAATGTGTTTTTATTGGGTATCCAGATGGCTACAAAGGATGGTTGTTTTACAATCCTACCACCAAGAAGAAGGTTATTTCGGAGACTGCAGAGTTTGATGAGCGTTATTTCCCTGGCCTCAAGACGTCTAACCAGTCCCCAACTGTCCTACAACAATCCCTATCCATTCCAACAGTAATTGAGGCTTCTAGACAGGATTCTGATTCTGATTCTGACTGGGGACTTGATTATGGGGGGGATGAAGAGTCTGAAATGCGTCCTATGTCTACAAATCACGCACAACCACCTTCTGGACCGATTAATGCACCAGCCAATGTCTTAAATCCAACTGTAGCACCTCCTGTGAACGCTCCAGCACCTCCTGTTGCACCCAGAACAACTAGATCACAATCTAGAGTTGTTTCCAATCCTCCAAATGTCCCTCAAGCGTCCACCTCTACTACAACTCAGCCAGTGAACCAAGCACCTCCAATGCAAGCCAACATTCAGATCCCTCCAATTAATCCAGCCAATGTCCCTCTTCCCAATCAACACCATGACCCAGATATTGATGCCCCAGTCATGCCTAGGAGATCAAATCGAACTAGGAAGGCTCCAGGTCAATGGTGGACAGTCAGGCATACCACTCCTGTCCTTAATGACAGTGATGAAGAAGAGGAACTAGCTAACTTCGCTTTTGGGGATATTGATGAAGATGGCTACCAAGAGGTTTACTTTGCTGGTGCTGCATTAGATTCTGATCCTGATCCAAGGACTTGGAAGCTTGCAATGAAGTCAAAGGATGCTGCAAAGTGGCAATTAGCTGCTGATGAGGAGTTTAACTCACTGGTTGCAAATGACACTTGGGATGTGGTGGATCTCCCTCCAAACAGAAAGTCCATTGGTTCAGGATGGGTATTCAAGGTCAAGCGCAATGCAGATGGGTCTATTGAGCGTTACAAGGCGAGAATAGTGGCTAAAGGGTGTGCACAACGTCCTGGAATCGACTACAATGAAGTATTTGCACCCACATTTCGTCCTGCTGCACTTAGATTAATCCTGGCCATTGCTGCAATTGAGGACATGGAACTTCGCTCTGTGGACATTACTAGTGCATTCCCCAATGGAGATCTCGAAGAGGACATCTATATGCGTCCTCCTGATGGTTATGACTTTGGTGGAAAGGTCTTGAAGTTGAAGAAATCGCTTTATGGGTTAAAACAAGCTGCCAGGCAATGGAATAAGAAGCTACATGGTGTTTTGAGTGGAATGGGATTCACCAGACTTGAATCTGATCGCTCTCTTTACCTTTATTGCAAGGGAGAGGTCAAGATAATTGTCCCAATCTACATTGATGATATCACACTTGCTTCCAAATCCAATGCTGCCATTGATAAAACGGTTAAACAGCTCTCCCAACACTTCAAACTTCGAGATCTTGGTCCCTCCCACTTTCTACTAGGTGTAGAGATCATCAGGAACCGTCCTCAACGCTCTATTGCCCTCTCCCAGCGTCAGTATATCATCAATATGCTTGACAAGTATGGAATGGCAGATTGCAATCCTGTTTCCACTCCCATGACTCCTGGTCTTGTGCTCAGCAAAGAGATGTGTGCTCAAACTGATGAAGAGAAGCAGCAAATGGCTAAAGAACCGTATCTTAACATGGTTGGATCGCTCCAATACCTTGTTAGCATGACCAGAGGTGACTTAGCAGCTGGTGTAGCTAAGTTTGCTCGCTTTAATTCCAATCCTGGTCCCAAACATCTTGCAGCTGTAAAGCATATGCTTAGATATATCAAGGGAACTATGGATTACAAGCTGCATTTCAAGTACACAGGAGAACCACTGGAGTTTAGGACTTATTGTGACGCTTCCCATGCTGATTGCCCGGATTCTGGACGCTCTACAGGTGGCTATGTGACGATTTTAGGGGGGGGAGCTATTAATTGGCATAGCAAACTCCAGTCTATTGTCACTTTATCCACCACTGAAGCAGAGTTTGTTGCTGCAGTTGAAGCTGGCAAGGAAATACTCTGGATGCGAAATTTAATGCAGGAATTGGGGTACCCTGTTGCACAAATATCCCCTCTTATGATTGATAACCAATCATCCCTCACTGTGACAAGGAATCCAGAACACCATGGGAGGATGAAGCACCTTGACATCAGATATTTCTGGCTCAGGGATCAAGTTGAGAATGGAATTATTTCCACTCATCACATTCCAGGAGAAGCTCAAGTTGCTGACATTCTTACCAAGGCTGTTACACTTGCCAAAGTGAAGTACTGCAGGGAGATGATGGGCATACTGCCTTGAGTCTATCTCAGTTGTATTATTGTGTGGATCAAATCGCTTTTGGACTACACAATACTAGAAGATGGTCTAGGTCAGGGGGGTATGTTGAACTTGGGTTCCTATATATCTTTTCTGGCTATTGTTCCGTCCCTGGCATTGTCCCATTGTCCTATTGTTCCCTGGTCCATTGTTGCCTCATGTACATTGTTGCCTCATGTCTATTGTTGCCTCATGTACATTGTTCCTGTTACATATATATAGTACAGTAGTTAGTGCTGAAGTCCCCAGTTTCTTACTCAGGACTTCAGGTTAGTACATTCTGTATATCTCAATATACCAGTTTCTTACTCAGGACTTCAGCTCTAGACTTCACCCTTCAACACATCAAACTCTGCAGTCTCTGATATTACTGTTTTCTTGGTGGTGGGGTTATAAAACAGCCAACCTTTGTAACCATCTGGATACCCAATGAAAACACATTTTTGCATGTGAGACTGCAATGATTTCCTCTGATCCCTTTGCACAAAGACATAGGCAGTGCAACCCCATACTCTGAGGTGTCCAACGTCAGGTTTCCTTCCATACCATGCATAATAGGGTGTTTGTGGTGCAACAGCTGTAGGAATGCGATTCCAGACATGCAAATGAGCACCTAATCCATATCCCCAGAATGACATTGGCAAGTTAGACTCTTTGAGCATAGATGTAATGTCATTGTCCATTGTCCTGTTTGCCCTTTCTGCAACTCCATTCTGCTGTGGTCTGTTCCTAGTGGTGTGCCTTCTAACAATGCCATGCTGGTCTGTGAATGCTAGGAATTCCTTGGACATATATTCACCACCCTTGTCATCCTGCAAAGCCTTGATCCTGTGGTCCTTAAAATGGTTCTCTGCAAATGCCTTGTACTTTTTGAATGCTGCAAAAGCGTCACTCTTGTGCTTCAATTCCATGGTAGCCTTGAAATCAGTGCAGTCATCAATGAATGTGATCCAATAGAGCCCTCCAGTGTGTGATTTGACTGATAGGGGACCATGTAAATCGCTATGGATGAGTTCTAATGGATGCTGGGCACGATTTCCAGTGGAAGGAAACGATTTGGAGTGCATTTTGCCTGCTAGACAAGGCTCACAGATGGGATCTGGCTTGTTGGGAGAGGTGATGTCCATTCCAATTGCAAGGTTCTGAGTGACCATTTTCCTGACAGTAGCATAATTATGGTGGGCAAGGCGACGATGCCACAAAGACAAGTCCATTGGCGTGGTAGAGACTGCATTAGCATACTCTGATACTGGTTCTACAGTCCCATCTAGGTGTGCACAGTTGTTTGAACTAATTGTTGCACAGAACAGATTTGTGTTGTCCTTCCTGAGTCTGAACCAAAGGGCCTCATTATCAATTAGTACATTGAAACCCTTTGTTCTAGTGAGGTAAAGAATAGACAGGAGGTTGTTCCGAAGCTTGGGGACATGTAGGACTCTTGTGAACTCCACAGGACGAAGATTTTTGCCTTTAACCACAGGATTGAACACAACAGTGCCAACTCCAGCTGAATAGATGATAGAGTTGTCTGCTAACTTGATTGGTGCAACATAGGGCTGCCAATTTCGCACCCAATGACAATGGGGAGTCATGTGTGATGTGTTTGATGGTGAAGCTAAGAGCTGAAGTCCAGAGTGAGAAACTGTATATATTCAATGAGGATGAATGTACTAACCTGAAGTCCAGAGTGAGAAACTGGGGACTTCAGGACAAACTACTCTACTATATATATGATATAGAACAATAGGCCATGAGGTATGCATGAGGCATACATGAGGCATACATGTTCCGAGTTCGAAAGTATTTTCGAAGGAGGTTATTCCCCAAAAAAACGTGGGAAATTCTTCGCAGTTTCACTGAAGTTGTGGGAACATCTATTGATGGCACGTGTGCACAGTTTGAAACCCCGAGGCTACCGTTCCACCCAAACATGGGAAATTCTTCGCAGTTTCACTGAAGCCGTGAGAGCATTTTTTTGATGGCACGTGCCATGTTGAAGCTGAGCCATTGTTGTCTCCTGTTTAATTGAATGGTTTTGATGGATCAACCCCTAATGGGTGGGGACCTGACCTTAGGGTTAATCAATGCATGCTGGCACGTGTGCCACCCAAAATTTTTTGGGCAAGCTATCCATTTCATTTACTCAATATGTTTAATATGTTCATAATCAATATACTCTTGAGCAGGTACATGATTACATTATATAGGAAAGACCCCAATACATTTCCAATGGGTCATGAAACAAGCATGCATTCTATATGGAACATCCTCCTTACTTCCTCAGACAACATTACATCATCTCAAAGAATTTGCAAAAACAGCCACCCCATAACAGAGTCTGGGCTGATTCTAAATACTAACTGCCAACTCATATATCTTCCTAGAGCCAGCAGCATGCAAATTCAATCATATTTTGATACTTTTTCAGTTGATTTATTGGTGCCACTGTGCAGTGCTGGGTGTGTAATACCCACCTGATATGACAGTTTGATTTCATCAGTACTCCAACTGTACTTGCCCTTGATATTAGCCAAAGTGCATGTACAGTCAATGATGAGCTATTCATCTGTGTCAGGACACATACTGCCAAGTATCATCTCCATGGATTGATATACAATGGCAATAATCACTTCACTACTCGATTCATTTCAGCTGTGGGACATGTGTGGGAGAGCAATGCAATATGAATCTCTAGTTAGTAATATGCATGAATTGTATCTGTGCAATAATAAAGTGGCTGTGTCTACTTTGTATTTTTTATAGATGTATGATACGAGGTTCGAACTCGGATCTGCCGCGCTTGCGACGGCCCACACAAAACGGTGACTACAATATAGTATCTACATCAAACCCTTGATATACTACATTAAACCCTTGATATATTTGATCAAGGGACAATCCCAGGGATGAACATGAGGCATTTCTAACATGATGTTGCCCCACTGTCTGCAAGCCATTCAAAGTTTGCATCAAGCTGTAGTGGTGCACACAAGTCAGAATCACTGTAAAGCGCAGCATTGCCAGCATATTCCATTGCATTAGACATAGGAGAGTCCTCTTTGGATGCTAAGTCCATAAATAATTTCGTCTTCTTTGCTTTTCTAGCCTTCCTCTTCTTGGGTTTTGCTTGTTTCTTCTGAGATAATGTCCCAGAAGCGTCATTCACATTAAATAAGAGTCCACAACTCGTTTGGAGGTGTCCAGGATCCCCACAGAAGTCACAAACAACTAGCTGAGCATGCACCTTTGCAAGTGCACTCCAAATCATGGCAGGTTCACTTTCAATCCCAATGAAATGGACTGTCTGTGATGGTTCTACCATAAAATAGAGATTGCCAGCAGCTATATCCTTGGAATCAAGCCATTCCTCAAGCTCAGCACAGTCAGTTGGTGGTTCTGACTGTATACCAGCTACAATAGTCCAGAGGCCATTAGCCTTGAACCATGAAGTGGCATCAACAACCCATGAAGAGTAGTTGAGCTGATTAGGAAGTGGAAAAGCGAAATCTAAAGACATGTAGGTGGTGAATGAATGAAGTGGGTGAGGTGAGGTGGGTGGTGGTGGTGATAAGTGAATGGAATGAATGAAATGAAGTCAAATGAAGTGAAGAAGCTAGAATCCTCTAACTTGTTGAACCTAAACTAACTGAGAATACAACCAGATCCTTTCACAAGGCAGGGTTCTACAGCTAGGCCTTCAGGAGTGGGTGCAGGAAAGGAGTGTTGGCCTATTCTAAGTAAACTAAGTATACTAATGAACAGTCTATTTGTGACATCTCCAGGATCACCAGGATGACTACTGGGATATTTCCTGGTAGGATAAAGGCTGGCCCACTGAAGTGCACAGACCCAAATATTAACTGCCCTTGTAACTAAAGGGGGAGCACACCACTATAAAGGCAGAAAAAGCAAAGATGGAGGGGCAAAGAGAGACAATGAGTGGTCTACTTTGAACTAGAGCTCTTGGAGCACGGGGCCCATAACCTGTTTGAGGGTGAAGCTAAGAGCTGAAGTCCAGAGTGAGAAACTGTATATATTAGAATGTACAAGAGGTACTAACCTGAAGTCCTGAGTAAGGAACTGGGGACTTCAGCACTAACTTGTAAGGGGAACTCCAATTCCCTCCTTACTTCGCGCCGATCTAGGCTTACTTCGCGCGCACTAGCGCTCACGCTCTCTACTCCGCCGAACTACGATTACGACCCTCTTACTTACCGCTCATTCGCCGTACTCACATTCGTTAGATTGCACACTCGTTACATACGCCCACACAGGCACCCCACTCGTTACTTCGCGCGCAGTTCGCCGCCGGACTTTGCACTCGTTCGGACTGTCGAGGGTACGGTCACGTGACCTTCGCCAGTCCAACGCGTGTCGTCGTACCGCACCGGGAACGTGTCTTTAATGTAGTTTTAGGTATATAGCCCACTCCCCCTGTTGGAGGCTCCTTAGAGTATTCTCTTAGGATCCCCTCCTCAGGTACGTAGTTACATACTGTACATTAATAGACTGTGCTTAGGATCCCCTCCTCAGCGTCGTCCGCTTTCTCTAAGTTCGCGCGCACTCCGCCGGAGTTGCCCTGACATAACTACTGTACTATATATATGTAACAGGAACAATGTACATGAGGCAACAATAGACCCTGACAACAATAGAACAATAGAACAATAACAGGGACAGAACAATAGCCAGAAAAGATATATAGGAACCAAGTTCTAACAGCAATTGCAAGAATGAGTCTAAGGGCTGCAGGACGAAATGTGGGTGCAAATACTTCATTGTAATCAATCCCAGGACGTTGTGCACATCCCTTAGCCACTATCCTTGCCTTGTACCTCTCAATAGACCCATCTGCATTTTGTTTGACCTTGAAAACCCATCCTGAACCAATAGACTTTCTGTTTGGAGGCAGATCCACAACATCCCAAGTGTCATTTGCAACCAGTGAATTAAACTCCTCATCAGCAGCTAATTGCCACTTTGCAGCATCCTTTGACTTCATTGCAAGTGTAAGGGGAACTCCATTTCTCCCTTACTTCGTGCCGGTCTAGGCTTACTTTGCGTGCACTTATGCGCACGCTCTCTACTCCGCCGAGTTACGATTCCTACTCTCATTACTTACCTCTCACTTGCCGCACTTACATTTGTTAGATTGCACACTCACTACGTACGCCCACAGGCACCCCACTTGTTACTTCGCGCGCAGTTCGCCGCCGGACTTCGCACTTGTTCGGACTATCAAGGGCACGGTCACATGACCTTCGCTAGTCCAACGTGTGTCGTCGTACCACACCGGGAACGTGTAGTTAATGTAGAATTAGGTATATAGCTCATTCCCCCTGATGGAGGATCCCTAGAGTATTCTCTTAGGATCCCCTCCATCAGGTATGTTGTTACATACTGTTATTAATACATCTCACTTAGGATCCCCTCCATCAGTGTCGTCCCGCTCCTTCTAAGTTCGCGCGCACTCCGCTGGAGTTGCCCTGACAGTAGAATACTCTCACCAGCAGAGACCGCGATCTCACCGCAGCCCTTGCCCAACTCCGATCGGTAGACGCTATTAGCTCCGACTCAGAATTCGTCAAGACTGCGCGAGAATTGCCCTCTCTACCCTCATTCGAACTAGAAGTAGGACTCCTGTTCCGATCGATGGACGCCAACCAGCGAGTGGACAATGTCGAGCAAGACATAGGAGAACTCAATAGGAAGATTGAGGAACAAGCTGAGCTGCTTAGAAAGCTCTCAAACAACCTCCAGGCGCTGATCGCGCTCCAAACCGTGGCTTCCCCTTCCCTGGTCAATACCCCCACACCCAGCCCCTCTGTAAATAATGTACCAACACCTCCCCCCGCGACCCACGTCAACTCGGGACGACCGTCCGCACTCCGGCCATCACCCCCTGACGACTTTGATGGATCGCGTGAACGAGGGCGCGCATTTATCAATGCATGCGAACTGTATATAAACCTTGTACCACATCAGTTCGCGGACGAAGTAATGCAAGTGCGGTGGGCATACACCTTTATGAAGAAAGGATGAGCGTACTCGTTTGCAGATCGGGCAATGTGACACCAAACCACCACTGGGAAACCAAAGTACGCGACATGGGCCCTATTTCATGCCGACTTTGCAACAAACTTCTTCGTACAGAGCGAAGCGCAACGAGCGATCACGCGGTTGGAAACAAGCAGCTACCACCAAGGATTGCGATCGGTGGATGACTACACGGACAAGTTTAGGGACCTCATCGACAAGTCGGGGTACAAGGAAGGACTGACGATGGTGGTGAAGTATCGAAAGGGACTCAATGCAGAGATCCAGTCGCAAATTGCGACAATGGCAGTGGGACGACCGGCAGACGACCAGCCCAAACAATGGTACGTAGCCGCTGACAAGTTCTTGGTGGTGCTGACTGTGTCAGGCAGTCAGACCAGGGGTTCACTTCCATGAAAGGTAGTGAGTGGGGGCTCCAAGTGTGGATGAGGCGATGGTAGACGATCCAGAAGGCCAGTAAACATGGGTAGAATGAGGGAGAAGTGTGAAGGAATGTAGATGATTAAAGAAACATAATGTAGTGAGCAGAAACTTAAGGACTGACTGTAGAAGTAGAAGGGAAAGGTGTTATTATTGTTGTAAAGCGAAATTGGTACAGTTTAAATACCCCTACATAACCCCTGATGTACCCTAAGTGTACCATAAAAGGATACAGAAGTCCGAGGTATGTAATCTAAATATAGATGAGACCCGGATATCTAATCAGCAAGTCGTAATCCTATCTAATCTAATCAAAAGAGCGTATAACATGCTCAGCCCAAGGCTGGGCTTGTCACCGCGATGAAGTGCGACGAAAACTGCCTCACCAACGAAGCCTTCATGAGCACTAACTCAACAACACGTGCACCTCCTGCATGCACCCCTTCGGTGTTCCACACACTGCCGCCCACCGCTCCCCCTCCAGCCCCTCCCATAGATGTAGACGCAATGCAGGGAGCACGAGGGAACACCGAGACCTGTCACCGGTGTAAACAACCGGGCCACTTCCGCAAGGACTGCCCCCTCCATTACGACACACGATTTATGTCGACAGAAGAGCAGCATGAGTTCGCACAGCACATTGTTGCGATGATGAATGCAAGAGTCGAGCCCACAACAACGGAGGAACCACTGGCGACGACACAGCGAGTAAACAGTTCACCCTCACTGTCATCTGTGAATAGGTTTGTGTGTTTAGAAGTCAAAAATACAACTGAGACTTCCGAAGCACCCGAAACTACCACAGAAGTCGTACAAGAGACCATCCCCACCCCCAAACCGCAACGCCAAAGACTTCCCCGATGGGAGCAAACTCTACCCAAATGATTCGTAGTTGCAGCTAGTGTTGCCACGGCTTGAAGCCGACGTTTTTGAGAAAATGTGAATAACAAATGTAATAAAATAGCTAAAGATCTGAGAATATTTGAGGACCTGGGGAGGGCCAGAAGCCGAGAGGCATGTTTCAGGGCTAAGGAATCGGGCCAGCCATTCCTGAGATATTTGATCGGCTTTGACACGGCTCCAAAAAATGAAAAAAGTGGAGCCGTGTCAAAGCCGATCAAATATCTCAGGAATGGCTGGCCCGATTCCTTAGCCCTGAAACATGCCTCTCGGCTTCTGGCCCTCCCCAGGTCCTCAAATATTCTCAGATCTTTAGCTATTTTATTACATTTGTTATTCACATTTTCTCAAAAACGTCGGCTTCAAGCCGTGGCAACACTAGTTGCAGCCACACCAAGCGCTCATTCACTGAAGCTCAAGATCGAACTTCAGACGACCAACACCGGAGAAAAGTTTGCGACCAACAGTCTGGTCGACTCGGGTGCTACAGGACTGTTCATTGACTCAGAATTTGTGCAGAAGAACAGGCTCACCTTGCGCAAGTTAGTTCGCGCCATCCCAGTGTTCAACGTCGACGGTACCCCAAACGAGAACGGGTCTATTTCAGAGATCATAGACCTCATCTTATGGTACAATGGTCACTCGGAACGCACACACTTCGCAGTCACAAGTTTGGGGAAACAAGATCTCATACTGGGCTACACTTGGCTGCAGGAGCACAACCCGGAGATCAACTGGCAGACCAACGAGGTGAAGATGAGTTGCTGTCCCAACAAATGCCGCACCTGCGCGAACGAGGTTAAGTCGGAGAAGGCTGAGAAGCATAAATCGGAGGCCCGCATCAACGCCTGTCGCACAGGACCCATGCCCGAACCAGAAACAGAAATTGGAGAGGTTCCCGACTCTGAGCACGAAGGAGATATCGCCCTTGAAGATTGCATCAAAGAGGGCGACCGTATCTTCGTGGTCAACATCGGCAAACCAGGACAATTTCAGAAGGTACCTGAGGAGATTCGGACAACTCAGACCATCTCGCAGCGGCTAGCGGAGAAGATCCAGACGGAGGCTCGCAAGAATGCATCTCAACAAATCGCGGACTCCTTCAATTGCAATGCGCAACCCAAGACGTTCTTCAATCTAGCGCCGACTCACGTTCACGAATTTGAGGATGTCTTCTCCAAGACTTCCTTCGACGCTCTTCCAGATTGCCGACCTTGGGACCACGCAATCGAACTAGTTTGCGACGCCGAAGGGAAATCGTGCAAGGTCTACCCGCTCTCAGTGGCCAAGCAAGCGGAGCTGGACAAGTTTCTGGAGGAGAACCTCGCTTCGGGACGAATCCGCCCGTCGAAGTCGCCCATGGCATTGCCATTCTTCTTCATTAAGAAGAAAGATGGTTCGCTACGCCCGGTACAGGACTATCGCGTTCTTAACTCGCTAACGATCAAGAACAAATACCCTCTCCCACTCATCTCCGACCTCGTCAACAATCTTTGGGGAGCAAAGTACTTCTCCAAATTCGACGTTCGGTGGCAGTACTTTGCAGTCCCCCACCTGTCCTTGTAGTGTCCACGCGGACAGCACGGACTGTCCGTGGACAGTCCCTGCTCAATGTAGACTTTCCACGGATGTCCATGGATGTCCATGGATGTCCGTGTGTTGTCCGTGCTATCCACACAGACAGAGCATGGACAGCATGGACAAGTGTGGACAAATTGTGGACAACACATGGACACCCATGGCCAGAATAAGAAATATATATACTCTCAGCATAATTTAAATACAAAATAGACAAGTCTGACATAATTGTATTATAACATTCACAAAGATTACTCATCTTCAGTATTCTCCTCAGTGTCTCTTACAACATTTGCCTTTATTCTTCCCTCCTTTACTTCAGGACTGTATACCTCTGTATTGATTGCTCCCTTATGAAAATGTTAAATATTACTATCTACAAGACTATGTGATCAATACTGAGTGATCCAAAAATGACTTGGCATGGCCAGGCATTGTCCACATAGGCTGTCCATGGTGTCCTTGTTTGTCCATGGAAGTCCATGGAAGTCCATGATTGTCCACACTTGTCCATGGCTTGTCTGCACGGACAAAGTGAGGACAGGAGTATTAAAATCAGTAGAGACCTCATGTCCTTGCTGAGTCCGCACGGACTGTCTGTGCTGTCTGTGCTGTCCGTGGACTGTCCATGGATTTTGGCTTGTCCACACCCTTTTTGCACTCTGTCTGTGCTTGTCTGCATTCTGTCTGCGTTCTGTCCACGCAGAAAAGGTGGGGGATCGCAAAGTGCTCTTCGGTGGGGATACAACAACGTCCGAATTAAGGAAGGCGACGAGTGGAAGGCTGCATTCCATACAAACCGTGGAATGTTTGAGCCACTGGTAATGTTCTTCGGTCTCACTAACTCGCCTGCGACATTCCAAACCATGATGAACAAGATATTCCACGATCTCATCATGGAAGGAGTGGTATGTGTCTACATCAATGATATCCTAATCTACACAAAGACACTCGCTGAACATTGCCGAATTACGAAGTTAGTGCTCCAGCGACTTCGCGAACACAAGCTGTACCTGCGACTCAACAAGTGCGAATTTGAGCAAACGCGAATCGAGTACTTGGGTCTCATTATCTCGGAGGGACAGGCGGAGATGGACCCGGTCAAGGTCGCAGGAGTCGCAGAATGGCCAACACCCACGAACAAGAAGCAAGTGCAATCCTTCCTAGGATTCATGAACTTCTATCGGCGGTTCATTCACGATTTCTCCCATATCGCGCGACCTTTGTTCGATCTCACCGGTAAAGACATGCCTTGGAAGTGGGGTGAGTCGGAGCAGCAGGCATTCAAAGGGTTGAAGGAAGCGGTGTCATCCAAACCGGTACTGATGTTTGCAGATGACAACCGGCCGTTCCGAGTGGAGGCAGACAGTTCGGATTTCGCGACAGGCACAGTGCTTTCGCAACTCAGCCCAGAGGACAACAAGTGGCATCTGATTGCATTCTTGTCAAAGAGTCTCAACACAGTCGAGCGGAATTACGAGATACACAACAAGGAAATGTTGGCCATTATTCGCGCACTTGAAGAATGGCAACATTTCCTCGAAGGTGCGCAACATGACTTCGAGATCTGGACAGATCACAAGAACCTTGAATACTTTCGGACGTCCCAGAAGCTGAATCAGAGACAGGCCAGGTGGTCACTGTACCTCTCCCAATTCAACTTCTTGCTACATCACAAGCCCGGACAAACTATGGGTAAGCCAGACGCGCTATCTCGCAGAGCGGACCACAGCGACGGAAGTGAGGACAACCGCGACTTAGTGCTGCTCAAACCGGAGCTGTTCACAATCCGCGCGCTGGAAGGAATGGTTGTGGAAGGAGAGGAAAGGGAGATTCTGCGGGACATTCGGAGAGGTAACCGCAAGGGACATCAGGAGGAAGCGGTGGTGAAGGCAGCACAGGAGTTGAAGAAGACAGCGGGGAAATCGATTCGGAGCGCAGAGTGGAGAGAGGTACAAGAGTTGCTGTATTTCCGCGACCGCATCTATGTCCTGAAACACGCTGACCTTCACAGACGCATAGTTGCACAGCACCACGACTCACGAATTGCGGGACACGCCAGACATTGGAAGACACTAGAGCTGGTATTGCGCAACTACTGGTGGCCCCAAATGTTGCATTACATTGGAGAATACTGCAAGACCTGCGATCTATGTCTCCGAACAAAGGCGCAACATCAGCTATCAATTGGCGAACTCAAACCACTACCGATTCCGGAGGGTTGATGGGATGTCGTGAGCGTGGACTTCATCGTAGAACTACCTGAGTTGCAAGGGCATGATGCGATCATGGTAGTGGTGGATACGGTGGGTAAACGTGCACACTTCATCCCGACCACGACAACAATCACCACGCTTGGATCGGCGAGGCTCTACCTCCAGAATGTGTGGAAGTTGCACGGTTTACCAAAGGCAATGGTCTCCGATCGGGGAGTACAGTTCGTAGCGGAGTTCACGAAGGAGTTGTATCGCATGTTGGATATCAAACTCACTGCATCAACAGCGTATCACCCACAGACAGATGGACAGACCGAGCGGGTTAATGAGGTCATGACACTAAGCCCCCTAATCCGAGCGGACTCCGAGCGGACTCCACTCGGACTTTGGGCAGTCCGAGCATGGTCCGAACACAGTCCTCAGACTGCACTCGGACCTTTTTGGGGCAATTTTGGGTGGAAAAAGTCCGAGCTCAGTCCAAGCTCAGTCCAAGCAAAATCCAAGCAAAGTCCGAGCTCAGTCCGAGTAAAACCAATTTTGAGGGGAAAAGTCCGAGTGGACTGGTCCGAGCCAGTCCGAGCACAGTCTCGGCACAATTAGCTTGGACTCCAACAAGACTGCTCGGACTGGGCTCAGACTATGCTCACATTCTGGTCAAACTGAATTGGACTTGTAATAAAATAGGTAAAAATATGCAAATATTCATGAAGACTAATAACATAAAATGATGAGAGGCATGTTTCAGGAATAAGGAAATGGTGTAGTATTCCATTAGATCCTTGATCATTAGTCTAAATTTGAAGAAGTAAGAATAGAAAAGGTAATAAAATGCCTAAAATTATTAAAATATTTATGAAGATTAATGACATAAAATGATGATAGGCATGTTTCAGGAATAAGTAAGTAGGGTAGTTCTCCATTAGATAGTTGATCATTAGTCTAAGTTTGGAGAGGTGGGAATAAAAAATGTAATAAAATAGTTAAAATTCTCAAAATATTAATCAAGATCAAGGAGTAAGAAAAAGGGTAGGCATGTTTCAGCATCAAGCAAATAGTTTATTAGTACTAGAGATTTGATCAGTTTTGATTTAACTTCAAACTACTGATCAATGTTGGAGACCAAGGATGACAATGAAGCTGAAGGACAGTATAGATAATGATTTGAGTAGTAAGTAAGTTCATAGTAGATAAACATCAATGATTTGGATATAGTTTGTTGAAATTCTAATAAAAGTTAAGTCTAGTCAGAGCCTAGTTCTATTATAGTTCAATCAACTTGTATTGGACCAAGCTTGGACTGGGTTTGGACTTTGCTCGGACTGGTATTGGACTTTACTCGGACTGGGCTCAGACTCTACTCAGACTGGGCTCGGAGTCCGAGTGGAGTCTGAACAAAGTCCAAGCAAAGTCCTAGGACTGTCCTCGGACGGTCCTAGGACTTTTGAGTAGTCCGAGCCCAGTCCGCTAGGACAGGGGGCTTAGTGTCAAGTACTGGGGTTAACCAGGAGCTGGAGCAGTACCTCAGGCTATTTGTCAGCGAGCGACAGGACAACTGGGTTGACCTCCTACTGCTCGCCAAATTCCAGTACAACAATCACATCCACTCCTCGACACAGCACTCGCCATTCTTCCTGGACACCGGTCGACATCCGCGCATGGGCTTTGAGCCACAGACCGCGCCATCCCGACTAGAAACCGTGAACGAGTTCCGCAATCAAATGAAGGATACCCTTGAGGAAGCCCGATCCGCGCTAGCCAAGGCCAAAGACGAGATGGCGCAGTATTACAATTGCAAGAGGAAGCCGACACCTGACTACCAAGTGGGAGATTGGATGTACCTGGACTCGCGCGATATTCGCATTACGCGACCTTCACAGAAGCTGGCGCACTGCTACATTGGACCCTACCCG
Organism: Collybia sordida; assembly: GCA_037014335.1. Classification (NCBI taxonomy): domain Eukaryota; kingdom Fungi; phylum Basidiomycota; class Agaricomycetes; order Agaricales; family Clitocybaceae; genus Collybia; species Collybia sordida. Next base: position 1,545,452 of record JAYKXK010000002.1, read on the forward strand.
ATCAAAGCCAAGGTTGGATCACACGCCTACCGTCTCAAACTCCCGCTGTTGCTGTCACGCATTCACCCCGTCTTCCATGTCGTCAAACTCCTACCCGCGCTGCACAACCCAATACCCAGACGGAGAGTCACTGAAGTTCCAGAACCCACTCTCGTGGATGGCAAAGTGCACTACGAAGTACAAGAGATCATGGACAGCCGGATCTACCGGAACAAGCTACAGTACCTGATCACTTGGAAGGGCTACAGTTATGAGCAGAACACCTGGGAACTGGCCAACAAGGTCAACACGGACAAATTAGTCACCGAGTTCTATAGGCGCAACCCCGGTGCACCGCGACTTGTACAACGCGTCCAATTCGCACAGATTCCATTCCAACGCCGGCATGAAGACACGCGAACCTAGAAGGGGGGTAATGTAAGGGGAACTCCATTTCTCCCTTACTTCGTGCCGGTCTAGGCTTACTTCGCGTGCACTTACGCGCACACTCTCTACTCCGCCGAGTTACGATTCCTACTCTCATTACTTACCTCTCACTCACCGCACTTACATTTGTTAGATTGCACACTCACTACGTACGCCCACAGGCACCCCACTTGTTACTTCGCGCGCAGTTCGCCGCCGGACTTCGCACTTGTTCGGACTATCAAGGGCACGGTCACATGACCTTCGCTAGTCCAACGTGTGTCGTCGTACCACACCGGGAACGTGTAGTTAATGTAGAATTAGGTATATAGCTCATTCCCCCTGATGGAGGATCCCTAGAGTATTCTCTTAGGATCCCCTCCATCAGGTATGTTGTTACATACTGTTATTAATACATCTAACTTAGGATCCCCTCCATCAGTGTCGTCCCGCTCCTTCTAAGTTCGCGCGCACTCCGCTGGAGTTGCCCTGACAGCAAGCTTCCAAGTCCTTGGATCAGGATCAGAATCTAATGCAGCACCAGCAAAGTAAATCTCTTGGTAGGCATCTTCATCAATATCCCCAAAGGCAAAGTTAGCTAGTTCCTCTTCTTCATCACTATCATTGAGTACAGGAGTGTAAGGGGAACTCCATTTCCTCCTTACTTTGCGCCGATCTAGGCTTACTTTGCGCGCACTTACGCTTGCGCTTCCTACTCCGCCGAACTACGATCCTCATCCCACTACTTACCACCCGCTTGCCGCACTTACATTCGTTAGATCGCACACTCGTTACATACGCCCACTGGCATCCCACTCGCTACCTCACGCGCAGTTCGCCGCCGGACTTCGCATTCGTTTGGACTATCAAGGGCACGGTCACGTGACCTTCGCTAGTCCAATGCGTGTCGTCGTACCGCACCGGGAACGTGTCTTTAATGTAGTTTTAGGTATATAGCCCACTCCCCCTGATGGAGGCTCCTTAGAGTATTCTCTTAGGATCCCCTCCTCAGGTACGTAGTTACATACTGTACATTAATAGACTATACTTAGGATCCCCTCCTCAGCATTGTTCCGCTCACTCGTTAGTTCGCGCGCACTCCGCCGGAGTTGCCCTGACAAGGAGTGGTATGCCTGACTGTCCACCATTGACCTGGAGCCTTCCTAGTTCGATTTGATCTCCTAGTAGTGTTGCCGTGGCTCCGGCCCGAAGTCATATTTGAGCCGGAGTCAAGCCAATTTGGGGTGGAACCGGGCCGCTTTTGGCCGAACCGGCTATTGAGCCAATAAAGCCGCAGCTCGGACTCACGGGCCGCCTTCAGCCAATCAGGGACTCAGGGTAACATGGGAAGGGAACTAGTCGGGGTGGGGGTTTGGGGATTTTGGTGGGGAGTGTTTTGATAGAGAGGGGGGAGTGGGGTCCTAGAAGAAGGATCCCATGCGGGGGTCCACAAGGGCGAGAAGCTGGGCAAGGGTGTACCTGTGGAAGTTGTAGGGATTGGTGGAGGTGTAAGGGGAACCTCATTCCCGCCTTTCGTTCATTTCTTCCGCGCTCTGCGCAGTCACCATCATTATCTCCGCGCGCCCGCGCATCTACCCACACTTAGGTGCACCTCCATTACTTCCGCGCTCTGCGCACCCTACCCACGCCTTACGCGCATCTTCCGCTTACGGTACCATCGACCATCATTCCACGCATCAGCGCATCACTCGCGTAACCCACGCGCCCGCCCACACGTGCTACGACTAGCCGACGACTAGCACATCGTCGCACCTTCATTTAGACATCGTAGGATACCGGAAACGTGTACTTAATGTATTCCTAAGTATATAGTGTCGTCTGCCTCGTTGAGGGATCCTTAGACTATTCTCTTTGGATCCCCTCAACAGGTAAGGCGTCGTACATAGTCTTACATTCAATATACTTACTTTGGATCCCCTCAACAGCTTTCCGCTCTCCTTGTAAGACTCTGCGCGGACTCGCGGGAGATATACCTGGCGCGCGCGACTGCGGACGAGTCGCCCTTACAGAAGAATAGTCTCCCCAGTGGAGGCCGATTCACGGTACAGATCCCCGGAAGGTTTCGAGCGGACAGCGCCTCCGAAGACTCCAGTGACGCGGTGACGGCACCAGAACCCCCCTCCCCACATCCGATGCCTGCCGAACCAACACACACCTCTTCCGCAATGGAGGATATCCAAGCGGACGAATCCCTGCACGAGAAGGTGATTGCGTTGGAACAACAGCTCGGGCACCAATCCCAAGCCCTTCTCGACATCCAGCAGACCCTCGCAAGATTGACTCGGACCCTCACAGCCGCTATGGCCCCCCCTGTACAAACACCTGTAACACCATCACCCGCACCTGCGCCCGCCCCAGCCCCTGTTCCCGTCACACGCCCGCCGACCCCAGCAGTGTCAACGGGGAAACGACCAGCGGTACGCCCCGCCGTACCCAACGACTTTGACGGCAAACGAGAGAACGGACGCGCATTCCTCAACTCGTGCGAGTTGTACATCAGTTTAGTGCGGGATCAGTTTCCGTACGAGGAGATGAAGGTGAAGTGGGCGCTTTCGTACATGAAGACCGGCCGCGCGTACACCTTTGCGAGCCGCGCACTCGAGTACGAGGCCAAACAGGGACACGCGCGTTACGCCACCTGGATGCTCTTCCGCACGGACTTTGAAGAGAAATTCTTCGTCCAGGGGGAGACACAACTGGCGTTGATGCGACTGGAGACGGAGTTGTACCACCAAGGAACCCGCGCGGTGACAAGCCCAGCCTTGGGCTGAGCATGTTATACGCTCTTTTGATTAGATTAGATATGATTACAATGTACTGATTAGATATTTCGATCTTTATCTATATTTAGATTACATACCTCGGACTCCTGTATCCTTTTATGGTACACTTAGGGTACATCAGGGGTTATGTAGGGGTATTTAAACAGTACCAATTTCGCTTTACAAAAATAATAACACCTTTCCCTTCTACTTCACAGTCTACCTTTAGTTTCTGCTCATTATATTATGTTCCACTAATCATCTACACTCTTTATCACTTCTTCCTCATTCTACACATGTTTACTGGCCTTCTGGATCGTCTCCCATCGCCTCATCCATACTTGGAACCCCCCACTCACTACCTTTCATGGAAGTGAACCCTTGGTCTGACTGTCTGACACAGTCAGCACCACCAAGAACTTGTCAGCGGTGGACGACTACAACGATGAGTTCCAGGAACTGGTGGAGAAGGCAGGATACACAGAGGGCCTCACCATTGTGGTGAAGTATCGCAAGGGACTGTCGTCGCACATCCAGAACCAGGTAGCGATGATGATGCAGGGAAGACCAGCGGACGACAAACCGGAGGAATGGTACCGCGCAGCCAGCATGTGCGACCAAAACCGCATCGCCAATGCGGCCTTTCAGCAGACCAAGGGCCACGCGCGGAACCCACCCCCGCGCACAACGTCGGTGATCCCAAAACCGGTGGTGTTCCCCGTCACCCAGTTTCCTTTCGTGCGCAGTCAACCCGCAGCGCCTGTCGCACCTCCAGCCCCAGCTCGCTCACTCCCCGCCCCGGTCCCAATGGACATCGACGCTCTCCGGGGACTGCAACAAAGACCACCGACATGCTACCGGTGCGGAGTAGCAGGGCACATGAAGAAGGACTGCCCGCGCACCTTTGACGCTCGCTTCATGTCAACAGACAAGCTCGAAGACGCGATGCAAGCGGCACTGGCACGATTGGATGCGCGGAAGGCGGAGATGCGAGCGGCGGAGACTGTTGAGGCAGAGGAGGAAGAAGGCCCGAAGGAAGCGGCAGAGGACGAGGAAGCGGATTTTGTACGCCACACCGGGTGAACAGTACGCCCCTGGTGTCTACGGGCAGTAGATACGACTGTTTAGCAATGGACATTGTGAATACAGAAAAGTCGACTCTACCCGCCCCGTCAGACGTACAAGAACCCCCGCGCAAACTCGCGGAAAACACCCCCTGCCGCCTGCAAATGCCCAAGTGGGAAAGGCGGCTACCCAAACAACTCACGGTAGCTGCTACGCCCAGTGACCGCTCTCTCCGCCTGACCATCGAGGTCCAAACCACTGACACCGGAGAACAGTTTGGCACCAAGGCATTGCTGGACTCCGGAGCATCCAGTTCCTTCGTCCACGCGCGCTTCGTGGAGAAACACCGCCTCACCACCCGCGCGCTGACCCGACCTATTCCAGTGTTTAACGTGGACGGTACTCCCAACGAAGGCGGGCAGATCACGCACATGGTGGATCTGATCCTGCGGTACAAAGGCCACGCGGAGCGCACTCAATTCGCGGTTACTGCCATCGGAAAGGAGGACATGATCCTGGGCTACACCTGGCTCACCAAGCACAACCCAGAGGTAGACTGGACCACGGGGGAGGTAAAGATGTCGAGGTGTCCCGACGCGTGCAAGACCTGCACAGAGGAAGTCCGCGCAGAGCGAAAGGAAACGCGTAAACACACAGAACAAGTGCGGACTTGTCGCGCGGGACCTTGGCCAGAGACAGAGACCGAAGTGGAGACAGCGGAGGAAGAGACAGAGGGAGATAGCGGAGGAAGCGAGGATGACTGGGAGCTGGAAGAGGGTGACAGGATCTTCGCGGTGCGTTTATTGGAACCGGAAGAGGCACGGAGGAGGCAACAGGCGGAGCAACGACTGGGAGTGTTCGCGGAGAACCCAACGGAGTACGAACAAATTCGTGCGAACGTCTCGCAACGACTCGCGGAAGCCTTCCACAAAAACGACCTACCGAAGACTTTCCGCGAGTGCGCGCCAGAGTACCTCCACGAGTTCGAGGACGTCTTCTCCAAAACCTCCTTTGACGAACTCCCGGAGAGACGGACATGGGACCACGCAATCGAACTCACCCCGGACGCGACTAACAAGTCCTGCAAGGTGTATCCGTTGTCGGTAGCAGAACAGGTGGAACTCGACAAGTTCCTCGAGGAGAATTTGGCCTCGGGTCGCATCCGCCCGTCCAAGTCCCCAATGGCCGCCCCCTTCTTCTTCATTAAAAAGAAGGATGGTACTCTTCGCCCTGTTCAAGACTACCGCGTGCTCAATGCGATGACAATCAAGAACAAGTATCCTCTCCCGCTCATTTCGGACCTCATCAACCAACTTCACAGAGCGCGATACTTCACGAAGCTGGACGTCCGCTGGGGATACAACAATGTCCGCATCAAACACGGCGATGAATGGAAGGCGGCGTTCCGCACGAATCGCGGACTCTTCGAACCATTGGTAATGTTCTTTGGCTTGACCAACAGCCCCGCAACATTCCAAACCATGATGAACGACATCTTCCAAGATCTCATCATGGAGGGCGTGGTCTGCGTGTACATCGACGACATTCTGATATACACGAAGACGCGTGCGGAACATCAGCGGGTCGCACGCGAAGTCATGAAACGACTCCGCGAGAACAAGCTCTTCCTGCGGTTGGATAAGTGTGAGTTTGAACAAACGCGAATCGAGTACCTGGGGTTGATTGTGTCGGAGGGAAAGACGGAGATGGACCCGGTGAAGGTGGAAGGGGTGACGCAGTGGCCCGCGCCTACAAACAAGAAAGAGGTACAGTCCTTCCTGGGCTTCACCAACTTCTACAGGCGATTCATCAGGGATTTCTTGCATCACGCGCGGCCACTGTTTGATCTCACGGGAAAGGACGCGGTGTGGAAGTGGGGCGAGGCGGAACAGATGGCGTTCGACGACCTTAAGAAGGCGATTGCGTCGCGACCCATCCTGGTATTCGCGGACGACAACCGACCTTTCCGCGTCGAGGCAGACAGCTCAGACTTCGCAACAGGAGCGGTCCTCTCTCAACTCTCGGTGGAAGACGACAAATGGCACCCGGTGGCTAGTGTTGCCACGGCTCAAGCCGACATTTTTTGCCAAAAGTGAATAACAAATCAAATAAAATAGCTAAAAATCTGAAAATATTTGGGGACCTGGAGGAGATCAAGAGCCGAGAGGCATGTTTCAGGAATAAGGAATCAGACCAGCCGTTCCTGAGATATTTGATCAGCTCTGTTTCAGCTCCAAATCAAGCCAAAACAAAGCCGATCAAATATCTCAGGAACGGCTGGTCCGATTCCTTATTCCTGAAACATGCCTCTCGGCTCTTGATCTCCTCCAGGTCCCCAAATATTTTCAGATTTTTAGCTATTTTATTTGATTTGTTATTCACTTTTGGCAAAAAACGTCGGCTTGAGCCGTGGCAACACTACCGGTGGCATTCTACTCAAAAAGTCTTAGTGCGGTGGAACGGAACTACGAGATTCATGACAAAGAGATGCTCGCGATCATCCGCGCACTCGAGGAATGGAGGCACTTCCTCGAGGGTGCGCGACATTCCTTCGAGATTTGGACAGATCACAAGAATCTCGAGTATTTCCGCGTCGCGCAGAAGCTCAACCGCCGCCAGGCGCGCTGGTCACTCTACCTGTCACGATTCGACTTTGCACTTCACCACAAGCCAGGACGCAGCATGGGGAAGCCCGACGCACTTTCCCGCCGCACAGATCATGCAGATGGATCGGATGACAACAAGGATATCACCTTGTTGAAACCCGAGTTGTTCACCATCCGCGCCCTGGAAGGGCTCACTCTGGAAGGGGAAGAGCGGGACATTTTGCGGGAAATTCGTCGTGGAAACCGACTGGGGAAGTTCGAGGATGCAGTGACAGAGGCGGTGAAAGGGTTGAAGAAATCGCGCGGGAACTCGGTACGCAGTGCAGAGTGGAAGGAGGAACAGGATATACTCTACTTCCGCGGAAGAATCTACGTGCCACAGGATGCGGAATTGCGCAGGCGGATTGTCGAGCAACACCATGACACGCGAATTGCGGGACATGCGGGCAGGTGGAAAACCTTGGAACTAGTGTCGCGGAATTACTACTGGCCACAGATGTCTCGCTACATCGGGCAGTACTGTAAAACCTGCGACTTGTGTCTTCGGACCAAGGCACAGCGACAACTACCCATAGGCGAACTCCATCCGCTCGCGGTCCCGGAAGAGCGCTGGGATGTGGTCAGTGTCGATTTCATCGTAGAACTGCCACAGTCACAGACTCATGACGCGATCATGGTGGTTGTTGACTCGGTCGCCAAACGCGCGCACTTCATTCCGACGCACACAATGATCACCGCACTGGGAGCAGCGCGGCTGTACCTCCACCACGTCTGGAAACTGCATGGCCTTCCGAAATCCATGGTGTCGGACCGCGGACCGCAGTTCGTCGCGGAATTCACGCGGGATTTGTACAGTCTGCTGGGAATCAAGCTCGCGGCGTCTACAGCATACCACCCGCAGATGGACGGACAGACGGAACGGGTCAACCAGGAACTGGAGCAGTACCTGCGACTGTTTGTGAGTGAACGACAAGACAACTGGACTGATCTCCTTCCGCTAGCGGAATTCCAGTACAACAACCACGTCCACTCGTCCACACAACACTCGCCGTTCTACCTCGACACGGGACGCCATCCGCGCATGGGATTCGAACCTACGACGGAGTCGTCCCGCCTGGAAACCGTCAACGAATTCGCGAAGCGGATGAAGGACACCCTGGAAGAAGCTCGTTCCGCGCTCACCAAGGCAAAGGAAGACATGGCCACGTACTACAATCACCGCCACCGACCCACGCCAGAGTACAAGATTGGGGACATGATGTTCCTTGATGGACGGGACATTTCCATCTCCCGCCCCTCGCACAAGCTAGCGCACCGATATTTAGGCCCGTACAAGATCGTAGCGCGCGTCGGAACCCACGCCTACAAGCTCAAGCTGCCCCCGTCCCTGGCGCGGGTCCACCCCGTCTTCCACATCGTCAAGCTCCTCCCCGCGCCAGCAGATCCGATTGCCGGACGACACGCCGTTCCCCCGCCTGACCCCATTCTCGTGGACGGCGAAGTAGAGTACGAGGTCAAAGAGATCATCGATAGCCGGATGCATCGCCGCAAGCTACAGTATTTAGTGGCCTGGAAGGGCTACTCGTACGAACAGAATTCTTGGGAACCCGCAGACCAGGTCCATGCAGACGAGTTAGTGGCGGAATTCCACCGCAAGAATCCCGGAGCCCCGCGCCGCATCGCACGGGTCTACTACGACCTCCTGCACACCAACCGCGACGCGAGGACGCGTCAACCTAGAGGGGGGGTAATGTAAGGGGAACCTCATTCCCGCCTTTCGTTCATTTCTTCCGCGCTCTGCGCAGTCACCATCATTATCTCCGCGCGCCCGCGCATCTACCCACACTTAGGTGCACCTCCATTACTTCCGCGCTCTGCGCACCCTACCCACGCCTTACGCGCATCTTCCGCTTACGGTACCATCGACCATCATTCCACGCATCAGCGCATCACTCGCGTAACCCACGCGCCCGCCCACACGTGCTACGACTAGCCGACGACTAGCACATCGTCGCACCTTCATTTAGACATCGTAGGATACCGGAAACGTGTACTTAATGTATTCCTAAGTATATAGTGTCGTCTGCCTCGTTGAGGGATCCTTAGACTATTCTCTTTGGATCCCCTCAACAGGTAAGGCGTCGTACATAGTCTTACATTCAATATACTTACTTTGGATCCCCTCAACAGCTTTCCGCTCTCCTTGTAAGACTCCGCGCGGACTCGCGGGAGATATACCTGGCGCGCGCGACTGCGGACGAGTCGCCCTTACAGGAGGGTGATTTTGACTTGACAACGGCTGGACAGGTTTGGGCAATCCTAACATATAGCTAGCGCGATGTTTTGGGACAAAGTGCTCGCAATTCGGGCCTTGTGGTTGGATAACTTCATATAATTTCTTGTGAAGTCTGGTATATCAAATTAACAATGTGATTGAACAGAAAGGAAGGTAATTGAACACACCTTGCATGCACAACATTGTCGTAGTCGATTTTTTCCTTATGCATGGGGTTTGATGGATCAAACCCAGAGTAATGAATCGTGAATTGCAATCCACTGGGTGTCTTCTGTCCGCAATGGATGTCCTTGATGGTAGCTTGATGCCCTTTCATGGGGTGCCCGATATGTGTGTTCAATACAGGCATTTCGAGCGATGGTATCCTACCCCTATCGTGTAAGGGTAGACTTTCTTCTGGAGTTTTCTCCAATAAATTAACATGAATGAAGGGAGGGGCGGTTAGTCAAATCTCATTAGGATGAAAACTTTGCGTCTATAAATCATAATTAGAATACGAAAAACCAAGTAAGTATTTGGTGTACCGATGTTGTCCTATTACTTTGATCAAGGGTAGAAGAAACAGGCGATTCAGGGAGGACCTCAATACTTTTGTCTGTAATCCCCGTAATCCACCCTTGGAACCCACTCTCCAACCCGGGTACTGCTTCCACAAAGTCGCCAATTTGATAGATTTTCCGTACATCAGACCAGGGGATGTTTGTGAGACCTTCACCGTTATGAAGGTCAACTTCTACTGACAAGGTCTCGACCCGGCTGATGGTGCCCCGTTTATTGGACGATATAATGCAAACATTTTGCCCCTCTTTGAAGATCCATTCTTTAGGACGAGGAAAACTCCTCAGTTCTGGATGGTGAGATTGTTTGAAGAGGTGGAGGGCGCAAATGGTGATATGGGAAGCAGGGGAAGTTGTAATAATATTGTATTTTTTGTGGATGAGGCTGTGCTGGAATCGATACCGGAGGAAATGCCAGGCATCTTCTTTATATATTGGTTGGGATTTATAAGCCTCTGAGACAATGGTGGGGTCAAATAGTGCAGGTACGGGGCGAGAGGAAGCCTTTCTCTTCCCAGAAGACTTGTTTTTGTAGTCCGGAGGGTATAGGCATGGAATTAAAAGTACTGAGATGCCCCCCGAGGTCTCAATGGCTGATAAGAAACCGATATCGTCTTTATATAAGCCCGAGGAAATCTGGACCCAGCTTCCAATTGAAGGAGTGGCCGAGTCAACCATGGATAAAGTTCTAGTCCAGTCGTTGAAATCTACCTGTTTGCGAGCTACATTGGGGAATCTGTGAACCAGCCCAGGCGTAATTTTCAAAAGTGTGATTAACTCGTTGTTAATCTCAGCTTCGATGTATACCCAACCCCGGATCATTGGGGTTCGGGCAAACACTGACCGGAGTTGATGTGCTGGTTGGGCTTTCTGGTATAGAAAGAAGACGGCCTCTTCTTCTATCTTTGGCTGGAGTTGAATGAGTCCACGCATTGACTTACAATGATAGATAAGTAAATGACTTATGCAGCAACGGATGCGCCATAGTGAATAGTCATGCTCTCCAGGCGACTCCCGCACCACTGGGTATACAAATGGCCTACGCTGAGGCCCTTGAGAACCAATATTGCCTGTATTTTGCATGGGATCAGGTCTTCTCGGGGCTCTGTGCTGCTCCCATTGTTGTATGACGTCATGAAATTCCAGGTTCCCGCTAAGATCAAAATTGGCCCACGGAACATGCTGAAGTGACGATCCTGGGGCGTTTTGTTGTGCGTTAGAAGGTGAATCATCGAGAAAGTCTGTGATATGGAAAGCATTAGATCATGACAATACTATCTAATTACCTCTGGGGCCGTATACCATCCAGGATGTCCCCTTCATCGTCCTCCTCCTCGTCCTCCTCATCTACTCCTGCCTCATCATCAATAAATTGTCGAACGAGCAGATTGTATCGTCGCTTTGAGTAACTCATGGGAACCTAAGGGGTACAATAATAAGCATCTATTTTCCATTTTTTCAGAGAATTCAACTGTGAAAATGGCGGCAACATAGCCTCATGTAAAACATATGTTCTTTGGTATTACTTTGTTTTACTTTCATTGTCTTCTCATTGGTATTCAGGCATGTATATTTTATTCTACACTACAGGACTATCTACTGAATTGAAATAAATACTTACGACAATGATATTGAGGACGCAAGGAGGAGAGACAACGGAGCGAGGAGGGTAGTGGTGGTATGAAAGGAAGAGAAAAAGCGTGAGAATATGTTTGTGGCTGGATGATATTCCCGAAAAGTTCCGAGTTTGAGCTCGGGCATCGCACGTGATGCCCGAGCTCAAACTCGGAACTTTCCAGGCATATCACCCAGCCACGAACATATTCGCACGCTTTCTCTCCTTCCTTCATACCACCACTACCCTCCTCCTGCCCCCCTCCCCTTCCCATGCTTCCTCCCTCCACACTTTCTTTACTATATCATGTAGATACAATGTAATTAATTATACTAGTAATTAAGAGCCTCTGTCAATATGAATCAACGGTGATTAACATTGACGAAATCAAAGGGGGAACATCAGTGATCCCACTAATAGATAAACATGCTGAAAGCAAGGTAATACATGAAGTAATTAATGATTATGGAATATTGATCATATCATGTATAGGCAATACATGAATCTATGGCCCTCAATCTGACGGCTATAGCCTGGAAATTGTCGCGCATACGTTCCTATTACGGTCAAGTAAGAGTCTCTTAATATATATAGTCCATTTCATCTAACATTGAATATAATAGATTCAAGCGAATGGTGAGCCTAGTATCCGTGGCTCACGGTCCTAATTACCTCAGGATAATCAGGAATCAATGTTCAATTATAGATAGCTTAACGCTCCCGGCCTCTGGTAATGAGTCCATGATTGCCTGCGATCAGTCCACTGTGTTGACATGAGGTATATCCCCTCATTATCTACCTAATATTACACATGCGTTCCCATGCTGTTTCCTGTATACAATTGACTTTATATCAAATGAATGTTACCGTGTCCGCAGCATATCAATTATATATCGACAAATCATAGCTATCCCACATTGTGAATTCGATACAATGGCCAGAAAATCAGCCCAACAACCAACTGGTAGGAAGTCAGAGATTTGCCTTCTAAAAAAAACTAATATATTGTCCAGTTATCCCCACCAACCGTGCTACACGTCGGAAACGTCAACCCTCCGTGTCGCAGCCAACTTGAAATTGTATGTATTCAACGTTATATGGTGGAGATTCTAATTCATGGTCATTCTTTCTAGCAGATATAGTAGCAGAGCCCGCGCCCACCCCACGACAAACAACCCGCCACCTCTCTACCTCACAATGTATGTAGCTCCTTCCTACTTGATGGCTCCTTGATTCTTTAATATTCTTTCCAGGTGTAGAAGAAGCGTTGCAGGAAGGTTCACCACAACAAGAAACCTTGAATCCAGGCGCCGCACATACGTCCCCATCCTATTAATCCATCCTTATCCTTCTTACCTGTCCTGAAAGCACAACCTGCGCACACTACGCAACCAGCAACCCGCTGCCCCCCTGCTTCGCTTGTGCCTGGTACGTCCCCCAAGTCTGTCTACGGAGTCCTTACTCATCATACCCTTCATCCATCCCAGTTGCACCTCGGGTTCAGAGGAATCAACAACCTTCCCAAGATGTATCCTCCGGTGAAGATTTTGGACTAGACAATATATATTCTGACTCGGAGTCTGACGCTGAATCTCGCGCTCACCTCACAATGGAAGCTCCATCTGAAACCAGTGTACGACCAACTATAGGATCTGAAATTTCCCTTTCACTCCAAAGCAAACCTACCCAAAAGACGGGGGAGAAGAAAGCATATGATATTGAACATTTCTTTATTCAAAGGGATGGAAAATCCATATGTAAATATTGCAAGTGAGTAGCTGATTACTCGACGAGTTGTAGGATGAATAAGATTAATATAATCCCTCTACAGTGAAAATCCAAACCTCCCCTTAGGCACATTCTATAGATATGGACGCAATACAAGTACATCAGGCCTACGCGGGCATATCGATAAGCATCATAAGGACCTTTTTCTTCGACTTTGGGCCGAACATAAGTGGCACCAGACTCTACCTTCCGAAGATAAGGGTCCAAAAACAGAAATTATCGACGGACCTCGCAAGAAATTCACTCGAGATGTGTTTCACCAACATCTTGTTGAATTCATCACATCAGATGACCAGGTGAGTTTCAATTGCGTGTCAATGAATCGTTTGCTAAGCACCCGCTAGTCTATCAATGTTATCGAAAACATCCGCTTTCGTCGTCTACTTCTACTCCTTTGGGAGACCTTGCAAGAAAAAGACATCCCCCATAGGACCAAAATGCGGGAACTAATAATGCAAGCTTGGGAAATATATGTCAGGACCCTCAAGCAAGAGCTCACAGTTTGTCATTGTGTTATAATTAACATGTACAATTCTAATTGAAAACGTAGAGTTCTCTGGGGAAAATATCATGCACGCTTGATGCCTGGTCAAACGACAAGCGTGAAACATATGTTGCAATAACTGGCCATTATCTTGTATGCGACAAGAAAACACAGGAGCTGGTTATGAAATCAAGTCTCCTTGCATTTCACAGAGTATATGGCAGTCACAGTGGATCCAGCATGGCCAAGATCGTTATAGGACTCCTTGATCGAATCGGCATTACAACTCGTGTTCATATCATCAATTCCTCGCCTTGATTGCAGTACTAAATATAACCACAGATAGGTCACTTCACCATGGATAATGCGTCTTCAAATGACACTTTTATGGTTGAATTGGCCAAGCTCCTGGTCGCGCGTTGCATCTCGTTCAATGGTAAAGACAATAGGATACTGTGTCTGCCACACATCATCAATATATGTTCCCAATCTGTTCTTGCAACTATGACAAAAATCAAGCCTAGTAGTGATTCTAACATGGATCTTATTCGAAGTGATGAAGCCAATGAAGATGAAATGTTTACTGACGTCACAGGGGTGACTCGGCGGGACCCAGTGCAAGCCGTTTGCAAAAGAATCAATTTCATACGAGCATCGGGCCAGCGCCGCGACCAATTCCAGCAAATTATACGAACTGGGAATGAGGAGGACCTATTCGAAGAGTGAGTACCTCAATTACAGCCTATTCTCGATGTAGGCACGCAATGGGACTCAACCTTCTATATGCTACAGCGCCATCGCCTACTACGACCGGTAAATAATAATATTTATCTATTGTGTATTCTCCACTGAGTACCTTGTATATATAGGCTCATGAGGAATTCCAGCGGGTCCGTGAGAAGGAAATGGGATTAACTGCACTCACCTCAGCAGAGTGGGATATCCTGAGCGACTATGAAATAATCTTACAGGTAATTTTGCAATCCTCGCTAGCGAAAGATCACTAAGGAATAAAAGTAGATTCCATCTGATGCTCAAACAATTGTTACCTCGGAAAAACTACCACTCCTTTTGTTTGCAATCCCAGCGTTCAAATTGATGATGACAAGTTGGGAATTTCTTCAGAAGAACAAGAAATTAGCTCCTTTTGTTGGGCCGGGCCTCGCAAAAGCACGGAAACATTACTCAAGAATGGATGGTACGAGGGCATATATTGTCACAATGGGTGAATTTTACATTACTTAAACCATTTTTGTGGCTAATCTATTTTACATAGTCCTGAACCCATCGTATCGATTCGGTTGGATTAAAGCTCACTGGGATGCTGACTATTTTTCATGGGCTGAATCGGTTATGCGAGACATTGTAAGTTTATCTTCATTCTGGCTATCTTTTTCTCCCACTGATTTTATTAGTTCACGGAGTACCGTAATCGCCAACAGTCTATAGTTGAGGTGTCACAGCTGCGCGAGGCCACTAAGCCTACAGATTGTCTTGATAATCTCGCGGCCAAGTATGGCATACCCGACATGTTGAACTTTGATGATGACCTAGACAAGCCAGTATATGAGGCTCTCGACGACGAATTCAAGCGATACACATCAGGTGCCAGATCACCGAAGGACACACCAATTTTGAAATTCTGGCAGGTCAGTGTCGAAATGCTAAATTTATTGGCCAAATCTGAATTACAATCCATCCACAGAAACATGAAAAAGATCTCCCAACATGGTACGCAATTGCGCTCGATTACCTCCCTATCCAAGCGACCTCCGTGCCATGCAAGTGCATTTTCTCTTCAGGTGCTGAAACAGACACTAAACAGCGCAATCGCATCCATCCCGTGCTTATGGAGGCCTTACAGATGTTGAAGTTCAACTATAAACGGAGTGATGCGTTCAATTTCACGGGACACATTGGAATGACCGAGGGTGATATGCTTAGTGAAGCTGGTGATGCCCCGGACCTCCTTACACAGGTGCTAGCCAACACGGATGGAAGGTTTATGGATTGAATTCTGGCCGAAATTGGGAAGGATGACAAGTTAGAGTAGTAGTATGATGCTCTCATTTGTATTCCAACTTTGAACAATATTAGTTTACTTCAATGTCCCGAAAATTGGAATTTATACATGGGTGAACCCTCAATTTACCCCGTCCCCCCCCCGGGCAACACAAATGCAAAAGAATCTGCCCAATAAGATACAGTATGAGCTGCTTGATCCCTTGTTTTGTTACTTGTCTTTTTTTAGATACCGACCAGCCTCGGGTCAACTCCGGAGCCGAGCTAGGCTGCTTATGCTGGCTCAGGAGTTGATACAAACCGAGTCACGGCAAAAGCCAACGCTTGGCTTGGTTTTTGGAACCAAGCCGAGTTGCGGCAACACTATCTCCTAGGCATGACTGGGGCATCAATATCTGGGTCATGGTGTTGGTTGGGAAGTGGAACATTAGCAGGATTGATTGGAGGGATCTGAATGTTGGCTTGCATTGGAGGTGCTTGGTTAGCTGGATGGTTTGCAGTAGAAGTGGACGCTTGAGGGACGTTTGGAGCATTGGAAACAACTCTAGATTGTGATCTAGTTGTTCTGGGTGCAACAGGAGGTGCTGGAGTGTTCACAGGAGGTGCTACAGTTGGGTTTGGGACATTTGCAGGTGCATTAATCGATCCAGAAGGTGGTTGGGCGTGATTTGTAGTCATAGGACGCATTTCAGGCTCTTCATCCCCCCCATAATCAAGTCCCCAGTCAGAATCAGAATCAGAATCCTGTCTAGAAGCCTCAATTACTGTAGGAATGGATAGGGATTGTTGTAGGACAGTTGGGGACTGATTTGACGTCTTCAGGCCAGGGAAATAATGCTCATCAAACTCTGCAGTTTCCGAAATAACCTTCTTCTTGGTGGTAGGATTGTAAAACAACCATCCCTTGTAGCCATCTGGATACCCAATAAAAACGCATTTTTCCATGTGAGACTGTAGTGACTTTCTCTGATCCTTCTGCACAAAGACATAGGCAGTACAACCCCATACTCTGAGGTGTCCAACATCAGGTTTCCTTCCAAACCATGCATAATAGGGAGTTTGTGGTGCAACAAGTGTAGGAATGCGATTCCAGACATGCAAATGAGCACCCAATGCATATCCCCAGAATGACATAGGTAGATTTGACTCCTTGAGCTGTTGAACTTGGGTTCCTATATATCTTTTCTGGCTATTGTTCCGTCCCTGGAATTGTCCCATTGTCCTATTGTTCCCTGGTCCATTGTTGCCTCATGTCTATTGTTGCCTCATGTACATTGTTCCTGTTACATATATATAGTACAGTAGTTAGTGCTGAAGTCCCCAGTTTCTTACTCAGGACTTCAGGTTAGTACCTCTTGTACATTCTAATATATACAGTTTCTTACTCAGGACTTCAGCTCCAGACTTCACCCTTCAACATGAGCATAGATGTAATGTCATTATCCATGGTTCTGTTTGCCCTTTCTGCAACTCCATTCTGCTGAGGCCTATTCCTTGTAGTGTGTCTCCTGACTATCCCATGCTGGTCTGTGAATGCAATAAACTCCTTGGACATGTATTCACCACCCTTGTCATCCTGCAAAGCCTTAATCCTGAAATCTGCAAAATGATTCTCTGCAAATGCCTTGTACTTCTTAAATGCTGCAAAAGCGTCACTCTTGTGCTTCAACTCCATGGTAGCCTTGAAATCAGTGCAGTCATCGATGAATGTGATCCAGTATAGCCCTCCAGTGTGTGATTTAACTGATAAAGGACCATGTAAATTGCTGTGGATCAATTCTAAGGGGTGTTTGGCACGATTTCCAGTAGATGGGAACGATTTGGAGTGCATTTTGCCTGCTAGACAAGGCTCACAAATGGGATCTGGCTTGTTTGCTGAGGTGATGTCCATACCAATAGCCAAGTTGTCCTTTACCATCTTTCTCACTGTAGCATAATTGTGATGTGCAAGTCTTCTATGCCACAATGAGAGGTCCAGAGGCGTTGTGGAGGCTGCATTAGCATACTCTGCAACACATTCAACAGTGCCATCCAAGTGTGCACAGTTGTTTACACTAATGGAGGCACAAAACAAGTTTGTGTTGTTCTGCTTGAGTCTGAACCACAGAGCTTGACTGTCAATAAAACAAGTGAAACCCTTGACTCTGGTGAGGTATAGGATGGAGAGGAGGTTATTTCAAAGCCTAGGTACATGTAGGACTCTAGTGAACTCTACTGGACGCAGATTCTGCCCTTTTATGACTGGATTAAATACAACTGAGCCAATCCCTGCTGAATATATCACACTATTGTCTGCCAACTTGATTGGGGCAACATAAGGCCTCCAATTTTGGATCCAATGACAATGGGGGGTCATATGAGAAGTGGCCCCAGAGTCTGCAAGCCAATTGAAGTCAGCATCTAGTTGTAATGGAGCAGAGAGGTCACTAGGACCAGTACTTGCATTGCCAGCATATTCTGTCTTTGGTTCCTCTGATGAACCAGCCTGGTTTGTGTCATTAGATGACTCCTGAGCCTTGTTGGCATTCTCTTTCTTCTTCTTCTGTTTCCTTTTGCCATTACTATTGCCATTATTACCACCAGTCTGTGTGTCTGTTCCTTTGGCCTCCTTCTGTGCCTTCAAGAATTGGTTGCAACTGGTCATAATGTGTCCCAGCTTGCCACAGAAGTGACAGGTGGTCCTAGAACTCAATGCAGCCATTGCCTGCTGCTCTAGAAGCCTCCTGCGACAAGTGGTGTCCTCTGTAATGAAGGCCTGATGTACTGTAGCCTTGTCCAACTTGTCTTGCATCAACAAAGTGGACACAAAGGAGCTGTACTCCTCAGGAAGAGCTCTAATAAGAGCCATAGAAGCGAGTTCACTGTCTAATTGTGCAAGGGTAAAGCCCTCAGGACAAAGATTTTTGATCTGAGTCACTGATTGCTCCACTCTGTTGATTAAACCTTGCAAAGACTATTCTTCTTGCTTCCTGATAGAGAACAAGTCATCATAGGCATTAAAGCGTGCACCAGGACGCTGTTGGAGGTGTGCAGCTTGCAGGGCCTTCCACATAGCAACAGGATCATCCATAATCCCATTGAAATGGACCAGTTGGTCATCTTCCACCATTAAAGCAATGTTACCAGCTGCTCTGTCTAACTTGTTCAGCCAGATATCAGTTGCAGCCAGTTGATCAGCAGTTGGAGAGTCCTTGGGAATGACTGGTGCAACAGCTGTGCCATTGACAATCCTCCAAAGGCCATTAGCTTGTAGCCAGGAAGTCATTCTGCTGGACCATTGTGTTAGAAGTGCCTCATGTTCATCCCTGGGATTGTCCCTTGATCAAATATATCAAGGGTTTAATGTAGATATTCTATTGTTGCCACATGTATGCCTCATGTATGCCTCATGCATACCTCATGGTGTATTGTTCTATATCATATATATAGTAGAGTAGTTTGACCTGAAGTCCCCAGTTTCTCACTCTGGACTTCAGGTTAGTACATCCATCTTCAGTGAATATATCTAGTTTCTCACTCTGGACTTCAGCTCTTAGCTTCACCTTCAAACAGGTTATGGGCCCCCTGCTGGAGGTGGAACAAGTGGCATTTGAGGAGTTGAAGGCACAAGTGGCTTCCCAACCAGTACTGACATTCCCCAACGACAATCGCCCCTACTGCATTGAGGCCGACTCATCGGATTTTGCAACTGGCGCAGTACTATCTCAACTCAGTCGGGAAGATGAGAAATGGCACCCCATGGCTGTTAGGGCAACTTCGCCGAGTTACCGACTAAGGGAATTCCGAGTGAGGGAGACCGAGTGAAGGAAACCCGAGTCGGGGATTCAAGTCGGACTGGTGGAGGAAATCCTAAGTTAATCTATTCGCTGTATGGTACACATACTACATACCTGGTGGAGGAAATCCTAAGAGAATACTCTAAGGGTCCTCCAGCCAGCTCATACATGTTATATACGACGTTCCTACATTAACTACACGTTCCCGGAACGGTACGACGACACGCGTTGTCGGTAAAGGATCACGTGGGCGCGCCATCGTGATCCCGACAAGTTGTGCGTACGTTCGGGAACGACGGGGCGGGGTCGGTAATGAGTGCAATGGTAAACGAATGTGGTGTAATGAGTGTGTGAGTCGGGTTGGACTCGGGGTGGTAGTCGGTAAATGACGAGTCGGTAACTGAGGAGTCGGGGAATGGGGGTCGGTAACGTGAGCGTTCGCGAACGTTCGTGTGGTCGGGAACCTTGTCGGGTTCGAAGAGGCGAGTCGGGAAGGTGAAAAGGAAGTCGGTAAGGGGGTTCCCCTTACATTACCCCCCCTCTAGGATTGTGCGGCCTCGCGCAATGGTCGAAACGGGATGGAGTCGAATTGGGCACGCGGGAGTCGTCAAGGTGCTCGAGGGTTTGCCTTGTGGAACTCGCTGACCAGTTCATCTGCATGAACATTCTCAGCCGGTTCCCAAGAGTTGTGTTCGTACCCGTACCCCTTCCAGGATACGAGGTAGTACAACTTCCCTCTGCTGACCCGACTATCCCGTATCTCTCCCACTTCGTATTCCACCTCGCCGTCTACCAACACAGGCGGCGGGACCGTTGTCGGTCTTCTTCCGGGAATCGGGTCGGCGGGTGAGGGCAGTAATTTCACAACATGGAATACCGGGTGGATGCGCGCCATAGACCTCGGTAATTTCAGTCGGTATGCGTGTGTACCTATCCGTTCTGTGATCGGGTAAGGCCCTACATACCGATGAGCCAGTTTCCTCGTCGGCCGACTGATGGGGATGTCGGTGGAGTCCAAGTACATCAAATCGCCAACCTTGTAATCGGGTGTGGGTCGATGTCGGCGGTTGTAATATCGCGCCATGTCGTCCTTAGACTTGGCCAGTGCAGATCGGGCTTCTTCCAGCGTAGACTTCATTCGGTCGGTGAACTCCCCGACCGTCTCAAGTCGGGTTTCTGTTGGTTGGGGTTCAAATCCCATCCGTGGGTGGCGCCCCGTGTCTAGGAAGAATGGCGTGTGTTGCGTCGCCGAGTGGATGTGATTGTTGTATTGGAATTCGGCGAGGGGTAGTAGTTCGGACCAGTCGTCCTGTCGCTCTCCGACGAATAACCTCAGGTATTGCTCAAGTTCTTGGTTTACCCGTTCGGTCTGTCCATCCGTTTGGGGGTGATAAGCAGTGGACGCGGTCAACTTGATACTAAGGAGTCGGTAAAGTTCTTGTGTGAATTCCGCTACAAACTGTGGTCCCCGATCGGAGACGACCGCGTTCGGTAACCCGTGGTGCTTCCATACTTCCTTCAGATATAGTCGGGCTGCCCCAAGAGCGGTTATCGTGGTGTGGGTCGGAATGAAGTGGGACCTTTTTGCTACCGATTCCACTACCACCATAACTGCGTCAAATCCCGACGATTCGGGAAGCGCACCGATAAAATCTACACTGATCGTTTCCCACCGACTAGTCGGGATTTCGAGTGGTCTGAGTTCTCCGATTGGGAGTTGGCGCTGTGCTTTGGTTCGAAGGCATAGATCGCATGTCCGACAATACTGACCAATGTAGCGGGACATCTGCGGCCACCAATAGTTTCGGGACACTAACTCCAGTGTCTTCCAGCGTCCAGCATGTCCAGCGATCCGAGTGTCGTGGTGTTGTTGTACGATACGTCGGCGTAGGTCTGCGAAATTGGGGACGTAAACCCGACCTCTGAAATATAGTACCTCCTGTTCCTCTCGCCACTCGGCGCTGTGTACCGCCTTGCTCTTTCCTTGTCGGAGTTTCTTCGCCGCCTCTGCCACTGAGTCCTCTAAATGCCCACCCCGATTTCCGCGTCGGATATCCTTCAGAATGTCCCTTTCCTCTCCTTCCGCCCTCATTCCTTCTAATGCGCGTATCGCAAACAGTTCGGGTTTCAGGAGGATGATGTCCTTGTTGTCCTCCGCGCCGTTCGAGTGGTCCGCTCGCCTCGAGAGTGCATCTGGTTTGCCCATACTTTGTCCCGGTTTGTGATGTAGTGAGAAGTCGAATCGCGATAAGTATAGGGACCAGCGGGCTTGTCGGCGATTGAGTTTCTGTGCCGACCGAAAGTATTCCAGGTTTTTGTGGTCGGTCCAAATCTCGAACGGTTGTCGGGCGCCTTCCAAAAAGTGTCTCCATTCCTCCAATGCCCGAATGATGGCTAGCATCTCTTTGTCGTGGATTTCGTAATTACGTTCCACCGAGTTGAGGCTTTTTGACATGAAGGCCACCGGGTGCCATTTTTCGTCCTCCCGACTGAGTTGGGACAGTACCGCTCCTGTTGCAAAATCCGACGAGTCGGCCTCCACACGGTATGGGCGGTCGTCGTCGGGGAACATCAGTACGGGTCGGGAAGATACACGCGCCTTTAATTCGTCAAAAGCCGACTGTTCTGCTTCGCCCCATTTCCATACCGCGTCCTTGCGCGTAAGGTCAAAGAGTGCGCGCGCATGGTGAGAGAATCCCTCGATAAACCGACGATAGAAGTTAGTGAATCCTAGGAAAGATTGTACTTCCTTCTTGTTAGTCGGAGTCGGCCATTCCACAATCCCACTAATTTTGACCGGGTCCATCTCCGTCTTACCCTCTGAGATGATAAGTCCCAAGTACTCGATTTGCTCCTGTTCGAACTCGCACTTGTCTAGTTTGAGGAAGAGTTTGTGTTCCCGACAACGTTTGAGTACTTCCCGAGTAACGCTTTGATGTTCCGCTCGGGTTTTCGTGTAGATGAGTATATCGTCAATATACACGCATACTACCCCTGCGGCGATGAGGTCCTGAAAGATTTCGTTCATCATCGTTTGGAACGTCGCGGGTGAGTTCGTTAATCCGAAGAACATTACCAGCGGCTCAAACAAGCCTCTATTCGTGCGGAATGCCGCCTTCCATTCGTCCCCTTCCTTTATCCGAACGTTGTTGTATCCCCATCGAACGTCCAGCTTGGTGAAATACTTGGCTCCGCGCAGCTGGTTGATGAGTTCGGAAATCAAAGGTAGCGGGTACGCGTTCTTGATGGTCATGGCGTTGAGCACTCGGTAATCTTGGACGGGTCGGAGTGATCCGTCCTTCTTCTTGATGAAGAAGAAGGGGGCGGCCATTGGGGATTTCGATGGGCGAATGCGTCCCGACGACAGGTTCTCCTCCAGGAACTTGTCTAACTCCTCTTGTTCTGTTACCGACAAGGGATACACCTTGCACGAGCGGGCCTTCGAGTCGGGGATCAGTTCGATGGCGTGGTCCCATGGGCGTTTGTCGGGAAGTGCGTCAAACGATGTTTTGGAGAACACGTCTTCGAACTCGTGCAGGTAGGCGGGGGCCGACTCATGGAATGTCCGAACGGGTTTCGAATTGCGGTGGAAGGCCTCGGCCAATCGTTGGGATATGTTCGGGATAGCTCGACACATTTCTTGTGGACCTTTAGTCGTGTTTCCCGACTGGTCGGGTGGGTGTAGTGTCACTGCAAAAATCCGATCGCCCTCCTCTAGTAACTCGGAGAGGGGGTTCGGGTTTTCCGAGTCGGTGTCGGATTCTTCTCCTTCGTCGGTGCCCGCGTTCGGGAAGAGTCCCGCTCGGCATGCGTTCAGACGTTCTCCCGTTCTTCGCTTCTCCTTGGTTTCCGCTTTGATCTCTTCAGTGCAAACCCGACACTGGGCTGGGCACCGACTGAGTTTGACCTCATTCGTGGCCCAGTCTATCTCCGGGTTGTGCTCCTTGAGCCAAGTGTAGCCAAGGATGAGGCTATGCGTTCCCAGGTGGGTGACCGCAAAGGTAGTGCGCTCCGAGTGACCCTTGTACCGTAGGACTAATTCCGCCACTTCGCTGATCGACCCCGCTTCATTGGCAGTTCCATCGACGTTGTACACGGGGATGGGTCGTTGGAGTTTCCGCGTACTTAGTCGGTGTTTTTGGACGAAATTCCGACTGACGAACAATCCCGTGGCTCCCGAATCCACTAGGCCGACGGTGCTAAAGGTTTCTCCGGTGTCAGTGGTTTGGAGCTCGACCTTGAGGTCTAGCGACCTGGTTCCTGGGATTGCTGCGACCTTGTACTCCTTCGGGAGTCTGCGCTCCCAACGCGGGATTCGAGCTTTCCGACTTGTCGGGGATGGGGGTACGACTTCGGTAGTGGGTTCGGGAGTGTCTAACGGGTTATATATTTCATCCACAGTAAGACACTCGTATCTACTACCGCTCGTCAGCGGGGGCGTACTATTCACCCGCTGCGAGTCGGAAAATCCTCCCCATTCTCCTCTGTCCCTTCCGCTGCGTCTCCCGCCGTCCCTTCCACGACTCGGTTCTGCGCCATTTGCGCGTCAAGGTCCGCCAAAGCCTCCTGGATCCACTCCTGTCGCTCCTCCATCGTCATGTATCGCGTGTCAAACGCTCGAGGGCAATCCCGCCTAAGGTGTCCCTGTT
Organism: Collybia sordida; assembly: GCA_037014335.1. Classification (NCBI taxonomy): domain Eukaryota; kingdom Fungi; phylum Basidiomycota; class Agaricomycetes; order Agaricales; family Clitocybaceae; genus Collybia; species Collybia sordida. The sequence goes on from JAYKXK010000002.1 coordinate 1,569,498, forward strand.
CGTTGCAGCGGAAGCATAGGGTCGTTCGGCCGCGTTGTCGGTTGGCGTCTATGTCCATCGGGACGCCTGGCGGTAGTGTTGAGATGGTGGCGGGGAATGCGCGCGGCGGTGGCGGGTTTGTCTGTGGCACGGGTCGGGGTATTGTCCGAGTCGGTACCTTCGCGAAAGAGAATCCCGATTGAGCTGCTGTCGGGTTTCTTGTCGGTCGGGTACTCATGAAGGCTTCGTTGTCCAGTCGGTTTTCATCGCACTTCATGGCGGTAGCGTACCAGCCGTCGGGGTCGCTATCCCCAGGTCGGCCAAGTGCCATCATTGCAATCTGAGACTGGATTGCTGGGCTGAGTCCCTTCCGATACTTTACTACAATGGTGAGGCCTTCTTTGTAGCCCGCCTTGTCGACCAAATCCCGAAATTCGTCGGTGTACTCATCTACCGACCGATTTCCCTGGTGGTAGAGCGCGGTTTCCAGTCGGGTCATGGCCTTTTGCGCTTCGCCTTGGACGTAGAAGTTTTCCGCGAAGTCGTATTTGAAATCATCCCATGCAATGTACCGTGGTTCGCCATGCTGTTCCTCGTACCGGAGTGCTCTGTCCGCGAAGAGGTATGCCCGACCTGTTTGCATGAATGTGAACGCCCATCGCACGCCCGCCAACTGGTCCTCAAATTGGTGCGGTACCAATTTGATGTAGAGCTCGCACGCTTGGATGAACGCGCGGCCTTTGGTGCGGGACCCATCAAAGGTCGGGGGTAGAGCTGGGCGGAGAGAGGATGGTTTGAGTCGGGTTTCCGCCTGAAACACCGGTACTGGGGTTGAGGGTGGTGGAGAGGGTATCGCTTGAGACCGAACACTCGGACTCGGGGGTGGTGGGGGTGCGGCGCGTTGCGGGGCAGGTGCGGGTGCGGGTGCCGGGGCGGGAGTCATGCGATCCATCAGTGTCTGAAGATTGCGGGTGAGTTTTTCTATGTCCTCCGACTGTTTGAAAACGTGGTCGCGCATTCGACCGAACTCGGTTTCTAGCTGTTGCATTCGGGCGACGGCTTCTTCCATTGTGTCGTTCGGAATGCGGTTGTCGTTCTCGTGTGGTGAGGGGATAAGTCGTGCAAAACGAGTGCAGAGCTTTTTCCGCGGTCTGTCCTCGTCGGTTCTCTCTGTGCGTCGTTTGCGCGGTTTATGGCCTCTCGTTGGGGAGAGTATTCTACTGTTAGGGCAACTTCGCCGAGTTACCGACTAAGGGAATTCCGAGTGAGGGAGACCGAGTGAAGGAAACCCGAGTCGGGGATTCAAGTCGGACTGGTGGAGGAAATCCTAAGTTAATCTATTCGCTGTATGGTACACATACTACATACCTGGTGGAGGAAATCCTAAGAGAATACTCTAAGGGTCCTCCAGCCAGCTCATACATGTTATATACGACGTTCCTACATTAACTACACGTTCCCGGAACGGTACGACGACACGCGTTGTCGGTAAAGGATCACGTGGGCGCGCCATCGTGATCCCGACAAGTTGTGCGTACGTTCGGGAACGACGGGGCGGGGTCGGTAATGAGTGCAATGGTAAACGAATGTGGTGTAATGAGTGTGTGAGTCGGGTTGGACTCGGGGTGGTAGTCGGTAAATGACGAGTCGGTAACTGAGGAGTCGGGGAATGGGGGTCGGTAACGTGAGCGTTCGCGAACGTTCGTGTGGTCGGGAACCTTGTCGGGTTCGAAGAGGCGAGTCGGGAAGGTGAAAAGGAAGTCGGTAAGGGGGTTCCCCTTACAATGGCCTTCATGTCCAAAAGTCTCAATGTGGTTGAGCAGAACTATGAGATCCATGACAAGGAAATGCTGGCAATCATTTGGGCGCTGGAGGAATGGAGACATTTCCTGGAAGGGGCCCAACATCCATTTGAAGTATGGACCAACCATAAGAACCTGGAGTACTTTCGGACAGCCCAGAAACTCAATTGCCGACAAGCCCGCTGGTCTCTGTATCTATCCCGCTTCAACTTCTCCTTACATCACAAACCCAGACGGAGTATGGGTAAGCCAGACGCCCTCTCCTGATGCGCAGACCACTTGGATGGAGCAGAAGACAACAAGGACATCATCCTTCTCAAACCCAAGTTGTTCACCATACATGCACCGGAAGGAATCACTGTGAAACTGGAAGTGGATGAATTTCAGCTTTGAAATTATCTGTCAAAGGAATGAAATTAATACATTTAACTTGTAATTTTCATCTTCAATAAATCCCTAATAAAGCTGTATATTATTTGAAATGTGCATGAAAATCAGCTACTAAATAGTGTTTAAAGGGGGGAATTTCATTCTATAATTTTTTAAAGCCTTTGATAAGGGGATGAAAAGGTACTGTCCCTGACCTACTACTTGGTCAGTCTAGCAAAAAATCTGTACCACATTTTTATAACTGGCCTGACACACTCAAAAATTGTACTGTCCTCTTGGCGTGCATTTTATCTATGCAATAGTTTCATAATTTTACAAGCCATCCTAACTGAATTATGAATTTTTTTTCAAGGTAGGTACCATTTTGGGCGCTCACCAGGTACTCAGCCGAGCATGAGAAATTTCAAACCAAGCAATCAATTTTGCACTCTGTCCCATCAATAACGACAATACAGACCCACAACAACATCCGATTCATTCCAAGGTATGTAGAAGACTAGCCTATAACCTATTTTACTGACATACATTGTATTTAGGCCCTATTACAGCATGGATTCCTCCTCACACCACCCACTTGGCACAAATTTTCAGTACTTTACAGTCCCCCACAGGTCCATGAGGACTCCACAAGGACCTTATGAGGACCTTATGAGGGCTTTCTGAGGACTTAATGAGGACCTGATAAGAATTCTGTTGTCCTAGGAGTTCAGCCTTTGTCTAAGCAATTTTATTAGAGTCAGCAAGCTTACAAAAAATATCTAAGGACTCCAATGGGGACCCTAAGTAAATATTTGTCAGCAATCAGGGCAGATTGATGAGCCAAACAAATACAAACAAATACTTGGGAACAGAAAAATTGAAATAATTAATTGAAGCAGGAATAAAACAGCACCGAAAGATGAATACAAATAAATATAAATAAACATGCGACACTGAATACCAAGCAAATACAAATAAGGACTTGACAAATCAGAAATCAAAATAATTGATTCAATTTGTTGTGGGAAAATAGTCCAAATAAATACAAATAAATAAGTACAAACAAACCGACCCTGAATGATAACATTGGACTCTGCTTGAGCTAGGAGTCCAAGTGGAGTGTGATGTGAATAAATAAATAGTCCAAAAAAGGAAATCAAACAAACATATTTTAACTGATGTATTGTAATCAAGGAGTATACTTAGAAACAAATACAAATAAATAACACAAGAGTGTTTGTTCACTAAAGTCCTTGTGAGGACAAGGTCCTCACAGTCCTTCCTCTTTGTCCTCACAGTCCCTCCTGAAACAGCAAGGACTCATGAGGACTTATGAGGATTTGAACAAGGACTGAAAAAATCTTGGTGAGAAGTCCACAAGGACTCCACAAAGACTCCGCAAGGACTCCACGAGGACTCCGCGGAGTCCTTGTGGAGTCCTCGAGGATTATGTGGCTAAGTGTAAAGTGCTCCAAATTTTCATCCAATGGCGGCTGGTCAGTCCTGGCCGGCTCAACAGTATTATGAGTATTGGGGAGGGAGCTGTTGTTGATAGAGGTGGTGTGTAGGTCTTCAGTGGGAGGTGGATGTGTGTTTTTCTCTGCAGGTGGGCCCCAAATTGGTCGGGGCTTTGGCCATTTATTCAGTGCTGAGTGTTCTTGCACAATACTGATTTCACTGTCATTTTCGGGCAAGAGATCAATACATCTATCTGTCCTCTCCCTCCCTCCGTGTCCAAGATGTCCTCTAGGTGCTGCTACACGGCCTCTGCCTCGTCCTTGTGCACCTTGGCTTGCTTTCTGTGCGGCACGTTCCACAGCCGCAGCCTCTCTTGTGGCCTTTTGAGTGGCGGCCTCAGCTGCTTTCGCGGCTGCTTTTTCATTGCGTATCCGTGTTCATTCTGCTTGCCGCCATGCCTTTTCTGCATCATCAACAGCTTTTTTCCGTGTGCGATCTGCATCCTTCTCAGCTTGTTTCTCAGCTTGCTGGGCCAGTTTCTCCCTTCTTTCTTCTTCTTTATAATGATCATCAATTTCTTTTCTTATTGCTTTAAATTTTGGTGCGGCCTCCTTGAATACGTCCTTCATCATTGATGTGAGTTCAGCTCTGGCTAAAGTATCAAGAGATTCACGGCCAGTCATATGGCATGGATGTGATGATGTTAATTTTTTCTTTCCCTTCGCGGATTTTGCAAAGGCCCGGGTCCTCAACCTCCCATTCTCCATATCCATAAGTTGCATCTGTGCATAGTTTTTCTCTAACTGGATCCGGGTAATGTTTACAATTGTGCATAACTCAGCATTTTCAGATCTCAGGTCATCGCACGATGCATAGTAGGGTGATGGCTTTGGAATTCCAACCAATATAAATTGCTGTTCGGGTTCTGTTGCTGTTTCCGAGCTTGTTGTGGTAGTGGACATTGATAGCACTGACTGTGTCATTGGTAGAGCGGATGAAACCAATGGTGGTAACATGATTTCAGGAATAGGCTGTAGTAATGATGGGAGGCTGGCTGGGAGAGGCTGGGCTGGTTTTGTTGTTGTATTTAAGGATGGTTTGAATGCTTCGGGATTAATTGCATCTGGGTTGAGGGGCCAGATACCTGTCTTTGCAAATGCAGATATAATTGTTGACTGCTTAAAAGCTGCAATGCGAGCTGCATGGTAGTAGACAAGGAGATTGCTTTTACTGATTGGAGTATGATTTTGTGTGGCCTTGTTAACTTTGGCCTTCCAGCATGAAGCTAGTGGTCCAAACACCCCAACATCACATGGCTGAAGTGCGTGGGTTGTGTGGGATGGTAGGCATATTACAATGATGCAATGATCTTCAGCAAATTTGCAGAACTTGTAAGTGCAATGCGAGTTATGACCATCCAAGATCAGCAATCAATATCCACCTGATGTATTGCATGTAGCTGTTGCAGGCTCAAAGTCTTGTTCTAACCAAAGTGCTCCCAGTTCCTGATCAGTCCACCCATTTTCTGAATGCGAGATGCTGCAGGCAGCATCAATACAACCCTGTGATATGATAACAGTTTGATTACAAACCTAGCATTGCAGGGATTATGCCTGCCCGACTCAAGATTCTGTCGTTTCCCTTGATAAATGACTGATGGGTGGAGGGATGTACCATTGGCACATATGGCCTCAATGATAGTAACAAGTTCACGATTACCATCTTCAACTTGATATGTGTTCTTCTGATCCTGATCAACTAGCGCTGCAACTCTCTTCCCAACTCCAAGCTAAATACCCTTTTCATCCATATTATATATATTATTTGCTGAGATCTGAAATGAGTCGATCATATCCCTCAGCATGTCATAAAATGCAGCAACCACAGTTGGATTCAATGATCAGGCCTGGCATTCCTCAAGTGCTGTTGTCCAGTGGACTTTCAGACTTTTGTGACGCTGCATGAACCATCGCCCCTGTTAGGGGATGGCCAGCCTAAAGACAGTGAGTGATCTAAGCGATAGCGGGATGAGGTTCACCGGTCTCAAGCTAAGGTCAAGGACTGCCAGAAGACCTAAGGCGCGATAAGAGACCCGAACCCAAGTTGTTGCAAAGATGCTTCCCAGTAAGTGGGAAGCGCCATTTAAGTATGTACATCGTGCGAGTAAATAATGCGATACCTACGGAAGCATACATAAGCCAACTATGGCTATACAACGGTCCATGTGCAAAGTGGCGAGACGTGAGTAACTACAGTCAAAAGGGGAAAGGGGGAATGGTCACCAGGTACTAGAGTGGGGGCAAAGGCCCGGGAAGGTGCATCATGGGATGCGATGAGATCCAAGGTAACTCCGGCAATTGGATTAGAACGATGTAGGGGTTCCCCTTACAGCCCCCAAGATTTTCCAATTGATTTCCGGGTTCCCTGCAATTGCTGATGCATGATTGATAATGGTAGATGGGGTAAGGGGGATGCCTCGGCGGCCCATAGCTTTGATCCAATCTACTAATATTTCCTCTTGTGCTGAGGTCAAATTCTGTTCCTTTTCATGTGCTTCATGGCGTGTAAGTTTGCCATTGAAATGATTTGTTAGAGTGCTCCATGGAACATGATAATTAATTGCTGCTTGCCGGAGGGATAGTTGAGCACGGCCATCTGGGAGTTTGCCAGAGCTCTGTATAGCCTGGATTGCAAGCTGAATGTGCTCCTCTTGACCCAGCTCATCAAGTGAACAATTGGCAAGACAATCCATAGTTCAAAAGTATCAAAAGATGATTAGATGTTTCTGATATGATTATATGATAATCACCCAAAACTTTTCCAAGCCAGGAAGCCGTTCTGCCCAATCCATTGAGGCTTAACTGCTTTGGGACACCTTTTTATATGTCAGAAATTGGATGAAAAGCATCCACTCCCTGAAATTTTGTGTTTCCACAAAAATCCCCTTTTTGCATTCCAACTATCCGAAAATAGGTCCATTTTCTTTGATAAGGCTCCCTACACATAGAAAAAAATTGCAAAAATAACTATCATATAGAAACATACACTATAATATACATTCATTTGGGTTTCACAAACATTTTTTACTTAAACTCTCCTCATTGTTGAGAAACAATGAAAGAGATTGTCAAAGCTGAGTGGAAGTGTAAGGGGAACTCCAATTCCTCCTTACTTCGCGCCAATCTAGGCTTACTTTGCGCGCACTAGCGCTCACGCTCTCTACTCCGCCAAACTACGATTACAACCCTCTTACTTACCGCTCATTTGCCGTACTCACATTTGTTAGATCGCACACTTGTTACATACGCCCACAGGCACCCCACTTGTTACTTCGCACGCAGTTCGCTGGTGGACTTTGCATTTGTTCGGACTATCAAGGGCATGGTCACGTGACCTTTGCTAGTCCAACGCGTGTCGTCGTACTGCACCGGGAACGTGTAGTTAATGTAGTTTTAGGTATATAGCCCACCCCCCCTGATGGAGGCTCCTTAGAGTATTCTCTTAGGATCCCCTCCTCAGGTGCGTAGTTACATACTGTTACATTAATACATGTGCTTAGGATCCCCTCCTCAGCGTCGTCTGCTCTTTCTAAGTTCGCGCGCACTCCGCCAGAGTCGCCCTGACAGGAAGGTAATATCAAAATCAAGAACTCGGCATAGATATTTAACAAAGCAAGGAGAGCGTTGGGCATCATATCTGTTAGGAAACTAGTGTTTGATAGCTTGGGAAGGGCCCAACAACAATTGCGGGAGAAGTGCGGCCATATTGTGTCCAAGGCTTGGTACGCTTTGAGGGGTGGACCCTGAAATTGATGGCAAATCAGGGTGGTTTTGTTGAAATTGCACACATATCACTCAGTATCTCAACAACCACTGATTGGGATGGATCTAAAATTTTAAATCAACTTATTATGGAGTATATCTACAACTTCTGATATTTTAATTGTGTCTAGGTCTCATATATTGCTCCCCACAAAGCCTCTGACTGAGTACCGGGGTTGGCCGAGTGCCTGAACTCCAATAGTATGAAACTCATCCACAATTTGTCCCAGTTCATCCCCTCCAGTTTCTTGAAAAGATGAATTTCCATCCACCAGATAGCTGAATTTTCATTTCCTTTCCATCCCATTGAGAGTCATCCTTATTTCATCCTGTCAATAGATCATCCCCATTTCATCCCAACAGTGTTACACCTTTTTCATCCCATGGAGGTTCATCCTCTTCTCAGCCCATTGACAGTTCATCTCAAATTCATTCTATCAGCTATTCATCTCTTTTCACTCGAGAGTTTATAAAGTTTCATAATTGTCAATAATATTAATATTAACTATAAAAGGTTTATAATAAATGGAATTGTAGATAGGACAGTTTATTTATCATCACTAATGCCAGTACTAATTGTCTCACCTTCACCTTGTTGTAATATCATAAACACTTGATATTAAATAATAGAATGGGAAGTTTATAATTACCTATCTATAAAGTTACCTGTAATTATAATAGTGTATGATCAAAAAAAAATAAGAATAAAAAACTCACAAAGACCCTCTGTCATCAAACCTGTATCTGAAAAGAGTATTTTTCGTAACTGTTAAAAGGTATGAGTATATGTTCTATCATTAACTTATATTAATCATTGAATACCTTTGTTAATATATTCTATAAGGCCTTCCTTGTTTTATTATTGCACATTACAATCCATTATAATATATCTATAATATACATCCATTGTAACTACAAGTAATTTATGATGAAGACATGAGATGGTGGAGGTAGGAAAGAAAGAGCAAACCATGTGAAAGCTGAGCAAGCACTCATAATATAGTCCAGAATGTTGAGCTGTCAGGTATCCGGAAGAATATAGCCGGTATCTGTAAGGGCGACTCTTCCGCAGTCGCGCGTGCCAGGTATATCTCCCGCGAATCCGCGCGGAGTCTTACAAGGGGAGCGGAAAGCTGTTGAGGGGATCCAAAGTAAGTATATTGAATGTAAACTATATACGACGCCTTACCTGTTGAGGGGATCCAAAGAGAATAGTCTAAGGATCCCTCAACGGGGCAGACAACACTATATACCTAAAGATACATTAACTACACGTTTCCGGTATCCTACGAAGTCTAATGAAGGTGCGACAAAGTGCTAGTCGTCGGCTATATGTGAAGCGGGTAGGCAGGCGCGTGGGTTACGCGAGTGATGGTGGACGGTACTGTAAGCGGAGGGTGCGCGTAAGGCGTGGGTAGAGTGCGCATAGCGCGGAAGTAGTGGAGGTGCACCTAAGTGCGGGTAGATGCGCGGATGCGCGGAAATGGTGGTGACGAATGCACAGAGCGCGGAAAGAATGAACAAGGGGCGGAAATGGGGTTCCCCTTACAGTATCCCAATTAGGCCGAATAACCGGTGTGCCGGATACCTGGAAAAGTCCGGAGTTTGAACCAAATAATAATGGACAAAGGACTTAGGAAATTTTTTCGTTTTCTCTGCAGCTGTAATGTCACATGATCTTGTGGCAACATCAAACTCTCCATTGACAACACAATAGCGCATGAACCGTGGAGCACAAATATATAAACCTTGGTATTGTAAGAAAGCGGTGACTTAGGGCTATCCGATGGTGCCATTTATATGGCAAATGGCTCCACAGTTTGTGAGATATAAATATAATTATCAAAAATAGCGAACTTGTGAAGGGGAGTTTGATGCCCCAATGGCCTTAATTATCATAGAACCCCTTATTTAAGGAGAATATATACTGTTGACATGATTATTTTTCTACCTGAAACTCATCCCTTTTTCATCAGATCAAAAACCTCCATACAATCATCCTCCTATGGAATGAATTATTGTAAGGTTCTTTTATAATATAATTCATTCTTTAAAGGCATAAAAATCCATCATTTATTCATCCTCCAATAACTGAAATTTCATGCCCAGAAATCATCCATCCTCTGATTGAAATTAATACTTTTTAATCAAATGAAAAACTTTCTGTATATTCCTTATTTTATGAGATGAAATTTCTTCCATTAAAACATGAAATATCTGAATGAAATTGCAACAAGATTTCACCCTTGAAAAGGATGAAATATTTGAGATGAATATTTATCCCAATTTCATCCATCAAATATTCATCCACTTAAACACATTTTTTCAGCTTTTACCCCTTAAAGTGTGGAATTTAATCCACTTCCAGTTTCACAGTGAATTTGGGCGGAAGGTGAGGAAAAGGACATGATGAGGGACATTTGACACAGAAATCAAGGCAGACATTTGGAGGATTCGGTAGCAGAAGCCACAAGGAAACTCCAACAAGGAAAGGGCAAGTTGGTACACAGCACTGAATGGCAGGAGGATCAAGAGGTACTGTATTTCCACAGTCAGATTTACGTTCCTAATTTTGCAGACCTTTGCCGATGCATCATTCAGCAGCACCACAACACCCAAGTTGCAGGACATGCCAGGAGATGGAAAATGTTGGAATTGGTATCCTGCAACTACTGGTGGCCACAAATGTTGCGGTACATTGGCCAATACTGTTGGACGTGTGACCTATGCCTCCGCACCAAGATACAGCGCCAACTACCAATCAGAGAACTATGCCTGCTGGAAATTCCAAACACCTGTTGGGAGACTATCAGCATGGATTTCATTGGCGCACTGCCCAAATCAGAGGAATTCAACACAGTAATGGTGGTAGTTGAGTCAGTAGCGAAACGATCCCACTTCATACCAACTCACACCACCATCTCTGCGCTGGGAGCCACCCAACTTTACTTGAAGGAGGTCTGGAAACACCATGGATTGCTGAACGTGGTAGTATCAGATCGGGGTCTGCAATTCATAGCGGAATTCACGCAAGAACTTTACTGACTACTTGGGATCAAGTTAACCTCGTCCACCACCTACCACCCGCAGACCGATGGGCAAACCAAACGCATGAACCAGGAACTCAAACAGTACCTACAGCTCTTTGTGAGTGAGAGGCAGACCAACTGGAGCAAACTCCTACCCCTGGCCGAGTTTCAATACAACAACCATGTCCATGCCTCCACACAACACACACCATTTGTAAGGGCAACCTCGGCGTGCGTGCGACTAAGTGGAAACCGACTGGAGGAGGTCGGGTTTCTTAAGTTGGGCTGACGAGGGGGATCCTAAGTAAATGTATTCCAATATACTACACATGTACGTACCTGACGAGGGGGATCCTAAGAGAATACTCTAAGGGTCCTCGCCTTCGTCAGTAGTGTCTATATACTAGTGCTACATTAATTACACGTTCCCGGTGCGGTACGATGGTGCGCGTTGTCGGTAAGGGGTCACGTGTGTGTGTCCCTGGATTCCCGACAAGTTGCGCATCGGTCGGGGAGCGGTAAGGGAGTGTCGGTGAAGGGAGCGTGATGGTAAGTGAATGTAATGTAAGTGAGTGCGTGAGTCGGGTTTGACTCAGAGTGGGGGTCGGTAAATGTACAGTCAGTGATGGAGTCGGTAATGGTACAGTCGGTAACTGGGTAGTCGGTAATGGTACTTGGGAGGTGAGCATCGGTCGGGTTTGGGATTGAGGAGTCGGCAATGTGAAAAGAGGTCGGTAAGGGTGTTCCCCTTACACCATTCTTTCTAGACACTGGCCAACACTCCCGCATGGGATTTGAACCACAGACAGAACCCGCCCAACTAGAGACAGTCAGAGAATTTGCCAAACAAATGGAATCCACACTGGAAGAAGCACAGTCCACACTAGCCAAAGCCAAGGATGATATGACACGGTATTACAATCGCCGACACCAACCAACGCCCGAATATCAAGTTGGCGATCTGATGTATCTGGATTCAACGGACATCCCAATCAGTCAGCCAACACGGAAACTGGATCACTGCTATGTAGGACCTTACCCAATCACAGAGCAGATCAGCACACACACATACTGACTCAAACTTCCAAGGTCCATGTCACGCATCCACCCAGTATTCCATGTGGTGAAGTTACTTCCCATGCCTGCCGACCCAATTCCTGAGAGATGTCCGACAACAATTCCACTGCCTGTGTTAGTGGACGGAGAGGAGGAATACAAAGTGGGAGATATACGGGATAGTCGGGTTAGCAGAGGAAAGTTGTACTACCTGGTATCCTAGAAAGGGTATGGGTACGAGCACAACTCCTGGGAATCCACCAAGAATGTTCATGCAGATGAACTGGTCAGCGAGTTCCACAGGGCAAATCCTCAAGCACCCCAACAACTCCTGCAGGCCCAATTCAATTCTATCCCTTTCCGATCATTGCGCAAGGTTGCACAATCCTAGAGGAGGGGTAATGTAAGGGGAACACCCTTACCGACTCCTTTTTCACTTTTCCAACAACTATCCCCGACCACACAAACGTTCAGGAATGCTCCCATTCCCAACTCCCATTCCCGACTGTAGTTACCAACTACTTTACCAACTGGCAACAAGTCTTTACCAACAACCACCCCAAGTCAAACCCAACTCACGCACTCTCTTACACCACACTCATTTACCACCACGCTCCTTTTCCCAACTCTTGTTAGATGTTCCCAAACACACACACAACTTGTCGGGAATCTAGGGACATGCCCATGTGATCCCTTACCAACAATGTGTGCCCTTGTACCGTTCCGGGAACGTGTAGTTAATGTAGGAACCTCATATATAGCCTGTACACCTGGCTAGAGGACCCTTAGAGAATTCTCTTAGGATCTCCTCCACCAGGTGAGTAGTACATATGTCTTACAAGTGAATATATCAACTTAGGATCCCCTCCACCAGTTCCTGAGTTAGATTTCCCAACCCCAACCTCCTTGACGCGGTAATTGCTGTTTGGATTTTGTACAACTTGGTAAACCAGTGGAGTTGCCCTCACACCCTTTGGATAATGGTTATCATTATCCTGAAGATAATGATTAATATATATTTAATTTTTTCCTTCAGGAAACACGTAATGATAAATATTAAATGGATCTTAGCAAAATGGTTAGAACAAAGGTAACATGTTCCCGGATCAGATCATTGGGGAACAATTGAGGATAAAGGTTACCTTTATCCTCAGGGATCATTTGGGAAAAAAGCTATCTGTATATTAGAATGTTTCTTGAGGATACATTCAATGATACATGTAACCTTTATCTCCAAGATCCATTTGGGGAACAGATTGCATGTATCTCAAACTGTTTACAAGAGATACAGCTAATGATAAAGGAAATCTTTACCCTGATGACACATTTTGGAAACAGGTTGTATGTATCTCAGTATGCTCCCAAAGGATACATTAAATGATAAAGGTAATCAGTTTGTTAGGTGTAAGGGCAACCTTGGTGCGCGTGCGACTAAGTGGAAACCGACTGGAGGAGGTCGGGTTTTAGCTGACTCGGAGGTTGGGTTTCTTAAGTCGGGCTGACAAGGGGGATCCTAAGTAAATGTATTCACCATATACTACACATGTACATACCTGACGAGGGGGATCCTAAGAGAATACTCTAAGGGTCCTCGCCTTTGTCAGTTGTGTCTATATACTGGTACTACATTAAGTACACGTTCCCGGTGCGGTACGATAACACGCATTGTCGGTAAAGGGTCATGTGGGCGTGTCCCTTGATTCCCAACAAGTTGCGCATCCGTCGGGGAGCGGTAAGGGAGTGTCGGTGAAGGGAGTGTGGTGTTTAATGAATGTGGTGTAAAGGGATGTGTGAGTCGGGTTTGACTCAAGGTGGGGTCGGTAATGTAGTCGGCAAGTACATAGTCAGTAATGAGGTCAGTAAATGGAGGGTTGTTGGGTGAGTGTTCGCGAACGTTCGTACGTTCGGGACTTGAGTCGGGAGTGGTAAGGAGGTCGGAAAGGTGAAAACGGGAGTTGGTAAGGGGGTTCCCCTCACATTACCCCCCCTCTAGGGTTGCACGACCTCGCGCAATGGTCGGAAAGGGATGGAGTCGAATTGAGCCCGCTGAAGTCGTCAAGGAGCCTGAGGGTTTGCCTTGTGGAACTTGGCAACAATGTCATCTGCATGAACATTGTCGGCCGGTTCCCAAGAGTTGTGTTCATATCTGTATCCTTTCCAGGCTACGAGATAAAACAACTTCCCCTGACTAACCCGACTGTTCAGTATATCTCTCACTTCGTACTCCTCCTCTCTGTCCACTAGTATGGGTGGTGGGACTGTGGTTGGCTTTCGTCCGGGAATAGGGTCGGCGGGTGCTGGTAAGAGTTTTACGACGTGGAAGACGGGGTGTATGCGTGCCATCAATCTGGGTAGTTTCAGTCGATAGGCGTGCGTACCTATCTTCTCAGTGATTGGGTAGGGTCCTACATATCGATGGGCCAGTTCCCGAGTGGGCCTTTGAATCGGGATGTCGGTGGAGTCCACGTATACTAAATCACCGACCTCATACTCAGGAGTTGGTCGGTGTTTGCGATTATAGTACTGTGCCATGTCATCCTTCGATTTTGCTAGTGCCAAGGCCCAACCGTGCTTCCTCTAACGCGGATTTCATTTGTTCGGTGAATTCCCCGACCGTCTCTAGTCGGGTTTCCGTAGCCTGTGGTTCGAATCCCATTCGAGGGTGACGTCCCGTGTCGAGGAAGAAGGGTGTTTGTTGTGTCGCCGCGTGGACATGGTTGTTGTACTGAAACTCGGCAAGTGGGAGGAGGTCTGCCCAGTTGTCCTGTCGTTCACCGACGAACAGTCGGAGATACTGTTCAAGTTCTTGGTTGACTCGCTCGGTCTGTCCATCAGTCTGCGGGTGGTAGGCTGTGGACGATGTTAGCTTAATCCCGAGTAGTCGGTAAAGTTCCTGGGTGAACTTGGCCACAAATTGTGGTCCCCTGTCGGACACTACTGCGTTCGGTAATCCATGGTGCTTCCAGATTTCCTTCAAGTACAGGCGGGCAGCTCCCAGAGCTGTAACTGTGGTGTGAGTCGGAATGAAGTGGGACCTCTTTGCTACCGACTCTACTACTACCATTACCGCGTCGAACCCGTCTGACTCGGGTAGTGCGCCGACAAAGTCCACGCTGATTGTCTCCCAGCGGGATTCAGGAATCTTGAGTGGCTTCAGTTCTCCGATCGGTAGTTGGCACTGTATCTTCGTCCGTAGGCATAGGTCGCATGTCCGACAGTATTGTCCTATGTAGCGCGACATCTGTGGCCACCAGTAGTTTCGGGAGATTAGTTCTAGTGTTTTCCACCGACCTGCGTGTCCCACTACTCGGGTATCGTGGTGTTGTTGGACGATGCGTCTTCGTAGGTCGGCAAAGTTGGGAACGTAAACCTGACCCCGAAAATAGAGTACTTCTTGATCCTCCCGCCACTCCGCGCTGTGGACTGACTTGCCTTTTCCCAGTCGGAGTTTTCGTGCCGCCTCTGCTACCGAATCCTCTTGGTGTCCGCCTCGATTTCCGCGTCGGATATCCTTCATAATCTCTTTTTCCTCGCCCTCCGCCTTGATCCCTTCTAACGCGCGTACCATGAACAATTCGGGCTTGAGGAGTACAATATCTTTATTGTCTTCTGCGCCGTTTGAATGGTCGGCGCGTCTAGATAGCGCGTCAGGTTTGCCCATACTTCGTCCCGGTTTGTGGTGCAACGAGAAGTCGAATCGGGAAAGGTATAACGACCAGCGAGCTTGTCGGCGATTGAGCTTCTGGGCCGATCGGAAGTA
Source organism: Collybia sordida (assembly GCA_037014335.1). Lineage (NCBI taxonomy): Eukaryota > Fungi > Basidiomycota > Agaricomycetes > Agaricales > Clitocybaceae > Collybia > Collybia sordida. The sequence goes on from JAYKXK010000002.1 coordinate 1,584,772, forward strand.
CTCCAAATTCTTGTGGTCGGTCCAGACCTCAAATGGGTGTCAGGATCCCTCCAGAAAGTGCCTCCATTCCTCGAGGGATTGAATGATCGCTAACATCTCCTTGTCATGAATCTCGTAATTCCTCTCGACCATGTTCAGACTCTTTGACATGAATGCTACTGGATGCCATTTATCATCTTCCCGACTTAGTTGAGAGAGTACCGCGCCTGTTGCAAAATCCGACGAGTCGGCTTCTACGCGGTAAGGTTACAAGTTCTTACGTTTACGTAAGAATTGTTCATCGTCTGGATTTCGCAGAGAAATTCAGTCGCCAACGTTATTCAGTTGCATGTTCTCCCACGGTCAGTAAAATTTGAAGTACATCAATAAAGTGTAATGGTCCATCAGTAAATTTTTGAAGACATCATTATAACTTTGTAGTCGTGGTAAATATTTTTCTTACTGTGTGAACAAAAATTTAGCCGACGCGCGGATTTTGAGTCAATTAGGCAATAGTCACATCCTTGTCACAAATATCACTTATATTGACTTCACTTTTTCTATACAACAGTATCAATGTTAATAGCTAAACATACACAATATAATGCAATCTAGACTCTATTATATATTTACCGTAAAGGAAACTCCATTCCTGAAAGTGGAATCTCATGTATGTAATCTAAATATAGGTAGTACTGGTAATCTAATCCACAGAGTCGTAATTCTATCTAATCTAGCCAAATAACTATTTTACATGCTCAGCCTAATGCCGGGCTTGTCCACAGACTGACCAATGCGAATGAAATTGCCCAAGTAAATCACTAAGCGATGTCAAAAATTCAACCCATGGGTTGAATTTAGGTGGCGGTTACGTGCCTTACCATTGCTACCCTCAGGGTAAATCTATTTTAAACTAGAGAGACTGAAAAAAAGTCGAATTAGATTTAAATATAAACCGTGGAGTGAAACATTACAAACCTAATGTGATATTGAAAGAATTGAAGATGGCTATCCAACCATAGTGCTCTTGATGAAAACAGACCAGTGGTTAGACACATTAACAAAACACTGAACCACCTAAAAATAGAAAATTGAGATGTTAAGACGAATTCAAATTTGGCAACAGACCATGGAGTCAAATTGTAAAAATGGCTACATCAATAGAAGGGTACTGATGAGGGCTTTACAACAATGCCTTACTTTTAGCAATTGATTCCACGGTTAGTGAGATATAAGCAAAATACTAAAAAAAACCGGACTTCATAGACTTACTAGTCAAGAAAATCATATATGTTGTCTTGTGTTAGCGTGTATTGACTGAGTTACTGTTGGGATGACAGTATGTGTGGAAGGAAGAGATTAGTTTCACATTTACAAGTACCGTACGAAGACAGTGCACGGTAGTTTAGGGTAGGCTCGCTTACGTACTCGTACTACGGCGTGTGATTGCCTTCCAACACTCCCCTTCAAGCACGCGCCATTCCCATTTCTTCGACATGTTTGCAGTGTTTTGGTTGCGGTAACGCTTTCGTGAGTATGTCTGCAGTTTGATTAGGGTCTCGACAGCTCTGAATGTCGATGATTCCGTCTTCCACCAAATTTCTAACCCAGTGCCATCTAGTTTCAATGTGTTTGGAGCGCTGGTGAAATTGAGGATTTCGGGCCATTGCAATAGATCCATCGTTATCACCTTTAATGATTGTAGGTGAGTTCTGTTTGAAACCCAACTCTTCATATAAGTTCCTTAACCAACATGCCTCTCTTGAGGCTTCAGATAATGCAACGTATTCAGCTTCTGTCGAAGATAGGGCAACCGTAGTTTGTTTCTTTGAGCGCCAAGTTATTGCTCCTCCCCCTGCGACGAAGACATATCCAGAAGTGGATTTACGGCCATCGGCGTTTGCGTGAGCGGCATCTGCGTATCCGTAAAAAATATTGTCATCATCATTTTGAGGGTTTGAAGGGTCTGTCGAGTATGTTATACCGTAGTCTTTTGTTCCCGCAAGATATCGTAATATTTGTTTTAATGCGGTAATGTGCTGTAAACTTGGGTTTGCTGTATATGCAGCTAATCGATTTACAGAGTACGCAATTTCGGGATGTGTTGCGTTCGCTAGGAATTGTAGTTCTGCAAGGACTTGTGTGTATGTATTACTTCGATTTCCCTCCTCGCCATCAGGGTTTGGTTCGAGTTTAATTTTTGGGTCCATTGGTACTGATATTGGATTTGCATTTTCCATTCCTTGACGTTTTAGAATTGCCTCGATGTAACATTTTTGTGTTATGGTAATAGAATTTTTGTTTCGTGTTATTTCAATACCAACGATCTTGGTTGGATCGCCGAGGTCTGTAATTTCCCATTTCGAGTGAAGATCTTTCTTCATTCTATTCATTAGGTTTTTCGACGTTGCGAATAACAAGAGGTCGTCAACCCAGACTGTAATAATTTTGAATTCGTTGTCATTTTGGCGAATATATATGCATGGATCCGTTTTAAGGCGAGTGAATCCTAAGCCTTGAAGTTTTGTATCAAATATCTTATTCCATTCGCGTCCAGATTGTTTGAGCCCATAGATTGTCTTGATTAATAGACAAACTTTTCCTGTTCCGTCGTCGTATCCCTCGGGTTGGCGCATGTATACTTTTTCTTTGAGTATACCATTCAGGTATGCTCCTTTTATATCCATCTGTTGGATCTCGAGATTCTTCATTGGTACTAATGCCAATATAGCTCGAATTGTCTCCATTCGGACAACGGGTGAAAATGTTTCCGAGTAGTCATATCCCGGTCTCTGCGTGCAACCTTTTGCCACTAGCCTTGCTTTATATTTTAGAAGATCACCGAGTTTATTATATTTTCGTACAAAGACCCATTTGTTTGATATAGGGATTGCATCCGCTGGTTTGTCTACTAGTTTCCAAGTTCCTGTTTCTTGGAGTTGATCTAGTTCAATTTTTACAGCGTGTTCCCATTCCGGCCATTCGGCGGTTAATTTTGCCTCTTTTAGGCTCTTTGGGTCATCACCTGCAATAGGTGTTTCGGTGTAAGCGGCATAAATTTGTTCAGCTGATGTGAGGGCTTCGTTAGCCTCTTCTTCATCAGGAAAGGGATCGTTTAGGTATCGGTAATTGTATTGTTTTCCACGTGTTTTTCATGGTTGATTTTCCTCTTCCTCATTATTTCGCTTTCTCTTTTTAGTATAATTTGGCTGTGTGTTCCGGCTAGATTCCCCTTGATACTGTATATTGGGGTTTATCTCTATGTCTTCCGGTGGGGAATTTATTTTTGGAAGTGATAGAAAGCGATAGTTTCGTGAGGTAAGGATTTTTCGGGTCTCCGCGTTATAGTAGAGAACTGATTTTGATCCATCATCAAATCCCATATAGGCCCTTCGTTTTGATTTCGGCATCATCTTTCGTGGTTCCTGCTGTCCTTGCAAGAGAACCCAAACTGGTGAACCAAATTCTCGTAGGTGAGCTACGTTTGGTTTAGATTTGAACCAAATTTCGTAAGGTGTTTTCTCTTTCAGAGGTTTTGTATAGGATCAATTTCAAATATACACGGCATGGGCAACTGCTTGTTCCCATAGATATTCGGGTAATTCTTCACTAATTATCATGGTTCGTGCTAATGCAACTAGGGTTCCATTCATTCGTTCCGCAATTCCATTTTGTGATGGAGAATATGGTGCGGTCTTTTGAATTTCAATACCCTGTGCTGCACACCAAGATTCTAGAGGCTCATTTAAGAATTCCTTCCCGCGGTCGATCCATATAGCTCTTGGAAGCATCCCATGTGTCTTGAGATGTGTTAAGTAGTTTTTTACTCTTTGCGCGGCTTCGTGTTTTGATTTAAGATAGTTAACAGTTATATACCTTCCAGCATCGTCAACGAGAACAATGTAATATTGGTTTCCATTAATGGATACCACGCTATACTTTCCCCAAAGATCAATATGGGTAAGTTCGCCTGGTTTTGTTTCTCGTTTTGATTTTTCGTCAAACGGCCTAACTTTTTGTTTTGCTTCGGTGCATGCGATACAGTCTGGTTTCGGTGACTGTGGGTCTACCGAAAAACCATCAACCATATTTTGGTCTTTTAGTTTCTGTAATCCGCTGTAGCTTACATGGCCATAGCGTTTATGCCATGTTTCCCAACTTTGGGTTTGTTCCATGGCAGTGAATGTTTGTGGTTTTGTCGACTGCGATTTTATATTGGGCTGATTTGGTTTCTTGATATGTAGATTCATTTTATATAGATTGTTTTGAATCTTGATGCCTTTCGCAACTTGTTTGCCATCTTTCGTGACTAAGATCAATACTCCCCTTCCACCGGTGTAGTTTCCGCCAGCGGCATCCCAACGTCCCAATGATATTAGGTTGTTTCGGTTTGTTGGAATATGGAGTACGTTGTCAAGTCGCAAAGTGAAATTATGTCCATCGTGATGTGATTCCAATTCCACAGTGCCCATACCTTTTGCAATTGCTTTAACATCTCCAACGCCAGCAACAATTTTGTTGTCTATGGGTTGATAGTTTGTGAAAGCGTCACGTTGGTTGGCTACGTGTGATGTTGTTGCGTTATCAGCTATCCAGTCATAATAGATAACACACTCATCAATTTCAGTGCTATTGTTACATGCAGGATTTTCGAAGCCAAAATATTGGTCTTCTTCTTCAGTACTGAACGTAATTTGTTCGACTTTTTGTTTGTCTTCTTCAGCATTAAATGTAATTTCTTCGTCTTCTTCCTCATCTTCCTCTACAAAATTTACTTCTTCTCGTTTCTTTCCTTTTCCTTTCTCTTTCTCTTTCTCTTTCATTCTTCTTTTTCGTATTTCGATATAGCAATTGTTTGTAGTATGTCCAAGTTTCCGACAGGTTGAACATTTTGGTTTATTGATATGGTAACAATCTTTGATAAGATGGTTCTTTCGACCACAATGTCCACAGCGGGGCAAGTCCTTTGAGGGCTTGGATGTAGAAGCAAGTCGGCTTTGAAGGCTTGGTTGGATACTTGACATCGAGGTAGTCATTTGGTTGGTAGAATGAGTGTTTATTTCATGTTGGCTTGAAGCCCTTGCTTCACGTCGAAGATACTCTTCTCGAATGATGCCTATCATTTCTTGAGATGTAGTGAGTTTCTTTGGGCTAGTTTCGGTCTCTCCTTTTCTTCCACCAACATATGGCTCCGTAAAATTGTCCCAGGATATAGGAAGTGATGACGATATAATGATCTTGAAGAGACGATCTGAGATTGCATAATCTTCCTCACCTAGGAGGTTGATGCGTTCCCAGTATTCTTTCATCTTCTGTAAATGATCATTAATATTGGTTTCGTCGTCAGCTACAGCCTGAAAAAGGCTTCGTATGACTGAGACAATTGTTTGGTGTCCCCTGGAGTCGTGGACTTGTTCAAGACTATCCCACATAGCTTTGGCTGTTTTGCATCGTGTTACTTGCATCATCTCCGCATTCGTTATATTGTTGTTAATCAAGCATCGTGCACAGTTATCGTTGAAGACCCAATTTGTAAGAGAGGGTTCTTCTTTGGGTTTCGGTATAGTGCCGTTAATATACCCTTCAACCATGCAGAGCTTGAAAATACATTTCATCCACTCTCGCCAGGCTATCCAATTCTCGGCATTAAGGGGGTCTGCTATTTTCGTAATCGTAGAATTATTCATTTCAACTCGTTTGATTATTTCCATGCTCAAAGGTGAGCTCGTATTGTTAGGTGAAGTACTCATGTTTCAGGTGAAGCAGAATTTGATTATTGAGGCAAGATGTTTTTCGTGGGTGTGTATAAGTATGAGTTTTTGTTAGTATAGGCCGGGGCCCATAACCTGTTAGCGTGTATTGACTGAGTTACTGTCGGGATGACAGTATGTGTGGAAGGAAGAGATTAGTTTCACATTTACAAGTACCGTACGAAGACAGTGCACGGTAGTTTAGGGTAGGCTCGCTTACGTACTCGTACTACGGCGTGTGATTGCCTTCCAACATCTTGCTTTCAGCCTTGATATTGGTAAGGGTAGTCAACTATAATCAGCTATTGATCCCATAGTAAGTATTAACAAACTCGGTTTCAAATTGCCTTTCAGCGTTTCCCCCATGTAATAGGAAACCCGGTCTGTTTGGTCATGTTGTGTCAAAATACCGGCGAGGCGTGAAACTAGGTGTCCACAATATCGCGTTTTTTGCATTTTCATCACTAAGTCCCACCTGAGTGTTATGAGACTTATGGAAACATTGATACAGTGTATCTAAATGAATAGAAAGAGGTTTGGACCATTACAATGAGTTGTTTATTGGGTACATTAGCTTGTATAATGAATGTAATGGTGATATTGATATAACTAACAAGAGTCATTACAATGGGTATAAGCAATTAATATGATGATTATATTAATGTAACTAACTTATGTTCTTATAATGAATATAAGTCACTAATCCGATGTATTAGTAACTAATATGATAATAATACTAATGTAACTAACTAGTGTCATTACAATAAGTATAAGTAACTAATCTAATGATAATACTGATGTCATTACAATGACTATAAGTAACTAATCTGATGTATCAGTAACTAATATACTAGTGATACTAATGTAACTGACTAGTGTCATTACAATAAGTATAAGTAACTAATCCAATGTATCAGTAACTAATATGATAGTGATACTGATGTAACTCACTAGTGTCATTACAATGATTATAAGTAACTAATATAATAGTGATACCAATGTAACTTAACCAGTGTCATTACAATAAGTATAAGTAACCAATATAATGGTCATACCAACATCATTACAATGATTATAAGTGACTGACATAATGTATCAGTAACCAATCCAATGATGATACCGATGTCATTACAATAAGTATAAGTAACTAATCCGATGTATAAGTAATCAATCTAATTGTAATACTAATCACATTACAATCAGTATAAGTAACTCATCCAATGTTTAGTTAACCAATATGAGGGTGATCATTACAATAATTTCAGTAACCGATACAAGAATGATATCAATGTAACTGACCAGTGTCATTACACTCATTGATATCACACATCATTGGAATCCTTCCACCTAGGGCAAGACACCATTAGAATGGTTTGAACTTATGATTTGATGATTCGGTATAGTCATTTCTACCAACTTATAAGATCCAGTATGAACACACACATGCACACATGTATAGTCGTAACATAACTCAGAGTACTAATAGTAATACCAATGTCATTATCATACTTTTAAGTGACTGATCTAATAATGATACTAATTATATTGTGTATAACAACCTTAATTAACTAATATTATGGTAATGCTCTGATGAGGATATGTGTGTCATTACAATAAGTAAGTAATTGATATTATAGTGATACTTAAGTACTTGACCTAATGTATAAGTAGCCGATCTAATAGTGATGTTAATGTAACTTGCTATTCTTGTTGTGAGCCTAAAAATGGAAAATCAATATAGTGAATTGAAATTTAGAAAGGAATTGTGGAGGTAAACTGTACAGACCTATTGATGAGGGCTTTCTAATGATGTCCCACTTGTAGAAATTTAGTCCACAGTTAGTGAGATATGAGCAAAGTACTAAAAAACCGAATTTTAAAGACTTACAAGTCAAAAAAACATACATGTTCTCTTGCTTTTAGCATTAATATTGGCAAAGGTAATTGACTATAATCAGCTATTGAACTCACAGTAAGTATTATCAAACTCGGTTTCAAATGGCCTTTCAGTGTTTCCCCATATATAAGGAAACCGAGTTTGTTTGGTCATGTTGTGTCGAAATACCGGCGAGGCATGAAACTAGGTGTCCACAATATCGCGTTTTTTGCATTTTCATCACTAAGTCCCATCTGAGTGTTGTCACTAGGGGCGGTGGCTTATCAAGTGCCAGAGAATTTGAGGAAGAATTTATGATGAAATTCAAAATAAGTAGATATTAAGAGCCAGAGTGATATCAGAATTTTATTTTAAATAGTATCCTTACTTAGGTAATATTTTAGTGGTCAATATTATCAAGATGATATTTTATATTTGATGTCACCCAAAAGGATAAGGTCATTCGAATGATATTAGAAACATCTTCTCGATTTTGCACATGACAAAACAGAGAGGCTGTTTACAATAAAAGCTTAGGAGGGTAAAAAAAATATCATCTTTGTTACATATGCGCGTGCCTGTGAAGTTATAAGGCAATTCTAATAAGTTTAATATGCAAGACTGTTCGCAATAAGTTCAACATTCAAATCACAATAATATAATGAGCCTGGGATTGGTTAGTTTTGACCACCTACGTCGTATCTAAATAACAACAGGAAATAAAAAAGAAGGCACGCAAGGTGTTGCCGAGGCACTGGTGAAGGCGCCACTGATACCGGCGTTCGTCGTTGTAATGTGCGTCAGTATTGGGATCAGTGACGAAGACAGGGAGCAGCACTCGAGTCGTATATGAATTGAAATCGTAGAAGACATTACCTAAATTTGACTAAGTCCTACCTTCCCGCGATCCATAACGTCCAACGCGTCGTTGAGCACTCGAACTATATTCTCTCTTATCTTGCCCACACAACTCTAAAAAATGTCTTGTTCCACAACCGTACAGAATCCAACGTTGATGTACCTAGATTGTGGACATGGGGTGTTAACATCAGATGAAAATGAGATTGTAACGAAGGGATTTAGAAACGTTCGAGATGGGTGGGTGGGGAGTCAAGCCCATGCCAGGTCGTCCACACTCTTGTGGGTCGTATGGTGAGTTATCCGTTTGTGAGTGTACTCGACCTAATATATAGGTATAGCGATGGACCGCACTCCTCGGGTTCAGACAGCGAACTACACTTTTGTATACGAGGTGTCGATGGTTCGAACGTTGGCATTGAAACAGTTCATGTGAGGTTGAACGGTGAAATAGCTTGGTGGCCAACCGGAAGGAGAGGCTCGAAGCCATACAGTTTGACGAGGGCGACGCGTTTGAAATACTGAGTGAGGTACATAAGATAATTCGTCTTTATTATTATTTTTGGTTGTAACTTGCCTTGCCTAGGAGCTTTCCTGCGTTTGATATGCGGATGTGTAGAAGCTTAAAATGTACATTGTTCGTATTGTAATTTTTGGGGACTCCGGGGGAACAGGCGGTGATATAGATTCTATTTTTGTTATATATTGTTGACTTGAAAACGAGTGTTGTACAGGCAATATGGCCACCCTACCTTTGAATATAATATCATTAGTTATACTAATACCCATAGCGTAATTGATCGTTTATGTTGTTTTCTTTTGGTAGCTGTTCGAAAGCTGTATGAAGAAAATTCCCCTTTTCAGGTTTTCATAGATTTGCGGTGTGAACCCATATGCGCAGGTCAACATAGATTGGAGTTGATTACAGAAAATTTGGGATTAGATATTCTGGAGTGGTTATATTCATTATGGTGACTCGCTTCTTTGTTGACCTAGGCTAAGCACTGGCTTTGGTTTTGGTTTTATCCCTTGAAATCAAAAAAAAAAAAAATGAAGATCAAGTTATTAGGGCTGAGCGACACTCGTCTTAGAAATACCTGGTGACACAAAGCCTATTAGGAGGCAGGACCTCCTTGATAATGTCGTTGATATCCAGATACATGCCCCTACAGGAATTTTGAAACAACCTCGAATTTGATTTCTTTCAACTAACTTGGATATCTTATACATTATCAGTCACTACGGTCGACGAATCAGAAATACTCGACCAAACTCGCAAAGTATCATATTGAACGTTTATAATTTTATTGTGATAGGTAAAGTTGAGGAGTGTTATGAATGAGCTTGAATCAGTTCACCCCAATGAGTATCCGCCCCGGAGATGGAACCAATTCAGGGGAGAGAGTATTATTCGTGATGTGTGAGTGAAACAACTATTGGTATTATTGGGTACCAACCTATGGGTGTAGTCAGCTACCCAGGTTCAAAATATTGCCAAAGGGTTGAGACTGACCACACAACTGCAGATGGGACCCTGTCCAGGTTCATGGTGTATGTTATAGCAGAGGGCTCAGGACAGTAACATTTGGAAACCGCATTGTTTATAGAACAACCATGAATTGGCATACACATTCGTCATCGATTGACGTACAAACACCATTTAAACTCGCGGTTAGTCAATCACAACGATTCATCAAGCACCTAATACACTTCCGGACTGTTAAGCCTTTGAGTCGGGAGACATCGGGTGCATCTTTGACATACCAGAACATACTTATGTCTGAGTCCCCCCTCTGAAAGAAGCCTAGCGCTTGTCGAGGGTTGCAAAAAAGACGGTCTAACACAAGTAGATCCTCCCCGCGATTGATCCTAAGGCATCCTCTTTGGCAGGCCTGAGATGCCTACGGTGTAGACCCTATGTTATATTTGGAAGGGCAAACGTCATGCCATCTCACTTATCCTAAAAGGCTTCAGGCCGACGGAAGTGATCCCGTTTGAGATTGAGTGCGTGCGGTGTTTAGTCTCGGCAGACTCTGGCCTGTCTCGACGGTGGGCACATAGCCAAGGCGTTTAGGCGACACGTAGTGTCAAACCTATGTTGAAGAAGCAGTTAATGGGGCCGAGGTTGCTCATATCAGGTACGAGCACAAGATAGAAATGTTTGGCACATAGCCAAAGCGTTTAGGCGACACTTGGTGTCAGACCTATGCTGAAGAAAAATGTTGAGAGTGAGAATTGGCCCGGGGTTGCTTGAAACCGAGGCACGTGACGAATTGTTGGTGATTGTGATGTGCATGTACATGTGTACATGTGTACTGCGGGATCTGGGACTTTTCCTACTTTTGAACTTGAATCACTTCGTTCACCGACAAGGCCGAAACTCCGTACCACTCCAATCATCTTTATTTTAAGCCCGGGTCAAAACTCAGTAAGTGCTTCAGAACTTGCTTCATTGTGGGTTAGACATTCTTGTCACCCAAATTGTGGATTTGGCATCCACAATTTTTCTCAAATCTATAGCTTCGTGTTACTTTTCTCTGAGGCAGGCATATATTGCCCCTCAAATGGTTTGACTTTGTGTCGGCCGTTCCACCTCTTTCGCGATCTCCCATAGGAAGAAACAGACCATCCACTAGACATAAAGTGTACTGGTGCCGCCTCAACCTTCGTATCGTGCAAACATTTTACTCCAGAATTCCGTCTTATTCTAATTTATAAAGTAATGATATATGAATTGAACTAACCTGGTAATAATACTGTTTCTGATTCCAAACACCTTGCTCACAGCTATCAGAGTTATCAGGTTTGTAGGCAAGCATGGTTCTTCCCGGTAATATTACCCCCGATCAACTTCAACGGGATTCGTCTTTGCTACTCCATTCCCCACCTAGCCTCGCAAGTGCGTACATTCTCCCATCAGAAATACAATTGATTCAATTAAAATTACTTGAAGAGCTGAACGCCCTCGATGGTTTGGTTGGAGCGGCTGCGCACGGTGGAAAGTGGATCGTGACGAGTCCCAATCAAACTGACATTTATAATCCCCCATTAGGAGGGGACCGCAATGTGTTTCTAAGAGAGGACCTTCGATTTGGTGACGATGACCCGATCCTATGGCCCCAAAATTTTATTATGAACTATCCTCATCTCGCATGTATTCGGAAGCGCCCTCGTAGACAATCAATCCTTTCCGTTATGTGGCAACTTCCCGGAAGGAACGAGTTTGAGGTGGAAAACCACGGTATCCTACGGGGCATCGGAAAACTCAATCAAACTTTCCTTCTTTCCCTGAAAAGGCTTTGTGAGACTGCTGTAAGGGCAACCCTAGGTCGGCGAAGTCGAAAGGTTCGAACTGAGCGAGGTCGAAGTCAAACGTCGAACTTACGATCTGCGAAGGTCGAACTTCGAAGTGCGAACTAGAGGGGATCCAAAGTAAATATATTAATAACTTAGGGTACAAGTCCGGTCTCCTTACCTAGAGGGGATCCAAAGAGAATAGTCTAAGGATCCCCATCTAGCCTCGGAGTCTATATACTCTATACTACAATGGGAGTGGTACGCTATTGTTACTACGTGGCACAGGGTGTACAAACGGTGGTATACATCGCTTAGAGGTCGCGTGTCAAGTCCGCGCGCGCGTCGAAGTGTGCGTGTCGAAGTTCGACGTCGACGTTCGACGTCGAAGTCGAAGTTCGAAGTTCGACGTTGGCCTTCGAAATGGGGTTCCCCTTACATTACCCCCCCTCTAGGTGTGCGCGCCCTCGCACATCGGCTGGAACGGGATCTGGGCGAACTGAACACTGCGAATCTGTCGTGGTGCGCCTGGATTCAAGCGGTGGAAGTCGGCAATACATTCGTCGGCCTGGATCTGGTCTGCGGGTTCCCAGGAGTTGTGTTCGTAACTGTAGCCTTTCCATGACACTAGATACTGCAGTTTGCGACGATGTATTCGACTGTCCATGATTTCTTCAACTTCGTAGTGTTCTTCGCCGTCGATCAGTTCGGGTTCTGGCACGGCGGTGGGTCGACGTCCTTCGATCGGGTCGCGAGGTGCAGGGAGTAGTTTCACGATGTGGAATACCGGGTGGATCTTCGACAACGAACTCGGTAGTTTCAGGCGGTAGGCGTGCGAACCCACTTTTGCTTCGATCTTGTATGGTCCCAGGTATCGGTGGGCCAGTTTGTGCGAAGGTCGAGTGATGTGGATGTCGCGAGAGTCAAGGAACATCATGTCGCCTACTTGGTACTCCGGTGTCGGCCTTCGACGTCGATTGTAGTACTGCGCCATGTCCTCCTTCGACTTCGCCAGTGCTGATCGAGCTTCGGACAATGCGTTCTCCATTCGATCACGGAACTCGTTCACTGTTTCGAGCCTCGAAGGTGCCGCCTGAGGTTCGAAGCCCATGCGCGGGTGTCGGCCGGTGTCGAGGTAGAACGGTGACTGCTGTGTCGAAGCGTGGACATGGTTGTTGTACTGGAACTCCGCCAGTGGAAGGAGGTCCGCCCAGTTGTTCTGCCGTTCGTTGACGAAGAGTCGAAGGTACTGTTCCAACTCCTGATTGACTCGCTCTGTTTGTCCGTCGGTCTGGGGGTGGTACGCAGTCGAAGCCGTTAGTTTGATGTCCAGGAGTCGATAGAGTTCGCGGGTGAACTCTGCGACGAACTGTACGCCTCGATCCGATACCATTGCCTTCGGTAGACCATGTAACTTCCACACATGTTGTAAATACAATCGTGCGGATCCCAGAGCCGTGACCGTCGTAGTCGTTGGTATGAAGTGCGCTCGTTTTCCTACCGAGTCGACAACAACCATGATTGCATCGAAACCCTCAGACTGCGGGAGTTCGACAATGAAGTCCACGCTGGCGACGTCCCATCGACCTTCTGGAATGGGGAGCGGTTTGAGTTCGCCCATTGGCATTTGTCGTTGCGCTTTGGTTCGAAGGCAGAGATCGCAGGTCTTGCAGTACTCTCCGATGTAACGCGACATCTGTGGCCACCAGTAGTTTCGCGAAACCAGTTCGAGGGTCTTCCATCGTCCAGCATGCCCAGCAATGCGTGTGTCGTGGTGCTGCGCAACAATCCGACGTCGAAGGTCTGCGTTTCGAGGGACGTAGATTCGATCCCGGAAGTGAAGGAGGTCCTGGGACTCTCGCCATTCCGCACTTCGAACTGACTTCCCTTTCGACCTTTTGAGTTCCTTTGCAGCAAGGGCGACGGCGTCCTCCTGGTGTCCCTCACGATTACCCCGTCGAATGTCTCGTAGGATGTCGCGTTCTTCGCCTTCCGCCACTACCCCTTCAAGCGCGCGAATGGCGAACAATTCGGGTTTGAGGAGTACCACATCGCGATTGTCTTCGCCGCCGTTGTCGTGGTCCGCACGTCGAGATAGTGCGTCGGGCTTTCCCATGCTTCGACCTGGTTTGTGGTGCAGTGTGAAGTCGAACCTCGACAAGTAGAGGGACCATCGAGCTTGTCGACGATTCAGTTTCTGGGCCGTTCGAAAGTACTCGAGGTTTTTGTGATCCGTCCAGATTTCGAATTCGTGTCGAGCCCCTTCGAGGAAGTGCCTCCACTCTTCCAACGCACGAACAATGGCGAGCATTTCCTTGTCATGGATCTCGTAATTGCGTTCGACCGGGCTTAGGCTCTTCGACATGAATGCGACGGGGTGCCATTTGTCGTCCTCAGGGCTTAGTTGCGAAAGCACTGCACCTGTGGCGAAGTCCGAACTGTCGGCTTCGACTCGGAAGGGTCGACTGTCGTCCGCGAACATGAGTACCGGCTTCGAGACTACTGCGCACTTGAGGTCGTCGAAGGCTGTCTGCTCCACTTCGCCCCATTTCCAGGTGGCGTCCTTTCCCGTGAGGTCGAAGAGAGGCCGAGCGAAGTGCGAGAAGTCTCGAATGAACCGCCTGTAGAAGTTCGTAAAGCCTAAGAACGACTGTACTTGCTTCTTGTTCATAGGTACGGGCCAGTCCGCAACTCCGGCGACCTTGACGGGGTCCATTTCGACCTTGCCTTCCGAGATGATGAGACCGAGGTACTCGATCTGTGTCTGTTCGAACTCGCATTTGTCGAGGCGGAGGTACAGCTTGTGTTCTCGAAGTCGTTGTAGCACCAGGCGCGTGATTCGACGATGCTCCGCAATGGTCTTGGTGTAGATGAGGATGTCGTCGATGTACACGCAGACCACACCTTCCATAATGAGGTCGTGGAAGATGTCGTTCATCATCGTCTGGAAGGTCGCTGGAGAGTTCGTAAGGCCGAAGAACATGACTAGTGGTTCGAAGAGTCCGCGGTTGGTTCGAAACGCTGCCTTCCACTCGTCGCCTTCCTTGATGCGTACATTGTTGTAGCCCCATCGAACGTCGAGCTTCGTAAAGTACTTCGCTCCGCGCAGTTGGTTGACGAGGTCCGAAATGAGTGGCAAGGGGTACTTGTTCTTCACTGTGAACGAATTGAGCACTCGATAGTCTTGCACTGGTCGAAGCGAACCATCCTTCTTTTTGATGAAGAAGAAGGGCGAAGCCATGGGCGATTTCGAAGGTCGAATTCGTCCTGAGCTGAGGTTCTCCTCCAAGAACTTGTCGAGTTCGGCCTGTTCAGTGACTGAGAGTGGGTACACCTTGCATGACTTGCTTTCGGCGTCCTTTACCAGTTCGATCGCGTGGTCCCAAGGTCGTCGATTGGGGAGGGCGTCGAAGGACGTCTTCGAAAATACATCTTCGAAGTCGTGAATGTGCTGAGGGGCCAGATCTCGAAAGGGTTTGACTTGCGAGTTTTTGTGGAATGCTTCGGCAAGTCGTTGCGAGATATTCTGTGTGGCTCGAATGTCCTCTGTTTCACGAAACTGGACGACGAAGATGCGATCGCCTTCTTCGAACTCGTCTGTCACTTCGTCGTCACCTTCGACGTCGTCGTCGACCTCCGGCATTGGTCCTGTTCGACAGGCGTTGATGCGCGCCTCCTTCTTTCGCCGTTCGACCGTCTCTGCCTTGATTTCTGCGACACAGGTGTTGCACTTGGCCGGGCATCGACTCATTTTCACTTCGTTGGTCTGCCAATCGATTTCGGGGTTGTGTTCGCGAAGCCATGTGTAGCCTAGAATGACTTCCTGCTTGCCCAAGTTTGTGACTGCGAACTGGGTGCGCTCCGAATGACCTTTGTATCGAAGGATGAGGTCGACAACTTGCGTAATCGATCCGTGTTCATTGAGCGTGCCATCGACATTGTACACGGGGATGGGGCGAACCAGCGCACGCGTCGTAAGTCGTCGTCGCGCTACGAAATCAGTGTCGATGAAGAGTCCTGTAGCTCCGCAGTCGACGAGGCAGTCGGTCGAAATGTTTTCACCCGTGTCCGTTGTTTGGAGTTCGACTCGCAACTTGAGGGATCGTGCGCTTGGTGTAGCGGCGACGATGTAGCGCTTGGGCAAGTTGCGTTCCCATTTGGGCACCCTTTTGCGCGTCGAAGTTGTTGAGGGGGGAGTCGGGATAGTGGGTACGACTTCTGTAATGGGTTCGATAGTGGTCGAAGTTTCGTTTATTGTTTCTACCTCTAAGTGTTCGAACCTATTTACAGATCGCAGCGGGGGCGTACTGTTCACCCGCTGCTGGTCGCAAAATCCTCCTCCTTATCTTCTACTACTTCGACCTCTGGTTCCTGGCCTGGCTGGGCGTCGAGCATGGCGAAGATGTCTTGTGCGAACTCCGCGCGTTCCTCTGTCGTCATGAACCTCGTGTCGTAACGTTGGGGGCATTCTCTTCGCAGGTGGCCTGTCTTACCACACCTGTAGCAGGTCGTGATGTTCGCTCGAGGTCTTCGAACCGCGTCGACGTCCATGGGAACCGGTGGGGGTAAGGCGGGGACGACGGGGGCTGGGATCGGAGCCGTCCTTTGCATGGTTGGGGCGGCGAACGTGGTTGAAGTACGAAACATCGAATTGTTAGTTCGAACTGGTGCGGGGTTCGAACGGGTCGAAGGTTTCGTACTGAGAAACGCTTCGTTCGTGAGGCGGTTCTCGTCGCACTTGATGGCAGCCCTGTACCATTCCTCGGGTTGGTCATCTCCTGGTCGACCTGTCGTCATTGTCGCAATGGCGGACTGGATGTCGGGGTTCAGTCCCTTTCGATACTTGACGACGAGGGTGAGTCCCTCCTTGTATCCCGATTTGTCGACGAGGTCGCGGAATTCGTCTGTGTAGTCATCGACCGTTCTCGACCCTTGGTGGTACGCACTGGTTTCGAGGCGTGTGATGGCGGCCTGTGCTTCGCTTTGGACGAAGAAGTTGATGGCGAAGTCCTCCCGGAACTCGACCCATGTTAGGTACTTCGGACGACCTTCGCGCGTCTCGAATCGAAGTGCGCGATCAGTGAATAGGTAGGCGGGTCCCTTCTTCATGAACGTGTACGCCCATCGCACTTGCGTAACCTCGTTTGCGAATTGATGTGGTACAAGATTTATGTACAGTTCGCATGCATTGATGAATGCACGCCCTCGCTCGCGGTTGCCGTCGAAATCGTCGGGGAGCGATGGTCGAAGCGATGAAGGTCGCGGCGGAGGCGCAGCGGGTGTGGGGCGTGCTGCTGCTGCGGGTGGTGGTGTTACAGGGGCGGGGGTCGCTTGTGGTACAACTATTTCCAGGAGTCGATCGAACTTCTCGGCCAGGAGGCGTAGTTGTTCGGACTGTGTGTCGAACTTCTGCTGAAGGTTCGCAAGGTCGTTTTCGATTTGGTCCGATCGATTCGTATCCATCTCGGGGCGTACCAGTGCTTTGACTTCGAGTAGGCTCGACGTGGAGGAAGGGGATTCGTGTGCTGTGTTAGCGGATTCGGAGTCAGAGCCTTCTGTCAAGGGTGCTATGAATCCCGCTATTTTGGGCGAAGTGAATCCCGGTCCTGTGGGGGGGAGACTATTCTACTGTAAGGGCAACCCTAGGTCGGCGAAGTCGAAAGGTTCGAACTGAGCGAGGTCGAAGTCAAACGTCGAACTTACGATCTGCGAAGGTCGAACTTCGAAGTGCGAACTAGAGGGGATCCAAAGTAAATATATTAATAACTTAGGGTACAAGTCCGGTCTCCTTACCTAGAGGGGATCCAAAGAGAATAGTCTAAGGATCCCCATCTAGCCTCGGAGTCTATATACTCTATACTACAATGGGAGTGGTACGCTATTGTTACTACGTGGCACAGGGTGTACAAACGGTGGTATACATCGCTTAGAGGTCGCGTGTCAAGTCCGCGCGCGCGTCGAAGTGTGCGTGTCGAAGTTCGACGTTGATGTTTGATGTCGAAGTCGAAGTTCGAAGTTCGACGTTGGCCTTCGAAATGGGGTTCCCCTTACAACTGCGTTCAATCGCGCCAAAGGCGATATTTTCAAAAAATCTTCACTCAATGCCCAGCTCATTTTTACACTGCAGGATCTTCTCCACAGATTGGAGCATATATCAACCAACTTTCGGACCATGCAACTCGGTGTTCGTTCAACCCAACGAGTATTCCTAGAACTTACAGCCCATCTGGACTACCTGGAAATATATAAGCCCGTAATTGATGGGGAGGCACCGCGTGAATCCATCCCGAAGATTGCTAACATGGTCGGCACCTTTACATCTGATCTCACCGTCTGCTCTCACCTCTATATGGCCAAAATTCCAGTCTGGCTAATACGGCCATACCATTCACTTCATTCCATCCATATATTATCTCTTGCGCCCATCCAGTTTCCAGAGGATACCATTGTACTCACGCCAGCAATTCGACCATCTCACCCGGTCATATTTCGCGGGAGTCATGGTATGGAGAAATATTTTGCTCTGGCGCAGCATGTGCTGCACTATTTTGCTTATCCAGACCCTTTTGGATCGGTTCGGGCTCCACAAAGCAGCTCCATACCTCCTCCGGCGCCTGAGCTCTCAAAACGAGAAATACGTGCCAGGCAATATACACCTTGTAAGCCCTTGTCTTTCATTTCCGAAACATAAGTTTAAGTCGAATAAACTCTACAGATGCAAAACGAAAGAAAGATCCCGCTGCGTTATCCGGGGGTCGAAGCAAATTTGAAGATCCCGAGAGCCCATTTCTACCACCACCTATACCAGAGTGGCGAAAGGCCCTTGAAAACGTAAACGTTGAGCAAGCACGCTTCGCATATGCGGAGGTCATCCCCACCGACCTTGGGTATGTGTTCCCAGAACCAGCTTCCTTCATGTCCATCCAGGCACCAGAGCGACAGAAGGCCTTCTTCCATAGCTGGTTGAAATATAGGAGTGCGTTGCTCTACCGCATGACTTAGGGTGGATCTAATGCTCGTCCCATGCCAAATACTGTGTGGCGTACCTTGCTTGGGCTTGAGTATATCGGAACAGGAGACTCCGGGAAGGCAGAGACAAGAAGCCAAAAATTGCGAGCGACCGTCAATGATTTTCTTCAAAATTGCCTCGAGGAAGAGGGGGTAGAGTTGGGCCCTATTAATACCGAAATTGAAGTGGCCTGGAACGGAAAGGCTTTTGCTAGCCTTGGAAAGGAGGAGTATGAGGAAATCCTGTGGGAGCTTGCCGAATTGAATTTCCGGTTCGAACTTCTAGCATTGGACTCGCGTCTTTCAAAAAGCAATGTTGATTGACTCAAGCTCGTCTCCGCATGTTTTCCTCGTCCAGCCACCGGAGCATCACTGATTGTTCCTGACTTCAGTGTTGCAAACCATGGTTTGGCAAGTTTTGATCTAGAAGAACGGGGAATTTATTTACAGGCCCTACGAAAAGTGATGTCATCTTGGGCTGGAGACTTACCAGCGCTAATTTCCGTTGAATCATACCAGTGGAGAATAGATATGATAGAAGAGCTGGAAAAAACAATCGCGGCCTACTATTGTCAAACGTTCTTTGAGCACTTCCGTCGCGCTCCCATCATTCCACGTCGACTATCTCATACTATGGTTCCTTATCAACCACCTACGCCTACAATCACCGTCGTGGACCCAATGCCCAATATCTTCTACGACACTTCTGCCTTATCGTTCGAATGAACCAGCTGCTATATATGTACACACATTTACCTGCCTCTAGTACGCTTATAAGATTGATCATCAACATGTATTATTAATCATAATATACCAAGACCGTCTTTGTCGTTGTCGTATAAAGGGTCCGGATGTTTATTGAAATAATAATGTTCAACGTTCGCAATTGATAAGTATTCCTTTTGTTCCTTTGTTATCTCTAGATATATATCAGTGCACAACTATTCACTGACTACCTCGAAATCCATCAAATAACATTGCCGGCACACTAAAGATATGGTAAGTGTCTTATACTTGAGGGATCTATTATACTAACCCGCCATAGGATCGAGAGGATATTGACACTCTGCTTACTCCCACTGGGCAGCGTGCGATCTCCGTAATAGACGACTGGAAGGATTTCTATGACGAACTGACCAGTAAGCACAAGGAAGAGGTTTTTCGGGAAGCTCAGAGGACAGCCCGGCTCCAGAAACAGATTGAGATGCTTAAAGTATGTTTCCAATGTCCCTTCCATCAAAAAACTCATGTTCTTCATATAGAAAGAGTATGATAACCAGGTAGATGTATTACAGCATGAGGTATTCATGTTACGGGAAGCTCTGGCAACAAAAGCAGAGAAAATACAAGAATTACGCAAGATGCAAAAAGGTGGGGGGCATTATCCCTTTATCTACATGCCACTTACCATTTTTCACTGATCAGAGGATGCGAAGGTCTCCGCCCATAATGTTAAAAGCTATGAAGATCAGATTGAAGAACTCCAGAAAGTCATTGCCCAGACTCAAGTCAAGAGGGCTGTCCCTCTAACCCGGAATGTCGAGCCGAGGGCCAGTCCCCCAGTGGCAAGCATCGCCGATGCTGTACATGTGCACAATCTTCGGCTACAGCAGTTAAAAGAGGAGAATGCGGAATTAAGACTGAGGATTGAGGACTTATGTGACGATATTGAAGAGCTTAGGAGCCAACAAAGGGAGAATATGGATTGCAGTGTCACAAGCCCCCATCGGAGGAGCCTTGCCGCGATGTTCATGGGATCGGGGGACGAGAGACTAGAACCAGTGGCCATGCAGGGTGGATCTAACTGTGATACTCCCTCGGGGTTAGATTTCTACCCCACTCCATCCGATATAAGCCCGAAGACCCGGCTTGCAATGCGGGTCGGTGCGATCATCTTGGGATCTATTGCGCTAATTCCTCACATTAGTTGAACAACGTGTATATATAATGTGCAAATTTTAATATTCATAAGAATGCTAATAATTCTTTTTCATTTCAAGCACATTTAGCCTCCTTTCGCTTCCTGTTCTTCAAGCTCTCTACTAAAATAAATTTCGGGCCATTCAACTTTGTCAAACAATATGCGGAGTTCTCTGGGTTTAGGGTTTTTCCATCATCTGCAATGTAGGAATTTGTGGCGTCAATCCAGTCCACATGTCCCGGATCGTTCACCCAGCACTGGATGTTGGGTGAGCCTTCCTCAGGAGCAGTGATGGTGTGAATATAGACGCCAATGTTGTCACGATCGGTGTCCAAAAGCGAAGGAGCCTTGAGAGGCATTCGGGAGCTTGAAGCCCAATAGGTGAAGAACTTATTCTGATTGCCCCAGGGTACCTCTGCTTCGGTAACCCGGAGCCTAGATTTGTATTAGCATCTACTTCAATAATATTATAGGATTGGAGGGTGCACCCAGCCTTTTTCTTTTTGGCACTAGCTGATGGTCCTGCAGAGGGCGGGGCAGAATGCCAGGCAGGCTGCGTATGTGGAGGGGGGGTGGTTGGACCACGGCTTCCATACCTAGCAGACTGCGCACGCTGGGGAAAAGGAGTTGATTCATGTCTTTCGTACCTAGCGGACTGTGCATGCGAAGGGGGAGGAGTTGGCCCACGACTTTCGTAATGAGCGGATTGTGCATGCTGAGGCAATGGTGGTTCCTGACTGTCATACCTAGCGGATTGTGCGTAGGGTGAAGGAGTTAACGGTCCACGACTTGCGTACCTAGTGGACTGTGCGAGCGGGGGAGGAGTTGTCGGCTCACGGCTTGCACCCCTCTGGTGCTCGTTGGTGAAACGTGGAGTGTGTCCAGTTTGTCAGTTACTGGGTGTGAATCTAGGAGTTAATATTGCTACTCGAAAGGGAAGTGTTGCACGCACGACAAAGGCGCGTCTCTTCGTCTTAGTGATTCCCATCCTTTTTGTGCGCTGGATGAATATAATTAGCATGAGGTTATGGTACTACAAGGTTTCCTACAAGGCGGCAAGTTCCACATTCCCCCATGTGTTTATGGCTGCAATAACTGATGCAGCGATGGCTTCGATTGCTTCATGAGTGTCGGCGGCTCCATCCCCAATTGTGGCCTTCACTAGAGGGAGTGGGAGTGCATCACTTGAAGTAAGGACCTTCATAATGTATGACAGGTCACGATTGGGCATCCCGATTAAACCAATAAGCACATAAATAACACCCTGTAGGTCCATGTAGCCCTCCTCGCTAGCAGGGAGGGGGAAGGGGTCGGCATCATTGATAAGAATGGCCGTGATCCCACATACGACAGCAAATGTGTTCGTATCGGCAGGGAAGGCAGTGATGGGCCGGAGGGTAGTTAAGACTGTGGTTGGACTCGTGGGCTTTGACGAGTTGAGGGTACTGATAATTTTGGCAATCTCGGTAGCGTTGCCTTTGATGGCAACTTTGCGTACGAGTTGATCAATGATCATCCTCAACGATAACGGACTCTCCGAGTGAGGAGTGCCAGAGGGCGGAGGCGTATAGACCTTCTCGGGTGGCACCCAGCCTGAAGGCCCAGGAGGGGGCGGGTTGGTACGTGGTTTCGTTTCGGGCTCTTTGCCTTTGCCTTTCCCCACATCTTGTTTCAGGGTGTCGTGTGAGGGCGCACTCGCTGCAGGGCCATCACTTGCCGAATAATCCCCCGAGATACGGAACTTCGGGAACAGTTCTGAATACCAGTCAGTGGATAACGGCTTTTCAATAAATGTAGTCAGTGTAGTACACGGAGAGGCTTAGAATGGGACTTACGTCTCTGATCTGGGCATGATTGACGACAAAACCCGGGACTGCAGGATAGCGTGCTGAGCCTCTCATTGGAAGCCGGACTGACTTTGGAGAGGTGTTGGCTTTCGACCACCCTCTCTGGGGAAGGCTGTGCGCAGGGAGCTCAGGCATTGGAAGGCGTTACGGTTTCCATCTAATCAATCCAGTATATAAGAGATCTCTCGGGACACAAGCGATTTTTATCGCCTCCGATCAACTATGCCATGTGGGCTTCAACACAGGCGCGGGATTCCAATTGCTGGGAAAGACTCGATTTGGGACAAGTGAGAGGCCGAATAAGGTGTGATGATTGATAGGAACAGTATACAGGGTATGTATGGAAGATTCTTCTAGTTCTAGATGCAATTTTTTACAAGATGGTTCGAGACCCATTTACAAAAATTACTTGGGTAGGGAGGGATTTATTGGTCAGCTGGGCCAGCTTGTGAATAGATGTGGTTCTACGGGGGAGTATCAGTGGGTACGTTTGCATGGATATCAATTGTGGGACTGACAATTTGGCCACCTTCTCAATTGTAGCCCGGCGCACACTCGGTCGAGCAAGGAATGGAATTCCTGTACCTAACTGAAAGATAGCAACTTCGCCTTTCCAATCCAACTGGTTATTGAGAGTAGCAATGCTCTCGTTAAGAGGGGCTTGGGGATTGTTGTTCGCATACACTATTACAAAAAATCGGCCCTCATCAATGGTGACAATGGTAGAGTGAGGGTGGATGACTTGAGGGAATGGCGGAGCAGGCCGGAAGATTGAAGCCGGGTCAATTTTGGGTAAGAACCCATGCATAAGTGGAGAATTTGAGGGGGAGTATCGAACGGTTCGTAATACAGGACTATTCCCATGAATTGGGAACAAGTACCCTCGTATTTCTTGCCGACCCCACATCTAAGGAAAGTCAGATTGATTTGTCAACGACAATGGCGCCAAACTAACCGGTGTGGGTGCAATCAAGCGTTGTGGATGCATGATGTTTTGTTGTCTACGGGGTGGCTGTAAGATATGGGGTAAAGATAGGTTATGAGTGGCAGGAAATGTCAATTAATTAGGTGCGGCTCACTGCAGATTGAACTCTGTGTCGACGTGGCTTTCAGATGGGAGAATTCATGTCAATTATATATATATATGAGGGGTGGGGATTGAATCGACTGACAGATCGTCTGAGTACCTGATTAGGAGAATTCGTCAATTCAATCATCCAAAGCCTTCTGTGTAGAACGACTCACGGTATGTTCAGAAGGTGGGTCCATTGTAGGTTTTATCTGATCAGAGTCTTTGCGGGAAACGATGAAGGTCTTGTTGCGAGAAACTCAACTGTTTAAGTAGAGAGGTGCTGGAGTTTTCCAAGGATATCTAAATTGGAAAAAAAAAATTCCCATTGAGAATAATTGTATCTTTTTTGACGGAGGTATTCGACACGGGTGCTTCTGTTCACGAGATTGGGATCCGGAGACACGAGGAGAACACGTTTGGGGTGTTCGGGATCGTGTCCGATTTCCAGGGGAAACAATGGAGGCTCATAGAAAATATTCATCCTGAGCCAATGAGATTGTCCGTAAGCAGCTATTGCTAAGGCGAGTAGTATGATATTACTACAGTAGACATGTTGCAGTATTTAATGTTGTCAGTCATGACTTCAAAATATGCATACATCCATTCACCCGCCCAAATACTGACGACAGCGTCCGGCCGCGGAGGAAATGATGATGCCCCAGCTCGATTACGACATGCGAACACATGAACGCATCTGTTCCCCGAAAGCCACCCATCACGGCCAAGCGAGATAAGTGGACCTTGTGGGTACCTCGGTTGTAAGGTCAGGGTTAGATCCCGATCGATTTTCTGGGTGAGAGCAGCCTGGGTCGGAACTGCTCAATGAAGTAGGAGTATAGGACCAAAAGGCATTCCCTGTATAATGTTTTTTTGGGTCAAAAATTATCCCCTAAACTTTAATATACAAGACGAACGGATTGCCTCTAACTAGAACCATACTCTTATCCCTATCATGGCTGAGAACAATCCAAGTGTGCGCAATTTTCAAGTCAAGCACCACCTGGACGTGCACACAACAGCAGTGATGGTGCTTAAATTCTCCCCCGACCGGGAACTTCTTGCAAGTGCCGATGAAGATGGCAAAATCATGGTTTGTCGCGGTATGACTAGTGATTTCATCGTTGATGTCGCTATTAGGTATATGAAACGAAAGGGTATTCTGTCGTGCGCAATCTTCAAGCCAATGCATCAGTCCGCGATGTGGAATGGCACCCGCATTCACTCTACGGGCTGGTAGCGGGGTGCGTCAATGGTGAAATTGTCAAGATAACATTAAGCCGTGATGGGGTGGGTTCCAATTTTATTTTACTCCAGTGCCTGACATACAAACCACCCATTTTAGCCCCTACAGGACCTATTTGGCCTCGAGTTTGTCGATGGCTTCGTCCACATGCTGGTTATCAATGCCGGTGGAAACCAAGTCGCCGTTGCATATGCCACAGTTGAAGGTATGCGGGTGGTTATTTTCACTCTAGACACTTTCCGTAAGATCTATCCAACAAATTACTTGACAACCTTTGACGATAATTCTACAGACGGCTCTTGGGGAAACGGAAGACAGGTCCCGATGCCCAATGGGGATGCACTTGCGATGAGCGGGTATCCCCTTGTGCGGTGCATATTCTTTATAACCCCCGAGATACTATTGGTTGGGTTTTTTCCGGACATCTTAGGGTTCAAGTGAGTTGTATTATTACGCATTATGTTATTGTATCTAGCTCACCCTGCGCGAATAGGTTTTATAACGTTTCTGTATGGCCAGCGTTGATGGGAAAGTCGATCGCCTTGAGACCAGGAACACTCATGTGAGTTTTGGAGTAGGTTCGTCGAGATTATTGAACTGACCGTGCCATTCCAGTGGTGGAAGTGCGCTATCACCAGCGGGAGATTACCTCGCAGTCATGAACTTAACAGATGGAATTGACGTCTACGATATCCATCATGGAGAACTCCTCTCGACTGTTGAGTATCCTCTCAGAGAGAGATATTTTGTAGGAGTTGTATTTTTAGATAAAGATACAATCATTGTGGGGCACAGTCGAGGAGGTATGGTTGTTATCAATTGGAGCGCCCACTTTGTAGTTCCGCCTTTTACGGTCCCTGTCTTTGAAATATCCCGTGAGTCTAAAGCAATTTGTATGAGTTGAGTTTGACCTAGCCTCTGTGATAAGCCCTTCAAACGATCGTGCGTCATTCTAGGGAGAATCATTCCACTTATTGAATCGTTGTGTATTAGGCAGCGGCTGTTATTGACGGCGTTCTCTGGGTAGCCGTTGGGAGCAATCCGGTACATGAGGGAAGAGGCGGCCTTGTATTATTAAATCAGCGTCAGGAGGACACGATCAATGAAAAAAATCCTCCAATTAGACCACAGGTACGAGGGAATACTTCTAGTTTATATTACTCTAATAAGATGTTGTAGGAGTCTTCAAGATTCTGGAAATCGGTCAAGTATGGGCTCATCTCGTCCTTAGTATTAGCTTTTTTTGCCCCCATCCTCCTCACTGTATCGGATACACCATTAGCTGACGAGCGGAACCTCCCAATCTTTGCGGAAACCCAAGCACGGAGGGAGAGCATTCCGGGATCTGAAGAATTGACGCGCGGGTATGATACTGCGGAATTGGGAACGATAGCCTCCACGACAACTGAAGTCCGGACGGTGGTTGTTTCAGTACCGGCACCAACGGTGACAATAACCACTACACGGCTTGTCACAATCCCAGGACCTATAACAACGTCGACAATCCACGTTGTAGAGAGGGTCACCGAGTCTCAGACGAGGGTGATAACATCGTCCATGCCTGCAACGGAATGTGCCACGCGTACACTGGTTGAATTGGCGACGCAAACGGTGACATCAACCACCGTTCGCACCAAAGAAGTTTGTACTTGGGCGGAATGCGCACGCCAAAGAATGTTCGCTTTTACATTTGATATATGCTGCATCAGCTGCATGATATTGACTGCGTGGTCGTATGCACATAGCCGGAAACAAGGTGCGGATCCGAAAGGCCCCCGGGAAGACGAAAAGAATGCTGGGCTTCGCACCACAGAACCACAGAGCACCGCGTCGAGTGGTGAAGATAAAGTAGGGCACCGAGTATCCGGGGCCAACCTTCAGGGGAGGGACAACAGAGAAGAGGCAGGAGGAGGAGAGAAACATGAGGCTGGGGGAGAAGACAAGGAAGGCAGAAAAGATGAGATCGGGGGGAGTGGGGGAGGAGAGGCAGGAGGAGACGAAATAGAGAAAAGGGAAGGAGGAGGTGAGGATGTGGAAGAAGGAGTAGAGGGGGAAGGAAAGGGTATAGAGGCGGGAGGAGAGGGAGGTGAGGAGGCAGAGGAGCGAGAGGGAGGCGATGGGGGTGCGAACGGAGAGGGGGGTGCAGGAGGAGAGGATGTGGCAGGGGAAGGGGAAAATGGGGGAACAGGGACAACAAATGGAGGTGATGGGGGGGATGCAGGAGCGGGAGTAGTGAATGAAGATGAGATTGGAGATAGCGAAAGGGAGGGATCGGCAAGGGATGAGGAGAGTATAATAAATCAACAAGAATCGGATGTCGGGGGGTCTATGAGGTGGAGAGAAGAAGGTGGTGAGAATCCATTTCTTGATGATGAGGAAGGTGAGGTAGCCCAATGGGAAGGTCCATTTACCGGTGGCGACGGACATGGCGAGTCCCGGGGAGTCCCAACCGCGACTTCGAGTGAGGAGACGGTGTCACCGGAAGGCACTAGCGAAGACACGATAAATCTGAATGAAAGGGACCACGAAGAACCAGGGGCGGAAATACCTGAACAGTTAGGAAGAGGTATGAGGAACGCAGCAAGAGGAGCTAGGGGTGGGGCGAGAGGGGGGCGGGGCGGAGCAAAGGTCAAGGTAAAGGGAAAGGGGAAGGTCGACGTAGAGGGGGCAAAGGCTGCGGTGAAAGGAGGGAAGGTTGATGTAAAGGTGGTGAAGACTGGGGCGAAAGCAGGGAAGAAATAAGCTATGAATACTCCATAGGACTTCGTTCAAAATCCTGTGTATGAAATGAACGAGGGATGTGATGACCAAAACTCTTCGAGCAGTGGAACCAAATGACAGAACGTTAAGCACATAGCTCAAACATTCAGGCGACATAAATGTCTAACCCTAAGAAATCTGTATGATGAAGGCCAATCCAATATATGTCCGGAATGAGGCCTCGGATCTCAAGAGGGCTTACACGGAAACGACCTTGGACCAGAAGGAAACATTGGTCACTAAGACACAACGTTTGGGCGACACATAATGTCGAACCCTGTTTGGGTGGGGTCAATCATAAGTATGAGCGCAAGCCGTGGATGGGGAAGTTGTCGAAGTTGATCATGAAGACGATTGGGAATTACCTAATGGTGGGTCTCATGATCATGACATGATCAATAATTATGTAAGCAACGGATGTTCTGACCCTCGAGCCAAGCGAGCATGACCTAGGTCCTAAAGTTATTTGTTGTGTCATGCTTGCTAGAACAAACACCTACACACTTCGCCCTTCCAACTTCATGATCGAGGTTACACTTCAACTCTTGCTCGATGGGTTTGACATTCATGTCGCCCAAACGATTTTGCTTTGAGCTTGTCGTTACGGATACCACCTTCGCCATTCTCCCCAGACCCTCATCTAACCAAAAATCAAGACTCAAATTTCATCCGACGAATCAAGGCCCGTCGCAGCGCTGAGACCACACTTCCGCCCGGGTTTGACATACATGTCGCCCAAATGATTAAGCTCTGCACTGATCATTGGCTTTATCTCTATTTTCCTCCTCTTTAGGCCGCGTATCTCCACCTGGTTTTGGTATAGATCGTGTGGGTGAATGAATTTGACGTTTTATCAACCACAACTTATCATTGGTAACTCTCCCAATTATCTTTAAGTTTTTCGTTTATTAAACTCACTTATTTTCGCGGATTAAAGTACCACTATGTCGTTTCGTGTGTATGCATCTCCCTTTGGAACAACTCAGATTGTAATTCCTTGCGAAACGATTAGCCAATGCATATATAGAAACCCTACATAGCCTACATATCATTAGTATCCAATTTGACTTACTAGTTATAGGCACCGTGCAAATATAAATGGTGTCCTATCTCCTTCCGTTAGGGTCCTGCCGAAAATATGCAAAATAAAGTACAATTCACCAGTTTGGGTAAAATTGAGGCAGTTCCAATGTGAGCTTTTTGAAGGATCGGAATGTCACCTTTCTGATGCAGATTTTGTTGAATAGATTCCGTCGGGACTTAGCAGAGGTTTCGCCAACCGCAGTTCATACACGTTTTGTTATATTGATGAAGATGGCAATCAGTGTGAGATATATCGTTAGCCGACTCACTCAAGAGTACTGATTTATCGCCAAGCCAGTATGTTAGCTTCCGTCTCCCGGCGGATGCGCGCATCAAGGGTCCAGATGCAACCTCAATCATCTGAAAATAATCCACTAAGCCGCCTATACCTCCGCTATCTCTTATCTCATCGGCCTCATGTTTCCCCTCCTTCCCTCGATTTTTTTCCCGCATTTCATTAACAACCAATGGAGGAGGCGGCGTCCTTTCGTATACCGGGTCTTTGCTCGCAACACATGGTGAAAATGACCTTATTCCAAGGAGTATCTACATCTCCGATCCCCAAAGGATTTTGGGGCTTTGGATTATCTATTTGAGATTGATATCGGTCCGTGTTCAAGGCGGAATGACCAAACCCATGGTGTCTAGAGGTCACTTGTTCAACACGATGCAACGGCGCTCTAGATTATTGGATTTAGGTGAGTCTCGAGTTGAGGACCCTATCACTGGCATACATGCTCAGGCTGATTATCTCCTAGCATTTGTAGACACGGGCCCAACCATATGTTTGTGTCTTCGAACACAAGTTTAATTCCTGACCAGCCGAATACCCCCCAACCTGTGATGCGCCAATGTCAGAGCAACCTATCACACCACCAGTTGATTCAGATGTCCCCATGTCAGACCTTCCTTCACAAACAACTCCTCAACCTACAATTTCCGAGCCTCCACCGCCAGGGCCCTCCACGTCACCGCCTCCAACACCAGACCCCACCATGCCGGGTGGGCCCTTTGCCGGGGCAAAAGTTGACATTGAGAATAGTGGTAAAGTTTAATCTTGCTGATTACGGTCTATTATATTAAGCATGTTTGTCCCAGATACTGATGATGAGCTCCTTGGTATGAATCCCTTGCACAAGTTCTTCTACTTGTATTTTGATAGGACAGATAGAATCGCAAAGACTTCCACGCGCAAGAAAGGCCAAAAAGCCGCAACATTCTACGCACTGGACTAGCCAAGTGGATGCTATGGATGATAGCCACCCAGCCTTTGCACAGACAAAACCCCTACCGAGAATGGGCCAGATGCTATTTGCATCGCAACGAATAATTCCTCCACGTCATCAAATGGGCTCACCCACCGACAACAATGAGCTGAGTGATGACGAAGGTCCTGCCAAAATAACCTATCGTAGAACCTTTTTCACCAGCGAGGATCCTTCACCCAGTCAGGACGACTACGACGAGGTGAATACACTCTATCAGGCGATTTATGTTAGCATAATATTCCATTCTAGGATACATACGTTCGCAAGGAAGAATTTCAAGAATCGAATTATCAAATAAGGTCCGATATCAACCTTGGATTTGAAAACGTGCTGTCTGCTATGGGAGATATAGCGTCTACCGTTCGACGCCTCGCAACCGTAGCATCTCACAGCGCGGAACCACGAGTCCGACAATATTACACCAGACCCCACAAAATGACATCTGTTCCTACCCGTCGAATGCCTCACGCTAATCAGAGAGCAGTAAGACTTGAATATTTCTCATGGATACTGTTGTTGACTGACATGGCCCCAGAAAAAAGTACGAGAACATATCATTACACTTGTGGGCGGACAAGACAAACTATTGATACCTATGGTCAACGAGCAAGAAGCGCGCGATTTCTCTCTTGCATGGGAAGCCGGAAACAAGGGAGTGACTACCCCACCTTGCTGCACCATTTCAACATTTCGATTTGATATTCTTGGCTTCCCGAAAAGCCCTTGGAATTTATCGGCTGCTCGAGTTTTCTGCCAAAGTTTTATTCCAGAGGTCGAGAGATCACCGGAGACAATCAAAGCGGTCACTGCGGCTTTCTTAGCAAGA
This sequence comes from Collybia sordida, assembly GCA_037014335.1. Lineage (NCBI taxonomy): Eukaryota > Fungi > Basidiomycota > Agaricomycetes > Agaricales > Clitocybaceae > Collybia > Collybia sordida. The sequence continues at coordinate 1,615,557 of JAYKXK010000002.1, forward strand.
GTCAAGAGTTTGAGACAAACCTATCAGACGTCCCAGGCTACCTCAACGGCACGTATGCGAGGTGCGCGAATGGCCAGGCGCAATACAAGGAAATATCAGGTTCAAACGATTCATTCCTTTAAATTTAACTGTTTCTCATTGCACCCCGATTTGTTTCAAGCTATTCCAGAGGCAACATACTATCGCTCGTCTCGCACCTGAGTTATTCAATAACCACCTGGACATGTTGGAGAGACTTGGTGTTGATGGCATGTCGTCTGATGAATCGGATGTCGACGATCTTCCAAGAGTCCGGAGAACACGCGTATCGTTTCAAGTCCTTACCCCCCAGTGGCGGGATCCTGCCCTTACCGATTGGCTTCACACATTTGACGCAGTGGCCTGGGTGCAGCGCCGTGACAGGGGCCCCACACGAGGAGAACATCCTCGCAATCGTCGCTATAATCATAGGCTCCCAAAATTTAGTAACAGTAAAAAATATGTCCCAGGTTTACCCATTAACGCCTACAACAAAGAATGGTTGAACGCTCGACTTGATGTTGATTTCGCCGTGTGCCCTGACCGCCACCCTTACGATTTTACTCATGAACCCAACGTTACAGCGTAAGTCATATCACTTTTCAAGTCGCTTTTGATTTAACAACCTTGTAGATACCTCCGAGCACCAATGTTTATGGAAGAGCAATGATGTGATTTCATTGTTTCATAGGATATGTACAGTGACTGCCTAAGACCAAAATTATCGGATCTTCGTCACCAGCCCTACTTTGGCGGGTGAATCTGGCGCGGAGTAACGCCTGAATTTGGTCTTTTGAAACAATTCGAGTTGCATACCTAGGATTCGAATCATATATAATTTTGCTACTATAAGCTCCAATCACGACGTAGTCCTGCGACTTTAGAATCCCGATGATGACCCGAATACTTCTCACAGAAATACATTGTAATTGATCGTGATTACGGATAAACGACAATACCATTGGGAATTATTTTCTTCCCAATTTGGAGCTGTCGGCTAAAGCCCAGGCCAGATGATCATAGATGAGAAACTCATCCCTATTCCCTTGATAGGAAACGGTGCAATCTTTGTACTTGAATTCAGGTGAACCTTTCGTTTTCTGACCTCATGAGCGCTTCTCATACAATAGTTTCAGAATCTAGTAAATGCGACAACCAGTGCTTGTCGAAAGGAAAACAACTCACCGCCAAAAATTAGTACTTTGTCAATGTCGTTCGTGGTGTACTAAGGTAAAACCCAAGGGGGAATACATTCCAAGGAGTACACGAGACAATCATAGCCGCGAGGACAAGGTCCGGGAGGCGGAAGAGACCGCAAGTGCTCCTGGTTCTCGATGGCGTCTTCCCCTCCATTTTAAGCGGAGGAAATCTTCACTGCCATCAACTCCTAACCCGGATGAGGAGGCGGTGAAAAAACAGATTATGCGCATCGAAGCAGAGGTTGAATGGCATTCTGAACTCCCAGCTACCAATCCATCACAACTTCTTGTCTTCACCAACGATCCACGATCAATAAACGAGTATTCGCGCCCATCGGTTGACGAGTTTCTCCAGCCTAATTCTGGTTTACATTCCCTAAAGCATGGACCTGCCGTTAATGCACCTTTTTTAACAACTGAATACCGACTCTGCGAGCTCGCATCTCTAGTTCAAACAATATCACCTTCAAATGAATCTATAGCTCTCTTGCGCCGTATCTACGAAGAGCTCACGCGTCTCCATTATCAAAAGGAAATGAACTGGTTACAACAACGCGCCCACCTTGACTCTCATCAAGTCATTGTAAATACGGGTACGACATACAAGTTAGCATTTGAGGTATTACTAATGGGCTATCACAGATATTCACTTCTACAAGAAAGGACCTCGCAATCCCGTATCCAAAGCCGCAACACTCGTAGCTTTGATGATGCAAAACATTTTTTTCGCAACCCGCAGAGCAACTCGTGTGCAACTTGCAGGCTCTCACGACGTACTTCGTGCTCGTGGTTCGCCCCAACAACCCATTAACACCATCCCAAACAATCCTCGGACGGCCCCATCACAATTCAACCTTGACCCGATCACTTTGCCTTTCATCGGATGTCCATCCTGTCATTGCCTCCATCCACACGATCCTGGGTTCCGCCCAAATCCCGCCGATGACCCCCCACGCTGTTCGTTCCAGAAAACACCAGAGAGTCCAATCTGCAATACACCTTTATGGAAGGCCCGGAAAATTAGCGAGGACAGAATCGTATACACCCCAGCCACAAAATACCTCCACCAGGTTCTGAAATCATGGGTTGGACGTCTTCTTTTGCGTCCACGAATCGAAGATATACTTGATGACTTGCCCCAAGCGCCATCTCCAGATTCTGATGCGCCTATTGATAATATTTGGCTCTCTAGTATATTCCAACACCTTCAGGATTCCTCGGGACATCCGTTCTTCCCTTCGGTAAATGGGGAGGGGCGTCTAGTGTTTGGGCTCTCGTTAGATGGATTTAACCCTTTCCAGAACAAGCAAGCCAAACAGAAAGTCACTTCGACGGGAATATGGATAATCATACTTAATCTACCAATACACCTACGTTACCTCCCAGAAAATATGTGTCTAGTCGGTATTTTGCCATCCCCACATGGACCCGGCTTAGACGGTATAAACCATGCTTTGAAACTCCTGGTGCACGACCTGTTGGAGTTTTGGGAACCAGGAGTATTCTTTTCCAGGACCCACAAACACTCTAGCGGGAGACTTTACAAAGGAATGCTTGTTCCTTTAATTGCAGACTTCCCTGGGGCTCGTCAAGCTGTGGGCCTTCCGATATCTGCCACTGCCCACTACTTTTGTAGTTTTTGTGATATTGATTATGACGACATTAACAACCTTGATCGAGATGAGTGGCCAACAAAGTCGTTAGAGGCCATCCGCTACTTCTCGCGTCTCTGGAAAGAGGCATTATCTGAGAAGGACCGCGACGATATTTTCGAGGCGTTTGGATTACGATGGAGCGCCTTGTTGGACCTTCCTTACTGGGATCCTGTATTGTACACGGTTATCGATTCCATGCACGCTTTGGATCTTGGCCTTTTTCAACATCACTGCCGCGTCTTATTTGGCATCGATCTTAGTCACATAGGCGGGGACGGTTCCCGTCCACATCCCACCACTCGGGAAAAAAAGGTTGTTGATGAAGATTCAATCATTCAATGTCGAACAATCATCAAACTGAACGAATCGGATATGGTCAGCAGACTTGTGAAAATGCATCGCCAAGTTCTATATACTGTGTGCGTTGAACTCGATATTCGTGGTGAGAAAAACAAAACTGTCATTGGTACCAAGTGGGTTCTTGCCAGAAACATATTCCATTGGGTTAGTCTACATTTTTTTGTGCCTTGTATTTATAAAGATACGGAATTTCCTAGCGCAAAAAATATGATGATACCACTATTCATGCCGTAATACCGGATCCCGCCATCGCTGCCAACTCGACGTCAAATACCCAACCACACACCCAGCCGGACACCCAGCCAGAAAGTGAGACGCCGCAACTCCCCCCTGGGGCTGGTGTGGACCCCAAACAAGTTCTCAGAGTCATTGGGGGCCTTCCAGAAGTTGAACGTGGTCGCCCTCGCAATCTATACAAGGCATATACTCAAGGATCTTCTGTGGTATTTCGTTATCTATGTGATTTCTTCGAAATTGATCATAGTGCTATTCCTCCTATGCATTCTGCGAAACGAGGTGTCTTCGATTTATTAATGGAAGAGGCAAGTACCCATTTGCCAATACTGTCCTAAGCACTGACATCCCTAAAGATCTGGGATGACGAAGAAAAACTTTCCACTCTTCTCGAATATCTTCCTCCACCATCTAAAGGAGATGGGCCCGTTCTTGGCTCGGATGTCATGAAAGAGGTTTGGGCCGATATGGAACAGACAGGACTACCATCATGGATTGGATATGCGCCTCGCAACTGGGGAACTCAAGAACGGGGAAAGTTAACTGCTAACCATTGGCGTATTATCTGCACTATTCACCTGCCTATTACCTTGATTCGTCTGTGGGGTAAAGAAGGTGGTCGCAAGCGGGAACTACTCAAAAACTTCATGGACTTGGTTAGTGCGGTGAGGGTCGCAACCCTACATGTCTCATCCCGAAATCATATCCAAGCATATAATTATCATATTTTTCGCTACGTGGAAGGGATTAAAGCTCTCTTTCCTACACATCCACTCCGACCAAATGCTCATGTCGCACTACATATCGGTGACATTATGGAATTATTTGGACCCGTCCAATCGCGAAACACCGCTTTCTACGAACGGTTTATTGGCTACCTTCATCGTGTAAATACCAATGGAAAAATGGGTAAGTCTGGCATTGATCTTACACGTATTGTACTTATTCTTTAACATAGGTCAGCTGGAGTGCACCTACATGATGGCCACAGCCCGCCGAGCCAATCTTCAAGCTCTCCTTGCTGATGATGAAGAATGCCGTCATGCCGTCCTTGAGACAATCACCACCATGGAAAATATTGAACGAGAAGATGCCCGAGGTTTTCGGCTGGCCAACATGCTTGACCCCTCAACGCCTGAGTTTACGAGCAACACCAGGATGAAGCCTTACCACCTCCAAGGTGAAGCGTACCAGCTTCTGTGTAATATTATCACTCAAAATGTACCCATTGCTCGACTCCCTATGCCAACTGGCGCGCTTTCATTTGAGGAGATTTCTTTGAATGGTGTATGCTACGCGACATCACACTGCGTAAATTTTCGCAGTAGCAATATTATCTTCAATACAGACGATACACAACACACAAGGAGCTACACGCCAGCGACGATCCGCGAAATCTTCCAATATACATACAACAATGAGAAAAATGTCTATTTCCTTGTACAGGAATATTCCCGGATGATTGAGAACGAGGAGCAGGTGGACCCTTATCTGCAGTTCGGTTTCGCCGGGGGATTTCTGTGCTATCCTATTGCCGAAAAATACCATCTCCTCAAACCATCGCAAGTAATTTCACACTTCGGTCTAACAAAGATGAGGGGTGAGTATGATGGTCTTATTCACTGTATGCCGGTAGATCGAGTGGGTACTTTCTTTTGTTTCTATATCTACTTCTAACTCCACTACATTATAGAAAATGCTATCTTTTGAATATATAAAGACGAAGTTCCGTGGGGTGCTGAGATGCCGAAGCATGAATAAGTACGATAATGCATTATTTAGTATTACATATCAAGGCTCCTGATAACACCAGTTGATTTGGAGTGGGGTTGGCAATGAGCTAATTACATGACTACCAATGCTACAGTTTGCCATCTACAGACTTCTGGCTGACACACGAGTGGTGCGGAGGCTCACACGCAGCAATCACATATCAACTCTATCATCAGGATGAACATATTTATAATATCATTACCATATGTTCATGAGCATGCACTTCTAGGTAATTTGGCTTATATTTTATATAGTCTCCTAGGCTTGTATTCCAAATTTCTTTACAAATTTTCTGTGCGGAAAACTGGGGGGATATTTCTAATATAATCCAAGTTATTTCTTATACTTTTAAGTACATCAAATAAACAATACCCTCTCAATAATATCCCCCACCGGAATACTACCGAATTGGAATTAATATTAAAAATAAAATTCTGATTTCATTTGGACTTTTAATATCTACTTATTTTAAATTTCATCATAATTCTTTTGTTATATTCTCTGGCATTTGATAAGCCACCGTCCCTAGTGTGTGAGACTTATGGAAACACTGATACAGTGTATCTAAATGAATAGGAAGAGATCTGGCCTATCACAATGAATGATTTATTGTGTACATTAGCTGTAACTTGTAAAACATGAATGTAATGGTGATGTTGATATATCTAACAAGTGTCATTACAATGGGGTAACTGACTGATGTTATTACAATGACTATAAGTAACTAATTCAATGTATCAGTAACTAAATGATAGTGATACTAATGTAACTAACTAGTGTCATTACAATAAGCATGTAAGGGCAACCTCGGCACGCGTACGACTAAGTGGAAGCCGACTGGAGGAGGTCGGGTTTTAACTGACTCGGAGGTCGGGTTTCTTAAGTCGGGCTGACGAGGGGGATCCTAAGCAAAATGTATTCACGGTATACTACACATGTACATACCTGACGAGGGGGATCCTAAGAGAATACTCTAAGGGTCCTCGCCTTCGTCAGTAGTGTCTATATACTAGTGTTACATTAATTACACGTTCCCGGTGTGGTACGACGACACGCGTTGTCGGTAAGGGATCACGTGGGCGTGTCCCTAGGTTCCCGACAAGTCGCGCATCAGTCGGGGGCGGTAAGGGAGTGTCGGGGAAGGGAGCGTGGTGATAAACGAATGTAGTGTAATGAATGGGTGAGTCGGGTTTGACTCGGGGTGGTAGTCGGTAATGACGAGTCGGTAAATAAGGAGTCGGGGGATGAGGGGTCGGTAACGTGAGCGTTCGCGAACGATCGTGTGGTCGGGAACCTTGTCGGGTTCGGAGAGGTGAGTCGGAAAAGTGAAAAGGAAGTCGGTAAGGGGGTTCCCCTTACATTACCCCCCCTCTAGGATTGTGCGACCTCGCGCAATGGTCGGAAAGGAATCGCATCGAATTGGGCCCGCGGGAGTTGTCGGGGTGCTCGAGGGTTTGCCCTGTGAAACTCGCTGACCAGTTCATCTGCATGAACATTCTCAGCGGGTTCCCAAGAGTTGTGTTCGTACCCGTATCCCTTCCAGGATACCAGGTAGTGCAACTTTCCCCTGATAATCCGACTATCCCGTATATCTCCCACTTCGTACTCTTCCTCTCCGTCCACTAACACAGGCGGCGGGACGGTAGTCGGGGTTCTTCCTGGGACTGGGTCGGCGGGCGCGGGCAGTAACTTTACGACGTGGAACACCGGATGAATGCGCGACATGGACCTCGGCAGTTTCAGTCGGTACGCGTGTGTACCTATCTTCTCAGTGATCGGGTAGGGTCCCACGTACCGATGAGCGAGCTTCCTTGTCGGCCGACTGATTGGGATATCGGTGGAGTCCAGATACATCAAGTCGCCGACCTTGTAATTAGGTGTTGGTCGGTGTCGGCGATTGTAGTATTGTGCCATGTCGTCCTTCGCTTTGGCTAGTGCTGCTCGGGCTTCCTCCAGCGTGGATTTCATCCGGTCGGTGAACTCCCCGACTGTCTCCAGTCGGGTTTCTGTCGTTTGTGGTTCGAATCCCATTCGCGGGTGACGTCCCGTGTCGAGGAAGAACGGTGTGTGCTGCGTAGCCGAGTGGACATGGTTGTTGTACTGGAACTCGGCGAGTGGGAGTAGTTCATTCCAATTGTCCTGTCGTTCGCTAACAAACAGTCGCAGGTACTGCTCCAGCTCTTGGTTTACTCGTTCGGTTTGCCCGTCGGTTTGCGGGTGGTAGGCCGTGGATGAGGTGAGTTTTATCCCGAGTAGTCGGTAGAGCTCCTGTGTGAACTCGGCCACAAACTGAGGTCCTCGGTCGGACACCACTGCGTTCGGTAACCCGTGGTGTTTCCAGATTTCCTTCAGGTACAAGCGTGCGGCACCCAACGCGGTGACGGTTGTGTGAGTCGGGATGAAGTGGGATCGTTTGGCCACCGACTCCACCACTACCATCACTGCGTCAAAGCCCTCTGACTCGGGTAGTGCGCCGATGAAGTCTACGCTGATGGTTTCCCAGCGTGAAGTCGGGATTTCCAGCGGGTGTAATTCCCCGATCGGTAGTTGGCGTTGTATCTTGGTGCGGAGGCATAGATCACACGTCCGACAGTACTGGCCAATATACCGCGACATCTGCGGCCACCAGTAGTTGCGCGACACCAATTCCAATGTTTTCCATCTCCCCGCGTGTCCCGCCACTCGAGTGTCGTGGTGTTGTTCCACAATGCGTCGGCGGAGGTCAGCGAAGTTGGGGACATAAATCCGACCGCGGAAATACAGTACCTCTTGTTCCTCTCGCCACTCTGCGCTGTGTACCGACTTGCCTCTCCCTTGTCGGAGTTTTTTTGCGGCACCCGCCACTGAGTCTTCCTGGTGTCCGCCTCGATTCCCGCGTCGGATATCCCTCATGATGTCCTTCTCCTCGCCTTCCGCCCTAATCCCCTCCAGTGCGCGTATGGTGAATAACTCGGGTTTGAGGAGTACGATATCCTTGTTATCTTCCGTACCGTCCGAATGGTCGGCGCGCCTGGACAGCGCGTCGGGTTTGCCCATACTTCGCCCTGGCTTGTGGTGCAGCGAAAAGTCGAATCGGGAAAGGTACAACGACCACCTAGCCTGTCGGCGATTGAGTTTTTGGGCCGACCGAAAGTACTCTAAGTTCTTGTGGTCAGTCCAAACCTCGAACGGTTGTCGGGCCCCTTCCAGGAAATGTCTCCACTCTTCGAGTGCCCGAATGATCGCCAGCATTTCCTTGTCGTGGATCTCGTAATTCCTTTCGACCGCGTTCAGACTTTTTGACATGAAGGCTACAGGGTGCCATTTATCGTCTTTCCGACTGAGTTGGGATAGTACCGCTCCTGTTGCAAAATCCGACGAGTCGGCCTCTACGCGGAATGGTCGGTCGTCGTCGGGGAATACCAGTACCGGTCGGGAAGCTACCCGCGCTTTTAGTTCGTCGAATGCCGTCTGTTCCGCCTCGCCCCATCTCCACACTGAGTCCTTGCGCGTGAGGTCGAAGAGGGCTCGAGCATGGTGAGAGAACCCTTCAATAAACCGACGGTAAAAGTTCGTGAATCCGAGGAAGGATTGTACTTCCTTCTTATTGGTCGGGGTCGGCCACTCGACGATTCCGCTAACCTTAACGGGGTCCATTTCCGTCTTGCCCTCCGAAATGATAAGTCCCAAGTACTCGATCCTTTCTTGTTCGAACTCGCATTTGTCCAGTTTGAGGAATAGTTTGTGTTCCCGACATCGTTTCAGTACTTCCCGAGTGATTCGTCGGTGTTCTTCTCGGGTTTTTGTATAGATAAGGATATCGTCAATGTACACACAGACCACTCCCGCCACGATGAGGTCCTGGAATATTTCGTTCATCATCGTCTGGAATGTTGCGGGTGAGTTGGTGAGGCCAAAGAACATTACCAACGGCTCGAACAGTCCCCGATTCGTTCGGAACGCGGCCTTCCACTCGTCTCCCTCCTTTATCCGGACATTGTTGTAACCCCATCGTACATCGAGCTTGGTGAAGTATTTAGCTCCCCGCAGCTGGTTAATGAGTTCGGAAATGAGGGGGAGGGGATACGCGTTCTTGATCGTCATCGCGTTGAGGACTCGGTAGTCTTGCACCGGTCGGAGGGAGCCGTCCTTCTTTTTAATGAAGAAGAACGGTGCGGCCATAGGGGATTTTGAAGGTCGGATGCGTCCCGACGACAAGTTCTCCTCCAGAAACTTGTCGAGTTCCTCCTGCTCGGTTACCGACAAGGGGTACACCTTGCATGACCGAGCCTTCGAGTCGGGAACGAGTTCAATGGCGTGATCCCAGGGTCTCTTGTCGGGCAGCGCGTCAAATGAGGTTTTTGAGAACACATCTTCGAACTCGTGTAGGTACTCGGGCGCCGTTTCGTGGAACGTCTTGGCTGGTCGGGAATTGCGATGGAAGGCCTCCGCAAGTCGTTGCGAAATGTTCGGGATCGCGCGGCATATTTCTTGTGGGCCTTTCGTGGTGCTTTCCGACTTGTCGGGTGGGTGCATTGTTACTGCAAAGATGCGGTCCCCTTCCTCGAGCAGTTCGGAGAGGGGGTTCGAGTCCTCCGCGTCCGATTCGGATTCGTTTTCCTCGTCCAAACCCGTGGTCGGGAATTGTCCTGCGCGACATGCATTCACTCGTTCTTCGGTCTTCCGCCTTTCCTTGGTTTCCGCCTTGAGTTCTTCGTTACACACCCGACACTGGGCTGGGCACCGACTGAGTTTTACCTCGTTCGTGGTCCAGTCTATCTCCGGGTTGTGTTCCTTGAGCCAAGTGTAGCCTAGGATGAGGTCTTGTTTTCCGAGTTGAGTGACCGCGAAAACCGTACGTTCTGAGTGTCCTTTGTATCTGAGGACGAGCTCCACTGTCTCCCGAATGGATCCCGACTCATTTAGAGTTCCATCGACATTGTATACGGGGATGGGGCGTTGCAGTTGCCTCGTAGCGATTCGGTGTTTCTCCACGTAATGTTTGTGGATGAACATCCCCGTTGCCCCCGAGTCGAGGAGTGCCGTCACTCCGAGTATCTCGCCCGTGTCGGTAGTTTGGAGCTCTACCTTCAAATTGAGTGATCGCGGTCCTGGTGTGGCAGCTACGCAATAGCTCTTGGGAAGTTTGCGTTCCCATCGGGGAACTCGCATGCTTCGTGCTACGGCGGGGGGTGCCAGGTCCTGGGGTTTCGAGGTGGGTTCGGGCTCGCATGGTTCTTCGACACTTAGACTCGCGAATCGATTGTAGTTCGACCTTCGACTCGAGTTTGGGGTTGGAACGGTTTCCGACTGGGGCGGTGTCTGTGTTCCCGTTTCCCGACATATCGGGTTTTGCTTCGGTGGCGACTGTGTTGTCGGAATTGGCGTGGTCGGTCTCTGGGGCGGAGGGCGGCTGAGTTCCTCCGTGGTTTCGGTGACCAGTGGTGGTTCTTCTACCCGAGTCGGTGGTGCAGGCTCGGTGCTCGCGAATGCTTCGTTGTCCAGGCGAAGTTCGTCGTACCTGAGGGCGGTGGCGTACCATGTTTGGGGGTCGTCATCGTCGGGTCTTCCCAGAGGCATGGTTGCGATCTGTGATTGAATGGTCGGGTTGAGTCCCTTCCTATATTTCACGACTACCGTGATCCCTTCTTTGTATCCCGACTTGTTGATGAGATCGCGGAACTCGTCAGTGTATTCATCCACCGAGCGGTTTCCCTGATGGTAATCGCTCGTTTCTAGTCGGATTCGTGCGCGTTGAGCCTCTCCTGGTGCGTAGAAATGCAGCGCGAAGTCGGCCTTGAAATCCTCCCAAGTTTCATACATTGGCGCACCCACGGTTTCTTCGAAGCGGAGCGCGCGATCGGTAAAGTTGTACGCGCGTCCGGTTTGCATGAATGTGAAGGCCCACTGTACTCGGGCGTTCTGGTTTTCGAATTGGTGGGGTGCTAGCTTGATGTAGAGCTCGCAGGATTGGATAAATGCTCGACCGCGTTCTCGTGCGCCGTCGAATGGTTGTGGCGGGGCGGGGCGTAGTGCCGACTGGATTACCGGTCTAGGTGTGGGTATCGCTGTTGTTACATTGGGTGTCGCTGGAGTCGGTGGTGGTACATCGGGGTGTGGTGAGGGGTTTCCGACTCGATCCAACAGCGTCCGAAGGGTGTGGGTGAGTTTTTGGAGGTCCTCCGACCTTGTGGTGAGTAGTTGCCGTAGATATTCGAGTTCGGATTCTAGGCGTTCCATTCGACTGGTGTCAGACATCTTACAGCTCGGTTTTCTACGTTTAACTAGCTCGGATTGAGGGGTGAATTGCGCGGGGCGGTTTTGGGAGTTGGCGGCTCGTTATTTCCGTCCGTGCAATCCAAGGCCTCGGGTGGTGAGAGTATTCTAATGTAAGGGCAACCTCGGCACGCGTACGACTAAGTGGAAGCCGACTGGAGGAGGTCGGGTTTTAACTGACTCGGAGGTCGGGTTTCTTAAGTCGGGCTGACGAGGGGGATCCTAAGCAAAATGTATTCACGGTATACTACACATGTACATACCTGACGAGGGGGATCCTAAGAGAATACTCTAAGGGTCCTCGCCTTCGTCAGTAGTGTCTATATACTAGTGTTACATTAATTACACGTTCCCGGTGTGGTACGACGACACGCGTTGTCGGTAAGGGATCACGTGGGCGTGTCCCTAGGTTCCCGACAAGTCGCGCATCAGTCGGGGGCGGTAAGGGAGTGTCGGGGAAGGGAGCGTGGTGATAAACGAATGTAGTGTAATGAATGGGTGAGTCGGGTTTGACTCGGGGTGGTAGTCGGTAATGACGAGTCGGTAAATAAGGGGTCGGGGGATGAGGGGTCGGTAACGTGAGCGTTCGCGAACGATCGTGTGGTCGGGAACCTTGTCGGGTTCGGAGAGGTGAGTCGGAAAAGTGAAAAGGAAGTCGGTAAGGGGGTTCCCCTTACAAAGCATAAGTAACTAATCCGACATATCAGTAACTAATATAATAGTGATACTGATGTAACTAACCAGAGTCATTATAATGAATATAAGTAACTCATCCGATGTGTCAGTAACTAATATGATAGTGATACCAATGTAACTAACTAGAGTCATTATAATGAGTATAAGTAACTAATGTGATGTATTAGTAACTAATATGATAGTGATACTAATGTAACTAACTGGTGTCATTACAATAAGTATAAGTAACTAATCTAATGGTAATGCTGATGTCATTGTAATGAGTATAAGTAACTAATCCAATGTATCAGTAACTAATATGATAGTGATACTAATGTAACTGACTAGCGTCGTTACAATAAGTATAAGTAACTAATCCAATGTATTAGTAACTAAATGATAGTGATACTAATGTAACCAACTAGTGTCATTACAATAACTATAAGTAACTATTCCGATGTATCAGTATTTAATATAATAGTAATACTAATGTAACTTTGTAATGTAATGTATTATTGACCAATCTGTTGTTGATAACAATATAAAAGTAATCAATATGATAGTGATACTAATGTTGTTACAATATATATAAGTAACTAATATAATGTATCAGTAACCATTAGCTTACAACTTGTGAACAACTAATGTAATGATGATATAAATGCAAGTGACTAGTGTCATTACAATGAATATAAGTAAGTGATAGAATGGAAATTGAGAAACATGATCTTTTAATAAGGGATTCAAAGAGACATGTCTAATAAAAACACTTCTGATAAAAATTGATCAGTGATTTTGAGCTGAAGTACCTAAGAATAGAAAGTCAAAAGAGTGAATGGATATTTGGGGAGCCATAGTATACTAACCTATATATCAATACAACAAAGGTAGTCAACTATAATCAGCTATTGATCCCATAGTAAGTATTAACAAACTCGGTTTCAAATGGCCTTTCAGCGTTTCCCCCATGTAATTGGAAACCCGGTCTGTTTGGTCATGTTGTGTCAAAATACCGGCGAGGCGTGAAACTAGGTGTCCACTATATCGCGTTTTTTGCATTTTCATCACTAAGTCCCACCTGAGTGTTGTGAGACTTGGGGAAACATTGTTACAACATGCTTAAATGAATTGGAAGAGGTTTGGACCATTACATTGAGTTGTTTATCATGTGAATTAGCTTGTAACTTGTAAATAACTGATGTGAAGATAATATTAATGTAACTGACTGGTGTTATCACAATGAGTATAAGTAATTAATCCAATGTTGGGTAACTAATATAATAGCAATACTAATGTGACTTACTAATGTCATTGTCATTACAGTATGTACATATGAGCAATTAATCTGATGTATTAATAACTGATATAATAGTGTTACTAATGTAACTGATCAGTGTCATTACAATAAGTATAAGTGACTTATCCAATGTATCATTAATTAATATAATAGTGATACTGATGTAACTGACTAGTGTTATCACAACAAGTATAAGTAATTAATCCAATGTATTTGTAACTGATATAATAGTGATACTAATATAACTTACTAATGTCATTATGATAAGTATAAGTAACTAATCTGATGTACAAGTAACTAATATAATATTGATACTTATGTAATTGACTAGTGTTATTACAATAAGTATAAGTAACTAATCTGATGTATTAGTACCTAATATAATAGTGATACTAATGTAGCTGATATTAGTCTTATTACACTAAGTATAAATAACTAATCCAATGTATTACTAAGTAATATAATAGTGATACTGATCTGATGTGACTTACTAGTGTTGTTATAATAAGTATAAGTAACTAAACAATAGCAATACTAATGATACTTGCCAATACCATTACAATGAATGTAAGTAACCATGTAATCCAATCTATAAGTAACTAATATATTAGTGATATTAATGTAATTGACTGGCATTATTACAATGAGTATAAGTAATATAATAGTGATACTAATGTAACTGACCAGTGTCATTACAAATGCTAATGGTTATATTAATGCCATTGCAATAAGTATAAGTCACTAATGTAATAATAATACTAAGGGAACTGACCACTGTCATTACAATCAGTATAAGTAATCAATCCAATCTGTTGGTAACTAATATGATAGTGACACTAATGTAGCTACCTAGTGTCATTATAACTTGTATAAGTCACCAATCTAATGGTGATACCAATGTGATTCCAATGACTATGCTTGACTGAAATGATGTATAAGTCATTAATATAATGATCATACCAACATCATTATAATACATATAAGCAATCAATCTAATGGTAATACTGTTGTCATTACAATAAACATAAGTGACTAACATTATTACAATAAGTATAAGTAATCAATATCATAGTGATACTAATATAACTTGCCAATGTTATTACAATAAGTATAGTAACCAATCTAATGTATAAGCAACCACTCTAATGGTGATAATAGTACTCCATCATAACCAGTATATAAGTAATTAACCCATTGCATAAGTAGCCAATCCAATGGTGATACTAATATCATTAGAATGAATATAAGTAATTAATACAATAGTAATGCTGATGTAACTTGTGTCATTATAATAAGCACAGGTGACCAATCTGATGAATAAGTAACTAATCTCATGTATTAGTAGCTAATCTAATGATGCCAATGATGATACTGATGACATTACAATGACTATAAGTCAATAATTTAATGTATAGGTGACTGATCTAATACTTATACTAATGCCATCCAAATTATTATAAGTAACTAATCTAATGGTGATAACAATATCAGAAATCAGTATATGTAACTAATTTACCTCTACTCTTTTTGACCAATTGTAAGGGGATCACTCGTTTGATCTAATCTAGCCATCACAATTGCTTGGGATCTATCACATCTTTGATGCGCCCTGTTGGCTATGCTGCTTGATTGTAGTTATTGATGGACTGACATCTTACTGATGGACAGTTGCAGCCTCAAGTGGGGCTATACAGTTTCCATTTACATATGTTATTTGATGTAGCTACAATGTCCTTATATATGGTGCTTTCCATGTAGTGGAAAGCATCTTTGCAATCAACTAGCTTTGGGCCCAGTTGCTGGTGACCATCCCTGAGGTTCAGGCCCTGGGGTACTTGCCCGGCAGTGGGGACTCAGGGTCTCTACCTGTGGCCTGCAGCCTCCTACTGTAAGGGGAACCCCATTTCTGCCGCACTTTCATTCTTTCCGCACACCGCGCATTGCGCATCTACCTGCACTTAGGTGCACTCTCCCTTTTCCTCCATGCCTTATGCGCATCCGCTCCATTCACTTCCGCGCCTTATGCGCACCTTCTGCTTATGGTACCATTGACCATCACTCTGTGCACCAGCACATCACTCGCATAACCCATGCGCCCGCTTACCCGCCTCACCACTAGCCAACAACTAGCACTTTGTTGCACCTTCATTAGACTTCATAGGATACCGGAAACATGTAGTTAATGTATCTCTAGGTATATAGTGTCATCTGCCTCATTGAGGGATCCCTAGACTATTCTCTTTGGATCCCCTCAACAGGTAAGGCGTTGTATATAGTTTTACATTCAATATACTTACTTTGGATCCACTCAACAGCCTTCCGCTCTCCTTGTAAGATTCTGCACGTTTCCGCGGGAGATATACCTGGTGTGCGCATCCGCTGGTGAGTTGCCCTTACACCTACTCTCTTTGACTCACACCTCCCTTGACACCAATACCCTCCTGACATTGATGCTTTCTAACACATCTCAATTTACCAGGGTGTGCAAATGGAAGTGTTTTTCCTAACATTGGATATCTAAGAATCAATATAGTGGTATGTAATACTTAAATGAGAATAAAAGGAAACAAACGTAAGAACTCGTACCTGCCAGTAATGGCCTCTACCCACAAGTCGGTTGTCATCGGGAAATACCAACACAGGTCGGGAAGCCACTTTAGCCTTCAGTTCGTCAAATGCCGACTGTTCGGTCTCACCCCATTTCCACACTGAATCCTTGCGCGTGAGGTCAAAGAGGGCCCGCGCATGGTGTGAGAACCCTTCGATGAATTGGCGGTAAAAGTTTGTGAACCCGAGGAAGGACTGCACTTCCTTCTTGTTGGTCGGGGTTGGCCACTCAACGATTCCGCTAACCTTGACTGGGTCCATCTCGGTCTTGCCCTCCGAAATGATAAGTCCCAAGTACTCGATTTTCTCCTGTTCAAATTCGCATTTGTCCAGCTTGAGGAATAGCTTGTGTTCCCGACAACGTTTCAATACTTCCCGAGTGATCTGTCGGTGTTCTTCTCGGGTTTTTGTATAGATAAGAATGTCGTCGATGTACACACAGACCACTCCTGCTACGATGAGGTCCTGGAATATTGCGTTCATCATTGTCTGGAACGTTGCGGGTGAGTTGGTGAGGCCGAAGAACATTACCAACGGTTCGAATAGTCCCCGATTTGTCCGAAACGCGGCCTTCCACTCGTCTCCTTCCTTTATCCGAACGTTGTTGTACCCCCATCGGACGTCGAGTTTGGTGAAATACTTGGCGCCGCGTAGTTGGTTAATGAGTTCAGATATGAGGGGGAGTGGGTACACGTTCTTGATTGTCATCGCGTTGAGCACTCGGTAGTCCTGCACTGGTCGGAGTGAGCCGTCCTTCTTTTTAATAAAGAAGAAGGGTGCAGCCATGGGTGACTTCAATGGGCGGATGCGTCCCGACGACAAGTTCTCCTCCAAGAACTTGTCAAGTTCCTCTTGTTCCGTTACCGACAAAGGATACACCTTGCACGACCGAGCCTTCGCGTCGGGAATGAGTTCAATGGTGTGATCCCAAGGCCTTTTGTCGGGAAGTGCGTCGAACGAGGTTTTCAAGAACACATCTTCAAACTCGTGCAGGTACTCGGGTGCCGTTTCGCGGAACGTCTTGGCTGGTCAGGAATTGCGATGGAAAGCCTCCGCAAGTCGCTGCGAAATGTTCGGGATCGCGCGACACATTTCTTGTGGGCCTCTTGTGGTGTTTTCTGACTTGTCGGGTGGGTGCATTGTCACTGCGAAGATGCAGTCCCCTTCCTCAAGCAGTTCGGAGAGGGGGTTTGAGTCCTCTGCGTCTGAATCGGATTCGTCTTCCTCGTCCAAACCCGCGGTCGGGAATTGTCCTGTGCGACATGCGTTCACTCGCTCCTCGGTCTTCCGCCTTTCCTTGGTTTCTGCCTTGACCTCTTCGGTGCACACCCAACACTGGGCTGGGCATCGACTGAGTTTTACCTCATTCGTTGACCAGTCTATCTCCGGGTTGTGTTCCTTGAGCCAGGTGTAGCCAAGTATGAGGTCGTGAGTTCCAATTTGCGTTACCGCGAAGGTGGTGCGTTCCGAGTGTCCCTTGTACCTAAGTACCAATTCGACAATTTCCCGAATGGATCCCGACTCGTTTGGGGTTCCATCTACGTTGTATACCGGAATCGGGCGTTGCAGTTTCTGTGTAGTGATTCAGTGTTTGTCCACGAATCATTGTTGGATGAACATCCCCGTTGCTCCCGAGTCGAGGAGTCCATTCACTCCGAACGTCTCTCCGGTGTCGGTAGTTTGTAGTTCTACCTTCAGATTGAGTGACCATGGTCCTGGGGTTGCAGCTGCCTTGTAGTCTTTGGGTAGTCTGCGCTCCCAGCGTGGAATCCGCATACTCCGAATTGACTCTGGGGATGGAGGTTGTTCGGGTTCTGCCACTGGTTCGGGCGCGGTTTCGGGTAGCTCTTCGACGGTGAGGCTCGCGAATCGGTTTTGGGTTGGCTTTTGGCTCGGGGGGGGGTGTTTTTACATTTCCCGACTGGCGTGGTGTCTGTGTTCCCGTTTCCTGACAAGTCGGTTTTGGCGTCGTTGGCAGTGGAGGCGTAGGTTGGTCAGATCCTGACTCAAGTTTCACGGCTGGTGGTGGTTCCTGCATCTTGGGTGGGGATTCAGGTTCCGTACTTGCGAATGCCTCATTGTCCATCCGGAGTTCATCCCATCTGAGGGCGGCGGCGTACCATGCTCGGGGGTCGTTGTCGTTTGGTCTTCCCAGAGGCATGGTTGCAATCTGCGACTGGATGGTCGGGTTGAGTCCTTTCCTATACTTTACAACCACGGTGGTCCCTTCTTTGTATTCCAACTTGTCGATGAGTTCCCGGAATTCGTCGGTGTACTCGTCTACTGAACAGTCACCCTGATGATAACTGTTCGTTTCCAGTCAGACTCGTGCGCGTTGGGCCTCTCCTTGGGTGTAGAAGCTTAGCGCGAAGTCGGCCTTGAATTCCTCCCAGGTTTCATACATCGGTGTGCCAACCATTTCTTCGAAGCGGAGTGCGCGGTCGGTGAAGTTGTACACGTGTCCCGTTTGCATGAAGGTGAAAGCCCACTGTACTTGGGCGTTCTGATCTTCGAATTGGTGGGGTGCCAATTTGATGTAGAGTTCACAAGATTGGATGAACGCTCTGCCGCGCTCTCGTGCGCCGTCAAAGGGCTGTGGCGGGGCCAGGCGGAGTGTTGACTGATTTACCGATCGGGGTGTGGGTATCGCTGTGGTTACATGGGGTATCGCTGGGGTTGGTGGTAGTACATCGGTGTGTGGTGAGGGGTTTCTGACTCGATCCAACAACGTCCGAAGGGTGTGTTTGAGTTTTTGGAGGTCCTCCAACCTTGTGGTGAGTAGTCGTTGTAGTTCTTCGAGTTCGGACTCCATGCGTTCCATTTGACTGGGATCGGACATCTTACTGCTCGTGTTCCTACGTTTAACTGACTTGGGATGAGGGGTGGATTGCGCGGTGCGGGTTTGGGAGTTGGCGGCTCGTTATTTCTGTTCGCGCGATCCAAGGCCTCGGGTGGTGAGAGTATTCTAATGTAAGGGCAACCTCGGTGCGCGTGCGACTAAGTGGAAACCGACTGGAGGAGGTCGGGTTTTAGCTGACTCGGAGGTTGGGTTTCTTAAGTCGGGCCGACGAGGGGGATCCTAAGTAAATGTATTCACCATATACTACACATGTACGTACCTGACAAGGGGGATCCTAAGAGAATACTCTAAGGGTCCTCGCCTTTGTCAGTTGTGTCTATATACTGGTACTACATTAAGTACACGTTCCCGGTGCGGTACGATAACACACATTGTTGGTAAAGGGTCATGTGGGCGTGTCCCTTGATTCCCAACAAGTTGCGCATCCGTCAGGGAGCGGTAAGGGAGTGTCGGTGAAGGGAGTGTGGTGTTTAATGAATGTGGTGTAAAGGGATGTGTGAGTCGGGTTTGACTCAAGGTGGGGTCGGTAATGTAGTCGGCAAGTACATAGTCAGTAATGAGGTCGGTAAATGGAGGGTTGTTGGATGAGCGTTCGCGAACGTTCGTACGTTCGGGACTTGAGTCGGGAGTGGTAAGGAGGTCGGAAAGGTGAAAATGGGAGTCGGTAAGGGGGTTCCCCTCACAAGGGGGACAATTATGATACAGATTAACTTTTTTTAATATTTTTATTTAAGATAAATATTATATGTATCCTGAGGATACAAGTACTTTACACGTTCCCAAATGCCTTTATCTACTGGATATAGGCTTGACCACCAGCAGTGGAGGGCAGCAGGAACAATGCTAGGGGAAAAGATAGGACAATAGAAGATCACAAGGGTGAAGAAAGCAGCCGACACAATGTCAAGGGAAAGGTCAAGGCAAGAAAACAAGACCATGAGGACAAAGGAGGATCTGACACCAGCAGGGATGACCACAAAGGGGGATCTGACAAAGAGGAGTCCAATGAAGAGGGGTCCAATGATGGGCAGGTAGCATGCAACAAGTTCATCAACTGTGATGAATCTTATGAATAGTTAATCTCAACCCCAATTTCCAATAACCATCATCATTAATAACATCATTCTCTAATCCTATTATTGCCATTTTCATAAATAATCAGACTCGAACAAAAAAAATTTACTCTCAGTTGGGCGGTCCAAAGAGCACATGAAGTGACATTAGGTGACCGGCCCTCTTACCTACATCCATCATTGATGGTCATCCAACAAGCAACTGAAGCAAAGACGCTAGACATGGCCTATCTTCACACCAGTGCTTGGTTTATAAAGCCTTGTATTCATCCAATTGCTCAGTTTTTGCGGTGATGGTTTGAGGGACTTCTGCAACACAAAAAATGTAACAAGTGCACATATATTGAGTCAGTAACTTTGATTTCTTCTTCAGTAATACATCACTCAAATCATCTGTTGTTATGCTATCTAACATAAGCTACCACTGCAAAGTGACACAGGTGATAGACTTCTGCTTGTTGAAATTAATGATGTTTTTCACCGCAATGCAAATTGTATGCCACCTGGAGGCTCAGAGGAAGGGTGCGAGAAGGTTGAAGATAATGGTTGGTGATGTCACCCCATGTCACACTATTGCTCAGACCGCCCAACCAAAACTACTTTTTTTTTTCTGTCGAGTCTGATTATTTATGAAAACGGCAATAAATCTATAAAGCTTATAAATGCATCTAATAAAGTATCAAATTCTAATGATCAAAGGGATTTCCTCTTTTTTTTGATGATTTTTGATTCAAGAAAAGAATGAATAAGATGGAATATCAATGTGATGAAATGAGATGACTCTGTCAGGATGCATTGGGCTGACTCTTCAGTGGGATGAAATGGGATGAGTGTCCATTAGGATGAAATGGGCTGACTCTCTGCTGGGATGAAATGGGCTGACTCTCTATTGGGATGAGATAGGATGAACTTTTGTTGGGATAAAAACAGATGAAATTTCAACTATCTAATAGATGGATTTTATTCTGAGTTTGGGATGAAGTGGGACAAACTATGTGTGATTTTCATGCTTTTTCATCTACTCATCAGAGCACTACAGAATGAATTTCCCCCCCTTGTTACACTATTTGATAGCTGATTTTTATACAAACTTGGAATTAAATACACCTTTATTTGGGATTTATTGATGGTGAAAACCAGACACTAAATATATTATTTTCATTACTATTTAAACAATGATGGCTGGATTAGATCAACAAGTGATCCCCTTACAATAACCTCATTCAAAATTCTTTGGAGTCAGAACTGTAGAATACTCAAGGTATGTTCTTTAACTTAGATATTAAGTATATTCACTTAAGAGAGTGTTCAACATTGGAATTAATGGTTGTATATTTCAAAGGTGGCAAAGTAATCAAAGATAAAAGGGTATACCATAAATAATTGGTGCAGCTCCTGTGAGATAATCCAACTTACAAACATCTCGGGATTGAGCAATAGCTTCAACCACTGATACTTTCATGTTTTGTTTGTTTTTTGCCTTGTTCTTTATTCCTTCAGCCGTTAAATGTAACTTGGCAAACACCGATTGCGAAAACAGATCAATATCTTTGTCTGTGACGTCCCAAAGGTTGGCCACAAGTGTTGGGCTAATGGGGTCAAGTCGCATGTCAATATCTTGGTGGACACCCCATAATGATTGACTTACCAACCGGCAATCATATAACTATACGGTGTTCCAGTTCGGTCAAACTCGCCCATATCTTGGAGGGCACCAGAAGAACATCCCCATAACATTGTTACTGCACAAGAAGGGAGGGTTCGAATTTTATGTGATCGGACATATTGCTCCCCGCCACCATGACCGAAATAACTAAGTAGTGGATAAAATCAGCTGTGCGTACGATAAAAACAACTACTTACACCACCAGATCCTGATTTTGCAATGCATGGAGAAATTGTTGTTCGCTTGGAGCGCGTCCAATGATACCTTCCCATCCAACCTCCTCCATACCTGTTGCCCATGCCCTAAATCGACCCTCGGTCCGCTGAAGATCTCCACTTGGATTTAAGATATAATATCCTCTGCGTGGGTTGACAATGGCACGGTCTACCAATGCATCATGTTGCACCGTTGATTGCATTTTCCATTTCGCGAGTGACAGACGGTCATGCAAGAAATCCACACTTGGTATCCGACTAATACTTCTTCCCCTCAAAATTGGGATGCTTTCCCAAGGTAAACATTGCAGGTTTTTATCAAGAATGAGAAACATATGCTCCTCATTCGTTGATTGTTTACTATAGTTGTGTGATTCCATTTGTGAGAGTCGCAAGGTGTGATCTTCCAGTACACCTCTAAGGTCGACGACGATTTGAACGACATCCACCTCGGCGATCGCTATAGGAATGCCATGAAATTGATAAAGATCGAGTATAAAATATACAAGATCTTCGATCTCCTCATCTCGGCATTTCGGGGACAAAGTTGAAAAGCACTCAAGAAGAGAATCGTTGAGGGTAACTTGACTCAGAGCATGGTTTCGGGCCTGCGAAGAGCTTTTCTTGTGTCTCTCGGAACGGGACTTGGACTTGTTGTCTTTCACATGGAGATTACGCTGAAACACTTTTTCGAACTGTGATCGAAGATTTGATAATAATTCCGGGGTGAGGTACTGGCGGGGACTGAGGATGGTCTATCACATTTCTCAGACGAATCGACGATTGGGAGAAAATAGTATGCACCTTGAACGCTCCCAACCAGCAGTACTCGATATTTTCTAATAACTCTCGCATTCTGGCGTTCAGCTCTCTCCGTTGTTTCCACCACACCGCCCTAGACTCGTGGTTTTCCTTTATATGCACTGCGGCTTTGGTTCCTTCGTCACTCATTTTTACAATATGGTGAAATTCTTCCATAGCATCGTCAAAGGTCAAATTCTCCCCTTCGTCCTCCCCGCTCCCAGTATCCCGTCGACCTTTGAGCGGTATACAAAAAATGAGGGGGTCGCGACAACTCTCACCACCCTCCTGGCGTGCAACAAACAACATACTTTTGTCATCTGTAACACTTATTTTTATGATTGTCCAGTGCAAGGGTAGCCCACTCATTTCAGAGGTTGGCGGAGAGGAAGGGTCAACAATACTCTTGTAATATCGGGTTCGTATGGAATTCCAGCACTCCTTAAGCGAAGCGTCATCAGCATCCTGATCATGTTCAGGTAGAATGTTATGAAGCTCCTTCCGTGGGGTTAGCCCTTCTAACTCAAGGAGCGGCCAACGAATATCATCACTAATTCGAGAGTGAAATTTATGATTGATTTCCGTTAACATATCCCTTCGAAGTGTGATGGCGGCGGAAGCATCTAATTTGAGTTGAGATTTGAATCCGGTCACAATGTTGGTGAATAGAATGCTTACCTAGGAGTTTTGCTGCAAGGTAAGAGCTACCATTGTGATCCCTTCCAAGAGAAGTTTGGAAAGCTTGTACTACTATCAAAGATAGGATAGTTTCGCGGACTTCGTGAACATTTCCCCTGTGAGTAACAAGTAATAGATTTGCCGAATACAATCGCGCGGCTTTGTCCAGTATTGCTAATATATCATGGACTGGCGAGGGCGATATATATTCTACTTTACTAGACATTCCCGTAGGGAGAGCGATTGCTAAAAATGATGTGAAGCTGAGTATGGTATGTTAAAAAAATAATTGAACAAACGCACTTGATTCCGCTATCGAACACAAAAACATATCAGAGTGAAGGCGCCCGTACACGTCATAAAGAGTCATTTTTGCCATCAATGAATTTTCTTCTGTCTGTCCTTTGAGTGGTTAGATATGTGTTTAAAAAGAAATTAATATAATGACTTTTGTTTGATTAGAGCTTGGGAGAGACAGGAACCGGTCCAGGAAGGGCATGTAATCGCTGGTATCGTGGTCACGAAGCAACCATACTAATGACATGTTGAGAGATATATAAGATACAAAACGCTTAACTCACTCTTTTGTCGTAATACAGTTGAAAGCAACTCTGGGAAAATTATGTCTCCTGTTGACTTATCCAAAGAGCTATTTATGATCCGTAAAATGGGTAAGAAACTATAGATTACATGAGAATCCAAAATCGCACCCAAATACCAGGTTATGAAACATGTTGAAGGATTGACCAAATGCCTTGATAACGTCGATGGTCTCTTGATACGCTTCTATTGCGCTCGCATTTTCCAAGATTCGCTCATTATAAAGTCCACGTAAACGACAAATCTCCGCGCCATCAGAACCCATATTGGTCTGCAAAACCTGGTCGGCCTTCATGAGGGTTTCAGAGCCCCTGTCTAACAATCCTTGATATATCTGAACTTCCGCTTCCTTTGCCAATGCCCGGCCAATCATCGCTGGTGCATTTAGAGATTCGGCCAAATTTCGAGCTTGTTGGGCGAAATACACTGCTTCGCGAGGGGAACCCCTAGAGAAATAGAGGCGAGTCAAACTGAACAAAGTTTCTAGAAGTCCTTCTGCAATACGCCATCCTAACGCATCCACAGATGACCATCGGGTGAATACCCTAGTCGATGAAAAAGTCTCCTTCAGCGAACTTTCGGGGCTCTGAAATGATTCCTTGTTACTGCTTATTTGAAATGGATTAGATTCTGTTGTGAGGGTTGACGCTACCGCCGAAGGAGAATTCAATCGCATCAAACTGTCGAGTGCTCGGTTCCATAATCTCAGTGACTGTAACATTCCGTCTTGATGTAGAGATATATCCTCCTAGGAATATTCAGTTAATACTATTAATGGAGAAGGGCCAACCGCACCTTGAGATCCTGAACTAAAGAGTAGACACGGGAAGCAACAGCTGCGCGTACCAAATTTTTGACCCGGATGTGCACTCTTTCAGCCGTTGGCATGTCTTTATTTTCGATTTCAACACTTTCTAGGAGGGTGAGAGCCTTATGGTAGTTTTCGGTACTTCGCTGAGGGCTAAGAGAAGGGATTCGGGGTTTTCGAAATATAACGCTCACCTGTCATCGATTTTTTCCGTCAAAGCTAGGAATTCCGCAAAACGAAGAAAATAGAAAACACCTATTTCCTCTGATACTTTCCCACTTTTGACAGGGACGAGGATTTGATCGAAGATTGTCCTTGCATGACCGGCCTTCCCAACCTTGACATATTCATATGCCAAGTCAATAGAAGCCATAATAAAACCTAGGAAAATGTAAACATTAGGCCGGTCAAGAGGCCAACCAAACGTACCGTCACTTGCTGATCCTGTCTGTCTGTCACAAAGCTTTCTTATTATGTCAAGAATATGTATTTTTGAAATAGTATAGCCAAGAAGGCCTGTGATTTGCGCAGTTAATTCTGTCGAAATAGGGTGAGTAAGGTTGGCTTTAGAAGATTAAACCCTCCTACGGAGAAGGATCAAGAGATCTCCAACATCATCGAGCGGAATCCTTGCGGGGCCATTAATTCGAGGGGGTGTTTTGGGCACAATAAGGTATTGATCTTCAGGAGAATTTCAGAAAAAAAAAATATAACTCGCTTATGATTTACCTTTCTTCAATTTAGATTTGGGTGTAACTGGTTCCAATTTTCGCGATAGGACAACTTTCTTTGAACGCGATCGGGGTAATGGAGGGCCAAGGACCTTTTTAGATGGCAGGATTTGTTTGGGCGAAGACTTCCTGGTGGGTCTATCATTGCGATTTGTATCAAGAAGACGTTTGAGGATCGTAGAAGCTGAATCGGAATGAAACTTTATCAATCGGCCTTGTTGCATGTCTGTCCGTCGATGAGCATACAGAGTAAGCCATAGATGTGCTGAAGCTTGATATTGATAACGAAATCGGTCAAAACGGACATCTTTTCTGAACTCCTGTATATATTTAACTATTTAACTCCCGACACAAAAATACTCGGAATTCAACAACATTACCTTAGATTCCAAAAGTTTTTCTATTTCAAGGGCGATTTCTTCCGGGGATTTCATACCAGGCAGAGACTCAAGGTCCGCATGATAAGCGAAATCTATGCATTTGAGTAGAACCCTGGCCCTACGTATAGGCATATCTTCCGTATAAATGTTTAGGGCATCACCAAGTAACCTTGTAAGAATCGCTTGTACACCGTTCCTCCATCGGTATGGCTCTAGACTTTTCACCTGACGTTCGAGAAGTACCCCCGTGATCCCAGGATTGTTCAAGTTGAGGGATGCTAAGGACACTAAATCTGCCTCCATCAAGAGTTCACATGCAGCAAGATATGTCAATTTATCAATGAGTACCCCGAGTTGCTTTGTGCTGCTCGACATATCAAAGAGAGTAGCAAGAGTACATTCTTCCACCCGTTCAGAAAAGCCTGATGTTACATACGGAAAAGTCTCGACACAGTGGCATAGTGCTCCGAAGGCTTGCTAAAAGTAGGTTCAATAGACTAACACTTTGGATTGTAATTTTCACCCACCTTACGATCTCCAATTTTTGAATAACAAACTCCAAGCAATTCCCATCGGCGGTAGAGGTGATCATCCAGTTGTCGCCATCCTTCCTCTGTTCTCTCGCTTGGTTTATTCGAAATAATTGTTCGAGACATACTCAATGCCCTCACTCCCAAGGAGCAGGCATCTCGCAGAAATCCAATCGCAGCACCATGTCTTCCAGCTTGATATAGTGTCGCAGCGATATTGTGAAACGCCCCAGAAATACATCGCACGAGATTAGCGGTATCTATCAATGTTTCAGGTTTTACTGCCTCGACGATTTTCATCGCTCGAGTCAAATAGTCATGCGCTCCTAGATAACTGCTTGGATCTGTCGGAGAGAGAATTGTTCGCGCAAGAACGAATAATGTTTCTACAGACCGAGATATATTGTCGACATCAGAACTCTGACAATAAAAGGTCAGATAAGGATTGAAAGCGGAGGAAATTACCTCACGGAATCACCAGGTAACAACCAAATCTGTAACATTTCTTCAATCAGAAGTCGGACTGCAGCTTTGTCAGGGTCGCTCCGGGGTGATTCAAGGAAGGTGATGACAGGGTGGCGCAATCGTTCCAAAGCTGCAATCAACTTCTCGTCAATCCGTCTAGTCTCGTCTTCATTGTGTGCCCTGAGTATCCCAATAAACGAACGCGACTTTACAAGAAGGTTGGTTATTTCCTCAGCTCTTTTGACCGAATCTAGGAGGATACCATGAAAAAAATTGAACTCGAGAAAATGAAAGCAATTACCTGGATGGTCACGTTCCAAAGTAGCCGTTGTCTGCGCAAGGACTGCACATATATAATGACCCCGTCGCATCATACCCTCCATGGTTTGAATTTGGTTCTCCTCCTTTATTTCTTGCTGTGTACATTCATTCTCATCTTCATGCGGTGAAGCAAGTAAAACGGTACCATGGGGCGATAGTGACCGTAGGGAAGTCCTCTGCATGAGATCACCGATGCGATCTAGAACGGATATGTTCCCTGCCTCTTTATCTAAAAATTATTGTCTCTTCCTTGAGGTAGAAATTTTTACCTTTTGTGCAAGATGTAGCCAGTATTCCGAAAATCTTATGAAGTCCTTTCCAGACATAAAATTATCATAATCTGACTTTTCTCCGACCGTGTTGACGATGTCACAATATGCGGAGAGAACGCATCCCGTCGCTTCCTCATCCGATAATACCTGGGCTTTAATCAAGGTGGCTCCGAACCTCATAGCTTGGTTCCAGATATTATTTGGCTCAATTGTCCCTGTGGTAGTGTGAACCAAACATCGTAGTGCGTAAAGACGCGTGATGAAAACGGCTCGAGGGCTATTTGTACATGTCGCACATGACTTCACCAGAGCGGTGTATACACGAGTGAGGATAGAGTCCAATTGCTTTTGTGGCAGGGACGATAGGGATGGAACCCAAGTTAATAGGGTGGATCCGTTTTCAAGGGCCGCCGAGAAGCTGGATAACACGTCTAAAGTGTCTTCTTTAACCCGTACACGTGCAAAACAGGTTGCGGACAGGATAATAAGAGCATAAGTCAAGTATGTTGATGTGAGTGACAGCAAGGTGGGATCTAGAGGGACCTTTTCCGAGAGGGGTATAGACATAAGGCGGAACTGATTTCGTTCGCTTGCTGGCGGCGCCATAGAATTATGAAAAGAGCAAAGCCGTGGATACATTTCATCTAAGAACGACAATGCTTCGTCAAACTAATAAAGCTAACATTGAAAAAACAACCGGCAAGATGAAAGCTTCGACGCACCATTTCGAGTGTTACTAATTTCCCTATAAAACTCACAGCTGCTCGTTCCACATCGACGTCATTAGGAGACATCTGGCGTAGATCCGCTAGGTTCTTACTCGTCGCGGTTGTGAGCGAGACAATGACATTGAAGTTCTGTTTGGATGCATTTGCAGATGTGCCCGAAGACCTTTTCCATCCTGATTGCACAATAGCTGATAATTTTCGTGCAGAGGAATTAACCGAACGCATCGCCGACAAACAAGCTTCTTCATCCGAGAGAACCGTCATCGACACCTGTTTCGTTTTTGGATTAGAGAGTTTAAGCTTGGAAGAAACCTGTTCAGCCAGCTTGTCCAGTGAAACGGGGGCTTCAGTGGTTCGCCCATGCCGAGTGGATGCTGTCTTGCGCATTGCCATAAGCCGTGTGGAGGAATATAGGTATTACCCTCGAGGATTGTGTGAACCGTAAGTCGCCAAGCACCCACGATTCCACGGGGAAGGTAGCAGTTGAGGAAACAGCAAACACGACGCGTTATTTGGCATCAATGGCACCCAAATGCAAAAACCACATGTCATGATCATGTAATCAAAGGAACAGGGTGGAGCCCAATGATTGATATTATTCCTGATCCAAAAAAGAGAAAGTGCATATAAACCGCCTTGTTGGGCTCATTGATAGCCCAACCTCATACCACCACCGATGCGACAGTCAACGCCAGACCAATGGATCTCCCAGTTAATGACGTGCCAACATCTCCCGGAATCTGACATGAAGTCACTGTGTGAGATTGTTCGCACTATTTTGATAGAGGAGTCCAATATTCAACCCGTTTCCTCCCCCGTCACAATCTGTGGAGATATTCATGGCCAATTTTGGGATTTACTTGAGCTCCTGAGGAAGGGTGGAATGGTCCCAGATACTAGCTACATCTTCATGGCATGTGTGTTGGCTTCTTGATATAAGACCTACTATCTCATAAGTCATTCGATTGTTTTCTAGGGTGACTTCGTGGACCGAGGTCACTATAGTCTAGAAACGGTGTCACTTTTACTCGCACTGAAGGCCAGGTTGTTATACTACACATGCATGGATATTGGTGATAAACATCAATCAGGTATCCAGACAAGGTCACCCTCCTCCGAGGGAACCATGAAAGCAGACAAATAACACAAGTTTATGGATTCTACGGTGTGTCACTCCCGCACACAACTCTTAATCACCACTTACAACCCATGGATCCATAGATGAATGCCAACAGAAATATGGCAGTGCAACCGTGTGGAAAGCTTGTTGCAATGTCTTTGATTATCTCAACCTCGCAGCTGTACGCGCCTTGCTCTTGGCTCTAAAGTTTAATGGCTCTTATACTTAAGCTTGGGCAGATAATAGATGGAACCACGCTTTGCGTACATGGTGGGCTTTCTCCAGACATCCGCACCCTGGATCAGATTCGCGTCCTTTCGCGTGGGCAGGAAATCCCACATGAAGGTGCCTTTTGTGGTAAATCAAAGCTTTCCATGTATAATTTCCCCAGTGTATTGATTTCGTTATTCCCTTATTCCCAATTAGACTTAATGTGGAGTGACCCTGATGATGTTGAGAACTGGGCTGTCAGTCCTCGCGGAGCGGGATGGTTATTTGGTGGTAGCGTTACACAAGAGGTTTGCATATTAACCTAAACTTTTGTTCCTAACGGTTTCATAACATTAATAGTTCAACCACATCAACTCCCTCGATATGATCGCGCGCGCGCATCAGCTTGTCCAAGAAGGTTACAAATACATGTTTTCAGAGCAACTAGTGACCGTATGGAGTGCCCCGAATTACTGTTATCGCTGTGGAAACTTGGCTTCGATCTTGGTTCTTGGAGACGGCGATGACGAAAACGACAAAATGATCAACGATTCCGGTATGATTTCCTTCTTTCTTCTAATCGGCAGACTCAAGCGCTTTCCTTGAATTACAGTCGTGAAAGGTTTTGGTGGAGTGGGATCGTATCCGAGAGAAGACGAAGAAGTAGGCAATGATCGATTACGCGGTGGTGGTCGAAGGTTTATTGTCTTCGAAGCCGCCGAAGAGAATGAAAGAGATAAAGGGATGCAGACAAGACGAACGGTATGTGATCCTAACGCATTTTCGACGGTCGGTACTGGCCACTTATTTTTCTCTAGAATGCTATGCCTTATTTTGTATAATAATAATTCTACAAACCTTAGGGCCTGTTCGGATAAAAAAGTAGTTTTCTACTTTTCGAGTTTTCGAGTTTTTATCACGTGCAGATATTTTTTTGTAGACCAGAAAGCATCGAAAATGTGCTTCTGACTTTCCCAACCAACATTCCATTACATAAGCTCAATGGTAGTTTCAACCACCATCGATACCCCCCGTCAACTTCCTGTACCTCACATCTACTCTTATTGGAATTGTCATCTTGGCTCTGCTATTGGCAGCAGGGTCAAGGTCTGGATCAATGTCGATGCCAATTTGTTGACTTTCTGGTGTGGTTTTGAGTCTTGACCGGATCCATATCAGGGCTAGATGTAACGTTGTGATGTTAGAGGGGAAATTTGAAGATGTGCGAGAATTCGGAAAGCTATATTTTCCGGGACATCCGAACACCAGCTTTCTGAGTTTTTGCGGCTCGAAAATGAAATTTTTTCAAAAATCTCAGAAGTTACAATTGGTAAGCAGAATTACTATATTAGGGCAAAAAACTCGAAAAGTAGAAAACTACTTTCTGTGTCCGAACAGGCCCTTAGTTTTTTGATTTTGTATTACTGTAGGGTTGTAGCGTGTATTACAAGTTCCTTGAAATCAAGTTACGCCGGACGACACAAAAAGGTTACCATCCCAAGATAAATAAGAACAGGGTATAACTTAATCTTCTGCGGCAGTTACGTTGAATTCATAGTATTCCAGATCCGTTTATATAGAAATACAAAGGGTCTGGATCACCAGGCTGCGTCGTTTTCAGCCCAACCACCCTTATCTCTGACACCTGAACTTCCAAGCTTGGTTTTTGTTCGGGATTTACGACCACCTAATTCTTTGTACATGCCTCGCATCTCGAGCTTTCCAGGTTTAGAGGCTGCTTCTGCTTCGAGTTTCCATTGTTCTTCTTTGAGTTCCCTTGGTGTTTGATGTCCCGACATGAAGGGTGAAGAATAACCCGAACTCCGAGAGAAACCCCCGGATGTAGGCGAACGTTCGCCAGTTGATTTTAAGTGTGTAATCCGCTAAGCGTGGAGGCCGTAAATTATTGTGAACGATCGTAAGTACTGGAAAAATTCAAATACCCAATTTTGTTTGGATTCACGCTTTGTCCATTTACCTGGGGGTAAGCTATCATCATGGAAGTTTTCCTTTCTATAGTGCTGAAACCAGACTGTGAATTTGTTGAGAGATGAATTGTCGAAAAAGCTGGTACCCTAACGCACCGTAGTTTATTGTTTGGCTCCGATTCCATTTCTTTGATACCAGAGCGCATTTGGCAAGATCTTTCAAACGCAAGCACGAAAATATGCGTTGCGACACTTCAGTCGGAAACGCTTTTAGGGGGTCGCGTTTTGATGAGAGATGTAGAGGACCACGAAGTGGGCGTGATGCAGCGCCGCGAATAGGCGAGGGTGGTCTTGTACGATCCGGTGTTCCTGGAAGAGAAACCTAGAAATTCTCTGTGCAAGAGGATAGAAAATATAAGTGATTCGACGTACTACATTCACCAAGTCGTCATCAGAATCGTCCTTATCAAGATTTGGGTTGTTGGATGCACTGCGTGAGATTTCCAGGTTTCGAAGTTGTTTCTCAATAGATAGTGAATCTGCAGTGGATTTCAGGACGCCCTGGAGTAGACTCATAGCGGGAACTCGGAAAACGAAGGGTTTAAGATAATCAGGCTATGATCGTCATCTCAGTAGGCGAGTGTGCTGGCTTGCTGACAGATGTCTTGATGACCTCATCGATGTACATATATGTATAATGACCCTATCGCTCGGCTCCGGAAAAAAATGGGGCTTGCCGACTAAGTAAAGCAACTTTGGCGTGTTTTGTGCCCAAATGAGGACAAAACTCCCTCCAACATATGTGTAATGATGTACATAGGTTATTGATTTTTTGAACATAACATTGGGGAGGGAGACAGGCCAGAAGGGCTTCTTGACGTGTAGGGTGGCGCAAGAATATCCCCGTCTCTATCATTGTTATTGTCACCTTTCAAAATCCTTTACTTCCATCATTAAGAGGGGGCAAGAGTCCTGATATTATACTGACTAGACAGTTGTAAATAATGACCATACTCCTTTGGCATAAGACACGACTTCATCCGCTCCAAGTTTGCTTTCGCCAAATATTCGGTCAACAAATGTAATGGGTATTTCACCCACGCTATATCCAAGTGCCCGCGCTCGTACCATCATTTCCATCTGGAATACATAGCCTTTGGATTGAGTGACTGTTATAATGTGTTG
Source organism: Collybia sordida (assembly GCA_037014335.1). Lineage (NCBI taxonomy): Eukaryota > Fungi > Basidiomycota > Agaricomycetes > Agaricales > Clitocybaceae > Collybia > Collybia sordida. The sequence goes on from JAYKXK010000002.1 coordinate 1,648,201, forward strand.
CAGTACAGGAAGCCGATAAAGCCTGTATTTGTATTATTAGTGAGATGCTTTGGCCTCTTGACTATATTTTTACGTACCTAAAACTACCTGTTAGGTCGCTGACACCGGGGTTCAGCACTGTGTCGGCCAAAAAGTTGGCACCCCTCGAAACTAGCTTTCGCCTTAAATCCCAACCATGAACACCGCCGGGGGTCGTGTCAGAGGAATATGGTGTCGATGTAGCTCGATACCGCGTTCCAGTCACGATATCTAGATTGTGCGCTCGCTGCAGGCTACAATCAACGCATTAGTAGTTTGCTTTATACCAGGGAGAAAGGGTTGATTTAATGCGTACCGAATAAATTGAGGGATAAATTTAGGCTGTTCATTGCAATGTGAGTGAGACCCCGCGAGGGTAAAAAGAAGAATAAATTACGTGGTGAGAAAAGTCTGCATCCATTATAATAATGAAATCCCCACTACAAAAGTTCAAACCGTGAATGTATGCGGTCCTACGCTGCCATTATAGATGTGCTTTATTGGGGTGATACCGAACTCACCCTAATCCCAGCTTCCCGGAACGCGGTTTTAGTACCTATATCCTGTGATTTTAGAGAGCAAACGGGTGTACCACTGTTTAAAACTCACAATTTTGTCTTCTCCGTATACTCCTGCAAGCTGTCTAGCAATTTCCTGAGTACCATCAGGGCTGGCATCATCTACGACGATAATTTCCCATGCGAGATTCCTGTTTCCTGAATGAGTTCACATTTTGAGACTGAGTTATACAGGGAAGCCAAACGAACTCCTCTTGAAATACTTTGGCCAGTAACCAGACTATAACTGGTAGATTTTTCCGTTCATTGTAAGTTGGGAGAATCACGGAATATTTGTGGGTATCGGGGGTGGAATATTGGCCTTGCATATTCAGAGATACAGTGCTCTCGAAAGGGTTCATCAAACGGTCAGCATTGAGAATTTCGGGAGTATGTGACGTGTCGGTCAAGAAATTGATATTCTTTTATGTAAATACATATAAGCATTACATATCTCTTATGTGTACATAATCACCCCCTCTCCACTCTACTTTTGGACACTCACATTCGATCGAAAGGAAGTGGTTTCTGTCTCTTTTTACTAGGAGCACGTTTGTGCTCGGTGATGTCTTCTCCTTCAACAGGTTCGGAACTTGGGCACACCCCAGCTGTCCTTCGTCTCCAAAATCTCCTTCAAAAGATTATTCGTGTTACGATATCTGATGGTCGGACCTTTATTGGATCTTTCGCGGGTACAGATCAATCTCTCAATATTCTTGTAACCACCACGGAAGAGTATTCTCCTGAGCTAGGACGGGATGCTGACGGAAGATATGTTGGACAAGTGGTAATTCCATGGAGGTTGGTGAAAAAAGTCGAAGCAGAGGGGTCCAAGAACAAAAACAGGTCCCATCTACCACCTCACGATCAAAATCTCTACTTTTGATGAAAAGGTATGTATATAACGTATGAATTATTCATTCGATACGATTCACCTTCTAGACACGCTACAGCTTTCTTTGTTTACACATTACGAAGTTCTATTTCATCGAAAAGGGATTGAATTTTGATTGTGTACCGCTCGGGATGGAAAGTCCTCTTAGAATGATTTTCATCATAGTCTATATGGTATAAGTTGGTCAAATGACAGATTTATGCTCCATAGCGATGTTATCTACTTGATTACATAGCCACTTAGCAGACCTTTTAGTTCTCGAATTTCTGCCTCTAACGAGGTTACCGCTCGATCCCATTCGTCTCTTGTCGGACATTTCGGACCGACTTGTTGTTGCATATAGCTAGTGAGGAATAGAGAGACCAGTACGGCGCCCACAATAGATGGCAAGATAGCGATGGCAAAGTCGGAAATCCTACGAAGAGTGGCTGGATAGGTCGTAAGAGTTGTGTCAATTACGAAGTCGGTCCTGTAACGGCATTTTGCACTTGCCCTGTTGCATGGTTGCCCAAACTAGAACACTGAGGAAATGATAAATTAATGGTCCGTTTTATTTCAAATAACGCACATGAATTAGAATGGCTCCTCTCTCACGAGTCTTGAATATCCTATAATGATATGTACAATTGGAGCGTGGATAGGTGACTGGATAACCTTCTTTCAACCTGCTGATCATCTTTTCTGTGCGGTAGGAACCGTGACTAGAATCCATATTTGGGGATAATTTGTTTGTGTACATCGGTGATCGGGGTCGACAGTAGGGTATATTTGGTTCCATGTTAGATAACTTATTTCTAGATTCCGCTAAGTATAGTTGTCAGTGTTCAAACGTTCATGCATCATGCATCATGCATTAACCTTGAATCCATTCTTGTGCGTTGCGGTTTACTCGTCCCAGTTCCAGAAACAAATTGTTATGATCTATTACTCTTCCTACCCTGAAGGCTCTATGCAACATACTTCGGAATCTTGCCTCTTTCGGGGTCAGCTAGGCATAACTACAAGAAGTCTGTTCAATGCATCGATTATCTAGATGCGCTTCCATGGAGCCATTACTCGGCCCCATAACGCCCAGCTCTGTGATCAATATCAAAGAAGTAATCCACTTTCATTCTTTGAATCCGAAATATGCCAGGCCATAGAAATAAACCACTGGACCATGGGGTTCTTAAACACAGAAGGACAATGTGCGTGGGGCCACATTATGAAGCGGCTGGAACTTCGAAAGGGATAAAATTGATCTCTTTCTTCAGTATCGGCCGAGGCACCTGACGAACATAGGATAACATAGGAATCCGAAGCACTTGGGTTCCTACGTAACAATCATATCAGAATGGCCACCGGTGGAAATGTGAAGCCATTGCCACCAGGAGGATTCACTCACTTTTCAGCCGCGGAAATTTTGATCTCGTCTTCTTTCAAATTGATGATAAACAAGGCATTCATTTTCCTCATGGTTTCAAGTATAAAGCTATGAAACTTCCGATAGTTATGAAAGGAAGTACTTGTAATATTGTCCCTACTACTATGGTTGCTTCAGAATATCCCCCGGCCCACACGACTGTGCTTGTTATTGGAGGAGGACCTGCTGGCTCATTTGCATCAACCATTCTTGCTCAAGAGGGTATCGATGTCGTCTGCTGCGAAGCAACACAATTCCCGCGCTACCACATTGGTGAAAGTTTGCTTGCATCCGCGAAAGCGTATATGATTATGATTGATGCATGCGACAAAGTAAATGATCGCGGATTCCACCCTAAGGTAGCTTCAAAAAATGGCGATATCATACACGACTAATATAGAGCTAGCCTGGTGCTGCGATCAAGTTCCGCCCAGATAGACCAGAAGCATACACTGATTTTGTGGCCGTTAATCCCCAGAATAATGTGTGGAATGTAGTATGTGGCCATTCCTGCAAGTTGAGAGCGTCGTCAGTAACATCTCTTACCCTACAGGAGCGTTCGCAATTTGACGATCTTTTGCTCAACCATGCGCATGAGAGAGGCGCCCAAGTATTTCAGGAAACTCGCATAGCTAATATTGAAGTAACAAACGGCCGTCCTCGCTCTGCCCAATGGTTTTCGAAGGGAAATACAGGTATTATATCATTTGACTATATCATTGATTGCAGTGGGCGTCAAGGAATTCTCTCAACCAATATTCTTCACAACCGCCGCTATAATCAGACCCTCAAGAATATTGCCACCTGGGGTTATTGGACTGGAAAAACTGGTACCTACGGGAAGGGCACCAATCGAGAAGGGGCCATTCTGATAGAGGGCCTCGTTAATGGCCCGCCTGGTTGGGCTTGGTACATCCCTCTTGCGGGGAAAATATCTGTTGGTATCGTGATGCACGAAGCTGACAATACATCACTACGGCGCGAACATGGAGGTGGCACTCAAGAACATTACTTGCGTGCCCTCGCACGAGCCCCTGATGTTCTAAATTTACTTAAAGACGCAACTCTTGGTGACGAAATTCGAATGGCGTCTGATTACTCTTATTCCGCGACGTCATATGCAGGTCCTGGTTGGCGTCTCGCCGGTGACGCTGGAGCTTTTATAGACCCATTTTTTTCCTCGGGAGTCCACCTCGCATTTCACGGTGGTCTTTCCGCCGCTATTTCGGTGCTAGCATCTATTCGGCGTGATGTTCCTGAAGATGCTGCCGCCGCATATCATAGTGAGGTTCAGTTAGATAAGTCAATAAAATCTCTAACTCCAGCTAATTCTAATAGATAAAAAGGTCGCAATGAGTTATACTCGGTAAGAATGTATCTAACGTTATATGCAACACACCCTGATCAGCCTCGAAAAAGATTCTTGCTTGTTGTGTTGTCAGCCTACAAGCAACTCCGGTATCAGAATATGGACATCCTTAGTGATGTAAATTCTGGGGACTTTGATGCCGCGTTTGATTTGCTCCGACCAGTCATTCAAGGCCTCGGTGATATCGATGCTTCGCGCTCGAGAGCAGTTACGGAGGAGACGCTCGGTAAAACCATGGATTTCATTACTAGCGTGTTGGTAATATCGTCAGCGGATGTGGAGTTTGCGAAGGAAAGCGGGCTTATTCCTCGTGACCTCTTTGAGCGTGGCGGGAGTTTACTTGGGCCTGATGAGATTGCTAAGATGGTGAGCGACACTGGTGCAGACGAAAAAACAGAGCGTGCTCTGCGCAGTGTCAACGCGCATAAGGCTTTACAGCTTTACGATCCCGGTACTAATTTCGAGCAAGAGTCAGTTCTGGGAATGGTGGCAGACCTGAAGAGGGGTAATGTTGGTCTTCGTTTATCCACACCAAATCGAGGTACCGCTTGAGACCTGGAGTAGTCTAGGAACAATGGATAAATTAAATTATCAGTTCCGATATGCACTTTATTCGTAATGTAAGTTAAAGAGTTGTCCATACTTATGATTGAGTGTTCCACGGACTTGTGTCGAGGCTTTCACAAAACGGAAGAAAAGCATGAAATGGTAATGATTGTAGAGTCACATATAGCCTTGATTAAAAAAGGAGACAAAAGTGAATTATTGATTATATCAAAGAGCAATCTCGACATCTAGCCTGGCGAGGTATGAATAAACGTCAGGAGACATTCGATATTTTAATATTCCCGCAAAGATCATCAAGGACCTTGATTTTTTTCTAACCGATGCAAGGGTCTAAACGAATGGGTTAAACAACATCAGGCTTGTAGGACAGTATCTAGCCACTTACCATTTGTCGAGTTGCGTCCGCGATGTTTGAAGATTTCGCTTTTTGGTGGACCCCAGCGAGAGCGTCCATCGTTAGAGGAATATACGTTTGTAAATTACGTTGAAGGGATTCATGAAGATCTTTGAATTCTTCTGCCCGTCTAGTAATTTTTGCAACATCACTGCTCAACGGTATCAGGTCTGTTGATTCCATTATCTGGGAACCTGAATTTAGCATGATGAAGGGTCGAATATGATGTCACCTACATCAAGAGCAGCCTCTGGTCGACCGGAGTTCTTAGCGTCCATAGCTTCTCGGATTCGTAACAGTCTAATCACGGCATCTCTATCCTTGCCAACAGCCCTGTTTGTCCTTTCATAATGTCGTAGAATCTCGGACGCAGTTTTCTCCGTTGAGCGGGCTTTTTCGTCTGGGCTTGGCTGTGCAATAGTGTTACCTAACGATTGTGCTAGGCAAGAAATAACAGTCGAGTAGTCCCCGGCAAGATTATAGAGCTTGATAGCTTCTGAAATACGATCATTCTCCTCAGAATGTTTCGCAGCTCGGATGAGAATTTGCTCGTTAAATTGTTTACTGTCTTGTAGCCGTAATAGGTTTGCACCCTGTTCAATTACACCACTCTGCACAAATGTTAATTCATGGGGTTAGGATTATGGGTGTGACATACGAATCGTGAACCATCAGGCCTGAAACCTCCTACGAGCTCCTCCCAACCAGGTCCACTGTTTCCCAGTACTATGATGCGCCTCACAAGTTCCCAGGCATTTTCCACCTGTTCTTTTCCCACTCCGTCGGGCTGGTCACCAGCCAGACAAACACAATATACATACTGCAGTGCTTCCTTAGCATCCATCTTTACGAATTGGCGCACATAACGCCAAATCAAGGTTGAAATGCTTAAAGCCGGGGGTGAAATCGGGGAAAGAGATACTGCATTATTGAATATTAGGATTGATCAATTTATAAACACCACAAACATCCATACAAGGTGTCATGTCAGAAGTTTCTGCTCTTGGAGGTACGCGAAGCAACCCGTGATATGCCAGGGCAATAGCGAGATGGACGGCCTCAACTTCAGTGTCTTGGTGTTCCCATAGTGCTGCGACCGCCTGTGATCTATTCAGACGACTGAAGTGTATGTGCATAGGAAATCACCCACCCGCTCAAACTGACCGCACATCAGGAGGACACCAGCCCAGACACCCCTCCGAGAAGTACCATCAAAATGACGCTCGCCATAGCCTAAAAGAACCTGTGCTAGAGCCCGAAGGCCACCATCTTCATCCTCATCTACCTAATCAGTGATTTTGAGTGGATCTCAAACAATGTAATGCAGAAATTGATTAACCATTGCAAATTGGAACCATAGCCAGTCTTCAGTGGTTGTGGTTACTTGTGGCACGCTCCTACGTGATGGATCAATTTTTCCCATTAATTTATAGAGGGCGAGTTTGAAAGGATCTGCGGTAGCCGAGTGTAGCATGTGTGCGTTATAAATGGCTTGGAGATGATCCCGGTGTGGCTTGGGCAATCTACAGGATGTCAGGGGGCTGATAGGTAGGGTATTGACGAAACACACTTTCGTTCTGGCGATTCAATCCAAGTCCTAAAGTGGTTAAGGAAACTGGCCTCTCTGTGCTCAATTACTTGTTGAAATTGTAGAGCCTCGGCTAACGCTTCTTGAGCATGACCTGTGCGCACAAGATAGAATAATCTTGCCCACAAGGGTTGCCCGGCTACGAGCTACAAAAATACGACTTTAGTGATTTTGGCATATGAATGAAATAGCACTCACTTCAATGCGGTCTTCCCATTCTCCATTTCTGTAATACCTAACAAATAAGAACGCCCGAACTTTATTTGCGACACTTGGGTCCCCTCCCAATCGAGCTTCCGTTGGGCGGGCTTGGATGGTGCGTTCCAACACGTCCCAATATTGTTCCTCTAACGCCTCCCTTGCTCCCTTGGCGATTTGCCGTCTCAGCGCCACCGCTTCACGCGACTCTTGGTCTCCAAGATAAATCCGAGCGTATTTTCTTTCAAATAACGGAGCATTCAATATATGAGCACCAGCGTGTTCAACTGGTGGAAGCGCAGTTGGTTCTGCTGTGATTTTGGACAAAAGGTGGAAATTTTGTGTCATTTGCATAGACCTCGGCTGGATACTATTAGATGTGGTTGTCACTGGCAGCGGCCGGTACTTACATCCGAGGTTACAGTCAGTGAGGCGGCAATGAGAGAATGTATAATGGGATAGGATGTTCCGCGAAGCCTTGCCGAATTCATGTCGGAAATGACGCGATCGTATGCCATCATCTTGCTTTGCATTTGTAGGGTCAGACTTGGTGAAGTGCTTGACTGTAAATCATAATTATCTGCCATACTAGAATCGAATGTAAGGAGAAATGAACCATCAGAACGCTTTTGCCATGGGTGCTTTTCTTCAACTCGGCAAGGGCCCTATTGTCTCCACCTATACGGCCTCCAAGCTCTTCGAATACACGCTTCTTTTTAGCTTCCCAATCTCTTTGGCTGCGATCTTCCAATACACGGTAAAACTCTTCTTGTGTCTCCTTCCTTCCTTCTTCTATTGTGGAAATGAGGTTTTGTTCGTGTGCATGTCGCAGATAACCAGCTACGTCTGTATCCTGCAAGGGTTGTAGCGGGGAAAAAGTGGTAGAAGTATTAAGGTGGGCGATGGAATTCGAAAGCGCAGAAGCATCAACGTGAGCCTGAGCGAGGAGATAATTTCTGAGAGTCAAGAAGAATCAAAGATGTCTCCTCAAAGGATAAGTAAGATGCACCTACGCGCGGTCTGTATCACTAGAACTGCCTGGTTGACGCGATACTAACCGGCGAGATTGGGCCTCAATCTGGTCAAGGGAGAGGTGAACAGAAGGCAAGTCTGGTCTGGATAGGTGTGAAGTCAAACTTTTGGACGAAGTCAGTAGCGCCGAGAGATCAGATGCCATTTGGACTGAGGACGATAACTGTAGTCTTTCGCCAATAATTTACCATTCAATGAACTTGATGGCGTTATTTGGCAACACCCCTAAAATCACACACTACATAATGTGACTGAGATTGGCGCGTTTACCAGACTGAGATTGCATCTTTTGAAAGCTCTGTATTATAACACAAGTCGCGTCGTCAATCTTACAACCGTGTAATTTCAACCTGGGGAAGTTTCGATATGGATATAACACTCTTACCCACACCATCACCACCAAAACTTGAGCAAAGAGTAGAACCATACGCTGAGTATTGTGCTCAACGCACTCCTCTTATTATTGATAATGGTTCCACGAACTTGCGGTGGGGCTTCGCAGGGTATGAGACCCCATTCGAAGGCCTTAATGCCGTTGCCAAATATAAAGAACGGAGGACGAACAAACCACTGCTGTTATTTGGTGAAGCTATCGATGTTGAGAGTGGTGCGAAAGCGCAAACAAGAACTGCCTGGGAAGGAGACGTACTATTGAACTTTGACGCTTTGGTGTGTCTTGGCTACGTCCTGGCTACTAAGGAAAATAAACACGACAATTTGACCTTGAGTTGTAGGAAAACGCCCTCGATTATGCCTTCGTACGCCTTGGAATCAACACATCTGCTGTTGACCACCCGGTTTTGATGACAGAAAGATTATGCTCGCCTCTACATTCGAGAGCTTGTGGGTTAATATTATTCAAACCTCGTCAAGATGCTCATCAGGGATTGCAGTAACTTCTGAGCTAATGTTTGAACAATATTCCGTACCGTCCTTGGCGTATTGCGTCGATGGGATTATGTCGTTTTATCATCATACGGGAGAAATACTGAAACCTGCTGTACCAAGATCAAATTTTACGAATGACGGTCTCGTCATTTCCTTCAACACCGCGTCGACGTCGATCATACCTGTCCTGAATGGCAAGGGGATCATGAGCCACGCGAAACGGTGAGTTTGAACAAAGTTCACAATGACAATCCTTACCCGTACTGGATAGAATACCATGGGGCGCTTCTCAGTCGTCTGATTATTTACTTAAACTAATCCAGTTAAAGTACCCTAACTTTCCAACAAGAGTGACCTCCTTCCAGTCTAACGTATGCCCTTATCATTATATTGTCCATATGACTGATAGGTATATAGTGGATATTTCAAAATTTCGGCCGTTTTGCGGTTGACTACCCCTCCCACATGCGCGAGTTGAAAGACCCTTTGAAACTTCGAGAGAACACTTGTATAATCCAATTTCCTTTCACTCTTCCCGTGGTCGAGGAAAAAACTGAAGAAGAATTGGCTAAAATTGCCGAAAAACGAAAGGAACAAGGCAGGAAACTTCAGGAAATGGCAGCTAAGACACGCATGGAGAAAGTAACTCAATAACTAATTTTTCATGTTGTTTCAGCTGTTGACTGAAATCACAGCTTCTGCAAAAGGAGACCGATCTGCAATATCTACTGAACTTGAGGGACAGCCGAGGACAAGATGGTAAACGGGAGTGGATGGTAACGTTATTGACGTTGAACTCGATTCATATCTCCTCTGACCACGGATCAGAATAAGTTACAGGCGGAAGGAATTGATGATGATTCAAATCTCGACGAAACAATCAAAAAGCTTGAAAATGACCTTAAGAAAGCTCGAAAGAAGGAGGCGGATGGCGATGACCTGATTGTATGATATTCCTACTTTGCCGGATGCCACTCACATTCACCAGGAGGAACCTTCTTTCCCACTCGTGGATATACCGGATGCCGACGTAAGTCCAAACACCACTGTCGTATACCATTATTATAATTCTTCTTAGCTAGACGAGGATGGAGTAAAAGAGAAGAAGAAACAGAAATTGATGAAAGCTGGGTTCGAGGCGCGTGCACGTGCCAGACGGGAAAAAGAACGAGAAAGAGAGGAGAAGGAAAAGGAGGAGAAAAAAGAGGAAGAGGAACGCGAGGTGGATTTACATGGTTGGGCTAAAAGGATGCGTCAAGAGCAAGAGGTACACCCTTCCTTTATACGCAACGATGCTTAATTCAATCATTTCAGGCCTTGATGAACAGGATTAAAGATAGAGCCCGTCGGAAAGCCGCATTAAGCGATCGCAAAAGCGCCGCAGCGCAAGCAAGGATGAAAAGCATTGCAAACTTAGCAGCCGACGATCGTATACCGAAGAAAAAGAGAAAAGGTGGTGGTGGTATGTATTTAAAATTATTCATTCAGGAATAAGTGAAGAAAAGCATCCTACAGAGGATATGTTTGGAGCCGACGACGCAGACTGGGCGATATATCGCAAAATTGTTTGTATCCATTCTTCTGACAAGAGCATGGCGTTTAATGTAATTTAGAACACCGCTGCAGCGTCGTCCGACGAAGAAGAGGATTTGAACCAACTTCAGACAGTTGAGCAGAAGTTACTAGCGTTCGATCCTACATTCACAAACCAACATACCCACGCTGCAATTGCAACACAACGGTCTGCCCTCATGTCTGCATTCAGACCATTATATGAAGAAGGGGACATTGAAGGTCTCCTCGAGTATTCGTCTTACCAAAAATATCTGAATGTCTTCGCCAGGTAGCACTCGAATCCATTTGAACACTGAACGATGGAGAGTGTGTGAAGCGTGGTTTTCTCCTGGAATGGCAGGCGTCGATTCCGCCGGACTGGGAGAAGTCCTTCAAAACGTGCTTGCCCGATTCACAAATGACGAGAAAACTAAGCTTGCCAAGGTCGGTCAGCCCTTCCGTTGTTATTACTTTTCAATATTCCTTCCCACTCTAGTCTGTCTATCTTGCGGGTGCTCCCTCCCAATTACCTGAGCTGTCCCCTCGGATCTACAACACACTCCGCCCCATTTTGCCACCAGAAATGCCGATTGAGGTGAGTGTACCCCCACATACTAACACAAGCCTATATGCCTGGCATGGCATGGCTGGATTCAGTAAAACAGAAGAATTCTTGAAGGTTGGAGTTTCCCGTGCGGAATATGAAGAATACGGCGGAGAACGGGTAAAGAGATGGTGGGGAGGCAATTGGAACGGCGGGTTTATTCCTTAGCTAGGCGGAATATGTCCCCAATGCTTGGTGTTATCATTGCGGCGTATTACTATATAATAGAAACCTAAGTTGCAAAAAGATGGACATAATGGTAGTAGACAGTGAGCGAGGATAAGAAAGGCACCAACCGCCGCGAAAAAGGGTTGGTATGTGCGGAAGGGCTTGATATCAAAGGGCCTATACATACAAAGCTTATCCAACAAGAATGATCTCCCATTCAGCAACACCCTTGCGTCGTTTGCGCAGCTGGCTGATTAACCCTAACAGATCCATCGCTAGGAGAGTTTCCTGGTGTTCCTCCAGTATCTGCTTGGGAATCAATCAGGCGGGTTTTGATGTCCCTTCAATTAATGGAATTGAGGGGTCTCCTGGTGATATGAATAGGTGAACACCCACCTAGCTAGTGTGAAGAATGCTTCTTCAACACCTTCATTAACTTTCGCTGAAGTTTCCATAAACTTGATGCCAAATTCGCTCGCGAGCTCCCGGCCTTGTTCTTCTGTGACTGCCTTTTTATCCGTCCAATCTGATTTATTACCAATTAAAATCTTATTAACACCTTCAGAAGCGTGCTGCTCAATATTAGCATGCCACGTGCGGATGTCTGTTTGAAACGCTTATCATGCAAGCAGGCAGATAGATGGAAGGAAAACGAACTGTTGAATGATCTTTCGTCCGTGACATCGTAAACCAACAGAATACCCATCGCCCCGCGATAATAAGCTGTTGTTATAGTTCTAAATCGTTCCTGTCCTGCTGTATCCCACTATAAACATCGGGCCAATCAATTATCCGTTCCGGAAAACTAATATGACAACACACGATCTGCAACTTGATTCGCTTTCCATCTAATTCAATAGTGCGAATCTTGAAGTCGATGCCAATCGTCGTGATAAAAGAGGGCGTCCAAGCGTCGTCACAAAATCGGAGTAACAGACAAGACTTGCCAACACCTGCACAAGTTCAAGATTAAAGCCTGACATAGAGACCGTCCCAACGTACCAGAATCACCGATGAGAAGGAGCTTCGCAATACATTCAGTAAAGTTAAGCAAAAGGATTGTGCAGGGAATACCTTGATGAGGAAGTCGTAATGAGGGGGCGGCATCTTGATAGTAGACTCTGTCGGTATGCGGGAATTAGACAGTACTTTAGAAGGGTATCGTGTATGGATATTTACTAAAGCCTAGAGATTGTTGCGAGGTGGGTGGCGGATTACAAGGCCGTAGGATGCGGGCTCAGCACTACACTAGTAACTAGTACCAGCACGTGCAGTTATGCTCCAAGTGATTATATTATATACTTAACATCTCTTAACATGTAACTTAAACTTGAATGTCAATAAATTAAGTATGTAATAAATTACTGTTGTTGCCAAACTAGGGGTTATTTAGCCATATTCTGGCAAATTTGACTTGTACTGTAGAATGCTTTTGATCACCACTGTAACTTCACCCATGTGAAAATAAACCAGCAGCATTAATGTTATCCTCCCATGACTACCTCCCCATGAGTGCTCAAGAATCCTGATTATGTATATCAATATATTCAAGGCAGAGTACATTTCTGGTCACAATGATACTGGTTGTGCTCTGCCAGAATGTCAATCCATGATCAAGGGAACCAGCTAGATAACAGTTCTTGAAACATTGTTTGATAAACCTGACTTGATAGTGGAACTAGTTTTTCCCTACGAGTCCATAAAACCCGAAAAATGAAACCTCTATTCATTGGTTTGTGTGGGCCGTTGCAAGCATGCTGCATAGCAGATCCGAGTTTGAATCTTTTTTTTCCATTCTCCACACCACTGCCAGTCACTTTCCTTGGATTTTTACATTGAAATATCAAAAATCTCAATCACATTAAATCCATAGTGAATAATTAATATAAGGTGTACCTCGTTATATGTATTGCCAAATTGAATTTGTCTAAACTAGGGAGTAGGTGCAATAGCAACTATTAAACTAACTTAAAAATCACCTCACAATCCGATTCACACTTATAAAATTGTTGAACTCATGAGTGTATAGTCTCATGAATCAAGTAAAGAGGTCATGAGATATTACTACCACCAGATAATAAGAATGTGCTAAGAAAAAGGATGAGAAATGAATCATGACACGGAAGGGATGCATGACTGAACGAATCGGTATTCGGAACTATTAAAAGTAGCAAAGCCATAGCTCGTTCGGGATGATGAGGTTCACGTTGAATGAAGCGTAACGATTTTTCGACTGCATTTCGGAATACTTTCTAAAAAATACCTCTATATATACCTAAACAAATGATCGATGCAACTCTAACTCAACTTTGTCCCTCTCAGTGGCACAGAGAAACGATATTCTCCTATTTATCAATGAATTCAAATACGCATATAGGAAGCATGAAAGTAAAGCTTACCGGTCGGACGAAAGTAAATATATGCATAGATGTGTACGCCCTGGCGAACCCAATCTCCGCGTACACGTACATATATTCCCATTTTCGTTTCAATATACCAATATTGTCTCCTTGGGCAAGTTCAGGTCGTGTTTTAATGAGAGCAGAGGAGACGCCATCCCAGTTTTTTTGGAGCCGCCTAAATTTATAGATTTAGCCACGAAAGAAAATACTACGAAGCGTTTTGTACATCCCTTCCCCATTCACGAAGCGTTCGAGGATAGTCTTGGGAATTTGAACTCTAGTGGATCGATATAGGCCATTATAAGAACTTACGATGCCCAAAATCCTCGACACTTTCCAATCCAAAGCAACCGGGGGCGGCAGTCATGGCACTATGACACAGCTTAGTAGGCGAAGGAGAGAATGCATTAGGCCATTGATAGCGACGAGCATAATCAGTTGCCCTGCATTGCAAGATTAGTGCAGAATTAAGTCAAGATCCGAAGCACCCACTGAAGTGTAGAATAACGCCACTCAGGCTGGGTCGTTGCTGTAATAACAGCCGACGCTCTTTCCGGCTTCAGTGCCCAGTTAAGGATCCGAAAGAATTGATCGTGGTATTTCAGCCCGACATGCTACGTAGAGCGTGTCATAGGATTTAGGTCTCAACAAAGTACGTTTCAGTCTCACCTCGACCATTTCAATGCTAACAAATGCATCAAACGCTTTTTCGAACGAGGAAGGAAGGTTCCGATAATCCAATAGGTGCACGGTTATTTTAGATTCAAGACCCGCTGATCGAATTCTCTCTTCAGCTTCTGCCTTTTGTTCTATTGAGAGGGTAAGCGTGTCCACAGTGCAGCCGATTTTTGCGGCCTAGGAATATTTTAAATCCTATATCAACGTTGTGGGACCTAAAAACATGACAGACCTCAATTGCAGTCGTCCCCCATCCAGTTCCAAATTCTAACAGGCGGTCTCCTGGACGTACACGAGCTTTCCTAAGAACATGATGGACTTTGTTCAATTGGGCTGCCTCAAGGTCTCCAGGAAAAGGCCCTTTGTTGAGGTCACCTCGTACCCCTCCTAGCTCATCAGACCAGATGGCACAGGAATACATCATGTCCTCGCTGAGGAAAGCCTACCATTACATGTAAAGGGGCTCAAGTAGTAGTGGTGGTTGATGGGATGTCTTCTTACCTTAAAAAAGTCATTGCCAAAATCGTATGCCGCGATCTTACAGATCTAATATTAGCAGCAATGATCGAGGGCTATTCTTGTACTACGTACCACATTGAGCCGCGCGTTGGATAAAGACTGACCGGAGAGCCTAAGAGCCAGTGCAGATATAGTTGAGCTTAGACGATTGATGGGACTGGATAAGCTGCTTAAATGTTCTCGGTTGTCAAGCCAAAGCTGACGAAATGTCAGAAAACGCATTGAAATACGGCCCAGGATTTACCTCCAGGAGATTTTTCAAGCTTGTTGTCTCAAAATCTCCCTGCATATATGCCTCCGAAACTTTGCCAAGTCAGCCTTTGACCTTTGGGCATTATATTTTCGTACATTACTCACAACCAAGATCATGTCCCAAAAATACTTTTAGCCAAAAGTCATCGTTTTTGATCGTAAGATCTGCGGTATGCTTCTGCGTTGAAATTTGATATCCGAAGGTGTATTCTTGATCATTTTCAGATACGAGCAATGAGTTATGGCGGACTCCAGAGTCCAGTGCCTTGATCAGATAACCTCGAGCTTTAGTACTTGGTTAGAGAGCGTAGTGCCAGCTTTGGTATAGACAATCCTACCGTAATTGGTGAGATAGGAAATAAATGTATCTGAGTTGAAGATGTTCATTTTTTAGTTGGGGATTGGGAGGATCGAAAACTGTTCGAATATCTACTTATATCAGAATGTTCTCGTCATATTGGTAGTACGCCGAATCATCGCTGCTAAGAGCGCCAATGCCGAGTAGCGAAATATAAGATTGTTGGAGTATCAGAAATAGACGAGAAAGAATGATGCGACGTTCCCTGGGTAGTATTGCAATCCGAAGTTTACGGTATGGGTATCTGAGTAGGAATCTTGAGATGTACTCAAGCGGTGATGTATGTAGGTAAGTAAAATGATGAAACACCCACGCGAACTATTGTAGAGCGGCGGGTGATGCGCAAGATAAAAAGAAGCCAGAGTCCAGATTGTTGACCCAAGGGCAACTGTGCCGCATCACGCGAGTATTCCGAGATAATTGGCGCCGAGATATAGAATGTGTATAAGCGTGCGTACCATCCAGGTCCATCCGGTGCCAATTGTAGACAAAGTTAAAATGGATCTGTAACGGAATCGAGTGGTGAGTTCTTTGATTGGTTATATGAGGACCCCCGAATATCCCTATAGATCCCTCATGCCAGGTCCGGATAAAAAGTGGGAAGTTTCCTAGGAACCCCATATGAGTGTCCGGATAAAAATAGGCCAAAATGGGCCAAAATGCCTGCGTTTTTGTCCGGATAAAAATTTGACATATCGGAGTCGAACCCTTGGGTTTCAGAGCTTTTTACCACTAGGCAAAACTCAAGCTGATATTTAATGCCGTAGCACCATTAACTTCAGAAGCTGGCCTCAAAATCTCGCAGCAAGACTCCTCAGACGAGAGCCAGATTGAAAAACGATTTCTTTCGATATCTAGGGGCCTGAGGTGACGTCCGGATAAATTTTGACTTTTTTTGACCTTTTGAGGCCTGAGGCAGTGTCCGGATAAAAATTGACGCTTTTTTAGGGCTGATACCTTTCCGGATAAAAATTGGGAAAAAACGGCAATTTAGTATTAGACATTATGAGGGATATTCGGGGGTCTTTTTATATGTTACTGAATGATTCAAGGATTGATGCTCAAGGGGCACTGGATCACTCGAGGTCTGATGGGATCCAAATGGTATTGTTAGTGGATATTTTGGTATGTCCAAGTATGGAAACCTCCACGTTTCCGTTACCTTTACTAAATAAAAGTTACTTGGTGAAACCTCCTACATACAAATTCGCGGATAAAGATCCCACTCCCACATAATGACATTCGTGGTTTCCAATCAGACATTATTCCGACCTGTATGAATCTATCCTCGTATCTACATTTTGTCGTGTAGAGAATTACTCAGTGCCCAAACGTCCCTGAGTTAAAAAGCTTCTGTCCGCAGGCAAATGCAGGAAGCATAGTGATTAACATACATTACACGCATTTAACAATCCTGAAGTTTGGTATAGATGGGTATATTTATCCGCTTCAACCGGCATATCTGGGCAACACGAATGGTTGTTTTATCTTCCGCTTCACGAAAGAAGTCACTTAAGGGGAACCTAATGGTAGAATGGGGGCCTCTTTGAGGCGTCGGCAATTCTTCATGCCCGATCGTGTCCCCGTGCACTACCGAAGACGGACAGTTCGTAACCAGTACTGGACTTCGTTGGATTTGCGTACTAAACGAGCCTCATAAGCCAGGTACTCAAAAGATAGCTGGGTCAGACAGTGTCTTACCGCGTCATAGCCGCCCAAAGCTGTTTCCTTGTCAACCCTGATTGCAAGATGATGAGAGGCATCCTAAACACCCTCTGAAGTCAGCTAGTGCATTTTTGGGAGCACAACAAGAATAGAAATACCTGACTTCCAATGGCAAATGGTTCGGTCTTGTTGCGCTGCAGATCTCTAGTATCAGATCCCATGCTGTGGGAGTTCTGGGTTGCCGAACGGAGCCTAAGTTTTTTCCGAGCATTCAGGCTAGTCGAATGAAGGGTTTGATATTACTCGGGCTTGCCAGATAGGAGAATACGTACGTTGCAAGAACAGAATTGGTGTACACTACATTAATGAGTAAAAAGTTCTTGAAAGAGGTCTGGTTCTCTTACATCGACTAAGAGGTGTGTAGAATGTTATAAACAAGAAGGTGGCAGGATAAACGGTAATCTGTGAGGAAGTGGTCGTGAGTATAGGAGACGCGGTTAGACAGGTGCACACGTACTGTGATTAAGGACAGGAGTGCGCAAACACTATTATTATATTAGGTAGAGGTGGTAGGGGTTCGGATGACGAAATACCTAGTGAGGAATCCAGTGTTTAGCGAATAAAGAATGAGTTGATTAACGATGGAATCCGATCTAGCATAGAAATTTAGTGAATCGTGCGCTGAAAATTTTGAAATAGTGACCTAGAAAATCCCGTTTTGGAGCGATACAGAATGAAAATAAGGGTTGCCGCAATTAAAATGTCCCCCGCCGCTGCGACTGCGTTGACCGCTTGACTAAGTTTCTGTTGTATCAAATTAAATAAGGATATAGGTCAGATTTTGGCAAGTAACAAACAAGTAAACGAGGTAATTCTGTGAAAGTTGCAACCGACAGTCTGTTTTTCGTTAAATATACTTCGTCTTTTTCTTTCCAAAGAAACTCACCCTTTGATGAAGTAGGCTTTGAAGTTACAAAAAATCAGTATAATAGTCGTTACCGAGTGAAAATTAAACAGACCCGTCGTCAGGCCGAATTCAGCGAAAACGAGTATCATCTAACATAGGAGCACAGGAAAGTGAGCTTTCGTCAAACGGGAACCTCCTTTGCACATACAACACAAGCCACGATAGGGACATTATTTTTGCTCACTAGATTGGAAATTTGGTGAGAAGATCTGAGGTTAATATACTGAAGACACCAACATATCCATATTCTATAGACGAAAAAGCTGACAAAAACTTCAGCGATGGTTGGATCCTACGTTATTATCGAATCACCTTTGTACGATAAATCCAATAAAGGCCTATGACGAGAGATTTTATAAGGATTACATACGACATGGACCGTCAGAACTTACGCTGGCAATGACTTGTGCCTAAAATGTGTAATGGTGTGAGTTCAAACACGGTTCTTGTATATCGATGTCGTCCTTACCACCAGGCTCCTAACGGTGAAATAGATTGTTTGATATTAAATCGTAATATTAATAAAAATAATGCGACCTACCAGACGACAACATTTAGATGAGTAGGATTAAAAAAATGGGTGACGAGGTAGGTGTAGAGGACATGAGACATAAATATTTGATGAACGGTGTCCAAAACACTGGTAGTTGAGATGTTAGTTATTTATGAGTCGTACATGTCCACAAGTGGGCAATTCGTACAAAAGTGTGCCAATCTTGTTAGCCCAAATAATCAATTTAGAACAACATCAAAATTGAAATAGAGCATACCATTGCTTTGCTTCTCAATGAATCGTTCGGAAAATTCTAAACGCCCCCGATCAGTATTAAGCAGCGTTCCGTTATGGAAAGGAAAAAAAAAAGAAAAACACTAGTTCTCACCGAAAAGTACTCGAAGGTCTGCATGCAACTAATTCCCCATAGTCTATCATCCACGGTGTAAATTAGACACATACCACTAAAATGGCTATGCGAACTTACGCTGCTCCCATTCTGAGGACGTTTATAATTTGTGATTAGTAGGAGTAACACTGAAAAGGGGACTTACAGGACACCAACAAAGATGGCCCCCATCTAAAACAGCCATAGTTTAGATTGCGATGTTAGGTTACAAGAAAAATAAATACGGTATTATCAAGTTTTGGAATGACAGGGACTTCAGACATGGCGGGCGACGGGTAGTGATTCCAAAGTCGGGTCGGGCTAGGGAGGTGCATCTTATATAAATCCTTTGGTACATGTGGAATGTAGGGATGGGAACTTCAAACACATAGAATTGTTGTCACGACATCCGGAGCGATTAAGGCCACGGAGGGCGTTGCTGACACAGGAATTTGAACAAAGAAGTTGAAACTTCCACTTGGAGACCGGCTCGCTCGTTTCCCCATTATTTTTGATCCAGAATTAGACTCCAAAGGTTCTGGTTGGAGCTTTCGAAGACCAGGGATATCAAAATACTGTCGGCGAAGATGGGTATGTATGTTTCGTGAGAATTTGACCAAGATCACCAAGAGCTTTTAGGACACAGATCGTTTAAGATTATGGATCTATTTTGCTATGTACCACCCTTGTAAGAAAGTTAACCACGCGATTGGTGAGGTGTTCCATAGCACCAGTTTCCACTGGTAGGTGTCCTTGGCAGATTTTGGAGGCAGATATTTAGTGTGAAAGAAGAGTTGAAGTGATGAGGCACTCTGCCTTTCTGGGATACACGGATAAACTCAATTGAGAACTTCTGGTCGGGAAAGCAAAATTTCAACTTCAAGTTTTCAAGAATCAAGATCCTGATTCCTCGGCCACAAAGGTTTGCTAGTAGATTACGTAAACATTACAGCTGCTTTCTACATCAGGCTACATCTCTTCCTTACTCAGACTCGCTGCAGCAACAGCCACTCGGCTCTCCGACATATGTGTTCAACCCTGACCGCATTAATGAACAGTCGGTTCGATTAAAGGGCACGACTTATGCACCTCTTTGTGCGGGCATGAACCCTAACAAAGCCCGTGGCCGAAAGTGGAGTGGGGAAATTTCTGTGACTATGTGGATTACAAGCGCAACGACGTTCAGGGCTCAGGAGGGGAAAGATCAATTGATGGAAATATGCCTAGAGTGGCACAACATCGGCATGTGGTAGAACGGGGGTGTACGGACGACTATATCGGCTAAATTGGCGATCTAGACAACTAGCCCACATGATTGAACCGTGGATAATACTTACCGTTAGTGACTTGGGTCTGCATCTTTCGGGGCGATAATCTGAACATCTGTACGTCCGACCCTGCATTTCCGCGTTCTGGCTTCGTTGGACCATGGTTATGAGTCCCTTCTTCGCAAGTTTGATGGACCTTACACAAATTACCAAGGATCATTGTCCCCTAGATACTTAAGGCCATCGAGTCTCACGTCCCTCGTTCACTATAAGTATATCGTGAGCGTTTTACGCTTCGTTAAACGAAATGTCTCTAGATATCACTTTCGGGGCTGGTCTCCTCTTGTCATGCACAATAGCTATACTCGTGTCCAAGTTCGCCTCCAAGCCTAACCGTTATCCACTCCCGCCGGGGCCGCATGGTCTTCCACTACTTGGAAATGCCCTTCAGATGCCTACTTCTCATGAATGGCTTACATTTGCTATGTGGGGGAAAACATTTGGTTTGCCCTTTTTCCAAACCAAATTATGACTTGCTGTTGATCCAAAATAGGCAGCGTAGTTCATGTGTCCGTTTTCGGGCGTCCCATCATTATACTCAATTCAAGGAAAGCTATAAATGACCTTCTGGAGGCTAAAAGTGGCATTTACTCTGATCGTCCCGTATTGCCAATGGCAGGAGAGCTGTATGTTCCCAGAAATGATTATTGTAAATGTGCAATTTACTGATCTTCCGACGACAGCGTAGGATATGATGCCTCCTTACCTTTAATTCGATACGGTGTCAGGCACCGCGAGTATCGTAAATTGATGTATTCAGGTCTCGCACTCCAAAAGATAGAAGAAATATATCCAATCCAGGAGCAAAAAATCAGGGACTTTTTATATAGCCTTTTAAAATCTCCTGAACAGTTCCAATCTCATATTCGCCGGTGCGGGCTTTTTGCCTTAAAACCCGCTCGTCTCACCTTAACCAATTAGCTCAGGACTGTGGCAAGCATCGTTTTCCAGATCTCCCACGGCTACAACGTCACCGAAGATGACGACCCACTCGTTCAACTTGCTGAACGAGCAACCCATGAGTTCTCTTTGGCTTCAGCACCTGGTTCCTTCTTCGTCGACCTTCTTCCCATGCGCAAGTTGTTCCGTCATTTTACATTATCTTAGAAATAATATCTCTTTCTTTCAGTTAAATACATTCCCGACTGGTTTCCAGGAGCAACATTCAAGAAAACCGCTAAGGCCTGGAGGCAAACAATGGTCCGATTGAGAGATGAACCATACAATTCAGTAAAGGATCAAGTGGTCCGTTTTTAATTACCAATGCATCTGCGGATTCTGAGTGCCAATGTTATACAAAGTCTCGAGGTGTAGCAGTACCATCTTTTACTGCGAGCCTAGTGGAGCGCAATGCCCACCCGACGGAGGAAGAGGAAGATATTTATAAGTGGACGTCAACGGCATTTTACTCAGGTGAGCTTCTTTCCAATTTTATCATCCTATTGCTGAGTATGAATGATTTACTCAAAGGCGGGGCTGATACTGTGGGATTTGCCTTACTTTGTTCTGTTAGCCTGTTTGACAGAATCATTTAGACTGTCTCTGCGATTGGCACCTTCTTTTTAGCTATGGTCCTTTACCCAGAGGCTCAACAAAAGGCCCAGGAAGAACTTGAGAGAGTCCTCGGACAAGGCCGTCTGCCGACTTTTGGAGATCGCGACAGGTTGCCCTATGTTGAAGCTTTGATCAAAGAAATTTATCGGTGGAACCCCGTCGCCCCCTTAGGTTTGTGCCAAACCCCCAGATTGGTGACTGGTCTCAATCTTAATTTCGCAGCATTGCCCCATCGACTCACACAGGATGATGTTTATGAAGGCTTTTATCTCCCCAATGGGGCAATTGTTTTCGCCAACACTTGGTTATTATCCGTTGTTTGCATGATGTGCATATTTCTCACTCAATATAACCTCAGGGGAATTTTTCATGATCCGGACATTTACCCATCTCATGCTGACTTCATGCCAGAGAGATTTTTGTCCCCCGAAAATCCTGATGTGAATCCAGACCCGCGGCCTTTCGCATTTGGATATGGTCGACGGTGTGTTTCACCCCTGGCATAACCTTGTAATATCTGTTTATATGCCAGTGGCAGGGTCTGCCCAGGGAAACATTTGGCAGATGCCTCTTTGTTTATGTTAGTGGCTTCGACACTGTCGATGTTCAACATTTCCCCAGCCAAAGACAAAACTGGAGCGCCAATTATTCCCGTGCCGGATTATCAACCTGGAGTCATAAGGTATGATACAATATATAT
Source organism: Collybia sordida (assembly GCA_037014335.1). Classification (NCBI taxonomy): domain Eukaryota; kingdom Fungi; phylum Basidiomycota; class Agaricomycetes; order Agaricales; family Clitocybaceae; genus Collybia; species Collybia sordida. The sequence continues at coordinate 1,670,739 of JAYKXK010000002.1, forward strand.
TTTGGCCTATAGTCCGTCTGACCATGCACCCACAGCCATCCCGCGAACTTTAATTGCTCTATCTCCCCTCGATATAACGAGGCTGAAATCTTTCTGCAATTAGGAAAATAGTAAACCCGAAAGGATAACCGGATTTGTCGTATTTAAGAACTAATCAATAGCCTCCCATGCACTTCTCGATCCTTACTCAAACCACTCTCTTTCCTTTTGGTTATCTCGCCTCTAGGACATACTATTTAGGGACCAATTATAAATACATTAATTCTTTGTATCTAGTGGCTTTATAATGCATAAAGCTTGGTCTAAGGTAGTCAGCCTCGATATAGGACTGCTCGTAGCCATGGATGGATACTAACTCGAACCCGCAGTCATGCGCAAGGTGACAAATCAAATGTAAGCGTAGTCAACGCATGATAGCTGTGCATAGCCTGGGACTTGATCTTTCCCCAAAAGCTCTCCAAGGTAGATGATTCCTTAAGTTCACTACCACATACCAGACCTACCTAATTGACTATCTGCAATATTGTCCCTTGGAAATACGACTATGGAGTTTGCACACCATTAAACTTCAGCGGATTTGTTGCGTATTTCATTCAATGGTGGCTCGAACTTGAGAAACAACTAACTATTACGTTGAAATCTTGATATTTAGGTCTCGGTACTAATCGAAGACTCGGTGTGTCGTTAATAATTGACAGCCTCAAATCATAATAGGAGTAGTTATGGTACACTCCCCTTATAGTCGAACCATGGACTTGGGAGTTTTATGGGAAGGTCATGAAGTTTATACGTAATTAAATGGGTCCATGTCAAGGAAGAAATGCCTGGGCTTGCAACATCCATATTCGAGAATATTCTCCCCGTTTCTCCAGAAGTTGATTATGGGTTCCTTCTTCTACAATGATGGAATCATTTATGTATCTAGAGCCGGATGAGTGCCTGATGGTCTACGCAACCAGTGTTATACGCACAAAATAAGGTCGGCGTGGCGAGTGAGATTTCCAAATCTATGAGAGGAAAAAACCATTGTTTTGTTCCCTCGTAGTTGTCTTAGTCTTTCAAATAAATCTATGATGTCAAGATTGATAGAATGTCAATAGTCATATGAGCAGGAACGAGATCTTACCATGTTCAGCTGTTGGATCCAGGCTTGCAGAGGGTTCATCAAAGAGTAATAGTCCGACACTAGGCTGTGAGACGAGGGAGCGCATGAAGGTTCGTGATCTAAACAACAATTGAGGAATGCATTGCACATTGCGATACGGTCGAAACATACAGAGCTACTCTTTGCATTTGCCCACCGGATAAAGACTTGTTGGTCGAAGATTCCATGCCACCGATATGCCGTATACTGCCGAAATCTACAGGTCTTCCGAAAAGTGAGGTGGTGCCCTCCGGTAGTGCAGAGTAGTAGTCTTTAACTGGACGTTCAAGGTAGGTGTCAAAGCCGTCAGGGAGGCGTTCAATGAATTCTTCGGCCCCGCCCAAACGAGCTGCCTCCCGAATTTTTTCGTCATCACGTAGGTTCTCTGGGTCCCCTAACCCAATATTATCTCTGATCTATATCTTCAAAATCAGTATCAGCACTGCCATTAGTTTAAACACCAACCGATAACGGAAAATGGGTGTAATCCTGAAAAAGAACGGAAGTAGCACGTCTTAAGTCGTGCAGCTTTAGACTTTTAATGTCGCAGCCATTAATTAAAATTTCTCCCTCTGATGGTTCATATAGTCGAGCAACGAGTTTTAATATTGTACTCTTTCCAGAGCCATTGGCGCCTACTATAACCTAGAAATCGTTTGACTAAAAAATGAGCAACTACGTTTCTGTTGCTCACACAGAGTTGGCCTTGCTCGATTTTAAACGAGATATGACGTAGAGCGTATGAATCGTGCCCAGGGTATCGGAACGAGACATTCCTAAGGGTTTTTGATTAAAAGATGATTAGAGAATGACATCATAAATACCTAAATTCAATAGAAAGTCCTGTATTGAGAGATTGGTGTTCTTCCGGGAAAGGGAAGTTTCCGTCCGATATTTTGTTGGGAATGACTCCTACTTCATATATCTTTTTAACGTTAGACAATTTGTCTGATATGGATCCTGTCTCCTCGACAAGGTTGAATATCTTGAAAGTAAACGTTTGAGTTGTTTGCGTAATCAGGTTCAGAGAAGCGAGAGAAATAGGTATAGAAGCTGGGTATTGTACAGCTCGAAGGGTGAAAACAATCTATATCGAAAGGCGTCAGGGTAATATTCAGACTAAGGGAATGTTTATACCTGTGGTAGTTCCCGAAAAAGATCTTGTAAAAAAGTAGATATCCTCATCTTGTCTTTTGATCTATGAACAGAAAGAGCGGCATAGAAATCTCCAGCTTTGTCAGCAACTCTTTCAACTGCTTCTTTGTAATCTGAAGGAAAGGTGTAAGTAACTGAATGACAAAAAAAAACCTAAGGTATTTTATATACCTTGTAGTAGATACTCCCACATACCCCCAGCGACAATCTCTTTACGGTGGATAGGATCACTGACTAGTCGCTTCATACCCTCCATTCGGATGTAGTCGACATTTTTCGTGGTAGCAGCCCAGACTTAAAGATGGTATTTAGCAACAAAGACACCATGACCAGATATTTTTCATACCTCCACTGAGATATGGTTTGACCTCAAAGCTCCAGAAAAACAGTGTATGGGAGAAACTAAGAACTGCGAGCAGAAGACCGTCCCGCTGGCCACGTAATACGCCATTGAGCACCGATAATTGTGAAATTAGTTGTAGTACAGTGCTGAAAATATGCAATGTCATCACGACAGTGTCCCATGCGACGCTGGATCGCGAATCAGGAGGAAAAGATTGTTCAAGCTGCCTTTGGACAGCGGCATCATCAAATGTGGGTACGTCTAGACGTGCCATAGCATGAAAGATGTGTACGGAATAAAAATGCTTGATGCGCGAATTGAGGGGTATTGCAATTTTTTGTTTGCTGTAACTCAATATGCGAGTTAATACAGAGCATGCGAAGCGACCTGCAGCAACTTGTAAGAGCAAATCCTTTTTTACTTTGCGTTCGTCAACTGCTGTCTGAACCTATCCCTGAGGTTTAATATGGCGTATCATGACAGAGTTGCAAGCCTACAATATTGAGTAGTTGCCCAGAGTACCTTATGACCATTTAAGTATTCCTGACAGGTGAGACATAAAATGGAATGGTTACCATATAGAAATCGCGGGGAGTAACGATGCTAGAAATTCTATGGCCAAGTAAGCAGCTAACAAAAACCAGCATGCTCTGATAGAGCCTATGTCCTTGATCATACGCCAAACATACGGTAAGCTGTTGAGAATCTCGAGATATGGTTCCAACCGTGAAGCACCCGGGACATGAGCGAGTTGTGGTTGGATTTCTTCATAAAGATCCCATACACCGATTTGGCTATGCTTCACATGCTTTGCGTCCAGAGGATCAAACTTTCCTTTCTTGTTAGTTCTCGAGCGTTTATACCCTCGGCGCATTGTCCCTGAAGTTTAGAAGATGAAAGGTGCTGCCAACGCGGCGGGGGCGCGCGTTCGTAAATACATTCAACCATTGTTAAGTTTGCGTTGTGGTGTGCGAAATGGTCACGTGTTAAATGTAGTTAATATTTACTACATACGTCACATTGACAAAGATTATAACTCCGCGAATATCAGTTGACCATCATCAAATTGGGTATAGAATTACATCATTTAATTAGTAGAACGAGTAGAATGCTATTGGTATTTTTCCTTGTAAATCCATGCTAGCCCAATGTCGCTCTGACCTTGTTTTACCTAGAGGAGATCATGAATCGGTAATTTGGGATAGTTAGGTAAACTCTCACCGCTGCACGGTACCATTTCGCGGCCTCTTTGCGATCCTTCTTGCAACCTTTCCCATTAGCAAGGCAGAAAGCAAGGTCACTCTGAGAGTCCGGGTCTCCTAGTCGGGCCGCGACCAAGTAATAACTCTAGGTAGTAGATGAGACACTCGTACAATGTAATGGCCGATATCTACACGTACAACAGCCATCTTTTGATCTTTAGCAACGCCCCAGCCGTGAAAAAAGCATTGTCCGACTTCGTATATTGCAAGTACAAGCTCTGTCTATATGGAGAACGGAATATTGGATTATTTATTTTTTTAGAATCCAGCCGCTGGACATACCTGAACGGCACCAGTGTCCACGCCACCGCCAGCGCGAGCATTTTCGAGATCTTTGACGGCACTCTCGGCTGCTTGTCTGAGCCATTTAAATCCAAGCTTCTCATTCTTCTCGCATCCCCAGCCGTGCCTCAGCGTCAATCCCCACATTAACATTCCTACACCACATCCTCCATTTTCTTTTGCGCTCCTTTCAAAGCAGATTGCTGATTCTTTCAGTCTATTAGCTTCGTGGTGTTGGATGCCCAGCTGAAGAAATTCTTGTGCTGTTTGATTGGGAGAAATATATTGATCAGTTGTAGGTGATAATTGCGTCGGAGATGGGGAGTTGGGTTGATTTGGGGCTGCTGCTGTTGGATTTGACGGTGACGTTCGAAATTCACCGGTGATGGGCGATGGCGAGGCGCTATCGAGTTGATAATATGAATAGGTAGAGTATAAACTGACGGGAGAGCCTGATCGCAGAGGAGGTGGACGGTTTGATAAATTGACAGCTATGGGTGTTGGTTGGGGAGGGCCAAGACCCCCCGTCGGTGTTGGATAAGACGAAGGAAGAAACGGCGTGATTTGATTGGGATTTGGGTTAATTGTTGGTTGTCGAGCATCAGTCGGCGTTGGTGATCGGCCTCTTCGACTGTGGTCTGTCCGCGTCTCAGGGGCAACGAATGAGGTGGTCCCTTTATGGTATGAAGGGTTTATATTTTGTGGGCTGCCAGATTGTGTACGGTTGGGGGACAAGCCACGTCGCGCATTCCTTTCGAGCACTCTCTTCTTCCCCTCGTCATCTGGAGGGGCTACTAAGGGGCGGACAGGTCGAGAAAAATTGGACGTCATGGGCTTAATAATGGGTGCTCTTCCTGCACGATTAGGGTAATCCGAGTTGGTGTGGGGATCACTAGGGGACGAGACGATTACAGTTGGAACCGGAGAAATGGGTGATACGGGTGATGAAGGGGAGGGAGGTTGCTGCGATGGTTTCAAATTGTTTATTATCGATACATTCCCGTCCAATGTCGCAACGTGATTTCCTCCCCGGACTGTGTCAGAAGTTAAATGAGATTGCCATGAATCTCGTAAGGCTGGCCCTGTGTTATTAGAGTAGATACTCTCATCATCATAATAGCGATATTCTAACTCGGGATCTTGGTATGCAGTCCTAGAGTCCACGGAAGTTCGTATTGACTGTAGGTACGAGTTGTTGTCATTTGACGAAGCAGTAGCAGTCGAGTCTCGTGCAAAATGGCTATGGAGCAAAGGTGAATTCGGCGGATGATGGTATTGAGTATCTTGTCTCGGAGGAGTTCTTTGAGGGTCATGGTGACCAATGTGAGTATATGTATGTTGGGTATTGGTGGGTTGAGTGGGAAAGATAGGAGTCGGTTGTTGAGGCTTTCGAGCAGAAGTGCGACGTACGAGAGATTCAAGCGGCGAGTGCAGCTTGTACACCGGAGTGGTCATCATTCTCTCGTGGTGTCAAATGTATACCAAAGCAATCCACAGGAAAGGATGATGAGAGAGCTGAATGTGCAATCGAAAAATTGTAGCTGTTTAGGTGGGTTCATCATTCACATAGCCGTCGACCAACAAGCATATTACAACAATTTCTCATCAGGATCCACGCCCAGCGGGCCCGCAAATTTTAGTCACAACTAATACCTTTTTATATTACAAGTCATCACTACAGTTGAATTCAAAAGCATAGCATCCTTCCCACTCACGTATAAGTTGTATAACCCAAGTAGGGATTGTGCATTGACCAGTCAGCAAGCCACAGCCAAATTGAGTTTCGATATGAAACATCGATCATGTTTGTGGGTTGTTCATCACAAATGTTGGTTTGTGGACGTTAAAGGCAGAAGCCGCCAGAATCGTTTTAAACCGAGGTCATGGTCGAAAGCAAGGGAGCATACTTCGTGGCCATCCCAAATTTGAACGTGTGTCTCAAAGTGTCTCAACATGTCTGCTGGATATATCATAGTTTACGGTCTTATAATCATTTGCATATACAGACTAGTCGCCGCTCTTGGCGGCTATACCTTGCTTAGCCCTTCTGCAATGACAGCAACCAGATTCATTTATTATCTGCCAACCAAAACAACCATCCCGGACTATTCAACTCACAGTAACAATTCGGTTTCTTTCCTTGGTTATTGCGGCCATGAGGTATAAGTTTTGTTTTCAACGATATAAACCACTTCTGGCACCTCGGACGTTGCTTAAGCGCAAACAATGTTTGATTCAACAATCGAATATCTACATGCTGTCCTCCAATGTATTCTATCAATCCAACCAACCTCTTTTTGCAACAAAACTAATTCCTAGTTTGAATAATGTTTTTTTTTTCAAATATTTTGCGTCAACTTTCTGTAATAGGAGGTGTTTGATCAAGTGGACATCTTTTTTTCCACGTTGAGGATTTCTTTGTTGCTTGACTCTTGCAAAATAACAATGTTTCCCCGGAATTCTTGGGGCAAATACATAGAACAAACATAAATTTGAATTATTTAGACAAGCAGAAAAAAATTTCTTGGAGAGGAATGTTGCCACAGGCAAGTTGTTTAACACTACATCCAGTCCAAAGACCCCTTCTTCACGGCCCAAAACACTTTGGGTCTTTTGCACCCACTGCTGCATCCTTAGCTAGAGCTAGAAGTAATCAACCCTTTCCTCCAACACCCACAAAGAAAGCTACACTCAGCAGCACTTCAGCGGACCGTTTGAGCAAGCCTATGGCTGCTTCATTGTCTCTCGCCCGCACTCCTACATCTACAACGCTAGTCTTGCTCGTAGCACTCCTAAGCCCGCCAGCTTGTGGGTTATCCAAACCACGCACGATCGCTTGTGTCATTCTTGGCATTGTACGGTTATTGCGGATTAGACCTCATATGTGTTTTCCGCTAAACATCCCGTCTCAGATTAGGCCTCAAAAGCCCGCTAATACTTCTCCTATCCAAACACACCCTTGACCCAAAAACCCAAACACCCTACCTCTTATTGCGTGTACCTCTCCACTTACAATGCCCCATTGTGAGCCATATCCTCTTGTCGCTTAAATGTCCCCCTAATTATCTGTCAGATTACACAGAAAACAAAAGTTTGCAATAACACACACCCTCTGTGAAAAGGGGGGGAAGAACGGTTGATAATTGGTTGTATGCAGATGAAGAAAACAGGAAAACTAGAGTCCGACATTGAAATAGCGATTGGTATGAAGGCAATTGTCACATTGAACATTGCAACCAAAGGCGTTCAGGCAAACATGCAGCACCACATTTTTTGATGGCATTGAATTGAGACTGATTCCATTATTTCCTGTAGAAAACACATTCAGCCTGGTTTTTGAACAAATGAATGACTCAAAGTTCATTTACGCATTTACGGACTATAAATCCCAAGGTCAAACTATTGAGAACATGGTTGTTAGAACATGGTTGTTGATTTGGCTAAACCGCCAAGGGGCAAATTGACTTCAATGCATATGTTGCTTTATCTCGAAGTCGTGGTCGCCAAAGCATCCGCCTGCTGCATGATTTCAACCCTAAACTTTTCACAACACACCCATCTGAAGATTTATGCTGAGAAGATATGAGGCTTGTGGAACTCAAACAAAATACAAGAGAATGGTGGGTGAATAAGAAACTGTTGATGATTTAGCGGGATTCGAGCTTATGCTGCCCCGATTATGTTTGTGAATACTGTTGTATAGTAATTAGCCAAAACCACAGACGTAATATACACACATGTTCTTATGCGGACAAGGGTCGTGTCGGGAGGGGTTGAAGAGTGACTGACAAGCCAGTTACAATTTGAAATCGATGGAAAGGCAGCCAACACCTGAATAGATCCCAAGTTCAAAATGTAGGTGTGCATCTGACGTGTCGAAACTGCGCCAAGGGTGATTCACTTCCAGTACTCAATGAGTCATCGGTCACAGGTATTTCATTTGCTGACAAGGGAGGAAAAGGTCTGTGTTCGCCTGTATTTGTTTTTGCTGTGGAGGAACGATTATGACGGCCGTTGAAAAAAAAGGGCAGCTCTTTTATTTGCACTTATTTGTTTTTGGCAACTACGTCATAATATTCAGGTTGGGAGACCTTGCTAAGCAAGGTAATTAGTCGTTACAAATACATTCTACAATCCGACCCTCCGTCGTGGTGTTTGTGTTATCCGTGAACCTGCACCAATACCAGAGTGTCTAGGAGTGCCAGGTACAATAATTTTGGACGCGCTTCCACTAGAAGTTTTGACCGCTAGGGCCTCGTCCGCGATTTTCTTGGCGGTCCTGTGACATAAAGTTTTAGTTTTTCGGGACGTGAATAATCTTCAGGAATATTTTCTTACGCCTCACGCTGCTTTGCAATTTCAGTCTCAAGTTCAACACGCTTGGAGAATTCCCGATCGGCTTGACGGCGATTTCCACGTTCATCGAAGTTTTTCTCTTTGACAGAGTAGAAAACGGATCCTAATTCAGCTGGGTAATAAAGATAAGCATCATGTAAAAATAAATGGGTTCCAAAGCATATTTACCCAACCAATAGGCGTCGATAGCTGTAACTTGAGTCATATACTCTTTTGATGTGAGAATGAGTTCATGATACACGACGTATGATGGTGTATCTGATACTATAGTGAGTATATGTTGAGTAAAGGTGGTTAACAGGACTTACATCCCAAGCCGTATAGAGCGCTTGTTGGATGAAGATGGGTTGGGAGACCTGATCGAATATTGACAAATTCTCCGATACCTTTAACTCTTGCCGCTTGATGAAAATAACCAGCGGCAATAGCTTTTCTATACACTCTAGGGTCAGTTCGCGCCATGCCAAATTATAGTGTCACGAACCGTAAGACATCGAAGTCAGTTCCTGCAGATATTAAATCCATCTTCTGGAAATTCATAATGTCTTCAAGCTGAGCACGAACTTCCCGTGCTTTCCTAAGCAGTTTCGGGTGCAAGAAATGACGCATGGCCCAATCATCACGGAACCTGGTAAACCGTTTGCGTTAAAATTCCTCTGGGAGACCAAGGATAACGAACCCGTGGTTTTTCCATTGATTGAATACATTCAACAGAGTAAGATGATCACTCTCAGGAACATTGAACTTTTCCCGCGCGGCGTCAGCTTCCTCCATCCTTTCTTTTGGTCTGTAGAACACGCTCGGTACTGAAAGCATGGAGACTATCGTTAACATCTCGGCGGAGCACTTGTACTCCACAGAGACGATAAGCATTTTTGCCATCGAAGGTTCCATTGGAAACTCCGACATTTTTCGGCCAGTAGGTGTTAAGTCTCCCACGTTATCAAGTGCACCAAGCACCCAAAGCTGGTACATGGAATTTAGAATATTCGCCTGTGATAGAAGATAAATAATTTGTATATTAGTTGAATGGAGGTCTTTCACCTGAGGAGGAGGATCCATGAAGTCAAATTCGAGTAGGTTCTTCACGCCCAGCGATTTCAGTAGAAGAACAGTGTTCGCCAGGTTCGTCCTTTGTATTTCGGGGATGGTACTTTCGAAAAGTTCATTTCTGAATGCCATTTCAGTATACAGTCGATAGCAAAACCTTGAGGAGCAAGCATCAGCCAGTACATTCAGAAGAAATATGGAAGAAAGAGTATACCCATTACCAGTGCGTCCTGCACGACCAGTTCTTTGGCTAGCATTGGCCTGACTGATGGGTGTGATTTGGAGGGCATCCATACCAACCTTAGGGTTGTATACTTTGAGTTTGGAGTACCCTGCATCGACAACGTACAAAATTCCGTCGACTTTGGAAAGGAGAGCATCAGTCTCAATTGATCGTTAGATGAAAAGGGACAGGCTGACCTGTTAATGATGTTTCAGCGATATTCGTCGCTACAATAACCTTCCGTCGTCCGTCACTCGTGGCTTCAAAAATTTTGGCCTGTAAATCAGCGGGCATCTGTGAGTAGATAGGCAGAACAGCTAGCGGTGCTGGATCGTCCAATTGCGATAGTCGTTCTGAATATGGGGATAGTAAGGAAAATAATTGGTTCGAAAGTATTATTCAAGACAGACCTTGAACCACTTGACAAGTAATTTCAATATCTTCTTGTCCTGTCATAAAGACCAGAATATCTCCTGGAGGCAGAGACAGATGAATTTGTAAAACTTGCTTTACTGCGCTATCCACATAATCCTCGCAAGGAGATTTTGAATGGAAGATCTCGACAGGGAATGTTCGTCCTGGTATTGTATATGTAGGTGCGTTGCCATAAAACGATGAAAACTAGACAGAGTCAGACTTAAATTTTGATCCATAAAGAGATCGAAGTAGGCACCTTGTCTGCATTCATAGTGGCTGAAGTGACAATAAGCTTTAGATCTCGTCGCCGTGACAAAACTTATCACAAAGTTAGGAACATATTAGAGCCAATTTGTAGATCGCGATTATGTCCCTACCTTTGCGCAACAGGCCCATCAAGACATCAGTACTCAACGACCGTTCGTGAGCTTCGTCTAAGATTATAACCGTGTATCGGTCCAGGTCCCCTTCGTTCAGTGACTCACGAAGGAGAACACCATCAGTCATATCTACCCAAATTTGAGCTGAGGGGTGTGGAGGTGTCATGAGGAAAACTCACACTTGATTTTAGTTTCGGCTGTGGTGCAATCTTCGAACCGAATTGCGTATCCGACCGTAGAGCCTAGCTTGCACTAATCAAAGTTAATTTCAATTTTTAGTTGCACTAATAAGAAAATCTACCTCCATTTCTTCACTAACACGCTTTGCCACAGACATAGCAGCGACACGCCGTGGCTGAGTGCAACCAATTAATCCATGAGCACAATAACCATCCTCGTACAAAAACTGAGTCAGTTGAGTTGTTTTTCCTGAACCTGTCTCTCCAACAACGATGATAACTGGAATAGAAGTTAATAAGGCACAACTCATATTATCTTAATCCTTGCCTTGGTTTTCTCTGATGACCTTCATGAGTTCCTCACGACACGCAAAAGCAGGAAGATACTCTCGCTGCTGCTTGAGCGTCCTATTTCGTGCGAAGGCACTGACGCCAGAGGATGCTTTGAGATGCGTTGCAAATTTGGAGTCTCCTTTATAATCCTCCTTCTCCCCCTTGGATTCTCGTGCCTTTTGCTCCGCTTCAGCTTAAAAAAAAGAAAAGAATAACTATGTGAATGTCCAAATCTGACAAACAGGATAGGACATAAAATGGGGACACACCATCAGCTTCCGCTTCTTCGTCTTTAACACCCATAATGTTTCCCAAAGCTGTACCACCAAGTGCTGCCAACTTCGCAGCCGCTTTAGCTCGCTCAGCTTGTTCCCTTTTCTCTTTAACAAGCGCGCTGCCCTTCTTGGAAAATATCGCCATATCACTGGACATATCACGGATGGGATTGATAGGATCCAATTGCTTCGTGAATACTGTCCGACCGTCGAGAAATGGCGGCTTGAGATCATGAACCATAACATGGACAGTGGATTCTGATTCGTCTTCAAAGTCTAGGTCCACTGTTTTTCGGGTAGCGACCCCTGACGTCAACATTCGATTTGCTTCCCATAGATCATTATCTGCGTTCTAATAACATGTCAGTCAGCAGAGACCATCGTCACCTGCCAATGGGCTTCTTACATACTGCGCCTGTCGGGCGGATATTTTTTTCTGCTAGCGATGTTAGCTCGAGAATAGATTCTCGCAAAGCGATACACTCACAACTTGCTTCGTTGCAATTTCAGCCTGTTTCAATGCATTGAGGTCTTCGTACTGAGCTAGTGGGTTATGCTCTTCGTCACCAGCAATTCCACCTTCTTCAGCGCCTGTATACCAGTCCCTATCCAATTTGACCTGTTCCTCTTCCCATTCCCTGGCATCAATTCCAAGAGCTCCGTCATCACCATCGGGGCTTCCACCTCGCGCAGCGCGGGGCGTCGGTGCATCCCATGACATGTTCTTTGCCCCTCCCCACCCTGACCTTTCGTCTCCACGCGAACCTCGAGGCGTTGACTCCCATCCTACATTTGGTACTCGAACACTTGGCGCTTCGCCTGTACCCCGAACGGAACGAGGAGTCGAGTCCCACCCTCGGGACGCTCCTTTATCATGGTCCCGCTTACCTCCCCATCCGCGATCTCGGTCTCGATTCAACCGTCGTTGGAAATCACCCAAACCTTTCGGTGCGTCTCCCCGAGGTTCATTCTGGGCAGTGATACCCTCTAAGATTCCCTTATGAGGAAAGTTCACAATCAGGATAATGGTTCATACCTCGTTGCCTTTCCCTATTCTTACGATATTCTTCTAGCCTCTTCCGGCCAGTATCCGAAAGGCCACCTGGATGAGAAGGGGTCTCCTCCCATCGCTGCCTCGCATTATTCGTGCGCGAATTGGGAAGGTTTGGCACTGTATACGTAGTGTTAGAAAATTATTAAAGAAAAAAGAATACAAACCTTTGAAGACTGCTTCACTGCCATTATCCAACCTGGGTTTCTTTCTACTTCCTCCCTCATTTGCACTTTCACTAGCCGCTGCCGCTCTTTTTTCCTGAGCCAATCGATCCAAACCAAGTAAAGAAGCTCGTGGTGTGGGTGGTTCTATCGGTTTCGCTGGTTGTCGGAAAGTATGGCGCTAAAAGTATACAAGTCAGTGAATATTTCAAACGTAAAAATGTTCCATACGGTATCTTTTCGCATCAGACCTCCTGGGCGGGCTGGTTCTGGTTCTAGTACATCACTGTCGTGCACCGTGATCCCAACTACAGGTTGAGGGACTATCCCAGTCACCTCTTGTTTCGCGCGCAACAATATCTCGTCATGTATTTCGGCTAGGAAAGAATCTTGGAATTTACCAAAAGCTCGAGCAGCTGACATACTGTATATCAATAAAGCTCCTAGTGAAAAAGGTATGTTAAGGCACGAACCCTTCGTGAAGTCTTCTAAAGTATTAGTTTTAGCAATATCAGTGACTCGTTGGGCAAGGAGGTCATTAGGGTTAATGATATTAAGGGCACGAGATAGCTTAATAGCCAGTTGATGGGTGAAATCGTTCGTCGTATTCGCAGACGACGCCATGACTGTAGTGAGGCCTCGGGCCCAGTATTTGTCTAAAGAACCTGACTCGACGGATGTCAATGTCGGAATGGATGGTTTGTTTGGCTGCACCCCCTGGTTTGTTTGGCTATTGATAGCTTTCAAATTTTTGATTTTTCAAGTTTCACTCTCGACCAATCTCAGCGAACCCATGCTCTGTTGGGATAGTCCCTCAACCCGTAGTCGGGATCACAGTGCAAGAAAGTGATTGCTAGAACCAGGACCATCCCGGTAGATTAACAATTCTCGTACAGTCTGCTCAAGATCTCCCAACTTCTGTCGCTAATTACGTCGCGTATGACGAATAGAGGGGACTTCAGCAAATCCAACCCCACCTTTTTTTCACCGCATAGTTTGGATTCTGATCCCGTAAATTATAGTTCGCCACAAACAAGAAACTGCGATTACAATGACAAAGCTCCCTCCAAACCCGAGGTTGCAGAATTGCAAGAGAAACAGCCTTCCAATGTTCCTGATAGGGGGCTTGAGGCGTGGCTACATAGTTGTCCTCGGAGTGCTGATCGCAAAACCAACCCCGGAAGTTTCGTCATGGCCGCATGTGTACGTGAGGCGCTTTAAGTAATACTACTGATGTTCAGCACCTACTCATGTCTTATTCTGCTTTCATACTTTACCGCCATATCAAACGAAACACCGGGCGCTAGACGAATTATTTTAGACGTCCTGGTAGTAAAGTACAGCCCGTTGAACATCATGATCTTTTCGGCCATCCTCGCTGGGGTATTCACATATATATGGCCGTTTATCAGGACGGGTCTCATTTATCGCCATCACTTGTTCGTACGGCTGAGCTGCTAGAATTCCGTCAATCCGTGCAATATAATAAATGGATCGGAGCAGTTAGTGTGACTTCTAGAGCGTTTAAAGGTTCATCTCCAGTTCCCATTTCTCATCCCTAACTTGATGAAACATATGGCCTTGGCCGTCGAACTGAGACGCTACATACGAAAATCATTGTTCTTGGTATAATGCCCATCTTATACAACTGTTGCTTTGGGTTATTATTTTGTAGGGGCGTTGGTCGATCCACTGATATCTGGGGAAATCCTCCAAGTCAAGGATAGCTTCCACAGCGTTGGCATATGTGCCGGTGAGTTAGGATCATGCCTAGATTTGACAATAATCATAGCTAGTCTGACTCTAAGTACTACGGTGATGACTTCTGTTGACTTGATGGCAGGCGTCCGATCCTTGATTTTGGGAAGGCGGTTAGAGGATAGATTCTAAATTAGAACAGGGATAGAATTGTTAGGACTCAAGCATGTCACCTTCCGAATTACTTATCTGGAACTATCGTCAATGGTGATTTGTCAAGGTTAACCCCTTGTTAGTTTTTGGGAAAGTGGCCTAAGTAAAGGAGGGTTTCTTATTTGATCTTGTTCCAACTGGTTAGATATGGCTACCTGATGTTCCAGCGTTCGTTTCCTAAAAGGTAAAGTCTTCTTTCAATTTAATCATCTGGATTTGTCGATAGATCAACCCATTATCCTCGGCCTAGTCTATGTTCAATTTGAATCCTCATTTCCCCAAGTTTTGACATACGGGGTGCCGTAGACAACGAGGCACCTATAAAAAGTACATGAAGCGTGCAGCTTGACAGTTGGGCTCAGCTTCCGAGGCGTCACATTGGATACTATATAGCTAGCAGAAGAATAGGTCACGATGTACCAAGCTCCGGGTCGTTATCATCAGTGTCACTCAGCAGGCTATCTGCATCGTGGCCTATTGCGACATAGTATCAGATAGATTCGATGGATAACATATGAACTCTCCTTCGAGAAAGGATGTATTCTCGCACAGCGACTCAACACTGTCCGGCCCGGTGGGGATTCTAGCTCGACATTGTCCCCTCTTTCCCCGGGCCGCGAGGACAGTCTTCTCCGCAGAACCCCCAGTTTCTCCGCATTTCTCTTTGCTATGATATGTTCCGTCGATGGCATCCGAGATTACCCTCAACAGAGCTCAATATATCTTATCCTACTCACATTCTGTCAATGCTATGGTCATAAATAGATCAGAAGGATCAACGCGAAGTCCTTCCATGACCTTGTTTACATAGTCCATCTTCAACCTAGCCTTCGGTGCGGCGGCCGTTCGCGAGTTGATGTATTGATGCCTCGTTGGTGACCATCAGAACTTTATCGCCACATTTTGGTTGTTGCTCATGGATTCGAACCTTTCTCTTCATATGTTCTTATCGGAATTGTGCTGTCACTAGCTTGCACCTACAGTATCAGACTCCTAAAACCAGTCACATGATAGTCTTATGTAATTTGGTAGACCAAATTAGGAAAACCTCAAGTTTTCAAAGACTATCGAGCGACTGGCACAAATTGTTAGTGTGGTTGTGTGTGGCTACACCTTCTGTCCCGCCTATGTCCCAAAGTGGCATTGGGCGTACTTCCCGAAGGAGTTCTGCGCTTAAGTTATACGGGATAAGGAGTGGCGGATATATTGATGTATTCATAACATAAAAACATTTCTATCTAATGCTTGCACAACGGCTCATCAACGTCAGAAATGCACTTCAAGTCAATGGATTTACACTAGCTTCATATACTCTAGAGGTACTTGCCCATGATCATCAAGGAAACCATGATGAGCGAGAATCACTCACTATCAATGCCAAATCTATCTGTATGGCCCTATACTCAATCGAAGGAGCATCTATATTCCCCTGGATATGGCAAGTCACTGTCGAAAAATTAGCCAATGAGATTATCGAGCTCTATCAGATCCAAAATGGTTTACATTTTAATGCAAAGCGTGCATCGTCAGAATATTTAGAAGGATCATTTATGCAAGATACAGCGGAAAAAATGGCCTTGGCCCGTACCTCTGCCCAACTTGGAATATCAATTGACGACATGCCACGCTGGCACTGTGTGGGAAGTACGCCCAATGCCACTTTGGGACATAGGCGGGACAGAAGGTGTAGCCACACACAACCACACTAACAATTTGTGCCAGTCGCTCGATAGTCTTTGAAAACTTGAGGTTTTCCTAATTTGGTCTACCAAATTACATAAGACTATCATGTGACTGGTTTTAGGAGTCTGCTACAGTATTAGCGCACCGACACACCATCTCTTCTTGACCTCTTACCACCATCTGGTCGTAGGAAGTTAGGTACTTTGTATTATCGCACCCAGCAATTCTACATACATACGGTCGAGCCTTTGCTCCCATTGTTATTGAGTCTCCTTTCATATGCCCAAAGCTACTGACAATAAGCCTCCTGATCACACTCCGCCGCCAGGCCCATCGCAGGGTCCTATGCCGGCCTCTCT
Source organism: Collybia sordida (assembly GCA_037014335.1). Classification (NCBI taxonomy): domain Eukaryota; kingdom Fungi; phylum Basidiomycota; class Agaricomycetes; order Agaricales; family Clitocybaceae; genus Collybia; species Collybia sordida. Next base: position 1,687,306 of record JAYKXK010000002.1, read on the forward strand.
TAGGGCGTTCTTTCGCCCAACTCCGGTGTTAGGGCAACCCCGACTGATGACCGACTAAGGGGATCTCGAGGGAGGAATACCGAGTGAGGGAATCCGAGTCGGGAAACTAAGTCGGACTGGTGGAGGAGATCCTAAGTTAATATATTCACTTGTATAGTACATATCCTACGTACCTGGTGGAGGAGATCCTAAGAGAATACTCTAAGGGTCCTCCAGCCAGCTCATACATGTTATATACGCAGTTCCTACATTAACTACACGTTCCTGGAACGGTACGACGACACGCGTTGTCGGTAATGGGTCACGTGGACGCGCCGCCGTGATCCCGACAAGTCGTGCGTGTGTTCGGGGACGTTAACGAGAGTCGGTAAAGTGAAGGTGGTAGTAACGATAGTGGTGTAAATGGATGTGTGAGTCGGGTTGACTCGGGGTGGTGGTCGGTAATATGGAGTCGGTAAGTAGGGAGTCGGTAATTGTGAAGTCGGTAACTGAGCGTTCGCGAACGTTCGTGAACCTTGTCGGGTTCGGAAAGGTTGGTTGGGAAAGTGAAGAAGAGGTCGGTAAGGGGGTTCCCCTTACATTACCCCCCCTCTAGGATTGTGCGGCCTCGCGCAATGGTCGAAACGGGATGGAGTCGAATTGGGCACGCGGGAGTCGTCGGGGTGCTCGAGGGTTTGCCTTGTGGAACTCGCTGACCAGTTCATCTGCATGAACATTCTCAGCCGGTTCCCAAGAGTTGTGTTCGTACCCGTACCCTTTCCAGGATACGAGGTAGTACAACTTCCCTCTGCTAACCCGACTATCCCGTATCTCTCCCACTTCATACTCCACTTCGCCGTCCACTAACACAGGCGGTGGAACTGTTGTCGGTCGTCTTCCCGGGATTGGGTCGGCGGGTGCGGGCAGTAATTTCACGACGTGGAATACCGGGTGGATGCGCGACATGGATCTTGGTAATTTCAATCGGTACACGTGCGTTCCTATCCGTTCTAAGATCGGGTAAGGTCCTACATACCGATGAGCCAGCTTCTTTGTCGGCCGACTGATGGGGATGTCGGTGGAATCCAAGTACATCAAATCGCCGACCTTGTAGTTGGGTGTGGGTCGGTGTCGGCGGTTATAATAGCGCGCCATGTCGTCCTTGGATTTGGCCAGTGCGGCTCGGGCTTCCTCTAGCGTGGACTTCATTCGGTCGGTAAATTCCCCGACTGTCTCCAGTCGGGTTTCCGTCGATTGAGGTTCGAAGCCCATTCGTGGGTGGCGCCCTGTGTCTAGGAAGAATGGCGTGTGTTGCGTTGCCGAATGGATGTGATTGTTGTATTGGAATTCGGCGAGTGGCAGTAGTTCGGACCAGTCGTCCTGTCGTTCTCCGACAAATATCCTCAGGTATTGCTCGAGTTCTTGGTTTACCCGCTCGGTCTGTCCATCCGTTTGGGGGTGATAAGCGGTGGACGCGGTCAACTTGATGCTGAGGAGTCGGTAAAGTTCTTGTGTGAATTCCGCTACAAACTGTGGTCCCCGGTCGGAAACGACTGCGTTCGGTAACCCGTGGTGCTTCCATACTTCCTTGAGATATAGTCGGGCTGCCCCAAGAGCGGTTATCGTAGTGTGGGTCGGTATGAAATGGGACCTTTTTGCTACCGATTCCACTACCACCATAACTGCGTCAAATCCCGACGACTCGGGGAGCGCACCGATAAAGTCCACACTAATCGTTTCCCATCGACTAGTCGGAATTTCGAGTGGTTTGAGTTCCCCGATTGGGAGTTGGCGCTGTGCTTTGGTTCGAAGGCATAAATCGCATGTCCGACAGTACTGACCAATGTAGCGGGACATCTGCGGCCACCAATAGTTTCGTGACACCAACTCCAGTGTTTTCCATCGTCCGGCGTGTCCTGCGATCCGAGTGTCATGGTGTTGCTGTACAATGCGTCGGCGGAGGTCTGCGAAGTTGGGGACGTAAACCCGACCTCTGAAGTAGAGTACCTCCTGTTCCTCCCGCCACTCGGCGCTGTGTACCGCCTTGCTTTTTCCTTGTCAGAGTTTCCTTGCTGCCTCTGCCACTGAGTCCTCCAGATGCCCGCCCCGGTTTCCGCGTCGAATATCCTTCAGGATTTCCTTTTCCTCGCCTTCTACCTTCATTCCCTCTAATGCGCGTACTGCAAACAGTTCGGGTTTTAAGAGAATGATGTCCCTATTGTCTTCCGCGCCGTTGGAGTGGTCCGCTCGTCGTGAGAGGGCGTCGGGTTTGCCCATGCTGCGTCCCGGTTTGTGGTGTAATGAAAAGTCGAATCGGGATAAATACAGTGACCAGCGGGCTTGTCGGCGGTTGAGCTTCTGTGCCGACCGAAAGTATTCTAAATTCTTGTGGTCGGTCCAGATTTCGAACGGTTGTCGGGCTCCTTCCAGGAAGTGCCTCCACTCCTCTAATGCTCGGATAATGGCTAACATCTCTTTGTCGTGGATTTCATAATTGCGTTCCACCGAGTTGAGGCTCTTCGACATAAAGGCTACCGGATGCCATTTTTCGTCTTCCCGACTGAGCTGGGACAGTACTGCTCCTGTTGCAAAATCCGACGAGTCGGCTTCCACGCGGTATGGGCGGTCGTCGTCGGGGAACATCAGTACGGGTCGGGAAGATACACGCGCCTTTAATTCGTCAAAGGCCGACTGTTCTGCTTCGCCCCATTTCCATACCGCGTCCTTGCGCGTAAGGTCGAAGAGTGCGCGTGCATGATGAGAGAATCCCTCAATAAACCGACGATAGAAGTTAGTAAATCCGAGGAAAGATTGTACTTCCTTCTTGTTAGTCGGGGTCGGCCATTCTACAATTCCACTGATTTTGACCGGGTCCATTTCCGTTTTACCTTCTGAGATGATAAGTCCCAGGTACTCGATCTGCTCCTGTTCGAACTCGCACTTGTCTAGTTTGAGGAAGAGTTTGTGTTCCCGACAACGTTTGAGTACTTCCCGGGTGACGCTTTGATGTTCCGCTCGGGTTTTCGTGTAGATGAGTATATCGTCAATATACACGCAGACCACTCCCGCTGCGATAAGGTCCTGGAAGATCTCATTCATCATCGTTTGAAACGTAGCGGGTGAATTCGTCAGTCCGAAAAACATTACCAACGGCTCGAACAGTCCTCGGTTCGTACGAAATGCCGCCTTCCACTCGTCTCCTTCCTTTATCCGAACGTTGTTATATCCCCATCGAACGTCCAGTTTTGTGAAGTATTTCGCTCCGCGTAGCTGGTTGATAAGTTCGGAGATGAGGGGGAGCGGGTACGCGTTCTTAATCGTCATTGCGTTGAGTACTCGGTAATCCTGTACCGGTCGGAGGGAGCCGTCCTTCTTTTTAATAAAGAAGAAGGGCGCGGCCATGGGTGATTTCGACGGGCGAATGCGTCCCGACGAAAGATTTTCCTCCAGGAACTTGTCCAGCTCCTCCTGTTCCGTTACCGACAAGGGGTACACCTTGCATGAGCGCGCCTTGGCGTCGGGGATCAGTTCGATGGCGTGATCCCAAGGTCGTTTGTCGGGAAGTGCGTCAAACGAGGTTTTGGAGAACACATCTTCGAATTCATGAAGGTAGGCGGGGGCCGACTCGTGAAAGGTCCGAACGGGTTTCGAGTTGCGATGAAAGGCTTCAGCCAGTCGTTGAGAGATGTTCGGGATGGCTCTGCACATTTCTTGAGGACCCTTCGTGGTTGTCTCCGCTTGTGTGGGGTCGTGTAAGGTTACCGCAAAAATCCTGTCGCCCTCCTCCAGGAGTTCGGAGAGTGGGTTCGGGTTTTCTGAGTCGGTGTCGGATTCTTCCCCTTCGTCGGTGTCCGCGTTCGGGAAGAGTCCCGCTCGGCATGCATTTAGGCGTTCTCCTGTCCTCCGCTTCTCCTTGGTCTCCGCCTTGATTTCCTCGGTGCAAACCCGACACTGGGCTGGACACCGACTGAGTTTGACCTCGTTCGTTGTCCAGTCTATCTCCGGGTTATGCTCCTTGAGCCAAGTGTATCCAAGAATGAGGTTGTGCGTTCCCAGGTGAGTAATCGCGAAGGTGGTGCGCTCCGAATGGCCCTTGTATCGTAGGACCAGTTCCGCTACTTCACTAATGGAGCCCGCCTCATTGGCGGTACCGTCGACATTGTAGACCGGGATGGGCCTTTGGAGTTTCCGCGTGTTTAGTCGGTGTTTTTGGACGAAATTCCGACTGATGAACAGTCCTGTGGCTCCCGAGTCCACTAGACCGACTGTGCTGAAGGTTTCTCCGGTGTCGGTGGTTTGGAGTTCCACCTTGAGGTCTAGCGACCTTGTCCCCGGGATCGCCGCGACCTTATATTCTCTGGGGAGTTTGCGTTCCCAGCGTGGAATTCGTGTTTTCCGACTTGTCGGGTTTAGGGGTACGGCTTCGGTAGTTGGTTCGGGAGTGTCTAACGGGTTATATATTTCATCCACAGTAAGACACTCGTATCTACTACCGCTCGTCAGCGGGGGCGTACTGTTCACCCGCTGCGAGTCGGAAAATCCTCCCCGTTCCCCGTCACCTCTTCTGCTTCGCCTCCCGTTTCCTCTCCGACTACTCTATTCTGCGCGGTCTCCACGTCTAAGTCCGCTAGCACTTCCTGAACCCATTCCTGACGCTCCTCCTGGGTCAGGTACCGCATGTCGAACGCTCGTGGGCAGTCTCGTCTAAGGTGTCCCTGTTCGTTGCAGCGGAAGCATAGTGTCGTTCTCCCGCGTGGTCGGTTGGCATCGATATCCATTGGGATTCCTTGCGGGAGTGGTGCTGCGGGGGCGGGGAACGCGCGGGGTGGTGTCGGGTTGGCCTGTGGCACGGGTCTGGGTGCTGCCCGAGTCAGTATCCTTGCGAAAGAGAATCCCGACTGAACCGTGGTCGGGTTTCTTGTCGGCCGGGTGCTCATGAAGGCCTCGTTGTCCAGTCGGTTTTCGTCGCACTTCATGGCAGTAGCGTACCACCCGTCGGGGTCGTTATCTCCCGGTCGACCAAGTGCCATCATGGCGATCTGGGATTGGATCGCTGGGCTGAGTCCCTTCCAGTATTTCACCACGATGGTGAGACCTTCCCTGTATCCTGCCTTGTCGACTAGGTCCCGGAATTCGTCGGTATATTCGTCTACCGACCGATTTCCTTGGTGGTAGAGCGCCGTTTCCAGTCGGGTCATGGCTTTCTGTGCTTCCCCTTGGACATAGAAATGTTCCGCGAAGTCGTACTTGAAGTCGTCCCACGCGGTGTACCTGGGTTCACCGTTCAGTTCCTCGTACCGTAGCGCTCGGTCCGCAAAGAGGTATGCCCGACCCGTCTGCATGTATGTGAAGGCCCATCGAATTCCGGCTAGTTGGTCTTCAAACTGATGCGGCACCAGTTTGATATAGAGCTCGCATGCTTGGATGAACGCCCGACCTTTCGTGCGGGACCCGTCAAAGGTCGGGGGTGGCGCTGGTCGGAGTGACGATGGTTTGAGTCGGGTTTCTGTTTGGAATACTGGGAGCGGAGTGGAAGGCGGTGGGGAGGGTAGTACTTGAGACCGAATACTCGGACTCGGGGGTGGTGGTGGTACAGCGCGTTGCGGGGCAGGCGCGGGTGCAGGTGCAGGTGCGGGTGTCATTCGGTCCATCAACGTCTGCAGGTTGCGGGTGAGTTTTTCTAAGTCCTCCGACTGCTTGAGAACGTGGTCGCGCATTCGACCGAACTCGGTTTCTAGCTGCTGCATTCGGGCGACGGCTTCTTCCATTGTATCGTTCGAAGTGCGGTCGGGTTCTCGTGTGGTGAGGGGATGGATCGTGCGAGGCGGGTGTGGAGTCTTTTCCGTGGTCTGTCCTCGTCGGGTTTCTCTGTACGCCGCTTGCGCGATCTATGGCCTCTCGTTGGGGAGAGTATTCTACTGTTAGGGCAACCCCGACTGATGACCGACTAAGGGGATCTCGGAGGAATACCGAGTGAGGGAATCCGAGTCGGGAAACTAAGTCGGACTGGTGGAGGAGATCCTAAGTTAATATATTCACTTGTATAGTACATATCCTACGTACCTGGTGGAGGAGATCCTAAGAGAATACTCTAAGGGTCCTCCAGCCAGCTCATACATGTTATATACGCAGTTCCTACATTAACTACACGTTCCTGGAACGGTACGACGACACGCGTTGTCGGTAATGGGTCACGTGGACGCGCCGCCGTGATCCCGACAAGTCGTGCGTGTGTTCGGGGACGTTAACGAGAGTCGGTAAAGTGAAGGTGGTAGTAACGATAGTGGTGTAAATGGATGTGTGAGTCAGGTTGACTCGGGGTGGTGGTCGGTAATATGGAGTCGGTAAGTAGGGAGTCGGTAATTGTGAAGTCGGTAACTGAGCGTTCGCGAACGTTCGTGAACCTTGTCGGGTTCGGAAAGGTTGGTCGGGAAAGTGAAGAAGAGGTCGGTAAGGGGGTTCCCCTTACATCCGGAAGGCGACGGTTCTAAGTCGCCAACCCCCAAACCTACCCGTTCATCGCTCGCAAGCGCGTTGAACATTAAATCTGTGACACCATCGTCGAAACGCTTTTCGTCGGTGGCGCCATCACCTAACACATCAGACAGTGAGGATGATGATCTAAACAGGGCCCTCTTCGATGACGACCCCACTATAACCTCCTCTACCTCTAAGGGAAAGGGTAAAGGGAAACCCCAGCAAACTGAGGATACCGAGATGGATGACGTCTCAGGTATCGATCAGGATGCGATGCAGGATGAGCTGAAAGGCTCGTATGAGTTCTACTTCAGGAAGGAGGCGGAGGCATGGTCCGCTGACGCTGAAGCCGCACAAATCTCGGTTAAGAACGTGGTGGAATTCATTAATTTCGCGGCGAAGAATAACCGAAGATGGGACGTAAGGTTCTCCGACAGCTTAGTGGAGAACACAGCATTGTTAGTCCGGAGTCTAGCCGAACAGGGCTTCATCCGGAACGCGCTCCGTGGACAGGATCCATCTTCCACCACGTGGGCTTACATTGACAGCATCGCGAGCTCGGTTCGCACTGCCCTATCAGAGGAGCGCAAGGCACATCACCCAGGCGCCCCCCCACCCGCACCTTACAAACCACCGGCTGACACCCGGAACTCGAATTTTAAGCCAGCTGATCCAGCCGGGCTCCGTCGCAGGGGCCTGGCCGGGACCATGCAATCAAACCAGTCTGCACCATACAAGTACAAACGTACAGGACAGACTAGGCCCAGTGGCCGCAACGCGCTCTTCTCGGAGATCGCTGCAGCCGCACCTGCTGTGCCCGGCCCGCCAAGGAAGGTAGCCAGGGTTGAACATGAGGAGGGATTAGTCAGATTGGCGCAAGCCTTTCCGGGTGCCCCCGCCGAAGCAATTCGTGGAGCAACGAAGGTCATTGCCCCTGGACCAGAGGACGAGGTTAAGCGCAAGCAGAAGCCTAAGTCCACAACATACGGACTGAATCGCACCGCGATCACAGTCTATTCTAGGCCACTTAATGCATGGAGTTCCGACCCATGCAAGGCGGCTCTAAACACGCACCTGGAGAAGCTGGAGAAGCCAGCCACGGACCTCAGGGTTCTGACCGAGGAGCGGGCCACTGGGAGCATCACTCTCAAGTGTAACCGGCTGCCGGCGGAGCGCGAGATAAAGGAGCTGAAGGCGTGGTTCACAGGCCATGCCGAGAGACGCGGATTCAAGGACGCGTTCATCTCGCTTGAGGCGGGTTCATCCAAATCAGCGGTGATGATCGCGGACTTCCCATACTACGGCATCAAACCGGTGTTTGATGACAAAGGCAAACTCAAACCTCTTGTTGGCAAGGATGTCAAGCGCATTCTTGTGGAGCACTGCTCCCCCAAACAACGAGAAGCCCTACGCTTCTACCATGATGGGGTTCCCCGATTGGTTAAGAACACCGGAAGAGCGGACACATGCCGAGTCTTCTTTGACATCTACGATTCGCGCGGGGGCGCTAATCTCAAGGTCCTGAATGGATCCCGATTTCAATTCGGCATCTATTCTTTGAAGTTTGAAGACGCGATCCCCAGGGTGGGGGTCCCCCTCTGCTCCAGGTGTTGGAGGTACGGTCACAAATCGGTTGCTGGCCAGTGCCCATCCCGCGCCATGCTATGCCCCAAGTGTGGAGGACCACACGCGGAACAGTTCCACAGGGCCCTAGGGGCGTGCTGCAAGGCACAACCCAAGGCCAACCCACCAGTAGAGGCTACCCCTGCGGATAAGCCTTGCCCGCACACAGACCGGTGCGTGAACTGTAGGAAGCTCGGCCATGCGTCGTCTTCCCGGTCATGCCCGTTCTGGAAGAATCGGTTCTCTGCCAAGTGGATCTTGGCACGTTACAAATCTGATAAAGTAAGCGAACCATTTGTGGTTCCGCTGACTCGTCTTAACAATTCGCATCCAGGCTCATCACCCCGAACTGGAGCGCGTAATCGCGTCGCTCTCAACCCTAGTCATAAATGAATAGGGTAATGAATTTGCGTATATACTGTCAAAATGTAGCAAAGAATACATTATGGCTTGAATCTCTGCTTGAGTCTGAAAAAGATAAGTGGGACATATTAATGATCCAAGAGCCACCTTGGAAAACTATAAGAACTACTGCATCGCTCACGCTAAGGGAAGGCGCCCCGGTTAGGGGAGGCCCGACTCACCCTGAGTGGATGTGCTTCGAACCGCCTGGGCTCGGCCTTGATGACCGACCGAGGGCAGTGACGTATGTGCATAATAGGGTTAAACCCATTAGGCCTACACTCAGAACGGACATATGTTCCCATAAGGACATAGTGGCCATGTCAGTCAAAGGCCCGGAAAGGCTTGAGATCTTAGTAAACGTGTATAATGATGCCGATAATAGGGCTGTTAGACACATAGCGGATAATCTAGACAAGTTCCAGAATGTGGGATACATGGGGGGCGACTTCAATTGCCCCTCCCCGCACTGGGATCACGAGGTCATCCAGAACAACGCCAAAGCTAACTTACTCTTAGAGGTAGCTGATGACATCGGCCTTGAGAGAATCGCGCCATTCGCAAGAATAGCGACGCACGTACCGCGCAACGATAATCTCAGACCATCAATAATAGACCTTGTATTCCTGGAACAATACAAGGCTACATTAACGGAGTTAATTGTAGGGGAGGCTGGCGCCTCTGACCACAGACCTCTAATCATAGTCTACCCCATCTGGCACGAAGAGGTCATGGGGAAGAAGCGGATCAAGCCCAAATCTGAGGAGGAAGCCGATTTCCTTCATCATATTCGGACGGGGTTAGGTAATATCACACTCCCGGAGGAGATAACCCCGGAGAGCACGGAACAGGTCTCAGGGGCCATTGCAAGCGTCTTCAACGCGGGGTGGGAGCAGTTCGCCAGGGCCGGGCGCGTAAGCGCTCGGTCTAAACCCTGGTGGAATGAGGCCTGCTCAGCAGCGAAGGCGACCGCTATGGCAACTAGAGACAATGATGATTGGAAGGCCCTGAAAAGGGAGACAAGGAAGGCCAAGAGGGAGTTCTTTGATGCAAAGATCGAGGAAATCTCTCATACCACAAAGAGGCCATGGGACCTCATGAACTGGGTGGGGCCCCGCAAAGCCCCGGCTGCCGCTATGATCCAACATGACGGTAGAGCCTGTACTACAATTGATGAACTGTGGGAAGCGCTCCACGGGACGTTTAACTCAGCCCAAGATAGGCCTATTGACATGGCCCTCATGGGCGACAGCTGGAAATCCCCGAATAGGAGGGGGTGGATCCGCTACAGCCTCAAGGAGATGCGAGATGCCCTGGAGGGCACCTCGAATAGCTCGGCCCCCGGGCCGGACAACATCACCTGGAGACATCTAAAACAGATTGTCCCCGACGATCGATGCTCGGCAGTCTTGATTTGGTTGGCAAACGCATGCTTGTCATGTGGTTACTGGCCGAAGCACTTCAAAGCCTCACGAACGGTGATTATCCCCAAACCGGGAAAACCGGCCTACGACACTCCCAAAGCATATCGCCCTATTGTGCTCCTAAACACTCTGGGGAAGCTTTTTGAGAAAATGCTCTCAACGCGCCTGCAATTCGAAGCACAGGCACATGGGATTCTGCACCCTAATCAGTTCGGAGGAGTACGACAGAACTCCACGGAGGATGCAGGGTGTTGGCTAACACATGTGGTCCGCGAAGGGTGGGCCACGGGATTGAAAACCAGCGTGGTCGCATTCGACCTTGCTCAATACTTCCCCTCGATTAATCACGAGGTCCTCATCACCATCCTAGAAGGACAGGGATTCGCGCCCGAAGTGGTCGCGTTCTTCCGTTCGTACCTTGTGGGTAGGAAGACAACCTACGTTTGGGGCGATCAGACGTCCCCAGCTTTTGATGCCAGTGTCGGGCTAGGGCAGGGTTCTGCCCTGTCCCCGATCCTATCTGCACTGACCCTCGCAATCCTAATTAAGGAGTTCCATGTTAGGAACCGGGAGTCAGATCTCATCTCATACGTTGATGACGGGACAATCCTCGCCCGTTCTGAGACTGTGGGGGAAAACATTGGGAAGCTTCAGAGAGCTTACGAACAGGTGTACCAGATGACCAGGGCTATGGGCTTGGTGCTGGAACACAGCAAGTCGGAGGGATTTCATTTCTCCAAGGACAAGAGGGACTTTGACACCCCGATTGATCTTAAGTACGCCCCTTACACGGGTGACACGCCCTTGAGACCAGGGAAGCTTTGGCGATACCTGGGATTCTATTTTGACAATAAGCTCAGTTTTAAGGAGCATATCAAGATGTATGCGAACAAAGCTCTGACTACCACCAGGGCGATGCTTGCATTAGGCAACTCTGCAAGGGGGCTAAGGCCCAAGCACAAGAGGACCTTGTATCGGGCGTGTGTTCTACCAATAGCAACATACGGGAGCCGATTATGGAATATAGATGGGGCCCGGATCAAAGGGCACATGGAGCCGCTCCGCAAGATGCAGCGTAAGGCCTGCATCTGGATCACTGGCACGTTCTGCACAACCCCGAAAGGGGCGTCGGAGACACTTGCAGGCATCACGCCTATCCACCTCCATATCAGGAAGTTGGTAGACAGGAGCCTAATCAGAGTTAGGACCATGAGCAAAAGCCATGCGGTCCGGAATTTGGTTGACGGCCAAGCACATTTGGCGGTCAGCAAAATGTCACCGACTAAGAGAAGCCGAGTTAAGTCCGGGATCGTAGATTCCTACACCCATATGAACGAGTGCACCTATGATGCCTCCCCCACATCTCCTTTTGCGCAACCGGGAGCTAGGCTCCAGGACTGGGCAGAAGACAGAGTTATCATCGACATCCCGCCTACGCCGGAGGGCAACAAAGCGGAGAGAAGCGAGAAGTTTAAGGAGATCGGGAGGAAACTCACCGAAATCATTAACACCTCTAAACAGGACCCGAGTAAGATCGTCATCGTGGGCGACGGGTCTGTCCCCAGGAACAACGACCTCCAAGCTGTCGGAGCATGGAGAGTCTGGTATTCTGGAATACTACACCAAGGAGTGGGCCCATTAGGGGAGGCCACCTCGGATGACGCGGAAGCTGCGGCTATCTCTAACGGGATGGACGCGGCCTTCGCTATACAAGGAACCACGTTCAATAACATTGAAGTGTTCACAGACTCTGTTAATGCGATCCGGAATCTTATCAATCCGACGCATCACTCGGCACACACCTGGGCGGTCAATGTATCGTCCAAATTAGCACTATGGCTCACGGTTAAACCCGAGGCCTCTATCACCTTCCACCACACGCCTAAAGCGTGCGGTGTCAAAGAACATCTGATGTGCCACGTTGCCGCCACTGGGCTCGAGGTGGGGCACGGGGCTACCAGAAACATCACCCTGGCGAAGGCCCGGAAGAACGCGGTTGATCGTATGACAGACGCCTGGAAGAAGTTGGCCAGGAAGAAAGAATACATCGGCACAAAATACCTGAGACTGTACCAGGATGGGAAGGAACTCAAGCCCAGCCACCTTAAGGGAGGCACATGGATTGGGAAGGTGTCCGCTGACACTAAACTCATGGCCAGGTTGACACGTGCCATCACGGGGCATGCGCCCACCGGTGAATACCGGCAGAGGTTTCTCAAAGAGTCACCTACTGTTGAATGCGACTGCGGCCTCGGAACGGAGACCCAGGAACACATCATCTGGCACTGCCCCTTACATGACAGGGCCGAACCCCCGGATGCTCATCTAAGCCTTGATTGGCTTGTTGACTTCTTGAACGACAACCCGGTTGCATTCGACGACTTCCGGGAACCGCAAGTAGAGGGTGTCGCGAACACTTGAAGGGGATTGGGTGGTCTGATGGTACCCTCGACGTCATTACCAGCAGTGCACTGCCTCTAGTGACCTCTCAGGGCGAAATAGCGCGGGGACTTGTTCCCCGCGTCCGGTGGGGTAGGGACTTGTCCCTGCTCCGGGGGGTGCACCCCAAAGGGAGCCGAATCAGACATGGGGAAGTACTAACTGATCTCTTACAGGATAGAGAGTCGCGGGGGACTTTCCCCCCTGTGACGGTACGGTCATCTTACCCAATAGGGTCTACGACTGGGCGCCCTAAAGGGCGCCAAGACCAGGGCGCGTTGGTTCGGGCAACTGGCCAGCTAACCTAACACAGCCACACTCGACGGCAAAAGCGTCGTCTCTTAGTTTCGGTCGGTTTCGGTTAATTACGTAGTCACACGTGACCGCTTCTGTACACTTGTATTGCGGTATATAAAATCTTGAACCAAAAAAAAAAAAAAAAAAAAAAAAAAAAAAAAAAAAAAAAAAAAGCGCACCGACACTTGTTACACCGCTTACTTGCAATGATCAACCGGACGTATGGCCAGGGCACACCACCAGGCTTATTACTCCCGCCTACCTATGTACATATCCTCGGGCTCCAAACCCCGACCGGGCCGCCCCAAACAAGCGCCCAAAAAAAGCATGAAGTGCCTCCGTCATGGTACACAGGAAAGCCCTGGAAAGCCTCCGACTTCGGAGCTCCTCCCAAGAAGCTCGTGTGTCTACAAATATCCCGGAACGGCAACCCCGATAATTCAGCGTTCAACCGAGTCTATCACTCTCAATCAACACCAACCTAGATCCCAAAACCGATGCTTGAAAATCGTGATCAGAATACCCAATTATGGGAGGAAGGGGATGTGCCCAGGAACACGACATGTGTTCGCGTAATTCCAGAAATACGTCGCGTCTCGTCGTTGCGAACGACGACCGCAAGCGAAGGGTTGGCGAGGTGTGGTCCACACGGGCTCAGCACAATCTCCTCGGTAGCGATCACGGATGCTAAGAAAGGCAGAGAAAGGCCCCGACGTTCCACGCTATGGGATCTAATCAAAAAACCCAGCCCAAACTTATTGGACATTGGTACCCGACCCTTAAGTGCTCGAGGGGGCGACCGTAAATAGGTAGCCCGAGATATCCGGTCAGCACCACAGCGGTACGGTGTCTATTAAGCCTTAAGCTCAAAGTATCGGTGCCAACAATGGCGCAATCTCGGGGATTTGGGGTACCTTGTGCCTCTCTTCGCATTGTGCTGGCAGACCCTCTCACGTCTGTGAATTCGCGTTTAAACGTCCGTGAGCACATGACGCACGTCGAGTGTCAGTGAGGGTACCGGCGGGCGACAAGGAACTCCATGGCCATCGATCGAGAAAGGTTAGCGAGAAATGAAGAGCACATCTCCACGCTCCAAGTTCTTATCTCCACAAACTCGTGCAGAACCGTACCCAGAGAGGGGCGGGAGCTCTAAGGGCTACTAAGGGACTAAGGGAAAAGTTGAAAGCACCAACGCCCTGAGTATCCATTACCGGCAAGATTATTAGCAACTACACAGAACTGCACAACTAGATATATCTTTTTGTCTGTTTCACCGCCGCATACGGGTCGGCCTTGGGTGGCCGTCCGTATCTCGGCTCGTCCTCCTCTACACACGAAAGCAACATATCGTCAGCACCACAGCCCAGGCAGAACCAATAAGCCAAACTCACTCAATATGTCCGCGTAGATTCTTGACACACCCTCACTCCACACCTCTCTCCACATATGCGCACCACCCCCCTTGGACGCATCGAGGCCCCACCGTCTGGCGAACGCTCGGACATCGAAGTCGCGACGCTCCACGTCCGAGACGGGCGGGATCTCGAGGTGCATCGAGGTGCTCGTGCCCGGCTCCGCGCGGGCTTCGGCGTTGCGTGTGTAGGTGGATGCTCCGAGCGGGGGCTGTGGGAGGAGGAGCAACACGTAGCGGTGGTACGGAGTACCGTGCTGCGGGTGCGGGGGGATGTAAGGTGTATGCGAATTGAGGTCGAGGATACGTGTCGTATGAGTCGCCGAGAGCGGGATATTAGGCCTAGAATAGGTTTATTAACTTTGAGCCGGTTGCGCAGCAGCAGCAGGGTAAACTAAACAGCATATAACTTACTGCATCCAATGGAGGAACGTATCAAACGATGCCTTCTCCTCATTAACGACATCTAACATTCCATGTCAATCACAAAAACGAAAAAAAAAAATTCGAATAGTGGTTCTGCCGTGAACGTTTACTAACCGGGATCAACCATAAGGAGGGTATAGAGCCTCGTGTCGGAATGGAAGACGTTCGCGTACAATTTTGGCGGCGTCACGGTCTGTGCACCCCCAATTAGTTAGAGGCCAAGTTGAATGTTTACGCCCAAGAGCGGACTTGGACGCACCTGCTCGGGGAGCAAGAATGTACCTGGCTCGACGTTGAATTGTGATTTTCCTGTTTTCTTGAATTCTTCTGTGGGTGTTCGGGCTGTTACCATGAGCTCGATGGACGGGTGTATGGCTGGTAACACATCCGGGACCACCTTCATCTGATATATCCTCTCCATCTATTTATAAATAGTTAAAAAAGTATTATTAGTATCCAGTAAGTCAACGAAGGAGTGAGAGAGAACGTACCAACAAGTCCAACGCACCGTCCTTCCTCCATTTCTGTTCCATCAAATGCCTATGAACAGGCTTCTTCATATCCACTACACACCCACGCATAAGCCATCCACACCGCAAGTAAAAAGCACCACCACATACCCATAGCATTAGCGACCCTCCACCTCACCTCCGGAAGATTCACCTCACTCTGTACCCTAATCACATGCAACTTCTCCCTCATCTTCTCCAACTCCTCCTCCAGTTCCCTCACACCCTCCGCCCCATACCCTCCCCCTTCAAGAACCTTCTTCTCCACCTCCCTCACACGCGCCTCAAGCGCGTCCGCTTCCTCACCAAGGCGGATACTATCCGTGCGGATGACTTTGAGCGCGAGGTCATACGCGGGGAGCACGCCTTCTGCGAGTGGTCGGTTCCATTTGCGCGGGGCGTCGGTAGAGATGGGCGCCCGGAGGGGTTTAACGGGTACTTTTCTGCGACGGCGGCCTTGAGTGGTCGCATTTTCTCCTTCGGTCTCTGTCGCAGCTGGGGTTGGAGTAGGAGCTGCTTTTGCCTTTGCCGGTACGGGTGCGGGTGTGGGTTTGGGTTTGGGTGTCATCAGTACCTCAGTGTCCGCCTGTATCCCCTGGTGCTGCTGCAAAGTAGCATTGCCCCTTCTAGTGAATGCATTTACTGTAGTCCGAGTTCGCACTCTACGCAGTGCAAACATCATCTTGACCAGTAAGTGAAAACTAAAACTTGAAAACGAAAAACGACAAAAAAAAAGGCCGCTTCTCGACTTTGAACTTGTCACGACGCGTTTCAAAATTTCAATTATTTGTTTTTGTTTGGCTAGGAGGCGCGCATTGGCACGACTTTTAATTTCCCAAGACTCCTTCGACGCCAAAATTCGTTGACTTCATGTCGCTCATTTGATGTCTTAAAAGCACAAGGTTAAAGTAATCGAGTACCCAAATCTATTATCACCCCAACAATAGCAAGTAATACCAACTCTAAGTACAATTGTACCAAAAAAGACGAGGTGAGAGACATATAGGGAGGGAGGTAGGAGAGAGCATATGTAAGCGACTAAGGGAACGCAAGGGCTTCAATCTACAGGTTGCCCTTGGGCAAGAAAGAACAAGTTGGCCCCCTTGGCGCATATTATGGCGTGATGCAGCGGGTAGAAGGGGGCTGTGTAATAGATTACGTATAAAATGAGATCGTCGGCGGGTGGACACGGAAACGGGGCGGGAGGAAGCGCGTCCGGTGCGGATAGACACGGCGGCGGCGGGGAGGGGCGAGAAAGGAGGAAGAGGAAGGGGGGCATGGAGAATTGAAACAACAGGGCGATAAATAAGTATATGTATGGATATGTATGTATGTAAGTATAACTGTAAGGTTTGGAGAAGAACATTGGTTTGTGCGATGATGTAAAAGGCCGGGACTGGAATGTACGGGTAGCGCATGTGTGTTGGGTTGGTGATGGTATACGGGAACAGCGACAGCAAAAGCTTGAGGTATATTCATTATCGGCAAAAAAAAGAAAGCGTCAAGCGTCGAGATTGAGGGTAGAAGGGATGGCAACCCTAACAGGGCGGCAGCGGCGAAAGAGGCGGGTGGTGTTACAGCCACATCAAACAAGGACATGGACAGGCAGCAATATACAATAATAAAAATATCAGCCGGCGCGACAAGGGTGAGGATAAGCCGGGAACCAGAGCAGATGATGATGAGAGCAAGCAAGGCTAAGTGAGTACTTTTAAAAAGTCGATTGCGTGAAGGGGGTGCGAGAGACCATGGTTGGTTCTGGCTCGCGGGGGAAACGATATTGGAATGCTGTTAACGAAGGCATCAGAAAAAAGACCTTGATGGTTTATTGATGAAATGAACTGACCACCATCACGAACGATAGGATTTTCTTTCTGTGCCTTCTCTTTCCGTTCCTGCTCCTCAATTTCGAGCTCATATGCTGCCTTTGCGCCAGGCACCGGAGGTCTATAGCCGACGAGTGCTGGTTCCTGCTTGGGCTCCCATCGTCCGCCGCCAGTGGCCTTGCATAGGACACTAGAGCGCTTCAGAGGGTAAGCATCGAGTTCGCCATATGAGCGTTCGAGATCAGGTGGGAGAGTGAGATGGGCCGCGCGCAATGTTATGCGGCGATTACTATTAAGACTTGAACTGCTTGGGGTATTTCGCAGAGAACGAGTTTTGCGGGCTATAGGTGCTGCGGTAGCAAGGAGAGCGGCTGAATCAGAGGCGGCAAGGGGATGTGTGGGAGCGGTTGCGAGGCTGGAGGAGACGGAGGAGCTATTGCTGGTAGTAGGAGAGGCGGAAAGGGGAGATTTAAGCATAGAAACTGGGGAAGAGAGCATACGGGAGAAGGAAGGGCGGACGAGATCAGGAGTACGGGGTGTGGATGGAGTGCCGTGGACTTGATCCCAACAGTCATCACAGACTCTCGAAGGTGTTATGGGGGATATGGGGGACGCAAATGACGTCAATGGAATATTGCGTGGGGGATGAATGAAGGATAGATTAGAGGCATCGAGAAGGGGAGTCTCGCGAGAAGTGCAAGCATTACAAAAGACGCCACCGCATTTACGACAGTGCTGTGAAACGAAATGGTGAGATAATACGGAGACGCGTTCAACAAGGGTAATTCACGTGTCTCCTGTCAAATATCGAGAACTTGACACCGCAGAAAAAGTTGTCGCAATGAGGTGCGAGGGAATCAGGCTGATATGGGAGATAAGAATATGGAATAAGGATGTGTTGCCAAGACGAACCTTCCAGAGATGTTTGGGTAGAAGCACAGCCAAGTGCTCATTTGTGCGCTCTGGGACGCTATGAAGACTGGATGAAGATGACGATGGAGAACTGTGTACGAGGGATGGGAGGGGAGAGTAGCAAGAATCGGGGGAGACGGCACGGGATGAATCAGACGCGGGAGCGGAAGGGGGAGAGGTAGGGCGTTTCATGATGGGGAGGGCGTCGATGGGAACGGTGATCCTTTGAGGTAGAGGAACGTTTAGAGTGTCTACGAGGAGAGTATCGACTCTTAGAGAGTCTTTGATAGGACGAGACGTAGTAAGGGCAGACATTATTTTTACTGTAATAAAACAGGGGAGGAGGGGGAATCGTAACCAACTATGAGGATCGTTATATTCGAGTACTGTGGGAACTATTAACTGGAATTCCATATCTGGTCAAATCTAAGATCTCTCGATCGTTTGGGTTGCTTTCCTCTTTCGTCGTTATATCGGAAGAATCCCCGGAGCATTACACATTCGTACTCTCCTTTCGATTCGTCCTCTTCCATTGCCAGCGCATATTCTCTCTTCTCTCTCTTACTTTCTCTCTCTCCCCCTCTCTCTCTCTACTGAACCCGACTCTCTTTATTTTCCCATCTACTACTACTGCAACTACTACTTCCAATGTGACTTTTCCTCGACCTTTTACCCTGACAATCGCGCCGTCGGTTCCCTCAATAAACATCCCAAAACACATGTCTCTTATCCAATTCACGATCGTCCAATCACCGGTCTCCCATTCAACCCGCGGTTTAAGAATAAAAATAAAATAAAAAATTAAACACGTTTTCCTGTCCAACTCTAAAAAAGTCCTTGCCGTAATTCACCAGCGCTGCCACATGCCTGTCCTTCCTCGTTTCTTTCCCCGTCCCGACTTATTTACATACCTCTTCTTACTCACCGCCACTCCCATATGCATCCTCCGGCCATTTACCCAATTTGCAATTTCACACTCCCATCTCAACATAACATTACAGAATTATGTATACAAAAAAATTCTCTATACCCATTCTGCCGTCCTTTTTTCATAACATATTCAATCAGCCTCCGACTCTTTCCACTCAGGCTAATATCCTCGCCGCATCAAAATCCACCAATGCCCATCAACATACATCACGTGATTCTATGATGACCCTGGTACTGCCAACTAATCGCAACATAGCCCCTGAACCGCTGAAATCGCGGTTTCTCACCTTTCCGTATCGGGTTGCTTGCACCCGAATCAGTTCACTAGTGATTTTTCGCCGCCCGGCGGGACAGGCTGTGAGCACGACCTGCACAGGGATATCATCCTCCCAGTAATTATCTTACATCAACCCTCGTCTCGTTGCCTGTTGAACCTGCCTCATGATATCATCTTATCGTCTTTACCCCCACCCAACCCACGATCATCTTCAATAGGTGGCACTGGGCTGGACTTTATCCCCCCACCACTCCAGGTCCACATTATGTCGTTGGACACCATTTCGTGGACACCTCCTTCCCCTGAATATATTGTCCAAATATCCACGTAACCATACCTGTCTCCGTCGTTATGAACCTAACCCGCTATGGTGAACCGAATTAAGTCCATGTACTTTGTGCCGTAGGTACCCAAGCGGGCACCTTTTTTTGTCTCGAGTTCGACAGCTAATCCCCGCAACCCTGTACCTTGGAGCGACTTTGAATAGTGGTTTGGCACTAAATCCTTATCGAGAATTTTGCACCCATTTGGTTAGCGTCTACTCGGAGAAGCGGGACGGGCAATCCTGGTTCTCTTCTCACTCCCCTCCGCTCCTCATATTCATGACCTGATGTTGATTCCTCTCCTCCTCCAGCTAAGCTCCTCACATTCAAAAAATCCATGGAGTTGCTGTCTATGAAACTCCTCTGTACACCACTACATGGTGCGGGTGAATAGTTTACCAAACGGAAGCCATGGCATTGTCACGTCAAATTCAGGACGAAACCTGCACCACCCAAAGCCAACTGCAAGCCCCCCACTCAAACCTTCTTTGACTTTTGACTTTCATGTATATGCTACACTTGATTGTTTTTAATCTGTCATAATGAGGTCTCATAAATGTTTTCTGCCATGAGCGTTCAATGTTCACTTCCTAATCCCCAAAGTCTACTCCTGGTCCCTAATGTCGCCCAAAAATTCTACAACATACATCGTACCATACCACTGGCCAGAACGAACGTCAACCTGAATTTTGAAGCCACCCGCGCGGCGGTATCCCAAATCGGGACCCATTTTTCGCACTTCGATCGACCGAGAAATCGCCCACGCGGCTGCGCCGATTTGCAAATATTCCAAAACCCGCAACTGTAACCGTTCCCAACGCCCAGACTGCCGCCGCCCGCCGTCCGTTCCTATTGCTTCACGGGAGAATGGCCTCTTGAGTCTTGTCTCAGGTTGCAGCGTGCTCTCCGACTGCCGCCACGCGCCCAACCATGCCCAAACCCAGCGCACCCGCCGGAGCCCAGGGGCCAAGTCTCTCCATGTGAAAGTACCCGGAGCTCACCCAGGACAACGGCTTGATCGTCCTTGCCTTCAATCTCGTGAATTTCAATTCTCAGTTCCCAATTCCATCCGTTATCGTGCCATTTCGGCGCGGACGATAATTATCAAGTCGAGACTCAAGACTCGACGCCGAATGGCACCACTTCCCCTCTGAACTGAATTGAATTGATTCCCCAAAATTGAAAAAAAAAAGTTAGAATCATTGATCAGACCTGGTCGGCGAAGCTGTCTCGCGTTCAGGACCGGGATGATATCTTCCACCTTCCGCACACCTCTGAATGCGATCCCGGCAACAAGCAGCCGTGACATACCCTCGCGCGGCAGGTAAGTAAGGGGGCAGGAGGCAGGAGGCATGGACCGCTTGCCGTTCAGTGGCTTGACAGAAACGGGGTACTTGTCAAAGCAGGCACTCGCTCGCCTAGCGCTCAAGCCTCACACGACCTGAAAGCAGAACCCCAGCCACGACAAAGCGAAGAAATATGTACATATGGATCCACAACTGTAGGCTTATTTTGAGCATCATTCTATATAGAAAAATCTGTATCAACCATCGATGGGCCCGGCGTGTTCTGCCCGCAAACGTTTTGCACCCCATTACGCACAAAAGAAACCACCACCCTCCAACCAACGACCTCAGTCAGCCCCATTCGACAGGACTAATGATTCGGATTGGAGATTTGTTGCAATCTGAACAGGCGAGGACAGGTTCGAAGGTACAAACGCAAGGTCCCAGAAGAGAATTCGAATCTCGAAGCCGCGCACAGACGGGGGTAAGTAGGCGTCTGAGCCAGTCACATCTCCAGCAGCTAGGCTCAGCAGCGAGCTTCCCATGTACATATGTATGTCGCCATCACATACGCTAGTGTTATCGATGGAATAGTCTGATAGTTCTAGACCACGTCTTGTATTCTCTATATCCATAAGTGACACTCACGCAACCACGCAGCAGCGTGGACCGGACCAGTAGATGCAGACACAGCAATGAACACACGCATGACCCACAATCTGCAGCAAATCAGGGGCCTTCCCTAGCCATCGATATCGATTACACGATTATGATTAACACAGAAAATCGAAGCTTCTCCCGCGTTCTAATGTTCGTCTCGAGGCGAGGCGACTCCGACTCCGAGTCGACTCTCGAGTCGACCCCTCCCCCTCGCTAAACACACCAATTGACAACGCCCTTGATCTGCAATCACAGTACAATCACACACACACCACCGCACATGAGACCCTGTGGTCTTGGCCCGGCAACTATGGCCCGGGATCGCTTGCCTCGAGGCTCAATAATATTGCCCTCTCGAACCTGCTGATTTCCAGTTCATTTCACCCGCCAACAGGCAACGGTGCACGAGCTCCGTCTCTATTCTTGTACGCACCTACATACCGGCTCATACTCACTTACATCCACCTCTCCTCCACTGACATATGCAGTTTCGGGGTCAGTAATACTATTTCATGAGGAGATGTGATCAGTGGAACTCCATCTCCGGAGTACCATCGCTGTGGTGAAATAAAACCATTAATGTAGTCTTCTGCCTTGTACTTTCCTGCTTTGCTATACGCCAATATGAATACACCAACCAATTGGAGCACACTTAAATATATGTGCGCTGATTTCATTATGATTATCTAAACGAAATGAAATGAAGTGTCACAAGAGAAGTAAGTTGTACTATTACCACCGAGGTCACTTGAAGGTTAATGTGATCCTTCCTCGACCAAAGACAATCGCTATTTGTCAATCATCATCGGATGTAAGCCGCCAGTATCAGCGTGCGGAAACATCCGCCTTGCTTTGAGTATAACTTCATTCACTTGCTATTATAATCGAAAACCCTGCATACCTTCCAACTACGATCGTTCGCCGAAGGCCACACAAAATCCGCAATTCACAGCTGGCCTTAATCACACCGCGTTTGTTTAGCTCGAGCGACTACCAATTCTTAAAATTTCGAGGGTACTATCCACTCATCCAGACCAGTAAATAACATGAAAGTCACACACTATCATTCAAATCACCCCCCTCTCTCCAGTGAAGGATATGGGGTAAGATGATGATGACGACATAGCGATCTCTGGTTGACAACTCCCCTGTATAGACAACCGGCGTTTAATCCTAGGCATTCTTCATTCAATACTCAACGTCCCACTCAACTCAACCACCACGCTCGCACCCTGGACTAATATGTCCAGATTGCTGTCAATACACCATTAGTCTCGTCTTATCATCATTCATATTACGAAATTCAAAGAATCCGTTGCACCGGTAATCGAAGCTCTCAAAGCCATGTCCGAAATACTAGGACATCTAGCGCCCATATGACATTTGCCTTTCCAGCGTTCCTTAGGGGAGGTGACCCACTCCTGGAGTTGATCATCACAGATCATCACTAACATAGGATAGGGGAACAAAAGGGATGCCGTGTTGATCATCATACAAGATTAGCCATAGGCCCAACAGGACACCCCGGGCGTCGAGACTTACTACGAACAGACTCTACGTTCCCACCATCATGGATTCGCTTCTGTCCGGGAAGTCGCGACAAGGATAATCCCTTTTGAGGTCAGCATATTGCCGGCCGTGAACGGGCAGTCTGCAGTGTCGTGGCGCCAGAGGTTGATTCAATCAACAGAGGCCATTTCTGGTAGGTTCCTATCAGCAGCTAACTTACTTGAATCCCGACAGTACCGCGACCGGCATTTTAACCCCCGTCGATGGTTGCAAAGTCGTTGCTCGTGGTCGTGGCGTAAATGATTGGTAAATCATCCAAAAATGATGAGAGAAGCCATAGCTCCTATGTTATATGGCAGCTTGATCCCTTCTCATCGCCCGAGACACTCGGACGGCCCCCAGACGTCTCCCACACGGTCTTGCTCCAAGTCGTAATTGGTTATATTATCTATTCATGGTAAAACAACCCTAAGCTACATACAAAGATCAAACTTCACGCGGTCAATATTTATGGGACTCACTCCAAACCCAATATCGCTCAATGACACCAAGGAGCATGTTGTGTTCAATGTCGTCAAGATCTATCGTGTTATTGTCCTTTCCTCTCTTGGAAGAGTTACCAGATGGGAAGCCCAGCGGTACCGATGCATCACCTTGTGCTTTGCCGCTCTGCGTGACTAAGGGCCCGCCGGGATTGACACCGACGTCAAGAGCGGGACCAGTTTTGGCACCTACATCAAGACCTTTATCGCTAATAGCTGATTGCACTTCGGATTTCCCAGGTTGACTGCCATTTGTGGTTATGTCGGGTGGTGTCTTTCGGTCATCGACGCGGCCCTGGTGTTGTTCATGAGATATTCTTCCTTCCTGCCTCTCAAATATATCCAGCACCTCGCCCCTGATGATAACAGATTCACTAGCCTGCGTTTCATCGTGACATTGACTGGACGCCGTCTTTTTGCACTTTGTAACAAGCCGGTGCAGCGCGTCTGATATCCCTTCATTCAAAAGGCGGCCCGAATTGGCCTGAGCGATGCGTCGAGCTTCGGCCTCGTCAGGTATTTCACCTGTTGCTTCTGAATTCCCAGGGGTGATAGAAACCGTCAATGGTGCATACGCGACAGAAGATGTTTCAGGCAAATCGCTAAAAACAGTGTGCAGAATCGTGCACATGTACCATCGTGCATCCTTTATTGCTAGCCTCCTCACACGCATAGCAGGTGTTCTCATGTCACGGCTGATGGGCGAGACGTCGACAGGATCATCTGTATTACCACCAGGGCCAGATGGAAGAGAATTCACAGGCACAGAAGTCGAAAAACGTTCAAATTCGCGTACGGTTTCCAATACCAACGATGCTTGCAGGGTGTGCAATGATAGTCGCAGGTTCGGCGAACGTGCCAGGTGGTCCTGAAGCCGTGTACTAAGAGCACGGAAAATGATACTGAAAAGTGATAGTGCGTCACCACGAACGTCAGCAGGAGGATCTCGTATCGCTTCAGATTGTCCGGAATTGTGGCCCGGCGGCTTTGTACCTCCCGCGGAAGTGGCAGCAGTGGCGTTGGTGGCGTTCCCGGCGGCGAGAGGAGCAAGGATAGTACCAATAAATGTCTGTGAAAGGGTATAGAACGAAAAGATCATGGGGTTTAGTATAAGGGTTGAGATCCTCTCAAGGAGAATATCAATAGGGTTTTCAATTGCAACATCAGGGGTCGCTGATCCAAGAGGGGATAATGGACGGGGTATACCTGGTGAGGACAATATTCGGGGGATGACGGTGTCCAACATGTGATACGAGATAATGTTAAGCATTTTCAAGGTGTCGATCTCTGACGGGACGTTTGGTGTCGATCGCGAGATTATTGCCTTTAGGACATTCGCGATTGCCTCAATTGTGCGAATAGTTGCCGATAAAAGGAGCGCCGGCTGAGGGTCAGGGATTGACATCAGCTGTAAAACGCTATTCAGCGAAGGAAGGATTGAATCATTCGCAGCGATAAGGGGTATAGCTGGGATATTTATTTCTGTATACAATCGGGCCCTGACGTCGATAAATCTAAGTGAGTTGAATATAATTGTACGTACGATCATGAAGTTTTTTCAACAATGAATTCAATCCTGTGCCGTCATCTTTAGGCCGCTTTTCAGGTGCGCGGGCTGTTTCGGAAGGCTCTGTACCAGATGACTTTTTCTTTCCTTTTTTCTTACTGAGCGAGGACGCCACCTCTTCTGCGGCGAGTGATTCTTTAGAATAGCAAGTCAGAAAAGGATGACAGGTATCTAGATTCAAATATGTTTTGGCCATACTTATTTTTTCGGCCTCATATTTCGCCTGAAGTTCGGTACAGTTTTTTTCCATCAAAATCGCACGGGTCCGCCATGGGTTGTCGGTGTCCGGAGCCAAAGGTGTTGATGGAGGAAATCTTGAGCGTAAATCAAGGACATACGCTGGGTAAATTATTAGAAATACGTCATTGATGATCAAGACGATCGAATAGCCACGATACTAACACTCAAATGACAAATCGGGAGGTTTGAATTTCACTGCAACGAGTGCCTGTAGAAAAAAAAAAGTAATTATCCGTGAAATGATCGTGCCATGTGGGATGACGGAAAAATGAAGGAAAAAACTGACAACCGCTAGGCGAAGTCGATCAGAGTCTGAAAGCATCTTCGAGGTAAAAATTGTCTTAGCAAACTACTTGGCAACCACCTCAGTTTGAGATTTTTGTTTTTCAATCAGCTTGCCTTGACCGTGTTGAAACAGCATGAAACTTGGCTGACGCGTTCTGTCACATGTCACACCCTTTCATCCTTTCCAACACTAGTGCGAACGCGACCCAAGTTCTATCTACATACATACATAGGAGACTACGACGCGACATAATCCTACTACGTCGTATACACATATAAGAAGGCATTGACACGAAGATAAACCATAATGCTGAGTTTTCGACTCAGTATTCCCGTACACGGGGGTGTCGACTAACGCGCGCAGTAAAAAGCCAGAAAGATTGGTGAGTTAAGCACTCTTATTAAAATGCTTCAATAAGCTCGTAAAGTCAAAATTCAATATATTCATAGAGCTGGACGGTAAGGATATCAGAGCCATCCAGCTTGTAGTGGAAAACGACGCGTACTTTCGTCAAACAATCTCCTCCCAGATTGATAGGGTCTTTCTTCGCGGTGCCGCGTGACTGGCGACCCTTCGAGGTGCTGCGAGGAGCCCTTTGACCTTGATGCCAATGGAGAGTCAGAGACGCCTCGTCCTGGTCCTTCACCCGCGATAGCTCGCCTGATTGGGGATTCATCGTATGGATGCATTCTACTAAAAGGACTAGAACCCAAAGCGCCCCCACTCTCGTTTTCACCAAGAGTGTTGGAAAGGGTGCCGGGACCACCAAATGATTTACCGCTCGTAGCCCGACCGCTCGCTTTGGAGGGTGTGTGGAACGCCCCATTGGCGCGTGCTGACCAAACGTTATTCTTTGGTGTCGCAAAAGGCATTCCAAACTTGATACCTCTGGAAGGTGTTGAGGTAGGGTCGAAAGGGGACTCGTCATCATAAGCATCACTTTGATTGGCATAATTTTTACCCCCATGCGAGCGACGTTGTGGTGTAGATGGACCATTCCTTGACGAATCAACCCAAGGTACACCTGCAGACAATCCATGATCATATTCGGAATTTCGGCCACCACGAGTAGGAGTCTTGGGCATTCGGATTGCATTCCAAGTCATAGGTGAGTCTTGTAACGATGGCTGGAAAAAAGGCGGGTCAAATGGGGGCGGTCTCTGTGGCTCTTCGTCAGTAGGAACGAATGTAGGCTCTTTGGATATGACATCTATCTGGGAAAGCCTTGAAGATCCGTCTTCTGTTTCACAAATTCGACAGAACCAAGGATCTTCCTCCTTGCCCAACTCTGAAATATTGCGGATTCCAATACATTCTAGATGGTACCATGTCTCGCAACCATCGCATTGAACAAGTTCACGCCCATCGTCTCTTCCACGGCATATACATACAATTTCTTCTTCGCCGTCATCTCCTGCTTGCCTTAGCCTCCGTTGTTGACGGTAGGAGAGCGTTCGCACACTTTTCTTTGACAATAGTGCTGCTCGTGCATCAGATGGGTCACTTGGAAAATAACTGCTTTTTCTTCTTAGTGGAGAAGGCCTCACGATGTTGGGATTCGCAAGGAGAGGAACCATTTTCCCCCGTCCACCCCTCGGAGGTTGCTCGGCTTCATTCTCATAAACAAGATTCCAATGAGAGGGTAGAGACATGTCTTGATCTATATCTCGTCTTGGTGGACTTTCCTCGTCTTCGTCATCGGAATCACGATCTAAAAACCTCTCAATCCATTTCATTTTTTCCTCTTCTTCTGCTTTCGCCAAGTCGGCTCGCTCTTCCGTCCTCAGTTTCCAAGGGAATTCAGCATCTGGCCAATCCGGCTTGTGTATAAGGCTTTCCGCTGCAGCCGCTGCAATTGCGATCGCTCTCTTCTCTTTCGCAGTAGGTTCGGCTCCTTTCCTTTTCCGTCGAGCACCACCTTTTTTCTTTGACGGTGTCGGCTCTGGCTCAATATACGCATTTGGTTCCTCAGCCGGAACATCCAATAGGACGCGTCCGCGGCCCTCCAACTCTACGGGATAGAGCTTAGTCGCGGGTTCATCGTATGATGTCCGTTCACTACGAAAAGCTGCCAGTCGTTTTCGCTTTTTTAATTCTTTTTCGGTCGGTGGAGCCTCTTCTGCTTCTTCAAGGGCTGCGACCACATTGGATGGTCCAGCAGGTCCAGGCGTTACAAGTGTCAATGGTTGGGGTTGCCGAACCCACTCTGCAGTTCTCTAAATATTCTATGAATAGATATGCGGAATAGCAGGCTGGGTGCACATACATAACGACCATAACCGCCTGCCATCAAACTTTCCTCGAAACTTTCCTCTGATGTCTCTTGGAATAATTTCAGTCGTCGGCCTTTGTTAGGACTTTCAGTAATACCAACGACCGCGGCTCGCTCTTGTTCTCGGGCCGCTTCATCTTCCACGAGGGCTGTCGGATCTGCTTCAGAAAGTGTCCGCTTCGTGCGCTTTAGGTAATCTGGCCGGCGACTTTCAGTCTCCTGGAAACGAGCAAGCCTGTCTTGCATCATTGCCTGGCGGATACGTTCCATCTCGCCGCCTGCTGTAGGTGCAGGTGCTTGACTATCTAATTGTGACTGTGGTAGCGGAGAAATTGGAGGAGTGGAAATAGATGGGTTCTCTTGAGTGTGACGGGAAAGTCCGGAGCGATTCGCGGCGCCTGGAGAGAAAACGTCGTCGTCTTTCTTTGGACGTAACTCGGGCGTAAATGATTGAGGCCGTGAATGGGTCTTAGATCTAGCGGACTTGTCAGCTATAGACAATTTTGCCATGAATGGAGAGGATAAGCGGGAGGAACGAGATTCTAATGGAACTGGAGAAGAGATACGATGCGCTGGAGCAAGGGTAGAAGTAGAAGTCGTGGGCTCAAGCTTGATACTAAGAAAAAATATGAGCGCATCACCCATGTTCAGCAGATATGACTGACTTAGAGGTGGGCGTTGTGGGTGTCGCTACTTCGGTGGAGTGTGAATTTGAACTATTAGAAACAAAAATCACCTTGGGTGAGAGTAAAGGAAATACAACGAAACGCACTGGTATTGGGATAACGCGGAATTGGTATAACGGGGAGTAGATCTTGGAAAAGGACTGTATCGCTTGTGAGTCACCGGACGAGATGCATATTCTAGTGGTATGCACCTTGATTCCGGCGTGAGCGTTTGCTGAGACATATGCTGAGAAAAGGTCTGGTCATCTTCAACGGCACTTCTTTATCAATAGATAAGTGAATGAAATAGTGGACGAAAGGAAATTAGCGCACTGTGATTGCCCCTGAGTAGGCAATCTTTGCCCAATTGATGCTGGGGCAAGTCCTGCGTAGGATGTTTGTGAACTACCGCCGACGGATCTAAGTAATTAACACCCGAGGAGAAATTTATCGACAAACCTATGGGGAACAGGTGACTCGGGGGTATAGGGCGCGCTAAGGATGTATTGTCCAAAATTATTGGGGCTACAAAAAGATATAAGCAGGACTCGGAGTCGCCCAGGAATCGAACCACAACGACCTTTGCGGAGTTGGGAGTTGGCTAGATTGTTTGGGAGTAAACGAAGGGAGTAAAGGTTTGGGCACCAAACTCAAACTATCAAGGGTTAAGGGTGTCAAATACGACACAGGTAACGTACGCACTCCAAAGCTACGATCGGATCCGTATTCAATCCTTGGTTACCTCTTTCCTGCTGACTTGGGCTGTTAAGCATTCTTAGAGATCTCTCGTGATCCAAGGTTTGAGAGGAAGTTTGAGAAAACGGAGAAGCTTGATTGGAAAAGGATTTGGTTGGGGGTTGAGTTGAGAAACGAGGCAGGACCTCAGGGGGTACAAAACAGACGTTGAGGAAGATGTCGTAGGGGAGGTTGTGGGGTTTCGCTGGAAAATTAAAGGTGGTATCGCAAGAAGGTCAATATGAAGGAAGATTTGAGGAGTACACGGTCCTGACTGAATAAAGACAAGACGATAAATGAAGGAATGGCTAGGCACTCGAAACCGATAAAGAACCAAGTTCAAATATCTTATGTAATGAACCCTCAACATACAAAATCTCAGTTCGACCCTTCCCGAGGATCCACAACATTCATCATGCCCGTTCGGGCTTTGGAATTTTATAGCGGGATCGGTACGTGCTTTCGAATTTAGATATGAACACTCTCGGTAGGCGACGATAATATCAACAGGAGGCCTTCATCTCGCTTTCTCGCGTAGCAAAGTAGATGGGT
Source organism: Collybia sordida (assembly GCA_037014335.1). NCBI lineage: Eukaryota > Fungi > Basidiomycota > Agaricomycetes > Agaricales > Clitocybaceae > Collybia > Collybia sordida. The sequence goes on from JAYKXK010000002.1 coordinate 1,716,875, forward strand.
CTATAATTCGAGCATTTGATTGGGATCAAACGGCTTGCCTGGTATACTCTACCAACCACCCTGAAACAAATGTCCAAAAGGTGCCATACCCCGGCTGTCCTCGACAAAATACTTGATCGAACCTGCTCCAGGTGGATATATCGACCTTAACTTCGACGACGCTAGCGTCATATCAGGCCGATCTTTGGCTCCTCTCACCGTCATGCCAGCCTTATACTGTGCTCAATCCAGACGCAAAGGGTGAAGCAGATCCCCGTGCTCAATCTTTTCTGCATCTCATTGAAAATGTCTTGCCGGAGTTGAAAGCTATGAATGCACATCCTTCTCGTTTACTTATCGAGAACGTTGCTGGTTTTGAGGTGCTATCATCCATCACTCACCCCTCAATATAATCTAAATTAATTGGTTAACCATGAACATATATTATGAAGACATCAACCACTCGCCAAACCTTGTTATCGACGCTTCATTCTCTAGGCTATACATTGTTGGAACTGCTCCTCACCCCATTGCAGTATGGTATTCCCAACTCGCGGCTCCGATATTATCTTTTGGCAAAGCAGTATCCGTTGGAATTTACTGGCTTGGCGGTCCTTCAAAGGAACACTATTCTGCGCCATATTCCCGGACAGAATAGTTGGGTGGACCCTCGGAGTGATCCCGCAAGTATAAATGAAGATAATCTTTCACTCTCTGAAGAGCTTGTCCGTGAACTTAAAGATTATTTGGACGAGGAGTTCGTGAATCCTGGAACACACCCACATGCTGTACCTGAGAAAGTACTCCGGAAGTGGGGTAGATTATTCGATATCGTTTTGCCCTCGTCCCAACGAACTTGCTGTTTTACACGGGGTGCCTACTGTGTTGGTTCTCTACTATGACCTAGCTGAACAGGGTTATTATAGGTTATACCCAACTGGTGGAGCGCGCTGGTTCCATACTTCAAGAAAACGACAATCTCGATGTGAGGAATTTCATCGTTCCAACTATACCGTGAACTTCATCTGGCCCCGCATGCAGACAACAGCGATATTCGACAAGTTTCTTCAAGCTCAAGGCGAAGCCGATCCCCGAGCCTTAGAAATACTTAAGCCACTCCGCCTCCGATATTTTTCTCCTACAGAACTATTACGACTATTTCATTTTATACCACCCGGAACATCGCCAGATTTTGTATGGCCGGGGACTGTCTCGACAAAGACGAAATACCGTTTGATAGGAAATAGTGTGAATGTCATGGTTGTCCAACAGTTAATAGAGTACCTCTTCCAATAGCAATCCCTAGCCTAGCACATTTACACTTGGTGGTAATTCAAATCCCTTTTGTATATACTCCCGCATTAACTGTGACCCGAAATGCCTCTTATGGTTGCCGGCTAAGAAATTGCCGAACTCCGAAGGCCCTCCCTTTATCATCAACTTTTAGAAGACCATGTCAACACCAACCGCGCAATCCGCACCTCACCCGCACCCTCTAGTACCCGAATAGTGTCTTCATCTAGGAACATCAATCCGCTTTAATTAACATGCACGGTCGACGAACATTCATCATTGGCGGAGGATGTACAGCATTCATCAAGGTGACCTAATCAATACAAGTTGAAGCTCATTCCCATGTAGCTGACCTATTCTCAGCCCAGAGGAAAACGAACCACGGAGGATGTATGTTGTAGTATGTCCCTTAATTACGAACAAATAATAATTTGGATTCGGAATAGATGGGACTTGAAGCTGCTACAAAGGCTCTTTTGGACGCAGGTATATTGCTACTCTATTTATGGATGTGCCAGGTTCATATCTTATCCTAATTATCAGGCATAACATATGATGCGATTCAAACTGCATACGCTGGTTTCTGCTACGGTGATTCCACAAGTGGCCAGGTAACTTCCGAAAATGTCATGCTTAGTGAGCAGAAACTCAGTAATTAAAATTTTGTGTAGCGCGCGCTGTATAACCTAGGTTTAACCGGGATCCCTATCGTAAATGTGAATAACAACTGCTCAACAGGCTCTGCCGCTCTATATCAGGCCAACAATGCAGTCAAGTATGGAGAGGTTGAGTGTGCCCTTGCTCTAGGTTTTGAGCGTATGAAACCTGGTAGCCTTGGTACCAACTTCCCCGATCGTCCTCCCCCTACTTTACTTTTAAATATGAGAAGTGCAGAAATTGAAGAAGAAGGTCTGGGGGTAAATCATGGTCCTGGTGCCCCTCGGATGTTTGGCAACGGTGCTCAAGAGTATTTTGCCAAACATGGTGGCGGAATCGAGCATCTAGCGAAGATTGGTACGTCAATGTCGTACGTACTACTGTATTGGACTAATACAAACCTTCTATAGCGTCCAAGAACCATAAACACTCTGTAAATAACCCTTACTCTCAGTTCCGTGATGGTTGGAGTGTTGAAGAAGTCATGAAAGCCCCAATGATCACCAACCAGCTTACCAAATTCATGTGCAGCCCGACATCCGTAAGGCTCAAATAATCTTACTCTTTAACTTAATAAATTCAATTATATTTCCAGGATGGGGCAGCATGTTGTATCGTAGCATCTGAAGACTTCGTTCATGCTCACGGTCTTGAAAACCAGGCCATCGAGATAGTAGCTCAGGCATTGACCACTGACAGTCCTGTATCTTTTGAACGAAGCGCAATGGACGTTGTTGGATACTCCATGTCGAAGACCTGCGCCGATAAGGTCTTCAAGGACGCCGGTTTCGCTGAGGGCCAAGGACGGGATCAAGTTGGCGTCGTCGAACTCCACGATTGCTTCGCTGCTAACGAGGTTCGTCTCATGTTGATTTCATCGAACGACTACGTGATTGATATTTTAATCTAGCTTATCACCTACCCGGCTCTAGGACTCTGTGCCGAAGATGAAGCTCATAAGTTTGTTGAACGTGGTGATAACACTGTAAGTGTTAAATTTATAATTCGGCCGATCAAACCTTGACTTTTTCCAGTATGGTGGGAAGTACGTTGTTAATCCAAGTGGTGGTTTGGAAGCTAAGGGACACCCCTTGGGGGCTACCGGTCTCGGCATGCATTTCTATATCATGAGTACGTGACAAGAATATCGATGCCGTACATGTGGATGCTTATAAACACGGCTGCCATAGTGCAATTGCGTGAATGTGAGAATGATTGTCTCTTGTCTGATTTAGAATCAGAAGCTGATCAACTTTAAAGGGGCCGGTCCAATGCAAGCACCAGGCCTTTTCGACATCCCGGATAAACGAGGAAAGTATGGTCTGGTCCACAATGTTGGTCTTGGAGGCGCTGTTGTTGTATCACTGCTTCGTCGACCTGAATTCTATCGGCCCGGTGGTGCAGATGGTAGAACAAGGTAAATTTCTTTATTGTTTCCTTTACCCTTCGTTTAATTATACCATCGTGCCAGACTCGGATACAATCACGCTCATGAATGTCGTCCTGTCACCATGGACGACGTCAACAAAGTAAAATCCAAGCAGTCCTCTGACTATGTCCTTCAATACGCCAAATTATAAGCATATTGTTGATAATATTTGCGTATATCTATGTATTACTTCCAGTCTATGGTAGCTGGAGGATGTTTGTATCTACAATTGTACTTCAATACTTATGCAGTCTCCTGGATCAATCATACCATGACATTTCGACCTTACTTTGAGAATGCCTTAGGAAGTTGATAAATATCTACCACCGCCCCAGCATCATCATCACCACATAGTTGTTCGAATTGGGTCCCAGGTGAAAAAAACCATAGCAAATTTGACCCCGGCTCGTCCATTGTTTTGTTCGGCCCACGCTGGTTCTGTATGAAGACTTCTGATTCTGATGTTCGAAAAAGCGACTAACAAATATTCAAAAAAAATATGCGAAGGGGGCGGATCAATCGTCAACAGATTAACAACAGCATCAGCCATGGAATGAGGCCATCGGTACCACGGGCACGCCGGAGCCCCCACAAGTCACCGCAGTTACGAATTTTGCTGGGACAATCCCCCGAAGTTCTGTGCTCGTGGACGGGAAACGGAGTTTAGGGGAAGAGTCCCCACACACGATCAGGGCTCGTAAGCTTCGAAAGGGTACTGATGAACGAGAACAAAACATGTAGATGGATAGAAATATGAACAATTGGACAGCAACTGGAAGCTCGGACCGAGGGCAAGACTTCGAGGCGTAGTGGATGAAGATAATGGTAATACTACCGCCATCATCAGTTTATGGTGCGACGGTCTATACTAATGTACCGGAAAGCTATTGTGGATGATGCCGCGCTATAGTGTACAGATCAAATATTGATACTTTCGCACAGGATAATCGCGGGTGTTTTTGGAGGGCATTCCTGAGGCTTAGAGATAGTCTGAGAGTGAAACCTGGAAATTCGAAGTCCTAGCCACTGGTCTTGATCGGTCCTTGAATATTGAGGAACTACTAGTAAAGGTATGTCGCGTTGTTTTACTGAGGTCCTCTTTCTATTCACATCTCTTGTTGATATCTGATGATCTCCGCCACTAGTTTCTTGCACGGAAGGGGGCCAAAACCAGCTGTGTTGTAGATCACCGGGTCGGAATAATCATCCAATAGAAGTGGTGGCGCTGCCATCAGAACCCATGTTTTGAAAACGTTGGGAATAATTATTGACGATGAAGCTATAGGATGTGGGTGGCCGCCGATACATCTATGAAACGATGTCTATACATGAAAAGAATCGAAGTTGAGATTTTTGTGACGCACTCAAGGTGGAGAGTTGTGGAGTATGCCGTAATCAATCAAGGCTTCGCCCGGTGATGGTTTCCCACACTTTTTTGGACATTTGTGTCGTCGCGTGAGGATAAACTCAATACTAATCGCTAATTTAAGTTTAAGTTTTGTTCCGAGTCGACTCTCAGGCTTCGCCATCATCCCACCAATGTTTTCTACCCATAATTTGTATCGAATCACTGTTTATGGCACAGGATAATGGTAATTTTTAGTTATATGGGTAATTTCCCAACAATCAGAACGCACAGGCGTTAGCTGATGTACCTGCCAGGTTTGTTGTTTCAAAGTTGACGCACAGGCTGGCGCCCAAATTTAACTGTGTCACGTCAGGTACCAATCCAATGACAGTTCCCCTTAGTATTTCAATGACTTCGACACACATACGTCCAAGGGTCCTTCCGTGACAGCCGTATATAACCCACCTTGGTCGCTGACGGCCAATCCACCACAGACCTCTTCCTTTCTCACATCGACAGCGATCAACTATCGCCACCCCATGTCGAATCTAGTAAACCCCGATACGAGGCCCCTCCCATCAGGATGGAATCAACACTATGATACACAGTGAGCCATATCGTTATTTATGTTGTACGTTCATTGACGATCGATTTCAGCACAGATGTTTGGTGCGGGACAAGTAATCTAGCAAGTTTCCAGTACTAAATGATTTCACAGGTACTATGTCTGCATGAACGTGCGTCCACCAACCGTCTCAACGACGCACCCCCTCGGGCCGATTCCCGAACGTAACATATCTTCTGCTTCACTTCCCTCTCCAGAGTATTCATTTACTCAGGATCTATCTGAAGCGGAACGTTCGAATTCGTATCCATTGCGATCTTTGAGCCCAATTTCTCCATCACTCCCACCCGCGTTTGACGCGTTCCCGGAACCACGTGTGTTACCCGTGCTCATCCAACCACCACCGCCGCCACCACCAATACCTTCAAATCCAGTCAGGCGTCCCCTCCCCTCAACTGCTGGCCTGTCTGGCGGCCTGCGTCCTCCACCATCCAATCCACCTGCGACTATCGCTGCTCCTGTTCAACCTAGGACGTCTGGCCTTACATTTGCTCAACAGTTATACAGTTCATCGGTAAGAACTACCCCCGTCGCGCCCGTGAGGCCGCAACAGACCGCTTCAGGCAGCATTCCGACGCCCCCTACTTCCCCACAACCCCAATTATCTCGGTCCGCGGCTCCCATTCTCCCGCCTCCACCTCCACCCAATGCCATATCCACCAATGATAATGATCTTTTCACTCTTCCGGCGGTCCCTGAATCGCGAGCATATGCCTCTAGATCTCATAGAACCTCCACCTATTCAGCAGGTTCTTCCCCTTCCCTGGCTTCATTCCCTAGACCCACCACCCACTCCTCAGCTACCCATTCTGTCCCCCATAGAGCCCAAGCTTATCAACCTTCTAAACCTACTACACACGCTAACCCTCATCGTGCTTCTACCATTGCCACGACCGGCATCTCGAAACCTCGTGGAGTACCTCAACTGGTGACTACAGCTCGTCCACCTCCTAATTCTACACATACTACCACAAAATCACATACCACTCCTTCCTTCCAAAATCTTTCTCCGCCATCACAGCTTCCTCTTCAAAATGCTACACTCGTGGCTCCTGTTCCCTCATATCCCACTCCACCCAACTCAAGTGGACCAGCTGCGACCCTCACAGCTGCTGCTTATGGGGTCGCCCGGCCGCATAGCCAGAGCCCCATTACCCCAGCTATGCAGGTGCAGCTGGCATATCAACTCCAGCAAGCACAACAGGCGGCCGGCCAAGTGCAACCTCAGAATGTGATAGCCATTCAACAGAATCAGCCTCAGGTTCAGATTCAGATGCAACCTCAACCTCAGAATATGGTGATGAACCAGCAGAGTCAACCTCAGATACAAGTTCAAATGCAACCGCAGCCTCAGAGCCCACCGGCACCCCCACAGCAACAACAGAGCCCCCAATCTGGGGTGATGCAACAAATGGGTGTAGGTCTTGGAAAATTTGCTCTCGGCGTCGCAGGGGGCGCGGTGGCCTCATCGCTAGGTTTCGAAACGAATGGCATTGCCGGAGCCATAGGTGGGGCACTGATGGGTGCCACTTCAGAAGATGGTGGTGACGTAGGAAGCTCAGTGATTGACGGGCTCGTCGGGATGGTGAGCGGGGATCAGGCTAGCGGGAACTCAAGTGGAGGTATGGATTACCAGGGCATCCTCGCTGCGATGGCGCAACAAAATCAACAGCAGCAGCCCCAACAACCACCACAAGAGCTGGCTCAATTTCAGGTCGCACTAGCTCAGCAGCAGGCCCAGCAACAATTACTTTTACAACAGCAAGCCCTGCAGCAACAAGCCCAGCAACAACAGGTCCAGCAGGCCATTGCCCAACAGCAACAGGCTCAGCAAGCCATGGCGCAACAGCAAGCGCAACAACAAGCCGCCGTGGCTGCTGCCTTGCAACAACAACAACAACAGACTCAGCTCCAGATGCAAATACAACTACTCCAGCAGCAACAGCAACAACAACAGCCCCAAGTAATGGCACCTCAACAAAACGCGGGCCAGCCACAGCCATCACCTCTAGGTACACTCTTAACCGGATTAGGTCAGGCGTTTTCCAGCATGGCTACCGACAACACCAATACAGCCGATCAAGGCGGGACTTGGGACGCTTACGCCTCATTCTTCAATCAGGAGGAGTAAAAACGGACTCTACAACACACAATTAAATTATAGGGCAATTATTGAAGACTTTTTATTTATTTTCTTACATGGGAGAAACTATCTATGGGACTATTACCGTACGATGCAGGGGTCTGTGTGAAGACAGCTTCGGGGTTTGGGATTTGGGATTCTTGATGTTACAACTTGTTTAGCGTGACACTCTTTTCTGAAAAGCGAACATCTTATGTATCAGAAGCGCGTTAATGTAGCAGATTAGCTGTGCATACATGTAACTTTTCCCAAAATCGGAAAAACGTTTGCGAGAACACCATCAAGAGATCCTGGGTCCCAGGATCAGGAAGAAGGAAAATAGTGCCACTAATTGGCTCCGACTTCAAGTCTACCTTTCCTCTCTCGAAACTTGATCCATAATCTAAACCGCTTTCCACGTCCAAAACGCGAAGCGGTCCCGAACGGCCTCTGTAGACCCAACCCCACTAATCCATTTCTTCACTGCCAGCACAAAACTTCACATCAACGCAAATCCATACAATGTGTGACGGATGATGCATTGATCCGGGGACGGTAAGGGTTTCATCGGATCAATCACGGACACACGATAGTATGACGTTCTTTTTCTCTCAGCCTCTTTCTCAACGCGTCCATTCCCATGACTTGCCCGAAATCAACACCGAGAAAGCTATTTAAAACCATACTGTGTATGTGGATATACGTCACAGTGTAGACATCGGGCATGGGGAACCACTCCCTTTTATGATATGCCATCTTCTAAAGATCTTATTACATGGGATTGTGTATTCATGTGTGAGTTAATGACGCAACTCAAATCCTTCCATCCATCTCTTCCCAAGTGCACGTTCGTAAGGTTCAGAAGTTTACTTATTCAGATCCTTACCCTGCTATATCAATACGTCATTGCCAAGTCCCATCACCAGTGCACTGCCAGCGGAATCAACCATACTAGTTCTCAACTTCTCACATTCAACACTGCAGGTAGTCGTATCACCTTCAACCGTGACATCCCCGAACTTTGAGACCCAAGATCCGAGGCCATTTTCTCCGGGGACACTCTCACCAGATAAGATTTCACAGCCTTCATGAGTTCAGAACCCCTCACGAACGATGGACCTCATCAACTTCATAGATCCAAGATGGACGATGACCTCATGAGGCACACTAGCGACAGTGAAGGAATGGTAGACAATTCCTACGCCCTTTCTCCGGTCCCCTGTGTCCGCTGCATATGCGTCTTATCCCCTACCGAACCCACACTTGCTTGTCTTGTTTGCGGTGGCTTCTATGCCCTTACACATGTACCTCCGGCCCCAGGTTCAGCTCGAACTGCATCAGACGTAGCTGTGGGACTAGAGCCCATCATCCGTGATTGGCCATCGATGCAAGCTTCACATCTGTAGACGTCATTCCTTCCGGTCCTGGGGAACCCTGTAAACCCGTATTTGTTTCTGGAGAACGACGCTCGTTTCTCAGCCGCGCCCTTAGTTCGGCCCGGGACCCTTTATCTACCGCAAGGTCCCAAGAACACTCCGCGATGAACGGTATATTCTCGTCAACGCTATGTAAACAGCGCACAGTCTCATCAAGGATATCAGACCCCACTTGAATCAAGCCGGCTTTACCAAAGTTGACGCCCCCCTTCCTAATCCTAACAACCCAAACGAGGCATCTATTTTTCGTGAGTCAAATTATGTGGCGTATCAACGTAGAACAAGGTGTGTACCAGATTACCTCCTCGGTCCATCGTGTGTGCCAATACAGACCCACCTATGGTATGAGGCTATGAGCCAAGATCAACTCAATAGTAGAGGCTCGATGTGACGTTTCATTGAATCTTAATGTTTATCTAAATGGTTTGGCGGAGTCTATTGAATGTCTGTGTTTGTAGTGATGTACTCTCCTTGTACTGATCCATTAATTCACTACATGAATGTAGTGCTACGAATCACGATATGTATTTTTACTTGCCAATTCATGTAACTTTGGGCTATTTTTAAAAATTAGTTTCCGAAAGTTTCTCTCGGATGGTAAGACATCTGAAAAGAAAATTTCCATCATGAATTTATCGTTGGGCAGGGATGGTTGACTCATCTGCCAAGAGTCTGCAACAGGCGTCATACAAGAACTTTCTACACATCGGTAATTAGATTTCGTCAAATTCTCAGGGAACAAAGGTCATCACATCTCATTCATCTTTTACCTGTATTCATGTACGATATATTCTCAGGATATGATCCCCAATCACAACTCCCTTTCCAACAAATCCATCCACTCACGAACGTCAATATCAATCTCGCACACTTAAAAGCTAACCGAAGTTCTTTTTATCCTGAACGGATCATTGACATTTACGAGAACAGTATCAAGAGCATTGCATTCATGATCAAGAAGGAGGCGGGGGGAGAAATGATTCCCGTACCTTCCCCCGGGCCCCGAGACCTGATTCAAGCTAAATCAAGACTTGAGAAGGCTTAAGCCACCCACAAAGACCAAATGCAGACTCCAAGGTGCCTCAAGATGAACTGACGCTCTCCGCGGCTTCACCCACCAATATCACACATCACACTCTTATCTCCCCGGACCCATCCCAAGCCCACAACTCAGAAAAAAAAAAGAAAGCACACCGACTCAAATCAAACCCATTTCCAATTTTCCTATGTATGCATCCATCATACATCACAATCACCACAGCCAACACCATCCAAAAATTAAAATCCATCACCGCTGTACCTCCCCGTGCCTTCATTCTCGAGCACAAGCGCCCCATCCAAATTCATCTCCGTTCCATCCCAAAATATCAACACGCGGGCGATGAAGCGGCGCAGAAAATATGCACATATACAAACACAGGAGGCGCGGAGCGCGGATACCCCCTGGATTGGATTGGACTGTGCCTAGCCCTAGCCCAAAGCACCGGGGCGGACCTGTACCGGTTTCTCCCGCACGCGCTTTTGGGGAATCAGGAATCAGGTTTCATGGTTGTGGCGGGAGGTTATCACAGGCCCCTGGCGCGGTGTATTGTCCGTTAATAGCAATAAAAGGAACCAGGGAGAAATATAAAGGCGAAAGAGGAAGAGTCGTGTTATTATTTAATGATACAGTCCGGGTTAGGAACGGCCATGACGGATGATCTGGACTTCAAGTCGGCGATGACGCCGCTTAGAGGATTAATAACTTGAAAAGTGTACTGTATATGGTGCGATTGACGTTGGGGAAGAAATGTAGAGGTTCAAAGATATCACGGATCCAGACGCGGCACCGTCGGACGAAGATAACAAAAGGAATGAGGAAGGAGGTGTGTAAAGGTTAGGACGGGGGTTGTTTGGGATTTCATAGACGATGGAGTCGGGTTCGGGGTGGTTGTAATGGCGATCTAGACCTCGAGTCGGTGATGATGCCGCTTGCAGGATTACCAATGCGCAAGGTGGTACGACGCGCGCTGGGAAGGAAAAGAACGTGAGAGGGCCTGGAGAAAAGATGGCCCGCTCGCGAAAGATTCCAGCAAGAAAAAGTCAGAGTCCTGAATCGTGAGAGAGCCCGAAAGGATGATAGTCCACATTACATTTGGAGACATCAGGGCAAATCGTGCAACGTCCTCGTCGTGGGGCCGAGTTAGTAATTACCAAAACCTTGGTGCTCTTCAACGATGGCAGGCCACGTTCGCTATGGTGGGAGGGGATGAGAACGCAGATTACGCTGACTCGAAACGTGCGGTAAAGGCTGTAATCAATCAGTGAGTATGATAAAAAAGAAGGGAGGTGCATACACGAGGCAAAGATTTACCCCTCAACATCCCTGCGACGTGATAGACCACGACGCTAGTAGCCCCTCGGCATAAGCTGTAGGTGGCGAGGAATGATGCCACGCTTGGACGGACACGATGTCCTCTGGGGGGTTAACATTTACGAGAGGTGTGGTGGGAATGGATGAGAATGTCTATCCTGCTGGGTTGAAAGGTGCAGTGAAGGCTGTCATCCGTACAACAAAAAGAAAGGAAGTGCATACATAAAGCAAATATTACCACCCAAGATTCCCTCGACGTAATATGCGTGTAGATCATTACACCCCAATGATTACGAGTTCCCCATCCAACATGATCTATAAAAATTTCGGGAATGATGAGGAACAGTTAGCGATATACATAGCACATTCAAGGGGTTCCATTTGAGATGTCGATAACCGCAAGGTATATGTGATCCGACAAGTCCAGTCGAATCTTCGTGCCCAGACCCGGAAAAGAACCGGTAGTTGACCGTCCAATAAACGGATAAGAAGCCTTCTCAAAAAGAGGGAACCCACAGGTCGGATTTTGAGAGAGGTGATTGGATAAAGGCGAAACTTGTGTTTCGTTTGCAATAGCGTAGCCTATGACAATGGACATGCGCGTAGATAATAAATGGTATTGCAGTGGAGTGAAGTAAGACGTGGAGAAAGGGAAATGGTAAATTAAATTAAGTGCTTAAGCAACGTACTAGCGTCAGGCCTTCCCAACGGTAAACGACTCTCCACATCCACAAGCGTCCTTTATATTTGGGTTCCTAAACGTGAACTTTGAGCTGTGTGGGGTGAAGATGAGATCAGCGGGGGCTTTCAAGGCGGAGTACAGAAGCGGGAGCGAGGAGTGGGAGTGGGAGAAAAGACCCGAAACACATACCTGAGCGGATCATCCGTCCAGTCCATCTCACTGCCAATAACTGAAAACAGGGCCCTGCTATCAATAAGCACCCTAACACCATCCTGCTCCACGATCTCGTCAAACTTTCCCGGCTGCTCGACGTAGTCGAGGTTGTAGGAGAGCCCCGCACAGCCCTTGTTCCGCACGCCGACGCGGATGAGCTGGGGTGTAGGCCCCTTGAGGAGGCCTTGAAGCCGTAAGACGGCTCTTGGTGACTATTAACAATATCAAAAGTCAGCCATATGTTGAGACAGGGAGGTGGAGGAGGAGGAGGGACATACGATTGTCAGCGCAACCTTGGTGGATCGTATACGAGGGCGGGGTTTCTCGGCCGCCTTCGGAGCAGGTGGAGGGGCAGCAGCTACCTGAGGTGAGGCTGCATCTGGGGAGAGGTTTGCAGCTGATGGGACGGCAGAAGGGGGCGATTCAGAGAGAGCGGGTTGAGGCGGGTGATCGGGGCCGGAGCGCAAGGCGGACATCATAGCCCGACGAACTGGGACAGTGGAAGTAGGATAGGATGGGTAAAGGAATGGGAGTGCAGAATGTCGTGTTGCATGTTGAAGTCTAGCATAACGGGAGAGATGTGAAGCCATTTCTAGTGGAAACGTTAAAAGCTAAGGACAAGTCGTCTACCAAAATTATTTCAGCTTTAGCTTTGATTTGACAAACCCCGGTTAGCTGACACATTTTGTTTGGCTCGTGTTTGTACATCTAGCCAATCACAGCTCTCTTATTGATGAACCGATCACTAGCATCCAGATCCATACTCTAGAATTACAAACTAGGCCCTCATCTCCCTCTCACTTTTATTCTTGTATATATACATAACCAGCTCTCAGTTTTACACCACTTACTACCAATCTCTCTCTCTCTCTCTCTCTTTCTTTTAATCTCGTTCAATAACAGGATCCTTCCCATACTATCTTATTCTGGTTTTACCTGGGGCATGATCAGATGCTAGTGGCTCAAACAACAGTGCCTAGCGTTTGACCGACAAGATCACTCATATGAACCCATGGAGTTGTCAATATTTCTCCGCTTGTCCTCCATTTGGTCTTTCTCATATTAAAAAAAAATCAAAGTGCAACTATTCTATCCATATACCTTCAGTCTGTGGGCGGTGTATACGGCTCTACCAGCATCTTTGAAAACTCTTTCAGCTTCTCTGGTCCCCGCACTTCCTCCGTAAGCAACGGTAACTGGATGATGTGGAAAAATTCATCATACAGCTCGTGCGCCTCGCCTAGATATTTTTGTTGCATCTTCTGTCGCACGCTGCAATGTTCACAATGCGACGCTTCCAACATCTTATCAACAACATCTCACCAAAAATAACAATCTAGATAGGCTTACATTTCTTCGGGAATAGCAGCTGGTTCACAACAATATTGTGAGTGTCTATTTCGTAAGTCGTGAGTTCTTGCACAAGTCGTTCCGTTTCATAAAGCGACAGGAATTCGGAAATGCAGACACAGACAAACGTCGTCTTTTCCTAAACATCAGACAAGAATCAACACCGATGAACGACACAAAACCCTCAGACCACCTACCGGATCCTTGAATTGCGTGTTAACCTCTGTGATGACCGCACGCATTGCATCGAGTTTTGCAAACATATCTTCCTGCGACCCAGCCTCTCCACCCATCATACTCGACATCTCAAACCACGTTCAACACACCAGCCTTTTATACTGCAAAATCAGAGAAACACACCTGGCTAATCATGGGCCCAAACCTTGAACCCAACGAACTGAGTTTCCCCAGCGCCTTCTCGAGTACAGTCGGGAAAGACAAGAATCGGAGCGTATGTCCCGTAGGCGCCGTATCAAAGACGATAACAGAGTACTCCATCGATTTAACGTGTCTACCCACTTACGATTAGAAAACTCATAAATATTGAATAAAATAGACACAAACTTCATGATTTCAGCAAAGCTCATTGCCTCGTCTACACCAGGAATAGCAAAAGCCAGGTCTTGCATCATCGAGCCCATCATCCCATTCGAATCAGCTGCATTTGGATCAGCAGGTGTATTTTCCAGTGGAATTGTAGATATAGTTACATTGCTCGACCATCTCTTGGATAGAACTCGTTGGGTCTATCTCCATTGCAAATAGATTATCAAACCCATTCACTTTCGTCGCATCCTTTGAGAACTTTTGGCCAAAGGCATCTGAGAGATTGTGTGCCGGGTCTGTCGACTATACGTAGACTTTACGAATCAGTGCACATAATAGCAAAAAGTAAACTACGCACGATGAGGAGCACGGACTGTCGCACTTTTGCTAGCTGGATAGCAAGCGAACACGAGGTTGTAGTTTTACCTATCAAGACACGAGGTATATGAGCCCACAAGTTGCTCTACGAAACACTGTAGAACTCACCTACACCACCCTTACCACCTAACCATGTCTACCATCAGCCAACAGCAAAACCCTAAACTCAAATTCAAAGAGAAGAACACACCACAAAAGATCCATTTAAGCGACGTCTGATCCAACACGTTCTGAAGAGTCGGAGGAAGGAGATCCGTGGCCATCCTCGTAGCACAAGTCTGTCAAGTGCGCGTTAAGAACAGAAAGAGGAAAGAAACAATGGAGGGAGAGAGAGAGAGAGGAAGTGAAGTATGTTATGTAGACGCAAGTGACTGTTTCTGGGTTTTGATTGAACCAGATCTGGATTGAATTTATCTTTTTTATCACCGCTTGACATCGCTCTTTCATCTCCCGACACTTTCACTCACACTCACCATGGCGGACCAGACGAAACCCGTCATCGCTTTCAGAGGTACGCTCCCTTATTATTATTATCATTATCTACATTCTAATCTGAATCGAGGGTAGCTCTTCAACTCGCAAACGAGCAACGAAACGCATATGGTTTACGATACAATGACTTTGCTCGTTATCGGTACCTCCCCTTTCCTTTGATAAAACTAAAAAAATACCATCCTCATATAAACTCACAGAAAGCATTGTGCAAATCGCACTCACCGTCTTCGCTCTTCCCTCAAAATGACCCACGGAAAAGGGCGCGACTTCAAAAAACTCCCTCCCATCAACCCAGATACCCTCAAAGATGGCCAGTAAGTCCTTCCCCTCCCCCCCCTCCCTTATCCAACCCTCTGATTCCCTAAGCCTTCAACTCCTCCTCTTCGAAGCCGAGCGCGCCTGGGCATATTCCCAAGACCTTTCCGCCGAAGCCCTCAAACCCGCTAACGCCACCCACGCAAGCACGACCCGCCACAGCGCAACAGGCCGCTTCCGCCGTGCCATCCACTGGTCCACCCAGCTCCTCTCCCACTGCCAAACCCTCCACCACACCGGCCGTCTCCCCACCTCCCACCTCCTCGAAGCGACGGTCTACACCCTCATCCTGAACGGCCGCTTCCTAAGGTTCCGCGACGATTTCGAGGACGCCCTCGTCCAGCTGAGCGTTGCGCGTGTGTTGTTGGACGCGCTGGCTGCCGCGGCGACGACTAGTCGGGACCAGGCGCTTGCTGTGCTCTTCGCGGATGAGATCGGGCCGGAGATAAGGTATTGTGCGCATGAGCTGGGTCGGGCAAAGGCATACGACGTCGATGGAATCGTAGCCGAACTCTCCGCAGAGCACAAGAACGAGATCGTAGAGGGGTGTGATGAGTTGCTGGGGAGACTTACGTCGGAGGGGAAGGCGGCGGAGGCTGGGGAGGGTAGGAAGAAATTGGGAGAGTTGAGTTGGGGAGGCGAGCCGGTGCCGGTGAGGAACCCAGAGTTGGTGGATGTGTTGTTGAAGGTACAGGATGCGGAGGCGAGGCTTGGAGGGCATGCGAAAGCGGGAGTAGGGGCAGGTGACGGAGGTGCAGCGGGGCGGCCTAAGGAGAATCGATCGAAGAAGGGCGTCGCTGCGTATGATTCGATCCTTTTGGCTTTGAGTGATGCAGAAGAGGTCGCTCGTAAACTTGTCGAAGCTCAGCAGGTAACGCCTGACACCGCTATTTTTTTACGTTTTACTCATCGTATCATCCAGTTGGGCGGTTCCAGTTCTGGATCAACCAGCAAAGGACGCGACATCCAATTCGTCCATGCCTATATCGTCTACCAGCTCCTCTCACGCCGTATCCAGCGAGATCTCCTGCTGGTATCCGCACTACTCTCGACATCAAAAGAGAACCCACACAACAAACTTTCCAGTATTTCAGCTAAACCAGAACAAGTGGACGGCCGGTTATTCCCTGCGGTTGTGAAACTCCTGGACACTGTTCTCCAAAGTCTTAACCAGATGCGTACCCTCAGCATCGTAGATGACAGCCCAGACCTCGCCGCAGGCGTAGAAGCGCGTACCTCGTTCACCAAAGCCCGCAGGTAAACCCACTATCATTCATTTTACTTTTACATAACTCATAAATGACCCTTTCAGATGCCTCTACCTAAGCCGATGCTACGCTCCGCTCAAGCGCTACGCCGAAGCCCTAACACTCATCCAACACGCCAACATCCACATCCGCGAAACCAATTCCACCATCTCCCTCATAACTCCCTCTCCCACCCCCAACCCCACAGACTCTTACTTCCCCCTCTCCCCCACTTCCATCAAATCCCTCGAATCTTCCCTCCTCGCCGACAGCCTCCAACTCAAACGCGACTGGTTCGCCTACAACGGCGGCGCACCCGACGCAGACGGGAAGACGTATAAGAAACTCTTATTCTTCAACATCGCGCTTAATTATGTCGAGTTGGATATGGATAGACTCCTCGTTCGGGCCGGTAAGGAACCTGCCCCCGCACCGGCGGCGGCGGCGCTCCCACAGAGGTCGGAGGTAATTTCTGTGGAGAAGAAACCGGTTGGCAGGGCCAAAGTCGAGGAGGTGCGTCCTACGACGCCTGAGCCGCCAGCGCCGACGAGGGGTGGATTGAGTAGTTTATTGGGAGGGTGGTGGGGGAAGAGCTGAAAGTTTTCAAATTTTTTGTTTTTGTAATCGGAGAGACTGGAAATATTTTTGAGAACTTCAGCGTTGGAATTTATCTGAGATGTCTTGGCCGTTTTTCGCTGGCATCAAGGTAGGCCAGGTTCATTCATTCTATGAAATCGCCATCACTCGTGGCGTTACTTCCCCGCAACAAATTGACCCCTTCCTGGAATACGCATCTTTGGAGATGGCAAACACGGCGCTATAGTGTAGTGGCTATCACTCGAGATTCTGATTCTTATCATATTCTCGTAACCCAGGTTCGAACCCTGGTAGTGCCTTTTGCTAATATCAGTAAGAAGCCATATTTTTATTACCGTTTCATGTATTTGCCTTTCTGTGTGGACAAAATTTTTTTGGCAGTGGTCGCAAGATCTATGTCGTGGTGAGTGGTTCCTTGATTCACATGGGTTGTTGCTCAGGATCACGGGATTGGAGTTGCACTGCTTGCTTGCTTGTACGACAGGATAATCAAAGGCAAGGGATTTGTTTTGCTACTAGTTATGCCGCAAGGAATTAAGAGAGTTGTTAGATACGGGCCAACCTGAATCGCTATCCCTACTATGTATATGGAAAATTTCCCACATCCATGCAGGGAGGTTCCAAATTCGATGAGCTCGCTCTATGATAAATAGGCGATGGATGGATACACTACTAATACAATAATCAAGAATTTTCTATATTACCGAGATCTTACAATGGTAGAAATAAGTCGAACTATATCAATTATGTTTATGAGATGAACTAGACATCCCGAAAATCAATTAGATATCACCATACCAAGGTGTGGAAATGAGACCACGTACCTGTTTGGATTTTTCTTCCGATATATCAGACGTCCCGCCAAGTTTGCTGGCTTCCTTATCGCTAATCAAACTGAGTGGGCGGCCAATGTCTTTCACCTGTGACCAGAATTCGACGTTACCCATCTTACCCATGCACCGCTCACGCAGGTTCGGGAGGAAACTATAAAATAAAAGGTTTGGGATTAAATATAAGGGATCGTCATAAACTTTACAGATGCTTACTTGTTCCAAGCATCAATCTCATCTTCCTAAAAGTGGCGTCGTTATATTTCTACATAGCGCAAAGAAAAAAAACGCACTTCAAGGCAAGTCTCTCTGAGAGCTTTCATACACTCCAACAACTCATCACTCCGTCTCGAAGCGAAAGGGCGTATGACTATTTCGGTGATGACCGCAGCGAGGTCTTCCACTGCCTTTGTCACAATATCACCTTGGGCAAGGTTCTTTTTAAAATCAGCTAAGGGGTACGTCGAGCCAATGATCCGACCGGGAGCACGTCCAGGGTCTATCTGGGGTGAGAGCGAACGAGCAGGGGTCGGCAGGGGTTGGTTGTTCCTGGGGTTAGGTGGTGGGGTCGCCGGTTTCTTCTTATCAAGCAACATTTCATCTTCATCTTCGTCTTCCGTCTCGCTGTCGTCCGGGTTCGTTGCTGGTACTCCGCGTTTTGAGGGAGATGTTGGCGAGGCTTGTGTGAGATGAACTTTGGCGCGTTCTGGAGAAGCAGGCTGCTTTCGGTCGAGAAGGAGTAGGTCGTCGTCGTCGTCGTCTGCGGCGTGGGCGTGTCCGTCTTTTCGTGATCTTGCGATTTTCTTGGGGACTGAAAAGAATAATGAGCAAGAAGAGGGAACGGGGATCATAATCTTGATACACCTTGTCTGATTTTGAACACCTCCTTGCATTCTTCAATAGCTTCCCTTGCCCGTTTGAGGACTCGCCTAGGAGGTTCGAAATACTTGACGAGTTCGGGGTGGGGTGGGGGTAACGGATTGGCAGAAATATCCGATACGATGGCACAATGAAAGAGTGCTTGCTTCGTCCTGTGCACCGCAGGGTTATATGACATGAGCGTGTCATACCATGGGCCACGATTCCTATAGAATAGAATATATAAATGTCAAACAGATGGTGTGTTAAATCAAACAGACCCCTCTTCGTCTTTGTCTCCGGCTTCCATGAGATCCATCGCGTCTACAAGATTGTCCATTGCATCGAGCTGTTGTTGTGTAGGGATATAGGGGTGTTCTGTGATGGCCTCCCCTTTTCTCGATATGAGGTTATCGAGAGATGCAAATGTATATTTACGAACATCGTCTGCAAATGGCATCTAGAGGGTTTTTCAATAAAGTGCGAATGGATGTGTTGCTCAGGCGACGAACCTGCGCCCAAAGCAAACAGTCGACTTCGTCAAATATTACTGGTGATAGGACACCCATTTTAGGATCCATTTCGTCCTTCGTCACCCATCGAGCAATGGCCATGACGCCTTTCTCATACATAGCTTGTACGATTGAAGATAAAGCTACCTGTTGTGATGGTGATGAAGGGTCGGCCCAAACGTATTGTAATTCACCAATACTGAGTTCACGACGGAACTAGGTTTTATTAGTAGTATTATTAACAGAAAGAGGCGAAACGTACATTCTTGGCGGGGAAGAACCCACAAAGATCAATACCTCTCTTGGTTGGTAATCGCGGGAACTGTCCGTCTGGACAAGGAACATAAGTTGTTCCATACTTGAAGCCTCTTATGAGTTGCTCTTTTTCCACTTTTTCGAGTTGTTCTTCTTTTTCCTCTCGCTTCGCTTTGGTTTCTGCTTCGTCAAAGGTATCATTGTCCTCTTCCATTTTAACGTCGCCATCATCATCTTCATCATGTTCTCCTCTATCGACGAAATATTCACTTCTCATTTTTAACTGAGCAAAAGCCGTCTTTTGTTCGTCTTCTCCTTCCATCTCATCGTCGTCCTCGAGGCTCTCGCGAATAGCAAATTTTTTCCAACCCTTGGGTCGAGTGAGAGCCGTGCATTTACTTGTCTTTACTATTATTTCGATTGCCTCGTCCGATCTGGAGTCGACGTCGCCTAGGCGAAGAACGGTGCCCATAAGAGTAGATTTGGTCTGTTTGATGTCCGGTCGCGCGGTTTCGCGTAGAGCTAGAGCGCAGCTACCGATGATACCAATTTGCAGGCCAGATACGAAAGTGTGGTAGAATTCTTCATTTGAACGCTGAATGACAAGTCAGAAACAAGGATATAATAGATATTTAGGGGTACTTTTTGTTCAGACTTATTCTCTTCTTTAAATGGGAGCTCTTCATCATCAAAGTCGACGCCACTACAGGTTTTGGTAATCTTAATGCGCAGTTCAAATTAAAACAAGTTCGGACGCACATGATTGTCAATCCTATACTCGACATGTTGATCTTCTGAACAGTCGCCTCCCAGTCTTCATATTCAATGGGATTCTCTCCATCTGTGACCAAGACTATTTTTCGTGTCCAAGTTTTCTTTGAAGCAAGATATTTAGCCTGAGTCTCAATTCCCACAATCAAGGCATCAACCGCTGGAGGTTTGTGTTGAGTATAGTAAGTTGGGGTCGTATAAGAGTTACTTACGATCTCCCAAGATCTCCGAGGGTTTTAGGGTGTCAATCTTTGATAGGGTTCCCGCGTTAGGCTGGCCGATGGGAATATATTCCGAGACATGATCGTAGCCTCCATGGTTCTCATTGATAATATTCGAAGTTTCTTCATAAAGGTCAGATGTATGTGCATAGTGGCTTGATTAGAGCATACCCTCGGAACCAAAGATGATAACGCCACATTGGTCTGTCTTGCGTCCATTAAATATCTGCAACGGTAGTTCGGTTGAAGGTGATATTTGTTGAGGTTGGATGGTAAACAATCACCATTTCTTGGATCTTGAGTTTCACAAACTGAAGGGACCACTCAAGGTTTGTCATTTCTGTTGTCCGTTCTTCACCGTCTGGACCGGGTGGAAGGTCAACCGTTCTCATAGTACCCATGGAGGGTGAGATGTCCACAATGAACATAGTAACGGTATACTAGTAGAAAACAGTTATTGCATGTATTTTGGGAGAGATAAACACGTACTCCTGCTCTTTCTGCTGGCATGGTGGGTGTTATTGCACAATGTCAGTTTATCGGGCCCGTGAACGCGACTGAGGTAGATTGACCACGTGACTGTTATATTGTTCTCACGTTTAGAGTCATTGTGACAAATGTGTGTGTGACTGTGACGGGGGTTACATTGTGTTTCCTTCGTTGTATACTTTAAATTCTTGATTCATCACGCGGCTGAATTTGTGACTTTTTTGTGGTGGCCGTCCAGTGCGCGCGCCCGGGGACGCGACGGATTTAAAAATCAAAAACTTATCTTGCTACCTCCCTCATTTCGCTCGGCGAAATGTCCACTCCAATCCTGGCAAATGGTATTCATCAAAATATACAACCACAACAAGGCCAGCAACGAAATGGCCCACCCGATTTACAGCAGTTGATCTCAGTAAGTTTACTATAATACTTTCACCAGTTAGTTGACTTCATATACCCCTCAAAAGCGGGCAAATTACCTCCGTGAAAATCCCCATGAGCAGAAGACGCCGACAGAGTTTGAGCAGTTGTTGAAGTATATTCGTATGGTGGGCCAAAGTGAGTTTATAACTCTTCGTCATTTCTTCTCTATTGGGTTAAATGATTGTATTCAGGCAGAGTACAAGGTCAAGCCTCGGCTCTTTCTCAACAACAACAACAACAGCAACAACCACATCAAATCCAGCCACCATTAACGAATGGTCATGGACCCCCACTCACTAACGGGGCAGTCACATCCATCACCTCTGGTCCCATACCAAACCAACCCTTTGCTCCTACATCACAAACTCCTGTATCATTTACTTCTGAGCAGATCGGGGCTCTTCGTGCTCAGATCCATGCCTTCAAACTCATTACCCGTGGCCTACCGGTACCCGAAAACATCCAAAAAGCTATCCGTGTTCCTAATAATGCCATTTCGGAACTCGAAACGCTTCTACAAGGATCGGATGTTCCTTCAAGAGTCGTCGATGCGGCTGTAAAGGTGGCTAAGGGGGAACCAGCTGCGAGTACTTCCATCATTCGTGCAACCCCAGAGGCTTCTATCAAGGCAGAGGAGAGCGAAATAGAGACTGTGACATATAATCCTGCTGATCTTCCGAAAGGTCCATTCCTTGAGGATAACGTCAATTCTGGAATATACCCCTACAATGCATACCGACATCCGTTCACACACCTCAAACGGAGCCCTGAGATGGACCCAACGCTCTTTGCAACTCGTTTGCAGAGGCTCCTGATCCCCACAATTATGCCTGCTGGGCTAGACGCCCATCAAATCTTGAACGAACGTGACCGATTCATCGAAGCTCGTATTCAACAACGGATACGTGAGCTCGAAGCAATGCCTTCTACAATGGGGGATGGTGGTCTCGATAACGGTTTTGATCCTGAGGATAGTATGAAGGAAGAGAAGGAGAATGAGAACGGCCCATCTTTGCAGCGACGGGATCATAATCATAATCACTTCAGCTCTCTTGTTCACCCCGGCCCCAATACGCATGGAAAGATACGTGCATTAATCGAACTGAAATCGCTACGAGTCCTCGACAAGCAACGATCGATGCGCGCCCTCGTTGCGGAACGGCTGAACCACGGCTCCATGTTACCTCTAAACCGCCTTGATTTCCGCCGCACTCGCAAACCCACTATCCGCGATGCACGCATGACGGAACAGGCAGAACGAAAGCAGCGCGTTGACCGCGAGCGCCGAGCTAAGCACAAGCATGTTGAACAGCTTGGCGTTATCTGCCACCATGGCATAGAAGTGCTTCGTGCGAACCGTGCTACTCAAGACAGAATCATGAGACTTGGACGTTCCGTCCTCAACTTCCATGCCCATACGGAGAAAGAGGAACAGAAGAGGATTGAGCGAATCTCGAAGGAGCGTCTCAAGGCGCTCAAGGCAGATGATGAAGAGGCGTATATGAAGCTTATCGACACGGCGAAGGATACTCGAATTACCCATTTGCTTCGACAAACAGACGCTTATCTGGATTCTCTCGCACAAGCCGTCGTGGCTCAGCAGAATGAGAGTGGTCCTGCTCTAGATATGAATTTCGAACAAGAAGATGGTCCTGCGACAGAGGCAACCTTCGGAGCTCAGATAGCCGCTGACGACGTTAACGAGGACAAGACCAAAGTGGACTACTATGCCGTAGCGCATGGCATTTCCGAAAAGATCACGAAACAGCCTAGTCTACTTGTTGGTGGAACACTCAAGGAATATCAGATGAAAGGGTTGCAATGGATGGTGAGCTTGTACAACAACAGGCTCAATGGTATTCTCGCAGATGAGATGGTAACTTTATTATCATTATTAATATTTTTTTTGCTGATCAGCTAAACTCAGGGTCTCGGAAAGACAATCCAGACAATTTCCCTAATCACATTCCTCATTGAGTCAAAGCGGCAACGCGGTCCATATCTTGTTATCGTCCCTCTTTCTACGATGACCAATTGGTCCGGAGAGTTTGCGAAGTGGGCACCAGGTGTCAAGATGGTCTCATACAAAGGAAATCCCGCCCAGCGTCGAGCGATTCAGGGCGATCTGCGTGTGGGACAGTTTCAGGTTTTGCTGACGACATATGAGTATATCATAAAAGATCGACCACATTTAAGCAAGATCAAATGGGTACATATGATTATCGGTGAGTAAGCTCACGTCGCTGACACAAGCAATGATCTTACCACGTAATATAGATGAGGGTCATCGCATGAAAAACACACAAAGCAAGCTCACCCAAACTCTCACGACATACTATCACTCTCGCCATCGTCTTATTCTGACAGGAACACCTCTTCAGAACAATCTTCCTGAGCTATGGGCCTTGCTTAATTTCGTGCTGCCAAAAGTTTTCAATTCCGTCAAATCTTTCGATGAGTGGTTCAACACTCCTTTCGCCAACTCTGGTACCGGTGACAAGATCGAGCTCAACGAAGAAGAGGCGCTACTTATCATTCGTCGCTTGCATAAAGTGCTCAGGCCTTTCTTGTTGAGGCGATTGAAGAAAGATGTCGAAAGCGAACTGCCAGACAAGGTTGAGAAGGTCATCAAGATTCGCATGAGTGCCCTGCAGAGCCAGTTGTACAAACAGATGAAGAAGCACAAGATGATTGCTGATGGAAATACCAAAGGGCGAGTCTTATACGTTAACCCTGAAATCATTTGATACTTATGTCTTCACAGAAAACCCGGAGGTATCAAAGGTCTTAGCAATGAGCTTATGCAGCTCAGGAAGATCTGTCAGCACCCCTTCCTTTTCGATAGCGTTGAGGATAAGATAAGTCCAAGCGGACTCATTGATGAGAAATTGGTGCGAACATCCGGAAAACTCGAACTCCTCAATCGAATTCTGCCTAAATTCTTTGCCACTGGGCACAGAGTATGTTATTTTCTACTTTATCTTCTCTTATCTCATTCCTTATAGGTCCTTATCTTTTTCCAAATGACGCGGGTCATGGATATTATGGAAGATTTCCTGAAGATGATGGGTTGGGAATATCTTAGATTGGACGGTGGAACGAAAACGGAAGAACGTGCTTCATTTGTCCAACTTTTTAACGCGAAAGACTCAGAGTATAAGGTCTTTATCCTCTCAACCAGGGCTGGTGGTCTGGGTCTGAATTTGCAGACTGCTGACACAGTCATTATGTGAGTTCAGCTATCCAGTTGATAGTTGATACAATGTTCTAACATTACCCTTGTATAGTTTCGATAGTGACTGGTAGGTAACCATATGTTCAGTCAAAGCTAAAACTCACATCTTTCTAGGAATCCTCACGCCGATCTTCAAGCCCAAGATCGTGCCCATCGTATCGGACAAACCAAGGCTGTACTCATTCTTCGGTTCATCACAGAAAAGAGTGTAGAGGAAGCGATGTATCAACGAGCTCGGTACAAGCTTGACATTGATGACAAGGTCATTCAGGCAGGTCGTTTCGACAACAAGTCTACTCAGGAGGAACAAGAGGAATTTCTCGTGAGTCACTTTCCGTCGATCACTTTCGAACGTACTAGACCGTTTCGTTAGCGCTCAATTCTGGAGGCCGACCAAGAAGAGGAGAACGAGGAAGCAGGAGATATGAACGACGACGAACTCAATGAACTAATTGCCCGTAGCGAGAGCGAAAGCATAATCTTCCGCGAAATAGATATCAAGAGAGAACGGGAAGTCGTTGAAAATTGGCGGAATCGCGGAAATCGCGGGAAGCCACCTCCACCTCTCATGCAGTTTGAAGAGCTCCCAGAATGCTACCAAAATGACGAACCCTTTGAAGCGAAGGAAATCGACGAAGTGACTGAGGGACGTGGTCAACGGCGGAGGAATGTCGTCAGTTACAATGACGGTCTTAGCGACGAGGCTTGGGCAATGGTGGGTTAAATTTTTTTGTAAATCTGCCTAAGCTAACTTGTTTCGATGTAGGCATTGGAAGATGGAGAAGATATCCAGGAGCTTACTGAAAGAGCTAGAGACCGAAAAGATCGCCGGGCGACCAACAAACTTCTCAAGGACGCTGAAGCATCCAATCGTGCCACGCCTGCCTCCGATTCTGAATCCCGTTCGCGGAAAAACAAGAAGGGCAAGAGCAAAGCTCCCGATTACGAAGCTTCCTCTGGTTCCAAACGCAAGCGCGGGGCCAAGTCCATGTCTGTCACGCCTTCCGTTAATGATGACGATGACGATGAGCCCGAACAGGTCAGTAATCATTCTTCTATCTTCCGGGGCCTCGCCGCTAAAACACTTGATTAGCAGAAGCGGCGTAAAACCAAACCCACCAATGGCGACGTACCTCCTCATGTCCGGGAACAGATGAAAAAGGCGTTCGCCGAGTGCCATCGTGCAGTTATGGCTTGCGAAGATGAGACTGGTCGTAAACGCTGCGAACTATTCCGTGAACCACCAGACAAACGAGTAAGTCAACTTTTCACTAGCCTTTTTCTCCCATACTCATCGATGATAGGATTATCCTGATTACTATCAGCTTATCAAACAACCTATCGCACTGTCTCATCTGCGTAAACGTGGTAGCAGCAATTATTACAAAAATGTACAAGCATATCGCGACGACTGGAAGCTCATGTTCAGCAATGCTCGGACATATAATCAGGAAGGATCGTGGGTGTATGTTGACGCTGAGGAAATGGAGAAAGTTTTCGACGCAGCCTTCGAACGATATATCGTCGGATCCGGACTTCCAGGCGCTCCTGCTGGCTCTAGCTCAACGTCAAGTACCTATGATTCGGCTTTGACTCCTATGGATGAAGATGAACGACCTCCCCCACCATCTAGAAGTAGAAGTACCGGTCGAAAGCAAGTCATCAGCGATGAGGAATATCTAACGCCTAGTGATGACGAATAATTCACTTCTCCTCTATGCCTCTTCTATTCTGTTTATTTCGTCGTCAGGTGTATTTCGAGTATGTATATTATGTTGTAAGGGCAACAGACGACATGAGGTCCCTCCATCTTATATTATTCCCAATAAACATGTTTCTATCTGTTGTCCATGGTGTCCATCCCTGAACTACAATACATACATTGATAGAATGTGCTTTAGGTGCAGTCATACCTGAATATGATGCCAACGAAAAACCTTCTAGAAATTTGATCCATACCAGTACCAAGGAAGCTATCAACGCTCATGAATCAATGCAAACATCCTGAGTAAAGTGTTTATTTTCATTGACTAGTTGTGGTTGATATATATGGTAGGTACGACAAATACAAACTACATTCATCATATCCAGGACGTCCAAGGAAACACAAATGATGGTAGAAAAGATGCAGTTATTCCTGTTCAACGAAACAAAGTCGACCCAACTCTCAAGCAGCACACCCACCCCACCACGGCGCTGCCAGATAAGCTCGTCGTCTCTGCCTCATGATTGTAGGCAATCGAGCACAAGTAATGGGCAAGATTTGCAGCTTGTAAATGATACAGATATCGAGACGAAGGAAGAAATCGAGAAATAAAAATAAGGGCACGAACACCACGGTATAAAAACACACTCTATAGAAACAGTCGATCTGACTGTCCCTCCGGCGGACCCGGCTCGAAGGTAGGGTCGACAACGTGACGCGGGAGAGAGGGCATGTAAGCCTGGAATGGTGAAGGTAAAGCACCTCCTATTTTTTCGGGTTCGAAAGATTTTTCAATATACAGCTTACCCCCTGGGGTTCGAGGACGACCTTTGTACCATCGCATCGTGCCTTATCCGTAAACTCAGAGCAAAGTTCGTTGATATCGATATCCTGTGGGCTGGTTGAGGTTGAGTGGTTGGGGAAGGTTGGGTAGCGTACCTTGAACTTAGGATTCGAGGTGATGCTCCGCCAGGCACTCAGAACCTCAATATTTTGATCACTTTGCTGTGTCTTTGGAAAGTTTGAGCCTTCACACATGATCATGGTCCCAAGAATTTCATCTGAACTTTTGCGGAGAGTCTTGTTGGTGTTGGGGGCCGGAGCAAATGGAGAAGGTCCAGAATTCTCTATGCGTTTTACCATTTCGCCCCTAGTCTTCGGGCACTCTTGCTCATTATGACCTTCATGACCGGCATCCGAGTCGGATGTAGATCCGTCTCTGGGAGTATCAAACAATGGGTCGGATGTTATGGAGGAAGGAGACGAAGTAGTGGAGAAAGCCGGAGACCGAGATGCTGTGGTGTTGATATTATTGACAGTACTGTGGTGCGTAATCGGGCTGTCTGACGCCGTGGAGCTAGCACCGTAAGGAGCATAGTCGTTGCGTGTCATGTATCCATTTAATAGATCATCTAATGATTGTTCGTTCTGATTTGCTGGCGAAGACCAAGCCGATAGGCCATTTAAATCGAAATTGTATGCGTTATGAGGTTCAGTCGTACTGGCCGCAGGTGACGCTGAATCAAATGTGGAGGCAAAGGACATAAACATAGGATTGCTTGCAATGGTTGTGTAGGGTGTATTGTTTGTCAAACCTGGATTTGTAGTGGCACCGAAACCGAAGTCCATTTGCATCGCGCCATCTGTGGCCGTTGTCTGGGGGCTGTCATCCAACAAATTGAGCATAGCTGGGTCAAACGAGGTTAAGGAACTCCAATCCAAGGGGTTTTGAGTCTTTGGTGAAGCAGGGGACCTTGTGGAGGCGGGTGACTGGGCAACCGAGAGACGAGAAGATGTTGAAAAGGCAGGGGACGACGCTGAAAATGCAGGTGACTGAGAAGCAAATGAAGTGGATGCCTGTGTATTTTCCGTACTTGTACCAGCCGTTTTCGGTACGGCAAAAGTAAATGAGGACTGTTTAAGCGACATGTTCTCACTTTGCAAACGGGAGAGAAGGTCACGTAAATTTTCGTTTTCAGATAGTGCTTGCTCATTTTTCGCCTCCAGTGCCGCAACCTTGTCTTCCAACTAATCCAACAGGTGATCCCATGATCAACGATGATAAAAAAACTCATGAAGCCAGGAGAACTTACATCCTTAACATGCTTTTCTTTACGCTCTCGGAAAGCTCGTTGAGCAGCACGATTCTGCTCTTTGCGCTTCAACAACCGAGTCTCATCCTTTGGCTAACGTTACGTCATTACGCTGACTGGTGAAAGTTGCGGCCAAGACTCACTGGGGCCGTTGTACCTAAGGATTTGCGTCGAGTCGCTGAAGAGGACTTTTTGTTAGCTGCTAGGAGGCTCCCGGAGTAAGAGGAGAACTGGTTGGATCTAGTTCAAGCTCACCAGTGTGCTGAGATTTCTGACTGGGGCCCTCCTCGAAATCTTCATCGCTTGCCTTTCTCTTAAGAACTGAATCGTTGCCTTCATCATTTCCACCATCGCCGTTCATATTAGGGGGACTTGGACTGCTATCTTCTGAAGGTGGGGTTATACTGGGAAGCGAATACCGTGATATATTCTGGGGGTTGATTCCGTCCGGATACTCATAATTGGGGGCGGCATTACCAGCTGGAAACTGCTTCTGCAACAGGGCTAAAAAGTCGTCGTCTGCAATCTGAGAGAATGATGGTGCATGAGAGAGATCCCAGAGGGGGGTGTTGTCGATGGCGCCGAACGACTCCATTGGTTAAAATTTGTGGAATAAGGACGAGGAAAAGAGGAGGTAATAAAGTAGAAGAGTGAAAGACGACAAGACTTTTGTAATGTATTTATTGATTGAAGAAAAGAGTGGCTCTTGTTGAGCAAAAGTAGAGTTGTTGATGGTCAAGGACGAGGAGATAAACGTTAGTTGGTCTAACTGGGTCTCACCAACGACCTCATGACAAAGCGTCCATAACTGGTCACGACCCCCATTTCTTTTATTTATTTATTTATTTTTCATTCCACATTGCTTCGGCACGTTCCTGCCGTATTACCATGTGCATCCCCAACAACCCTGCACGACTGCCGTTCGCCGGGTCGAAGCCGGCCAAATAAATTGTGGAGGTCGACCTGAAATTTCATACCAATCCCAATCCCGCCTCTCCTCGGAATCCACCCATATTTCCACCAATAACCTGAGTGAACCCCCTCAATGCCCTTTCTTTTTTTTGCGAATTGAGTAGCAGGAAAGGTAACCGGTTAACGTGACACAGATGTTTCGCAAACCCCAACCTGGATCGTCATACTTATCTCACTCCGTGAACGCCGCGGCGTGGGTGTCTGAATTGCAAAATCCAACCCTGATATCAAAATCAAGCTCTTCATAGGGTCACAAACGTTGCCACTAACCTTCACTAGGCTGTTCTCCGCATTTGCCGCGCTCACATGAGCCTATGCGATGGTCGGCAGTGCAATGCCGGCCAAAGACAAGCCATGTCATCTTCGGCATCTAAGAGAACTCTATTTCTTCGAAGAGTCAGAACTATCCTAGCTTCCGCCTTGGTCGTAACCGCAATCAACCGCGACCCTCCGTTACTCCTAACAACAAATAACATTTAGTTTTTGGGAATTCAAAAAAACGACAAACCCTGAACATCGGAGAATTTCCGTCTCCATTCGATTCGATTTCTCTTATGTCAGAATGATCGTCTCGGACCCACCGAACTGCTTCCGACAAGCTTTCCGAATCGGCACACTTCGGATGTTTGTACACCAAATCGTCCAAATGACACGCATCCCTGTGAGGGCGTGAATCGTGCGATATTGTTAAACCGCCGGGACTGTCAGGCCTCAGACAGCCTGTGGAAGCCCGTATGTAGATCATCACGCCAACAGTGTGTCCACCGTTGTACCCTAATCGGGTAAGATCGAATCAAGGACTGGAACGAATGCTAAGCTAAGGCCCAAGCTGGCCTAAGGAGCGGTTCCTCAATTCAATGATCATGATCCATTGTTGCCCCTGGCTCCTTTGATTAAGGAAGTAAGTGTATTCAAGGATATCATCGGGCGACGTGGCCCTCAAAATCACCCGATATCCTCCTGATTGGACGGCGAACACCAGACGCTCTAAGATAAAGCTCATTCAGTGGGGGCAAAGGAGACGGAATGATAGTGATTAATACGGTACGCGGAGATGACTGCAGGCTACAAAAGGCCCGAGACATATATACAGATATATATGAAGATAATACAGATAATTGTGCGTGCGTTGATGATTGCGAAGTGTGAGTGAAAGGGGTATCCCGCGAGGTGTGTGGGCATATGGGATTCATGCAGTCGAGAAAAAGAAGCCGAAAAGAAGGTGTCAATTGGAATTGAAGATCAGACTTCTGAGAACAAGGATGGCAATAAGATCAGAAAGATCACTAGAGTCATTGCATGTTAGTTATTCCTTAAATCACATATCCTAAAGGCATAAGAACACTGACATAGTACTCGATCTCAAGCTGTAAGGTATGGTTTATTTGAGTGATGTGAATTTTTGTTAGCCCAAAATACCACAATTCATGAATTCCAGGACTTACGAAAAGGAACGCCACATTTCGTGGCCACAAAATGTTAAGGCCGACCGGGTTATATAGGCCGGTGTTTAGATCATCAACCAGATATCTAAGGCGTTGCATTTCCTGAGTAAATCGATATTAGCTGATACGCGTTTATAATGCGGCCTCAAACGGGATTTGCCTTTTCGTAGTGTGAGGTCAAAATAAGCTTTGAGAGTTGAAGGCTGAACATGGCTAGCATGTTATCTAGAAATGAATGACGGAGGCTATGCGCTGAAATGAGGAGTTCATTGATAGCATTGATTGATTCCAGAAACTGAGTCGGAGTTATCTGTAGTCCATCTGGAATTAGCATGGCTTCTCAAGCAGATGGGACAATCCATCCAAAGAAAGTGAAAAGACCACACGCACTCGACCTTCAATTTCGAGAGGATATATTGGAGCGAACTGAATGAGCTCCCCCCCTGTGTAATCTCGTTCTATTCTCAGTACCTCCCGTGGGTGATGCACACCTATCTGTCCAATCGGATGCGTCCCGTAGGCCGAATCTGAAGGTGGTGGTCCAAAATAATAAGACGATTTGGG
The DNA here is from genome assembly GCA_037014335.1 of Collybia sordida. NCBI lineage: Eukaryota > Fungi > Basidiomycota > Agaricomycetes > Agaricales > Clitocybaceae > Collybia > Collybia sordida. The sequence continues at coordinate 1,748,313 of JAYKXK010000002.1, forward strand.
TATCAACGGTCGGGTATGTCTGTAAAGATAACAGTCAACCCGATTTGCTACCATGTCCCGGTTTGGAAAGAGCTCACGTTGTGCTTTGCAAAGTATGAAAATTCTTGGATCCTAAAGTTGAGTAATAATCTGGACCGCCCTTGCCGTCAATTTCCGGAGGGTCAATGAGTTCCCAGGGCTGGGGAGAAGGTGCTTTCAAGTCTAACCGAAGATGGGATGCACGCCTGGAGGCCATGGGCGAGGGTTTTGAGTCTACCCCAGGGTAAAGAAGACGCCCATTTGAGTCAACTATATCTTCTTCTTCAACCACTTTCAGCTCCTGAGATTCATCCACTTCCTTGTAGTTTATGTGAAGTGGATCCTGCATTGCATCAAACTTTTCCGTGACATCCCCTTGGGCTTCATTTACTTTTTGAGGTAAAAGGGTGGCTCCACGAAGTGCCACCTCGGATAGTGAAGGACTCCTTGCAGCGCCGCTCGTGGCTGATACCCTCTTTTCGTCTGACCCGTCTGCCCCTTCTTCAACCGCTCCTGATATCATTCTTTCATGCTGAGTTAAGGGGTCCTCCACAGGAAAGGGACCCTCATAAGCCTCCGACTCTAATTGTCTGCTCGACAATATATCTTCAGTCTGCTCCAAAAGGCGAGTTGGTGATGGCGTTCGCTGTACACCCAGTGGAGGGAATTCGGACTGATGAGACTGAGTATCCTGGTGTAATGGGAGAGCTTGTACAGATTTTATATCAGTAATTGAAGAATTCATAGCATTGAGGTAAAGATGAGTAGAGCGTAAGTAGAGGCTGCGTAAATGCTTAACGACCAAGGACAAATCCGCAAAGGCTCAGGGCAGTATTTGCTTCGAACAAACAAGCTTATAAATACTTTTTGTCAAATATCTGATTAAGTAATTGTAAGCACACTGAACTACTTATGCATCCGAGCCCTTCATGACCAATGATCATAGCTTATATTCTCTTCATATATGTAAAACTGTTTCAGTCATCTCAGGAACCTGGACTTTATCTCACTAATCGTATTTTTTCCCCGAACCAAATCTCAATTATAGATCGTCTTTTGGCGATTATTACATCGGCAAAATGCATTGAACTTCATCTTCAAACGCATATTTGAGCCCACATCTGTTTCAAAACATACTGTCCTCGACAAATTGGAAACATAAAAGGGATGTCACGGCCACGCGAGCAGGTAAGTCCAACGCAATAGCGCACAATTGGGTCTCGAAATTTTCATGCCCAATGACTCCGGGACCCGCCAGCATGGAAGCGGATCAAGATGAAAACCTTACCACTTAAAAAAATATAATACTCAGGTGAACTACTCTGGCCAGTAGATTCTCCAGTCTGATTCAGTTCTCCCTCCCGAGTAAATAGACATTCCATGTTTGCCAATGTTTAAGGGCTGGAATGGATCTACAGGCGACTTCATCCATATGATCTATCATTTCATTACTCCTTTGTGGACCAATCATCCTAGTGCTATGCAGGCTCCTCGAAACAGCTCTTTCTGATGCAAATTCATGATCAAACCTAAGAGTTTCCCCGTCAGGAATCACAACCCTCGACCTCAAGGAGTTGGGTCTTTCATAGAACGTACGGGAGCATACTGCAACTACCCACCTCCCGGTTTAGCCTGACTCCATCATCGTCGCTTATGGCAACCCGGCCCCTCAGAATCAGAATGGCTTTAAAAAGGATGTTGTTATGCCTAGAGTATGTCCATACTGCGTTCAAGGTAACATCACATCACTATATCGACCGGACTGGCTACAGGAAACACTCGCTTGACCCACTATATATGGTCTTCGCTGTCTATGCCAATGACTGGCACATGTAAGGCTTTTTTATCTAGCACTGATGAAAGTGTTCACTTTGAGTTGTTATCCAGGCCACTCAACTGCAGCTACTTAGACCGCCTAACGATTCAAATGAACCAACTTGATTTTATAGTGGATGCATTAAATATCTACCTACGCATTCCCTCTATCTCAAAGGCGACGAATTGACAGCAGAGTTATCGAAAGGACCACCTTGCTCCATTGGTGGATAGGTACGACGGGATCTTGTTATGCCAACGAAATCTCAAGTGTCGGCTGAGGATCATTGTTTGAGAAGCGTTTGACTGACTATCGAGTCTAAATACAAGTCGCATCATTAGGTCGCGCCCAATCTCTCGCATTGTTTGATGTTGACGGACACCCCGCACCCCCAACTATGATATATCCGAACGCACACTGGGCCTATCTTATTCCTATTGGTCAAAGGATGACCTTAACGGGGTTTCTGGCACTATTGGGGGGACATTTAAGCTCAAGTCCGACTCCGTGGCCCCGATCTTAATCAATATTCTTTTATAGAAATGGTGGTACCTTTCCATCTTTGCAGTAAACAAATATTATGAACGACGGAATTTTGGAGCGATGGGCTGTAAGCCACGCAAAATCATTACAATTTCTTGATCCTTGATTATTTAACAGTGCCCTATACGACAAGATAAGCCATTGCAGCTAATGGATGATAGAGCTTCTTCTTATGTCCTCACAAAATCGCATGTTGCCCACCACATAACGCTCAAGCACGATTGTTGTCGGGACGCGCTAGCAGGGCCGCCCTAGGGCAAGGGTCCGATGCACTATTTGCTTTATCCTTTTACTATGCACAGCTTTGGGATTCGTTTTGCCTTGGTCATCGCCAGAGTCCACCAACCGCATGATTTTATTAATAGGGATTTTTAACATGGGATCATTTGATCTGTTTCGCCGTTCTCGGACACAGCTTATCGTACCTGGCACCGCCCAAACTGTCTTCTGCCGCCTTGACAGAGTCATCAAAATTGTACAGATGTCAAGTTCCTATCCTCGGGATTTCAGTGGTCAATCACCCCACACGGTAACTCACGGTCGACAAGGATCTGTCATTTAGGGATCAAGATACTGATCTTGAAGGATTTGTTATGGACCTATGGTACAATCACCGAGTTTGGCGTCGCAAGTTGGGCAGTTGCAAGGACCCGCGATGAATGTTATCTACGGAGGTCCATGTAGTAGTCGGACTTCTGTTCGATGGATTATAATTACGACTGACAGACTGTCTAGTATCAGGAACTAGTTCATCAACCGATTACGACGAGTGGTCTCGCTCACAACATATCACGATCAGTGACCTCAGCGCTCTCACTTGTGTTTCAGTGCTTGACAGATCGCCATGTGTTGCGACGAGGTGTTGTATGATATCTTGATGACGACGTCACGAATGCTGGTTTAAAGGCCGGCAAGGTCACATCGTTTTAGAATCAGCAAGTTTTCGGGTTTAATCAATTAATGATTTCATCTCTTGTTCTCGCCTAACAATTCTATTGATCGCAACACATTGTGAAATTCAACTTTTGAATGCAAAATAGTTATTGAAACGCAAGCAATTGTAATAATAGCTACATGTTTATGGAAAAGGAATGTCTAAACGGATTTGATCTCGTATATTACAATTGGTTGGATGTGAGGTGGATGTGCAAGATAATTGTGGGAGGCGTAATTCATAACTCATAATGTGACCAGCAAGAGATAAGACTAAACAGGTAAGTGAGCCTAAGGACCATCCTTCTTTTCCGACGGTGGTGAGGGAACATGTTTTGAAGAGGGCGATCTTGAGGTCGAGTGACCATGGTCAACCGGCTTTGAACGGGACGGGGGAGAGATTGATCGGCTTTCATCGACTTGCATCCTGTCGTCGCGATCAGCAGGAGAAGGCGCGGTTGAAGATGGAGAAAGAGTGGTGATTGGAGGGAGAGCCATAGGAGCAGAGCTGCTACCGTGTCCGGCACCAACGGGTCGAGGATGGGGAGGGAGGGTGGCAGGAAGTGGCGGGCTTGGTGGGTACGGATCAAGAGGCTGACGCGCTTCCGGGGAATGAGAAGCTGGTTGTGTTCTGAATGGTATTGGAGAGGGCCTTGTAGATGGAAGAGGGGTACCCCTCCCCCCAGATGGGGATGAGACTCGGCGTTTATCCATCCTTGAGCGTTTGTTATCTGACAACTCTTCAGGTCCCGGGCTAAGAGCCCTCTTTAAAGAGGCCGATTGCATCGGTGGCGAGACATGACTCCGTGTGGACGAAACAGAATTCCGATGGGATACCGGGGGTCGGGGTGAAGGGTCGCTGTGTCGGCTACCAGAAGAAACTGTCGGGGAATGTGAAGGCTCTGCTGGAGGTGCAGATCGATATGAAGACAAGGTCATCAAGGCGTCGGTAACGCCACTCTCGTCATAATCTTCATCGATCATTCTCGACGGGGGACGGGGGGTAGCGCTCGTCGGTGACGGCTGAACCGATCGCGAAGAACCCGAACCGTTAGAGCTCACTTCAGGAGACCCGGGACCTTTAGGATAAGAATGGAGTTTATAGCTGCTAGGAGTACCGGAAGGTCGTTCCATGCCAAACATCTTCGGTGTTTCCGAACCGGCATTTTCTTCCCTTGACCGCTTGGTCGGCGCACGCCTCTTCTTTTGATTTTTGGTGGGTGCCTCGGGCACAGCCATTACAGGCACAGGGGGCTCTGGCTCCTTGTCCTTAGCAGGACGACGTCGACGCTCCTTTGGTTCGTTTAGGGATGCTGAGCGGGGGCTTTCCGATCCACGAGCGTGGCTGCCAACGAGAATATGAGGAGGGGGGTTGCGGCTGACATTGCGCATACCCTCGGGGGATCCAGCATAAGTGTGTTCAACCCTGGGTGGTTCTGGGTCGTATTCCCGTTGTTCACGCGCGTCGAAGCGGGGGTCGTATCGTCGCGGTGGTTGTGGCTCATGATGGGCAAGTGCAGGCGATGGTCTAGAGTGAGGGGTGTGTGTAGGTGGAGGTAGAGGAGCAACAGACCCTTTCGATTCCCAATACCGTGCGGGATGTGAACGTGGAGATGGTTCAGGCGGTGAATGGGCTCTATGAGCCGGAGAGCGAGGAGGATAAAAGGGTGAGGGGGCAGGGTGTGAATTGTGGGGAGGCGGAGGATAATCCGCTCCATGCCTCGGTCGACGGTCTGTTTCTTTCTCCCATTCCCGGTGCTCGGGAGGAGGGGGGCGACGGTCCCATCCTCCATCTACCTCGACAGACCGGTTAGACTCGTGGCGAGGAGGAGGGTAGGAGCGAGGAGATCGTTGTGATGGTACAGCGCTAGGTTGGGCCGGGCCTACGGCCTGCCTCGAAGGATATGGTTGGAAGGGGGGAGGTGGTGGTGGTGGCGAGCGCACACGGTTAGGATTATGGACATGTGGCGGTGGCGGTGAGGGAGATCGACTTGGCTGACGTTGATTGCGATTAAAGTACGAATCCTGTGGATGGGGATGCTCGTTCCTCAGTTCTTCCACACGTGCCTGTTGCTGAGGGACAGGGTGCTGGAGAAGCAGACTCTGATGCCCAAGGGGACCTCCTCGCGAGGGGGGGTAGTCCCGAGTATGTGGCCGATCGACATCCATCGGTGCCAAGGGGGGATGGGAAGATACGTGCCTGGTCTCATCAATAACCACAGGGGGCGGAGGGCCACCTCGGAATGGCCCTGGTGAAGAACGACTGGCACCAACTTGAGAAGGTGGAGGGAGAGAAATCTCGTTAGAAGGGCCCCGAGAGTCTGTACGAAAGACCGGGCGATTGTTCGAAGATTGCAGGAGAAGCGGTGCAGTGAGCCCATGAGGCGGTACGACGGCGCTGGCATATGCGGTTGGGTGAACATCCTGAGGACCTGGTGCAGCAGGGAGTTGACCCCCAGTGGCCTGAGCTGTCTTTAAGAGCTGAAGTCGCTGCGAAATGGCCGGGTTGCTAGGGTCAAGCTCACATGCGCGAGCATATGCGTCAATGGCATCGGATATCTGATTGTTACAGCTTTCGTAAAGGCTGCCGAGGTCAAACCACACTTCAGAAATATATGGGTTGATACGAATCGCGCGAGAGTAAGCGTCGAGGGCATCACGGAATTGGTTAATCTGAAAATAAAGAACGCCTATGGAACACCAGAACGTGGGGTTGCGCCCATCGCGATAGACAGCTTGTTGATACGCTTCATATGCCTTGTTATATTTTTGGCCAGCCATATATGCTCGGCCAAGGAGGTACCAGCTCTGAGCGTCGGAGGGGTCTATAATACCAAAATAAATGCCTACTCGAACAATGTGCTTGCGAATATTTACCAGCTTCCAGACTTTTAGTCAAGTATTGAATTGCAAGGTCTTGATTTTGGAAAGTAGAACCGTCTTGATGGTAGAGCCAACCAAGTTGTTGAAGAACCTTTGCGTGCCCAGGATTGTCGGCTACGACGCGTTCATAAGCGTCTTTTGCACGAACATGCTAGTATCGCAGAGTCAGCCTGGTAGCATCAGTAAGTACTATATTTAGATACTGACATCTTTCTGTTGCTCATAAACATGCCCAATTTGGAACCAGATGTCGGCATGGGCGAGAGGGCTCGGGGGACTGCGCAAGATGCGATCGAAACAAGCAAGTGATTCCTCATACTTGCCTTGTTGTTTATATATGATCCCCAGACGGAAGAGAATTTCGTTAGATTTGTCGAAGTCAAGTTCTATGGTAACCATTGAGATGACATTGAAACTGACGTTAAGGGAAAAAAATACAAACCACCATCCATTCTCAAAACTGAAGAGAAAGCTTCTTCGGCGTGATCCAACGAACCATATCGGTCGTAGAGGATGCCAATACCATACCATAGCTTAGGGTCCTCCTAAAATGCAAGGTAAGGGACGTAAGAGCCGAACAGGGAGAAGAACTAACTTTGGGATTCGGTAAGAGATAAAGGGCCTGTTGATAGGCAGAATAAGCTTTCTGAAGGTCATCTTGCATAAGGTAACAGTGGCCTAGAATAAAAGAATGATTAGATGTGAAGAAGTGACAGGCTATGAACGACGTACCCAAGGCGCTCCAGACTTCACCATTTTCTTCTTGAAGGCCGAGGACGCGCTGAAAGTAATCGACAGCCTAAAAGAAACGTCATGAGTTAGATCGAGATCTGATGGGCTTGCCAAGCACTGTCAAACAAAGAAGATGCATCGGCGGTCCGAGTTTTTCCGCGGAGTTTGGCTCGGCATCAAACGCAAAAAAAACTCGCGGGCGGCTGATGGAAAAGGGCTGTAAAAAGCACAGAAGCCTACTAACCTTGGGATAATTTTCCTTGATCCGAGCTATGCCTGCGACTTGTGTAAGACCAGACAGGGACATCGGGTTGTGCCGCAGAGCGTTCTCATATGCGGATAGCGCATGCTCCAAGTCGCCCATTTGTTCGGCAACTCGACCTACGTACGGGAAAAAAAAAAGTTGACATGTTATGGTTGTTTTGAGAATTTCGGCGACTAACCTATCAAGAGCCACGTTTGTTCGTTTGCCACATCAAGTTTGTGAATAACGGATGGAGCTGTTGAAGCGGTGCCATTTGGAGCTGTTACTGCAGTTGAGGGGGATACAAGGGCACTAGGGCCATTGGTGGTGCTAGGAGGAATTGTTGGGCCACCATTAAGGTGTGGAGGGTGAGGTTGAGGATGGGAAGGGTGAGTTATAAGGTTGTGAGTATGGGGGTGAACGGTGGAGGGAGCAGGGTCATGTGGACGATCCCGGTCAGTCTGTCGAGGGACATGTCGAGACATGGGTTAATAGTCGACGACGGTGCGTCGAGAAAAGGAGACAGTGAACAGAAGTGGGGGAGAAGGGGCAAAAGGAGTCATCAAAGTAAGCGGCGTGGTGATATATATAATAGACAGGAAAAGGGATCAGGGCCCAAGAACCGGTTCCCCCTCGCACGATCATGGCGATCAAGCTGGAAGAAAGATTCATCTCGCGTTGCAGGGAAGTTTAAGATGTCATATTGGAATGTCATCTTTGTATCGAAACAGCCGCGTGCCTTTGTTTTGCCGAATTAGATTGTCTCCGCTCGTAATCGGTAACCCTCTTGGATCTAGATCCATTCTATCCTCGTTGTCACTCATTTTTCCCACTTTGCCAATTCCATGCAAAAGCCTAATATACTTCATTCATATATTTATTTATGACGCCACAGCTTTGAATACCCAGCCTGCTTACTAGTTAGTCTCTAAACCGACCCACTTCGCCGTTATGATAAATTAAAAAACGGCGGTTATAACAAGCTAATATAACAGCAGGTCTCTTCGTTGCACGAAATCGGAAAGGATACGGTAAGGTTCAACTTTGACTTTTGGAAGGGTCTGTGGAGGATACGCACATGATTGGACTTGGCCCACGCAGATTGCCGTTCTAGGCCATGACACGTCGCAACGGGGCTGTTTATAACGACCAAGTCCCGATATGATCTCGGATGTGGGCAGGTAGTGTGGCTTGTCTTTCCGCTTCCCCGGGCTCTGGGGAAGTCGCAGATGCGTGATCTGGCCCCGGCTATAAATTCAATTACCCATTTACAATCCGCTTCAGGCACGTTATCATCAAATGTTCACTCATCATATTTGATCGCGCACAATCTTATCAGTTTTAATCACATCTCCTTGTTTCGATCGGTACCGTCTAACAAAAACAACTGCAACTAACCAATCGCTAAAATAGCAGCCCCTCATTGCCACTCCCGCCTTGTCTCACCTCCATTTACTTAGCCTCCGCGGTAAAATCAATGAATTGCCGTGATTCTAGCCCCTTTTCACGTCCACTTTCCATTCCAGAGCCACCACTCCTTTCATTATTAGTATTGCCCGTATTACTTCTACTTGTATCATCACACATCCTGCCATTCTGCCACACGGCACGAGGTCACCACGGTATGTTTTTATTTGTTGAGAAAGGAGTCCAACACCAGGCGGAACTGCGACTTGGATGGATAGATCCGTATCCATATATGTATCTATATCAATTCCAAACCACCGTTGCTCACGGCACCTTCACTTATTGAACTGGGTCAAGGGCCAGCGGCGGACACATATGTAACGTAGGGTAATTAGACCCTGAGCCTATTCCGAAAACATGTGTGGATCGCCGGACCGGCGGCGCTTTCACTCCTTCGAAAGGGTTTTGAAAGGTACTGGAAATCCTCACGCGAACCCAACTTCGCCTAACCTTCTTGACCTATTGACCTAACGGAGCTGCTTGACTTAAACTACACCTTCCAGGCTCGGAAGTAGTAGCACTTTGGCGGCGATATAGCATCCTTCCACGCAGGGTTCTTGATACGCTCGACTCCAGTCAACCCTGCTTCTTGTGACACAAGCCTTCGGGGTAACTGCGCTCACTGCCACTAGTCATCACATGCTTTAAGCTGGAATGGTCATAGGCAAAAGAAGGGGTTAAGGAGTTATCTCGATTCAGGATACTTCTACCCTTGTATTTGATGGACCGATCAGAACTGCCGATTACGGTTTCCACCGATTCCCCGGCTTCCTCCTGCTCATTAGGGAAACCTCGAGGCCCTATACTATCGACTAGAGGGACGGGAAGAATGATACCAAAAATGACACATTACACCACCCTGCGGTCCGAGACTATTTCCTTCCAACAACATATTGTCCAAACGGAGGGAAATCCCCAAATACCCGAATTTGATCCGCCCACGTGTGCAAACAAACCCAGACAATCTCCGATTTAAAGGCCCTTCAGCTCACTGGTCGTGGTATCGATGAGAGTGTGTACCTAACAACAACGCGGACTGCGATGACCAGTAAGTCCAACTCTTTCCAGCCTGTTAACAGCCTGTCTCTGGTTCATCGAGCCTTGCTATCTCATGATATTGATAATTCTTCAATTTTTAGGAGGAAATCAACGAGAGCAAGATCGTCAAAAGGCACAGAAGAAAGCAGCCGCTGCAAAGGGGAAGCCCAAAGAAAGCGCTGCGAATTTGGCAAAAAGGAAAGAGGCGTAAGTACCTCCTCATTTATTCCCACAATGTCCGACTTGATTTACTGCTTCGAATTCATCAGAGACGCTGAGATTTTAAGAGCAAAACAAAAGGTACGAGATGGGTTCAATTTCGAGTCAAATAACAGCTTGATCGGAATTGATCTGATCAGAAAAAAGATGAAGAAAAAGCAGCCGCAGCTGCGGCTGGAGGTAGTAGTAAATAACATTCGTCTTCACGGAAACATTGTCATATCCTGTTCGACTCAAGGGGACACTGTAGATTTAGGATTATAAATAGGAGGTGAAATTTGGTTCAAATTAATTGCTCGCGTCATCATGCCTGCCGCTCTAACAGGGGTGACAGCAGGTGGTCGTTAGGTTTATATATTCGGCCACATTGGGGTGAAAGGAGAGGGGTTATAAGGTGTGTCGGCCGGGCCCCGTGTACATATTCTAGTTTGGTCAAAAGAATGCAGGGTTGGGTACGTGCGGTATCTGATTGATCATAAGATGACCTGTTGGTACAAAAAAAAACGACACATATCCACATGGGACTTGAGAAAGGGAAGCCCTCGATGAAAACAGCCGCGCGACGTCGAGAATCGAGATGTCATTCGGGTGTGGGACAGTCTAATTCTGTTGGGTGAGAGAACATAGCCGAAAGAAGATCTATTGCCACGATTTCTTCGCGTAAACTGCGGAGTGGCAGAAAGGATGGAGACTGGTGACATTATTTAAATGGCATGCGGAAAATAGGGCATCAACCAAAAACGTACCTGTTCTGCCCTGTTGAACTAGACGCAACTAATCATTTACCGGTAATAGTGTGATCAAATGATGCCGATACACATTGATACCAGCGAGACGGTGAAAACGTGGATGCAACAGGAGTAACTTAGAGGAGAGGCAGGCCAATCACCTGGCCCGGAATCTGCCAGTCCTTGCATTCTCACTGATCTACACTCTTTTCAAGGAGCCTCTTGACCGGAGGCACACGGGAAAGGGTCACACAAACCAGAAACGCTCTATTTACCTTCTCGGTTTCAACCGAAATATTCGATCAACAAATGTTGGAAGTGAGGACGGGTGTCCGATGCTTAATTTGAGGATGCTGGGGACCTGATGCATATGGTCATAAAGGCAAAAAGTACCCCAATCTGCGGATTGCCGCACTTGTACGCTGAAAAGTCAATCGATGACGGAAATATGACAGAACAGGGAGCCTCACCTTGACTGTGCACAGAACTCTATATGTATTCATGTGATATCAGAAGAAACCCTGGTACTTATAATATATATAAAAGTGATAGTGTACTCGCATGGGTGGTGTGAGTACTTGTCATCCGATGGTTCCGATGAAAGGGTCCGATGAGAGTCGGTAGTCTATTTTACCTTCACAGAGGCCCCTCCATCCAAGCGCCTTCTTCTCGTTGGTGTCTGGGGATTTTCGTCAACCAATCTGCTCCGAGACCGACCCCAGCTAGGGGTCGGTGCGGGGGAAAGGTAACCCCCGAAATGATGCGAAGGATATGGCGTGGTGGTGGGAAACGGCTGATGCTGGGTTGGAGCTACAGGTGCGGGGATAGGATGGTGTCGTGTACGGTAGAGAGAAAGCAGCGAATTGATGAAGACTGTCAAAAATGACAAAGAAGTCAAGGTGAATGCCTTACAAAACCGGGTCCACATGGTCAGCATATTACGTCGTTTTTTTTCTCGATACACTCACCAACGCCTTCCAACTGATTGGCTCAACGAAGCCGTTGACAACCTCCGCAATCATCTCGGCACCGACCTTTGCACGCCCGACAATTGCTGGATCACGGTTCATACAAGTTTCCCAGTTGGCACATTGTTGTGCCATTGCAGGAATAGCATTGGTTGCACAAAGATTAGTTTTATATTGCAACGCGCAGATCGCAATTTCTTGCACTATGTCTGTCGCGGAAATTAGTTGAGTTATGATATTAATCGAGCGACGAACCCATAGAGTACTCGGAAATCCGCTGTTCGACGTCCCGTTGAACCGTCAAAATAAATTGTACCACAATATACAAAAATAGCAATAGGAGCGATAGATTGAATAAGAATTGGATATATCTATGGGATGTTAGACTTTTTTGGTATATCTTGACAAATTTACTGACCCCAATAAGACGTAGGGCAAATCGGACTGAGGTGGTGGTGGCGCCGGAATGTTGAGCGTATAATGGTTTGAAGTGTTCTGTGTTAAAGCTCGTTCTGTTTCGTCTTCACTTTCAGAGTCATCTCCATCAATATATTCTCCTTCCTCGATTTGTCGCCTCCCCATCCGTCCACTTCTAGACTTCTGTCTCATGTTGTAGACCCTCCTCATCGCACCGGATGCTACTAACCTTCCGCTTTCTATCTTTTTTTCGTCGACCTTATCTGGGCTTACTTCCGACATATCCACATCGTTAGGCTCATCTTGCAACATGTTTTTGGGAAACGCCTTTTCAGGCGAGAAGAAAGGTGGTGGCGCCCACGGATGTTGATGAGGTGTATTCGGAGTCGCATTTTGATTAAAGATGAAAGGAACATTTTGGTTCGCTCCAAAAAAGGGTGTACGTGGTGCATCAAGCGTGGACGGGACGTGGCTAAGGTCATCGTGTGGCCCTATGCAATAACGTCAAAGAGTGGCAAGAAGAAAATAATATTCCAGATACGCACGTTTACGAGGGGTACTAGGATCATCTGTAGCCACCCACGAAGGTGTTCTATTTTGGCGATTCGTCCACTGGTAATCCATTGGCGCTTCTGTTCCTCTTGGAGTAGGCATGTTTGCTATATCTTTTACAATGAAATATGCGCCAGAAAAGACATAAAATAGCTGTGAGAGTAGCTTTCAGGGTATGTGTAATAAACGCGTGAAGGCTTTGGTGACTGGGCCGGCTTCAAGCAGGACCGCTTGATGTCAACAAAAGTTGGTTTTGTTGACGCGTCGGTCAATGTCACGCGGACCGTATTTCTTCCGTGGCTCTTCCACCAAAAAATGTCTATTTTGTTTCGCACTGGTGCACCTTCATTACGAAGAGCTGCTTTTGGTCCAGTGCGGCAATTCCATCCTTTAGCTGGCCAATCGCTTCAAGATATTCAAAAAAAATGGTCGGTTCCGCCATCAGCCAACCTTGTTCCCATAGTCATTGAACAAACGGTCAGGACTTTTCAACCTCGAAACAACATATCTAATTATGTGGAAACTAGGGCCGAGGAGAGAGGTCCTACGATATATTTTCACGTCTACTCCGCGAACGAGTTATCATGCTTCACGGACCAGCACGTCGTTTGTAATACCACCACCGACAAATGATTCTAAATATATTACAGATACGCGACACGGACTCGACACTCATTGTCGCACAACTTTTGTTCTTAGAAGCAGAAGAGACTTCAAAACCCATACATTTATATATCAACTCTCCGGGAGGGAGCGTTACCGCAGGACTCGCAATTTATGATACAGTACGAAACTATTATTCACGCATTTACATGTCTAATATTTGAAAATTTCAGATGCAGGTACAACGGATCGAATCTATGATATGCCAGCACTACTAATATTTCTGGCTTTTTAGTACGTCTCGTCACCTATACACACCTACAGTTTAGGTCTCGCGGCCTCCATGGGGTCCCTCCTGCTTGCTGCGGGTGAAAAGGGAAAGCGACACTGTTTACCAAACGCAAGCATAATGATTCACCGTACGTTTCACCTTAATCCTCTGTTCGTGTTGGACGAAACACTTTGTAGAACCTTCTGGGGGCGCTTCTGGACAAGCTTCGGACATTGCAATACACGCCAAGGAAATTCTTAGAGTGAGGCATTTGTTGACCTCAATTTATCAGCGACATTGTGCGAAAAATGGGGAGAGCGAGGCAGAAGGGTTGGCGCGGTTTGGTACTTTATTTATGACATATGTGTGTCATCCGGAACTAATACAAATTCCTTTTCCCAGAAAGGGCTTTGGAACGAGACTACTACATGACAGGTATTTGCTTCTCTCCGTTTCCACACCACTACGATTGACATCTGACCATCTCATCAGCTCAAGAAGCCATGGATTTCGGCATAGTCGATGGCATCCTTGAGAAACGACCGAAATCTGATACATGATGTATTTAATACCGTGATATATATATATCTCGCTTCAAATTGCTCACCCCTTGTCATTTTAACGCAGCGATCGTGACGCCGTCATTCCTGTGGCAACATATTTGCACAATCCATATGAACCTACTGTTGTATCAGAATGTGGGTCCCGACTATGAATACTTGCTGGCTACGGACTTATCGCTGTACCCTGCCCGGATGACCGAAAAATGCCAAGTTTCTGTATACGACCAGAGAGCTGTGTAGATCCAATCTTCTGATTCGGCCTGGCTCGGGTTCGGCTTTCAAAAGTCACTTTCTTCCTGATTTGCACCGCTCGCAGCCACACCTCCACGCCCCTCTAATTTTCGATTGATGGGGCTGAGTTGAACAAATCAGGACCATTGGACCTTGCAACTCTGATAGTCACCAGGTTCAAGGTTCTTCGTGCCCGATCAGAACACCGCCAATATGGGGATATCTGGATAAGCTGCTGTGGGATAAGCATAAAGGGCAGAACAATCCAAACTCCTCGGCTAGCCACGCCACTATCGCCACCGCCATGCGTCAAAACGAAATATGGAACCAGGGTGTTTGTAAACGTCGAAGTTAGGCTCTGTTAGGCTCTTGTAGCCGTCACGCGAAGATCTGCACCCTGCACTTGACCTACCGGCTATAGCGCGTATGTCTTATTTTGAGCATGCTCAGGTCCCCCCTTGATAGGCCCGATTCCAGAGCCTTGGCGTGTATTCCAGCCTATTTTTAAGGATCTGCGAAATTCTCGGTGCGCTCGTCGGGGTCCCTTATCCTATTTAATTACGGAGGGAGGTTTCCCGCTAGCAGACATAAATAACGTCATCATTACCACTCATTGGATACCACTCCACCTTGACATCGGGCTAATCGCGTTCCATCCCTGACTTGTCATCAACTAACTAAAGTTTCCTCAATGTTCAATTCAATATAAATGGTGAGGGGTCTGGTTATCGTCCGGCGTTCCAGCTACATTCATAACGATAGACCCCGAGCAATAAAAAACATGTATAGGCGGAGTACAAATTTTAATGTCGGTACGTAAACGATCGAGCGGCAAGATGGCCGAAAATAACTTTTTGAACCCACTGGACACAACAAGGAGCAGTACCACCATTGAGGAATACAACCGTTTCTCACTGAGCTCACTAATTTTTGCAGAGCAGAAAATGTCCCAGCCCCAACTCCCTTTATAAATCTTTATTATGGCGGTGGATGGGAAGCAATAAGTAATTGTAGGATAATTGTAACCGTGGTAGGCTTGGATCAAGTTCTCGGGTATCAAAAAAAGCAACTCCGACTATGTGTATTTTTTTTTGTAAGGGGCCTATCGTTATGAAGCTGGCTGTCACGCATCGCCCACTACGGATCGAAGTAGCGTTGTTAGAACATGCCTCATTCATATGAAACCTCATGATCACCCCTCTCGGATTTTCTTCCTATCATGTGTTAGAAAAAGTCTACCTACTAAAATTATATATTAAATAGGTGATCCTCGGAAAAATCGCATCAAACATGTTTTTCTGGACATTCTCTAAAGAAACAAACTGTTGATGGGACTGTTGACCCCGGAACGCCTACTTTCTAGATTTCGGGCCGATTCCCTTAAAGTGTGTTCTTTTCGAGACAGAACTCTAAACCATGGATGAAATGATATATAGGGTAGTATGGTCAGAGTAAATAAGTTGGTCCATGACGTACATTACGAACAAAGAACGTTAACGAGAGCACGCTAAATAACACAGATTGCAATTCCAATATTCGAAAGAGAGAATAATCATCTCCCTCTCTAACGACCATTATACATGGTCTCATCCACCCATTGTTGTCTTGATGGATGTATGTCTCCGCTTCGTTGCGACCGATGCTGATACTGGTACGGCTCAGATTGAGGTGGTACCCGGGAATATGATGGGCTAAAATTAGATAATGCGGTCAGTATATGAAAGGGAATCACGGACTCTGATTTCAGCTCACTTGGCGGGTTGTAGGAATGAAGGAGTTCCTGGCAGTGGTCCACTACCAGTGGGAAATCCACCATGCCTGTCGACACTATGAAGTCGTGCGTGCTGAGCCCTGATCTGTGAGGAATCTTGGACAATGGAAACCGATCTGGTGCGACCTCCGGCGCAACAGCGCGCGATCGCTAGATAGGGAAAAACAGTTAGGCCCACACTCTCAGGACTGAGAGAATGGAAACGCACATCTGGCAATAGCCCATAGGATGAGAAGCACGATAATTCCCGCAACTACCGTGACAGGAATGGCAATCTGCAGATTTTGGGTGTACCATGCCTAGATTGAAATTAAGTGGTCAAAAAACATCAAGAAGGGATCAAGGGTGGGAAACTTTACTTTTGCGGTGTCCAAGAGTCCTGCAGATTGGCATTTACCGGAAACGCAAGTCCCCCCATAGCCTGGGAAAATTTACGGTCAAGATAAAATTCTTTGTCTATAGGAAGGCGTCTTACCGCAAGATGATCCATCGATAAGAAGAGACGACAGAAGAATACACTGATTCGCTCGTGCAGGATCTTGACAAGACACCTGACAAGTGTTATCCCCTCGGTTCGGACAGGCTTGTGTTAGGTTCATGGATGCTCCGATCGTCTGGCATTGCACTGCAGGCATGGTGAGCTCATAAAAGAACTGAAGAAAATGTGGTACCTACAGCTTGGAGAAGTGCACTGTCCGCTTGCACATTTCAAATCACCACCTCCACAGCTCTGGCCTGGATCATAATCGGTAAGGTGGGTTTTCATTAAGAAAGCCTGTTTGACATACCATTCGGTGCTACAATATCGCTTGGACATGTCGAGGAGTTGCCTGTACACATCTCCGCCGTGTCACATTTCACATCTCTTGATGGACGACAGACTTGGGTGGCTGGTGCAAACGAACATTGTGGTGTACAGCAAGTACTACTTGATGGATCGCATACAGCGCCATTGGTAAATTTGCAGGTATTAGAGTCACAACAAGGAGAAGACATGCCCTTCCCAGGGTCACAATCTTCGCCCTTCTCTACAATACCATTACCACACATCTGAAGAGAAATGGTTTGTCGGTTGAGGTCCGGATCAACCAAACATGATGTGTTCGTCTTTCCACCCGATGCACCAGTCATGACTGAACCTAAGTCGTCATATTAGTCGAGGGAAACAAGCACGGGGTAAATTCGGGACAGACATATATTTCCGAGACTGCAAGGCGAGAACACCTTTTCGCCGGGTTGAGCAACGGGACTCATAATGAATTGGGCATTGGCATTGCATGTTCCGGTTCCAGACAGGGGACAACAGGAATCAGAAGAGGTACACCCGTCAGCGCACTAGTGAAAAGTAAAGAATCAGATCATGTATATGAAGTGTTTTAATTGAAAAATAGAACTCACGTCATGCTGTGAAAAAGTAAATAAGCAAATGACATATGGGACCAGACAGCTAATAGACAACGTACAATAGCACCGAAATTGTGGCCGATCTCGTGGGCGACAACCTGCCATTCCGTGCGGCCTGCGGTAGATACTGCCGTCCCCGAAGTGACGGCAGGTGCTTTGCCAGATGTGTCTTGTTGACAACTATACGAACATAAAAGATGAGATGAGACCGATACCAAAAAAAGAAAGAGGTGGTTGTTCCTTACAGTGTTGCAAGCCAGGCAATACCAACCTCGGAGCCAGTCGGGCAACCGCTCATCAAATGCCAGAGACCAATACCATCATCACCCTTGTCACCTCTCCATTGAGAGAACAGAGAGAGACGAAGATCCAGCTCCGCACCGCTGCAAGGAATATTCCATGGCCTTGCGGGGTCTGGTGTCGAAGGACAACTAGCAACGATCTTTAAATGAAAATAATGCGTGAAAATAACATTAAACCTTACGTAGCAGTTTGAACTTGGATCTCAGCGATACCAAGACTGACATTGAAGGTAGACTAAACAAATGTAAATTTACACTCATACAGAAACGCCGAAGGGAATAAAAACCTTGTAGAGAGCACTAGCAGAATTCCAGTTGGTTAATATCTGCATAGTGGCATTATCTGTTGAGCCAAATTTGGAAGTGTATTCACAGTCTGCGGCGACACCCATATAAATCTGATTGAAATTATAAGATCAATATAAATGTGATTGGAAGGGCTCACAATTTTCTGTGTCTTGGGACATCCATCAGGTGACCCAATGCTATTAATGAAGCTGTAGTTCGTGGTGGTTAGTATTGATAAGGATTCTAACATCCAACAGATAGCTACTTGGTACCCATCCCCCCATTTCCAGTAACGTCGTCACGGCGGTGTTGCGTATCGTTATTAAATAACCCCAGAGCTTTGCTATACCAAGGGTTGGGAGAAAAGGGCTTCTGCAAGATAGCATTTTGAGTAGGATCCGTGTTGAATGATAGACGATCGTGGCCACAAGATTGAGCAGTGAGAGCAGGACTGTCAGGGAGCGGTTCCCCTCTTCTAACAAGCCGCTCTTCTTCTACAGTCATCACATCAGATTCTCGCCAGATAACAAGCGCCGAGTCGAAGTCGTCAAGGGGTTGAGAGACATCAGGGTCAAACTCATTCTTGGTGCGAAGGTAATTCTCTTTAGTCATGATATGGTAAACAATGCCGTAGACGGAGAAAGCACCCTCAAAGCGTGGCGGCTCGCCACTTTCCATATTGCCCTGACTATGAACCATGAGTCGGACCCATCCAAGTTCTGAGGGATGAGGTTGGTGAACGGCGCTTGCGGCATCTTCTCGCATGCGTGTTGTCGAGTGATCGGAGGCAATGACCTCTCCCCAATAAGCCTTGACGGTTTCACGTATGAGTGGCTCAGAGTGAGTCAGGAATGACTGACCATCTGAGCTGGTGGAATAGTAATTGACCCTGGCAGCAGGATGAAGGAGGTGGTGGTTTGGTCGGAGATGTAAGTGAAAAGTCTCATCAAATGCAGAGATCGTTAACCGGAAAGAATCGTCATGACGAAGGGTATTTGTGTGAGGTGCGAGCCGCTTGCTGAATGCCGATATTGGAGTGCTTTGGATATTTTCGTGCCTAGGCAGAATTTCAAGAGCAAGAGTAGAAGGATGGGCAAGCCTTCTCAATGGCCGTGCAGGAGAGCTATGTGCTATCGTAATTTTGATAGATTTAATATGGGCAACACAATAATGACAGAGCACCTACCATCTACCAAGTTTGACCAGGATACCAGGAGAAAGACGACCAGCGATATTAAATGTGTTGAGAAGAGCATGATGAAAAGAAAGGACCGCCTGGTTAAAGGGGCGAATGGGATAGAAATAAGATAGAAATTACTTGGCGTTAGTCAGGTCGAGAATGGCTGTGAAGCAGGTGCTGACAACTCACCGGCGGAATTGAAACTAAAAATAAGAAAAGGAGAAGTGAGGCCCTTGTACGGGCTAGAGAGCCTAGCTTGATATTGAGATGTTGAAAACAAATTTCGAGAGGACTTGACCAGACTTGAGCTTGACCGTTACCAGAAAACCAAGTCCGATGGAATCCAAATGTCTTGTCAGTGTTGCCCTTGGAATTTAGTTTACGTAATAAACTTGATCATGTCTCATTCAACAGCCAGCCACATCTGCAAGTCATCAGTTGCCAAGACTCAATGTCACATCAAAAAGTGCACCGCCCTGACCCGGAACCTTACCATGCATATTGTGGCGACCCGCTCTGGGTACATACCCGCAGCTCCGCAGTACCCTGGGCAAAACGCGGCGAAGAATCCCCATGGAAGGATTGGACTTGAATAAAAATGAACCATATCACAAACAAATTTTCTACTCATTCTAGCGATGCACGACGAGGAGAGGACACCTGTGAGAAGACAGATAGAAATACTTAACAGGTTGGCGTGCCGGACGTTTTCTTCTTTGATATTGATATTCCAATAGACCGGGACGGAGAAATGGCATGGCGAACGCATGTTGCCCGGGGTGCCCGGTTGTGCCCATTCGCATCAGATAAGATTTTGATGGCTCTTATTTGGCAAGGACCTTGAGAATAAATTGCCGGAAGTCTATCTGGATCTAGGATCGATCTTCAGGTTGAAATGCAACTTGTTCGCTTTATTACGGAAGAAAACATACTCAACGCCCAAGAGACCAACCATGGTAGCATCGTGGCCTTTCCATCTACTTTACCTATCTCAGAAATAACCTTCATCCCATCACAACTCTACGATTCACAGATAAGTACACGAGTCTCGGGCCTGTGACGCTAGCACTTCTACACGTGTATACTTCATGTTACCTTCATGTATCGTAAATAATCCAAGTTCGCCGAACCCCCGCATCCAGAAGCCTTCAGCTCCCGTTCCCCACCGCTTCGCTTTCTTTGCCTGAAATTTGATATCGATGGTTCACCTTTACATTTTCAATCCCGCACGCAAAATTCGCCTTTTAACGACTTTGCTTTATCGAGGGTCTAAACGCATCCTGGCGAGCGCAGACTCTGCAACTGTACTTACCGCTACAAAACCCAAGAAGGCTACGGCTACTTCTTTACCTTTTTTCAAGATCGCTCTTCATAGTCCTCAACCCCCATCCACAACGGTGGCACCAACTTCATCACCTTCGGGGGAACTCCTCCAAGATGTCGATTACTATAAAGAAATCGAGACAGGCTCCTGTGTTTTCCAAGTCGAGAACACATTATTCAAAGTAAGATTTCGACCTAACCACATAATTCAACAATCATGCTCACCCTGTTTTCCGACCAAGATTCACCGTATTTTACTTCTTCGAGAACCTTCAGCATTCGGTGATATGTTTTGTCTTCCTCAACAACGCAGCGACGTTGATGATACATGTGATGATGCACCTGTGAAACTATCTGACACCATCACCCAATTTCGGGATTTCCTTTGGGCATTGTACGCGCCGTACGTAACTTCTTGTACATGATGTTCCGTAACTAACTATGATTTCAGACCGAATGAACTTTACCTTGAGTGTCAAATAGAACGTCTGCTGAATGTAGCAGAACTCACAAACAAGTACTGCTTTTCTTCCTTCGAGTCATGGGTTATTGAACGAATATACGTACTGGCTCAAGAGCCAACCGGTCCATTGCGCTCCGCCTCCCCAGAGGTGTGCGCACGGATGCTGAACGTTGCCATTCTTTGCCACCATAAGCAGCTGCAGGAACTTATCACACAGCACCTTATTTCCCGGATTCTCTGGTACAACACTCTTCCAGATTCCGTTATCGAAATTGCAGAAGCACATGGATTGTGCACTCTACAAGGGGTTGGCTACTATAGACAACTCATTAGTATGGAAGCTCCTGCGACTGATGACAGGAGAATCGTCCAGCCTCGCTTTCCTTCGAACATGAACACCGATAAGCGCATGCGCTTTCTTTCCGCACATCACTCACTCCTAACCCTTTGGGACCAGCTCCGCGCCACACCACCTCACATTCGCCCAGACGGATGCCTTTCACACGGAGAATGCATTGCAACCTGGCACCACATGTGGCATGAAGCAGGCGCCGCGAATGAGTCCCTGCGATGTGGATCTGCAGATGTGCTTGGAAGACTTAAATCTGTGATGATCGGCCTTCGCAAGTCAATGGCTGATACTCCATCCATGACGCTTCAGTGCAAGATGGCTGCTCTGGAAGCAATTACAGAAGCAAGAGACGTCATTATAAACGGGTTGATGGATCACTTTATGGAGACCTATTCTCCTCCACTCTAGGTACAATGACACCATGAATGCAATAGGACATATAGAGGCTGATAAGTATTCTATTTTTTAGGTTCCAATATAAAGGCCACCCATACAGTACCTTCGGTACCCCTTTAACGTACACAACACACCAAGGAGCCGGTAATAACACGCCCTTGTGTTGTTGTGAAGTAACAAAATTTACAGCCGACTTACGTGCTGTCCACCTATGTTTGTATATATGGAATACTTTTTCCGGAGCTAGCCTCCGAGCGTAGGTACATAATGTCTTACAACCTCGCGGTCGACCGCAAGTCTGAGCACCACTAAATTAACTAGGATTGTATTGTGGTGCTAGGCTCCATAGCTACTTAGTGGCCTCCTATGGGCTTATGCGGAGTAGAGAGGGCTCTAGCCTTTCACGCGGGGCTACGACTGCGTTGCAACTTTGCAAAGTAACACAATGAACGGACTAGGGCCGCCATCAGAAACAAAGCAATGTATTATCTAGTCAATTAAACTTCCACAATATATCCGCAAAGGGTATCCAACAGAAGTGCTACCGAAACAGAGTAACATTTTCAGGAATGCTGAGCAAGTTGAGCAGACTAAATATTAATGAAGTCGATCTTGATTGTTTCTTTCGCGGAATTTCGGCAAAATACTTAAATGATTTGAGGCGCTTGTGTATGCCGTGAATGATGTTCTTCTGCTCACGGATGAAGGTCATTCATAACTCATGAAGAACATACACGACTACAATAAAACTCGCGCCTGAATGCACCCTTTCTTTAGCTCAGGAACTCATCAACCATTGGCGGCTAGGTGGCGGTCTAGATCACGACTCGACACTAGAACCTAAAAGATTTTATATCTCGCATGGTATAATAAGGGGTGTTCCCCAGTTGGGCAATGACGACAAATTGGGTTGATTATTATCGTGCCACCTCGAGACAGCCACGAGCTTTATGTCTTCTGGTTCTCGATCAATGAGTATTGTCCAGAAATCAATCAAACAAGTAAATTCTCGAATTGTCCAGTAGAATATACAGGGTTCATCATTCATAAAGCTGCAAATATCTAGCAAGAGTGAAAATGAAGAAGGGTGAAGTTATTTATGGTGATTGTAAAGGGTAGTTGTGAGTTCTATGTTGGGTTGGAGTTAAGTGATATGGAATAGATATAAATGGTTAGGTTGGGTGAATTCAAGTTACATCCTCAGATTGGTAGAAAGGTGTGACGAGGCCATTGAGCCTACCAATCACGATAATTTATTACCAGGACAGTGACAGTGGATCTTCATGCGGATTGGATGGTGGGTGGCCTGCTTGATGCCGAAACCAATTTATAACTCTTCTCTCGTAGATAGTTGATCTTGCAAGGCTGTACATTGGTTTCTGACCGCGGTAAACAGTCTATCAGACTGTATGATCATAATATCGTATGTGAAGTTGTCAAGCCGCGCTTCATGATTTAGAGATCATGTGGTGGGATTTTCCGGTAACTAAACTGACTTGATCGGGTGATCAACTAATGTCCTGCATTATTTTTTCTAGTGCCCGATCACCGTGTCGATAAATTCTCTCCGAACCGTCGTGATAAAATGTCGAACGACGTCGTTCCCTCAAAGGAAAAAAAGGTCAGAAAATCCAAGTCTAAGGACAAGAAATCTGCGATTGACGATGTTGGGACAACTTCTACGGAAGCCCACACTCCTCAAGGTACGTCGATCGTAAATGTGTTGCGGAACTGTGTGATTAAATCGGTAGAAGATGAAAGCACCCTGGAAGATCAGGAGCGCAAAGAAAGGAAAAAAAGAAAGAAGGAGCGAAAATTGCAAGCAGCAGAAGATACATCTGTAGTTGTTGATTCCGAAAGTGAGTTCAATGGAAACCGAAACCTTGGCGAGTTCCTATACGATAAAATTTCCATGTCTAGTTTCTGGGGAACCAGAGAAGAAGAAGAAAACCAAGGAAAAGGACATAAACTCCATACCTACGGCTGAAGAAGATACCATGATAGTGGACTCGGAGCGTGAGTGCAAGACCGATCACAACAAGAGTACAGTCGGCCTCATGAAAGCATAGTTCCATCTACAGACAAGAAAAAGAAGAAAAAGAAGCGGAAACATGACGACGACGACGACGACGATAAATCTCAGGAAGTCGAAATCCCCTCCGAATCGAAGAAGGAGAAGAAAAGACGAAAGAAGGAGTCTGCAGGAAGCAATGCCCCCTCGACCTCAGTTGACGCGCCTTCCACATCGAATACGCCCTCCAGTGCTGGAACATCCCTTGTACCTAGTGCAACTCCCTCAGAGGTTACCGCTTTCCTCACCAAGCACTCCATAACAATCCATACTCCACCTGATGTTCCCGAAACAACTCCTGTTCTCTCATTCGCACAGTTAGATATACCCCCAGATCTACGATCTTCATTCAAGGGCTTTAAAGAACCCACACCAATCCAGGCGTGTACATGGCCTCCGGCGCTCCAAGGCCGTGATGTCGTCGGGATTGCTGAGACTGGAAGGTTAGATAACTTTATTCATGGGGTGTGAATCTAATAACAAACGACTATCTCTCAGTGGAAAGACTCTTGCATTCGGTATACCCGCTCTATCTCGCCTCATAACGATAAAGGACTCGGCACCGTCAAAAAATTCAAAAAAGTCGACAGTCAGTGTTTTGGTTGTCGCCCCTACGCGTGAATTGGCAATCCAAACACATGATACCCTATCAGCCCTTGGGGAACCTTTTGGGATTGCTAGTGTTGCTGTATTTGGTGGTGTACCCAAGGAACCACAGGTGAAGATGCTAAGGAATGCGAATAAAGGAGAAAACGGATTAACAACTCGTATAATTGTCGGCACTCCCGGACGAATATTAGATCTTATGCAGGAGGGTGTCTGCGATCTCAGTGGGTAAGTTCAGTTCAAAAATTATTTTCTTGTATATATTCTCATCACCAATTAACAGCGTCGATTATCTCGTACTTGATGAGGCGGACCGAATGTTGGACAAGGGTTTCGAGAACGATATCCGGAATATTATTTCTAGTACTAAACCCTCCGCGGAAAGGCAAACTATGATGTGTAAGTGCTATTCCATTGGTTCCCAAAGCACTGGCGCTGGCGTTAACATGATTGATGTAGTTAGCGCAACGTGGCCGGAAGCCGTGCGCCGTTTGGCAAGCACTTTCCAGAAAAACCCTACCCGAGTGACGGTAGGCAGTGACGATCTTACAGCAAATAGCCGAGTAGAACAGAGTGTCGAAGTGTTCGATGATGCGCGATCAAAAGAGTGAGTTTTTAGATGCTTCAAGTTCCAATTCTTACCTAAAGGTTCGTTTCAGCTCACGGTTGCTTGCGTTGCTCCGATCCTTGTCTCACAAGAAAACAACAACAACGGGGAAATCAGATGCGCGCATTCTGATATTTGCTTTGTACAAAAAAGAAGCGTCTCGGGTAGAGGATATGCTTCGCCGGCAGGGGTACTCTGTCGGCGCGCTTCACGGAGACATGACCCAAAACGCACGCATGGATACACTTGAGAAATTCAAGAACGGGACTACGGGATTAATGGTCGCAACCGATGTCGCGGCACGAGGTTTGGATATACCCAATGTCGGCGCGGTAATCAATTATACGTTTCCGCTGACGATCGAGGATTACATCCATCGTATTGGCCGAACCGGTGAGTCAGCGTTCTCGATTACTCTGAATGTTTTAGATCGAATTTTGCAATTGCTAACGTGTCCGCGTCATCCAGGCCGTGGGGGACGGAGTGGGAAATCTATCACGTTTTTCACTGGCGATCTCCATGAGAAATCTTTGGCCGGTGAGCTTGCGCGTGTACTGCGTGAAGGAGGGTTCGACTATGAAGGATTAAAAAAGTTCCCAATGACGATCAAGAAGAAAGAGCACAGTGCCTATGGGGCATTCTTCCGAGATGATATTCCAGTACCCAAGGGACCGACGAAGATTGTATTCTAATATGTAGTACCAATTTGCTATTACTATTAGCCGATCACGTTCAAATAAAGTAAAAAAAAAATGACATCAATTGAAGCTTTTATAATTGTAAAATAGTTCACATTTATTTCATTCACCTTGCTCACTTTACTAACTAACTAACTAACTACTTTCTATCTTACTCTTTCACCATCACCACCGTCTTTCTACTTTTATCATCATCATCCCGTTTTACGCAATAAACAGTCACTGATCTTATTCTTCGGCCCTGTGAAACGACGCATTTGATACACCATACATTATCTCACCCTTGCATGTGCTTTTCTTGGCCTACTTCAATCTTTCATCAGTCTCAGGCTCCACCAACTACTCATTAGTACACCGGACGCTATCCTGCGTGCCATCACACTACAATCATGCTGGGTATATTCAGTCAAGCTGGTTCTCATTTCCGGTCTGCAACAACTGCTGTCAAGCCACGAGGCTCACTCGAGGACGAGAGAGCACCCTCCGACACAGAGTCCGACGACACGTCCATCTTGTTTGTACTTAGCTTATTCCATGTCCTTCTTCGCTGTTGACCCAGACGTTAGAGACGAGAATGAAGGCTCCATCATCACATCTCTGATCTCGCAATTGAGGTAAGTTCTATGTGGCGACTTTTCCTCACCGGCTCACTGCGGATTTTTACTACCTG
The DNA here is from genome assembly GCA_037014335.1 of Collybia sordida. Classification (NCBI taxonomy): domain Eukaryota; kingdom Fungi; phylum Basidiomycota; class Agaricomycetes; order Agaricales; family Clitocybaceae; genus Collybia; species Collybia sordida. The sequence continues at coordinate 1,774,670 of JAYKXK010000002.1, forward strand.
AAGAGTCGGGATGGATCTATCTAGAGTTACCTTCCCTACATTCGTGTTAGAACCTCGGAGCATGTTGGAGCGAATTACGGATTTCATGTCTCACCCAGATCTCATCTTTGGGCAAGTATCATCTCTATCTGTGCTGTGGAGCGCCAGTAAATATGGATTTTTCATTACCAGAGCTGAGAATTGCAATGACCCCGAGGAACGATTTATCAGGGTGCTGCAATATTATCTTGCGGGCTGGCATATTAAACCGAAGGGGGTCAAGAAGCCGTGAGCCGCTCGTTCTTTGTTCTACCACGCCTAGACAACCAACATCCTCTATCAAGTTACAATCCTGTGTTAGGGGAGTTTTTCCGGTGCAGATACGATTACTCTGACGGGACTCATGGTTTCTATATTGCGGAACAAGGCAAGTCAAGTACTTTTGCTTTATTTCTATACCCTGAGATACCTTCAGTTTCCCATCACCCTCCTATCTCTGCTTTCTTCTATATTTCCCCTGCAAACCGTGTCAGTATCCTAGGAGAGCTCCGGCCGAAATCTAAATTTCTTGGCAACAGCGTCTCAACGACTATGGAGGGAGAAAATCGCGTGACTCTTCTTGGCCTACCTGAAGATGGAGGTATGTGTTACCTCATACAAGATAAGCCTATATCATGACAGCGGCTGATTTTCGGTACAGAGTATATTATTACGATGCCTAATATGTACGCTCGGGGGATACTATTTGGGAAGATGGTCTTAGAATTGGGTGATACGTGTATGGCTAAGAATGAGAAACTCGGGATGTATTGCGATCTAGATTTCAAGACGAAGGTGATTGGCCACCTTTTTCCCGCTCACCTCCATTCATTGAGTGCCGTTTTTGAAGGGGTTCTTCTCTGGGACATACAACGCGCTAACAGGCCGGGTGCGCCGAAATTCTACAGAAATCGGTGAGGTGTCCGGGAGGTGGAGTCACGTTATGGATTTTAAATACGCGAAGGTATGTTTAGTTTTCTTGGGTTGCAAGGTACCAACTAACACGCGCTCAGACGGGGAATAAACGCGTTCTTTTTGATGCTGTCAAGGATGGTCAGAATATCTCGCCCAAGTGGGTGCCGCCGGAGGACGAACAGGAGCCTAATGAGTCCCGAAGGTTCGTAGCGACACGAATGCCGCCTACATGCACTTAAATCTTATTTTAGGTTATGGAAAGATCTCACTTCCGCGATTGAACATAAAGACATGGAGGCAGCTACTGATGCGAAGTCGGCGGTAGAGGACGCACAACGAGAGCAACGCAAGAAGATGGAGGAGAGCGGGCAAAAACACGTGCCTCGTTTCTTCGAACTACGAGATGGACGCTGGGTGCCTAAATTGACGTATGTGGCGTTTACCATTCCACCTGACCTAGGTATTTATTACTCGCATTGATAGAATCCCAAGCGACCCAGTGGCTGCGACGTCGGTTGTTCAGCAATGGATATTTAATTCTAGACCAACATAGCTGATCTTCTATCCCGCCTTCATAATTATCGTTGCCTCTATTGTTTGGTGTAGATTTTTTGTAATGCAATCTCCATTCACGGGTGTACATTGGGGTAATAATGAGGGGTATATGTACAGTTGTCGCGCTAAGGAACCATGAGAAAGATAGGGACGAATAACGAATGTGGAGTGTGTTGGTATGATATATAATAGGTAGATGCGTTTATATCAAGCAGGCGCAAAAGTAGAGTCTTCCGATAGTAAAATAAAATTGCAATGGGGAATAGTATGACTGGGTAATATATGTGAAGCAGGAAATATGACGATGAACATGGCTGAAAGCGACAAATATTTTGTTAAATGCTAGAAGATATATGATTTTCTATGACCACCACCCATCGTCACCTTGAGTTGGGGCATGAGAGACAGTACTGGGAGTGGGCGATGGTATCGAGGGGCGATAATACTGGGGTGGGCGCCGCGCCTTCGGGGTTGTGGGTCCAAGATTGGGATATCGTCCATTCGATTGACGCGGGATGGGTTGTTTGTAAGTATCGTTAGTAGTTGGTGCATGCATGGAATCCCATACGGATGCTTGTGGAGGTGTGCTGCTCCGGGCACTCGACGATTGTGATTGCAGGCGCATTTGTGGCGTCATAACGCGATGATCATAGATAGTGCTGGCCCGGGAGTCTGGACGAGGGGGTTGGTGTATATTCCCATTAGTAATATTCCGATAAGGAGCAGGGACTGTGGGGGGCTTCGGGGCTTTGGCTTTCTCAAGTTCGGACTGGAGATATGAAACTTTGTTTTCTAAGGTTGAGATTTGGTCTCGAAGTTGGTCTTGACGATTCTGACTAAAAGTTAGTTGGGATTCTATGGATGCAATAGTAGAATGGTACCTGGGCCAAGCGTTCGTCAGCTTCCCGTTCTTCGAGCTGAAGTTTCAACAGAGAATGGTCTGCATCCAGTTGGGCTTGTGCTTGCTCGGCCTGGTCGAGTTTCGTTTGAGCAAGATCTAATTGACCTTCATAGTCTTTGGCACGGCGTTCCCACTCAGACGAACGTTGTTGAGCTTGAGCAAGGCTCTGCCTTGCTGTCAAGGAAGCTTTTTCACTGTTTGCAACCTTGGTCTCGAGCTCTCTGAATCGCTTCTGAAGGGCAGCATGCTCGCCTTCTAAAACCTTGGTTCGATCACGATTTCGCCTTAGCTCTTTTAGTTCCTCGTTATCGGCCTGGCTAACCAGAGTTGTTAGGATTTCAATCTTCTCTGCTGCTTGCCGAAGGTCGTCCCAATGAGCTTGTTGAGATGAAAGGTGGTCATATTGTTTTTGAAGGGTTGCGAGCGATTGCAATGCGGATTCCTTATCGCGGGAAGCAAATGTGACTTGGAGGTCAAGGGAATCAACCTGAGAGTGAAAGTTAGTAGGACTTCAGGATGAGGATAAATGAAAGTACCTTAGTCTTCAACGCTTGTTTTTCTGACGATATCTCCCTATTAGCTATTTCTAAATCGTTGATACGGTCTTGATTAGCCTGCGTTGCGACATCAGACGCTTGAAGGCGAGCCAAGGCTTGGGCGAGGGCCTCTTCTAATTCTCTATTCCTAGTCTCCAATCCACTAGCTTGGGATACCTTTTCAGAATTGGATGTTTGTAGTTCCTTCACTTGGCTACGTAGTCGTTCTCGATCTGCCTCCATGCTTGAGAGTTTTTCGTTGAGGACGTCCTTTTCAACACGGACTTGGCCGTGTGCACCTCGGGCTTTTGTCAATTGAATTTGATAATCAATGTTTAGCTTGCGTAGCTCGTCCATCTCGCGTTTTAATGACTCCTGAGATGTCCAGAAGTCCGATAAATTGCTTTGAAGAACATTCGTCGCCGCAAGAAGGGTCCCTGGTAAGGAATCTAGTTTTTCCACTGTATGTTGCTGGAGAGAATGAAGCTCTTTCGTTTGGAAGATGAGATCCTTTTGTGAAGTCGAAATTTCGTCCATCGCGGCCTTTACTTGCAGAATATTGTCATCCGGCTTTGGTGCAGTAGATATCGACTCCTGCAACATCGCCACAGTATCACCTTGCATAGTTCTTAAGGATTCAAGCTGACTCATGATCTGAGAAGGGATCGCAGATACGAGATCAACAATTTGTTCTTGGGTCGATACAAGTTCGGTTTGTTGATTTTCTGATTCTTCCTGAGCCTTGACAAGTCGCTCAATAGAGTTTGTTATATTGCGGAAAGGATCCAACAATTGGTTAACGCCCTCCACGACTTTACCTGAGAAGCTATCAACGTTGAGTGTTTTGTCACGAACGGCCAGGCGAGAATCGAGTCTTTCAACAACGAGGTCGGCCACTTGTTCCTTAATTTCAAAGGCATCGATGGGGGCGATCGCACGACGAACCTCGGTCGTAAGTTGTAGCGTCATAGCATCAGTATCAATGACTGGAGCTTGCCAGGAAGGTAGCAATGGCATAATTCGGTCTACAATCAAGCTTGCTGTTTCGCGCTTGTCGGAAGCCAAGTCAATGAGCTGTGAGATATGCGGTTTTACGGCCTGCGTGAGCTGGTTAGTCAGGAACTCGTAATCGATAGGCTCTGTGCGAAGCGAAGATAGGACGGGTGTGAGAGCGTTCATGAGATTCTCCACGGTAGCATCTCGTTCACGGGCGGGCATCACCCGACTTACAGCCTCTTGACGCGCAGAAAGTTCAGAGATAGCTTCCACAACCGCATTAATAGTCCGGGTCCCCACTTGTTCCACCAGGGGTACAACTTCGCCTGTTGATGAGGTGCGGACTTGCCAAAGCTGTTGCTGAAGATCGTGTAGATCATTTTTAAGGGTCTGAATCAACTCTTTGTTGCCCTCCTCCACGACGTCCCGGAACAACTGGAAGTCTAAGTCACCACGAGCGTCCATCTGACTGTCTTCAATACTTCGGACAGCAGACTCGCGAAGCTGGGTGCGGAATAATGACTGAAGCTCAGAAATCATAGTCTGGGTCGACGCGTGCTGTCCATTGGTTTCCCTCCTGAGGTCGTGCCTTAGAGCGGACAAGCCTTCCTCAAGCATATTTTCAATTCGTTGTTCGTGCTGCTGTAGTTCCATGCGAGTCGTGAGATCCATGCCTGGATGGGAAGGATTCTCGGATGCTAAAGATCTTGCATCATCATGAAGGGCATCGGGCAACGAAGATCGACGCCTAGTGTGGCGAGAGCCACCGAAAATATCCTCTGGAGACGATGGCCTCTGTCCGGGATCGGTGACCAACCTGCTACGAGATACCTTGCGAGAGATCGTAGGAACATGGAAATCGTCCATAGATGGACGTTGAATATGCTCAAATATTTCTCGAGAGCTCAGGCGTGACCGCACACTCCTGCGAGTCCGGTCGTCCCCATTGTTAACCAACGCCTTGAACAACCCTGCAGGAACAGTGTTACTGGATACAGGGTGTTTGAAGTCTAATGGTATCGGTGTGCGCTTGGGTTTGGACGCCGAGGGTAGTTGAAATTCGGCGATCTGAGGTTCTCCATTCTCCCCTTTAGCAGTACTTTCTTCGTTCAATGTCTCTTCCTCCGGACTCGCCACTACTGGGGCATCCATGGCAGGGGAATCAGATCTTTGAGGAACATAAGGAAGTGTAGATACCGTTGAGAATTTGGCAAATGTGAAAGGCTCCGCGGAGGCATTCAGTTGATGGTTCCGAGATGCAGTATCCACTGGAGCACGGCGTATGCTTTCCGGTGATTCTGGATTGGGTGGGAACCTAAATGAAGTCATACTGTCGCCTTCTTCCATTGAGGCCGTCGAACCACGACGCTGTCTCTTCTCCCGGCCCTGTACTTTGAAAGGTGATGGATCAGCTGATGGAACCTCAGGCAACGGGCGTGGCATATCGAGCGTCGCTGCGGCCACTGGCATTTGTGGCACCCCAGGGGGTGGCCGGAATGTAAATCCAGTGGGCTTAAACTCAGGTGCAGCAACATTCAAAGGTTTACCGATGGATGGAAGACGAGAGTGAGATAGCAATGGGGCCTTAGGAGGCGTCGGGGCACCGCCAAATGAACCTTGGCCCCACGAATTAGAATCGAGGGGAGCACCAAAGACAAATGGTTTGGCGAATGGATTGAGAGAATCTCGTCGAGGAGCGAATGATGATGACGATGACGATTGTTGTTGATGGTGGCCGGGGTAGATGAACTGATCTGATCCCGTGCGGGAATGGGCATGAGCAGGATCGTGAATCGTATGTTGCCCCGAATCCATCCGAGAGTGCGGAAGAGGAGGAAGAGGCCGGCCCGATCCACTCATATTTGAAGGCGGTCGCGAATAGTAGTCTACACCTAGATAATCTCGGTGACGCATATTGCCTTCATCGCTTGGATTTGAGATCATATCATCATCTAACCGCAACGGGAGAGCTATGGTATTGTCAGGAGGACGAGGGAAATTTGGCAAACGTCGAGGTACATCTGCATGTTGTGATGCCCTACGGCGTGTCCGACGTTCTAAACGCTCTTGGCGAGCTTTTTCTTCATCCGAAGGATTGGAGTATTCACCAATGCTCTGAGAAGACCATATATGAGTAAAAGTATGAACATGTCAAGCGGATCATTTACCTCTTCCCCGTCAGAATCGAGGTACACATCTTCCGAGCCCGTCCACTCACCAACCGCATCTTCTAAATCAACATCTTCACGACTAGCATCATCAGCGCCTTCCTCTCGAACAGTGTCCACAATTATCGGTGGTGCCAAGTCTTCAGCAGCTTCTTCAAAGTCGTCGTCAAGCCCTCCAGCAGAGCGAATAGACAAAGTGGCTGATAGCTTCGAAACGTGACGAGAATGAATTCGGCTTTGTGATACAGTCGCCGTCCCATCAAAATCTTGTTGCAGAGGATAAACTTGATCGTCTTCTAGGTCCATATCTTGGCTTGCGTCGCCATTATTAGCGTCCTCGTGATTGACCAAAACCTCCTCTTCGTCCTGGTTAGGATCCATCGACACCTCAACGGGAGCATCTTCTTCCTCTTCCTCCTCAGGAATATCCAACCCGAATCCACGAACAAAATCGGGACGGCTGGTGGGCCGAGAAACGACTGGGGGGGCTAACGATGATACTGGCGCTGGAACACGACCTTGAGGAGCATGAATGGATTCCGCCGTAGAACTTAGAGCTGCGGAATCAACGTTAGGACCAAACGGATCGAATGTAGTTGTTGCCGCGGGGTCAAAGAATGGGTGCATTGGCATGTTGGCGAGGGACATAGTATGGCCATGTCTATTAGTAACAAATCCTGGAGATTGATGGTTCGGCGAAGATAATTGTCCAAATAGATGATTTGGCGAAGGTGTCAAAGAATTGAATCCTGAACCTTCCTGTGATTGTTGGAGCTTGTTTAATTTGAAGAGTAGGAGTTGTGGATCGGCAGGCGATGATATCTATAACGAAGTAACCCGTCAGTGACCCAGAAAAAGACAACGTGTCTGACATGAATCGACCACTTACTGATGCTGCTCGGGCATGAGGGGCATGTATATGAGGCACATTACTTCCAGAGCCGCGTTCAACCCCAAGTTTTTTCAATTTCTCTTCGATCGCTCTCTGCTTAATGTCTTCCCATGCACGCTGAATCAAAATTTATGTAAAAGATGAGATGCAGGGTAAAATGTGACAACGCACTTTTCCTGGTAAAAATACTTCAAGAGTGTCGGGTATATGATGTCTCCAACCATCAGGAGGGTAAGATTCCGCCGAGGTTGTTTCGACCGGCGCAATCACTTGGTCTCTCCACTCGGAGGGGTCCAACGGCGTCCTAGCCCACAAAGGCGGTGTCGATGGCTCTCCATCTTCCCTCGACACGGTCTCTTTGGGTAGCTTGACATTCGTTTTCTTCACCTTTTGTGGTGCAGCAGGAGGTGGGGTATTCGCAGTCGCAGTTGCAGCAGGTAGTGGGCTAAGTTTACGCGCAGGCCCACCTAATACAGCTTTCGGAGGTCCACCTATGCTTAGCTGCCTTCTATTTCGATTCGGGAATGGATTTCCTGAGGGTTGACCCGGTATACCCATCATAGATGGACGAGGGAAATGACCACCAAGCGGTGTCATTGGGAACCCATTTGGGGGGTGTATACCAGCAGCTGCCAGGTGAGCAATACTGGCATGCCCCTGATGATGTGTGGGGCGACCTGGTGCCGGGGGTGGTTGTGGAAAGAAATTGGATTGCATAGGAGTTTGCATAGGGCCATTCATGGAGAAAGGGGGGTGAAAACCTTGTTGCAATGATGTAGGAAGAGCCGGAGAGAAAATTGGTTGCCCTCCGGCATAATTCATACCCATTGGCTGCTGCATGTTCAGCGTGGGGTTTATGTTAAGCCGTGGCAAGGGCTCTCTATGTCTGGCCATTGGGACAACTAGAAATGAAAACTGTCACGTATTATATGTCGCCGATGAATGTGGGACAAAATCAGCAAGTTTCGCCAAGGATATTGAGAAGGTATATGGACTTCCGCGCGTGCGAGGGGTATATGGGTAGGCCCAGCTTAGGAGAACCTCCAAAAGCGATGGGGAGAACGATCCACAAGTGGTGGAAGAACAGTTCGGACAAGGCACAACGTCTCCCAACAAATGATGGCTATAACAAAACACGTGGTCTTTAAAAGAACTATTTAGCCGTCCTCATCACCGGTTGTAATTTAATTATCATAGAAGACAATACAATTTTATGCACTCGACAACAGTTTGTATAACCAATCATTCGCGAAATACCAACACAATGCTAGAAGATACATCGAAAAAGATATACAGTACAGTAGAATAAATACCATCGCCGAATGACCCTATCAAAGATATCAAGAAGATGAATAACAAGATGCAACAGGATCCAGCCTCGCATTCAAGTGGTAAAGTGAAAACAACTTTTGACTTCATACTGTTTCCATACGAATGAGTTTCACGCTGTTTCACGACTGCGCCGTTGCCTGGTGCTTCCTTGTTCAAAACCAAAGTCCGCGACGACCATTGAACCGTCAGTTTAAAAAAATGGGCGGCGCTATTCTTCCAGAGTTGGCGAGCATGATCCTAAACACTCCATGTTTTAAAGCTGGGTTACCCTTGCGTGAGCACCAAAGAACAAGAAAAAAGAGGTTGTATGGCGAGCAAACGTGGCGATACTGGTGGTATGACACAGCCACGTGAAAATCGTGACCTGAGTAAAAGATTTGAGTGTATTGTTTACCTCGTCCTCCTCTCACAGTATGCTAACGTCTCCAGCCGCCCGTCCCTCCTCCTCCGACCTTAGTTTTTTCTCTTCTTCAAAGGTATCCAACGCCGTCGCGTCCACTTCAAACAATGTCGTAGTCACTACGCGTATCGCACGTAAACCCACATCGCAACTCAGTCCCGCATCAAGCCCGCGGGCCCCAAACCCATCTTCTTCCATTTCTCCGAATTCCTCTCCACTCTCAAGCCCACCACCTGTTAGGAAACGCAAGGCAATCCCTCCAAATTCCGGTGCCGCCGTTCATCGAGAAGTCAAGCGACTTCGCACATCCGCAACCTCCCCAAACAAACCACGAAAACGCGTTCCGGCCGGCCTGGGGAAGCAGTCGTCACGTGTGCTAGCTCGACAGCAGAGCCTTCCCCCATCCCCAGAGCCCATCTACCGCACTAGCAGGTCGCGTTCCACCTCGACATTTCCGACATTAGATGCCGAAGCCCCTGTCCCGGAACGAATATGGATCACGAATGAGAATGGTGAACCTGGCCGTTTCCATTTGAGCTCAGAAATGGTAGTTAAGAGGCTTATGAAGTCTTACAAAGCCTGTAGGCCTTTACTTTAGCCGTCCATATCCTCTTTAATGCGACCTACGAGAACTTAGACTTCAAGAACCCCGACGACGCTACTGATTACCGATTCAAACCACATCCCACTGACTATCCTGTCGCTGAATTAGAATATCCAAATAATGGAGCGGTAGAAAGGTGTGCATTCTGACTATATAATCCATTTATATGTGATCCCCACATGCACACTCCCTCTCCGAGTTGAGATTTTTAATGAAACCCTGACAATTCCCCTCAGATTTATCCTCCTTGCACCTAAAGACAAGGATCACTATAACCCTATAATGGATCTCGAGAAGTCATTGTATACTATTGTAGAACGTTCGTGTGTTTCTCCATTTCACATGACGTATTTCAACTTGTAACGATCGTAGATTATCTTACACCTCAGCAGCAAGCATTATTTGGCGCAATACCTAAGGAAAGCCTTTCGGACAACATATCTCCACCACCTTCTCCTTCACCATCACCTCCGCGCTCCGAGTCTTCTCTCTCTAGTTTAACATCTTCTCTAAGTTCCGTTTCACGTTCATCAGAGCTATCTTCTTTAACGTCACTCTCCGCTTCGAGTTCTGGCTCTCCCCCAACGATGCCGCTACTCCGTGCTGTACAACGAGCAATTCACCGGCAAGACGGTCCCCTCTTTCTTCGAGCTATGGAATCCATTAATAGATTGCTTCGTAAACTCAAATACCCCGAAATTCCAGAAGATTTATTCGCCCCAAAACCATCCAATACCCTCAAGCATAGCGTCGCAAATTGGACGGAGACAGGCATGCCTAAGAAGATCCTAATGCGAATCATTGAAGAAAACTACCAACGAAGTGTTGGACCCAATGTTCCACGCCTAAAAAAATATGAAGCGTTTTCAAGTACAGTTTACGGCGAACTCATGCCATCACTGGTTCACGAGATGATTCGGATCACCAAGCTCCGCGAAGACTCTTTATTCCTCGACTTGGGCAGCGGTGTTGGCAATGTTGTCGTACAGGCAAGCCTTCAGACTGGTTGTCGCAGCTTCGGGATCGAGTTGATGACCGACCCAGCTAATATTGCAAGAGAAATGGTGGAACATCTTAAAGTGAGGTGTCGGATGTGGGGCGTCCGGTTCGGCGATGTGGAATTGGAAGAGGGCGATATGTTGAAGAGTAAACGGGTCGACGAGTTGATTGCCCGGGCCGATGTAGTGCTAGTGGATAATAAGGTTTTTGAGGAAAGCCGTAAGTTTTCTTTTTATTGTAATGCCTTTATAACTGGACCATGGACCTTGGTCAATAATATAGTGAATGAAGCTCTACGACCCAAGTTTCTCGACTTGAAGGAGGGGGCGATTGTAATCTCACTGAAACCATTTGTATCATCTATCAACGCTCGTGTGACAGAACGTAATGTAAGCTTCGTTATCTTCAAATGTCCACATCTACCATTGATCTTGACTTGTTTGATTCTATCACGCAGGTTGACGATATTAGCACCATCTTCGACGTGACCGAACATCCATATCATTCTGGTAGTGTATCGTGGGGAAACAACGGCGGGATGTATTATTTGCACCGTGTCGACCGTAACGGCTACGCAGCCATTCGTGAGAGATTCGAGAAAACGAGGACAGTTTCCGGGCGGAGTACGAGACTCCGAAAGTGAAGTTCAATATATCTGTTGCTAATTCTTCTCTACACATCACAATGACACAATGATGGATGTCATTAATGGTGTTATGTGTCTGATCCCGCTACAAGAACTGCAATCGTGCAGTCATTCCCTCTATTTTTATTTTTTTTACTGTACACTCTTGTTCCAATCAATATATAGATAGGCAATGACTGATGTACATTTTCTAATTTTAAAAATATATTTCGACAAACTAGTATAAAATATTTTGACCAAGCAGAAGGATCAAAACCTGAGCCTGTTGGTGAGCAGACATGCTTTTATGACGTAAGTATTGCTTTTTTGAAGCGCAACCTTCCCGCGAGTGCGTCAGATTGTACACGTAAACACGCTAATATGACGATCGACCTTCCCGACGAGCTGATCATACAAATTTTATCATTTGCACTACCACTGCTCCCCGCCGAGCTCTTCGAGAGCCAAATAGATGTTCCTCAAACACACTTGGCGGTCCAGAGCCTCACTGTTTGCAAGAGCTGGCATCGAATAGGGACTCCTCTATTATACCACTCCATCATACTTCGCTCAAGCTCACAAGCTGAGGCTTTGGCGCTGAGTCTCCGAGAGAATAAAAATTATGGTCGACTCATCGAGCAGCTACGAATTGAAGGCGGGTACGGTGGAGTGACATATAACATTGTCAAAGCCGCGTCCAAAGTTAAAGTATTATGTTTGACGCTCTACATCGCAGCTTCTGATAATGTATCCGGGCTGTGTCGAGCTTTGCCTATGCTAAGGCCTACTCGCGTCGTACTTTACGATCGGGCCCGTCGAGGGCTGGATAACAAGCAAACTGTTATGCTCCATGAAACGTTAAATTTCTGTATCAGGAAGTGGAAAACCATGGTATGTACTAAAGGACCCCCATTGACTCGTACCTAAAAAAAACCTCCAGAAACAACTTTATTTCCCTTACTCCGAGGCCCTGGGATTACATTCCACTTCAACCCCTGTAGACTCTCTCGCGCAGGCCATTAAAGAAGCCCCAGCTATACGCGAATTAGAAATGCCTTTTGGCTATAGTTTCCCGAAACATCTCATGGTCATGGCGGAAAACCCCCATCTACGCGTTATTCGCGTGTACCGACAGCATGTACATGCCGGAATAACATTTAATTTCGAACATACTGTCGAAAGTGTGGGCCGACTCAAAAAATTGGTGGTTTATGTAGACGACCCCACGCGAACCTCCGATTATGGCAGCTGAATAGTCTAATTAGTAATGGAATTGCTTATGAAAACCTGACCTTGCTTATATTCAGGTAAATAAACTATTGTTGCAGACCGGACTTGAAAACACCTAACGAATTACTCCATAATCATAGGCCTATTCTTAAACCGAGACGGTCACCGAGCCTACCATATGTCACTGACTTCTCCTCATTACCCCACCGAAAATAAATCACCCTATAGACATAAATACCCTCTCAATTGAGAATATTCAGTGCACTACGTTCACTTCATCCTACTGTTATTTATACCACTTCTTGGCTCATCACTTTACAGACACCATTATTGATTATGCCGTAACCTACCAAACGACACAGCATGAAACCCCTGTAAACGCAATATGACAGCAGAAAAGTAAATCCGAACAACGATTTCTACCTCGAAGGACTTTTTCCTTGATTCAGGGGGGTTATACAGTAAAGTTTATATTGCCTTTGTCACTTGAGAAAATTCTGTATGGATGCGAGAAGTCTTGAGATTGAGTGCCGAGTCTGTGTGTGGCTGGGTTGTTTATTGGATTTATTGGAATATTCAGGACCAGTGCCATTGGGGGGGGGTTGGTGAATTCAAATCTGCCAGGCCTCACGCATACCTAACTTAGCTTGTTTACCCTTGTTGAATTACAATAAAATTGAGTTGGTATAGACCAATTCGGATAAATATCTGCCATATGACTGAACCACTGACAAGCATGTAAACCTATTTTTTTGATTAGATTTGGTATTTTATCCATGATGAATTCTTTCTATGTAGCGTAGTAGGTTCTTGTATATTCGAGTATGTCACAAGGCAACTTGTAAATAAAAAAAAAGAGTGAAGAACATGGTTATATCGATTGAATATGATAGCAGCAACTTGTTTCGATCAAGTGACCTCGGGGTGGACTCGTTCCCTGGATTATATGGGCCCCGCGCGCTTCCAACTGCGCCATGCTGCTATTTATAGTAGGCGCAAATTGGGTCTGAGGGGGCTCTATCTCAAGGGCGTGATACATCGGACCAGATACCTCTGTCCAGATATTTGACAATGTATAACATCCACGATATTTATCAATCCCTTGGATTTTTGAATACACTATAAATTGTATATTTCATTTCTTACACGACGAAAAAATATGCAGAGTAGGCGGCAATTCAGATAGACAGTAGAATTGACAGGTGGGACAGGCAAATAAGGTGCAAGGAGAAAAAAGAAAAAGGGACGGGAGAGAAATAAAACGTAACGCAAGGAGCTACAAGTGACATGTAAACACGAGTTATATAGAGAGATGTACTGTATGTAAAATTTATAAGCGGTATTCCGGAGATAGAAGGGGGCGTGGGGCCATAGTGAGGTCAAGATTATGAGTGGATTGGAATGGGTTGGAAATGGTATGATGGGGGAGTGAGGATGGAGATGTGAGCGGATTAGGTTTTGATACAACGAGATGGAGAGGAGACAAGAGGGCAAGGTATCACACCAAACAGATAGGTAGGTAGGTAGGCAAGCGAGCAATGCATAAGATCGTATCAAAACAATGGAAGCTTGAACGGAGGGAAGACATTCAAGGGAAGGAGGAAAAACGACAAAACGAACGGAAACTCAAAAGAAGGGGTGGGAGATAGGATATCGACAGTTCATCGCCAAATCCACAGCGTCCCCCAAGAAATATATCAACAAAAAAGAAGAACAAGCAACTGTCCAGTGGGGCAGGAAGAAAGCCCGCCTACATTTATCAGAGAATCATTAAAAAAAGGGAACCAGCAGGGCGAAGGATAGCGCATGCACCCCACCCATGCCCATCCTCAACTTTTCGTCGGTGAAAGGCCCCCTCTTTGACTCTGGATCGCACCCACCCTCGTCCCCAAACTGGGTACCGACACACCCACATTCCCCACATGCACGTTCCCCTGGCTTTCTTCACTCAAATTTTTTCTCTTGATACTCGGCCTCTTCGAAAGCAATACCTCTCCCTTCTTCCCCTCCTTCAACAGCTCCGTCGGACTTGCCCCTCGCTTTCCTGTCGAGGATGACACCTGAGAGCCTTCGCTAGAATACACGTAAGGCGCAGTGCGTGCGACTGCTACTGAGGGTAGGGATAATGGGAATGGGGTAGAAGGGTTGAGATGTTTCTGTGGTTGTTTTCCTAATGAGAAGTATCCTTCATGTCCGTGTCCAAGCCCCGTCGTCCTGGTCGTTTCGGAACCAGAGAAGACTCCTCTGCCCTTATCAAAATCCACAGCACCACTACCACTATCCTGCGCCTCTCTCTCCCCCTTCTCCACCCGTCCCTTCTCACTCTCTCGCTCCTCATCCGCCACCATTAACGCACCCTCAATGATTGCCGCATGGACAAACACGTACTGCCTCAAACTTTGGCACAGACTCATCCTCTGCTCCCTCATATCCTGCACTACCTCCCAGATCGGCTCCTCATACATACTCAGCCTCGCAGGAGAATACAAGTCCTCGTGCAGTCTTCGTGGTTCTTTATAATCTACCGTCGTCGCGCGTTGGGGGAATGGACTGCTCACGTTACCGTCAGTAATACGAGCGGCGGTGCTTCCCTCGGGTGGAGACGAGGACGGCGAGTCTGTATGCAACAGAGGCGGAGATGATTTGGACAGTGGATGCCGGAAACTTGTCGTACGCTGCTGAGGTGGTGGGACAGACGAGGACCCGCTACCTTCGTCTGCAGAGGGGGATATCGACCTAGACGGCCGCTCTCCGTCACTCCTCCCCGCCAACCCCCCCAATGGTTTCCTCTCTATAGATTCCCTCCCTCTCGTCCCGGCTAGCCACGGCGTCGATGAACTCGCAAGCGGCGAAGACCTCCCGATTGACCGATTCCGAAATCGCGGGTGATGGGGTGCAGAGAACGTCCGCGTGCGGTGTTGGTGCTGGTAGTTATGTGACTGGGTTTGTGCTTGCGGTTGAGGTGGTAGTAGTTGAATCGAGTCGAGTCCTACCCCACGTCCGCGGCGCAACTCCACCTGGCTAGTAGTCGGCTCGTCCACTTTCATCAACTTCTCCTTCTCCCTTCCCTTCTCATCACTCAACGTAAATCCATATCTTTCTAACCTCGCGGCAACCGCAGCGGCCTCCTCCGACTTCCCCGAGACCGAAGTCCCAAGTGACGAACTCTCTAACCTGATCCTTCCCCCAGACCCAGACTCGTCTGAATCTGACAGGGAAGGCAACGCCGAAGCAGAAGTAGAGGAAGAAGACGCGAGAGTCGGAGCGGCCGACGAAAACGCGTGCAAGGATGAAGGTGGTACAATGGGTTGCCAGATATCAGGATTGTGTTTTTTCGGCGACGAGGAAAATGTACCTTCGCCTGGTGGTCCAGGCTCTGTTTCGTCCAATACGGTCTCTGCCCACTTTCTTGTCGAAAGGCCACCTTCGGTCTCCATCCTGTTCCTTTTTAATTTCGTCACCTCCACTCCCGCTTCATCGGCCTGCATCGGCATGTGTACATCGTTCACCGTAGGGACCACTACGGCGGGCACATGAACCACTAATCCACCTTCATATTGCGTCACCCCTCCCTCTGCGACGCCTCCACCCGTCGGTGCCCCACCCACATGTAAAGGCACCGTCACCATCTCCTCCGGCTCGTCCACATCCATTGTATCATCTGCCTTCTCCCCACCTATACCTTGCATGTCTTGTTTACTCTTGCTTCGCCTTATCTCCCTCCTCACAGCATCCAACACGGCATCCACTGCAATGAAGCCACCCGTCCTCCCCACTCCCGCACTACAATGCAAAAGCACTGGCCTCCTCTCCTTCCCCCCCAGCGCATGTCTCGCAATCCCACTCCTCTCATTCACCGCCATCTGCCCTCTTCCTACCGCCACGCCTCCCACACCGATTCCAACACTACGATTAGGCTCACTAGGTCCGGCGGTATTTACCATGTCTCCATTTGTCCGCGTATTTCGGCCGGTATCAGTGTCGACGGTTAGATCTAGGGTATCCTTCTCCTTTACATCTACCTCCGCATCTATTCCATCTACCTTTGGTTCCTTCCCAGGGCCAATCGTCTCCCCTGACGATCCCGCCTCCTGCGCATTGTTGCCAGACAGGGGATACACGTCATCTCCGCTCTCGTTGTCCCCATCCCATGTCTCCTCCACCGCCCGTTCTACCTCCTTGATCAGCTTCAAAACACCACGCGCATCTCCCGGAACGTTCATGTCTGGCCACTCTAGGTACTGCAAGTGCACTACGCGACGCGCGCCGAGGGCAGGATACCGCGCGTGTGATAGTTCAAACGTCCTTTTGATGGTCGTCACCGATTTTTTTTTGTGTGTGGGAGTTGGGCGAGCCAAAGTTGAGCTAGCGAACGCAGCAGCGTGTGGGTGTCCCATAAATGAAGTTTGGGGCACGGCGACGTCGAAGAAACCTCCCATATTGGGCCTCTCGTGAGGTTGAGAACTTCGTTCCGATTCATCGAGCATATCCACAACCTCAGGTAGACCTTCCTTTTTCAGCAACTTTAGGGTGAGTGGTCCATATGTTCTCGTGTGGTTTCTTTGTCTATCTTCTTCATCATCATCGACCCAATACGAACCGCACTTGACCATAGACCCTTCCACTTCTCGTGTCAGCATCACTATCACATGCACGTTTTGTTCCCAGCATAATCTGTGCCACGATCGAAAGTCAAACATCCGCGTAAAAAAAAATGAGTGGCTTGACACACCTCCAGAAATCATTGAACGTGGCAGGCAGTGGGCCCTGTGTTGCGATGTAGCGTCGCGTGGTTCCCAATGGCTGCACGTAGGACGCATTCACATAATCATCCTCGTCTTCACCATTCGTCTTTGCCCCATCATTGGATTGAGGATGTAGTCGTACCCGAGCGTGTTCAAAGGGCCAGATATGTCGATACCTGTTGGTTGTCAATACTAGAACTTTATATTAAATTGAAAAATTACTCACCTATTTTTCGCGCCCTTTTCTACACCAGCAGTGATACTAAATGGAAACGTTAAACTCGCCTGGGTGATCCCCTCTTCCACAAACCGTCCACTCTCTTTTGAATGATGCTCCATCACACCCATAAGTCGCCTCTGTTCGGCCAGTTCTATACGGTAAAACTGCATCGCCAGCGCTTCCGTGCCCTCCTCAACTCCAGCCGGATCGGGAGTGTCCGAGTCCGAGGTATCTTCCGACGAGGACGACGAGGACGAAGAAGACAAAGTAGGCCAGTGTTTGTGATGATGTTGATGATGGTGATGATGCGCCCCATGAATATGTGGGGCACACTCAGCTCTACGTGCGATCTCCTGTAGCCAGCGGAACGGGAGGTCGGCAATACGACGCCGAACCCGCCTGGGAAGACGGAGCGGAATGCGTTCGGTGATGCCATGGGATAGCTCTGTATTCTGACGAATGGTATCGAAGAAAGGGTTGAAGGCGGGACGGGCCATGGGTTGAGATGTGGGAAGTGGGATGGACATGGCCATATTAGGATTGGGTTTCGCAGGGGCGGCAGCGGCAGTTGTAGAGGAGAGGGAAAAGGCGGACATTGGGAGGCGCCTTGTGCGGAGAGCGGGAGTAGGAGAAGTGGCAGTGGGACGGTCATCATCGTCTTCGGGTTCTGGAGTGGGAGGGCTGGTATCAATAAGATCGCGGCGTTCACGCCAGACAGCTTGAAAGCCGCCTTGAAGCCAAGCGAGCTCTCCGGAGAAACCGTCTCCTTTGAATTTGCGGAGCAATCCGTGAATATTGGACGAGTCCGGGATGGCGGCTGCGTCCGCATCGTACACGAGGATACGGGCAGCGGCGGGCCATGCAGAGAAGCGAGTAGACGCCGACTGAGAAGGAAGCATCGCAGAAATTCGCTGTAGGGAGAAGAGCGGCCGCTTTAGCAGAGTAGAAGGTACGGAGAGAGAAAGAGCATGGGGGATGCGAGCGGAAGAATGTGCGGCATGAGGACGGATGTCGATGATGAGAGTGGCGGGGTCATCAAGGTAGTCTGAGAGTCGTATTGGGGGAACCGGGGTAAACGATGGAGGAAGCTGTAAATTTGTATTGGATGAATGATTTGAACGTTGAGCAAGGGACATTTTAGCCATTGGAGAAGAAGGGAAAGGAAGAGAAAGAGGAGGAAGGGGAGGAGGAGGAGATGAAGGGCGCTGGAGTTGATGATGATGATGATGAGGTTCAGGGTGGTCGGGGGTGAGGCGGGCTGTTAGAATGATACAAGGTGAAGAAGAAGGTGCATAACGTTGAGCAATTGCTTTTGCGAAAGCGTCGACATCGTCATTGTCGTTGTTGGAAGGTCTTTGCTCGCCGTCTCTAACGGCGGTGAAAAAGTCCATATAAGATGTGGGGAAAATTCAAAAATTCATTCAAAAATTAAACAAATTCGTTTCTTTCTTTCTTTCCCCTGACAAATCCAACGTCATCGGTCTAGATTTTGGGTCTTTTTCACACGCCAAGGTATGACGTCAATAGCACCTGATCTATGACGATATCATAATTCCATTAAAATGGTAATTCCATTCTCCTAATCATCATCTTCAAATAATGAATCATCTCCACCGCTACCTTGATCATCATCAGAAATAACTTCTACATACTTCTTCGTTTGCGTTCTTGCCGGTCGAGCTCTACCAACAGCTATTGGAGCTCGTGGGGATGGTGCCTTGGGTAGTTCATCATAATCCATGATATCGTAATCATCTTCCTCTTCACTACTCGCTACCACCTTCTTTTTACCCACTCCCACCGGTGCTCTCTTCGCCTTGGGCGGAGATGCGGGTTTCATCTTTTGAGATATCTTCCGTGCCACTGGAACGGCCCCTGTCCCTGCCGCCTTCTTCTTCGTCTCTGACGGTCCCGCTTTATTGAAAAAGTCCGTTACCTCCGCTTGTACTCCCGGACTTGGTTTTTTCTTTTTTGCTGCGGGTTTCATTGAAAGATCGTCGTCTGATCCGTCTGACACAATCCCAGGACTATGTCAACGTCAACATAAAACATGAGTTCATATACAACTGCCTCTCCAAACAAAAATACCTTTTCCGTTTAGCCGCCTCCGTTGCCTTCGTTTTACCCTTCGCGGGAGCCTTGATCGAGATATCCTTATCACTTTCCTCCTCACTCTCGTTCCTGAAAGAAAATAGGTTAGCTAACGATTCACCCATCTCCACTTCACCCCCAACTTACCTTTTCGGCGCCGCCTTCGCCTTCCCTTTTGCCTTCAGAGCCGATGGTGGGTCCTCATCTTCCGAATCCGAAATCACCGCCGGTTTCGCAAGCGCAGCTTTTCGTTTCGGTGCTTGCACCTGGGGTTTCGCCACCACCTCAACCTCCGAATCCGAGTCCTGCTTAATCACCTTCTTTGGGGCCGCCGCAGCCACGCGTTTCGGTGCAGGTTTCTCCACTACCATGGATACGTCCCCATCGCTGTCTTCCTGTTTCTTCACAGCAAATTTGGGTTTCTTGGACTCGGGCGCTGGGGCTTTGCGTTTCGCCGCAGGTGCTTTGAGAGGCTTGAAATCATCATCATCGTCCGATCCGCGTCTGGCCCCTCCAATAGATTTACGCGTCTGCAGTACAGCCTGTTTCCGCTTGACTTTCTTGCCATTCGCGTCCAACTGGGATCCCATCTCGAATTTTCTGCAGTCCTCCTATAATATACCCATTAATATCTATCAACCCACAAATATATCTTTATTTTTAGACTTACCTCCCATGCTTCAAGAAATTTATCCAAATCAGTATTCCACATCTCCTTTGGCGACCTCTCAAGCAGCGCCAAAAGCTCTCTCTCTTTCTCATCTGCCTGCGCCCTCAACTTCTCAATCCTCTCCTTCGTCAAACTATAAATAGCCATCCCTAGCAAATAATCATAATCATTCGCCTCCCCAACCTCGTCCTCCTTTTCTTCATCTTCCACCGCGTCCTCCGTCTCTCCTGCATTCTTCGCAGCGGCGACTTTGCGGAAGGGCCGGAAGTCGTATTTGCGTAGTTCGGCGACGATATCAATTTTTTTGCGGTTGGAAACGACGAGTTGTTTGTCGACTATCATTTGGATGAAGCGAGCTTGGTTGGTTAGTTTCTCGAACGCAGTTTGGATCTCGTTCGCTAGATAGTCCTACTCCCGCCATCATGCGTTAGACTACATCCATAAATTATAAAGAGGGACAATATACCTTGCGTTTCTGGTAATATGCTAACCGCATAGGATAATACGCCTCAAGTATCTCCTCTGGTGAGTCATACTTCCTAATCTTCCCATCAAAATCAAAGCAAATCATATTGCTCGTATTGATCTTTCCCGTAAGTTTGAAAAACTCAATCAACCCCTGCTCCTCTGCCTTCTCCAGCTCCTTTGCGCCCATAGAAACCACGAAATGGATGTTAATATTATCATGATGTTCTTTATAATCCTACCCATACAGCCATTATCAGCACGCAAAATAAAACAACCATCACATAAGAAAAGAAAAGAAAGAAACAAGAAATGTACCTTGATAAGCCCATCTCCCTTTTCCTTATCACCCACAATCATAGCCTCAAGGTCTGCCTTGTATTTTTCCGTCCATACGTGAATCGGGAGTTCCGTAATCTCCACCGTTGTGTCATTAATCTTGCGCACCACGCCAGTCACATCGTACTTATGCTTTGCCACCTCCTTGATCTCGCCCTTGAACCCGCGCCACCAGGGGACCATGGGGACCTGCTCTTCACCATCCATCAGGCGCCGGAGGTTCTTGACGATGTCTGTTGGGTTATAACATGGGATTGTCGTGCTCCATCCTTCCCAAAAACAAAAACAAAAGTATCAATATCCAACGTCACTCCAAATAGAAATAAGAAACCCCACCTGTACCGATACCCTCCGCACCGTTAACCAGCACCATCGGCACAACAGGCATATACCACTCCGGCTCAATCAATAAATTATCATCCTTTTGCTGATTCAACAACGCCTCATCCGCAGGGTTGAATATAATCTTCGAGATCGCAGTGGGTTCCGTGAAGATATACCTAGGTGAAGCGTGGTTCTTTCCCCCCTGCTCACGCGTACCGTACTGACCACTCGGGTTGAGCAAACTGAGGTTATTGCTCCCGACAAAGTTTTGTGCCAAGTTGACGATGGTTTGTGCTAAACTGACTTCACCATGGTGGTAGGCGGCTTGTTCACCGATGTATCCGACCAGTTGGGCGACCTGCAGGGACTTAGTTTTTGATGTTGTTAGGGAGGATTTGACAAACCTTGATTTCTTTCTTCATTTTGCGCTTGAAGCAAGCCCACATGACCTTCCTTTGACCGGGCTTCAGACCATCAGCCACGGAGGGTATCGAACGAATGTTATCTGCCATGGAGAACAGGATAAGCTCTTTATTGATGAACTCTGAGTATGGAATTTCTTCTAGCCGATGATCCAAGTATGTTCCAGGCTTCAACCATAATTAGTCTTAGGGCGCTTTCGTGAATAGGATAATACATACTCTAAACTGGCGCAGCCATTCTTTTCTTTCATCAGCCTTCTTTTTACTGAATGCGAGATCAATAAGTTCTTTATCGCCATCTTGTGTGGGAGCGAAGGGGATCATATGCTTTTTCATATGGCTAAAGTAATCTCGAGCGTCTGCGTCACTACTCGTTCCCAGACCCTGTAGGACACAAATTCAGAATTGAAAAATAATCAAATGTGTAACGAGATGGAAAACCTTGAAATACTTTGAGTCCCATCGTTTAGCATTGGGAGTTTCTTCCAGCCATTGTTCGTATTCTGGAATAGTGAAGAAGTCACGACGTTGATTCCCTTTGGTGACCTAATTATGATTGGTTAGATTGCGGCTAGAAAAAGATATGTGAACGTACCCGGACAATGGGCGTCACGAACTCCACTAAGAATTCAGGTAATTTCAGAAGCGAGGGATAAAAGTGATCCAGGAAATTGATTAGCAATCCTTTGATATGTGATCCATCGTGATCCTATATTCCAATAAGCAACACATAGCAAAGAGCTACAACATATCTTTACCTGATCCGTCATGATCATAAGACGACCATACCGCAAACTAGCAGTATTCGAATAATCTTTATTATGCTGCAACCCCATAATCTTCTTGATATTCTGAATTTCTTCATTCTTCATGATCTGGTCATGCTTGGCTTCGCGGACATTCAGAAGCTTTCCCCGCAGAGGGAAGACTCCGAAATTGTCTCTCCCGACGACCCCTAGACCGGCAACTGCTAGAGCCTTGGCGGAATCTCCTTCCGTGAGGATCAAGGTGCAGTCTTTGGCGTGTTTCGTTCCTGCATTGTTTGCGTCTGAAAGCTTTGTTAAACCAATTAGCCTGATGAAAAAGCGGAGGAATTAATGTTATGTCACGCAAATGAATAAAGAATTACTCACCGACTACGTTTGGTTCCATCCGTCCTTTTGATCTGTTGGTCAGCCTTGAATTTAGCCCAGTTTAAAATATTGTCAATAATCGCCGATTTTTGAACTACAAATTTATCAATTTTAGCACATACAAAAGTAAAAAACCAAACCTTTCTTCAAAAACTCTTCTGAGATGACTGGCTTAGTCCCAAACTTGGATGCCGGAAGAGTAAGAGTCTCTTTCGTCTGACTGTCAAAGGTCGGGTTCTCAATCAAGGAGTTGACAAAAAGCCACATATGACTCTTGATCTGCGCAGGTTTGACCGTAGCCGCTTTGTTCTTCTTCGAGATAGCAGCCACCAAGCTCTTCGCAATCTGATCAGAAATGTAGGTAACATGCGTACCACCCTTAGTCGTAGAGATAGAATTGGCGAAGGAGACGTATTGGAAGGTACCCTCAGAAACTGCAAACGCAATCTCCCAGCGAGGACTGATTTGTTCATAGATTACTGTGGGTTTGGCCTGCGCAGCCCCACCAGAATTTTCTGTGGCCTCAGCATGCACGGACTGAATATACATATCGACATATTGCTTGAAGTTCTTGATCTTCAAGCGTTCATCGTTCAAGAAAACCTTGACATCCTTCACAGTCCCGGACATGTCATAGACACGTTTGCGAAGCAAGCTAGCGGTATCCTCGTCAATACGATCCATTCCGAAACGTTTGAGATCCGGTCGGAAGGTGACTCGAGTCCATTCTTCCCCCTTTGTGTTCTTGGTAATTTTCGGCTTCCCACATACACTCATGTTATCTGTCCAAGTCTGTTTATACTTTTGCTGGGTATTTTTATCCGCAGTCTCCACAGTGAATTCGTGAGAGTATATGTTCGCGAGTTTGGCACCATATCCATTACGTCCACCAGTTAGTTTCTTTTCGTCGTCGTCGTAGTTTGAGGATGAAAGGAGGTGCCCAAAAATGAGTTCTGGGATGTACATTTTCTCTGTTGAGTGCATCTCGATAGGAATGCCACGGCCGTTGTTGTATACTGATATGGTACATGCGTCGATGTCGATATTAACTTTGAGAGTGTCCATGGAGGCGTCATTAATCTATGGATTTGCATGTCAGTGGACTTGAAAATAATGATGAGATAAACAAACCTTGTTATCAGCAGCATTTACAAGGATTTCATCTACAATTTTGAAAAAACCGGGAACGTACTTGACGTCTCTGTGGACCATACGCTTTGTATCGGAATCATAAGTCCACATGGCTTGTGTTATTGTTTCAACGCTGCCAATATAAGAATCTGGGCGCTTTAGAATGTGTTCGAGTTGCGATAACTAGGTGGGATTGGTTTCAGTATTTATAGATGATGCTAAAGAACGGCAGTAGACCTTTGTGTACATCTCGGATGCAGTTTTCTTCTTTCCGGCAGCTGGCTTAGCCTTAGGAGCAGCAGAGGGGGGGCCATCCTCGTCGAACGCGTCGTCCTCGTTGTCTACGTCCATAGCACTTTCTTCTCCATTCTCGTCGTGATCAACAAGAATTTTCTTCTTTGCGGCTGGTTTAGCCTTAACAGTGGTCTTTGTAGTTGTGGACTTTGGCTTCGCAGCTGGTTTCGTGGCTTTTGGAGCAGCTTTTGATTTCGGAGGTGCCTTGGTTTATCCACATGTAAGGCTGTTGCGACTAGGTCAGATGCGTTAGGACTCACTTTCTTGGCGGGGGCGTAATCTTCTGATTCAGAGCCGGAGACATTGTCAAAATCGAAGTTTTCGCCTTCCGACGAACTCATGATATTCGTAGACCTGGAAAGAGTTAGGGCCTGGTTTGTCGTTAGTACGTTGGTTGGTGAACAATGAAAGCGGCGCGTCACGGTAAACGAACGCAATGAGGATGAACACGTGATGAGTGATCTCACGCGTTTTTTTTTTTGAGATTGAACACAGAATAAGTAGATCAAGTCGCGTGTGCTTTTCTCGAAAAATCCAGACTAATAACAAGATGTGAAGTAGACAGTTTTAGGCCCCCCTACCAAGCCTGCTTCCAGACAAGAACACCCTAAATTTCACTTCTATACCCCCTCGTGTGGATAACTTCGGCAAATCAACTCAAGACCTTACATAATAAGCAGGAGGCTCAAAGTCCATTCCTTGCACGGTTGACTCGGAGTCCATGGAATGCATGGACTTTGTGGGCGCCTATCATGGCACTTCGGTACTAACTATTTTCACCTCCCCTTCTACCGAATCTAAGGGTCATACCCCTCTTTTTCCCTCTATCCCAAACCTTATTTCAAACAGACTGGACCTCAATCACGATTAGCAACTGATTCACACCTTTGGTTCACGCCACCATAAAAGAGTTATAAACCCAGGTACTGTAAACATAGGGTCCTCCCACCCTACCTATCCTGAAGCCCCCAACGCTCCCAAGCCCTACTTTCACTATACAATGGAGAGGTCATGGAACGGCACACGAGTCTTTTACTGGGGTTCTGATTCACAGATCCGTTACGGAACTGTTTTGGAATCCACTCGTATGAAGGATGTATGTTTCCAACTTCTCCGCCTCCATGTATCAAGGTCTAATCGATGTGGTTCAGGGTACTCAGGTGTTCAACATCAAGCCTGATACAGGGAATGCAGTCACATTGCCGTATGTGTTATTCAATGCTTTCAACGTTCCAGACTCGAGTCCATCCTTGTCACCCAGTGCGGCTGGTGTTACAATCATAGCAGACACTTCAAGTGCCCCACAGCGAGTGTGATAGTCCTCTAGATATATGGGAAATACAGACAATTACTTATGGGAACAGGATTAGGGTGAACAGTGACATGGTTTAATCTCATTGGACCTTTCTCGGGACATAGTTTGTAGTGTGTGTAGAATATGTAACACTGGGAACAAATTTTAGGTTATGATGTCAGTTCCTCATCGAAGTATTTTTGGGACGCTAAATATTGCTAGTTCCTTCACCCAGCACCTCACGCACCCTCAAATGAATATATTCTATGACGTGCTACATGCCAGTGCCCTACGGCTTCGCTTTGATATTACTGACAATCAGTTTCTATTACGGCAATTGGGATCAGAAATTGATGAGTTTGTTTTTTTTTTCGAAAATAAATGATGCCGAACCTTGTAGCTCTGAACATCGCCTTTGAATTTTATGACAGTTCTATCCCCACATACCCAGAGCTAACAGAAGCATGTTAAGCAAGATATCTGTCAAGTATAAATCTAATCTCACCTCCTTTGCAACAGTCGTGATAAACCGTTCGTCGTGAGAAATAACAATGACACCCCCATTCCATTTTTGCAGCGCCGTCATGAGGGCATCAAGACCCTACACATGCCTCAGTGAGTAATCATGAGGACCCACACCAATAATACATACTTCGATATCCAAGTGATTGGTAGGCTGCCAAAGTTAATCAGCATGCTTGCTATAGCAGATTAAGTAGCTTACTTCATCGAGTAATAATATATGCGGCTGCTGGAGAGACAACACCGCGAATGCGACACGAGATTTTTGACCTCCACTCAGGGTTCCAATTGTTTGTAACCTGACGTCGTTGTTTGAGAAAATTAATATGAGCTAGTAAAAACTACTAACCCTGTCATTCCGCTGATCTGAAAGTTTCCAAGGTGTCCTCTGTACTCCTGTTCGGTTTTACCTGGGAATTTTGATGCCAAAAATTGGACGGGTGTCATGGTAGGGATAAGTGAATCAACATGGTGTTGGGCAAAGTAGCCCCTGAGGTGGCGATAATATTAATACTAGTTCATGTCTAGTAAAATAGCTTACACTCGAAGACGACCATTTCGGTTCACATGCCCCGCCAATGGATTTAGTTCCCCTGTCAATATCTTTATCCTAGACGGGTATCACGTTTAGCATATGTGGTGTCATAAATATAGCTGGAACACACAATGTGGACTTTCCGGCTCCATTGGCACCAACAATAGCGATCCTGGAATCAAGGCCGACGTCGATGTTGACACTCTTGAGAATAAGTTTATCAGGGGTGTAGCCAAAAGTGACTTCCGACATCTGGAGTAGCGGCGGTGAAATCTTCTCCGTTTCAGGGAACCTTGATGACGTCGTCAAGTATTCTTACGTATCATAGGTATCGCTTCTTACTTGAACTGTTCCGTCTCCTCTTGTTCAGGAGGCTGTAAATCCGGGAGCTGAGGCTCCTGTCAGCAAAAGAGCCACATAACACAGGATGTCAATACCTTTTCTAATATTTTGATCTTCATCTGAGCTTGTGCGGCTAGAATTGGATTAATCAAATTAAATTTCACAATAAAGATGAGCGGAGATTTATAATAAAGCCTACCACGGTTAGCATTGTACCTCCAACGATCGATGAAAGCCTGTAAATGTTTGCGATACTCCATTTGAGTGTCATATTCTTTCCGGAGGTTACGATCCCGTTCCGATTTCGTCGAATAAAATTGCGTGAAATTTCTTGATCAAAGTATCAGGTGTGTCCACAAGAACGAAATATCCATACCAACCCTTTATAGTAATCTAACCGGCCAGAGTGTTGGTGGACGATGTCAGTTGCGACTGCATCCCTAATGAAAATCAACAAGAGAGAGATATGGAATAGTGTTAGCTTACAAGAATGCACGGTCGTGGGAACTGAATGACAAAAATCAGCAGAGGACTATAGATAAAGCATATGCAAGGCATACACCACCAGCAGTGTCCCAGGCCATGTTTGGAGATAATCTTCCAACCAAGCGAGTGCATTGAGGTCAACTGAAAAAAAAAATAAGATCAGGACTCCGATTTCTACGCTTTTGAAACGAGCAACAGACTATGATTCGAAGGTTCATCCAGAAGCAACAAGGAGGGCTAAAAATATGGTTCGACTTGAAACTTGTTTTTCCGTTGATATACCCACCTTGACGAATAGAGCTCGTGCCAATGCGAGTCGCATGCTAAAATGATGTGTTAGAGATGGATGTTATGTGCGCAACGGCATCCTGGTACGTACCGCCAACCTCCACTGAACGATTTTGTTGGCCGTTGCTGATCCGATTCATCAAACCCAAGGCCTTGAAACAACATTCAGGTACTGAATAGCGAGTTACGAGAGAGGAATCCTACCTGCAAGTAATGCCGCAGCTCGAGCGGGTCCGCTCGCTGCATCCATATCCGATAACCGAGCATGAACCTCTGATAACCGTGCCGAAAGTTCCTCTCTGGCGTCTTCAAACCGTTTTTCATCGCCCTCGGCCTCGAGCTCAGTTAGCTTCGAATTTAAAATATTTTCCTCCTTCAGGAGATGATCGCGCCAAACATCGGCTTTTAGTACGGATTCAATTGCAGATGTGTCATCTCCAGTTATCTGGTGGTTTATAAATAACTTGGCGGGTAACAAGCTATTCAGCGGAATGCGAACCTCTTGTTCAACAAATAAAATACTGATATGAGGAGGAATTGGAACCTCGCGCATTGCAATATGACGCAGAAGGGTTGATTTCCCAACACCTAATACATCTATGTCAAAAAGCAATGATAGAACAGACGAGGACAATCACCATTTCTACCAATAAGGCCATACCGCCGACCATGTGCGAGTGTAAGTGCTGCACCGGAACTGCACCCCAACAAAAATGTGAAGCTGTGTCAGCGCAGGGCCTAGAAGTACTTACAGGATACGATTAGAGGCAAAGCTGACGTCAATTGAAGGTAAATGTATATCCTTGCTTTTTTGTTTTGCGGAGGCACTAGATTCAAGTGGATTGATCTATGCTTCAAGAATGAGCTGACGCGAGAGATTTTGATGTTTCTCACAAACTTTCATGAACATCTCTTCGTATGTTTGCTGAAACACAGATCAATACATCATTCGCGTACCGAATTGTTGGGACTAACTTGTTTCCGATGGGCATCCAAAAGTTTAGAACCTTCATAAAGATCTCTTCGGGAGCGTTTCTCAATTTTCGCCTATTTGAATCATATTAAAAAAGAACATTTGATCTTCAATGAAAGATTCAACTTTAAGTTTTGCTTCCTGTTTTTCAAGTTTCTTCACATCCACTCGAGACGCTCTTAAATTTCCTTTATCAGACTTGTACTAAACATCAAAATACAGTCTACGCACTTCCCCTTATTGATAGACTCTAGATCGACGCCCTCGGAGAGTGCAATGGTACTGGATATCTGAGCCTTGCTCATGTCCATTACTTTATCTAATTTGAGGAGTTTGGGCCCAGATCGGCTCTTCAGTCGAATGTTCAATTGCTCTTCCAAAAGGTCGCCCAGTTTCAGCATCAGTTTTTCCAAGACATCCTCCCTGTCTCCAGCAAGGGATGCAAGCATGTCATGGGCGACTTGCAAGACGTCCTCTTCTTCGCCGGCATCATCGACCAAGTATCCAGAGAGGTATTGCACAATAACTTCCTCGGTTCCTGGAAAACTTGTACGAATCTCTTCAGCAATATCCTCTGACGACATCTCGAAAAGATATCGCTGTGCTTGTGAGCTTGTACTTGATACAATACTTTTAAAGAACGTGATGAATCATGGGCGCGGCAAATAGTTCAACACCCGGCAAGCCCCTTGAGCCGACATCACCGTCGTGATGTGTTCTTGCTCCTGTTGGCTGTTGGCTGTAGCGAACCTCCCATCTACAAGCGCCGAGCAACCAACTGACAGGATCATCAGATATCGTTCCCCACAAAATACCATGAAATGTGAGAAATCATTGGTCGCTGATGAGACACAGCTTCTACGAAAAGAACCGTCTTTATAACCTGTGTTCCACCTTGTTCTCCTGCAATCAAATTTCCCGGAATTTATGTCTTCTAGGCCTACTGCTGGTTACCCCCTGGTACCCATCCTTTGACAAACTAGTCGCTTCCTTTCTTGAACCTGTGGTCCATGCAATTAATATGCTTTATTGCCTTCTTTTTTGTTCTTCCAGCAAGCCTGGCAGCCCTAACCAATGTTACACTTGATGACGCACCTGGCGATAATTTAACGAGCGGGCTGATTGAATATCTACCAAAGGATGCTTGGAAAGCAGGCCCTACATGTAAACACTGCGTGGCAAACCTCGACACAAATCAAGTTCATGATGGTATTTCTGGTCACCTTCTATGTATATACGGTCTGCTAATATGCTGTGAAGGTACCTGGCATGAAGGAGTGTTTGTAAGTCGTTAAAATCTCCGCTGGGTATGCTTTTTTTGAGAGAGGGTTAGGATCCGAATCGTGAGGGCAACGAGGCGAGTTCTCCGCTCGAGGTGTCCATTTCGTTCTATGGTAAGCATCCCGGGATTACGCGCCCGTGTAACCATATTTAAGCTATGTTGAATAGGTATGGCGATCTATGTATATGGTGTATTTGCAAACACGCCACACCATTCAAAGTAGGATCACTTCATGCAAATCTACGGAGTCTGTTTTAACTTCATGCAAAACTCAGTGGAAATTTAGACTTAACTTTTTTCGTCGACCACCAGAGAAGTGGGACAATCATGCGTGAACCAACGAATAACGTGACGAGCCCTTTCGAGTATGGCGTTCTTCTTTTCGCCGTCGACTCACTTCCCCAGGAATATCATACACTTACGATCGTGAATGGTCGTCCTAACGGCCCTAAATCGTTACTTGTTCTTGATTATATCATCTACTCGTAAGTATAACCACTATGAATTACTCATGACTGATGTTTTTGTCAAAGACACGATCCCGATCTACCGGTTGCCCGCGGTATGCCGCCCACTTCTCGCTCTCCCTCGTCTACAGCTGCAATTCCGAGTCCGACCCCATCGACGTCTCCGCTCCCGAGTAAGACCGGTGGAATCATTGGTGGAGTTCTGGGATCTATAGCTTGCGTTCTTCTCATCCTCGTCGTCTTTTTATTTCGACGCCAACAAAAATTCCGGAAAACTCATGGACTTCCTGCGCCTACTAACAATTCTAACCAAACTCTACGAAAAGAACACGTCCATCGTTGGTTCCAAAAGATATCTTTCAGAAAGCCCCCTCCAAGTTCTCACTTCTCCTTCAATCCGAGTCTTCTCGTTTTGCCCATACGGGATCGTGGGTGGAATCAAACTCGAGTCTCAGTACCGCAAATTCCTCCCCGTCGCGCGAAACCAGACGCGTATCACAGTCATCATGAACATCGCCCTCAAGATCCCGTCCTTCTGATACCAATACCGCCACCAACCACCAACCGTCTTTCCCCCAGCATTTTAGATACACATACCCATTTAGCTGCTACCACTGGTACCCCACTGTCAATAAATGAATGGCGAGAACAAACGCAACAAGAGGCGGATGCAATACCTCCACGGCTGGATGTATCAGAAGCGGATCTATCTAGTTACTATGAGTCAGACAGTTTCTATTCGCCCCCTCCTGATCGCCCGCCTCCCAAACCAACAATGCGGAGGTTTGCCGTAGTCAATAATTAGATATACATAAATGACTCTCGCGAGATGAATAACGTTTCTTCAGCGGCGGTCGTGTTTTGTGATCATGTAGGTCCAATGTGGCCTCATCTGTAAAATATGGTACCGTTGGTACGTGGATCGCAGATCGTGGAATGTGCTCAAACTAGTTTGATATAGCCTGGAGAGAACTAAAATGGATCTAATTATACATCACAACATCCATGTGCTTTCTGACCTGTACTCGGCATCACCGATGTGTTATGGAGCTGGGTGCACACGAAGAATGACATTGGATTGATTATTTTACACAAATATACCATGATGCAATCCGTGCGTAACACGAGTCAAAATACGAGAATGATTTGAGATTGGTTGAGGGATGTCATTGTATAAATTAAGAAGTTTTCTTGGCTTTGAGGGTAGGCTGCCCAAAGTAATAGCGCTTTCGGCCGATGCCCGCAAACCATGACATTCTTGAGGTAAACGTATAAGTCCAAACCAACATCGATCGATGATACGTACCTTGATATAAACAATATAACAACGACGGTGATATTTCCATGGGTCATAACGTTCCAGTTAGCGAAGTCATATCTCACATCAGCCGGCAAACCTAGGAGCGTTGTGAAAATACTGATAGATTAAAACGTTATTTTCGTTCATCCTGGGCGCAAAGACAATAACTCACTGAGTTAACTATAGAATAATTACGCCATCAGTTAGTATCCACTCAAATTAAGGTGTTACATACATCTGCCACAGCAAGGGCCGCTAAACTCGCACCAAGAATACGCTCCTGAGCGGGAAGGTTGTCCGGCAACGCATCTCTTATTGCTCGGAACAAAAGTGACGACGTCAATCCCAGTAAAAAGTAACCTATGCAGATGTTTCAGAAACATCCAATAAGCAGTTGAGAGCAGATCTCACAATTGCTCAGTTGCCACATCGCAATCACTGTCCGTGGATCCAAGCTGGATAAGGAAGGTGTAGGGAGTGAATTAGGAACGAGCTCGTGCCAGTACCACGCTGTCCCGGGGTATAACAGGCAGTTGAGTCCTGGGCCCATTGTTGATACTAAAAACATGATAAATTATAGATTTAGTAGTGGCGTCATTTGCAAGTTACCCACAGGGCTCGAGGTAGAGGAACATGAGGTTGTAGAACCCTGGAAGAGCGGGAAAGTTGGTCATTTTTGTAAGAAAAGTAGTGGACAGTAGGGGATGTCAACGTTGGAATGAATGTTCTGACTTATAATGGTTGGTGAGATAGTTAAATGGAGCAGAATTTCGGACACGAGTCAAGTAACCGAAAATTAGCTTGTTACATCCAATAAATTATTGTGCTTATAGGTTCACATGTCCGCCACATCGCGCCACGACTCATCTTATGGTTTAACACTCCCAATCACCAGACAAATTCAGGAGTCTGATAGTCCTGGATCGTCCGTATTCGATCTTCCCATCCAAGCCTCTTTGAGTTATCAAGATCGCGTGGAGTCTCGGCAACTTCTGCGTATCGACACGAGTCCACTAACGCACACCAATGATGACCCCTCTCAAATAGGTTCATCATTGTCATTCGTCGTGATATCAGGTGGTACCGGGGGAAACGCGATCTGTTCAGCGTTTGGCAATGCCTGTCATTACATTTTGCCCGTCTCGGATGATGGCGGTTCTTCTAGTGAAATCATAAGGGTGCTTGGAGGGCCCTCAATAGGTTAAGACCCTTACTCTCCATTTTTCCGGGTAAACTACTGAATGTAATGTCATCTTATATTAGGTGATATTAGATCAAGGCTTATACGTCTTATTCCCTCAGTACCAGCTTCGACCCCTTTAAATGCGATTCGCCGTCTGCTTTCCTACCGTCTACCTGCACAAGTGTCGGAGCAAGAGGCCCGGGAAGAATGGAGGCAAATTGTCGAAGGACGCAATCCCCTTTGGCAGGGCATACCGAACGACCGGAAAGAGACTATTCGCGGTAGGTGTCACCTCTTGCATCGACGGCCGAGGTTCAAACCTGCCTTAGGTTTCTTAGTCTATTTTGAAAGTGAATTGTTGAAACGAGCACATAAGAATTTTGACTTTCGAAATGGGAGGTACGTCACAGGGAGCTACCTTCGAATCGGCATTCTCTTACATTTGAGTAGCATCGGAAACTATTTTCTGGCTGCCGCTCAAGGATTTTTTCGCTCTCTTCCATCAGCAATATTCCTCTTTTCTTCGATTACGAATAGTCAGGTTATATTATTTATCATCCGATTTTTGCGCCAATTAACACATTAGTAGGCAAACATTCTGCCCGTAGTTGTAACTAATCACACCGTTACAATCGCTGCCGAACTCGTTAGTCCCTTCTGCCTGCGCTAGGTTTTTGGACTGATTACTACGTGTCCTGCACTTACCCAAAGGACGATGGCCAAAGACTGGTAGGCCAATGTGAAATTTCACACCCCGTCGCCCCGTCGCCCACGCCTGAGATTACTATCTCTGACCCCTTTTCCCCTGTTGATGGGATGGGAGAAGTCATTACGTCCCAAAGGCAAAATGTCATGTTTGAGCCCAAATTCAAAGGAGACTATGAGCCATTGTCTTCACGTATATATAGTACGTTTCCGAGTGATTAGGTAGCTTGACTTCTTCACTAACCTGACATAGGATTATTTTATATTAATGCCTATGGAATTGAAATCCATCCTACTCCTAACCCGGAATATTTATCGAGCCTTGCATCGAAAGATATTTTAGTTTATTCCTGTGGCTCGTTGTGGACGAGGTCGATTTCAAACTAAACATAACAAGTTCTAACTGATAAGTCGTGACAGCATCATTCCATGTTTGGCTCTTCGGGGAGTGGCAGCGGGCATTGCACGTTCACCATCTCTCCGAGCTAAAGTGCTACTTTGTAAGCTGTCGTCATATCTCCCACTATTGGGACTCACGGTTACCTTCAGTGAACACTAAAAATGATCGGGAGACTGATGGCTACAGTGCAACAGATTATATCCAGTGAGTTCGTCATACATCCTAGTTTAAGACGTACTGATGGTCTGACGTATAGCGCGATGGTCCGGACACTTAATGCATCTTATGACGCACAGCCGTACGGGTTAGGCAATGTAAACACGACATATCCCGTTTCAGCTTTTATCACGGATCTTGTCTACCTTAAAGGTTCAAAGGTGGCTGTTGACGTTGACGTTATCACAGTAAGCTTCAGAAATGATCTATGAAAAACTGTAATCTAATCGAGACAACTGGAAGAGATTAGGGGTAAGATGCTTAGAGATTGAACCTCCAAAAGAGAGCCGGGAGCCCAATTTCGACTCGGAGGTGGTTCAACGGGCAATTGCAATGATAGTCGTGTGACAGTAGATAATTCTTAGGTTATTTTTGAAGGGGTACCCTATAGGATAGATCTCGTATTGAGTTTGCCTCGTGGAGTGGGATCAAGGCCCGTCTGGTCCGGATTCAATGATTTTATCTTGGGAATGAAATGGAAGTGACAGATTCTCACGTCGAACAAACCGAGTTGTGAATCATTATCAGGTTTGTGGCAACTGTCGATTTTGTGGCTTCTTGTGGCCTTCATGCCCATCCACAACGACCTCCATATTTCATTGACCAGCAAAGCAACTCTTACATACCTACCTTGATATTAACGCAGTACACAATCACGAGAGCAGTTTATCCAATCGAAATTATCTACTCAATGACTAGGAATGTCACCTCTTTTCACACCCCGCACACAACATCGATTTCCCAGTCTCAAGGCACATGTTTGTTCCATATAATGACAAGTCCCCAAGCGCTCGCTGACCAAAAATATTAACCAGTGATCAATGGCCTGCCTGCAGCAGCAGCATACGGTGATATAAAAAGGGAATCGTCCCCACATTCTTTACTTCGTAACCCAATTCCTGCGCTCTCCCATGAAAACCTTGGACACCATGACGCAGTTCATTTCCCAAAGATACCCAATGATTCCGAGTCCCGAGATAATATTCGTATTATAACACCTTCAAGTGGCTCATGTTCATGTAGTGAAGACGATCAGCCAAACCCCAGAACTACATCCGAACAAGACCCAGCTTCCCCAACAGAAACAGATATACCCCGACCAAGTCGCGTTCGATTTCGCCCTCGCGTGCGCATAACTTCAGGTATAAGCCGGCATAGACATCATCGTTATCCTATCCCTGAGGGACGCTTATCCTTTTCACGAGACTCCTCCCTCGACAGCTCACCTTCTTCTTCGATCTCTGCCCCCCTACGTTCTAGATCAGATGATGAATCCAACAAACCTGGATGGGGACCCCTTGGGCAACGTGTGGCATTTCTCTCCTATAATTCCCCTCGGCGTCGGGCCAAAAATAGGCGACGAAGATTAGGGGAAGTGCGGTCCCCTGATGAACGTACGTCCCTCTTAGATTCCGCTTTCAGGGCACCGTACACCGACGACGGACTTATATACGGCGAGTATGAGACTGACGCCGATCGGGAAGAAGAGGCTCGCATAGCTCAAGAGACGGACAAGACCTTTGGGACGTGGCCACGAAGAGCTTTGAATCCTCATGTGTGTGGTTCCTCCCATTTTTTCTCTAATAAAAATTTAATGGTATATTTTTAGTGGTGGTGGTGGCGAATAGAGCCTGTAGTTTTCTGTCGTTGTCTCGACGAATCGGATTCAGAGTAATGTGCTGAGTTCCTATCTTATTTTCTTCCTTCTTTCACGACTTTTTTTCTTTCTTGGAGGGTTTTGGGTGTGTATTCATGGAGTTATCATACATTGTACAATACTACACGCTCTATTCATTCGATATACCATTCTTGGGTGTCTATGTATGATGTACATCCGTCTAGATTATGTTCAGCATCATAGAGGGTCTATCCCACCATTTTTGCATTCGGGGGTGGCATAACCATCGTAGGTGGTAATGTTGTGATCGGCGGCAAGAGGCTCGCTGCTGTTTTACGCGAATTTTGGATCAATAATTGATCCATTACGACAATGGCCGCCATTGCTTCTACTATTGGAACTGCTCTAGGTACGACGCACGGATCGTGGCGGCCACGTGCTGCCAATGATCCTGGTGTCCCATCGTACTGAGCAGTCTGCTGTGCCTGAGAGATAGTAGCTGGCGATTTGAAACCAATGCTGAAGAGAGCATCAATTTCAATCTATATAAACCCCAATACCTCGGACTGATCTTACCGGAAGTATATGTCTTCTCCATTGGTTATCCCACCTTGTACACCTCCACTCCAATTGGTAGTTGTTCCAAGCTTCCCGTCTTCTCGGCGAATAAATGGGTCATTGTGCTTACTCCCAGGGACCTCAGTTCCCCTGAAACCGGACCCGATTTCGAAGGCTTTGGTCGCAGGGATGGAGAGCATTGCGTGGCCGAGAGTAGCCTCAAACTTGTCAAATACAGGTTCTCCAAGGCCCGACGGAACATTTCTGATAACACAAGTCACGGTCCCTCCAATCGAGTCTTGGGCCTCCTTTGCACGTATGATTCGCTAAATGAGAAGTGAGATAAGCAGAGTAAATTAAATACAGCCGGCGGTAAGAGATACCTTAGTCATTCGTTCAGACGTCTCATGATGGGGGCAACGTGTAGGGAACTTATCAACTTCTTCCCTGGTAATTGTCGCGATAAGTTTTCGAAAGTCTTCAGAGAGTGCATCTTGTACATCATCATTGTCTTCGTCGTTATCGGTCGGGACAAGGGACGGTGGAGCAACGGTTGAAGGAAGGTGAACTTTCCCCACGGAAGAAACAAATGCCACAATTTCGATTCCGTAGGCCATCTTTAAATACTTTTCCGCGATGGCACCTGCAGCGACTCGACCTACAACAGATTAGAATCTCGTTTATGGCAAAAAAAGTGGAGGTACCTATAGTTTCACGAGCACTACTCCTCCCTCCTCCACTACTTGCCTTGATTCCGTACTTCTCGAGATAAGTATAGTCCGCATGACTCGGGCGCGGATAAAGATCAGTTTCGGAATAATCGTGGGGACGTTGGTCTTCGTTCTTCACCAAGAGCGCAATGGGTGTCCCGAGGGTAACACCCCGTTCTAATCCAGATTGGAGGTGTACTAGATCTTTCTCGTCTCTCTACAGAGGTTAATTTTAGAGATCGGATGTAAGTCCCAAAAAAGAGAGAGATTAGACATACTGGTGTGGTAAGGTTACTTTGACCAGGTCGTCGACGGGTTAGTTGAACTTGTATGTCGGCAGGAGACAGTTCAAGACCCTAGATGTAAATGAGCGACAACGATTGCAGTCATCCTAGAAGTGATCAGGAACCGCACTGGTGGACACCCGTCGATAATTGCACCGACTGAAGCGCAGTGGCTTTCACCAAATGTGGTGACACGGAATAGAGTACCGTAGGTGGACATTTCTACAGGAAGTAAAGAGGTAGAATTTTGCGGATGTGGATTTATGAGTCACGGAGATGGGTAGATTCCCTGTAAGACGGAGTTCCAATGATGGAGGGGGAACCTTGTATTTAAATACTCGTCGCCGGTAGATGTAAATCACTGCGAAGACGGCGGTGATAGCTTAGCTTTCCAGCTAAATAATTTTGTGATGGTAAAATTGAAAATTGCGGTCAGAAGGAAGAGTTTTAAGAGACTCAATTGCGATTGTGCCGTGACAAGGCGCAACAAAACAAAAGTTTGAATTACCGAATTACCGGCCTCGAATGTGGTCAACCTAAACTTCCATCATCCTATCTCCCTTACTCACTCTTTTCATGGCATCCACGTCTCATTCTTCTACCACAGGTTCTCGCTCCCGTACACAGGCTCGCAAAAAACCTAATGATGACGCGCCCTATTTTGGGCCCCCAGGAGGGGCAGCAGTCGCGTCAGGAACAAAGCGACAGGCAGCAGACAAAGTGGATGGTGAACCTCGCGGGAAGAGGAAAAGAGTCGAACCAGCAAATGTCGCTGCTCCAAGGAGGGAGGTCGAACCTGAGTTTAGGTCGTCGCTGGTGAGCACCGCATTCCTGACTTGGGTTGCCCAGATATTTTTGCCGTGCTGACGCAACAGCCTCAGGTCGAGTTTGTCAAAATGCCAACTCCTGTTTTGTACCGCTACTTGACACAGTATGATATTATCCCCTACGTATTTCCATCGCCTCTGTCGGCAGATGACCCGCCGCCACCATACACTCTCGAGAACCCTTTTCATCACAGCCCGCATCCCCTCAGCCCTCCACCTATGACCCCCGCAAATAGACCTCGTCGAGAAATAAAAGAACCAAGTCGCCGAAGAAGTTCAAGACTATATGACGAAGAGCCTCCTAGTCGTTCACCCATATTAGCCGACATTGACGAACTCCACGTCGTGCTCGCGGGAATAGTCGAGAGGCATTTTCGAGAATATACATCGATTAGTGGGAGAGAAGAAGTAGACACACTTGCCTCGTTTATGTGTGCCGTGGAGAAATCGAAGGGGGGACGGATGAAATGTTAAATTTACTTACATGGTCGATGTTGTATACGGACTATCATTTCTTTATCTTATCTTATCGACTTTCAAAATAATAATATTTCACGTTTTTAATTTTGTAGAAATTATCATTATTGAATTTCGAATTTCGATATTATTATTATGCACATTACATAAGTAACTCCACGTTCTCGGTTCGACCATTGGTTTCCAAGGTATCTCTACTAATCTTTAAACATGAGGTGAGCGCGAATAGGGCTCAGGTTGGCTGAGCGAACCTATGTAGGAGAATGGAGTTATCAGGATATCCATAAATGATCCTTACAAGACTTCACCTCTATATATACTTAGTTTGACATAGTCTGTCATGCTTAGTCTGCCATGCCACTTTTCTATTTTCTACTATCGCTAATAAGTATAATCAATCTATAACAGATCACCGCCATGGTTTGATGGTTCAATTCATTATCCCGAGATACTCCAATCCAACTGTCAATGCGTCTCTTACCCTTCGCAGAGTTTCACTGACAACGAGGGTTGCAGACGGTTGTAGAGTGTTCCAGGCATCGAAGGATTTTTGATGTGATTCCGATCATGATATCCATTTCGCTAGCTTCGCTTGCGTCCTATGTGCACGGCGGCGCACGCACTCAATGCTCACGCTATTCAACCCAACCACATGGCCACTTCGAGCGTGTATTCTCAATGCTTTAGGCATAAGCGTTCGTCCTCGTAACGGCTCAAGTTTGGTTGATTTCTTCCAGTTTCTTCCCCCTGGCTACATAAACTTGAAAAGGGGTGTCTTATTTGATGCTTGGCGGATGCCAAGACTTGTTCCCCTCTCCACCATCCACCCTGTATCTCCCTGTATACCCGGCCTTGTTCTGGTTTGTACCACAAAATCTTACCTCCGGGTCCGGAGGAGCGGAGCGTCACGGCTCAACTCACGACCCCATTGGACGACAAGGCAAATCGTCAACAAAATCCGGAATTTATATGTCACAACTGAATGGTGAATATACCCTTCGCGAGAATCTCAAGGGAACCAGTAGGTTACCTTAGCGACAACCCCGGAATTGCCGCAATCGTGACTGAGGCAAATGTCCCATAAGCCATATAAAATCTAGCAAGGTGTCATTTGACCCACGTTTCTTCGTTCTCTTACCCTTCATCTTTTTCTCCCTTTTTTTGCAGCCGTGCTGCCTGGCTTTCACCTCTCGTAAGTGCGATCGTACTATGAGTATTTCTCATAATCTCATGATCACCCTCAATTACAGACGTGCGTCAGCTTGCAGTACCTGCCATCTACACGTTCTTTCTTTTGGACTTCCGTGAAGTCAAGTTCCCGATCTTTTAAGCACCATGAAATTCACTACCTCCATATCGTCTATTCTTATTCTCCTTCCTCTCCTGTCGCAAGTCTCGGGGGCCAGCTTACAGGATTTCTCCGCGCGTCAAAATAACGGCCGACAGAGGCAAGGTGGTGGGAATAAAAACAACAACAACAACAACGGAGGGGGGAACGCAAATGCTGGAGGAAATGCAGGCAATGGTGCTGGTGCTGGTGCTGGCGACCCCCAAAAATCTCTCAGTCAGTTATATAAGCCCACGAATCCTTGAACCAAATTTACATGCTCTATTATTAGCGCTGGATCCCAAAGTGATCGCCGCCGGTTTCGCAAATGACGGACAAGACGTTCCTGCAGCTGGTTCGTATAAATTCTATATGGATGGATATCATGCCCTGATTGCTTGTTTTTAGGTCAAGTCGCATCGATCACATCCACAAACAACTTTATCAATTTCTGTCTTACGGTCCCCAACCTCCCAATCACGAACGGCAAGCAAATCACGACAGGCTCATGCAACCCTGCACCCATCGGCGCCATCCCGTCCATCGACAAAATGCCTTCCTCCAAGTTCACCAACCCTAAGAACGGTGCAACTATAGCCGCTGATAAACAATTTACGATCAGCATGGCCATTAGCAACCTGCAAACCGGCGCTTTCGTCAACGCTCAGGCAAACTACTTTGCTGCCCCTCAACAGCTGAACGGACAAGGGACAATCATAGGTCACTCCCATGTTGTTGTTGAGCTACTCTCATCCTTGGATCAAACCGCGCCCACAGATCCCAAAAAGTTCGCCTTCTTCAAGGTAATTCTACCACTTATGCTTTCAAATCCTTACTTATGTTATTTTATAGGGTTTGAACGCCGCAGCAGCTGGTGGTGTTCTGACCGCTGATGTTACAAGTGGTCTTCCTGCCGGAAATTACAGATTGTGCTCAATTAACGCAGCCGCTAACCATCAACCCGTTATTGTGCCTGTGGCCCAACATGGCGCACTCGATGACTGTGTCTACGTGAGTCGAAATCAGCATATCCCTGGACTCTGTTCTGACCCGAAATCAGTTCACTGCCACCCCAGGTGGTGCTCCAGCCGGTGGTAACAACAACAATGGCGGCAACGCTGGCAACAACAATAACGCTGGAAATGGCGGTGCTGCTGGAAACAACGGCGGTGCTGGCACTGGAGCCGGCACTGGCGCAGGTACAGGTACAGGTACTGGCGCTGGTAATACTGTAGGTGCAATAGCTTGACTTGATTTCTATATTCCTCATTTTTACTTGACAGGGTGGAGGCAGAGGTGGACGAGGAGGAAACCGTGGCGGTCGTGGAGCTCGTGGCCGTAGATTCGCTCGTGCCTACTAGACATGTTCAATGATCACTTATGATGAACATCGGATCCCCTCCTACCTACGCCTTGCCATTAGTATAATCCACTCACGCATTATAGCATTGCCTGCATACCCTTCATTTCATTCCCTTATTTTGTAAATTTCATGGCCAGGGGCTACACAATAGATTCGAGAATCAGCCAGTAAAAAAAGTGTGCGAGCAAGAACCGTAATGCATGGACAATTAATCAGTTTCTTCCCTGGCGACGTAGTCACGTAAGAAAAGGGGGCGTGGACCTCCCAATAAATTATTCCATTTGGCATGAGTTAAAGAAATACACTGTACACCAGGAGTGTTCTCAAGACCAATGGGGTAGGGGGGCTCCAATTACGCGTCTTGTACGTAATTACCTGCGAAGACAGTCAAGAACATTGACGCAAAGAAATAGAATGTGCAATTACCAGGGAAAACGCCTTGCTCGCCATTAAGTCTGCCGGTCCACCAATCTTCGGCACTTCCTGTC
This sequence comes from Collybia sordida, assembly GCA_037014335.1. Classification (NCBI taxonomy): domain Eukaryota; kingdom Fungi; phylum Basidiomycota; class Agaricomycetes; order Agaricales; family Clitocybaceae; genus Collybia; species Collybia sordida. Next base: position 1,816,320 of record JAYKXK010000002.1, read on the forward strand.
CTCTCTACAATCTCTATTTTATCACCAGTATTAAAAGAAAGATCTCCATCTGCCTATTAATGCTATGAGAAAATAGCAGTGCAATCAAGTGAAAAATTTCTTACTTGAGCAGCAAAGTCGTACAAAGCAATAACGTATTGAACTTGGGGGACGATCTTAGGTTTAGGTTTCAGAGGTGGTGGTGGCGGCGCTCTCTTCACAGCCGCCGCAGAAGCACTACTTCCACTAGTGGACGGTGTATAAGGAGGTGGTGGTGCATGCGATGATGCACCAGGGGGAGGCGGTGGAGCTTTCTTGAATGGGGGATTGGAAGGGGGAGGTGCGCGCGAGCCTGACCCCGCGGACGATACAGTGCCAGAACGACCGATACTACCTTGATTCCGGTTCGCTTGAACAAGTCTCGCTTTAAAGGAATAAAAGGTCAATCCAACGCCCTGTACACCGAGACCCATTATACGTACAAACTGAAATGATTCGCTTGATGATGTTGAGGTTCTCAATGACACTCCAAGCATCGGTTCGCTTCTCCTCGTAGTCTTGTGCAATTTGTGCACCGGGCACGTTTGTAATATCGAATTTTGCATCATCCGCGAAACTGTTCATCTTCTCTAGGATGAGATAATAAATGTTCAATCTGTAAAACGGCGAGTTTGGTGCTTGATTCAGATATCAAAAAGCAGAAAGCGACGCACTGCATATAGAAAAATGAATTGAATAGTGGGTCAATGAATTGTGTAGAAAGGGTCATGAATCGCGGAAGATCCGCTTTTAGCGCGTTGTTGATGTAGTCATATTCATTTGTGGCCATTTCAAAATCTTGTTCCAACTGTGTATAATGATCTATGAAATAATGAAAACCTAACACAGTAGAAACGTACCTTGAACAGGTTTTTTTCATCACTCAAAGACTTTTCTTTCTTGTCTCGAAGCTTGGTCAACGAATTGTTGAAACGATCATAATCCGTCAACTGCAAAATTGGTTAAACAAAAAATATATGCTTGCCAGCAAGGAAACTTCATACCTTGTGATCGCGCTTAGTGATGCTCTTCCGAATGAGTTTCATGATGGATTGGAGCTCTTTAGTTGGTCCAACTATTCTACTTTCGATTAATTCGAGTTCCGGAGAAACCAGCGCCCTCATCTCTTCCATTGCCGCCTCGTATTTTGTGACATTGCGAATTGTATGTTCGGCCTCAGGGTTCTTTCCAATAAGGTCATATTCTCCTGAGATAGGTTGCATTATAACCGCGTAATGTGCTGCATATCCCGCCCCTGCTGTGAATAGCGCTGGCAACAAGGAAGGGTGGGTAAGGATAATCAGATAATCAGATATGATTTACAATTCACGGCGTCTGTGAACACTTTGGTTTCTTTCAATAGTTTCTCTGCCCCGGTCTCCATGGCCGAGAAATGACGCTGATAGTCGTCGAACTCTGGATCGTTGGACTCTGTTCGTAAACACAAGCAGAAGAAAATAGTCAAATCATTATATAACATTTCTAATGAGATTATGTAGTCGCCTCACTTTTGGCCATCCCGATCCTGCTTGTAACCGCGAAGGGGGTGCTGTACATGATGTATTTAGAATAGGACTCTTTTCTCAAAATTGGAGAGATTGTATACCGTTTGATTGCCTTCCCGAAGCCCTTCATGTTGAAATTAAGAAACCCTTGATGAACAGAGGCAGTATAGCGTTTTAACTCAAGTCGTTCGTATTAAAGTGCACGAATGATCACAGGAAAGGAGTCTGAACACAGCAATAGTGAAATGTTCACACGGTCAGATACCAGATTAATCGATCACCGATGTCTGAATGCTTACCGCCAATAATCACAAACCTCCTAGGACCTGCGTGAGATGGTACAGGAAAAATACAAATGATCATAGAGCAAGTTACTATCGTGATATACATGTGCTCTTGTACACCTATGTTGATCCTGTGCATGTTTCAAATTGCTTCCATCACATATCTGAAGAGATGTGAGTACTATAAATTGAAACATTTACCACGAAGGCGAACTGGAATTCAGCCGGTATGGAGGGTGATACGATAAGGTTCGACTATTCAGCTCGAGACCTTAAGTGGGTGCAGCGTGCCGAACAATCTGATGGTCTTAAATACGTTCTCATGGTTTTAGAGAGTGTAGTGTGAAAGGTATTATATAAAAAGACACCTTTACCTTCTTTCCCTCTCAAAATAGCGGCCATGGAAATAAATCTGTGATAAATTCTACGCTTCAGGCTGGATGAAAGTGCATACGCGTTTCACCACGTGGTGGGAACTTCCCCTATCCAGTCCGGGGTACTCGGCATTCGGGACCGCCAGATTATGACAACATAAGAATTGAAAAGATTTGAATTTGTATAAAGGTTCCAGCTCACTCATCTGCATCATCCACACCAACCTCACTCGTTCAGTATGTCAAAGATCAACCAACCTTCAAATCAAATAAAGTGATGCGTTCGCTATCTCATCCTTCAATATTCGGTATCTAATCAGTTTATCTTTCATTCAGGCTGACTAACGTTTCGATTGTACGGCTTAAAAAAGCTGGGAAACGATTCGAGGTGTGTTGGCACAATCATAGGATGCTGTTAGCTCTTATTCCTCATTAAGATTGCATGTTACAAAAACAAAGTCCAGGAATGGCGAACAGGCGTGTATGTTGTATTAGTACCTTGATGATTGTCCGGCATAACTGATCATATGTTTAGAGAAACAGATCTAGATGACGTTCTACAGATCAGTAACGTGTTCGTGAATGTTTCGAAGGGAGAAGTGGCAAAAGCTGGCGATCTACAGAAAGCCTTCGGCACTGCCGAAATACCCAATATTGTGAAAGAAGTAAGTGTATTCCTATAACTCCTGTGACTTCTAATCTCATATTTCAAAAGATCCTAAAGAAAGGCGAAGTTCAGGTCAACGAAAAGGAGCGGGACCATGATTTGACATCGCTGAGGAAGGAAATAGCAACCCTTGTCGCTGAGAAGTGCGTGGAACCGGCAACTCAGAAGCCATACCCAGTGGGTATGATTGAGAAAGCCATGACAGAGGCAGGTTTCAGCGTGAAACCAAACAAGAATGCGAAAAGTCAGGTATTGTTATTAATTTTTCCGGTTCAAATCTATTTTGAACAATATTCCCTAGGTCTCCGAGTGTATAAGACAGTTGCAAGCGGAGTCCAACCTTCCGATTCAAAGAGCACGAATGCGAGTCCGGGTTTCTATTCCTACAGCTGACAGCAAGCGTCTCCGCGAGAAGATCATCGAAGGCGCAGAGAAAATTGAGGATGATGAGACGGGGCAGGAGGAATGGGAAGTGGTACGTCAAGTTGGGTTCGGTTTCTATCAATTCTCTCATTTTCTGACTAGGTGATGTTGATTGAACCTGGACAATTCCGCGTAATAAATGAGATTCTACAGAAGGAGTGCAAAGGAAAGGGAAGGATCGAGACTATGTCATTTGCTGCCACGGCGACTACCTAGAAGCGCTAAGTATTATATTATTGTACTTTTAGCAATGCCTCGTCGGTTGTACATCTGTAGAGTGCAATGCTCACGTCATTGACTTACTCATCGAGGCCCCAAATCCCGTAATATGAGAGGTCTAACCGTTTGACTCCAATTGTCTTCCCATGTCCCCCAAAACCACTCTTTGTCTGTATCCGTTTTGTAGGGGGGCGAACGAATGCGACGTGAAGAGGACGCAGGCTTGGATGCACGCAAAAGCGAAAATCGAAGTGCCGCTAAGCGTGGAGATTCAGGGAAAGAGGTGAACAAGGACTGATATTTATGAGCTATGGGAAACGTAGGTAAATCGTCAATGTACGAACCTCGAGTTGTTCTGCAAGCTGTGCAGAATTTTTGAAGGTAAGACCATTTACCCCATCCTTGACTAGCTCATCTAGACTAAAGGCAGGTGAGTTATCCGAAGTATCGTCCCAACTAATACGTTACCATGCAAAATCCAGTGCACAGACAGGAAGGCCACAACCAAACATATCCACCACTTTCATCGGTAAGTCTAGTGCTGATGAACTTGCATGCAGACAGACACCAAGGTCGGCCGAGCCTAACTTCATTGAGATAGCGAATAGGCTACGACACAAAAACATACCTAACAGGATAGGATAATCTTCTGCCTCCAACCATAAGCTAATGCACCGCACCCATGTCCACCCTTCTTGTAGTTTCGCTACTTTCTTCATATATGCATCTCGGAGGGGACCTTTGCCAGTAAGGACCACCAAAAGCTTAGGTAGGGTATTCACACTAGCTTGTCCCTGTTGGTACAGGCGTCCTAATTTTGTTGCGCGCGCTTCATATGTCGTCATTGCTTCCAGGAGGATCTGGAAGTCTTCATCTGGCGTCCAAGATGTACTTGAGACTAAAAGTGCAGGTCTGTCGGGCCGTTGGGTGGCAAGGCCAACGTCGGTATATATTGAAGAAGTTCCTGATACGGGAGGTGGGGTTGGCGAGAAGGTTTTGGTACGAGGGCTCGGGGAGTCAGCAGGAGGAGATGGAGAAGATGTCGATCGAGTGGTGTATGTAAACGGTGTGGAGTATGGGGGAGTAGATTCAGGAATAAATCCCTGTAATGCCTTTTGAGATGCAAGGGAGGGCTGCAACCTTCGAAAAAGCTAATCGAGAATTATTGAGGTACGGTAATACAAGAAAAGTAGATAGGCACTGACATCGTGCATTTCCTGGGCGGAAGCGCGGTGAAAGTGGTGCGGAGGCCTGTCATGAAGAATTAATTTATGACCCCTGCACATGTTCAACCGAGTCAGTAACGTAAGTCGTTATACAGCAAAACGAACGCACTGAAGATCCCATTTCTTGATGAGAAAGTCTCGCATGGCTTCCGTGACAAATAAATGAGCATATGCTGTTCGACCAAACTTTCCCTCAAACCTGATTAGAATGTTAGGGCCTCTGCGAAGGGTGGGAGATGCTGGCTCACCATGTTGCAATCTTGACAAACGGGTGGTTATTGCCAAGTTTCAAAGCAAGTATACTGTACCCTAAATTATGCCAATCAATAATGACTTTGCTTCCACGCATGCACCCAACAAGCCAAGCCAACGCTAGGGTAGGTATAGTAGGTGGGTTCTATCTAGATTGTCGGTATAGAACGATGAAATATCCCACGAACTTACTTGTACAAGGATAAACTCGGGTGGTTTGGCTATTTGGACGAGTAGAACGAAAAGGATTGATGCTATTTGCAAGGCAATCTTTATGGGAGCTGACAGAACAAAGGGTAGATATGCAAGAATTTTGGGTGGCTCTGGCAAGTAACGAAGTTGTAATTTTGGGAGGCGTTCGAGAGCTGGTATGGGTTTAGAGCCTGAAGAAAAATACATCAGCAAGATGGGTGAAGAAAACCGCCTTAAGAACTTACCTCCGTACCCGATAATATTCGTGATAAAGTCATTTTCCGCGAAACTCTGAGCGTGATACATCATACGTGGGCTGCGGCCAATGTCACCTAGAACGACGATCGCTACTGAACGAAGAGAATGCTGATTGCGTGGTTTCAGAAAGCTCCATGTTTTCCAGGTAAACCATGAAATGGCAACAAGACCAAGAGCGTGCGGGATATAATCGCTCGTCGTCGTGGTCGTCGCTGCCATACGTTTTACTTATATACGGTTGAGTATGATCAGTCTCACGTCCGGCGTTAGCGGTCCGTTGACACGTGATGTCACAACTTTCGTTCCTTACTCATCCTCTTGTCTGAAATTCAGTCTAGGCTCCAAAGGACTACATACTTTATTGAGAGCTCACTCTAGACCAAAATTGGCCCTCTTGTCCTCACCTTTTACCGAGCATTGGTCATCTCATATCAAAATGTCCTCAACAATCATCTCATCCTCACTGCGAAATGTTGCTCGCCTTTCTGCTAGAGCAAAACCCCAACAATGTGCTCCAATCACTAGAAATTTGTCTGCGAGAGGTATCTCCTCCTCTTCCGCGCTGTTCCGGCACGAGTCTACCTTCGCAACAACATCTGCAAATGTACTACGGCGGTCTTTGGCTGCTGAACGAGTGAATCCACGTCTTAGTAAATACTCTCTACCCCTTCCTCCGAGTTTGGACCTTCTAAGCTTGGTCTTCAACAGCCCGATCTATGTTCATTCAAACCGAGACAACACCAAATGAAGATTCGTTAAAATTTATACCTGGGGTGCCAGTCATGAGTGAAGGGACAGCTGAGTTTCTGGACACACGATCTGCGCTTATATCACCTCTGGCTATTCGTGTAATGGGTGTGGATGGCGTGACAGGGCTCTTTTATGGTCCTGACTTCGTCACTGTCTCCAAGGATTCTGAAGTACCCTGGTCGACCCTAAAGCCTGAAATATATTCTATTTTGATGGAAGTATTCTCGTCGGGCCAACCTCTGTTCCGGAGTGAAGAAGACAGAATGAACGCCGGTCCCCAGGACTTGCGTATCCTTGACACGGATACTGAGACGGTGGCCATGATTAAGGAACTACTGGAAACTCGTGTTCGACCTGCCATTATGGAAGACGGTGGAGATATTGAGTATCGTGGCTTTGGCGAAGGTGGGGACGGTATCGTTAAAATCAAGCTGAAGGGTAGCTGCAGAGGATGTTCGTCGAGCACAGTAACCTTGAAAGCTGGCATTGAACGCATGATGATGCATTACATTCCAGAGGTTAAGGGTGTTGACCAAGTGAGTTGAAATAATGACATTTTCGGTATCGCATCTGACCCCTTTTTTAAGGTCATGGACTATGAGGAAGAAGTGGCATTGGATGAGTTCAATAAACTCGAGGAGAGACTTGGGGAGAACGATGCGGCAAAGAATGCCGGGTGAGAGGTTTAATCGATCTATACAATTCTATACTTAAACCCACGACACCAGAATGGCCCAGTACCTCTCCGTTTAAGGCCCGTTCCCATGCTTAGCTTAAATTTTAGATGCTTCTTTCGACTAGAAACGATCACCTAAATCTGGCAATGAATCTATTTCACGAGAGACACTTATCGCACACCTAAGTTATAGCACCTGTATTGTTAGGGATGAATGAATGAATTACCTTGAGTACCAATGTGAGGATCAAGGTCGAGATATTGTTGTTATTTCTTCCCTTTCCCTCGGTTCTGTTCTCAACATGATATTAATCTTGAAGATCAAATTCTTCGATGCAGATCAATAATCCCAACGTGTGATAGTATCTCACTCAAAAAAAGTCTTGCACATGCATCACATTAGAACGCCGAATTCAACTGACATTCAAAGAGGTCCCCACGCTGCAGAAGAACCGATTAAAAGCGCTATATTACAGCGTATATGCCTTTAAAAAGACATATGTCGTCCCAAGTTGATCAAGTGATCTTTGGATCCTGGAACTGTGGGAGGAAGATAACAAATACTGGCACTGGCGCTCTTCCACCAGCCTCCACCTATGTTCCTGTGAAAGTAGCCACTGCCCCAGTAGGTTAAAGTCCCCTCGAAATCAGCCTCGAGGTGATAAAACTCTCACAGATATAAGATATAATGTTGTGTGGTCCAAGAATCATGGAAATCTCAATCGAAAATGAAAAGTGTTAGTTCACCTATGTTGAGTTGGATCGACGGGATTAGTCTTTTTTTCATTTCGTTTCGTCGACCTAGGGGCATTGAGCATATGTATATTATTCAGGTTTAAATTGAATATACGGAGCCCCACATGCCAACACCGCAAGGAGAAGTGCCGATTCCAGAGCGATCGGGGGATCCGTGACAGGAAGAGTCACCTGAGTGCCCGTGATGTGTGCCTCTTGGCGTCTTTTGTCTCGGGGATTCTCATCTACTTATACCTTTCCAACAGGGGATTTCTTTCTCCCGTCTTCGTCTAGTCCATTGACATAAATACAAGTCCCTGGATGTAATTGTTAAACGTCATGGTGAGTTTTGACTTTCCAGCTTCCGTGTCGCATTCATTGACCCTATACAAGGTTTACGTGAATAGCAAGAAGTTTGCTTGGTGAGTTCGGAATCATCTCCCGGTAGCCCGTTTTCCTGATGACTTGTCACCAGCGAATCTTGTATTAAAGGACACCGCTCCTCTTCTTGTCATCATACAGATCGACCTCTGTTCGAAATAAAAAAGAAAGGACGTCCGGTTTCTCAATGCAACAAATGTCGAGAACTGCGCCAGTCGAAAAGAGTCCATTCGAAATGTACTTGCAATCCAGGAGATGACACACCCCGAAGTGTTTCCGAAAAGCTTATACCTGGCACTAAATGTATGCTGAGACCAGATTGAATTCCCGGGTTGGATGCTAAAATCGTGATCTCCTCTACAGCTAGGAGATTTATTCCCATAGAACCCGCTTTGCCCAATGGTTTGAAGGATGTTCTGCAAGCTTCAAAAGTACCAAGCTCTACTCCCGCAGACGCACGGCAGCGAGGCATGTGGTAACCATCAGACCTGAAATGGCTTATCTGATTTTTAAAATATATAATTTAGTCGATACCTTGCTAAATCCCTGCAATTGCAAGAGCGTCTGGAGATGCAAATGCAGGGCAACTCCTACATCAGAGGCCCAGAATTCTAATCTAGAGACGTTAGCCCACGTAGCTGTGGAGATGGGTTTCGACAACGAAGCATCGACATCGAAGAGCCTACCACCAGCAACCAAGTCAACGAAACGCAAATCGTCCCGCCTTGGAAGCCCTGGACTTCCTACCCACAAGCGTCCGAAGCATAGCACAAAGTCTGTTACATCCCCTTCACCAGGACCCGAATTACCTCCCATACATCTCGACTTATCCTCATCATCGACGAGCCAGACTACGAGCCCTCCGCCTGATTTCCCTATCATGCCGTCTATGTCGGAGATCGTTTCTTTTGCCGGATCGGGGTGTACATGCGGCGTTCATTGTGCTTGCCCGGGATGCGTGGAACACCGGGGAGCCGAACACGCTTCTCAAGAACGAAATGACTGTGCAGACGGATGCGGAACCTGTATCGATAACAATCATGGTGTGGCGCTCCCCTCCTATAATTTCGACACTACCAACAGCGAAAATGCCTCAAACTTTCTTGATAAATTTTTCGCTCGAGCGGCAGCGCTTCCCCCTCCCCCGATCAACCGAAGAATGGGCGTAGGGGTTGACCTTGATCCTATGAATGTGATGGTTTATCCAGGCGCCGCCAGGGCAACCGATGAAGGTGGCTTCGCATTTGGGCTGGTTAGTTTGCCAAAGTTGGAGTGTTGTGGTGGCCGCTGTGCATGCCCTAACGGACGTTGTGGTTGTGGGCAGTTATGTGATGGAACTTGTGCAAACCATAGTCATGACCGAGAAGAAATTCTCAGCTCATCTGCTGAAGAGAAACCTCCTGAGGTCGTTATTCCTACTATTATAAAACCTGTCCGCAGTTGCTGCGCGGGAAAGGCCGCCACCGTTTAACGATTAGGAATGCCAACGTTTTATGTCGCCCGATCTTTCTGTCTTTCTTTATTCTGGGGGTCCTTGGACCAGGGACATCTTTTTCTATGAACATAACATGTTTTTGACCTGGAATAATCCAGTTTGTACAACGTACCTTATTAGTACTCGACCGATTTGTAGGAGGTATCAATTTGAATCAATAAATTTGGTAATGATACATACATGAAATTTTATGAATCCTCAATCTGACAATGATGAGTGTGGCTGTTACATATTAGACAAGTTACTCTTGTACATGAAGTCTGCAAGGCAGATATGTGAGATCAAGGCTATACGCTGAGGAGTAACCATCAATAAACGAAGAGGAGATCGTGTTGACAACGTACGTATCATCTAAAAATTGAAAACGGTCAAACTAAATTTCACAGACAATATAGTGAACATACCATCATAGTGGAAGCGTGTCTAGCGCAAACCAAATGTCGATCAATACGAAGAATTTGTTACTGCTGGAGTGAACGAACTTTCTTTGGATTATCAGGAGCATTTCGCACATAACGGTCATTATCTACTGGGCTTGAGATTCCGAACGGGAATTAAGATGTTGGTATAGTTTAAGTAGTCTTATTGATTTTAACTTACCGCTCTTTTTTCTGAGCCACGGTATTTTTAGAGAACGAAGTTAACTGAAAGAATTTACTGACCTTGCACGATGCCAGCATACTTTGCAGGGTAACACAAACTGCAACCACGCTCAGTACGGGTGACCATTCGTTTCCGAGAATGGATGCGCATATCTAGTTCATGAAACGATACACAGATGAGAAATTGAAAAGGTTGAGATGGGCAAACCTACGTGACCATTGGAATAAACATGCTTAAGGGTTATTCGTGTAAGGTCAATGTTATGCACCTGAAATGCAAAAATGAGTGCACGTACCGGGTGCACCGGCGCTTGTTTGCCATCGGTCACTACAAATTGTACTGCCGGTGATGATATAGGGTAGCTCGCATCAAATCGAAATTGAAGAGTATACACTTCCCCCTACAAGGCGGTCAACCCTATCATCCGAGGAATATATATGTATATGGCGAACTTGATATAGGGAATCTCCCATAACCTCTATCGTAATAAACCATGTCGCGAAATCGTCCGCTTGAACAAGATTGATGCCTGTTCAAGGTGAGTTAAGACACAGGTTTTGTACACCCTTGGCTTGTAACGTCCAAGCTTCGAAATGACTGCAATCTTGAAGTCCTGACGACAAGTCGCGTGATTTGAACTCACCTACAGGACACCCTTCACTTTTTATTTCACTGAGTTCCTTTGAGAGACGTCTGGCAGATATGGACGCCATATGTGGAGAAATCAGTTGGATGATTTAGAGGTGTGGTAATGCAGGTTGCCTGTTCAATCGCAGCCGGTTAACATCACAATCAGACCCTTCCATCTGTACAGCCACATGGAGGTTGACAAATAGCCACAAATAAAGAAGAAATTATAAAGCCGTCGCTTTCAACGCCAACGAGCTTTATATGTCGTGCCTCCCCGCCATAGAGTCACTTGCTTTCTCATAATCCCAGAGGGATATGCAGGCGCTCGCGGAGATGTAGATTATCGCAAGGTCCTTCCTCGTCATACTTGGCCAATGCAACTCAAAGCATCGTCCTTTATGATCTGGCTTGATACAGAATTATTTTTTAATGTGCATCATTTCTCAAATGTGATACAATAAAATCTACAAGTTACAAAATAACAATGTTTTAGAAACATTTTCAATGCAACATTCTTCAATTAACAGATCCTTCAGCTTCAGCTTTGGCCGCTTCAGCAACTCGCTTCTCTCGGTCGACGTTGATATCGTCCAGAATCTTCTTCGCGCCAGCATCGATTAGGACTTTCGCCAGCCTCTTCCCTATCTCCTCGGCCTCCTCAGCACTTGAAACAAGGGACTTTAACGTATGCTCAACATGGGAAGTACCATCTAATGCCGTTACACAGCCTGTCAAAGTCAAGTTTGCAGTCTGGTCTTTCCCAGCCTCAAGTTCGAGGTTGCTAGTTACTCCAATGGGAACACTGCATCCACCCTCAAGGACTCGAAGACATGCTCGTTCAGCTAAACACATCCACTCAGTCTTCCAGTGTGTCAGAGTTTTACAAAACTCTAGGGCCTCGGTGTCATCACTGCGAACTTCAACGCCAAGAGCGCCTTGCGAAACAGCATGGTACAGTGTAGGAGGGTTGAGATCAGTGGTAATGCGATTGCCCATTCCAAGGCGGACCAACCCAGCTTTGGCAAGGATAAGGGCGGCGTAAGGACCGTCAGGCGCATCAAGTTTGGCAAGGCGTGTATTCCTGTTAGATGGAATCAACAAACCAAGAACGCATCTAGAATCCGGTCACTTACAAGTTGCCGCGCTGCAAGGAAATGCAATTTAAGGCGATTGGTTAGAATCTTTACTTAGGGAGTGACATACCACATCAAGGAATTTCAGCTTGGGAAACTTTCTCTTCAATTGAGCAACACGTCGGACACTACTTGTCCCGACGACACTTCCCTCCGGCAAATCTTCCAAGCTTTTCCAATCTGCCCCATTTTTCACGACGAGACTGTCCACAGGATCCTCTCTTTCCAATATAGCACCTATCACACAACCATCAGGTAAAGTTGTTGGAACATCTTTTAGTGAATGGATAAGCATGTCCACTGTGCCATCCTTTAGGGCAACTTCAAGTTCCTTCGTCCAAAACGCTTTTCCTCCAGCGAGGTACAGCGCTTGCGATTGATTTTTATCGCCCGCCGTGGCCATGAAAGATGTTTCGAACCTAGGCCCAGACGGCGTAGCCTGAGATTCAGAAGGGGGTGGGAAACGTGCTTGGAGGGATGCGAGGACAATATTCGTCTGTATCTGAGCGAGCTGAGATGCTCGTGATGCCAAAGTAAACGTTCGCGGGGACGGTGTCGTGGAGACACCTGTTGAAGCCATGTTAGTATAGATTACTGTTCCTTGGGAGGCTGTAATGAAAAGAACTGGTGAACGGGTAAACGCTATGTAGTAGGAACCTCAATAATTATGTTTTCATGATCGATGCCGATCAATTACCTCCTTCCCGATTAGAGTTGATCTCAAATCATAACCATGTGATGGGTTTTCACAGTCGGCATGGAGGGAACTAGAAGTTAGGCGGACGGTTATAACTTACAAGTGGTCCCGGAATGAGGTCTTCCACTTACACTAAGAAGTACAGAGCATTATACAGTTACTGGTTCATATGAAACTCAATCGGGGCCTAATCTCTAGACATTCTGGCCACAAGCCTTTCTCGAGCTGATATGACTTTTTGGGTGATTTTTGCTGGCTTCGAAGGTATGTAGCGGATTTGTACATACATTTTAGTAGAGCTGGGCATCTCGGGGACTCAAGAGGGGTGAAGCAACAATCGCGTCGGACAGCGAGGTGATTTTCGCGAAAAATTGAGATTTTTGACCCCCAAGAATTAGGCAATGATCAAAACAATAATCACGACCTTAATCAGGTGCTTGACCATCCCTAAGTAATAACACTGTCAAGCTAGTTAGCTTACAGAATATTTCTAAGAGAACGTGATGGACATATAGAGTCGATGCCAAGCCGGAGCAAGTCTATGTCATAGACTGCTCTTGCTTGAGGTATTAGCTCACCAAGTTCGGTCTTTGTCGGGAAATCTACTAGCCGGTCGCTTCCGAACTGAGCGAGCCTGACACTCGCACTGTGCACATTCCACGAAACGTCCGGGCAAATACGCTGACCTTCCCGCTTCTTCCGTGTGGAACATTATCAAGCCCGGGCCGTGAAATTTCCCCAAGCTATAAATAGTTCCTAGTGATCACCTGTTTCCCATAATTCCCATCTACTTATGCAGTGCATTTTGCGAGGAGTCAGGACCCACGCACAGTACATACTACGACAAATTGATAACTCCCGTTGGGGATCAAATTATGTCCTTTGTAGCGACTTTAAAGTTTACGCGTCCTGTATTCTGACAATCATTATTCTTTGGGTTTATAGAAGAAATTGACCAGGTCACAGAATTTGGGAATTACTATACCATCTATTGACCACAGCGGGTCAGGAAGGAAAGACCGATGTGGCGGCTATAGTAGTTATTATACGGGAGTACTTGAGTTAATCTTTACCGACAAAGCGAAGAATTCCTTCACTGTAACATAATTATGTGCCTGATCCTTGTTTTTTTGTGCCCACGGTGTTGGAATACAACCAATAAATACTCTTCGAGCATGGTGAGCCATGTACATAGCATTTACAGGTTTATCGCGTTTCCAAGTCGTTGGCAAGTGGATCAAACGTATGGATCGTCATAGCGGACATGACAATTTTTAGCATCGTTTGGTCAAATATTTGTATGGTTGTTACAGTCAGTGGTATACTTGTAGACTGTTTCATGAGATTTTGATTTATATGGGAGTAAGCTAGATCATGGCGTCGAGGTTCGGCAAATTATCAAGCCTCCTTTTCCTTTGTTCCGGTACGACGAAATGGGCGGCTGAAACTCATGTTAAGGGATGCACGGTAATATCTCCAAACCTTGTGGTATATACAACCTAGAATTTATGAGCAGAGCTTCAGTATTAATTTAATTTTTAAAGGAGGAACACTTACAAATTATTCGGATTTTACACGACGAGACACATTTATATGTCGACCAGCCGATAGCCACCATGTTCCAAGGCAAATCAACGCCAGGGACCCACCGAAACCAATATAGGTCAACACTGGTGTCGTCAGCAATGCCTTTTTTCCACCATTTCTTACGATCGTCAACACATCCAACCGTTCTCCGGCCTTCCGAACAACGATATTTGATACACCAGCAGCCAACCAGACTGGCCATGCTGGGATTACACTGCTCCAATGAAGAGCGGAGCGTGTCCCATGTGTGGAGAAGAACGAGGAGATAAATTGGGTTGAGTAGATTATTCTGATCGATAAATTGATAATGTTGGCGTAAACCAGGGATGTATCTCCCAGTTGCATTTCATACAATGCAAGCGCGGCTAGAATGTAAATTGCGGAGAAAACGGCCATCCACCTGATTGTGCGTTAAATATATGAATTTCTGTCGTTAAAAGTGAGGCTAACCGGCTCTGTCTGTTGAGATCTTGTGGTGTCGCTGCACTGGAAACGAAGGCCTCAAGACCGCCGTTAAAAGCTAAAACAGGTATATACCAAATCCATGCAGATAATACGTCCGGCGCACTTGTTGAAAGATATTGTGGGGGAAGAAGAACGTGTACCAGAATCGGGATATATGCTGTTCCAAAAACCAAGAGAAAGAGAGAGAAAGCTGTCTGGACTGAAAGCAGTGACACTAGTACATTTGCAGCTTGGTGTAGTCCCTCGTGAGCGTTCGTATTTTTCGAAGGTTTATCGAGAGTTTTGGAGAAGAAAACGCGTAAAGTTTCTTCTATTGGCTGGAAAACGATGCGTGCCACGAGTGAACCTGATGCGATGTTCGAATGAGGAATCACGCTTACGATGAATGACACTTACCATAATTTACGGCAATCGCATACCCTCCTTGGTCTTGTAAAGGGCTAAACCAAGACAGAAGGAATTTATCCCCTTCTGTCAAGAGATGTTTTACGAATGACTGCGAGGTCATGGTCAACGATAGTCGCAACATGGAAGGTTCTTCAGGATCTTCAGGTCCATTTCTGTGATGTAGTGTATGTGAGCACTCCTGTGATCATAACCGAATGTCCATACGTTGTTTTGGATGATTCCTTTTGCCATGCTGCCCCTGTACCATAATGATAGATGTACGTTTCAGCAACAAATATGCCATATGCTAGCTGGCCACTAGCAAACGCGAGGAGTACGAGTTTACCATCCTCTCCCTTTCGAGAGTTATACAAAAGGATAAGGAATGTAACCAGTGTTTTGGCTGTGATCCCTAGGCCCTCTGCTCTGACTCTGAGATTTGTGCGGAGCTCCACCACTGCCCTGCATGTATGGCATAAGGGCAAACTCTTCACACAGGTAGTCAAATCTCACAAATTATGCAGTGGTTCACCGTAAAGCTCTACCAAGGCTGCCAGGGCATATATTCCTATTGAGATATTGAAATATCCTTGGTTTCTTACTTCAACCCCTGCGAACCGCGCATAAAAATATGATGTGCCGAGCGCTAGAGGAATGCCGAGCACTAAGGATAGGAGGGAGGTCTCTAAAATCACTTTTGCCGACTTCTTTCCGGTCACGCGCAGAAGTGCATTCCTTACACCTTCACGACTGAGGAAGAGTATCGTATTGAGCATGAGTTCGAATTGGATCGCGACGGTACCATATGCTTTGGGAGAAGCCATTCGAAAGAGAGCTTGATTGAGGATGAATGTAAATAGTCGAGAAAAAAGCTGGAGACCCATTAGCGCTGAGGCAGATGCGAAGGTTGCTTTGAATAACGCGTCATGACTGCGCGTTGCTTGACTTGACATTGGGAAAGAGTGACAACACAGGAAATAATGAGTCTGTTTTGTTCGTCAGTGAACTGGATGAGAGGTCAGGTTCGTAGAGATAAGGGGGCTCACAGGGTGATAATAGTTATATTATCAACATTTAAAAAATCCTGGGAGAGGAAAAATGCGTTTGACGTTCGACGGTTGGGGTCAGGGGTCCAAGCGTTCAGTTCCTGAGAACAGTGATAGACTGCACGTGCTTTCAATATGCTCGGTCCGGACGCGACACGACGCGTCCCAGGACCAACCCAACGTGAATTACACCATACGAAAATCGAAATATGCCCAGCCGTACCTGTATCATTCCTTTTGCTCTGAAAATTATGCCCGAGGGAAAAGGTGTTAAATAAGAGAGGGGGTTATTGATGTGATAACTTTGGATATGCTAGGTTTGGGTCGCCCTACTTAAATAAACCCAATTATACAGTAAAGTACAAAAAAGAAATACAAAAAAAAACGAAAGCGAGAATAATAAACGAATCATCGAGTCACCCTAAATAATAGGAGGTACTAGTTCGGTCAATTTTACAGACTTCATCCCTCAAGGAACTCTTTGGGCATATCTGCAAAGGCCGCACTCCCTACTCCAAGCAAGCCAAGCTGCACTACACATGTAGCCGTATGGCGATACATGGTTTCTAACACGGGATGGGACGGTCGTCCTTGCGATTCTAACAAGTAACTTTAGCAAACTCAGAACGCGACTAATGCACTGAATACCAACTTAGAATGGCTTGGTTAAGTTCATTGGCGAGGGTATTTCTTGCCTCTTGTCCGACTACTTCTGACACAATACCACCGGCCGTCATAGGGTCCTCCCAAGCTACGATAGCAAATGTACGTTTGAAGATTTGCCGTACCTCTGGCCTAGTGTCGGTTTTATAATCGGTCGACAGGCTCTGACCATAAGAGATAGCCTGGTTCAATGCCGCCTCGTACTGTGCCGTGCTGTTTCCTGACCGAGCTCTATCCGACGTGGAAGTTGAACCTCGTCGCTTAGTGCCCCGGACGGGTACCGTAGAACCCTCGTAGCCGTTTGTTACTGAGCGGGAGGGTGGTCCTTCGTCATCAACATCCATGCCCACAACTTCTTCGTCGATTCCATCCATTTCCTCTATGACGCTATCATCTATACGACTTTTCATTTGCTTCTTATACGCAGCAGCATCTAAAATCAACTCTACAAACTTCCTACATCTGAGCTTGAAGAGCATTAGACCTTCCTCGGCTTCCAAGACCGCGGGGTAATGTGCTTTAGTGTCTGCCATCGCCGTGTTGATATCGCCAGAGAGTATAGAGTTGACTATTTTTGTGCGGCATTCAATGTCGTCTTCGATATGATCAAGTGAACTGGAGTCGCTTGAAGGAGCGGCGCTCATATAGATGTCATTGTCACCCGAAGAAGTTGGAGCCTGTGGGACGTCCCCAGTGAAGGCGGTTTGCTGTTTTTGAAACGATCGCACGGTTTTGGCGTACCCATGATGTGCCAGATACGACAACACAAGCTTGTTAATGACATTCTTCGTTTCTCCGTCAGAGAGAGGAACCCTTGGTCGGTTCTTGGAGGTCTCATTGCTATCGCCTTCTTGCTTGGAGGCCCGGCCTTCCAGGAGTGAAGAATCCAGCGGGGTGCTAAGAATGTTGGCCCATGTGTGGTTTCTTTGTTGCTGTACATGAAAATCGATGTCATATTTGAATGGTTCATGTCCGAAGTTAACGCGAATAGCTTCGCCTGTGTGTCGAAGGCCCACGGAAGGATACACGTTGACATCTCTACCAATGTTATCAAAAACAGCACCTAAGTGCCATAAGTCTTATTTTGTCACGTAAAAAAGATCAAGAAATACCAATCAAGTTGCCGTTCTTTGTAAAGAAAGCTCTATGCGTCGTAAAGTCAATACCGCAGCCAATGATGTCTCCAGCTAAGATAAGTTTCTATTAGGAAGAATGTCAAAGGGCCGAATGACTCAGCGACTCACTTCCGAACGTAGGTCCATATGGGGTCCCGGTTTTCTCTGCAGAAAAGGAGTAGCCATCATCCCCGTGATATCCCCAAGAATTCGCCTCCCAACCTGGTAGTCGGGATAATTTGACATCGCGGCCTGCGAACCTAATGAATACCAGGGCTAAGTCAGAAACTCGTTATAGTTCTAGAAGACGCACCCAATACTGATATGGCTGAATAACGATGTGGCATTAGGGAAAGCTACAGGGAATAGAATACGGGAAACGCACCCTTTTTGGCCTTTACTGAGAATGGTAACCTCGTAGTAATAAACCCCACATGCAGCAGGTATCGGATTTATAGTACGAGCCGCAGCGGCGTCTCGATCACCACTACATGAAGTACCTTACAGATAGTCAGTACATTTGTAACAGATATCTGGGGATGATGCCAACCGTGATATGTCAAATCTCGGCCGTCTTCCGATAGGCTTAGCATACTATGGCGGAACTGTTCACTCCATCGCGTAGGTAGCTTGAGAATCTGGTCCTGAGAGATGGGTGGAGGCGGAGGCGCAGACGGTAGGTCGCGTGGTGGACTAACGTTACTCTCGTCATCGCTGTCAGTAGTTGGAGACAAAGCAGGGTTGTATGAATGATTCTCCACGGCAGCCGCCTCTGCCTTTCGACTAGGTGGAAGGGAAGGAGGTGCATCTGTCTGGAGCATATGCCTAAGAGCTGAGTGTTCAAGGTAGGCGGGCCGGGCAAACGAAACAGGAGGTGGTGGTAGAGTTGGGACCGACTGACTCGAAGATTGCCTTTGATTACTGGCTGCCCTTACACCAACAACACTAGGTCTACGTGTACGTGTTGGAGACGTGGAGGACGAAGGGGGACACACAGCTTCTATGTTCCGTGAAGAATCAGCACCTGCGCGAACAACCCGAGGCTCGAATGTTGACATTGGTCGAGGTCTCACAGATATGCCAGCTGCATAACTAGCCGGTCGTCCAAGAAGTCTTGTGGGAGATGTGGCTATGCCACCACTACTACTACCACGGGTATGAGACCCGGGGTGGTCATCTTGTCGTTGAGGAATCGCTTGTACACTTGCTAGCCTTGGACGTGTATGAGGAGCAAGAGGAATTGACAGGACTGATTCGATATTTCGTGGGGAATGAGAAGCCGAGTTCCGCGGGATTGGAATACTGGCAGACCTGGATGGACGTGTGGTCATGGTCAGAGTAGAAATTAGTAATGATACTTATAAACTCCTTATGAAAGGAGGATGAAAGGAACTAGAAAAAGTTCCTGGGAAAAGTAAGTAAAGCGCTAGAATAGTCGGTGATAGGTGATCAGCGTGAATGTAATGATGATGGTAAAAGTAAAGAAGAATAGATTCATAGGCAAAGACGGATTTAGTAGTGGAACCCCACGGGACCCAACTATAATAATAATATAATCAGTTAGTCACACTTCCTTCTCACTTGTCACGCGCGTACGCGTCTGTCACAATCTACACCTTCACTTCATCTTCATCCCTCTATCATGGTACACAATTCCAAAAATTTATAATCTATATCTATTTATCATCTAATGTCCTTCTGTATAGGAACCTTCATATAGAATTGTTCCCGCCAACCAATCCAAGTCTGCATCGGTCCAGGAAACCGCAAATAGCCTGGGTTTGCATGACACAATGCAATATGGACCTCGTAGTCTCGCAGCTGAGGTTACGACACAAGGTGGCTTGAAGGAGCGTTTAGAAAATGTGAGATAACCATATCCCTTCTTTTCACTCTCCAACTCACGATCTGTTTGGATAGTGGGACGCGACACAAGATAACGTCAAACTGACTCTTCAACGAAACATCTATGGCATGCATGCCCCCATGAGGCTCTTGATGGAACGCAAAATGGTCGCATCAGTCAGTCCGAAATGTTGTATCCTTACCATCTACTCCCGACACATCTCCCCCAGACCCCACACATGTCCGCATTGGCCCCTTCAAACCTTCAGCTCGATATCCTCATGGGCCGCGACGAAACCATAGAAGCAGCTGATATCTTTGGTGGTGAGTTCGCATAGAAGATCACAATATATCTCTTTTTGTTCATGTTTATTACGTTATAGGGATGGAGAGGGGTCCAACGCTAGACTTCCACAAGGAAATGGGCAAGAAATACAATATGTAAATTACAGCATAATCATTGATTGTAAATTGTCGGAATGCATACGACGATTGAGAGTGGTATCTATCTAACAATTGTATAATAGATATGTTTACCATGGTAATGTCTTCACCTCCACTCCTTCGCTTTTATAAACGCCCTGTTCAACGACCGTCCTTGCACTTACCACACAGCCTTCCAATAGTGGAATACCCGCGTATGCAAAGGATCCACATATCCAGATCCCTGGTCCTTGCGTCCCTGATAAACGTCCAGCTCCCTGCAGTTTTCCTAAGCAGCTGTTGGCCTGGCCCGCAGTTTGCCACCACCTCCTTCCCTCCTCTTGGTATAATCCTTTCAAGGCCTCTTTGGAATTTATGGTTAGCACGGCGCGTTCAAGTTTCGCCACGCTAAACACACAATCCTCTCTCGCTGGTATAATCGGGTTAGTCGTCTGATATATTGTCGGTAAGTTTGGAGGGTATCCTTTTGGTGGTGTTAGAACGTGTGTTGCCATTGTATAGGTAGGAGGGACGGTGTTCAACGTATAGTCGAACTGCTTCTTGCAGGTCATTGAGGATTTACTATTTTCGGAATCCATGAGAATAAGGTTGAGTTCGCGTCGGTCCCTTGGATGGTCGGGCATCAACGATCCGTCAGTATGATTAATGACGACGGTGGGGCAGTATTGGAAAGTTTGTAGACAACGGACTTGATCCTCGACGGCCTCTCGCTTCGGGTTTGCCGGCGACAGAGATGAAGCATATGATGATATAATTGGGACAGCGTGTGATGCTTGTGTCGCGAAAATGATGTGATGAAATCCAGTGTGAGTAACTGTTCCTTCGGGCGCATTGCATTGGATAGAGGCTAGATGTAAGTCGTCTTGGTCCGGTGAGATAGCTAATATTGTCGATGATAGATGAATATTTTTAACGCTTGACGTTAGCCGAGCAACAACATCTTGAACACCATACGATGCAACATAATGATGCGTGCCCAGGGTGAGCCAGATATAGTCTATGATGGAAACGAGATACCATGAGAACTAACGGTAACCTATTGAAAAGACAAATTTACCTAAAATCTCTTCCACAGGATGCTTTAAAACGTCCTCTTCGGGTGCAGTGCAAACCGCTGAAAACAATGGAAGAAGTACACCGTGCGTGTAGTCCTTCCAGGCTGTATCCATCCCGAGCCACCGAGCCAGGAAATTTGTAGGAACAGTAGCAGCCGCCCATTCTGCGAAAGTGGTTCTTTCCAGGGACGGTGACCTCCATAAAGGAAGGGAGTAGAAGATCATTCGAAGATAGCAGAACACGAGGTTCGAAGTTAGGACTACAAACAGTCCAAGGGTCCAGGCTTTCGTTAAAGCGCGGATGAGAAAGTTTCGCCCCTTTGTGCGGTGGTAGGGTTCGTCCAAAAGCGCGGGCATGCCGAGACCAGAGCGGCCGGAACCCCCGTTGTAGATCATTGTCGTGTTAATTTGCCTGTGTTGGGTTTTCGTCGAGGGGGAGAGGAGCGAGAAGGAGTACGAGAAGTCGGCTTGACGGAAAATAACCCCAAGTCGCTTGTATAGCGAGATCAGCTGAGGATAATAACCTATGTTATCAATTGAGCATGGATAAGACCCAGAGTAACATTAATGACATACCTCCTTGGAAGGACCGCATGGGAACGTCTACCCTCCATGATTTATCCTGTCCAGCAACTGGCAATGAGACAGATGATGAATCCATCCCCAGCATAGAGGCCTGAGTCGTAAATGTATTTAGCCATAATGTGGCGCAAAATGACACGACTAACCTTTTCAAATAAATGCAAGTCGAACTCGACATCATTCTGCTCCGAGTCGTTGGTTGGCTTCGTCAATAAGTATGCAGCAGTCAACCCAGCCAAACCACTGCCCACAATTGCAACCTTTACCTTACGAGCCATTGATGGAAGGGAGTAAGATAGTGAGCTCCCAAGTGGAGTTGGAGGAACAGAAGGTGTTAAATTAAAATTCACGCCCTCAGTTTTATGGGCAACCCGTGTTGGCCCCGTGCCAGAGATAGAAATTATTTCGGTTCAATACAGTGATGGCTATTTCGGGTTATGTTAGAAAGACATCCCTGAAGTTTCCATGACTTGAGTCAGCCGAAATCTCACGTCGGAGGGTACCTGTCGCTTACAATGGCTCAGATGCATTTGCTGGAAACGATCAATGCCTCGATTGCGGTGATAAGTAGCACAGAAAAGTGATGTTGAATTTCGGAGGTGG
Organism: Collybia sordida; assembly: GCA_037014335.1. Classification (NCBI taxonomy): domain Eukaryota; kingdom Fungi; phylum Basidiomycota; class Agaricomycetes; order Agaricales; family Clitocybaceae; genus Collybia; species Collybia sordida. The sequence goes on from JAYKXK010000002.1 coordinate 1,838,630, forward strand.
AAAATACACAACCATCGGAGCGCGTAAGTTCAAAAAACGAGCACGTGATTTGCCATTTCGATCAATACCTTACCGATCATCCTGCCAGTCTCTGTCATCATCCCTGCTCTCTCGTGATTTGAGACGACTTGGCTTACAGTTACAAGCGCCTCCACGTGAGGTCCACAAGAAATTATACAACCAAGTATCGCTGCAAACCATATTGTACATCGGGGGGAAACGTGGAAATACGGGTGAACCGGAAACCAGGGATCTATTTTCGAAAAGGCTTGATCATAACTGGTGTCATTCAGCTGTCATCGGAACACTTTTGACACGTTTCCAAGTTGGCCTATGAGTTCATTTGGTGAAGGTCATATCAAGCTGAAGGTTGGGCGCGAGATCGTGGGGCTCATATAAGCTCAACCTTCTATGTACCCACCCCCTGAGATAGATATGGGCGGCAGGCGTTCCGGGAGTATACTGAGTGCACCCATATTCAATCAACCCGTCTCCGTTTTTCCCTATAATCATCAGGGGAACGTTCTCTTGATCGGCGCCTCTCTTTTCGCCCCATATCTCTCGTACTTCGATTCCGACCTGGTGATCGCGAGCGCGAGGCTGAACGCGATCTTCTGCGAGGCCTGCGCTTTTCATAATGATCTCTTGACCAGTCATTTTGTCGGTCGTTGGAGCCTCGGTTGTCCCCCCTGGAAAACCCATTCCCGTTGCGATCTGTCTTCCATCCACCTGGCTCTTTAGTACTCCTCCCTTCATCCCGGCCACGCCACGACGCCGAATCCAGCGCGTTTCCCCATCGCCGCGGTCCAGTCGGTGCCGCATTCGCCCCTGACCCCCCTCGCTCCGAGAGTGGGCCCGTATTCTGTGGGCAGTCTGAAATCCCGTCAAGACAGCATAAGTGAGTATACAAACGATCGTACATACCTTTTTTAAGGTGAGGACCCCCACACAAGAAACATCCGGGGCCATCGAGTGATGTTCCGCCAGCTCTCACAGGAGCAGTTCCACCAAATCCTCCGGTGGATATTGTGGTGTCTTGGTCGACTAGATGTGTATATTTTGTCCGGCTTCGTTTACCAAAATTTTTGACTTGCATTACTTTGGGAAGCATGGAGACATCCACGGTTGATGCAGTGGCCTCCGTGAAGTCGTGGCGTTTGAGAATTTCTTCATCCTGATTCAAAGTTCAGCTTTAAACTAAAGAGCCCATAACATATTAAGAACCTGATGAAAGGCACCCTTGTGCCAATATTTTTGTAGAAACTTCTGTTGGCCTTTCGGTTTCTCTTCTCGCAACTTCTGCGCCCTCTCCAAGTCTTCTTTCAATCTTTGATCCTCCGGCATTGCTCTTCGTCTTTCTATCTCTTCTCTTTCTTCTTCCCTGCGCAATTCTTCCTCTTTCTCTGCTTTAATACGGCCAAGCTCTCGCAACCTCCAGGCTTCGAATTCGGCAGTCGGGTCAAGACCATCGGTATCGTCGACCTCATTAGGATCCTCTTCTTTCTCCTCTGATAATAAGAATAAGCATAATTAAGTTGAATACATTTCCTCCCACGTACTTTCTGCCAATTCGCGCCTAATACTTTCAGCAACAAGATCATGACTTTGTTTTCGCCGTTCTTCAGCCTCCAATTCCTTCTTCTTGAGGGCCTCCTCTGTATCCTGGGCAATTGCTTCTTTTTCAGCTATCGTCGCCCTCGCGCGTCTATGCAAATATTATACATAATCAAATATAACTCCATCTTATAACGCACTTCGGTACAAAAACGGGCCTGAATTGAACTTTGGGTTGGTCCTCTTCAGAGTCTGTCTCATATTCACTTGACTAGAAGTTTGAAAGTCAGCTTTGTAGATATTTTGCGGTTGAGCCTCACGAACTTCATCTGGTTCGCTCTCCTCTGCACCCGCGACACGAGATTTCCCCCCCTCCTCAGATTCCTCTTCTGACTCTAAGTGTTATAAATCGATACCACTGAATAAGAACGATTGCTAATTGGAAAAGAACACACCTTCATCCTCCTCCACCAGTGTCCTGCCAGACTCCTCCCGCCCGGCTACTATAACCTTTCCATCCTTAGATATATTCACATCTTTTAATGTCACATTCATTAACTTCCTGGATTTTTGCGGGTCCTTCCTTAGTTGCATCTCCTCGTCATCTTCACCAACGATGTCCTGGTCCCCACCGATATCAACATCACCCTCCTCCTCCATAACCTCTTCCTCCTCATGATCGGAATCTGAGTCCACATCAACCACCCCTTTAGGAGCTTTCCCTTTCCAATATCTTGCAGCGGGTCTTGCTAGCCGAGGGGCAGGTTTACGAACGGCAGACATTTTGGCTTCAAAGCTCACGAAACTAGGTCAACTAATGCAACCTCCAGCAGACGATGCACTAGTATCATGTGATCATGTGATCATTGATGAGTGGCTGTGCACTCCGATATAAGCACACTGCGACCCGTTACATAGATACACATAACACACCAAATGGGCCTGTCCTAATTCATACATTCCAAGTATTAACAAGTTGTTTCAAGTATCTAGATGTCCAAGGCATCCCCAAACTAATAAGTATTATCTACTAACTTCAAACAAGACCTAACACAACAGTCGCACGCAAGCTAACCTCTTTGTTTGCTGGAGTAACGCTCCCAGGTACAGAGCTCCCTGCCTTGATATCCATGTATTCCTCTGTTCTCAAGGAACTTGATTTCCAACCCCAACTTTGGCTCACTGAGAAAACATCGGGGGAACTCGTGAACCGTGTCTGCGAAGACCCAGTCGCACTCGCACAGCTAATAGTGAAATAAGCCGAAATGGCTGGCCGTGGATCGCGGTAGGGCTGCGGAGGTGACACAGGAGGGGCTGTGGCAGGAAGAGTATTGGAGCTCATTACAGAAGGTGATGAAGGTGAGCCGGATGATGCTGAAATAGGAGGTGAAGTTGATGTATTTGAGTATGATAGAGGCGTAGTGCTCCGCGAGGAAGGATATATTGATGGTGAATAATGGCTATTATTACTGGGTGTCGAAGGGACAGATGGTAGTGAGGGATTTCGATTATGAAACGCGCTCACATTTCCAGGACTGGGGCCTGAAAATCTGTCTCTGAAAATCAATGATGAGGGTGCACTTGAGGCTGGAATGGGATCTACACTGGATTGCCTGTGCAAGTAAATGCCAAGCTGTACCTGTCCCTTCTTTCTTACCACCTGTACATAGACGTTAAATAGGCTTCCAGCATAACAAACAGTATGCGAATGAAGTCGCGACTTCTCCTTGAGGGAATCTAAATCCCAAAACTCAACAGCGAAACGATATGGAGGGTAAGGTGACCACTTGGATTTTCCACTGGGATCCGAGAGGACACACGACGATGCCGTGTACCTTGGAGGAAGAAGTCCGAAAAAATCAGACTCTGACGTTGGGGGTTTTGGCGTCAGCGTTGAACTAGACCTCGAAGCAATTGGTGAAGATGGAGGTAATGATGAGTTGGAAGAATGCATAGTTGTAAATAGTTGGTCCATAGATAAAGACGTGCCGTCGGTTGGAGCGTTAAAACTGCTACCATTGTCTCCTATTCGTAGTGAAGAGTCGGCGGGCACAGGGAAATAAGGTTTGGTCCTTTCCGTATCAGCATTAACAGTAGATAGACGTGCAAGAATGTCCGCTGTAGTTTGTGCGACACCAAGCTCCTTGTCACGAGGTGAAGGTGAAGGTGAGACTGACGGTTGGCCCGGCAGACCTCCAAAGGGCGATCCAACAGTTATATGGTTTCGGAGCACGGATTGGGCCCAGTGGGCAGCCTGCAATACCGATATGGATACAAACGGTCGCTTAGTAGTTGGTGATATGTCGCTTGAAATATTTATTATGTCTTCCATGGACTACCAAGTGAACGTCAATGAATTTTACTGTCTTGAAAAGAATTCACAACTCACCATGGTAGCATAAAAGATTCCTTGCTCAAATAATCTAGTCCATTCTTGTTCTTCATCTTCGACAATTCCATCCCTTCTTCTCAATTCGACCACTGATCGCGCAAAAGTATACCTTTCTCTCTCTCCTCTGACGAAGAAGGTATCAGCAGAAATTATTGCCGCAACCCACTTCGCATTCAACCCCCCGCGGGACCATATCAGGGGAGCGGGGGCGCGTTCTTTGGGAAGTACGATGGAGCTAGGATTGCCCGGCGAGAAATCTGAAGGGATGGTCTTTGCTCGTTTCCGTGACGCTTGCAGTGTCAAGCCACCACTTTCGTCTTTCTCATTCTCATGCAACTCATATTCCAACATATCAGTACCCCAACGAGCTAACCAGCAAGCGCATGCTTCCCCAATTTTGTCTGATACGGCGCCGTAGTGCATCAGGGGTTCATCAGCCGAATGTCTATCGCTCTCGTCGTCCGAAATGGACCCATACGAGGTACTTGGAGGAGATAGGAAGGAATCTGTTTGATTTCCACCCTTACTATTTGAGTCCGAGGGTAAAGTAGCATTCGCCTTGCCTTTAGTTGATTGTAGTGACGCGAATGGCCCTCGAGTGCTGGTACTATCGTCAATCGGTCGCGCGACATGTTCAAGGCCAACTACTGTGTCAGATTCTCCCATCAGCTCTGCGTCGCCTATATACTTTCCTAAAGCGAAATTCAGATACTTGAGAACAGTATGTGGTCCAATTGTACTCAGAATGGACGACATAGCTTGCGAGGCGAGAGAGGGGATGGAGAGATACACGGCAGTCGCAAGGAGTGACAAAAGGAATCGAGGAGTTGCTAAATGGTGGTTGTCTGGGATTGTCGAAAATTCTTTGGTAAATGGAAACGAGGGTGTGAGGGGTTCGGAAGTTGATGGTATTAGAGAAGGTGCAATATGCAAAGGTGGACCACCCCCGTAGAGTCGCGAGATGCATATTCTAGGAAATTCATTAGTAGCGTACTACTGAGATGCCATGTAACATACTCGAATGCTATAATAAGAGTTGCAGATAAGCAGCAATCATCAAGAAAAAAAGGGGGATCGAACCAGCTCGTGTTATGTTGTGATCGTCAAACTGCACAACAATTTCGTGCAGACCCCCATTGTCACCCAATCTGGGTGAAGATTCAATGAAGCCAGAAGTGAAGAGAGAACGAAAGAAGCCCTACAGTGGTACATGGTGTGATGAGTAGGGTAGAGATACCAGTGTTTCAGAAACGAACGGATTGAATTAGAACGACCCGGTGAAGGTTATATACAGCATTCCAGGTGCCGTGTACCCTCAAGGCTACGTCCGCGGTGTTTCCTTGAAGAAAAGATTGATAAAGATGGTTCTGAATATCGACTGCGGAAGGTGAGAGAGGGGGTAAGTTCATCGAGGATTGGTTACGGAGACCAGGTCGAGTCAGGGGGGCTGCGTTGAGGACAGGGAGCTGGATATCACCCGGTATGGTGGCAGGGAATACGCCCTCAGGTGACGACCAACTTGTCGGCATTTTGAGGGAGTAATTAGAATTTAAATTATAAGGACATTCTATCTGGGGTAATGTCTCTCATATAACCGGAAGAACCGCACCGTATGACCATGGCCGTGATCCATTGCCAGGACCCCGGATCGTTCATTAACATCTCTAATTTAAACCATCATGGCCTACGCTCAGCCTCATCCTCGTCTTTCAGTCCTATCCAATACTTCACAATCTTCTGTTGATCACCTTTCCCCAACTACAAGTTCAACTCGCTTCTCTCTCCCTTCCGCTCCCTCTGTCGTTTCTCATAAACCAGCTGCACCTCGCCCGAACATCTATGACAGGAATCTTAACAAAACACGCGCATCAGAAGTCTCTGCTTCTGCTTTCTCTTTTCTCTTCTCCGAAATTGTTCAATATACCCAGAAGCGTGTCAGCGGTATCAATGATCTTGAGCGAAGGTGACTTGTACCTTCCAGCTTACCTCGTAATCACCTCACTAGACCCCCTCAGACTGAATACTCTCGGCTATCGGATTGGAACCAGAGTCCTTGAGCTTATGGTATGGCGTTCCGAATCATCTTCCAAAGCACCCAAGCGCGAGATTCGATTTCTTCCGGCTCTCATGTTGATACACACCCAAGTGTGGAAAGCAGTATTTGGTAAGGCCGCGGATGCAATCGAAAAGAGTGTAGAAAATGCAGACGAATGTATGCCACAGAGTTTGTATACCCCCCCTGGAAATAATCGAACTGACCATAGACATGATAATCGACAATGACCCGCCTATTGAGCGGCATATATCAGTTCCTAAGGATATGAGCCAGCTCAGCTGTTCTTCCTTCACTGCAGGAATTGTAGAAGCAGTCATGGATGGCCTCGGTTTTGTCAGTCTCAGATTTCATTACTCACAATTTATCTGACTCACGTTACTCAAGCCTGCTCGAGTTACCTCACATAGCACGCCAACAACACAATTTCCTTCACGAACGACAATACTAATAAAACTAGACAAATCTGTACTAGATCGCGAGGAACTTTTGAAATGACATCTTTGCATCGGAACACCGGTGCCCGGGGTCCTTGTTCGATACCCAATTTTATCATTCGCATATGTAGATTAGTCAATTAGCGCTTGGTGTTGAGTTGCTAACTGATATCTTTTGCTCGCACCATGGTCAAGATCGGCACCATCGACATCTTCCCGCCATTAATCAATTCTTCTTGTGCATGGTCGTCTGACCTTGGTCAACTTCAAGAACTCTATAATTCTCCCTATACAGGTGCTGTCACAACCCGGACTGCCACATTCCACGGCTTTGAGGAAGGTGCTGCACATGCAGTATGTGTTATTACCTATCCTCGTGAACTGCATTTCAAACAAGTTTAGGTGGCCTTTTCTTCTTCGACTCTTACATCGATCAATTCCTATGGCTATTCTCCCTACCCACTTGAAACATATTTATTCTGGATTTATTCCATCCTTACGTCCCCTTCGTCGCAAGGACCAGTCAGGAAACCATTCATAATAAGCATCACCTCATCAGATCCCGACACACTAAAATCAATGATTCAAGCCATTCAACGTTTCCGTGTGAGGATCGATGACAAGCATCTCAAACAGTCGATCATTGCCATTGAACTGAATACGTCTTGTCCAAACATCCCCAACGCACCACCCACAGGTTATACATTTCCCTCTCTTGTACCTTTGCTCAAGGTCCTGAGGGACGAATTTGCCCAAGATCAGACGCTGACCATAGGGCTTAAGCTACCCCCATTTGTATATCGTGACCAGTTTTTGAGCGTTATGGACGGAATAAACGCCCTTTGTATTAGCTCGGGGAATGGGGATATTGAAAAATGTCCATTTGCATTCCTCACATGTACGAATACTCTCGGGAACACCCTTATGTTCTCTGAACAAGCCGCGCCAGCCGCGTCACCGAAGAACGGTCCGGAAACCAGCCTTTTCGCAGTTCCAACCGCGTTGGGCGGCTTGGCAGGCGAATCATTGCATGCGCTGTCACTCGGGAACGTATACACATTTGGCCAGTTCCTGAAAGAATACGATCGTTTAAAGGAAATCAAGATCATCGGTGTCGGAGGCGTCACAACAAAGGAAGCTGTTGACAGGATGAGGAAAGCAGGGGCTGAAATCGTTGGTTGTGCCACACTTTTTGGAAAAGAAGGGGTGCGAGCATTTGAGAGCCTTACGGTTTGAACTGATAAGTCACAATGAAGTTATGCGTTGAGATAGTCTAGATACATGTAAAACCCTGCCACCATTATCTGAATACAGTGAAAACAAACGTTATGATAGGAAATAAGAATATGTAAAAGGCTACAGAGTAGAAGTCTTAGTAAAAGGAAGATCAGATATGATACAAATTATATTTAAAAAATTATTCATGTACTAAAACCAGTCGGATCCCACTGAAGTGGATCCAGAGGTGGTCTGGGCTGATTGACATATGGGAGAAATACGGGTGGGAATTCAAATGGGTTTTGGAAGGTGATATGAGAGGTGGGCATTTGAAGTTGAGTCGAGGAAGATTCAAGGTCCACAGTTGGCGTGATGTTATAGTTTTGATAATGTGATATTGCTCCATACGTAGTGACGTGGGCGGAAGAGTTTCTCGGGGTCAGGACAGTAGGATGTGCCGTATCACCAATGTAATATTCGTATGAAGGGGCTAGGTATTCGGAGGAACCAGGAGCATTCCAATAGGGACGTTGTATATATGCACCAACCAAGTGGTATTGGGTAGCGTAATCGGTAGCAAGAGAATCCTGCAGTCAAACATGAATTAAGATTCTTTGTTCATTATTTTGCTCCAGACTTACAACTTCGACAGATTTTCTAGAGGATATCCCATTCGCGGGAATCACAGGTGGGAGGAGGGGGCTTCGAAACGCAGGGGCTTCCGGACTCGAAGAAATAACACAGCGCTCGAGTTGGGATTCAGACTCGATTATGTTGGAGACTGGGGCCAAGGCGGAGGGTTTTTCGTCCCCGCCTTTACGAACACCTATACCTAAAACTTCTTCGGCGACAGGTAAATCTTTAACGGCCGTATCGAGTTCTTCCCCTTCCTTCCCAGCGAGGATCAGAGCAGCAACTTGTTTGCACCGCAAAAGTTCTTCTTTTCCGTTTCTTTTTACCTTTCGTTTAACGGGTTTCTTTTTGCGTATTGTGGGCGAAAACCGATATCCAGGGTATCTCCGATGATGTTCTATTTTTTCATGCTCGGCTTTGAGACGCCAAACATCCTTTTCTGTCTCGGACAGTTGGTTCCAACAGTGTCCGATAATGCGGCTAATATGGCGATGATCGCGTTCTACACTTGAGCTGATTTTTTCACCTGCCCAGAACTCGGAACGAAAAATCATGAACGCGTTGCGCGGACGTGGGACGCGGTTCCCCGACCGCAGGCGCGTGGCAGGCTTACGACTGTAAAGTTCTGGAAGTAATGACCCGGGAGGTGATTCGGAGTCCGGGGATGGAGATGTTTCAGGGGACTCCGCGTTTGGTAGCGAGGTCGATGTTGAAAAGGCATAGAGCGTTGGTGCCTCGAAGGAGGTGAGTGGAAATTCATCCTCGCAAGTGGGATGTATAGATGATGGAGAGACGAGAAAATTGTAATGTGGGTTTTGTTTCGTTTCTATATGAATAACCTGTCCGTGTCCGTGCCCGTCTGTGAAGAAGGTTAACATTCGCGCAGGCTGGGAATACCCTCTGGAGGCAAAAAAAAAAACCCACGCGTAGAGAGCTGTAAGTCGCGTTGAAGACTGGACATCAGAGGTGAGATGGGTAAGGGAGGCAAAGAGTTGGGGACCAGCCATGACTTTATACTCAGAGTAGACCTTGGATGAATATAGGCGGATTAGAAGACGGAGAACTACCCTTCACTATATCACATCGTAACTAAAAAAGGAATCTCTCGATCATCACGATCGCGATTCAATCCTTTTTTGGAAGATCATCCAAGTCCATCATCCCATCACCCTCGCTATAATCACACTGCCCTGATCGTACACCCCTCAGTCCCAGTGTCAAAATGCAGCCAACTCACCCCTGTGTCGAGACTTCGTCACCACCGAAGATGTGCAGGTTCTATTTTCTTTCCTATTTGTACTTCGTTCCTCATTGTTTCTAATTCTCACCCTAGTTTTTCGTGCATCCAATCATTCATAAAATTACCACGGAGGGTTCGCACAATCTACAGAACAGTACATCCGTAGTCATGGATGAAGTTCCCTCGGCAAATGGAGAAGTTTAAAATGAATGTTGCGTCCCGAAAATCGTCTGGCCAATTCTTACGGGTACATATTTGGAATATTTTGACTACTTCACCGAGGGCCTCTAGCTGCCGTCATAATTTGTTTGCTATTTGAATATCGGAGCATTGGAATCCATCTTCGCACTTCGGATCTGCACAGCGCCCAGACTATACCAATGGGTATTATATATATCAACAAGGAAAGCATGTTCTACTGGGCAATAGATGTTAATGTTAGCGTTAATTTTCTTCACCCAGAATTGCTGTCAAGGATCCATGAGATAGCCATTTACATTCAAACCCTAGATAAACCCTGAACCCTCAAGCATTTATTCACCTTTTTGTGACACCAGGTTGAGTCACCCGTTGGTCATGACTCAGAATGCCGACATGATGTCAAGGCGGTGCTTATTTGTGTCTGCTTGGGTTAACCTACCATCCCGCCCTTTCCTAAAGAAGCATATGCGTCGGTTCCGTATGGCGTTAAGGAATTTCTTTTTAAGGAACGGTCATGGACGGCATTAACATATCATTTTCCTTCACTGAACACCAACATGCCCCCTCGCAAAAAAGCTACCACTGATGGCACTCCTGCTGTTCCTACCAGGTCAAGCTCGAGAAATAAACCTCCATCAGTCACAATACCCGCACCCACACCCGCACCTGCCCCTAAGGCCGATACAAAACCCAAATCCAAGTCCAAGTCGAAAAGGGGTCGCGCAGACTCCGAAAGTGACAACGATACCCCGAAGTCCAAGCCTGCCAGCAAGAAAGCCAAAACGTCAGCAAAGAAAAAAGACGATGACACTAACGGGAAGCCGGATACAGACATCGCTAATGATGAGCCAGCCGAGGAACCAAAGAAGATGGTACATCTCCTGACCCCTAATAATATGCAATTTTTCTTTAATATGCATCAGGTCACTGTTATAAAAAGGGGAGCTGCTCCTGTCGATCCTTACTCTGGAAAAGTTGGTAAGTTCACGAGGGTCGTGCAAACCGCGTGGTCCGACCGCTGACATGAATTATGTTGTGAAGCCACACACCAAGTCTATGCAAATGATGAAGGTGTCTGGGATGCTATGCTCAACCAAACAGACGTGAGCTCGAACCAAAATAAGAACAAGTTGCGGGATTTGCTATTGAACTCAGATATGGATACTGACATTGTTCAGATTTTACGTTCTTCAGTTGTTGCACTCTATTACTGATAACGCGCAATCCGTTCTCTTCACACGGTGGGGGAGAGTAGGTGAGGGAGGGCAACAACAAATCAAGGTAATTCCACGACCGTGAGTTGCCCGAAATCTTTTTCAATTTTTGTTCCTACTAGGGTCCTTGGCCGAGTTCAATCGCCATCAATGAATTTAAGAAGCAATTCAAAGCGAAAGCAGGCGTTGCATGGGAAGACCGTGTTGGTATGGTCCCTAAGAAAGGTAATTTTTTACCACTGTGCCATTGTATAAACCAATAATGGCCTTCAGGAAAATACACGTGGCTTGGTATATCTCGCCTATTGTATATGATGCATAGCTTTTGTCAATTTCCAATTTTTATCAGAACGTGACTTCGAAGATGATAAGGAGGAAGAAGATAAAGCAAGCAATAGCAAGAAAGAAGATGTCATTATTCCCGATTCCGTTCTTCATCCTGAAATCCAGGCAAGTTTTCTGACTTATACATAATTGAGTTTCGTAACGTCAGGAGACAGGAGTTGTGCAATCTCATCTTTTCGACAAGGTAATTTTTGAAGCGCATCGTTTTTCTATTTCTTACTCACAAGACCCAAGTATCATTGATGCTCATTTGTCATCGATGAATTATGACGCGAAGAAATTACCGTTGGGTATATATAAGCAATCTTTACGCGAACGCACCCTGATGTTTTTTAAGGTAAACTTGCCAAGTCAACAATCCTCAGCGGGTTTGCTGCTTTGAAGGTTTGTTTAAAAGTTGTCGCAAGAGTTCTACGTTTTGATAATTCTCGAAGACTCTCGCCGAAGTAATCGAGAAGCCGGATGGGGACACAGCTAAGCAGTACGGTGGAGTCCGAGCCGCATGTGAACAGCTCAGTGGCGCGTACTACTCGTAAATATTGTCCTTCCATCAGTAACCTTCTGTAGCTTATCATATTGCGCAGCATCATACCCCATGACTTTGGAAGGCAAAGACCTATTGTCATTGCCGACGTTAACTTACTGAAAAGGGTAATGTGCACATTTCGTCTCGTGAATTGGTGTCCTAAATTCTTGCGATTTTTAGGAGCTTGATCTTGTAGATGCCCTTGGTGATATGGTATGATTCACCTTCGATACCGCAGCATAAAAGCAAACGGATCCGTATCAGGAAATTGCATCAAAATTGATAGCATCCAACATTTTGGCGGACGACAATGGAAACCCCATTAATCCTCTTGACGCCAACTTCCGTTCGTTGGCTCTGACAAGCATGGACCCCATCCTGAAAGATAGTTCAGAATTTGGTGTGCTGCAGGCTTATGTACGAGATACACATGGTGCCACCCACCGAAATATCAATGTCTCAATCATGAATGCCTATCGAGTAGAACGGTCAGCCACGACGCTTGGAATTTCAGCCTGACATCCCTCACGGTGTATTTAGGGCTAGCGAGACAGAAGCTTGGACTCAAGCGGGCCATGGCAACATTCCTGACGGTGACCGGCTCCTCTTGTGGCACGGTTCGAGGACAACAAACTTTGCAGGTACGTAGGGATTGACTTATGAGTCGAGAACGCCTCCCTAATTATTGGTATAGGTATTTTGAAGCAAGGTCTGCGTATCGCGCCACCCGAAGGTACATTGATGAATTTTCGTCTCGAATTTCTTTTTACCAAACCGTATCCTCTAGCACCGGTTACCGGTTATATGTTTGGAAAGGGTGTTTACTTCGCGGATGTGCGTCAACCTTAGTAATCCCTCTGGATAATCTAATGCGTTTGCTCAATGGTTTCTAGATGATGTCTAAAGTTTGTAGCCCATCCATGCATTTCTCTCTGTTTTGGCATTAACATCCTTTTAATAGTCGGCAAATTACTGCTATTCACAGTGCGTCAGCTCCATCTGAACACTATCAAAACTTATCACTCCATAGTCTGAGTAACAACACCGGAATACTTCTCCTTTGCGAAGTAGCAGCAAAACCATTCAATGAACTGACCTCAGCCGTAAGTCTTCCCTCGTGTTAGAAAACTCTTCATGATCATCTATCTCGTTACATTCAGGAATATGATGCAGATAAACTCTGTAAAGCGGCACAAAAAATGTTCGTTTTTTACATTGTAATACAACATTAAAATGTCTTGATATTTTCTAGGTCAACTAAGGGTGTAGGGCGTACGCAACCAGTCTTATGGAAGGACGCTGGAAAGGCATTAAATAACCCTGGACTCAAGGGTTGTTTCATGCCAGACGGGCCTGGACAAGATGTTTCTCCCCCTGGCGCTTACCTTCAATATAACGAGGTGGGTTGGTTATCGTTTTAATATACCATACATCGATGACATAGAATCTTTGATAGTATATTGTTTACGATCCTTCACAGATCCGTCTCAAATATTTGCTGATGGTGAAGATGTAAGGAGGCACATATACACTATGTCTATATGGTATGTGTATTGGGTGTATGGGCTACTGTAGATACGTTACCGATCATAGCTTTTCGCTACGCCGGTTCATATTTAATATTTTCAAGTTTACAAGCAAACACTCACTGTTCACAGTACATCATTGAACTGACGTGTGGCGGTACCCGTGTTTGTCTGTATTTTGTAAGTGCGCAAGTATTGGTTGACCGGTCACCAAAACCAAGAAAAACTATCACTTTGTTTAACATATTTTACTTCAAATGTCGAGTTCAAAAGGAAAGCAACCAGTCAAACCCCCTAATTTTAGTGTTCCCGTCATGCTCAATCCTTCTTCGGGGAGTGCTAACCCTGCTGCCTCACTTTCTGCGCTGTGGGCCTACCTTCAACCTGCACTTGATCATATCGTAAAGTCTCCGAGTAACGATCCTGGAGGCAAGGCGCCTGCCATCGACTTTGGTTTTTATGCTGGGATACACTCTGCGTGTTATAATTAGTGAAGTGGCCAGTTTTATTGGCAAATGGCCCAGCTAATCTTTCTAAATTAAAATTATATAGTTTCACCGCTCAGAGTGAAGCAGCTAATTCTCCCGCTCGGACTCCTGACACAAACATTACCAGTGGCACTGACATATACGAACAATTGGACAAATATTTTGCTGACGCAACGCGTGAACTGGTACTCGGAGCTCCTCAGGATGATACCACCTTAATCCACTACATTATCCCGTGTTTCAATCGATACAGTGCTGGCGCATACTCCGCCAATCGACTGCTCAGTTATGTGAACCGACATTACGTAAAACGAGCTGTGGATGAAGATAAAGGATGGCTCCGTCTTAATGATGTCCTGGAATCTGTCGCTAAGACTATTACTGTCACCGACACCCGCGAGAACATCTCGAAACGGCTAAGAGAGAAGCGAATCGACGAGTTAAAGAAGTGGGGCTATGAGGAAGGAGGCTCAGGCGAACTCATGGCGTCCGCAGAAGCATGTGCTGAAGCAGCTAGTGCTCTCGATCGCGTCATTCCCATATCATCTCTCGCCCTTCGTCGTTTCAGGACAGAGTTTTTCGAACCACTTCTAGCCGTGCCCAAAATTAAGGGAAAATCTAAAACAAAACATAAAATTCCAAAGGCAGCAAGCCCTTCTTCCGCGCCTGGCCCAAAGGGACGCTTGGCCCGTTCGGTCAAAGAATTACTCGAGTCAAAGAGTATTGACGAGGGAGAAAAGCTACGTCTATGCAAAGAACTCGCGAAGGCATTAAAGACAGTTGGTTTGCGCATTGATCACCCACTTCGTAAAAAATTGGAAAAATTTGTGGGGTCCTACTCTTGTGCTCAGGGAGATTGACTTTTTGTGTGGTGTAGTCGGCTCATCGTTTATGACATTTTCCCCCGACTTGTTATTGTCCGTTTTATGTTTCCTGTTGCAAGTCATATTTTCTGCCTATCCGTTCAAGATCGGCAAAAAAACAGAACACTCTTTGTTTACAGGCTTATAAGGTGCTCTTCTGACAAGTCTCCGTCTGAACCCCGGGCCTCCCCCAGGACCGAATATTTGATCATTCGAAACAGGAGGATTTCTGTCCTGTAGTGTGCCCCATACTTTGTCCCTTACCCAGCCATCGTTTTTCGCGGCGAGATCTCGAAAGTAAGTTTCGCCTCGCCCATCTATATAAGCGAATATCTGATCCGTGGCACCCGTCCCATTGATAGCATGACGAAGACCTGGCCAGTTGTCCATACCAATTTGTCCCTTGCGCCTCAATTCAGCTACAAAAAGAACGATAGCAATAATGGATGAACCTTCGCATGTTGGACAGAATAAATAGATCGATAAGTGCCAAAAGGGGGCGCCAGTGTGCGCATATACGTTTGACGTATCTCTGATTCATAGCCCCCTACAACCCAACCATGATGTTGAGTTTTTTTAATTGGTTTCAATAGTTGAATTTACCAAACTCCGCCGTGTAGAGAGTGTAGTTAGAAAAGACAGTCAACGGGTATGAGAATCCATCTCTCAGGACAACATTCCCACCATGGACCGAGGTGGTAGTACCTATTGTCTTTTGTTCCACAAACTGGAATTGTTCTAATGTTATATATATGAGAAACAATGCAAAACCTACCTGCACCCAGCCTTCGTTCTCATACTCAGCTTGGTTGGTATAGCTCAAAGACTGAGAGAACTTGACGGTTTTCGCTCCCTCCGAGGTGAACAGCGTGCTTTCTATGCTCAGCGTACGGTTAACATTTACCTTTGTCCAAACCGTCTCATTCAGATCGCTTGCTCCTCCTACTGTCTGGGCGTGCAGGTCGGGAACATGATAACTCGTTATGTTTCCGGTGGTCACTGACTTCCCTGTCCGAACGTGAACGCCGCCTGAAACAAACCAATTTGAATTAATTGACGGCTTCTTTCCTTGGCCAGCGACACGGAGAGTGATGGTATGTGATGTGTCACTCGACAATAGAACAGGTAAGAGAGGAGTTATATCGATCCAATAGGAAGGGGCATCAAAGGCTCCGTACGATGCCAATGGGCGCCAATTTGATGGCGTAATACCTCCTGTGTAAATGACGGGATAAGGCCATACAACGCCTGCCAGTTTGTCATCGACAAGAACTTGGACTTCCCGAAACGGGCCCTTTCCGATAATGCCTGTACTCTCAGGAAAGTAAGGAACAAATTCGTCAGGAGTATCTGGCTGATTGTTAGTGCCAAATAGCCATGTTGAGAGACACTATCCACTTAGGTACCAAAATTCCTCTGCCGCGTTTCCTGAGCAGAATATTTCCACAAAGGCTTCAACCGAGTTATTTGGCAAGGACACCGTCGTACTGAAACCGACATCGTCGTCTATTGTGAAAAAGTTTGGCAAGGTTGGTGACAAATTAGAAAGAGGTATGATAAGGTTAGCTATTTTCGGGGCTGCGAATTTATTCGTGGGCGCGTAGAACGTCGCAGTCAAAACCACTATAGTTACAGAGTTGTGTACCTTCGGGGAGCGAATAGA
The DNA here is from genome assembly GCA_037014335.1 of Collybia sordida. Taxonomy (NCBI): domain Eukaryota; kingdom Fungi; phylum Basidiomycota; class Agaricomycetes; order Agaricales; family Clitocybaceae; genus Collybia; species Collybia sordida. Next base: position 1,854,983 of record JAYKXK010000002.1, read on the forward strand.
AAGTTTAAAAGACACACCGTCAAACTCTCCATCGAGTAATCTTCAAAGCGAGATAGTTGTTAGACGATTGGTGAATCTTGAAGGTAGAACATCAGTACTAACAATTCTGGCGCAATTATGTTACTGAAATCCATCATAAGGTCACCCTCTACAGAAAACAGGGGCCTGAAATGAGTGACATCTTTAACACTTTAATTGCCCTTCTTTAGTTTTACTTTTTAGGCATGATAAAGTTGGCTCACGTTTCCCATATTGTTCCGGACTTTGTGGGCTCGGCGCTTGAACTCCGCCAGACTGGGGAAGCATTCTTTAGGATATATCTTCAATGAAATATCATCAAAACATACTCTCGGTATGTGAAAGATAAATAGCCTTGGCGACAGGTCAGATAAGTGAATGAGATGACTTCAGTAGGACTTCTACACTTAGTCGGTCATACTGAGTTCCAGCACTATTCACGGGTAAGTCTATGCCTTCATACTAGATAGATTATACTCACCAGCTGACTGACAAATTGAGAGCGATAGTGGCCCACTTACCAACCTCTCCGCAATTGGTAGCGGTGGGGGGAGTATAACGGACAATGGCGGGAGCATTGAATGACCCATCTCCAAATGTATGCTTCAATAATTCTATGGAACAGCTACTACCGTTTTCGGGGATTGCAGGAGGTGCGAATACTTGTAAATCGGCTAATGGAGCAACAGTTGGATCATTGGTGGACAAAGGGACCCTCCGCTCGATATCCGGCTCTCCAATATTATCTTCAAGACCACGCAGCAAAGCAGATGACTCACTTGCACTCATTTGAGCAGTGGCCATAGCAGAGTATGCAACAATGATAGCACTAACATGGGGGAAGGATACCATAGTCTTTTGGCAATTGGTGTTTTTGGCGTGTTGACTCACGGATGGTGGCTGGGGCCCGCCTTTTCAGTTTAAAGCCAATGAGCCTCTTTATGGCCGACGAGAATTCTTCTTCGATTCACGAATTGTGATTGTCCCGCCGATCTGAACATGGTCCGATCTTATACCCACACCCCCGGAAGACCATGTTGAGTTAACACCACATGATAGAAGGCGATCACGATTGTCATAACGCTGAAAGCCTTCAAGATAGTTTACAAGAGTCACGACCCGTAAATAGAACTGACAGCTCCTCATGGCAAATTTGTAGCTCCATCAAACAATACATTAAGCCATGCAGCTAGACGGAAGCCTTGCTTCGCTATTTGAGATTCAATCTGAAGCACAGATAAGTTCCGAGGATTTCTCTGAGTGAACGGTGCTCACGATCGGCACAGCATTCGTATAATAAGTTGAAGTGCACAAGTCTGATCCAGTAGTGAAACTGAAGACAAATGACTGGAAATTCCTTATCAGCATGGGCACTACTGTCCGGAGAAGGTAAATAATGCATACACAGTCATAGGTATTAGAATCTTGAGCCCATACGAGAGGACATAGGAGTGGAGTGATCGCTCGTGGTCTCAAAAGCCCAGAAATGTCATCTTCCAAACTTCGTCTAGCCGGACTGGTAGTCGAAGAACAGGTTATCCACGATGCTGCTAGACCAGCATATGCTCCAGACTATTAATGGTATAGGTTTAGTATTAGCATCGAGAGTTCAACAATATAAGTCATTAGGACCTTAATTCTTGTTGCAAGGTCATCGGCCCAAGTAATGACGGAACCGCTATAGTTTGCGGCAAGAAGTTTGTTGATCATTCCAGAATCTGAAGGGGTTAGAAACTAATTGCCATCATTATTGATCATATGGCTTACCCCATACCTGAAGTACATAATTAGAGAAACGGTTAATTGGAAATTTTATGAGAGAATCGAGATTAGAGTAACGCACAGAGTGTAGATTTGTAGAGGAACCACTGCACTTGACACTAATACCATTTCCTCCAACTGCACGAGCTTCAACGTGCAAAGGTTGACCAATATCACCAATAAACTACAAGTTCACCAGGTTAATAGCCAGCTCGCAATACCAAGGGACTAAAAATACGTGATCTGGTTAAATCAAATCAGAGGTGTACCTTTTGAGGGAGGCCAATGAACACACCGAGAAACTTCAATGCTTCCTGACGCTGTGCGGCGGAGAGCCCACTATCAACAACGCGAGTGGTGTAATTTGCAATGGCAGTTACTGAAAGCTTATGCTAGACAATAGAAAATTGGCAGCGATAAATAAAACCCTTACAAATACAATTTCCACTTGCGCAGTCCCGCGTTTCCGATACGGAACATGACGTTGGAGGATTATCTGTTAAGTAAAATATGTCACAATTAACCAGACCCTGCATATAAAGAGCCTGGAAAACCTTCGGCGTCAACAAAATGCAGGTCAGACGACCTTGGAATATGTAAGGAGTATATGTTGAAGGATCTCATTAGGTTAGCTCACCAAGCGTAGGAGGAAGTTGATTTAACCTCGTCAGCCCACTATAAATTATCTTTGAGTTCGACGTAATAGAAGGTAAGATGTAAATTACAGTAGCTGCCGGACCGAGTGACTCGGAATAAGTTGCTCCGAGTGAAGACTTGACAAAAGCCAGAGCTTTGGGAGAAAGGAACTACCGAAAATACGTTCATATTTTCGTAGTTAGTTGAGTACTGGCGATATGCTCACCTGCATTGCGACATATCTTCGACAGATCAAGTTCACCTTTATTAAAATTCGGATGGTAGTCTCATTTATAGTAAAACTCACCCGACTGCCTGATGGCCACTAGCTCCCCAGGCATACACCTTGGATGTGCATCCCAGTAGGTAAATGATCCCAAATGATTTCTGTCCGAACATTGCGCAAGTATTGGCGAGTGGGAGCTGAATGACCAGGAAAGCTCCCTATTTATAGGCTGGGGTAGGAGTTTTCAGAGAGGGAATCTAAATATACGGCTAGAAATTCAGATCATTTTACCAATGGTTCTCGAAGCAATGTAGCATGAGGTATACCGCTTTGGGGCGAACGGCAAACGCGTACCACGCGTTGATAGAGATTAATCACGCCCGAAATATTTTGAGGCAAACATGTGACATTGATCAGCAGTCATTTCTTTATATAACAAGGCTTAAGTTTCACCCGAATGGTGTAGTGTTTCTATAGGGTACAGCTGTCAAAGGAATCAATTAAGACAAGTAAGCGAGGGAAACTGCCAAACGAGTTTTCAGGGATGTTTCTTATTATTTGAACGACGTAAATATGACCCAAGATGTCGGGAGTTACAAGGAATAATTGCCGGAGTGGAGCAGTATGCAGAATGGGGCTATATATTTCCCTATTCATTGACGGGTGCGGTCCGGATTATGTGGGCTCTTGTCTAGGAACTTCTTTTTCATCGGTGGCACCCATATTCAGAAAATCTTCCATGTCCATGGAAAAGCCCATGGTAGATTCCGATCCGTTTCCGAAGAATCCAGGACTAAGATCAAGAGAGTTTAGATCGAACTGAGCCTCACCACCAGAGATATTACTGTTTCCTGAAGATGAAGTAACATTTTGCAGCTGCGATGACGAAAAACTGGCTATGAGCGCCTCTGCGGAAGAAGAGGACGGCAACGACGAAATTGCTTTTTCTGGTAAGTTTTGAGAAGAAGCTGCTTGAGCTGCAAGTGTAGCGAAGATATCTTCCTCGTTCGATGGGCCGAGGGTTTCGAGGAAACTCCTACTAGCTGTATCTTCTTGCTTTACTGTAGAGTCATTGAGCATGTTGGTGTCCCCAGCCACAGGCGAAAATAAGCCATCTGTGCTGGTGACATCTGCGGAATTGGAGTCTGGTGCGTCTCCGAAAAGATCCGTCATGGCCATGTCGATGTCCATTGAGTCTAGGTCGAGCTCAATAGGCTTATCTGCGCTGTTTCCTACATTCCCGTCGACGTGCGTTTTAGCGGTGTCTTGGTCAGTGTCCGGAACTGTGAGGTCAATATCGACATGTGTATCAAGTACTGCGTCAGAAGATGCGAATGCCGCCATTAACTCAGGGGGAAATTCACTTGGGCCAACGGGACGGGCGGATTTGGGAGCAAGCGTGACAGGAGAGGCCAGACCAGTTGAAAATATTGATGTTTCCTCAGGAGTAATGCGAAGGGAGGTCGAAGAAAGATCAAGTTTTAGAGGAAACGCTGGACGATGAAGGGAAGAAATAGATATAGCCGATGGGCGACGTCCAGGACCAACCGCGGAATTAGGGGCTGGTGGCGAATTTGTTGGCGTAGGGTGTGCAGTGTTGATTTGTGAACTATCTACATCGGATACCGCAGGAAGAGCAGAACGAGTTGATGTTGGGGAAAGTGAAACGGACTTGGAGCGTGTTCGTGTCGCAACTGATGCTTTCTCAACCTCCTCAAGGCGTCGTTCCTCGCGGTGTAAATCCCTTTGTAGAACAGAAATAGCCCGAAGCTGGGAATATACAAGTCAGTTATGGGAGAAAGCGGAATAAATTATACATACGAGATAAGCTTCAATAGAATCACAAATCTGATCATATTTTTCCAGTTCCCGTCCAAGAGATGCAGTCAACGACCGAGGGGGATTCGGTGCATGTTTATCGATACCACTACATTTTTCATTATTGAGACATATTTTAACTCAGCCCTTGAATAACGCACAGTTTGCGAGTGTCAGCATAAAATCCATAGATCTGTCCAGTCTTAACTGCCGCACCCTACAAGAGCAATAATTATAATTAGTACCAATCCGTGAGTATGAATTTATTGAATTCTTTCCTTGAGGCATGTCGACAAACCGTCAATTTCGGCACTTAGAATTGGGTTTGGTGCCGGTGGTGGAACCATTGGATCGGGAGGTGGAGGCATTGATTTGGATGCATCCTTCTCTACTTTAACCTTAAGCATATTTTCTTTCGGGGTAGGACCGTTGTGTGGACCGGATATGGAGGCCATAATCGATGGTGTTGGTGGTGGTGGTAGTAGTTTAAGTATGTAGTTGTGGGTGTTTGATGTGTTGTGAGTTGTCACTGATCCGTAGTTTTTGATCGGATTCATGCAGGCACTTGAATTATTATAATCGGGCTTTTTGGACACGCTAAGGTGCACCCATAGTGGCACCGTCGCTCGTATCTTGCAGCGACACTGGCGTGCTGCAAGTATTTGACTCATTAGAGTCTGCAAAATCGTCTTGATTCATCACTCTTGCCCTTCATCAGTTCTGTCGCCACCGTCCTTGTTGCAATACACACCCGAGGTCAACAGACATTCTTTTCGTCTCAACCGACAACACTATTTATCAAGGGAGCAGACTAGGCGCGATAGCGTGAATGTCGCACAGTCAATCTCTATCGCTAGCCCCGGATCAGCCATCCGCAAACCCTCATTTAACACGAGTTGGTTGCTTTTCTGACATATTTTAAAGCTAGTTCAGCCCTGACTGGATTTTTAGAGACGGATTCGGCATGTTACTGCTATTCAGATACGAAACCTGACGCCATTCCCTGTTAGAGACGCCTTTGCGTCGGCCTTGTCCCAGCCTTCGGAACAACCACAATTCACTAGTCACGGGCATCTATCGGACGACTTGGATGTCACTCTTTCACGAAAGCGTAGTCGCAGGATCTCTACAAACTCAGCTGCAACCCATCGAAGCTTACTGTCGGATGATGGCAGCGAGGATCTAGTAGACCCAGGAGGTTCAGGGGAACGAGGCAGACGAACATCAGGCTCTCGACTCAACTTCTCAAATGGCAGCCATAGCAAGTTCTATTCCACAACTGGGTCCCCACCCACTGTAAGGCCACACAGAGCCCGGACTAACTCCATCGCATCCGTCCGTTCTCACTTCTCGGGTCATTTTGCATTAGGTCCTGGGTCTGTTACCGGGTTACCAGGTGTGTCAGCGGCAGCACCCACTATGACCATGTTTCTACCAGATAACTCCCAGGTTGGGCTTGAAAAAGTTATCAAATCTCGCTTAGTTGAGACTTTTGTGGCCATTACGGTCCTACCGTCCCCGGATACCTTGTCCATTCTCAATCCAGTAACTTCGTCGCCGTCACAATTGCCACGATCATTTCCTAGAACAAACCCTCCGCTCGCTGGCCTGCGAGATAGATCGCAAACCTCTACGCCACCTGCGAAATCTCCTGAAAGCAACTCAAGTCGTTTTACTACCAAACAGTCTCTACTATCACCTCCTGGAAGGGCTACGACCAAGCTACGGCGTGATTCCTTAAGTTCCACGAAATTCATATCATCCAAAATAAATCCCACACATGCGAGGTCCATGTCTACGACTGCCCTACGCTCTCCTGGAAAAAACACCAATACGCCGTCGTCATCGTCGCCTACACTGGTCAGGACGGCCTCGTTAGAGGCATCTACGCCAAATTGGTTTTCTCCCATTCATCGCCCTTCAACGAATCCAACTTTTCCTGTCGATGCGCGCTCTGACTTCGAATCCGTGGACTGGGCAGACCTCAGCGGACAGCTGATGAAAGTTGAAATATGGGGGAAGGTGGGTGAAGGATGGCAAAAGGATGACACCAGTCAGCGTAAAGGCAAAGAAAAACAAGTCGATCCTTTCGAACTGTCTGGTTTAGACTGGAGATTATTGGATGAATGGGAGGTTGACCTTGCAAAGCTCATTCCACTATCAGAAAACGTGCGTTTGTTGAATCATCCCGATACTTACTCTCATATTATTATACACCCCAGTTATTAACTCACCCTTCCCCCCTTCCTTCAAATACTCTTGTCGTCACTCTATCTCCCCCTGGCAGCATGTTTTACTTGCCCTCTCGACTCTCATACCGTTCGGATTCTCCCAATATTACGACTGGATACATATCTGACCCTGAATCCGAGGTAAGAAAAGTCAAACAATTGGGCAAACCGTTGTCTGAAACGGCGGATTTGGCAAATGCAACGACTGACACAGTCTCCCTGTCACGACGGCGACGGAGAATTCGAATTGCGCACGGGTCAAGTTCCTCGAGTGAAGTACTGAAAACTGCTGGATGGCAAGATCTCTTTAAGTGAGCTTTTTGATCTTCAAATATGCCTTATTTGTTCATACTCGTTTCAGGCTCGTTACATTACAGGCTTGTATTCTTGACAACGAAAATTCCCTCGCGGATATTGTACGAGGGATTGATGGTATTCTTGATAATGATGTCACATCAATCTTGGTAAGTCGTGTAATTTTTATCTTCATTTTCATGTTCTGTCCCTATTTTCTCCTTTACTCTTCGTTATGTCGGATCTCAAGCTTAATCACTGAAGCGGCGCGAAGTTTCCGAGCGCGAGGCTCGAGTGGAAGAATTAATCACTAATCGTAGAAAGATCATTGAAGAAACCGAGAGATGTATGTTAAACCCGTTATGATTGTTCTAACTTGACAATGTCTCAGTGAAACACGAGATGGAAGTTCGGTTAGAGAATATCCGACAACGGAGAGAAATGCTTACTTTGGCGAAGGAGCAACATAGTGAGGCATTAGATTTGGTTTCTATTCGAGAAGAAGAGATCGTTCGGGACAGGTAAGAGTCGCTTAACCATTGCTATATTCGTTAATTGAAGTGCTTTGCGTCGCAGGACTAATCATCTCGCTTTACGTGCTCGGTTCGGCCCTACACGCACCACTCTCCTTACCATATTATTGGCAATATTCCCTATAGAACTCCTCTCCCCTCCAGATTTATTATACACTATCCTCGACGTGCCATTGCCCATACCTCTAACTGCTTCCGATCCTGGACCGCCCCTCACACTCCCTTCTCACAAGGATGTAAATGAGGATGTTGTGGCAACTTCGCTAGGATACGCGGCGCAAGTTGTACAACTGTTGGCCGCATATCTCGGCAAGAATTTGGTATATCCTGTAACTTGTGTTGGTAGTCGCAGTCTGATTCGGGATGGAATATCTGCTATGGTTGGGCCGCGGATGTGGGTATCATGGTTTTCTTCACGTAGTGGCTCTAGATGATCTTGTCGTAGGTTTCCACTGTTTTCCAAGGGCGTTGATACCTACAGGTTTGAGTATGGAGTTTTTTTGTTGAACAAAGACATCGAGATGGTGATTATTTATTTATAAAACTCTATCTTTATGTTTCTAATCCATTCCATACTTTCTAGTTAATGGTGGATCGCGAGCTACATGCTTTGGATATGCGACATACTTTACCAAATTTGAAGAATCTTCTTCTCACCTTAACGGACGGTGATGATGTCCATCTACAGTATGTGACAATTATTTCGTTGGTTGTTTCTTCCCTGATCTATCGAAAAGACTCTCACAACCAGGTATAAATTCACCTATGTCCTTGTTATCTGATTTGGAGGAACGGTCACTCCGACCCGGCTCGCCGGTTGACCCTAATTCTACTACTCCAAAAGCAACTCCTACTTCTGATTTACCTGCAGAAGGGAGCTCTCCGTCGACCAGCGTTAGTGGTGCCACAACTCCAACTTCAACTGAATCATTGAAGAAATCGCGTCCCTTCCTTGCTTTTTCGCCCTTGACTGATTTTATACGGGGACGATACCCCTCGTCTAGTCGGATTTTGACAAAAGATACAGCAGGTCTTGACGAAATTCAAGAACCCAAGGCGGCCTCGTCACCAACCTCCGTAGGATCAGGGGAACAGAATAGTGGAGACGAGGAAGATTGTAGAACAATACATGGTGTCGTTCTTGACGATGATGGGCGTGTTAGTGACGAAATGACCAAGGTGGTTTCACTACGGAATGGCGTCAATCTTTCAGCTATTTCGGAGCCTTCAGTGGAAAAATTGGATTTATAGAACTGTTCCTCTTTATCAGCTGCTTTGCTGTGACTCAATCACCTTTTATAATTGATGATTTATTGTGCTTAAGATTATTTAAACCGTAGTGCCCAGCTATTATGGGACTTGATTTTTCGTTCCGAGCAAGCCGGTTGATATGATCGAATTTCAGTGCTTTATGTGTCCATGTGGTTTGCTGTTCCAGAACCAAATCAATGCTAGTGTGTTCTTCATCATTTCGGTACCAGTACCCGTTGTCGTGAACAACGATCACATTACTAACCTCTTTACGTAAATGCGCGCCGTCGATCCATGCTCACTGGTTGTTGGCCCCACAGGGTTATGGTGAGGGTTCTGAAGTAAGAAAGACGACAACTTGACCTCATTGAGTAGAGGATGAAGTTATATTACTTACTGAAAAGCCATTGATTTTCGGAATGACGGAATCGTACCTTTAAGTGTCAAATAAGCACGCCTTGCCATAAGCGATGGACTCTAGAGGAGGCGAGGATGAGGCTTGTAAGGTTAAGAAGCTTCTTTCGCATAGTCCGAAATTGATATTACTTGGAAGTCCCCGCCGTAGCAACGGGCTTAGGAGGTAGATGTCAACGGGACCTCCAGCACGATATTTCAAGGGTTATTATGTAGGGATTTGTGGTGCATATTTAAGACGATTATGTGTAGGTTAAATTAGATAAATTATGTATAGCCAAGTTCGGGGGTGGTGGGTATGAAGCAAACAAGAAACGGACTGAATTCGGGTTCGGATCGGCCGGTTTAGGGGTAAAGTGATAGAACGAAGAAAGAAATGCCGTTCAACATAGAGGGCGGGGCACAATAACGGGGAGTTGGAGGCGGGTTCAACGATTACCTACATATTCTTAGCGGAGGCGATCTACCCAAGTGAATTGTGAAAATGGTAAAATATTTTCAAGGGTAGAGACAGGGACCGGAGTTGAAAATTTGGAGGCCATTGCCGATGTTTAGAGTTCAGGGACCAAAGCCTAGCGTGCTCTCAGCGACCCCATATATTTCACTCAAGGCTTCAACGTCGTCCACCATTCTCCTCCTGTTTCCTTCTCAAAACTGGAGTATTAAAAGGGTCCGCAGTAGTCACTTCTATCTCTATCTTCGTCTGACCATCGCTCGCAGCCAATCAGCCGCATTGTAACAACAGTCCTTTTAGACGGGCTCAAAATCAGCTACAGTAAGTCGTTGATGGTGGCTCTGCATCTTTTGTATCAAAAAACGAATGACGCCAATCCCCAGGATTATTCTTGTGCAATTAGGCTTCACTTTTTATATTCCTCTAACTCTTCTGTCGTTCACCATCCCGGAAATTTGTCTCGAAAATGAATATCACTGTGGAAAAATCTATTTCAAATACTAATCACCATCCTTCTTCTGACGAGAGGAAGCAGAGTCCACCCGCTTTTTTGGACCTTGCTGACTCTGTGAGCTAATTTTTCACTTGTTCTTGTATTCGCGGGTGACTAAGGCACGGCAAAACTTAGGCTGCCAGGTTAGGAAGTAATATGCCTGACATGTCTGCTGTGGGTTACTCATTTTCATTTCGGAGATATTTCCACTGCTGACGCTACCTCAGCGCGTGGAACTCAAACGCCTTGAACATGAACGTCAGCGTCTCTTGCAGCGAAAAATATTCGAGGATCAGATGCGCGCCCTAGAGCAGCAGCAAGCCCAAGAACTTCTCAGCATTCCATATGATCCGAATGCGACCAATGGGAACGGAGGGATACAACATTTAGCTGTTTCGGCTCCGACAACCCCCCCTCGCCTCAACGCCATACTCAATGGTGAGGCTCACGTCGGTGGTAGAAGTGGTCGTGGGCAACATTCCGTTGATGCGGAGTCATTGTCACGGGCAGTTGGGTCGGCTGCGGATAAAAGGAAATCAGTCACTTATGCACCCTCGGTCAATCTCTCGCCCGACATGCGCACACCTCCAACTAATGGACAAAGCTTTTCTCGGACCGCGGGTGCGAAGAGCATGCCTGCTAGCCGCCGCACATCTGCTAGCAGCCATGATGAAGAGTTAGCTGGAAATCTTCAGGGGCTATCATTGGCAGGAGAGAGGTCTAACAGAGCTTCTCCTGCCCCCGCACCAGTTTCGTCTTCTCTCTTGATGAGAAGCAGTTCGCGGTACGGCGAAGATCAAGGTGCATTGTATGCAAGCACTTATAATGCTGGCCATTTATTGGATGAGCAGCTGGATCAAGAAATGCACAGTATGTCTCGTTCAACTAAGAAAAATAACCCCAGCTTATTTATCTATAGATGCAATGAGAAATCTTCCAACTTCTGATGATGACAAGTATCACAATTCGTACTCGAACAAGGTATTTACCTTTGATTCAAACTCGAATTTAGTTTAACTTGAATTTAAGATTACAACCTCATCTGCCGCATTGGACCTTGCTCATATTTCGCAGACTTCTCCTCGTTCTCACTTCAGGACCTTGGAATCTAGGGAGAAATCATCTGAATGGCCTCAATTCACAGGTGCTCCCCGTGGACCTGACGGGCTTGCATCCCGGTCTGATAGGAGGACTGTGACAAACCCCAATCTCACTCTTTCTGCTCCTTCGGATGATCACCCTTTAGGCCAACTTGGAAATGCAGTAACTGTCAACGGACAGGCGACGAATCATTCTCATGGACCTGTATCCGTCTCGCGACGCGGTTCGCCTCCAAGCTTGCTAGACAATCTGACTTCCGCAGCCCGCTCTGTTCCAGCGACGCCTTTGAACGGAGTTCCTAGCAGCGCTGCTCATCTTAAAACACCCGGAACACCCCACACCCCTGATACACACGCATTAAATTCGCGTCTAGCCTCACAAGGGTCACACCAATTGAACGAGAGCGCCGTGAACGCTGGAGACCTTCAGGCATCACTGTCACGACTCCCATCTCAATATGACAATAGTTCTCTTACTTTCAATTCCATTCAAGGTAATGGCTTAGATGAAGTAAGTCTTAATTAATTCGTGGGCCTGGCAAATGATCAACTCGCACAGTATAATGTGGACTCGGTATATAATCTAGGTGGAAGTCTGGAAAATGGTCGCTACAACAATTACGGATTTGAACCGAGTACTCGCAATGCTCCTAATGGGTCGGTTTCTGCCAATGGTACAAGTGGCTCCACTGCGTTGTATCATCACAATGGCACTCGTTACGGACTGGGAATGCCTAACCGGGCCAACACTGGTACGGTTGACAACAAGATGAACGGGCTTCATGGACCGAAACACAAACGTGGTGATATAGATCGCGAATGTACGCGATTTTACATTTTATTTGACGGCAGTGGTTGATATGTTTATAGTCAACCGATTTGCCGGTACTCGTTTGGAAGACCTTCAAGGAGAAATTCCAGTTCTATGCAAGGATCAGCATGGTTGTCGGTATCTGCAGAAAAAGTTGGAGGAAGGCCTTCCAGAACATCGCGATATGATATTCCGCGAGACGTTTGGTCATTTTGCGGACCTAATGACAGGTGTGTAATGATTATGTGTGACCTCAACATCCCTAATCATTATTTATAGATCCATTTGGAAATTATCTTTGCCAAAAACTTTTGGAGTATTCTACTGATGAACAACGTAATGTCATCTGTGAATCTGTTGCTCAGGACCTTGTCAATATATCATTGAATATGCATGGAACTCGTGCTGTTCAGAAAATGATTGATTTTCTTTCAACTCGGAGGCAGGCGAGTATATCTTTCTTTTTCGTCTTGCCTATCTCACTTACCGGTTGGAATCAGGCTGATCTTAGATACAATACTCAGATTCATTCTATTATTGTTGCGCTCAGCCTTCATGTTGTAGTGCTCATCAAGGATCTAAATGGAAACCACGTCATCCAAAAGTGCTTGAACAAATTAGCTCCGGAGGATAATCAAGTAAGTCGTCAAAAAGATCAATAAACGGGAACTAAATAGACATTTTTTAGTTCATTTACAACGCTGTCGCGGCTAATTGTGTTGAGGTTGCTACTCACCGTCACGGATGTTGTGTTCTACAAAGATGCATTGATCATGCATCTGATCATCAACGGATACAATTAGTCAACGAGATCACATACAACGCCCTCACTTTGGTTCAGGACCCTTATGGCAACTATGTGAGTTGTTCTTTCAATTAATCGCCTGTCTGTATATCCTTTAACATCACCTTAGGTCGTTCAATATATTCTTGATCTGAATGATAATCGTTTCAGTGATGCTGTTATACGTCAGTTTGCCGGAAACGTTTGTGCTCTCTCCGTTCAAAAATTCAGTTCGAATGTTATAGAGAAGGTGCACTGTCTGCTTTTAGACATAATTTACTCTTACTAATGATTAATAGTGTGTACGCGTCGCAGAACACAGCACTCGCAAGATGCTTATCGAAGAATTACTCAATCGGACTCGCCTAGAAAAGTTATTGCGCGATTCATATGGTAATTACTGCGTCCAAGTATGTATTTTGAAAAATTTATCCTCGACATCTTTGTACTCACTTGTTCAGACCGCATTGGATTATGCAGAACCGGCTCAACGCGCACTCCTTGTTGAAGGCATTCGTCCTGTTCTACCCCTCATCCGTAATACTCCGTACGGTAAACGGATTCAAAATAAGCTGCAACGTGAACAAATGGACCACTTTGGTGGACCCGGAGGATACCACAATCCGCCCCCTATGGTCAATATTGCTCTCGGCAGTCAAGGCATGAATAATGCTCATGCTGGTGGCGGTCGGCATATACCTCAATCTCAACACCACTCTAACCCGTTGACGGATGTGTATGGTGGCCAGAATGGTCTCTATTCTCAGGCATCTTACAACCAAGTTCATCTTGCATCCCAGTTGCATACTTTACCTCAGTCAATTGACGGGTATGTTTTACAGGGAAATTCAAGCCACAACCAGGGAATTTCCCCTTCCCATTCCCATGGAGGCGGGTTCTCTGGCGCTTCGTTCGCCAACCTTAGCCCTTTCGGAGGTGCTGGACTTCCAGGCGCTCTCGGCGACCCCTACCAGAGGTCAACATTTGGTGGTTACGGGATGTAATCATGTCTTCGCTGCAAAACTTATCTTTCCTGGATACGCGCTCTTTCCGACAACGGACCTAAATTCATTTTAATCACCTTCTTCGATGTGTTTCTTGCATCCGATACCTCGCAAATCTACTTTACTCGATTATTTTTGAATTGTTTCGTCACGCTCGTCACCCCCCGTATTACCGTCCAACTTTGGCCCACCTATCATAACTCACCCTCTCCTGCATTGTATTTTGCAACCGGCATATTCGTCCCCCATTTGCTTTTTATGCTTTCCTGTCATAACATTTCTTATTGCCCAACCCATTTGTACAGGTTATTCTTCAATCACCCCTAACTCGGTTGTCTGTCTAATAGTATCCTCCCCGCAGCACTATTTGTCTGTCATTCTGTAGTTATTCAACCCCAAGCTGTATAAAGTCTAATTAGAAATGTGGATTTCTGGTGTTTTTTCATATCACACTGTATGCATTTCTAACTAGACTAGATCATAGCGCGTTCAGTCTAATAGCAGCTCAGTTGAATCACATGTATCGTTCAGTGAAGTTCCCATAATGTTGCTTTATAGGCATCATATTACTCCATACAAGTGAGTTTTCTAGAAGGAAGACGGAAGAAATGGGGGAATGAGGAGGGCTTGCACTTCATCGATTCTGAAAAATCACAATGAGCACGATACATCAATATCTTTCTACTTTGTGGCATACCTTGCTAAACCCGATAGCTGCTGATTTTTCCCGGAAGCACTGACGACATAGATCAAGTCCGTATTTGCGAACGAGACCAGCTTGGTGGGCGCATAGGCGGCTAAATATCACCAGTTCAAAGCGTATGATCAGCAGGAGATCCAAACGAGGACGACTACGGATGGCAGAAAATGTGGAACGCGTATGGAAGTACGGACTTACCATTGACGACTTCCCTTACCAAACTTTCTGGGGCGGGAGAACCAAACGGCGTCGTGTGTCATTTTTGTGAGATTGAATGGGGAAACCTGGTAGGTGTATAGATGAGCACTGAATGCTGCTAGTTGGATATTAATGCTAACGTTGCCCGAGGAGCTTTCCTTGCCTTGTTACAATGACTTTTAGTAGGATAATCGATAATAGTGGGCGATGGTATGCTTATGTAAACTATACAAGTAAACGTTTAAGGTTCGCTCTCCGACGACCTACCGAACTGTGAAAAAGGTTGGCCCGATTCGGGTGACATAGGTATACGTTTAGCACCACTGTTCTAATAGAGTTCTCCACGAAATTACAAAAACAAAAAAAAAGTTTGACGGAAGCCAAAGAGAGCATTTACTAACGGAAAGAAAGGGCCAAAAGAAAACGATAAAACAAGTAGCCCACCGCGAGGGTCGAACTCGCAGCCTTCAGATCACAAGGAGATGTGATATCACCCGCACTCGTAAGAGTCTGACGCTCTATCCGATTGAGCTAGGCGGGCGATAATGGCATTGAGTAGAGGGCGTATCAGATCCGGTAATCGACATGATCGATCATTTTGAACAACGATTAACCTGATCGGGATGAAAGGGAGTTCCAAATTAGGATACAATTCCTTGACCTCTCCTCAAAATACCTATAAGACGCGCAAAATCAATTAAAATGTCGTCCTGATCCCCTTCATCCCCCTTCAAGTCCAATCTTATCAGCCATGACACCTCCACCCGCTCTCGTCACCGCGTTTGCGGTCGTTATAAAGGTGTCGTTTGTTTCCCTTTTGCTTTTATTAGCAAGGGGGTTCGTTTGGCTGTTCAATCTATTACTTGTCGCGCCTCTTTTCGACCCATTACAAAATCTTCCGGGACCTGAAGGTGCAGCCCTTCAGAACCATTTCAGTGAAGTCATGGAGTACGTGCCGCGTGCTTTGAGTAAAATATCGTTCGTATTCTAACAGTGACACTCTTACAGCCCTAAAAAAAGCCCCAATACTCATGAGAGCTGGAAGCAAAAATTTGGAAAGACTTTCAAATTCCATGGTTTTGGCAAGGTACGTTTATCTCGTGTCCAGATATCTTGCGAAGGACCCATTTGGCGTCGGCCATCTAGCGTGATTATCGAATGATGTCGTTTGACTTCAAGGCGGTGGCCCATATTCTCAATTCGCCGGTCTACGAAAAACCGTGGCAGACAAGAAGCGTCCTGGCACGATTGATCGGACGTGGTTCGTGTCTCATTCATTGGCTAAAAACGCTATTTTAACAATATTTTTGTTCAGGCATTTTCTCAATGGAAGGAGCTGAACATAAACAGCAAGTATGACCGAAACGCTGTTATCTTGATCCAAGGCTTACTCTAAATCCTTAGCGTCGACTAATTGGCCCCGCATTCACTGGTCAATCAGTGAGGGCTTTGACACCCATATTCTTCCAAAAAGCCGAAGAACTTTGCCAACGATGGGACGGCCTCATCGATGAACCATTCAACAAACTCACAAGCCATTCAGACCCTACCGACCCCCCGCCTGCATATGCCCCATTCGCTGCTGCAACAGAAAAATTCAAGGGAGTGACTCTCGATGTAGCCCACTGGATCTCCCGCGCTTCCTTTGATGTGATCGGCCTGACGGGTTTCGACTATCATTTTAATTCTTTAAATGATGAGACTGAAGACGTATATCTCGCTTACCGTCATTTATTCGACATGGCCGATAAGGGAACCCCCCTTCGGACTGTATTGGAACTATATTTTCCGATCATACGCAAAATTTGGGTAAGTCCCCTTGTTTATGCTTGAAAATGCATTCTTACAGCGATGTTAGCCTGATGAGCGCAACAAAACCATGGATGCGAGCCTTCGCGTTATTGACAAGGCTGGTAAAAAGCTGATCACGCAAAAGAAAGCGGCAGTTATGAATGAGCATGCCAGCGAGAAAACCATCCAGGAAAAGGATATCTTGAGCCTTCTCAGTAAGTTATCAGGTTCTGTGTAACAAATGGCAACTTATTAGACAACCCTCAGTCAAAGCCAACCTCTCTACAGACCCCACTAAACGTTTATCGGACGATGAACTTCTCAACCAATGTTCCACTTTCCTTCTCGCAGGCTCAGATTCAGTCTCTCTCGCACTTGCATGGTGCCTTCACTATCTTTCACAAAACCCTGATATTCAAACGCGCCTTCGTGACGAGATTCTTTCATCAACTTCAACCTTTTCGTCTGTATTACAGGAGGCCGTGGATTCCCAGTCCTTCGAATCGGAATCGCGTTGGTCTCCACCCCCCTCTTACCCGGCAGCGCAACAGCCATCTTTTGAATCCTGGGATGCCTTAGAAACGCTCCCGTTTTTAGACGCTGTTGTCCGAGAGACTCTCCGAATTTGTCCTCCCGTCCATAGCACTATTCGTGTCGCAACTCGTGATGATCAAATTCCTGTCTCCAGTCCCGTCATACTCCAGGATGGTACAACTATTGAAAAGGATGGCCATATCACTATTCGGAAAGGAAGCTATATTCATATTCCAATCGAGGGCTTGAACCTCGCGGAAGATATATGGGGGAGCGATGCACGGGAGTTCAAGTAATTTTTTTCTCATTTTTTCCTTAACACTATCCTGACTGTCTGTTTAGTCCTGATCGTTGGACATGCCTTCCTTCAAATGCTCGTTCCCCGACGCACCCGGGGCTTGGCAACATGATGACATTTGGATTTGGACCTCATTCCTGCCTAGGATATAAATTCACGATCGCCGAAATGAAAGTCTTCCTCGGAATGATGGTGTCGCAGTTCGTCTTCACACCCAAAGAAGACATCAAAATTAGCAAATTCAACGCGATCTTGACTAGACCTTACGTCGTCGACAAATGGGATCAAGGTACCCAGTTACCGGTCGTTGTCAGAAGGTTCAGACCTTGAGCGATATAGATCTACATTCCTTCCAGTCCTTCTACACCCCCACCGAAATACCCTACCTTGAACTTTATACCTTGCACCAACTCATCTTACTAGTTGCATTATCTTGCTATATTATGTAGATTATTTACCCCACACGTTGTATTTCTATCTGTACCTACCTATGTGGTTACCTGTCATTCTGAGCTAACTAGCAATAATTGAACGGAAGGCAAATAAGGAGATAGATTCGTGAGATGTTGGTATAAATGGAAGGCATACATAAATATGATGATAGCTAGCTGACATCTATATGGGGCAACACACAAGGAATCACGCTTTCGCAGCGACGAATGTCACAGACCTCATCGCAGTAGTGAGTTCGTCGACATCGGAATCTAGCTCCGAGTCCGAATCGTGGATAATATAAACTTCTCTAGGTCCACGAGACGAGGGAGTAATACTGCCTTCGCCAAAACCCCGAAGCAATGCGAAAGGTGTTTGTGGGACTGAGCGCGGCGAGTCTGAAGAACGGTTTTATTATGGGGTAGATACAATAGTGGCGATGAAGTATATTTACCTCGGGATCTCGATGCTGCGTTCCGACTCGTCTTGGGAGCTTTCGGTACCCTTGGTGGGGCGGGAAAGCGTGGAAGAAGTTTTCCTACTTTGCATGACCCACAAACTAACAGAATTGTCATAATCTTGTGTTGGTCAAAATAAAGAGACTGTACCGCATTCATCCGTTCGGATGGATTTACTGAAACGTCCATAGCTTTCAAGCTTATCAGTTTGTAATCGAAAAATGAGAGAAAATCTTTATGCTCTTACACCTTGGCACATTTCTCACATTCTAGAAAATAGTTTACTATAAAAAGCGGACAACAGCTGGAAACTACTTGCCCCATTCATATGGATAGGAGATTTCATAATCGTGTCGGGTCTATTTTGAACGTAGTCGTGTGTTAGACAGGGAGATGAGAGCTTGTGAGATCATTACCGTAATCTCAATGTCAGGCCTCTTACGCATTACCCGAATTGCCCTGATATAAAAAATCATGTTAATTATGGGATCGAGGTCCTGGGGGAAAACTGACCATCCCTTCCACAACCGGCCATGAACCTCTTTGGGGTCACCATCAATCACCCATGATGCCAAATGACACATTTCATGAGAAAGAGTATTCCGGATACGTTCTGTCCACCAATTCATTATAATGAGGATTAGGATGTTAGGATAGAGCGTTCTTACCCTCACAATCTAGTATTTTCTCTGCTAATTCTATTTCTGTTGTTTGAGTACCATCTCTTGATCTACCTTAACGATCAGTTGAAAACCTGTCATCAATGATTCGAACCTACCGATGCCACTTTGCCCTTCCAGCGGTTGTCAGCAATCTCTTATTCCAATTTAATTTCGTCTCTTTCGGTAAACCATCTTTGAAGACGACTTGATTGAGCTCTGTAAATAGGTTTTGGGCATAGGCTTCTCGCTTTGCTTGTTCAGCTGAGGCTTTTGCTTTCTTATCGGAACGGAGTTGTCTAGGCTTTTTTATGGACGTGATGGATTTAGGAGTGGCTTGGACTCCCTCAATAGGACGGGCTATCAATGGTGTGTCGGCGGGAGTTACAGTAATTTCTTCATCAGGGACGGGGGTTACAACCCGGAAAGATGGATATGTTGATGATTTTTCCGGCCTTGATGGTGTACGATGTATCGGTTTCTTGGAACCTTTTGGTTCATTTCTAATGCTGATTAACGGAGATAAAAGGAAATTCGAAGAGTATGCGTACAAAGTTAGTATTGCATTTTCGTGATCCCAGATATCATCAAGTTCCGCTGCAATATACACCTGCGCGTCCTGAATTTTTGCTGTAGTTACAATCGTTTCCCCGGACGTTTTAGGTGGAGTTTTGTGCATAGTTGATCGCTCAGAGAAACTCCGTATCGTCCCGACAAGGCCTTCGTTATCACTATCATCTGAACTCGAGCTTTGAATAATACGTCGCGTGCGGTTATATCGCCTTGGCTCTGATCTTGACAAGGCCTTTGGACGCTGGGGAAACCAGGCCTTTTCGGGTTGACTTAAATCAGATTCGTTTGTTGGACAGGCACCTGGAACCTTGACTGAGAAGGGATCCTGCAATGTTGAGGTTCTAATGTTTTCCTTTGAAAAGTAAAAATAGAAAGATTTGTCTAACCTGATTAGACGACGTATCTTCCTCTTCAGATGATATTTCAATGATGTTGGGATCAATAATTACATGTTTTCTATTGCTGCTAGCGTATGGGCTTTCATATTGCTTAAACATATAATTCGGATACCAGCATTTTTCGATGTGTAAACTCACTGAATCTGTGCCTCTTCAATACCTGGGATTATTTCATTATCCCTCTCCACCACCTTCTTATGTTGTAATACGGTTTGCTTTTTTGAAATGTTGATATCTATTATAGCTTCTACTTCATGCATCGCCGGGGAATTGAGTAGAATTGAAGAAACTTTTTGAACACGGTTGTGGTTTTCAGCGGGGACTTGCATATTGTGCGCAAATTTTGACATATAATAGGACGCGTATTAAGACAAAGGACGTGGTGAGCACCTCAGCTAGGAAGAATAATTTGACCACCAGGCTACAAGAAGTCTTGACCCCGATTTAAGGAATCCGTGAGGAGCCAAGGATTAGAGAGAAACTGGAGACGCGTGTGACTGACGCGATTCAACATATCACATGATGGGGGCCATGTGACTCATGTCCTCAATTGGACGTGGTGGCCATGGAGGTTTGGCACTTATACAAGCTTACTTACAACACCGAAAGAAGCAGTGAAACAAAACCTTTGAATTATTATTCTATGTTGGGTGTCTGCCTAATATACACAGGGTTGTTGCAAAGTTCTGTGAGTGTGTAACGCCCATTTGGGAAATGTGTGAGAATAGTTTATGGATGAGGGGTTTGGAAAGCAATAACTTGTAGCAAAAATTATACTTAAACTGACATAAATTTAAAACATTGCTCTTCCTCCTAAAGCGACCATATTTTTACCATGGAATCCCGACCACCGGATACAAGGTATCGATCCATATAACGAAGCCTCTCTACAGGTTTTGTATGTCCGTTTGTGAAAAGTGTTGAATGTTGCGTACTTGTACGGTTGTAAATCTGCGATGCATTTTGATAAGTACCTCTATCCTTTGGACATGTATGACATTGACCTTGACTCCATTCTCCCCTGTTGCGGCAACAATCTTTCGGGTGTCAAATTGCAGACCGGTGACACCATGGTCATATTGAATAGTGTCAAAGATGCCCCCCATTCTAAGATCCCAGATCTAGCTTTGGGTGAACACTGGGATCTTAAGAATAGCAAAAAAATTCTTACGCGAATGGTTTTATCTAGACTGCCACTAGCGATATGAATTTCGTCAAATTGAAGGCAGCTTACTGGGGCAGTATGTCCCAATAATGTTTTGTGAGCCTGTCCTGTACGCACTAGTAATACAACATCAGCCAGGCGACCAGAAACTCTTTCGCAACTTACTGTCCCACATTCTTACTGCTCCATCACCACTTCCACTAACAAGACCATAGCCCCAGAATTGAACACCTCCAACAAAATCCTCGTATACCTCCCGGGAGCCATCGGCATAAGGTGGAGTCGGGACTGCGAAAGTTCCTGTTGCCGCTGCTGCCCCAGAGAACAGATTATTTGGCAAACCCGTTCCAACATTTGATTTTGGGGGATGAGATATAGCCCAAAGAATGTCCATCGTCATAACACATTGCCCGGTCGTAAGGTCCCATTGACGTAATGTCTTGTCGGACGCGCCAGTTACCTGAATTAAATATCAGGAGAAACAACAGAACATTTGTTGGCGCGGGCGTACCAGGCACTCATCCTCGAAATAGAGTGCGGTAACAGCCTTGGTATGGCCTTCCAACAACCGTGCACAAGCGTCATCTTGTGTAGATGCTTCCGCCCTACTTCTAATTCCCGTAGACCTGCTGTCCAACGACTCCGTATCCACTCCATTTTCCTCTTCTTCTGCAACATCACTCAAGCTCACCAGCTCCCCTTCCCAGCCATCGTCATCATCTACCCTTCTAAGATCCCATAGTCGAATGTTACCATCTTCACCTCCGGTTAAACAAACATGATCTTCTACTTGAACACATTTGACAGTTCCACGATGACCTCGCAAACGGCCGATCTCTGTTCCGGAGAAAAGATCCCAGACGCGCGGCTGCGCGTCCTCCTGAGACGCAGTGACCAGTGTGCCATATGGTTCGGAAAAGTCGAGAGCGGTAATTGGGGTAGTATGACTATCAAGGGTCTAGTAGCAGGTTTTAGTTATAGAAGGAAGCTTGATGTAACAATTTACCATAAAAGCAACACCTGGTGGAAGCTCATCATGCTCAGAAGGTAGAAACGCTGGACCTGAATACAACAGTCACGAAGACGGCAGAAAAATACAAGATATATTCCATACCTTTACGTCTGCGAGAGCTTGGAGGTAGATGTAAAGGTTGCGCCGGTGTATTTGGGACACGGCTCGTAGACTGTTCAAACTCCAATCTTTCCTTCACGCCAACCACTAAAATAGATAAATATCAGAATCCCTGTTAACCGGTTCTGGGACTTACGCTCATCATCAAGCTCGAGCTCATCTTCTTGAAGTTTAAGAAGGTCTTGCTCGAGATTTGTTCGTATAGTGTTCAGTGCTTCAATTTTATTTGTGATTTCATTGATCTCATTATTAATTAGGCTCTGTGAGGGTATTATAAGTTCCACACATAAACAAAAATCCAACCGACGTACTCTCCGGACATGTATGTTCTCCTTATCCCTCTGAATCTCCTTCGTTTGCCGTGTCAATTCCTCTTTTCCAAGGGTTTTCAGAGTACTTAGGCTTTCCCTTCCCTTTCTCTTCCCCTTTTTCTGGGTAGACTCATTTCGTGGAACGACTACCACATCATCCTCACTTATCACACTCTGACGTTCATGATCCTCTTCATCACCCAAGAGACCGCGAGCATTCATTCCCAACTGTTTCAGACCAATTCTAGGCGTTTCGACATTCCTCATCTGTCGTCTCCGAGAACGACTTTGGTCCGCACTAGGAATTGTAGCATTAAAACCCCGGAGAAGACTGACATTCGTGGCAACGCCTTCCAATTCCGGGACCTCCGCGTCTAAAAGTTCATCAGTGGCTTCTACAATTTGCAAATCGCGTGAGGTTATTCGCCGAGAGCTCAGTCCAAGACGAAGTGGTGCCCGGCCCAGAGTCGCAAATCCCATACGCGACCCCGACATACTAGCATTCCCAATGGATCCCCGTGACCTCGACGATACGGTTGACGCGTTGATCATCCTAGGGGTCATGATCACGGGCGCCACTAGGGAGTACTAATGAGTTATATGACAAAAGGAGACAAATGAGAAAAAAAAACGCATGAGTTGACATACAATCTGATAAAATTTTAGTCGAGTCCCTTTTTCTACTGAAGGGAGCCATGATAGCGTTTTGTACTAGTTCCAGCTTGCTTGTCCCAGGAACAGACGTCTCTGTAACGAGAGGGTCAAGTGTTGTGCGAGTGTTCCGCTTTCTGCTCTCCGATGACCGCCCACTTGAATCTGAAACCATAGAGTATACTAACCCCCCCAATCAAGGGTAAAGTCAAAAGTTTTGACGATTGGGCTTGTCGTGAACGTCGTATAAACCGTACGGCGTAGATGTTGAATGTGACCGACTCTGGCCGAACTCGACATTTCCGCTATGTTTCCCACGAGTACTCAGGGTCAAAAAGTCATGAATTAAAACGACAAGACTGTAAACAAGCTCCGGATAGATTCATGTATTATTACAGACAGATACAAAGCATTTTATGCAAATTTCCTGAGGAAAGTTGGGCGAGCTGGAGATTGAATATCAATGCCGGCTGCCTAGACTACTATTTCATTTCTATAATTTATCTTGTCCAACCAAAATCAACAAGGATATCCAACCCATATGGCCGTAGGTCATACTCCTTACGAAGGAGAGGAAGATTCCTGTCCGAATGTGAGGGCAATTTCATATCTTGTGAAGATAGTTGCGGTGTCGACAGTTCGGGCAACCTGTCAGATCTATAACTGGGCCTACTGTACAGCGGATAGAAGAGTAGGGCCCAGTAATCAATCCCAACAGTTTTTTCATTTTTTGGTCGTACGGAGGAAGGTGACGGTGCAGCGGTGCGAGGCATAGAAGCAGTCTCCGTAGCAGGGTCAATAGTCTCTGTCGTTTGAGAAACCGTTTCCTCAGCATGTTGCTCGTGCTCTAACTCATATTTTAGTCGTTCAACGCTAATATGTTCCCAATGGGAGACATTAAACGGCGCGAAGAAACCACCCGCGGAGAAGTCGCACCAACAACGATCAACGGTTTGCATGACGTCCGGTAAAGGGCCAGAGTAGCCTGGTGTGATTGTAGCGTTCAATGCCTCAGCAAACGTTGTGATGTTATCATTCCAAGGTACGGATAGAGGGCTGTCGAGGGGAAATGGTTGCCAGTAACACGAAGAGACAAAAAGCGTAGTAAGCAGGACAATGCAATAAAAGCTAATTTGAACAGGAAGTTATTCAGAGGGACATAAATTTTAAAATCTCAACACATACCACGGTTTTGCGTGCATTGTCAAAGAAAACAGGAACAGCAATAAGAAATATGGTGGTGCCGTAGGCAACGGCAGCAGCAAGAGGGGTAGAAACCAACGTGTGCACCTGAATAATTACATATACATATCATATTGAGTTAGGGAAAAAAGCGAGGACATACCACATTGCGATGAACTTGGTATTGGATTAAATTTGCTTACCAGATGTCTGAGAAGGCTCCGGCCGGCATTCTGATTCAATCGCCGGAGCCGGTTGCCTGATAAGGTTCTCAAACTTTCTGGAGCATTCCATTGACTTGACTACATTTCTTCAACTTTTCCTTACCGTTCCATTTAAGCATTCGACACGATGGCGCAACATCCAGAAGTTTTATGGGCACAAAGAAGCTCAGAGACCGATGAAGAAAAAGTGAGTACTTTCGAAAACATCGATGTCACGATCGGACGTGATTCACGCGATTCAAACCAAAAAAATTAGAACGTTCTATACGTGACTGTTAACCTTCCAGACATCCAAGCGTCCACGTTAGTATATAATCTTACCCCTACCACCATTTCTGTTCAGGCAAAGGCAGGGGAGTAAGTTGTTTAAATTGACAGTCTTACCCCATCTGCTAATCTAATCTACATCTACAAGTGCTTCCAAGGGACTTCAAGAGAGAGATTTCGCATTCAACCTCGAGTTCTTCGCTGAAGTCGTCCCCGAAGTCGGTCGAGATCTCCTTTAAAATATTCCTTCGCTAACTTGGGTTCGCCGTAGTTATCCTCGAAAAAACTCACCACACGTTCATTCTCTCTTGTCTTGCGCAAAAAAGACCACAAAGCAGAATACTGGCCTCGCCTGACAAAGGAAAAAGTCAAGAACGCGTTCATCAAGACCGATTTCAGTAAATGGGTTGATGAGGATGAGCAAGATGGCGTTGCTGCTTCGGTTGATGACGATATGGATCCCATGGGTGGCATGGGTGGCATGCCAGGAATGGGCGGTATGCCAGGAATGGGAGGAGACATGGACTTTGAAAAGGTGAATAACTCAATAACCTGGCAAGGCCCCAGACTTATCTCTTTTTCTTTCAGATGATGGCCCAGATGGGCGGCGCTGGCGGTATGCCAGATCTAGGAGGCGCGAGCTCGTCAGGCGCAGGTGATGACGAAGATTCTGATGACGATGGGCCTCCTCCTCTCGAGGAGGCTGACGCTGCGAAGTAAATATAAATGTATTGTGATCGAGGTGATAGACAAATATCTCAAGGTCATTGCGCTAATGATTATTTGTGCAATTGCTCGCAAGCCAATTTGTTCCCTATATCCTAAGCTACTCACATCCTGTACTAAAATTCTGGAGGTTCCAAAACATCTGGACTATCATCGTGTTGGTGCATCACCCACGCAAAGGATTAATCAATTAGGAAAGATAAGCAAAGATACATTGGTATTTATATTGGATCATCACTTTACGTTAGTCCTTAATTATGCTTTCACGGTGAACTGGAGTCTCGAATTAATTTTTTCCGCGATAAAATAAAACATACTCCTCACATAAACAGTATCATCAAGGGAACCGTGTTGGGCAATTGGTGCGAGGACCGGCTGATGATTCGCTGCGGAATTAATGGACGAGAGCTTATACACTCCAGCGGGAAGGCCTTTATCTACGTCAGCAGACAGGATACCTTTTCCGTCGGCTTTTCCGTTCAAACCCTTGAAGAAGGCAAAGACATTGGGGTCTGTGGGAGCAGTTTGCTCCATGGATGTTAAAAGTTCAATAACAACATGCGAGTGGCCTTTGATGATTCCTTGTCCATTGAGTTGCTGAGGCGCCGAAAAATAGTTCTGCTGGGCGTTAACAAAGTTCCCCGTCTCCAAATTTCGGATAGCCATTTGAATGGTAAACTTAGTGTTAGGTGCAATCGTGGCCCCATTTAACGGGAAAACAAATTTGGAAGACGGCATATTTTGGGTAGATGGAATCACGCCCATCGGTGCAGGGTTGCAAGAGCCACTAGTGACCTGGGCACCATTCGTGATAGGAAGGCTAACGGTCTTGCAAAAGTTGATAAAATTATTGGAGGATGTCAATGATGCAACTTGGCCTAAAGGAACAACAAAAGATGAGGGAGACATAATTTCACTGTTCGCTGCCATATCTCACCTGCAGCAGGTACACTCTGACCATCGTTTCCAAATCCGTTCGCGATCACTGCTGGGTCCAACGCTAGGATATTTGAGTTCATACCTAAATTATTTCCTGCTACGACAAGACTTACTGAGAGATGTTTGGGCATCTCCACCAGGAGCTGTTCCGTCTCCTGCATTATTCCCTCCGGTCTTAGAAATCGTAAGTCAAACTAGATACAATATACCATTCTTTACTCACGGGTGGGGGAGGTTCCGTGGTAGGTGGATTAGCAGGTGGAGGGCCTCCGGCGACGGCCCCAGTCTAAAAACCCGTCATCAGAGTAGATCGAGAAAGACAAAGACGCAAAGCATACTGCAGCAATGCGTGCATCTCGGTCGGCCGCGGTCGTACAGGTAATACTTGTCCCAGGGGAATTGACCAGAGGCAGAGCAGCACACCTGATAGACGTTCAGTGGATTTCTCTTTGTGCTTCATCTGACTGAACTTACACGGTACCAGGAGCGCAGCTTTGAGAAACGAACTTTCCCCCAACACACAGCGCAAACTTATCTCCAATACATGAGTTCTCTCCATTTGTGCAAGCGGAGCCGTCCTTCAGGGTTTTGAACTTCTCACTTTGACCAACTTGAGTTTCATGAACGAACAATGCGATTGGGACACTCACTTTAATGCAATGGCATCCTGGCCATTCTTCAGATCAAACTCTGCACGACGCCAAAGTTGTGGACGTGCTGAGGCAGCGAGGCACAAGGCCAAGGTAACGATCGCGGAACGCATTAGGCAAGGTAGAGGGAGTGTTTAATGGAAAAGAGTGTGAGTATTATGGATTGTAAATTAATGACACCAGGTCCTAATGAATGAAGAGTCTGAACGGGATGAACAGGATCGCGGATCCAAGGCGGTATCTAAAAAATAAGAAGGGACTGGAAGGACGAAGGAGCAAAGCAAATATACTGGATGGTTTATATCCAATTTTATAACACCGCAATCAGGCCTAATCGGCCCCATTGTGATGGTGACCATCGTTCAAAGAAAAATCAAAAAAACTGAGGCAGGTTAAACGAGATCAATGCCTCTTGAGTCTTTGTCCAACAAGGGAAGCCAAGCTTAGGATTATGCACATGTATTATGACGTCACCTACCATTGTTATGGGACGACAAGTAGCTTTCGATCAAAAATTTCGACACCTTCTGTCTGATTATGGCAACCGGAGCGCGACCGGAACGACAATAGACAACAACTTGCTAAGGCGCTAAACGCGACCATCGTGATGGCTCACGATGGCATCAACACTCTGAGATGAGTTCACATCTGTCCACATGAGTCGAGTATCTCTAGTATTTCATAATACGTCAATAAGTGATAATTATCAGATAGCACCAAATGAAATTCCACCTGCGTTCCCCGACAGACGATGGGATTCCAGTCAGTCAAAGTAATAAGAAGGAAGTATGAGCCACCATCTTATACTAACGACAAACCATTCCATCTACAGTCTGCGGGTTGTCATCAGAAACTGATGTGGTTTCAGATCAATACGGAGGGCATGCAACGTTGCAATACATTTAAATCTCCAAGGAATATTCTTTCATGAACGCGGTGGCGTTACTTTTGAGATGTTAGATGGTATATAACCTCTACTAGTCCTCGGAGACATCCAGTGTAACTTGTATTTTTCCGTCTAACCAGCAAACTGACACCCTGAGGGAGCACGATTTTAGACTCGTTTGCTATGAGGATAGTGTAAAGGCGTACTTAGTAAGGTCTGTGACAGTATAATGAGGGTTCGCATCGGAAGCCGTGATCGTTTGCCGGGATGTTGAAGTACAGACCGCTAGGGTGGTCGCACCAGCTGCGCGGCCGGATTTCAAGCCAGCGATTGCATCTTCTACAACAAGACCTGTAAACCTTTGTGGGCACAATATCTTCGTAAGCCAGTAGAGCTGAGCTGACACTTGGTGGGGTCTATGTTACACTTCGCTGCGCCCGCCAAATAAGGAGCGGGGTGCGGCTTTCCATAGGACACGTCGTTAGATGTAACAAGACCTACAAGAGGTAGAGGAATCCCAGCATGCTTGAGAGCTCGGGGAGCATAGCCACTGGATGCTGGGGATAAAGTATCAATCTATTATCAAAAGCGTTCATATTTGGAAGGAAGGATACCTGACGTGACAATAGTCCAATTGAGAGGACATCCAGAAACAAGCTTAAAAGGGTGTGAGGCAGATGGGACATCCAACAAGGAGCTCAAATGATTACCTGTGATATCAGTGCAGCTGCACCAGGGAGGATCATAGTCCCACCTTCTATAACCTCGTCTTCAAATCGATCAATCTCTTTCTGTGGTCAGAGGAGTGTGGTAAAGGAAAGGTAATAGGGTTAAATAATTGAAAGGCGCACTCCCAACTTGGCTTCATCCTGTATATGACAATATTCCTTAAGAGTATCATATAACCTTCGACCATGGGTCGCATGAACTACTTCCTCCGAGTCTCCTAGGTTATAGTCACGAGCAAATGTAGCCCATGCCTTGTAGACACCAGGAGTGGAATCGATGAGAGTCCTGTCGACATTTCATCAATCTTTATGTCTCAGTCAGAGCGCTTATTATTGGCGGGTTGAAAGAGGAATTCCTTCAAGAACGATGCGGCCATCTTTGCTCAGAAAAGCCCAAACACTTACCCATCCATGTCAAACAAGATCTATCCATTGATAGATGTGTTATGTGTTGAGCACCCGAATACGTGAAATGTTCGTTATAATACGCACAGCATCAACAGTAATGACTTGTTTTGACATCAGAGCCAGGTCGATGATGAAGGTGGAAGAGCTGATTGATCATTGCCAATTGGGTGCTTCTGACCATTTTTATAGAATTCCACTATCGATGATTTTTGTTCGCTGCCAAATTGTTGTCAGGAACCGAAAAATGCCGGGGTGCTGCTATGTATGAGGAAAATTATACTGGGGAGATTCCCGGCCCGAGAACTGATGATGCTCCCATCACGTGATCCGGTCGCGTTCTTGTCAACATTGCGTTATTATTACTAATAGATGCAGTCATGACTTCTGTTAGAAAGAGATCAATCGATGGTCTATTGCTCCCAAACCACAAAAAAAAAAATTATCGAAAGTGTCTATATAGTATGTCTGATTTTGAGGGAGTAATATGGCTGAAATCATTAACGAGGAGCGTGATGAACTGAAAATGCCAGACAACAATCGAAGGATTATGAGCCAGTTATATCCTTACGAGTTACAGTGAAACATGTTCCCTCCTCCAGAGCAATGGGTATGGCACACCAACAAGACTACGATAAAACACAACGACTGAGTGACATGATGGACGCCGGGCGCCCTGAACCCCGTCGGGCCCTGTTATGCCCTAAATAGCAAAAGGGCACGCGCCGGCATGCGTGTGTATGTAGTTGGAAGACCCCTTGTCTCCATATCACAATAGGCTATATATAATTGAGATCGTAAGTGACGGGTGTACGTTTTTTGCGATGCCGCTAGAGATGTAGACGCGGCCGTTGTCACGGAGAGTGCGGAGCGTGATAAAAATATTTGATAGGTAGGCGATAGGATATCAGTCAAAATGGATTTGTGCATCGTTTATTTTCCCAGAGTCAGTAAAACCTCGCCTAATTTTACCTTACAGAAACGGCACTCCTTCACAGATGTTTGACGGATTGAAGACTGATAGCCAGTAAGAGAAGGTTATGCAACTCTGCTGTCATGAGGCGCGGTGTACATGGTAGGTTTTCATAAACTCCACAAGATTTGAACGTGCACTGGAATCCGTCTTCCATCTATCATCAGTTGCCTGCGACGCTTGATGGGTGCCAAAAATACGTTAGGCCGTCACCTGTCATGAGGGGTTATAAGGAGAAGGCTTCGCGGCTTTGTGTTTACATTCTTCCCTTCGTTTTCTTTCCTCGCTCATTCCAAGCATCTTTTTACGATCAGGGATCGTTGACCTGGCTAGTCCTACAGTCTTTGACCTGGTGTCTTATCTTGACAATTTAGTACCATTCTTTACCGACTCTCGTTCACTCACACGCATTTAAAATACGACATGAAGACTGCAACCATTGTCCTTGGTCTCGTGGCACTAGTTTCTTCCGTCTCTGCTGTGCCACAAGGGAACGCTCGACAGCGGCAACAAGGTGGTTTCGGCCAGGGCAGAGGAAATAACGGGAACACAGGTGGAGGAAAAGGTGGTAATGGTGCTGCCGCAGGGGTGAGTTCCATTTTTCGTTAAGTCTAAGCGATACTTATCTATGCGACCAGGGTGCAGCTGGCGCGGGGGCAGGAGCTGGTGCTGGTGCTGTTGCGGGAGCCAACAACGGAACCGCTGCTGGAACTGGAACAAACAACGGAACTGCCGCCGCAGGTAACGGAACCACTCTCACGCCGGCTGGTGGCATCGGTAACAATGCCGGCAACCCCCAGACGTCTTTAAGTGAGCAAATGGTTATCTATCAACCATTATTTCCTGTAATTTGACGTAAATTTTACCTTAGCTCTTGACCCGAAGGTTATTGCCACTGGCTTCGCCAATGATGGACAAGGTAATCAGTTTTAACTTCTCGATTGCGCCACCGAAGTCTAACGTTTTTCATCTTAGATGTCCCAGCAGCTGGTCTGTTATGGTCTCAGTACTTGTACATTTCTGTTCCTCATCTTTCGCTTTAGGACAAGTTGCCTCGTTGACATCGACCAACAACTTCATCAACTTTTGCCTCGGGCAGACAATAACGAATGGAAAGCAGATCACAACCGGATCATGCAATCCTGCTCCTATGGGTGTTCTCCCCTCGACCGACAATATGCCATCGTCGAAATTTACCAACCCCAAAAATGGGGATACGCTCAAGGCTAATACAGCTTTCACCATTAGCATGGCCATCAAAAACCTTCAGACTGGCGCTTTTGTCAATGCTCAGGCAAATTACTTCTCTGCGCCTCAACAACTAAATGGCCAGGGGACCATCGTTGGCCACTCTCATGTTGTTGTCGAAGCATTGTCTGCTCTCGACCAAACCACTCCCACCGACCCCAAAAAGTTTGCGTTCTTCAAAGGTCTCAATGGTGCCGCCCAAGGCGGTATCCTTACTGCCGATGTCACAAATGGCCTCCCTGCTGGCGTCTATAAACTTTCGTCCA
Organism: Collybia sordida; assembly: GCA_037014335.1. Lineage (NCBI taxonomy): Eukaryota > Fungi > Basidiomycota > Agaricomycetes > Agaricales > Clitocybaceae > Collybia > Collybia sordida. Next base: position 1,886,605 of record JAYKXK010000002.1, read on the forward strand.
TCAACTCGGCTGCGAACCACCAGCCCGTTCTCGTTCCTATCGCTCAGCACGGTTCTCTTGATGATGCTGTCTATGTGCGTCGCCCTGTTCTTTATGTTCTTTATATCCGGATCCATTCTGATGTGCTTTTACAGTTCACCATCACCGCTGATGGAAAGCCCGACCAGGTAAATTTCTTTATGCTTATAATCTTTATGCGGGTCTTACGTGTGTTTTAGGCAACTGCGGGTGCTAACGGTGGTGCTAACATCCCCTCAACTGGTGTAAGCATCATGTGGTTTATGCTGAATCAATTCCATTCTTACCATCCATTAGGCTACTCCCGCTACCGGAGCTGTTAGTGCTGGCAACGCAACTACTGGAGCAAATACCACTACGACGGCCGCAACGGCTGGCCAGACTGGTGCAGCTACCAACGGCAAGAACAACAGCGGCCAGGGTGCTGCAGCTACCAATGGCAAGAACAACGGTCAAGGTGCTGCAGCTACCAATGGCAAGAACAACGGCCAGGGTGCTGCTGCTAACAACGGGGGCAACAATGCCCAGCAGAATGGCGCAACCAATAACGGTAACAACAGTGCTCAGCAGAATGGAGCAGCGAATGGAAATGGCAGGAACAACAATGGCCAGGCCGCCAACGGTAACAACAACAATGGTGGGCGCAACCGCCGAAGTTTAGGTCGACGGATGCTTTCAAAAAGCCGACTCTGAGAGGTTTTGAGTAGAAATTCGTCGACGTCTTTCCTTCCTCATTACTAGAGTGCTTAAATTATATTGTTGTTCCCTTTCTTAACCCTGCGTTTTGCTACCTTAATACCCACACTTTGCAGCACATTTTCCGCATCTTATGTTTTTTGTATTATATCCGTCGTGTACAGTCGGCTGGTTGAACTAATGTCATCTTGGCTTTGGATTGAGCAAAAGTAACTGGCTGAAAATGAGTTCGCATGGGAGATACGTTTTTTCAGTCTTTTTTGAGATTAGGTACATTCAATGAGCTATGGATGACGGGCGGAGTACGAGCCTCTCCACCTTGTAGGACCACCACCCTCTATGATCCCTGGTGCTTCACCATGGTAAATTTGTTTGTGGTTGGAATGGACGAGGTGTGGGATCGAAGGGTATTAAAAATGGACTTTAAGCCTGAGTCTGGCCCTCGCGCTTTCGCTCTGCTGCCCATCTGGCTCTCATTAATTGGAAACCTTCAGCTTTTGAACGTATGTTAAGGGTAGGCGACAATAGTTGGATTTGTGCGGCTTGCAGATGAGGTGGGATAAGTGAGTCGGTGCGGATGACCTGGCATAAGTGTTAGCGTGGTTTTACTTGAGTAGAGGAAACTAGCTTGCTTACAGATCCAATAGCGAGGAAAAACGAAAATGTAGCGGCACTGCTCAACATATATTGAGAGAGCGTTGCGAGGAACCCTCGCGGGCCAGCGCCACCTCTGAGGTATTTGTGGTCAGTCTAGGCAATGGAGGGGGCAGGGTATTGGGCCGACCGAATGATACTCCATGAACCGAAAATAAAACCAATTGTTAGTCCTACACCACCTCCCATAAGGGCACCCATTCTGGAAAGAGTAGTGTCAGAGATACGACTACTTTAGGTTGAGAGTCATACTTTACTGCACCCAATAGTGTAAAATTTTAGTGTTACACTGCAAAGAGTAAAGCGCGCGACGCACGTTTTTGGAATACAGAAGGCCCTTCTTGTCTTGGAGGTAAGGCTGCCATGTTGTTGGTCGAATTCGTATGTGAATGTGAGGAATTATCGACAAAATGTTGTGGTTATGGCCGAAGACGAAGAAATTGCCCGGAACGGGAAAAAGGCGGTCACAGACCGGTAGCGAATCACAATGTGCGGCACGAACCACTCCGCTCCTCGGTACGAACTATGTCCCTACCCTCTTTTCCCTATGCACAGCAGGCTCAAATCAGTATGTAAATGGTTATAATTTTTAATGAAACTGCAAACGAGCAGATATCTTAGTCCGAGCTAACCAGCGAGATTTATTTCATGTCTCTTCTCTGCGAGAACAGACGGAAAGCGTTCTCCGGTCGTGGCTTGGTAGGCTTAGGATTATGTGTATTGAAAAGTGTCTGACAAGGATTAGGGACGAGATGGTTGGGTAGATGGGATAAAGAAGTGGAGTTAATGGTCAAACTTATATATTACGGACTGACTACTGGGCGAGGTATGGTCTTTGTGTTTTCATGGGCTTGAGTACCTATCGCTCCTTCACAGCTACGCAAACTCTAGGGGAAGAATACACTGATATTTGGCAATACTCCTCATCGCGTCAAACTGCCCCTCCACATCTTTCAGCGCGTACTGGTCTAATTCTGCTTCCTACCTTATCAGCCTATCTACTTGGTAAATGGCGGAACGCATCATCTGTTGGGACACGATACCCACTTTTCGGGATGCTATTAAAACGACTACCTATGGCTCTCGAGGTAGTTTCGGAGATCAACCTCGCGATATTCTACTTGAGCGGCACATATTATGGCATCATGAAGAGACTTCTTGGAATTCGCCATGTATGTCGCTATGTCATACTTTTCTGAACTCAGCAGTTAAGTAGTTCTTAACACAGCTCTCTTCTATTCCAGAAAATCCACATACGAGGCCACCATCCTACTCACTCTTAGGCATTCTCTTGATCGTAAGACTGATGCATAGATTGATCATGGTGATTCAGAGTTCCCGGGAAACGAGCACATTATCTAGTCTCAAAGGGAAAGAAAAACAAGGAACGGAAACGATGTCAAAAGAAACTTTCCTTGACGATAGGCCAGTGTCTTTGTTAACGGGTCCCGAAGATCTGGAAAGTGAGGGCACGAAGCCTGCCGATAAAGATGAGCGAACAATGCTGGATGTGACGTCTATTCCGGAGGAATTAAAGGAATCGAGAAATTGTACGTTGTGTTTGGAGGAGAGAACCGATAGTTGTTCGACGGAATGCGGTCATCTTTTTTGTTGGAGTTGTATTGTTGGTTGGGGGAGAGAAAAGGTATACCCGATAGTTTTGTTTTCTTGAACCAGTTACTGAGTACATTTTAGCCCGAGTGTCCTTTGTGTCGACAAGCCTTAAATTTGACTCGCTTATTACCTATATATAATCTGTAGTGTAACCTACGGGGAGCTCGAACAGTGTAAAACTGGAATAGGGTGATTATACATCTTGGGGGTGTTGAACACCACAAAGAAATTTTACAGACATATTTGATACAATGGTTACACCACCTGTTGAATCAGCGTTATGTTATCACCCTTCAACAAGATACGCCCTGTCAAATGCGTTGGTTCATTTTCTGCAGGCAGAGGCATGTATGAATCATACCTAGTTCTCTCCGTGGCTTCACATCCTTCACGTATACCTCAGCAGCCTCGTCTATCACGAGATTCATAAACTCGTCAAATCCCTGCGGAGAGGTGGTAGATGAGTGACTGAATACGATCGAGGCGATAATTAAGAGGTGGTATGTGAGATGGCAGGAGCATATTCGAAGCAATATAAGTGTATGAAATGCGCGTTGAAGCTAGGGTGGGCGCGCCATCGCCTTGTCGCAGCAAATTTCAATGCCCAGTCTGCTGTTGAAGTGTGGGCCAAAGAGTACGCACAATGATTCGTCCTTCAATCCGCATTTCAATGTTGTCATATAGCCAAATTACAACCTTTGTTTTCTGTAAGTGCATGGTAAGAATCTTTCATGTCTAGAGTTATTGTTGAAAAATGACTTGTTGCAAGTTTTTGAAGATCACGTTCTGTGGTACAAAGGAGATGAGAATTTCGTGTATTGTAGAATGAATTCGCTCACGATGGGCTGAACCATCACGCGTTGCTGGCGATTTGACATGATGTGTAAAGATTGTTTGATCAGTAGAGCTTTGAAGGTGTAAGAGCGTGAAGTTGTGCCCTTTTAACTATGCAATGATCGCAGATAAATAGAATGCTTGCAAGTTTCTCTAATTGAGGTTAGGGTTCTATAACTGTCACGTGTTGTTTGCCCCCCAGCAACCAAATTTCGACAGCAGGCGGCGACGCGTCGACAACACACAACATGGAGGTGCAGTCAGGTTACTAGTTGCAGGTGTCAATATCTAACATTTTATCCAGGCCTTCGCTCCAGCCAATTCGTCGACTGCTGCAGCAGTTACGTTCATCACATTTGTGCAAGATTTGAAGAAGAAGACCAAGACTTGGGGACCATTAATCGACCTTTGCGCCAACGGCGAGAAGACCCTCGAACGATTTAGGTATCAATTCCCAGATGACTGGCTATACAGCGATCAACTTCGAGGAGAATGGAGTGCCTATAACGAGATTTTGAAGAGGAAGAATGATTCAATTCAGGAGCAGCTTGGTAAGCCTAGTCTTTTCTTCATGACTTGAACTGACATCTTTGTTACGTGTAGCGGGACTTCAGCTCAAAATTGTCGCGGAAGACAAGATTGTTGAGAATAAGATAGCTGATATTTTGCAAGAGTGGGAACAGACTCGACCAGTACAGGGTAGCCTGCGCGCCGACACGGCCATGAACACCATTAGCGTGTTCGAGGGAAAGCTGAACCGTGTTCAGGAAGAATATGATCTTGTTTGTCGGGCCAAGGAAGCCCTTGACTTGGAGCTCAATCGACACACGCGTCTCGAGCCTGTATTCGAAGAACTTCGCGACCTCAAGGCTGTGTGGACGGCACTATCGGGGATTTGGAGTCAAATATTTGAATTAAGAGAGCTGTCGTGGGCCACTGTTCAACCCAGAAAGTTGAGACAACAGATTGATGGACTCTTGAGTTCCACGAAAGAGATGCCTACCAGAATGAGGCAGTATGCGGCGTTCGAGTACGTGCAAGACGTGTTGAAGGGACTTCTAAAATCAAATACGATTATTTCGGAACTCAAGTCGGAGGCCTTAAAAGACAGACACTGGAAACAACTGTTCAAGGTGTTGAGACTTTCGTCACAAATTACGTTGCCCATGTACGTGTATCGCCTTGCAATTGTTATTGGTTTATTGACAGGCTACAGGATGTCACTTGGGCACGTCTACGACATGGACTTGAAGAAGAACGAGAATCTGATCAAGGAGGTCATCATTCAAGCACAGGGAGAGGTGTGACTTTTGCCGATTGGGTTATGTATCTTTGCTTACTTCTAGTAGATGGCCCTCGAAGAGTATATCAAGCAAGTCAAGGAAATTTGGACCAATTATACTCTCGACCTTGTTAATTATCAGAACAAGTGTCGCCTAATCAGGTATTTTCTTCTCCTGGATTTATATTAAGGTGTTACTAATACAATATGTAGAGGGTGGGACGATCTGTTCAATAAGTGTAGCGAAAATCTTAATTCCCTAACTGCCATGAAACTATCACCCTATTATAAAGGTACGTGATCGGTCAATCGAATTAATGTGCATGCCTTGAATAATTCATTATGTAGTTTTTGAGGAAGAGGTGAGTGGGATAATTTCAGAAATAACTGGTGTCTGAACAGGTGCCAAGGCTGGTTCATGGGAAGAGAAGCTCAACAGGATTCATGTCCTCTTCGGTGAGTCGGGTTCTACACGGCCACCGGATCTTATGTTGACAATTATATCAGATGTTTGGATCGATGTTCAACGCCAATGGGTCTATTTGGAAGGTATATTTTCAGGAAGTGCCGACATCAAGCATCTATTGCCTGTTGAGAGCAATCGTTTCCAAGGAATCAATACTGAGTTTCTGACCGTCATGAAAAGGGTTTATAAATCGCCTTTTGTGTTGGATGTCATGAACATCCAATCGATTCAGAAAAGTCTGGAACGGTTGGCGGAGATGCTGAACAAGATCCAGAAGGCTCTCGGTGAATACCTGGAGCGAGAAAGGTCTTCATTCCCCCGCTTTTATTTTGTTGGAGACGAAGATCTGTTGGAAATAATTGGAAACAGCAAAGACATTCTTCGCATTATGAAGCACCTCAAGAAGATGTTTGCAGGCATCTCCACTGTGATCCTGGACGAAGACCTCACTGAGATTCAGGGGATGGCATCGAGAGAAGGGGAGGAAGTACGATTTTCAGAGCCTATCTTACTCAAGGAGTACCCTAAGATTAACGACTGGCTGGCCAAAATTGAATCTATGATGCGGATATCTCTCGCGGACTTGCTATCGGAGGCAGTGACAGGGCTTCAAGCGTTCTACGGAGTCAGTTCTCAATTGACTATTGAGGATCTTATGCCCTGGATGGAGAAGTATCCTGCACAGCTAGTTACTCTCGCCGTTCAAGTTGCATGGACGGCTTCCGTGGAGAGCTCCCTCGAAGCTGGAAAAGCACCTGAAGGCGCCTTGGAAACGGTCCATCAGGCATTGGATCTTCTTGCAGATATCGTACTCCAAGAACTTAGTCCAGTGACCCGCCGTAAATGCGAACATCTGATCACCGAACTCGTCCACCAACGTGATGTCATTCGGACCCTCATCCAACAGCGCATCCTCGATACGAAAGGGTTTACTTGGCTCTATCAGATGCGGTTCTACCTCGATCGTGCAACTGATAATCCGTTGGAAAGGCTCTCTATCAAGGTTGCGGATGCCTCATTCCCTTATGGGTGGGAGTACCTCGGTGTACCCGATCGCCTTGTGCAAACACCCCTCACAGATAGGGTTTATCTGACATTGACGCAAGCATTAGACAACCAACTGGGAGGCGCGCCCTTCGGCCCTGCTGGAACAGGTACGTATTTTAAGCATCCTAAGTATCAGGCTTTATATGGTCTTCTAGGCAAGACAGAATCTGTGAAAGCCCTTGGAGTGCAGCTTGGACGATTCGTCCTTGTTTTTTGTTGTGACGAAACTTTCGACTTCCAGGCGATGGGCCGAATCTTTGTTGGTTTATGTCAAGTCGGAGCGTGGGGATGCTTTGATGAATTCAATCGACTTGAAGAACGGATTCTTAGCGCAGTATCTCAACAAGTTCAAAGTATTCAACAAGGATTGGCTTCTTTAGTCAAGAATCCCAACACGGAGATTGAGCTTGTTGGGAAGAGTTTGAAAATAAATAAAAATATCGGTACGTTTTTGTTAGCTAAAGGTCGACAGATCTGCTCTTACAATATTCAGGCATATTCATTACTACAAATCCTAATTATGCCGGTCGTTCTCAATTGCCGCCGAACTTGACAAAACTATTCCGACCGTGAGTCCTTACTATGTGGGAAGTAGCCGTAATATAACATTACTATTAGAATGGCAATGACTCGTCCCGACCGCGAACTTATCGCTCAGGTTATGCTGTTTTCTCAGGGTTTCCGCACAGCCGAATCCCTTGCCTCTAAAATTGTTCCCTTCTTCAACTTATGTGACGAACAACTTTCGGATCAGCCTCATTATGACTTTGGCCTCCGAGCCCTTAAAGCTGTTCTAGCAAGTGCTGGTATTCTGAAGCGCGAGCGTCTGCAAAATGCGAATGCAACTGTTGAAGATGATACAGACGGAGTTGTCGGCCTATCAGATAATATATCTGAGCAAATCATTCTCATCCAGAGTGTCACAGAAACCATAGTCCCCAAATTAGTAGCTGATGATGTGCCCCTCTTGACAAGGTATGAGAGGAACATTTGCATTCATAGTACCGTAGCTGACAAAATTCATTTAGTCTCCTCGCTGACGTTTTCCCTGGAGTCGACTATATGCCAGTGGATTTGGAGGCTTTACGAGAGCAAATTTTGAAGGTTTGCAAGGAGCGCCGCTTAGTCGATGGGGAGCGTTGGGTCTCTAAGATTCTTCAACTTTATCAGATCCAGAAGATTCAGCATGGCTTAATGATGGTTGGCCCTTCGGGAAGTGGTAAAACAAACGCTTGGCAAGTTCTCCTTGCTGCTCTCGAACGCTTGGATGGTATTGAGGGTGTATCATACGTAATTGACCCTAAGGCGATGCACAAAGACGCATTATACGGCACCTTGGACCAGACAACCCGCGAGTGGAATGATGGTCTATTTACTCACGTGCTCCGTAAAATTGTTGACGATGTCCGAGGAGAGAGTGGAAAGAGACATTGGATTATATTTGACGGTGATGTTGATCCCGAGTGGGTCGAGAATCTGAATAGGTTCGTAAATTTTACTTATTAGCAACGCAACTGAAACCTGGGGTGCAGTGTTCTCGACGATAACAAGTTACTGACCCTTCCTAACGGAGAACGTCTCAATCTTCCACCAAATGTCCGAATCATGTTCGAGGTAGAGCATCTCAAATACGCCACTCTTGCAACAGTTAGCCGCTGTGGCATGATTTGGTTCAGTGAGGACGTCGTTGATCCATCTATGGTCTATCAAAACTATCTTTCCACATTGTCTTCGGTTCCCCTGGATGCCGACGACGAAGACATAGGGGATGCCCTCGGTCGTCGTATCGACGCATCGACAGCGGACAGCTCGGGATCAACCAATCTTGTTACTCAAAAACAAGTTGCTTCTATCCTTGAACGGTATTTTGCGGATGATGATCTTGTCAGCTCAGCTCTGACCTTTGCTGAGTCCATTGAACATATCATGGACTTTACTGTTACACGTGCCCTCAACACCCTTTTCTCCCTCCTGAACAAAACTGTTCGCAATATCATCGAGTACAACTTCCAACATTCCGACTTCCCCCTATCCCCTGAACGCATTGAACAATACGTGACGAAAAGACTACTGGTTAGCATAATTTGGGCCTTTTCGGGTGATGCCAAACTAGATCTGCGTGCGGAGATGGGTGATTTCCTACGCAAACAGACCGGTATCGATTTACCACCTTTAGTACCTGGTAGTTCTCTCATCGATTACGACGTCCAAGTCTCTAATGGAGAGTGGTCCGCCTGGCAGTCGAAGGTGCCTGTTATTGAAATCGAAGCCCACGCCGTAACCGCAGCTGATGTTGTCGTCCCAACTATGGATACAGTCCGGCACGAGGAGGTTCTGTATTCTTGGCTATCCGAACATAAACCTCTCATGCTTTGCGGGCCCCCGGGTTCTGGAAAAACCATGACACTCTTCAGTGCCCTTCGGAAACTCCCGGATATGGAAGTTGTCGGGTTGAATTTCTCGAGTGCCACGACCCCGGAATTAATACTCAAAACATTCGAACAATATTGTGAATACCGGAAGACCCCCAATGGCGTCATTTTGGCTCCTGTTCAGATAGGGCGTTGGCTGGTCGTTTTTTGCGATGAAATCAATTTACCCGCAGCTGATAAGTATGGTACCCAGCGTGTTATTTCGTTCCTCCGTCAACTTGTTGAGTGTGGCGGTTATTGGAGAGCAAGTGACATGGCATGGGTCAAGCTGGAGCGAATTCAATTTGTTGGCGCTTGTAATCCTCCAACGGATCCCGGACGTGTTCCCTTGAGCCACCGCTTCCTGCGCCATGCCCCCCTTGTTATGGTCGATTACCCTGGCGAGGTGTCCTTGAAACAAATTTATGGGACATACAACCGAGCAGTCCTTAAAGTTGTTCCTAACCTTCGGGCGTATGCTGAACCACTAACAGATGCGATGGTTGCATTTTATTTGGCATCCCAGAAACGCTTCACGACTGATGTGCAAGCTCACTACGTCTACAGCCCTCGTGAGCTCACACGATGGGTTCGTGGTATCTACGAAGCAATTCGCCCTCTGGAAATATTGTCCGTTGAAGGTCTTGTTCGAGTCTGGGCCCATGAGGCACTGCGCCTTTTCCAAGACCGCCTGGTTACTGAAGAGGAGAAGCTGTGGACAGATGAGAATATTGATGGGTCAGCCATGGAACACTTCCCAACTATTAACCGTGACGAAGCACTCGGCCGCCCTATCCTTTTCTCTAATTGGACTTCGAAGGATTATATCCCAGTGGACAGAGAAACGCTCCGTGAATATACCAAAGCACGTCTCCGCGTTTTCTACGAAGAAGAACTGGATGTCCCACTCGTCCTTTTCAATGATGTTCTTGACCATGTTTTGAGAATTGACCGTGTTTTCCGCCAAATTCAAGGTCACTTATTACTTATTGGTGTCAGTGGCAGTGGCAAGGTGAGTGATAACCAAACATGATTTATGTCTGTCACACTGAACCATCATGCAGACGACATTATCTAGGTTTGTTGCTTGGATGAATGGCTTGAGCATTTTCCAGATCAAAGTTTCAAACAAATATACTGGGGAGGACTTCGATGACGATTTGAGAACAGTTCTTCGAAGAGCGGGCTGCAAGGGAGAAAAAATCTGTTTCATTATGGATGAATCCAACGTCCTCGACTCAGGGTTTTTAGAACGTATGAACACTCTACTTGCTAATGCCGAAGTTCCAGGGTTGTTCGAGGGTGATGAACATGCGGCTCTAATGACCGCTTGCAAGGAAGGATCCCAACGCGACGGCCTCATGCTCGACTCTCCAGAAGAACTATATCGCTGGTTCACTCAACAAGTCGCGAAGAATCTTCATGTTGTGTTTACAATGAATCCACCCGAAAACGGCTTGGCTTCTCGAGCGGCCACTTCTCCAGCTTTGTTCAATCGCTGCGTTCTGGATTGGTTTGGTGACTGGTCAGACCAGGCCTTTTATCAGGTTGGCATGGAGTTCACCCATACGCTCGATCTGGATCTCCCGTCTTACAATCCACCGGTCCACTTCCCCATCGCGTATCGTGGTCTGGCCCTACCTCCCTTGCACAGAACGGCTGTGGTGAATGCCTTGGTGCACGTTCATTCTTCTTTACATCAAATCAACCAGCGTCTTAGCCGTCGCCAAGGACGATATAATTACGTGACACCAAGGCACTACTTGGACTTGTGAGTATGATTACCTCCCGTATCAACTATAAAGATTGACCATTACCTAGCATCAATCATTACGTGCGTTTGTATACTGAGAAACGCGATGAGCTGGAGGAACAACAGCGCCATCTTCATGTTGGCCTCGACAAGCTGAAAGATACAGTAACCCAAGTCGAAGAGCTTCGAAAGAGTCTCGCCATCAAGCGTTCACAACTCCAAGCCAAAGACGCTGAAGCGAACGAAAAGCTCAAGCGTATGGTCGCCGACCAACAAGAAGCTGAACAAAAGAAGGCAGCATCCATTGAAATACAAGCCGCACTTGTAGAACAAGATCATCACATCGAGCAACGTCGAGCGATTGTCATGGCTGACCTTGCTGATGCGGAACCTGCAGTCTTGGACGCCCAAGCAGCTGTTCAAAATATCAAAAGGCAGCATCTACAGGAAGTTCGTGTCATGGCGAACCCTCCAGAGGCTGTCAAAATAGCGATGGAGTCTGTGTGCACAATATTGGGTCATAAAATTGACAGCTGGCGCACCATCCAAGGCATCATCCGCCGGGATGATTTTATACAGCGAATTGTTGGGTTTGACACGAACACCCAGATGACAAAGCAACTACGTGACACGATGAAAAGAGATTACCTTAGTCGGCCATCCTTCAACTTTGAAACGGTTCAGCGCGCCAGCAAAGCATGTGGACCTCTCGTCAAATGGGCACTGGCACAAGTTCGATTCTCCGAAATTCTTGACAAGGTTGAACCTTTACGTAATGACCTGAGCTCATTGGAAGACCAAGCCAAAACTACCAAAAAACAAGCTGAAGCAATCATCCAAATGATCGCAGAACTCGAGGCAAAGATTGCAAGGTATAAGGATGAGTATGCCCTCCTCATCAGCGAGACCCAAGCTATTAAATCAGAAATGGAGCGTGTTCAAAGCAAGGTCGATCGTAGCATGAAACTTTTGGAAAGCCTATCGTCTGAAAGAGGCCGATGGGAATCCGGCAGTCGGACTTTTGACGCGGAGATGAGCACTATAGTCGGAGATGTTCTTCTTTCCGCCGCGTTCCTAGCCTATGGTGGTTTCTTTGATCAGCACTATCGTGAAGTAATGTGGCAAGAATGGTCAAACCACCTGTCAGAAGCAAATATCAAGTACAAACCAGAACTCTCCTTCACTGAATATTTATCTACTGCTGATGACCGCCTGAGCTGGCAGTCTAAATCTCTACCTTCGGATAATTTGACTACCGAAAATGCGATCATGCTCAAACGATTCAACCGGTACCCCCTGATCATTGACCCCACCGGCCAAGCTACCGCTTTCCTCATGAACGAATACAAGGAGCGGAAAATCACCGTCACGAGTTTCTTGGATGAAGCCTTCTTGAAGGTCTTGGAAAGTGCTCTTCGATTCGGTAATCCTCTACTGATCCAGGATGTCGAACATCTGGACCCAATACTCAACGCTGTTCTAAACAAAGAAATTCGACGCACTGGAGGTCGTGTCCTCATTCGCCTCGGCAGCCAAGATATCGATTTCTCGCCATCCTTTACAATGTTCCTTTCCACCAGGGACCCATCTGTGGAATTCTCACCCGACATCTGTAGTCGAGTCACATTTGTCAACTTTACGATGACGCGCAGCAGTTTGCAGAGTCAGTCTTTGGATCAGGTTCTGAAAGTTGAACGCCCCGACACAGAGAGGAAGAGGACTGATCTTATGAAGGTTCAAGGTGAATTCAGGCTTCGACTTCGAACGCTAGAGAAGTTGCTCCTTCAAGCGTTGAACGAGTCTACGGGAAACATTCTTGATGACGACAAAGTTATCGATACCTTAGAAACTCTGAAACGTGAAGCCGCAGAGATTACCCGGAAGGTTGAGGAAACAGATGTTGTGATGAGAGAAGTGGAGCAAGTTACTGCTGAATATTTACCTCTGGCCCAGGCGTGCAGTTCGGTGTTCTTCGTACTCGAACAACTCAACCTCGTGAATCATTTCTACCAATTTTCGCTCCGCTTTTTCCTCGACATCTTCGATTATATCCTTCATCACAACCCAAACCTCAAAGGAATATCCGATTACAGTCAGCGCAGAGACATTCTCCTCAACGATTTGTTCCTAGTAGTTTACAAACGAACATCCCGGGCTCTTCTATACCGCGACAACATCATGCTTGCCGTCCTTCTGTCTCAAGTCAAACTCCGAGGTATCGAGGAGATAAGTGATGAGCTTGAATTCCTTCTCGAAAGTGGCGAGGGCATCGCAGCCTCCGCCGGCACAGCATCGCCAAGCCAACAAATTTCATTCCTGTCCCCAGATCAAATGCTTCGTCTCGAAAGCTTCGCAAAGCAGTCGCTTTTTAAGCCTGTTTATGCCCACATCTTGGAACACGAAGACGATTGGATACCTTTCATGGAGTCTAGTGCACCAGAAGAATCAGTACCTACACCATGGGAACCGAGTACTCGTACGTATACTCCATCCACAGATAGCACAGTGGCCTAATTCAAGTTCATAGCTGCCGTTGAGGCCATTCGCGCTTTGCTGATCATTAAATGCCTCAGACCGGATCGCCTTCTACAATCCACCGCACTATTTGTCCGGACAGTTTTCCAGACAGATTTATCCGCGGAATCAAGCTTTGATCTTGGGACCATGGTTGCCGACGAAGTTCCGGCGTCGACTCCCGTCGCCCTTGTATCAGTCCCGGGATACGACGCTAGCTACCGTGTCGAAAATCTTATCAAAAACACTGGGGCACGCTCGACCTCAGTGGCCATGGGCTCTCAGGAAGGATTCACGTTGGCAGATCAAGCTATTGCTGCGGCATCACGCCAAGGCACATGGGTGTTACTCAAAAACGTCCACCTTGCTCCTTCTTGGCTTGGTCAACTTGAAAAGAAGCTGCAAACTCTCAATCCTAATCGTAACTTCCGACTATTCCTCACCATGGAATCCAATCCTTCGATCCCTGTCAATATTCTTCGCCAGTCTCGTCTTATAATGAATGAACCTCCCCCAGGCATCAAAGCCAACCTGCTTGATTCGCTGCGCAGCATTCCTGCCCCTCGCCTTTCTCAAGGTCCGGCTGAGAAGATTCGCCTTTATTTCTTGCTTGCTTGGTTCCACGCTGTTGTTCAAGAGCGACTCCGTTATGCCCCTCTCGGTTGGAGTAAAACTTACGACTTTAACGATTCAGATATGGCTTCCGCGTTCGGCACCATCGATGCTTGGTTGAACACCGTCTCAAAGGGCAGGACAAACATCGATCCCGTCACAATTCCATGGGATGCCCTGCGAACCCTCGTAAAACAATCCGTGTATGGAGGAAGAATCGATAGCGATTTTGATCAGCGGATTCTTGATTCATTCGTCGATGGCTTGTTCACACCATCAGCGTATAATGTCGACTTCGATCTTGTTTCCAGCCACGCCGGAATTCGAGTACTTGAAGCTCCTGACGGCACAAAGATGGAACATTTCTTGTCCTGGGTCCAAGCTCTACCAGACCGCGAGCCTCCTTCATGGCTCAGTCTACCACCGACAGCGGAGCGCGTCATAGCTGTGGCCCAAGGTAATTGTCTGATCTACCCCTCGATATATCTTCTAATCAACGCTCTAGGTAACGCCCTTCTGGGACAACTGCGCAAGATGAGAATGCTTTCAGACGAAGAGGAAGAGGCCACGCCCACCGCGGCTTCAAAATCCCAGACTAGCCAACAACCCGCCTGGATGCGAACCCTCCTCGAACGATGCCGCGAGTGGTTGAATCAGTTGCCACAGGTGAGAACTTTTTAGCATAGCTCTCCACAAGTCACAATCTGATAGAATTTCCTCCATACAGAAGTTCAGCACGTTGGCTAAGCAATCCGGGGACAGCGATCCATTATATCGCTTGTTCTCCCGCGAAGGTGCTATTGGTCGCCGACTTCTGGAAAACGTCCGGAAAGATCTCGCGGATGTAGTCAAGGTCTGTCAAGGCGAGCTCAAACAGACCAATCATCTGCGTACTCTGATGAGTTGCTTGACGAAAGGTCCGTCGCTAAATGCCGTAACAAAATAACTATGTTATTAATCTTAATTTCGTAGGGACTATTCCCAATCATTGGCGTCGATACAAGGTTTACAAAGCAATGGCCGTGTCTGGATGGATTGCCGATCTAGCTCGCCGACTGGCACAACTCGACGGCATTGCGGCTTTGGACAACCTCAATAATATTGAAGTCTGGTTGGGTGGCCTATTCTACCCAGAGGCCTACGTCACAGCAACAAGACAGGCCGTTGCCCATAGAAAGAAATGGAGTTTAGAGACGTTAAATCTGCGCCTCGATATCGAACGTGTTAACGACCCTGGAGCTTTTATTGTAGATGGTAAGTTTATTATCTTGATTCTTATGTTAGCCCACCTAACTTTTTTACTAGGCCTTGCACTAGAGGGTGCATCTTGGGCCACCGACAAGCTCGTCTTGAATAATGGTGAAACTGTACGGCTCAACCCCTCACAAATCCGCTGGGTACAATCAGATGAAGATTCCCGGGAAGGCTATGTCAACCTCCCGGTATACCTTAACAATGACCGCAGCGACGTTCTTTTCACAGTTGACTTGCCATTCGACAACAGCGCTGGTGCGCTCGTCGCTATGCGAGCAGTATGCTTGACCGCAGGAGGTTGATCTTTTAGATTTGATTTTACCCATACGCTCCTTCCCCCATACCCCGTTCCCTAATCTCCCCATCATACCTAATATTGCATGGATTGATACATTATTTTCCTTGTACTCATATGACGACCTAGACCCATGAAATGCATGAATTTTCGAATGTTTTTGTTATGAGACGCTGGCTATTGAATCTTGCACTTCACTACCACCAACAACCTCCAAGACCTTCCAGTCAATCTCGATACCCTGCTCCTTGAAGATGGTGCGTGCATCTTCCGCGATGGCCTCGAAGCCACCTGTGGCTAAAGCTAGAATTGATGGACCTGCTCCTGAAAGACAGATACCTAGTAAGCCGGGGTGTGTTTTTGGTGTGATCCGGGACGTCACTTCCGGTAGACCAGGTATCTGGAATTTAATGCTTGAGTTTCTTATTTGCCCCAAAATAACGAAAAACACACGAGGGTTCTGCGGTAAGGCTGGTGGACCCGATCTTTCATTGCCTCGTAAATTAATTCAGGATCGGGAGGTGACCGTGCCAACGCGGTAGTAAGCACGGCGAGTCGCTGAAGATTAAATACCTAAAAAAATGCGGGTATGTAAGTAAAGGAACTAAAAAAAAAAGTCTCCACATACAAGATCTTTTCGTGAATACGTTGTAGGCAACACACCTCTCGCTTTCGCTGTGCTCAACTCAAACCGGGGTATAATCGCTACGGCTTTGATACTCTCTGACCACCCAAAGCGCACAAAATGGCCAATCCCAAATGGGGGCACAGGTGGCTTCAAGCCCCAATCCTCTCCCGCATCGGGTGGGTACTCAGGCAAGACTTCACTAAGAGGTACACTCGCCGCCTCGCTCGCCTCCTCATCCAATTCCTTCAAATACGACCCCACGAACCCACCGACCAATGCCGCGGTCACATTATCCGGGTGCCGCTCCACCATTAACGCAAAATCGAGCAAACGCTCCGTTGGAAGGTGTAGCTGCCCGAGTTCATTCCCGAGGAGGACTCCCGCGACGACGGCAGCCCCTGACGAACCGAGTCCACGACCGAAAGGAATTTCGTTATGGGCATGTATAATAAGCCCTGGGGGGAAGTAAGGGATTTGGCAGCATCGCAAGACGTATAGTGCCACACGCGTGGTAAGGTTCTTATACGCATCGAGCGGGACTTCATCCGCGCCTTCACCAGAGTAGGTGATGAGGGGGTGTGTGTGTGGGGCATCTGCGGGAGTGATGTGATGAAGGTCTAGAACAGTAACGGTGAGCGTTAAATGAAGGGAAAGGGAGAGGCCGACTACGTCGAAACCTGGTCCGATGTTGGCAGATGTCGCTGGAACACGTATTGTTATGGTTCGAGGAGTCATCTGGATAAGATTATCAACATCGACTCTATGCACTATTCAATTTCAATTTTTATAATAAAAGATCTATCCGAGTCATATACTGATCGGTGAAATATAGGTAAAAATCACCGCACGACAACACAAAATGGCACTGCCACGGTTCCGCCCCTTCAACAAAGACGACAACGTGTCTCTTAGAACAAACAAGTATGACGAGTGAGAGCATTGAAGGTGAGTATTGGTATAATCACATTGGATAGACTTATTACTTATTTTTCATTCAACAGACAGGGAACTGGCTCAGCTAGGTGCAAAAATTTTCCTGGATGGGTACATAAAAGCAAGGAAAGTGAGTGACCTTGACAGAGCCATTGAGAATCCCCTATTGGCTTTGGTATCATTTCCAGGAAACCACCCTGACTTTGGAGCCCAACAACAACATTTGGCTGTATCCTACAGAACTAGATACCGAGGGACTGGGGACATTGAGGATCTAAAAGCTGCACTCAAGTGTAATTTGTCAGCTGTAGCTACAACTCCGGAGGGTCATCCTGACTTGCCAGCTAGGCAAGAAAGCTTAGCTATGTCTTACAGGGACAGACACAGAAGGATTGGGAACTTTGAAGACCTTCAAGCTGCATTCAAATATCTTTTGTTAGCTATGGCTGCATCTCCAGAAGGCCATGAAGATTTTCCAGGCAGGCAACACAACTTGGGGATGTTTTACAGAGACAAATACCAGAAGACTAGGGAACCTGGAGACCTTGAAACTGCACTTGAATGTAATAAGTCAGCTGTAGCTGCAACACCAGAGGGTCATCCTGATTTGCCAGCCAGGCAAGAAAGCTTGGCTATGTCTTACAGGGACAGATATAGAAGGACTGGGAACTTTGAGGACCTTAAGATTACATTTAAATACCTTCTGTCAGCCATGGCTGCAACTCCAGAAGGCCATGAGGATTTTCCAGGTAGACAACACAACTTGGGGGTGTCCTATAGAGATAGATACCAGAAAACTGGAGACCTCAAAAACCTTGAAACTGCACTAAGCTGCACTTTGTCAGCTGTTGCTACAACACCAGAAGGCCATCCTGATTTGCCAGGCAGGCAGAGGGCCTTGGGTGTATTATACACTGATAAATACCAAAGGACTGGGGACATTGAGGACCTTGAAGCTGGACTCAAGTATAACCTATCAGCTGTAGCTGGAACCCCAGAGGGTCATCCTGAATTGCTGGCCAGACAACAAAGCTTGGGTGTATCTTATTCTCATAGATACAAAAGGACTGGGGATATTGAAGACCTTGAAATTGCATTTAATTGCCATTTATCAGCTGTAGCTGCAACTCCAGATGACCATCCTGACTTGCCAGCTAGAGAACAAAAACTGGGTGTGTCTTACACTGATAAGTACCAAAGGACTGGAAATATTGAAGACCTTGAATCTGCACTCAAGTTTCTCTTGTTGTCTGTAGCTGCAACTCCAGAGGGTCATCCTGATCTGGCAGGAAGGCAACAAAATTTGGCTGTCTCCTATTCTAGTAGATATAGAAGGACTGGTGACCTTGCAGACCTTGAAGCTGCCTTTAAGTATCACTTATTAGCTGTAGCTGCAACTCCAAATGGACACCCTGATTTGGCAGTCAGAGAACAAAATTTGGGTGTATCTTACATTGACAGATATAAAAGAACTGGGGACCTTGATGACCTTGAAGTTGCATGCAAGTGCCATTTGTCAGCCATAGTTGCAACACCAGAGGAACATCCTGATTTGCCAGCCAGGCAACAAAACTTAGCTATATCTTATTCTCACAGGTATAAAAGAACTGGAAACCTTGGGGACCTTGAAGCTGCCTTCAAATATCATTGGTCAGTTGTGACTGCAACCCCAGAAGGTCATCCTTGCTTGGCAGACAGACAACAAAACATGGCTATGTCCTACAGAGACAAATACTCAAGAACTGGGAATCTTGGAGATCTTGAAAATGCACTTAAATATGATTTAGCTGCTGTATCTGCAACTCCAGAGGGTCATCTTGATCTCCCAGGCAGACAACACAACTTGAGTGTGTCCTATAGGGATAGATACTGGAGGACTGGGGATCCTGGAGACCTTGAAGCTTCACTCAAGTGTCTTTTATCAGCTGTAGCTGCAACCCCTGATGGCCATCCTGATCTAGCAGACAGACAAGAAAACTTGGCTGTATCCTACCGAGACAGGTATAGAAGAAGTGGGGACCTTGAAGACCTTGAAGATGCACTCAAGTATAATTTATTGGCAGTAGCTGCAACTTTAGGTGGGCATCCAGATTTAGCAGGCAGACAACAAAGTTTGGCTAGGTCATACACAGAAAGATACCAGAGGATGGGGGACCTAGAAGACCTTAATGTGGCACTTGAGTGCAATTTGTTGGCTGTGACTACAACCCCAGAAGGTCATCCTGATTTACCAGGCAGACACCAAACTTTGGCTGTGTCCTATGCTGACAGGTATCAGAGGACTGGAGCCTTTGGGGACCTTGAAGCTGTACTTAAATATAACTTACTAGCTGTGGCCACAACTTCAGATGGACATCCAGACTTGGCAGACAGACAACAAAGCTTGGCTTGGTCCTTTAGGGAGAGATATCAGAAAACCAGAAATCTTGAGGACCTTGAAGCTTCACTCAAATACCATTTTTCAGCTATGTCAGCAACTCCACAGGGACATCCTGACTTGGCAGGAAGACAACAGAGCTTGGCTGTGTCCTACATTGACAGATATCAGAGGACTGGAGATATTGAGGACCTTGAAGCTGCTCTCAAGTATAATTTATTGGCAGTAGCTGCAACTCCAAATAGTCATCCTCACCTAGCAGACAGACAACACAATTTGGGTGTAACTTACAGAGACAGATACAGAAGGACCGGGGACTTTGAGGATCTTCAACAAGCTAACATGTTATATAAGTGTGCTATGAATTCAAATTCAGCAGCACCTTATACTATTTTCCAAATATCTGCAAGTTATATTGCTTCACCAGTGCCATTTCCAGTCCAAGACATCTTGGCAGCATACCAAATTGCTTTCCAAACACTACCCTTGATTGTCTGGTTAGGAAGTTCATTGAACAACAGGCATGAAAATCTAATTAGATATGGCATTTCTATAATGACCTCTGGAGCAGTTGCTTTTGCCCTTCAGCATTCTCAGATCACACTTGCTGTAGAATTTTTTGAACAATCTCTTTCAGTGACACATAAGCAGATATTGCAGCTGAGAAATGATTTCATGCATCTCAACACACAACTACCTGTACTTTCACAACAATTTCATCAAGTTTCACTCCAGTTACAGGGCTCTTCCTCCAGATCTGATCCTAAAGTCAACTATCATACCCTAGCCAATGCAAGGCATAAATTGCTGCAGAAAATAAACAGTCACCCTGGATTTGAAAACTTCTTGATGGCACCACAATATCCCCACCTGTCTTCTGCAGCTAGAAATGGGCCAGTAATTATGCTCAATACTTCTGAGGCTGGCCAAACAGCTGCTATCATTATCTTGTCACCATCTACACTTCCTGTTCATCTCCTATTGCCTGCTGCCTCCAAAACAATGATTGCATATTACAAAGAAAAAATTCAGAATTCTTTGGCCCATTTCTTCACTTACTCAAGGAATTTTAGAGCTGGTAGACCTTACAAAATTGATAGTGTCTTGCAAGATCAATCTCTCCAAGGTGTGGTTACATGGATTTGGACTGCAATTGTAGATCCAGTTTTTGGTGTGCTAAAAAATGTAAGTTTGATGCCTTACACATAATGTCAGTTTGACTAATAGTCTCTATAGAGGGGAATTCACACAGGAAGATTATGGTGGTGTCCTTCTGGACCATTCACATATTTCCCCCTTCATGCAGCTGCCCCAACAAACAGCCAATTCATTCAATCATATATATCTACATTGGAGTTTCTCATTCAAGCAAATGGAAAAAAGACCTCCCCTGATGATGCTTTGGCATTAGTTGGAATTTCCCAAACTTCTGATCATGTGGGGACATGGCTGCCTTCTGTCAGGAAGGAAATTGATAATGTCACAAATATATTTGGAGGTAAGACCCAACAGCTTGTGGATGCACAGGCCACTGTGGAGAATGTACTAGAGAAAATCCATTCCTCACCTTGGCTTCATCTTGCCTGTCATGGTCATCAAGATCTAGCAAGTCCATTGAACAGTGGTCTTCTTTTATATGATGGACAACTTGACCTTCAGAGAATCCTGGACATTAGCCTTCCCAATGCCAAGTTTGTTTACCTCTCTGCATGTGAAACTGCTATGGGGGATTCTAAATTGACAAATGAGGCTATGCACTTGGCTGGGGGGTTTCTTGCTGCTGGTTTCCAGGGTGCTATAGGGACCATGTGGAGTATGCCTGATGCCTATGGCCCTGAAGTTGCACAAGTTGTGTATAAGACTATTTTTGGGGAGGATAATGTCCCAGATGTGAGAAGAGCTGCAGAAGGGTTGCATGTTGCTGTTCAGACATTGAGGGGAAAGAATGTCCCTCTTCACCAATGGATGCCCTTTATTCATCTTGGGGTTTGATTTGTTTATATTTATATACATTGTTTTACTATCTCTTTTTTGTTTCTGATCTCATTTATTTCATTACATAGAATACCCAAATAGAATACATTTTCATGTTTAGTCAATCCAAATTTTACTTTTCTGAAGGTGCACAAGTGAAATAACTTGGGAAGACATTGGCTCAAGTCAATAAAGGCTTTACTTGTAAAACAGTGAGTGTTAGGGGAAGCGTAGGACCAAGGATCAGAGAGATCGGCAGGGACACACAATAACGATCACCGATAGTTGCAGGAGTCAGCAATCCACTCAGAGGACATGATCGCTAGATAGGACCCAATCCTAGGTTATTGCAAAGGTGCCTTCCAGTAAGTGGAAGGCGCCGTTAATATAGGTACATCGTGAGATACTGTAAATACGAGTAAATGGAAGCCTACATCAACCTGCTAGGGCTGTGCAACGGTACATGTGTAAAGTGTCAGCTGAGAGTAAACTAATGACAAGAGGGGGAAGGGATCATACGGTCACTGTGTCATAGGGTGGGTCACACAACCCGGAGCGCATCAACGATGCAATAGTCTGAAGCAATCTACAGCGATTAGATGTGAGATAACAAGGTCTCCCCTTACAGTGAGCATGATAGGTTATGTAAATTATTCCATTCATTCACATAACAAAAAATCAAGGAATTTTACATCTAGTGTTTACTAGGATACAGTATATAGATTATCAGAATTTTAAACTAATGCAATGCATCTTTGAAGTTGAGCTTAGGCTGATTGGGCTTGTATATATGTCTAATCCAGTTTTTAGGTGTCACAGCCTCAGGACCTTGTTTCCTCAGTAACCAACACTCATGTATTGACTACATCAGCAAATTTAATAGCCTAGTTGTGAAGGTTAATGTAGGGTTGATTGCATCCAGCTATTGCCACCATTTATACATGCACCTGAGCTTGAGATGGTGCAAATGGACTGTAAATGGTGTTGTTGGGATGATGCAACTTAATGTGTGAGGCACAAATGACAACAGGAAAAGCCAGCTGGACAGGAACTTGAATCCTTGAGGGGTATAAGAACCTTAGATTCATTCTACTATTACATCCTTCCTAGAATATTCATTAGGGTATTTTTAACTATCTCCTTGTTAGTATATCGGTTCAGTACACGCGCCTGTCATTTAATGGTGCGCGCGAGAGCTGGGTTCGACTCCCAGACAGGGAGTTTTTGGGGTGCGTTGCGGTGGAAATTTTTGCATATCAACATATTCTGAAGGATTGACCAAAAAACGTTTACTTTGTTTCGTGACTGCTGGGGAGCCCCTGTTATTTCTTTTCACCAGGCGTACTGTTGGGATTGGCTCGTCTTTTTCATCGCATGCAAATAATTATTGAGTAACACAGTAATTGTAATTGAATTCACCCACAACCTGACAATAAAGTAGAGTAAATGTGTCCACTACGCGTCATCGTGAAACCTCCAAGGCTGTCAACTTTAATCGTTGAAACATTGCCTATCATGCCAAGGACCATCACCCCGCATCAAACCTAAAACCATAAACCACACCGGGGCTCTGTGCCACATGTCAAGACACTACGGGAGCGAGCGGGGGAAACGATAATAACCCGCGAGCATCACGACCAAACGAACAAAAAAAATGCCACTCGTGCAGCCATACCATATCCTTTCTCTTCCAGCACCCTCGATCACCTTGCCGGCGCCTGGTATGTCCCGTAATATGCCTGCTGCCCTTGCGTCCCCGCCGCACCCGCTCCCTGGCTTGTTCCTTGCCCCGTCCGTAAATGCGCTGGCAACGTCGGCACTGTCGCGGCGCTCCCACCCTGCACCCCTGCTTGGGTATACACTGTATTCGCCACCGCCGGTGACCTCGCCGTGCCAGTAACGGCACTAGCGGTGGGGGCGGGGCCACCAAAGAAGCTTCCGTAGGTCGTGGTGGTAGCGTTAGCGATGACGGGTGGTGGAGGTTGCATCATTTGCATTTGCATCGTCTGTGTTTGTGTTTGAGTTTGTGTTTGGCCTTGCTGAACTTGAGCCTGGGCTTGTGGTTGGGGTGTACCTCGACCTGAACCACCTGCGACTTGTTGTGCTTGGACTTGTTGAGGGGTAGGATACGCGCTGTACCATCCCGAGTACGCGGCGGCGGCATATCCTTGCTGTTGTTGGCCATAATAACTCTGCTGCACACCCACACCTGGCTGCTGGGGCGCGTAGGGGTAGTACGGGGGTTTGTATGGCGTGTACGCGGTAGTAGGCGCGGTTCCTGCTCCAGTGGATTGTGGACGGTAGGGCTGGGGCTGGTAGGGCATTTGTTGCTGCTGTGAGGTTGCGTATGCGTATGGGTAGGCTTGGTACGGCGATGGCGCCATGGTGACTGGAGCCGTGGTCGGTGCTGGAGTGGTGGTTGTCGGGGCGGGTGTGGTGGAGGTGGTAGAGGTGGCGATGGTCGGAGCAGTCACGCCTGCGGCTACGGTGGTAGTGGTGGTGACACCGGACCGGATTTTGACAGTGTTGTCATCACGGAGGGCAGCTGCGCGTGTAGGAGGGAGTGTGCCGAACCACCCTGGGGAGGGCTCAGTGGCGAGAGTGCGGTGCAGCTTGTGTAGGACATGCGGTGGAGGGAGGATGGAGGCTGATGCTAGGGTGTTTGCTTTTTGGGCAGAAGTAGTAGCGCGAGGGCGGAGAGAAGCTAGGACAGCGAGGGAGTCAAGGATTCCTTGGGCTGTTTAGGGGTTAGTTGGTATTTAGGATGACGTAGGCAGGGAGTGACGAACCTGTGTCCCATTCCTCGGACCCTTCTGTGGCGGTAGATTTTTCTCCGTCTTCCCCTGTGAGCCGTAAGAATTGTAGCTCCTCGAGCCTTGAGAGGGCACGTTGGTTCCTGTCCAGCAGTTCTTGAACAGCATTCTCGAGCTCCAAGCTTGTGAGTGCGGATTTTATGGCATCTACTTCGTCAGGCGGGAGCAGTTGGTTCAATTCTTCTTGGACTGCTTCTGATGAGGGAGGGACTCGCAGTGGAGGTACCGCTTCTTCGATAGAAGCTGAAGCGACCAGACGCTCCCGCCATGTTGCCAATTTCTCTTTCTTTCGCTGTTCCCAGCCATAGATAACCTCTCCGAGCTCTCTCTTGCCGACGACCTGTGCATCCTGATCAAACACGGGAGCAAAGCTGGCCCAGGGTCCATAGTGGAGAAAGACGCCTGTTGTGACGCGGCGCTGTGCCGGCAGGGGTTTGAGTGCAGATGGGGGCTTCGTAGAGCGATATTCAGCGAGGGTTGGAACTGGTTTTGTAGAAAGCTGTGGTGGGGTAGGGAGTATGGCAACGAGTTCTGCTTGGGCTGTTGGGAGGTTATTAATGGCATTATTTAGGTCTGTATCGGAGTTGAGAGAAGTCCAATAATCGCCGGAGGGTAGATGTTGAACCAGTGAATACTTTCTGGGTGGATTTGGAGAAGAGGAGTTTGTGGGGTGGTCATCGGACGGAAGAAAGGATGAAAGATGGAGAGGAATGGGAGCCGAGTCTGAAGAGGCGTGATCAAGCAAAGAAAAGGCGAGAGTACAGAAACGATGTTGTTGAATAGCCGTTGGAGTTGGATTAGAACGTGGTTGAGATGAAATAGGTACAAGACATTGAATAGCTGTCTTGAACCGTTCCAAAGGATGTTCACTCGGTTGTTTGAGAAGTGTACGAAGTGAATCCGGCGTTGGAACTGTAAAAACTCTATCTAACAGTCCTTGTGTATCAATCCTGTAATTTAATTCAAGATGAAGAGAGTAAAGGATAGTAATGGAATAAAAACTGACATTTCAAGGATCTCAAGTATGGCTTGAGCTGTCTTTGGTTGAATATAAAGATGATTTGATTGCTGTTTTTTGATTTTCTGAGGTGGTTCATCGTTTTCATCATATTCATCTAGTCTTTTACGTTTTTTTGAAGAAGATTCTTGTTTTTGTTTTTGTTGTAGAGATGTAGTTGTAGTCGCCCTTGCCATTGACGCGTGACTCTTTTTTCTTTTTTAAAATTCTCGCGTCTCAATCTACTATTCCACCCTTTCATACTCCGATTGTCACATTGTCACAATTATTTGTCACTTCACATCTCCTCAGTTCTTCACTTTAACGATTATGCCTGCTCCTCTTCTAAGAGCTCAACTACGCTCAGTTCCTGCAAATGGTCATGCCGCTTTTATACCTCATATTCGTAAACTCGTTATAGAATTTTGTGACCGCTGGCCTACTTCTGCCAACACCCGTACTTTTTTACTCAACCACCTCCAACCCCTTGCACGCGCCAACCCCCATGTCGAAATTGTCGTCAAACAGCGTAACCACAAAGAGCCCATTGCACGAGGCTTCTACGGTTAGCTTTATTTACTTTCTCACCTTCCCCTTACCTCCCCTCAATCACTTTCACCCTTCGCAGTAAATAACCGTGATAAAGTCATTCCTCTTAATGGCCTCGAGGTCACGGGCATACAGAGAAAAATTGACCTCCTCCTTGACTCCTCCGGTGCCAAGATAAAACCACTCAAGCGCCGCAATGTCGAGAGCACAACCGAGTCTGCTCGTGGTATATGGAGTGGAGTCCATGCGGACCGTCCTACGATATAGGCTCCTCATGTACTCCACCCCACCCCACCCCACTCCTCATTCAATTTCACATACGCCCATCACCTACATAGGTCCACACAAAATTCTACCAGGCAACGCCAGTTCTACTTTATACAATTATCCCGTATTATCGTTCACTACAGGTCACGTGATACCAATTAATATGAACATCCCTTGAACTGCATGCACCCCGCGTTGTCCAACGTCAAATATTTTATCCATCTAATCTCCCTCTTTTTCCTCATCAAACATGCGCACAACGAGGCAAGTAACGCCATGCACCTTTTATCATTTTTTTTTTCTTTCCACCACCTTCGCATCATCGATCAACCCTTCTGTACACGTGTAAGTCGTGAGGTCGTACTTAAGTCCCCCCCTCTGCCCCCACCTCCAGACTCGCTAACTCCCCCCCCCCTCTCCCTGCGCGAGACCCCTCTTTTTCTTTTCTTATAGAGCAAGAACGAGAACCTTCGCGTTCGTCCCCCATCAAGTCGTCCCTTTGCTCCTTATCTATCACCACCACGCGACTTAGACCCCTAGCGGCGTTGGCCCACCTTTTCTCCCCTTTGATTAACTAAACGAAACTAACTACTCCACCTTTGCCTTCTTTCTTCCTCTGCTCGAAAACTTTTTCGAACATCCGATCCTTTCTCATCCTTCGAATTCGGACTTGCAGTCTCGAACCTCAGCCCCGTATAGTTAAAAACTTTTCTATTGCAGAGACAATGTATCCTGTGAGCCTTTTTCCCTCCCATAATTCCCCTCCTATACCTCCCCTCCCAAAAAAAACTGGCTGACCCTCCATGTTTGCCACCGTCAAGAACAGTATTTCTTCCGTCGATGAGGACATCTCCGCGGTTTTAAGTATCGACGAGCTTAGGTGGCTCGCCGCCACTGACTCAGTGCGGTCTCCTCCTCGCTTACCCTGAGCGTCCCTCACACATTGTTTTCATCTAGCCCAGGCCGGAAACCAAATTTACCCCAGCACCTGCAGTAGCGACCGCAGCGCCCGGTGCCCTGCCCTCAAACCCCGTCGCAGCCAAACCTAATAGCAATAGCAACAGCCTACACAATAAACATAAACCTACTCTTGTACGTCACATACATAATTAAACTTCCTATTTATTAAAACACACATTTCCGTTACATTCTACAGGGAACCTCCAGCCCTTCCCCAGCCCGTTACACGCCCCCGCAAGACCTTGAGCTGGCCCTGGATCCTGAAACATGTTCCCTCTACGTAGAGTCACAGAGCCTCTATGCGGATGCTGAGCTCGAAAGCGGCCCTAATGCATATATACCTACACGCACCCCAAGCCCACATAACAACCCAACCACCAAGCCTACTTTGCGTTCCTCTCCTCCCTCGTCATACAGGCGCCCCACCCCTACCTCCAAGCTCGACCTCGCCACCCATCCACACCCGGCTCCAATGCGAGTCCAGTCCCCTGCTCCTCAAAGAAACAGGCATTACCGCTTCGGCGAGCCCATCCACCTCCCTTTCTCCCCCCTCGCGTCCCTTCCCATTGGGCCCCCTTCACCAAAGGCAACTCCCATCTCCATCCCTTCCACCCCATCTCCATCCATATCCTCCCGCTCATATCTCTCCCGCTCGCTTCCCACCCAGTCTACCCGCCGTCCAGAATGGATCTACCGCCACCCCAAACCGCGTAACCCATCCGCGCCTTTCCCTACAGCCTCTTCTACCAACCTCGCTACCGTTTTACCCTCCACGCCGCTCACCTCGTCCCCACCGTCACCTTCTTCTCCATCCCGGGCACGCACCCGCTCTAATGCATCTCGCAAGGCTCGTCCTCAGACGGGATACCTCTCCCGTACCGCGCAGTCGAAGCCCCTCCCACCGTCGCCGAAGCATGTCGGTACTGGAGCGGCCTCCAATCCCTTTTGGTCGTCTATCCTCCGTCAGAAGCCCCGTTCCCGGCGATCTATCCCGAGTCTCAAGGCCACCGTCCCCGGGATCGCACCTCCTCCGGTTCCACCAAAATCTCTCTCCCATTTGCCCTTCCATGTGCGCACTGAATCGACGTCATCTACCGCATCATCCGGGTCTGTATATTCCACTAATTCTGCGTTGACTACCACGGCCTCTGCCTCGCCTGTGCCCCCTACCAGTACCACTAATTCACGCGCCCGGTTACACTCGAATTCATCCTCGACCTCTTCTGGGTCAGTGGGGACGGCTAGTAATAATACCAATACCACAAGCACCACTTCCTCCTCATCTCCCCCACACACACCCAACTGTACACCCTTCCCCTCCCACTCCTCCACACACAGCCACGGCCACACGCGCGCCTTCCCCCTCCCACCCCCGCCCATCCCTGCCTACGCCTCCTCACCCGCCAAATCCATCCTCACACGCAGCCCCAGTGTCTCCACAACAGGCAAACACTCCCTCTCCTCCTCCAACCCCATTACCAACGGCGGCGCCCCCCCACATTCGCACTCGCACTCCGCCTCTCTCCTCTCTTGTGCCAGCAAGTCGGTCACTTTTGTTGACGTCCCCACCGTGCACTACCACGACGCGAGTGCGTGGGGGATCGAGCGTGTAGATGAGGAGGGGGTGTATGGGGATACGGCCGATGGCCGGAGTCGAGATGGGAGTAGTGTGGGGCATGGGGGGATGTATGCTGGGCGAGGGCGCGCGCGCGGACGTATACTGGATATGGATTCGGATATGGGTCTAGACCTTGATAGTATGGACCTTGGCATGGACCTCGGCGCAGACGCGGGGAGCGACGTCTTCCACACAACACCAATAACACGTCCAAAAGACTCTTCCTCCTCCCTCCCCCAACCCAAAGGCCTCAAACGCCTAATCAGCCTCTCCCGTAAACCACCTACACCCCCACGCGCCACCACCTCCCGTCCGACGATCTCAGGCCCCTTCGCGCTCGGGTCGTTGCCAGATGCAACCCCACGACGCAGCGCGTCCCCCGCCCGATCTACCCATTCCTTCCGATCCGCTTCGACGTGCGGGCCCGGGCCCAGTCTTGGGATCGGACTCGGCACGCCCTCCTCCCTTCGCTCAACAGCATCCATACGCTCTGCCCGCTCATACCACTCCTCCCGTCCAGCAGCAGGCGCACACCATAAAGCCTACTCCCTCCCCCACTCTCACTCCTATTCCACCTCTCAAGGGTACATCTATGGCCATCCTACCCCCCCAGGAGGGCGCGTGCGCATGGGTACGGCGTACCCCGCGTCGGTGCATGGTCTGAGAGCGGCACCTTCGTGTGAGAGTCTTGGGAGGAGTGTGAGGAGTCTTGGGAGTGTGAAGAGTTCGGCCTCGACGAGGGGGTTTAGGGCGTGGCTTACGAAGATTGGATCAGGGATGGGGTTGGCGGGTGTTGGGTGGGAGCCGTGATCTGATTGGTATTTCTTGTTTTTGATTTTTGATTTTTGGAGGGTGTATACGGTATACCCTTTACCCTCTATTTTGTGAGGAAGGGACCCGCGCGAGCCCTTGAGCTTTGGATAACGATGGTCGCGCGGAGAGGTCGGTTCTTCTTGGATAATAGTGTGGCAGCGCCGTGCCATTGGACAGATGGATGGATGGATAGATAGATGGGGGATTCGTGGACTTTCGATCCCCAGGACACGTTCAGGCTTGCCATTTTCTTTTTTTTATTTCCGCGTTTCTTGTGTCTTTTTTCACCCTCTGGCTACACACAGCCTACGTTTGCACAACACTCGTTCGCTCCATACCAACATGCCCCACCTTCCGCCTCCATGACGTACACACCCCTATGCCAACTATGGATATGGGCCATCCTTTTGCATTTGCATTTGCACTTTCCGAGTTGTATGCATTCATTTCATTCCGTATGCTAGGCGCACTTGCCTCTATGCCTACATATTCCTGCGCCCATCGATGGGCGCTGCGTCCACAGCGACGCTTTCATTTTCACACCCGACCAGACTCGGACACTATGACATTTCGGCTTTCGGCTTCTGACTTTTGACTTTTCGACACTTGACTTTGAACTAGATAGACTTTCAATCATGGGGGTACGATACCTATAGACGCCGATAAACATGGCTATGCAATAGAAAAAAACATTTTTATGTGTGATATCGTCTAGCCCCCCGCATCCCTATCAGATAAGCTATTCCTTTCAAGGGAAGAAACACAGCAAACGCAGGTGCGGGACAACCCAAGCCTCTCAACATCAAACGGGCGTTTCTTAAAAAAGAAAACCAGATTTGTTTGACACGCAAAACCACCTCTTCATCTCCTTGAGTATTTGAATACTCTTGAGAAGAGGAAAGATTCTCTTCCGAGCCTCGTTCATCGAGAGGAGGATATAAACGATGACGGGCTGGAGGGATGAGCGTGCCCTAAATAAAAATCTGATGCTAAAAAAAACCGTTCTTATGTACAAGGATCATCGGGCCGGATCTTCCGACAACGTGCCTATGATCCGGAATTTCGGTCCATCGCTAATTCTGAACACTGCGTTCCAAACTTCCAACAAGATCTAAATTGGTAATGTAAGGAGTACAGGAAATAGGATAGTGGGATTGCCGAATGAACCAGAAAAGAACGTATAGCATGACATATAAGGATAAAGGAGAGTAAGAAGGATTTTTGAATGATCGAATGTGAATACAAGCATTCATACATCAATCAAGTTCTGATAAATAAAGAGCATAAACCAGCCGAAATACGAGCAAAACACCGTCCTCTTAGCTTCATTATTCGGATTCGTATATGCTCATCTTCCCGCAAAAATAGCGTGGTCCAAAACCCTAATGACACGAGAATGGCTATTCGTGGCTGGTTTACGGGGAGGCAGCATTTCCTCGAGCGGCATAGGGAGTGGATCTGCACAGAAGGGAAGGGAGGTTGAAGTGTGTGGATCGATAGGTTTGGACAGAGCGCGGTGTGGATGTGAAAGGGAAATTTGTCGATGGGAATCAACTGTTGGCCCCATGACATTACTCTCGTGCGGGCCGAGATGAACGCGCGGAGGAGCGTCCGCATCGTATGATGGATCTTCGTCAGGACTCATCCCTGTCCTTGTATTGGATGTCGGGGGGTGAAGGGTATGGAGCCTTGGACGGACCTCGATCCCTTGCGTTGGAGCGGTGATCAATGGACGAGGGAAGTTTTGAGCCCGAACGCGATTTTCTGTCCGAATTCGTTCAATTTCTTCTTCCTCGTCAGAAGGTATCTCGTTTCCGTCTGCATCAAGTCGGGCTGTGGGAAAGCAAAATTACTATCATAATTGCCATTAAAATCAATGATCACGCACCCCACCCACGCCTCCGCCGACGGCCCGCAGGAGTTTGAGTTGGCTGTATCGTATCTCTTCGGGGATGGTATCTGGCTGATAATCTCAATAAAAGAGACATTGTTTGAGATTCATCATAAGTTGTGTCGTCTTGATAAACTCGAGGAAGGATCCGTGAAGCTTCTTCATCACTCCAATCAAGACTTATGGGATGAATGTGTTCCTCTCCATCCGCATTCATTCTCCTCCTTATTACATAATTGCGTTCCTCTTCTACAGGTGTTTGAGCTTGGTCTCTGGGCTCCGGTGGTGACATGAAATTGGCTGCCGGGATATAGCTGGATGGTTCGTCAAAGAGCAGGGGTCGAGATATGTTACCGGAACCCGGAGTGGCCAGATTTTGTACGGAGAGGTTGGACAAGAGAGACAGTCTTTCTGAATGGGTAGATCCGGATGACGTAGATTGGGAAATTCTTGGCTCTCCAGGTCCGCGCCTAGGCTCTGGGTGAAGCCCTGGAGCAGAAGCTGTGGTATCTCTGACTTGTGTAAAGCGCCGGGCAGGCTCATACGCAGGTGTAGTGGCGTCCTCACGCCGGTGTTCAACAAGTGGCTCCAGTCTACGCGTATCCGTCGTCCGCCTCTGGCGCATGGGGAAGCGAGGTCCTTCAACCTCGCGGTCCGCTAATGAATTTCGAGAAACGTTCCAGGAGGGGGTAAACCCAGCTGCTTCGCGCGCGGCAACTCGTCTCCCGAGGGAGGTGCTCGCGTCATCCGGAACAGGATTTCGCCTTCGAGAGGCGGTATTTGGGATAGAGTTTGGATGTAAGAGGAAGGGTGAACGATTGGTGGTGGACTGCGACGCGGAGGCTTGTTGTGGCAAGTCCGGCGATGAAGGATCACCGTCTCTGGTAGTATCCAAGCCCAGCATTCTTTCATATCGCATCAATCTCCCCATAAGAGAATGTATACTTGGTGGTGATACGTTGTTGCTTTCATTCGTAGGTTCTGGCTCTTCTGCTAGGGTTTGTGTAAGGGTGATAACTTCATGCCCTGGCCCGATGTCATTGAAACCGGACATTCGTAGTTGTGAAGAGGGCAATATCTCTGTAAGTTCAAGTAGGTTGCGCCGCACTTGTCGTATACGATTATAAGCAGCCTCTAGGGCCGCTGAAGCCTGATGTAGGCTTCGTTGTGTATCAATAGTATCATGTCTGTTCGAGGCCGAGGCAACCGCGGAAACGCTAGGGGCAGGGGGAGTATCTGTTCTGC
Organism: Collybia sordida; assembly: GCA_037014335.1. NCBI lineage: Eukaryota > Fungi > Basidiomycota > Agaricomycetes > Agaricales > Clitocybaceae > Collybia > Collybia sordida. The sequence continues at coordinate 1,919,120 of JAYKXK010000002.1, forward strand.
TCGGAGACGATACGGGAGACGGATATGAAGAACCGCTCATGAATAACTCGAAGTTCAAGAGCTTGTGGTGCTGTGGAAGATTGTCAAAAGAACAAGGACTGTAACCAGCAGGATACTCACACACAGCCTACTCCAGACTACCTCTTCTCTCTTCGACTTTGCTTGAAACGGTGAAATGAGAAACCTCAAAAACAGAAGCAACTGGTTCAAAAGGAAATATGCAAAAGGTGATCCGAGTTGTCGAGAATCTATGTTTTGGTTTTGATGGATTGTTAGGTTTTGTCTGTTCATCAACGAGCTCAGGGACAAATGGCCCCAAGGTTGCTCAAGTCTCGTGAAATCCATCACAGCGATCGGCAGTTGTCCCTTAACCAACAATAGCAAATCGCAACCTCGTTTCATGGTAAAATGGCACCTCTCTCTGTGCCTATACTCTTTTTATATACAGTCGACTCCCTCTTAACCCATACCAACATCAAGTGTCTTGAGCGGCTGGTTTTAGGTGCCTAGGTCTGGCCCGGATTACGGCGTTTGGGTTGTGTGCATAAATACAAACCAAGCTTGGTCGCATGACCCCGGCCCTTGTACACAGTTCACTTTCTCAATCTCGAGAATCAGTCGACAAATGGTAAGAACGAAACCATTGTACCTACACAGAATAGATTTCCATTTATCTTTGGTATCATCAAGTCAACAAGAATCCCCAATATTTTCATACTTTTGAAAGAAAACAATAGCAGATGAGGGTTGGGTAATGAAGGTCTTCTTTCTTGTGGAACAAGGTGAGTGGAAGATTGAAGGGGCAATCGAGTAGCGATATACATATATTTAACCTTAACTAGGTGGTAGTATATTGGTTTTGCCACTTGTGATCACGAAAGATCTGATTGTTCAGCGTGGATGAACCGACGCCGTAAACGTATGGATAGTGGGTCTGCCCCAACATAGAGTACACCAAGAGCAAGGGCTACTCCAAGTAGGCCTGTGGCCAGGAGACACAACGCCGTCCATCCATGTTTTGCATAATCATATATCTGATCCATCAAATTAAGGAGTGGGAGTCGAAAAAAAGTAACATTTACATACCTGGCCTCCAGCAACGGGACCAACTCAAGGGAAATTAAGATTAGGTGGGTTAACAGAAGTGGTATTGACTTACTGGCAGAACCTATTCCATAAGCCAGATTGAATGCCCCGTAAATATGTGCATCTATAAAGATCACATCGATATAGCTCCACGGTGTACCGATAGGCTTACATCCGACGCCTTCAATCCCTCTGGATATGGCAGCCAACTCCGCAGTTAATGGTGATATTACTCCGGAGGTGAAAAAGGCTAAATAAAGAGATGGTCAACATCTACTCGTCTAAAAGTAGACGAGACTCACTTTCTATCGCGAATGCGACGATAAAAAGTGATAGAGGTCCTCGTATTATTACGACCACCCACCAGGGTAGAGCCAAGATAAGTGAGAGGAATGTTATCCACTCCGGACCATTACGATCAGTAAGCCACCCAGTGAGGGGAGATGCTTCGAAAGAGAAAGTGAGTTGAAAGATTCAACAAGCTTAGGTGTCTTTCTTACAGAAAAGGGTCGGAATAACAGCCGCGAGGAATACAAGGCCAACCTTGCCCGAGTCAAGGTCCCATACATTTTGCAAATGAAGAGGAATTGCAGGTTCCTGGCTTGTATAGACAAGCCTAAACGAAAATGAGAATAGATTCAATTGAATCCTGACCAAAGTCATGAAACCGTACCCATATATAAATGTTATAAGGATAGAGACGAGCGCCCTGGAAGACTTGGATAATTTGATAATGACAGCCACAAGGGATAAGGCCTTGGCTTTGTCCACCTTCGGCTGAATTATTTCCGGAGATGTATGCAAGTTTTCCTGGGGTAACGTTTTCTGTTCAGACTCGCTGACTTGATGAGCCTCAGGGACAACACATTCAGTACGGGGTTCCTCCTGGGCTACCTCGGGGTCTGTACCATTAGCAGGGAGTATTGCAGGGTCAATTCCCCAAATCAAAGTATCTTTGCGTTCAATAATGAAAAACCGGCCAATAAGGTCAATAATTGTGACGCAAATGCCGAATATGAATGGACCGCGAAACCCAAAGTGGTCATACAGGACACCACCTACAGGTGGGCCTATAAGAATTCTATGTATGTGTCGAAAAAAATGAGAAGTTTCATAGAGAAAGTACAGATTGATTACCCAATGGATAGGCCAGCCATAGCAATGCCAAGTTGTCCTATCAAAGATAGATCAGGACTGGAACAGAGGACATCCTCAGTAAATAATCTTACTTCCAATCAATGATTCTGGTGTCGAGTCACACCTAGAACCGAGTTTGGAAAGAAAAGTGTCAGTAGAATCACAACGCTTCTGCGATTTCTTACTGACAAAAGTGCCAGACCAACGACCCAGACCATTGAGGATCCAATTCCTTGTAGAATGCGAGCGATACACATAACTGGGTAGATGGGAGCCTCCATTAACATAACTTGTGAGCCCAACAAAATTATGAGGCCAATTATAAGAGGAGCTTTCCGGGCATCGTATCGCTCCGAAAACATTGCAATCGGTATGGTCGCTATTTTGGTCTTGAGTTGAAATATAATAATGGATTTGCAGAGACTGACATAACACAAGGCCCGCTGACTGTTGACGTGAGTTTAAACACTACCAGAGAAAATATCACTGGGTTAGGGCTCACATATGCAAAAAGAAGCCACCCCGAAAGAGATGAGACATTTCTATACCCTAATTTTTGGAGTTGGAAAGGCATGACGGGAATGATAATAGAGTAAACTAGCAAGTCGGTTGCAACACCTGAAAATTATGTTGAAAATGTGATGTTTCTTGCAGAACTTGGCGAACCTAGTGTTACCACAAAAGTCGTAAACCAGTAGGAAGACCTCCACTTTAAACCCAATGGTGGATTCCCAGTATGAGGTCTAGGCGGGTCGAGGTCCATGGTTTGAGTGCAAAACCGTTGGGAAAACTCTATCGTTCAAGGAAAGTCCCTAACATACAGCAAAGACCTGAAGGAACCACAAAGGACACTGTGGGGATCGTTCGATTATTGTTTTTTTGTGCGCACATACGTATGACTGGTGGCCGGGTTCCGGGTCAACCGAAAATCATGATGGCATTACAGGAACCGTCAACATATCTGATGTCACGATGTCGAGAATTATATTACATACTTAAGGTTAGTGGAGTTCAAGTATGTAGGCTTATTTGAGTATACATATGTAAAAACGTGAACTAGGTCTAAATCTATACCATTCATGCCAGAGCTACCAGGCTAGTTTTATTTCTTTTAACAAGAACATACTATTTATTCCTTCAATCATAGAAGTTGAAAGGGCCGTCGGCATTGTGAATGCCATAGCAATTGGAAAACGCATCGATTCCGTTGAAACGTTTCAAGACAATATCGTTTTCTCAGGAACGACTTCTGAAGAGTTTGTAAGAGTTTTTCGACTTATGCGCTGAATTCGTGTAGTGCCTAAATTTTCTTGTGTGCAAAGGCGAAAGAAATCACGGGGAGAAAATTCGGAAAAGCCAGCAGATATGGTAGCACGTTTAATTTCATGTATGGTCTTAATACCCTATTCTTTGTGACTAGGTAAATGTTTTTATTTCGATCTCGACGGAAAGGGAAGGGTGCCAGTTTTACACTTTGGGATGACCGGTATGCTCCAGGTTAGCACTCCTTCAATTGTCGATACCTATGCTTTAGCTTTCCATTTTCATCATTATAGGTCAAAGGTGAACTTGCTACCTATTATAAAGAAACACCCAAGACAGCGAACACTGATTGGCCTCCACGTTTTGTCAAGGTCAATTTACATCTATAATAATAATGCTCCACAGCTTACAATTCATACTACACAGTTTATTTTGCATCTTGTTAACGACATAACTGGAGAAACCAAACAAATAGCCTTCATGGATGCTCGACGTCTGGGGCGCATTCGGTTGTGCACTTCCCCCCTCACTGAATCACCCATAGCCGATTTAGGGTTTGACCCTATCCTTTCAATGCCATCTCTGGAAGTGTTCAGACCCTTGGTTCTGAAACGTTTTTGCCCTATTAAGGCTCTACTTTTGGATCAGTCATTCAGTGCGGGCGTTGGGAATTGGGTTGCTGGTAAGTTTTTGAACCTTTCCAAGTGTCGGCTTGCCGATCATGATTACAGACGAGATTCTATATCATGCTAAGGTACACCCCGAACAAAGGTGCAATACCCTAAACATGGAGCAGTTAATCGCTATCCACTTCCACATAGCTGAGGTCTGTCGAATTGCTGTCTCGGTAAATGCGGATGATAGCAAGTTCCCTGACCACTGGTTGTTCAAATACCGTTGGGTATGTTTTTCTATGTTTTTCCTTTCCGAGAAAGTGGAACACTCATTTTTCTTTTCCTTGGCAGGGTAAAGGAAAGAAGGAGAAGCACGGTTTGAAATTGGTCAGACTTTGAAAGAGTCTCCGTCGATCCATCATTTGACACAGTTCTAGCCATCTGGCAAACCTGCTACAATCAAATGGGTCACTGTTGGCGGCCGTACTTCAGCATATGTTACTGAACTCCAACATATATCGGAGTCCACAGCCAAGACGCGTAAAAAGCGTAAAATAAGCAATGTTGAGGTGTATATCTTTATGAGAAGGTTTATTTACTGTCTGCCACGCTTACGCCTACTCTAGGATGATAACGAAAGCGATTTAACAGGATTGTCGGACTTGGAGCATGAGATGATGAAATCTGAGCACAAGGTAGGTTGGCTTTGTCCCAAAAATTCATGCGATTGCCTCAATTTCTTGGCTGCAGGTCCCCGTTCAAAACCCAGAAAGGGCATGGAATACCCGACAAAAAACATTCGACTCCCGCCCTGATAAAAAGCGGAAGAAAACGAAAGTCGACGTCTAAATGACGACCGCCCTCGACGTCATGGTCTAGCGTACATAGCATTTAGCGTAAATATAACGTTTATTCACTCTCATCATCATCTTCACTATATTCATCGGCTTCATCGTCAATGAACCCGTTCATTGTTGGGCCTTCTTCGTCATCGTCTTCTTCGTCATCATCACTTATCTCGTCGTCCTCATCACTCTCTCCTCCTAACTCCACATCTTCCACACTTCCTTCCTCGTCACCACTCTCAACTTCAACTTCCATCTGTTCATCCTCATCACTTTCCCCTTCGCTTTCACCTTCAACATATCTTACTACCTCTTTCTCCGGCCTATTTGATGTCGCATCTTTTCGAGGGGCTAGAGGTGCAGGTGCAACAGAAGAGCGCATCTCGATCTGAGATAAAACCATATCTAATCGACCGCTGAGTGTTAGAAGACTTTCTTGTAGGTTCAACCTTGAAGTGAGGGTAGCGTGAAGACCAGAAAGTCGCGCGACGAGATCAGGTATCTGGAAGAGATAGATTAAAAAATACTTCACTTGATAGGCTCGTAGAACATACCGTCATGAGATGACCGCTATGCACGGCCAGTGTTGTTTTTACCCATATAATCAGGCCCGTCCCTCGTTGGGAGCTGGCACCCCCACCGCCTCCTTTGACGTTCCCAGCGCGCGCTCCCCGTCCCAAGCGTTCGACGCAAGCCGTAATGAGAGGCACTGCCAGCTGAGGTGGCAGGCGTCGAACGGTATTACGAATCAAGGTCGGGTCTGAGTGAGCCAAACATGTTTCCAACAGGCGTGAGTCTGAAGAGTGCAAAGCCTGAATTAGGGTTCGAGTTAGGGATTTCGCAGGAACGATAGTAACTTCATTGGAAGCCTTCTTAGGAGGTTTGCGTCCCTTGGGTGCTATCTCGTCATCGCTTTCAGAGGACTGTCTGGTATCAACACCTGAAAGAGCTGTAAGGCGTTGTCCAAGGCTGAGCTCCGCTAAATCTACATCTAGCTCTCCATCGATGTCTCGTGCAACGAGATCATCCATCTGCTCGTCTTGACCCCGTTCCACCCCGGAACCGACGGCTAACGATGGGTGTTCGGCGTAGCGTTGTGTAGGTATAGCCTGGAAAACATTGATGAATTGGTCAATAAAAGGATGCTATTGAGGCACTAACTGCAATTGATTCAGTTGTCGGGCCCTGTTGGTTACCTTCGATCGCTATGTCTTTGATAAATTCTCCAGAGGCATCTAGATACCGCTGGATAAGTGGCGTAAGCTGTTACGACTATGAGCTGAAATTAATATTTCATACAATTACATCAAAAACTGGTCGGACCCCTCCGACGATACTGGCAACTCGTATACTGCCTTCTTGCTGTGAGGAAAAGGTAGCGTCAACGATTCTTGTTGCGCTGGTACTATTCGATGAAATGGAAATATTAGAACGTGGGAGTAAGGTGGGAATTTTTTGTTGGGCGCGATTAGAACTTGCGAGAGGGGAGATTTCCTGGGGTATGGGGAATAGCATTATTTTTCCTGAAGCCGATAGAGTAAGTAGGGTCTGCCTCCCGGTGGTCGTCTTTGACAGTTTTTGTGGAATAGACAAAGAGAATCTCCTTGCGTCAGCATCGAGTGGAATGGATGCGGCAGGTTTCCCTATAGTATGTGATCTTTCAGGCACTTCCCAAATGTACAAGAAACGATCGGCCTCCGCAAGCGATAAAAAACGAGTCGACGGTATCTGTGTGGCATCCCATTGTAACGATTTTACTGTGGTGGCATGGCCTGTAAAAGAGGCAATTGTTGTAGGCTTTTTTGTGTCAATGTTGTTAACGTCGGACAATGCAGATAAAAGGTAGATGCCATGGTGGGCGGCCACTAAATCCACATGACCCAGGTCTGTCGGTCTGGCAGCCATAAATGTGTAAGGAACCCTATCATCTGTTTTCCAGTTGCCCAATACATCATTTTTCTGAGCGTCCCATAGCCGTATGGCCCCATCCGCACTAGATGTCCATATCCACGAGACTCCCTCCGGACTTGCAGTCACAATCACAGACAGAATCTCCGCAGTAGTTGCTGGATAGGATAGCGTTCGCAGAACGCGGCCTTGACTTGGAGAGAAAATCGAGACTGTTCCATCCGACAAGCCCAAAACAACGACTTCAATTCCTTTATTTGGCAATGCCTCTATCGTAAGACTGTTACGCTTCTTTCGCTTCTTTTTATTGGGAGATTCCGCCGAATCGTTGGAGAAAATATCATGTCCTTCAGATGCGTCAAACGTTCCCCATGTGAGCGCAGATACGCGAGCCGAATCAGGACTGTGTTCTGCCACTGACTGGCCAGTTGAGGTGTCGTAGATGCGGAGACGATGTTTATCGACTGCAAGGGACAAAAACGCAAAGTGATTCCCGCTTGGTGAGAATGATGAAAGTGTTGTAAGTTGTGAGGCGTCTTCTACGACGGGTTGTGAGATCACAGAGGACGAGACTGGCCGACCTTGAGGTGGTTTCGTGCGACCTTTTTTTGTTTTGTTCACAGATGACATCTAGATATGATTCGGTCTTATTTCAGAGGTTAGATTTTAGCGATAAACCCTGACTGAATAATCGCAAGACGTACTTACCTTCACCGTGAATACGGGTTCAGCTTAATTTTTTTCCAATCACACTAAATGTCTGATCACGTGCAATGCCCATCGAGTCCGATCTCATCGCCCGATCTGGTTGATTGAACGTATCCGAAGCATGGCCAGCCGGTTATTGTTCGAGTCTGTCACGGTTACCTTGTATATAATTCACTTTGCTTCATTCCCAAACACAATAAACTGTTTAACAGCTAAACAACATTTAAATACCTACACCCCATAACTCATTAAACAAATCAAATCGACCATGAACTACATCCAGGTCAGTCAATCATATTTCTCGGTATCGTTACAGCACTGAAGATTGTCGATGAAGCTGGAAAAACTAGGTATATAGGATCTACTCAGTGATATTCTGTTTAATTCAATGCATATATATAGGCGAGGGAACCTATGCAACTGTATTCAAGGTAATCCAATATAATTTGTGATGCTCACTTATCTAACAATTCGTCGTATAGGGTCGATCCAGGACTACAAACGAGATTGTTGCTTTAAAGGAGATTCATCTTGATGCTGAAGAAGGGACTCCGTCAACTGCGATTCGCGAAATTTCCCTCATGAAGGAACTTAAACATGTCAATATCGTCAGGCTTCACGATGTCATTCATACAGAGACAAAACTGGTCCTAATCTTCGAATTCTGTGAACAAGATCTCAAAAAGTATATGGATCAACATGGCGAGCGTGGCGCCCTAGATGCTGTGACCGTTCGCAGTTTTATGTACCAACTTTTAAAGGGAACCGCTTTCTGCCACGAGAATCAAGTTCTTCATCGAGACCTCAAACCACAAAACCTTCTCATCAACAGGAAGCTAGAACTCAAAATAGGAGATTTTGGGTTAGCCAGGGCATTCGGAGTACCTGTCAATACTTTCTCAAACGAGGTGCGAAGCTAATAAATCTGGAAATAATTTGTTTATGACGATGCATAGGTGGTTACATTGTGGTATCGTGCACCAGATGTTCTACTCGGCTCTCGCACATACAGCACTTCGATCGATGTCTGGTCATGTGGTTGCATTTTTGCCGAGATGATATCAGGCACACCGCTCTTTCGTGGCCGAGATAACCAAGACCAGCTGTTACATATTATGAGAATAATTGGCACCCCAAGTGATGCCGAATTCCAAAAGATAGCAAGAGATTCAGTAAGCCTAGACTCTCCGACTCTCCCAAGTGCTAGATTATAGACTTATGCAATGCCACATAGCCTGAAATACAACTGAAAACATACCCTCGATATCCTCCTATGCCTTTGCAACAAGTACTTCCGAAAGCTTCGCCACTAGGTGCGATTCATATCTCGTAACATCATTGATCGTCTACCATTTAATTAACAACATATAGCCATCGATCTTCTCGAAAAACTCCTGAAATTTGACCCTCAAGAACGTCTCTCAGCTCATGACGCTCTTTCCCACCCGTATTTCTCGAGCACAGCTGCCGCACCTTTTGGCATAAATTCATCCCCGGGATCAATGCCGCCCCCTTCTTACAACTACCCTCACCCTCATACTGGACATCCTCCGCCACAACAACATCAACAGCAGCACGTCTCTCAGCAAGCCCACCCGCAACAATATCCTCGGCCAGTGTACAATCAACAACACCCACAAGCACCTCAACACCCACAAGCCCAACCACATGTGCACGCACAAGCACAGGCTCAGGCTCAGGCCCACGGAGCAATTCCCATAGATCCCAGAAGTATGTACGGGGCCCAACAGTATGGAGCAACATATGGACACGGTGGTCGGTAGGCCACCAGCAACATCCTTTCCCAACTCGTTTCCTTTGCTGGCGCCTCTATTCAATCGTTTACCCATTTCCTTAACCGTTTTGTAATACCATAGGCACATACTACTGTAATAGATTACACCCGTACAGAGCACATTTTTCTAATGACAGAAACAGTACTCTAAGCATATAAAGATAGACGGTATCCGTCAATAAAAGTACCAGATTAAATTTCGTTAGCAAAACAGCAAGACATGATACATCCGTTTATAAAAATGCAGATATGGTTTGTAAATTAAGTTGTACCTGGAGGCTGGCCAAACATCGACATGAGAGAGATCAAATCACCTAACCGATGGTGTCAACAACAGTCATCTAACAGAAATAAATACCTACCCTTCTTGAGAGGTTTACTAAAGAAAGCGTTCATCCCTGCACTGAGACACAGCTGTTTCGTTGATTCTTGGCAGTCGGCACTCAACGCAACGACTAAGGAGTGTTCAATACCTGAGCGATAAAGGATAAGACGATATACGTACTAGGTAAAATAACAGGCGTTTTCCGCTTATTCTCTAACATTCGTAGTCGCTTCGCGGCTTCTACCCCATCACATATAGGCATATCTGGACGGCATTTTGTGAATGTCGAGATGAATAAATGAATGAAGATACAGACGGTGATCAAAAAGTGCGACGCTGAAATAGCCAGGTTCGTGGGCTTCCCATTCTGGACAATCGCTTGCGTTAATAGTGTCCACGTCATATACAGGTTGACGACTTGCCTGCGAGAGCCTCTTCTCCGTTTCCGGTAGCTACGACATTAAGTTGATATCGCTGTAGTTGCTTAATTAAAAGATTTTGTGCAATGGGGTTGTCTGGATTGACGAATAAGCGATAAATTATGACTAAAGAATGTTCTTTCACCTTCGGCAACCAAAACATTGCCATACAATGTGCGTTGTGCAGCTGCTATATTCTCAATGGCCTTTGCAACATCGGTGGCCTGGCTAGGGGAAATAGTGTTCGGGAGATTTTTCAACCCTGCAAGGGTTTGCAACATGCGGGCCCTTCGGGGAGGCTTAGTCATTTTCACCACGCCAGGGGTGGCACTAATCCCAAAGACCGCATGGCCCGTTCGGCTTGTAGTAGGGGTATAGAGGTGTATAACTTTGGTCTCTTGGAACGTAGATGACTGCAAAGAATGAAGATATCGAACGAGATTATCGACATGCGCCTCCGATTGATCATCAAGAACAACAAAATCTAGATGGGACGACGTATTCCTGTTAGCTTGGAGTTGTGTCTCTAAATCGGGAATGGAAGATAGCAGCGTGACGTGAAAACCATTGAACATCGTATCCAGAAATGCCAACGTAGCACTTGAGCCTGAACAGACGAGAATCCTTGGTGGCTGGGGAGTCATCAATGCAGATTTCAATCTTTCGATTTCGAGAGATGACTGACACGCAAGATGAGTCAATTATATATATTTTTTTCGGATGACTTACTTTTTGAGACTCTTCGGCAATGTAAATCTTCACTGGTATTGTGAACCAGAATCTGGAACCTATGTTGAGCTCCGAGTGAACTCCAATCGCACCGCCCATCAATTTTACTAATTGACGTGAAATAGAAAGCCCTAGTCCTGTGCCACCAAATCTCCGAGTGGACGAGTTCTGGGGATGATGGTGTTCAGCATGAATGTGAGTGAAACAGCGGAAAAGATTTACATCTGCTTGTTGAAATGGAACGAATAAAAGATCTACGTCGCTGGCAGAAAGGCCAATCCCAGTATCCCTAGAAGAGAAGATGAAAACATAGCACCCAAAGAATCAAGTCCATCGGGGCTTACCAAATATCAAATTTGAGGTGAACCTCCCCAGGAGCGGAGGAAGGCATTTGTTCTACTGAACATATAACACGGACAGACCCGTGCGCAGTGAACTTTACTGCATTTCCTATCAAATTCATTAAAACTAAATATACCTATTAAATTTTATCTCGGATAACAAACTCTAAACTTACCTTGGCGAATTCGAGCATAATCCGCGTAAACCCCTGTTTGACGTCAGCGCATAACATACGGCACCGAACAATCCCAGCTTACAAGCAGGTACATTAGGTTCGATATTGAAAGAAAGGTCCAATTTCTGCGCTGCCATTGGCAGCAAGAGTTCCATACAATCCTTCCAGACAGATATTAAGCGGAAGTTTAGGCGTGTGCATTTGAAAGCATACCGCAATGATATTCTATGACATTTTAACGTATTAGGAGGGAAAAATAAGTCTCAATTACTCACTTCTACTAAGAACCCACTGGGTTCCAATTTAACCGCTGCATATTGAGTGAGTAACAAAGGTGATTGATGCAATAGTCACAGACCCGACGCCTCAAGTTTACTATAATCCAGGATAGAATCGATTATCTGAAGAGGAGGTTTAGAATACTCCACTATATTTAGAATGGGTTCTTACTTTTAGAAGGAGCTCGCAAGACTGCTTTGCGGTTTGGACTTCCATGCATACATTCATGAGAGACTGAATTTATACTGATGAGTGATAGTTACCTATTTCATTTTGACCCGGATTGAGTTCGGTCCCGCTTAACAGATCGAGCAACCCATAGAAGGAACTAAGACCATGTATTAAATTAGTGTTTGGAAAAAAATAATCTATTACCTAAACGGAGTTCGGAGCTCATGGCTCATGGATGCTAAAAAATTGCTTTTGATCTTGAACGAGGGTCATTCACGAGTAATATAAAAAAAGAAAAAAATACCAGCCTTGGTAGCCTTAAGTGCATCTTCTCTACTTTTCCGAGCAGCCTCCAGTGCTTCTCTTTGAGCTGCAATCATTTTAAGATTCTCTTTCGTTCCGGTTTGGACAGAACGAAACAGCAGCGCATTAGCTATACTTATACTCGCTTGTTGACAAAGAAGAGTTAGTACTGTCACTGTATTCCGCGAAAAAGGATGATTGGCGGCGAAGTAGACGGCTCCAAACGTTTGACCACGGTTGCTAAAGATAGGAAGGCAGATGACCGAGCGATGGAGAGTTTGACGGGCCTCTGATGAAAAACGTGAGTCCAATGAAGCATCGTCGGAGTATACTCTTTCTTTCGAATTAAGAGCTGTGAAGTCATGAAGATGAGAGAGTGGCTACTGGAATATAATGATCCTGACTGTATTGTAAAATTGCCCTCTGTAATGGATCTACGATGGTGCGAGTAGGTTTAGGATTCCTGGGGTATATTAGGAAATTTTTGATTTCAAAATAGTCTCACCCACTCGTGAACTTGACAACGCTCAGGGGGTATCATACTCGTGGCGACTGTGTAATCTCCAGCTTCGCGAGCAATGACCACTATCGCCCACGATCAGATTATATATGACGAAATAAATTCAACACGTACCGCAGGTGTTTTGTGAACCTGAGGTCTCTTCCGATACAAGCGGTCAAGATAGGTGATGTCAGAAGATCTGACATGGACGTACCGGTTGCAATCTCCGTTAACCTTTGCAAAGCTGGGTATGTCTTAGTTAGATTGCTGAATTTAAGGGAATTTAACTTACCAGAAGAAAGATTTATGTCACTAGATATATCCTTACTCCACTTTAGGATCGACGCGAGGTCCGCGGCACTGAGGGTAGATTCCCGGCCCCCTTGACTGTCCGGCTTATTTTGTTCGTGAGCATGAGGACGGGAGATGGCTCCCATAGATATGCTATCTGTTTGGACAGCAGCATCAGCCGAAAATATTGACCGTTTCAAGAGATACCGCGATCGAGTTCCGACGAGTGTTGTGAGGTGCGTGCTAGTCCAAGTAAAAACCTATTCGGAAGACTTGAGAAGCACTTAGCGCATTACACTATTCCTTGTGCGCCCCATTGTGAATGTCGGGCAATGCCTCGTCGTTGAAGTTCGCTCCCAAGGCCTTCGACGCCACATCGTGCAAAATGGCTACCTTGCTTTGGTGAGGTATTTAATCGTGAGCAAAGGCATCCTGAATACAACTCACAAGGAAAAGACCCCATCCTTCTTCAAGAAGCCAGTCGTTATTAACTGCCAATCTAGTGGTGGCTTTAATTCGTGTATTTTCATAACAATAGCTATTACTCACTTTACAGCGACATCATAGAGTTTGAATGCGTCCGGACTTTTGACTAATCCAGCGATCTCCGCATCCTGGGGTATATCATAAACAACTAAAATCGGAGAAGTATGGCATATATCTCACCACGAGGGCCACCCAAGTACTTACATTGACTGGACTTGGTGAGAGCCACCTAGTCATATTTATCATTTGAAAGATTCAGGCAACCAAGTTTGAAACATACTTTCTGATATAAGTTTGATTTTCTTTAATTTGAATCATATATTTCATGCGTCGATCTTCCGGAATATTGCTCTTCCTGAGACACGCAATCATCGCAAGATTGTGGAAGAACAAGGCGTAACGGACATGTCTGTGGCTGGAATATACAATGAAATTGTTGCGTTTTCCTATTAGGCAAGTACCTACTTTGGGTGCGCATGTCTAGACTCAAAGACCGAAAATCCAAGAGCAGCAGCTTCTTCATGATAGCCAACGCAATAGTAACTGACAACCTGAAAATGGTTATTATCCGTGCTATATTATTACGGCTCAGGTTTACCTTAAAGGCATTATACCTGAAAAAAATGTTAGAGGTGAAAGGTATCTGCCAAATAATTCCTCGACGAACCAATTTAAAGTGAGCATCAAATTACCGGACGTGGCTTGTATTTGTGCAAGATATTCGCTCTCGTTGAAATGGTCAACGTCAAAAATAGTCTCAACTGACTGCGTGCGTGTGTATCCACCAATGACACGGATACAATTCAAGACACCTCCGAAAGGATGAGACCAGGAATTAGGAGTAGTAAAGATTATTCACCTGTTGCGAGCACGAGTGGATCTCCGCCCGGATTCCACATCCTAACATCATTCACACACTGTTTGCGAGTGATCAACATATACGATGAGGTGAAAGGATGAAGGCAGACCTCTTCTGCAGCTAGCAAAAGCTCACTCACTAGAATACAATAGTTTATTTGAGTTGAATCAAGATGAAATTTCCTGACTTACAATGTTCGCAGACATAGAGGCGTGTTAAAATAAGGTGAATACTAGCAAAGCTCGTGTACAGCCTGGTATATTTCATTAGAAACAATTTCAAACAATTTTCGGATTACTTACCGATCTCCAGCACTATTTCCGTATTTGATAGCTTCTTCAAGGCGGGGGATATTGACACGAACATGTACACTATCATAGCCTGAAACCATGGCACAAAACAAAACCTGTGCTCTACTATATGGCTTCAGGATATGCTGATTTCGGTCCAAGTAATATATATATTTACCATTTTTCACCAGTGCTTCCGTGGCGGTCAGCAATCAACAAACCCAGTTTTCCAAGATCTGAAGAAAACCGGTACAGCTCCCGTTTTTCAGCAGCGGCTTATGGGAAGCAAAGATAAGTGTGAGTAAGCCATTACACCTTGTGGTGGTTCAATATACCTCCAAGAGCCCAGAAAAAACCTAGGGCAGTCCCGGGAGTCATTCCGGATCTGTAGAATTTTGTTTAGTAAGATACAAATTATTCATCGTATTCGGTACGGACCGCAATGCCAGCTGAATCGTCTGAATACCAACGATTTGAGTCAACATTGTGAAATTGAGGAGGTAACTTACTGTCAGTCCAATAATATCCGCAAACACTGAGGAGGATGGGCTCCAGTAGGCGTTGATACCTTCGAGGGACGGTATATAAGAACAGGATTGGGTTTAAAAGGTAAATATGCAAACCAGCGTCATTCAGAAGCGTTACAGCAAGTTCAATTCTTCGATCCGTTGTCTTTGGGATGGAAAGTATTTCATCAAATCCAACTGCTAATATTTCATTTTTTATCAAGTCGAACATAGCATTGGCTTCTCTTCGGGTCGGCGATCGTTTTACGTCAATGCCCAATATCTTGAGCGCCAATAAGGTGTCGTTCAGAGCTCCCTCAAAATTGTTGCGAAGCCAGTGATTCCGAGCCCGTGAGCGGAGAATGTTGCCTTTGTCTTCGGGAAACTCCGCATGCTCAAAGCATTCATTGATAATGGCATCTGAAGCTGCATAGTCACCTGCAGAGGGTCATTAGTGGTGATTAGGGTAAATATAATACACAAAAAAATACCTTTCCAAGTGTAAAGCCTGTTTATAGTAGCGAAGGACATCAGAACAGTCAAGGTGTTAAGTCAGGCAGCACTCACGCAACAAGTCTCGAAAATAGGTTGAATGTTCGCGAAGGCTTCTCTTTCCAGGGATCTCCCCTTAGCAGAGTACGGGCACTCATAAAGGAGCGAACGGCCAACTAAAAATTCTTCAAGAACTGGTGCGAAGCGAAGGGCCGGTCACGCACCTCATGGGCACCTCTTGCCCAAGCGGATTCCCCAGCATCAACGAGCACATCTAATAATTCATCACGCTTTGGATGATCACGCAATAAAGGTAGACAACTAGGAAGATGTTATGGAGGGGATCAATGTACAGATAGATAAATCATCCCGCACCGCTTGGCGTGCTCGGCAATGCGATATACATCAGTCGGAGTATCATGGAGCATCATTAGGATAATCTGCGAATATATTGATCAAATGGCCAAAGTAACTGTAGAAAGCACTACTTACTCTGAAGGACATCTTCGCGATAATTTCTTCTGGAAGCGCTTCAGCTTCCGCCTGAGCTGCTTGTCGGTACCGGTCGTGAGCGAAACTACACATATCCCTTGCTCTCTGTATCAGCCATCCTTCTGTGAGGGCTAGCTGAAGACCGCGCATCGACGCGCGGGTATTTCCTGCACCATTGTCGCGCAAGTTTGAAACTGCTTTATGAAGATTCCACATATCGTCAGTAGATTCGTCCTCGCTCCCACTGCTTCCGCTGGAATCTTCCCAGTCCATCATCAATGCAACTTCGGTTACTTTAAACCTGCAGAAAAGTACATCCACCATACTTTTTACGTCGAGGAGCAAATACTTACGTTTCGCCGAAGAAAACGGCCCAAGTCAAATATTTACGCGCTTCTCCTGGCAATTCCCTCATATAAGAAATCAAAAAACTAAGATCGGTGGGATCAGAGATAGTTTGATCAGCAAGGCTCCCTTCGATGGCGGTCATATCAAATCTGAAATAAAATTTAGTGGTTTTGAATGGAAATCATAAAAAGTGACTAACATCCAATGATTTTGTTCCCAACTAAAGGTGATCTATCCGGAATCCTTGAGATGTGCTATGACGAAGTAAAATTTACGTACATGATGCTGCTTTTGCAGTGTGGTCAAAACGCTGCGTGCCGAAAATGCATTCCCTGATGATGCTGTGTACACGAACCGAGACAATGGTGCACAATCTTCTTGGGTGCGATGAAGAGTCTTTGACACAAGTCCCGAGACAGCTGAGTATGAAAGGGGCTCGAGATATATCCAGGTAGGTCGTGAACGAGTCGTGAACATAGATTGTATACGCTCCACAATCCCGCTTATAGTAACATAAGTTCAGAGGAATACGACTAGTTGTTAAAAAAAATGGGCTACCTCTTATCAGAACGTAGGGTGACAAAAATCAACTGCAAATTGTAAGATGGAGATACTTGTGGAATATTAGTTCTCTCACCAGTCGGCTTTTGGAGTTTAACAAGGTGGATAAAAGGTCAAGTGTCCTATAAAATTATTAATACGATTGTGAGAGTGAAGAGTAGACACTTACGATTCGTCCGCTTCATGCAAATCATCCAAAAACAGTGCAAATAATCGAGTCTCTGCAATGACAGAAAAAACATTCTCTACCAATGACTGAAACCTTGCTCGTAGCTCGCGGCTTGCGAGATGCATAGAAGAGGTGAGTGGTTCAATGACAATATTGAACAGAGCTAACACCTCTCTCAATTCAGGAGTACCTTGATACAAGAGGGGAACATTCTGAATCTGGGGTCCTAAACGCTCCCGCAATGCGGTGACAAACCGATGTAAATCAGTATGGAACACCATTAACTGCCTGATTACAGAAGACAGACAGCCGAGCTGTAAACAGAAATTAGCGTGAACTAGGTTCAGTATGAGAAGATCGTACCAGAGCAGCAAATGGTGCTGAATCAGCACTCTGAAACTTGGCCTGGCCCCACAGTCCATGGGCTGGTACAATATTAAGTCTCGGTGGCTTAGGCCTAAAAAAGTAACTCACATCGCCATTTGGCTTGGTTCACAAGAATCATGGAACTTTTTCCAATACTGTCGTAGATTCGCGGGGTGAATGCAGATATATAGTGTAGTTATAGGAATTTACCCCGGAGGACCAACAACCAGCACGGCTTGTGTGCGAGAAGAACGGGATCGACTATGGAATGCAACACGGCGGAGTCCATCGCTAGATGTCATGAAAGGGGAAAGGTTTGTTGGGAGAGGAGACAAAGTAGGGGGTTGTTCATATGTAGGAGACGTCCTAGGAGATGACATCATAGGGCTGTAATCTGCGGTCCCAGTCGTTGGGGAATTGCTTCTTGACGACATAGTCTCGCTAGTGTCTTCAGTGTCTACACCATGATGATTAGTAGAGGATGGTGTAAGAAACCCTTTCGTGGCGGAAAAATGTCTGGAGAAGCTTGTGGACGTATTACGAACTTTGAAATAGGATAAATAAAATTTGTGTGAAATAAATGTCAACACTAGCTACTCACTGACGTTTCGTATAAGTTCTAACTCTTTTTCTCTCCCAAACTAGAAAGCCATAGTGAGATAAATATTGGTTTTTTATCTTCCACGACTCACTAAAATTATTGGTAATGTGAATTCCTAATTTGTTGTGTGAGTTTATAACACGACAATCTGATATTGGCATGCATACCATAAATCGATCTCCTCGGGCAATTTCAAATGTGGGAATAAGCTGGATGTACTTGATCAAGAAATTGTTTTCAAGGAGCTTCGGCATATCTACACACCTCGGAAGACTCATCGGAAACCGACGAGACAGCTGCGAGAAGACGTCTTTGACATTCGAGAAGATCAGCCTGGAGGCCGTAAGCACTTTGGTAACGCATATCAGGGTTTTTCAGAAGGAGCTAATAATTGTATATTATTATTTTGGAGTCCGTGTGTTAGTAGAAAATTCCCTCAACATACCTTATCGACGATAGACGCAAGGACTTGGGGGACATCACGGCGGACCTCGTGAACAGGCATGGGCCTCCTTTGAACGATTGCATGGAGTAATTCTAATGGGCCCCCTTCAAAAGGCATTTGCCCCCGACCAACCAACAAAGTCCAGAAGAGGATTCCGAGCGAATATAGATCTGTTCTATGATCCTGCGTCATTGTTTCGATACTCCCCGTTTGTTCTGGTGCCAGATAGCAAAGCGCCTCCTTTACTTTGACTTTTTCAAGTTCGTCATAGGCACGCAATACAAGGGAAGAAGGAGATCCAAAGCTCTCAAGAGATATAGCACGGTTTCCGAAGTGAACAAGTCTTACGAACCCTGAATGCGAATTGAGATGAAAAGCATTGGCGCGAACTGAATATCGTTGGAGAAATGTAGTTGTAATGAGAGAACACAAATACCTTCACGGTGAATGATTCCAGCCCTAAACAAAATAGTAAGCCAGAAAAAAATTGGTAACCTGATAGTGCACACTTATGAAGCGTCTCCAAACATCGGGTAGCCTGTATCGCAAACCTGAATTTTGATGAGTGCCAGGAGCTAACGTGGTTAGAATTGGTTAATTTCTCACTCAAGAAAAGATGCAAGGTCCATTATATCGAACGCTTCAATCTCTTCAAAGTTAGGTGCTCCGGCATCCATCATATGAACGTCGCCATGAGATGAGGCACGGGGGATGTCCGCGAGGAGGAGATCGTTGATCTTGCTCGGTGGTAGATAACGCCCAAGTAGATTCAATCCTGGATGTCCGAGGATGAGGACAACACAATCCCCGTACTCTGGTGGAATCTTGAAATAATTGATCATCCGTGAAGCCGTACTGTACCCGTCCGGGATTGTAGCCATTCGACCCAGTCTGATATGAAGTCGTTCATGATTGTTCACAAGTAGAGAGTTTAACGTACACATGAGCTTCCCTTTCCAGGCACATTGAACCATTCGAGTGGGCAGGCGCGATCTTTGCCAATACATTGGATCCATCTTTCAAACTGTTGCCCTCAGCTAGAATGGTCATACTCCCGGTGTCTTGCCATGGTACAGCCTGTCGTTCAGGGGTGGTACAACTGATATACAATACAGATTGAAGGAGCTTACCTTTTCAAATGTATAGCCTGGGACCGAAAGAACACCATCTCTGAAGTAAAGGGTTGGAAAAGTTGATTGTCCTAATTTACGGCGCATTGACCGGCGAGCGTCGATTGCAAACCGCGCGGATGAAAGAGGTCCTTCGTCGGCGTTTGCCACTGTCGAAATTTGGAGGGCTCAAGAAATACCCAAGGTGTGTCACAGACGAGGATGACAAGGCGATGTGCCATGCAGTTGTCACCTTGTTCCCTGACGTCATTGGTGACCCCTTATGCATTATGCCTTAGTTTTTACTTATGTAACTCTTTTACTGTACGACAATGCACGCGCATGATCATTCTGGTGATACGATTACATATGATTTACGAAAAGATGGGATAACGACAGAAAAGCAACAATATCACGAAGTCACTGGAAAAAAAACCATGTCAGTCAACACTGCAAGCATGTTAGGATAGAAAGTTAATTTACTGTAACTGGCAGGATCAATATGGTCAGGTAATTCAGGGACTGCAACCTCGAACCGCGCTTGAATCGCTGCCATGACTTGCTGGTCGCTGTCTGATGACACAAATGTTATCGCGAGGCCCTTGGTTCCGAAACGGCCAGCTCGACTAACGGGAGGTGAGATTAAATTCCCATAATACATTGTCTCGACATACCCGACACGGTGAAGATAACTGTCAGCGTCAGGAGGACAATCATAGTTGATGACGATATTAACACGCTCGACATCGATGCCACGTCCGAAGATATCCGTAGCGACAAGTATACGTTTCTCAAACGCTTTGAAAGCAGTGTACCGGGCGATACTGGAACGGAATAAACTGAGGATATAGATACTTTGAGCATATTTGTATATGCTTACCGTTCATCCTGCGATAACCCCGAGTGAATGGAGATACTGGGAAAGTTGCATGATACGAGTAGCTTATCGAGTTCGACAGCGCGTGCAACCGATTTTACAAAGATAACAACCTAAAAAAGAGTATTTGGTGTTGTTCAAGCGCAAAATGGCTGATTAACTGACTTGATTGAACTCTAAAGTGTCCAAAAGTTCATTTAATTTTCTGTTCTTGCCTACTTCCTCAAGCTTGACATAGTGTTGCTGAAGTCCGTGCAATGTCAGCTTCGTTTCATCGTCAACGAAAATCTCCAAAGGCTGCGCATAGTGTTAGACAACATCGAATATAATAACCAAATCACGAACGTTTGCCATGAACTTCTTGCATGTAGCACGAATCTCTTTTGCAAGGGTCGCGCTGAACATCATTACTTGTTTGTGATGTGGTGTTGCTCGGAAGATTTCTTGAACATCACGGCGCATGTCTAGTGAGCAGTGTCGGAATTAGATGAGATGAGGTATATGGAAAGGAAGAAAATTGGAAGAAGAAAAAATCAAAGGCATGAAAAAAAGATGGACGCATGTCGAAATCCTCGGCGGTCGCTCCCACTGTTCGCGTCCTTCGAGTAATTCTTCAATCGCCAGTCTTTCATTCTCCCAGCCTCAACAAAAAAAATCCAATTCCAGATCCCAACAATCGGTGTCCAGATCGAAGGAAGTCCCAACATTCATAAGCGAGGTGAAGAATGCAGACAAGCCAAGTGAAGCCATGCCGGTATATATAAAGGACGATGGATATTCGGGACCCGCAAATTCGCAAAACTAACCAAGCTGTTCGAGCATTTTATCGCACTCGTCCAAAACGAAATGTTTCACGTTTTTGGCGTCCAATACTTTGTCGCGGGCGAGGGCGTTCAATCGACCAGGAGTTGCAACTACGATGTGAGGGCACTTGCTCTTGTCTCGAAGGAGTTCGGCGTCCTTTGCAACCGGAGTACCACCATAGAAAGTGCTTACACGAACATCCGGCATGTACTTGGCAAAACGAGTGTACTCATTTTTAATTTGAAATGCAAGCTCCCGAGTGTGACACAGGACAAGGACGGAAACTTCTCCATTCACGGGTTCCAATTGTTGAAGAGTCGCCAGGACGAAGACAGCCGTTTTCCCGTGACCCGATTTTGCCTGGCAAAGGACGTCCATACCAAGTACCGCTTGGGGGATACATTCTTGTTGTACTATAAATTTTAAAGACATCAGGCGTAAAATGTTTATTGAAGATTATATCAAATACCCTCTGATGGATGTTCGAAACCGAGGTCACTAATAGCACGTCGCAACTCAGGTTTCAGTAAAAAATCTCTGCTCATGCGTAAGCGGAGCGGGAGGCCCAGTCAGCAGAGCCAAAACGAAAAAAACAAATCCACAGATAAGAACAAACCTGAACCCAGTAGAATGAACACCTGAGAAATTCTTCCCCGCTCCTTCTCCCTCACCAGCACCAGAAGCGGCAGCGCCATTAGTCGCTGAAGCTGAAGCAACGTTCGGAACCGCGTCATGTTCATCCTCGTAATCGATAAGATCTTCGTTATCGTTACCGCTCATTTTGATGTTAAGTGAGTCAAGAAAAAGAAGAGAGTTGGAAGAAAGTTGGGATGTTGTGGAAGTTGAATGTAAAAGCAGAATGAGGACAATGCGCGAGGCAGTCCTGATTGGTTGCCCAGCATAACCAAATAAACAATGCACGGACCATCGTTACTAGAGCACTCACAGCATTGATATTATACTAATCAAACGATACCCCTACACTATTACATAGGTTACTGGACAGAATATATTGAGAATCGAATAAACCGATGCTTCACGAGGGGGTATATAGATGCGCTAGGCGAGTTCGACCTCAGCCTGCCGTAAAACTTCCTGTGCTTTGGAGCCACTTGATTGCAAAAACTCAACGGCCTTTCTCGTCAAGTCGGTAAATAATTCTTTTTGAGACCCCATCTGCTTCTTGATAAAAGCAATAAACAATGCAGTTGCCCAAACGTTGTCGGACACACCCAAGTTGTTGGCCTTATTGGCAGATGTGTTTCCAACAAGGCCACAAACCTCTTGCAAAGTAAAGGAACCGTCCGATGACTGTAACCTGATGAGATTAATTACTTCCGGTGCAATTGGTGGCGGTGGCAGCAGTGGTGAGGCTGACGGCAGCACCCTTGGGGGTAACAGCATACGGACATCCTCTGGAGCTAGGTTCGCGGAAACCAGCTGGGGTGATTGGCTACGCATTCCCCAAAGCTGATCCGATTTTATCTGTGAAACCAAGTGCGGACTGGCTGGAGGGCTCCAATTGCTCCAACCATCCGAGCCTTCTAGAGAACTTAGCGTTGAGAAGGTTCTCATGCTCATGTTCTCACTATCACCATCCCCACTATTATTGCTGGACGCAGAGGATGGGAATGTTCCTGGCAAAGTTGGTACGTCTTGGCTTGCACCTTGGCTATTCGACCCAAACCCAAGTAATCCGGCAAAAAAATTTTGAACTGTCAAACGGAGGCCATTGTGCAAGCTGTGGAACATACTGCTTGTGGATACCTTATCCCCTTCACGGCCAAGGCTTGAACTCCTCAAGCGCGAAAAAGTATTTGGGATCGCAGATTGGGGTCTCACGAAATCATCTTGACCTTCGTCAATTGCGATAAATGAGGTATATCGGCTGACAAGCTGGTACTTTTCCCCTAGCCTGATGATTGTAGCTTTTCGAATATCTTCATGAATGATTTGGTCTGCTGCACATTCCTGAATTAATCGCCACGCCACAAGGGTATGAACCCATGATAGCCGAGGTTCGGCACCCCGTAACTGAATCCCCATGATCGGGATTGTCATATTGAAGGCTTCACCCCCATCAAGCTCCCCGTGTAATGAGACCGCGGTAGGGGCTTTTGACTTCCTGAGAGATAAAATGGCGGAAATATTGATCCTATGGCCTGCATGGATGTCCTTTATATGTGCGGGAACTTGTTGAATCATAGGATGTAGTGTAGGGTTCATTGTGCTTGTTGGTATCGGTGAGTGATGAACAAAATCCACAACCGCAGGGCGAGCCAGATACTCCTCAGAAATGCCCCAATCAATTGTTACATTTTTTATGAAGGGTGTTCTTCCGGCTCTGAATAAACGAGCGCATTTCCCTAAGATATGCTCAGCATCAACAGCAAAGAGGCATACACCATTACCAGCTCGTGCGATCCCTTCACACATAGCCGTTGATACTGTATTACCAATCCCTAGAGTAAAGACCCGTAATGGGCTCTGTGCTGGGGCGCTCTGGGCAGCAAACTGGACCATTTTGCAGGTCTCCTCGATGTCATGGCTCTAGCAATGATACTAGTTAGATATTGAGCGGATTACGAGATATACGTACACACTTCACCATCAGTCAAAATAAATATAGCAGTTGGTATACTAGGGTTTCGGGAGAGTATCACGCGTTCAACTGCCTTTCGAATTTCAGTACCCCCATAATTAGCCTCCATGGTATCAACGTGCATTGTCTTGGGGGCTTTCTTCAGATGGATTTTCCTAAACGCTGCAACAAAGGTGCGCTCACCGCAGTGTCCAGGAACTTCTGACAGTAAGCGGTGCTTCGGCTCCACAATTCATCCGTGTGGCTACCAAAACTATAAATATTGAAAAAGGTTCCCTCAGCGGGGAGCATGCGCAGGAGAATCGCCAGCGTTTTTTTGGCCATGTTCATCCGTTCTCCAGACATACTACCACTTCGGTCAACTACAAACATATATTCTTGAGATCTTGGTGGTGGAAGATCAAATTTGGGTATTATTGTTAACTGTATTGCAATCGTGTTGGGTTCTTTGGAATCAGGTTCCTGATGCAACTCTGCAAAACATCGGGGTGAATCGAGGCCATCCGCATGTATAACCAAGACAAAATCTCGATCTAAGAACGACTGAGGGCAAAATTTGACAATTGAGCGACGACGAGATAGTCGGCCAATATCCGTGAGGTATTTAGTCTCTGTGATATAATCTGGGTGGCTAGGGCTGATAATGGCCCGTAGACGGCCACTTGTTTGTATGTGAATTTTGGCCTTGACTCTTGTTCTAGTATCAGGAACCTGGGATGATGTTAATTCAGAGGGGGGAGTCCCAAATCGGGCTCCAATAACCATAGGTATTTGAAAACGGGTCTCGTCGAGGTTGTCATCATTTGATAAGGTCATCACGTACTAAAATATTTTAGCAATGGGTTAAGAAGGTAAAGTACCTTTGGCTTACGGCGACCCTGATCTCGACGGTTGTCTGCGGAGATATGCACCCAACTGAAATGGTGAAAACTAATGCAAGGGTTCAAAATTCAGACGTCGTAGGAAATCGACCAGTACGCACTGTCATCGGTCACGAAATCCAGTTTTCCCGTGAAATTTCCTGTTTTCAGAGCTTCTTCGAACTGTTGCGCGGCGTGGTTCTTCGCCTTAGAAATTCCAGTGATAGATCGACCATCGGTAGTGTGCATGGAAAATCCACATATCGCTCCGTTGGCCGGCACCGGAAAACAATACTTACAACGATTCGTTTCAATATTCGTATGATTCACGTATGTTTGAATAACGGTCACTTTGGCCGAAACTGTGACACAAGAATAGTCAGACCAGAAGGCTGAATGTTTTTGACGCTTACCATCTACTATTTCTGCTTTTATTTCGACTTGTTCTAGTGATAGGTATTTTGGGTTTCCATCAAAGTCATTGTACATGATACCAGAAAAATCCATAGTGATTCTCAGAATGAGACGTTGAGGGATTGATTTGATGACAATTTACTTTGCTGAGCCCAGGTTTTATTGACTAAGCTAATTGGCATGAGGCTGATATTTGACGCTGGAACTGCATCGTGGTTATATTATTCCGTTTGAGGGATTGGAATGAACAATGTTGACCCTCGTTAACCTCATAGCTTATGCGGATCCAGGGTGGAACCACGACAGAACCAACCCAGGATCCGAGCTCTACCTCTACACATTGTATTCGATTACGTCTTGGTCATCTTTTGAGGTTCGATAATTTGGCTGGCTTCTTTCTGCTTAGAGATAGAAGGACCGGGGGTACTTACAAAACACCTAGCCATTTCTTCATTGAACTTTGCTTAGTGTCGTTGATTGATGCCATTCTCCTTCCGTATGTATATTTGCACTAAGATTGCTGGTACGGTTGTAGAAATTAGCATGTAAATTGGTTGTAGGATCTATATGAATACCTTGTATATAGTACTAGTGTTATAAATTGTGGTTGATGGTTTGACGTTGGTTATCAGCGTGAGACTCGGGTCCTGCTGCCTCATGGGCTGATTGCCTTGTCCGTCCGGTTAAAGCCGACATTACATCACAATAAAATTACTCTGTCCAAAAGAATCACTTGAATTTCAAGCTCAGTTGTAAGTACCATCTGAACGCGTTTGTATAAGTAGGGAAAGGGCCAGCTTTCTTCCTCGGGGTCCAAAAGCTTACTTTCGAGGAGCGTCGGTTGTCATGCCTAGTAGTTATCCATTCTGGTGCGTAATGCATTTTTATCGCATTTTTTCGTTTGTAACTTTGACGAAAACATCCAGGCTTGGAGGTTAGTAGGATATTCTATTCTACTGTTATACAAAGGTATTGATGATTTCTAAAAATAGGGGTAGCAGCTTCCAGTGCGTAGGCTTTATATCGTTCTAATTCATCTAAATTCCAAAAAATTAGTGGCTGCAAGTTGCACGCATCCTCTAGACCTGACTAAAGTGTCCGTTCAACGCTGTTCTTCACTACACAATATCTGACCTAATTCTCTCAGGCGGATGCAAACACAAGAAGTGGGATCCAAACGCCCCTCGACCATTTCCATAATACGGGCGTCAGTCGCCCAGTCCGGCTTTCGCAGTCTCTACACAGGGTTGACAGCTTCCTTGATGCGGCAAATGTCGTACTCCCTTGTGCGACTTGGAAGTTACGAGGAAATGAAATCCCGTATGTCTCGAGAGGGCCCACCTTCAACCATTCGGCTTATCTTTGCTGCAAGCCTTGCTGGTGGCCTTGGTGGGGTAGCTGGTAATCCTGCTGGTGAGTTTAACTATCAAGACAGCTTCCACCTAACTTATTCGCTTGTTGAGGAAGATATCCTGCTCGTTAGGATGACAAGTGATTCAATACGCCCTCCGGACAAACGTTATGGTTACTCAAATGCCCTCAGTGGCCTTGTAAGCCTCATAAAAGAAGAAGGCGTCCGAGGGCTCGGGAGGGGTCTTGGAACGAACACTGTATGTCTTACGTTCCAAGGCATCTTTCATCTAACGGAATTCCATAGACCCGAGCCATCATGATGAATGTACGTCACTCGGGGACATTTCTATCAGTATATTAACACGTTTTCGAAGGCATCACAGGTTGGATCGTAAGTTGTGCCCCAATTTTTTGGCTGACGAACGTTCATACCTCGAACAGATATGATTTTTTCAAATCCACACTACTACGACGACCCCTTCCTTTGATAAATTACCAACTACAAGACAATCTTTTACTTCATGTAATATCAAGTCTTCTTGCCGGAACATTCGCAACCAGTAAGTCGATGAGCCATACGACTTTTTGATTTCCTAATGTATCTCGATTAGCTGTATGCTCTCCTGCAGATGTTTTGAGATCCAGGCTTATGGCTTCCGTTAGTATTTATCCTTGTATTCTAGAGCGCTGTGTCTTACATAGTTTGTCAAGTCGGGTGATTCTACCCTCAGCCAAGTGCTGACGAGGTCGTTGCGAGAGGAAGGACCGAGGTTTCTCTTTAAAGGCTGGACGCCCGCATTCATCCGCCTGGGACCAAACACCGTTCTGCTATTCGTCTTCTTCGAAGTATGAGTCTTATGCGATCGATGGAACAGTTTACTAAAGTCATTTGAATTAGCAACTCAAGAAAGGTTGGAGCGTGATGAGTTCGTAATACCTTCTTGCTCAGCATCCTTAGATAATGACTACGGGTAGTTGTTTCCATAGAATTAGAGTACGACTAGACATGGCTGAATCGGACAGTAACTATAGCTTTGATACAAACAAACCATTTACCCTAACCATATTGTATTCACTTTAGACTATCTTGCAAATCTTATATCGGTATTCGGACTTGTAATAGAAGCGTTTTTATTGGCTTTGCGATTTCGAAATGCAGCTAGTAATGATTTACGTCGCTGTATATACTATGATCTTGTCGAGATCCGCCGCGTAATCTATTAAATCGAGTCAGTGGGAGATAATGGCGCCTTGAAGAGGAGCGGGAACCTAGTACTTACTAGTTCCCCCAGATCCCACAGTAATACTATTCGTGCCGCTACGTAAAGTAAGCTTAACAGGCACAGACAGGACGACACCACCTCCACCGGTGTTAGGTTGGTCAACTGTGACAGCTGATCCGCCATTGACACTGGAAATGATATTAGTTGATTGTTGGTCTAATGAAAAAACCCGATAAACCTGATTGTGGTGGTTCTCCACGAGGAGTCCCCTAATCGAATGATGATCACGATAAACAGATAAGTTACTCCATAAAAAACACAAACCATTAGCATAATATAGGGCAATCCATTGAGGAGAACCAGTTCCTTGAACATTGTTGATTGTTACAGTTCCACCATTACCTTGTCATACCTTTAGCTAGATTAATAGGGTTAAAGCCGAGGGAACAAACCGAGCCACCCCACAGCCTTTCCACCAGAGAATCCCGAGTTGGACGCAATAGTTGCCCCCCCGCCAAGTGAACCTCCTTCGGCCTCATATGTTGTTCCAGAAGCCACGCTATAGGTGCCTGCGGACAAATTCAGTGACCAAACATCGGCCTGCACAATTTGAGGTTTCCCGGAAGCCCAAGATAGAGGGAACCACATATATCGACTACTTCCTAACAAAGACGGCCTCCAGCGATCACCCATATAAATTCCAAAATTATTATTGATCAGCATGTCAAATGTATTTTGTGAAAAGTATGTTCGAGTGGCCGCGGGAGCAATATCCGCTTGAGCCGACCATGGACCGGCCAATGACTAGGGGTTTATTTTAGAGAAAGGGTAGAAGTACATTAATGTTAAGAAGCTGACCGAAGCCGTAAAGAATTTGTTGGGATTGGGGTCCCAGCCAGAGGTATGCGAGGCAAACAAGTGGTATACCTACGTCGAGAATCAGCAAACTTCCCATAGATGTAACCTTACTTAGCCTACACCATTTCTCTTGATGATCCCAGGAGATTCCAGAGTCGATGCTGTAAAATATACAGCAGAAGAAAGCACGAACAGGCACTAAAACTGACCACTTATCACAGAAGTTTGTGAAGTGACGTTGTAATAGTTGGAATCTAGTTTGGATATTTTGAAATTCTGATTGTTGTCTGAGGCGTACAAAAGGTAGGTCGTTTGAGCACCTAGATTTAAGCGGTGGGAATTTTGGACTTGGAGCAGAAGACGAAATCATACCATCATCTAAACAACAGACAGTTAGTCAACAGCCTCGCGAAAAAACAGAAGTCACATCCTACCGTCTTGGAACAATCCCATGTCCCGAGATTCGGCACCTAAAGGTCTAAAACTAGATTTGAACGCGAAGGGGCCACAGGGCGTTTTTGAAGTAGCAACGCCGACCTGAGCAGAACCATAGCTAGTACGAATTCAATACTGAATTATGTTCTCTTTTGAAGGCTAATCATACTTCGAGCTGTCAGAATGGAACCACATAACATATTCGGAGTTCTGGAACCATGGTTAGTGGCATGAAACCATTGACCTATTAAAGCCTGACCGCTTTGTTGAAGACAACTGTTCGAGGAAAGATATTTTAATGGTGAATATTTGGATAAGGACACGGTTTACCCTTAGGACGCTCGACAATGTTGGAAGTTGATATTGTAGTTCCACTAATGGGAGTAAGAGCGTCGTTTTGTCGTGTCCAGGTTGTAAGGTCAGTTGACTATAGAGATGTCTCAAAAAATTTACTTTGAGAATAAGTAAAATCTTCACAGTATAGCATGAAACAGCTCTAAAGAGTCCGCTGTTGTGTGCTTTGTCTTCTCCGTGCCAATAGAAAGTGGATCCAACCTGGGCAGAAGGTAGAAAAATATCCGTATAAGAATGAAGGAAGCGACTCACTTTCAGAAAACCTCCTCCATGGGCTTGAATTACATTACCGCTGGTGTCAGTCCAAGTAGCACCAGGAACTATCACTGCCGCATGAGCGACAGAGAAAGTTACAAAGGCTAAGAAAGACGACAGAAGATGTGCCATTTTGGGCTATATCGCGAGACACCAGAGAGAACACTATTTAAGCACCTCAAGCATCATAATAACGTCAGAAGCCGGACAAAACCCGGGCTATGGACTGACATCCGGTCGTCGCAGGACTGCGTGTAACTGACCAGCAGAAGGTATCACGGGGACTATACATGTGCAACCCATCAATAAGTGTTTCGAGGGGCGGTCCGTCAGTTTTTGCACGGCAAGACATTCCTTTCTCAGCAATATACGGGGATTGTTTGGAGGTGGAGTGTGTGGCGGTAGTGTCCACTAGATACCCCCACAAACAACGAAGAGGTAATGACATTATTGCTGAGTTTATCACGTCCTATAGGGAGCCCTCGGATGCCAATCGGAAGGGCATTCGGTAGAATTCTTGTGCTTAAGTTGAGTACGGAAGCTTCAGACCCTGAGGAGGAATGTCGGTTAATACGCATACATGGCATCCCACGGAAGCTAAGGGGGTCGAACGGTCCGAGAATTTTTTGGAAGAAAATAGTCAGATGTTCAACGAAGTGTGCAATGATGTGTGATTTTGTAGCGATTACGCGCAGGCATGACCTAGTGCCATGTTGTAGTATATATATATGGTTTTGCGTGGGCGAGGATAACTCAAGGCTTGAGAAATGACTCCCCTTTGTTTGGCTTATGATGGCAAACTCATTTTGAAATTAGGGTTACTTAGTCAGCAGACCCTGGTGGTCAAAACTTTTTATCTGCCATCCCTCGAGTGAAATTTCGGTGCCCGTAAAAGGTGTATCATTATAAAGGTACACAGTGTATGGTGATCATCCTGAAATACATCGAATCTTGGTGCATCATCAAAGCCCACCAAAATCATGGAAGCATTTCAACTTCTTTCGCGAGGTGGTACGAGATTTGATAGAACTCGTTTCAAAGATGATGTACATTTATTTGACGTAAGAACGGATATTTCATAGATACGAAACTCCTATTGAATCCTTGATAATTAGAAATCAAGAGCAACCTCGGCTAGGCGCGGCTCGTCCGCAATACCACCAGGAGACGGGGAACTCCCAACAGACTTGGACTTTTTCAAGTATGCACAGACTGGTTCGGGGAAACGCAAGGCAGGAACAACAGAAACAGGAGATATCGAAGGGAGGAAAAAACGGCTGCGGGGCGAAGATGAATCAGAGGTTGGGGAGCTCGAAAACGCGTCTGGAGGAGAGGATGACTTGGACAGAGCAAATGTTCCACCACCGTCGATACCCAAACATCGCGTTCTGACCAAAGGATCCGATGTGCCAAATTGCGTCAAGACATTTTTAGACCTAAAGGAGCGGTATCAAGTATCACCTCTTATTCTTTTAAACCTCACACAAAATGGTTATACACATCCAACCGGTATCCAGTCACATGGTATTCCAATACTACTTGAGGTACGCCTGGCTATACATCTCGGACTCACATGTAAGCTCAATAATGAATTTAGTCTCGCGATCTGGCTGCTATATCTCCAACGGGTACTGGAAAAACACTTTCGTACTTGATTCCCATCCTGGCATCCTTGGGGTCGCCTGCCTCTAGTGCAAAATCCGACGTTGGACTTGGGGTTAGAGCCGTTATAATTGCCCCTACGCGGGAACTCGCTCACCAAATACACAATGAGTGTCTCAAATTAGCTCAGGGGCGAAAGTGGCGCATTGTACTTTTTAGCAAAGCAACAGCAAGTACACTCGCAAACAAGTCTGCAAGGGATAAGGTAGGTCGGTGATTTTTACTTTCAGATTGATATACTGTGATTGACGTTCATAAACAAGACATCATAATAAGCACCCCCCTTCGGCTGGTGACATCTCTACAAACGAGCAATTTGGACCTTAATAAGTCAGACTGACCTTTATTTTTGATTCTAGACTGACGGGGAACATCTAGCGTCCGCCACCTCATCTTGGATGAAGCGGATAGGATGCTAGATTCTGAATTTTTTCCACAAATCCAGGAGATCTTGGCGTCGTGTACCTATGCGAATATTCAAAAGGCCGTCTTCAGTGCCACTCTCCCTGCGGGTGTGGAGAAAATCGCCATGGAAATTCTACGCAACCCGATCCGTGTTGTTGTGGGTTTAAAGTCAGTAGCAATCCACAGCGCTCTTGAGTGTTCAGTTCATAGAATTAATAATGTTCCCCTTGGTCTCCTTCTAGAGATACACCCCTCCCTCTTATATCTCAAACTCTGACTTATGTTGCAGATGATCCGTCCAAATTACCCACTCTATTAGCCTATCTAGCCCAGCCTTATAATCCTCCTTTACTCATCTTCACCTCATCTCAGCCGCGTGCTACCTCATTGGCCCAAGAACTCGTTTTGAATGATGTACCGAATGTAGACTGCCTGCATGCTGGGCTGAGTAAAAAGGAACGTGAGGATGCCATTAGTCGGATGCGGAGGGGCGAGAGTTGGGTAATGGTCAGCACGGAAGTCATGGCGCGAGGGATGGACTTCAAAGGTGTCAGGGAGGTAATCAATTACGATTTCCCATCAAGCATCCAGAGTTATGTCCATCGTATAGGTGCCACCCCTCTGATATCTATATTTCAACACAACATTCTTCTAAATCCAAATAATTTCAGGTCGTACAGGCAGAGCGGGCAGAGAAGGCAAAGCCGTTACATACTTCACGGATGAAGATGCACCATACTTAAAATCGTAAGGACCCTCCTACATCTTTCAACTGTTGAATTAAGTGATTTACAATAGTATTGCAAATGTATTGCTGCAATCCGGGTCCTCCGTGCCAGAATGGATACTCAAGCTACCGAAACCGTCAAAAATGAAGAGGAAGTCGATGGGCAAGGTGGAACGCTCCGATATTATTAATCCTGCCCGTAAGATTGGCCGGAGTGATGCTATCAAGAAAAGGTAGGTACTTTTGTCATTAAACGTTTTTGGATTCAATAGTGTTTTGTGCAGGGACATGATTGCCGGTTCTAAACGCAGGACTGAAAAAGCAAAAGGGCATACGGAAAATAATGTTGAGAACGCTGATGATCTTTAGGCGACCAGGGTTACTTATTATCACCTCCTTTCATTCCACGTCTGTTAATTCACGCCACGGGCAGACGCGAAGTGGTGATGTACATGTTCATTTTTGTCCTACTTCACCATCCAATTTTCCCCTGGATGGTGAATAGTTGATAGATATTACTATCCGAGTTTATCCAATCAAGTACAAAGGGGGAATCCTACCAACCCTTCGTTATTAGAACTTGAGCCACTGATAGAAATTTCATTTGCCAAACGGTCAACGCTGCATGTGTAGGTGCTATGTTATTTGTACTTTGGAACACATACCGGATTAACCCCGCGCACGTTTGGGGTATACTTCTATAGATGTGAATATAATCATACGGTCATTCCCATTTTTCAGATATTATCCAAGCTTACTCGCGATAGCTGCCTTAGACCTTAAACCGCCCGTGTTGTAAAGTGCCAGCCTCTAAGTAGGTAAATTTCTGTAACTGAAATCCGAGGACTTTTGAACTTGATAAACCCGTGAGGCCGGGCCAAGGATTGATTCCATGAAGCCATCGATAACCCGCCAACCACATTGAATGAAAATGTCCTGGTGACTCCCATATGCCTGATTCAAGCCCAGCGAATATGACGGAACTAAAATGGTGATCCGTTTTGGGATCAATCAAAGATTGACTTTCTATTTTGGGCTCCTTTTGCGACATCACACATACTTGACACGTCCTCGAGGAGGGCACGACGTTCTATTAAAAGGTGATATCTATTATGGAAGGCCGGAAAGGAGCGGTTCTTGGGATTGAAAAAGAGATGAGATATCGAGAAAATCGACACCGATTCTTCCACATTCCCGCATTCTTGAGAACTAATTACTCATGCCCCCTTCTCGCAGATCACGTAGGCTATCTAATCAAGAACCAAAGAACTACGCAGGTAATCCACGTCCATTGTCCAGTTTCCTATGTTCATCTTAATCTCTTTGGGGGTCAGAGCTTGAAGATCGATGGCATGATGCCGGGTCGTTCTCTCTTAGCCTAGAATCATTTCAAGTTGGTCAACGCCCTTTGTTGTCTAATATCCCCACTACACCATCCGCACTCCTTTTCCCTACATCTTTCCCGGATAAACCTCAGTACATACGCCCTTCCAGCTCTCACACCATCCGTCACAAGAAGAGTCACATCACTCGCCCTCCTAACGCTTTCATGTTATTTCGCTCAATCTTCTGGGCCAATGAAAAGCTTAAAGAGGAGCCTATAGAACGTGATCACCGCGACATAAGTCGCATTGCGGCTCATTGCTGGAACACTCTAGACGATGCAGCTAAAAATCCTTACCGGGAACTCGCTCTGCAGAAAAAGCTTCAGCATGGCCTAGAACACCCCGATTATAAATATAAGCCAGCCTTTCCTCGAGGAAGATTTTCGAAGAGGAAGGTTAGACGGAGCGATGATGCAGAGGAAGAACGGTGCAGAAAGCTGGCCTCGCTCATCATGGATGGGGTCTCGTCTGCTGGCATAAGGGAAGCCATGAAGAACTCTGAGAAGAAATCTCCTCTTTCTATTTGTAGGGCTTCTACTACTGAACCTCGCGTATCTAAGACGTCCAGAGCGCAATGCCGAGCTTATAGGGGTGGGCCCTCTCAATTATCCTCTATTGAATCGGGCAGCGCGAACACCAAAGAGGAATTTCCACTTATCCAAATGCACCTTTCCGACGACCTCAACACTCAGGATAATTCCTTCGTACCCACTGAAGAGATTCCCCTCTTGGAATTGTCCCCAGTAAAGAAAGAAGAGGAAACGTTTACCATTCAATTTGATCCTTCTATTCAACTCCCAATACGTAACGACCTTGATTCGCATTTTGGGATTAAGCCCGTCCATTCGGACGCCGCATCTAACTTTTGCTTTTGGGGTACCCGGGACGACATGGTCTTGGAAGATGAGTCAGATCTGGGCGGGGTTTACCTACCCGAGCATACCAATCAGACCAATCATTCTCATGGGCCCGTGGCACTCGCAAATCCGTATGTTGATTATAGAGTAGAGTCATCCCATCCAGGCCCAATGTTGCGCCAAGGTTCATTCAATGTGCACCTAAATCAGACCACTACGACTAACGATTCTGACATGAACGAGTATTTTCGTTTTGACTAGGGCCCAAAGTATTAGAATTAGATTATACCTACGCGTCCCAGCATACCCGTAATAACATACTTATCCACTCAACCATCACAAAAATATTTAACGGTCTCTAAAAGAAATTATTTTGTTCTGGCCCGTTTGTTGACAGGTTCTGATGACCCTTCGTCGACGATCAACCTGCCACTGCGTTTTTCTCCTTGCAACCAAGCTGCACATGCATCTTTGGTTGCTCCAGGATTATCAAGCTGCCATACGAGTAACTTTTCCATAACTTTGCCTGTCCAAATTCCTGCTTTTGTGGCATCCAAGGCTTCAAGAACCTCGCGGCCCTAATTGTGTTAGTCCGGGTCAATAAATAGAATGTGCTACCATCGGTCGGGTTTCTTACATTTAAAAGAGGTTTCGCATCCACTATCCCTTGCAGGTTGAGTGCTTCAATTCTATCGACAAATATATTGTACATTTCGATCAGGCTTGTGGCTTTGCTAGCTATGGACCAGCGTCAGAATACTCGGTATGTAACCATTTACAGAAGTCTTACTGTCTAATACGTCATTTGACAAATCGTAGTATGGAACGAGTTCTTGCACGAGAGAGAAGAGTAGGGAACTTGTCCAGTGGCTTCCCTTGTTGGCATTGTGTACAGCTTGTTCTCGTAAAAGAAGCCCTGTGGAGATTCATTGTACCGAGAGAAACGTGGGAGCGAGTGGGAGTGCTAACCTATTGCGACGCGCTCTGAGGGTTTTTTGAATTTATCTTGGTCCAGAGAGGGGTTTTGCAACAGTTGGGCCGCCACAAACAGGGAAGGCACACCATCAAGGAAGTGATTTTGTGTCCCGAGTTTTAAAGATTCGCGAATAATGTATTCAACTAATTGCTTTTTTTTGTTCTTCTTGTCATTGTAGGTGACACTTCTATAAGGGGTGAGAGTTGCCGCGAGGTACAAACGAGAGGTAGATGAGGGATCATCCTTTATTCGGGAGAGAAGTATAGGATGAATCGCGGGAAGTTTAGGAAACTTTGTGGGATGAAGAAGTGCATGAAGAATGGAAGCGGCAGTTAATGACGCTTCGCTCGAGTCCGGTAAAGCAAGGAATGTCGAAGATATTTCCTCTGGAATGACGGAAAAGATTGAATCATAGAGGGATAAGCTATGTAAAAGGCGTATAGCATGAAAGGGATTACGTCCTAAGTATGTGGTAAGTCTCTGAAACAAATTGTACTGTGTGTGTTTACCTCTCAACATTTTAGAGAGTTCTTCCCCAGTACGCTCTCGAGCAACCTTTGACACCAGGGCATTCTACAAATGATTAGTTAAATGGGCAATGTGAAGGTGAGATGGCAGTACTTGTATCACTTGGTCTTTCGCTGCTTCATCTACTTCGGGTACAATTTTGAACCCGAACCGACTTGCAAATCTGATACACCGTAAAACACGCAACGGGTCGTCCAAAAAAGTTTCTCTCGGTGGTAAGGGTGTACGAATAATGCCATCCCTTAGATCTTCTAAACCCTGTTATGTCGCAGTCAATAAGAAAAAGATTTTTAACAAGAGATATTACTACCTTCCCAGTAAAGTCCTCAACACTTCGAGTATGTATATTGTAAAAGAGCGCATTGATGGTTGTGTCTCTCCTTAGTGCGTCTTGAAGTGGTGTACCAAATGTCTTGGAGATAAACTAGTGATCAGTCAATTTGACTGTTTTGGCATGAATCACCCACCACTTCTGTTGGGATTCGATTATTATCAGCGTACTGTTCACTCCGAAGGTTTACAAGATCGATGTCCAATCCCAGAAACTTGAACGTCGCCGTTTCGAGATGTTTTGATTGATCTGGATTCTGTGCAATCCTACTGATGGTCCCGGTCTCGATACCTTTGCTTTCCGCGAACGTAGCTAGATGCTCTGCAAAAGAAAGTCCCATGACGTCGCTTAAGGCAATATCGATGTCGTTGCTCTGAGACCCTAGCAGCTAAATAGATCATAGATATACGTTGGTTTCCATTCGAAGGTAAATGAAGAGACTAACGAGCCTCAAATATTGACCTTATCTCTGACCCACCCCCCTGCTATCCTGCACGATGTGTGTATTCCTTTTTCTGCCAAGTGGGTTGTGCAGTCGTGTAGGAGATTACAGATATCTTCCTCTGTGTCGGTTAATTTGATTTCCATCTTCGCCGGAATCTCAATTCGGCATACGGGGTATGATTGAAGAGACATATTGCGTTGAATTATTGTAAGGAATGACCTTTGGAGGATAGTTTTATCGCAGAGGGAGAAAGTTGATTTTAAAATGGACATGTACTAATACTTATTTCAGCAAATCATCACTCAGATTTCAACTGGGTCACTTTGAGGGTTATTGTCACATCACGTGTATGCATTCACACTCGTAACGCTCAGTGGGAAAAGAATTCAATCGGAGTCAATCAATAGTCAGAGTTGGAGACAGCACTGCCACAGCAGTCAGGCAATAGTCAAGCATGGCTTTATATTAGCTTGTTATGGAGGAAAAATACATTCAGAATATAACTGGCATCTATGAATATGCCTCTAAATATTTCTATGTGCTGAAGAAGTAACTTGAGCTTTGGATTTATCTGTCAATGAATGGCTGATTTGCTCAAAATTAGTTGCGCTTTTGATTACGTAATTCATAAACGACCATTACTTGACTGCTGTGGCAGTGCTGTCTCCAACTCTGACTATTGATTGAATTCTTTTCCCACTGAGCGTAACGTGTCGCGTTCTAAATGGTATCCAACTGGGAGAAGTTGTCAAAAAGTTAGCGCAATAATTATACGTAAATGCGGACCCTGATAAGGATGCATGAGGGTAATCTTTCGTGAGTTTATTCCTCGACTAAATGGAGTCAAAGTTACACCTTCGCACTCGGAGGTCGAAACACATACAAGTAGTGTCGTCGGACCAGAGAACCAATACTTTCAGGCCTTGATTCAACGAGTCAAGGGGTAGGCAATTAGCTCTTCGACACGTGTTAGCCATAGATATATATATTATTATACCAACCACATACGGAGGGATTTTTTTAACCATCAGAGGTCGGGAAATTGATACTTCAAAACTTCAACTACTTCGACAACTATTATTTTCCATGTCAAATGGAATAGTCTGGAGACCTCAGAATGAGAGAGGATATTATTGTTTAGATTCTGAAGTTGTATTTGGATATTCACATGCATCAGGATCAGTTTCAGCACCTAGTTGGGGTGCAGCGATAGTTGTCACTCCTGATGGTTCAGTGCTCTATCTTGAGTTACTGGGGCCGAATAAGCACTAACTTATGTGTATGCTTGATGTAACATATTGTCAAGCGAATAATTCTGAGGATGTCAATGGGTGGTGATGGATGTGTAGGGGTCGTGCAGTACCCTGATGCTTTTGGCTGTTAACTTAGGGGCTGCTGAGGGCTGCAGGTCCTGCGTTTAGTGAAGGAGATTTTTAAAATTTATATTAGTGTACGTGTACTTGAGCTCTATAGTTGCAGAGCTTGGAGTCTTAAGTTTGATATTATTATTTGAGGGCTGGCCGCTGGCTTCCATGTTTGAGCACGTGATGACGACGTTTGGCAAAAATCCCACGGACGAATCGTTCAGATCCCCGTTGCTGAAGTTTAATTTTAAGCAGCCTGCTGCTCGCTCCGACTGCCCTGCTGCTACTTCATCCGTTCCAGCTTTGTAACCTTTATATCATACCCTTTCGTGGAGCAATGGGAAATATTAGCAGCTGCTGCGAATCATGCTGTATGTGCAATTCGAGACTTTGTCCACTTTGCCTGGCTCAATAATTTATAGTCCATGGGCGCAGGTCGCAATCTTACGAGCCCCTTCTTCTCGAGAATGAGAGAGAAGCCGTTGCAGATTTATTGCAATATCTCGAGAGTATGATATACTAGAAATTCGTGCAGTAAAAAGCCCCGCCCTGACTCGTTTTCTCAACAGACCGAACAACGACCAATTTCTTCACTGGATCTCCTCTTTCTGCGTTGACAACACTCTCATTTTCCGACAACGTCGACCTACAACGAAGTGCAGCTCTTGCTTTCGCCGAAATTACGGAAAAGGAAGTACGACCTGTGGGGCGAGACACACTCGACCCCATCCTCTTTTTGCTGAGTAGCCACGACACTGAGGTGCAGCGCGCCGCAAGTGCTGCGCTGGGTAACCTTGCCGTTAACAGTATGCCTATCTCATTACGTTTGTCAAATGAAAACTTAGGCTGGTCTAGCTGATAACAAGCTTCTGATCGTAAAGCTGGGTGGTCTGGAACCATTGATCCGCCAGATGCTCAGTCCCAACGTTGAAGTACAATGCAATGCCGTTGGGTGTGTTACCAATCTTGCTACCCATGGTCTGTATAGATAAACATAAATTGTTTCTCCTGGGCTGATAACGGTGCCTAGACGATAACAAAACCAAGATTGCGAAGTCGGGTGCCCTTGTACCTTTAACTAGGCTTGCTCGATCGAAAGATATGCGTGTTCAGAGAAATGCAACAGGAGCTTTGCTTAATATGACACATTCCGGTCAGCGAATACTTTTACCTTTTCTATATCGCAAAGGTGTTAAATGTTTTTAGACGAAAATCGCCAGCAACTTGTAAACGCCGGGGCCATTCCTGTGCTTGTGAGTCTCCTCAATTCCCCGGATACGGATGTACAATATTATTGTACAACTGCCCTCAGTAACATTGCTGTGGATGGTGAGTCAATTTCATCCTATCTGTGACAGGCCTCTGACAACAAGAATGTTGAAGGTGCCAATAGGAAGAAATTAGCTCAGAGCGAGCCAAAATTGGTAGCGAGTCTTGTAATGCTCATGGATAGCCCAAGTCTTAAGGTCCAATGTCAAGCTGCCCTTGCTCTGCGAAATTTGGCCAGTGACGGTAGGTTTTTGTTCGAAAACAATCCAAAAATATGGTTTTATTCTATTTTTTTTTAATTCTTAGAGAAATACCAATTGGAGATTGTGAAAGCCGAGGGACTCGTATCACTCCTTCGACTTCTCCAATCAACATACTTGCCATTAATCTTGTCCTCAGCCGCATGTGTGCGGAATGTGTCCATCCACCCACAGAACGAGTCGCCGATCATCGAGTCAGGTTTCCTCCAGCCTCTAATCAACCTCTTGTCCTTCAAAGATAACGAGGAGGTTCAATGTCATGCGATCTCGACTCTTCGTAATTTAGCCGCGAGTTCCGAGAAGAATAAGACAGCTATCGTCAAGGCAGGAGCTGTGCAGTCAATAAAAGAGTTAGTCCTTGAGGTACCGATGAATGTTCAGAGCGAAATGACGGCGTGTGTGGCAGTCCTGGCATTGAGTGGTATAGTTTCAATCCTTTGGTCTTACGTTGACCTGGTATTAAAGGCGTTTTGGCAGATGATTTGAAGGGACAACTCTTGGAAATGGGTATCTGTGAAGTATTGATTCCTTTGACTAATTCGTCGAGCTCGGAGGTGCAAGGAAATAGTGCTGCTGCTCTCGGGAATCTTTCATCCAAAGGTATATGCTCAACGCTGGTTTTTTCTTATTGCTATCTTTATTTAATATATTACTAGACGGAAGGTCTGCTTCCGACGACTATTCGGCTTTCAATGACGTCTGGGATAAACCCGATGGTGGAATGCACAAATATCTATTCCGCTTCTTGAGCAGCCCCGACGCGACATTCCAGCATATTGCTGTTTGGACAATCGTTCAATTGCTCGAGTCCGGAGGTATACTACATTGTTGTTCAATTTAGCAACTTACTGAGGCCCTTTCGACCCAGATCCCCAGCTTATCAGTAATATCCGCAGCTCCAATCTCCTTATACCAAATATTCGAAACCTAGCGAGCTCTCGTTCATCTTCCCCCGCATCATCCGTTGGAACTCCGCGCTCGCATCATTCACATGGACACTCGTACCAAGAAACAGAGACTGGCGAAGGCCAAGGCGAAATCCAATTGCTCAGCCGGAGAATTTTGGATTTTGTCGATGGTGATGGCGATGGTATGGTCCCCTCCAGTGTCACAGGCTCACACATGCAGCCAGGGTCTTCTGTCGCGAGTTCGAGTGGACGCGACCACGAAGAGCTTAGACGAAGTGTTCGAGAAGCTTTTGCACCCGGCTCTCACCGTTAAACCCTTGTGGTGCTGGTTCTTGATAGGGATAATCACGTGTCGGCCACCTATCTAAACGGGACGTGGTTTGTGGAGCTGGATATTGATTAGTGTGGAGCTGAGAGATGGATGGACACCTTTCTATTTTCCTTTTCTTTTTTAATCTATTGCGACTACACCCTCCGTTGCAAAATCGATCTTTGGGGTTTTCTTGTACCATTTCTTTTTGCTCACTCTTTCATTATTGTCTTCCACTTTCTTATTAGTCTTACCCCTGGCCCCTTGGTGGTCTCGATCCTTCTTTTCTCTTATGGTCGGGACGTTGTCTGCAAACCTACTGGTGCTGGTCGGTTGAAGATTCGACTCGGTAATGTGTTAAATAATACAAGCACAATATGATTTTATGCCCATAACGAGTTCTCTGGTATAAGTTGGTTTCAAGTGAAAGCCGCATCCCGAACATGTATAATCTATGAGCCCACCTGAAGTGAAAACTCACGACGGTCAATGAAATCAGGCTTATACTGTCATGACTGCGATGAATGCCAAGTTAACATGTCGGAAAAATCCAAAGTAGCATATCACTGGTTGCGGCAGGTTGCGGCGGGGTTGCCGGGGTGATGGGATTATATGGGTTGATCAGATTTCGCAGTCCAACATATCACTTCCATATCTGTTCAAATAACCATATAAAATTCACATACATGTCTGAAGAGTTCTGATATTTTTTCACTGTCTGGTATATCAAGTCATGATAAGGCTATACAATCCTGCAATAATCCTGAGAAGTGCTGATTTACTTTTCTGGCCAAACACATCACAAGTTATCAGGTTCTATCACCTTCTGCTATTCCCTGGTAAGCATGACAAGTACTGATAAGCATTATCTGTCTTATTTGACATTTCAGAAGGATGTTCTGCAATAATTCCGAGAAGTGCTGATTTACTTTTCCAGCCAAACACATCACAAGTTATCGAGTTCTACCACCCTCCGCTAATCTTTGATAAGGCAATTTCCCACGGTTCCAGGACCCTCACCAACTTGTGTTTGGCAGTCGCGTGCGTCTTTGCAAACTACCACAATGCTCGCCTTTGCAGAAAACTTTGCTCGTTAAGCTTGCGACTCGATAGCGCAGGCTCTTGTGTAGGGAAGCGAACCATACTTGGCCTAGTCCTTGACAGGTCGGGTACGCGCCTGCAAGAGTCGACTGAGTACTTGTTTATGAGCTTGGAATTCTTACCTGCAACATTGCTATTTCTTCCTCGTAGTCTGTCTGTTTGAAATTTTACCTCACTTAATGGCTTTCCTTGAAGTCTTCTGAACTGGGTGCACATCTTACATTCTTTTTCTTGAAAGCTGGATACTGACTTGGGATTTTGGCCTCTTAGGCACTCTTCATATATTGATGGAGAATACCTGCCCTTCCATCTTCATAACAATGAGTGCATAGCCCATCGTTTGTTGCCCCGCCGCATTCCTGCACTCCCTGCCACCCCTCTTGCCATTCCCTGGCCCCTGCCCGCTCGACTACGCCCGCTACAACCCCCCGGCCCCTTCTCGCGCGGAACGACAAGCCTAATGCTCGTCATTTGGCATCCTGGCCCTCTTCTCGCCACTCCCTCCTCCGCCTCTGTCTTGCCCTTCCCTGGCCACTGCCCTCTCGACTGCGCCCACTCAAACCCTCCGGCCCCTTCTCACGCTGAACAACGGGGGTTAGGCTAGTTGTTTGGTATCCTTGGCCCGCCCCTTTGGCCTTTTCTCGTGCGCAACGACGAGCCTACAACGCACCGTTCGTTGTCCCGACTCTCCTTCCGCTACCCCACCCTCCCTTCACCCACTCGCACCCTTCCCCGGCCCCTAGGCACTTAATTGCGCCCCCTACACCCCTCCAGCCCGTTCTTGCGCGGAACGAGGGCTCGTCGTTTGCTGTCCAGGCCCAAACCCGCTCCCCTGCCTCCCTCTTCTCCCTGCACCGGCCCCTGCCTGCTCAACGACGCCCCCTACACCCTCCAGCCTCTTCTTGTTAGGCTCGTTGTTTGCTGTCCCGGCCCCTACCTGCTCGTTTACACCCGCTACGCCTCCCCCGGCCCCTTCTCTCGCGGAACGCCCATTGTTTGGTGATCAAGCCACCCTATTTTTCGCTGCCTCATGATGCCCGGTCCCCCCTGGCGCCGTTTCCTGCCCCACTCCCTTCCGGGCTGCGCACTCGCCATCCGGAACGCGCTCCACTTCCTAGTGACTCAGCGACCCCACAATGCTCCAATCTACTCCAATTCCGACCCTGTCCGCAGTCATTCCTTGAACATATAAGCAGTCGAGATGGGTGGAACAACTCACCAGCGAAATGGATCGCTACCACCACCACTCTATCCCACACAGCCCCCTCCCCTCCACTCTGGGTTCCAATTTCGCACTGACCTTTTTGAATTCCATTCTACATGATGCATGCAGTAAAGCTGGTGTGTTGTGGCTAAGTTTTCGTTCATCTATTGGAATCTATTGTCAACACTTGCTACCGAAGTAAATGAGGACAGAATGTGTAAGCTACATTAGATTAGCTACTCACTGAAGGCTGCAACAAATAATAAACCATGTGTCCCATGTACTGTAATTCCATAACCAATGTATTGTATAAATGTAATTAATATCATAATATTTTTACTATTATCCCTGTGACGCGAATCAGCTTGGATGATTATCAACTCATGAGAAAGAAGAATTCCCAGCACGAGCCAGTAGGCCCAGTCGTGACCACTGATATACTCCTACAATTTATGATCAAGATTGTGAGTGGTGATCAACCATATCAACAATGGACAGGAGTGATTATATTTGTAAGTGTGTAAAAAGTGTCGTCAACAATGTAAACACACTTCATCAGATATGAGCACACTTACAAGTACTTACAAGTATATAAGGGTCATAAATAAGATTATGAGCAATGATCAGGCTTGTCAGTGGTGGTCAATGGTAATCCTGCCCACACGTAGTGGCCACTTCTGAGATTTATAGTCAAAATTATAAGTGTAAATCACTCCTATCAGAAGAGATCATCATTATAATGTAACCAATACGATATAGGGAATTCTTGAAGAATGTAACCCAGCCGAAAAGCTGATGGGCTTATATGTACTGGCATGCACATATTTGAACAAATATCTTAATCCTGGTTTTTCCGACACAGAGCCTATATAATAGATTGACGGCAGTGTTGTGCATTTGCCGCGGCCACCTGACCTTAGGGATATATAACTGCGCAATGGGTCAAAAACACGTTGCGAACTCATGGCAGCCTCGCCTTGGCTTCCTAACCCCAGCCAGGTTATCGATAAGCAAGAAACAGGTCGGTATAAACGGGATTCATTTCAGATTCCCGTCACATATTTGACAGAATTTGGAGAGTTGAAGAAGTCGGGTCGAGAACAAAGAGATTTTAGCCATGGGTGATCGCCGGACAACGGGGGCTTGGCTAAGCCCAGTTCATTATCTCTTGGTTTGGTATCGCAAGGTATCGCCCACAAGCCTCGTGTCATTGACGGGTATCTTCGTGCAGCCTGAGATAGGGTCCTGAATTAGAGAGCTCAAAATAATTATCGACCTCAC
Organism: Collybia sordida; assembly: GCA_037014335.1. Taxonomy (NCBI): domain Eukaryota; kingdom Fungi; phylum Basidiomycota; class Agaricomycetes; order Agaricales; family Clitocybaceae; genus Collybia; species Collybia sordida. Next base: position 1,963,784 of record JAYKXK010000002.1, read on the forward strand.
GCGAAACGGCTGGCCGGAACGACATTGTGCTATTCATAAACCCACTACCGCACGATAGCAACGAAAACTTTCTTCGCCCCCATTTTTACTTCTCCCAACACTCCGACCAAGCTTGTCTTTGATTCCTTCCACGGCTGTGCCTTGGTGACTCCTTTGTTCTCCCTCCATTGGAATAAACTATCGTTTCCTTACTTATTATCCCCACCTACCTCTCCTCTTCAACTCATCTTCCCGCCATGCGTTTCTCCAAAACTCTACCCCTCAGTCTTGTTCTCCTTATTGCCGATGCTTCAGGCTCTTCTGCGACCCTCGTCCCCCGTTCCATTCAACGAGCTCATCATGCAGCCGTCCGGCATACGCGGAGCCTTGCTCAAGACCTCCGGGTAGCGTTTAGTGGGATCCTTGTCACACAACCCAATCCACCTAGCCAGCATGTCGTGTATTGTAGGCCGGGGAGGCCCAATGGTTCCCCGGCCGTTGCCAATGGTGAGGCCGGGAATACAACAGCTACCGGTACATCTAGAACACCTCGTCCGACCTCCAGTGGCACAACGCGAAGCAGCTCAGCAGGGCCTCAGCCAACAGGAAAGCCACCAGCTTCATCTCCGTGGAAGATTGTCCAGACCTATGTGAGTATAGTGCTATACGTCCATATTTAATATTGATAGTTATCTATTATCTAGGAGGGAGAGAGCTTCTTCAATGGTTGGGACTTCTTCACTGGTGCTGATCCAACTCATGGTAAGTTGTTCATTTGCTTGTTTATTAACTGATTAATATTAATATCATGAGCAGGGATCGTACAATACGTTGATGAAAATACTGCAGTAAGCAACGGGTTTAGTTCGCATATTTGCGCCCTTTCTCAACATTCTGTTACAGCGCGGTAGTGGCCTTCTAGATGTCAATAGTGAAGGGAACGCTATTATGCGAGTGGAAACGACGGGATCCGTTCCAAACACCCGACAGAGCGTACGCATAACGACACAAGCTCAGTTCAATGGTGGCCTAGTTATTATGGACTCCATACATATGCCAACTGGGTGTGGGACATGGCCGTCAGTATTTTAAAACCTTGTATCAAAACTGAGACTCAAATCTTTCCTTGTATAGTGCATTTTGGACAAATGGTGCATATTCCTCTCTTCGATACTGATCGCCAACGCTAATCAATGTATACAGGACCAAACTGGCCTGCTGGCGGGGAGATTGACATTGTTGAGGGTGTTCATGACTATACGAACAACCAGGCTACGATCCATACTAATCCCGGATGTACACTTCCTAACAATGTCAATTCACTCGCAATCTCCGGTAGCGTCATCGGTGGTACAGATTGCGCAGCGGAGACCACGGGAAATCAAGGATGTGGTATTCGTGCCGGAGCCAGTAACACGTTTGGCGCTGGTTTTAATAGGAATGGAGGTGGTGTCTATGCCAGTACGTGCCTACTTGTTCGGGTTTTTTTCACGGAGCCTACAAAATGAGGACTTAGTGAAATGGGATTCAAGTGGTGTTGCCATTTATTTCTTCCCACGAGGATCGGTGCCCTCCGACATTACAAACAGTGTTCCCCAACCGGACACATGGGGCGCAGCACAGGCAAGGTGGCCATCTACTTCTTGCGACGCGTTCCGGTTCTTCAATAACCATCACGCCATTTTTGACACGACCCTATGGTGAGCCAAGCTTCCACCCCTCACACACTGCAATCATATTGAACGTTTATCTTTTCATTTTGTAGCGGAGATTGGGCAGGTGCGGTATGGACGGGAGCTGGGATCCCTGGGCAAGAACAAAGCTGTGCCCAACGTACTGGGTTCTCAACATGTGAAGCGTTTGTCCGGGCTAGCGGCTCGTCTTTTGCCGAGGCTTGTAAGTGATAACTCATCAGAGTGATTTCTTTACTCAACTCGGGACACAGACTGGGAAGTTAAAAGTGTCAAGATATACCAATTCTCTGGATAGATACCGAGATGAACATTTTAAGTATTGCGCATGATTTTAATGACGGATTTTTGTATTCGCGGGAAATTGAAAGATCGCAAGAATGGACCTACTCATTACAAAGAATATTAACATGTGGTGTATTATTATCATTAATATAATCAAGTCAACTATATACAACCATAATTTGAGTATATATAACTTTAAGTAAGTGCGCCTATGGCTTATTTACGGATTCCATACACGTGACTTGAAGCTCGGGGGATTCGGGGAATGCTTAGTGATGAACCGCGTCAGCTTGTCTGGAATATTCTTGCAGTATCGATAAATTTCTGAACGCGTCTGCGCTGTCCGACGCGTCACCGACTGACTCATACACATACGTGGTCGGCCGCGCGTTCATATAATGCGCCCTATAAAATGTTCAGGTCTCCGAGTTTCACTTCTAAATTATAATAATCCTTCATAACTCAAGCACTTATCACTCATGTTCCACTACACTCAACCTCATCCCATCACCGACTTCCATTATCATCCTCAGGCCCTCAGCCCCCGCGATAGATATCTCGCTGCTGTAGCCCAGGCCAAGGCCGCGGAAGCTGAATACTTGGCTGCTGAAGCTACCCGACGAGAGGAGGAGGCCCTTCGTCAACGCCTCCATGAAATCCAACTTGGAAAGCAACACCCTATAGCACAACTTCCTTCTTATCCATATCAAAGTGCCACCAGCTTTGGTTATCCTTATTATCCAGGCAAACCTTCCACCGACTCCGAGTTCTTAGAACTTCGGCGTCAGATCGAGGAAGAGGACCTCCGTCGTCGTGTGATTGAAGAACGCGTGCAGGTCCGTCGTCTAGCAGAGGAACAAATTCGCCTACGCCTTCAAGCAGAAGAGCAGGAACGCCTCCAGGCTTTGGCTGCCGCCCACAAAGCTGAATCCGAGCGCAAGGCGCACATCAAGCGACAAGCCGAGATCTTTCTTAATCATCAACTAGAGAAAGCTCATCCCGTAATCGTCCAACTTCAACCATATGAATGCTCCCAACCCGTGAGCTTTCTCCATAGTACTTTTCTCAACTTTATTTCTCAAGCCCAATTCCAGGATGTGCGCAGATTACAGAACACTTGCCGTGCAGGTTTCCAACAGAATGGCTCAGAACCGAGGATCAATCATCCTTTCCATTCAATCCTGGAAGCCGTTGTTCGACCAGTTGCGTCGGCACCTACTGCTCGTGCTCAACCCCCACAGGTGCATCCTCTTGCTGAAAATTTCCCGGTCAAATACTCATCCTGCTATCTTATCCAGCCTTCTGAAATTAAACATTTGCGAGGAGCTGTCTCCAAACCTCACCAAGGTTCTCATAACGAATCAACAAACATCGGCGATTTTTTCAAACAACTTTTCGGAGTTGCTCAGGAACAACAGGTCCTCCGAGGCGAAGCACAGGGGCCAGCCCCCCAGCCTACCAATATTGAAGATTACCTTGAACAACTTTTGGTGAACGACAAGTCCGCAAGTCAAAGAGAGACCGCTATTTCACACAAGGCAACATCCAATTCCAGTGATTCCGAAGCTGAAACTGTGAAGCAATTCATGGAACTTTTCCTTGGTGGCAGGGAGCATGCGGTGGAACCACCCAAAGCCCAAAATTCATCACCCTCATCCTCCAAGCCTACACCTGCACACTTCCAACCCGGCGCTGAAGCCTTTTCTCAATTTTGGAATGCCATCTCTGGTCAGGCCATACCCCAGGCACAGCAACAGAAGGTACATTTTTTCTCCACACCTCAGTTCGCATACCCCCCTAACCTCAATGTCTTACCCCAGGCCACGTCCTCCAACCAACCAGCCGCTTTCGAGGTGCCAAAACCCAACCCTACATCTATCGAAACTTCCTTGAAGGCTCAACTTGAAACCCGTCTTGGCAACGAGTACGCCACTGAAGTCCGTGATACCATCCAAGCCATCCTTGCCTCTTTGCAAGATATTCCATCCGCTGAAGCACCCCCCACTCAATCAGCATCATCTACATCTCCCTCCACATCCTCAGATAAGGGAAAAGCCAAAGCAGTAGAACATGCCGTGTCACAAATCGCATCGAACGCTGGAGCTACTTCTCAGGATGTCTCGAAAGCCTTTGATGAAGTGCGCAGCATCGAAGCAAGTTTCCATCTGCTCGAGTCTGAGTTTGTCTTCCCATCCCAGTTAGACTTTGTCACACCCTCCAATTCCAACCCCCCCACGCCGGCGTCGTCAGACACAGAATCCATCCCGTCGTCCATTACACATCTTTCTTACACCTCGCGCAATAACCCTGTACGACACTACGAACAATCTCTTGGCGCATTGATGTCCCAACTTGATGCTGTAGAGAGTTTCGGTAACGATGCGTTGCGTGCAGTGCGCAAGGAGGTGGTTGGACGAGTCGAGCGTGCCCTAGAAGAACTAGAAGGAGAGGTGGAAGGGCGCTGGAAGGCACGTGTAGCAAAGGAGACGAAGAGCAGGGAGCCCATAGCCGTTGATGTTAAAATTGAGAACGCCTCCCCAATTCCTGAGTCAACCCCCACAGAAGCAAAGGATACAACAACTGAGATCGTGGTGCCACAGACTGAACCCGTTTCACCGGCCCCTGAGCCGAATCCTATAGAGGCTACGATACAGTCCTCCGAAATTGCCGCTGGAGATGTTGGTGAAACGACTGTGCCCACTCAAGAAACCCCCGAACCTACCACGGAAGTCGAGGAACATGTTCCATTGCCCCCAACTGGCATTACTCAGGCAGATGTCACCATTCAGTCAAGCGAGGAAACGATCTCTAAGACCAGCGAGCTGGATGAACCCACTATGGCTCCTGTCTCACTCGATACGTCGGTCGCCACTATCAAACAACACGATACTAGCCCCGTGGAGACTGATGAAGTCGATACTTTCCTCCTTCCTGCCTCAAACATTCCGAGCGTGAAAGCAAAACCCGCCGTTCGGGACAACGATGTTGGGAGTGATTGGTCAGAAATCGAAGGATAGACCCACCGTCGATGAAGATTCAGAATTAAATTAGTAGAAATATATTTTATTATATTTGTGGACTTGTAAAATTATCATCCTATGTGTCATCTTAGCGTATTTGCCTTCATTTATGAGTAAACGAAGTTTTTGCATCTCAAAAGTTTGACTTGATCAATGTGAGCCAAGTTTTGGTCAATTGAGGGACGCGATTCACCACGTGAACCATGAACGATAGCTTTAAGCACTTTTGTGCTTACCCTGGATCAAAATTCTCGCTTGTAAAATGTAAATCAAATCTCCCGGTCGTGACGTCCTACCTTGCTGTCCTGTTCTGTTCACAAGTAAACGGCTGTGCATCGGCAATAAGTTGGCATTTGTGATACGAACAATATCCCATTTATGTCGGAGAAACGAGAGAATGGATGCCTCTCACGCGAGATTCGAACCATGCGCATGTTCGCGGCCCGTGTTTTCAACCACTTAGCACTATGCGATGCTCTAAATTTCTCCCCTTCAATATCGTTCTAGTCATCGCCGAGTCCTTATTATCACCCCCTCAAGTTTTGCGCTCAATTCGGTTAGTACAAGGCACCACAACCAGCCACTCGCGAAGTCTCTTTCATGATCTCCAAGTGGCATTGGGTGGGATTATCAATACGCAGACGGGTTCGAAAACAGCCTACTGCAAGCTCAAAAAGGCAGACCGTTTGCTTGGTAACAGCAACGATGGAAGTGGAAATCTACCGTCTACTAGCACATCACAAACTTTGACCACCACTATCTCGGGTAGTACTACACGGGGCCCTTCATTGACTCCCAAACCCACTAACTTACCACCAGCTTCCTCTCCCTGGAAAATATATCAGTCATACGTACGTTCAGGGTGTAAATATTCATATTTTTGGGTTGTCACGGACTGTACAGGAGGGAAATACCTTCTTCGACGGATGGCAATTCACTGTTGGTGAAGATAAAACACACGGTGAGTATCACACATATATCAATTTGATTCCCCCAGTCCCATATACGGGTAGGCGCTGTCGAATATGTCGACCAAAACACTGCGGTGAGCAACAAATCAAATTTTGTTAACAGTCTCTCCAATGTTCTCTGGTTGCATCAGCGCGCAAGCGGCATCCTTGATATAAATAGCGATGGACACGCTATTATGAGAGTAGAAACCACAGGTACTGTCCCAAACACACGGAAAAGTATCCGCATCACGACGAATGCTCAATTCAGCGGCGGCCTCGTCATAATGGATTCTCTGCATATGCCGACGGGGTGTGCGACATGGCCGTATGTGAATCCGTAGTCCCGCAAATGTTTGTGCTTATATATACTATTTTCCAAGTGCTTTCTGGACAAATGGTTCAGCCTTTCCTCTCTGATAGTGACCGATGCAATGATTGACAGGGTTACTTAGGACCTGACTGGCCCGCGGGTGGTGAAATTGATATCGTTGAAGGAGTCCACGACTACACAAATAACCAAGCCGCTATCCACACGAACCCTAATTGCACACTTCCGACAGATAATGCAGCCTCCCTAAACATGTCTGGTAGCGTTATTGGGGGTACCGACTGCGCAACGCAAACTACCGGAAATGAAGGGTGCGGGATTCGTGCGAGTTCTAGTATCACATATGGGGCTGGATTCAACGCTAATGGTGGCGGTATTTATGCAAGTGGGTACCGTTCATCATGGGGTGACCAGCTAGCCTAAGTATACATTACCCATTATCCAGTGAAATGGGATACAACAGGTATTGCTACCTACTTTTTCCCCCGTGGGTCCGAGCCCGCCGATATCATAGCCGGTGTCCCCCAACCCGACTCCTGGGGTATAGCACAAGCGCGATGGCCGTCTACTTCTTGCAATGTTTTTCAGTTTTTTAATAACCATCATGCTATTTTTGACACATCCCTATGGTACGCGGTCTTGATGCCCTCTAGCACCAGCAACTGTTGACTGTATTCTCGTTCGTAGTGGAGACTGGGCGGGTGCGGTGTGGGCATCTTCTGGAGTTCCTGGCCAGGAGCAAAGTTGCGCGCAGCGCACCGGTTTTGCAATATGTGAAGAATTTGTTCGGGCCAGTGGTTCGGCCTTCGCGGAAGCCTGTGAGCACTTTTTCAAGGTATTCTGCTAAGATTGGCATTCTTATCAGCACGATCACAGATTGGGAAGTGAAGAGTGTTAAGATATATCAGTTCTCTGGGTGACGATCTCCGTGGAATAATGATACAACCGACCCTGGGTATTCTCGTGCATTCCGTCGAGTTGGGGTCTGCAGGAATAAAGGTCGCGCTCATCTCTTGAATCCTGGAGTGGCCATTGTTTAGAGGCCTATTTCAACTATAAGAAAGGTCCTACGGGCCACATCCGGGGCAGGCTCCCTCGCTTTTACTAAATAGATAACATTAAAGTCAGCCCGAATAATAACCATAGAAGTTGTTCAATCAACTAACATGCTTCCTGTGGCGAATAACGTTGTAGACAATCAACATAAACATTTCTCAAATGTACAGAAAGCGTCACACGGTGCAAACACAAAATAAATACATTGAGCCATCCTATTTCAAAGTTTCAACGCTGGGTTTAGTTAAATTCCCGCCGTTTTATGTTTACAGTGATTCTTACACAGTATGATGCATGAAATTATTTATACCGTTTCAATAGGTATAGGTACAACATGTGAAATTAGTAGATACTGGTAAAATGATCCTGCATGATGCCTCCGAGTTCTCCCTATACTCATGCCCTACCACCTTTCTTTTTCTTATTGACTACTTTGAACCCCCACTCTGGTTGCGCTGGCTTCGGAGCCGCCTTCACAACATCCGCGATTGAGACAGGTTTTGTCGTGGCCCTTCCAACTGCGCCGGAGCCTTTAGGCCGGGATGATGCATCCGTTTTACGCTTACTGATAAATTCAGCCGCAAATCGACGGCCGTCGAGAGTCGTGCTGCTGGCGTAAATCAACTCTGAGATAAGTTCCACAGTGGATGGGTCAGGGTCCATTGGGAACGACAACAGCATGGACATAATTTCTTCGACTATAAAGGTTAACAATCAGCTTCTGGTTTTGGCTGTGACTGTAGTGCGTACCGTTGACGGAATTATTTAGACCTTTGAGAGCTTCACTTAACCATTTTAAGAATTCATGGGAAGGCGAAACAGGGTCGTCAACTCGAGGATTCGACGGGACAGGTGCCTTCACGGTAGGGGATGCAGAAGTGGGTCGAGAAGCGATGGCGCTGCCATTGACGCGAGCCGTGCCTTGAACAATATGTGTAGAAGTAGAGGGTACTACCGTCGGGCGAGCAGGTGTGGGTGCGGCGGCAGACGTCTTTCCACTGGGGCCAACTGTAGTCCAGGCGTTACCTTGGACTGAGGGCACGATGACCTGATGTACAAAAATTAGAGATCATTGTTTCTAGATTCATTTATCAAGATTATTGACCTTGGTTGTTGTTTCTGCATATGCCCTCCGAGCGGCTGCCGCTGCAGTCTCTTTAGTGGCCGTTTTTTTACGTCTTTCTTCCTCTTCCTGAATCTCCTTCATCGTCTTTTTGGTTGTTAGTGGTTTGGGAGTGGTAGTCCATACAGGTGGTGTAGATGGATTGGGCGAACCCGCTGTGTCCTTTGGGGTGGGGGCGCTATTGCGTGAGCCAGCCTGCGATGTTGGAAGACCCCACGATGCTGTGAAAGGCTGGCTGTCGTCTTTTATCTCCGGAGTAATTGTGGCAGCGCGCGCGGCTCGTTCCTTCTCCCTTTCAGCTACTTTTCGAGCTTCGGATTTCTTAGCTTCCGCCTCTTGAATTTCTCTTAAGCTAATGGAAACACCAGAAGGCTTGGATTTCTTGGCTTCGTCTTCTACTGCCCATGCCGGTTTGGGTACGGTAGCTGAGGAGGAATCTGGAATGACTGGGGATGTAGGCGCAGGTGGGCTGGGTTTTGGGACGGCCGGTTGATTGGCTTGATTTGAGCTCTTCGTCTTGGATTTAGTTTGGGGAGCGGTTGGAGCTTTCGCAGTGACCTCGGGGAGTGTTGTTGAGGTAGGTTCGACTGGAGGAGATGGTAATTGCTCCGGTATGTCAACAGTATCCGAAACGTGATCAATGGGACTCAGTTGTTGTTGGTTATGCTGTCCGACATTGCTAAAAGTCAGACTATTGGGTCCTGGTTCTTCACTACTGCCCTCTTCGTTGACACTCTGTGACGTCCACGGGGAAGGCTCATTCGTTCGGGATTCGGGTCTTGATGGTTGGCTGGCACGTCCCCACGGGGAGGCTTCTGCAGAAGATTGAATAATACTTGTATTTGTTGCAGTCGGATGTGAGACTTCAAACGGCCTTGGACGCCGTGTTGTGGAAGTTTCGCCATTCCAAAGGGATGGAGAAGGGGTAGAGTCTATATGAGGTATTTGATTGACTATTTGAGAATTATTTGTTGTGGTATCTGGAATCATCCCGTGCTGTCCATACATGTTGGTGGTTGAAGGCAACTGCTGAATCTGTTGGGGAGTAGGATATTGAGTTAAGGAGGGGTGAGAATATTGCTGAGCAAGGGAGGGACTTCCGCCATTGAGGCCATTATATGAATTGTAGTCAAGAGGTGGCTGATAAGGTGATTCATTAAACATGCCATCCTGCGATCCATGAAGATTGTTGAAGCCATTGGTAGGTATTGGAGCAAAGTTTGGGGAGTAGGCGGTATCGACTGAGGTTCTACTTACGTTCGATACATCGAAACCAGAATGCGGACCTGGCGGCGCGTTCCAAGGACTCTGCCCTGGGCTGTACGCACGATTGAAGTTGTAGTTGTCAATGGGACCTCTAGCACCCACATTACCATAGAGAGTAGAATTTCGTATCGCGCCAGTAGTCTCGGTGGGTGCGTCGCTAAAGGGTCTTCGACCAACAAAAGCCGATGTTGAATCAGGAAGTGTGGTGAAGTTTGCAACGCGATTACCAGCAGAGGAATCACCATAATAACCTCGTCCTCCAAACGCGTTTGGATCAGGGGAAGCATCACCAAACCTTCCTGCACCCAAGGAAGAAGATGGAGAGTCGGATGGATTCGAACCAAATGAATCCAGGGTGGAGCTGCGTAATGTTCGCAAAGGAGCAGGCTGATACGGACCGTTGAATAGATGGTGATCAGTTGGAAATCCCGGCGATTCGGTCCGATTAGAGATACCAGGAGGCAAAGCGGGAGTTGGAAGGGTCATGAACATTCTCCCTCCTCCAGAGCGGAGGATCAATTCCTCCACCGAGGTCCATTGCGTATCAAGGTGAGTTCTTTTCATTGGAAGATCTGGTGTGAAATACCCCTCGTCAAACCACTTTTGCATTAGATCTGCTCTAAATGGGCCTGCGATGAATTTTTTTTAGTTGACACTAGGAAAGGATTGATAAATTGCTTATACCTTGAATCTGTCCTTGTGGGTCTTTGTACGACCACTCGATGCTAGCTAGATCAGGTATACCTGGAGGAGGACCGTTATTCATATGTTCATGAGCGGGTTGATTATACGAATGGGACGAATCGGCCCCGACGTCTCGAAAGGTAGTACCACCACTGACGATTTGAGAAGAATGTCCTTCTGCGCGCGACCCGAGCTCATGCCCATCCTCCTTCCGAGATATAAAGGTACCATCTTCCTCTTCCTCCCGTATCTCAGGTGCCTTACCATCGATCATTTGGTCCCCCGGATCTCGAGATGTCCCAGCGCTGGATTTCAAAGATACCTCTGATGCACGGCGTCTAGCAACCCAGGAATCACCATTATTGAGGACACCATCAAAATTAGGTGTATGTCCAACGCGCGTTCGAGGAGAGGAAAGAGCGGTATCACGGGGGGACATTAGTGGTGGTTGCAAACTGGACAAAGATTGTTTACGAGGAATTGTCAACATGGGTTGATCTTGATGATAGGAGGAGGATTAGGATGTGGAGATTTGGTTCAACACGAGGAGTCGGAGTCCCACCTGTATTACTGTCTCTTCGCCTAGTGCCAAACCTTTCCCGTAAGGGACTGCCTGTGCCAGATGCTGGACTAGCGTGATTCAACCGAGACCGATCTGTACCCAAAGATTGAGTGGATAAAGGAGAAAGATAATCGGTCGATTGGCGTCGACGGAGATCGGAGTTGAGAGGCCCTGCAAAAAGCTAAAAATGCAAAACGTGAGTGCCTCAAAGAACGTAGGAGGTTGCCTGTCACCCGGGTTGGAACTTTACCTTCTTCTCAGAATCACTCATATCACGCAAACCAATTGGTTCACTCCCACCTTCCCGCACGACTCCCTCCCACCTCTCTACTTCCAATCCTAAGCCACCCTTACCGCCCCCTTCTTTGTAAATTCTGAGCAAGTCTTCTTTCGAGTACCGAAACGGATGGGCTTCATCAGGTTTTTCGGATTGTGGAGGATGAGCTGGAGAGACTAAAGCAGAATAAGTGGACGCGCCAGATGCAGGAACACTTGTAGGTGGAGGTGAAGGTGGTTGTTGGGGCCGTGACGAAGTTTGGTGCTTAGTTCGCATCCATTCTGGACCAAAATGCATAGTAGTAGTAGACATTTGTACTTTTCAACAAAGAGAAAAATGAAAAGATATTTCGCCAAGTTCTGAATGGTTTTTGAAAATTCTTCAGTTGTGCAGCTGAGTTCACACGTGGAAAAATAATTCACAGCAGGTCGCCAATCCCACTTTAGGGCAGGTTCATATAATAATTATTTGATCATTAGCCTTTGTAAAGCCAGGGTAATAGTTATTTATGTTCTCTACTTATTACTTTTTATTCCATTTTTACTCGCCACATAGAAATTGGAAGAGCTAAAACGTAAAAATTAACTTGGGACAAACGGCATATATTGAGATGTAAGAGTCTGACCTTGGAGTTTGCGTGCTTTTGGAATGATGAATGTTAACAATAAAATTACTCCTAATGCCATACACAACCCAGAAACGAGATAGTATCCGTCTCGTTTAGTGATACACGTCCCACCAACTTCCTTACAAGTAGCCTTGCCGTGATCAGAAACACATTCTGTTGCTGGCGATATTATATCAGCCAGAAGACCTCCAAAAAGATGAAACCTAATCAACCTTGGACGACGATGTCAAGACCCACATCTGCAACTTTACACGTTGCATCACTCAATAAATCCACGCCTTATAGATATCGTTGAAAATGAACGGTTTTATGTAGGTGAAATCCTCGCCCACCTTTCAATACAAACCACTTTGGCCATGTACCACCCATATTCGTAAATGTGTTCAATAGCTATCGTAAAATTAGTAAAAGGTCTCAAAGATCTGGGTACTCAGATTGCCTTACCGTCATGTATGTTCCACCAATGAGGGGATCGGAAACCCGAGTATGGAAGGCCGAGATACCGACAAATTGAACAGTTCTGAATCACGCAATCAGATAAATTGTGAATGTATAACGATGGACTTACGAAGCGAATGAAGAGACAACGGTGTGCAAAATTAGGAAAATGAAGAAACCCGTTGAGATGGGTGGGGTTGGGAACCAATAAACAATCAGAATGGCGACGAGGGCAAGAAGAAGACGTGGGAAGAACGCATAAATCCACGGACGGAGAGGCGCATCACCCCTCGACCACTTCGCGGCAAGCCACCCACCCATTATTTGGAATGGAAAATCTATAAGGACGACGAGTGCCAAGTCTTCTCGTTTGAATCCTTTCTCGACCAATTTTAGGGAAGTTACCGCATCATTAGCGGCAAAACCAATCTTGGCAACTAAGTGCACAACGATAAGTATTTGGACATCTGTAATGGTATATTCAGGCGAAGAAGATATGAGAGAGGCGTAAATAAATACGTCTCAGTTTGCAAATTGTCCATATCGTCTTGTAAACAGCTTTAATACTCATATCTGCTTCGTTTGCAGGTTCTTTGTCCTTTAAAGTATACGTGAGTTACGAGCCCGTTGACGAGATGGTCTAATCACTTCTTTTTTGAAAAACAGAAGCCAAAACGTAACACTGTAGCAAACTATACTCCAGAATTTGAGATATGCAGCCAATGTGAGGTGAGGGACACCCCATTTCAACCTAGATCAAGTTAAAAGTCAGTCAAAACTAATTTCATATACTATAAAAACCCACGCGAAAGCTTCACTGTTGAAGGCAAGAAAAACCGTGAACGAGGCGAAAAATCCAGTGTTAAGGCCTATGGTTTGACAGGTTGACGCGTACGAAAGGCAGTCTTGAGAAAGGAGGGTGAGTGCCCAGCCTACATCAATTTTATTAGAGGGCGGCATTAAATAAGAGCATGTAAAGCACCGTCGACAGCGATATCTAAATGAGTCTCTTAGTTAGGGAAGAAAATCAAAAACCAAGTTTACATACCTTGTGTGGCAGAGAAAAAAACCAATGACGTGAAGACTGTAGATAACTCTATAATATTATCGCTGGGCTAGATCCAGACATGTAAGATAGTCATATAAGCTCTTATAAAAAATTACTCACATTATCAAGTAATCTTTGAACATTAAGAGAAATATATAACATCAAACTCCCCACAATTAACTGCATTGGTATGATCCATGATTTACGGCGCCCAACTGAAGTGAGGTATACGGAGTCGACAATAGGGGACCATAATAATTTGAGAGAATAAGGATAACTTGCTAGTGCAAAGGTCGCTAGTTGTGAATAGGATAGGTGTTCCTTGAGGAGAAATGGCACGGATCCTGTCGGAGGTTGAGTTTTCTTCCTTGAAAACTGCGATTGCAATCCTTACCTAAAGCTAAACCTAACTGAACACTAAAATTCAACACAACGCGTCAATGCCACCCAAATTTGAACTACAACGTACAGGGACGCCTTGGATAAGGTCTTTCATAACGCAAGCAGTGAGTTGAAGAGGAAAGCATGTCTAGAAATCGAGACTTACACAATATACACAAAAGGACCATAGCCCTCTTGTCTTTCGCCCCTATAGCTTTCTTTGAGTTCATAGGTACATCGTCGGCGTCGTCTAATCCACGCGAGGCTTGATGTCTCTCCTCTTCACCTAATAAACTAAGCTCTACTCCCTCTTCGGCATTGTCCAATCCCATACGTGATGTTTTTGGCGTTTTGGGGGTACGAGGGGATATGTGAATACTATTCAGGGAGGAAGAGACAGCCATTGGTTTGCCGGAGGCGGATGATGTGGGTCTCATAGCCTCGTTGCTTGACACCTTGATATCGTCAGAATCACCTCCAAAGCCTTTCGAGTGCGTTTAATTTTTCTTTTTTACGAACAATTGACGTGCAAAGAGCGAAATAAACGAGAGGAACTGCCAACACCGTTAGTGTTCTCAAACAGACACGTCGGTCTCCACAGCGTGCCACGTGGCGAAATGATCCTTGGCTTGATCATTATTCATTGATCCATAGATCCCGCAAGTTCTGTGTGAACCTTGCTTGGTCTCTCATAATACCAAACTCCTAGCCCATCCCATATTCAGTGCTCACTCTCGCCACCTACCATCGGAGGACAATCAAGCTGGCCGGGGGCAGAATCGACTGCATACTGGTTGATGTGTTGCCAACATCCCGCGTGCGACTCGAATGATGCCGTCCTGCAGATACCCCACCACAGCTACAGTCGACAGTACGGAACATCAGTGTACTGGGCATCGATCTCGTTCGCATAAACAAATTTGAGCTCATTGATGTAGAATTATAATCACCCGTCGCTGATATTCCTTTACATTCTAAAGCACGACCAAGGCTTTCCGGCTTTCCGCTTAAATCTTGTGACGTCGGGAGAGCTTACATAGATGCATAAACATCGCTCACTCCCGTTCTATCCAAAAAGAAATACTCGGTTATAACGAGAGCGGGATCCTATAAAATCAATCACCTCGACGAAGAACCAAGGTACCATGCATTACTGTCATGCTGTCTTTTAAATAAATCCGCAACATTTTGCCCGAATCCTAAGAGCCTGGACAGGTAAGGGAGACTCGGGTATCTGGGCGTCGAAGCTAAACCTCCTTCGTGTATAGTTTAAGCCGACCGGGTATGCTCTCCAATACATTACATGCAATGCAAAACGGGCGACAACAACGCTCTTTTCGCCACTTCTGAATCACTGTGCTTCTTATGCCAAACCTTTGCCCTTTTATTTTAGGTCAAGTATTCCATTCCAATCATTGGTTAGCTTCACATGGTGCCATTAGGCTAGAATAAATTTAGGTACGACTACACTATCCCCCCCCCCCCAGAGAGTATTCAATTATGCGCTGATACCCATCCTGTGATCGTTATCTAATTCTTTGCTAGTCGTGTCAGCCGGGATAGCCTATTGGATGATTGGCCCATACTTAGGTTATTTTATCTTTACGCACCCATAGGGATAGGGCCATAGCCAAACTATCTTCACGCCACCACGCGATATATTGACACTGAGCGAACGAATGGAAGCAAGGAGCGTATGTACCCCTCAGTTAAGACTTCGCGAACAAGAAGGTTGTCGCCACATCAGATTCACAATCGTCAGCCATGTCCCGATTCTCAAAATCTCGAGGCTACACCTATTTTGATCGAGACCGACTATCGGGTTTCTATAAAGCTAAAGAAATTGCATATGAAATACTACCCCATCGCGCACACGATATTCTCACCCCCTAAAGAACACTATGTCCTGGAATTTTTTTGCTAACGCGTTAGCGGTGTTCCTTGCATTCACTCTGATTTCCATCACCCGTTTCGTCGCCCGCGTCATGGCGGCTCAGGTGATGCTACGGCACATACCCGGCCCAGCCCCATCGTCGTATATATGGGGTGAGGAATGGGTTCTCTATCACAGTGCTCCGGGTCTCCCTTACATTGGATGGCACAATCAATTTGGAAAAGTCGTGAGGTTTAACGGCGCGTTCGGTGTATGCCTTCTTTTGATTTATATGTAGTATCACGGCTGACCCATCATTCATACCAGCATCAAGTCCTTTCCATAACCGACTCTCGGGCAATCTCTTTTATACTAGGAGAAGGGGTCTATAATTTTCCAAAACCCTATGGTGTTAGAGCTTGGTTCAAAGCCACGTTGGGCGAAGGGATCCTTTGGGTTGAAGGTTAGCTAGTGCTCTGTCATTTTGACATTCAGTTCTCATTGACTCATTACATACTGAACAGGGAAAGATGCACACGAAAAGCAAAGGCGTATTCTTGCGCCGGCGTTGAGGTAAAGTTGAAATATAGTATCTGTTTACTGACCTAACATTAATCACCGTCTGACTAGCCACCAATCTGTTCGCAAACTAACGCCTATCTTCCATGAAACTTCAGCTAAAGTTGTCACACAATGGACCAAGATTTTCGACCAAAGCCATTCAGAAGAAATCACAATTGAGATTACAAACTGGGCGGGGCGCTTTGCGTAAGCTAGCGTGTTGTATACTTTGAGTGAATCTAACTATGTTTACAGTCTGGATACAATTGGCAGAGCTGCCTTCTCGTATAATTTCAATTGTCTCTCAGGGGAACACCACGCTTTGGCGGAAGCGCTGGATGGTCTCACAAACAATGAAAACAAACGTTCTTCTTTTTATATGAGAGCTCTTTTCTGGATTTTCCCTCCTATATTGTCCATTGGAGAAAAGGGGGAAATGATCAGACGCTCTAAACAAGAACTCGGTGATATTGCATCCAAGATGTGGAAAGAGGCCAAAATTGTAGGCGATGCAGATGGTCGAAATTTGATGGCAATTATGCGTAAGCTTTACATCTTTTATGGGATTAGAAGGGAAACTAATAAAATTTCCAGTAAGAGCCGATATGGCATCCGGTCATCAAATGAATGAGAGTCAAGTTGTTGCGCAAATGCGAACAACAATATCTGCGGGTTATGAGACTGTATCTGCAATCATCGCGGTGAGTTTCTTTTCGATTCTTCATCTTCTCCATATCTGAGAATATAGTGGGTTTTATATGAGCTTGCTTTAAATGCGAATTTGCAAGCGAACCTGCGCGAAGAAACTCTAAACGCACAAGACGCTTCCTTTGATGATTTAAACAACAAGTATCCACTGCTCGACTCCGTTTTGAAGGAGACGCTACGCCTCCACCCGGCAATCCTTGAAAACCATCACGAGGTAAATCTTATCCTTTTTATGGATGTCCCCCCCATGACAGTAAAATTTATAACGACAGGCTGCTGAAACTATGACCATACCGCTATCGGAACCCTTGCCCGGTGGTTCGGATATGCACATAATTATTCCTAAAGGGACTATCTTGGCAATCCCAGTTAATGTCTTACAGACTGACACTTTAGTTTGGGGCCCTGATGCCGATGTCTTTCGCCCAGAGCGCTGGTTAGAACGCAATGAGGTAGGAACACGACAAGTACGCGAGCTACTGACATTTAGCCAAGGGTGTGTCGTTTTGTTGTATTTCATTCTGATGCCCCCCCGATGACTCTTCCTGTTAGCCCCCGATCCTGCATCGGAAAGGCATTTGCTATGGCAGAAATCAAAGCGAGTAGCCCTTTCATTTACCTTAGGCCCGAGTTATTAACTATAAGACCACTTCAGGTACTTATGATCGCCCTCCTACACAACTTTTCATTCGCCTGCCCCCACGACATCGAGCCCTTCCAAAGCTTCGTAATCAGACCTCGCATTCAAGGCCAAGGCCCTAGCTCTCTTCCTCTCCTGGTCAGGAAAATTTAGTAGCATGACAAACGCACACTAGAAATGTAGGAGCATGGAAACATCCAAATGAATGAATGAGAATGAGATTGGAATACGTGTACCGTGGCCTGAGCTTGAGTCAAACGTCGAACCATGTTGAAAATATTAGTGGGTAATCAATGGTCATTGGTATCGACTGTTGATCAAGGTATAAAATTACAAAGACTGGCAACAACCAATGACGAAGACCGAATTGAATCGTCCTCGGCTTGAATAAGTGCTATTTATAATATGAATATATCTTAGATATCTTTAGTCTTCTTGGGTTTCCTCAGTGAGAGTGTATGCGGGGTGTTAATTTGAGTCGGCAGCCATCCTTAGGGAATAATGTTGCGATAATCCTGAGACATCCTAAGTCAAGGGGAATACATAAACAATATAATCAACTCACTCGACTTCGTTACTGAGGGGGGTCAGTTCGTGCTCAAAGTTCATCATGACGGCAGCAGTGGCAAGGACTAATGCAATATTCATCGTCGCGTACTCGATTCCAATGCAGCGATGAGGGCCACTGCCGAACAGGATATAATTCTTGGGGTTTTGGTTGGCAGAGCCATTGGGATCAAGCCAACGTTCGGGTCTGAACTCTTCGGGCTCGGGGAAAATTTCCGGATCGTGCATTGAATTGAAGAAGGAAGGAATGACCATGCTGTTGGCAGGAACTGTATAATCATCGGAAATAGGGAATGCTCGGAGGGTTTTATAAGGAACCTGTAAAATTCGTGAGATATAGTAGAATAGATATCGCGGATAAACAAACCATGGTAACTGGAGGCTTCACTCGCATACTTTCTTTAACAACAGCATTAAGATAAGGCATCTCATCCAGCATTTCGATAGTGAGAGGTTTCTCCATATCCCCATGTCTAACTTTCTCTTGTTCGTCCCTGACCTTTGCAAGGATCTCGGGGTGATCGGCTAGGTGCTGGAATCCGTAGATCAGGCCACTGCTCATGGCATCCTGGGAAGCAAAGAGGAACGAAAACAGGACCATAGCCATTTCTAAGTCGCTAAACTCCCTTCTGCCTTTATACGCAGGGTCAGCGAGGACTTGCACCCACTCGTCGAGCATGCATTCAGGTTCTGCACCATTGGCCATAGCGATTTTACTCCGGTGCGCGGCAAGTGCCAACCAATGAAGCGCGACCTTGCGGGCCTGAACTGCTTTGTAAACTTTGGTGCCAGGGATAGCGAGGGGAAAGTTGACGAGCTCAAGAGACTGCGTGATAGCCCAGTATTTTTCATTTATTTCCAAGGCAGCCTCTTCCGTGATATGTTTTCCACAGAAAACCTTGAGGGATGTATCCATATTCAAATAACGGGCAGTCATCATGATGGGCTTTGCTACAGGGTCTTTAGAGGCGTCTTCAAGCCATCGGTTCAAATGTCTACGAGTAATGGCATCTTGAATTCCGATATAAATTCTTCGTCAAATGAGTTATCAATCTAATGAGCAAATAGTAAAAAGATAGAATTCATACCCGAGGGCTCGGCGGGTAAAGAGACTATTCAGTCCACGGCGATAGGAAAGATGAGCTTTGCCATTGAGGAACACCCTGATAAGGAAAAGTAGTCAAGAATGATGTTATTACACCACGAAATTTTACTTACCAGTTATCAGGTCGAAGGACTGTTTTTGCAGAATGAACGAGGCAAGGCTCGGCATAACTAGGAGAGTTGAGAATTTTGCGTGCGTACTCATTTGAAGACGCCATCACGATGAAACTATAGAAATCGTAAATAAAATGTATTTATATTAACAAATTTAAACTTACATGTTGAAAACACTGATTGCACTCAATGCACCAGAATTCCATTGCCTTTGGTATCCTTCCATGGTGGGCGTGACTGACTCTGCAAATTTACCAATAATGGGAATGGTCCATTTGGCACCAGGTAAATGCCCCTTCTTATACCTATAAACGGACTGTTCAAGGATGAGAAGAGCGACGATTATCGCGCCAGTGGTGTATAACCAGGTAGTGGATTTCCCCTGGGAAAGATTGATAAATGAAGGGACGGGGAAGGTATAAAGAGGACCCGAGGATGTAG
This sequence comes from Collybia sordida, assembly GCA_037014335.1. Classification (NCBI taxonomy): domain Eukaryota; kingdom Fungi; phylum Basidiomycota; class Agaricomycetes; order Agaricales; family Clitocybaceae; genus Collybia; species Collybia sordida. Next base: position 1,983,511 of record JAYKXK010000002.1, read on the forward strand.
ACGATGGCATTGAGGCAGAAAGGGAGGAGTCTTTGAACGACATAATGGCGCTTCCTTACCACTTGTGCTAAGGCTTGGAGAAACTCGCTCCTACAGTTTATAACACTCTCCTGTATGAACTGATTTTTTTTTGAGAGCCAATCAGCATCCAGAAAAATGCCGTCGGCGGAAGCCGACACGTGGTTTGTCAGCCTCTGCAGTAACCTCCTGTTGATCTCCGAGTCCAGTCTCTAGCCCAGAATGACCCAGATGTCGTTTAGTTTTCTTGTACTTGCAAGCCATAACATCCGAATCGGCAACAGTCAACTTACTCTAGAGCATCTCAGGCTTAGCCGCGAAAATATATACTATTCCCAAGAATAAGGTAGACCTCGAATATTCGTTCGAATATCGAACCATGGCCATGATGATTATGACACCTTGTGACATGCTTATACGCATGAAACGAAATAAAACGCGTCAAATTCTTGACTTCAAATCGTTGCCTACTCAAACATTGAATGCGATTCTTACTGACTCAATATGACGTGATCGTGTTGTTTCCTCCCGGGTCTACTGTCGTGCATTTTAAATATAAATAACAATCCCCTATGTATCATATAAAAAGGTTTAGTTGGTACACAGCCACATCGATCACCCCTAAAGCTACACACACAAAGGAATCGCTGTGGACACGGTGGCGCCTGTAAATATACCCAAGACTACCTATATGAAGACTACCAACCAGTCAAATAAGTTTAACAAAACCTCATAAGCCACTAAGCCAAAACCACTATTTGATCGGATACCGACCAATCAGAGTTGGCGAGTGCAAAGTGCAACTCCCAGCTATCATTGTTGAATATATTGTTGGTGTATAGATTCTTCGTGTCAAAACTTATGGTCCGTCTCATAATCCCGTTTAACTCACTTTGCGAAACATAAATCCTGTCACTGATCCCACAAGATTGACTGAGCTTGCATCCCAAAATTTGTGATTGCAAACCAAAAAGGCACCACAGCATGAAATATATATATTCCCCCATCTATAGTATCGGATGAGAACAGATATCTCTTAGCGACCCTACAAATATCTCTGGAAGAGAGCCAATACCCAGAGGGTTGCGTGTTATAAATAGGCGTAAAGTACGCTTACCTTTCCAGGCCTGTAAACGGGGGTCTCGGGTATTTTGTTAACAAGGATATCGTAGCAATGGAATCCTCATATATTTCGACCTTTATCTAGACTCAAAAGGCTCTAGCCACTGGCCCACAGATCAGATTCAGAAATGCCAGTGAGGCGCCCATGTTGCACGTGACAGAGGAGAGATATGACGAGGGTGACGGCTTCACCGACGTCATCGATATTTTTGCTCTATATAAAGTGGATAAATCTCAAGTAAAAAAAACACAGAAAGCAAAGTCTCAAGATCTCAGGGCCAAGCTTTAAAATTCCAAACTTTTACCACAACCCAGCAAAAATCACCAGACAATCGTTTTCAGCGCGTCCGCTTAACCAATTATGTCGACTTTTATATTTTCTTTGAAACGTTCCCCAGTCGCTCGCTTATCTCACTTGCGAGTGCGGAAAATACATTCTTCACCCACTACACATAAAACCGTCACAGAAAAGGTCTCTGAAGTTGCAGACAAGGTACTTTCCTCGCTCTATCACATACTGTAATAGTTCTCTCAAATATAGATTCCCTATTTACTTTTCTTAGGTGAATCGAAAGGTTGGTAAAGGGCTGGCATCAGCTATTGAAACTGGAGAAAATGCTGCCCAGGCAACCAAAGATAAATTAGGTTTGCATCACTCGATTTCTTCAGCTTGACAGATTCTTACCTGTTTTCAGGATCCACCGCCGAACAAACCAAGGAGAAGGCTGATCATGCATCAAATGTCGCGAGTCAAAAAACAAACCAGGTTTTTTCATTTACGCATTCCTAGATAGGTCTGCTCATAATGTTCTTCCAAAGGCGGCAGCAGGTGCTCGGGAGGCTAAAAAGGATTTTGAGAAAGAAGTTACTAAATAAAGTGACCTTCCCAATTGTCCAAATGCGTGGATGTGACTCAGAATATTACGAACCTGTAGCGGACTAGAGGCTGACGCGATCCAAGGAATGTATTTTAAACTGAGGCTGTAAGAGAAATAAATTAGGCCATAAAGACTTGAAGAGGTCTGATATATTACCATGCTACATGATGGATGTTATATACATCAAATGAATTTATCCACGAATCTCTCAACATCTCATCTGTGGCGTTGTATAACCTGTCAACGACTTGATTTGGTGGCTCGCATCAACCAAACAGAATATTTAAGCGGCGCTAGAAACCAAGTCAAGCATTTTTTTGCGGAGCCGACGAGTTGTTTTCCAACCATAAAAGATTGATCCTGTAGGTCCATCTTCTTCCCCAACACCCATTTACAAGTACCAGAAGGCAGTAAATCTCCCCTTCAAACCACCAGAATTGTATGAAAGCGTAAGACGAGATGTCTATATTCTAAACATATTTTCATTCGTTGGCGCTTACAGAGAAGAATCCACACTTCAAGATGCCCCCGTAGATGAGATCGAGTCCAACTGGGACCAAATTATAGACAGGTTAGTTCTTTCATATGAATAAGCTTATTTACTTTTTTTGACCTGAGTATGTTAGCTTCGATGGCATGGATTTGAAACCCGAACTTCTTCGCGGTATTTACGCATACGGGTATATTTTCTTCAATTTTTGAGTTAGCGAATGTGACTTCTGAATCCGCTTAGTTTCGAAAGGCCATCAACTATTCAACAACGGGCAATCGTTCCTGTCGTCAAAGGTCACGATGTCATCGCTCAAGCCCAATCTGGCACAGGCAAAACTGCCACATTCTCTGTTTCAATCCTACAGAGGCTTGATCCTGAGATTAAAGGCACACAGGCTTTGATCCTCGCCCCCACTCGCGAACTCGCTCTTCAGATCCACAAAGTTGTCGTTGCACTCGGCGATTACATGAATGTCCAGAGCCTTGCTTGTGTCGGCGGCACCAATGTCCGTGAAGATATGGCCAAACTCCGTGAGGGTGTCCAGGTTGTTGTCGGTACACCTGGACGTGCGTTCGACATGATTAAGCGTGGTGCCCTCAGGGCGGATACTATCAAGATAATGTGTCTTGATGAAGCTGATGAGATGTTATCTCAAGGTTTCAAGGACCAGATCTATGAAGTTTTCCAGCACCTCCCCAGTGATACACAGGTTGCTCTCTTCTCCGCCACGATGCCCGCCGAGGTATTGGAAGTGTCGAAGAAATTTATGCGTGACCCTGTTAGGATCCTTGTCAAGCGCGACGAGTTGACCCTCGAGGGTATCAAACAGTTTTATATTGCTGTCGAGAAAGAGGACTGGAAACTGGATACGCTTTGCGATCTTTATGAAACAATCACAATCACACAGGCTGTCATTTTCTGTAACACAAGGAGGAAGGTTGACCTTTTGACTGATCAGATGCTCGGCCGCGAGTTCACTGTTTCTGCCATGGTCAGCATATTATTATGATACTTGGGATACTTGTTGATCGTTCCATTCTCAGCATGGAGATATGGACCAGAAACAGCGCGAACTTCTCATGAAGGAGTTCCGCACTGGTTCAACTCGCGTTCTCATCACTACTGATCTCCTTGCTCGTGGCATTGATGTCCAGCAGGTTTCACTGGTTATCAATTATGATCTTCCGACCAACAGGGAAAATTACATTCACCGCATTGGTCGTGGCGGCCGCTTTGGTCGGAAAGGCGTTGCCATCAACTTTGTGACCAACACCGATGTTGCAATGCTCCGAGATATTGAACGTTCGTCTCATTCTCAACTTATACTCTCCTACACTCATTCTCTTTACTCTCACAGAGTTTTACAACACTCAGATCGACGAGATGCCTCTCAACGTGGCGTATGTATCTTCTTCTCTTAATTCTCACATTTGTTCACCAACTTTTGTAGTGACCTCATTTAAAGTTGCTGTCGTCTTACTTTCTATTCCTTCTCGTTACTTCTATTTCTGTATATTTTTGCTACGGAGTACAAATTATATGATTACTCTTTCATTGTTCGGGATAACTTGTTATGTAAAAGGTAAGAATGGGCGTCGAATGGTAAAATATCTATTTTTGATCCGGATTTATGTAAAATGCCGACAGTATCTTTTGGTGTCTTCAATTTTTTGACCCTGACCGAAGTTTTTCTTATTTTATGTACAGGCTATATAGCCGAGACCTATACGCCCATTCTAAGCCATATGTACTGCTAACCTGTACGCGCAACCATAACGCATCATGTATCGCCGTACTTTGCAAACTTGCCGCTTGGGACTCCAGCAATTTTCTCGAAACAGTTATCCCTCTAATCTCACAGCCACATCCACCCTACGGAGACGAATTGCAAGCGGAGCAGATTACGATTCTAAATATGCCGAAAAACTACGCCAGCGCGCCCAGGAGTAAGAAGCCGTATTCTATATGCTCTGTCCATGACCATCCTGATAGATGTATGACCTAAATCTTGTACCCAACCAATCAGAAAGGGCCTCAGCGTTGAAGAATTGAAAGTAAAAGCAAGGGAGGAACAAGTCGAGCAAATTAGGCAAAAACGTGAGGCCCTCGCCTCACAGACCCCACCGCCGCCCAGCGATCACGCTACTGCTACAACCTCGGGATTAGCGACAGCCCTTGCCAGCAATGGTCGTAAAGATAGCTCACCAGTCAAAGTCAGTTCTTCCCTTTTCCATCTTAAACATGCCTAAAATACTTTTGAACTAAGCCTTTGTCTACCATCCTCAATATGCCACGGATACTATCCGCGCCCCATACTGCCGAACAAATATCTGCCCTATGGACAGCCTATCATGTTTCTCGTTCGAGTGGTACAGGTCGCGGCTACGTTTGTGCAGCAGCACCTTTAGACCTTTACAGGAAAATGGAACATGTTGCACAACGATATCCAACCTTTGTGGTACCAGTACCTCGAGCAAAGGATCCTTCTGAACCTCTGCTGGAGGGCGAAGAACAAACAGCCTATGAATTTTATTTCCTTCAATGGGATTTCCACGATGTACCAACGATACCAACCGCGACTGAAGACCCTTTTTTAACTCGAAAAGAACTTCCTACAGGCACCAATCCTCCGTATTCGACTATCTTGTTCACTCCCCTCCAAGAATACAAGCTCAGAGGGGCTTTTGCAACACCCTATCTTGTTTTGACACATTACACAGACTTTGCACACACACATGGAACAATATTGATGAGGGGAGAAATTACACCGGCAACTGCAAGTAGTGGAGGGGGGGTGGATGGAAGATATATGTTGCAGCAAGAGGATGCTCAACTTTTATCTATGGCCGTACAAAAATTCTACTTGTGGGGGGGTCAAGGTCAAGAAGGGGAACGGGAAAGGTTACTTAAATGTTTCCACGAGACCCCAGAGAATTTTAAATGGGAGGACTTATTAAAACACGCTAATTGGAGTATTTAATCACAGCATACATAATGTATACTCGTTATGAACTTCCCTAAAAGATGGGCGATTAGGGCGAACATATAAGAGGTGCTTTTCTGATCCAATCCTCCTTCTCTATCTCTCCAATAACAAACGAAGCGAACGCTCCTCGCGTCAAAAACGTATTGGTCTTCCCATCACCGACATACCCAGCTATTACACTGTCAGACTCCCCGTCCGTAAGAATTGGTACTCTAACAATCGTCCAATGTAGATCTGTACCCTTGGCACGAATATTCTCTCCGATAGCGACAACGTCTTTATAAGCGTTCCTTGCAAGGGTTGCCACTCCATTCACCAATACAGAGAACGCCAAGTTGAATTTATCTGAAGGATCGGTAATCGACGCAGTGCCAAGGCATATAAGTCGCTTTACTTTTTGCTGGTGCATGATTTCGATGATACCTGAATATGCGTTCGCAAGAGGGGTACCAGATGGATGAAAAGGGCCTTTCTTCACACTAGGCCCCAGAGCTGATATAACTACATCCACCCCTTCCATTGCCTTCGAAAGTAATTCGCGGTCCCCAAGCTGGCCTTTGACGATAGTGATAGCAGGTAATTGAGACAGGTCGCTGGGGACCTTTTCTGGCGATCTGACATAGAGGACAATGGTACATGATTGATACTCTTTGAGTGCCTGGCGTATGGTTAGGATACCAGTCGGGCCTGTGGCGCCAAGTATAAGCATGCGCATGGTAGCAATGGAAATGTGCTGGCACTATGTATGTATATTGAAGAAATACAATGTCTTGGTGTGATTTGACACACTGAATAATTATAACCATTACGTATGTAATTTGTGAATGACTAAAGTTCAATGTGATCCAACTGTGGGCTTCGTTGGCCACTCTCCAGCCTTCCTGGCCTCCGCTTCGAGAGTTTCTATCGCTTCACCAATCTCTCCTTCGTTCTCCGTTTTCATTTCTATCATCTCCCGCTCATACATCCTCCCGAATCTACTCACTAAACCTGGTATTTCGTCCTCTGCTGAAATGTCCTTTTGTTTAGCACTTTGTATAGAACCAGCGTTGACGCCTTCCAGACCGCACGCGATTATTTGGTCAAACCATGAGATAGGTTCCCGGGTAATGTTCAATGCAAATCCATGTGACGTCAAACGATGCCGCACTTGTACTCCAATGCTCCCAATTTTTGTAGTGGCATCCAAAAATACACCAGTGTGGCCCGAGGGTATAAATGGTATGCCATGAGCTTCCTTCAAGTGGAGCTCAAGTGTTTTCTGCATCCGACAGACATAATCACGGGCTCCCATTGATGGTGAGTAGCGTGAAAGATCAAGCAGGGGGTACCCTACTATTTGTCCAGGCCCATGATACGTCAATTCCCCTCCCCGTGTAGTCGTCAGGAAATCGGCACCGAAACCAGTCAAACGAATTCGTTCGTTATGAACGTCAAGTTCTTTTTGGCGACGGCCAGCAGTGTACACTGGCCGGTGTTGAAGTAGAAGTAAAACATCTTTATGGGTTCCGGATTTCCTTTGAAGTAGTTGAAGGTGATGCAACTTCTCCTGAAGAGCTAGTGTTTGTGCATACGGTAATGGGACCCGAAAATAATGGTATAAAATGGGGGGAAGGGACATTAAGTGCTAACGTTAGACGTTGACACGTTAAATAAGTGTTGAATGTTAAACCCAGTCAATCAGCTTTATTTTTTTTGAAAAGTAGACAAGTTGTGTAAAATCCTCACTCGAGTAGTAAGTGCTTCTGGGTTTGATGGTTTTTTTGTTTATCCTTATTGATTTCGACGCTACCCGACAAGTAACGCGATTACCAATTTACTATGGAAGCGGTGCAACTTCGAGTACTAAGTATGGATTTTAATCGCATAGAAGATCTGTGCCGTATAATCCGGACACCACCAAACCTCTCCATTCATACAATGAAGATGGTATCCCTCGGACCATTGTCCCACTATCAATAGGCTTCTGCAAAGCTCTCCTTTTACTCAAAGTTAGTGATCTTGGGACTGTACCCTGGGCAGGTCCATGTTGTGAGAACTCTCATGCATCAAGTAATACATTTCATCATTTCGATGTTATTCCACTGACGTCCAAAACGGACACCCGGCCAACCGAGAACACAGCCGAACATTACGGCACATGTCATCGTGCTTCTGCCATCTTTGGCCATAACTTTGGGTCAATGGTACGATTGATTGGCTGGTATTATCCTTCGTAACACCCACCCGTCGTGACAAGTTACAACAACAATGCAGCCACATTACGCGCTTTGCGTTGTTGTTACTCCTTCGATGGGATAAATGCCGGAATCCGAGGAGTACCTTGGGTTTTGTAGGTGGGGGATCATAGAGAGTACCGCATAGAAGCGAGTCTCCGGAATGCACACCCTTTTAACGAGAGGAAATTCATGCCCACCGGCCCCAGTGGTTGAAGGTTCCTACATGGATACATATCTTGAGAACCATCTTATACCCATTTGTGGAAAGATTATGGCCGTTCTAGGCTCTGAAGTGTAGTTTAGGGGGAACCACACGCTGCGTCGTTTCCATTGTTTGGTAAGTCGTGTTTAATGTTGAGTTACCATCTTGTAATTCTTGTGGGAGGGCGCTGACATTTTCTAAAGGTTGCGGAGTCTATCATCTTTAGATATTATATTGCAAACCAGAGCAAAGGTCTTCCAAATGATGTCCACCTATATCAACTACAATTCAGGACAAATACCTCCCAAGTGCTCAAGAAATCATGGTTGAGAAAGCAGCCTTCGGTCCTACCATAAGAGATCTCATCTTGTTTGATATTATTCGCTTCGCCCATAGTTTCCCGGTGATCGCCAGTGCTCGTGCCCCGGCCGCCTATTAACTCTCAGCGCTATATATCTGGGTGGGCAGATAACTACATAGTTACTGAGGTTTTCCGCTTTAAAAGGAATGTATGTATATGTCTTTAGGTTCTTCGAGATACACACACAACTGTTAACAAAAAAATGGAGGCCTGGAAAGCTACATCCATATGTTTCGGTTCGGTAGTAGGTGATGCTTTGAACTTCAGGATCGAAATCGAGGTAAGGTTCTCGCCTATTAGGCTAATTTTTGAGAACCCCGAGCACACTTCGAAAAGCTGGTGAATCTACCAGGGTCAGATTTGCATATGCGCAGATAAAGAGAGTTATGGTCGACACTCGAGGCCGCTGAAATAGGATTGATGGCGAAGATGACAGAAAATTTGACAGTTGGGATATTCAGATAAGGAAAAGTCTTATCTGCGAGTCCAGGTATGGCTATTTTTATCTCTTATCCGTATGACACGTGACAGAGTGTTTTGTCTCCGTGAATCAATTAGTTCCTGTAACACCCCGCTGCCACCACCTCTTATCTCGGAAGGAAATCGGCCACCCCGTAAGCAGAAAAAAAAAATGCCCGTGGGTTCACTCTATAAAACCCATTTCCCTCCATCTCCCACACGTTTCCCCCTTTGCTTCCCCCTTATCATTTAGAACCCCACTTCGCGCGCGACATATTCATTTATTGATGCAGGACGCCGGTGGATTCCTAATTCGGGATGCATCTAATATCCTCCCACTAAGGAGAATTGTCACTCGTAAGCCTAAGTTATCCTTATCTCAATTCTACAATCGTTAATTTTCTATAATCTTAGGCGATGTTCCCTCGTCAGTATATTCAATCTTAAAGTATCACGAGTAATAATCTAATACCTTACCTCTGCTAGGTTTGACCGTGGAGACATCTCCTTTATCGTCGTAGCAGGAGCTATGGTGTTCCTGATGATACCGGGCCTTGGTAAGTCCTTCCTCGTGCATAGTACGTTGCCCATTGGTTAAAAAAACTATTTGTAGCTTTTCTCTACTCAGGTCTTGCCCGACGGAAGAGCGCCCGTGAGTTTTCACGTCATGATTACTAGAATTCCAGACTTATAATATCTTTGTATTATAGTCTCCCTCATCTGGGCCGTCTTCGCAAGTAACGCTGTCGTCATTTTCCAGTGGTACTTCTGGGGTTATACGTTGGCCTTTTCCCCTACCGCCACTAATGGGTTCATTGGAAACCTGAAACACTTTGGCCTCATGAATGTAATGGCCTCGCCTTCACCTGGTTCTCCCCTCATCCCCGAATTAGTTTACAGCTTTTTCCAAATGGAATTTGCATGTGTCACTGCAGCGATTCTAATGGGTGGCATTGCAGAACGTGGAAGGGTGTTACCTGCCATGGCTTTTATTTTTCTGTGGATGACACTTGTTTATTGTCCCTTGGCTTGTTGGGCATGGGCCGTCAATGGCTGGGGATTTAAGTGGGGCGTACTTGATTTTGCAGGCAAGTTGGCCTATCCTGATGAAGAGTATGATTCTCATGTGTTTGTATTAGGCGGTGGACCTGTTGAAATTGGGAGTGGGGTTGGTGGCCTAGCCTATTCTTGGGTCCTAGGGCGCAGGCAAGAAAAGGAACTTTTAAATTTTCGACCGCACAATGTCTCCATGGTCGGGCTCGGGAGTATGTCCTTTCCACTTCTCTTGATTATCCATCTAACAAAAATCTTCAGCATCCTTGTTGTGGTTCGGCTGGATAGGTTTCAATGGCGGAAGTGCCTTTGGAGCCAACTTGCGCGGCGTTGTTGCGATTTGGAACACCATGATAGCTGCCTCGTTTGGCGGGATGGTCTGGTGTTTGTTGGATTATCGAATTGAACGTCGATGGACCATGGTAGGGTTTTGTTCGGGCACCATTGCCGGCTTGGTTGCTGCCACCCCATCATCTGGATATATTCATCTGTGGTCGTCTGTCGTTGTTGGGATTCTTGCTGGTGGACTTTGTAATTTTGCTACGAAAAGTAAGGATTTAATCGACCTTCCGAGATCTGCGTTTTAAACCACTCCACAGTCAAATTCTTGGTACGGGTGGATGATGCTTTGGATCTCTTTGCTGAACACGCTATTGGCGGAATAATCGGATTACTTCTCAACGGCTTTTTTGCTTCAGGGAGCATCATCGCGCTTGACGATGTCAATATCGGATTCAAGGGGGGCTGGGTCGACCATAATTGGAAACAGTTGTATATTCAATTTGCCTACATATGCGCAACATGCGCGTATACTTTTGTTGTAACAGCTCTCATCGCCAAATTTGTTGACCTTGTACCCGGGTTGCATCTACGCAACACCCCAGAGGCCGAGAAACTCGGCATGGATGAAATCGAGGTTCGTGAATGTTTATACTTCCTATCTGCGAGCCCTTTTAAATCCCTTGTACCCTTAGATCGGAGAGTTCGCCAGCGATTACATTGAAATACGAAGGGATTTCACTGATGGAGCTGCACCCTTCGACTCCACTGATGGAAAGCGAGAGTTTTTCCACCCTCATGTTGCTGCAGGTGATCGACATGGACATCTCGAAGTTGATTTTCACCCTCGACATTCATCGAGTCAGGGGGAAAGTGACGATATAAATTCGGCCCAACAATTGGAGCCCATCTCCGAAAAACCTGTAGCATAACCTTTTTGGATACAATTACTTACATACCTTCATCTCAATAATGGATCTTATCATCACGAAAGAAAAAAAGTACTACATAGGATAATTGACACGGCTTCTAAACATATGACTTGGGCTTGGCATTTTGGTTTTCCAGGGTAACATGGTAATCCATGGGGGTATGATAGATAGGCTGGGTTCAAAGATAAGTAATGGTCTAGATTAGCAATCCCATCCTATCACAAAATCCTTATCTTTCGGCGTGGCGGTGTGAACGGCGTGGGCTTCCGCCGATTCGCGGGTGGACGCTCGGGATCCACATATACTCGTGTTGAACTCTTCGCCAAGAAGTAGGTCGACTACATTACGTGATGAAATAGTTTCTGTTTCCATAGTAGAAATGAAACTAAGGATACTGATTATTACTTGAACAAGAACCAAACTCTGAGAAAGTAACTCACGGTTCAAATGCGTTAACGTAATAGAAACCTCGGTCAAGTTTGATAGGGGGGAACGACGTAGTCGGAGGGAGTAGGGGATAAGCATCCCACTAGATCAGCATTCGTTAGCATTCGGCTATCAGTAGTCCATAAGATACCATACCTCCTTTCTGTACACCCACCCGACTTTCCCGAGGAACATATTCTTTAACCAGTCATCGCCAATTCGCTCTTTGGAAAATATTTTAACCCCCCACTCGCCCTCTCGTATTTGGCCATGGTACGACAACGAGTTAAACTCGGGCTCTTTACCTCCTTTCCTCGCACCATTGTGAGTGGTCAGCATCATTCGTGGAACTTTAGCAGAAGTTGGCAATGAGAAGTATGCCGGATTGGCGGTTGGCGATGTCGTCGTGAGCAGGGTGACGTGAAGACGAACATATGGTTGTTTGGGGACGACAGCAGAAATTTCTGAAGGGAGATTGATACGAGTGGTATGTAGAGGAGCAGCCAGTATGACTGCATTGTAAGCCCTCGAACCGCGGGAGCTTTCGACAGTCCAATGATGTGACATTGTAGACTTCTGAGTGATGTGAGTGACCTACACTGGGTGAATTTTAGATCATAACTTCTATCAAGCACGCTTACTGGAGTGTTGAGAAAGACTTTCGCATTGGACTTGTTCAAAAACCGTTCAAAGAGTTGAAAATTGCCGCCCTTGATGCCTCTCGCGCCCGAAGTCGCTAGAGAGGCAGCGCCTTCCAAAGCATGGATTCCGTCAGCGTTCTGGGTGAATTTGTGGGTGAGACTGGTTCAATGCCTGGGTCGAGTTGCCTGTACCTGGCCATAATTCACCCGCGTGGCAGCTTCGACAATTTCGTACACGTATGCTTCAGATACCCCCTGTCCGACCAGAAATTTGGATGTGGAATTCTGCACGAGATCTGACCAACCCATAGACGATGCAAGGTCCGAAATATTCTCCCATCTGGGGGTTTCCTTTGAATAGAACTTCAGGAACTGTTTGATCATGCCATCAACACTGTCATAATAAATAGTCTGTAGTATAGAATTTTCAGATATCACTCACATAGACTGTGTTCGCCTTGGAGAAAACACCCCGTATCGCCAAATGACTTTTACGGTATCCCACCAGCCGTCTCCGATCTATGGCACTGAGTAACATTCTCTTGTTCAACCTGATGTAGAGGGACTTACGGACAATATGAGCTTTTCTCCATCCCAAACCCCCGTTTCACCGCCTGCTTCGAACGCACTGCGCGTTAAGTTAAACTCATCGGAGGCCCTCCATAGGTTCTTATTCGCTTCTACAAATATCGAAGCTCCCAACTCGAGTGGTGGGAGGCTACTATTTTCGTATGGGTAAACAACGGTGCTCCCTGAACATGCCATCAGGTAAGGGATTGAGGGTACGAAGCCCGGCACGTACGACCGCCAATGTAAGCTTCTCGTTCATATACATCGACCTCTATGTCTAGACCAAATCTATCTTTTGCTTTAGATATCCAAAAAGCTGCTGAGCTTCCCCCCGCACCAGCACCTATTATAGCAATTCTGGGGGTACCAGCAACGGAAGACTCTTCAATTACACTGGCACGAGTAGTCTGTTTGTTGAAAAATGGGACCTTGAAAGGCAGCTGGAAGGCAAGGGTTCCAGGGAGTAGTAATATAAACGCACGGAACCGCATTGTCGAGGATAGTTTAACGGAAGGCACTTATTATTCAAACTGACTAGTAAGTAGGATGATAATAGTTTATAGAGTCATGTAAACAACAACAAAGGGCCAAAAAACCTGACGGCGACGGCTCAGTCAGGGTCGGTTGGTATTCACAGCCACAGCACTGATGGCAGGACTCAAACGTTTCAGCGGTCCTCGAATTTGTGAGCTGCTATATAACGGCGATCCTCAACTTTACGACACTAGACACCCTGTACACGTGTAAATTCTCTGAGATGTTTGATAGTGCCAATCAAAAGGACATTATCCTGACATCTCTCCTGCGCAATTCACCTCATCCCATTGCCCGAATCGCCGATTAACCCGTCAACACCCTCGCCGTCGGAGCTGCCTATTCCCGGGAAACTAGTATGATCATCGACAGAACCACGCAACATTCATTATCAATGGCAATTTATCCAATGTTAGACACCTCATGCAATCACGCCAGGAGACACCCTGACTATTTTACCCCAAAGACATCGCTACACCATAACATTTTTCCCTTATCCCGTGCATTTCCCTCTCCGACAGTCGATAATTCATGTGTCGCGAGCTTCCCGTCCATTTCCGTTCCAAGCCTTCCATATCAAAAGCGTATATCATTCGCCATATATTCAACCGCTTTCTGTATGCTCAGGTCTACTCCGGCGGGATGAAGTGGTATGTATATAAATAACTTGATAGTTGAGGTGAACAGATACAGGAAATTACAAAGCATGGTACATATCGTATTTCCTGCCCGCTCAATTTGATTAACGGTCCTGGGCCAACTCGCCCCATTTTCTTGACACCAATTCTACAGGGTTTCCAGTCTCAACTGAATAAACCACGAGGGGGTGGTGAAATTAGTGATGCAATATTTGTTTCGGCGTCTTCGGACCAAAAGGAGAGTGAGGAATCATACATGTATCGCTGGCGCGTACGAAGCTTATTCGCTTGGGGATAAAAGAAAATCTTTGTGCTCCAAGCACACCACTTCGAACTGTCGATTTGTACTATGTTTTTTTTCTAGTAAATTCGAACTCAGGCGAGTTCGGGACAGTGTGGAGAGCAAGGTCATCTACTTAATAAACGTCAATAATGTCCCCAGTGGCTTCCTCAGATGATCGATGACCGGCAGTCGGGACCTGTAAGTGTTTAATGGACCTGGGACAAAATTTAAAATAATATCGTACCCTGGAGGTTCCCTGGTTGCCTCCTTTATATCCTGCTTCTCACCCTTGACCTTGTCAGAACCATTCCCAGATTTTACACTACTCCTCGCTAAGTATGGGAGAAACTTCAACCTCCATTACCACCTCCCACAACCGCGTTGCTAATCTTGCGACTCTCTCTGTTCACAATGATACTGTACACGTGAGACCGAAGCTTTGCTTGGCCAACATCAATACCATCATAACTATTCCTGTCGAGCTCATACAACGAATTCTCGTATCTTGCCACGCCCGTGATGTTGCTGCGTTTGCCCAGACCTGCTGTTTAGCACGCTCTGTCGTCTATCACACAAGCGATCAATATTTGTGGCGTGAACTATTCCTTTTGCATCCATTTGATGATCCTCGAAAATCTTTGCTAGCCATCTCTGGATCCAATTCGGCGCCCCTTTTTGATTGGCAGCGCGAGCTTACCCGTCGGCTGAAAGCAGAGCGCTCAATAACTAGCGCCCATGCATCACTACAGGAAAAACTATGTGCATTAGAAGCTCTCATTTCTGTGATACAGAAATCACCCTCCGCCAGCCAAAGTAACCAAGACGGAGTAACAAGGTCGCATGATATTACGTGGCTTGATCGTATCTTCCGTCGATCAACAATTCTCGATTTCCAATCTACACCTACCACTCCTCTGGCATACTCTCGATTGAAGTCTTACGTGGCGCTCTCTCTTGATGACCAGGGAAACTGGCGAACGGAAAAACGACGGAATGCAAGTAGACGATTTGTGTATGACCTCCGGAACTATTCTTCCGAAAATAGCTGGGGTCCCTACCTAGACAATGGAGTAGTCAACTGGACGCACATCGAACACCTCATCATTGTAATATTATCGAATCTCCACGATCTTCCCAATCCTTGGAAGAATTTAAGACCTACATTGGGCCTGGAGGCTATTCGACCCCATTCAGCACCAGGTACTCATGTAGCCGGTAATGACTGGGCGGGCGTAGAAGGTGCACCCAATTTTTATTAGTAGACTTTCAATGTGTTGGGACTCATTTATCTTCTTCAGGGACATGGAGACGTTATGTGTGTTTTATGGATTATCGGTACGTGAGCTCGTCCGGCTAGCCACCTATCACAGCCAATGTTTATTCCCGATATTCCGAGTAGAGATTTATTTGGTTCGTCTTCTTCGATCCTCCTACGCTTTGTATTTTCTGATGCATTCATATAGCTTTTAACGTAAAACCAACTCCTGTTCATCATAAGGGAAGATATTTATTTTTCCTCCTAGTATTCCGACGTCCCAGATGGGCCTCAAAACGTGACATTTTTTGAAGAACCACGTTTTCGCGAAGCCACACGTTTAATGGAAGTTAAACTGCGCCTCACAGCCCCAGAAAATCTACGCTTTTGCCGTCCACCGAAAGCCAAATTCAAAACCCCGGGGAATAGTAATACTAATGCTGGTCCCGATCCCTATCCACCTTTGTATTTTTCAGGGTCCTCGAAAGGCGTAAATGGGAACGAGTCATTAGTAGAAGGGGCTGTCCGAATGGGGTGTGATGGCGTTGTCCGTTGGAAATTTGTATGAGTATTTTCCCGATGGTATCATTTCACGTATTTTTATCTCATCACGCTACAGGCTTGCATCTATAGCAGTGACGTTCAGTGGAGGTTCGTTTTCACTACGTGCGTTACGTTGGAATATATCCTGATGTTCGGCTCTTTAGTTCGGATGGAGCACAGGTTGGCAACATTGCAAGTGGTCTTGGGGTTGTCGGTGTATGGACCACCGTTGCTCATGACCAAGGTAAACATTTACTTTTTCCAAGCCACACCCAGCTCAGTTCTATAATTATCACAGGCGATCCTATTGGTATGACCATCATATTGATCTTACTTACTCTCTGATCAAAATTTTCCATATTCTGGACAGGTCCATTTTGGCTATGGAAAGTCAGCGATGATGCCCCTGTCCATTTAATGGAGTATACATGAAACTTCAAATCTCGTGAGGTTCACGTAAACATTTACAACGCTTGTCTTTCAGAAGTGAGGGCGACATAGTCTTGGCGTTGGTCCCTATTCAGGAATTGAATATGTCATTCAAGTTTTCACTTACATTTGCTAGATTCCACATATACATATTTACAATAGTTAGAATTTATTTAAACATGGAATTATGTAAAGGTTTTTCCGAAAAATCTGACAAGTCTAGCGTAAACGTCTTTGAACCTGCCCATTCTTGGTACATCTCTCAAATAAAAGTCGATGATCAACTTACTCTTTCTTCCTTGCTGGATCATCGAGATCGCCACGGGCAGCTGCCCAGCCGTGACACCTAGTGACGGCTGTTAAATAATGATTGATTTAGTCGCAGTGCGAAGACATATGTTGGAATAAATTGTAGAATCGTTCTTGGGGGAGAACTGATTCTTTGTAATAATGCCCGTAAATTTATTGTACTTTTCATGTCGTTAGATTAAACATCAAGTGTCGCTTTTCAATGTTGGTCCATACCTCATCAATTGGCTCATCTTTCGAAAAATATATGGCCATCGGGACAGTCAGCTTAGTAGCATCTTCCGTAGACAACATGCTGGTGGGTAATTGAGCCATCCTTGTCAAACTACAAAGTGAATTTGCGCTCACGCAGGATGAACAACAGCCACCGAATTAAAGGGACTTGAAGTGCCTCCAGCCATGAATGATACCTTACCACCTATTTCCAATCAGACGAGGTCTAAGAATGCGAGTCGAATAGGAGATGGCTCACCCCAACAAAACCCGTATGCACCAATATTTTTGGCCCACCCTCTCGAAGACATTTTTAGAAGGAGGTGAGCTTTGATAATGCGATCGGAGGATTTGCTATACCGCCAAAAAATTTGCACCGCTTCTTTATCCTGGTCTGTTTTCGGAGAATATTTCTTGGGGGGGAAGGGCCCGTCTGGCCCAAAGGAATCGGGCATATGCACGGTGGCTTTTAAGTAATAGGCAATAATATCAGCATCCTGCTGCGATTCGGGAAAGTATCTGTATTCGTGTAAAAGTATGACATGTCTGGATTTTAATCAGGGGTTGTGGTCACGTACCCAAAAATATCATAGATACATACTACTTTATTTGTGCTGTTCTCGGGGCCTGTGATGTAAACTTTGGAAATCCTTCCATAAGGTTAAATACCCCCTTGAATTTATAGTCAGATTGGACCGGTGGCGCGGGGGGCCGCGATGGTACGACAAGCAGTGTTTGAGTTATGAGTAGTTGTAGTAGTTGTGAAGATTCTCGCTTTGTTGAGATTGTCGGAAACGGTGCGGAGACGAGCGAACATTTGAATATTTCGAACCTTCCTTTTTTTTCTTATCGAGCTGAGCTTAAGCCTTACTTTGATGGAATTCAGAAAAGCCTGATGGTCACTCAGACTCCTAAGACTAGTCACATGATCGTCTTATATAATTTGGTAGTCCAAATTAGGAAAACTGAAAGTTTTCAAAGACGTTCAAGAGACTGGCACAACTTGTAAGTTTGTCTTTGTGTGGCAACATCATTAGTTCCGCCCTTGTCCTAAATTGGCACGCGCGTACTGGTGTGCGCCCATGTGACTTCCAAGTGATTTCCACATTAAGGACACCATTGCTCAATTGAAGGAGATGGAAGTCATCTTATGGGTTCAGGAAAAGCTTTAACCTTTGGGCTGTCATTGCTGCTTGACCAGGGTAGATGTATATTAGCTATAACTAACATACAAGCTTTTGAAGGTTGGGAAACTCCTGCTAGTTTTATATAAGTTGTAGGTTCTGGGTAGTATTTACTTGGAACGACATCAGAAAAGGACAATATCAAGTTATTGTAGTCAGTCCTGAGATTCCAAGAGCTGTGGGGGAAAAAATCCTTTTTATCCCACCTTCAGCACACCTATTGACGAAACACACTGTATCCGTTCTCCATTTGGACAGTATGCGTATACCAATTTAGGACAAGGGCGGAACTAACAATGTTGCCACACAAAGACAAACTTACAAGTTGTGCCAGTCGTTTGGGCACCGTCGAAAACTTTTTGAGTTTTCCTAATTTGGACTACCAAATTACATAAGGTGCACACGTGACTGGTCTTAGGAGTCTGATGGTCACTGCGAGTAACTGCGTCATTCCTGACCTTAAGCGATGGTCACGTGTAACGAAAATCTCACGTAATCTTTTACCTACCACATGGCTCACTCTCATTTATCAAATCCCGACTCTCGTTTAAACATTATACCTATTATTTTGTTCGTCGTCGCTAACTTGAGCCTATCACAAGGCTTCTATACCTCTGACTCACCCCCTCTCGTTTACTATTGGTTAGTTTATTACTTTTATTTGAACTCCTACTCTCCTACAGTATATAAGCTACGTTACATCCTGTAGGATAGGGACCGAACTTGAATTCGAATCTTTACAACAGTCTTTCGTCGACCGAACGTGTGTGTCACATATTTTTGACTGAACAAAGCCTTTCGAAACAACTTATCTTCTAAAAACTTCTACTTCGTCGACTCGCGCTGGACCCTCTCGGATTGATCACCCTTGACCACCATCCTTGTCGACAAACCTATCTATTCAACAACCATACAACTACAGCATGCCTGCATACAACCTCCGTCGTACTACCATTACCCAGGCCCCAAAAGCCTTGGGTAGTAATAAAGGTACATCTTCTCGTCAACTCAACGCGGCTGGTAACACCGCCGAAGTGGTCGAACACCCTTGTGAGGAGGATACTCGCTATTATAGCGATGTCGTTGCCTCTCGACCACCTTCCCCTTGCAACGGATTGGATCCTAGGGGAAGGATTGAAGACGGGAATGGGGAGCCGCGGGCGACCCTAGCTGCCAGTGAGAACTCATCCCAGAGTCCTGCTGTTAGTGGTAACTGGAATCTGAGTTCCAAGTTAACCAACATAGAGATGGAAAATACCAATCCGTGGGTAACTGTGAAACCCCGTCGCTCTCGTAGTGCAGATGTCAGTAGTAGCAAAAGAATACAATTTGCTACTCAGTCAAATAAATTTTGTGACCTAAGAAATGACAATGTACTTAAAGCTGCTGTCAACCAGCTCACCCCTGCTCAACACAAGAACATGAATCTAAGATATAAAAATGTCAGACTGCGAGAAGCTAGCCCAGAATCCAGTCACTCACAGGGAGAAGGTACCTCCAGAAACAAAGGAAAAAAATATTGATCCCTGAAATTGGGGTGATATAGAATTTGAGGCCAAAGAGCTTAATGTTGAAGCTCAACGAGAGGCCCTGCTAAAATTTAATGAGTCCCAGAAACTTGGTAAAAGTGTTGAGACTGTACCTGAAACCAGGGAACCAGAAAGACTCTCCCAAAATCGGAAGAAGATTTCTCAGCGAGAATTCACCGGAATTCAACCTGGAAATCAGGGTGACTTAGGTTGGACCCCAATGTCCACCACTGTTGGTCAGAGATTGACCAAAATGACTCAGGGTAATAAGAATACACGTTTTGCCACAGAAGCTTGAACACGAGAGTTGAGACCAGTTGATCAAGTTGGAGCCCACAGTTATCTGGGAAAGGCTATTCAGGGAGCCAGTTGCAAGCCATTTAATCAACAAAGGGGCCCACCTGATGAACCATCCAGCTCAAGCTCTAGTTCTAGTGAGCCATCAGAAAGTGATGATAGCTCAAGATCAACTTCAGAAACAGATTCATCTAGATCCCGAAAAAGGGCTAAGAAACATAAATCAAACAAGAAAAGAGGAAAGCAACAACACACCTCCAAAACAATATTAAAACCCATACCACCAAAGGATTATGATGGGTCAGCTGATGCTCGAGCCTATCACAGATTTGTTACAGAAGGGATAGCCTATGTGCGAGATGGAAAAGTTAAATCTCGACAACAGGTCTTCACATTATCTTATTACCTAACAGATAAAGCTTATGATTTCTATACCCAAAAGGTGTCCTATAATGTGGAAGCTTGGTCACTTCGAGAATTCTTGGAGGAAATGTTCAACTATTGTTTTCCCATTAATTATAGACTGAAACAACGAGAAAAACTTTGGAAATCTTACCAAAATAATAAGACTGTTTCTGAATATGTTCATGAACTTGAAGAACTGTATCTTATGATTGGTATAGGAGATGAGCGAGAAAAAGTGATGAAACTATGGCATGGATTGCGTACAGTAATTCAACAAGGCCTGTGGAGGGAATGACTTAACCCTGAATTATCCTCTTGGGAAGAAGTGAGCGAGACAGCTCAAATCATTGAAATTGCTGAGGACATTGCTAACAATTCTTGTGAGTCTTGTGGAGGGGGAAATAAAAGACATCATACCGAAATATCTAAAGACTTTTCCAAAAATCCAGGCTCAAAGAACCAAAATGGAAATCACTTCAAACAAAATAAGTCTTCTAAAACTCGGAGTCAATACAATAAAGACAAACCTAATCACAGTGGGTCCAAACCCCACTCTAATGGATCATCATCTCATAATAATGCAAGACGAGATAATCCACCTAAACCAACAATGAGTGACAAGGAACAAAATGAGCTCCTTGCTGCTGGTAAATGTTTCAAGTGTAAAGAAACTGGACATATGTCTTGACAGTGTCCTAAGGGATCATTTGTTAAGTCAGATAAATCTGGAAAGGCACCAGGAATGACTAACTTTGGTATTGGAGTAGACTTCACTCAGGTGGAACAACTTCAAGAGGTTGTTGATAATACAACCACACAATTTGATCTACATGTTGGGTCAATGATGTTCAACACCGAAGAACTCCCACAAATAAAATGCTTACAGTTTAAGAGAGCAGCTCTTGGTGATCTGCTTGCTGATATCACAACTCATCAACTACAAGCAGCCCAACCATACCCTGGGGATAGTTGGGACGAACTATCCTTGGACATTAGATTTGTTACTATGTCTGCAGAAAATCATCAGTACAAAATTATAGACTCTTCATATGATAACGAAGACCATTATTAATTGATAATGACTTACTCTATGATCCTGACTTTAATCTTCCATTATGGTATGCAATGGCCCAAGCTGACATACTGGGGATACCACACAAAGATCTACCCATGCATCATTGGGTAGATTATAAGATGGGGAGTTTTTGAGCTCAAGGGTTAAGCAATGTACTCACTAAAAGCATGGACTTGTTACCAAACCAAAGAACAGGTGTCCCACGGAATTCTCGATTCCAGGTGATTGAATGTAATGATACCTATTACCAAATCATTGATCATGGAGAAAACATGATAACACAAATTCCTACCTTGAGTCTATCTAATGCAAAGCTAGATATTGTTCACTGGTATGCCAAACACATTCAGGAATATTATAATCTGCTAGGACTAGTCCGCTTTGCAGATGATAATTTGCTATTAAACAGCCAACCTATTGGGGACATAATTGGTATTTCAGCTCAAACCATGCTAGAGTTAGCCATACCTTATCCTCATGATCCAATCATGGACATGACACCTATGAAACGATTTGAGGTTAATAAGTTATCTCCCATAGAATATATAATCAAAGATAACTTATGAAGAGATCAAATAGTTATTGAGACTGAGCACCTATTAGATCCAACCTTTAAGTTGGCTCAGTGGTATGCTCAAAGATGCCAGCCTAGTCGTAAAGAGAGGTCCAAAAAGCTTCCATGTTGTTTCAGCCGTTTGGTGATGGGGAATGTGTTACAAGATAGAGCAGCCTCAATTCTCCAGATGGGAGGACCTTACCCTGGGGATGAGCACCATGTCATTCTTCGAAAGAGATTTGCAGTGCGTGAGTGTCCTGACAATGCTAATCAGTTGGTTATATTGGACTACATGCAAAATCTTCAAACTAACCTTCCTGTCGTGAAAATGGAGGATGTGAATTTTGATTTGATAGCATGGTATGCTGATCAGCTGAAGGAATTGACAAGACCATCTACAAGAGATGACATCCTTCCAAATGAAGACTATTATTTCAATGTGTTAGAAAATCCCTACAACGAGCCAGAACTGGCTTACCTATTGTCTGAAGTGTTCCAACAACTAAGACCTCCAATTGAAGTCCAAAATTCTGTACATGAAACACACAAGATTGAGTTAAATGGAATACAAGTGCCTCAAGGATCACTTGGAGCACTGGAACGAAATTCTGCTACACCCAAGGATTTCACACGAGTGGTACCAAAGCCCATAGTGATTGAGGTATACATAAATGGGAAGCCAGTGCAAGCCTTAATTGACTCAGGATCTTTGGGAGATTTTATGTCTATGACTGTAAGGGGATCACTCCTTTGATCTAATCTAGCCATCATGATTGCTTGGGATCTATCACATCTTTGATGCGCCCCGTCGGCTATGCTGACACTCTATGATCTGATGCGCCCATCACCCCTGCCTCTTCTCGATTGTAGTTATTGATGGACTGACATCTTACTGATGGACAGTTGCAGCCTTAAGTGAGGCTATACGGTTTCTGTTTACATATGTTATTTGATGTAGTCACGATGTCCTTATATATGGCGCTTTCCATGTAGTGGAAAGCGTCTTTGCAATCAACTAGCTTTGGGCCCAGTTGCTGGTGACTGTCCCTGAGGGTTCGGGGTGCTCACCCGGCGGTGGGGACTCGGGGTCTCTACCCGCGGCCTGCGGCCTCCTATCTTCTTTGACTCACACCTCCCCTGACAACGACATTGGCAGATCAGTTGAAAATAAAAAGCTTCCCATTACAAAAACCCTTACCATTACAATTAGCAGTACAGGGTTCTCAATCTAAAGTAAACTTTGGAACAAAGGTCAATTTTCAGTATCAAGGAATAAAGGGAGAACATTACTTTGATATTGTAAATATATCTAACTATGATCTCATTCTCGGAACCCCATGGATCTTTCAATACCAAGTGCAAGTTGGTTTGAACCCGTCATCCATCGTAATTGGGAGCAATGAAGCTCTACCCATTAGGGGGGATTCTGTTACTACAATAGCATCTCGGGCTATGGCTGTTCTGGAAGATCAGTTAGAGCAAATTTGTCAAGAGTTGAGGGACTATGCCTCACCAATTTGTCAGGATGCATTGAACACAGAACTACCACCTATGAGAGCTATCAACCACTCTATTCCCTTGATAGATGAGAATCTTGTCTACCCCTGGAGGCCTTCAAGATGCCCCGAGGCAATGAGGTCTCAGTGGGCTGAAAAGCGAGATGCATATCTACGGTCGGGGAGATGGGAAGTCTCCACGGCCAGTAACACTGTACCCATGCTGTTGATACCAAAGCCATATAAGAAAGGGGAAGTACCTCAGCTTAGGACAGTAACGGACTTACGGGCACGAAATAAGAATACAGTTAAGTTGTCCTCACCATTAACAGACATGTCAGCAATGCTACGACAAGCTGCTACACATAGGTACAAATCCCTGCTGGACTTGAAGAATGCCTATGAGCAAATAAGGATCATTCCCGAACATGTCCCGCGATCAACAGTGGCTACACCTGATGGGAATATGGTTAGTAATGTCATTCAAATCGGGGACTGCAATGCACCAGCAATGTACAAGCATTGATGAATCATATATTCTTGCCATACATTGGCCGGTGGATGGATGTATACCTGGACGATATCCTGATATACTCCAATTCACTAGAGGAGCATGTTGACAGGGTTAAAACTGTAATTGATATTTTACGGAGGGAGAAACTATACCTTAGTGCAAACAAGCTACACTTTGTGTCGTGAACTAAAAGTCCTGGGCCGGATTATTGGAGAAGACAGGATCTGCATGGACCCCTCAAAAGTGGAATCAGTCCTCGCATGGAAGGTCCCAACAAATCAGGACCTGCTTCGGGGATTCCTGAGAGCAGTTGGTTACCTGGCCGATGACTTAGCAAGAATTCGGGTGCCCATGGGAGTGTTGACTGCACTCACCGGTGATACAGTGCCATTCTGATGGGGTCACACTCAACAGCGTGCATTTGAGGAGGTTAAGTCAATTGTGGCCGCAGGCCGTAATCATAGCTGGATAACATTGAAATACGGGCCTGCAGCAGAACCAATATTCATGATAACAGATGGGTGCGCCACTGGTGTGTCAGGACTTGTGAGCCAGGGAAAGGACTGGCAAACAAGTAAGGTGGCCACATTTTACTCTGCAAAGTTGAATTCAGCTCAACAAAATTATGCTGTACATGAAATAGAAATGCTTGCCGGAGTAGAGACAATGCTGCGGCACCGGGATATCCTGAGTGGCACACATTTTAAGTGGGTCACGGACCACAAAGGTCTAATCCACCTAATTAATCAACAAAATCTGTCGGGACGTCAGGCTTGATGGATGGAAAAGATTGGTGAATTTGACTTTGAGGTCGTGTACATACCAGGTGTAGAGAATGTGCTTGCAGATGCACTGTCACGGATTTATTCGAATGATGAGCCTGGGACAGTTCGGGCTGAGGGAGAATACATGTTACATGATGAAAATGATGACTCAAGTAACAACTTACTTGGACTACATGGTGTGACTATGCCGTTGCTAGTTGGGGCTGAGGCAGTGGCTGGACGTCCTCAATGGGCAAGAAAAAATATAGAGGGCGCAGAGTCAGGACGGCCGGAGACAGCTAAAGAATTTGCTGCAAGAGTGAAAAGACATTTCGTCCTCAAGGGACCTAGAGAATGAAAGGAGGGCGAGAATGGGAAAGGAACTCACCAGCCCACTGACTATAAGAGAGAAACCACGCTGTCAACATCAGGATTGCAGCTGACAGCCAGCGCCAGCGCCAGTAAAATGGCGGAACGGGACTTTGGCTCGGACCCTGATGATTTAATTATAGAATTGTCCAATCAAGCCAAGCCAGACCCGGAAGTAAAGTTAGCCGAAAAAGCAGATGGAACAAAAATTGAAGTCCCTGCTCTGCTGGATGCTGTATCTGGAGGGCATGAGGGCATTGATATCATAGAATCAATACAGAATAAATATCACAATGACCCATTCTTCAAAATAGTAATGGAGTCTCCATGGAATTACAAGAACTTTGAAGTGACTGATGATGGACTTATTTTTGTAAATCACAATCACACACGGACACTGTGCATCCCATTAATAATAGTGCAGGGAAGGAATATCAGGGAAATCCTAATATCCGAAGCACATTCTCTGCTGGCACATCTAGGTGCGTCTAAAACACTGCCATACTTCAGGGAACAGGTATGGTGGAAAATGATCGCGGCGGACACACAAAAATTCTGTGATTCCTGTCGCACTTGTAAATTGAGTAAACCGACGAACCAGAAGCCGTACGGATTACTCAATCCGCTACCCATTCCAGCGAGGCCATGGCAATCAATTGGAGTGGACTTCATTGGTCCATTGCCAGAATCTAATAATAGGAACGGAACGTTTGATTCAATTACTGTTGTTATCTGTCTAATGAGTGCTATGGTACATCTAATACCTAGTAGAATTGACTACAAGGCTGTGGAAGTGGCCGAGTTAATGTTTGAAGAAATATACAAACATCACGGGCTACCGGAATCGATCATTAGTGACAGGGATGTTCTGTTCACTAGTTTATTCTGGAAACGACTCCACTTGCTAATAGGGACTAAGCTGAAACTATCCAGCGCCTACCACCCACAAACTAACGGATCTACTGAGCAAGCTAATCGGACCGTAACCCAGATGCTGCGACAATGCATCAGCCCAAATCAGCGAGACTGGGTAGCAAAGCTTCCTGCCATTGAGTTCACTATCAATTCCGCGCGCTCTGAAAGCACAGGCTTTGCGCCATTCTTCCTCAATGGCCCCATGCCTCGGCCAATGATTTGGAACTCAGCTGGAGAAAGTGAGTACCCTGGAGTACAAAATTTTGCACTCAAACAAAAACTCGCAATTATGCAGGCTCATGATTGTATTCTCGCTGCTCGAGTCAAACAAACCCAGGATGCAAATCGTAAATGACAACTTGCACCATTTATTGAAGGCAATCTTGTTTACCTGTCCACAAAAAATATCTCATTTCCCAAAGGGCTAGCACGCAAATTCATCCCAAAGTTCATTGGGCCTTACAGAATCTTGAAGGACTTTGGAAACCAATCATTTTGTCTGGAACTTCCCGCGCACCTCAAACAACGAGGAGTACATGATGTATTCCATGCAGCACTACTACAGGTACACATTCCTAACGATGACCGACTATTCCCCGGGCGACTGGACTCGCAAATTGGAAATGCCAATACAGTGGAGGGCAAATGGGCTGTAGACCAGATTGAGGACCACTTGGGAGATCGGCACAACACATTATTCAAAGTGAGATGGAAATCCGGAGATATTTCGTGGGTTCCTTACCATCAAATATCTCATTTAGATGCTGTTTCCTCTTACTTACAGCTCCTAGGCCTCAATCAAATTGAGGAATTGCCAAGGAAAAACCATGTGGACAACAAAAACAACCCGCAAATTTTTCTAGGTAGCCTATTTCCCCCAAAACTCTCCTCAAGACCTATAAAACCTCAAGATGTAACGACGACTTCAATTCAAACACACCCCCAGCTCTCGAACGACATCCTATCAATAAACTCCATCATGCCCGATCCCCTTCACCTTCTTCCTACGTTCACGCACCACGGTCTCGAACGCATCGACAGCAAGACGTTTTGGATTGCATCCTTACCTCACACTGACCACAAAACCACCTACCAAACTCAGCAAGTTCGCGCATTCATCGTGTACGAGAACGGATTGCGTCAAGGAGACATACCCACAGAACAACCAGGAGGATACTTGGACTTCATTAATTCCTTCAACCACCCATTAGCGGAATGCAATATCAAGTTTGCTCACCTCGACTCAGACTCCCGTGTCAGTATCAGCGGCCCTCCACCCACACTTGACAACTTCCGGATTCGCCAGCACAACTTCATTGGAATGCGCGGCATGACCCATGCTCGAGGACGAGGTAACCCCTCTATTTGGCGAGGCGCTCTTTGCAGTCGACCGGCTCGAGGTTCATCCACCCCGTTCATACCATCTGGAGCATCCCATAAAGGAGGATTGTACCTCAACTCAGCTCAGACAGCCTCTGCAATGACTGTGCTACTCAAGACTGCAGAGGATGCTATTACTAAGGGAAACTCTCGGCAGGAAAGACAGATGTTGAGGGGAAGATATCGTCGCGAGAAGCAGCAGAAGAAATGCTACCGGGATCACACTCAACCCGAAGGACAATCCGTCCACGGCGACGGAATGTATTCACGCACGGAAGACTTTCATACCCAAGGGGATCTTGACCTCGCCAATGTGTTCATGCAAATGGCACAACAGTGCGGATTAATGGGGGGACCTATCGACGACAACCTATCCAACTATGACGATTCTACCACCCTGACTGCCGCCTCCAGAGAAGTAGCACCATCCATTATTAACATTGACCACTGCTCCAACGCCACTGTCCACTCGTTACCCACTGTTACCCCGCCAAACTTTGATGGAATCACTACCTCAAAGCCTGCCAGCGTCATTGTCAACTCAGTTTTGGACCTTGGGGGCTTGAAAGACCATATTACTAAAGCAAACGGCGTGGAATCGATGGAAGTGGATGATATTGACAGAGAGTTCGATGCTGTCTCCTTGGGCAACGTTAACAAAGCTGTACCTGAGGCCTAATTGGACTTCGGAGCGGATACTTCGCGACACTACGCATCCCGCTGGAGGGTGAGTGTAACAAAAATCTCACGTAATCTTTTACCTACCGCATGGCTCACTCTTATTTATCAAATCCCGACTCTCGTTTAAACATTATACCTATTATTTTGTTTGTCGTCGCTAACTTGAGCCTATCACAAGGCTTCTATACCTCTGACTCACCCCCTCTCGTTTACTATTGGTTAGTTTATTACTTTTATTTGAACTCCTACTCTCCTACAGTATATAAGCTACGTTACATCCTGTAGGATAGGGACCGAACTTGAATTCGAATCTTTACAACAGTCTTTCGTTGACTGAACATGTGTCAGTACTCGTGACTTAACCGTCACTCTACCGTCACATCACGTGTTATCTACATATATAAATTTATTTTCTTACGTATACTAACTTTCTTCATCACCTCTTCTCGCTCTGTTGATCTTTTTTTCGCAGAGTAACTCTTCGTCGCAGTTCATCGGCAAGGGTATCGAGCCTAGTACAGGGAGATAGGTTATGGAGCACAATTAAGCCGGAGCTCCTTCTAGCTTCGTCATTTATCGCATTGCGGTGAAAGAGAAGTTGCTTGACTATGGCGCTCAAACATGCTTCTAAGCTATATCTTGTAGTTTAAATTCTTAACCTGCTTTCATTGAATCTAGATAGATTTTCCCTTGGCTCTTGAATGATGCGAAGCAAAAAGTTGATTGGATTTCACTTTGGTACAAGCTTAAATCTCCCGAATGGCTTCATTCAGGGCCCTCAATAATGTCACTACATAGAACGCACCGTTCTCGAACCCGCGAGTTCCAAACTGTGTTCAAAAAAGTGGATCAGAGAGCCCCCTTCCATCCATCTGATTATGATATTCTGCCGTCAATCTCCCACACCATCAAACGGTCATAGGGAGCCGCTACTAGGGGTTTTCAAATCGACAAAAGACTGCCTCATTGCCACATTTGAACCCCTCGCTACCAGGTTATCATTCCTCATAGTCTCTGTATTCCGGACGGCGTCCAGAAGCTGATAATGAGGTCTCTTAGCTTTTGCATTTACGGTGTCTAAATCAATGATACCAAGTTCGGGTGGAGGGGCCAATTTATCTTGAGCGCGGTTAACCGTTTCTTCCGTGATGGTCTTGCGGATAGGTCGAGCAAATGTGGAGGTACGTTTTTCGAAAGACTATATGGCACGGGAATATACAATTTTTCTTTCTATCCTCAGACCTATTTGCAAACTCCACGCAAGAAATAGTAAATATCTGAATGAATCTGCTATATCTATCAGAGCTCAATATTAGGTGGCGTTCTCTTTTTGAGCTAAGACAATCACTACATACCATGTCTACCGCCCTCCCAAAAGCAGCCCCCCAAGTAAAAAAAATAGTTGATGAAAGCCCTGAGTATCCCAGCGGGTACTCAAATTGCCTTGGTTCAGAAAGCAGCTTGTTCTAAACAAAATCTTATCATTCTGATAATATCTAATTATATAAAACAACTGCTCTGTTGAAATTATGACCGAAGCTATAAAACTATACCATTCATACAACACTTTGCACACATAAAATACAAAGAGGGGTTGAGAGATTGAATTTGAATTTGCACCAAAGGACCTACTATACAAGTCAGTAGTAAGCCATACTGTGTGATATGCCCTTTTGGGTTGATCGAACTTTCAAGCCAGGTCGTCAAAAATCGAGGGACTACTATAAAAATGAGGTTACCTCGTCGCGTGCCATGGTCTTCATTTGAGGAATTGGACACAATATGTACTTGGATATATGCTGATGAGAATGATTTGGAGTCCAAAATTCGAGCTATCAACCGAGTGAGTTTTCATGCACATCATACATTTGCTGATTTTAGTTCAACATTGGTTAGCTATCAGCTTGGAAAGTGATTACACCACTTCCCCATGCTCTCGAGTCAACATTATCACTCCTTGTGGTAATTGTACAAGATCAAAAAACTCATTTGCATCTTTCTCTTCGTCAGAGTTATGCAACAGCAATCATTCGACTAGTCAATGGGCTCGTCGACCCACTGCAACATGGAGCTTATGCTAGATCGATTGCGTCGATTGCAAGTCAATTGGGTTTACCTCCTTGGCTTGTTGAACTTAGACATGCTGCCACTCACGAGGATCTGCCCAGTATTGAGCTACTTCGACAAGCAGCGAGAGAGGTCATCTTTCCGTGATTGGCTTTTATACTATTCTGATATTAATCGATATACAAGATCATGTCCTGGCTCCTGCACAATTATTTCCTTCCAACCATAAATCCGTCTTCTGTTGTCGAAACACGGGAGCGTGCGCTTCGCCCGGTAATGCCTGCGTTGAAACGATACAAAAATCTCCTTAAAATCACAACTCGAGACGTATCGCTGAAAACCCAAAACAAGGATGGCATCGCTTTAGTACTCAAAGACATCGAAAGATGGATAACCGAGGCGAAGATCGCCACGAATGTTGCTATTGGAGAAATAGGGTGGGAGACCTATTCACCTGGGAATAGCCTGAATTATGGGGAAATGGACGTGAAGGAAAAGTGGGCGCTCGAGCAACTTTGTGATTCTCTATTACAAAAAGGGGTCCTGGTTCCTTTATCAAAAAGGTTGGATCTGATTTTTGCTAGTCCGAATTAAACTCATTTGTCTCTTAGAAAGAGAGTCTTCCCTACTAGTTCTTTCTCACCGCCTAGGTTCTCTCTTTTGTTGTGGAGTCCACTTCTAAAACACCTACAATCTTTACATCCTGGATTTCTAGGCATTCTCGTTGGCCGGATAATCTCTCACCTCTTAGCGGACACTGAATCGCGAGAACGGTCACTTAGTGTTCCAGTTGACTTGACATATGATCTATGCTTGGCTCGCTGGGCGGCGTGGTGTATTGATATATGTGAAGGAGGTGAATCTCAGTCGGATTTTAATCTGAAGAAAGAAGTTACTATCAACCTGATGCATGCTATGGGGGACTCGATCTTGACCGGTCCTGAGAACAGGAAAGGGTACCAACATTCTCCGTGCAAAAAATATGGTTGCTAATGCGTTATTTCTTTTTTTTGTCAGTGCAATCACCCTTCTTGAATCACTTTGTTCAGGCAATTCCCAGCTTGAAGCGATTCTTCCCATGTTCTTTCAATCACCCTTACCAGCTCAACCTAATGTACGTCTGACAAGGTTTTAATTACCGGCCATCGTAACAAGGCTTTTCTTCTAGAAGTGGAACCCGGCCGATGTCGCGGTTATGGGTGAGCGTTTAAATTCGTTTATATCGTTGGACGACTACACTGGTTCCCCAACTGTTCACCCGAAAAAAACAAAAGAAAATCAGGCAACAACTCAACAAGAGCCAATAGTTGGATGGCGGCTGTTGAAAGAGAATACTGGGTGGAGGTCTTGTCCTGTCGGTGTTCATTGTTCAAGTAACGGATTAGAAAGGCCTTGACATTGAATGTATAATTCATATATCTATTTATTATGATCGATACTTTTTTGAGATGTAAATAATAGACTCCATAAACCCGGCAAGTAGTTCCGTAAAATATATTGTGGTATACGTAGAAACCTAAAAAAGCTTCAAGATGTGGTATCGACAATTGTAGTTGCCCGAGGTTTGCTTGCTGGGCCTGGGTTCCTCGACTGACGTAAAAATCCGGGGTGTTCAGTACCATCGCTCCTCCCAGATTCGCTCCTTATTTCACTCCGTCCGCCACTGCTACCATAACCCTCACTTCTTCCCTCACTTCGCCCGTCGCTGCCGACATAACGAGGGGGTAGCTCAACAACTTCGGTTCCATCCTGATGATAAACCGACACAGGTGCTCGACCACCATCATGATGAACTACATACACATGATTCGAAGAGGACTCTCTTGGTGAATTTGGTTGAGGGTTAGAATCTCTAACAAAGGAAGCTGATTGGGGAATGGGACGGCGACCATCCTCAGTTGGCATGACGAATGGTTCAACTTGATAGCTTCCGGAGCCTGATGTCATGCGATTAAGCATAGTATTCGATGAGGGGTTACTGCTGCTTATAGATGTCTCCCCAATAACCCCGGGTCCTAAAGGTACGGCACTATAACGCGATGGAACTAAACCTGAATGATTGAATTGGCCTTCCGTCGGAGAACCTCCGGGGGATCCAGAGTTCAGGTCCACAAACTGATTTCGACGTCTTTTCTGACGCCGGTGTTGCAAAAAGGTTGAGGCTGCGGCAATTCCCAATAAGGCGCCGATAATAGCCCCTCCAACAGAGGTACCAACAAGAATACCAGGAACTATTTTCGGAGCTTGGCTAATTAGGAAGTGAGCGGGATATATAAAGGAGAACACCAATAGACAAACCTTGAAATAGCCCCCGACAAACATGTTGTAGGTCCATTTCCGCCGCTATGTAGAGGTCCATTAGACCAAAAATTTCCTGTAGAGTCTACAACACTGATAAAAAATGGTGAAGCCCATGACAAACTAACAGTCCAGTTCATAGCCTTCGTCTCGGGGCTGGTAATGTTAAAAGGAGGGTGGAGCGCAGGTGCTACCTACAGGTCCCATTCAGGACCAATTCAATAGACATAACTATGCTTGCTCACCGTGAATGTATATGGTGGTGTCCCATTTTTGGGGGTGACAGAGATATCGGTGCACTGTATATACCGTAAATAATGGACCACAGGGTGAATGAGAGTCATGAACCTGATCAATCCAACCATACTGAGACATTGGACCATTCGCCACAATTGCTTCGACGTCAAGTGGGCCGAGGGGAAAAGTTACATTCGGGCAGGATGCAGAATTGGACGTTATTGGAGGAATAACCGTATAGGTCGCTTGACATCCGCCGGTGTTTCCGTTTTTGTCGAACTATGAATTGAAATTAGGTCTAATATCGGGAATGACTACAGCTGGATACCATGCAGATTTGATACTTAAAGGCGCAACTATTAGATACGAATTCATATTAAATAGGAAGCTATGGCAAACCTGAGTCCCCGGAGCAAATGGTACTACCCAATCCTGACCCGGGCTTCAATTTGAGCACCATGATGCGTTTCACATTAGACTCACAAAACTTAATCCCGAACCGGCTTCAATGATAAAGGGAAATATGAAGGTCCTAGAAAACCAAAATTTGAACTCCAAATCTCCCATAGTCAGTGATGAACCCTCACGATGTGTAAACCTGGAGATAATAGGGAGCGGTGGGATCTGGGCTGGACGATTTCTAGTCAAAATCGAACCTACATGATGACATAGATAGAAAGGTTTATTACCCTGTTGCACTACTTCTAGACCATGTTATGTGGATTTTTTCACATTGAGCTGTCGGTGATATGAGCTTTTTGCGTTGTTTGAGGTTGCTGTAAGTTACCTGTAGTTGGTACGGGCACAGGCTGCGAAGGCAGATTATAATCGAAAAAAAAAGACTGTGAACAAAAATGAAGAAGGCTAACAGGTGCATTTTGCAGAGGACATTACCTGGACCAAGTGAGGAGTATTTGTAAATGAGTACACACAAGTAGTTGGCCAAAGGAACGACAATGTCAACAAAAGAGGAAATGTCAAAGAGAACCTTTGACTTGTTGCCGCCATCGCCTTGAATGAAACCAGAACCTTTGAGAACGTCAGACGAACGAGAAAAGAGAATTCGGATCAGTCCATCATCACAGGCAAACGAATTGAATTGCCCGCACCCAACAGAATTTGTCCAAACACATGGGTGATCGGTGGCGGTGCAGCGCTTGTTGAAAAAACCCCCCGAGAACTGCGGACTGAGACTTCTGGTTGAAGAACTTCAAACGGTAACTCAACTTAAATAAACAGCTTTCCAACAACCCAAGATAACTCGGCTCTAGTACGATTTAATCAGGAGCGCCATTGTTGACAAGGTTGTAGTAGACATACGACGGGAGCAATCCCTCTCATGGAATACGCACCACAATACCATTGAAGGAGTTTTCGGGAACAGGATATGTTACACTCAATAAATAAATAAATAAAGTTATATATGACAGTACACCGAAATAATTCTATTGCAGTGTCTTGACGTCAGATTCTGGTTAATTATTTTACTAGCGGCCGCCTGCGGCGGCTCCGACCTTGCTTAGGCGTTTACTATTACAAAGGCCAAGAAATTCAACATCCGATATGAAAGATTTCGACATGACCTGAGGCAATGTGGATACATTGTCCAGTCTTTCCGTCGTCAGCCAAAGAGATACCTGGCGTTCAAGACTCGGGTTGTAGTGGATGTGACCAACATTGGGTGCAGTCTCAACACATCGTGTGCGCTCCTACATTTCAATGTTGAGAGAATTTCCAGGCGCTATCCGAACCTGATGCAAGCATTCACCGGCGCCTATTACACTAGGCTTGTTTGTGACTGTTCCCTCAGGGAGTGGTCATGAGTATACTATTACGCATACTTTGCCTATATTGTACTGTCTTATCACTGACATCAATGCCAATAGTTACCGATAAATAAATTCATTTGATGTAGTTGGTATGGATTAGCCCTCTTCAATTCATCTGAACAGTGAACCACATTGACATATGTATGTCGGAAAAACCCGAACAACCTTATCACGAAGAAACGATGAATATGCCAAATCAGCCCTTATCAGGAGATTTTGGCAAAAGTCAGGCCTGAAAAGGTTTCCTGATCAGGCCATTTCAGGTTAAATCAGGGTAAATCCAACCACGCCTCAGCCTTTTTAGGCGGATTCACGTAAACGTCGTTTGATCAGGCCTGATTTCCCTTGAAAAGGGCCTGAGATTTTTTCCGACATAGCTTTATCACGAAGCCACAGTCAATTGAACAATGGGCTATTACGTGATTTTGATACAAACCTCTTTACACTGGGAGCAGGGCAAAATAACTGGCAGCATAGTATGCTAAAATAATTTTGAAGTTATACTAAATAACCCTAAAATTCTACATCTAAAAGTATTCTATTGGTATGCAATGATAGACAAAGGAATGATAAGGATACAAAGGTGGTATCCAACAAAGCACAAATTTTTGTAGATAATATCAAAATACCTTGGCCCAGTTATCTTTACATAATTTGGAGTAATACCAAAATAATCTTATGGTACTGCGTGCCGAGTTATTTTGCCCTGCACCCAGTGTTACAGCTCACCCATTGGAAAATTTACAGATGGAGCAACAAGGACGAAAGCTTAAAGTTTATTGATGCCGAAACCAGGATGTTGTATGGAAACAAAAGGGAGTAAAGTAAGTGAACAGGAATAGCGAATCAAAATCAAGACTCCATTGAGCTCCTGCAGGTCCGTTGTGTTTTCAGTTCTTCATTTCACAATCTTCACCCATCTTTATTATATACTTGATCCGGTTGACAATATACAACACAAGAACAGGTTAGAAAAAAGTAGGATGAAGAGCGATGAGCATAACGTATTATGAGACGGAGAAAATTAAGACGGACTAATTGACTTGTTTACGTATGTTTGCTCTGGCAACTACGTCATCTTTTCCAGCATCGGAGACCTTGCTAAGCACAGGGTAATATTACTATTTACTTTAGCATATATTACCCTGTGCTTAGCAAGGTCATCCCAAAAATATTATCAGCTGCTGCGGGGTTGGCTGCAAGCCTTTATACTCCCGGGCCGTCAATCAATATCTCCCGTTTCAATTCAATCAACTCCATGAAACTCAACAATCCACTACCTCAACCATTGCCTAAAGAATGCTTAAAGGCTGCAAAAATATGTATATCTTTGTCTATCCCGGATGCATAAATGCTCATTGAGTTATGATTGTCAGTCAAGTCCTTCGTCGATAGTAGCAATAATGGTCTTGACGGCGTAATACCTCGAGCTGTCCTTGAAAATGCCAAAGGCTTCGCCATCTTCACGATTTTCAAAGCTGGGTTTGTGTTCTCTGCTCGTGCTGGTAGCGGGGTAGTCATCGCCAAACTCGATGACGGATGTATGTCACGACTTAGATCTTTATATATCTTTTCTCCCTTCTAATATTTTGTAGCATGGTCTGCACCGAGTGCAATTGGGACTGCAGGGGTTGGAGTAGGTGGTCAACTCGGTGCTGAGATGACGGATTTCTTAGTTGTGTTGAATTCTCGTGCGGTTCGTAGACCCTTTTTACTCTCCGGCATATAGACCGATTATACCTCCTCGTAGGCCATTGTAAGTTGATTGTTCGATAGGAGATATTTCTCAAAGCATCATTCTCAGAGGACGTTCATGGCTGCCGGCTCACTCACCTTAGGGGGTAATGTGAGTATCGCGCTTGGCCCTCTTGGCCGAAATGGTGAGGCTAGCGGTTCTGTGAACACCAGTGGTAAACTTGCAGCAATGTATGCGTCTGCATAGATTATTTGATTTTTCTCATGTCTTGAATAGGTACAGTTATTCCAAGACGCGGGGACTCTTCGGAGGACTTTCAGTTGAAGGTTCTGTAATTGTCGAACGACAGGATGCCAACGTGCAAGCTTATAATTCACCGGTCACTGCTAGGCTTCTTCTCGGCGGTGCCGTGGACCCTCCACCATGGGCATCCTCTTTGATCGCCACACTGGAATCATGCACAGGGATGCCTGGGAACCGGAAGTGGATAGAAAGTGGTATAGCTGAAAGCGACTATATTTTTGGAGGGGTGGCAAGTTCAGGTGCTGAATCAAGCACTCCTCATCAACGAAAGAAAGTGAAAGACAACAAACTGGTATTTCCTCCTGATTCTTGGGGGATGACTGCAGGTTCAGGGTCCGATTTCTCCTCTATGGATAGCGCAGCTCAGGCAAGACAAAGAAGTAGAACGTGGGACCAAGGGGTCTCCACATTCGAGACGCAATTCGAATCTGATTTTACTCCACCTCCTCAATCGTCTCGTCGTCCGCGGTTCAGTCAATCAGTCTCGTATACCCGTTCGAACGATCTTCTCGAGCCAGACAATATTTTAGACTCGCCGTTCTCTTCCCTGCCTGTGCGCCACCAAAATCACAGCCTACATACCCGGTCTACGAGCATGATGAGCCCAAAAAACTCTTCCTACTCCGGTCTTGCGTCGTCATCAAACCCCTTTTCCGACTCCTCCAATTATAGCGCGGATGTCTCCACCACAGGCCATACCCGAGTAGTGAACCAACAGCTGTCGTTCCGGATTGCGCCGAAGCCTGAGCTCACGAAACCACTTTCACCTCATGAAGGAGTTGCCCGTGCCATAGCACTTTATGATTTTCGTGCTGTTGAAGTGTGCATCTTTCTTCCTACTCCACGCCACATTCATGTTCAATGAATTGCAGCCGGGTGACTTATCCTTTTCCAAGGGTGATGTTATTACCATCACGAAGAAGAGCGACAGCAGCGATGATTGGTGCGTTTTTAATACATACCTCTCATTTTTTCTACCTACTTTCCAAATACATATATAGGTGGACCGGTAAAACTGGGGGATGCCAAGGGATCTTTCCTGCAAACTTTGTGGAGCTGGTGTAACTTCATGAACATCTGACGCAAAAATAACTTCATGTACGTTCAACGGTTCAAGCCATTAGACTTGGTTCCCTGTGTCTGGCGTCATATCTCAAACAAATGCAGCAATTATGTGATAAGCAGACGCAAGAATAAGGTATCAAGCAATGTCATAATAAGCTGCTATAGCCTCATCATTGTCCATATCGTCTATATTGTCATTCTCAAAAGCCGGGCCGTGTGGGTTGGTTATATGGGCATGCCATTCGAGCACTCTTGGATGTGCAATAATCCTGAGGAAGCAATGTTTTAGTGCGTCGCGAATAACATCTGAAAGTTGCCCACTTCTCGGCATCAAAATTCAATACTTGCAAAGTTTCCATATTTGTTGCGCGGGAAAGAGCAACATAAGCTGAGGAGACATTCATATGTTTGTATTCCTAGGAGCGACTGGGAGGTGGTACCTTGGCCCTTCTCAAATGTCTGTCTGAGATCTACTTTCACTCGTTCGAGTGTCTGGCCTTGAGATTTGTGAACACTTAAAGACCACGCCAAGATAAGTGGCACCTGTAAAAATTTAGCATGTCATGGTTTTGGAGTGGGTGTGGGCTAGTGTCACTTGGTCGCGTCGAGCTTCCATAAGGCCATCTGCATTTTCGATCGTAAATTCTTGAGGAACACATGTCATTTCTCTTCCGTTTATGAAGCGTACGACTGGCCACAACAGTCCAACGTCATCCATTTCCGTGGTAGCATTTCTTGGTGGTTTGATAGTATCCTTGTGTTCCTCGCGCTCTTTGAGCAACTCCGCTGGTGTCGAAAATCTAATAACTTTCCCTACGGATCCATTGACGAGGATTCCAGGTATCAAGTTCTATCAATTGGAGACGATTAAGAGGACCTAAGTTGAAGGGTAGGAGAAACCAAGTACCTTGACTAGCATAACCTGTGCCCCAACCTGACAGTTTATAAGGGTGAGTTCGATTGACCAAGGTTTAAGATTAGTTAGACTCACCTTCAACTCGATGGTTTTGGGCACAATGAGACGTTCTAAGAGTTTTTCCATCTTGATTCGAGTCACCCGCACACCATAAGAATCAATGCCTGGGTACTCTTGCGCATTGTAAATATGAGATTTGGTTTTGAGTGATCTAAGTCGATAGGTATTGGCGTTCTCGACCTCGCGACGTGTGGAATAACTAGAGCAATCAGTGCGGGAAAAAAAAATCTGTCTAGTACATACAGTTCTGTTGGCTCAATTCCATCTGTATAAACAATAGGTCTCGCAAGGTTCTTGAAAGACTCAATAGTTTTGGTATCCATCCTGGCGAAACGCATCGCATTGAGCATATCAACGAAACCTATTTCGCCGTGTGACTGATCGTGGGCTGTTTGCAAGAAATTTTGGAAGATACCTTGGTCTTTCTGGCGAAATACCTTGACCAACACCACGGGCTGTCCAATACAAGAATTCCAGGTATTGGAATCGAACGCGAAAATCGGTGGTATTTCATTGCCTTCCGCCGTGCGACCCGGTACGGGAGGCAATTGGCAAAAGTCGCCTGAAAGTATGAGCTGATTAAAAGTGAGTTGGTTCTGTCTCTCGAATCCTGTAATCCTTCATACCTGAATACCACCAAATGGAAGGTCGTTACCCCTAAGCCTACGAGCAATGAACTCCTGTTTTTTTTTGGATGAATTCCCACTTTCGAGTGAGGAGAAATCAACATTATAGTACCCACAAGTTTATCGAATAACGCTCCGTCTATCATGGAGACTTGAAATGGAATTAGTTTATTTTGGGATTATCTGAAGGGAACTTACTTTCATCTATAATCAGAGTGTTCACTCTTCGCCATCGCTCGAGTACTGGTTTGAACTTTGGTTGACCAAGAAACTTCCCAGCTAGATTCTTCGATGGTTCCTGACCA
The DNA here is from genome assembly GCA_037014335.1 of Collybia sordida. Classification (NCBI taxonomy): domain Eukaryota; kingdom Fungi; phylum Basidiomycota; class Agaricomycetes; order Agaricales; family Clitocybaceae; genus Collybia; species Collybia sordida. The sequence goes on from JAYKXK010000002.1 coordinate 2,022,921, forward strand.
AGTCCAATGCCTGCCCATGAGTGAAGAGTTGTCCCACCGATGTTAGCAGCTGCAATCCCGGTAGAGGCTGTAATACCGAGGGTTTTCGAATCCAGAGCATCGATTATTTCACGTAAAAGAACTGACTTTCCAGTTCCTGAGCCATTGTATTACTTAGACTTCAAACAATCCGGGGGGAAATCACAAACCAGCTGATCCAGTAAAGAAGACACTATGCCCCTCTCGAACTCGACGTAAAACTAGGTTTTGTTCTGGAGAGAGGGATATTTTACGGGGCGGTTTAGGGATATTATTGTCGAGTTGATGAGGTTGCCTTAAGGTCTCGGATAACGAAGGGGTATCTGGATGTTTAGGTGCCTCTACGATATCTGGCGAAAGGTTAGTAGATAATGGTGTTGAAGATAAGGCTTGAGGGAGTGAATTATGGACCAAGGAAATATGTAAAAAATTACTTACTACCAGCGAGCCAGGTTTCGGCCTGAGATCTTGAGGGGAAGCTTCGATGTTTCGCTCCGGGAAACCGGCTGACCTTCACGACGCAGATAATTGAGTTGGGTATATGGACAGCACTATTAGAGTTGCTAACTTTTTCGTTACACTGACGTACTGAATTTTAGTTCTTCCTGCTCGCAGTTACTTTGAGCGAACTTTGAATGATGAACGACGGACCTCATCCCATGTATTGTATATTTTTGGACCATCGCGACCGACACTGACTGCATAAAATTTTGTCTTAGGGGCTTTCGGCATTAGAGAGATTTCATGTGAGTTAAACGCGGGTGGTAAAATGTATAAATGACTATGTAGCTCACAAAAGCCTAACCTTCACCGTGAGGCGAAGTCGCGAAACTGACCCGTTCCGGAACGCACGGACCTTATTGCGGAGAGTGAAAATTTGTAGACTTATTCCGTCTCACACCTTCTCCTACATATCACAACAACACCGCACTAATATGGCTCCTGCTTCAATCGAAGGTGACGATTCCACAATCCACCAGGATAACTGGGGGCCACCAGAAGATCAGTCAATGGGTCCCGGGGGTATAACAGAACCTTCCAATGGCGCGCCTTTGCCTATAGACGATGATCGTGCCACTGGCCAGGGTACAGACAATCCAGATTATCCCCGTGGCTCCAGTGTAGGCGACGTCAGTGTCTCTGATAGCAAGGGCGACACATTCCGCGAGAAGCAAGTCAAGGTGCTTAGGTCTCTTCCTGTCTGTTACTGTCTCACTTCCCCAATCTTCTGCTTGAAATAAACGTCTACGTGTTATTCGATATTGGCCGGTACTCTGCTTGAATTGTTTTATATGTATTTTTCACGATTCTCAGCCTGGTCGCTTGGGACGTCCTTCGTTGCTTTTAGGAGGCTACTCTGGCTTGGGCTCTCACCTTCTTCTGCCGTTTCTTGTATCTCGACTGGGTGTTTACTTTCTGCTGTCCAGCCGAACAAAGTCTATGTTGGAGGCCTTCCCGAACATACTCAGCAAGAGGACCTACAAAGCTGTTTTGGCAAAATAGGCAACATTATCAATATTGAACTCAAGTTAGTTTGTTTTTGCTTATACGTAGTTAGATGCTCATTCAGTCTTAGAATCGGTTATGGGTTTGTAGTATGTCCAACCGTCTATAGTATGGGTCCAATCTCACTGCAGGTAACAGGAATTCGATAGTAGGGAAGCGGCTGAGGAGAGCGTGGCGAAATACCATGAAGGTTTTTTCATGGGAAATAAAATCAAGGTGGAAATGTCTCACGGTGGTGGACGTACCGCGAAGTATTCGGGAGATCCAGGCGCCTGTTTTAAATGTGGGCAAATGGGGCACTGGGCTAGGTATGGATGTACAACCACTCTCCTTCGGCCTTTCTAACGAGATGACTCTAGGGAATGCCCCAACCACACTGGAATGTGAGTAATTTTGACATCCCGTTCCAACAACTAACAAATCATGTCAGTTCACGCCGTCCTTATGATCCTCCCCTAATCGACCGCATTCAGCGTGATTACCATGCCGCGCCATCAAGGAACATGTCATCAAGAGATGATGCGGGACATCCTGGGCGTTTCCAACATAGAGATGCTCGCTATGATTATGCTCCTGTCCCGTCACCTCGAGAATTCAGGAGACCCCCGTCTCCCAGAGACTTCCGTGACTATCATGCGCCCCCACCCACCGGACGTGGTCGCGAATATTATGATGATAGACGGGGACATCCACCACCTACGTCTGAGAGAGATCGGTATCAACAACCACCACCTCCTGACTACAGAGGTCGTTATCCTCCCCCGTCAGATCCGCCCCACCGTACTTATGGAGGACCGCCCCAAGGACCACCACCTTCCACCTTTTATGATCGATACGATCGTCGATCCAGTGAGCGTTACATGCCGCCATATCCGGCACATGGAAGGCCTAGGACCCCGCCACGCATTAGAGAAGATTTTGATAGACCTCCACCTGCAAGGTAAAAGCCCTCTTTGCCTTTGAGTTGCGGCTGACTTCAGATAACACAGGGACTACGATTTCCGTGGGCGACCGCCTTCTCCCCCTCGTTATATTGGTGATTATTCCCCTCGTATCGGCGGCACTGAATTACCACCACCTACGAGATATAGGTTCGCGAATATGCACACATAACAAAATTAACTTCTTATTTGTCTTGCAGGCGTCGTTCCGAAAGCCCCCCACGTTCCTACGATCGAACTTATCCTAACGGTGGAGGATATGGTAATGGGTATTCTGAGAATACGTCAATTGGACCATCTTTGTCTGGCCCTCCTCGCGGAGGTGGACCGCATCGTGATCATCCATCTTCCCGTAATGGTCGGGATCCGATGGATTCGGGCTACAGACGGCATTAAGATCAGCTCAGGTTATTCGGGTGCCATATTTTAATATCTAGTCATCGTGCTATTGTTTTTGCTTACGTGCGAAATGATCATTGTTTGTTCGACACATCTTTTACGTTATAGTGCAGGTAGAGTATAACGATATTATATGTTCCTCTCAGATTTTATCGTTGCCAGCTTGTATGTCAGCTATTTTGGACCTTCTGCCATTGAATAGAGCAAGTCTCTGTCCCCTGATTCATCGACGAGCGCACGTAATCTCCCATCAGGGATTCTTAGAAGCGCGGCAGGACTGTCGAACTCAACCTGGATAGATAAGATAGGTCAATCCGCCAATTCAAAGTAAAAAAAGACGTTACTATGTGTCCTGCGTCAAGCACCATCTTACCAAAAAAAAGTTTTCAGAAGAAATTTTAAAAATCACTGAAAAAACATACAATTTTGTCTGCGTCCATGATTGTCTGTAACCGGTGTGCCACAGTGATCAGCGTTACATCTCCCCGTAGTTCATGACGTAGGGATGACTGAATGATTGAATCGGTCTTGAAATCTAAGTACCAATGAGAGTTGTGGATCTTATCGCTGAAGATCCAAATAAATTACCAATCGCTGAAGTAGCTTTAAAACATGGGTTAGGAAGATATCTTCACTAGGACTATTCGGACGAACCCTCATCGAGAATAAGAAGTTTACTCCCTCTCACAATAGCCCTGGCGAGGGCAAGGATTTGTCGCTGACCAACCGATAAATTACTACCACCACTTGAAATGGGATGATCCAAGGTGATTCGACCTTCATCCATCTCACTTTGTAACGAGAAAAGCCCGGATGCACGGAGAGCGTCGTTTAACGTCGCATCATCATATTGGTCAAACGGATCCAAATTTTGCCGCAAAGAACCACTGAGGAGCTCAGGCTATATGACACAACATTAGACCAAAGACATTCAATACACTTTCTCCTTACGATTTGTGGGATTATCGTGATACTGGATCTCAGGGCGTCCAAGTTGATATTTTTGGTCTCAATGCCATCGAAATAAACGTCGCCTTCCGTGAAGATACAGCGTAAAAGAGAGAGTGTCAGCGAACTCTGTAAAATTCGTTAAATAAGATCAGATCAAATTAATGGCTTGATGATTCTCACTTTCCCAGAACCAGTTCTACCCACTGTAAAATATTCAACATCTTCACTGAAGGACGATTATTGCATACTCACCGACCCCTATACGTTCACCCGATTTGACATGGAAAGATATGTCGTGAAGAACCTTTGGACCATCTAGCGAGTACCGTGCCGAAAGGTTCTCGACGCGGATATCTCCACTCGTGGGCCAATACGCAGGAGGTTTCCCATCTTCAGTAGATCTCGGTTCTTGCTCTATGTTAACATAACCTTGAATCCGTTCCAAGCTAAAATGAGTGCTTCAGATATTGTCACTGATATATAATGGAAAAGAATTACCTATTACCTGAAGTTTATACTGATAAATATAACTATGCATTCAATCAAAGTACTGCCATGACGTGCCTTGAACCTCGAAGTCGTTCAAGACTCTCACCCACCAAAGTATCATACCACTGAACCCAACTTTGACGAGAGGTAAGAACTAGGTATTAATTTCAAGGAGGCATCCATACCAGCCATATTTAAAGAGAAACCAGTGTTCGAAGCAGTTTGGCCTCGGAAGTATACAAGATAAGCTGCGAGTGCTGCAGCGAATAATCCACCCATTGCATCGATCCTGATGCATATCCATCTGTTCAAATTGTAGAAGGTGCGTGCGGCCCTCGTGTACCGATTGATGCGGTTGAGGGATTCTTCCTTAAACGGTCCTTGGGAGCCGTACGCGCGGATCGAGGCTAGAAAATATGTTAGGGAAAAGGTTCATGCAAAATGGTGATAACATACTGAGGCCAGCGATCGCTGCACCAAAACTATTCTCGGGTTAGTTATGGCACTAAGATATCAACGGACAGGCTTACTGGCCAAGGACTGGAGCTTTCGCATTAGACATTTCACGCTTGACTGATAGTTGTGCAGCAATATATATCTGCCCGCACCAACCACCCAGGATCGCCACCAGAATACCGGGCCCAAGGAAGGCAGGTGTTAAGAGAACCACTGCACCAAATTTGATAAGCATGGCCATAGTCATTTCAGAAAGCCACCATAAGCCAGTAGAGATTGGTCCGTCAACTAGGATGACGTCATGAAAATTGATTTTTGAAGTGACTCGAGAAACCTTGGCGATTACGCACCAGCTCTTATGTCTTGAGTACATCTTGCAATCACCCGAGAGGTTGGCGTAACATCAAGCCACCTGAGCCAGAGCTAAGCAAGTAGAAAGAAGAACATCAAGGGATATAACGAACCTTAATGTTGTTCCGAGTACGGATTCGAGAAGTTGCTTATGAATACTTCTCGAAGCCCGTATGACTCCGAAGATGTAGACTACATAGGAGAAGCAATATATGACAACCGCAAACAATAGAAGAGAACCTATGGAAATATATATGAGTGCCATTCCCGGGGATCCAGATGTATTGTACCATAAACGCCTAGATAGCTGGGGTGCTTGTTTGTTAGCATAAAGTCTATAAAATGATTGTGCAGAAAACATACTAAAACACGGGAACATCGGACGGATTATGATCGTCATATTGGGAAGCCCAATAACCTAAGTACCATGTTTGGGTAGCATTTGAAATTTCTGTAAGCAGGAGCCCGATAGCGAACGAAGAAAAAAATAATAGTGGGTAATTTCCCCCAAGACCCCGAAAGTAAAGTTTCACTATTCCGTTATTGAGAAACACCACCTGGATACAATAGATCAACGTACATGCACCCCAACTAACGTGTCCTTCTTCCATCTCCTCCGCCATGATTAATTTTCCGTCCGCTTTAGGCTCATCATTGGAAGCTGGAATATTAGTTTCTTGATTGGCGGTATCCAAGACTTGCTTGACGGCTTCGTTGTCTAATGTCATGTCATTCGATAGAGCCTCAGAAATGGAGCCTTGACTAGTGACCCGCCCGTCGAGTCCTAGAGCAACAACAAAGCCTGCGATTGGACGAGCCATGGCCACATTGTGTGTCTGGCCAGAGCGACTCATCAATACAAATGATAAATGTTGAGGTTTATTACATACTACGAGAAGAACGGTCCTCCCCTGGATTAAATCGCCCGAAAAACATTTGTCGATGATCCATTTCGCCGTGTGAACACTGCCAACGAATCAGTGTTATCCCGTTCAGAATGTTTAAAAACCTTACTCCAACGCGGCCAGGACATCATCCAAGAGTATAATTTCAGCTTTAGAATAGATTGCCCGGGCAAGAGTAATCCTTGCTTTTTGTCCGCCACTTAGAGTAAGACCCTTTTCACCAACTTCTGTTTGGTCGCCTGCCTCGAACAAGGCAAGGTCACGCTCGAGACAACATTGGTCAATAACTTTCTTGTACCGAACTTCGTCAAATACCGAACCAAAAAGAATATTATCCTATAAAGTGTTCATCTCTCAAAATCGGGTCCATGAACTCAAGTGGCTCACCTTAATGGTTTCATTCTGTACCCAAGATTCCTGTGCAGCGTACGCAATCCCGGAAGCACGAGGAAGGTTAAACCATGAAGTCGGGCCCGAGGGTATAAAATGCATCTCGCCTTGAATTGTATCAGATAATGGACTCTCATAGCTTGCTAGCCAAAGCCCTACCAAGCAATGCCATAAGAAGAGAAGTTTTTCCGGAACCAGTGGGTCCAACGATGAGGTTAATTTGGCCTCTCTTGAACAGAAGCTCATCTTCAATCTTCAATAGAAATTTACGTTTGGAAGGAGTCAGAGAGCCGTCCGTGTCACTTGACCATGCAAATGTTGCATTTCGTAGGCCAATTTGATCATCGTCTGAGTGACCACTATCAGCAAATAAGTCCATGGATCCCTTTTCTGAGAAAGAATCTAAAAGTTCGGTCTGTAAAGGTAACATAAGTAGGTAGTGAGTAACTTGATAAGACAAACAAACATTGTGAAGGAAGTCATTAACGCGATCCAATGAAACTCTTCCCGTTACAAGTTGGGTAATGGAGTAAAACACCAGATGAAGTTGGTCGCGAAGCATATCAAAGACTGACATGGAGCTGAACACTTTGGAGGCGCTGAGTTCTTGCTTCATGATTATTGTCTAATAAGACAATCAGATTGTTGTGGTTCTATGAAAACGATGTTTACTAACGCTAGATCAAATGTTAGATCCATATTCAAACATCCTCGGAAATTAGAAAGCTTACTAAGTAGAATATGTTGCTACCATGGTTGCCACAGGAATCAAGAAACTAGATGAATAATTGTGAAATGGTAAACAAAGATTTGTAGGAAAAATGTACTTCAAGTTTCCGTTTATAAGATCTAAAACCTGTCGTCTCCATATCCAAATCAGTTCTTCATCTCTTTTTTCAGCTACTTTTTGATTCATTTTTTCCTCCCAACCAAAGAGTTTAATCATACGCAAAACGTTCATCGCTTGACGAAAAATATGTATGAGGAAGGACCTCGTGGTTTTGGCATACCAGGCTTACTTTCAGTAACGCTCTGGACCCGAGCATCTGTTTTCTTCAATCGAATAAATTGGACGTCTTGCACGCGTTTCGCAACATATCCTGGGAGAGGTGATAAAAGCAAGATTGATGCCAGACCCACAAATGCACTGATGATATTCAGGAATTGATATGTAACCTGGTTAATCTTGTGGTGACGTACCTCCATCCAAGTACAAGATATAAGAAAGTGATACAAAGAGTGATTTGGAGCGGTATATAGACCAGTACCAATAAGAAGTCTCGGGAATCGGTAATGTTTCCAAGATCAGTGGTGACAAGATTGTTAATTTTCCCGACTAGATTGTCAGCACTAGAATGCCCGTCTTTACCGTCTTTATCAAATTTCTTGGAAGATTGTTTGTCTCCTTGGGCAGGTCGACCTTTTAATTTGCCTTTGGTGGATGCGGTTGATTTGACACTGGCACTGTCTCGAGAATGAAGAGTATTGACGTCAGTAGCACTTGTATCAGCCACCTGACTATTGACCGAGTTGTCATCTTGTATTGAAGGAGAATCGTTGATGGAAGCTTGATCGGGAGTTAGGGTTGTTGGGGTGGGAGGAACAGTTGTTGAAACCGCATTTGGATCGGTCTCGGCTTTGACGCGGATGCGCAAGGAATGTTCAAATATAAGTTGAGTAATAAGACATTCTGCGCGGACGAGCGTACGCGTCTATAGGAATGAATTAAACACTTGCGATTACGAAGGTTATAAACATACTGCAATGTAAATATACCATTGCCAAGCAAGAGAGCCCACAGTGGGTCCGATGAAAAGCCACAGAATCCATACCCATGGACGAATAATAGCACCTTTACCCCCAGTCTCGAGATATCTAGATAATAGTGTCGTTAATGAAAGCGACCTATGTGACGAGAAGGTCGAACCTCAGCAACTCTTTGATACCGATTGGTGACGCAAAGCTTGAGATCACATTGACGCAAATCATCGCTCCTAAAATGCAATATTCTCGCCGGAAGACTCTCATAAGACCCCAAAACAGATGTCGCTTTTTCTTTCCCATGTACATGTCAAGATACTAACTCAAAAATGAACAAGAGGTAATGGCCGAACCAACTGATGATACCTACCTGAAAACTTTTCTCGGTTAAATATTTGGCATCATCGTAATCAGCCAAGGGGGGTAGCTGTTCATGAGATAACTTTGGAACTCGGTATGCGAGAAAAATAAGAGGGTCAAGGAATGAATAAAGCATTAAAGATAGAAGAGACGCAGTTTGTTCGGGATTCGGAATGTCCATAGGGTTCTGTTACTCCAAACATTAACATTGATTTGTTTCTAGATAACGTCGAAAGCACACCTTGGGATCCACTGGGGTATACTGACGAGGAACGGCAAGAGGAATGATGATACTAATCAATGTCAATAACCCAACTTTGGTCCACAGCACCCAACCCTCAGCGATATCCATAGGCGCCCGATTGTAAGTCGTCAATGGAAATATGTCTCGGTAGAAGTAGACACCGAATGTCACAAGTAGAAGGGCGTTTAAATGCTTTATAGCCACCCCGCGCCACCTATGCCTTGCGGATACCGAGATGAGGGCCAGGAATGATATGTATAGCTATGATGGTAAATCAGACCAGGAAAATGAAGCTGCTTAGGAAGACTTACGTAGGTCATGGACATGGCTACTCCCAACCAATCTTTGGTAGAAAATTGGGGTTTTCCGGGTTTGTGTTTTTTTCCCCATTTTCCAAATCTATCAATTTCCTGAGAGCCATAGTCACTAATCTCTGCAGAATATATAGAAACGGCCAGAAGTGCCAAGCATCCACAAAGGCGGGCAATTCTATACGCAAAAATGCTAGTACCCCCAGACTCAGCGATATGTGTTCGCACAAGTCTGGCAGAAGTTAGTTGCTCAATTTCGGGAGTGGGTTCCTCGGGTTCGTCTCGGGAATTGGGTGGGAACACGTAACCTCGAAGCGTTTTGTGAAATTTGGAAGTGAGGGAAAGATGTGCGAGGAGGATTATACAAGACGCAATTCCAACACATGCTGGTAGAGCAAGCGTATCACACCTTGTTGATCTCCATTCAGTTGCAGTTGTATATAAAAAAGACACGCAAGCTTACAAGAGCTTGTGCTCAAACGTTATTGAGTAGTGGGGTTCGGATTGGCTCAAATCCAGAACGACCTGCATGGTCAGTGACAAGTCTAAAGGTTTAAACCTTGACAAGCGGTATCAGAGAGGACTCTAATATCGTTTTTCGACTTCGGTCCCGGTAAGTTTACTATCTATCTGCAAACGAGTCAACCAAGCAATAACGAACGCGTGAACCTGTCACAATGAGAACATTTACACGATTCACGTGGGCCGCGATTGGCGGGGTTTATTTATAAATTTGCTGCCAATTTGATTGCAACCACCGATCATCATGATCGCACTTGAACTTCTGAGGACAACTGAGTCGAGCGTTTACAGATATCTCTCTCCTCGGAGCTATTCTCTCTCCATTGGATATGGGAAGATTATAAGGATACAATTCATTCATCCTTTTATTGGTTACATTGCCAAACCAATGGAATTTAGAATCATTGGTAACTATTTAATGCCTGGGACCCGAACCATAGAATGGGTACGTGCGAAGTATTCAGCTGTCAGCCCATCAAGGATGACATACAATACTAAGCATGTTCACAAACAGCGAGGATATACGCTGTTCGCGACGCGCACTGGCTTGCGGGGGTCGAAGTTTGGGGTTGCAATAATCACGTGCATGGTGATCGGGGTCTTCCCTCCAAAGAAAGCCTGAGGAGAGTATAGTCGACTCAGACACTTGTCAAACTCGAACGATACAGCATGGACCAACCTCCGCCATCGTCTAGAACATCAACTTCGGACCAACCTATACAAACACAAGGACCTATTCCACTGTTTGACGCCCACCTTCGCGTTCTCGCCGATTCTTACCTCAGCTTCTTCCAAGAACGGTGAGTTCTGTCATCAGTTCGAGTCGCGTGCTGGTTTAAGCCGATCGTAAAATTTAGAAAGCGTATTGAAGAGATTTAGTGAGATTTGTGGTGTTCCCATAATCATATAGTTGTGTTGACACAATCTAGCGTCGAGTCTCTCACAAGACTACACCGCAAGATCAAATCGGTCGACCAATACTTAGACGATCGGGATCTAAGTACAACCAGGAGCGCATGGAGCGACGTCAGGGATAATGTAGAGCGAGGTATGCGCTTCCTATTTCTCTTTTACATACGTTATATTGTTCGTTGCTTATCTATGCAACAGAGGCCCAAGCAAGAGAAGCCTTCTGTGCAACGCTCACGTCCGACGTCATTACACCTTTGACAGCTTTGAAGGTACTAATATCCTGACATTCTTCCGTTGAATTTTTTTAAGGACAGTTGTAGGAAACACAAGATCGTACGCGAAAACGAATCAAAGAGGATTTGAAGGACTCTGGATCGGCCTACAACGATTACGCGGAGAATGTTTTACCAAAATTGAAAGCAAAATATTCCAAAAAATTCGCTGAAGTCGAGGTGCGCGTTGCATATTCGCACACTTAAATTGTTCTCATTTAGTTTGCAGGAGCAAAAGCGCGCAGCTGCAGTAGTTCCTCCAACGTCACCTCTCCCAACTTCGCCCCTAGGCGCTGAACAACACCACCAGCTTAGTAACTCGAGATCTAATCCATCCATGCCGTCACGACCCATAGTGACATCTCCCCAACCGTTACGTGCCTTGGATCGTCGACCGTCTGGTAGTGGGCCTACAGGCCGCAACCGATCTCCATCTTCATCCACAGCATTTTCGGACCTTGCACATCAAGGTAATGGTATTCGATGCGCATGATGTCACCATCTTAACTACAAATTTTTCGTAGGCAAGAGGCAACTTAACCAACTAATTGGTTTTTTAGACAAGGGTGGCTCCGTGAAAGACAGTCTAGGGAATCGAGAAAACCAAGCATTACGAAATGTTCGTACAAAGAGAGAAGCTGAAGAAGCTGGCAAGTTCCTTCGAGATGCCACAACCTATTAAACTCAATCGTTGCATGTACCAGACAAGGAATACCGTAAAGGTGTTCATTGGTTAGAAACCCTTCGCCTTCGAAGAACAAAGATATTGGAAGGGGGATATAAGGCGAGATATCGTCACCTTTTTGAGTGACCCGACTGACATACCGTTTAGAGTCTTGAAATGTTCGTAGAAGAATCGTCCATCATTGTGAAAAAAGCGCTGGAGAAATACACCGACAACATGACGTACGAATCTTCTGTTATTAAGAAGCCAGCCTTTCTTACATGTTAATTGTCATAAGTGCCACATCCACAACCCAGACTCAACTATCATCCCATACGCGAACAATCGTAGATAAAATTTCTCCAGAGAAGGATGTAGCAAAGCTGAGCGCTCATATACCACGGTCCCTGGCATCAGCGATACCAGAGCCTATCTTATACCAGCATGGCCAAGTTGGCTCATGCAATGATCTCATATTCGGATTCGGGTTGGTTGATTATGCCACTGCGAAGGGTTTGCAAGAGGGAGAGATTCCCAAAATCGTTCGGATCTGTGTCCGCGAAATTGATCGACGCGGCCTAGAATCTGAGGGTATTTACCGAGTATGTGTCTTCCGTCACAGGTTGTTCAATGTCGCTCACTGTATGTTGGGATCCCATGCACAGGTTTCGGGTCGCCATGCGATCGTACAAGCAGTCCGTATTTATCTTATTCCTTTAGGGTTAGCTATTTACGCACTTCCTTAGCTTCAGCATGACATTGAAAAAGACGAATCAAAGTTTGAGTTCAACCCACAAAAGGATGATGTTTATGCTGTTTCATCACTTCTCAAGGTTGGATATCATTCTTTCCCTCAATATCCCTAGCTAATTCGCCCATATAGCTCTATCTCCGAGAATTGCCCGAACCGGTATTCAAATTTCCTCTACAAGAGCGAATTCAGCATACAGAAGACCGAGGTAAGATGTTCCCTATCAGCCCTGTTTACAACATGTTAAATCGTTATAAGCGGAACATCAAGCAAATAATTTCATGCTTTTAAGGTCCAAAATGCGACGGCTACCACCCGTTCATCAAGCCACGCTGAAAGCAATTGTAGAACATCTGGCTCGAGTAGTAAGCTTTAGTGATAGAAATAAGATGGATGCAAAAAACCTTGCAATAGTCTTTGGAGGTGTCATTTTTGGTGAAGACGAGATGCCCAAAGGAGGAGACCTCCTCAGTGTCCAAACTTGGAAGGTGGGTTCACCGCTATTCTATAGGAATAGCTAACACGCTGGACTACTTCTAGGACTCCTTAATGGAAGATTTAATCACGAACGCACATATTTTATACGATGAACATTCGACCCATCATTCCCCTCCATTCTCCCACCATTCTCCTCCTCTTCCCCCGACGCCGGCAGGTGAGCCCACTCCGATATACCCATATGGATCCAAAAGCACGAAAGTAGCCAACGTACCACCCACACAAACGTATATCCACGCAATACCGCACCTTCCTCCTTCGCCTCAAGATTTCACCCCACGACTACCACCTCGGCCCGCCAATAGTATTCATCCTTCCCTGCGTGCAAACCCCCAAACACCTACACGAGGGCGCGCAGATATACCACCTCCTTTACCAAACCGCCCCACTAGATCTCCTGACCAAACACCCCCACCCTCTCCTTCCATTTCATCGACTGTATATGAAACAGATGAAGATAATGTTATCTCAGAAATGGCAGAACCTATCGTGGCGTCGGTGGTGCGACGCTCATCTTCTTCTCTTCAGCCTGAGGTAACGGAGGGACTAGGTCCGGAAACTGAGCCACATAGTCAACTCATATCGCCTTCCTCTATTGTATGACCGCCAATCCCTCTGTATCTCCACTGCATTTGTCCAGGTTTTCATGCACATCCTTTATTACAGACTCGCTCTTTGCTATTATTTGGGTTGTATTAATATCAGGTTTGGTGATTATCTCTCTGAATTCATCTGTGCGCCGAGGATCCAAGTGAAAGCTTGTGATTTGAAGTACGTCCACTTCGCCAAAAGAATCATCATGATTTTCTGGCCCTCACGTATGCAAGGGTTAAGATACGAGAATTACCATAACCCTGATAAGTGCCACTAGTGTTTAGAGAAAAACGCAGAGCTACATAGTTGAAGGCTTTTCGTGACTGTCGGATCAGATAATGCAATACTAAGAATATGGGGTAACGGAGTTACGATGAACGAAGCTTTGGACTGCTGAATTCGAAAAAAAGGTGACCACTGACTTGTGCAGCTTCCAGAATAAATAATACTTTGGTTGTTTCAACAAGTCAGGTTATTTTTCAGTATTGGCCCGGGTGGTTAGTCATAATGGCGATAGGTACGGTCCTCGATCTTTAGAGTCTATATTGTTCACTACGAATAGTATTGAAAGCGTCGAAGATAACACATGTCCAAAGAAGTACACTAACTAAAAGTTATAGTGGGCTATATAGATAAGTAGTAGAGTCTGTAGTGTGATGACCAGTAGGAAGGTTTTCTGAAATTTACGCCCAAACCCGAATTCACGATTTCTGGAGGGTATAGTTCCTATGAGTATAATTTGAGCTATTACCTGGTCATTGGGTGTCAAGCAAGTGTCCAGACAGCGCTGGCGATTCCAAAGAGCGCCATAGCAGCCATCCCCAATATCGCATTACTATCAGCCACAAGATTGACAGCGCCGCTTGAGCCTTTAGTAGGAGCTCCGGTTCCGCCACTACTTGGTGATGCGCCGTTACTACCTCCGGTAGGTGCTGCCGGCGTGAAGATGGCACTGGGATTGGAGATGCAAGAGCTTGCAGCAGCATTGGCTGCGGAAGCTGAGGACGGTGCAAGAGGATTTACCGTCCCATTACCTGAAAAGCTACATGCTTGACCATCCCGGTTGTTGGCTTCATAAAATTGACTCATGATGTAAGAGAGTTTGATGGCTAGCACACGTATATCAGTGGGAAGTCAGGAAACTAAACTGCGAGACGAACTTGGATCACATCCCGAGAGGCGCCCATAGACACCAGTTGTACCATTACCACCAATGTCAACACAAGATCCACCTTTCCCACCAAGGAGGCTGCATGCGGTGTCAAGAAGCTCACCAACGACGGTCGTATAATTAGCTGTCTTAGGCGTAAATCTGCAGCTAAGTGTACTGAGCAAACAGTCACAAGCTGGTCCATTCGGAGTAGGAGGAAGCGTTTGAGAAGCAGTGAAAGTGTCATTGGCTGTGGGACAGGTGGGATAGGTAGCCGCCGGGGCGCTCGACTTAGCGGGGGTATTTGGACCGGTCGCTTGGTTGTACTGAGTTTTGAGTCTGTCGTAGTCATCACTCGTTGTTACGGTCTTGCCATCGGCGGAGATGGTAACGAAACCAAACTGCCCTTGGGCGCTCTGAGCCGGGAAATACGAGAAAGCAACACCGCCAGACCAAACTGGAGACATATTGTCACTGAAGATGGCAGCAGTTTCAGTCCAAAGGCGGGGAGGTGATGTGATACATCCAAATTCGCTGAAGTAGGCTGCAACATTGTAACCTGCAAAATCCCCAGTTGTTCCGGCATACGAGCGCTCAAAGGTCGAGTCACCACACCATTCGCTAGAAAGGATGGTTAGTTTATATAAATGGAATTACGTCCTGGCGTACTAATCATTGAGTCCGTAAAGATCGATGGAAGTTGCGTCAGAGTTTGAATCCTTTAGGTCGCAAGAAAGGTAGTTTGCGAGTGGGTCTCGGAAATTTCCAGCACCGTTGATCGCAGCGTAACCAACGAGTACAGAGGATGACTTTGATTTTCTATTGATGGAAGGGATGAATATATTGAATTGGGACAGCTGTGTGGACTCACAAGTATGCTTTAATGTCTCGAGCTGCTGCCTTGACATATGGTGCGACACCTGTGACTTCTCGTGTAACAACTTCGTTACCAACATTAAATGCTAAAACGTTATCATATTTGCTAAAAGCATCAATGGTCTTGATATATTGATCCAAAATATTTGTTGACCAGCTAGGTACTATACGATCAATTGACCCATTGAGAGGTAGGGCAAGATCGATACTAAGGGTACCATAAATGAATAGCGAGTGGACACAAATATTTCTGCTTACAGTGTATAAATCCCAGCATCACTAAAGGTCTTCATACATCCATCGTGGTTCAAGCTCGAGTTCACGCTGTAAACCCGGACAGCATTGATTCCCAAATCTTTTAGAAATGGGAGATCTCGTGCACATGCATCGGGAAGGGCCAAGGGGTCTATAAATGTTGAAGGTTCGCCGAAATCATTGTCGGCACTCTGAACTACGACTCCTAACAAAGTGGATGAACGATTCAGCGGAGGAGTAATTTGACCACTGTTTAGAGAGTGACCCACCCTGCTCTTGATATGCGACGCCCTTGATATAAAACCGACTACCATCTTCGTTGTATAAGTACCGTCCTTCGCGGGTAACTTTTGAGATGGCATTGACGGTGCAGACGAGGGTGGCAAAAGCCGCTGCGAGCACGGTTGCTCGGTGAGTGGAACGCATTTTGCGTTTTCAAGAAAAGAAAGACAAGGAGAGTGGATGAAAATGAGCAAACGAACACAAGGGGATTATAAACGTAGAGGAGAAAAAGGGTATTGTCGGAGAATTATACCCGCAGCAGATTCAAAAAGTCGAGGCTGTACAGGGTTGTCAGGGTTGATTACGTACGTATTTATTTTTTTCAATCTCACCGCCCGCCTAGCTCAATCGGATAGAGCGTCAGACTCTTAACTAGGGGTTGCGGGTGACCACTTCAAGTGATCTGAAGGCTGCGAGTTCGACCCTCGCGGTGGGCTAATGTCATTTTTACTTCTATTTTCTGTAACTAATATAAAATATACAAAGTCCTCTTAAAAAAGTAAATAATAAATCATCTCATGGAGTGAAATATATCCATGAGGTTCAATAGGTATGTAAGTCGTTATTGCATCCCGTATCGTAATAGCCTGGAACAATAGGGGTATTATCCGCGATATGTGCAGCAGCTGGGGAGACAACTTCGATTAGGAGTCAATTACGAGGATGAAGCACCTTACCTGATCATGTAAGGTACAATGGATACTACCAAACATGCGAAAGCAGCCCAGGTTAAAAGTAAGCCTGACCCTACGGAGACTACGATACCAATTAGGACCGGGTCCGAGGGCTTTCCTATAAGAACCTCGTTGATCGCATCGGTCTTCTTGATCAAAACGGTCCAAATGGCTGCACCAATGAGCAGTAAAAGGCTCCCGGCAATGGAAAAGATTGTGGAAACGAAGAACGTCAAGCTATTTTTTGCGATTCCCCTACAACAAAAAAGACGATATAGATAAATAATAGGATAATAAAATGATGGAATGGTCAACGTACGTGATCAATGCCAAGGCAGCAGATATAGTACCGAGGAGCAGCATCCAATATGCTGCTTTTGATGACTGGCCTAGATAATTTGAGTCCATAAAAGTGGTATCTATTACCAAAGCTGCAGTGGATATTGAATAGTTTGCAAGCATGTCTGAGGTTATTGCATCGTAAGGCCGGAACTGTTCTCCGATAGTTTGATTTCCACAAATTCCTTGTTTATCGTCAATGTATCCGCAATGGCTATATAATCCAAATTCGTAAAATTGTCGTAACCCAGCTCTCGCTTGGAGGGGAGCTGAGGCATTCGTGGTGTATAAACCCTGAATTGGGTCGGTGAAGGCATGATGAAGCGATTCTCTGTTAAGTGGTAAACAACCTATGTAATTCAATATGTGAACTTTCCTACCCGTATGTCGAAACGTTGACTTTGGCCTATCGCTACCAAGTTAAGATACGATAAGCAGGAGATAAATCATATTTACCATGGAAATCTTTCGAGGTACTGCCGAGGTATTTATTTGACCCACCTAAACCAACAGTGAATAAGTACAAAGCCACTAAAGCTAATAAACGTCCACATACGTGAACGAATATCATAAGAATCATTGATACCAGACTGGTTGTTTCCGATCTTTTCGTCAGGTGTGACGACACATTAATGGAGTGAGCACGTACGATAAAATTGAAGCAGCACCAACACATATTTCACCGCGCATTGTAAGAGAGGTATAGTGCGCGCCAGATACGAGGGAGATAAAAAAAATGCAGATCAATAACAATGTACAGCCAGCTGCGTTTATATGAGCCTCGAGGTAAAAGTACCGCCACAGGCTGTTTTGAATGCTCGCGACTTGAACGTGTTGGTCACGTTTTTTTTATTGGGGTGGGTGACATAATCAGATTCAATTGACAATTAGCTTGAAGCGCGTGTCCCTGAACTAGTAACGCGGCACTCGGCGCGCAAAGCCAAGCCTCGGCGTAAGAGCTGTACTTATCATCCATTTTGTTTCTTGTCTTTCCGCGCAGATATGTCACATAATTCTCATCCACAACCTTTCACCCATACTCCTTACTCCGGACAAGTCCTTGACACTTCTCCTGGGGCACTCGGCCTCAGTTCATCTGAATCTCAGAAAGACATACCACCTTCTACACCGAGCCGCGTAAAGAGAATGTCCAACGTCGTAGAAAAAACCGTCGAGAAAACCGTCGACAAACTAAGCAGAAGCATTAACGGGATGGCCGGTCGAACTAGCCCCACAACTCCACCTCCATCGGGTCATCGACGACTATTCAGCTTGAGTCGTAAGGGCAAGGGAAAGGATTCACTTGGAGATGCGGATAGTAAGTACAGTTCTAGTCTCTTCGATATTTATAAACTTCAACACAGTATAGGTCTCGTACATTCAACCCCTAACTTCACCCCTAGCGGATCGCTTTCGTCAACCTCGAAAGCCTCAGGCTCTCTCACACCAATAGCTACTAGGCAACAGGACTCCCCTTCCTTGACATCGTCACAACCAACCAGAACCACAACTCGAGCAACACTATCAAATGACGACTCTCCCTTTATCACACCCCCATCACCTCCTATGCGACCGTCATTGAGCCCTTTTCGCGGCGATGGCTCAGTGAGAAAATGCTATCTGCTTTCTGTATACAGACGTATTCACTTAATCTGCACAGATGCGAGCTGGCACTCAAACTCTAATCCAAGCTCTTCAAGCATTACCTTGGACAGGTGTCGAAACTGACGACGACATTGTAAATTTCCCTGCCAATCCTTCCGATTCAAGCGACGACGAAGATCTACCCGGTAGGCTTATAATTATCAAGGTTGAGGGTTGGATTTACCTCGAGGCTACTTTTTTTTTTAGGTCGCCTTGCTTCTTCCATTCACACAATACATCGGCCCGTGGCGCGTTCACGTCGATTGAGCATCCCCGCAGCACGGCGTAACCGCACTAATTCATACTCTCCTGTTAACGAAGACGAGAACGAGGACGAGGACGAGTCGGATACTATGAGTTCTGAGGATGAAGGAGAGACTGAAGATTTTGAAGAAACTCCAAGGCTACCTGACTTGCTACCTCTCCAAACTAATATCCGCACTTTTGCAGAAGCTCCAAAAGATATCAAACATAACGACGATACCCTTGAAGGTCCAAAGCGAATGGCTCCTTCACGCGCAGGCAGCATGGCAACCGTCAGACTTCAAAGAAGAGCGGGTCTTGCCTCGAAGCTGAAGGATGTCTTTGATCTAGACGGCATCGAAGAAGTCTGGGCGGGTGAGTTTTTTTAAATAAATTCCTGAGAAACTCCCTCAAAATTTCCCAGAAATGCCTTGCTGGCTTCTCCGATCTGTTCGTGAGTCATTCACCCCCTTGGTTTCGATCCCCGTTTTAATTTATTAACGCGTGAAACGCAGTATTACAAGGTTATATGTACCTTACAAATTCTTATCTATGTTTTTTTGCCCATATGCCGTCAAGAGAGGTCCTCAGTATACAGAATGATATTTTCGGCGGTTTCTGACATTTATTTTACAGGATCAAATTTTAAAATCCGGATCTCTCAATAAGAAAACACAACGGACGAAGCGCTGGATAAAGCATTGGTTCGTGTTGAAGAACGATGCCTTATCCTGGTATCAGTCTTCTTCAGTGAAATTTTTATTCCAAGCGTTGAATGCAAAAATCTGACTGCTTACAGGACCCTTACTTCCCTCATGGCATCGTAGACTTACGATATGCTATCTCTTGTGACCCTTTGGGTGAAAAGGGGTTTCGACTCCGGACCAATCAGAAGACGGTATCTCTGTCAGCGGACTCAGTCCCGAGCCGTGAGGAGTGGGTCAAAGCGATCCGAAAGGTTATCTTCAAGGCTCAGAATATGGGAGATAGCGTGAAGGTTTGTTGTTTACTTAACCTACAAAACTACTTTTTCACAAAGTTGTAGATTGCTATTCCCTACTCTACCATTCTTGACGTTGAGAAATCTTCAGCCATGGACTTCAGCGAAACTATCGAAGTAAAAGTCTTCGACAAAGAAGAAAATTTCTCTATTGATTCTTATTTTTTTGCCTACTTTCGTGACATTCATGGAGCTCTTGATCAAATCCGTGACGCCGTTCGTGCTTATCGCATCCTACCAGAAAGGATTTCACCGCAAATAGTCCTCGACACCACCGTCACCCGCAGTCCACCCCCATCCGGAGATCGGACCGTAAGTTCATCACAAGATAGTACTGTCTCAAAGCCAAGTTCAGGGTTTCGGTTGACCTCCTTGTTACGGCCGTTTCAAGACACCCTCAGTCGACCAACCTCTCAAGTCTTTGTGGAAAGCCCCTCTGAAATAGAAGATTTTACACATATTTCTCGCAGAACAAACTCAGCCTCTTTCATTCCCGTAACTACATCCATGGACGAACGACCTGCATCATCTACAGATGCTCCCAAAATTGCCGAGGGTTCGGTGAAGGATCCAACTTCGGCTTCGGCTCCGTATGATCACACGTACCCGCCGTCCACTTCCGCATCCCTCATTGATCCTGACAATCCTTCATTAAGCAGAGATAGCAGTTCTTGGATAGTCGGTGTCCCGTCTTGGTTGAAGGGCCCGCGACGCGTTTTTGGTGGTTCGACAACGAGCGAACAGACTTTGAATCCTGACACTTCTATCATCAGGGAAATGTACTCGTCAATGAATCCCGCTGCGTCATTACCGAGTAGTCGATCTACGATGGGTGACCTAGCATTTAGTATTCTTGAAACGCCCAATGTAGCTGTGGATATCGAAGCAACGGACAAGTTTCGCACCGCCTTTGCCTATGACGAAAAAGAAACTTTGCTCGGATGTATGACTCGAAGCCCCTCTGCAGCTAACTTCCTGTACTAATACTCTCATTAGATTTTCCCGGATATATCTTCAGGCTCTTGCCAGTTTACGGACGACTGTATGTCTCAACTAATTATTTCTGTTTCAAATCAAGCGGTCCGTTGGCAAGCCGGACAAGGGTTGGTCCTCACCTTGATTGAATATGACCCTTATTCATCTAACGATATCTAGATGACCTTACCCATTCGCGATATCCTTGCAACTGAGAAATCCAGAGCAACTCGATTCGGACATCACGGACTTGTCATCATAGTCAAAGGACATGAAGAACTCTTTTTCGAGTTCGGGGGAGAAGACAAACGGGATGCTTTTGTTAAGTTACTAAACTGCCAGATGGATGATGTTCGTAGAAGGCTGGCTCTCGGGGAAGGAAATGTAACTTCCCCCGGAAAGCGTGATGCCTTGATCCTTGAAGAGTTCGATGCCCGAAATCCTATTGGCAATGAACCAGATCCAACCCCTCTCGTCGGATCCGAAAATATGACAGACTCGCTTCCAGCTGTTATGTTCACCTCAGCTTCATCTACATTCCTCACATTTAAACCAGCCAAATTTCTCAGATTCACGTTTTTAACAATAGGGTCTCGGGGGGACGTACAACCCTATATTGCATTGGCCAAAGGTTTAATGGCAGATGGACATAAATGCAAGATAGCCACACATGGCGAATTTCGAGATTGGATCGAAGCCGTAAGTAGGCCTTTCTAGCTACCTGCCTCCACTGACGGTATCTGAAGCATGGAATTGAATTCGGCTATGTCGGAGGCGACCCAGCAGAGTTGATGAGAATATGTGTCGAAAATGGCACTTTTACCGTCTCGTTCCTAAAAGAGGGTCTCCTTAAGGTGCGTAAAATATGATTGATGTTTTGCGGCATTAAAATGGAATAATCATAGTTTCGGGGATGGGTGGACGACCTTCTCAAGACATCATGGGAAGCCTGCCAAGACACCGATGTTTTGATAGAAAGTCCGAGTGCAATGGGAGGGTACCACATCGCAGAAGCACTGGGAATTCCCTATTTCAGGGCTTTCACCATGACTTGGACTCGAACAAGGTTTATAACCAAAATATATCCTACCTAACATACGCCTGATCCGATGTACAGAGCCTATCCACATGCATTTGCCGTACCAGATCGGAAGGTAATGTGATAATTCTTTAGTATTCACAATGAACTCAAATGTATTTGTACATTAGATGGGGGGAAGCTATAATTATATGGTATGTGGCTCTTCATCCACTCGTAATATTTCAGATCTTCAGATAGTTGTAGTCCTATGTCATGTTCGACCAGGTTTTCTGGAGAGCAACCGCCGGGCAAATCAATCGCTGGCGTCGAAATACCCTGCAAATTGGTCCCACCAGCTTGGACAAGATGGAACCCCACAAGATTCCATTTTTGTATAACTTTAGTTCTCATGTAGTCCCTCCACCACTAGACTGGCCAGAGTGGATTCGCGTCACCGGTTTGTGGTATTCCGCCTTGCTATCTCCCAAGTTTAACACCACCACAGGATATTGGTTCTTGGAAGATGCTGATGTCAGCGCCAAAAAATGGACACCACCTGCTGATCTCGTGGCGTTCATCAATAATGCGCACTCTCTTGGCAAAAAAATAGTTTATATTGGCTTCGGTAGCATCGTAGTTTCGGACCCCAGAGCAATGACACAGTGTGTCATTGAAGCTGTTGTTCGAAGTGGTGTTTATGCCATTTTGTCGAAGGGGTGGTCAGATCGACTTCACGTCAAGATCAGCGATGCATCAGAACCTGAAGAGCCTCTTCCTAAACAAATATACGCCATATCGTCTATACCACACGATTGGCTATTCCAGCGTATAGATGCTGCTTGTCATCACGGAGGGGCAGGAACCACTGGCGCGAGCTTGAGAGGTATGCCTCTCATTCAACACTCTCTTCCAAACTAAACTCTGCATAGCCGGAATCCCCACCATCATACGACCTTTCTTTGGAGATCAGCTCTTTTGGGCAGACCGTGTTGAGGCTCTCGGGGTTGGATCAGGGGTTCGGAAACTTACTGTCCAGACTCTGACCGAAGCCCTCGTCGCAGCTACCACGGATGTGAAACAAATTGACCGCGCAAAGTTGCTTGGCGAACAAATCCGTGCGGTACGATATTTTTCTGTTCTTCCCTCTTCCTTTCCATTATTGACCAATCTGTGAAGGAAAAGGGTGTGGAGACAGCCATAGAATCTATTTATCGTGACCTTGAGTATGCACGATCGTTAATCAAGAGGACAACAACGGAAGGTAACACTGATGACGAAATGGATACTGAAGACGCCACTATTAAAGATGACGATCATGCATACGTATCACACCCTTCGTCAGGTTCACATTCTGGATATAGCTCTGGCGGCTCTGCACGAGGTGCCCCTAGCGAAGACTGGAGCGTCATATCAGATCAAGATGACCGACGATCCTCATTGGGTTCAAGGAGAAGTGAAGGTCAGATTTCAGGTTCCGGCTCAGCCAAACGCACAAGCTTTACAGCCGCCGTTTTATCTGTTCTGCCCGATTCACTCGCTCCAAGTTCACCCAGACATACTCGTCATCGTTCACTTTCATCTTCCTCTTAGCCATATCCTACTATACATGTTTATAATTCAAGGTTGATTTCCCCGAAATTCCAAATACACCTTATAGAATACTCTTGTACATCCGTTTGACATCCATACATCACTTGTACACATCATCATGTAGAAATATTGACGTAATGCTTATCGAATACTTGCTTGCTAAACTGACCGAACGTTACGGTATCAGAAAGTTTTTGATATGTATCAGGCTGCATGAATAGGGCAAAGGTCTCTCGGGATATTTTTTCCGCTTCGGGGCTTGATCCTACCCGGACGCAGTGAGGCGTGGCACGCAGTTTTCCCCCAGTAGCAATCTCAAGGGCCTCCCCTGTCTGGAAAGCCAAAGAGTCGATGGGTATTAAGACTTTAGTCAAGTCACCACCTCGCGTACGAATATATAATCCTGATGATGGAGAGGGCGATGGAATAACTTCAGGATCCCTTGCCTCACCTTTGTGAAGGTACATTGCCTGCGATCATATTAATTGTCTGAGCCTTTCTGTAGTAATAGGCGCTCACCGAGCAAAGGCCTGTCAATAGGGAGTGATCAAGATGAAACCCACACCAGCTGTCAACGGGCTCGTCATCGGAAGGCAGAGCGGCATCTGGAGCAGGGGGGAAGTAGTGTAGGAGTCGAGCTTTAGTGGTCTGAGAATTACTAATCATCCCCGGAAGAGAAAGTGAAGAATCAGATAAGTGAGATAAAGCTAGGACCAACAGCTCAGTCAAGGTGTTTCGTAAAGATGATAAACCTCGTACCGAATGGCTGGCAAGCCGCCGCTAATTGACATCCCACTTCAAAGACAAATCTGAAGTGAAAATTGTCAATATGTTTCATACCAAGCGAAACACCTTCAACCTTCCAAGGTCTTTGAATGCTCCTTCAAACCCTTCTACACCTTTCTCTTCTTTGTCCGGCCCTACACGATTCTTCGTTGTATAAAAGGCCGAAACAGTGGAGGCGATAAAAACATACAAATATTTCGGCCATAATACTCGGGGTAGGTGGCTCGCTCATTGGTGGATACAGTGGCGTTTTCAATGGTGGGATTGGCATAATAAGAACCTTTGAGTAGATCTTTTGCTCTTTTAGCGAGTTACAGAACCTTATCGTCCCGACACTAACCAGGCTTCCCATTCATTATTTCCTAGAGTTGTATGTATAAGAACCTAGTCAGGGGAAGCATGAAAATAATATACCTTCCCATGTGACCAGCCAAAGCTTTATTCGTACGCTTAGCTCAGTAGAGAATAATAATACTGGGTAGAATGGTCAGCAATGCACACCTGTATCGACTCGTGGGATCAGCGTATTTCTCGCGGACGTCCTCATCCAAATTTGCAAACTTATACGCAAGTTTAAGAAGTCTTTCCCTGTAAATAGTGTATGCAGGTGGTAGATCGCGAACAATCACAATTCCAAGCGACTTTGAGTGTGATCCAAAAGCTTCCTCTATTAAATATGGATAATTGTTTTCAATGAGAATGAAAGTATCCTTCCACTTTGCCAGATATTCGAAATAATTCTTACCAATTGCAGGGCCCAATGATAGTGGAGAGGATACCAAAGTGGAATAAGAAATGGAGACGGCACCTTCGGCGGTGTATTGAATTGCCTGTGTCCCATGAATTAGATGTCATATCGTACGAAGGAATTATATCTTGCCATGGTTAGGTGGAAGGAGGGTCAAAAGAATAATTGACTGAAGTATCGATGTCAAACTTGTATGAAGATCACAGTAGCTGTAAATGCTTCTTGAGTCCTTGACATTCTTTATAGATTTCCGCCCTGGCACTGTCCCATGCGGAGCTTTTCAGATGATCCGGATCTCGACGTGTAGGTGCAGCATGTGGCTGAATAGATTGAAGAAAAGATATATATTCATATGTTATTTAAGGAAAAATGTGGGAGTTCCTTAGTACATAAAGAACCCAGATCTAGGAACAAAGTCATCTTTATGTCGCTGGGGCCCCACATTGTTGGCTGTTCTGTTATCTCGGAATCGGACTATGAAACTCCGATTTAGTTTTAGTGATGCTTCAAACATCCCGCCATGACATTTGTAAGAATTTAAGTAGAACTACGTGACTACGTGGTCCCTTGTCATGAACGGTATGTCTGACTCGTTCAAAAACTGCACCACTTGAGTTTTAGACAGGGCGTTCCGAAGGGCAGCACCTGTATCGTCAATAGAATGTAGAAATCGAAGGAGTTCTCTGCATAGTTGCCAATCTTTTCCATCAATAGCACTCTTCAATAGTCTTACGGCATCGTCGCTATCTTCGTCAAGTTGCTCGAGATTGTGAAGAACCAAAAGATATGAGCCAGCCGTTTTTAGTCGGTGTGAGGCAAGACAAATCTGGTGCGCATCAGCATTACTTCAAGGGAGAAAATTTTTGATGAACCTCAAACAATGATTTCGGGTTCCCCACAACGCTGAATAACCTCCTCCACCTTGTGAGCTCTGTTTTGCGCGCACAACCGACGACCACATCCAACGCAGCTTCGAAGTGATCTAGGAATTGGACTACTGTGGGTAAGATGGTATCTGAGAGGTTTTTGTCATCCTCAGAGTCCGTGTCGCAGTCAAAAGTTGATTCTGATTCAACGACGGTATGAAGGAGGATTTCCAAAGCGTGAGCAAAGAATACGAGCCCCTTGTAATGAGATGCAAAAATTACGGCTTCTTTAATTTCTTGAGCACCAAGTAGAAATAATAGGATGTGATGCAAAAACAAATGTGACTGAGTATCTGCTCAGTAGGGCGTAAGGTAATAATGGATGTAAGGGAAGACTCACGCTAGTAGCGTGTCTGAACATGACAAATGCTAGATTTGACCTCGTTGCTGCTTCGTGTTCAGCCCCAATAATTATTCCCTTGTCCATAAGCACCGCTGTTGAAAGTTAAGTTGGGGTGGGTACTTGAAGCTATTATGAGAA
Source organism: Collybia sordida (assembly GCA_037014335.1). Classification (NCBI taxonomy): domain Eukaryota; kingdom Fungi; phylum Basidiomycota; class Agaricomycetes; order Agaricales; family Clitocybaceae; genus Collybia; species Collybia sordida. Next base: position 2,049,206 of record JAYKXK010000002.1, read on the forward strand.
AATCGTACATAAAGGATAGAAATCTAACGGTATATTCACACTCTCCTTGACATTTCCTGATACATCAATTTTGTCATCGAAGGACTGTGGTGTTTCAATAGCCAATGCATCCAACCAAACGCGGATCCCCTGGCCATCATAAGCCCAGAGAGAATTTTCGAGTGTATTGATGCCTCGAAGATGAGTCCAACAGAACTCTATCCGGTCTGCAAAAATTTGCATGTCGTATTTAACTTCCTGATCTGCAGCAGACTGACAGAACACGATAAGACAAGGTAATATACAATAGATGGGTATGTCTACCTTGCGAGGGCGCAGGAGAATGAGTTGCCCACCAACCACCATCAAAACTGTAGCGACTGATAGATCGTCAACCGGATCACCAAGTTCTAGGCCACAATTAGCATACATATAACAGTATTGAATTTACAGCATACGCTTTTGGGCACTTGGAATCATCCAACTCAACATTCTGACGGCACTGGGTGCAGTGATGATACCTGTGAATGTTATGCTACCGCACAAATGTAACTTGATAGTTTCTGACGTTGGAATGATCAAGTAATGATAGAGGGTGTTATCAATAGTGTAGACCAACAAAGAATTGTCGACTAGTGAAAGGATTATGACAGAGGAGGGAACCACCTCGCGGTGCAAGACATTCTGGCTAGTGAGTTCCATATCTCTAGAATAGAGGCGTATCTATTATATCAGAGATCAACTAAAAAGCTTTGATATTTCTCGTGTCTCAAATACCTGATAAGACTTGGAAACTTCGACTGCTGCGATCAAAACGTGATGAAACCAGAGCAGCCCACCTTTAACTGAAAAAGCTTGCTCTTGTTCCTCGTCTCCAAACACTTTCCATCGGCCAGAGGTTGAACTGTAATGGATAAGCCCTCGCCGACCAGCGACAGCTATGAGCCTGCCATCGTTGCTGAGAGACGAGTATCGGATTGGCCAATTTGTTGCGAGATAGGCTTGAGGTATCTCCAAGGGAAATTTTCCTTGAGCTTGACCAAAAAACGGTGAAAGGTTATTACCTTAATGTGTTGCCATACATCAGATTCCGGGTTGATGACGCTCATGTCTGGTTGGTCCGCGCCTCGGTAAACAAGAGCGCGATCATCCATCTGGAGGAACGCATATCGGGTATTATCCTATTAACTATATGAGTTCTTTGTCTCTCCTAGTTTTTGTATGAGATTTCTCGCACTGGAGAGTGTTGGCCTGTAGTGGCACTTTTTGCGAAAGGTATTACAAATAATTGGCCATCAGACCCTTGGAACAATCAATAAACCGCAGTAAATAAATGACGACTGACGCACTCTGAGGAGACGTCTGAGCTAATACGACAAGTTCAAAATTCCCTTGAGCCCAGAACTGATATTCTAGTCAGGGTGTTAAAGATGTTTGTAAAAGTGGCACTTACCAGATCTCGTACACCATACATAAAGGCATCTTGAAACCTGGATAACTGTCAGGGTATTATATATGTATTGACTGGGTGCATTACCTTTCTTCGTCGACGAGATCATCTACTCCAAACCCAGAAGCAAGGCAACGACCTCCAACGCTGAAGATCCCCCACCCATGTTTCCATCCTACCGCCAACACATAGCCGTCAGAACTCCACTCGAGTGCACATACCTCCCCAGTTTGCCTGTTGTATGGATTGAGTATTTGTACCGTTTGTGATTTTGGAGTGATGCCTTCTTCCGACGGAAAATTTGTGAATTCTATACTCCCACTGTCAAAATCCCGATTGAGTGCCCTTACTGAAAAGAGCAATATCGAATATCACCTAAAAGTACCAATCGCGATGAGTGAGAATTTTCCGTTGATAGCGATAGCAACCGCTCGTTTAGGTTCCTCATAAACGCGATCCCGTTCATGAAGGGGCTCATCCGGGTCGATACGGCGCTGTTTTTGTACCCATCGGGGTGTTTCGAAATTGTGTACACATGTTCCCCGCCACCCTAAATCCGAAATGTTGTTGGTTGATTCCGAGCGTCGGTGGCTGGTTCCTTCATCGTCCTATATTAAAAAAATTCAGCCTCCATAGCGGAAGAGCAAAAAAACCAAATCACCTGAGAACCCTCATCTTTCCCCAACCCAGGTGGGTTAGGATCAACAGTCTCGTGCAACCGAACAAAATACACCCGTCCATCAGATGTAATCCAAGTATCTATTTCCATGGCACGTGAATTTAGAATCTGTGTTATGAAGACTTCTAACAAGTGAGACCTCATGACGAGAAACCTACAAAGGACATACCATCTCCATCAATCAGCCAAGGAAAATCGCCTTCGTTGATTATCCATGTGTCGTAATCGTGGAAGTCGTTCTTTGTTGTACGACTTTCCTCATCGTCTGAGGGCCACGGTATCCGCTGTATGGCGGGAGGATTTTTAGTAGAGAATAATAAATAATGTCGTCTCGGAGAGACACTTTGAGAAGAACATAAGTTTCCACAGTGAACGGGTCAACCTATAACACTAGATAGCCACCTAATGAGTGAGCCTTCTATCCGTACGACACCTTCAAAGTGTAAGCTGATCGAAGGTAATGGCAGACCTTCGCCTGGACCGGCTAAGAAGTTGCGTTGGGCATGCGGGGGGAGCGGGGGTGCCTGATAGGACGTTTGATCTGGTTTGTGCTCTACATGTATAAGGACTAAGTATGACTCGGACGTCTAGAGGATAGGCGCGTTCAAGGGTATCCGGATGTACATTGTATTGAAGGGCGTACTTGAATGACAATTCGAGAGCCGTCGGGAGACCAATGTGCGTATACATTCTCGCCATGGTCAATGATAGAAGTGGGAGTGCGCGAAAGATAGGCTAAGACGGCTGGTGGCTGGATTGTAAGACCCTTGTCAGTCGAACGAACTCTCAAGCACAAACAAAAGTGCACACCCGAACCCTCCAGACTGCCACTCCGTTCCTCGTCAGAACGCTGAATAAGGATTTCCTAGGGCCAGGACGTAGCCCTAACACAGGTTCAGAAGGGATATTCGGTAGAGCCGGTACGCTTGATAGCTGCCTCGCTGCTGATGTTGGGAAATACATAACTAGCGGTCTCAGCGTTCAACGTTCAACGTTCAACGTCACCATCAACTCCTGAGGCGCGCCTAATTGAATTGATATTCGCAGAGATAGTTTTCACAGATCACATGAATGTTTACTTATTACAACGGTCCAATATATCAATATCCTCGACATGGACAGATGCACGATACAACATACACCTACTCATAGCGACCAAATTTGATCATCCGGGAGATAGGCACAACTACCAGATTGAGTTCTTGGTTTTACCAGGTTATATAATATTAATAATGCCAAACATTTATGCAATAGTAATGACGATTGGAAACAGCATGCAGCCTTTTATTCGTCACACATTCGTTGAGGTATACTTTCATTCACGAAGCAGACTCACGGGTTGGACGAATGCTGCAATTAGGTCATGGAGACATAAATGGCATCAAAGTGCAAAAATACAATTGGACTTATACTAATGGTATGCATCGTACTAGAAATAATATTGATACTGATATTTGTTTCGATAGCTCCGTGTGCCTATAGCACGTTTTCGAAATCCAGCCCTCGTGATCGGTGGGAATCGTTGATATGTAAGACCCGTCGATTACGAGAACTTGGTCAAGGTTTTCGGCCTCCAAAGCCTGGAAAATCAGATGAATGCTATATTTTATGGTATGTTTGGGGAAGTTAAAGCGGTTTTTAGACTAGTGCTACAAAGCCTGGTATGTCACAGCGTACGGATGCTGACAATATAAGGACAGGATAAGGGACATTATGAGACCAGATACGCACAAGCGAAAGTGTTAGATAAACACAATGAATTTTATGTATTATGTTGGGGAGGGAGGGTTGAGCCAAGACTTTAGCCTTGACCATACATTGCTTTGCGGGCGGGTGGAATCGTTGTCACTTTCGGAACTCTGGCCTGTCGACAGTGGCTCTGGACCACCAAGAGTCATGGGTTGCAATCGAGACTGACGCAGAAGATTGAGTATAAGTGAAACACCTTCACGAGACTGTCCCGGGATTAACGAAACGATTGAAGAGCAAAGATGAGAAGCGCACTCGTTGAACGTTAGCCTTGAACCGAGTAAGACCATGATTTTCAATTCTTTTTGTAAGGCCCCACCCAAACCCGGAAAAAATCCTAGCTTCTGTTGTCTGAAGGGTTTTGCTACCTCAAAAACATTGGTAAAAAAAATATGGTACAGTCAAGAAAAAAGCTTCACCCTTCTGGAGTCTGCCGGAACATTACCCATTCCTCGACTTGCATAACCTTCACATGATCCAAGTTCTTTGTTCGACACCTGACTGTCCTTCCGTGAGGATCCACCTCACTCTCCTCCACGACCCATGACTCTGCCCTCGCTACGATACCTTGCGGCGCCCACCTTGGAAGAGCGCCCCGTTTGAGTATGAGACGTGTGGTTAAAAGTGACCCCGAAGGTGTTTGAATACGGGAAATGACGTCGCAAGAGATGACGTGAGCTGCGTATGGGTTCGGGTAGCGTAGAAAGAATGCCAAAGAGACGATAGACCAGGGATCGCTAATGAATTACAGTCAAACACACGTAAAAACGGAGCTGATGAAAGAAGAGTATTTTTATGCACATACTCGTACAGGAAGGATTGGGAAAAGAACTTCATGGGCAACGATCCCGGCGTATGATGTTACCTTCAGAAAGCCGTGGTCGAAGTTCTTGTCAAAAAGCTACGGAGTTACCTGAAGTTGCCCAAGTAGAATCAAGGTGTGGTGAGTGTCAAGACAAACGAGTTGACCGAGATGAGACTTCTTCTCCGTGGGCCACGCGGGCCCAGACCCTGATCATGTCATATGACCAAGTTTCTTAGTTGCACATACTGATAGATGTTACAGTTCATGGGGCTTTATCAATTTAAATAATTATATAGAGAACGTCCCCTAAAGATATTTCTTGGGATTGGTATATATATGTCTAATAACTTTCATCCCAAACCTGCCCATTTCTCTCTACAAATACACGGAGACCATCATGCCCAGGTCTCACCCACAGGTCCTTCCCCTTTTGCACCACCTCCAACCCTTCCCTTTCTGTTTCACTTAGCCCCTCCAAATCCTTCGTAATACCTCCGGCAGCCTCTCCGATCGTCACGTATTCATCATGAGAAACTCGATGGCTAAATCCTGTAAGATATGTTCTTAACGCATCTATCCTCCGCGCTGTTTCAATGGATTCTTTGAGGCCCATGTGCGATGGGTGTACTCGAATACCCAGGCAGTCCAACACCAGAACCGGAAGAGGAGCATCGCTGCCTGGTCGTTTCGATTCAATGATCGCCCACTTTTCTTTGGGTATATAGGAAACATCTGAGATATACACTACTTCGTATCCAATTTTGAACCCGAAACACAAGTAGGGATGTATGATCTCCTGTGTTCACTCCATCAAAATCTTCCGATAATTTTGTTGGAGGAAGGTAGACTTACAGGTTCTGTGGGTGCTGATGGTATAGTCGTCACCGGTGTTGGGAGAGACGCAGATGATGACATTGTCGAGAAAATTCGACCATGGTGAACTATCACAGCCGAGAGTGAGCACGCCGGAAATAGGTGCCAAAACATACCTGAAAACGGGGTCACCATTATCCCCGTATCTGGTATCTCGAATGGCTCCTCGTCAGTAATAAAATGCCATTTGAATTCGGGCACCTAAATCCCTATTTAATTTTCTGATGTTTTAAGAAATATGACTATGAATCACATCACCACCGCCTGACGCGTACTCTTTCGCCACGAGATAAGGAAAAGATCTTTTCACTTCTGCGAATGTTTCCTGCGATAGGTACACATCGATGTGAGGCTGAATAGCCTTACCCAAAGTCCAACCTATCATATTAAATTTGAATAACTTTCACACCTTCCGAAGTATACCAACCTCGTAAATCATCCAACCCGTTTATAGCTAAATGAGAATTAATAATGTATTCTGACTTCGCAGGTATGTCAGACGGCTCACCGTCGGCATGAGAATGGGTTAGCAATAATGCATCAATTCTCCTCAGCCCATATTTTGGAAACCATTCTAGGGCGGAAGCCTGAAAGTTTTTGCCGGCATCGATAACAACCGTCCTGTGCAATTGTTGAGATAATAAGAGATCTTCACTCCCTCCCCCATATATTTGGAAACAGAAGGCATGAACCGACAACGCACACTTTCTCCCCATCTCTCTTTTCCATTCTCAAGGCGCAACTCGTGTTCCTCCTAATATTCTTTTTCCCTTCGGGGATCAGCGTCGATATACAGGTTCTACAAGGTTTCTCGCTGGGAGGAGCAGTGAGGCAATGCACATTTGGGACGCTGGAGGATGTTCCAGTCCCAAGGAAAATGAGCTCAACGGGACTGGGTTCATTATAAGTTGAAGTGGAATTAGGTTCAGAGTCCATATTCGGTATATGATCCACAACACTTTCTTCGTATGTATGGGCACCACTATCGCTGATCGGTTTTGCAAACTCACCTGGCTTTGCACAACAGTGCGGGTAAGCATCACAACACAGACATGAACCGGATCCCAAATAAATATGTGGTAAATATGTATAGCAACAAGTTCTACAGCTTTGATCTTTCGATATAATCACCATATATATTACAGTCCATACTTAGGTATTTTAAGGGGAACGTCTGGAACTCCTAGACTAGTCACAGGATTGTCTTATATATTTTTACGCTTTCTTGAAGATAAAAGATGTGCCCACGCTGGACGCGTAGGTCACCGGTCACCCCCCAGGAACAAGATGGACCGTGACCGGCTCATCACATTCCTGGATGATAACCCGGAGGCCTTCTCCTTTAGGCCTCCCTAGGCGAGCTTACTAACAAGAAATGGGTGGATATTGGTACCGCAGTAGCACTTACCCAGCTGGTGCACAAGGGGGTAGGAGTTAGGTGGCCAAGTCGGGACTTTGCCCTTGAGGTGTGTGCACAGCACCCCTTCATTCGTGGAGGGGCTCCACCGAATCATCATACGGCTCCGGGCCGGCCGCAGGTAGTCCAAGTTGCATGGGAAGGCCGATCACCAACCACGTCACCCGGTTTACCGACCAGCCTCTGCCGAGGCGGTAACTTGGCTCATTTTATTTCAAATTTCCCTTCGTCAGTTATTACTCACGTAATGGTAACCGCTTCTGTATTTACTAGTACGGGGGTATATAAAATCTTGAACCAGAAAAAAAAAGAAGATAAAAGATGTAATTGAACAGAGTCGTAAGCAATAACTGGAAGCAACTTCACCGTAATGATTGTTACATCTAGAATCATGTTGAAAGATAGCCAAGGACATACTACACCCTCTAGATTTACGGGAAACTATACACACACATCTAGGGACTAAAAACGTACGTGACGGTACAGAGAGTATTCATAATTACTTGGTGAAAACTTGGCACAAGTTATGATCACTGTTGGTCCTCGCGAAATAAATGGGACGTACTAGAGACTACATCTTCGTCCTGTACTTGATGAGACAGACTTACTTTTTGTGCATGTGGAGCGAATTTACTTGATTTTCCCTTGCAGGCCGCGGGGAATTAGTTCTCAACAGCAGACCGATCTAATGTTTATATGATCGACTTACCCTAGAAAGAAGGTCACTCATAGCTTGAGGGATAGGATTAAAGACTCACCAGACAAGGCCGTATCGGAAATTGGTTGCCAATGACCTGTGGACTCCATTACACACATTCTACAAAATCAACAGCTGAGAATACGATAACGATTGGTACTTTACCTCGATAGTCGCTCCCGTCCTTAGACAAATAGGGTCAGAAAGATCGGGATGAGCCCCACGCTTTTTGGTATATATTTTGACGAGTTTGAGTTCGTCCCAAATACGCTCGATGAGGTGATCTAAACTTCCGGTTAATGGATGTAAGTATATAAGAACGGCGATGAGGGAGTATTGTCGTACTTGAGATCCATCTCACAACTGATGACAACTGAGTTTGGCTGCCTGGCCAATTTGTCCAGCTGTTCTATGCTGATGGAGTCAATCTTGTTATACACGTCTATAAGAAGAGCCGGTTAAACGCCGCCATTGAACGAGTGAGCCACACGAACAAAGACAGGGGATGTATTTCCGACTTCCTGCAATGAGATACCTGTAAAAACACTGGTGATATGTGGAAAGATTTATCTGACCGATAAGAACGTCAATAAATTCGTCCGTGGTTATCTAAATCACGTTCATAAGTGTTTTATTTCATCAACCAAAAACTATTCAGATCATACATCTTCGCGGATCATTACATCACAATTGTGCAGCTTATCTGGAAAGCATTAGAAACGTCAATCAAAGATTCCCGATCTGCCGGGGGAAAAGCAGCGCACATCCAGCTAGAATGGTCCGTATTGTTCGCTCGTCAGTTTTCGTTAGTTTAACTGTCGTGTTGAAAGTGATCTGTTGGGTTGAATGTGATATCAACAGTTGCAGGGCTCGCATGAATGTGATTACCCACACCACCAGTTGTTCTTTTCTTGAAAACGACGTCAGGTTTGCTCTTATTTAGTCTGATACCAACCGCGTCTAATTCTATCTCAAGGAGCCGCCGATGCTCCTCAGATTTGGTGGCGTCGAGCATTATAAGGACAAGATCGGCCGTTTTTGCCGCTGGGTAATTGTGAAACTTCTGAAACGAGGAACATGACAAGAGTCAGAACATACTCGAGACAACTTGACGGCCACGGCCTCGACCTGTACGACCAACATATTATTCCACATTCAGGGTAAATAATATTTTTCACATCATCACCTTGACTTGCACCTTCAACAATTCCGGGGAGGTCAAGTAGCTGAATTCGTGCGCCTTTATATTCGATCACACCTGGGATGGCCTACCAGACTGTAAATACACATCGTCCCATCCAGGTGCACTCACCGTTAGTGTTGTGAATTCGTACGCAGCGGTTTCAGATGCAGTGTGGGTGACTTTGCTCAGGAGGGTGGACTGTAAAATGTAGGGTTGTGGTTCGCATGAATTCAAATATTAAAAATGTTATAAATCTACCTTCCCCACAGACGGGAACCCAATCAGTGCCACTCTGGCATCGCCCGACTTTTGTACGTCAAACCCTGAGCCGGTTGGGCCAGATTTTGAAGCAGGCTCAAGGAGTTGAGCGCGATATCGAGCGAGCTTGGCCTTGAGAAGGCCAAGATGGTACTCCGTAGCCTGTTTGTGTAGGACATTAAAATGATTGTCGTAGATGCTCCCAGATGATTAAACCTCACTTTATTCTTTTGGGCTACATCGAAGTCGGAATTTGAGCAATCAGGTCGGGTAAGATACATTGATTAGACTTACTACGAGCCATCTCCGCTAGGGTCAACCCATTGTAAGCGCCCTACGTCTGTTGAAATATGTAACTTACCCTCGATTTCTTTTATCTAATCATAGGTTAAATTCCATGGCGCCAACATATAAATCCGAATTGTACCTTTTCTACGATACCCATTATAACGGAATGGTGGTGTGGACTTGGGGCGATAGAATATATTTTTTGATATTACGTACAAGTACGCCAAAATATATTTGATACACAATTTCAAAGTAATTTCAGCGGGCTGCTTTTCGCCATCCTCGTTATGCGGCGGCGGCATACACCAACATTGTATCCACATCCAGAGACTTCCATACGACACAATGACGAGGACGAGGATGAGGACGACAAAATTGATGAAGCGGATGAACCTTACCACTGGGGTGTTAATCCTCGTTCATACCAGCAATCGCCACCACCTACATCAAGCAGCAGATCTTCCCGAATAAAATCTCGGTCTACTATTGAAACATCTGCTACGAACTATCGAAGTAACTCTACGAAGATTCCGAAATACACCGACATATATTCCCAGTTCGTGAAACGCTACAGGTCTTCGGAACCTGGTGAACAAGATGACCCCCGCAATGACCCCGACAGTCATTATTTTCAACGCGGTCTTGGCCAGCTATTAGATGCGGGTGACAACAGTGATGAAGAGGATATAACCCGAGTTGCTCTTGCTGCGGTTGGGGAGGGTGGGATTGATCGAGTGTCTGCATTGATTTTGGAGTCTGAGCCCATACAGCCGGCATCCCAGAAAGAGCGTGAACGATTGGAGTGGCAGACAATGCTAGCCTCTGTTCTCGCAGGGGATGTACTCAAATCTGAGAAGACGAGAATTGCGACTGCGTTACAGTCCTCGGCGGAGGAACAGAACAACGTTCAGACCAATATATGGTTGGGTATTCGCGCGAAGTTTCATGGGCGATCCGACGAGGAGGAGCGCAAAAAATTGGAGGAAAGACGAATAAGGACTGTGGATGCAGTTATTGAGGAAATTATGCACTTTCACGTCACCTATGATGATCTTGAAGACAAGACCGACCTTGCGGCTCACGCTCTTAAGCAGGTTTCAGCGGTTCTGCGTCGTGTCGAAGTAGCTCAATCACTTTACCCCAATCTCAAAGCATTTTACCTGGATAACCCAGCAGCTGCCGATGGAGCCTTCCAAGCCCGCTGTGATACTCTCAATACATGGTCCACTATTCTTGCTTCCCTCAAGCGTCAAATTACACTTCTTCGTCGGTGGACCGGTAGTGACTCACTGGATGTTAATCAGCCAAATACCACTACGGATCTTCCAATTCATACCCAAACATCCCGTAATGGAACAAACCGTACCACTGCCGAACATGCGGACGGAACGAGCTTTGTCGAACGAGTTCTCAAAGAAGACTCGATGCAAAGAACTTTTGAAAAAGGATTTCTTGTCACGGTCCATGCGTTCATCGGCGTTGCTCGGGATGCCCAAGTTAATCTCTCGCCACTTTTCAAAGAAATGAATCTCCCCACCTTTGAAAATGAACTTGTTCCTCTCATATCATTCCCCACTAAACTTGCTCAAGCTTGTCTTCTCCTTCGGCTTGCATATGTCCAGAAATTAAAGGAACCTGATGTTCTCATTATTGACCAGATAACTGAGGATTTAAAACTGGGGATTGGGCTGGCATGTACACTCAAGCGTCAGTACGAGGCGTTCTTGGCTCCAGATCCTGGAGGAAAGTGGACGCTTCCGCAATGCATTAGTGAGGATTATGATTCAACAATATTGGATGCATTGTCCACATTTTTCGAGTTGATACACTTGAAACTGAAAAGTGGTGCCAAGGGGATATACTTTAAAGAGACGGACGTACTCGAAGCTCAATGGGCAACTTTCAACGATGTAAGTTTGACAACAGCAGGTGGATCGCGCTTAGTTGCTGAACAACTTTGGTATGCAATAATATATCATAAAGCTGGGGCTCCCTAATCTAAGGCCTTACAGTTCATTGTCCAATAGGCTTATGGTGCGAGTAACGAATTATTTTGATACCCAAGTTCGGGTGCCAACGGGTGAAGACATGAGCGACCATATTCATTCTCACAGGCAACGAAATGCGGAACGTGAGGGTGGTGCAGTAAGCAGTGGCACTTCTGAGTCGGCCTTCCAGACGCATATACAAGGACCACCCGGGATGAGCATAAAAATGACGGATGAGCAGATTATTGGTTGGTTTGGAAAAATTCTGGACAATGTTCGACTGAGATACCGGAAATTACAACGCTTCGCCAGGTACGGTCTTCTTTTCCTTTCCTGTCGCCCAAAACCAAACACTCTTCCAGAGTCCTCACTCAGCGGTTCAGTAATTCCGCAGAATACAGCCTCGAAAATGTTTCTCTGGATAATTTCATTTCAACTCTTATTGCCACAGATCATTTCCTGGTCTACACTCACTCCCTCGAAGAAGACGGAGTCTATGTTGTTGCTCCTAATTCTCTCTTCGACCGACCAGAATCGATTCGCCGCCTACTCACCGAAGCCTTTCATGTTGACGAAATCACGAACGACGATGGGAGTCGCCTCGCCGGAAATACTGAATTTCTTGGACATGAATATGATGAAGCACAATATCTCCTTGTCTTATCTCCGAGGAATCATTTTCTATGGAATGGGCGTGTTATGTTGTTGAACATATCCAATGTCGATTTGAACACCAAGGATGATCGTGTTAGATTGATTGCGGACGGCCCTCAGCGTCGTCTCCTGCTTGCTAAACAAGTATTCACGGATCTATTCATTCCTGTCGACGAAGATGGAGAAGTTTCCGAAATTTCGCTCGGCCCACTGACTTGTTTAGCCGACACACAGGCCCACCTTCCCAGCGTGAATAGGGAACTAAGGAAGATTTCGCGAGCAACGAACAGGCTCGCGGAGTCGATCGTGGATTCCGTTCACTACGTCCGTAATTCTTTGCGTTTGGCTAACGGGTGTCAAGAACTACTGGAGAATTGGTATTTGTTTGCTTCAGAACATGGGCAACATGCCCAGCGTTACATGGAACGCGCCTCCCTGCTCAAATTCAACCGCCTTCTTATTAAATTAGCAATTTCTTGGGTATCATTTATTTGCGACGATTGCGATCCAACCGACCGCAAAACTTTCAAATGGGCTGTAAACGCCCTCGAGTTCACATTACATCGAACGAAACGGAACATTCTACATCTTCCCGACGAACAATTTGAAATGTTGCGACACAAGGTGGCTAGTTGCATGACACTGTTAATCAGTCACTTTGATATCCTTGGTGCGAGATCAACACTTGAAGCCAGGAAAGAGAAAGAGAAACAGGAAGAAATGTTGAAACAGCAGGCCTCGGACGCTCTTATTGATGAAGAAGATGACTTTGCAAGGTCATTGTCCCCAGATCATGATGATGCCCTTGCTTTCTCGGATTCAAGTACTCGCCTTTTCTGGGAAAAAATTTCGAAGTCCCTACAAGAGGTTGAAAGCAATAGGGCAGTTGTTGGCCTGAACCACAGAACACTGGGTCGTGTCCTGGATGATGAGAAACCCGAAGATAGGTCATTGGTATTTTTAGCATCTTCCAGCTCAAATATTTCTATCCGATGGCAACAAGGGCGATTTATAGGTGCTGGCGCCTTCGGGTCTGTCTACCTTGCCGTCAATTTGGATTCTGGATCGCTTATGGCGGTCAAGGAAATTAAATTCCAGGAACTTTCCGGTCTACCCAGTCTGTACTCGCAGATCAAGGATGAACTGAGCGTTATGGAAATGCTGCACCATCCAAACGTTGTGGAGTATTATGGAATTGAAGTCCATCGAGATAAAGTGTATATCTTTGAAGAATACTGTCAGGGGGGCAGCCTCGCAGCATTACTCGAGCATGGGAGGATTGAAGATGAAGGCATCATCCAAGTTTATACAATGCAAATGTTGGAAGGTTTGGCTTACCTTCATTCTAAAGGCATCATTCATCGCGATATTAAACCCGATAGTGCGTTGCACTTTATTACCCTCTTGACGAACGCTTATGTATTGGGCAGACATCCTTCTCGATCACATGGGTGTCATTAAATTTGTCGATTTTGGCGCTGCAAAAATTCTTGCTAAAAACCAACGCACGATACAACGATCTCGTCGAGCACCAGATTCAATCGCCCCTAATGGAATGCCAAGTTTCAGTGGCCTCGCGATGAATAACAGCCTTACAGGCACTCCAATGTATATGTCCCCGGAAATTATCAAGAATGACAAGCGTGGTAGACACGGTGCTATGGATATATGGTCTCTGGGTTGCGTCGTCCTTGAATTTGCAACTGGGAAGAAACCTTGGAGCAATCTCGATAATGAATGGTTCGTTTAAATTACTAATTTTTATCCCATAATGATGTTCATCTTTTATATAGGGCAATCATGTTTCATATTGGAGTTGCCACACAACATCCCCCTCTACCTGAACCTGGTCAATTAAGTGAACTCGGAATCAGCTTTATCAAGCAATGTTTGACTATCGACCCTATGAGACGGCCCCTTGCAACCGAACTTATGGACCATCCATGGATGCTAGAGTTCCAAGAGGCACTCCTCAACTATGAAAAAGCAGAGATGGCTACCAGCCCTCCGGCTAATATGCCTGCTGCGGATAGTTTTGAGAATGCGACTGTTGCTCGGCAAGCAGCCATCATTTTGGAGAAGGAAGTTGAGGATATACAGCGGGCCTCCCCAACTACGCCATCGATATCCTCCGAATCCGATGATATTTCGGATACCTCATGATCATGATCAAATACTTATATTTCAAGATCTTCATTACATTTGCAGCCTATTCACAATCCGCTTTGTACTGTTATTTTCTGTTCTTACCTCTTGCTTGCCAAACTCCCAAGACCAGTCACATGATTGTTAGACCAAAATAAGAAAACCTCAAAGGTTTTCTGACGAACAAGTGACTGGCAAATGTCGGAAAAACTGGAACAGCCCTGTAAGGGATTGTAAGCCCATATAAGGCAAAAAGGGACGCGGGGTCTTACAACCGATTGCAAGGCAAAAGAATCCTTGTAATCTGCGGCCCTGGCCTTGCAAGGCAGATTATAATACAATTCACAAGGCTAATATAATGCCTATACAAGTTTATTAATTTATTACAATTTTCGTTATAGTTTTTATAAATCAATATATTGACAGAGAAGCAAATCCATTGTAATCTACACAGTATGAAAACACTATTCTAGCTTAGCTTACCTTGGATTTCCGCCCTCCCACTTTGCACCTATAGTATCCTCCTGAATCCTTTCTTTGGGCACCTCACATCGTTCTGTCTCGGCCCACGTCGCTCGCCACCCCTTCCCAGAAAGTGTTGCCTCATTCCAAAATTTGTAACTTACCTTTTTCTGGCCTTCGTGCGACTCGGTTCTAGACTGTGGATACAGTAGCCCGACCCATGGAGTGGGAGTCCTTGTTAGAATGGTGGGGTGGGAGTGGGGAGCCGAAAATATGAAAAAAAAAAAACAATTGCTGCGAAAATGTCATTAGTAAAGGGTTAATTGAACCAAATTAAAACCGGTCTGACTTACATAGTACTGTCAACATAAGTGGACATTGATTTTTCGGGGGGTTGCTGGCAGACTTGGCATATGGTCCATAGAGTAAGGTGTTGGCAAGCTTGTTCCAAGGCTCTATTATCGGTAAGGGCTGTGATGAGGTATGTGGTGAAGTGAATATGATTCAAGGGGACTTAGATGGTGGAAGAGTGCATAAAGGTATGGTGCAAACCACTTAGTCACTGCAACAATGGATACATATCCGTAGGGTCAAGTGGACAGAATGATATTGGGCAGATTTAAGCGAATGATGGCGGAGATCGAAAAATAATAAAAAATCGGTGGATATTATGTTGGTGCCATCCGTGGGTACAGATTGTAGTCAGCCAGTATTTTGATGGTAAGTAAGGGTCATCCCGATATGGTAGTCAGCGGCTTTTGAAGAAGTAGGACAATAAATTGACAAGCGCACGAAGTGCATAAAATCTAATCATCAATCAAGTTGAATAAATAAGATTCTGGTGTGCGGGTTCAGTTGGTAATCAGGGATGAGTAGGAATGCTGACTTAAAATGGTAGTGAGTGGGGAGGCTAGAGGATGGTAGTCTGACGATGTGTGAACCAAAGAAGATGGGGAGCGAGCCCACTCAAACGAACGATGACGAACAGAGGAAAGTGTCATCGTCAACGTCGAACGAGATGGTCTGTGAGTGGGAGCTGTCCCGAAGAGCGTCCAAACATAAACATACAAAGGTAGATTGACGGACACTCAACCCTAGATACGACTTCCTAAAATGGATTTATCCTTTGACCTTTAGCCAGAAATCAACTTACGGGAGGGTTAGGACCCTCCCGTAAATATAAAATCTACGGAGGGCATTGAAAAGCTCCAACCTAGGAACATTAACTTGGCGCTGTCATCGGCATCCCGGCATCACTCGCCTAGCGGACTTTGAAATATATCCAAATATCATTTTATCCATTGGACCCTACGGATATGCATCCAATGTGACAAAAGTTTTCCCACCTTCAAAAATTAGCGGATTTATTATTCCTCTTGGGAAAATGCTCTATTTGACAATACCTTTCAATCCCCAAGACCAAATTTTAATTGAGTTAAAACTGAATGAGATATAAAACTTCTAGGAGGCCAAATTGGGACTATGTAAAAAAATGATTTATATACCAGGCGAAAGTACTTGTAATGCTTATTGGGATACAATGGTGCAATTTGTATTTAGTTGAGCCAAAATTTTGAGTGTGTAGCCGTGCATTCTGGGCTGACATGCCACGTGATTCACACCCCCATCAGACCCAAACACGGTGGTTGAGCTCAAGCAAGCTCAAATTCATTTGCCATTTTGCAACAAAATACCACTATAGCACAAGCAGCAGCAGTCTGAATATATTTGGGTGTTTTTGCCGTCCAGAATTGAAAAGAAAATAAGTGAAATTTGTCAGAAAGAATTTTTTATATACTATACACTATGTTATTTCCAATTATACCTGAGTTTGAGCATGGAAACAAGTAACTAATACCTTGTGTGGAACCTGGATTATTGTTAATAACAGTCATTAAGGGTATACTAAAAAAAAAAATTTCGGGGGGTCAATTTGGGACTTTTCACATTGTGGCGGTGACTAAGTGGTTCGCACCATAGACAAAGAGGGAAGGTCGTTCAAGTGAACAAGTGTTGTGCTGTCGAAAGAATGATAGGACAAATCAGCACAAACAAAGAGTGTTTTGCGCGCTAAAGCCTAAGTTAAATTATGCCGTTGCGCTAGTAGGCTTCCCCCGTCTCAAATTTTGTGTTCATCACTATTTCACTCTATTAAAGACAAAGACACAGATAGTACAATGATATTTTTCAAAGTTTTATATTGCATTTGTTGATTAGTCTTCAGAGTTCACTCTCTTTATATATGTAAGTTTCGGTGCAGGCGATTGCAACCAAAGACCGGGATTACATAATAAATTGTGACGTCTTGTCAATGGTCTTGCCATCACGCGCCGGCCTTGCAACCACCGATCAGGATTCTCAGCGACTTGCAACCGCAGCCTGTCCCTGTTGTCCCTTGTCATCATCAAATCAGGTTTTTATCGCTTGCAAGCCGATTATAAGGCAATCAGGATTCACGTGGATTGCAAGGCACATCAACTTTTTCCGACAAATTTCAGTCTCGTACCCATCCGTTATTTGCACATGTATCTCTCTTGCTGAGTTTCAAAACTCATGCAGAGCATGTTACAGTAGCATTGTGCAGTGAGTTTTGAAACTCAGCTCACGTGGCAAACCGCAGGTTGCCGCTACTGTAAGGGATGGGGACGAGACTGGGCAAAAGTATGTTATTTCCCATAGATCTTGGAAGTGGTTATCATTTAAAATTATTTTGGGGCTCACAACAATACCTCTTCCTATTTTCTCAATGAAAACTTTCATTATATGTAATTTTGATGATAGAAAATTTTTTAACTTGTACAATTGGCCTGGTATTGCCTCAGCAGTGAAGTTCACAACATTGATCCCAAGAAAGATTTATAATTGCTCTGCTTGATTGGGAAATAATGATAGAAAAAAGGTCAAGGTTTTTCCCAAGCCTGTGGAAGTGTGTTTCATGACAGCATAGCAAATTGGCCCTCTATTACTACATAGATGCCAGCCGCTTGCACTTGATTGTCTTGAAAAACTTTTAGTCTCGCAAGCCATCCGTTTACGGTAATCGATGCTCTACTACGTCCGATCACTTTGTGATGGCGCAATCTCTGTTCTAGGCGGGCCGTCGCATCACAAAGGTGATGGGGAGATTTTCTGAGGCCAATTGCCTAAAACGGATGGCTCGCGAGACAACGGTTCATGAGGAAAAAAGGGTTTGTATTCAAAGTTACTTCTTTGATTACAAACGACCAAGGTAAGACGAAAAATATGTTAGAGGTCGAACAAAAGACTGGTAAGTAATGTAGATGCGGCGGTAAAACCTGCGCTCAATCAGAAAAAGGAAAAAGAAAACAGGACGTTACTCGATGACCCAGCGCTTCTGGCTCTCCGTCCGGGTATGTCCCCGATCACCATAAGAGTAATAGCTAGCAAGGCTTCCGAAGCTTTGATCGCTTGCGCGCGTATCGCTTCGCTTGATATCTCCGCTGCTCAATGATCCCTCTGAGACTTTTCTGGTTAGCGTCACAGCAGTGGGTGGTACAGCTACTGTTACAGTCTCAAAAGGTTGAGCGAGCCTGTTGAAAAAACGCGGACCTCGGGTTGTGAACATTTGGGTTGGTGGAGGAACTTCTTGCCCGGACCCGAAAGTTGCTGAATATGTAGGGATAGGCTTTTCATTCGAAGGGAACTCCACTTTCTCAATATCCGGGCCGCCATAGTATACAAAATCGTTGGGTAACGGTTGCTCAGTATGAACTATTTTCAAACTTCGTGAGTTATACAAGAAAGAATGGCTGAATCAACTTACGGTAACGAAGTAGACCTTTGCCAAAGTTATAACGGCAGATAACGCCCAAAACAAACGAAGCCACTGTTAAGAACACCGAGGCACATGCCATGACACTGAAGAAACTCCATGTGATGAAGGTCCATCGGAAGGTGGTTGAGAAGAACATCACACTCCATCCACCAAGGTATAAGACGGAAATCATTAAAAATATGAACATAGGGACTCGGAGTTCCCTTCGGATAGCGAACCATCCCTGGAGAGAGTCATCAGCCGTGTTGTTGTAAGAAAACAAATAGGCTGACCGTCAAAAACCAAGGTACCCACAACTGCAGGAAAATATGAGTCTCCAATTAAATAGAATTCGAGCGAAACATACAACTAGGGTGATGATGGAGGCAACTTTGTATAACTTTTGGAAATCGGCGAGATCTCCAATCGTGCTATTTAACAACTGATCGATCCACAAAGAAACGGTAACAACGACAAAAAAGAAACAGAGTTGTATGGTGATGGACATGACGAGAACGATCTTGTAGATTCTGTTGATTGTCAAGGATGCCCCAACACGTTTGAAAGTCTGCCATCCGAACAACTAACCAGGGCCCGAGCCTAAGTAAATTTATCACGCTAAATAAAATGAAGAAGTTCACCTTTATGAGTCGCCACGTGAGGAATGAGGATATGAGAAGTGCAACAACATTGAGCGCCAAGCTTGGTATCTCAGCGCTGCCGCGATCACGCCAATAGTTGGGCAGGAGTGATACTCCGTCGCACGCGCCGTTAGTGATAACTCGGTTGAAATCTGCGCGGAAGTTGGCTGTGTGCGTAATTTGAAACGCAGCCCAGGAAGTAGCCATCAGATGTGTGACCAACGAAGCAAGAATATGCGGTATAGATTCGTTCAAAAGTGCAACGATAGACATCCCGAGAACCCAGAATTGGAAAGCAACAAATACAATATCTTCACGCTTGGTATTATCCAGCCTGAAAGTGTTCGAGGTTGAGAGATAGTAGTACCAACAAAGATTACACCACTCACACCGATACAGGCCAGTTTAATGCCCACAAACAACTTCTGTCCAACGTAGCAGGAGTATTATCAAAACCCATGCCACTAATATTGACCTTGGTTTGGCCAGCTTCTTGGAAAGCCATAATTTGAGGTCCGGATCGTTTAATAAGGAGCTTTTTACATAAAATCAGGGGAAATATTAAGCCTGTACATTCGCAGTACTCACACCACCATCCTCGTCATCATAATCATCATCGTGATCATCGTCATCTCCACCTTCACCACCAAAAACCCCTTTTCTCGCTGTACCCGAATCTCCAACATCATTAATACGGGTTGGCTGCGCAGAAACGAAGACTGTAACGGTTTCGAGAACTCGGGAAGTCGTTCGTGTCGATAACAAAGTACTCGTGGAGATATCGGAATCGGAGGATATGGTAATTGACTTGGAAAGGGTAGAGCTAGACGCTCCAGCGGTGGTGGTAGGAATATTGAGGCCCAGACTTGAGCCCAAAACATTGTTATCAACACCTGGGCGAACTCCAACAACATTAACGCCCCGGGTGCCATTCCATACTACCTGACACTTGGCGGCTTCGACATCAAGGCTACTCGGCACCCAGTTACACATGTAAAGGGCAGGACCACGAAGAATTGGTAGGCTATCGTTGATTGCTTGTCCTTGGGCAACGATATTTTGCAGGAAACTTGCAGCATTGGCATTGATAGTGAAGGCTTTGATTTGGAAGGAAAGTTGAATAGTGAAATGAAGGAAGGAAAATACAAAGTAGGCAGTCGTTAAACGAGAAAATGTTACTCTGTCCCACTGGGTACAATTCCTTGTTTAAAGATAAATTAAGTTATATGGTTGAGTAACATACCATAAGTCTCAAGTTAGCGGGGAGAGGAACATGATTCCATAATTGTTTTACACGCATCTCCTTGGGTAGAGTACAGCAAGCTCAGCTTGTGCTTGACACCACTAACATAAATGCCTCTAGTATAGATCAAAGTGTTTATGACAAGACTCACAAAAAATTGGATAAGGAGCGAATATGCCTCTAGGGCAACGGTTGACAAAAAGACGACGTCTCCAAAACACGAGTGGAGAGTAGTCGTGATGGAGAGTACCAGCCCAGCCAAAAGATAGAAAGATGAGGAAGAGGGATAAGTGCCACCTTGGATGCAAAGCGTGGAAGCAAGTATGTACAAACTTGCCAATCACTCTAGTCACTGATTGGACAATCCACTCCGAAGACTCAGAGGAATCCAATGTCAAACCAGTTGCCAAGCTTCCAAGCGTTCAATCAATTTTTGTTCTAGACCCAAGCAACGGATTCACAAGCATTATGCTGCTATCCGTGTATGAAATGACTATATAATTGTGCCGACATCCCCATGTTTTCTCGTTGGCAAGCAACTCGGAGCATAGCATCCTATGGCATCAGACTCAGGTTAAATAACAGTGTATATCTTGTTATCCCTAAATGATAGCATGAATATTATATACACGATATACACTCTGTGGCTATGTGCGAAGAACATCCAATGAGTACAGGTGTCAATCATTCCATCAATCATTCACGGTGCGACTTGATACCAGTGTTTCTCCCCTACAAACCAAAATACTTCTTTTTCCTCCTGTTCGTCAAGTATATTTAAATGACCGTTTTCATCTCGTTCAACCAGCCTTCCACTCCGTCCTTTTAGGAAACCATCCTCTTGTAAGGAGCGGACAAGGTCGCCCAATTCATGTCTGTCATATACCGATCGGAGTCTCCAACGAAGTTCTGCCTATAAATATTATAAGATTGATCTTTGGTATGAAATTTGAAAATAAACTGAAGTAACTCACATGAGATACTCCCGGCCGAAAGATGACGACTCCCATTACGGCTCTTAATGCCGCTTCCCAGAAGTCGGTGATCTTGCTCCCTGAAATATCATACCAGCGCCGTGGAAACACTCGAGTCGCAGGGTTCTCCGAAACTAATACTGTCCAGTTTTTTATGTATGCTGATGATACCAACACAAGTACAGAGTATCCTGCCCAAAATAACAATGGGACTGACGTTTCTGTCATTCGTCTGATAAGAGACAAGAGTTGTCCGTCTGTCACGTTAATTTTGACCTAGGGGCGAGTTATATACCAAACTCGATATCTGGCACGCGGGAGACATACTTGGAGATCGATTTTTGCGATGCCACACCTTCCAGCGTCACGGACCGTTGATAATACCTTCATGGCAACAAACCGTTCTTGTTCGTTCAAGGTGTCATTGAAAGTTATCCACTCGTGTTCCAGACATTCCGCGCAGTCTGCGAGACCAATCCCTGATAATCGTTTGCAACAGGCTATCTCACCGTTTACCGAAAGCCCATGACCTAATGAAAGCGCTCTGGTGTCCTCCAGCGGGATGGTCGGTGAGAAACCTGGGCTTTGAGACGACAATGGTGTACTTAATGCACCTTCTACCCGTGTATAAATTGTGATCTCAATCTGGTCATCGTCTATACGTTCCTAAATTGTTGGATTATGCGCCTTCAGGTATAATTTACTTGCCTGCTTTCTTACTGTTCCAATCAAGTGTAGGGCGCGCATTTTGTGCGTTTGAAGTATCAATTCGAAACTCCACCTGAGTATTATAAACACTCCATCAGGTAGTGTTAGGATGGCATGCAGGAAATCTTACAAACCTTCTTCTCTGAAACTAATTGAATTAATGCAGCACAGTCCCCATCAGTTGCTAGAAGGGGCCATTCCTGCCAGCCCTCGTCGCGACCCGAAATATCCTCCAATACAGCTGCGTCCTGAAATGTGTCTCGGGAAATAGACCCTCCAATTGCATTTTGATTCCTGCCGCATCGGGATGCCAGTTCAGTTGATCGACTCGCCCCCATTCATTCCAGGCTATGACTTACATTTCAGAAATCTTCAGTTGCCTGCCCGGTTTTTGTTTGGTGGGATCTCGAACCAACTTCGATAATACCCCTCGACTGAGCAAATTTTTGGTCGCGGTGGAGACGTTATGTTCCCCTACGTCGTGTAAGAGAACAGATGCGAGCTCCGAATCATAACGTTCGCTCGGTGTCCCTAATGTCATCTAGAAGTGGATAAGAGAGTTGGCCCAATATTATCTTTGTCGTGTTACCTTGATTGCGGATTCTGCTAAAGACGATTCCTCCGATAATGATCTCCCAACAGTCAGTAAATCTTCGCATCGATTTGTGAAGGGTTGACGCATCATCCGCTTTTCTCTGCCTTCTTCAACGACTGCATTCCACATGAAGTCCCACGGGGGTGTTGTTGGTGCATTTTCTATGACATCGTGCTCCTGGAGAAGTCGAGTGATTGTAGTAGGTATTGAAGCTCCTGCCGTCTCCTTAAGTTGCACAAACCCAACTCGCCTAACATTGTCTAATTAGTGCTGTGACAAATCAAAGGGGGAGGTCTCACAGTGCGTTCTTATCGACGTGTTTCCGGAGAAATTCTATATGCTTCACCAGGTCGAAATTTGATGGGCTGGCAGGGTCGTCATCGGGGAGGAGTGGGGTTCCCCGATGTTGCATCCAAAGGTCGTACCACCGGTCTTCCAAACGGTTTAGATACGCTTCATTTCCTGGTGTCTCTTTGATGTGAGCTAGTCTTTGACGTACAGTGTTTCGCGAGACTGCAGGGAAGACTTGTTCAAAAGCGGCCCAATCAAGTCTCGATAAGTTTCGGCAGCGTGCTTTAATGATCGCGGAGGCATCACGAGCAAGTTCTTCATAGTCTCTGTTCCATTGGAAGCGATGCCGCCGCAGAACTTTGGGCTTAACTTCAGGAGAGGTGAGATCTGAGGAAGGAAGGTAAGCTCGCGTCAGTGGTCAAATGTGCCAAATACTAACCTTTAGTCTTTCCGTCCTTGCGTTTGCGCCCAACCCCCTGGGAGTGGACAATCGGGGGCCCCTGTTGGGCAATGAGCATTTCAATGGATTTTTCTGGAGGGTTTGTTGCATTAGGAGGGAGGCCGGAGAGAGGGACCGGGGCACAACGCGTAAAAGCTCTCTTGTTAGGCTTGAGAATTTTCTTAGTAGCAATATCTGCCTCTTTCAGTGCCTCAGCAATCTCGGATTCCCATTTTTCGCCATCCATTGCTGACCCTGCTTGTAAAAACCGATTTCTCACACGCTTCATTCGTATTATGGTCGCCCCATCTAAGGGGGCGGGGTGAAGTCGAGAAATCATTGTCTCCCAGGCCTCTTCTCTCTGGAGACGGGCCTCTGCTGCTTTTTTTGCTAGTGATGCTTTTACAGCAGCAGTACGTTTTGCACGTTTGTCGACAGTCTGATGATCAACCTTCCGACGAGCCTTTTCGATCTCCCTCAATAGCCTCTCATGTAAATCCATGTAGTAAGCTATGATTGATCTCTGCGGTGCACTGATCACCCATGAAATCTTTTCGATGCGTGCCTTCCCGTTATCTTCATCTTCCAACGGCGTCCTTGCGGTAGACGGTTCTGTAAACTGTTTCAAGTATTGCATTTGATGCCAGGTCAAAATATAGTCTGCGTTCCAAGAGATGTTGCGACGCAAAGATCGTGCTACGCTGAGGCCCGCACTCGGAGGTCCTGTTGCGCTTATAGAATCAGATAAGGTGATGGATTCGGGGTCCGTGCACGCGCGTTGTAGAAACCCCCAATAGTCTAAAGCTTGAAAAGAGGAAGCAACAGATACGTTTTGCCAAAATGGAGGTGAGGTTTCCGAGCTACCCCAGACATGCACTGGCGCCATATCGTTGAAATGCCAATACATAGGGGCAGCCATTGGCGTACTGACTGTCCATCCATCTAAAGAAGCTAGGTCAAATGAGCTTGGGCGGTTATCTGTCGGTATGCATGATATCCAAGGAGTCTCTGAGTTCGATGCTTGTAGAGGTGTCACCAACTTCAGAGCACGAAGGGTTTCAAGAATATCCAAAAAGCGAGAACGAGCTCGGGATCTGCCGATTTGGAGAAGACTATTAAGGTTTGGTGGGAGATTTTTAACGGGAGTGTGACGCCCCTCATCTGTGGCAAGAAATTGTGTAAGTTCATTGTCGTGACATAAGGTCGATACCAGGGAACAATAAAGGCCCAGAGGAATATCGTGGCAAAAGAAAGCCAAATCCACAATTCGGCTTTCATGAGAAATGATATTGGAAGATACATTTCTGTTTTCGAAAGCACCAAGGGTAGAGAGGTGGAATTCTCGCGTTCGCATGATTTTTCCGACGATGAAACCATATAGCTGGCCAAGTGTGGTCCTTTCAGTCAGCAACACTTCCCGAATTACAGAATCATCATACGAAAAAAGTTGATTAGCTCGAGCGACGTTTTTACTCCATCGTTCCTTTTGATCAGTGCCCGGCTGCTCCATCTGAAGCAGCTGAAGAGGAAGTGCACCTCTTGTCGCCGATGTTGGGTCAGCACCATATTCTATACGCTCGTCAATTTTGACAAAATTCCCTTGCTGAGGCGGAGAAGGGTGCATTCCACGAGCAAGGTCGCCAAGAAATGCATTAATTTTTTCCTGATCGATAGTGGGGAGATAAACAATACAGGCAGGACGGCGAACACCAGTATGCGTCATAATTGTCGTTTTGAGTTGCTTGATTCGGCCTCGTCTTTCCATATTATTGAAGGTTAGGGTGGCCGTGCGCTTGTCAGTCTTGGTCCCGACTGGAGCACTGGTTGCTTCACCAGCCTGAGTTAGGGTCTCCAAAAGCGCCGCATGTTCTTCAAAAAACTCCTTTGCTTGAGTATTTGCAATCCCTCCCATTTTTTCGAGGACACGATAGAGTTCGTTTTCGCGGCGCAAATGAGAGACGTTAACCCTAACTCCCCGTGATCGGTTGACTCGTACCTCCCCATCGGATGATTCGATGGACGCTAGAATTGCTACAGTGGGCTCTGGAGTGACTGGGAACATAACTGCGTCGTGAGCAGAATCAACCAAGAAGGGATGACCCGAACGTGACTCGGGATAACGCTAGGTCATATTTCATTTATGTTACAACAAGGAACAAGGCTCAACGCACTTCGACCAATGTATCACGGGAGGGCCCTTGACTTTGATCCAGAACATCTGCCAGCAAGACTGGATCAATTGGTATAGCACCTTGTTTTGACATTTGGAGAGAATCTTTGACAGGCCCAACAAGAATTGAACGGAGGGGGACTGAAGTATCTTGAGAATGGGAGAATGTGTCACCATTGATATGCGTTGATATTACGGATTGGGGTTGAACGTTATCCTTCTCCATAACTCGACCTATTGAAGGAATTGACTTTGTTTCCGCTCTTGCCATAAGAGGAGGATCCCGTGGTGATCGTGGCATGCCTAAGCTTAGATTGAGTTCATCGAAGAGGGGCTCGGGAGCCAGGCTCGGTATATTAGTACCTTCATGTGCAAGCACGATCGCGCTTTGTCCTCCGCTTTCTTGAGTATCTGTCAACATTTTTTGCTCGTCCGTCCCAATATAACGCGATCGCCCTCGCTTCCTTGGAGAGTCAGATTCTTCGTTGCTATCGAGGACCGTATTTAATTGAGACGGCCGTCCCCGTTTCCTAAAACCTCGAGGTGTTTCGACCCTTTCAGCTGACGGCTTCTCCCTCGCTGGACGAGCACTCCTGGGCGTTTTCTCTGTATTTATTTTTTCTGTATCTACTCTCTGTTTAGAGACTTGGCTCCGTGTCCTGCGTTCCAGTAGGGGGGAATCTATAACGGTAATATATCTTCGTTAGGACTTGGGTTATATTTATTATAATACAGACCATTATGCGTCGTGACTGGTGAACTATTGACTTCAGGGGAATTGATCCGCCTTCTTTTTGCTTGTTGGACAGATCCCGTGTTTTTTCCCGTAATCTCGTCTTGTGTTCGTTTTTGAGCTTTTCGTAATGACTTCGGATCCTCGCCAACAGGGTACTTCCTGGGTCTCCCTTGTTTAATGCTTCCATCAGGCAGGATGGGATTTTTTGGTAGGTGTTTCTTCCCTTTCCTGGCCCCAGCGCTTTTTTTATCTTTGAAAACGTCCTGATACTCAAAAAGCCCCGTCCGCCTATCGTAAAAAAGAGCTGAATCCATTGGAGCAAAACCGCCAACTTTGGAGAAATCAACCTCAGCGTGTAATGCCGGGAAATTGTCGAGGTTTTCCTTCGCCACAAGTTTTCGATAAGAGGCAACAGTGTAGTATCGGTGTCGACGTTCCCGACCGTTGGTTTCCATCACTCCTACAATTCCGAGGTCACCGAGGTGAGCTGGTGGGGGGTATTTTTCAGCTCTAGCGAGAAGCAGTTCGATAGTGCGCTTGTCAAATTGGCATAAAGCTGTCGAGAGGTCCTAGAGCGGAGATTTTACTTAGACTGGGATAAACACAATTGAACTGGATTTACACTTAAAGTCATCCCAACCACGTCCGATTCCTCGAGTAAATCTATTATTTGTTTATGGATGGTAGTATTCATTTTGACCCCGGATGGTTCGCCTAAGGACAGTTAGCGAATGAATATAACCAGGTGGGCATTTCACTAACCAACATCTTTATCATCGTCTTCACCGTCATGCGGTTGTACGATAATTCCATCCTCATCTACGCTTGGGTTTTTGTCTCCAGTAATCAGGCGGAAACATTTAACGGAAGCACCAACAGACTTCCTCCTGTTACTGGGTACAATCACTTTTTCAATCACGCCCTGCTGAATCATCTCCCGGATTCGGCTCTGAAAAAATCTGCGATCGGTTTTAGTTGGATTAGAAAATCCCTGGCGGCAAAAATATTCAAGATAAATGATTGATCGACTGGCGATTAATCACGCACAAGAGTGACCAGCATATTATTGGAGGCGTGCAATTGATTTCTTGAAGCTTGAAGTAATTTGATTACGCGTGCGCGTATCAGGGGCAAACTTGATAGATGGCGGGCGTCGATGGTGGTAAAGTCTAGAGAGTGAACATTTGGACTCTCATCTTCTTCCCCACCGACAGGATATAATGCCTTGCTTTCCGATTTCATGTGAAGATCTTCTGCGCGGATTTCTTCATCACGAATGGCTTTCCAAGATGGACTCCTGTCGAAAAAATATTTGTGAATGCAGAAATGAGTGCCCACACCCCCACGCCTGACTTTAACCCTGTTTACAACAATTAATGAAATAGATTACAACAATAAAACTCAATTCATACACCAGATCTAATTCGGTCAGTTGCCTGACTAGATAGAAACATGTTTTCTGGTCGTATTTGGATTGCTGTCCAAGGCCGACGACCGTAATACCATCGTCCCTACCACGAGTAATTATCTGAAGGGCGGAATAAACCATTGGACTGAGCTTAGGGAACTATAAAAGTTTTATGAGTGCGACTAAAGCAATGAAAATGGTGTACCAACTCGAATATGTGATCCAGTAATAGCGGCGTATATCGCATTCGGGTCTACAGCGATACGCAAAATTTCCCCATACTCTTCCCTCAAATCGTCTAACGTCCGGTTTTTCGCGTCCGGTATGAAGTTGAGTTTAATCGGCTTTGTTTCTACATGTTCCTGACCCTTCGCTTTGGCTTTGCGTTTTGCACTAGTTTGTGGGGCAACCCATACTTCAGATGTGACTCCGGGAGGCACTGTCCCTACCCTTACAGTAGGTTGCTCCACCACAAGAGACCACACAAAAGCGCAAAATGTATCGTCCAGGTTTTGAGGGGTACCCGTATGTTGGTAAAAATCAACAATAAAATCGCGCAGACGCGAAACATTACATCCTGGATCACATTCAGTAAAAAAATCGTCAAGTCAAGTTTAGTTGCATGATTAGGGTTCGAACTCGCGAACGGTCGAAACTTCGGATTGGGATTATTATCACATGATGGCTACACTCACCAAGATCACCATCGAAAGACATTTCACGAAGACAATGATGAAGGAGCTCGTCCATTGGGAAGGTATTATAACTTCCAATTAACCCCTAGATTGGAAGATGAGGGCGACGTCGAGTGTTATTTGTGGAAAGAGAGTTATATTGGATGTTATATTTTATGAATTGGTTGCGAATTTTGGCATAAGTTGAATTTACTTTTCATGAATGATGAGCGGGACGTTGGTTGGACTGCCCTCACTGTCGTCAGTAATCAGATTTCAGACAGACGCCCGTAATGTGACTCCACTGTCACACTGCAAAAGGGTGACAGATGTCAGGTGACTAGATCAAAAAATCGACTCGTCCGTGTTGCTGAGTGGAATTCTGCATTATCCATTCCCAACGCTTTTTTTTTTTTTTTTTGAATCCAAATTTTATAGACCAATGGACGTGCGCGCAAGAAGCCGGTCGCCTATCTACATTGTTACATGAGAGAGCAATTGAGTCAAGACCATATGTATATACATTGAGAACTATGAGGCTTGGGGCGCCCACAACCCACCCAGACTCCCAGAGTGAATTATTCACTCTGTGATATCAAGTAGGCATAAAGCCGAGTCCCGACACTCGTCACACAATTTCTCCGATCTCGCACCAGACTCCTAAAAAAATCAGTCACATGATTGTCTTATATTCTGTGTGCATACTCTTCCAGATTTGGAGCCCCTCAGTAAAACTTCGAGCACTAAAAATTGCCGTGCACTTAGGGATATGTTTCAAAGGGGTATAACAATCAAAGCCTCTGTTTCACCAAACCTCTAATATTATCCATTGAAAAGGCTCGTAACTGTAGTTGGGATACATATGTTTCAAATAAGTATGGGGGTTGTGTGCAGTCAGGGTGGTCCGTCCATATGGGTGACGGGTTTTGAAGTCTATCAAGCATCTAAAATCCCGGAAAGGACAGAGGGAATGGAATTTCTCGAAAAGATTGTTACGACGTTGCCTGCTGCAACTGTCGCTCTTCCCAAAGTGTCCGCAAAACATCCGTAAATCCGACCTTCCCCAAGTGGGCATTCTGTTCAAACCGCTGCACCAACCACTTCTCAAGACCGTCTGCGGCCGTCCGCCACAACGCCATCCTTGCTTGAATCTCAGCCGTCTGAAAGAATGATGTTCGTCCACTAGAGACAGGTGAATACTGAATCCTTTCAAAGCATGTCGCGAACTGGGATAGAGACAGATTGACGGAGGTTATAGTGGCGTTTTGAGTAGCAGGGTCCACAAATGATATTTCCCGCACGAAAGCATCTTCTGAGCCACCGAATAACTGAACAAGGCGATGAGCATTAGAACGAAGTTAAAGCAAAGTTGATACACACCTTAACTATCCATGTCGGCGCTTTTTGTTTACAACCGAGAACACGCTCTGTTCTGATGATGCCGGTATGTGGATTTACGGAACGATCCAAAACATCGACACTGACGACATGAGTGCACTTTGGGTTGGGATATTTGTGCCACATTCCAATGACTACATGCGACCAAGGGTGGCTATTGAGTAAGATTAGTAAGATTCGGCGGTATATGAAAGCGACTGACTCATAGTTGAATGCCTGCGAGAAAAAATGCATTAGTGGATAATATCGATACTAGTGGGGAATATAGTGGTGGTACAGGGGATAGCTGAAGATCTAAGGGTAAAGCCGTCGTGTGAGGTCTTGGAGGCGGAGCAAAGCCGATTTTTTCAGATGATTACCGTAAGCCGGCTCGGCCGGGTAAGACCGGGGTCCGTTCAGACTCTCCAGATGTCAAATCCGAGAACTGCTCTTGTAATTACAAGAAGAATATTTATATATACGAAGTCAAAATAGGTAGAGATATACACAAATCCGGCCTCAAAAACAGGACGACCAAAACTAACCTATTTGAGAGTCCGGTCCTGGAGAGCGTATGTCAATAAACTCCCCCCCGGCAAGCGCCTTCAATTCTGCGAGACGCGCCTGCATCTTTGGCCTACAGCGAAATTAGGCTAAGCAAACAAACAAGGCTGTTTCTTTAAAGTGAAACTCCACCCACACTTCAAGTAACTTTGCTTCTAAACTTTGTTTCTCTTCTTGTAGAGCGAGGCGTTTCTCGGCATCAAGCTTGGTACTAGGTATACATCAATCGAAATAAATACCAGAACAAAGATGATATGGATACTCACAAAATGTATCCTCCTTGTCCATCATAATGTAGAATTAAGGCGTGATATTTCCACAACGAAGGTCGGTGTGATACTGTTAGCAGAGTTATTCCCAGGGCTGTGGCATGCTCCATCATCAGCCCTTCCATCTCTGTCGGCACGAGCGACGTTGCTTCATCTAATATCGCATACTAATGAAGATATATTGTTAAATCAAACATAAGCCCAAAAAACAGAAAAATATCGCTTGCCTTGGGGTTATGGTAGAACAACCTTGCCCACGCTATCTTCTGTTTATCTCCGCCACTCAACGCATCTCTCCATTCACCCGCAGCATCCCAACCGCCTTCGCGTTCCACGATATTCTCCATTTCCACAATGGACAGAACCTGGAGTAGATCGGCGTCGGTTATTCCGCCTTAGATAAGATATGGTTTATCAGGACTAATTCGAGCTGATGAGTTGAGACTAGCCATACGTGCTTCCATATCGGCCTTCGAGTGAGGATAGATGACCTGGTCCCGAAGCGTCCCCAGCGATAAGTAAGGGCGCTGAGGAATTAAGATAAACTGAGACGCGATAGGTTTACGGACTACTCCTCCATATATCGGCCACAAGCCTCCCAATATTCTAAAAAGTGAGGATTTCCCACAACCTAACAATTGATAGCCCCATGCTCGAAATTTTATCGTTGCCAAATGTAAAAAAAAACATACCGTTAGGACCAACAATTAGAAGATGTTGCTGAAAAAGTAAAAAAAAAACTCTTCAATCCAAAAAAAAGAAATCATGATAAGTAGAACATACTCCGGGCTTGACGTGGAAACTCAAGCTCTCAACAAGAACGTCACCATTTGGGGTAACAATGGGCACATGTTCAAACTGAATATCTTCCGATTCGATGACTTGACCCCGACCCCGAAGAACTAGAGGTGCCTTAATATAGTATTCGCATGGAAGCAATAAAATAATTACTGTGTGCATTCCCTTTTGCACTTGTTACTAAACCCTTCTCAAATTTACCCTTGCGAACGTCCTTCATTGTGTCAAGAAGAAGTGAAACTCTTGCCGTGTATCCAGCGAGTTCGGATAGGTCTTTGTAAGAATACATAACACGCCCAAAAGCATCTGTTGGATAGATAGACGATTAGTCCCGAGTGTGGAAGCGTTTCATCATACCTGAGGATGAGAGCAAAAGCCTTCGATTGGTCACGAAGCCTGAATCAGACAGGCAATTGAGTATGTGTCCCTTGCGCGCAAATTCCATCTTACCTTCCGTTCGACCCCCTAAATCGACTCGAGCACCTGGAATTTTAAAAAACACGGGGATAGCGCAGAGAACAAGCTGTAGGAAGTAGTGAGTTACGAGATACAAATAGAGATTTCACCATCTTTACGCACCCCGTAACTTCCCCAAAGCCACTTAATCACCCCCTCTTCAATACACCCAAACCACCATCTCCGACCCAGAACTTGACTTTCATGTTTAATCACGGTAGCATATTCCCGCTCTACTAACATCTTCTCAGTTTCCTCTCCACCCATGAATGCAATCTCCTCCGCAAATTCTGCTGATCGCGAGTGCGTATGGCGAAGAGAACCCGAAAGCTGTGCCGATAGCGCCGTATACATCCCAAAGGGAGGGGTCAGGCGCCTTACTATTCCCGCAGATTGTGTTTATTGAAATGAAGTATCCAAGAAGGTAAGACACTCACGCATCACCGCAGACGACTGGACAAGTATGGTGAGAAGTAATAAACCTTCGGCACCTACATTCTGTGATAATTGATAATTATAGAGTATAACATCGAGTACAGGCTTCGCTAAGTTAGCATATATTGCTGCAAGATGCACCGAAAACCTTTGTATATCATGTGTGATCATTCTGATTTCGGATACACTCGTGTTAGACAATCTGTGCGTTTAGACGTGACGGGGTTTGCTCAGCTGATCGGGATTTTTCACTCTATCATCAAGATTGGCTGCACAACTATTAAAGACTAGCACCTGTGCGATGAATGAAAACTTACATAATTTGTAATAAACCTTCCCTTCAGATCCTTCTGCCTCCTGGCCAAGATATTGTTTCATAACCTCCCTAGTAAGTCGCGTCCGGTAAGCGATTGCAAGTTTATTTTGTATATAGCTAAGCCAGCTGTTGGTCCATGTTGCCGGAATAGCCACAAGAAGCCAACGAAGGATATTCCAGAAGAATTCGAGGGGTTGAGCGCGAACAAGGCTAGCGACAATTCTAACGACATGTAAACATCATTTCTGTCATTCAACCACCATATGGCATAATTTACACCTACTTTCCATCAAGAGCGGCAACATAGAGTGAAACCGCGGTTCTAAATATGAGCAAACTGGAATGCATGACTAGCAGTAATGCTTCCTTGGACCGTATGCTTGGAATTACGATCCGGAGAATTGTCGACAGGCGTTGATAGAACAGTGCGTCGACCTGTATAGTAAGTATTGGTATATATCAACCGAGTTCGGCCCATGAACGTGACGACTGACCGCAACTCGAGGAGGCTTTCCCGTATTTACTCCTCCATCACCTTTAGCTTTCCCTTTTCCTCCGGAGGTAGATGAGCTACTTGGTCGTGTTGACAGACCCCGATAAGTAGAACCAAGAGCGTAGAATACGAATGCGGTATTCAAACATCGTTGGACCAATGGACGATTAACAGAGTAAAACTTGGAAAATTGTATTAAATGGTCCTTGAAAGGTCTGGAACGAAAGATAGGAAGTGTGGTCATAATTCGAATTGAATGATTGGAAAGGAACCTGTCACCAGATGTAGGTAGGAGGTGATGATGTAATCCTTTGCACTGTATACGCTTCGAGCTCGAATAGCGTAGATGATGATGAAGGCGTGCTAAAATCTATGCAGTTATAAATGCGGGGGAATCCCGTCACTATAAATGAACACAATTGCATGTGATTCGTGATTGCCTGACAAGATCTCAGTCATCTTATCTGATAGCCATCTCACCAACCGACGGTTAGTTAGGTGTTTGCAGTTGTCCTCAAGTCAGGCTCGTCTCTTAGGCATGTTGACCATGGTATTCATGTTTCTTGGCGAGTGTTTGAACATTGAAAAAGAAAAATAATTACGAATAACGGAGGGTATGCGTTTGGGGTGATTTCCGAGTCATTTCAGTCAGGCTCAACTATTCTTTTCGCCTACACATGGTTTTATCATTATGTAAGGATCCACAGAAAATGCCTCAATTTAACGTTACAGTATCAAACTACCCAAACAAAGGTGTTGACAGATTAAAATTTTATAAACACAATGTCAGGTTATTATGCACATTGCGACTGGAAAGCTGAAGCTCTGGATTCGACTGGAGTTTACAAGCATTCGTGTCATATGTAGCTATTACTATAACATTCTACCTTCGCTCCTTGCTTTCTGTATCCATCGAACAGCCTCAGCCCAGTCCTTCACCCGAGTTAAAGGAATATCATCTGCTAGTTTAAGTATTTCATCTTTCCAAAATTCCCGGCCTCCTTCAGCCTCTAGTCGACGATCAAAGGATATGTTGTTTCGCAGGTCAGTAGGACTACACATTCTCTGATTCCAAGCATAATCTCCGAACAGGAGGACGGGCGTGGGTTTCTCGGCAGTAGCGCACTGAACCGCGTTCTCAGACGAGTCGTCAATAAGCAGTACTGCTCCAAGATCGGTACAAACCTGAAACTCGAGAGATCAGAATAGTGGATATCCAAATCTTAGTATTGATGATTCATACTTGGGCTTTACTTAATTTCGTGACGATCTCATGGCCAACTTTATGTGTGTCCTTAAATTGACCTGTGCATATTACACTGTCAAAAATACCTGTTATTAAAGGAGAGCTGATTTTGGTAAAACAGATGTTGAAGATTTGCGTGTGCTTACCCGGGAAGTGTTTATTGACCCATTCCCAGCTCTTGTCCACAATGTCTTGCGTTCTTGCAGTTACAATAATTAATCTATATCCCATGTCTCGTAGTGATTGTACTCCCTCCCGTGCACCTGGTACGGGTTTGGTATTATGGATCAAGGGTGTGGTATAAAACTCCTTGACTTTTTCAAAGGTATCTTCCACCGTTCCCCAGAATGGATTCTTTTGTGTATATTAGAATTGAGTTTATGCTTATAGTGAAGTAATAGGTACCTTCCAGTAATAGTAATCTGATAGACACAATAGTTTCGTTTATTTACACAAAAAACTCGGATGTGTTAAACTCACAGTAAAACATCGAAAGATCCATCTTGGTTCCATACTTTGCGTTATGCCCTTCTCATATGCAAATTTAAATGAGTTTGTTTACCTCTATAATATCCTTAAGAGTACACTCACAATCCGCTACAGTCTGATTAGTTTGGCTGAGAACATCATCGAGGTCTATCGCCACTACGGGTCCCGAAGAAGATGGCGGGGAAATTATCGCAAGTTTCTTGAGGGCTTCATGCTCGACCGCGTTCTGTTCAGGGGGACTCTCAACAAGCTGATCAGATGTTGGAGATTCAAGGTGAGGGCGTGATCCAGACATAACTTTGACAACGTAAGTTGTTACTTCAATATAGTGGTTGAAATTAATCCTAGCTAATACGAGCCAACCAAGCCCAGACCTAGTCAATGTCCTAGAGTGACTCCACTTCGAATTTGGAATCAAATTTATCAGTTCACTCAATCTCAGAGTCAATCGCTCTTCAAGTTCAACACGTGATATATGTACTTATTGAGTTCACGTCGAGTTTGAGATTGTGATTTGCGAGAAAAATTAGCCACTTTTATCATTATAATTTTTACCTGTCCAGCCCCCCCAGCCAATACCGTGACCCCAAAGTTGGTTTCTCGGAGTTTTCGGGGTTCTCGTATCAACCACAGAGTAATAAACCTTCAGATTGGGATGACAGACAACGTTTGCTGGCGCCGATAACGAACGCGCTTGCGGTTTGATTGACAAACTCCTGTCCACTCAAAATAAGGTTTCGGCGTCGGACCGCCCTCCCCGTTCATTGGCCTTCAATGATTTTGGGGTTTTTGACTGCTTGACAGAACCATATGAATAAAATTTGAACAGGTTGGAAAACTGACTAGGCGGAAACGGGGACCTGGACAGACCCTTAGCTTACTATAGTGGCCCTTCATCAATATGTGAGATATGCTCCCATGATCACAAAAGAGAAATTTCTAATTCTTGGTCTGACCTGCAAAAATCTCCCTCTAGTTATCACAGGAAGATATCCCTCAGTAGCGTATTACCCGATCGGGGCTGCTCGTTTCAATTGTCTTTCTGGCCCGGTTTATAGCCAGAATTCTACCAATTCCAAATCGTTACATTCTATGTTCTTTCTATCTTTTAGCAAGAACGAAAAAAAGATTTATCTTGTCTTTAAAAAATGGTGTTATAACTTCGCGTACGCCGAATTCCGACGGGCATGTAAGCAGTAAACTTCACACAACTTGGGTGATCTTGTTGAATAGTATTAGAATATTTGATTATGTGTATGGAAATAAAACATTGAATTTACCTTGCCTGTCTCAACGGCATATATCCATCCAGTAATCTTTGTGCCTTCCAAGACGAGTGGGTTTTCCTTTAAAAATGCGACATCATTCTTCACGGACTCTTCCAAATTACTGAACTCGAGGAAATCAATCTTATCAACTTGGTTAGCGACCACAGTATTTCCAGGGTCTGCATCCCTGACGATCTGGCGTAGTTGGTTCGTGGAAAATGTCAGCATCCCACAGTCTGTGTGATGGAATATTGCTATTTCCCGAGTTCCAAGGAGTCGCTGTGAGATTATGATGCTACGAAGGGCGTCTCTTCTATATATTTTTAGGGAATGATTATGACCAGTTTTTGAATTTTTAAGGGAAGGCGCACGTTACACCGCCTGCGTTTCTTATTACATGGGCTTCTCCCAGCTGGATGCCGAGTTGACTAGCTGGCCTTTTCTATTTTGTCAGTAGGGGGGTTATTTGGTGGGGGGGGGGCAAGGGTTATTACTCGACACGAGCGTCTATACAGGTAACTATGTGGGTGTACTTATGTTAATCAACAATGTCATCATTTGTGTGATGAGTCTTACCTACGATACATTTCTTAGAGGGTGGTAATGGGAGA
Organism: Collybia sordida; assembly: GCA_037014335.1. Taxonomy (NCBI): domain Eukaryota; kingdom Fungi; phylum Basidiomycota; class Agaricomycetes; order Agaricales; family Clitocybaceae; genus Collybia; species Collybia sordida. The sequence continues at coordinate 2,085,809 of JAYKXK010000002.1, forward strand.
TGACCTTTGTCAAAAGTAGAGGAGTATAGCTCGTTGGATTTAACAAAGTCAAGATGAGCAGCCATGTTAATGTGGGGAATTGAGGTAACGGTAAAATGCCTCTTTAAACGATTACTTGTTTCCCATGGATAACACAATTGTGATTCCCTATGATATGATTTGGATTACACGGTCTCCACTTCGCGGTCGGAACAACAGATGTTTTTAAAACGCCAGCATCGATTGGTTGTCCTTTGTGTCATTCGTGTGTTAGTCCGAGTATTAATAACCAAGAACGGGCTGTTGACTACTTGAGAATTTTATGGAGATAATAGATTGTCAGATTGTTATTCTAGAGTGCACGCTTACTGTTTCAAATTATCCCCATCACGAACGCAACAGTGTCAAACTCACGTGTCAATTATTGCCAGCTTGAACTCACATTTGTTACAAAAACTGGTAAAAGGTTCAAACTTCGTAGATGACCTCACAGCAAGTTCGAAGTTTGCTGGACCTTCCGAACACAGGCGAATCTTATGCCAAAACGATATCTTTTCTCGACTCTCACTTCAAATCGTTTGATCACCTCGTGAGCCTCGAGTCGTTTCTAGTCCAAGCAAACCAACACAATAACGAGCTCCAAACCAATGTGCGCTCATCTCAACTATCTATATTCAGTGTGAGATTAGTTCTCAAGACAATTTGGTAGTTCAGCTATCGGAGTCTCAGTCAAAGATAGATGCATTGCTCCTCGGAACAAAATCCTCAGCCACTGTACAATTTCAGACCGCCCAGGAATTGTCTCTAGTGCGGCATTCCCTGACGGATGACTTGTCCGACATTTCCAAAGACCTAATCTCTGCAGTGTCTGATGGCGGAAGGGAATCTACACTCCTTGAAGATCTCGACGCTTTACATCGTACACTGAAAGAATTACAGAGCGTTAAAGGCTATGTACAAATTCTCCAACATGCGCTTTATCTAAGGTGAGGGCGGACTTGGACTTTTCATTCTTTTCTAGTGGTGAGATATTTGTCAGTGAAGCTTCAGTACAGCAAATTCGGGCTGCAGAATCACCTATCACCTCTGCTTCCCTAAGCCAATACCTTTCACTCCGAGAGTTTGCAACAAGAGTTTCTGAGGTCTGTCTTGGTGTGGAGGATGACCTGGGGGAACAACGCCTTCATCTCTTTGTTTTTCTTGGAATGGTTTGCGATCGAACTTGGACAAATATGAAAAATATTCTTTCGGGGTAGGTTTTCATAACCAATCCAGACATTTTTTTTTTTTGACTTACAAGCTGTTTGAAGGATACTTATCGACGCTGCTGAGAAAATGGGGTGGCCAAAGAAAATCGACTATTTTTCAGTTTCCTCAGAAGCTCGGGGGCGGTTTGAGAAAGCATTTCATAATTTATTGAAGTTACAAAATCTGTCGGTTCGATTCATCTTTGCTTATCGCCATTCACTCATCCTCCGGAGCAGGGGCGAAAAAATGGAACTTGTCCCGGCTTCACCCAACGAAAAGCATGGTTCGTACCCATTGCAAGCCCTCGTCCATCCTGTATCACTGCGATTCAAGTATCATTTTGAGGGGAATCGCCAGACCAACAGACTGGATAAAGTTATTTTTTCACTAATGAAAATATGATTAAGCCTGACGTTGTCTCTGTCAGCCTGAATGGTACTTTACTCATATTCTCAATGCCACCCATGAACATCGCCCATTTATGGAGTCTGTTGTCCAAGAACTGTTTAGATCTTCAGATTATCCACATCTGAATGCATGGGTAAGCGTTTTTAGCTCCCGTGAGATCCCATTAATTTGAGTCCCGGCCAGCTCGAATTTACACTGCAACTACTTCCTTTACTTCACCGAAAGATTAGGCATACGATCCCATCCCTTCTCTCACATCCACCTCTACTGGCCCATACGATCTATCAGGCTCTGATATTCGATGCTGCCCTCTCAGAGGAGGGATTTCAATTGCTCGGAACTACCACGATCTCAAAGGATGAAGGAAGCTCGTGGGAAGGTGTTAGTGAAGTGATCCTGGGCAATTTAGAATGGTTTGAAGTTTGGCTCAATGGAGAGAAGAAGTGTACACTCCTTGTCCTTTACAACCTATCTATCACTAAAATCTCTGTTTTTCAGTTGCGGAGGACCAATATCATGAAATCATCAGCGCAAGTGATGCCTGGCATATCGCTGATGAAGATGATGAAAACAATCACGATCTCCATGGCATCAATGGAAAGTCGACAAATTCAGCAAGGAGGATAAAGGCTTTGATCGAACAAGTGACTGGTAAGGATTGGTACTCTCATTTCAGGGTTATAAATAAATTTTTAATAGATCGGTATACCCCGCTCCCCAATTTTTACCAAAAAACACGTTTCTTGCTCTTTATACAGCTACCTCTATTAGAGGGCTATTATGGGCGTATTGCTTCCTCATTGGATGCTTTTGAGACACTCTCATCAACCTTTGTTCGTGCGGTCCCTGGTGCTTTGAACGTTAGCTTTGGTGGAAAAGACGAAGGTACTGTTAATGTCGATACAAGGCGACTGACAAGTGGGGTTGAGGGTGTTCAGCGTTTATGCAAAGCGTTGTTAAGCGCCAAATTTATCGAAAATTCAATGAAATCGTGGGGTGAAGAAGTTGTAAGTCTATTCATACTCTTGATATGTCCTTTTATTGATCTTTTCTTATCGAGACCTTCCTTGAACTTTGGGCTGAGATTAAACGAAAACCCGCCCTGCGCTCAAGAGTGGCTGCTCATCATCTACTACCCGACACGACTTCTGATGGACCCACAATCCAGGGAGACATTTTATTCGACGAAATAATCATGCAATATCAAAAACTTGGTACGCGAGCGGAGGAAATGATTGTCCATCAAGTATGCAGCGAAATTGAAACTGCTTTGAAGTCGCACTTGACAGCCACATCGTTAGTGTAGTTAATCAACCGATACCCCATTCATCTTTTAACCACGCGACAGATCAACACCCAACTTGGGGTCAGCCGATGATATAATGTTGTCGCAAACGCTCCTAGCACCAGTCGCTCTCTTTTCTTCCCATTTGACCTTCCTCCGCACAACGCTATCCCAGTCCACATTGACAACTCTATACAGACGCGTGGCATCCCGATTGTCGGAATACATCCTCCAGCGTCAAATTATCTATCGAGGCCAGTTCCAACAGCACGAAGCCAGACATATACTCGCCGAATGCGAATTATGGGCTCAAACTTGTCATAGCGCCTTGGGTGGAGGGCTCGGTGGTGGGCGAGAGAGAGTCGGCGCCCCTTGGGGGAAATTACTCCAGGCAGCAAGAATTGCCAGCGCTGAAGGTGATTTATTTGCCGCAATATCTAATGCGACTTTCAGTTCTGTGACAGACGAGGAATGGGAAACATCAATGATGCAGATTACAGGTACAATTGAGATAGGGAGAGAGGAGGTAGCGAGAGTTCTGAAACGTCGGTGGGACTCTAACCAATGATTCAACCTGAACGCCTCGGAACTATGACTTTCCCCGTCAGCTATAGCTTTCATCTATAATAATAATACGGAGACCACTATCACCATGTCGCTTCGATTAACACTCACTAATCGTTATTGATCGATTACAAATACCTAGATCGAGGTGGACGCAAATGCGTTCCTCCGGGGAGGGATTTGGTATCAAGGTCCCAAAGTGCAATATACAAATATGGTGACTATCCATCCACGCTTGCACTATTGTATTGTTATGAGGAACAAACAGCGTTGTGGGCCCTGGTGGCCCGAATTATACAGCGCCTCAGCCCTCAGGAACCAAATGTAGGTCCAAGGACGTCCCCATATCGATTATGTACTATATTATACATCAGAAGGCCTTTGCATTTCAACTTCTACGAGAGACTTTTGGGATATAGTATGTAAGTGACACAATTTGCAAACAAGAAAAGCAGATGATAAAATATGAATGAGAAAAATGAACGTCACAAAACCAGCTCATATCGTGTATATAATCCCGTCGCTGAGCATTAATTCATTAGCATCTTGCATTATAAGACAAGCTGCTGTTGCTTCGGCGGTCCCATACAGGACATTAGTTTCTAGACCCTCATTTACCATCTGAAGAACATCAGTTAAGAAAGCTTGTTCCACGTCAACCAAACGGTTTTTCCAAATGCTAGCAACTCGTTCACGCCACATAGCCAACCTTAGCAACAATGTATGATCAGCGATCAAGGCAGCCTTAAATCAAACAAGAGCAGACCTTTCTGGTCGCACATCCCCAGTAACACCCGGAGTAGAAGATGCCGGTTGGGGTTCTGAGTCCATCTGAACGTCCTGACTCTCGTCCCCCCAAACAGGATCTGACGGGGCACCGGATTGGGTTGTTTGTGCCTGAAATTTTGGACCTGCCGGAGGCATCGACATCCGTTCGACCGGGGGATTCATTTCGTCTTCGCTTCCATCGCTATCGTCATCACTACCTTCTGCATCCTCGCCTTTGCGGACTGCCCCTCCATCATTCAATTTACGCTTTTTCCTGCGGACCCGTTTGGTGACTTCTTTGAATAAAGCAAAGCGCATGATTAGTTCAGCTTGTTGGGCGTCTTCCTCCTCTACTTTGGGGGACAGTCGGGCTTTTGCATGGGCTGTAGCAAGACGAATCAGTGTTTCAAGTGTCCGAGCCGTGAGCGGGGAAGTCTGACGAATATGGTCATTTCTCGTTGCTTCACGGTATATATTGCACGCCCATTGACCTACCTTTTTGCGATTTCCCTCCATACCTTCGTTTCGAATCTTAGCATATACATCGACAATGTGGTCGGCCGCCCTCTTCGTCAGAACGGGAGCTGGTTTACTCTTGGCGTACTGGATGTACTTCTTAACAAAATTAATGCTTAGGATCTCCTTTTTCTTTGGCTTGTTGCTACGGGTTTGTCTCCCTGAAGAGTTTGCAATCCCAATGTGCAAGAGCGGATCGAATTTCTCGAACGGACTTGTATCCACCGCTTCACCATCGTTAACAACGCCTGGTCCATCCACAGACAACGGCTGTGAAAGATTATCATGAGATGGTGTGCCCTCTTCGACTCCTGGAGGGAGGTAGCGGTGCATCCGAAGGACGTGGTCTGCGATCAGGCGATCGCGGGTTTCATCGACATCATCAGTTACGATGAACAGCAAGTCGAAACGCGAAAGGAGGGAATCGGGTAACGCGATATTTTTATGCGGATCTTTGTGGACATCATACTGTAAGGTGCACATTAAATCATTTGGCCCGGAAAATGGATTGAGGACTAACCTGCCCATAAATTGGGTTGGCCGCGGCAACAACGCTGCATCGGGCATTTAGACTCGTATGTATACCAGCCTTTGCAATCGTTACGGTTTGCTGTTCCATGACTTCATGAATGGCAACTCGATCAATGTCTGACATTTTGTCGAACTCGTCAATACATACTACCCCCCGATCGGCAAGGACCATTGCGCCCGCTTCTAGCCTGCGTTCTCCGGTCTCTTTGTCTGTTGTAACTGCAGCAGTCAACCCAACACCGGAACTTCCGCGCCCGGTAGTGGCTATCGCCAAGGGTGCCGTGCCGAGCACAAAACGAAGCAATTGAGATTTGGCAGTTGAAGGGTCCCCGACCATGAGTAGATTGATATCCCCTCGAATGTGAGTTCCATTAGGCAAATTTTTTTCCGCGCCTCCAAGGAGAAGGAGAAGAATAGCGCGCTTGATGTACTCGTGTCCATAAATAGAGGGCGCAAGAGATTCGTATAGAAGAGTGAAGATGTTTGAGCGTTTGGACAGTTGATTGATCATTCGAATATCAGTGTCTGTGAGAGGGGTCTGGGCGATTCCGCCTCCAATTTTGGAAGATAAAAGGTTTATGTTATTTGCCAGTATCAATGATCTGTGAAAAGCTCAGTTATGGAACAAAATGAACGAAGGGTAAAACTCACTTGAATGTACCGCCTGAACCCCCGCCGATACTTTGGTAAACACCTACAAGCTGAATACGATCACCGGGTTTGCATTTATCAACCAAATCACCATCTAAGATGACATCAGTGCTGCGAGGTAATTGTCCAGCTGGAGCCCGCTCAGGCATTTCTTGGATGCTTATCCGTTGGTGATCTCTAAAGGTGCATAAACCATATTCGGTTTGTAGCTGATGTCCCTCATCATCAGTTTGTGGTGTAACGGAAGATGTCGGAGGTTGATTGGAGGTGGACGTGGTCGCATCGCGATATTCGCGTGAATGGAATATCTGCGTCTCCGGACAATAGTGAATGGATTTTAGCATTTTGGGCCGAACGAGAGAACATCGGGTGACTATACCCTCCAAAGATATCATTCTCCCCAGTTGTGCCGCATGAAGAGTTCGAGGGCTGACATGAAGGTCCCCAAACGACCCACTTAAACCAACTTTAAATATCTTTTCGTTTATATCAAGTTTATCTTCATCATCTTGTGCTTGTTTTATGACATTCTTCAAAGCGTGTTCAAAGGCTGGAAGAAAATCCACGGGTTGTTTGAGTAGCCCATCTGCAAATTCACGGTTGTAATCGCGTAAATCATCAATATTAACGATAAGACGCGTCTGGTCGTTACGAAGCATTCTGTAGATGTCATCCTTGTAGTTATAGACCGCGGAATCAGAACTCAGAAACTCTTCCAAGACGCGAGTTCTATCGCGCATCTGGTCATCCTGCGGGATAGATTCGTCGAGGAACGACATTGCAGGCGTGGATGGAGGAACAACGAAGGTGGTGTCGAGTAATTAATGGTAGACTACCGTGAATGGAACGCGTTGTTTGGCAATAGCCTATATTCTCACGCCACCCATTTATTTGTACATGTAGGAGCATCAATATATACATGTTAGTTTGGGTGATCATGAATACAATTTTTTTCATATATGTATTGTTTTTAAATAAATATGTGACTTACTTCCTTTGTGTGTGAAACACTGATACATTACCCGACAACACCGGTCTTCACATACACACCGCCGACCCATACGATCTGTTTCCCCTTGTCCTTCTTCCCCTCCTTATCGCCTTCTTAGTTGACTTTCATCAGGGTTCTAGCGTGCTGCCTAATACTGGGCCTTACTCTATCGAGCGCAATATAGTCATCCCCGCCGAGTGCCTTGCGATTCGGAAAGTTTGATATTGATGATTGGTCATATATATTACGATCGCGATTTGGCAACCTCCATGTTGAACCAAAGGGAGTCATGTTGGGTTGCATAGTTTTTGGCAAGACTCAATCTCATCTGAGAATTATCAAGCATAGCGCACAAAGTTTTACAAGAGCGAAAAGTAAAACTAATAAAAAAAGGAACGTGGGAGTATTGGGAACTAATCAACGAGCGTCCGACAAAAAGTATACGGTAAGATTGACCAAGAAAAAATAGGAAGATCATCAAATGAGTGGCTATTAAAGGATGACTTTTATATGATAGGAGACCCGGAGAAATCACGAGTGCTGTCACAAATAATCAGCCGGGCAGAATGGCCTGGCAAGAAACTCACTGTTTGAGGCAGTACCTTGTCCCACATCCGCGGATATCACTTTCAATCTTTCCCCAGTCAGTCGAGAGCATCAAGCTCCGTACGCCTCCAGTCTTTGTTACCACGGGTGTCGTTCTCAGACCGCCAGTCTTTGTTACCTCGAGTCTCGAGTTCTGATCGCCAGTCTTTGTTGCCGCGAGTATCATGCTCGGATCGCCAGTCTTTACTGCCACCACGAGTGTTGAGTTCAGACCGCCAGTCTTTGTTGCCACGAGTGTCGAATTCTGATCGCCAGTCTTTGTTGCCGCGAGTGCCAAGCTCTGCCCGCCAGTCTTTGTTGCCACGAGCGTCAAGCTCTGATCGCCAGTCTTTGTTGCCACGGGTGTCAAGCTCCGACCGCCAGTCCTTATTTCCCCGGGCACCCAATTCTTCCCGACGCACTTCAATTTCTTCACCCGCCTGTCCCTCCCGCCTCCAGTCTTGACCACCATTACCACGCTTCCAATCTTGGTTTCCCGGCACTGGTTCGGCAACCTACCAAAAAGGTTTAGTACTTAATTATAAGGAGTGGATAAGGGGAGACGAACTGGAAGAGCTAACGTCACCCCCAAAAAGAGGGAGAGTATTGTGAGATGTCGTGCGTTGAAAAGCATGGCGTAGATAGTTTGCCAATGAGGGCGTGGGTGGTTTATCAAGTTATGAAGGATGCCATTCCTCGGGATTGCTTTTATAGATTGTTTATGACTGAGAAGATCAAGCCGAAATGTTGGAACTCGGGATAGAGGAGTTGTCGATCCGCTTTGCCGCATACGGCATCTTTTGCACCTTGTTACTACAATTCACGTGGTGTCCTGTATTTGAGTGGCGAAGCGTTGCGGGCTCATCCCCTCCGTTGTCAGAATGCAAGATGTCTCCGCTCATCGCTCCCCGACAAACCGCTTCTTCGGTGTCCCCATGTGCGTCCCTTAAGCCCAGATCATTGTTAAATCTTTCATCATGTCAGGACAGTGCGATGAACAGAATGACCTCGGGCTCTCACCGTATCACTATGTATAGCGCGGAAGCTTTGGTTGTGTTGATCGGCTGGGCCAGATCTCCGGTGCCTTGAAAATTGTATATACGTATACTTTCAGAATTCCCCGTTCATTCGAACTTCGGTGTGCCTTGAGAACACTAAAGATATTGTAACCGCCATCTAGATGTTTTGAAGTTCAAGCGATGAACTGACTATCGACGCCATGATGTCGGGTGGTAAGAGTCCGTTGGAGAATCAAGTTCGTGACTGTTCTGTGGTTCCAAGCAGCAGTTCCATTGGATTGTCACAATGTTCCGAGACCTGATTGGGCAGTTCCATTCCCACGTGAAGGATGGGTGGGTTCCCAGGGATAGAAATGGCTAAAATCTCCGCGTCACTAATTCATTCGATGGTCAAAACGAACAGTTACCAATACAACAACGAATCTTGTTTGAGCTAAAGATTTGTGTCCATTTCAAGAAGTATTGTTGAATAGACACACAGCTTCTAACATTTTTCTTGATTGTTGATATGGTGGGAAATGATTGAGCGCATTCTTGCTGCCAAATTTTGAGCGTAACCGTGGTTATGTTTTACTTCCGGATGACAATAACCCCGAGAGCCTGACCACCATTTATTGTGACGTCATCTGTCATAAAAATACCTGGAACCTACAAAAAAAAAAGTCTTACTAAGTGTCAGAGGAAATGGGGGTGACGGGATTATAGAGAAATCTGAAGATCTAAGTACTATCAAGTCTAGAAAAAAAATAACACGGATGACTTGCTGTGTTTTACATCAAGACGAGCTTCCTTTTTCCCAAACTGGACATCGTGTGTGGGCAGATAATCGCATTAACAAGGTGTGGATAATAAATTGGAGTATGATACAAAGTTGCAATATCAATCCTGCAGAAAGGTTAGTACATGCAAAATAGAAAGAGTTGAGCTACATGCCCATAATTTGATAAGGCCATCCCAAGACGCGGTGATTACCTTGGACTAATAAAGATATCAGCATTTCATTGGACGGAATAAATATATTATACTTGCCGTTTCGTGGGGTAACCATTCATGGGCAATGACCACTTTTGAGTGTGTTTTCAGACGGGATTTAATACGACCTGTTTTCCAATCCCAAAACACAACGTTTCCCTCGCCATCCCCGCTGCTAATCCACTTCCCATCAGGAGAAAAACCAACTTGACACGCATAACCAGCAACAGAATGACCCGCGAATCGCTTTTTACGGTTTTGGCGGAAATTATCGGTACTGTATATTAGAATTTGATTATCAAGTGACTGGGCAGCAAAGTATTTTTCTAGAAGAGATAATCATTATTAGCGCTGTCGTGTGACATGAAATATGACATACTTGAAGGATGAAGAGTGACTGCGGGCATAGAGTGCATATGTGGTTCGGCAATATATTTAATGACGACGGGAATGTCAAAGTCCCAAGCTCGAATGGTTTTATCATCTGATGTTGTCACAAACCGTCGATTCTCATCAACGAAAGTAATTGAGTTTACTGGGCCAAGATGTTGGTCATATTCTTGTGTGATTTCTCCCGAGTTCATATCATACTATAGTGCATCGTCGTCTGGCGCAACTCTTTAGAAAAGAATAAAGTAGTACAGACCTGTACTATTTTTTTGTCCGACATACCGGCGAGGAAAATGTGTTGCTTATCTTGATCAGGATGGAAACGGATGACATAAGGAATTTTGCCGTTGCTAAAACGCTTCAAGCATTGTCCGGTCTCCGTGTCCCAGAGCTTCATCTGACGATCATACCCACAGGAAAGAAACTGGCGTCCGTCGTTTGAAAAAGATACATCCTTGACTGCTTTGACATGTCCATGAAATGTGCGCAGACAGTTTCCATGTGTATACACGTCCCAGAGCTGTTACTGACGGTCAACAGACTATACATAACAAATTATGGAAGGTGGATACCTTAATTTTCGTATCCATCGAACCGCTAAGAAAAAGATGCCCCGTCTCTGGGAATGTACGGATAACAGATACACCCTGTGTATGTCCAGTCCAAGTATGAATACACACTTTGGGAATGAAACAGTCTTGAATTCCCGGTTCCGAAGAAAGTTGAGGAGCTTCTGCTAGAGGTGCTGACATGTATGTTCGGCCCTGGTAGTCAGTCATTGACTTGCCGTGGAACACTGAGGTTTCTTGACCAAAGGCACCGCGCTTCGGCTTTGCTTTTTTTATGGTGAACTCCGGTTCGTCATCCACTTCTTCATCCACATCATTATCTCCCACATCTGCCAAAAGATTGTTCTGAGGCTCCTCGCCCTCCCATGTTGCCCATGGGCCGACATACGACCCATCACCGTCCACGACCTCAAGGTCACCTTTTTGCTTCCGCTTTCTTTTCAGCTCATTTCTTTTTCCCTTTGTAGAGCGCATCGTATCGATCGTGGCGTACCCGTTAGCCTCCGCACTCTCCAGTGAACCCAGTACAGAAGGTGCGTTGACATCTACGGAGGGATTTGCAGAATACCCAAGAATTGCATGAGTCAAATGCTGCGAACGGAAAGCGTGTTCAGACATCGACTGTTCTTCAACGTGTCCAGCAAGGGCATTCTGATTTAAAAATCGGTTTCGGTCGCCAAATGGATTCTGAGGTCCTTGTACTGGGAGCATCATGTCATTATAGGGAATATTCACGTTCATTTGAGTGTCTGTGGGCCGTGTAATCAGTGAAGTTTGGTTGAGAGGGTCCTATAACAAATCTCGATAATATATTTACACGGCTGAAAGAGATAAACTCACCTCAGAAAGGACATCGGGTGCTGCTTGGGTAGTGAGTGGAGTAACATCCTCGTCAACTCGGAGTTTCTTTGTAGACGGTAGAGACGATAAGCCGAAAGCATCGTTCGCTAATATAGCAGGATCTTCATCCTCACCAGAGGAATAACCAAGAGCTAACGACATATGAGCAAAAACCGATTACTTAGTTGGACACAGCAGCTGAACTGGCAGAAACCTGGTGTTGGAGAGGTCACACGGTCACATACCCGAAAAACAAAGATCCGTGACGATTTTGCACAACCACACTGTCAATCGTTCTGCCTCTTCTTCTACTTTAGCATAGTCGTTCTATGATTTCATGCTCATATGGCAGAAAGAAATCTTGGTCGACCCTGGACCGACGAAGAAGGTGGACATAAACTAATGTTTACTTCGCCTTTTCCTTTGACTGACTTGGACCTTGTTCTTGAGATGCATTGCTTACTGCCGCCGTTAAAGTTCACGGAGAACAGGATAATTGGAAAACTGTTGCTCTATCAGTACCTGGAAGAACGAATAAAGCCTGCAGGAAGGTAGATATTATCGACATGGTTTTAACTTCACTGTAGATATTAACAACTCTGCCGTAAGCGCTGGTTACATTCTCTATCTCCTACTATAAGGAAGTCTGCGTGGACATCTTCAGAAGATAACTTACTTCTTGATTTATACAACCGTCATGGTGCAAAGTGGTCGACGATTGCGAGAGCGATTCCAGGTAGGACAGACGATGCCTGTTCAAAGCGGTATAGAGAAGCGCTGGATCCCAATCTAAAGAAACATGAGTGGACTTATGAAGAAGATGAACAGTTGATGAAACTCTACGCAGAACATGGAGGGAAATGGGGACAGCTTGGTCAAGAACTGCAACGTAGTGGATTGGGATGTCGAAACAGGTAAAACAATGGAAGCCATACAGATTAAATCATACTCTGATAAATTGCAGATGGCGTCTTCTCGCCCGAAAAGCGACGAAAGTACTATACGATCCAATACCTGTCAACTTTCAAGATGTGCAGGGGCAGGATGGACCGCGAAATGATTTATCACAGGAGCAGCCTCAACTACATTGGCCCCCGTACTACCCACCAGAAGCTTATTACTGTCTGTCTCAAGATGATAATACTGTCAATGATCACCATTTCTCAGGACAAGATCTAACTGTACCGTCTGTCTCTCCCGATGTGGCTCCTTTTCAGTTCTCGTCTTCGTCGCTCAGCGCTGCGTTGTCTGACCCTCCTCAAAATTCCAAACCGCTTCCCCCTATACAGGAATTAGACCCTCCCTCATCTGCATCACCTTCACCCTATAATACCTTCTCAGACGACGTTTTCCATGACCAAGTGTCGCAGGACGACTTTCCGATCCAGGACCAATTGGAACTCGCACGTATATTGTCAGGCACTCACTTTGATTCCCAAGGTTTCATTGTTGGAACTCAACAAATGCACGTCAATTTACCCAGTGATTTGATCTCCGGAACCATATACGATGGATGGGATAATCTTCTTCCAGATATTATTACATTACCTTCTACTCAAATGACATTGCAAAATTTACCAGGTCTTCCAATTGATCATCACAATATCCCTGATGACATTTCCTCAACACTCTCCACCCCATCGTTCTTCCACACACCCCTCTCCGCCTCGTCCAGCCCCAATGCTCCTTCCCCCATTGAACTTTCTCCTAATGAACACGGCACGGAATCACTTTTATTTTCGCCCAACCGCCAGCCACAGCCGTCTAAAAGTGCCCACCGAAAATCATTAAAGAAGCCCACGAAACCACTAGGGCCGGCTCGTCTCTCATCAATGTTACCTCTCACTCCTGAGTAAGTATCAAAAAAAATTCTCTTACAGAACAGTATTTTTATTTCTTATAGTCCCTCCGTCCGACCCTATGCATGCGGGCGAGCGAAATGTTGGCCTGTAGGCGCGCCCGAAAGTTCCGCCCGTTTTGCCACATCCAAAGAACTCTTCGATCATAGCAAAATCGATCATGCATATGATCCCCCGGGCGATAAGCCTTTCCGATGTGCTCTAGCAGGTTGTGGTAAATCATGGAAGGTCTGACTAATTCTTTTTCTCGCCATACTTTTTCTAAAACCAAATAGAGTTTGAATGGCGTACAATACCACTTGCAAATGTAATTTTCAACAGCCTTCCTCATACAATCCTAACGACCATTTTCGTTTTAGCTCAACGGCTCATTTTCGAACAGCACTCTCGTCCAGCTTTTCCTCCCAAAAAGTATCCAATGGCTCGGGTCGACCCCCTCTAGCGCCGGGATCGCCAGGGCAGATGGATACTAATGATGAGGCCAAGCGAATACATGTTTGCCACCATCCACAGTGCTTCAAAGCATACAGGCAGCCAAGCGGTCTCCGTTATCACCTCCGACATGTGGGTGATTCGTATTTATCCTGAAACAAACAATTCACATATCAACTTTAAGGGTCATCCAGAGGAGATGCCTGCTCAGCTCAATGTTGTGCCCCCCGTCCTAGCGCGTCAAATGCCTTCCAAAACGAGGAAAATGCGACGAAAGAATGCTGCAGAGGGTAATGGTTAGCAATGCTGCCCCCTTCCTATAGGGGGCCTTTCCGCAGCAATCCAACAGCCAATCCTTGTTCTTATCTGATTAGGGGGACAAGAGCAGACAGTATGCAAACTAGCCTATAATAGGCTTCATTGTACTGAAATTTGAGAACCCATGTTCCTCTTGGAGCCGCTGTGAACATTAACTTTCTGTGACCAAAGTTCTTTACGTTACTTAGCATCTACTCTAGATCACCATTTAATAGGCTGGCCTCTTGCATATCTAGACACATGTACAACTACAACTATTCACACGATGCAACCTGTACAATTAACTGTCTGCGCTTCCTTCGTTTATATGGTGCTTATAAACAGTTGAATCCGCGAGTCTTCAAATGCCATCTGCTAGGTCAGCCTGCATTTTTGTAATCACCTTGATGTCGTTGTGATTTTACTCGGATCCTTTGTGCTGATTCTGTATCCAGATGTCGCTGGTTTGTGCACTTCGACACTTCGGCGACCACTGTCACTGATATAACGGCATTGATTGGTTCCCCAACCATTAGCGACAAAACGAACAAACGCAATTATACACATCATTTCCATCTTTCTCCGTGGTCGTTACAATAGCTAAGAGTCACTTCGTAAGGTTACATTCACCGTAGAGTCAACTTGAAAACAAACATCGTTCTGTACTACGAAGACAAAATTTATATCCGTTGAACACGATGCTACCGTCCACCCCCGAACTGGTTGGCCCTAGCGCTAACATTAGTGCCCCATAGTGCTTAAAAAGATGTAACGTACAATTCTCTTAGACTGGGATCAGACATGATTTCTTCCATCGAAGGCATGTCACCTTGTTGAACACGACTCATCTGTAACCAATATGTTCAAGTAACTCACACAACAGAATACCGGCATACCATGTTAGCAACATTGGGATTTTGTAATAAACTGGCAAGACCTCCGTTGGCTGCCATTTGTTGAGCCATCGCCATCATTTGAGGATTATTCATTAAGCTGGCAAGATCGGGCATACCACCCCCACCCCCGCCAAGGCCTCCCATCCCCCTTAACATATCAGCCATCCCTCCCATTCCCCCGGGTCCGGGTGCGGCCGCCGCCGGGCCTCGCGGGTTGCTGGATGGGGGACCATTGTCGCTGGTAAGAGGTGGTAGCCCTTCGTCGTCGTCAGGAACGATTCGCGCCTGAGCATTTTGGACACCTGACTTCAAACTTGCATTAGTCGGATCCACCTTGAGCCCTCTTTCAAATGCATTGAGGGCTGCTTGGTAATCCCCAAGTGAGTATTGGGCATGCCTATGGGATGGTCAAATTAAGGTTGAGCGAGATGATAGTAGGATGTACCCAAGCCTATGATATGCTTTGACAAATTGAGAATCGATCAATATGGCCTGTTCTGCATCACCAACTGCAGCAAGATGATCTCCTTTACTAGAATGGGCAGCGGCCCTGTTAGAGTAGTAGACTGCATTTGTAGGATCAAGAGCGATAGCCTTATTGTATGACTCTATGGCATCATCAAAGTTTTTACTAGTCATTTGGGCATTTCCAGCCTGTTTGAACTTGTCAGCCTGAGCCTTATCTGCTGATGATGGGGATTGGGATTTAGATATTGATGGAGATGAGGTTGATTGGGCTGTTGGGCCGATTTTATCGCGGGTCTTGAGGAAAACATCAAAAATCGTCTGCAGACTCGCAGGCTTTACACTGAGTTTTTCGACTTGTTGTTGATTGGATGGATCGACTCCGAATGCCTCCCCAATACATTGGACTGTATGGTGCAATTAGCTAATCAGAATAGGGGAAGGGAGTAATTCAATACACACTGGCAACTTCAAGACTCTCTTTATCGTCGGACTTCACAGTGCCATCATCAATAGATTGGTTGAGAAATTCGATAATTGAATAAACAAGTCGCTGCTGTTTTTCCGACATGATCAAGAGTGGAGATTTTACTAAAGGCTGCTAGCTGGCCTTTGAAAAGCAACAGACAAAAACAATCCGTTGGCCTCGAAGCCAAAGAAGAACAAACAGTCGATTGAATCTGCTTTGGAACGAACTAAACTTTCATTTGCACTCTTCTGCACATTCACCATGTTTTTCTGTGCAATCTCTGGAGAGCCTCCACAGGAGCCTGTTGTATCTGTAAAATCAGGAAAAGTATATGAGCGCAGGCTCATTCTCAAATATATCACAGAAAATGGAACCGACCCAACTACCGGCGACAAACTCGATGAAGCAGACCTTATTACTATCAAAGCCAGCACGTTTATATTTCTCTTTTAATCTTGTAAACACAAAATCTGACTATTCTTACCAGGCCCTGAAACAGCGGCTCCTCGCCCACCGAGTCAGACTTCTATTCCAGCACTGCTCCATACTCTCCAAAATGAGTGGGATGCACTTGTACTTGAAACGTTTGCTTTGAAACAACAATACAACTCGACTCGGCAAGAACTCAGCTATGCACTATACGCTCAAGATGCGGCAAGTCGTGTTGTAGCGCGTCTCATGCGCGAGCGCGATGCTGCTCGAGAGTAAGCCTTTTTCTCTCACCGAGATCGCGCGCGTCCAAAACTTATTTCTAAATAGGGCTTTGGCGAATGTGCAAGCCACAATGGGTATTACCCCTCCTGCAGCTGGAGAAGATGTTGATATGACAGAAGATGGTCCAGCAGAGGAAGGACTCCCGGCGTCCATTGTTACCCAAATTGATGAAACACATCAAACATTATCCGCTGCCCGTAAAAAGAGAAAGCCTCCTGCAGGGTATTCCACCGCCGCCGAGGTTAAAACGTTCACCGCGAAGCACACTATCCCGTCCCTACACTCTTCTTCCCCCGCTGGAATTACGTCTCTGGCCGTGTCACGCACCATTCCTTCACAGTTCCTAACTGGCGGAAACGACAAGGTTGTCCAATTATACGATCGGGACACAGACAAGGTTTTGGCTTCCCTCAAAGGTCATACCAAAAAAGTCAACCATGTTGCATTCCGCGAACGAGATGGCGATTCCACCCTATTGATATCCGCGGGCGCAGACAAAATTGCAAAAATTTGGTCCCGAGACGCTGCATCCGAAGAATATATTCCAAAGAATACCATCAGGTCACATAAAAGTGAACTCACGGGTCTAGCTATCCACCCTACATCCACGATCTTGGCACTTTCTTCGGCCGACAAAACTTATTCCTTGCATGATTTGACCAATTTCACTCAAGTCTTCCGATCAGTCCCCTCGGATGAGGCCTTTTCCTCACTCTCCATTCACCCAGATGGAACTCTTCTGGCACTCGGTACACCTACTTCTACAATTCAAATCTACGATGTTCGAACGGGTGCGATTGCGGCATCCCTCACGCCACCTAGCGGTACTCCATTCACCGTCCACACTCTGGCCTTCTCGGAGAATGGGTACCATCTTTTGGGACCAAATTCTCTATCGTCGGTTGCCATATGGGACCTACGCAAACAAAAGACGGCCCATAGTATTTCGTTGGGCGATGATTTCAAAATAAACAAAGTATTGTATGACACAAGTGCCCAGTTCCTTGGCGTGGCCGGAAACTTGGGGGCGCGGATATTCGCGCATAAATCGTGGGAGGAATTAGTTCAACTTGACGAGGGAGGTGAGGTGACTGACATTGCCTTTGGAGACCAAGGAAAGGAGATCTGGGCCACCACTGGTCGGGAAGTTAGAATATGGGGGGTCCCTGCCTAAACTTGTTGGTCGAAAGTATCTTAATATTTCCGTTTTGTATTTGTTCGTGAGATTTATTGCACACTCGATGTTCTCATAAACTCAGCAAGGGACGACACCTGATGAAAATTTGCTAAATCACACTATCTCATAATGCATAACGTTGGGCAGTACCCTAAATTTGATGAATTACGAGAATTATACAATATAAAAATATACTTGAGCCCTGGTGGTTCCGGTCAAAGATAATGGATTGCGAGAGTTGTATATTAGGAGGTGGTGTATTATGAGATAGTGCACCATACAAATGTGCATATGGTGTGTGTACCGACCCTCGCTAAAGTTTTAAAATAGGCTTTATTGTCTAGCGGCGGTTTCATAAAACATCCATGTCATTGCGATCATTTTGAGTACATGTACAACAGTATAATGTGAGTAAGTATTGGAGAGACTTGGTAATGCTAAAGTTTGATGTAGACTGTGAAGATAATAATAGTAATGCAATGAGAAGATGTTGAAAAGGAGTGTAGTCGTCGTAATACAGTTTATGTGTGGGTATGGAGTTGTCAATCATGGATCGAAGGTCAAAAAGTCTCTACCTTGGAGCCCTTAGAGGAAGAAATATCGAAATGCGTGGTCACCACGTTTTGGGACCAATTGTCTGACCTTCAGCTAGGGTACGGAATGGCATACCGTTCGCGTCGGCAGTGTCCATCCATACACTATCAAAAAAACAAGCATCAGATATGCATTTTGGCGCCAACAATAACTGTGTACTCACGTATTTCCCCACCACACTATCTCGAAGCCACCCTTGGGGTATAGGACGGCAAAGAAAATGACAATCATGCTAATTGCGACGCCGGCGTCGAGGGCAGCAGATAAGATATAATTGTAACGCATCCACCACCTGAAGCGCCAGCGGCGCACGCAAAAGTTGAAGATAAAGCCGACGAGACCCCAAGAAATATAGTTGATTCCGCTGCCGGGGGGGATTGCACCGAGACCAGCAAAGCATACGGGGATATTGATATAGCGCCAGAAAGAGAGGGGGAAGCGGCGGGCAAGGAAGTAGAAAGGAATGGGCGCAAGAGCGCCAATGGCGAAGAACCACAAGAGTGCCGAGTATCTAAATACAAATGTTCAGCAGCAGTCTAAAAAAAAGATAAATGAAACTTACGGGGCTCCTGGGCTGAATAACCGAGCGGGTCCAATTCCACCCCAAATCAGAGACGCGGTGGCATATGTGTTGGATGAATAGCAACGGAAGCCATCCTTCTGTTGGGGTGTGCATATATCCTCGATATTGTTCAACATCCACGTTTGCACTGCCGTCACAACGAAACAACTGATAAAAGCCGCCACGAGTTGAACAGTGAACATCATGCGAGGGGGGACTTTCATATAATGGCCGAGCTTCAGATCGGCGGCAAATGTAACGGCTTGAGTTGTGCCGATGTATGCGATGGCTTTGAAAAGCATGTTGGCAATAGGACGACCAGGTAGCATGTAACCAATGATCAGCTCGTGCATGACTTGGGTTGGTACCTGCTGATTCGTAATTGCCTGAAGCATTGAGAGGGGAATACACAAAGCAACGGAGAGTAAAAAGGCGATGATTGCGGCCCAAGCTGGCAGTTGGGTAGGATACACCTCGACGGTGACACATAGGACAACGAGACAGACGGCACCTAGAGAGGCATACCACCACATAGGTACCTCGGGATAGTATTGCATCAAACGAGAATGAACATCTCTCTCATCTTTCAGTGAACTACGGAAGCGGCGCATAATATCGCGACGGAACCATACTAGGTGATCTCGTCAGCGAAAACTAGGAGAGGAACGCTACAAAAACCACATACAAAATGTGTGGACAAAGACCGCCACAAAAGAGGCAAATGCAACACCATAAGCCAGACAGAGAGTGACCGCCATCAGTAGAGGGGAATATGCCTCGTACGCAGCTTGATCAAAGAAGCCTTCAGGCGTAACAATATTTCTTGGCTGGTAGGGAGCACCTGTGTTATCGAAAGACACATAGGCGGAAATAGGAAGGAATGCAGTGTCCCAAGTGTTGGTGACTGGTATCTCATTTGTTGAGCTTGAATCAAGCTAACCGACAATTCATCACTCACAGTAAAGAATGGGTGCAATAATCCAGAAAACGCAGACGAAAGAGAAAGTTGTGTTCATTTGAGACCACCACTAAGGCAAGCTTATTAGTATGCCTATACATCTTGAATTATGAAGTTGCTTACTGGTGTCACCAATGGGCTTCCAATAAACGAGATCATGGACCAATCAAAAGTTAAGATGCTCATCCCCAAGCCGGTATTTGTTCCAAACAACGCATTGACCACAACGTTGTTCGGGGCGATCCAACAAACCCAATTGAATACGCTCAGCGCCGTGAACAAGAATCCAGGTACCCAGTACCAGATAAAGCTACACGTCATAGCAATAACAAAGAAGCGTTCGCGGGTCATGTGTCCGCGATCGCGTTTGCCATAGTTTTTGTGAAGTGTGTTGAAAAGGGCAGAGTTGACCAGGGCACCAGGCCAGATCATACTCGATGGCCAAACTACGAACTGGCGGAGGATCCCACCGAGCGAGAAGCCGATAATTTGGGAGGAAAGGCAGATGAGGATCTGGTATCCATAAGTAATCGTCTGTCCGTAGAAGATTTGCTGCGACAGGAGAGCGTCGGTAGCATACGCGCCGCCTACAACGACGTTGGCCATAACAGTAATACAAACATGCTCCTTGATAGAGAAGGGGCCAGGGTTGAATGACCAGGTATAGCCGAAGGTATTAAATGTTGTGGTAGGAAGAATCTTCTCAAGGCCTTTACCCATTGGCAAAGACATCAGCTGAGCAACGATGCCAGTAATATAGACAGATGGGTCTGAGTTGAAAATTAGCTGAATAGCTGTCAAAGCAGAAAGATATCATACATCTCAAAGAAAAGAGCTGATTCAACCCGGAAACGGCTATTGTAAAGAAAATACCCAGGAACCACCTACAGTTGTTCGTTAGTCGTTGTACCTGAAACAAATGGCAGAGCTTACATTCGGAAAGTATTCACAGGCATCAATGGATCATCGATACTTGAGACAGCAGCGCGAACCTCAGGATACGGAGATTCGCTAAGATGTCATCATGAAAACGTGGCAGGCAAGCGAAATATGATTAACTCACTCGTCGAAGTCAATAGCGGTCGAGTTCCGGGACTCCGCGCGCGAAGTGGAAAAGCGATCAGACTCGTAATTGGATTCGGCATCAATTTCAGATTGCTCGTATGCCATATGAATTTTTTTCTTTTGCAGCTCATGAGAGACGATCGAAGGAGGACCTTGCTTCAAGTCATAATTGGGATCGTTCAAGTGCTCCATGAGGAAATCAACATCCTCAGGTACGTCGGCCAACTGGCGAGGACGATAGATGGGAGCTGGGACTTGCTCAGCCCCACTTGCATAGGCTCTAAAGTCCTCCATGAGAAAGGCTGGCGAGGCGATCAACGAAGTCTGCTAAGGAGGTAGGGGGACCACGGCGGGGAGAAGGTAGCGGGTGATTTTAAAAATGGCACCTGGTGTCCTTTTGAAGGGCATCGGTTAGAGGAGGCCAGAAATACGCTCCATTATCCACACAGGTCGATCAGACCGAAGCTAGCAGTGAAATTTTCAGGGTCTCCCCGAAACAATTAGACAATAGAGGTAGCTAGAAGTGAAGCGTGTCCGTTTTGCCCTTTCAAGACAAAAAGCCGGTAGGAGCTGGGGATCAAATCCAGGGGCGGGTATAGACAGGCCACTCCGTCCCATTCCTTGCCACTTGCCTGTGATCTTCCGGGATGGCCGACATAGGCTATGACAAGCTACGCCATCCATAAACACCTGCTGTTGGGCTACTAGTAAGCACAGGTATAGTTGGAACATAGCACAGGATTTGTGCGAGTGTTGAAGCGTGAATATTCCTCACCCCAAAAGTAAACTGAAGAAGGACTAGTTCCAGATGGATATCTGATGAAGTTAAGATGAAGGGCGTCAGTCGTTATTGTTGTTATTGTGGTTCCGTGGACTAAGCCGACGTGCCAAGATCAGCTGGACAGTCTTTTTGTCTTTTCCAAAATTACCGGCCCGATCAAATCTAACTTGTTATCTTATCAAAATAACTCTGACAGTTGAGTAGATCTTATCTACTCGTCAATACGTAAATCATGAAAAATTCAACCAACTCTTACCTCGTCGCAATACGAAAGCCGCCTCGATTCTACGCAATTACTAGCGTTTTGTAATCACTGCGCCTTTGTAACTTTCGTTGCGGCTGCACCTTCTGCTGCACTATAAAGCCGATAAAAACTCACACATCTATAATTCCCAGCCACTGATATTATCTATCCACAAGTAAACTAGAAGTGAACTCCAGAGGAGGTTTCTGAAAATTTGTGCGTAGGTAGAAGCCCAATCTTTCTCAATAAACATAGTCCCGCTAAGAAGTCCCCACGCTACAGAGGCTTGTCCGTCCCACTCCAACTCAACCCGTCCACCTTAGCTAATCTAGTGCTTGAATTGGCACAATATCACCGTGGCATCGTCATGCTCTCAGTTTTGAAGCAGCACATGCCGAAAGATGGCGTATTTGTAACGTTCTATGGCGAGATCCTGCCGACCACCATATAGAGAATAACTTTCCGTATTTCTACCATCTCACTCCCAAGGCCGCACCTTGCCACCATGTCAACCACTCTGACACAAATAATACAGACAATCCCTACTGAACCTCCTTCACTTCATGCGCCACCATCTAAAGAAGAGGATCAGCGGGGAGGCACAGAACCCTATAAATATACACATCTCCTCCCTTATTTCTCTCAGGACCGCTATCCTGCTTTAACTCCATTCCGTCATGTTGATCCTGGCCACCGTGCTTTGGCTCATGCTAACCCCAGATCGTTCCTCGACAAAGCTACAAGTGTTATCCAGCTGACCCCTGCACTTGGTACAGAGGTTCATGGTGTCAACCTGGCAACCTTGGATGATAGTGAGAGGGACCAGGTGGCACTGGAGGTATCTGAGCTGTTTTATATTTTTCACATCAATATTCACTAAGAATTATCTCACAGGTGGCTCGCAGGGGTCTGGTTGCATTTAGAGATCAAGGGGAATTCATCGACAGGGGTCCTGACTTCTATCTAGAATGGGGTAGACACTTTGGCCGGTAGGATTACATATCTTGTTCCTTGACTATTCGGTCTGACATGGCTTTCGTAGTCCACATATCCATCCCACATCAGGGCATCCTAAGGGGTACCCAGAAATCCATCTAGTTTACAGGCACGGTGTATAACACTTGTTTACAAAACTTGAGGCTCATTGATAAGTGCAGAGATGCAAACTCTACGTTCAACTATGAAATCGATGATAGCATCACAACAACTCTATGGCATTCTGATGTATCTTACGAGCTCCAACCTCCTGGGCTTACTACATTCTTCCTACTTGCTCAACCCACTTCGGGAGGCGATACGCTTTTCACATCCCAGGTGTCTACCTTGAAGAAGCTGTCACCACAATTCGTCGCCTTTTTACGCACCTTGAAAGCTGTACACTCCGGTATTGAACAGGCCAATTTTTCTAGGTCCGGACGGCGAGGTGGTATCGTGAGACGAGAGCCCGTAGAAACTATCCACCCTGTTGTCAGAAAACACCCGGTTACTGGCGAGGAGGCGCTCTACGTCAACCGGCAATTTACTCGCCGTATTGTCGGGCTAAAGCGCGAAGAATCAGGTAAGGCTTTGATTACTATGAAATAGCTCTAAGAGTTCCTAACATACGGTGTAGAGAATATCTTGAAATTTTTGTTCGACCATGTCGACAAAAGTGCCGACCTACAAGCTCGCGTGAAGTGGGAGCCAGACACTGTCGTCCTCTGGGATAACCGAAT
The DNA here is from genome assembly GCA_037014335.1 of Collybia sordida. Taxonomy (NCBI): domain Eukaryota; kingdom Fungi; phylum Basidiomycota; class Agaricomycetes; order Agaricales; family Clitocybaceae; genus Collybia; species Collybia sordida. Next base: position 2,109,353 of record JAYKXK010000002.1, read on the forward strand.
TACCTCTCATGTGAGCCTCGTGGCATATGCGAGTCAATGTATGATCTAATGAGCCCAATAGTCCGCTGTTGTGGACTATAAAGATTCGAAGGAGCGTCGGCACGGCGCCCGAATCGCTCCTCAGGCAGAAAGACCAATTCCTGCAGATGCGGACCTCAATCTTTGGGAATAGTGATACAAATTTTTGAAAGTCTACAGCTTAATGTCGTTCCCCACATATCAGGCCATATATTTATGGTCAATATCCTTCCCCTGTCGTGTACTTGTATATGTGTTGACGTGAATATTAGTTTTTGAGAATTCGAACTTTATAATAAATTGATGGGGTGTTTTGATTTTGTTTCGGTCATCCAAATTCGATCAACATCAGGTGCCTGTTGGCCGATCAAGCCCATGTATGTAGTTTATGTAACAACGTTTGGCTCTCAACTTTTCCAACCATTGCAATCTATGACTGCAACGGCCATTTATTATCTTGTGTTTTGTGGTGTCTGTGTCACTGTCCTAAAGGAATTCAATGTTATTGTTGATGAGCCATATATGGTATTTCCACTTGTGCTTCAACTATAAGTTGAAACTGATGCGCTAAAAATTTGAGGACGAACCGTTCCATGTCCCACAGGCTCAAGCATACTGTCGGGGGGATTTTGCAACATGGGATCCAAAAATTACCACTCCACCTGGACTGTGAGTTTTCTTGGAACAGTTGTAATGAACCCCCTAGAGTAGGGTCAAGCTCAATGAAATACATCAGATACGTCATGAGCCTGTTGTTGAAGCGGATATTTATGTTCAAGTGCACATTACCGATGTTACGACTCACGACAGTGCTGGCACTCATGTCGCTTCCGCTTGTCTTGACCCATCTCCTATGTTTCAATAAACGCATACGGCCCCCAATTTCGATCCTTGCTCCCACCATGGAAGCTCTTATTCTTGGAGCATTTCCAATAGCGTGGTTTTTTGGCTTTCTATATTACACGGAAGTTCCGAGCCTGGTGTTAGTAATAGGAACGGTCGTGGCTGCTGCAGATGATCGGCATTGGCTTGCTGCCCTGGTGTGTCCTGTCCTCCTGTCCTTCCCGAAGAATGAGGCTGATCGGTGCGGGGTATTAGTTTGGCCTCATTAGTTGTACCTTTCGCCAGACCAATGTGATTTGGGTTCTCTATGCATACGCATCGAGTCAGCTCATGTACTTGCGGTTTAGACGTGCATCCCCAGGTGCCGAAGCCCCCAGGAAGCTTCACGACCCTCCTGCTCTAGTTGCTGGCCCAGGCATGTATTTTGATTGAATGATGTTATGGCCACAAGGACTTACATGGCACAGGTGACCTGTTTCGATCGATCCTGAGTGTTCCTGGCGTTATAGCAGATGTCCTTCCCTCCTTTGTGCCGTACACGTTAGTTCTTGCTGTCTTCGGGTGTTTTGTGGTATGGAATGGTGGAATTGTTCTTGGTTCGTCCGTTTGACTTTGAAATTGTGCATGAACTGACCTGCCTGAGAAGGTGATAAGGCCAACCATATACCCTCACTTCACATACCCCAATTCTACTATTTCCTCGGTTTTTCGACTGCTTTTGGATGGCCTGTGCTTATCTCTGGGCCTGGTGGAACATCCAGTTTGATTCAAGGTGTGTCAAAACGAATGTTTGGCGGTGCATTGTAAGATTTCATTTTTATATCGTACTTGTAAATCATTCACGACCCGGACAGACGCGTATTGTTTACAATTATCCTATCAATTGCGATTGGGGTAACTGTGAAATTATTCACGTTAGGCATCTACCGATCACAGAATTATGCCTATTCTAATGAATGTTCATGATCCAGAATTCACCACCCTTTCCTGCTGTCGGATAATCGGCATTACACATTTTACTTGTGGCGTCGGATATACATGTTCCATCCAGCAATTCCATATCTACTAATACCATTTTATGTGGCTTGTGGATGGGCGTGGTTCTTGCGTGCTGGTATGTTGTTCCGTTTTCTGGTGGCGTTCGATCGATTGAATGTGATATACCAGGCCGTGACCAAACATTGCTCCAGACTTTGATCCTGCCGGTATTCGTTCTGCCCACCCTGCTACCAACCCCGTTGCTTGAGCCACGTTACTTTCTAATACCCTATATGTTGTTGAGGTCACAAGTGTCGGATGTACCGACGTGGGCTTTAGTCATTGAAGGATCTTGGTATGCGATTATTAATGGGGTGACTATGGGAGTATTTTTGTATTTACCTAGGGCGGGTGTTGGTCGTTTTATGTGGTAGGATATGTGATATAGACCTATTTAAATCTACTTGTCAACTAGTGCTGGGTATGAAACTAAATTGGGCATGTATTGTATCGTATGAAACCCCACCCCTCGTGGTATGAAAGTATTGAACGTATCAGACATGTATAAAACAAATGGCTGTATAATACAAAATTTCTGTATAAAACATGTATAAAACAGTATTAAACTGTAGAAAACCATAAATTGCATAAAAAACTCAGTTTTTTGCCACATCTTCAGATTTTGGAAAACTGATCCCTCAACCTGTTTCTTTCGCTCCTCGGTGTCCTTTGGCAAAGATGAGCCTTTGGTTTTGTGGTTGATAGAGGATTGCAACATGGAAGGCGGCCTAGGGGCCGCATTTGGCAGGTCAATAGTTTCTCCAATCTGTTTTCTGGAACTGTCCACGCACAATCTGAGCATATCCAAGAGGTGATGAGATACCCAATTGTCATTGTTATCCTCAGCTCAAGTTCGCAGAGTTTGAGGCCTTGACCAGCTGAGCACACTGTTTTAACTTTCGGTGTTGTTTGGCCATTGGCAGTGAAGATTTGGTTGATAAGTAACCCAAAAAGGAAATTAGTGGTCATTTCTGCCCAGATAATGGTTGGCAGCCCGACAGCACTGTATTCTAGCCTCGTGCCAGAAATTAGCAGGGATAAGTTACATGGTTTTTAGAGTTTACTACAGCTTTGATACATAGATTTGGGAGGCCACTTGTATGATACGTATCATACACTGTATTATACGTCGCTGTATGATACACTCGGGTTCAATACCCAGCACTATTGTCAACCCAATCGGAAGGTTTACAAACATGAATAAACAAATCTGTTGCGATCAAGTCACGATGTTGAAAGTTGAAACGAAAATAACTAAACGACCGACCCTTTGGCATTAGAAACGATTTCAAACGAACCTAGCCAACGACTATTACGATCTAATTCACGAACTCTACACTTGTCTACACTTTTTTATCTCTTTTACTTTTTTTTTTCTATTTCTATACTTGGGTTGTTTCATCGTTATGAACAAGTCAGTCGAACCTAGTTCGAGTGGCAGTCCACGTACCAAACCTTCCACAAGGAGTTCCATAAGGCATTCTCTAGGTCTTGCAGGGAAAGCTTTTGCTGATGTGATAAACAAGGATGTCGATAAAGGTCCTAAGAAGGGAAAGGATTCTTCTCGTCGCCTTAGTGCAATTGGCATCAAACCAGCTGCCCCTCGCGTTTCTATGGGCGACTCTAAACCCACACCCCCGCTTATACGACGAGTCGGGACACCAGAATCCAAGACAATAACTCGCCGGCGAGTGTCAGCTGGCGTCCAGCGTGCATCTTTGGATGAACAACCCTCGAAGCCTCTTGACCATACAGGGGTCACTAGGTCTGCTTCTGTTCGCCCTCGCAATCCTAATACCTCTTCTGCTCTACCGAAATATCGCCCAAAGTCCGCTTTACTCGAAACAGCAAAAGCCCCTTCCCCTCGCACAGGCACTCGTAGGCCTCTCAATAGTTCAGACAGCGAGAAGGAAGACAGACGAGAACAAATGAAGGGTGAACGCCTATCTAATGAAAAGGTTTCTCGACCTATCAGCCCTCTTCCACACAGGGCCGCACTTAAAGCTAATTTGTCGAGTGTTGTCAATACTACCCCTCCAAGTACACCTACCAAAACCAAGTTTTCTACACCCTCTAGCTCTCGGCCTTCCCCTTCAAGGCCAACTAAACTGGCTAAAACAATCACATCTACCTCAGTAACACATTCAGCTATTCCTCGACCACCATCTTCGACATCATCTTCAAGTTCTTTCGCACCCCAAACACCCAAAACGCCTAACGGGAGAAATCTTTCCACCGTACGCCGGTTTGCTCAAGAGAAATCATCCCGTCTTAGTCCATCACCACATCCTATTAAAGAATCCCCATCGACTCGGCAGTCTGGAAAGAGCTCAAGAGATGCAACTCCAAGCCCGACCTTCAATGCGGTTGGAAATATGTCACACATATCTGAAGGCAACAGCGAAGATAGTGAGGCTGACGATGTCGAACTTCTCTTAGCGCCTGTTGCTGCGCTTGGTGCGCCGACGCCAGCAATGCCTCGAATACAAGCACCTCGTAATCGTAAACGTCTTGCTCCTCAAACTCCAACTCGTGCCAACCTTCTTCCTACACGCGCCAATATGTCGTATCTATCCCCTCTACCACCTGATCAAGATTCTTCATCTTCGTCGCTTCGACCACCACAAGAGCGAGGCAGTAAACAGGCCCGGGGCTCTATTTTGTCATGGGAACAGCTTGCTTCAGAAGCCTCAAGAACCTTAGGCGAAGATGAGATTGAGAACATGCTTTCTGACATCCCTGCCCCTTTCCGACCTGGGGCTATCTCTCCGACTCCGAGTGCGGGATATACAGATGTTCCAGAAAGCCCATGTCTTAGTGCAATGAGCTCACCCGGAGGGTACGGTTCTATCTCACAGGTTCTTCTCCCAGACGTCACCCCTTCACCTGCACTACACAACAATCAGCGATATAACATGGAACCCTCTGAAGTTCCGGCTGTCGATGCAGCGATTGTCACGCTTTTGCGACTGCAATTGGCATCGGCCGAACAAACTGCGAAGGCCAGGTTGGAACAAATGCAAATAATGGAGGAAGAAATACACAACTTGAAAGATTCTCGGGCTCGTGAAGCCTATGAATTGACCAAACAAGTCGAATTCATGGAGGATCAGATGCGCACGAATATTGATAACCGGGAACGAGCAAATGAAGAACGTGGGGCCTACACTTCGAGTCTCGAGGACCAGCTACGTCAAGCACAAGCACTACGAGATCGGGCCATACAGGAGGCTATTGCGGAAACTCAAGAGAATGCACGCAAAGAAAGTGATGCAGTTCTGGCTTCACAACGGGGTTGTTGGACAGCTATGTGTTTCGCCCGCGTTGCTTTCTCTGAATGGGCATCGGTTCGTGAGTTAGCTCAGCTGGAGCTCGATATCGTTCAAGGTGATAGACAAACTTTGTCTATTCTCCTTGCTGAGGTGGATCGATTGTGTACCATGAATGCGTAACATGGTAAGTTTCTGCCAATTATCATTTAGGCTTTTCTGACCTTCGGTATTAGTTAGCTTTTGTCTCTTTCCGGCTTTAACTGTTGAATGTATCTGTACTTCTAGTGTCACATTTCATTCATTTTATCATGACGTCTTGAATATAATTTACACGAATTATGAAACATGATAATTATACAAAAATAAGATACAAACACCTCCACAAAAATGGACAAGTTAGTGATAGATATCTTGGGCCTCAATACACGCATCCAAAAGGCAAGCATAATTATCAGCTGGGCTAGCTTGTTCGAGGCGAGCCGTTATGCCCTTCAATATGGTTCCCCGGCTGTAAAAAGAGTTAGATAGTAGTACCATGCATTTATGTGGTCGGCGCTCACTCGATTGATCCATATATAACTTCCACTTCGTATTTCAGTGAATGAATGGACATTGGCCAATGACAAAACGTCTCAGCAGCAAATATGAATGAAATGAAGGCCTTTGCCTTCACGGGCGGAAACATAACGATTGCAGTTGCCTTGAATGCGGGGGATTTACCTTCCGCAGGGGGTATAATTTCAATCTCGACGGGGTATTTCACAGTGAGGAGTGTTAATTGAGAACGGAGTTGCGCGCATGATGACCAATAATCTCCAAGTTGCTGAACGATCTGTGGAAAAATCCCTATCAATATTAGTCTTTATTGATGAAATATGTCTCACTTGACGGGTAGTACATTTCCCCCCATGCACAATCTGTAACTTTGCCATATCTAAGAAGAATTTGCTGAGGCGAGGGAAATAATCTTTATGTTTGCTGCGCGTCTTGTCCACATTGGATACGTTCACTCGAGAAACGATGGGAACAAAGTTCTCGCATGGGATGGAAACTTGGAACTGTGATGCGTAGATATACTCGAACAGTTTGGGGCTAACTTTAGTTGCCCGAAACATATGAAGGTCTTCTAGTGCTTCAAGCTCGTCTGGTGAAATAGTTTTTGATAAGAAATTAATTTGATGAAATGGGGGCATTTGGCTGCCTACCTTTAAGCCTGAAAACCTCTGCTCGGGTACTATTCTTCTGGATATGTAATAATCTCTGGGCGTCTGCGATAGCCGTTGTGACTTCCAATTTCTGTGCTTCAACCTCTTCGTGCTTTTCCTGTAACCAACGAAGTTGGGATTTGCTTTCCGCAACCTCGGCTTGAAGAGCCTCAACCTCAATGCTAATAGATTCATTCAGCATGGCTTCACCACACGCAGAAAGTGTTTTACTTTTGTTCCGCTATCGATGCTTTCAGCTCGTTGAGGTACTCCTGGTCGCTTGCTTCTATTTCTGTTACTTCAGCATTCTCTTTCTCGAGCTCTCGCATGATTTCTTCGTATTCTTCTGTTAAGGCAGGGATAATTTCGGTGGCACTCGCCCGTATTTGCTCGAGTAGTCTCGCGTCCTGCACTAAATATTTAATCTACCAACTCGAAAAATCAGTGGTCGGCTTACGGTCTCCAAGGATTTGAATGTCTGATCAGCTGTCATACGGAGTCCTTCTAGCCATTGCAATTTCCAATCGTACCAGTCTGATTTTGCCAAACCTCTTGTGTTGGTTCGTATCAGTTGGAGTTGATGCTAGGAGAAAATTTAAATTTATAATCGTAAGAAAGATAAATAGGACTCGCAAGTAACTCTGCTTGGCCTTCTTCGTCAGCCCGCGAGTATTCCGTAAATAATTCGGGAGTAATCTTGGATGCTTCGTCTTCAGCCTGAGCAAAATCTGCTTTACTCTTTTCTACCCATGCTTGCAAGTCTTTCGACACACGCGAATACAGAACTAGCTGCGGTACTTCAACTCCCATAGCTGTCACATACTCTGCCAATGGAATATCAGCAGGACTACGCGGCTGACGAGATTGTTGTTGTGATGGATGGGTAGACCGCCGAGGAGCGGTTATTTCATCCATGAATTTGATTCCTGTCATGGCGAAAAATTGTTCGATCGATATAGGATGCTATAAGGGTCAATTATAAGCTAAAAAATCACCGAATAGATGGACAAACCTACCCCCTCATCTTTAACAACTTCATTTGCTTCAACTCCAGCTCGCCAGTGCTCGGTCGGGTCTATTTTCATGCTTGCCATACCTTCATCTTCCCCCAAGGTGTCAGGGCCAAGGACAGTGGATATATCAACAGCGTTGGCGGTGGTTAACAAAGGGTTCACTTCGTGAAGAGAGGGGTATATCGACGCAAGAGAAGTGGGATGAGGCAAGGGAGGAGTCGCTGAGCCCATCATTGGACTAGAAACTGCCACCGCTGGCTGGGGGTCCTCCCGTTCTTTATCCTTCCCCTTCTCAAGACCATATTCTGCATTCTGTTCAAATCGACTCCATGCGTCAGAGGAACCAGATCCCAAACTGGCCCGGCCAAGCCCTAGTCCAGCTTTCTTTTTAGGTGATGTCCTAGTCGGCGCTGCAGATAGGTCGTCCTCTTCTGTGGGCTTTGTACCGATCCCGATAGCCAGACTTTTTCTCCGAGCAAAATACCCAGAAGGCCTCCTGAAAGAGGAGGGGCGGGGAGCAGGCACCTGGGCCGGGGGCACCTGGAATGGCGCCTTTTTGCTAGGAGATAAGGGTTTAGGCTTTGTGGTAGATGCCGTATCATCTGTTGAGGATGTTGCGGGCCATTTATCAGTAACAGTTGGGCGTTTTGAAGGACCTGGTCGATCCAAATCGATATTTTCGATATCGCTCACTTCTTTATCTGTATCCTGGCGAGGGTGTTTACTGGAAATGGCCTTCTTCGGGCTTGAGCGTGACACCGGGGGGGCGAATGCCGCCGAAAACGTTTTCGCTGGAGACGGAGGTACAGGAATGGTAGTCCTGCCCTTGGAAGGTGAACGTGAGCGAGGAGTGAAGGAAAACGGTACGGGAATCGTCGCTCGTTGCGACCTCGATGGCGCAGCTGAAGTAGGCAGGGGGTCTATAGTTGGGTTCGGAGATGGAGGATGAAAGACAGAGGGCAAAGATGCTGGAGGGGCTTCTGGAGACGGTGGCTGTACTGACGACCGCCGAGGAGTAGACTGATTAAGATGGACAATCGCTCCGTATATTTGAGATTCATCCATCGTTGATTCTTGATAACCCATACTTGCCCGTGTATCTCGCACTGTACCTATGCTTTCTCGGCCGAAAACGTTGGTAATATTCATTGTCCTATCGCCACCATATGCATCGTCTCTGAAACTATCCCCCATGCTGGATAACGTATCGTCACGCGGTTCTTCATATCCTATCTGACTTATATGTGCAATAGACTGGATCGAAGGCAAGGATTCCCTTGCCTTCATTAACCTTTGGACAGCATCATCGAGGTTCATCCCATCTTGCACTATATCGACGTGACCATGGCCACTGTCATCGGAGGACGGTTCCGGTTCAATGGGAGTGTCTCCAGAATGTGTTGCTTGTCTAAGGGCAAGCCAGACCTCATCATGCTCGGCGGGGGGGCGTAAAGACTTCTTCAGGGGCATTGTAAATTCCATTGGTTCAGAGTGATCCGAGTCGATCCCAGAGTGCGCCTGCGATTCATCCTCTTCAAATGATTGCGACTGGTCGTCGCCATTCGAAGCTGAGATGTCGGCCTGAGGGATCTGTGCCAGAGGCTGACGTACACCCAACGATAGTGAACGCTTTCGAATGAAATTTCCGTGTATGACCTCCGTAACATCCATATCATCATCTTCACCTTCGAAGTCGTCGTCCATAAGAGCGGAGTCATCGTCATGAAGAAGGCCCGTTTGTACGATTGTTGTCAGATCCATGTCATCTCCCTCACTGTTAGCCAACGAGTAGCGAGCGGAGCTACGTCTGCGGGCGGCGGGTGTGGCGCCAGGGTAGACGTTTTCGTCGGTAACGGGGTGTTGTTGACCACTTAACGAAGGTTCATCAGGTTGAGGTTGTTCAGCAGAAGGCGTGGGGTTGACAGCGTTTTTAACTACTCCATCAATGTAGCGAACGCGTACAGTGTCAGCAAAACTAACGCGCCTTCCGCCCAGTGACTGTCTCGATGTGTTATCACGAAGTCCAACCTGAAAATCGTTAGTGATATCCATTGATTGGGTAGCATTTGCATCATCAAGGACAGAAGCTTGAGATTGGGGTTGAGATTGAGATTGAGAAGGTTGAGGTTGCGATCCTAGCGGGTTGTCTACATGACCTATGCTCACACGCCCCTTAAGAATGCTCTTGCGTGGAACCTAGGTACCCCTTTTAAAGGTGGAAAGTAAAGTGAAGGATTGATCACATACAAGAGATCGACGAGCCTTTGCCAGTGGGCTAAGATCACCAGGGACAACACTATGCGCCCGTCGTCGAGCCCGAGAGAGGGCATTGGGCTTATTTTGATTGAGAACGGCAATTGACCTCCGTCTATGAGGAGAATCCTTGCTAATGGCCATAACAGAATGGGAGCGTTATAGAAGACCAGTAGAAACGTTGAGAACTAATGAGTACACTGCAGAATCACGTCCACCAAACAAACTCGCGTAGTGGTCATGTGACTGAAATAAACAGTCCTTGGTCAGAAGTGACAATTGAATCTTTCAAATCAATCGTAATATGTACTCATATAAAGGCTACATAGTGCTAAATAAAGCTTATTGGAACTACTATGATAAAAAAAAATATCTCTTGAACTCTCTTGATTCGCATATTTTCACATTTCCATGTCAAGACGCGTCGATCACGTGATGATTGATCTCGCGTCAATCCATGAACGCGCCTCGTGTCCCTGGTCCATAAACGAGAAACTAAAGGCAGCACTTTTCGTGAAAATTTCTTCACCTTCTCTCCGACTATGGCATCCAAACAGCCACCTCCCACCAGAAGCTCATCTCGTACAAAAATCGCGTCTGTCGTTGCCCCAGCACCCACCAGGACTACCAGAGCCCGTGCAGCCACCGCAAAGTCATCCGTACCTGCACCCCCTGTTGCTACCACCACTAAGAAAACAACCTCGAGAAAACCACTCGCAAGCAGGGAAAATGCAATTGATGTACCTTCTACCACCAAAGTCGCTCCGAAAGCTACTACTACGCGAAAGGTTCCGACTAAACAAAGCAACCATGAAGAAGATCGGGAACCCATCATGGTGACTAAATTAAAACTACATCCTCAATTCTATTTCAACTTACTCCAAACAGGCATATCTTAGAATTAGACCATACTTAGGAGATGGTCAATCTGTACCTCAACCTTACCTTACACCACTTTCTGATACTTCAGTCAGAATGACGGATCCGCAGGACCACCAGAACAATCTATCTCGTTTCCGTCCATCCACATTGCCACCAGCCTCCATTTATACATTTTCGCATGTATTCCCACCCGATACCTCACAGTTTGATTTCTTTACCAAAACAACCCTTCCACTAGTTCGCGACCTACTTCAAGGTCAAAATGGTCTTCTTTTTACCTATGGCGTCACCAACTCCGGAAAAACGTATACCGTTCAGGGCGGCGCAAAAGAGGGAACCGCAGGAATATTACCCAGGACACTGGATGTTATCTTCAACAGTATCGAGGGCCTTCACGGTGATGGTAGGGTAAGTAGATGTTCTTCCTAAATAGAATTCTCTTAGCTCTCTTGCATTAGTTCCGGCCCGTCAGACTTCATGGTATCGAACCAGCGGAACCAACAGATTTAAAACCCCCACCGATCACACCCGAACCCGCTTTAGCTGAAGTCCTGGGCCAGCATGTCGACGTTTCGGCCTTTGACGTTGATATTGATACTACAACCGTGAAAGTGGATCGAAATTACGAATATACTATCTGGATATCATATGCTGAAGTCTATAATGAGAAAGTATATGATCTTCTTGCCTCTGTCAAGGACGATTCGACAACAAACATAGATGGACCAATTCCTCGAGTGAATAATGGGAAATCATTACTGCTGACAAGAACCGCTTTACCCTTGAAGCCCTCGCCAGCTTCAGATAATATGGACATAGTCGTTAATGGTAAATACATCGCGGGCCTGCGCCAATTTCGTGTACACAGTGCCTCCCAAGCAAAAGCCTTGGTAAAGCTGGGACAACTTCACCGCCGTGTATTTGGCACCTTAGCTAATCGGGAGAGTAGTCGGAGCCATGGGATGGTTATCATCAAAATTATCCGAGGGCACAGGGGCGAAAAGAATGTAAGCTTTCTAAGTTATTCTATCATGGATGTAATGAGTTGAGAAACCCTTAGGATCCTACGGCCCTCCAAGTATCACGGCTGACACTTGTGGATCTTGCTGGTTCAGAACGTACGAAGCATACACACACCACTGGGGATCGCCTGAAAGAAGCAGGGAATATTAACAAATCATTAATGGTCCTTGGACAATGCATGGAGGTTATGCGTACAAATCAAAGGAAGCTTGCAGCCAGTTTATCTCAAGAGGGCGTTGGTCAAGAAGGTCGAATGGACACCAGGGATGTCAAAAAAGGGCTGGCTGTGGTGCCATTTAGACATAGCAAACTCACCGAAGCACTAATGGACTATTTCATAGGTGATGGTCGAGCTGTAAGATTGTTTTGTTCTATTCTGGGAGCTCAAGTAACCTCTACTTTAGGTTATGATTGTCAATGTCAATCCATACGATACAGGATATGATGAAAATTCTCATGTCATGAAATTTGCTGCCCTCGCGAGAGAAGTTTATATTACCCCCGCTCCCGCCCCGATGCATCGTGTTCCTAATTCCTTGGCGGGATTTGGAAAAAACACTACATTAAAGGGTAAAGAGTTGGGTCCATTGACGTTAAAGGACCCCGATATTGCCCCACACCCTTACCGAAGAAAGGTGACCATTTCCAGTGAAGATAGGAAGAAACCCACCGAGGCTATTCTTGAAGTCCTTGAAGGTAATCCCGATCTTTCGAAATTATTTTGTTTGGTTGCTTAAGATCCATTTACAGAGGACCCACCGAACGACGAATCTGATGATAACTCTCTTGATGATGACCCTATAAATCCTCTCGTTGATGCCCTATTCGATGAGATAGAGAATTTGCGCAATCTGGTTAGTCAAACTCTATCATCGGCTCGTTGAATCCCTCACTCATTTATCTATATTCATTCATCCTTTTAGTTATTTGAGGCAGAAATGAGATGCGCTGTTGTAGAAGCCGAGACAAGGGAAGAGGTCATGCGTGAGGTGGAGGAACGTATGAGAAACATGGAAGCGATATATTCTAGGCGATTAATGAACGAGGTCAGTGATCAAAAACTCACGGAATTGTACTCCTTTGACTAGCGTCTGCAGTTAGAGCAAAATGAGCTAAAAACAGACGCGAAGATCGACATGTTGCACCAATCCGGCCTATTTGGAAGTCCAGTAAAAAAAGCACAATATCAATGTCCCCCAAGTGATGTCTCCGAAGAGGAAGATTCTGTTGAACAAAGTTTAGTACGTAATTAGACGTGATTTATAACAACAATAATTAATTCATACTATTCAGATAGAATCTGAGCAGGAAGACGAAGAATCAGGTTCTAATGATGACGAATCGGAATATGCACGAAGTATATCCTTGTCGCCTCTTTCCAAGAGAGACCAAGTAAAAAAATACAACACCGCACCCAAAGGAAAACAAGGGTCTCGGAAACTTATGCCAGATGAGGAAGAGGACGACGATGATGATGACGACGAGTACGACGATGACAATGAGGAAGATGATTGGGCTCCTTCGGTAACTTCAGCTCGTAGTCAAGGTTTACACCAAACAAAAGTGAACGTCGGACAACAACTACCCAATTCTAACCACCGCCCGGGACACAAACATGGTACAGTCCGGCCGAATCTACCTGCAAACATGTCAAAACTTCAGCGAGAAATGGAGGACTTAACACTCTGTGGGCCTGATGACTCGGTTGTGGTCGTTCCCGTTAAAAAGCCCCGAGCCCTCCCTCAAATATCCGATCCCGACATGGATAGTGGTGAAGATATCGACGACATCGAGGTCGAGCTACCCGCGAAGAAAAAGAAGAGGTGAATAAGTTTTAATTGAATCTATATACCAGTCAGCAATTTGACCACCTTCAAAAAGACAGCTCGGTAAGAGAAGCATCATGACCGAGGAGCAAATTGAGAAAGTTGTAGTCGCTGTTACAAAAAGCGACAGTTCCAAGCCTATCAGACGTCTTGGTGGACGATAGACACGTTTCCGAAGTCACTTCACACTGATCTTGTTTGACATACATATTAAGGGTTTAAACTAATTCTGTTTACATGTCGAGAGATGTAGAAAGACTGATAAATTTGAACATAATTATTCAATGACCCGGAATTCGGGAATAGGCCGACTGACCGCGTCAATCACTACATATCTCAAACTATTTCTTAAAGTTACTCACTACTCTGGATCTCCGAATTCATTAATTATTGCATGAAACGATGATTCCCACTCCGGATTTGTCTCATCTCACCAAGAACGACTTTGACCGTGTCTATGAACCTGCAGGTTCGTCCACCTACCCACATTACTACATCTCTTGAACAAATAAAAGAGGATACATTTCTTCTCCTTGACGCGCTCGAACTTGATGCCGAAGACCTCAAGAAAGACCCGCCCGCTGTATGCCTTGAGATAGGGTAAATCTTAGTCACGACCCGAATTGAATTAAATCTCCAATTTTACCAACTTATAGATCAGGTTCAGGATGTGTTGTCAGCTTTATAGGTAACATCCTTGGCCCACCAGCTCGTAGGTTTTCGTCTTCTATCTCAAAAACAATGAACAGACTAGACCATGAAGTATACTTATCAACTGATATAAATCCTCACGCCTGTTCATGTACGCGCTCAACCGGGGTACAAAATAAGGTATATAAGCGCTTCACTTTTCAAGGTCACCCTGCCCTTATATAAATTGTAGGTCTCTATCGATCCCATAAATGTTGAATTTGCGTCCCCTCTACATACTAGACTAAGACATGCCATCGATCTGATTGTTTTCAACCCACCATATGTCCCCACACTCGATAATGAGGCCACGGAAGCACAATATGCGCGAGACATCCAAGGTTCGTGGGCTGGCGGTTTAGATGGAATGAGTGTGACAGGACTCTTTCTTGAACGCGTGGAGGTATGCCTGGTTAAGTGTGTTTAGTAAATAGCAACTAATTTCGTTACAGGAGTTATTATCACCACACGGTCGTTTTTACCTCGTTGCCGTAAGGGAAAATAACCTACCGAAAATGCAGCAAGAGATGCTCCAGAGATATGGTCTACAGAGTGAAGTACCTTGTCCACCCAGCACCTGCAAGCAAGTAGCTAAGGTTTTATTTTTGTTTGACAAGATTGTCCTCCAACGTCGTGCGGGACGTGAACACTTGTTTGTGCTTCGTTTTGCCAGAAGCCTTCTACAGCCACCATTCACGCAGCGCATCGACCGAGTCAACGATCAAATGGAAGAGAAAACAATGTGAACCTCTCTTGATATCAGGGTTTAAGAACCCCGAGAAGTACACGCTTTACGCGCCTCACAAGTATTATATGTTCCTTTGCTAGTCGCCAACGGTGACTATCTCTATTTCGAAATTAGCGCATTATACGCGGAGCCAGGCTACTCAGGTCCTGTTTGAGTGAAGAAAAAAAACAGATAGAAGAGTGCATTTCCGGATGTTACTAAAGGATTGATTATAGGATCGTAATATCTAGTATCTAATTTGTGTGGCCGGAGATACGAGTTTTGATATGCTTCAAAAATCAGGGGTTTACCAATGTGCGGGTGTTGGGGTTGAACGTTGGAGCCCTATATTGGTAGGTAAGTGAGAAGATAGTGAAAGAGTTAGCTACGAGACAAGATTAACAGAGAAGTCTCAGGCAGATATGTCGAATTTAAGTAGAGGAAGACCAAGGACACTTTACGTAAAGCTAGGAGTTACCAAGATATACAGACACACAGCAAGAGAGGAATCGGGGAGGCGATTGTTACAGGTATATGAGTGACGCAACATTGACTAGGCTGTGACCTGCGTGAGTATACATAAAATTTGCCTTTAGAGTTCGCCGTAGCTCGAGCAACCTGAAAGATCGACAAAGGCTCGAGGAATGCTACATCTCGATCGTAAGGTAGAGACAAAACAGATTGTGGATAAATTGTCTTCTAATTACGGTGTCTGCCAGCATAGAGGAAAGGATTTGTATAGTAGATTAATATAAGATTGTCTGTGAAAGTCGTCTCAAAGTAAAATAGAAATACAGTAATTTCTCAGCTAGTCATCTTGATCAGCGGCTGGGCGCCGTCTGCCAATGCTGAATCGAGATGGTGAAGCTATCGACGCGGTCCTAGTCATTCGTTCACCAGTCCCAGAGTTAATTGACGCGTTACTTGGCTTAGTAGTGGCATCAAATTCCAATCGAATACGCAATAAGCCACCTTGCCGAAGCTCCAGGAAAACATCCGCAGATGATACACCTTCGGGTTGGATGTGGCGCCAAATCTGGATGATGTTATATCAGTAGAGGCTGCTAAATTAACCGAAACTACGTACATCAATTTCGCCAGCACCCAGTTCCTTATCTTTGCCAAGTGTTTTATGGTCGTGGATCCAGGCGAAAAGTTTGGGAGTTAAAGCTCCAGCGGCGAATACAAATGACTCGTTCCTGCGATCAAAACATCAGAACAGGTTATTATATTGTATTGGTGCGTAAATCATTACTAACCATTCTGGAGTAGCCGTTTTGCCAACGTGTTTTGTTTTGAACTCTTTATCGCCTATACGGATGGTGGCATACGGCTTGGAATCCTGGCTTGTTAGATCTTTAGCGTCTAGGACAGTAACCCGCAGGGTTCCTGGTTCACTGGGCGTGTGGTCCATAGAGTTTTTCGATGTTGGGAATGTGGCACCTTTAGCTTCTAGGTTGTCTGATAATCCAACTGGTTGAGAAGCTTGACCGGATGACGTTGGTAATTCCAATGCGGTCTCTTGTTCGCGATCATTCTTCCTGAATACACCAGCCACGCCGTGCAGTACGCCCTTCCCGGCTGTGACGGGTAATCCTCCGATTTGAGTCATGGCTCTCCCTGCGGTTGAGAACGTTGAAGTGTTTTTCCTGGACTTGACAATAATTTCGGGCTGGAACATCAGTCTCACTCGAATCAATCCTTTCTCTCCGTGTTTGTTTGATACCAGATTGAGAACGCGTTCTGTGGCTTGGAAGGGTTCGATGTTTTCGATGTCAATAACCGCGGTGCCCAGACTTTTGGCCTGCTCAATTTGGTTCCAATCGAATATTTCGACTGAAAGGTCGGCATTCACACGTGATGGCTAAGTATAGTTCAATTATCGGAAGGCTAATCAGGAATAACAGTAAATCCGCACCACTGAGACGGTGAAGTTCTCGTGCCACTCTGGACTGAGGGTCTTCTTCTTGGTTTGAGACTTGAAAACCTTCTGCCCGTTCAAGGTAAACACAGCGAATGGATCTGATTTTCCTTGAAGACGTAATCCAGAGTATTAAAGTCTGATCGCTTGCTAAGTATCAAGGCAGCTCACCTCCTCTGTCAATTCCATGAATTTCCTGACCATCTAATAAATCGACCCGAAGAGTTCCTTGGTCTACACACATTAAACATTGCACAACGAGATAAATTCGATAACATACTATTGATAGTTTCCCGAGGTTCAAGTTTCACAGGGACTGGGACATAACGAGCCTCCAGTGTGATTGTTGAGGCATGCCGTTCATCTTGATCGTACAGGGTTACTTTGTGAGGTCCAACCTGTAAGCAATTTAGCACCATGTATAATCTGACATAAATTCATTTATCTGACCAGAGCGGACTGCAAGAAAGGTTTTGCATCTCCCTTCCACTCTGCAATAACATCATCCTTGTCACCTTCGTCTGCCTCGTTTAATCGAAGCCAAACGCGGCTGAAATCAATTTCTTTGATGAAACCCTCCCCAACATACTCCCACCGGGCCTCCGTGCTTCGCGCTTTGGTAGTGGTAAAGCAAGGCCAATAACCGTCATCAAGGAGCACTTCTAGACGTGCTTTCTTAGCCAGGGTCCCAGAAATTATATTGAATACGATGACACCGGATTCTGGAAGGATATGATATTTTTATATTTATAAGGGTATGGGAGGACATACGTTGAGCTAAGAGCTCCTCTATGCCCATCTCAACACCTTCTGAGTCTTTGGCAGTTTTGCTCGTTTCAGCAGTATGTATAGATTCATTCGTCCCTGACGTATTTACGCTTTCGACCGACTTGCTTGCTGGGCTATCTTTGTTATCTTGCGGGGGGGAACCATCTCTTGGAGGCAAACTCTTGATTGTGATTGGAATAGGACCATGCTCTTCGTCCGATGATGAATACATTGATGAGCTGTCACCTGCGTCACCACCGTCCTCGTCGTGTGAGGCTTTTTCTGAGGCTTTCTGGATTTCGTTGGGCTGAGAATCAAATTTGACACCTTTGAGTGCCAGGGCTGGAATAAATTCTGCTGTATAATGAAGGTGGCCTTTGTAAACATTCCCCTTGTCGAGGCGGAAAGGATCGGTAGCAGTTTTAACGCCAGTGGACTCAAAGAGATATTTGGCCTCTCCTGATTCTTTGGCGAGTTCGGAAACGTGCAGCTCTACGGAGCCCAAGGACCGATCCTGTACATGCCTTATTAAAAGTAGCGTTTTGAGCTATGTAAAGATGGGCATACCCTAGTAAGATTTTGATAATCCATACACTCCAACATGAGATTCTAAAGGATTTCTTTCAAGGTCAAGTCCCTTCAAAATGACATTTAAATCCTACCTCTTTCAAAGAATGAACTGTGAGAAAAGAAGGTGAAAAATCAATGCCGCATTACACAGTCCCATAAAAACGTACCAGGAATATAGACGATTTGGTCCCACACCGGATTGAGGTCTAGAGACATGACATTAGTTTGTGAACCTGATGTTCAGTGTAATCGACTTGCTGTTATTGATAACGTCCGTTCGTCCTTTGGTAACGTTATTGACTTGGACGCGCATATACGGATCACTCTGTTACACAATGAAGAATTGGGGCCTAATATTACCGAATGATACATACCTTGCCTCCCAGAGTGGCTTCCACGTTCCTGTCAACAGACTCAGTTTGATACGAGGGCGTATATGAAGAAAAAAATGTACTTGACATCGGTGGCCTTCTCCAAAAGCAATCTGATTACACCAATGGGGGGTTGATATGTGTCAGACCCGTGCAAACTACCAGCCATGTTCAAAGGTTTCCATTCTGCCGAGAGTCTCAATTTTCCGCTTTTGCAACCACTCAAGGGGAACCAGTCTCTTCCTGCTTCTCCCCTAGAAGCCAGGAGGTCTGTAAGCTTGATTGACATATGACCAATGCTTGGGTCTTTCATAAAATCACGGTCATCAATGATCCTGATACCAACAACTGATGATGCTTTGTCTGGGCAAAGGAACTCGTAAGCAGATTCCCAAACAGGACTATTGGTGTGTTTGAAGCATGGTGTCTTGTAGACAGGCTTTGCACTTCCTCCTAGTAAAACCCACGCTAAGGGGTTGAGGTCTCCTGACATCGATTTCGTGTGATCAAGCTCTTTTGCTTGATGGATTACGAGGCGAACGATGCCGACCGCTAAAATTTGATTTGTATCACAGTAAAAGAGTTCATACAGAAATTTGACTCACAACTGTCGATTACATCCTTTTCGCTCTCTGTCCCTAGGACTGGGAAATATGATACATCAAACCGTAACTCTCCTCTCTCTTTTCCATCTTTTAAAAGAGGCGCAACAATCCCTTCCTGAGTAGCATCTTCCTGTAATTTCGAGAGCTCAAAGGTAGAAGAACTCATAAGAGTATTCTTCCTATGATCATTGTAATCCCATAAATTGAGAATTAACGATTCGTTCAAAGCGTTGATCAAGAGGAATTTAGTCTCCATCCAAGTAGGGTTGAACCTGATATAGAATAAGAGTAAGTCATAGAAACAGAAACACATCATCTCGTTTGACGTACGTGTTGGTTTTGTACTTTGTGCGAGCCAGTTCAACGCGGTCGTTAATGGTTAGACTGACATAAGGGTCAGGTGTTCCGCCACCAATCTTGGTTCCTTTAATACCGCGAGCCGATTGAACGGTAACTTGAAGAACGCCAATAGCAGCGTCCAACGGTTTTCCCGAAAGCATTTGCTCAAGATTCAAGGTAAAGACGTTAGGATCATACATCATTGGGCCAAGTGTTGCGTGGGTCATCTCGCGAATGAAAGCCGACAATCCAGGGATCTAAAATGGTAAATAAGCAACCCTCCCTTTGACAAGGGAAACAACTGGCTCACATTCCCAATATCAAAGCCAAATGTTTCACCACCGACAGGTTTAAGGACATAATCAATGACAGGTTTTTCCAAGAAACAAAAATCGACCACTTGAACGTGCGGGGGAGCAGTCATTAGCTTCATGCGTATTCGCATGAGTCCACTAAAACTGATGTCTTCGATCAAAACCGGCATCTGGGCGGTTGCGAGGCCCTTGCCCACGCGTACTGAAAGTATAACCTTGGGATTTACTTTGTCAGCTGCTTGTCGAGCGGTCAAGTCCGAAATATCATTTGGTGTGAATGAGATGCCCCAGTCCATCATAATGATATCATCGGGGGTTTTGGGGAAGGTTCGAACTTTGTCGATACGAGGTGCTTTAGTGCCGAGAGTGAACTGAGACAGCCGAAGAGAATCAAGGAATGGCGGGGTGTTGGTACTGAGAACTTGGTCCACGGAGGATACGACAGTCTGTGACAGAACTGGCTCGTAGATCAACCAGAACCGGTCAAGGAAGTTATTGATCCAATCCGCGGATTCGTGCTCGGAAGCTAGGCGCGTCTTGACGAGTTCCCTCTGTATATCATCACGTGCACGGCGCCGGACGCGCTCCAGTGACGTGCTGTAATATGTGTTACAAAAGGCAAGAACAATGAATAACCATCCCCATCCGAAGTTGAAGCGAGTCAAGAAGTGGGAAGCGAAGACAGCCTACGGGAAGGAATATCAGAATCTCACTGACATCTCGGACGTTTTAAAAATGATGCACGCACAAAAATGATGATAGCAGCGTTGTGGTACCAACTTCCATAAAATTGTTCTGAGAGGAAGAGATCAAGAACACCTTTGTCTTTCTCTTCCCCCTCCGAGAGCGGGGCATCAATGGCAGCGGCCTGACGCCATCCAACCTTGTACCAATCTGGAATGGCCGGAGCCACGTTGTCTGACAAGGCTCCCGGAACATTTTGGCTGTCCTCCTGAACCTGCTGGACTGACTTTGGAGTGTCAGAGGCAACAAGTTTTTGTTCGCCATCTGCATCTTGAATGGAAATAGTGGGAATGATATTGGACCCTCCAGCGTCAATCTGCACTTCTGCGTGGAAAATGATGTCAGACCAGATAGGGTGTTGTTTTAATATCTTACGAACCTCGAGCCCCAGCGCCTTCCTGAGTGTTAACACTCTTGAGTTGATCCTTGCCTTTTCCTGCCGCTGCTCCCTTCTCTGCAGGGGTGGCTGAGGGATCGAAAGAGTGAACTGCAGCATGGTCCTTGTCTTGTTGTATAATAGCATTTGCCTCGGCTTGGCCATTGGAGTGGCCATTGGTGGCCATAGCCTATGGAATGGGAAAAGGAGTAAAAATGAGAAGGTAAGTTAGAAAGAAGAGGTAGGGAACGTGGTGAGGAGGCGAATTAGCTTTGAACTTTAGTACACACTAACTAGGGGAGGGACTGATGTCACTCGTCCACCCCTTCCAAATCAAAACGTCACAGCTGTCACAAAAATACTCCCTGCCTTCCATTTTCAGCTCAAATCCCGCCAAGGATCGAATTTCCTGTGCAAAAAAATCTCAATCGGACATAAATATAACAAGACCATCTCATGAAGCAGGAACCAACACAGGTCTATGTACTCATTTCCCCCACGAGCTACGCATGCACAGCACTTTGCTGGTAATAATAGAAAGCCTGGCTGTAAGCATCAATAAGTTACCTCCGCGTCTAATCCGCATGGTCTCTTTATACTGCGGATTCATTCAATATTGCCTATGAACGAACGGCTGATTCAGGTGACGTGATTTTAAAGTGCACATGTTTGGTAGTCTCATTTCACTTGGATAGTTAGTCACGTGGTTACTTGAACGTCACTGACTTAGCCTATACAGCCAGAGGCTACAGTGACAGTCTGGTATCACCTTTGTGAGCATAACGAGTCTCACGTCACCTCTGTGCTATGAGTACGCCAGCATCTCTGCGTGACCTTTATATAGATCCGTCTACTGCCTGGGCTTTCGTTCCTCCTTCGACAACTTCTCCACCAGCAAAGATCACCGAGGCTGCCTCCTCAGGGCCCACGTACCAATGGTCTACCAGGCCATCCCACAACTCTATATTTGACCTCTCTCCATCACTTGATCTCACAGAACCGTCAGGTATCAATGCCACCAATCTTTTGAAAACCCTAGTCGCTTCGGCGGTATTGCAGTATAGCAGTACAGCGATTGCTATGCCCTGGGAAGTCGGAAAATTGCTATTGCAGGTCCAATGGGTTCCCAGGGATACAGGCGAGCTAGAAGAACCAGAACTTGTCGAAGACAATGATGATGCAGTTCGTCCTTATCCCGAATTTATTTTTTTTGTACAGTCTTATCGATGCTACTTTTCTTACTTTTCTAGCTAAGCGACTCTTCGAATGACGATTCATATTTTGCAGACCCACATACTACTCCTACCACTCGTTTTGCGGCACCAAGGCCGACAGACGAACAAGGTTACGTCATTCGGCGGTCGGTTTTAGAGGAGGGTACGCGACCAGAGTACATAATCCCGGTTGGAAGTGCCGACGGTGTATGGGGCATGATGAAGCGAATAGGCCGATTTCGGGGAGAAGGATGGTTAGCTTTATGGAAAGGTTTGGAGCAGAGGAGTCTAGTATAACGTTGGACATCAACTGACTATTCGTTATGATGACAGGCCTTTTGACATCTTGCTTTACTGAAATCGTTTCATCAACGCTCCAACCACTCATCCACAATTTCTTGCAATCCTTATTTTTACCCACCATGTCTCCATTCCACCAACCACCCATACTTCTTCCCGTAGCTTCGCATTTAATCACAGGCTTCCTGCTCTCGCCCCTAGATCTTATTCGTACGCGACTGATAGTACAATCATTCACCCCGAGATACCGTACATATTCCGGTCCACTTGATGCGCTATCTCAGATTCTCCGCGACGAGGGTGGGCTGAAGGGAATCTACCTACATCCACATTTATTACTGCCCACGTTGATTGATAACACTCTTCGTCCAGTGGTATCCCTCGCACTTCCAGGTGCTCTCGCTGCGTACTTAGGTGCACAAATCTCTGAAGAAGTGAATCCCATCGCATGGGGACTGGTCGAACTCGGTGGTAGCTGTATTGGACTACTCGTCATGCTCCCTTTCGAGACGATTCGCAGACGACTTCAAGTCCAAGTACGAGGAATCGCCAAGCCTTTGAAAGGGTGCATTGAACTTAGGCCGGCGCCCTATAATGGGATCGTAGATACATTATGGCATATCCTAACGGAGGAACGATCGGATTTGCCGATTGTTAGACAGCGAAAACGCCGGGGCAGCCAAACTAGTGCGAAAGGAAAAGAGAGAGCGAATGCGGAACCGGAAAATCAAGAGGGTGAGGAGAGCGAAGGCTGGTTCAGGAATACGGGTATTGGGCAATTGTACCGTGGCTTAGGAATGAGGTTAGGTGCAAGTGCCATTGTATTTCTTTTGGCACTGCTCAGCGGTGGAGAAGAGGGAGATGGAGGGTGGGCAGAAATTTAAGATAAATCATACTTTCCTGTGTAGCTTTGCATATACAGTTTTCATACGTTAATCTTGAGGTCTACTACAAAGGGACAATCCGAGTCAAAAGAAAGAGAGAAAAAGGATATAACCTAAAATGGGTAAAAGTTGAGAGGCACTACCAGGGTTCGAACCTGGGTTACGAGAAGATTGAAGAAAGATCAGAATCTCGAGTGATAGCCACTACACTATAGCGCCTTCCGAGATGTGATATTCAACGATCAATCGACGGGCCCTATCATTATAATTTCCTGCCTCGATCGCTGAAATGATGACATATTGATGATCAACTTGGCAATTTCCAATGGTGGAGAACAAGGTGCTATAGTGTAGTGGTTATCACTCGAGATTTTGACTTGAAGCCAATCTTCTCGAAACCCAGGTTCGAACCCTGGTAGCGCCTGGATTAGGATACTTAAAGATTGACTTGTTTTACATGATTTATTTTTTCAGTTGAACGGAGAACGGAAAAAGCCGAAGACGACGTCAGAGGAAAATAGTTTGGGGATAGAGCCGGTTTTGGTTTACGAAAGTTTACGACGTACAGTCATGTCTGCACCAGGTCTGTACTTGTGATATTTTTTTTATATTTTCATCTAATATCTATTTTATTTTATAGAACAGCATCCTGTCTCTGTTACGCCTCTCCTCTCACGCGCTTTACAACGTATTCGTTCTACTCCACCCCGTATCATCGCTTCACCTCCAACTCGTCCGTCTTTTTTATCTTTATTTTATTTTATTTTATTTTATACTCATCCAACTCTTCTTCTAGAACCCCGCAGAGCAGCTGTTGCCCTAATCATTCGTGTTGTACCATCACCCAATGCAACTCTTCCCTCTCCATCTGCCAATCCTCCTACTCTCGCCGAGTTCTTTGACCTCGACTGGGTAAATGACCCCAATGCCCGTCCAGAAATCCTCTTTCTCCGCCGCGATAACCCTGCTGCAGATGAAGTCTCTCTCGCCCAATCTCGCCTCAGAAACACCCAAGAAGCTCACGTCGCCTTTCCAGGAGGGAGGATGGAACCAGAAGACGAGGGTGGTCTCTATACAGGTTCGTCAGTTTACTTGCCATTTTTTTTTCCTTTTTTTCTTATTTTATTTTTATCTTCAGCCATGCGCCAGACCTGGGAAGAAATAGGTATTGATCTTGCAGAACGCCAATACACTTCTGTTGGTCAATTAGATGACCGCGAAATTACGACTTCACTTGGTAAACGACTTCTTATGATTCTTTCCCCTTTCGTCTTTCTCCAGATCACCCCTCATGCTCCACTCCCCGACCCCGTTCCTACAACAAGCCTTCACTGGATTCCTCTCGCCACTCTCGTTTCTCCTTTCTCCGTCCCAAAATGGTCTACCGTCACAGTCGATGCCGCCACTCGTCTTGCACCGAAACATTCAAACGCCCTGCGCTTACTTGTACGAGTTCTTATCGGTAGCATGGAATTTCCTGCTATCCTCCTTGACACTTCCTCCCCTTCTTCCCCCATCACTGACCATAAGAAACACGACACTCTCGAAAAGGGTATTCCGTCCAAGGCTATCCCTCATCCTCCCCAGAATCTCAAGTTATGGGGTTTGTCTCTGGGTATGATGTTAGATCTTATGTCATACATGATATTCCCTGCACCCTCCAAATTTGCCAGTATCGGAGATGAAAATAACTCGAATCCGTCTCCTCTTTCTCCCGTGATGCAACTACCATATCAGACCGATGTTGAAGGTATGAGATTAGACGTCGTTGCACCCAGCCTGGCGAGCGTGTTTCCGCGATTCTCATATCCTGACGTCAATTTCTGGATATGGTAAGTATCTCTTTTCGCAACATCATTTTGACTCTAAACATTCCGCTTCCACAGGGTATTTGGTAAGCGTTATAGGGAAGTGGTGCGTGGTTGGGAGGCGAGTGTCAGAGCAGGAGGGACTAATGACCGTCGGTATGTCTCTAATTCGTACTTTGCCCCACGCTCAACGCCTAAACTAACGTTCTTTAGTATCAACTGGTCAGGCTCAGCGCTTAGTACATTTTATGCAGCTATTCGCAAGGCACTTGTCGTTGTCATCGTTGCGAGGGCTCTTGGTATCCTCTTCGGGGTGGCCTTTGCCGGATGGTGGATATTTGGGCAATAATTTCGGACGAAAAACATTTGCGCTGATATACAGCCTAACACTCTGATTTTTTGCCCCTTATTATTATGCTGGTGCAATACTTCCGCACCTGGTCAATCTAGACAGGCAAGGACAAAACTACAGACCTTCTTTCATTATCGGACAATTTTCTATTCACACATATCGTTACAATATTGCACAAAACATGGAAGGGCTTGAACGATGGTTGAATTACATGTTGTTTAGTACCTGTACAGTTGTAGGAATGAAATTTGGAAATTTTTGTGCTGAGCAACGTAAAAGATACATCATTACCAAATTTGGAGTGAAGGTTACGATTCATCTATAATTCGAGGTTTAATTTGCCGAGCCTAGTACAGTGTGTGCTAGGTTAAGATTGCATAGTAATGATTTACCAAAACACAAAAAATCTATTTTCTCCAGTGACACCACTTACAAAGGCAGCCCACAAACCTCGCAATCAGTGCCGCCATGATCATTCTCGAATGTGCAATGTGGACAGATCCTGATGCCACCGGCAGCTGCGCCGGAACCACCAGCCCGTGCCGCTTCTTCGGCCGCTATTTGGTCGAACACATCCTGAGGGATATCCTCGTCCATTCGTGATGACCCACTTGGTGCTGAAGTTGACGGGCGAGCCGCTACTCGTCGGGTCAGTCTTTATAAGAAGAAGGGAAAGATAAATAGGATGTGGTACGTACGGGCACTCTCACGAGTAAATGTCATAAGCGTCTCCCAACCCTCGGTTTCCAGGACATCATCCAACTGAGGTAAATCTTCGAGGAGGGTGGGTGATGACCCTACCCGCATCAGAACCTTCATGTCGTCCTACAAGGTACGTTTGAGCCAAGGATAGAGCCCTCTAAGTGGCACACTCACAATCGAGAAGAGCTGGGTCGTGCCCAAGAACGCGATAAGGTGGAAGTCGCTTAACCACCTTGCAAGTTCGGCCCTCTTATGTGCCTCACCAGGCTTCGCAGTGCGACTGTGGCGTATATTGGGAGCATCAAGGCTTGCGAGAGTACTTAGTACTTGCTCAACACGCTGATCCTCGAGACCAGGTCGGTTCTCAATGTGAAATTGAGAAGACTGGAACAACGGGGACGGATTTTGTGGAAACCCGTGCGTGACCTGACGCGATACGTTAAATAATAGGACCAAAATAATTTCGAAAAGCGCACATTGAGAATAAGGTACTCCACCGGAAATGCGGGTTTTGCACTCTTCTTAACTTCTAATCCATATTCGTTCTTGTAAGTGAAGAACACGTCGGGGACATATCTCGCAGAGCCCTGTGTACGATCTTCCTCTTTGACGCGTACGATACCCGGGTCGACGCTGGCTTCGATCATGTCGGCCTCGACCATTGCCACGGCCTGCTCTGAGACTTGATATGCGGAGACGTCGACCTGACCATCTGCCGTCGCGGTGAGCACTGCGGTTACCAAGCGCGAAGCAAACTGCCCCGTGGGTGACGACCGTGACGGAATGGGGCTGTCCTTTTGCATGGTCGCGGCGAAAATGGCTTCAAGGGATGATAAAAAGAACGATCCAGGGTGACGTTTATAAATATTCTTCGTACGGTCTTCTGGGGTTGGGTCCAGATCCGTGAAAATATACCCAACGATAGTCAAAGGAGTTGATGCCGCCGCCACTAGTTCGCGTATACGCGTCTCATCCTCCCAGGGCAACCCGAGAGTCAAACCATCTAGCTCTCCTTGCTGGGGCGGTTCATATATGGCTTCTACGACTGCCTTCACGCCCATAGGTACCTTGTCATATGGTTCATACCGACCGATCAACCACCCAAATCTCTGTAGACCTGTCTTGCGCCACGCCTGAAGGAAGCGATCGACAATGTCAGTAGAAGCGATTTCAAGGTGATCGACCATGCGGAATGGCTGCGATTGGAGCGTTATCGCCGACGGCTGGCATGATGTGCAGATTCCCGCAGGCCAGGGTGGGTGTCCGGCGCTAGGACATGGCACTTTTACCTTATACGAGAGAGGCGTTAATGGTGGAAGCGAAGAAGCCGCAGAGGCAGTAGCCTTGGGAGTTATTTTGCGAAGATATGCGTGATATGACAGATGTTTTATGGCGTGCTCCTTGTGATAAGCGGCATCATAGGGTTCGAGGGGCATACAATAATCGCACATCCCGTTCGGACCGTGTTTACAGAAACGTGAGTCGCGGCCGCGGGGGATCTTACCAGACTGTGAACGCCAATGAACGTCTACTGTATCTTCGGTTACGGCCTCCCATGGGCGCTTGGTTGTATCAATATCATTTGTAGCCTGCCCTTCAGAGATCGGTATGCTCGGGATGTCACTACTCCCCGATGATGATGGCTTTGTCTGGTATCCGACAAATACAAGATCTCCGTGACTGTACAATGTTTAAGGCGAGAATTAATTAAAAAAATAATTCTTAACTCACTTCAGTCCGAGGTCCTTGATAGTCCTCCCCTTCAGAGTCGAAATCAATGTTTCGTTGCCTCGAGGTTGATCGGATATCGTAAAGCTAGAGACATCGGCATCCGTCGTTGTTTCTAATATCTAACAACACCTGGACATAAATATCGTAAATACTACGCAAAGAATTCAGGCAGCACCTTGGCCAACAAGTCAGATACTCCGCTAGTTGGCTCCAAGTTCAACCGAAAGTTTCCATCTTTCGATCTCACACGAATTAACTGCAAATAAGGATTAAAATTTAAGATATTAAGAGTTATTTTGCGGAATGCTGCACCATTCTATGAATTTCTTCGGCGATGAGATGATGGTTCAGGTGTGCAAGTCAGATAGCGAGTTGAGAAACGCGTCCACTGAGCTGTACGCGTAATGCTGACTCAGCTTCTCACGTGACTTGATTTAAGGATGCTGTAAATTACGCGCCTGTCAATTCAAGAATTCGAGTCCGCCAATCGCACGCAGTATCGGCCATGTGTTCAGGGATTGGTAGAAGCACTGTCTAAATGACAACAAAAGGATGCAATATCTCGAAGTAATGGCAATGATGTAACGCCAACTCTACGGTTTTGCAGCCAGCACCCCATATCTGAGCTTAGAGCCCTGAATTCAATATCGCTTGTAACACCTTTTCAACATTTTTTTGCCTCCGAATGATCTCTCACTAATATAGATATAGAAAGATTTTTTACCGCTCTCAAGGTGATGCCGATCCAGGATAACATGATTTTCTAGTGGCGTGTTTCTCGCCTGAACTGTCGCAATCGCAGGAAACGATGGCGTATTCGATCGACAATCCTGTTACCTGACCCATTTTGTCTTCGATAACCCTCTCTCACTCCATGGGTTAGGACAAGTGATGCTATAATAACATCCCCTTGTGACCATGTTTCCTCTTAAAAGCTCAGAATCAACATCATCAACAGCCCATGCCGAAACAGAACTAGCATTTTGGGAGCAGCTTGCGACGTTTTCGTTTGACATGGACAAAGAGCCACATGGGGCGACTACTGGCGATGAGAGCTCGTATGGTTCGCGACGTGCGCGGTCTAACTCCCAACCACTACCTGGCCGGTCCGAGGCGGTAAGTGCGTGTTTTCCTTACAGTGACTAATTCGCCCCACTGATTGTGTCTGACAAACCAAGGTGAAAGGGAGGCAACTTTACCGTCTGAGTTTGCTATCACCACTGGCGCGCCGTCGCTAGGGATAGCACACCCACATTCGTTTGGTTCTTTAATACCTCACGAAGGGTATCCACCACCGGGGATTTACTATAACTCGCCCAATCATGATCATAGTATCGAGGGTAACCCCTTATTCCCCTCTCATTCCTTGGATTTCCTTCTGAGTCAGTTTCCTCCATCGCAAGGCAACCAAGAACCATACATAATGATGCAGAGGATGTTATCTAGCTTAGGCCCGACGTCATTTCCTACGGGTTTTCCGAGCCTACCAAATACCCATATTATGGCGGGATCACATTCCAGCGGTGCCCGTTTGACCCACTCAGAACAATACTTTTCTCCTAGTAATCCGGGCACAGCTTCGTCCTCTCGCAGTCTCAATGATTCTCATGAAGCTGAGGGTACGACAGAAGCCGAGCAAAATACTATCGCGGAAGAAAAGCGCCGCAGAAATACTGCGGCTTCGGGTATGTTTCTAATGCTGTCTCTTATCTTTGGAAGTTGATAAGTCTATTCTTAGCACGCTTTCGGATTAAGAAAAAACAACGAACGACGAACTTAGAGCGGTCTGTGTCAGACCTGAGTGGACGCGCTGAAGATCTTGAACGGGAAGCCGCCGATTTACGACGCGAGAATGGATGGTTGAAGGAGATTGTGATGCTTAAGGGCAGCCGGCTTGCAGCGGTAAATTTAGCTTCTCACCTTATACAAAGCAACCGAGGAGGGAGTGAAGATCATCAAAGCAACGCCCTGCGTCCCCCGGATGAAGGCACGTCGGATTCAGGTGAATCATCTGGGCACAGTAACAAGAATAATCTTGCCGATAAGAAAAAGAAAAAGGGCCGAGAGAAAAAATGATTGCGTTGTCGTCAGATATATTCTTGCATTTATGTTTAGTATTATCTCATTCTGGATCCGATACTTTGTACTATACCTCACATTCGAAACGGGGGCTCAGGGTGGCTGGATTCGGGCCACTAAATCCTATAAATAGTATATGTAGCTGGGGGTTTCCGACCGTAGTTGTCTCGTAATATGCGATCTATCCTTTCCCACGCGACTTTATTGGAATTTAGGAACCAACTCGGACCGTCATCGCCAAAGCCACCAGTGCAGACCATCACAACTCAGACAAATAATTACGGTCATATTCATCGACAATGTCGTTCGGACGACCTCCATCCATTAGTGTTGGCTTTAAACCGGCGGCTCCCGACCGTGGATCATTCCCACTCGACCACTATGGTCCGTAGACTCATCCGTGGCATGTTCAGTCTAATATTGTTAACGATAAACCCTATACAGGAGAGTGCAAAGACAAAATGACATTGTATATGAAGTGTCTACGTGAGAATTCAAACACGTCAAGTCCGTGTAGAGATTTAAACAGAGATTACCTTGACTGCCGTATGCAAAAGTGCGTCGCTGTAGATGTACTCTGAATACATGTTTGCTCACTCCATTCACTTTCAGAGGTTTGATGGAGAAAGACGAATGGAAGAATTTGGGTTTGGATGGAGTCGACAAGAAAAGTGCCAATTCCCCACCACCACCAGGTGACCCCCCGAAGAGTTGACCAATATGACCACAACGTGTGTTGACTGGGCACAAGGATCCTGATGTTACCACATGAATAACCTATCTTCTTCAACATGATTTGCATCAACGCAAATTAATTCCTAATTCCTGCCTCATTCATTACCAATTAGACGGTTGAAATCAATAACATAGCAAGGCTTAGGTTGATATACTCATTACCCTGCACAAAATTCACATATGCATGTACATGGTCTTTACTCGGCATATCCTGACAATGGCACTCCCATATACAACGTGCTTTCTGACTAGAATTCGTATGAAAGGGTAAGAGCCGGTAGAAAGGACAAACCTAGCTTCCTGAGGGACGAACGTTTGTTGTCGGTGTTTAAGGATGCAACTTTATGATGATCCGCTGTGTCGAGTTTGGCGTTTGCATATGGCTCATGAGTAACTCCTAAGTTGTAACACCTTCTAACTCACACTCCCTGGAACGATATTTAACCAATGGTGAACTGTAAACTACTTTTGCACCCTTGGAAGATTCCGACGATCATTTTAACCAAATGTCGTCCTTGCTAGTATTTGCGCTACTCAGTGCACAGCTCCCTATCACCTTTGGAGCGCCATATATTAATGGACGGCGAAGTCCTACTGCTTTCGACTTACAGGTATGTACGTTAGAGGTATGCAGATAATCAATGATTATGAAGGTTAGGGTCATCGTGGTGGGAGAGGAAACACGATTGAGAATACACTTCCGAGTTTTGCGTGGTACGTTTTATGTATTCATCTGAAATTTACCCATATATTCTGAATGGGATGTTCTATTTTCTAGGGGCATGATCGATGGCGTCAACACTTTAGAAATGGACAACGGAATTACGAAAGTGAACATGGTTACATCCTGACTTCAAACATGTACTTTTAGACTAACACCATAACCAGGATGGGGTTGTGGTAGTTTGGCACGACGAATTCATCGACCCCACAAAATGCAAAGATACTGAACCTGCTGTAAAAAATTCCGGGCCGCGCTTCCTATACGCATACTAAACGTATTCCAGTTTCGGGGCGATCCTGCGTTTCCGTATGTGGGGAAGAATATAGTGAATCTTACACTTTCTCAGATTAAAACTTTGGACTGCGGATCACGGCGCCTCGTTGATTTTCGTGAGTTTGGCGGTTTTATTTCGAATATATTACTAGCTGCCGCCTACGGCGTCCCACACCTTGCTTAGGGGGCCCACCCAAATAAAAACAAACTCATAACAATGGGAATTCATTCCACCAGGCCGATGTACAAAAAACAAGAAATCGTTTCACAACTAAACAGCATTTCCCCGCTCTCGCCTCACAAACCTTCATGTAAGTCAGTATCAATCTAATCAATAAATGAAGAACATACTCTAGAGCCAAATTAAGTTATATAGCCAGTGCAAAGCATGGCAGATCCGAGTTCTAAATCAAGATTTATCAAATCCACAAAGTTTTAATAAATGTAAATTTTATTTTTCAAATATATGTATTAAAGGCTGCAATAACCTGTCTCCCTCCACAAAATACTAAATCAAAAAGCATAACGACCCGCTGACGCCAACGTTGGTGTGCCCGCCAACGAGCAACGCACTAAAGGGCCTGTTCGGGACCTTAGGTTGAATTTGCCGGGCTTGCCCCGGACTCCGGCTCCAGCCCGACCCGGCCGGGTTACGTTAGCCTGGTGTCCTAAACGGCAGGAGAGTGTAACGGCAATTACCGTTCCCACACCCCCAAGATCACATGAAAACAGTCATGTGATAAGGCCCTTCAAGTTGTAAAAAAAACCAACGGCACGAAATACATAAAATGCCAAAAAAATTATTAACAGAGAGGAACAACCAAAATGAAATAAAATATATAAAAACAATATAAGCTTTATATGAAAACCGGAAGAAAACAAAGAAAACAAAAAACGATCACGTGCAAAAGATACGATTTTCGCAAAGGAATAAGGTTTACAAGCGGTCGCCACTTGGAAAGACCTCGTTCTATAGATAGAACTCGGAATGCTCGATTAAACGAACGTCACACTCTTCGACGTTCACAATCCCACCATCGCATGAGTATTTCACAACGACAATGTTTCCGTAAAACAGAGTTTCTCGATCAAGCCCGTGGACCCCTAAATCCCTCGCAAAGACAGGCAAACTCTGTGGCGCGTAAAACAGACGAAAATGTGTCAGAAATTTTACAACATCACCAATCCACGCAAACAGGATGCGACGCTATGCTTCCTTTTGGGGGTATAAACATTCTCTTATTCGGCGATTTGCACAAATCCCCCCCTGTTGCTAAAAAAACTTCTGCACTTTATAGACAATCTCCGAACACAAGGATGGGCCTACTAGGCCGAAACATTTATTTGCAGTTTCATCAAATTATCAAACTACAGCAACAAATGCGAATTGTAGACGCAGACTGGATGGAATTATTAAAATGGTCAAGGGAAGGCAAGTGCAATGAAAATTGTCTTCAAGAATTGGAGAATTTGCTTCTCACCAATCCAAACACGGGCCCGATGAATTTTGCTATTGCACCATGAGACAACATAATACTTGTGACGCCCAGACATTCCCTTTGAGTACTTTGGAATTCAGCATCCCTTCTCAAACATTGTATTTTGAAATCGGAACCTTTATTTGTATGTCCAGCAGAAGATTCAATAGGACCAGCAGGAACAGATCCAACAATGCAAGAACGTCTTTGTATCGCCCGGGCGCGAACCGAGGCTACGGGAAAACTCAATACCGATATAGAAATTGCGATTGGTATGAAAGCAATAGTAACATTGAACATCGCCACGAAAGGTGATTTAGCGAACGGTACGAGGGGGACTATTATGGAATTTGTCTTGGATATGCGGGAGACGGCGTTAATGACCGACGAAGAAACAAATAAAACAAGACTGAGATATCCGCCAGCCATGATCCTTTTCAGGCCAGAGAAGGAGTGCGGAACCAAATTCGATGGTCTCGAAAAAGGCGTGATCCCTTTGCTGCCCGTTGAAAAAACCTTTACTCTCAAAAATGATGAGGGTTTTCAATTGAAAGTTTGACGGCGACAATATCCATTGACGGCGGCTTATGCCTTCACGGATTATAAGGCACAAGGGCAAGCGATAGAGAATGTCATTGTGGACCTAGCTAAACCACCCACAGGCCACCCAACGCCATTCAATGCCTACGTTGTAAGGGGAACCTCATTCCCGCCTTTCGTTCATTTCTTCCGCGCTCTGCGCAGTCACCATCATTATCTCCGCGCGCCCGCGCATCTACCCGCACTTAGGTGCACCTCCATTACTTCCGCGCTCTGCGCACCCTACCCGCGCCTTACGCGCATCTTCCGCTTACGGTACCATCGACCATCATTCCGCGCATCAGCGCATCACTCGCGTAACCCACGCGCCCGCCCACACGTGCTACGACTAGCCGACGACTAGCACATCGTCGCACCTTCATTTAGACATCGTAGGATACCGGAAACGTGTACTTAATGTATTCCTAAGTATATAGTGTCGTCTGCCTCGTTGAGGGATCCTTAGACTATTCTCTTTGGATCCCCTCAACAGGTAAGGCGTCGTACATAGTCTTACATTCAATATACTTACTTTGGATCCCCTCAACAGCTTTCCGCTCTCCTTGTAAGACTCCGCGCGGACTCGCGGGAGATATACCTGGCGCGCGCGACTGCGGACGAGTCGCCCTTACAGAAGAATAGTCTCCCCAGTGGAGGCCGATTCACGGTACAGATCCCCGGAAGGTTTCGAGCGGACAGCGCCTCCGAAGACTCCAGTGACGCGGTGACTGCACCAGAACCCCCCTCCCCACATCCGATGCCTGCCGAACCAGCACCCACCTCTTCCGCAATGGAGGACATCCAATCGGACGAATCCTTGCATGGGAAGGTGGCCGCGTTGGAACAACAGCTCGGGCACCAATCCCAAGCCCTTCTCGACATCCAGCAGACCCTCGCGAGATTGACTCGGACCCTCACAGCCGCTATGGCCCCCCCTGTACAAACACCTGTAACACCATCACCCGCACCTGCGCCCGCCCCAGCCCCTGTTCCCGTCACACGCCCGCCGACCCCAGCAGTGTCAACGGGGAAACGACCAGCGGTACGCCCCGCCGTACCCAACGACTTTGACGGCAAACGAGAGAACGGACGCGCATTCCTCAACTCGTGCGAGTTGTACATCAGTTTAGTGCGGGATCAGTTTCCGTACGAGGAGATGAAGGTGAAGTGGGCGCTTTCGTACATGAAGACCGGCCGCGCGTACACCTTTGCGAGCCGCGCACTCGAGTACGAGGCCAAACAGGGACACGCGCGTTACGCGACCTGGACGCTCTTCCGCACGGACTTTGAAGAGAAATTCTTCGTCCAGGGGGAGACACAACTGGCGTTGATGCGACTGGAGACGGAGTTGTACCACCAAGGAACCCGCGCGGTGGACGACTACAACGATGAGTTCCAGGAACTGGTGGAGAAGGCAGGATACACAGAGGGCCTCACCATTGTGGTGAAGTATTGCAAGGGACTGTCGTCGCACATCCAGAACCAGGTAGCGATGATGACGCAGGGAAGACCAGCGGACGACAAACCGGAGGAATGGTACCGCGCAGCCAGCATGTGCGACCAAAACCGCATCGCCAATGCGGCCTTTCAGCAGACCAAGGGCCACGCGCGGAACCCACCCCCGCGCACAACGTCGGTGATCCCGAAACCGGTGGTGTTCCCCATCACCCAGTTTCCTTTCGTGCGCAGTCAACCCGCAGCGCCTGTCGCACCTCCAGCCCCAGCTCGCTCACTCCCCGCCCCGGTCCCAATGGACATCGACGCTCTTCGGGGACCGCAACAAAGACCACCGACATGCTACCGGTGCGGAGTAGCAGGGCACATGAAGAAGGACTGCCCGCGCACCTTTGACGCTCGCTTCATGTCAACAGACGAGCTCGAAGACGCAATGCAAGCGGCACTGGCACGATGGGACGCGCGGAAGGCGGAGATGCGAGCGGCGGAGACTGTTGAGGCAGAGGAGGAAGAAGGCCCGAAGGAAGCGGCAGAGGACGAGGAAGCGGATTTTGTACGCCACACCGGGTGAACAGTACGCCCCCGGTGTCTACGGGCAGTAGATACGACTGTTTAGCAATGGACATTGTGAATACAGAAAAGTCGACTCTACCCGCCCCGTCAGACGTACGAGAACCCCCGCGCAAACTCGCGGAAAACACCCCCCGCCGCCTGCGAATGCCCAAGTGGGAAAGGCGACTACCCAAACAACTCACGGTAGCTGCTACGCCCAGTGACCGCTCTCTCCGCCTGACCATTGAGGTCCAAACCACTGACACCGGAGAACAGTTTGGCACCAAGGCATTGCTGGACTCCGGAGCATCCAGTTCCTTCGTCCACGCGCGCTTCGTGGAGAAACACCGCCTCACCACCCGCGCGCTGACCCGACCTATTCCAGTGTTTAATGTGGACGGTACTCCCAACGAAGGCGGGCAGATCACGCACATGGTGGATCTGATCCTGCGGTACAAAGGCCACGCGGAGCGCACTCAATTCGCGGTTACTGCCATCGGAAAGGAGGACATGATCCTGGGCTACACCTGGCTCACCAAGCACAACCCAGAGGTAGACTGGACCACGGGGGAGGTAAAGATGTCGAGGTGTCCCGACGCGTGCAAGACCTGCACAGAGGAAGTCCGCGCAGAGCGAAAGGAAACGCGTAAACACGCAGAACAAGTGCGGACTTGTCGCGCGGGACCTTGGCCAGAGACAGAGACCGAAGTGGAGACAGCGGAGGAAGAGACAGAGGGAGATAACGGAGGAAGCGAGGATGACTGGGAGCTGGAAGAGGGTGACAGGATCTTCGCGGTGCGTTTATTGGAACCGGAAGAGGCACGGAGGAGGCAACAGGCGGAGCAACGACTGGGAGTGTTCGCGGAGAACCCAACGGAGTACGAACAAATTCGTGCGAACGTCTCGCAACGACTCGCGGAAGCCTTCCACAAAAACGACCTACCAAAGACTTTCCGCGAGTGCGCTGAAAGGGGTATTCTACTCTTAAGTGTATAAAATCAAAGATATGATCTCACACTACTCCTCTAATACACACAAAAAGGCAGAAGTACGCCTGTAAGTTCGTGGGTACGGATATAGAAATATCACTGGATTTGACTTCAAAAGGATCAGTTACTCGTGCGTGGAGGTAACAATCTTTCAGAACGGTTTGTTATATTAAACCGGGTGTGTGGGTGCGGGTGTGTGTAGCTTTGTTACTTCTCAAAGAGATAACTCAACTAAGTGCGCGCGCGCGTGTGTGTGTATAACACTGGGGTAGAAACAGGACTATGCCAATTAGCCTAGATCTCAAATACAATTAACAAGGTCTTGCCGTTACAAGGAAGGACTCCAACTGAGTCGTCTCGTCAACGGGGCTTGTCACGAATACCAAATTCTGACAAGTCTTTAATCAAAGTTCTTACCGTTACGAGGAAGGATTCTACTGAATCGTCTCGCCAACGGGGCCTATCACGAATACCAAATTCTGAAAGGTCTTCAATTAAATACCAGCAATCTGGATTTCTATTCAAGTTCTTAGGTTCTTAGTTCGGTCAAGTTTCTGAAGTGATCACTACTCTTATATTCAAATGCTACTGCAAGTGAAGAGGTGGATTCCCTTGCTCTTCCTTACAGGTTTGGTGGGTTTATATACAGTTTAGAGAGTAAAGTAACAAATAAAGAACAAATAATTAGAAATGCCGATACGGAATTGTACTGCCCACGTGCGCGTGCGTGTGAGTCAGCTTTTGAGTGCCAAGAGTGTTGAACTCCTGGTTATACCGATAGGATTTGTTAATCCTAAGGTCTAGGTGTTACAATTTTCTTGCTAAATAGTATAGCATTTTGGGTGCACGCTTGCGCGTGGCTGACTAAGTGTAGTCGGTACACTTAATTTGGAAACGTCGGTGATCGTTCCACTAGTTCGGTTCCGGTTACTTCTCGTTTAGTCACCGGTCTTGTCCTATTATTAAAATTTTCATATTATCGATACTATGGTTCGCGAACGCTCCCGAACTGTCGTACGATAATAATTCTTTTGGGTACCAGCACAGTTCCGTTTACACGGGGCTGAGTCATTGCCAAGTCCAATCTGGTCTGCGGGGTGCTACCCGTTTGGTTCGTCTTCTGAGTGGACAAGTTGTGATAGAACGTCATAGGTCACGTGGTCACGTGCACAGGTACGCGCGCGCGTGTGTCTATTATTGGCGATTCTTAAGTCGTAACCGGGCATACATAGGAGGCTCTAATGTACAGATACCATCGTATGTGTCCACTGTACTTGGTAGTGTAGTGTGCAATGATCGTTCTAACTTGTTTTGACTACAAGGGCGAAGATAATCCCTATTAGTCCTCGCACGTCCGCGTGTACGGCTGTAATACGATTATGTAATCGTAAATTGAAGAATTACAGGCCTGGGTGGTTGCACACCCTATCATCTCCCCCCAAGGATAATAATGACTGCCCTCAGTCAATTGGCAAGGATTGATGTACACGAAATTCTATTCTTAGCACTTTCAGATTTCCAGATTGGGCAACCGTCGGTGAACGGAGGCAGATTTTCGGCAAATGCCGAGCCTCGAGGCTCTTCAACGGCGCGCATTAAACTGTTCTGGTATTGTTGCGCGTGCGTGCATATGTTTGCACAACAATAGCATACCCGATATGGTATGTTCCTTCTATGTCGAATAGCAAAAGAAGCTATGTTTGACATATCTCGAGCTTAAGTCCTCGATTGGTATGATCGATACCGAATCGGGAATTTTCAAACTCAGCGGCATAGGTCCATATATACCGCATAGTTTTTCTCTAAGTTTTTCTTCATATCCACGCGTACTCGCACTGTTCAACGGCGCTCGTACACGTATCTCTTCTTTCTTATTCGTAACTATGTCTGCCTCTCGCTCTCCTTCTCGCTCTACCACGCCCGAGGACGATCGCCTGTCGTCACCCATGCCCGGCAATCCGAACTTTAGGCCTCCACTCGCGAATCTACCGTCCATCTTCCGGGACTTCGACGCTGTTGAGTTTGAGGTGGACATTCCTTCCAAACGGGAGGTGCAGGAGTCATATGCAACGGTTGAGTCACTGCTCGCTGCGGTGACGGGTTCTGGTACTCTGGAGAGTTTACGGGCTCTCTTTGCCTATTTGGTGCGTGGTCTCTCGTTCTATTTATCTTCTTTCGTTGACTGGCTTCACCGTTCGTTTCTCAGCCGGTCTTTTATCAAACCGTGTGGTTGGCCGACACCATTCCGGATGCCACGGTGGTCGCACAAATGCACCTAGCGCGTGCGCGCACACTTTCGTACTCTTCAAGCGACATTCCCATGGCTTGGAGGGAGCTGATGTACCCGCCGGTGCGTCTTTTCTTATTGTTTTACTCTAATCTTTTTGTCTTCTGACTAGCTCTTTCTTAGTCTTCAGCTGCGAGTGTGTCTTCACCCTCGCAGTCGTCATCTCGCGCCACTACCGACGTGGACTATGGTGCGGATGGATTTGTGGCGACGACCCCGGGCCCTGCGCTCGCGCGCGCCGAATCTGTTTCTGAGGCCGGGGATTTTGTCGTTCCAGAGTTCGTGGGTAGTACAGCCATCCCTACACCCTCACCACCAGCATCTCGAGCATCTCGAACGGTCTTTAGTCATGTCGAGGTCGCCGCTCCGTCGTCATCTCGAGCCCCTAGTGCGCCGGTTCCCGCTACTCCACCAGCCATCTCTGCTCGTGCGCTCAGGTACCGCAAGCGCCACGCCACCAGCGACGACCCGGATGCAGATTACGTCCCGGATAAGGCCCCTCCCAAGAAGAAGTTGCGTACGGACGGAAAACCCAAAGGTGCGCTCAAAGGTGCGCGCCCGCTCGTGGGTCCAGTTCCTGCGCTGGCTAGACCGGCGCCTTCTGCTTCATCAATCGTACCTCCGGCGGATATTCTCGACAATTCGGTCCCCACCCCTCTAGCTCGTTTCCCATGCTTTAATTGCATAATCCGCTATGGGGGCAAGGTAAGTCGGGAGTGCACTTGGGGGGCTCGCCACGACAAGTGTGACCAGTGCACCAAGGGTTCTATTCAGTGTCCCGGCTCATGGACCATGGAACGTCTTGTCACCATTAATGGTCACTTGCATGAATCCTCTCGATTCTGCTCTTCTCGTGCGTGTATTCTTTCTTAACTTTTCTCTTTCGTTGATTCATTCTTTTCAGACCTTAACGACTTGGTTCAGGGCCTGATGCGAGATATCAGGATAGTGCAATCATTGCAGGGGACACTGACTGAGGCTTTTAGGTCTTTAGCCGTGTCTCTTCGTAATGTTGTCGAGTTCATTACCACGCTTGACCGCACTCCTCATACTCCAAGCGTCGAGACAGTTTTAGGTAGCACGTACGAGGGCCGCCGTCTGCGCGCGTTTGTCGCCGCTCTCCAGGCTGCCTTAGCTATCTTGGAGGAGGTCGAGGATGAGTAATTATCTCACTGTTTCTTTCTTTCTATCTGTTTTATCTTGTCGTAGTCCCTTGGACTTTAAACAATCTATTTACTAATTTGTCCTTTCATGTACATACATTATAGTGATATTTTCTGTAGTATAGTTCTTATTACTATACCTTCTATAATCACTTTCTAAAATGTATATAGTCTATTTATAGTCTTAATAGTAA
Organism: Collybia sordida; assembly: GCA_037014335.1. Taxonomy (NCBI): domain Eukaryota; kingdom Fungi; phylum Basidiomycota; class Agaricomycetes; order Agaricales; family Clitocybaceae; genus Collybia; species Collybia sordida. The sequence goes on from JAYKXK010000002.1 coordinate 2,149,650, forward strand.
TAGACTTCGCTCTGGTCTTTCATGTGTGTGACTTAAGTGATTGTTTTGTATTAAGTCAAAAATGTCTTGTAAAATGAATTTGCTATTTTACACATTCTCTCCCCCCAAGGATAAGACTGGTGCCCTCACCATCAAGTCCTAGTGGTTTGGTTCGCAAAGTTTACGCGTGCGCGTGAATTTTCCGATACTCGGACGAGTATACGAAATTCAGTTATTTTCATCAAGTACCTCCACAGTTCTTATGTGTAAGCGCAGAGATATGAAATAATGGTTACGCGTACGTTCTTGAAAATTTTCAGAGTTCATGCCAAGGTTTTCAGTGTTATCGATGGTGTCTTATCATGATCTGGGATTTCCTCTTTTTCGTATAAGAGGGCTTAAGTTTTCTGTCAACTCAGAAAAACATAAGTCCCACACCCGAGTACACTTATCTCTCGTTACTTGTCATGTCTACTCTGCCTGTTCCTTTCAACGACATCCAGTCTAGTCTGGTTTCCTTTGGTGCTATACCACTTGGAGGTCCAGGGAATCTTTCCGCAAAGACTGCTGTCACTCTGTTAGACAGTCTTGTTGACCAACTGGTGCGTCTATTATAATTTTTACTATACGCGCGCGCGCGTGTGTAATAATTTCTTTCGTCTATTGATTTCCTTATGATAGGTCGATCAATTAGAGTCTGAGGCTATGAAGAATAATCGTTTCTGTCAGGATATTGCTTATCAACTTCGCATTGTATACCAAGGCCTCCGTGCCAAGGTGGACTTTATTTGTGAAAAGCATCCTAAGTACGAGAAGCTTCAAGCCCTCATTCAGACTATCACTGCCTATCGTCGAGGCCCTGCCCCTGCTGTAGCTGCTGCTATCAACACGGCCAGTGCTCCTCAAGTCACTACTGCTACTCCAGCTTCAACTGGTAGTGTTCCTGTTACCCCAGCTCCTTCGTCTAAGAATGGATTAATAGCCTTAGGCAAGAAGCCAGTAAGTGTCTTTAATCTTCTTTCTAGTCTTGTCTGATGTTCAACACCCACGCGCGCGTGTGTAGGTTAAGAAACCTAGGGCACGTCCTGTTCCCAAGTCAAAACCTGACATCGGCACTATTACCGATGAAGAAGTTGAATTTATTGAAGATCCTACTTCTAACCACGTTCCACGCACACTGGTGAGTGTAATCAATATTTTTCTCGTTATTCAGTTTCGGACAAAATGTCAAGTTTATTGATCAACTGTTGAACACCTTGTGTCCTGTGGGCCCTGATGACGGTGTTCCCACAATCTTGTCATATACTTATGGCTTGTTCAAGCATAAGCAAGTCCGTTGTCTTTTATTTCTTCTGTTGTGTTTTGATAAGTCAATGATCGTTACTGACTTATTCAATTTCTTCTAGGCCATTTCGACTAAGGAACCTCTGAATCTCGCAGAGGCTCTTCCTATCGAGACGCGCGGATCTAAAAAGAGACGCTTACGCGGACGCTCGTTCACTCATGAGGAGGCCCTTATGATCCGCTGTAAGTCTCTTACTTTAATCCATGTGTATTAATTTCGTTATTAATACTTGTTTCTTTCAGCGTCCGCGGACGACATTATCGAGACCGAAGAGACACGCGCGTTAATAAACCGCTGTCGTGAAGTCTTAAACTCTCCAACTCATATGTTCCCGGACTCGGTCTATCACAGTAAAGCCCTTATCCAACTGAAGGCACACATCGCTCAGCAAGAGGCACTCATCCAAGTCTACCTCGCTAACCGCGAGTCCAGTATTGAAGTCTTCAAAACCATGGGTGGACGTATCTTTGTCCCTGACTCTGCAATGGAGACTGGTTCATCTCAGTCTTCAGTTACTGAAGTCGGTTCTTCCACTGGCACTGCAGTTGTTGAGGATACCATTATGGAGGAGTAGAACTAGTCTGTAGTTCGTCTCTATAGCTTCTTAGCTAGGTAATATGCCCCATACACATTGTCCTGTCATTACTGTAGTCTGTCTTTACAATCGTCAAACACACGCGCGCGCGTGTCTATACTTTCAGCTGGCGCGTGGTCTAAGTCTTCTGGGTTCATTCCAATTGTCTTCTTGTGAATCATCTGATTCAGTATCAGAGTCTGAATCGTCTTGGTCCCCCAGTTTGCTTCCCAACTTTTTGTTATCAAAGTTGTAGTCTCTATCATGTATTTCACGCTCGCCGGTGTATATACCGTCTTCTAATGCTTTCAGAGTCTTTTCTGAACAGTCAATAAGTTCGTGAATATTACTTGGTAGTTCAATTTCTTTCCGTGCAAAGTATGGTATTACTCGAAATGCTGCCACTTTCTCCTGAAAGACTGAGCCATCCATTTCGGCTAAGATGTAAGCACCACCTTTGTTTCTACTGATCACTATCATAGGTCCTAGATATCTTTCGTACATCTTCCTATTCAAATGATCTTTGATTTGACTATTCCGCATAAGTACAAGACTACCCGGTGGAAAATTGTAGTTTCTAATGGTAGCTTTGTGTTCCTCAGCGTACTTAATAAGTCTTTGTCTCTTTTCCTGGGACACGCACGCGCGCATGTCTTCAACATGTTCTATATGTTTGGCCAGTGTGTGCGCGTAAACCAATAAGTTCTTCTGTTGTCAATGTTCGTCCTGGTATCTTGACTAACCATGTGGCCTCGACTACATCCAAAGGCATGATTGGGTGGGCTCCTGTGATCATGAAGAACGGCGAGCACCCAAAGCCTTTTCTGATTGTAATTCTGTCTGCCCAAAGTACATGGTAGAAGAAGAAGTACCACTTGTCTTGGTATTTGCCTGCTGCCTTAGATAGAGACGCGCGGATATCACCATGTGGTCTTTCTATCTTTCCTTGTGCTTGTGAATTGTACGCGGAAATTCTAATTCCTTTGATTCCCCATTTCTTCTCAAGCCAGTCAAGTACTGCAACATATTGCTTTCCATTATCTGTCACTATTTCAATAAGGCAGCCCCATCGGCATATGATGTCTTCAAACAGCCATTGAGCTATTGCCTTAGCAGTTTCTTTCTTCAGTGGACGCCCTTCTACCCAAGAAGATAATGAACATCTTCCGTGTACAATATATTCATGTCCCATTGACTTAGGCGACATGTGCATAGTATCCACATGTAATTTTTGAAATATTGAGGGTGTATGCGTTTCCACTGGTGGAATTCTTAATAGTAACTTTTGTCTTTCTTGACATACATGACATGACTTAAGAAACCATTTGATATCTGCCTGGCATTCTGGCCACCAAAATCTCTTTGATATTAAGTCATGGGTAGCATATAGACCTTTGTGTCCAACACTATCATGAGAAGCTCTCATCATGTACATTCTTCTATCTTTATTTACTACAAGCTTGTGCATGGTGTCTTGACCTTTTCTGTAAAGTCTGCCTTCTTCATCTACAAAGAAGTTGGCTGCTTGTCTAGTAAATCTTTCAAAAGCTTTATCCGACATATCTCCTGGTCTAAAAGAAGGGTTCAACAACCATTCTTTTATTTGAGGTAATAAGTCATCTTGGATTCTAGCTGTCTTGGTTCTTTGTTCTTCTGGATAAGGTTCTGACTCGTCAGGATCAGACCTAAAGCTTTCTTCTGGTAACACGGACGTGTTAACTAATTGTTCATAGAACATTTTCCGTTGATGTCCTAGTTTTCCAGTGCCCATGTGTCTTTTGATTTCCTTAATAAAATCTGTTTCAAAAGTTTGCGCGTGCGCGCATTCTTCTGCAAAGTCTGATGGGTCCTTGGCAAGTGTCTGCATGTATCCAGTTCGGTTATCAATGTCTCCCATGAAGTCATCAAGTTCAAGAGGGTCATCAAATCCTTCTTCTGGATTAATGAAGTCCACTAGTCCAACTGGATCATCTAAGTCTGCATCTGGACTAGGTATTTCCGGGTCTCCAGGTTTCTTGTCTCTTCTGGATAAGCCATCTGGTCCAAATGTTCTTCCTGATTTGTGTACCAGTGTAAAGTGATACAGCAAGATCTCGTCTATCCATCTGTTGATAGTAGCATTAGGTCCCATACTCGGATTGGTTAACATTCCTTTGATGTACTTTGCGTCTGTTTCAACGACTAAGTTTCTGACACCAAATAACCAATATGAACATGCATCTAGTGCCCTACGTAAACCATAGAGTTCTCTCTTAGGTTGTGAAAATCTAGACTCGCGTGCGTTGAGAGTTATAGAATCAAAACGCGCGTAGTATTTCTTTGAGTCATCTTCAGGGTCTACTTGATAGATGTAAAATCCCACTGCCTTCCATGAAGTATCCACAGCTAGCACTACTGGTGTAGGCCATTCTGGTCTTATAGGCATAAGTGCAGGACATGTCTTTACAGCCTCTATCAAGATTTCTTGTGATTCTTCTTGTTCAGGTCCCCAGACCCAAGGTTCATCCGTGCGCGTCAACTTTTGTATTGGGTTTGCTTTCTTTGCAAAGTCTTTGATGAAATTCCTAAGTACACCAACTGTCCCAAGGAATGCTCTAACATCACTGACATCTTTGCAAGGTCCCCATCGTTCAATGATGCCAACTCTGTCCGTTGAAGGTTTCCTGCCTTCATAGGTACATCTATGTCCTACTACAATGATTTCTTCCGCGCAAAGTACTGACTTGAACCCGGAAAAGGTTGCATGTGAATACTTTATGTGTTGTAACACGCGGTTCAAATTTTGTAAGTGTTCCCAGACAAAGCGTCTAATGCCTGTGTCTGGATCCTGACCCTTTAGTACTTCATACCCACCATTGGGTAGTTCATATCTAGACGCGGGTCCGCGTATACCAACATCATCAATGTAAGGAATTGTGACATGTGGTATTTCATCTTTCAAAATAAATGTAACGTCGTCATGAAATATAGGCACTGAGTTTGTCCAACCCATTGGTAAACTTGTCAGTCTAAGCGCGCCAAAGGGTGTCTGAAATGTTGTCAAGTCCCTGGAAGATTCAGCTAAGGGTCTTTCATCATACCCTACATAGAGATCTAACATGCCTCCACAAGCTCTGCCTGCGAAGTGTGCTGCTATTTCCTCTGTAGCTGGTGGTAAACCCGAGTGTGCAATAGTCACTGCATTCAATGGTTCTAGACTATGTACAATTCTAAGTTTGCCTCCTCCTTTTCTTACAACTGTGAACCATCTTGATCTATAAGATGAATTCGAAGGTTCATAAACTTTTGCAGCCATTTTAGTTTTAATGACTTCGCACACGTCCTTGTAAATCCCTGGTGGAATTTTATGGTTTCTTTCTGTCCAAGGCTTGTGTGGTACAGTAGGCATCTCAACTGGAGGAAAGAAGTCTGTTCTAAAACTTCCGCGCTCGCTGTCCGTCCACGCAAATGCTTTGTCGTGTGCTAACACCAATTGATGTATTAGGTCCATTTCTCGTCTTCTGAGAAAGTTCAAATCATGTACTTTCTCAAATGCTTCCATTCTTTCTTGAGTGTATCTACCAGCTGGTACGAAGTCAGGTGGGTTCTCTGGTAAGACTGGTAAGTCTTTCAAAGGGTCCCCAATAATGTTTCTTACAATCCTGAATTTGTCTGGTAGATCCGTGTACACGGGTCTGACTTTCAAGTGTACTGGTTTATATTTCTTACCTGCAAACACTTCCCGAGTTTCTGACTCATGTCGCAAGGTATTATCCCAGTCTGAGGCTTCATAGACCCCATACTTGAGTGTCTGTAATGTCTTTCTGTCTATTTCTATTTCCTCCGCGCGCGTGCGTGTATTTATGGCTTCAACTGTCATTGAAGTAGTAAGGTACTTGTCAAATAGCTTACTATCCTTAATGTTGTCTTTCGTACTCTGTTGAATATACAAATCTCTAACTTCACGCGCGTGGAAACTTTCTTTTTGGTAAGGTGTCCAAATGTTCTCGATTACGACCTCATTGTTCTCGTTGAAGTAGAATTGTACGGCTAACTCTTGTTGATCGCTCAATTCATCGAGGACCGAAAATCCTGATCAACTTTCTTCTTTCCGAGGACGCTCTTAGATCTACCCTTTTCAAAAGTACTCAAGGTACACCTCTTTCCTGTGTTGGGGTCTGTGATAGTCACTAGTTGACCACCATCCTCATAGTTTTGTACTGTACTCTTGGTAAGAGTGTCAAATGGTCTACCAAGTAGCACATCGTACGCGGGGTTCTTGATAATATGCACTTGTAGGTAGATAGTAATATCATTGAACCTAAAGGGTACATTTCTAGCCAGACCGACCGTTTTCTCAACCTGTTTGTTGGCACTTTGCATAAATATCTTTATGTCAGGGTCCCAAGCAATCTTAAGGTCTATGGCGATGTCCTTGTCCATTGATACTATTTGGGATCCCCCATCTAGTACACATTCACCGGTATTCATACCATTGATCACTGGAAATATAGTCCTTAGAGAGTTCGATTCTTTGGCTACATAGATCTCTGGCATGTCTTCTCCTTTATAATCTTGAAGGAATGCTAACACTGGGTCATCACAGATGACCGCGCCCGCGGGAATGTCTCCGTTCCTTTCTGTAGAGATCATTATCTGCGCCTCAGGCAAAGTGTTAATATCAATTGCTGTGTTAGACAATTGATAATTATCATCCTCTTCATAGTCGTCATTATTATCATCATACAAGTCCGCGTATTCACCAAGGTCGTGTAGAAGTGCTTCTTCAAAAGCATCTTCAACTTCCTTCTCTACTTCCTTGATTCGGCGCTTAGTGACATTTTTCTTGACTTGTTCCCTCACACCGGGTGAGATATCCATCAAGTCACGCGTGGTTACAGTAACCGGACTGTCCATGATTCTGGAGACTACTTCATGTTCTCCTCTTTCTGTCTGTACTGGGGCCCTTGTCCTGTAAGCTGGTGCTTTGGGTACCATCGGAATAGGTATCTTAGCATTGCTCACTGCAGGAACTGGACTTTTCCAATTCTCACGCGGAGGCTTGAGTGCGGGTACTTGGACGTACGGCAGCTCACGCGCGCGCGCGGTTTTGCTTTTGTCACTAGGAGTAACAAATTCTACTTTCTTATCTTTCTTTTTCTTTGGAGGAGGAGGAACGTCCTCCTCTTCATCCTCATCTGATTCATTATCCTTATCTGCTTCCACTTCCGCGGGTTCAGGTTCAAGTCTTTTGTCCTCTGGTTTCTTAGCTCGGCTAGGCCCCTGTTTTGCCTGTGTATTGCCAGCCGTCCCCATCATTGGACTCTTTAAAAACCCTGGTCAGGGTTCATACCCGACCTAGTGGCTGCAAAGTTATCCCTAGTTAATATTGTAGGGACTCTATTACTTCCACTTGTATCCGCGCGAAGTTCGTTGTTCTGATAGTTAGGGTTTCCTCTGGTCTGTTGTATGTAATCGAGCGCTTGCTTGAACGAATCAAACATATCATCCACGGGCGCGTGTGCTTGCGTGTACACGGGCGCTTCATGGTTGAACATTTGTTCAAGCAGGTTATTCTCAGCAGAGTTCAAAGCGGCTGCCTGAGATTCCACTCTTTCATACCAACTTCCATTTGTTCGTCTAACTTGAGAGCCGTCTGCGAGTGCAAATTTTCCACCAACTAACTTGAGTTTTCCGGAATCTAGTTGTTGTTGTTTCCGCGGGCACGCAGCTACTACATGACCCTCCTCATTGCAATAGAAACACGTCCCAAGTCCTCCCGTAGTGGGTCTTGGAGCCGGTCTAGGTACTGCATTATTCTGAGTATAGCTCTGCTGTGGTGCACTTGTTGTGGACGCGCTCATGGTCTGTCTTACTGTCTTGACAAGCTGGTCAAAGTCTGCTGTAGACTTTTTACTCTGAGCCACCATCATATCCTTGATGTTGACTACGTCTTGTCTTATCTGCTCCATCTCTTGCTTTACTATATGATTGTCTCGAGATGATGTGTTAGTTGCCCGTCCGGAATAAGTATAATTTTGTTCCGTGGACGTGAGGCTAGAGGTATTTCCAGAAATACTCAATGCTACCCTAATCACATCATCCAAATCATAGGGGTCATCGTTTCTTCTTTCATTTTGGTTGGCCTGCTGAGGGGGTCTATATTCACTTCCTAATCTCGTGAAGACAGCCTCTCTGAAGCTTGCGTGTAAACAATTCAGGAATTTATTGACCAACTCTCTATTTGAGATAATCACAGGGACTATGCCTCTAAGCTTCTTAGCCTCGGCCATGAACTCCCTCTTGAATTTTAAAAGGAGAGTTTGATCTTTACTCCCGATTCCGTTGTAATTACTGCAAACTACATCCAACTTTGTTACAGAACCGCCTGCAATGTCCACTGCTTCCGGGTAACTCGCAACTAGTTCTTTCCGGAAATTGGCATAGCTTCCATTTTCATAGGCGGGCAATGCGCGCCACTCAGACTCAGTCTGCGCGTCCGCGTATTGCATAATTTCTTCTTTCTTAGTATAATCATCCCTGATGCCAACTTGGTCCAGAAGTTTTTCGTATCGACTGAGGAACCTTAACAAATTTTCAGGTTCGTCTCCGCGGAACTTTGGAGCGTCTCTACTTTCTGGTGAAGGTAAACAGTTCCTTGTCTGATGGTTCTGAGCTTGGACTTGTTGTCCTTGCCCTTGGTTATTTTGTACAGGTCCCGGTGGGACTTGTTGAGGTGCTTGCCCTCCGAGTTGTAATTGCTCTAATTGATCCATGGATCTTTGTGTAGTAATCCGGAGGCTGGACGAGTTCGCTTGGCCTTTGGATACTGCTTTTCCCTTTCCTTTGCCCTTAGTAGGTCCCTTAAAAACTCTGTTGGTTTGAGCCGGTCTTTGCTCCTGTCTAACGACTTGTCTAGATGGACCAGCTTCTGGTGTTCCGCGCGCGCGTGAAGTACTGCTTGCGGGGATACTCTGAGTGGTTTTCTTAGGTCGTGTAGTTGGGGGTAATTCGGGCTCTAACCCTGCTTGTGCAGAATTTCTAGTAGTTCGCTTCTTAGGTGCGGAAGGGCCACTGACGACTTGTTCAGTGTTAGTTCTGAAAGTCTGACTGTTTCTGGCTGGAGGTTTTCCCCAACTCAGTTTGACTTGTTGTTACGTGGACCTGATATAAATCAATGCCCGTGGTAATCCGTGCAAGGTATTTCTTTCTTTCAAAATCAAATCTGTACCCTCGCGGTGGGCTCCAGATGAAAGGGGTATTCTACTCTTAAGTGTATAAAATCAAAGATATGATCTCACACTACTCCTCTAATACACACAAAAAGGCAGAAGTACGCCTGTAAGTTCGTGGGTACGGATATAGAAATATCACTGGATTTGACTTCAAAAGGATCAGTTACTCGTGCGTGGAGGTAACAATCTTTCAGAACGGTTTGTTATATTAAACCGGGTGTGTGGGTGCGGGTGTGTGTAGCTTTGTTACTTCTCAAAGAGATAACTCAACTAAGTGCGCGCGCGCGTGTGTGTGTATAACACTGGGGTAGAAACAGGACTATGCCAATTAGCCTAGATCTCAAATACAATTAACAAGGTCTTGCCGTTACAAGGAAGGACTCCAACTGAGTCGTCTCGTCAACGGGGCTTGTCACGAATACCAAATTCTGACAAGTCTTTAATCAAAGTTCTTACCGTTACGAGGAAGGATTCTACTGAATCGTCTCGCCAACGGGGCCTATCACGAATACCAAATTCTGAAAGGTCTTCAATTAAATACCAGCAATCTGGATTTCTATTCAAGTTCTTAGGTTCTTAGTTCGGTCAAGTTTCTGAAGTGATCACTACTCTTATATTCAAATGCTACTGCAAGTGAAGAGGTGGATTCCCTTGCTCTTCCTTACAGGTTTGGTGGGTTTATATACAGTTTAGAGAGTAAAGTAACAAATAAAGAACAAATAATTAGAAATGCCGATACGGAATTGTACTGCCCACGTGCGCGTGCGTGTGAGTCAGCTTTTGAGTGCCAAGAGTGTTGAACTCCTGGTTATACCGATAGGATTTGTTAATCCTAAGGTCTAGGTGTTACAATTTTCTTGCTAAATAGTATAGCATTTTGGGTGCACGCTTGCGCGTGGCTGACTAAGTGTAGTCGGTACACTTAATTTGGAAACGTCGGTGATCGTTCCACTAGTTCGGTTCCGGTTACTTCTCGTTTAGTCACCGGTCTTGTCCTATTATTAAAATTTTCATATTATCGATACTATGGTTCGCGAACGCTCCCGAACTGTCGTACGATAATAATTCTTTTGGGTACCAGCACAGTTCCGTTTACACGGGGCTGAGTCATTGCCAAGTCCAATCTGGTCTGCGGGGTGCTACCCGTTTGGTTCGTCTTCTGAGTGGACAAGTTGTGATAGAACGTCATAGGTCACGTGGTCACGTGCACAGGTACGCGCGCGCGTGTGTCTATTATTGGCGATTCTTAAGTCGTAACCGGGCATACATAGGAGGCTCTAATGTACAGATACCATCGTATGTGTCCACTGTACTTGGTAGTGTAGTGTGCAATGATCGTTCTAACTTGTTTTGACTACAAGGGCGAAGATAATCCCTATTAGTCCTCGCACGTCCGCGTGTACGGCTGTAATACGATTATGTAATCGTAAATTGAAGAATTACAGGCCTGGGTGGTTGCACACCCTATCAGCGCGCCAGAGTACCTCCACGAGTTCGAGGACGTCTTCTCCAAAACCTCCTTTGACGAACTCCCGGAGAGACGGACGTGGGACCACGCAATCGAACTCACCCCGGATGCGACTAACAAGTCCTGCAAGGTGTATCCGTTGTCGGTAGCAGAACAGGTGGAACTCGACAAGTTCCTCGAGGAGAATTTGGCCTCGGGTCGCATCCGCCCGTCTAAGTCCCCAATGGCCGCCCCCTTCTTCTTCATTAAAAAGAAGGATGGTACTCTTCGCCCTGTTCAAGACTACCGCGTGCTCAATGCGATGACAATCAAGAACAAGTATCCTCTCCCGCTCATTTCGGACCTCATCAACCAACTTCGCGGAGCGCGATACTTCACGAAGCTGGACGTCCGCTGGGGATACAACAATGTCCGCATCAAACACGGCGATGAATGGAAGGCGGCGTTCCGCACGAATCGCGGACTCTTCGAACCATTGGTAATGTTCTTTGGCTTGACCAACAGCCCCGCGACATTCCAAACCATGATGAACGACATCTTCCAAGATCTCATCATGGAGGGCGTGGTCTGCGTGTACATCGACAACATTCTGATATACACGAAGACGCGCGTGGAACATCAGCGGGTCGCACGCGAAGTCATGAAACGACTCCGCGAGAACAAGCTCTTCCTGCGGTTGGATAAGTGCGAGTTCGAACAAACGCGAATCGAGTACCTGGGGTTGATTGTGTCGGAGGGAAAGACGGAGATGGACCCGGTGAAGGTGGAAGGGGTGACGCAGTGGCCCGCGCCTACAACCAAGAAAGAGGTACAGTCCTTCCTGGGCTTCACCAACTTCTACAGGCGATTCATCAGGGATTTCTCGCATCACGCGCGGCCACTGTTCGATCTCACGGGAAAGGACGCGGTGTGGAAGTGGGGCGAGGCGGAACAGACGGCGTTCGACGACCTTAAGAAGGCGATTGCGTCGCGACCCATCCTGGTATTCGCGGACGACAACCGACCTTTCCGCGTCGAGGCAGACAGCTCAGACTTCGCAACAGGAGCGGTCCTCTCTCAACTCTCGGTGGAAGACGACAAATGGCACCCGGTGGCATTCTACTCAAAAAGTCTTAGTGCGGTGGAACGGAACTACGAGATTCACGACAAAGAGATGCTCGCGATCATCCGCGCACTCGAGGAATGGAGGCACTTCCTCGAGGGCGCGCGACATTCCTTCGAGATTTGGACAGATCACAAGAATCTCGAGCATTTCCGCGTCGCGCAGAAGCTCAACCGCCGCCAGGCTCGCTGGTCACTCTACCTGTCACGATTCGACTTTGCGCTTCACCACAAGCCAGGACGCAGCATGGGGAAGCCCGACGCACTTTCCCGCCGCGCAGATCATGCAGATGGATCGGATGACAACAAGGATATCACCTTGTTGAAACCCGAGTTGTTCACCATCCGCGCCCTGGAAGGGCTCACTCTGGAAGGGGAAGAGCGGGACATTTTGCGGGAAATTCGTCGCGGAAACCGACTGGGGAAGTTCGAGGATGCAGTGACAGAGGCGGTGAAAGGGTTGAAGAAATCGCGCGGGAACTCGGTACACAGTGCAGAGTGGAAGGAGGAACAGGATATACTCTACTTCCGCGGAAGAATCTACGTGCCACAGGATGCGGAATTGCGCAGGCGGATTGTCGAGCAACACCATGACACGCGAATTGCGGGACATGCGGGCAGGTGGAAAACCTTGGAACTAGTGTCGCGGAATTACTACTGGCCACAGATGTCTCGCTACATCGGGCAGTACTGTAAAACCTGCGACTTGTGTCTTCGGACCAAGGCGCAGCGACAACTACCCATAGGCGAACTCCATCCACTCGCGGTCCCGGAAGAGCGCTGGGATGTGGTCAGTGTCGATTTCATCGTAGAACTGCCACAGTCACAGACTCATGACGCGATCATGGTGGTTGTCGACTCGGTTGCCAAACGCGCGCACTTCATTCCGACGCACACAACGATCACCGCACTGGGAGCAGCGCGGCTGTACCTCCACCACGTCTGGAAACTGCACGGCCTTCCGAAATCCATGGTGTCGGACCGCGGACCGCAGTTCATCGCGGAATTCACGCGGGATTTGTACAGTCTGCTGGGAATCAAGCTCGCGGCGTCTACAGCGTACCACCCGCAGACGGACGGACAGACGGAACGGGTCAACCAGGAACTGGAGCAGTACCTGCGACTGTTTGTGAGTGAACGACAAGACAACTGGACTGATCTCCTTCCGCTAGCGGAATTCCAGTACAACAACCACGTCCACTCGTCCACACAACACTCGCCGTTCTACCTCGACACGGGACGCCATCCGCGCATGGGATTCGAACCTACGACGGAGTCGTCCCGCCTGGAAACCGTCAACGAATTCGCGAAGCGGATGAAGGACACCCTGGAAGAAGCTCGTTCCGCGCTCACCAAGGCAAAGGAAGACATGGCCACGTACTACAATCGCCGCCGCCGACCCACGCCAGAGTACAAGATTGGGGACATGATGTTCCTTGATGGACGGGACATTTCCATCTCCCGCCCCTCGCACAAGCTAGCGCACCGATACTTAGGCCCGTACAAGATCGTAGCGCGCGTCGGAACCCACGCCTACAAGCTCAAGCTGCCCCCGTCCCTGGCGCGGGTCCACCCCGTCTTCCACATCGTCAAGCTCCTCCCCGCGCCAGCAGATCCGATTGCGGGACGACATGCCGTTCCCCCGCCCGACCCCGTTCTCGTGGACGGCGAAGTAGAGTACGAGGTCGAAGAGATCATCGATAGCCGGATGCATCGCCGCAAGCTACAGTATTTAGTGGCCTGGAAGGGCTACTCGTACGAACAGAATTCTTGGGAACCCGCAGACCAGGTCCATGCAGACGAGTTAGTGGCGGAATTCCACCGCAAGAATCCCGGAGCCCCGCGCCGCATCGCACGGGTCTACTACGACCTCTTACACGCCAACCGCGACGCGAGGACGCGTCAACCTAGAAGGGGGGTAATGTAAGGGGAACCTCATTCCCGCCTTTCGTTCATTTCTTCCGCGCTCTGCGCAGTCACCATCATTATCTCCCGCGCGCCCGCGCATCTACCCGCACTTAGGTGCACCTCCATTACTTCCGCGCTCTGCGCACCCTACCCGCGCCTTACGCGCATCTTCCGCTTACGGTACCATCGACCATCATTCCGCGCATCAGCGCATCACTCGCGTAACCCACGCGCCCGCCCACACGTGCTACGACTAGCCGACGACTAGCACATCGTCGCACCTTCATTTAGACATCGTAGGATACCGGAAACGTGTACTTAATGTATTCCTAAGTATATAGTGTCGTCTGCCTCGTTGAGGGATCCTTAGACTATTCTCTTTGGATCCCCTCAACAGGTAAGGCGTCGTACATAGTCTTACATTCAATATACTTACTTTGGATCCCCTCAACAGCTTTCCGCTCTCCTTGTAAGACTCCGTGCGGACTCGCGGGAGATATACCTGGCGCGCGCGACTGCGGACGAGTCGCCCTTACATACGTGGCACTATCTCGGAGTCGTGGTCGTCAGAGCATAAAACTATTACGGGCATTTGAGACTAAATTGTTCACAACACACCCATCGGAGGATCTTCAATATGAAGACCGGAGGTTGCAGCAGTTGGAACCGCAACAAGGACATGGTGGGCAGAACAGAATTATGAAGGGAGGGTGTAATAGACAACGATTATTATGTAGTATTCAGCACAATTGTGCGGTTCGAACATTATAAACGGAATGCATTTGCCAGGACTGCCGTTAGCGCTGTGTGAGAACATAGCATGTTTCCAATGTCCGACATCAGGCTAACGTGGATTATTTGCTACTATTTGTTTTTGGCAACTACGTCATAATATTCGGGTTGGGAGACCTTGCTAAGCAAGGTGATTGAAGCATTTTTTTTAGCAATGCAACTATCGTACCCTGGAACAAAAATGTCTACACTGGCCGAGGTTTTTGACTTTGTGCACTGTGCTGATCCTCAACACAACCTCTTGTTTAACATCGAGTCCAAAATTAATGCAGAAATGCCTCAGAATACTTCCGGCGTTGAGGATTTTGTCACGAAACAACATGCAGAATTTGTGAAGAGCCCATATAGCCTTGGGGCTATTACCGTAAGTTGAATTTTTGGGCGGGATGGCGTATTAACTTGGGATTATAGTATCAGAGTTTTGACTGGAGGACTTTAGTCGCAATGAAGGTTCCAAGCTTTTACAATATTTATTTGTTTACCCGTTAATTCCTAGCTTAGCGACTTGATTCAAGAATCACGACTTCCGCACTGGCATCAAGGTTAGTGCGTGCCGCAAAGCTCGATTCACACTGACATTTCCCCAGCATTTCAATCCTTGCAGCTCAGAATGGGGGTTCACCATGGCTGGCTGGTCTACGTCTTTCCGACTTCCCAGGGAACACGACGGGAGTTCAACTTGCTAATGCTGCACATTCGATCAATGCGCAAGTTCTTTCGCCCTTGGATGTGAGCAGTGCAAGTCCAGTACTTGATCCTACACTACCAGGATATATACCCTTTACAACAAAGGAAATGATAAATCAGGCGCATATAAACGGAATGGATGTAAAGACGTGGACGGTGAGTATGGGAGTAATCGAGATTGTGTAGTCCTCTGATCGATTTGTCAAGGTGGATCGACTAAATGTAGCTGACCAGTTACTTGATTGGGGTGTGGATGGTATTATCACTGATTTCCCATCCCAAATGCGACGGAGGCTAGAGCAGAGGGGGGTTGCGCTTGCGGCGCCATTACCCCAGAAGAGAGTCCTAGATTGTTTAACCAGGCATTTGCAGAGGGTGTGAGTTGTGCAAGCAATGGAAACTCGGAGCAGACTATTTTAATGTATTGTAGCTGTCGACTTTGTCTTTCTTCACATTCCCGCAGTATCTTTTGGTTAATAAAGAACATGAATTGTTGGCTTGATGTTTTCTTGAATAATGAATTGGTGCTACAATAGATTATGCTGAGGTAAATTAGGTAAGTCCAAGAGCGATTGGGGTAGGGCGGAACGGATCGGGAGGGTTGCGTTAAACTCCGCTCGGTATTGACCAGAAACACAAATTACCTGCTCATCGTTGGCTACAAAATCCATACTTTCCTTTTAATCCCCTATGGCGACCTTCCAAGCCGTGAAAAAGGCGACTAACCTTGTCCCCACTCTTCGGGCTCTGCCTTCTGGCGTCCCAGTCGCCCCCTTGTTGAACCTCGCCGCGCGAGCACCGTCATCTGGTCATGACCATGGTCACGAAGCCTCGGGCCCCAGGGCAGATCACCAGCCTCGCTGGGCAGGTGGTTTATCAAGGACGTCGTTTGGTCTAGTTTCCAAGACCATCTCTACAGGTAAATAATAGACATTGAACTTGACTTTCTTTTTTTTTTTTTCTTGGGCTAAAATACGACAAAATTTAGCACCTTCAACAGTGTCTCAGCAACATCGTCTCCTTCACACCTCGGTAGTTGTCAAGGATGCCCCAGAGGTTCCCGACTTCTCTCATTACCGTGCCCCGAATACGGACAGCAATCGCGCTCTTTCTTACTTTATGGTTGGCTCACTCGGAATCTTGTCTGCGTCGGCAGCAAAATCTAGCGTTTCCGAGTTCCTACAAACCATGGCTGCCTCGGCAGATGTTCTCGCTTTGGCCAAAGTTGAAGTCGAGCTTGGTGGCATCCCAGAGGGCAAGAATGTCATCATTAAATGGCGAGGGAAGCCAGTGTTTATCAGGCACAGGACGCAGTCTGAAATTGATGAAGCTCGGGCTGCCGATTGGAAGACTTTCAGAGACCCTCAAAGTGACGAGGAGCGAGTGAAGAAACCCGAATGGTTGGTTATGTTAGGCGTCTGCACTCATTTGGGGTGTGTGCCCATTGGTGAAGCTGGAGACTACGGAGGCTGGTATGGAGATTTCTATCATGCGTTTTCATAATCAAATTCTGACCTATGACTTGCTTTTCGTAAGGTTCTGCCCCTGCCATGGATCGCATTATGACATATGTATGTATTTTGATCCACATTACCGCGTAATTTTTTTTTTGCTAAAATCGCATTGTTAGCTGGACGCGCTCGCAAAGGACCTGCTCCAGTAAATCAAAATTTTTCTACAGAGTGTTTTACGAGGCTAAAATTCTACCTAGCTCAATCTCGAAATTCCTCAACATGACTTCAATGACGCTGAGGGTAAACTCATTATTGGATAAACTCGTGCACAGTCTATTCCCGTAGAAAATTAATGGACTGTATTTACTGTCCTTGGGCACAATAGAATGACCAAGAGTCAACCATAGATCTATTTATTCTGGGATTACATAAACTATTGAGGTCAAAGAAGTCACTTCGCTTGTTTTACTCGTCTTTCTCAGACTGTCATCTTGATAGCCCCTTGCTCTTGACCATGACCATGACTCAACCTGAGGTCTTAACATTACATTCAATTCTTGCTCTTGCCTCCCCTCGTGGATTATACCTCGTTGGGTACGCTTGGCTGTTTGGAATGTGTGAGCATAATTTTGTCAATAACCAAGAACGAATGAGCGCCATGTTTCTTACATTATTCACATAGCCTTTTGGATTTCATTTTTTGGCGGTATGTGATTATTGAGGGGTGGGGGTCTTGTATATTGATTACTGTGAATTTAGGTGTAATCGCATTCAAAACACTCCGTCAGTGGTTGTTCAGTCGTTCATGTGCAGTTTTTACATCTCCAGAATGCAGCACGCCAGCAATTCGGAAATTTACAGCATAAAACATTTCCCATCTACTTCGTTATTTCAATTATTTTGTCCTCTTCTCTGCTTGCATTCTGGACCGTCTCGCATCCTGACGTCATAAATCACATTACCCGACCAACTGTCCCCGACGTCGCCCAAGCTTATGCTCTTATAACCGTTCTTCTTGGCCAAGGATTCAACTATTTTGTTATTGGTCCTTTGACGAGCAAGTATGTCTAGGTCTACTTCTAAATCTATCACTGAGGGCCTGACCAACCTGACGATATTTAGGACAATGTTTAAGCGTCATAAATTGGAAAAAGAGGAAAGCAAGGCTTATAATGCAGAAGGGGTATGGATTTAATTTTATTCTAATTATGCAACTTGTAACTGATCTCTTCTCATATAGGTCTCCCCTGAAATGAAAGCTCTAAATCGTAGATTCGGTATGCTTCACGGTGTGAGCTCGCTCGCCAACCTCGGAGCAGTCATTGCATTAGGTTTCCATGGATTGTGGATAGGCAATGCTGGTCTGAAGGTGTAATAAATGGATGTTCATCCTCACACAATCGGTTGTAATCGGCAATACATGCATGAAGATAAATTTATTAGCAAAAAAATACAGGCGTTTCGTGCAGCACCGAGTTCCGTCCAACGTTATGCTCCCACTGACTCTAGCTCGGGCATATAACCCTCTCGTAAACTTCTTTCTAGTTTCCGTATTTCCTCTACCGATGTGGCTTTGGCAATTGCAGCCTTGACTTTTTCCTGATCCTCCTTCGACATTAAACGACCCGCCTTCCCAGATAAAGGTGCAGGCCTGGGTTCGTCGGACGTCAACGCTGCTTTTGTTGACTGTGAGGAGACCGTTGTGGATATTGTTGTTGAAAGTGCAGTGGGTAAATTTTCCGCTGTCAAGAAAAGCGCCTTGGCAGTTTGGCGTTCCTACAATCACATATCGAGTTATCCATGCGAATAATCCAATGAGTTCGTTGAATCCGAAGATCGGAGGAAGCGGTGCTGGTGAGCGCACCTTGTCGCGTATTCTCTGGAAATCCAAAACTCTTAGCCCAGGAATCCTCCATGCAAGCCACTCGCGATACCATTTTTTCTCTCGAACAGGATTTCCTAATAATGAGATGTACTGGAGTTTTTTCAACTCTTTTAACGGTTCGAGATCGCCTAATTCTGCGATGTTGTTGTTCGTGAGAATGAGGCTCGTAAGGTTTGGAACTGATAGGTGGATCGATGGCGAAATCGCTGATATTCGGTTATTTGCAAGAAGAAGTGTTTGGAGGCGTTTCAATAATGGAAAATTGCCGAGGGTGACGATGGCGTTGTCTGTAAAATCTATCGCATCGTGCTGGTCCTATGAGAGGTATTAGAACCTAATTTTATGTGCAAGACGTTTAGAAACACGCACTCGGGTGACACCAAGATTTTCGATAGTAGGAATTTTATAACCTGTGAGCCGTTGCATAAGTGACTCAGGAATTGAAAAGAGGGTACTTTACCTCGTAGATCGAGTTGACGTTCTTTTATAGGGTTGAGAGCTGCCGATGCCTGGGCCAGTAGCTCTGGAGTAAGTTTCATTGTTGACGAAAATGGCGAGTACAGTTAAGTATGGCGAAGTTCAGACTCAGATCTTGAACGCGTCCTTGCAGCTTTGCACACGCTTCTCACATATTTCTGCGCGGTTTCTTAAACCATGCAATCTCTTCACCAACGTCTTCACCTGTTAGTATCCTCTTCTTCTAGAGTTTCTATTTAAGCTTATGGTCCACCAGGTATACGGAGGCTAATGATACGTATATCTTTGTGCCCGCGGAGGATGGGATTAATACCCAGTCGTTGACTATACACCGCTCTTCTGGTGATATTGTATTGAACCGTTCGTCGATCCGCGCCTGTATAAAATCTCTCCATTTAACAAAACCCATCTAGGACCTAATACACCACTTCCCACTCAGGCGCGTCGCTCACCTCGTACACTATATGGAATCGCCGGCTTAATATCACTATCATTATGTGGGTTCTAACATTGTAATTTTTGTGCCATGTCTTATTTTTTTTTCTGTTGACAATAGCGGAATATATCATTGTTATAACTGGCCGCGAGCTTCGAGGTCGTTTAATGGGTCACGAAATATACCGTGCAGCCGACTTTGACATTCTTCCCCTGAACCCCTACGTTTCAAGCCACAACCCCCCGCATCCGGTCGAGGTCCATTTATTAGCACTTGTCCGGTCGCATTTGCGGGAAGGGAGCTTATTATTCAGTTATGGTTGGGATTTGACACGGAGGTTGCAAGCGCAATGGGAGGGTCGAGAGAAGGATAATGGCAGGGCCTTATGGGAGGTGGTACGTGTGTAGTGAGTCCCGGATTAGAAACATAGTTGGGCTAATATATTCAAAGGTGGACGATCGTTTCTTTTGGAATAGGTATAGTGGTTTATGTGTTCTTTTCTACTAATCTACATTTTTCTTCTCAGGTTCCTACAATCCAGGTTTATCGACTTAGTCAAGGTTGATGTGAAGCATGAAGTAAGTTTTACACCTATACTATCACTGGGTTTTTCATTTGATAGCCTCTACAGCTGGGCCGCTTCATCCTCCCCCTCATGTATGGAAGTATGTTACCTCAGCTCTGACATAACTCCCATTTGTTGAAATCCAATTTACAGCGTTCGATATACGCCCCGCATTCCTCCATGGTAGACATATACAAATGTGTCTTATTAGTCGGCGCTCTCGTTTCCGTGCGGGCACCCGGTATTTCCGCCGGGGGGTTGATCATGAAGGGCATGTCGCGAATTTCAACGAAACAGAACAGTTATTACTCGTGGAAGGTCCCACGGCTGCCGGTGCCCAGCGAACCTCTATGGATGATTACGCAACCAAGTTGAGCTTTGTGCAAATTCGTGGAAGTGTTCCACTCTTTTGGGCAGAAATAACTACTCTGAGGTACAAACCAGATTTGCAAGTCATGGATTTGCAAGATACGGTGTGTAAAATTTTAGACATAAAGATTCCTTCTCAAATTTAACACTCACCAGGCGGATGTAATGCAAAAGCACCTGCAGGAGCAGGTATCTACCTATGGGGATCAAGTGTTGGTCAATCTCGTGAATCAGCACGGTCGTGAACGGCATGTTAAGGAAGCTTATGAACGACATGTATCTCAGGTTTGGATTCTCGAGATATTCGTGCGGTACCCCACCTCATGATGTATTTTACAGATTAATCTCCCTCACGTTCATTATCAATATTTCGATTTTCACAACGAGTGCAAGAATATGCGCTGGGATCGCATCAGTGTGCTCATCGATAGAATGCGAGATGATCTGGAAAGACAGGGGTATGTTCCAATCTCCTCAAATTACATTATTTCTTGATTGGCGCGTAGGTACTTCCAACTAGACGCGGCGAGTTCTTCTCCTGTTCATTATCAACGAGGCATAGCCCGAACGAACTGTATGGACAATCTCGATCGGACAAACGTTGTTCAAGCCTCACTCGCGAAGTGGACGATTAACAAACAACTCAGAGACTTGAAAATACTGCCACCAGATGCAAGTATCGACGATTATGAAACTTTTAGCAAAGATTTCCGAGAAAGTGAATAAAATATCTGACACATGACATGTTGGTTGGTCGTCTCATCTTTCCCTTTAGTGTGGGCCGATCATGCAGATGCAATTGCCACGGCATATGGTGGATCCGGTGCGCTGAAGTCGGACTTCACGCGCACAAACAAGCGGACACACAAAGGTTTGTTGGAAGATGGAGTGAAATCAACCATAAGATACTTCAAGAACAATTATTTTGATGGGGCCCGGCAGGTTCGCCTGCATTAGCCTTGTGTTCATAATGATTTTTGATTTATTTTGATAGGACGCATTCGACTTGATCACCGGTGCTTGGATACCACGAAAGGGGCCAGCGGCTTCAATGTTCCTACTTGCGGATACACGCCCGCTCATCACTCGCTCGGTTTGCTTTTTGCTTTTCTCAGTTAGGATTTACATAGGTCTAATGCTTGCCAATATTAGATGCCTGTTCTTGCATCATTTTCCTTGTTCATGATTTGTGCCGGGTTCACCCTCCCCCGCTCATCTGGTGCGTGCTTTCTCTTTGCATTGGTACACCTAAAGTACTGATGAAACCCTTCAGACTATTCTATCATTTATTACTTTCTCTTTTGGTTTTCCCTGTTCTACGTGGCCCTCTTATTCATTATTTTCCATGGCATCGATTATGTCTCCTGGCCACGACTACTTCCGCTTACTGACATTATCTATTATACCGGTCCCGGATATCGTTCTGCTCAACATGGAAAAGGTTTGAAGGGAGGTAAAGGACAAACAGTATTTGGGAAGCACAGCAAGTGGTTAGGAAGCGGGAAGGAAGCTGACGAAGTAGAGATGGGAACGATGAAAAAGCGGGTGGACTAGATCCAGGCATACCACCCGGTACCGGTCGACAGTGTACATTTCTTTTCAAGGGCGTATGTAAACAGCTCGGTCTACATCAATATATTCTACACTTTCCGACCGGCTCGAACAAGGGCAACGATAGTTCCACTTTGTGAGATATTCGTAATGTGTTTTAGAGGAGATGCGGTACGCGCTCTTATCTTTTAAAAAAACTATTGCTGTGATTTCGAACGTTTGTGCCTTTCATTGATGCTTTGTCTCAATTTAAAAATTGAGTTCCACTTCCATTTGATCGTTGCAAAGGTTGTTGGTATAGGTGTCACGATCACGCGTCGCCGCGGAGTTGAAAAGTTATACAAATTTTATTTTCCCGCCTCGCACGAGAGGCTTAGGAAGCTGTTCTTTGTTCCACGAATCCACACAATCTCTTCCCACTGAAGGATTCTAATGGCCAAAGGCACAAAACGCGCGTCCCCCGGGGCTGAGGATGAAAAAAATCCTCTACAAAATGTCGAATTAAGCGACGAAGATGCCCAAAAACTTCAAACGGTGCAGCGCGACATCGCGCGCACCGAATTGCTCCTCGGTCAGTCTATGTGATCTCTATATACGAAAGGGTCAATAACTTATCATGGCCATTTTCTAGAGCGTCAAGCTCAGGCTAAACTAATTCCTGTATACGAAAAGCGCCGTCAAGTCATTCGAGGAATCCCGAAATTCTGGCCAGTCGCGTTGATGAATCATACTCTTTTCGCGTACCACGTCCAACACAGTGCTGATCAGCTCGCACTTGCATACTTAGAAGATGTTTGGGTCGCAAGGGATCCCATTGAGCCCCGCGCTTACACCCTTGAGTTCGTGAGTATTATTAAGCCTTTCCAGCGACCCCGTACCCAATTGTCTCCTCACTATTCATACTTAGCATTTTAAAGAAAACCCCCACTTCACGGACAAGGTGTTAAAAAAGGAGTTCAAATACTCTGCTCCTCCTGCGGCTGCACAGGAAAAACCTGACGCAGATGGTATCACTGACTCAATACTCGATTTCTCATGGGAGCGTGACATCGTTGTTTCTGTAAGTGGCGAATAACATCTTTTGCCGAACAACCCAATAACTGAAGCTGTTCTCCAAAGGCTACAAAGATAAACTGGAAAGACGCTGATAAGGCGCTGACCAAACTTTATCCTCGTGGAGAGACAACCGATGAAGACGACGAGATGGTACCTGGAGACCCTGGCAGTTTCTTTAACTTTTTCGAAAAAGATGATGATCCATCCGAGGTTTGTTATTCACATTGATAAATACTACATCCCTAATCTTATCGCAATTTATTTCATTTAGATTGGATTGACAATAGGCAATGAGATCTTCCCTGAAGCTATTGATTATTTCCTCGGCAATGCTGGTGGAGAGGAGCTTGACTCTGATGACGAGGACTCCGACGACGATGACGACGCGGAGGAAATTGATCTTGAAAAACCGAGATCGAAAAAGCAAAAAGTCTGATACAGTACTGATACGGGCACTTGTTGTGTTATTGTTGATGTAAGACTCACCACCCTTGTATGGTTTCACGTTTATTATATTTCTTGTTGCTCCATGGATTTAAATAAGTATGTTCTGCTTCTGAAAGGCGAACAGGCGAACAGTTGATCACATAACCCATAACAAAGCGCAGTGCAGGGTTGTTGACATGTACACGGCATTCAATGGCCGGACAGGGAACTAAAAAAAAAACTATGTAGTTTACACTTTGTGTGAAATTTGATGCTAGCTTTTTTTTTTCAACTTGAACCACCATGAAGTTGTTCGCAGTATCGTCTTTGGTATCGGCGGCGACGATTCCAGTTCTCGTAGCGGCACATGCAGGCTCTCATAATATCGCTGCTCGGCACCACCACTTCGCGCGCCAAGCCCCGCCCCCTGGAGGATCCAGCGTAGCAACCACCGCGTCCACCCCAGCTCCACCTCCGAGCCCTCCCGTAGTGCCCCCTACGACCACTCCACACCCATCGCCACCCCCACCGCCGCCGCCACCACCCCCACCACCACCAGCTGCGGCTGCGCCCACGAACAGTCCGGCAAACCCACCAGGTGCTCCGCCACCACCACCACCACCTGCTGGAGGAAGTGGTACTACCCCGGGCAGCACTGTGCCACCAGCGGTACCGACAACAACATATACCTTTTCTTTACTATCCCAAAATCCCACTGCGGTTCCTTTGTCTAATATAGTTTCCACGGCCCCATCCTCGGTAACACGTCCACTCGACCACACGTTCACTCCAGGCTCCCAACCCACTTTCTTGCCAGGTGCACCCCCATTACCCAATGGTCAGTTAAATTAATACTGTGTACAAGCCTCAATTAACTTATACTTTAACAGCTGCTTTGTTGGCACCTTCCAGCTATCCTGCTCTCGACCGTGTACCTCCGATCGACTCCCCTGAAGTCCAGCAATGGATTAAAGAAGTTGCAGATACTGGCATTATCATCCCAGATATCCCAATCAACGTCCCAGGTATGTCTTTTTGTCATCATATGCTTAGTTTACATACTAATGATAGAAAAGGTGGATGCCCTGCCAATCCCGCCGCGGCAGCCGACACAGATGGCTCACGTTGTTGGTGGACTTGCAGCGGCTGCACGGGCCCAAATGATGTCGACGAATGCCCAAAACCTATGTCTTGGGGTCTTACTTACGACGACGGCCCATCATACTACACTTCTGATCTGCTTAACTATTTGGATCAAATTAACGTCAAGTCAACATTCTTCGTCGTCGGATCCCGCGTTATTTCTTTCCCCAATATTCTTCAGACACAATATATGAGCCAGCATCAAATCGCTGTCCATACGTGGAGTCACCCACAACTAACCACTCTCAAAAATGAAGAAATTATTGCCGAACTTGGCTGGTCGAGGAAAGTCATCAAGGATGTCCTCGGCGTTACCCCCAACATGATGAGGCCGCCCTTCGGTGATATCGAGTGAGCACCCATCACTTAATCAGTGATTCTGATATTCAGCTTACTGTTCCATAGTAACCGTGTCCGCGCTATTGCTGCGGCTATGGGCCTCACTCCTGTCATGTGGACTCGTATAAGCCCGGTGGCTACTTTTGATACCGATGGTTAGTCGCTCTTCTATTAATCAAAGCCCAAACTTATGAACATCCATTAGACTTTAACATTCATGGAGGGCTTACCCCAGTTGAGAAGGTTTTGCAAAACTGGGAAAATATTCTTAGCAACGTAGCAACCCGCAATTCTGGATTTATTGTTCTGGAACATGACCTTTTCGAACAATCGGTTGAAGTTGCCACAGGATACATCCTTCCCGATGCATTGGCACACAATCCTCCCTTCACCATTCAACCCGTTGTCACTTGTCTTCAAAAACCCCTCAGTGATGCTTATATTGAAACCAACAATAACAAAACTAATCCCCCTGTTCAATCTGGTTCGTTGTTTTCTTGCACTGCATAGTTCAGCAAAAAATCTTATTCTATCTTAGCACCGGGCGTGACCCGTTCCGCTGTTCCCGACGCGACGGAACGTTCAAGCAATCCATCCAGTGGGGCCATTACCCTCCAATTGCACACGGGAGTTGTACTCGCTTTCTTTACCGCTTTGGTCGGCTTTGTAGCTGGTCTGGTCGCGATTCAAGTTTGATCATTCTATGCCGTTCGTGACATAGCAACCACCAAGAACCCACCCCGCCTAAGCTTCAGGCGGGATTGAGGTGATTTCATCCTTAAATTTGCCAGATTTATCTTCCGGACTCCCCATTACGATACCCCACTTCGGGGTTCTCTTACGCCCCTGTTGTGTCATTCCACTTCCCTATTGGAAGTACGCTATGTACATGCTATCATGTCTATCGTACAATAATTCTGAAACTGGATACTAACCATACTTCCCATTCTCTTCTAACTTGCTCGTCGGACTATTAGTGGTTACACGGATACGGACACGGCATTTCACACTCGTTCACCTGTGAATATATACGCATTTAGACCAAGTATATATAGCCTCTATTTAATCAAGTCTTACCAGTATCTGTATTGTAGTATCCTAGCGTTCGGGGGGTTCTATCTTTACTATATCAACATTCGATAACTTCCGTGGAGGATGGATCTACAAATATATAACTCGAAAAATAGTATTATGGGAGTATCAAAGAACGAATTTATCCGCTTGTCAATCAACCAATGTCCACAAAGCAGACTTACATGAATGATATTGATGGAATATTTGGTTGCGAATATACGTAATTCACCCAAGTGACTGATTACAACTTTAGTTTTTGAATAACACTTCATACGGACTCCCAGGGGAAACTGACGAATTTCGTAACATCTACAAACAGTAGCGTAGA
The DNA here is from genome assembly GCA_037014335.1 of Collybia sordida. Lineage (NCBI taxonomy): Eukaryota > Fungi > Basidiomycota > Agaricomycetes > Agaricales > Clitocybaceae > Collybia > Collybia sordida. Next base: position 2,175,821 of record JAYKXK010000002.1, read on the forward strand.
AACAAAGTCACACCGAAAGACCGATACCTATACACCCAAAACGAATACATATAAAGAATAAGACAAATGATGATAGAATCACAGTAACGTTGCATGGAAGGATAGGGCAAGAATCGCCAGTCTAGTTAAAAGTCTACTCAATGACCGAAAATCTACTGTCGAAAAAGAAAAAACAATGAGGCATGCCTGTGAAATACGGCGCTTACCATTCACCGACGACCTCGTCCGCAGGTGACAAGATCAACCAGGTATGATCTAACATGTCTCGGGCATGTGCGCGCCTCTTCATGTCGATTTCTAACATTGGGAGTAGAAACTCGCAAAGATTATCCGCGTCCGTTTCTGCAAAGAGGTATTTCTCCATCATGACCCGTTTCATGGGCCAGGGTTTGAGAGTGCGGATGTAGCGAAGAGCACCTAATTTTGGCAATCAAGATAGGTGCAGGGACGATAAGGGATAGCGTACCGGTATGATCAAACAATTCCCGACTGTACTTGCCACCCATTTTGATATCAAGAGAGAAATCACCTAGTAACTCGATGATTTGTGCCATATGATCATCATCTTTAGTGAACAATTCCCCTTGACCGTGAGGGTCAAACAAAAACTCGGCTGTGAGAAGTTCAAACACCTGCGAATTGGAAAAGAAAACGAAGAGTGAAATGGGGAAGGAAAGCTAGCTTTAATGGCAACTTACCACGCAGGCAACACTCCAGATATCGGCTCGCGCGTCCCAATCACGTTTGCCTAAAATGGCTTCGGGTGCACGATACTGCCGTGTTTGGATGTCTTCCGTGTAATGCTTTTTCGATGGAGTGGCGTTTCCTAGATCTGCGATCTTGATGGAAATGGGTGGTGTAGAGAGAACAGATGACCCTAGGGGTAATTCTATCGGAGACGTCGGCCGTTGCCCAGCCACTGACGTGAAAGTAGGAATTTGGAAGGTAGCTGGTGGAGAGGCCACGGGGGTGGGAGGTGGGGCATTGGGGGTAGTCGGGGTAGGTGTAGAGGATGATGGGGAAATCGTGTTTGTGGGAGCATTCTGGCTATTAATATGATGATTAGTAGATTTGGCTGTATTAGAAGATGGAATTATGTTGTCTCGTGAAGGTGATATTGGATGTGAGTGCATATGTGCGGAAAGTTGTGATACATGATGTGGGGGGGAAGGTCGTGCATTTATTCGTTTCGTCGTCGTCGAAGATAAGGATGAGGAAGGACGGATCGGCATGCGGAAAGGGGCTGTTTGTGTTAAGAGAGAGGTATTAGGTTTACGATTGGGGACGGGGGGCATCTCAACAACAACGGAGTTTGAGCCTAGTGGGGGACGATCTGTTTGACTAGGTGACACGTTACGCGATGGTCGAGCCAAAGTAGCCGTCGCAGACGAGCTCTCAGACACGCTTGTTACTTCAACGGTGGTTGTATGGGAGAAATTGAAATAATTTCCGACATTCTCTTCGCCGTCTGCGCCAACAACAGTCGAAACAACTACAGCAGGAGCGGGAGCTGCTGTACCTGGATCTTGCCAGAAGCTAGGTGGTGGTAGTCCGAGACGTGTATGTGACTGGCTATTGCTAAGAACCTCGGATAATTTGGATTTGCCATGGCTTGACGCTAGGGATTTATATGAAGAAGAAATCGATATCTTTTCTTTCCAGGAGCCACCGAATTCATGATTTTCCTTCCAGGATGTGGAAGACGCGTCTTGAAGCTCATCCTCGAGGCTCATCTTCTCCTTCCCCTTGCGGCCTTTCATGGGCAAACCAGCACGCTCGTGATCTCTGAACCCATACTCGCCGGTAATTTTAATCGATGTGTTCTCTTTGACATTTGTTATGCCCGTAAATCCAGCAACAACATTACCTAAAGAATGCGATAAAGAGGTTGGAGGAGTGCTGATAATACTACTAGAGCCAGCAGTTGTTGATGCTAATGTCGACGAAATGGAGGAAGATGAAGACGACGTTGAAGATGATACGAAGTTGGAAGTGCCAGGGACAACTGTACCCTTATTGGAGTTGGAATATAGGCGCGAATCCGACTTGCTCGTTGCAATAAGACTTGATCGAGGAGCGGATGCAGATAACCCACTCTGAGGGAGCTTCATTACACTAGAACTCAAGCTTTTCGCAGTACCCAGAGCAGTATTCCCGGATCCAGTCAAACGTGAGATATGCATCTGAGCGATGTAACTCCCACTGACACTATTACTGCCGCTGCCACTATTGCCATGGCGGGCACTGATACTCATGCTATTATGGCTATTTCTGGTAATATCTGCACTTCTGCCAGGACTTGCAAGGGGTTGTGAATCAAATATCTGGACTTGACGTCTTGCGCGTTGATGATGCTGAGGGATAGAGACTCCCGCGCGAGATCGAGTTGGTAGTGGAACACCTACGCGGCGGGAGGTCGGCAAAGGGGATTGGGAAAGTTCATTCTGGATGTGGACCTCGATATCCGGGATTGATATTACTAAATGGGGAATGCGTGAGTGGTTTGTGATGTCAAAGAGATAAGGGTAGAGTAAGGCTGGATAAGACTAGTAACATCCCATAAAAAACGGAGGAAGGGAAGATAGAAGAAGGGAATAGACGAAAGAGCAGATGGGCCAAGATAGGAAAAAGGCTCACATATATTTTCCGGCTTTATATCGGTATGCACTAAGTCACACTCATCATGGAGATACTGCAGTCCGAGGAGAATCTGCTTAGCGATCATCTTGACGAGTGCCCGTGGCACCCCCTTCTTTTTGTTCCTCTCAATCATTGCCAGTAGGTTCTCACCGAGCGGTTCGAATATGATGCAGACATGGGATGCCTCAGGGCCTTGATAGAAAAAAGAGTCGAGGAAAGATACGATGTGTGCCCTGCCGGGATGCGTCGGAGATACAGTTGACACTCGGGAAAGAAGTTTAATTTCGTCTCGGGCTGTCTCGGCATAGCGTCCCGCAGATTTGACGACCTTGAGCGCGGAATGGCGGCGAGTACTGTAGAAAAAAATTACTTTTGACCATTAACAAGAAAAGTAAAAATCTATCATACTGTGTGTCTCTTACGAGCCAGACCGTTGAAAAATGGCCCCACCTATGATAAACGGGTTGAGCACGATGAGCATCCAGGTTGAGCATAATTCGAAAGACGGACCCTAATTTGCGCACTACACGATAGCGACCGTCCTTGAAAGTATCATTGACTTTGACGGGGAGATAACCGCCTGCGTTATAATCTGCTGGGCTTTCTTCGTCTTTGCACGATGGCTCCTCAACTGGAAGGATCTTGGGACCTGCGGGGGTAACAACATATTGATATTTTGCACAGGGCAACTTGGGAGCCATGTACGATGGCACCTAAAAAGAAAGGGAAGAGGGGAGATGAGGAGGAGACTGGATTACTGTAGCGCTGCTAACAGTATGTAGCCTGTCCTTGAACAGTGGCGTCAAACCAAGCTATTGTCACATTGTCACATTCCCGCCTTTACCTTGCTTAGCAAGGTCTCCCAACCCCAATATTATGACGTAGTTGCCAAAAACAAATAGTTGTAAACATTAAAACTGCCAACTGCCCCTCTTTGAAACTCACTAATATTATGATTCAAATAGACACACCCCCTTTTGCGAAACGAGAGAATACCAGAACATTTTTACTTGTTGAAGAAGAGCATCTGGTACAACAATGAGGTTGGTTTTGCATTCTTCATCAGGTTTTGGCATATTTGCAACCATGGTGGCAACCATCTGCACTGTTTTTCCTGGACGAGATTAGTGGCCAACCGTTAATTCAGAAATCAATGTACCAAGTCCCATATCATCCCTTTCGGGGTGTAAGCAGGGTTTTGTCTGGAAGACCAAGCGCAACTCACGCCAATATTCCACCTCTGTCCGAACTCTTCTCCTTGGCTAACATCTTAAATTCTTTGTTGATCTCGGGTCATAAGGGTTCATTCATGAAAGCATACCATGCCACTTCTATAGCTTGATGGCTTAATAAACGTACCTCCAAGCCAGGGAGAAGGCCTTTGCGGCTATTGAATACCATGAGCATATTTCAGTTGTTGCTCAAATTCCTTACTCCCGGAGACCCAATGTTTTCATTGCAGATTCACAGTAAGTCCATGACTGAGATTATCAATGGATCGACGTTACAAATTTGGCGATCCTACAAACTCAGGGTCAGTCACTGTGAAAACTAGAATCCCATTAAGCTTGCCCCCGGCGATTGTCATTTTTTCAGAAACATTATGGTTAAGAAGGTTTCCAAAGATGAAGGAGTTCTCAAAGTTGATGAATGTGACATTCATCTTATTGGACACCCAAAACTAAAGAATCTTCCTTTGAAATCATCAACCCAAGTGCTGATAATTAAATAGGTTTACACAGAGTGGGCATTGGATATTGGATTTCCTTGTTTTTTCCTTTGTTGTAAAGGAATCTGTTTCGGATGGAAATCAGACAGTGACAAATTCACCATGCAAACGGGTTCAGATAAAACAATTTGTGCATTCTATTGCAGAGAGGCCTATGTAAAAGTGGACATGTTGAATCAATTAATCGGTTCCAAATGCCAATCCGGACCCTCTAAGCAAGATGTGGGACGCCGGTGGCCATGCAAAAAAAGCGTAGCATGGATCTGATGCTGGTAAGGACAAACTGAGAGTTTCTATAGTAATCCCTCTTCATTACCATGGGACAACACAATCCTTGTTACATCCAGACACTCACTAACTTTGGAATTCAGCTGCATTAATAAAACATTGCATCCGAGGATGCCAACTTTTGCTTGTATGTCCCGCAGAGGACATTGTTGGGTGAGTTGGAAGACTTATCTTTCTTGAAATCAGCGCCTATGTGGTCAAAATATGGTGTTAGAGAAAAGTGGGAATAGTATTGTGACAGCTGGAGCTTCAACTAGGACAAAGGATTCTGTAACCAAAATTTGAAATGAACTTCATGTCAACGCACAAAAGTGGGATGTAGAGCGCTGAATATAGGGACCCCTGTAGCTGTAAAATAACTACTAACGAGATAGGTTCGAGGAAGCAATAGTGAATTGATATTCTATTGATGCATAATCAATGACTATAATCGGCAGGAAGATTCCACAGTCGGGTGGCCTTCTCAATCCATTCTGTTACTTCAACCTGGTCCTTTTCAGTCTGTCCTACAAGTTGGATCCCATACATTCATACAGCACTTGCGGGGTGGAAACGCATGCTCGTAGAAGGTGTGAATGCCCTGATGCTTGATCTCGACTTCGGGACGTACTCCTTCATCACGTTCCCATCAACGAGCATTGGAGGTGTATGCACAGGCCTCGGTATCCCCCCACGTATGATTGGGTTAACCAAACCAATAACTTGCCATTGGAAATGTACCAATTGAGAGATGTGACGACTCCGCTCTTGCACAATGCGGTTCTACGCCTGTTTTATTAGCAACAAGGGCATATAGGTTGCGATTGTAAGGTGTTGTTTTCGCGCCAATATTGTTGTTGACGTTTCTCGCGGCAGATAGCGTGTTGGATATTTCGGGAGTTGTGAAACTCGTTGAACACCTTGTGCAAAGGTAATGTTGAATTAATTTATGAAGTCCAAGGTTTGTGGAAAAGAAACAGTGGTTGCCGGGTAGATAAGTCGCGAGAGAATGAATAAATTAGTTGTGGCGGATTCGGATAGGCCATAAAGGTTATTTTGAGTGAATTATAGCGATTTTCCATTTGGTAAAAAGGGCATATTGTAAAGATGCTGCGATAAAAAGAGGAATGAAAATGTCCACACTCAGCCCTAGGTTTCAATGAGTTTTAGTGTTTCGGAACGATGGAGAAGGAATCAGGGTGTTTGCTGTTGTTGTGGAAGGGCTAAGCAAGGTATAGCCGCCTGGAGCGGCGACTAGTTCATAAAACAATTCCAATTCTTCCAAATTCCAACCCCATTCAATCTCGTCAACTCTCCTACTGAAGCTCTCTTTTGACAAAATAATCTCTTATTGCATATTCCCTATCATCCCATTCATCCTTGGCATATCTTGCTCTGATAGTTATGGATATGTGTACGTACATTAAATGTCAATCCTTTGAGTCCTAAAGGGGAAGTATAACTCTTCTCAATGCAGCTGGGAGATTAGCAAAATGCAAGTTAATATTCCTTTCGTCCAAGAGTTTGGAGGTCTCCCGTTCTGCAACGGTGTAATACATTGCATTTCCCGTGGCCTGTCACAATTCAAAATCAGTAGACTGAGTAGAGCACCCATTTTCCAGACTCCAAACGTGAAAGACTGAGCGTTTCAAACCTACCTGTGTCCGCCTGTTTGAAATTGATCATACATTTCTTTCAGATACCCCTCCGAGTCCCCCTGTAGATATAATCGCATGTTATTTATTCAGAAAAACCTTAATACTATCTTATCTTTAATCAAATTGCCCAGATTACGACTTGCCCAAAATTGGAGTGATAGAATAAGGCCTTCATACTGTCGGAGGAATGCAGAACCCAAATGAACCAATCCCCTTGTGCACTGCGGATGAAGGGAGGTGATATTATTCAAAGTAATCCAGTAATCCCTCAAACATGTCGCAAGTTGTTTTACCCCATGCCGACCAATTCACTCGAGAAGCTAATCAATGCCTCTAGTAATAGTGATGACACGGTTTCTTGATCAGGTTAAGTCCAATTGGACCTCCGCAATGTTTTTCTGGATACATTAGCCAATTACTACAGAGGAAATCCTGGTGGTCTGGTCCTAGGGACAAAGACAAATGATGAACAGATGCCACGTGATCTTTCTGTAAGGTAATCCGAGGAGCGCCGGTGGACGTTTGAATCTTGGGAGAGGCACAGGATACTTGGGTGTGCTGATAATTATAGTCATGCCGAATTCTCCCGAAAGCCAAGGAGGCACACAGGTGGTTGGAATAAATGTCAGACCACGATCAAGATTCGACACAGTGCTTAACGTTATACTATTGAACGTTGAATCCTCACCGTTCAAAGGTTGAGTATGCCCATGAACGAGTAGGGTGCAGCTCTTGGACATTCTATGTGAAAGAAGCCAGTGAAAAGGTGAAATTGCAAGCCAAAGTCGGAGAGAAACAGGCTTCATAGAAGATATGATCATGTGGCAGAAGCACGTGAACAGATCATTGCGACATATACGCTTTAGACCGACCCTATTCGCGTCCTTGATATCAAGTCCAGTCCGGGTTTCAAGATGTTATCTTTATGCCCTCACACCAATTCCCTTCTCATATCTATATAAAGCGTACCTATCTTCTCACAACCTTTTAATTCTAACGTCCAAAACCCACGGAACCCACCCCTTCGTCCTTCGGCCCCTAATAATAAAAGGACAATTCCTTCAGAACCCTATTCAGCATTTCCACTGAGCTCGACGCTCTCACTATCTCAACATCTATCAGTACAAATTTCTACCGACAGAATAATTATGGTCTCTTTACCTTCTGCCGATTACTCGAATTTGGCATCGCAGAACGTGGTGGCAGGTCCGAAAACCTTCATCGGGGCTGTTAAAGACGAATGGCAATTATTCAGGTTTGTCACGATGTCCATGGTATCTTGAGAAAGATTGAAATATACAACTCAATGACGCAGCGACCGTGCATCCGATTACACTATTGGTTCTCCAATAGGATTTGGTGCCTCCTCCATGGTATACGCTGCATCATACCAGCCTCGGAATGGACCAGTTACTGCTTCAACACCTCTACCACCTCCCATATCATGTGCTCTCAAAGTTCTCGACCTTGATGCACTTCCTCCTCGTTCACTAGCTCTCCTTCAAAAAGAAACGACTCTGATGTCACTCTCAAAGCACCCTAACGTGTTACGTGTTCGTGGTTCTTGGATGGAAGGTCACAAACTCTACATTGCCTTGCGTCTCATGAATAAAGGAAGTGCGGCTGATGTTATGCGCTACGGATGGCCCGGAGGTCTGGAAGAAGACGTCATAAAATGCATTTTACGTCAAACCCTACAAGGACTTAAGTATGTTCCTTTCTCTTTAACAATCTTCTCCAACCGCTCATAAATAAGCGCTTGTAACCACAACATAGCTACCTACATATTAATGGGTTCATTCACCGTGATGTCAAAGCAGCCAATCTCCTTATCGACGACGACGGAACCGTTTTGCTGGGTGATTTGGGAGTTGCGGCCGACCTCACGGAAGAATCTTCTCAGTTGTTTTCGTCAAAACCATCTCAAAAACATTCCCAATCCCACGCCATCAGCAGTGGGGGTGAGAGTTCTGGAACCACATTTAACAATGTGGCGTCAAGGCCAAGGATGGGGAAAAGAAAATCATTTGTTGGCACGGTAATGTCCAATTATTCTGCTATAATTAACGTACCAACAACAAACCCTCAGCCTTGTTGGATGGCACCTGAATTAATCCAAGGGCGGCAGTATGATTCATCGGCTGATATCTGGAGTTTTGGGATCACTGCACTAGAATTAACGCAGGGACGGCCTCCACGTTCAAGGGAAACACCCCAACGGGTCCTGCTTCGAACGTAAGTATTTTTATACTTGATTCGTCTTTTGATGGGGACAGCCCATATCGTTTCTTTGTTAGTCATAGGTAATCTAATCAGTCTTGTCTTAGCATCCAAGACGACCCCCCAACGTTAGACCGTGATAATGGGACACATCGGTACTCGCGTGCATTCAAAGAAATCGTAGATAGTTGTCTAAACAAAGATCCCTCGAAACGGTAAGATCTATTCTTCACCCTTTCAACTCGCACTTATGCTTGAGTTGTTGTTTAGTCCGACAGCAGAAGAATTATTACAATCCCCATTTTTCAAAACTGCCAAGAAGAACTCATATCTAGTCGGGGCAATATTGAGTATGTCAAATGATCATGGGACATTTATACGACTCACAGGCATTCTGCTGATATATAGAGGACTTACCACCTTTAACCCAAAGGCAGGAGCGCCGGGTTGTCGGCCACGTTCAAACTCTGCAGTCCGTAGACTCTTGGGACTTTGCAACAACGCTCAATTCAGCAACAACGAGCGTTTACAGGAGACGGATCCTCGAAGATACGGAAGTTAACGGGACCGCCAAAGGATTCGGGAGAATTGACGGTGTTTTCGAGATGGAGGGAGAGACTTCATACGACCATGATAAGCAAGAAATTGGACACCATGCTAAAGGCGTTTCGTGGGATGAGACCCCCCAAACGGCTCTCGAAGACAAATCTTCCGAAACAGATTTTATATCCTCTTCCTCTCTCTCCGCTTCACCGGATGGATTTAACCATAGCCCAGGCTCCTCTGCTACCAGCAACTCCAATGCCTCATCTTCTTTCTTAAATTCTACATTAAAACCCCCAGAGCCGCCTTCAGGGCCCTCGCTTATTCCAGACATCGTTACCGCCATTGCAATACCGAGTTCGCACTTTGAGACGTCTCCATCTCTCATTGCTTCATCACCCGTTTCCTCTTCGTCGAGTGCAAGCGTTTTATCCTCTGCCTCAAGTAGGCAGAATTTGTGGAACAAGTTCAAGTTGAATGTGCGGCGCCAGGGGTCCCGCAGCCGTGTTTCTGCCGACAATGGAAAGGAGAGTGTCAAGCCACCCGCCCGTTTACACGAGAAAAATGATACTAGCAATTTGTCTCCAAGAGCTGGAAAAACAGCCAGGACTAAGACCAATACTCAGACCCCACAGGCCGCTGGCAAACATTACTGACATCAATACCAATATGGATATCCCATTACTTTCCAGCCATTCGACACGTTTTTCCTTACGGACAATAATATTTGATCATCTGACAATGTCAACTATGTTTGATTGTTAGAACACATAATCTTATCATTGCATTTCCATCTATGTACAACCTACATATCTATAGCTTTAGGTTCCCTGGTATCATTCCATGTTATTTTTGGGTTACTTAAATCATTATATAATTTTGTTGGGACTGCAAATAAAATTATTGATCGGTTATTGATTGTGAGGACGCTTCTTGATCTTTAACCACCACCATCCGACCGTGGGAATTTCGTCGCTCCCCACTATGGTCGTCTTAAACTACCTAACCACTCATCCCTAATCGTAATCGCCCTTCATCCGTCCACTCCACCGGCCGGGGTCACTATCCATTTATTCCTATCCAACTTTTTATCCTTATCGGAGCTGATCGTGACTGGTTGCACGATCATCTCCACCATCGCCTTTACCGGGGGTCCTCAACCACTCGGTGTTTAACACTGAGTGGTTCCAATCCATTTACATTCCACTCGACAACTACTTTAACTATGCTCGGTCTAGTGTTCCCGGTTTGCAACTGTCAGATGTAGAACACCCATATACGAAAAAGAGGGAGAGTGTGATGCTCGCAACGACTACCGTCCCTGTACGGCGTTTCACCCTATGGGAAGATCATCACGTTATCGATCATTCTACTCGGTGCCCCCCTTAGTGGCGGCATGATATTCTGGCAGGCACTAGAGTCACTGTCCGAAGTTTGGCAACAGGGAGGCAAGTATCTTGGGGAATCAGGGGAGGAAGAGTTCAGGTTTTGAGGTTTAGGTCTGCATACGCAAAAAAGAACATTTTCTCTAGCTACTAGGAGGACAGGGGTTGCTCGTGCGGTGTGAAGGAACATACTACCTGGAGTTTAGCCGCTAATCCTTGGGAGTACCAGTCATATGGGAGGGGCCCATGACCCATTAATACCGAATGCGACCGGCTACAGGACTGGGAGGTGACATGGGAAAGGTCAATATACCGCGAGGCACCGCAGGTATCCTCGGTGTTCGACTCTGTCAGGGAGGGGTGAGGTCCGTTTGCGGCCCCACGAATTTAAGGCCTCGGAAAAAGGAATCCTAGTTAGTTCAGTACTTAGTGTTTACACGGGGGCGGGGGTCTGTACATATGTATGCCGCCTATTAATTTGTTTTGAAACCAAAAAAAAAAAAAAAAAAAAAAAAAAAAAAGGTTATTGATTGTGATACCACCCTCAGGATCACAGGTTGTTACCAGAATTAATTTTGCTTCTCGTTAGATTTGATAGTCTCAGATCTACCAAAGAGCATACCATGAGCGCTATGGATACTGACGATGTTTCTGTTGTGCTTCCACCCACAACGACCTCCGGGTTATCTCTGTCTCTGTGAGTCCTGCTGTCAGCCTGAAAGTGCAAGAAACTTAATATATCGATGAGGCACCCGTTACCGATCTTAAACATCTCTGAACACTTGACAAGACTTAAGTTGCAGACCAATGATCCCTCACCATTTGGTACGTCTATTTGACCTGATTTTGTCTTTGTTAATGGTGTTGCAGTGTTGGGAGCACTTCTTGGAACGCAGAACGGACGGGAAGTCGAGATTGTAAATACATTCGAACTGGCGATCGAAGGTTCAGGAGAGTTGGTTGATCATGGATTCCTAGTGTCGCGACGTGATCAATGTGAGTTTCGCGCTTGACCTCGTTTCATATCCTCCGAACTGCGCGTTTCAGACAAGCAAGTATTCCCATCCCTTGAGTTTATAGGTTGGTACACGGTTGCACCCCATCCATCGGCCCGACATATTGCATTGCATGAACAAGTATGTCCTATTATACACAATGTACCGCTTATTTTCCCTGCTAATGAGACACCGATAGTTTACAGGATACTGCTCCACTCCTTTACTACTTCTGCTGCAGCCGAACGTCAATGCTGTTTCGATGTCCCTAAATGCACAGGCCCTCCCTTTCAAGGCTTACGAGCCATCAATCGAGATGCGTGATCGGAAATCGCGCTCCGTATTCATTGAAGCTTCGTATAATGTTGAGACCGGAGAAGCCGAACGAATTGCTGTCGATTGGACCGCACGGGGGGGAGGCAGTGGGACGAGCCGTATGTCTTTGGTAATGAACCACGGGAACATGAAACTTAGGGCCATGGTATTCCAGTGGAATCTCATCTTCAGACACAACGATCAGCTGTCAAGATGTTGCACGAACGGATCCTGGTTTTGGTGAAATATGTCACAGACGTGATATCTGGTATGTAATGCCTTTCACTTCTTTGATAGGTTACACAGGACTGTTTCCTGCAGGTCAAGCAAAGAAGGATCATGTCACCCTACGCGCACTCACAGCACTGCTTGCTTCATTGCCAGCCACAGAGAATAAAGCCTTTCGTACGGAATTTGATACGGTATTTGACCTTGAATCTCGCCTTCGCATCTGGGTGTCCTATTCTGTTTTTAGGAATACGAGGACGTTCAGCTCACGGCATTCCTGTCATCATTGACAAAATCAGCAAATATCTTGAACGATGTATGGTTCTTCATATTTGTATCATTGCCATATAGTCTTATCCATTTTTAGCTTGTAGATAAGCACATCGTACTTACCGCTGGTCGGGACGAGAGGGGGCCAGGTGGCAGAAGAAGGGGTATTGGTAGACAAGGGACGATACCGGGAGACTGGGATCGACATCACTGATGATTTGATCTGCATTCCACGATTATTATTGTTTTGTATCATTAGTGCTTTCTTACAAGATATTTTTAAAGAATGTTCTTCCAATTCGTGGTGGGCGCGCCATAATACCTGTAATACCTGCGATCAATATCTTGATGGATGTGTCTAATTGACGTTTCTGGGTAGTACTTGTAGCATGGAAATAGTCATATAAGAGGCTTGACTATGTGCTGAGTACTTTGGATAGACGTTCGTGTGTACGCGTATTGGCCCACCCTAAAGTCATCTCTAATTGCTCTCACGTTTTTGTGCTCGTCTTTACCTTCACCTCACCATGTCTGGGTTCGACGCGAACATCATCTATAACGTATCTATCCACGACAAAACATCGGCCCCTTCCGCAGACCTACCATCGGAAACTGAGAAGCTTCTACTAGATTTTTTACTTCAATATCGGGTAGGAGGGGAGTTCATTTACAGGTGCATATACTTTGGTAACTTTCTGAAAGCATTTCTCATCCTTTGCAGAGATAAATTACGAGGAAACCTACTCCTCAAGCAACACCTTCTTGAGGTCGATCTTCGTCATATAAGTCTTTACAATGATGAGCTAGCGCACGCGATTCAGGACCGACCATCAGACGTACTACCATTGGTAAGTTTATAAGTACTCGAAGAGGGATTGCACACTAAATTTCGATGATCGATATCTGTGACTAAATCAAGTTCGAAAATGCGGCCACCAAAGTCGCTCGCATGATTCTTTTCCCATTGGCTGCCACTTCTGAGGATCGCACGGAAGCTGCGGCAGAGTCAATCCCAAAAGTCCAGGTCACGTTGCGGTCGGGACTGAATATGCTTCAGTTCCGCGAACTTACAGCCAATACAATGAATAAACTGGTTCGGATCCCCGGGATCGTCATATCGGCTTCCGTACTCTCTTCTCGCGCGACTAAACTTCATCTTCAATGCCGGGCGTGTCGTTCGACCAAAATAATATATCCAAGTGCTGGTCTGGGAGGTGTAGGGGGAGGCTCTGATAGAGGATTGCCCCGTGTGTGTGACGCACCCGAGCCTGATGGACAAAAGAAGGACTGCCCCCTCGACCCATATTTGATCATCCATTCAAAGTCGAGCTTTACTGATCACCAAACACTAAAGCTTCAAGAGGCACCGGATATGGTTCCTGTCGGAGAGCTTCCTAGGCATATGCTCCTTTCCGCGGATAGGCATTTAACTGGCAAGGTCGTGCCTGGGTCTCGTGTAATTGCCACGGGCATCTATTCTACATTTCAATCTTCAAAGAATGTAAGAGTTTTCGTGATATGTCCCTCAAAGTCGCGTTAAAATGGTTGTTCAGAAAGGCGCAGGACCTGCCGCTTTGCGACAACCATATCTTCGCGTGATTCATCTTGAAATGTCTTCTCCATCAGCAGCGGGATCTGGGGGCTCGAATCCCTTTGGTGTCCAATTTACACCGGAGGAAGAAGAAGAGTTCGGCGAAATGGCGAGGAGTGAAGGATTTTACGAGCGATTTGCAAAGAGCGTCGGGCCTAGTATCTATGGAAGCCTTGGTACGCAATATTCGTCATTTGTAGACCATTGCTGATGCGCGAGTAGACATAAAGAAGGCCATTAGCTGTCTCTTGTTTGGAGGTTCAAAAAAGGTTCTTCCTGATGGAATGAGGCTTCGGGGTGATATAAATGTTTTGCTGCTTGGTGATCCTGGTACCGCAAAGAGTCAGCTCCTCAAATTTGTTGAGAAGGTGGGGCACATCACACCCGATTTTCTTTTTACTGATCAAATACAGGTCGCGCCCATTGCTGTTTATACTTCGGGAAAAGGGTCTAGTGCAGCTGGTTTGACAGCTTCAGTCCAACGAGACGCCGTTTCGGTACGTTAGAGGTAATGATAGTCATATATTGACTAATTTTCCTTAGCGAGAATTTTACCTGGAAGGGGGTGCTATGGTACTCGCTGATACAGGAGTTGTGTGTATTGATGAATTTGACAAGATGCGTGATGAAGACAGGGTGGCCATTCACGAAGCCATGGAACAACAAACAATATCGATAGCGAAAGCTGGTATCACCACAGTGCTCAATTCGCGGACAAGTGTGCTCGCTGCTGCGAATCCTGTATTTGGTAGATATGATGAGGGACGCAGCCCTGGAGAGGTACTATTTTGCCCTTCCTAAGCCCTTGGCTTCACTTATAACCCTCCGTTTTTTAGAATATTGACTTTCAGACGACCATCTTGTCCCGATTTGACATGATATTCATTGTCAAGGATGAACATAATGAACAACGCGACAAGGTTTGTCTTTGCAGGGATTTCAGGGCTACGATGACTAATTGAATTTGCCTAGATGATCGCGAGACACGTTATGAATATCCACATGAACCGGTCTAATCAAGGTAACGACGAGAACGCGGACGGTGTTGGTGAGCTTGGTCTTGAGAAAATGAAAAGATATATTGCGTATTGCAAACAGTAAGTTTGGTGAATGGACTCTATACGCTTTTCTAATATATCTATTAGTAAATGCGCGCCTCGTCTATCGCCAGATGCACAAGAGATGTTGAGCAGTCATTTTGTGAGTCTGCGCAAGCAGGTCCAACAGGTCGAAAAGGACAACGACGAGCGAAGCTCCATTCCGATCACTGTTCGGTGGGTAGACTTGAATATATAATTCTGGGGTTGATATTTACAACCTACCAGGCAACTCGAAGCTATTATTCGTATATCAGAATCGCTGGCGAAAATGACGCTGACACCAGTAGTGCAGAATCATCATGTTGAGGAAGCGATTCGTTTATTCAAATTCTCGACTATGGATGCCGTATCTGCCGGGTCTGCCGACGGCCTCTCACGTGGGGAGCTAAACGAGGAGATGACGTTGATAGAGCGTGAAATGAGGAGACGGCTCCCCGTGGGGTGGAGCACGAGTTATCAGAGTCTTGTTCGAGAGTTTGTGACGCAACAGGGGTACTCGAGCCATGCATTGGAGCGGACGCTATTTATTATGGAGAAACGGGAGATTATAAGATTTTCCAGCCAGGTTCGTTGAGTTGATATGGAAATAAGGTTTGGGGGTACTGATTTTGTATTTGTTTCAGAAAAAGGTCGTACACAGGTTTGTTATTTCTGCCCTCCCTGTGATGTTTATTTTATTTATCTATTTGCAGAGTGGGAGTGTAGTTGTATTATTTTACAGTTGGTATATTTCGAGTTGTATATTTATTTGTATAACAAAGGGGTTAGAGTATGAAGAATACTGTTTGTTTTTTCTCGCTGAGACGCCAAGTCGGTAGGTTGTAACAGCGCCCGCCTAGCTCAATCGGATAGAGCGTCAGACTTTTACGAAAGGTCCGGGTGACTGATCATGTAGTGATCTGAAGGCTGCGAGTTCGACCCTCGCGGTGGGCTAGAGTTTAATTTTTAATTTTTGATTCATGTGTGTATTTTTATTTTCTGGTTTGTGTTGAGCAACGTTCTGGGGTGGGGTGCAAGCAAGATCTTGATCTGAACTGGTTCGATCAAGGTAGCGTGAGTATCGGAAATAGGATCGGGGCGGATAATGTCATTTAGCTTACGATAAAGGGAGTATTACATAAGAAAGCGCAGTCGATACCATTTCTGTGATATTTGACTTGACTTGACTTGACCACGACCAACTCATCCACTTAAAATTTGGATACGATTAAAGCCCCTTGCGCAGTTCAAACGTTCAAACAACTTTCGACTCTAAACAATGTTTGACTCCTCACTCTTTCCTGCGTTTAACTCGCAGACACAAAAACAAACGGGTCACGATTTATTCTCTTTTAGTTCTCCAGAACTTATAGCTGCTCCTTCTGTTGATTTATTCGACTCTGAAGTCGATCTTATTAACAGAGACTTTGATCTCAGTGCTTTCGATTTTCAAGTCAACGCACCTTATCCTGCCAATACTCCTACTCCTTGTGGTCCAGGCTCTGCTATAACTTTCTCTACCGAATCTTCCGTTCTCAGCGATCCTTTCGAGTCTTTGTCTTCTTATTCAGATTCTTTCTATAATTCACCTCCAGCTTCTCACTACTCTTTTATCGATATCCCACTCGACGCAGTCGACATGGATTTCTCTCGTATCCGAGTCGACGACTTTCCATCTCTCGAAGCCATAGATCCAAATTCATTTGGCCCTTTGCCTCCTACTCCACCTCGCAGCCCTCCAGTTCCTCTTCCAACAACTGTCAAATCTTTCGATAAACCCTACGTTCACCGCGGCGCTTTCTCTGAATACGGTCACTCTCACTCAAAGCGTGCTTCGATCTCTTCCTCCGATTATTACTCTCAGCTCGCCTACAGCCCTTCTATTGCACAGCCTACCATTGCTCCTTCTCACATTTCCACTACTACCACTTCCACTCTCCCAATCGTTCCCTCCCCTGTTCGTCCTCTTGACGACTACAAAGGCGATCCCCGCAAGAAATACAAATGTGCCGCTTGCCCCCGAGGTAATTGGTTTATCCGTTTCTATTCGCTTCCGACACCTTCCATTAAACACTCCTTTTGCACAGCTTTTGCACGCGCCTATAATCTCAAGACCCACATGGCTACCCATGACCCTAACAGGCTTAAACCTCATGTCTGCCCCCACCGTTCATGCGGTCGCTCCTTTAGCCGAAAACATGACTTGGGTCGTCACCTCGTCAGTATCCACCGTGATGAATCAGATGTTGGCTCTGTCGGCGTCGAAAGAGGCCAGAGAGCCTGGTGTGACAGTTGCGGCAAAGGTTACATTGGTCTTGCCCCCAAGTGCGCCTGCCACGATGTAAAATAAATCAACGCAATTTCTTTTTTAACCCCTTTCCCTTTGTGAGTTTTTTCTTTCTCTTCTTATAATTGTTTCCGTTCTCATATTCACGTCAATCAGGCCCCGCCGCAAGTTTTGTTCCGCGCGTCAAAAGCTCTTGTCCTTGTGCCCCCTATGCATTCTCGACACCTGGAATTTTGTCCCGCCGAGCGTCATTCGACGTATCACGTTCCGTACCGCCCTGTTTATTATCTATACTTGGCCCAGCGACGGACGTGATCTCGATATGAATTTTACTTTTTTTACTTTTTTTTCATTATCGTTGTAGCCTCCAGCACAACTTTCTCGTTATATTTTGCTTGCTTCTTACCTTATTCTTGGACACTTTCACTCTTTCCTGGTTTCGTCCTTATTCGATTAACACTCCTTAAACCCTCTCCTCATCTCATATACCATCTATATCTTTCGAACACTTTCTACCAGATATCATCTATATCTAGCTACCGAAATCTATGTCTGTTCTCTCGCGCAATATACTTTTATTTTCCTTCCATTCCAACACCACCAAAAAGTACAAACTGTACAACATACAAAACAATCTTGAAAATTTATGGTACACTTTTCCCCACTTTCTTCATTGACAACATGACAATTGCATACCCATTTGCAACTACCACAACAGACCAAATGGCATAAGAAAGCAAAGAGAGAAAACGGCTATTACTAAAATCAAGTGTCTCAACAGACGAAAGACTCTTGGTCCTGGGTTTCTCCGTGTCAAGGGGACCTTGGCATTGGGGCATGACAACACCCAATAGTTCCAAATTAGGAACTTCGAGAACCGAGTCAACCAACTGCGGTCCTGGTTTCCGAACCCTCATAACCACCTCTGAGGAAGTCAGGTAAATCAAAGGAAAGGCAATGAATGGCAAGACCACCGAGAGCGCGACTTGGGAAGCAACCAAGAGGGTGTTGATTCCATCGCGCCCAACCGAAACAGCCACCACGACAGATGGGACTAGGCTCAGAAGCCTCGTAATAAGTCTTCGTAGGAAGGGCTAGGGTGCATAATATTGATTCTGGGCTGTGAACCCATCATGACATCCGAGCTTACCGATATCCTCCATTCTATAAACCCTTCCGAGACAATTTGGCCGGCAAGGGTTGCTGTGATACTTGACGTCTGTCCGGCACATAATAACGCAAGCGCAAACACAAAACCCGCGCCTATCAACAAAGGAATGAACGGGATAAACAATGAAGCGGAGAAATAAGAAGAACCGACCCTTGCCAATCCGTGCAGTGATGAGTTCGTGCGCCTCAAACAAACCAGCCGGGCCAGAATTTTTATCATCGGATTCTTGGTAAAACTGGGCAGCTGCAAGGATGAGGATCCTTTTGGTTCAGATCGCATTAGTTGTTGTCATTTTCGATCATGGATTGACTGACGCGGAATTAATGGGAAGCGCAAGCCCCAGCAAACTGGTGACGACGTCGACGATTCCGTGGCCAAGGTGCGCACGGATAAACGGCAAGTTGTTGTTTTCGCGCTCACCATGTCTGCCATGACGGACATCTGATGACGCTGCACGGTCCACACGTGAGACCCGGAATAATGAAAGGGTGCGCTTGCGAAGTTTGGTCAGGAGCGGGCGTCTGGTTGGCCCTGGGAGCACGGTGGGTTCTGGAGTGGGAGCTAGGGAGACCCGGTCCTGGGTTGCTAGGTGAGACCCCAAGAAGAGAGCGTGTGGCATAACTGTCGCGCCCAAGATGCCAACAGCTATTTTAAGACTCAATTCACGATTATATATTTCCATGGTAGAACATATCACTTGCCGGAATACACAGCATCCGGCTGCGATTGAAAAAGGCCTTTAGAAGGCAGATAACCAAGAAATACATCTGGCCAATGTGGGTGGACTTTGATGAGAAGTACGATAAAACATGAGAACACAGCGAGGACCTGTGCAAAAAAAAATAACTTCAAGATACGGGGAAAATTTTTATCATTAGAAAACGACTAACAAGGATTGTTATGAAGAACTCGAATACTCTGACAGGATGTCCCTGACCCGAAGAAGGATCACTGAAGGCTAAGAATATGAGAACATCTGCCGCGGTCACAATGACACCAGCCCACAGGGGCAGCTTTGGAAAAATGAGGCATAGACCGATGGCAGACCCAAGGAGCTCAGCCAAATCAGTGGAAATGATGGCGATTTCGGAAAGTACGTAGAGTGGATAGAGTACGAGACGTCTTTTTTTTTTTTTTTTTTTTTTGGTTTCAAAAATTTATATTCCGCCATACATGCGTACAGAAGTGCGGTCGTATCTACTATTACATAAACACGTTTGGGAAACACGTGGTCTCGGCATATGCCGACCCAACGTTGAATGAGGTACAGAACGCAAGGAACTGATGATAAAGTATAAGAAATGAATAGTGGTACACGCACAAGGCTAAGTAACATAGGGCTCCTCTAGGGAATCCACCCCCGAGTGAATTTCATCCCTTAAGACATCACGACAACCGTGGTTGGTATAGAAGTGAGTCCGCTGGGCTACCGTCTGCGACAATGAATACTATTCAGGAAATGCGAACGTAGTCGGATTGTTATCGAGGAAGGTAATGAGTGAAAAAACATTCATATCCTCCCCCTGTTGCCATGTCCTCTGATAGCGGGGGCATGCGAATAGGATGTGCGTTCTGGTCTCCTCAGCTAAGAGGTGAGCGTCTACCTGCTCCCCGAGGGGTTGGGGTAGAGCACAGGCGCATGTGTATGGGGGTTCGAAGTTGAATCTTCTTCGGAACGCCCCGATGGGAGCATGATTTGTGATGGCACGCACAAATCTTGCGGTGAGTTTATTGGAATTAAAAACATTGGACAGCCAAGATCCTCCGTGGAGGGAACTGGGCTTGATACTTTTCCCACTGGGTCCAGTGAGATGTAGGAAGTTGTTGCCGATATACGACGGCTTCATGAATTCGGAAATCCACGAGGCATTCGCAGTATCGACAGCAATGCGTCTTGCCCATGCAAGAGATTTCGGTGAGTTCTCGAGGGCGACCACTTTGAGAGAAGTGGCGGCTTTGTCGGCTTCAATATGTTGACTGAACTTACAATCTTTGGGAGTCCAGTGTAAGATAATGCGTCTCCCCGGGTTTATTGCAAGCCAGGGGAAATATATTGAGGATATTTTCAGGGACCAGTCAAGACCAGTGTGAAAGGAGGTGTTAAACGCGTTCTTAAGAGCCGACAACGAGTCGGAGAAGACGTGGATGGTGTTAATGTGGTTGGTTGGGAGACCGTCCACAGAAAGGGAAGTGATGTGGGAGAAGCCGCCTTCAATGGCAGCGAGTTCCGCATCAGTTTCGGTAGCTCTACCTAAGACGGTGGAGGAATAGTGGAGGTCCCCATTAATCCAAACTCGCCATGCGGCGGTGGATTGAAATGGGGGTTGTGGCATAGATCCGTCGCATATAATAGATGCGGTCGAATGGTCGAGTAACGATTGGTCGAACAGGTTCTGTATCTGTTCGTGCCTATCGCTGTAAAATTGTTTTCTGTCTTCTTTGCCTTTAGGAGGCGTAGGACAGTCGAAAAGGATTTGATCCGGGACTATGTCAAATGGACGGGATCCCGGAGCAGACATTGGGTGGATGGTGTTAATTTCCATAGTAGTGAGATGTCGCTTTTGATAAGCGTCAGTGACAGTAGATTTGCAGTCTTTCGGATCGTGTTCTGAAAGGTT
The DNA here is from genome assembly GCA_037014335.1 of Collybia sordida. Taxonomy (NCBI): domain Eukaryota; kingdom Fungi; phylum Basidiomycota; class Agaricomycetes; order Agaricales; family Clitocybaceae; genus Collybia; species Collybia sordida. Next base: position 2,196,817 of record JAYKXK010000002.1, read on the forward strand.
GCGAGCAGAGTATTTATGTGTGCCATATATAATGTTATGGAGCGCATGAGTGGTGGGCAGGTATTTAGTGCGAAGGAAGCTTCTATCCACGAGTTTCTGGATATGAAAGTGGATAGGAGTGAGTCCAGCTAGCGTTTCAGCACTTCCTTGAGGAGAAGTGCGGAATGCTCCAGTGATCCATAAAGCAGCGCGTCTTTGCATCTGCTTTAAGGAGTCGAGGGGGCCTTTGATCATGGCCCCTTTGAAATTCCATAACCGACATCCGTATGTAGCAATGGGAACTACACAGGCGCGGTATAGGGTTCGTTTATGTTTGGGGGTAAGACCCCTAGCTGAGTTGCCAAGTCGTATCATGGCTCTTACGGATGTGAGGGCCTTGTTAGCGTAGCGTTTAACGTGTTCTCTAAATGTGAGACCACGGTCGAAGAAGAAACCAAGGTACCTCCAAAGGAGGCCTGGTTGGAGTGGGGTTGCGTTCGTAAAGGGCGCATATCCAAGGTCAACGGCTGGATTAGAGTCGTTAGGATTACGGGTGAAGTGGAAAGCTTCAGACTTTGAATGTTCGAGAATAAGTCCCAATGCTTGGGTTACTTTATAAACGATGCGATAGGCCGACTTAAGTTTAGGCAGATTTTCATCCAATGTAGGCGACTGGGCAATAATTGTGCCGTCGTCTACATAGGAGAGCATGTCCGAGTCGAGTCCAAGTTCTTCAACCTTGTGATAGAACCTATAGAGAACGACTGCGAGTATGAGGGCAGAGAGGATAGGAGATAAGGCAGAGCCCTGTCCAAGTCCTACGCTGCTGTTAAATTTGGGTGACTTTTCGGTCCCCCAAAGATATGAAGTAGCACGTCCATTGAGATATGACTTGAAGAAGTTCACCAAAAGTGGCGAAAATCCCTGTTTCTCAAGGACGTGAAGTAAGGCGTCATGATTGACGGAGGGGAAGAATTGTGCAAGATCGAATGCAACAATACTGGTTTTGAGTTTATGGAGCCAACCGGCTCTGATAATATGCGTGAGGAAGCACCCAGCATCTTCAGTGGAATTCTGACGAACTCCACCAAATTGGTGTGGATGGAGAATTTCGAATGCCTGGGCTTCAAATTGGAGGCGAGTGGCAATCATTTTTTCAAATAGCTTCCCGATCGTATTAAGAAGTACAATGGGGCGAAAGCTTTTTGGAGTGTCGTACGATGGTTTTCCGGGTTTAGGGATGACTACCGTATTGGATTCCTTATATTCATCAGGCCAGTGTCCGCTTTGGAGACAAGCGTTCGCGAGCCACAGGATAAGGGGGGAGATAGTGGGATCTAAGAGGATCTTTTTGAGGAGACGCCAAGTAATGTGGTCGGGGCCTGGAGAGCTCCGATTTGAACACCCAAGAAGGGCATCCTCCATTTCCTTGAGCCGGAATGTGGTCCAGTCCCTACGGGGTCTGTGCCAGTTGGATCCGAGATCGTCCTCATCCAGAGATGTGGGTCGATCTTGGGCAGAATTGAACGTGGAGTGCAGGGCATGCCATAGTTCATCCGTAGTTGTACAAGCGTTCCCATTATAGGTAATAGCTTCTACAGGTGTCGACTTGCGAGGGCCGACCCAGTCCATGAGGTCCCATGGGCGTTGATTAGTTTCTGAGATTTCTTCGATTTTTTTATCGTAGAAAGCTCGTTTCGCGCGGCGTGTGGTATATTTGAACGCCTTCCAGTCATCACGAGAGTTACTGATATTGGCTTGGGCTTTAGCTCTGGTGCAGTCGTCATTCCACCAGGATTTCGAGCGTACGCAAATACGCCCCTGCCTGGAGAACTCGGACCATCCCAAAGAGAAAGCTTTGGCGATATCGGTAGCGGTTGTGGAGGTGGTCTCAATCGTGACTTCGTCAGGGATTGGGATATGGGATAGTCGTTCTTTGACAAAAGCGATGAAGTCAAATTCGTCGTCTGAGTCAGGAGCGATGCGAGGTTTGCCCAAAGGTATTTCGGTACGGATGGGAATATCAGTTGTTAAGCAATGGTGGTCGGATGCGCCACGATCGCCAACAGAAACGGAGGCATCGTAAGCCCTTTGAGAAGGGAGAAAGATGAGGTCGAGGATAGAGGGCTGAATCTGAGGGTTACCTGAAACGTACGTAGGGGTACGCACGTCAGGGCCTACACGTTCAAGTCCTAAGAGTTGAGATAAGTCCAAAAGCCGGGTGGCTTTGGCGTTGAGTGAATTAGCTAGAGGGTCCCAGTGCTGAGAAGGACAATTAAAGTCCCCTCCCATATATGAGATATATGGAAGCTGCTCGTAGATATTAGTGAGATGGTGTACAGCGGCTTCGTTCGTAGAGTCGTTGTAAACGTTTAGAAGATTTAAGGGCGGAATTCCTTCGGCATTCTTAAGGGAGATAAGCATACAGTCTCGATGTTTGACTATATGAGAAAGGAGCATGGGTCTCATAGCCGTAAGGCGGCGATGAACGTATGCGGCGACTCTGGGGCGGGTATCATCTGTGTTGCCCGTGTTAGGGTGCATGCAGACCCAGTCTGGGTGTGTGGGGAGGCCTCTAAGAGGTTCCCCACTCACTCTGGTAAGCGATGCAGTATTTCTAATTAGAACCCAAGGACATTCTTGGATTAATAGTATATCACACGATGCTCTAAGAGACTCGAGTAATGAAGTAGTATAATCAAAATTGCGATTAACATTCTGACTATATACATGAAGACTACGTATTTTGTTGTGCTGCATTAGTCAACAACGTGCGCAGTTGGGTACATACTGTTTCGAGAGCGTGGTCGCGCTGGAACGGTATGGGTTAGAAAGAATTTGAGCGTCCTTATGACTCGACTACTCACTTTCTGATTCATATATTTGTTGAGGATCCACTTGGGTTCCCAACGTTTAGTCCAGAACTTGCATTCTTCCGAGTTGGAGGGGTGAGCTCCGCCACAGTTAATGCAGTGATCCGGGTGGGGACAAGGTTGTCCCGCAGGTGTGGCAGGGACGGGAGGTTTGCGTTTTGGTGCACCAGCGCAGCAAGCGGCAAGGTCCCGGTGACGAGCGAGTTCGTGCGGGCCCCCACATTTGGGGCATAGGATGGCGCGGGAGGGGCAGACTTCAGTATCGCTACGATGTCCGAACCTCCAGCACCTGTGGCATAGAGGCACCCCGACACGGCGGGATGCAGGGAGGAATACGAGTTTATATTTCCCGTACATGAAGACTTTCCCCTTCAGAAACAGTGCGTTTGAAGAGGTGCGGGAATCGTGGATGTCAAAATAAATTGAACCCGACGAGGCGGAGGGGGAGTCCTTCACTAATCTTGGGTGGGCTCCTTTGTAATAATGGATATATTTGCTGAACGGGCTATTGTCGAGAATGGCCCTCATAGTTTCCACGCTAATAGGTTCGATCTTTCCCTCGCTATCATATGAGGGGGTAAGACCATAAACAGGGACGTGGGCGAGTTTCATGAACGATTTGGAGGAGCCTCCTTCGCATGTAACAACCGCCTCACGGTTAACTCTAGTCGCGCGGTCTTGGAACCATGCGCGGACAATTTTACTGTCATCATCAGAGGGAGATTTGTTAAGCGTCACGACAATACTATTGATCGTGCGCTCCTCCGTGGTGACGCGTGTGGCCATTCTGCGGCCAGAAAATTCGGCATTAAGAGGACCGGAACAGAGAGAGTCCGGCCAGTCAATGTGAGGTACGCAATATATGTGTAGTGCTCTACGGGAGGTGCCGTAAGTAGTGAAGGAGTGCCGATTGCTCTTTTTATTTAGAGGAGCGGGGGCAGCACCCTGGAGTAGTTGTCCAGCAGCGGCAACATTGGAAGGATCCGCGGATGGGAACTGCTGGGCGAGCTTGATAGTTCCATCTACGGGGGCGGGATTGGCTGAATGGGTCTTTTTAAAACGAAGACCGGGAGGGAGGGTCGAACCACTTGCAGCGGCAACAGTGCTGGCATATGATTTGGAATTTGGACGGTGAGGTCCAGGTTGTGAGCGTGCCTTGATGCCAGCCGGATTCGGCCGAGCAAGAGGGTCACGCGGAAGTCCCGAAGGTAATTTAACCGCTGGAGCGGGTGGACCGGGGGGAGCAGGAGTCATCTCGATATCCTCACTGTCAGGTGTGGGAGATGAGATGCGATCAGGTAAGGCACGCCCCTTCCCTTTGCCTTTGGACCGACGTTGTTGTGCAGCGCCAGCTTGTTGGTTTCCGGGGGGGGTTTGTTGGCTGCTAAAATTGGCAGGAGTAGGGTGGTCCCTGTGAGCAGGGGTGCTCGGACCGGCGCCCGAAGGCTTAATGGGAGAGTGAATCGGACCGGGGCTAGTAGCACCCCATCCGGTTGGAAGATCATCTATTAGATCTCCAAGGCTGTCGTTGTCAAACTCGGGCTCATGGAAGTTGGGAAGAGTATCGATGACTTGAGGGTCTAGATCGATAACTCGGCAAAGGTTGAATATAACGGCTTTAACGAATTGTCGCCGCATCGTGTTGTCGCTCGCGTCCTGGTCCCTAAATAAATTAGAGAGGTGGCCTTGAGCGGATAGCTCTAGAATGAGCTGGAGGGAAGAGGCGACAAGATTATCGCTGCTGTGGTGCTCCCAAGGGAGTCCGTGGAAATGGCCGAACCTAAGGGTATCGACAGTATTCTTTACGCTTGAGACGAGTGTGTCGCGTGCTTCCGCCCATCTATTTCTGGAAGGGTAGAAGGCAAACTCCGTTGCTGACGCATCATCCGTAAGCAAGCAGTCTTCGCCGCAGATAGTGGTGTCTAAACGGCCGAAGGTGTATACCCATGATTGGTAATCTTCATTGGATAATGTAGCGATGGCATCGGAGGATAAGTCAGACTTTCCTTCGATGACAGGTGAAGGTGCCCTCGAGTTGAAAGTCGAGGCAGTAGGAAGAGCAGGGATTTCGTTAATCGCCCGCTTGATCGCTCTTTGAGCAGCTCTAGGAGCGTCACTGAAAGAGTGGATATTGGTATACAAGGACCTGACATCAGCTGCCAGGGCGTCGAAGTTCTTGGGCATAGTGGTGCGATTCTACACAGTGTAAACACCGTGAAGAGTAGCAGTATGCCCGATCTTGAAGATTGACAGCAGTGTAAACACTACTATCGATTGTCTGTAAAAGAGAGAAGAAACCAGAGTGGGAGCAGAGGCTCAACCGATGAGAGGAGAAGATGTGTGAGTGCTAGACCAGAAAAGGTTGGGCGCTAAACGACAAGGTGGTGGTAAGAAGGAAAGGAGGATGAGTACGAGACGTCGAACAAGCCGCGGATGCTTTGAGCGGTCATGCAATAGCAAACGGCAGTGAGAAGCGAGATCTGAAATAAGACGTAAGCTTATGGATTAAAAACAAGGGTCCGACTTTACCCAGGCCGGTCACACAGCCAAGCTTGCATGCTAATGTCTGTTTTATATCAGATGCCTTTCAAGGTAAATAGTACCCAATAAAGCATACCTGCAAAACGACTGCCCCAAGGCCAGCCATTAGGACGACGAAAAGCATTGGCCGATATCCAAAGTTGGAACCGGCTACAAGGTCAACGCTCCAGTTTCCTCTATACACGAACAAAAATAAATAAATCAGTACTTTCTTGATAAGGAACAAGTATTGTGCATACGGATCGAAGTATGCCACTGCGCATACCACCCCAACACCTACGTGTTTCTTAACATGGTGAAGTACGGTCCGGTATGTCGTACCAACGATGTGCTCGACGCGCGCTATTCGCGATACTGAGCTATCTGAAGGCGGGGGCGGAAGGGACTCTGTTTCAGGCCTGTCTGCCATGGCGGTTTGGGGTACAACGAGTTACAGCGCTCAGGGAAGCCAGGCCATCTGAGGGTCATTATGGATAATGAGGAAACCCAACATAATGGTAAAACTCAGTATCTTTTCTGTGGATCAACCAGAACGCTGTTTCCCGTGCGAATCCCCGAACTTAAGAGTGGTTAGCCGTAGTGATATCCCAGTACCCGGAGCTCCATAGGTGACATATATTCTGTTCTGAGTTAAATTCAGAGTTCCACAGATTTGAGTAGAGCTCAGCTGGTCTGACCGGTGATAGAGGCAGTTGTTTGGCTTATTTGAATGTGGTTAACAGTGAACACAGATCATAGCTTGGCACTACCTTACTAGGTTCAAACTTCAAGTAAGATCATGGACGTGAATGATCTACACCCACCAGATGATTACAGTCATCGGTTTTTTATATGGCACGAATGGATACAGGTTAGTTGCTTTGACCAGCCAACTCACGGAACCTGCATATTTTCATCTTAAAACAGGCCAATGGACCTCTCACTAATGAGAATGTTTTTGATTATTTCGCGACGTCTATGTTTTACGATAAACAAAGCAACAACCAGGTCTTGCGGATGCAGACCATGCATACCGGTGTCCCGATTCTCAATGAGGCTGAGGAGCTGAGGTGCGTGGGCCACTTTCCCGAGTCCTCATGAATAGTAACACGCTTATAGACGGTTCACCGGTGTCGAATTTGCCCTGGTGCACGCGCAACCACCTGTCATGTTTATTATCCAAAAAAGAGAACGATTGTCCCCCGATGAAGGTCTGTGAAGACATGTGTTTCAAGTCCCATAACGTCTCAAAATAACGCTCGCTCGTTAGTCAGACCACTCGCAGCCTATTTCATCATGAACAATCGCATATACCAGTCCCCGGATGTATACACCGTCCTTTCAAACCGTTTGGTGAGATACCCTCACGTGTTCTCAGTGACTTCCTTCAACACCCACCCTTTAGCTCACATCTCTGTCTTCCTTACAATCCTCTTTGGACCTTTTGCGAGCTCACCGGCCCGACTATACTCCTCGAACGGGTTTCGTTTGGCCGATCACGGACCCATCAATACAGGATGAAAATACAAAGAAAAAAGCTTCCGAAGACGATACAAATGCCGTCGCCGATGAGGCAACGTCTAAAATCTCCTCGATGAAGCGTAAAGTTCTCAGCTTCACTGAGCCCCCGAAAAAACAACAAAACAACATGCTCCTTCTGAATGCTATGCGTGCAACCGCTGCGCACGCTAAAATGTCTCTACCTTCTAGCGCCTTCGCTGTCAGTTTGGAAAGTCTGGCCGATACTCCTGCACCCCATGGTCGCTCGTCTGCGACACCTGCTCCCACGCCATCTCAGGGCGCGACACCAGGAAATGCGCCGAATGTGCCAACACCCCAAGAAACAATCAAGGCACCTGCTGGCGGAGGGAAGAAGAAAAGAAAACGTTTGTAGTCATCTTATTATTCAATAATAATATTCTCAAATTTAATGATAGGAACGTCCCTGGCAGCCCCTTCGGTCCAATCTTGAGCTCGGATTCATGCCAATGGTTTCTCTACCGAGGATAGCACGTGTAGCCATTTTAGAGAGCTATGTAAATGATGTATATGATAGTTGTACACCACTATGGCGATTTCGCCGACTAATGATCAATGGCCTGGTCTTTTTGCCCTAAAGTATTTCATCTCGCTCCCCACTCTCGACCGAGAAGTGTTCTGCTATCATGCCATGATAAACACCAAATAAAATAATCAATTGGATTCCCTCTGCAGACTGTGGGTGTGGTTCAGATAGCACCATCATCTTGCTCCTGCTCCTGTTAATTTCCCCGTTAACCACCCCAAAGGTGTTTTCATATTGCCAGCCCTAGGGCCAAGACCACCACCTCCAAGCGAAAGCGGATTTGCGGATATGAAAGATTCTTTTCTCGCCCTCGATGCCTGTTGGACTGATCGTTGTGTGAAGTAATGTTAAGATCGTGACGTGTATATCCAGGTGGAAACAGCAGGTTGATCACTGGCACATACCTGAAGCATCGATCTCTTCTACATTTGTTTCGAGAACCAGGCCTCCTTGAACAATTTCCGCGAGTATATGATGCACCTGGTAATGAAATTGGGCCAAACGTCAAGGCTGAGTGTGATTAATTGAAACATGTTGACTACTTCATCAAAATGGAAAACAAGATCTAATTCGCAAACGTTTTCGAAGGCCCTGTCTAAGCACTCCACAAATACCTATTCGACTACTTGTGAATGACTTAATGCCGGAGGACAAATATCAATAACGCACTTGAATCAGGTCCAGGATACCCAATTCGCTCTCCGCACTGTCTACAACGAAGACAAAGAAGAGGGTAGCATAACTTCGATAAATCACCTGCCATCTTTCCTCCGTTCCATTCTTTGGTCCTAAGAAGGCTTCCAGTTCTGGAGCATCGAGGAAATTACAAAGGCCTGCAGGACGCGAGCAGACGAGGGAAAAAATCTTCTGAACCAGAATTTGAGATGATTGGCGAAGTGGAGTATAATATTTCGTTAATCTAGCGACACCCGAGGTATTAACTGGGTCAGTGTCAGTACTCGTGAACTACTCAGCAAGGGATGTGACACCAAACAGATAAGAACGGCGTGAATCATGATTGGATATCGGCTGGAGTTGAGTTAGACCTCACACACTGGTACAACCAGGTGAGATATCTCTTAAAAATTTGTTGCGTTCGGATACGTGATAGTATGTATGGCTACAAATTACTTGAAACTATATTGACGCGTAGAGTCACGTTACGTATTCTCTTGGAGCTCCGAGTGGATTACTGTGAAAACAAATATGCGTAAAGCAATGTCTTAATCTGAAGAGCAATACAATATATGCATAGTATAATCAAGAATCGTCCCTGGGAAGCTTCCATCCAGGCTGTAGCCTTCCAGCAAGGTTACCCACAGGACCCGAAAGCCCAGCTTGGCTCTTGAAACTTTCCAAAAAATTCTTGATGAGATTATAGTCCATTGGTTCTTCGTCTTCGCCCTCATCTGTACCATCATCTTTTTCGAGAGCTGCTTTCAACTCAGCGTCCATATCGAGCTCTACATCATCCTCATCATCCTCGACTATTGCTTTTCGTTTCCCTTTATCGACAGTCGGAGGATCATTCTGGGCAAAAGCAGATTGTTTTGGAGGGTTTTTCACACGAGCCAGTTCAGCATCCATGGCGCGCATTACGGCTTCAAACGAATCCAAATCTGGGTTGACGTTCGGCCGAGGCCCTGGTGGAGATGTTCGACCTTCCCCAGGAATTGGGGGATTTACATTTTTCTTTGGCGTTGGATTGGATTCATGGGACGGAGTGGACTTGGCTGCAGAAGCTGGGACAAATGCTGATCACATTAAATTATTAGTACCCATCACTCAGTAAAATACTGAGGACTTACCCCCGCGCTGTTGACGATCGCGCATGATCTCGCCCCACTGCGCATCGCTGATGCCTAGTGCCTGGCGCGAGAATTCAAGAAACTCTTCCTCTTCCTCTTCCATATCTATTTCTATATCACCTACGACCTGGGGCCGGTCCTCATCGGATTCATCGTCTTCGGCAGCTTCTTCGTCAGTTTCGTCGTCCGAGTCAACTCCATCATAATGATCACGCGGAATGATTGGTTTACGAATAGATTTGGCTCTGGGCGGTGATTGAGGGTTAGTCTTATTGGTATCCAGTAGGTCATGTTCACCACCGACGTCCTCCGAGCCCATAGTCATAGGTGCAACTCTTTGTGAATTGGTATGATACGATGGAGGCATTTTACCGTAGTCGGATGGTTCTAAACCCGGAACAAGTTTGTCCATAGCAGCTTGTTTGGCGGCTGAAACCGCCCGACTGTCTTCATTTTCTGAAGCCGAATCCGACTCATCATCACTCATCAGATCGTCCGAAAATTCTTCACTGAAAGTAGGATCAGCCAACCCACTCCAAGATAGTGAAGCTAGGGTATTTACTCCTCAAACCTAGCACCATCCAAATCACCTTCCCCTTCCACGAAATCTTCCACTTTCGCTGCCAAATCTCTCAATCCTGACGCTTGCGCTGATGCTAAGCGTTCTTCAGAATCGTATTTGTCGTCGATGTCCATGTCATCTGATTTCCTCTGACCCATAGTACGTTCCAAAGTCGCCTCAAACTCGACTGTGTCAACACTTAGCCAATCGGTAGAATCCTCATCCGGTATCACGGAAGCCGGGAGTGATGTATATTCAGAGGACGCGATATTGATTTGGGATGCAAATGGCAAGCGGTCGGTATTGCTAAAATAAAATTAATTATCATCCAGACAGATTACACAGGACCTACTCATTCCGCCGAACATTGATGAATACCTCAGCTGCTTTATTTTCAAAATCATTCCAAAGAGCCGAACCCGCGATTTGGTCTTTAAAATAATCTGCGGATTTAAGATTTTCAATATATCTGGCATACTCAGGATCCCGTTGAAGGGCGTCTTTTTTAGCCTCTTTCTGTGTTAATTATTTAAGCACTATATAACCCTTCACTTTGTGAAACGTACCGTTGGATTTCCGGCATCAGCATTGGGATTGAATATTTCTGTTCGCCCCTTGCTCTCTTGATAGAGAATCTCAAAACCAACGGCCTGTGGTGAAATGTGAGCGATGGATAGCCATATAAAAAACGGACATACTATTTTCATCCCAACGTCGCGCCACCTCCACTCATCTGTACCTTCGTTATCTTTCCAATTCCCAAACGCTTTTGGTGGGAAAAATTTCTGTCCAACCAATTGGGCGTAAGCTGTGCGCGTCATTTTAACCTCTCTGAGGATAGAGGTATCAGGAGGAAATCTAGACATGCGATGAGCAGACTAAGAGTATGGCTTAGCAACTCCCATTGGACTATAATTAATGCAAACTTACCCGTAACTGCATAGCATCTCTTGTATAGAACGTTTCCACCGCCTTCTGAATGAGTAGAGGGTACTTGATGAGAGATTTAGCAATGTCCAAGGGTATATACGCCTTTGTAATATGTGTGTGGTTGCGGGTTGCGGCAGGATACCTAAAACAGATAATCAGAAGAATATTGTTATCTCAAATTGTGCCTCAATTACCTGGAAATCCGTTGCCAAATAGTCTGCTCCACACCTGGAGGGGCTAATGTATGGTACGAAGGGTCCCTTACAAGTTTGATGGCGTCCTCAACTGAAAGAAACTCTTGGGTTTCGTCCTGATCATCGAAATCATATTCCCCGTCTTGAGCTCCGGGCAAAATGCGACGACGTCGCTTGCTAGATGGTGGAGATACGTGTGAGAGAGGGACGAGATGTAGGCGGGAGCTGTAGATCCAGACCTATTGAGTAGATGGGGTGTAAATGATCATTTCCTCACCATAATGAGAGTATAGGGGCGCACCCTGTTCTCTGTGTTGCTGGGTTGTACCCATGAGGGCAACATTTCTGCGGCTTCGATTAACAGAAATTCTCCGTCCGTGTCAAATACACTAAGGGGAACGCTCAATCAAAAAAATGACTATCAAGGTGACGCACAACGCGCACCATATGACAAGGTCCCACTTCGCACTAATTTCCCTGAGTAACCATACAGCAAACCATTCATCGTCAACGCAATCACCAACCCTCATCCTACCCTCCATAATCCAGCCTTCTCCTATACTATCCGGGTCGGGGACCACCTTGAGTTCGAATGCATCACGATGCCAGACGAAATCGGGCAATACAGTATCAATATATGTCTGTATGCAGGCCACATATGTTATCACAGATGCCTTGTCGGATTGGTTCGGCGGAGGATGTAAGTTATATTGAAGAGTATCCTCCGAGATAGATGGAACGCGATTATATATGTCCATGAAGAGGAGAATGTCGATGAAGTTGGCGCATAAAATGATGGCTGAAATTAGATTTAGGGTTTCAAACAAGCTTGTCCGCTTGACATAATCCACTCTCGAATTCGAGAAAGCTCAAATAAGGTGCTTCTTCAGGACCTCGCTCTGTTTGAAGAGGCTACGAATAATGGCAAGCACACCCTTTAAAGACCGCAGCTTGATTGCGGTTATTGGGGATGAGGTACACTATTTACTTTATACGCAATGGTTGTCGACATTTACTCATCATCATGTTTTAAAGGATTCAATTACTGGTCTCCTGTTGGCGGGCATTGGTCATATAGATGAATTTCAGAAGAAGAATTTCCTTGTTGTCGACTCAAGTGATTCATTGCCTTGCTCTTATCAGTTTAAATTATTGCTTATAGTCTTGTACCAGCAACCCAAATTTCCGCTATCGAGGGTGCATTTCAGGATTTTACCGAGAGAAAAGACATCGCCATCTTACTGATCAATCAACATGTAAAACTTGATACATTTGCAGCTAATATTTGTTAATCCTTCACAGATTGCAGAGAAAATCCGGCCAACGGTGGATAAATATCAACGAGCTTTCCCTGCGCTCCTCGAAATACCTTCCAAAGATCATCCATATGGTGTGTTCGGGAAATGTTGGATTTATGACGAGGCTTATCTGATTTTCAATGATTAGATCCGTCGAAGGACTCTGTCCTTAAGCGCGTCCAGAAACTTTTTGGAGATTAGGATTGATATGACAGCGGCCTACCGGACAAACTTATTAGATCACCCATGTCTCGCAGATTGTTGAGTAGTATTAACGCTTGTGATGATACATAATATTGTTACGAATTCCACCGCATTACTGGCTCGTTATCTCGTACTCCAGGTGCACGCTCTACAAATACTCGGACAGGGTTTTGATCCCGAGAACCTACAGGCGCTCAGAACGGATGGGCAACAGGAGGGGAGAAGAGACTTACTCGGCATATCAATCAAGAGATAGCGAAAAATGAAATACCCATCATTGTTCTTGTAATTCATAAATCAGACACTTATAACACCAGATTCGCGCAACGCACTCGTATGAAATTGGCATGAACTTGGCCTTCTGTATAAATCCTGCTGTCTGGTTTGGGATTTGATTCGACAAGGCTCCCTCTGGGATTCCTGAGTGAGGAAAACATTCCTTTGAAACTCCAGCCAGCAGTGTCTTCAGCCTTTTGTGACTCCGTACCGTTCAATGGAATATTGGGGAGTGATTGTGGGGGTAGAGGCGCCCCACTCAAATATCTGAATAAACGTTTTGTCTTGATCCACAAATTATCAGCACGGTCCTTAGACCACGCTATTGATTCATCAAGGGTCAGTTCGGACATATCTGACAATTTACCCTGCACCCAGTCTGTTGCTGACTCGAAATACGATGAATCGGAGTGCACTGGTTCAACACCTGGGGGGCTTCCTTGAACATAGAATGTCATAATCATATGTTCTTGTCCGTATGCATCTACCATTATTTGTGAGGTGACATGCCGATTTCGATGTCGAGGTCGGGTTGCAGAAGGAGGATTATTGTGAAAGGAAAGGGGACCGTTGAGGTATTTCGCAACCTAGAATATCAAGGAAAAGTCTCGCTCTAACGGAGAGACTGCATACCTTTGACGATGCTTTGATCCGTTCGCAAGCATCTCCATACAAAACAGTCGGTGAATTCTTGGAAAACAACTCGGATGTCAACGAGTAAACGAGGAGCGCAGATAGGCCTGCACCCAACAAAATGACTGTGAGGTTTGAGGTCCGCGCCGTAGTACGCATCACTTTGCTCCATGAGTAAAGTATCCAACAGAGGAGAATATATGAATGATGTCACCTTTTCCGCTAGTGCTCAACTGTGACCATGTTTGAACTTTCTCTCCTTTCCGTAAGGACGACTGTGCTAGGCCCAACTGAAACGGCCCGACGGAATCCCCTCCAGGTACGGAACGTCGTTTCGTGTCAAGGGATTGAGATAGCATTGAAGAATTTTCTCCTTCTCCATGTGTTGCGTATCGTCTTCTGGTGAGGAGATTGAGTGTTCTGTGGGGATTAGATAGTGACCGTGAAATGCTAGCTGAAGAACACTGCGTTCTGAGCAGCAAGTTGGTAAAATTCATGGCACGGACCCAACCTAAGTAGTTGGAATGATATACAACAAATTGTTCACTCCTTTTTGGGAAATGTGAAGCTCTTGGCATACAAAACCAAATAGTATGTGTGCTTGAGTTGCATTGCCAACTCTTGAGTCTTGCCAATGAGCACCAAGTAGTCATCAGGCCAAAATGACTTACTGTAATCCTCTTATCGTTCAAAGTACTCCTATGGATGAAACAATATAATTATGGCAGCGAAAAGTACAAATACAATTACAAAAATACGGCCTACTATTACTGACAAGTTCCCCAATGGGGGAATCCATTGTAAGTCTATGAACGCTCACCACGCAATCTGCGGGCCAACGCCAAATCCTTTGGCTGAATTGTCACACGCTTAGCGTGGATGGCAGCCAAATTAGTATCTTCAAAAAGTGATACTAAGTATGCCTCTGCCGCTTCTTGTAAAGCCATGACCGCGGACGATTGGAATCGAAGATCGGTCTGATTTCCCATACCTTGAGGGCCCGAGAAAAGACGACAGAATAGCAAAGCGTACCTTGAAGTCTTGAGCAATTTCACGCACCAGACGTTGGAAAGGGAGTTTGCGAATAAGGAGTTCTGTTGATTTTTGGTAGCGCCGAATCTCACGCAGAGCAACAGTACCAGGTCTGAAACGATGAGGTTTCTTAACACCCCCTGTTGCGTTCTGAACCGAATATAATCAGCTCCAATGTCTTTAGATAAATAAACATACGTTACCGTTGCAGTTTTGCGGGCGGCCGACTTGGAAGCAAGCTGTTTGCGAGGAGCCTTGCCTTTAATTTCGACCGTCAGCGGAGTGGCCCGGTCATCGAAAACTCACACTACAAACCTCCGGTGGACTTGCGAGCTGTTTGTTTAGTACGAGCCATCTGCAGCAGTAGGGTTAAGAGGTGGATTGATTGTTGTCGGAAGCTTGAGATAGATATGATAGTTCGAGAGTGAATAAGTTTTATCGGAGTTCTAACCGACTCACCCTTTGTATTGTTCAAGACGCGACCTTTCGACGCGTCGTCTTCTTGATTGTTTAATGACACGTGATCTCGATAATAAAATTTAGGAACGCGCCGCATCGCATGCAAGTAACGCAAGTACAGTCAAACCTGTCATAACCCATACCTAAAACCCATAACCTGTAAAAACCCATGGATTTGGGGCTATACAATGCTAGGGAAGGTCCTCATAATTATCCCTGTTATAACCCATACCCTGAGATAACCCATGGGTTAAGACAGGTTTGACTGTAATCCGGATCCGTGGAACCATCATAACACTGTCTATGTACCATCCCTCAGCAGACTGGTCCAACATTTATCAACATTATTGTCCTGAATCAAGCTACCGAAGCTAATCTTTGCTTCTCTAATTCCAATATTTTGTTTTGGGCGGCAGCTCTCGCTGGCACAATTCTTCTCCTTTCGGTCGTCGGTTTGAAGGCAAGTTTGTCAACTCCCAAAACCTTCAATGTTTTCCGTTCTACTAGACTGTATTTGCCGTCATCGCGCGCAAAGTTGAACGGATCCTTCAGACTAACGGGTGGGTTTGTGATGATCCGTGGAATGCGTAAGTAGTTTTTGGATGCAGAATGTAGCATCAAAGGGTGCATAAGCACGACGTCGCCTATCTCTCCGGTCATCTCAACAAATTGTGTGCACCGCTTTATTTCTTTCAAATGCGACCAATATCCTGGATCCTCCTTGGGATTAGAGAATGTACTGGTAGAAGGTGTGAAAGAGAGTCCGGTGGGTAGAACGCCTTCTGGGTGCGCTGCAAGGTACTGAGCAATCAGTGAAAGGCCATCTGGTGAGATCATTGTACCCCCGCCACGAGGGCCGATGTCGGAGTAGATAGGGATGACAAGCAGAGCCTGCTCTGGAGAGTCAAGGTAATGAACCTTGGTGAGATATGAGTCTGGTTGGTTGCTGAGGGAAGCTGGAGGAAGTGCTCACAAAGAAATCTCCATCAACATGCCAATTATCCAAATCTTGAGGCGCGGTAGGAATCTGATCATTCTCCATTCCATCTATCCCTAAATTAACAATAAAGGAGTCACCCCAAGTGCTGGATTTTGTGTCTATCCTGTCTGCTCCACCTAGGAGGTCCTGAATAGCGTCCCATGCCTACATCAATTACAGATTAGATCATCCTTATAGAACACCAATATCCTTACTTTGGGTGCAAACAAAGCTACTTCTTCCCGTTTATGGGAAGGCATATGTACACGCTCTCGATCCCAGGTCGATTTGTCCTTGGGGTTCATACCAAGTCTAATCCAAATGTTTTGGGTCCACTCCGCAGCTTTCTCTTTGCTAAATGCACCTTTGACTATAACGTACCCATGTTCAAGAAAGTGATTGACTTGTTCCTCTGTAAGGACATTATAGAACTTCAGGCTAGTGAAAATAAAAGGTGAGATTTTAACAAACCGTTCAGATATTTGTACATCTGGATTAGTTGGAGGGGGAAGGGAAGGAGACAATTGATGGTTGAAGCGCTTAAGTAGTTGATCAACATCAACATGCATCCCAGAAAAGGTACTGATCTTTAGATGTGATGTATTTTCATGAAAAAAATAGGGTGAGTGCCCGTATCTATTGTCGAATTCTTTGTGTCCAACCTATTTCTTTCCCAAGTCAAGAACACTCCAAAAAGACTTCTATTACGGCAGTTTAGATCCCTAGTAATGTCGTGCAAATGACCACAGTCCAACGATTAAAAGATCATTTTGGATGAATGTTGGTATGTTTTAGGTGATATCAGAACCTTGTAATCACTACCGAAGACAAAGCAAAGTGTAGGCATTAAGAAGGGTGTTAGTCCTTCCATTAAAGATAAGTAAAAAGAACATTGCCTAAGACGAACATTGAATAGAATGGGATATGGAAGTTATTCACATGTTTTGAACAATGCTAACTTTTCACTTATCATCCTTGTCAGCTAATGTTCGAGAATTAGTGGCATTGATACGTATATTTAACCTCGAAGTACTTACAGGGGGACTAGTGTCACCTTCGACATAGTGGAGGGCAAATTGTGTCGTAACCCAGTCATTTTCTATTGCGCCGAGATCTCTAAATATTAATGGTCGAGGTCTCCCCGGAATGGGAGCAGGAATGTAGATATCGAGTGGTGTATGCTTGGTAATTGGGGTATTGGGGAACAGCGTTTTGAGCTTTCGCATGGGAGAGCCAACGACTTGGGCCTCTTCTTCGGAAAGTGTATTCTTCTGTTTTGCTATACCCATACGAGCTTGTAGTGCTCGCATGAAGGCATCTCGAAGGTGCGTGTAGGATGTTGTTCGAGTGGGAACTATTTGAGTGGATAAATACCTAACAGCGGTATACGCACGAGCGAGAACCCACCAATTCGCACTACACAATCACAGTTTTGAATTATGTGTTCAATTTTTTTCTCAGGAGACATTCCTAACGGAATCTAAACTCGAGATGTTGTCATTCAATTTACGTCCTCCGACGGTTTATAGAAGACTGACTTTCAAATTGGGGTTACTCAAGTCTGCGTAAAAGCCGATTGAGTAAACTTTTACTTTCAAGACCGATACACGCCGAACGCCAACACCTAAAAGTGTCATAGTGGGGATTTTTACTTTTGAAGGTACATTGATGGTTATTGGAAATTCGATAGAGGTCTCAGGGTCCACTAAAACAATGTTAGTGTTTTAGCTACATGTGTTTATTGTTTAGACTGACTGGTTGTTTCGGTACTGTCACCCTCAGCGTCCAAGTGGATGGTGGATTGACAAACAAGTGTCCCAACATATGCTACCAGTGCCGCTGCTCCCCACAAAGAGGATTGGGGGAGAGGCTTAATTTGATACGCTAGTGGCGCATGGAAGGCTCTGTAAGGAGATAAACGAAGGCCACTGGGGACGCGTACTCGCGCTGTTCGAGCAAGAAGAGGTTGCAGGAAAGACATAATGGCTCTAGATCACCGGCCGGCCACCCAAAACGGGACCGATAATTTGCCACGTGGTTCGCGTCTCTCCCCAATTTGCCGCTCGAGGCTTGCGCGTCCGATTGAAAATCCCATCTTACCGTATAAGCTGCGCAATTCCTGTTATATCAAACCGATTACATCTCAATTATCGACGCGTCATCCAAGGCCTCGTAATCGTTCCGTTTCTGTTATATAACCCCTAGTTGGTGCGTTCTATCTTATCACATACTACTCATACTGGTAATTAATGTCGTCTCCTATTCATTCTCCGGCCCTCGCAAGATCTCTATCTCCTCCAATCTCAGCGTTATTTAACCTAAAGGATACCATGGACGGCGATGATGTGGATATGTCCGTTACGGACGATACACCTAGTGAATCTGTAGAGCTATCTTCTTACGAGAGGCAGCGTGCATCCCTCCAGACCTACATCAATTCTTTGCCCTATGAATGTGAATCAATAGAAGAAATGCAGGAGAAATTGGAACAAATTGTCAGCAAGATTTATATATGCGCTAAAGCGAAGAACTGGCTCGTACTCAGTACTTGGGATGGCATGCTCCAATGGTTCCAAATTTCATTCCTGTTGTTTCTTGACTGCTTATTTGGTCTATTACAGTTGGCTTTTAATGCGCTACCCTATGCCGAAGTCGACACGTGCCAAACTCGTCCGCCTGTATTATGAACTATGTTTACTACCTGGCCTCGAACCCCGTGTGATTCGTAGCTGGTCTGATATGCTAAACCGATTGCTCGCAAATAAACCAGGTATCAAACGAAAGCTCGAATCATCAGATTTGGAACTTCCCTGGCAGCCATTGTGGCGAGCTCTTCAAAAAGAATTGTGGCCCAAGAAACGAGCATCAGATTCGTCGTGAGTCTTTTCAGGATATTATGACATGTATTTTTTAATTTTTTTTAATCAGTCGGAACGTCGTCAATATCCTTTTATATGTTGCTGAGCTTTGTAAACGATACTTTCCCGCTCGGGACATCCCCATTATGCTTGAACTGTTTATACCGCTTCTCACAAAGGAGGTCAGCATCTTAAATCAACTTTTCCATTGGTTCCTTCCTGAAGCTGTGAACTGGTTAGACTATTTTAGCTATGGTTCCAGTCTTGACATCATTTCTCCCCCCAACACATACTCACCTTTATGTTCCCGCAATTTTTTCTCTGTGGGAAGCATTTAATTCAACAGTGATTGACGATAGACTCCTTGATCTTGCTGGATCTCTTTCGGAAGAGTATGCTTCTGGGACTCAAAGAGAAGTTGAGGCCGAGGGTTTTGCGCAGCGAAAAGACATTGGAATGTGGACTCAGTCACAATGGGATTTACTCGTAGGGAAAGGGTTGCAATCAATGAGTAATTCTACTCTTCGTCCCATTTTTAGTTTGATTTACGGTCATTACAGAGGTCCCTGTAGGGACATCTCAGGTGATACACTCCCCTGTTTGACCACACTTTTATCCCAACTCAATTTTTTCGACTACAGGGGGCCTCCTCCACAGCTAATCATGCCGATGCCATGGCTGATAATGGCTTTCTTCGTATCAAGAAGTCCGTTGATCGCTACCGTATGTTAAAGCTGAAATATTTGATACTATTTCTGAACGTCTGTTTATAGAAGCGATCGCGAAGATACTGATTCACTCCATGTCAGTGGACGGAGACGTTCGTAGTGAAAGCAATCAAGAGGGATATATAGCTGGCTGCAGAGCTCTCGATTCATTAGACCGATTGATCACAAGCACGGAGTCTTTCTTCCACCCCTCTAACTCGGGCCCATGGACGAATTCTGTAGGTTTACTACAATACCCCCGACTTATGTTCTAACGACCTTTTCCCAGCTCACAGCATTCTTACAACGACTGACAGCTGAATTCAATAAGCGAATAAATGAAGAGGATATCGAGACATGTCGGACACCCATCGTGAGTCGCATCTTTCGAGATAGATCAGATACTTACCCAACATTAAGGGTTCCCGCCTCACGCCCGAAATTCGTCGGTCATTTGTTTCTATTCTTCGAACACCAGCCCTCCTGGCTATGTTCTCGAAAGACCCTACATGTATGAGTTATGCCCAAGGAGCCCTGCGATCCCTGGCATTACTAGAACCTGAAATGATCATGCCGGACCTTCTCGAACGTGCCTATGGAGGATTGGAGATTGTGAATGAAACTCATCGAACAACCGCTGTCCTTAGTATGCTTTCAGGAGTAGCTCGACCCTTGGTATCTGAAGAAATTTGGCTCGGGGGGCAGAAGCACCTCCTACCATTGCTAGAATTATGTATTCCTGGCATTGATCTTGTCTGTTTTTTTTTTCATCTATTTTGTGCCAGAAAATTGATAGACTACCATAGAACGACCCTACCAAGACCATATGTGCCACCATGTTTATTGTGGCTGCCGTACAGCATATCAAAATCGGCGATTTGACGCTACATCCCTCCGCTATTCTGGAATCAAGCGACGATGAAGGTGAATCCATGGAAGCGGAAAATGGATTAATCCAAAATCAGACCCCCAGGCTAAGCCGAACTGACGAGAGATCGCTTGCACGGGATAGTACAGCAGGGTTTGCAGGTGACTCATCCAATGAATTTGCGATTTCTGAATATTATCACCCATAAAAACAATACAGACTGGGTGACTTCTCTTCTGCGGCGTGTTCTTGCATTGTATGAGAACCTTCCCGAAGAAGGTGGCAGGAAAAATACTACTGGGGGAAAACAGGAGGAAAGCGTACTGAAGGCAATCAAAAGCATGATGGATGTCATCTGTCTCCATTTATCTGATCAACTTTTTGATCTTGTCCTGAACCTGCTTTATGATTACGCGACTACGAATGCCAAGTCAAACGCTGTTCAAGCTTTTGGTCAACTTATTGCGTGTCTTGCACGAGTCAAGCCGGAACAGACAATGGCTAAATTTTTACCGTTTTGTATCTCACAGATTGAAGAAGAATTGATGCACGGAGCTTCAAGTGTAAGGACAACATCATCCCACGCCGCAATCCCGTCGGATACCACACTTCATTGGAGTGTGTATGTTTGTCCCTTTGGCGTTTTTATTAACTAATTTCCTCTCAGATTTGGCAATTTTACGTGGGTGCCTTGGATATGGCGGTCCTGTCGTGAGAAGTCTCCCTCTTCGTCTCGTGCGAACGCCAAACATATAACTTTATTTTTAAATAGCTATTGAAATATAAACACCAAATCATCAACCTCCTGATACTCCTTGTCGACAAAACGAAGGGCGAAAGAGGATATACAAGTACAGGGCGTTTAATCACGCGTGTACTCCACACTGTTGCTGGTGTTTATCCTCTTAACAGCCGATTCGTGAATACCGATGAATGGGAAGATCCCAGTAAGTTCAAACCTCTTCCATCGAGGTTCAGGATCTCATGATACGTAAGGTTTTGATCAGGATCACAATATGCAATGGGGACTGCTTTATGAGCCCGAGGATGTAGTCATTGAATGGCATGGTATGTAATTACCCGAGGATATTCTCACTTGCCTAACGATTCTAGTTCCATCTCCCGAGGAGATTGCATTTACGCTCGATATCCTGGATAAGGTTTGTACACCAGCCCTGGACCGAGTAGAGGCGCTCTTGGAGAATACGGTGACGTGGGATAATGTTTCTCGGAATGATTTCTGCAGGTATTTTGGGTCTCACATGTCTATTTTTATGTTATTTTCAACATTTTCACGTCAAGATCCTTACATGTTTGCCGGGCAATATGGGGGGGCCTACCGACATTGTTTAAAGAACAAAGAAAAGAAACAGTCAACCCTTGTTTGAACGAGGACGTTGAGATCGCCGAACTGATAGTCTCCTTCCTTGACGTCGAGGCTGGTTTTACCTTAACTGATCCCCAGGATACGCGGTATCAAAAGGTAGTGACCCTCAGGTCTAGATTTGGTGATATATGTCACCGTGCAGCGTCTGCCTTACGGCGAAACAAAGGTGGCGAAGATCACATCGACGCCGTCATTGGTGTGGCCCGGGCTATCGACACGTTTATGTTGGGATATGGCTTGGGTCGAAACGATTATGATTCGCTTCAAAAGAATTACACACAAGCGAGAGAGTAAGTCCTACGTATATAATATAAGGCAACCCAGACTCACACCTTTTTAGCCTCAATCGTGCATGGCCTAAACAAAGAGACAATTCTCGTCTGGTATTTGTCAAACGCGCTCAAGTGTATCACAGCGGGCGTGTTTATATGCATGCTCTCTACCGCCGTCGGTCTGCCCTTGATGATAGACTTATAAGTGAGCTCGTTGAGCTATCACTCTCTCCATACACAAGAGTCCGAAGGTAATACATAATCATACAGGTATAACCTACTAGGCTGAATTTTATATTCCGCCTCCAGGCAGGCTCAAACTGTATTACATAGCGTTTGCGGGGTAAATTTCAACTTGTCTTGTTTACACTGATCTCACATCCATCATCTATATCCTCAGTACTTTGTCCGCTCGACCCGCCTCACCCTACCCATCTTGTTTGATGCTCTAGCAAAAAGAAACGACCCCGATCGCATGAAAGGTGCCCTATACGTTCTTTGGAACAAAGGAACAGGTCAGTACGGTTACTCACAAAGTTTACAATGATTCTAAGGAATGTTATAGCTGCGTATGCACTAGGAGGTGCGCCGAGATGAACCGTGTAAATGGATTTGTACTCAAATTTTACCATAGACCTCGGCTTCCACAATCGCTATCTTCTATCCCTTTTGGAGAGCCAACACGAGGAAAAGGTAGGTGTTGTGATATTCAGGACGAGCATTTTCTCATGGATTATTAGCCATCTATACAAAAACTGGTCAACAATCTCGCACAAGATTGTCAAACGCACCTTAATGAGGAGGCCGTACACACCGATGCATATATGCTTGAGACTCCTAGAGTTGACGAAGCTCTGTATGCCCTGGAGGCCGAATTTTCAGCCAATTTCATTCCTCATTCACTCCTCAAGGAAGCCATGGCAAAGACCGACATAAGGGTTGTCAAACGTAATGCGATGTATAATGAAACGGTGTGTCTTGAATATGTGTTGCTCGCCATTCCCTCATGCAACCTTTCTAAGGTATCCTCAATACTTGAGATTGCATCACGGCCAACAACACATGTAATCCCATTTTTGTGATTTAATAAGTGGTGCCTGACGAGTCGATTTTTTTAGTGGAGATATGTGCAGATGGCGTCTCGATTTTTGTTTGGGCTGCTTCGGCGAGATGTACCGACTCCCCCTGACGTTGTTACATTTTTCCTAGAGCAATCTACAAGCCCGCAACCGACTATCCGAGTCTACGTCCAAAGGTAAACCCAATGATTCTAGTTGGCCCGTCTTTTAATCCATTTTATGAATAGGGCGCTCGTCAAGCTATTGACTTTCATTAAGTACCGAACATACTCAACATCGAAGGAACAGCTATGGCTTGCCGAATGGACCAACCCCTTAGTGCATTATATCCCCATCGCTAACCTTTCGACATTCTTGGATGGCATTGAGCACCATAAAGGAGGACCATATATCGATAAGGTTCCCACAGGTTTCCTCACTTGGGCTCCCAGGGTTAAGGCGTATGAGGCCGTCGGAAATACATCCACAATCTCATGGGACGCCACTCCTGAATCTTCTCTTCTTTTAGTCAGCGGAATGTTAACCAAAGACGACTATTTCAAAAAGCTTTCATTACTCTGGAGTCAGGAGTCCAGTAAATCTGGTGGAACAACCGACCTGCGAAAAGACAACGTAACATATATCAAAAGCTTAGGTACACCTGTCTCCTATCTTGCAAGTTCGATATTCACAATAAGTGTAGCGAAAATGTTTGGGGCCGAAACATTAGAGAGTATACTGAGTGCCATAGACCCTCTTCTATCGGACACGGATAAATTTAAACAACGAGCGGGCGCTGAAATCCTGTCAGGGATCCTCCGAGGTAAGTAGTGTTTTCTCAGCGATGACTTTAGTAAATGCTATCAAGGTTCCAAACATTGGCCCAAGCCACTCAGTGACCGCCTATGGCTGTGGACAACAAACCGTTTAGACCGTATCTTCGCGCAGATCAAACCGGATACTTTATCATTCTGGGAGGGCTTCTTCCAAGTAAATAGTTATTTGGTTTTGATGTGCACACCTAATACTTCTATCACAGTACCAGTTAAGGGACCGGGATCCACGCCGCAATCACGCTCTTGTGGCCTGGATCTTAAACCTGCCATTCGAGTTCAACGGTGATTCCGCGTTTGCTAGTACGTCGTTCATTCTCACGACAGAGTTCCCTACTTAGTAGGTTTTCGTGAAGTGAGCAAGCCGTTATCTATCCTTGGGATTTTGCTTGAAAACGTTGGAATATTTTTTACTGCAAAGTTGGAAGGTTATATAAGCCTTATGTTCGAAAACGCCAACACCGGATATGCCGAAGTAATTTCAGGCAAAATAACGTTGCCTTATACTAATACTGATGAGGACGTTAGATGAGAGGCCACATTTGCCAAATACTATTTACACTACTAAAGAATCAATGGCAACCAACATACCCGAGTACTAGTGCCTTCTTGCTCGCATGCAAGACCTCACAAGACCCTCTTCATCTTCGGTAATAACAATACCTCTCTCAAACACAAAATGTTTCTCACAGTTATGTCTAGTGATGCAAATTCATTGAATCATATCACTGACATCCTAGGCAAACTACCCCAGTGGCGAGAGGAACGACTCCCACCACCTAGGGTTAGTCAATCAGAGGTATCTTCTATATTCTTGCTCTCTACAACCCTTTTTCAATGTGTGCTCTTAGTATGATAAAGTTGGCTTGACTGGTAAGTCCATTTCAAGACAGGACCCCATACCAAATGATGAATTCCCACACAGTTCTACAATGGATTTGGGTTTCAGCGCATGGTGCTCAGGCATCTTTAATTTTCCCATATGTGGTTCCAATGATGTGAGTCCGGTAGTTCGTTACTTCCATGAACGGTCCGGTGATGTCTTGTTAAGGCCCGAAATTCTTCAAATGTCAGAGCTTAACGATAGTTCGGATTTGCAGATATACAGTTCTGCTGTCTTATACGTTCTTTCCGCGGTATCTCCTCCTATGGAATATATCGCAGAAATTCTACAGAATTTCGTCACGGCCATCAAATCGTCCAAGGTATATATTTTGCAGTTAATGACTTGCTATTAATACTCATCAATCTTAGTCTTGGCGAATTCGACTCCATGCTTTACCAGCCTTGGTTGTGTTCTTCTATAGAAATCTTCTCTCGATTTCGCAAGAGGGTATCTCACAAGTGATGGATGTCCTACTTGTCTGCCTGGGTGACGAGAACGTGGAGGTCCGAGAAATGGCCTCGAAGGTTTTATCCGGTGTCATCAGGTGCTCACAGCGCCAAAATATCATTCCCCTCAAGGTAAGTGCAACAGTTACGACAACGATGACACTGCCTCATGGCAGCCTTGTAGAACCGCTTTGTTACTTTAACCCGGAAAATTACCCTACCTCCAAGGCGTGACCCTACCTACGCGGAATCCTTGCGATCACTCCATTCGGCGATTCTAGGATTGTGTGCACTCATCGAGAGCCTACCCTACTCAGTCGAACCGTGGATGCCATCGCTTACTGAAGGTAAAGCATATCACTCCAGACTTGCCTGTTATCTGAAATGTCGTATGTCAGTGCTAGCGCCGCATGCGACTGATCCACCCCCGATTTCTACCACCATTCGAAAGTGTGCTTCTGAGTTTAAAAAGGTGGGTTGATAATTAATTATTAGAACCCTAATTAACACACTTCGGCACGTAGACTCATCAGGTGAGACAAACTGAACCTTGATTTTGCGTCTTTTTTCCAGACTAAATAATCTCGAAGGACACTTGGCATAAAGATCAACACATGTTTAATGAAGATCAACTTCAGAGTCTTTCGACAATGCTAGTTGGGACATCTTATTGTAAGCGACCAATTTTCAACCTCGGCCTGCATACTAAAAATTATCACAGATGCATGAAGAAGAGGACCAAATACTTGTTATCGACGATAGCCAAAGGCATCTGACGTAGTCGACCCTATAGATCTTTTACAAACACTTTACGGATATGTCGAAATTGAATACTCTGACAGGCTCAGGCCGCTTCGTTCATGGATAAAGCCCAAGCGTTGACAGGCAGACCTAGAACTTCTATACAGTAGTAGGGTGCCGCCCCCCTGTTTTTTGGGAAAGGGGTTAAAGCCATCATTCCCTATCGCACAAGGAGGGTGGTGTACACGCTTATCGATGATGATCTGTTCTATCAGATTATGCATGTAGAACGTGTAACTGGACAACAGCCAATAGGGTATATTTCTCTCAGCCGGTAAAGGACCGCCTCTAGGATAACTGGGTAGACCGTCGTAACCCTGTTAATTTGCGTGCATCAAGAAAGCCCAACGGTGGCCGGGCTTAGTCGCTCCTTGATTTCAAGGCGGATGAGGGGTGAGTTCCCCTGATGAGCTTCTCGCGTAGATCATTTGCTGGGGCTAGGAATCCAAAGGGAACCATCATTGGCGGCGTGGAATCCAGAGGTGAAAGGTTGAAATCGGTTCCTCGACGTTCGATCGTTTCGCGTTTTCCGAAAACGGGTGAACATATGGGTACGAGATAACCGACTCTAGACGCCCCCTCGATTTAGAATGAGAAGGTAATCAATTAAATAAAAAAAAACATGTTGTCTTGAAGCGATCAAGGCATAATCGCGGACTTTTAAAAATAAGTATAGTTTGGAGGAGTTTTAGCCCAATAAGGCAATACTACTCATAAGAAGTCGAGAAGACAAAGTGATCGAATGTATGTCAAGAAGAAGCAGAAAAAACTATATATTATCTGTGTGATATAAGATTCTAACAAGTGATATTTGAATGTAACTTGACCAATAAGCCGTTGCTCCATAATGTCATCAAACGGGCCGTCGTCTCGGTGAGAAGTTATAGTGGTGTGAGGATTCGGGTATATCAGGTCGGATTCGGCAGCTGATGCAGCGATATTATGCATCTTTTGGAGCTTAATGAATCTAGGGTGCATACACGACGGCATCATGGGACATGGGTTGAAATTCAGGGAAAATGCACCTTTCAAGGCCTTAATTAAAACTGGCGTCAACACTGTCGGACGATATGTGTCGTTAGAACGGAGAACTAAAGGCCATTAGAATAGCACAAGTACTAACAAAAGGTATCGAGGACGTTCACAGAATCGTATCAATCCAAGAGCTATGTGAAAAGTAAGGACCCACGAATAGTTATTAGGAAGATGGCATGTATTAAGTGAAATGGATTATAGTGTTCTGGAAAACTTCTAGTGTAAGGTACCTGGAAGGTGTCGATCAGATTGACATGAAAGAGGTTGGGAAACCATCGGATGGTCTGCTTGGATTGGATTAGAGAAGGCTATATAGATCCTGGTAAATCGTTATCATGCATCGATGTGACGGATGGGAGGAGACTGAAGCAAGTTCATTTTCACTATCACTTGTAATGATATCTGTGTAATGATCTGGGCCTTGACTGACCGGGTCAGTCTCGTTGACGACAGATATCACGATGATCTTGTGCTCAGAAAGGAGTAGCGCACGTGGAGGACACATGTAATGAGAGGAGCGATAAAAGTAATAGTGGTGTGATAATTAAATGATGGTTGGGGTAGATATTTTCATATGTAGAGCGGTCAATGGGTTGAGAGAATATATAAGTAGTGGAGGGGAGAATATAAAAGTAGGTTGAAGGGTCGAGGATGGGCGGTGGAGAGGCGGTGCGGAGATTGAAGGGATTGATGGAACTTTACTGTAAAGGGAAAGAATGAAATTAGTGAAGATGCACAATTCGACTTTCTGGTGTAGAATTGTAGGGTTAAAAAGCTGAAAATTGAGAGATAGAAGAGGATTGAGGGTTAGATAGAATCAAGCAAAAGTTGAAAGGTTAGGAGAGTGAAATAATAATTGGGGAAAAGGACAGGTGTAAAGCACGTTGCATGCGATCAAAAGGTTGAACAGATTCCGTGAATGCCTCCCCTCAGCCTCGCCTTTTCTTCCTTCTTAACCTCATCTCCCCTACAGATTTTAACAAACCCCGGTTCTGTCACCAGGTCAACAATTCCATACGACTCACGATCCTCACGCCAGCTTCATTTTTATACCTATCTTGCCTCCAAGTACTTCTTGTGCACTCCCCCAATTCCAACCACCCATATCTATCATCTCTTATTGCAACCATCATACCTTTTTATCACCAGCATCGGAAGCAGCAGCTACTCTTAATTAACTGGTAACCTCTCCTTTTCACTCAATGACTATTATAACTTCATCTTGTTTTTTTTTCTTCTTTTTCAAGTCAAATGCACGAAGCCCTTACGAATACATCAACATCAACGAAAAACTTTCTATCTCCCGTTTCGGACGACCTTCAAACGCCTATATCTCGAAATCATCGCCATCATCCAGCAGACAACCTTAGTTGGTCCCAGGAATACGGTTCAGACGGAGAACCCACCATAGAGGTATGCATACTCGCTTCCCCTGCCACGTGTTGGACAACCTCACCATCGTAATCCATCTCATCAGAATTGGCATTTTTCCACACCCAACGAAACCACTTCAGCCCATTTAACGGCCTTACACAGAGCAAGCTCGACCGTCTTACAAAAACCTTTCTCATCCAATATGCCTACCCGAACTGATAGCAACACAGCCGACCGAGTCCCAGGGTCAGGAAACCGCTGGCGTTTCAACACTAACGGGCAACTTGTCGATTCAGAGTCCGCTGGTTGGGACCTTGCGGATGAAATTGTTAGGTTGAAAATCGGTGAAGTTACTGGAGAAACTGACGACGTACACGGGCAAATGCGTACCCCACCCAAATCGAAACTGGCTGCTGCTACTGTTGCACAGCTTAGTGAATCAAGCCCTTTGGAATCCTTGTCCAACACAAGTGTCGGGTCGTCGCCACACGCGTCTGACCACCAAATTAGTATCTCGCACTCTCGTGGTTCCTCGACCGATACAACCATCTCCAGTTCTCAGGAGTCCATCACTTCCGGAGTCAGCAACACACTGCTAAGCAAGCCTCCTCTCAAAGTTAATACAGGAGGTGAAACGAAGGAACGGCCTCATTCTTTTAGCGGGGGTCTTTCTAGCGCCGATCTTCGTCGCTTACAGCAAAGTGGGGACAGTCCTGACGCCAACGACCGACAGCTCCAACAACAACAGCAACAATGGGCTCAAGGACAATACCGAGAAAACGCGAGCGCCAACGTGGAACAGCTGTCATATCCTTCCCTTGCAAATCATATTCATCGTCCCCAGCCCCAGCCACACCCTCAAATGTATGACTACCGAAGTAGCGCGTCCCAGCTTAATCAGTCCATCCCAACTCGCGAGGACCTTTCGATAGATTATAATATCCAACAACGAAATTTTAACCCCTTACCTCAAGGAGTGCCGTTAGCAGCGCCGGCTCCGACCCCCGCTTTTGTGCAAGGTCGACCCAATAATAATATCCCCGCCGGAGCTTACCGACAACCGCCTCGCGGCTTCCCTCCGCAAGGCGTTGCGAGCCCTACGGCTATGGTCTACCCAGGCCACCATACTTCTCACCTTTCCCTCGGGAATACTCAACAGCTCTATGATATGATGCTCTCTGGGGCTCATCACGAAGGCCATCATCCTGCTGTTACACGTGTCCAACAACAGCATAATGTTTTCAGGCCGACCCACCACCATTCTGCTTCCGATCCATCGGCCATTCGCGATACAGCTGCTTTGGCTTTAATGAACGGCATGCAACCATTCCCTCCTGGCATGTTTCAAACTGGAATGCCTGGGATTCCAATGTATCCTAATCAATATTATGCTCCTCAAGAGCAATACGCTCTCCCGGACGCAACTGCAATCCTAGCGGCACGTTTACAGTCCCAATACACCGGTCCCTATGGGATTCAGGCTCAAACTATGGGAGTAGAAGGTTCTCTTTCAAGCCCGACGAGTACAAATGGCCAGGGACCAAGCTCGAATAACCGAAAATTAGGTTTGTATAAGACTGAGTTATGTCGAAGCTGGGAAGAGAAAGGGACATGTAGGTACGG
This sequence comes from Collybia sordida, assembly GCA_037014335.1. Taxonomy (NCBI): domain Eukaryota; kingdom Fungi; phylum Basidiomycota; class Agaricomycetes; order Agaricales; family Clitocybaceae; genus Collybia; species Collybia sordida. The sequence continues at coordinate 2,226,777 of JAYKXK010000002.1, forward strand.
AACTAAGTGCCAATTCGCCCACGGCGAAGATGAGCTTAGAAAAGTAGCCCGTCATCCGAAGGTACGTCCACATTCCCCCCCTTGATGTTCAAGCAGATCTAATATTCCCCTTGTCATTAGTATAAAACCGAAATCTGCAGGGTGAGTAATATTATCATATCATGATCTATTTTTCATTTAATTCTCATACTCAGACCTTCTGGGTTTCCGGCTCGTGTCCGTATGGCAAGCGATGCTGCTTTATTCATACCGAACTCCCAACATCTGGTGCAGCAGCTGCGAATGGTGGTGCCACCCCTGCGACCGAAAGTACCCCTCCCCAGCAACGTCCCGATGGGCGGCCTCGATCGTTGAGCACCAATAGTGACCCTAATGAGGCTAGTGTATCACTTTTAGCCCGAATTTCATCAAAGAGATCGCAAGAGCCGAATAACCTTGCCACTCCAATCGAAATGAGTGCCGGCAACGGATTTCAATTTACTCGCCCACCCACCGGTTCATTGAGGGTTGATACCTCCGCGCTGGACGCCTCCGTAAAACAAAACAAGTCTGCTTATCCATCGTTTGCAAGCAATGGCATTTTGCTTCCTGCTCCTGAACAGATCACCGCCAAATCCCCAGCGCCTGTCACAGCTGGACCTGACCTGGGTAGGCATAATAATACTCGGAGGGAGATTGTAGGATATAATAATGTGGGTCTTTTCCCAAGTATTATGGAGCTTTCGTTCTTTAACGCTTATAATAGCAGCCGCACCGCGCGCATAAACCCAATGCTTCCTCAACTTCAAGTGTTCGCCACTCATATACAGGATCGGAAGTAGAAGCCTTTACCTCGTCTCCTCCAACATCTGGCTCTTCATTTCCCATCTCGTCGGTAGAAGGTGGAACTAGTCGAGTGAACGGCCACGCTCGGTCAGGAAGTGCTGGCAATTGGGCAAGCTTCACCCGTGCCAGCCACCTCGCCCCATCCCCCTTTCCCCATGGATCAAGTAGTCCCGCTGGAGAGATCATAGCGAATTCCCCTTGGTCTTCAACTGAACTTTCTATGGGCTCATCAAGACTCCACGAAAAAGTCTGGGCTTGATACCCGCTTAAATATCGGAATACCAAAGCACGCATCAATTTTGCGATAATCTTGTCATTTTTTTTGGAACGGTTTTTTTTGATTATGCCGCCTGGTCGGACATGCCACTAATCAGCCGTTGTTATATCACCACGTTTGGCCCATTGCTAGGGCAGGATCTCTCTTCATGATTCCCTTTGCCTCTGTCTATTCCAAAAAAATCCCTCATCACAGTTCCAACTATATCTCGCTCTCCAATTACTAGGCTACTTTATCTCTCCACCAAGTTTGCATTGCATCGTCGTAAATCTACATGTTTTTTATTTCTTTCAATTCAATACTGATGACATTCTTGCCAATTACTTGATTGCCCAACAAAATGACTTAAATTGTAAGTAATAATAAAGATGCATAATTACGTGCGATTAGTCTACAAGCCTAAGGAACGAATCTCCCGCCGGAAAGCAGCCATCCGGCACCTAGAGTAACCAATGTAATCAAATTCAGGCTCCACGTTACTGGTCTCAACATCCTCTCGTGCTTGAACAAGCCCCCAAATGGCCCACATACCATGGGAAGAAGGGCTCCAAAAGCGAACTTGCTCATCCAACTTCTGAAGCTGGAGCTCATGGTCAGCTTCACCTATAATGGGATATTCTCCAGATATTGCGGTATGGCCAATATAAGCGGTGTAAAAGTTACGTCGTTGCTCAATGGTGGGATAGCGAGACGGATCAAGTAGATGTGGAGTGGCAGAATGATAATCGGCTGTCCACTCGTGGAAATGATTGGCAATATCAAAAGAAGCCGGGTTTGGGGAAGCGTATTCGAAGTCAACAACAATGATCTTGGGGAAATTTCTTCACATGAGTCTTAATATACATAGTTAGTGACATTGAACGCACCTGACGATGCTCATCCACGAATTCCGTGGGGTGCTTTAACCTTAAAAGATTGCCATACTGAGTATCATTATGTGCGAAAACTCGTCGACTGCCGCTGGTGACATCGTCTACCGTAGACAACCATGACATGTACTTGCTCCAATCCTCTTCGAAAGCTTTCAAATTCAATTCTGCCCGGATCGTATCGGATAACGATGGCAGAGCTAGAACATTCGCTGCCGGGGTCAGCCATGACTTGACATTCTTCCGGACCCCAATTTCCCATCGTCTGCCTCCCTCATACGAAGTCGACATCTGTTCAATCGCGTCAATATCGACGGAGTGGAGTTCCGCCATTCGTGCACCTATCCATCGGCTGATAATGGGGTCCCGTATATCAGAGGGTGTCAACGTAGTAGACTCAAAATACTCCTCCACGCGACCATTCTCGAATGTTCCATACACACAGGGACCGATATGATATCGGGAAGAGAGAACATGTAATGTGTGGAGCTCTCGGGGACGAGATATAAGGGAACCAGATGATGAGCCATATATTCGAAGCAAGAGTGTGTGGGGACCTTGCAAAGATGGACACGAGACGAAAAATACAGCATTCGTCAGAGAACCTGAAACCTTTTCAACCTTGATAGTATCGTGTGTTACCCCAGATAATGCTACCCAAGAAGGCACACGTATCGTTTGGATACAATCAAGCAACTGGGAAGCAAATAAGGAGGTCCTATATTTTCTAAGAAAACAACGGTGTTAGTCAGTATGTGAGTATGGTATTAACCATAGCATGGGCAAACCATGGCTCTCAAACGATATCTGTTCCACTCGTCGATTGTGACAGCACTCCAACAAGAGTACGTGAACCTCAAGGGATCTGATTTAAGTGGTCTTACCTTGCTTCTAGTTTAATTTTCGCGTGCCGCAACCCTTCCTCTCGGACAGCTTCCACTTCACTTTTTGCTGTAGAATTGGAAAGAATTGAAGTAATACTCTGTACGGAACCCGTCGATATCGTTCTCGAAGGGCCGCCACCCATGACGATTGATGCCGACGATGGAGAAGGAGAGAGCACGGGGACCATTTTGAATTTTCAAGTTGTTTAAAAGTGGAAGAGCCGGTGGCATCGACACTTTGTAAGGGTCGCAGCCGGCAATGGCCTAAGTTATTGTTGGCTTTAGTTGTCTCTATACAAACCAACCTTATAACAATATTTTTGGGAGATGCAATCTTTTTTGCTCGTGTGCGCTGAAATTGAACCTCAGTATTGAAGGATCATACCAGCGCGATCCGCGGTCGGTCCTTGACCCTCGCTATTTTATTCTGGCCAATTCTACTTTCCGTCAAATATCGCCATTCATCTTCTATCGTCAACCCTGTCTCATCTCACGTATATTGAATCCGAGGCGATCTAAACAAAGTCCACAGGATTTTTCACAATAACCTTCTACATAGGACGGTTCTGAGTTCTGACGAGTATACATATACACAAGCCAGAAAGGCCGGAGAGACATCTGATGGCACACAATTCTGACCCGTGGAGCTTCTCGCTGGCAGATAGAAAGATCTGTTGTACCTCATGACGGAACTTTTCTACGGCCAACTTACGTGGTTTACAAAGGCTTGGTGATCGTTCACAGAATCAAGACTTCCTGTACTAATCTGAATTTGGACATTTCAATCAGTATCGGACACGGACCAGGGAATACCTTACTGTCATCCCCAATGACAATGTTATGCGATCCCATCCGACGTCTACTGGGTATGTTTTTCCACTTTTCTATCCGTGATGTAAATCTCGATGCCTACAATATTGGTGGGATTTAGCCTGCTTTCATCAGTCAGGGGAGAATATGTCAACAAATATCATTTGTGACATGTACTCAATCTGACCTGCCAACTTCAAAATCTCCTTGGTCGACGACGGGAGTTTATTAGTTACTGATATTCTGGGGGAACCCCCCTGGGGTCTATCGGGGTCGTTGGATGCAACATGGTGAGCTCTACTTCGTCCCGCTTAGGTTGACGCTCATCAGTTTCTGTATAATCTGTGATAGGGCTGTCACCGATCCGGTAGCCCAATGAATCGAGCCCTTCCAACATCCATACTGCCGCGCTCAGAAGATCGTGCCGAGAAATCCGATCTCCGAGTATTATCTCCATACTTTTAGGGTTGTCCTTGTCCGTGCTCTCACAAGGAAGAAGAGGTCGAAAGAGTATACGTTCTAGACAGATTCCGCTTATTCTTGGAGCAGTAGAACTCCTTCAAGTGTCACTGTCAAGCCTTTGATCTTAATTATGTAGGGGTTACCCACTCCTTGAGGGAAGCTCGAGGGCTAGTCATATTCCCTAATCTCCCTACACTCTCACCACCCTGGATCGAGCGAACCACGGGACCGACGAAGTGACCCGCACCCAAAATGGAGATGGATTCAGATTCAAAAGGTACCACAAGATCTCCTAATATTCGACGATACTGTTGACCGAAGGGAAACGGAAGAGGTTAACGAAATGCTTAAACAGATATTGCCCCATTGAAATTAGAATAGACGTTTGCCTTGGCTCTGTGTTTTGGCAAAGCTCCTCGGGCATCCTTGCTCTAGTGGCAGTAGTTTAGAATATTCATGTAAATATATTACTTGCGAGCCGTAGTTGACCTAGACGTGCACTCCAGTTCGTGACTATCCTCGACAATCTCTAGCGATGAAGAAACCAACACCTTCAGAAGAATATCCGAGGAAAGTCCTCATGATTCTCGTATACAACAACATTGCGTGGGATAAGTTATAACAGGTACTCTAGGAAAAGAATGTAAATATAGCTCAGCATAGTTTAAACTTTTACTTCCGCCGATGCCTGTATCCTTCCAGAATTTTGGGTGTCTACCGTGGCTGAGTCGTGAGTGGCGGACATTTTTCTCAGGCGAAGCGAAATCTAGATATGGGATATATAATTTCGAATTGCCCATATCGTTAAGTTATACTTACGAGGAAAGCCAGCCCAAGACATGGAGCGCAAACTACCCAAATAGTCTATATTAAAAAATCAACAGGTGAGGGGAGATTTGGGAAATGAATTTCACCTGAATCGACGAGGCTACGACATAAAGAACTTTTCTCCTAAGCGCCAGTGGCTCTATGGACCTAAGAAGGCTATAGTCGATAGATGAACCTGATATTTGCGACGGTAGATCAGGTGGAAGACGTTCGAAAGCCCGAGCATAGAAAACGGCCCCTGCAACTGCCTACGCACGGAATGGTTATAAAATAATATGAGACTCGTTTCCAGAACGTACTAAACCAATGGTTGCTCCAGTGAATCGAACAAGGAAAAACGCGCTTGTTCCTGTGGCTAGTTCGCTTGGTTTTAAGGCCCTGGTAAAAACCTGATACGGTGCGTGAAAGAGCATTCCTAAACCGACCCCTGCGACAAGGGTGTACAAAATTTGGGCGGTAATGGAGGCATTTTCCGTGAGTAACGTTAGGAGGGCTATCAAATAGATGAATCAAGATGAATTATATGTACAAAAAAAATTGTTACCAAAGCCCAGAGTCGAAACTAACAAACCAAAAGATATGATCCAAAGTTGCCCGCTTGTATCTGAGGTTCGTCGTTGCCAGTAACCTATAAACCATGCTGCTGGCATAGATGCTAGAGATGATCCAAGAGAATAGGGAAGCAGTTTGATCCCAGCCTCTAATGGAGTAGAGCCATTTGCGGTCTATAATAGGGATTTTAGTCATACTTCTATTGCAATTATGAACAGATGTTAAACCTGGTAATATAAAGCCAAGTAAAAAGTGCCAGCATTAAATGCAAAGTTGTGAAGAAATGTCACAAAAAGGATGATGACTAGAAAAAATATTGATTAGTATTATCCTTGAGAAAGAGAAAAAGGAGCGAACCTGCAGTAATATTTTTAAAGGTACTAGGAGGGAATAAACAATCCCGTGTAGTATATGTTTCATAGACGCCACCACAAACCAAGATGGCAACGCCCAACGATATCAGGGACAAGGTTGAGGGTGCAGTCCCTGTGGAATCCTGATTAGGTTAGACTAGATAAAGTTTTCACTAAGCGACCCACAGCCACAATCAGTTGCAAAGCTGAAACCAACGACAATACCACTGGTACCGCTCATGAACAGAATACTGTTGATTGGTCGATCATTCGCCTGGTCATAGATAAGTTCGGGACTTACAGGCCACCAAAATCAAATTTGCGCGCGAGGCTCCGCCACGACACAGTACCCGATTTTCCAAAAGAGACACCGCGAAGAGATATTGAAAGAACGACAAATGCCACCAGGCAGATCGGAAGATTTAGATAGACTAGACCCGGCAAAAAAAATGAGCCATTTTAATCAATAAAGATCTAAAGGCTCCTCACATCCCCATCTCCAACTCAATACATCCAACCCATTTTTACCTTAAAAATAATGTTAGATGACGTGAATGTGAGCCTAGAAGCAAAACATACCACTGAAGAGACCACCTAGGAGGGGCCCCGCAATTGCGGAACAGCTCCATGTAACACTTAGTGCCTGCGACCATTTCGCACGATTTTCGACTTCAACAATTTCAGCAGTGATAACCCACACCGAGCTGACTATACCACCACCCCCAATACCTGCTGATAAATTGATTTGCTCAAGGTCAATTTCTACTGAACATATATATAAATGATATTTACCCAATGCCCGTGCGGAAATGAGCCATGTAATAGTCTATGGATCCAATCGGTTAGCTTCTCATATCATAAGGGTGAGAGTATCTTACTTGCGACGCCCCACACAACAGCGAGCCTAGGGCAAAGATAGCCATGCTAGAATAGAGTACAGTCTTGTCCCGTGTAAATAGGTGGGCATGAATTTACTGGGATATCTTACTTTGCGCCCAATTAGATCGGATATCCTTCCATATAATGGTTGGAGGGCCGTTTGTGTAAGCATGTACGCCACTCCAACCCACGTATATTGGATCTGGGACGCTTCGAGCTCACTCGCAATAGTAGGCAAACTGGTCGAAACAATAGTCTAATAGAAACTAATGAATTTTATAATGTAATTATGAGGAGGGAAACGACCTACCGCGTCCGTAGTGGCTAGGAATAATGTAAGAGCTGCACTAAATGTCCCCATTTAATTAGTTCCATTTGACCAGTGGTCGGGTATACGTTACTTTACCCAAAGTGTGTCGTCAGCAGACGTAGCGTCGATATTTTTTGTGTTTTATCGCAAGCATCATCTAGAGTTGTAGATGAGGTGATTTCTATGCCTTTGTAAGAAGGGTTTATGGATGTTGGTGATAAAGATGAATTGGTTTCAAGGAAAGAAGGCGTTGATAGGCAGTCTGTGGGATCACAAAGCTCTTTCGAGTGGCTGCTCGCTGCACTAGACCGGGAAGTCGTCGAGGGGTCATGGGTTAATTCGCCTTGCATCCTGGCGGTAAAGTAAAGGGCTTATCGTAGTGCTTTCTGGACAGACGAAGATGTGAATGGAGCTCGAAGTTCACTGAATGTTATTCCTACTCTTTATACAGTTCAAGATTTCCGTTACGGCCATGGTCGTTATCAAATCGGGGCACGAGAATCGTCATAAAGCGTCCCCTTTGGAAATATTTCCTCGGCTTGGGCTTAGTCGACAATTTGTGTCATTGCGAGACATAGCAGTCGGAGTAGAAGACGGGGAAGTAGATCTCTGGAACTGAGATCAGCCTTGGATAGGTTCCAAGATTGGCGAGATTCCTAGCATCTTCTGAAAACCCTTGCAAACCAAGGAACCCGCAAAGAAACTCCTTTGACATTTTCGAGTGGGAATACCACCGATTCCACGAATAAGGACTATAGACCACCAGACTTGGGAAAGGAGTCGTTTTGGCAGAGAACTCCAGAGCGATGTCACCAGCCTCATGTACATTTAACCCGATAGGCTGGCTACAAGACCGAACGATCGTCCGTCAGATCGCTATATTTCGCATTTGAAGAAGCGAAGGTACAGATTTTTTCCCAAACAAGAGGCGATCATCCTAGTTCCAACCTGAGTTGGAATCCAGGGACTTGGGGTTTGTGGCGCCAACGTGTTCACACGAAAGTTTAATCAGAGTTGTGGTTAATAATGTACCACTAAAAATTCCATTATAAAATTGTATAGGGTCTATGTAGGGTTGCTCTATGTTTAATTAACCTGTCGCTCTTTTCTTTTCCTTCTCGAGCTCCTTCTCTTCCCGGGGTAGCGGGTCGCTAGAAGTATTCGTCGGAGTGGTCGTCGCTGCTGATGGGGAAAATGTGCCAAAGGAAATGCGAATCGGAACATAAATTTAAAAACCAATGAGCCCTCGAATATTCTGCCAAGTGCGAGAGACCCAGCCACCAGATGGTGTTGGGGTATAAGTAAATGATTCCGTACCATTATCATCGCCTTTTAAAGGTGTTTCTAGTGTTTCCGAGGCTTCAGGAGTCGGGTTGGGAGCCCGAGTCCGACCCTCCAAATCGTCAGCATATTCCTGTATGAGTGATCGTTGACGCCTCGTAAGAGACCTAGTCGGTTGAGTGTTAGCTATGGCTATTGTACACGAAGATAAATTTTACCTAGGAAGTTGAACAGAAAAGGCGACGAATAGATCCCCTTTATCACCTCCATATATCTGAGGTACTCCTCGACCTTTCAGGACCATTTCTTCACCCTGTTGCGTTCCTCCAGGAATACGAACATCCACGTCCCCGTCCAGAGTAGGCACGCGTACTTTGCCGCCAAGCACTGCGGTGTGCATTGGGATTCGCGCCTCATGGTAAAGGTTGGCGCCTTGCCGGACGAATGACTTCGAAGGGGTGACACTGATTCTAACAAGAAGATCACCAGGCTGGCCTTTGCCTGATACTGGGACATCTCCTGCGTTGGCAACACGTATAGTCATTCCATCTTCCACTCCTGCACAAAGTTATATAACGAGTTCGAAACAAATGTGCCAGAATTGACATACCTGCAGGGATGTTTACTTCAACTGATTTCGACGCTCTAACTTTACCTACTCCCCCACAGCTGGAACATTCACTGTTGGCAGGGATTGTACTCCCTGTTCCCTGACAGGTGGGGCATGTGCTAGCCATATGGAACCCATTGTCTATCACGAATGTCCTTGTGCCTGTACCGTTGCATGTTGTACATGGTCTTCTCTTTGCACCATGTTTCAACCCACTGCCAGAGCATGTCTCGCAGTCTGTAATTGGGGAAACCTTGACTGTCTTCTTTACCCCCTTACACGACTCCATAAATGTAACCTTGATATTAGCATCAAGATTAGCCCCGCGAGATGGTGCTGAAGTTCGACCTGAACGCCCATTAAAAGAACCGAAAAGCTGTTCGAATAAATCCGCCCCTGGTCCATGACTTCCACCGAATGCCGACGAGAAACCTGAGAATCCACCCGCCGCCCCACGGGCGAAGGCATCCGGGTCGAAACCAGGCTGTTGTGAAGTGGAGCCATACTGGTCATAAGCCGCGCGTTTCTTCTCGTCTTTAAGAATCTACAAAATGGTAATGAAAATCACAGGAAGTTCAATAACAGATTAAACGTACATCATATGCATCTTGGATTTCAACAAACTTATCTCGCGCGTCCTTGTCAGGATTTGTATCGGGATGATACTTTCGGGCCAGCTTTGGGATAGAGTAAGAGATACCACGTTAATTCTGAACTCTCTTGGACATACAGAAAAATAGGTTTTCTTGATATCCGCTGCCGTTGCATCAGGCTTCACTCCCAAAACTTTGTACGGATTTTTTGGAGTATCACCCAAAGACCGCGTTGCGTGCAGAAAGCGCTGATAGCTCAATAAATGAATAGTTAAAATACATGGAATCAGGTGAATAATTACCCTGTCACCGCTCCGTCTCGTGCGAGTCGGTTTATGTATCGAAGAGCCGCACACTTGGGTCAGTGGACATTGAGATCTGAGAAGGGAATATGCCCGAGTACTGGAGCCGGGATTGGGCCGAGAACAGGAGTAAAATGCAATAAATGAAGAGAAACCCTGAGAAGGTAGACGCGGAGGCATGAAAGAGAGGTTTGAATAAAATTCTGCACAAACTGTAACTTTTCCCGGAGCCAATGAAATTTGAGATCTTTGGCTCTGTTTGTCCACACTCACTCACGTGGCTAAATTCGAGAAATTTCGACCATCTACAGGGGCCATCTACTATTTTCTTGTATTACTTCAAAAGCCGCTGTATTACATCTTGTTTCTTTTGTGGTACTCGTTGAGGCTTTTGGAAGATGCTATGAAGTTAATCATAAGATAATCATCCACTAACTCCATATGCGCATGCTGTCACCAAGTTTTGATAAACCATCATGAAAAGCGGAACTTGGAAAATGGGGGAGGTATGACAAAATCAACAAGACGTTGTAATCTACTTATTGTGATTCAGCGAAAGGGTAGGGTTTAACACCATCGGGAAGTTAATTTCCGCTTATTAGGTTGATTTCAAACTACTTTCAGGAAATGGGCTGGAGGAAGGGTGGAGTAACAAAACCGAAATCGCGTACCTCGAAATGCAACCTAGGCACGATTTTGCACATACGTGACCCCGGGCTCATTGAGGGTTACGAGCGTGCCACCAAGGCTTTCCATAGGATACAAGAATTTCTTCACCCTTCTTAATTTCCTCCCCTGAACTCCAGATACTCATTCCCATTGCTCCCGACTCCGCTCTTATATCCGAAAATATAGCATTTGGCTTGGCTCTAATCCCCCTGTAGTCATTGATAAATCTGGCCTCATTCCCCATCGCACTTGCATCTATACCCACATGAGTACCATCTTGTGAGCGATAGAGCGATAAATCGTAGTCTGAGTCTGGTCGGTCATCACAATGTATCTCGCCTGATAACCACCTTCGATTAGCGATTACTGCCTATTGGGTTACCCCGTTCATCTACCAATATAGTCAATGATGTGGGTCTTTGGAGGTATCTTTTTGGTCGCAAAGAGGCCATACTGTCCATAAGCGGGATGAGATGGGGTTGATATTGGGCGGATAACAATCCCTTGATTGGTTTTGTGTGCAGGCCGGGAAGGACGTGGAGAGATTCCCGAGCCCTGTATTTGAAGGCGGGTTGCAATGGGAACTGATGAATGGAACGACGATGTGTGTATATATTTTAAATGAGAAGGCCAGTGCGATGGTTTTGGTTTTGAAGTCATGATAAGTAAAGAACGGTATTTATGTATCGCATTGAAACTTGACACTGAATAGGCGTTGTGTACGACTGATCGTGGGAAAAATATAACACGCCGTAATCCGCCCACCTCGTTCTCATCGTCGACTAACTGATCTCTCCTTTGAGCTGTTTGTAACTTGAACCGTAATGGGTCGGTCTGCGAACAAATCAGTTGCCCGTGTATACTGCGATGTCAACGCCAGGCTGGGGCCCTCGTGGCATGAATATGGTTTCAAGTACCTTTTGTACACATCCCATTTGCACTGATACCGTTTTTTAGACAATCTGCAGGTTCAATGGGGATCTCAAGACCACTATGAAATTGTTCGCAAAGTTGGACGGGGGAAATACTCTGAGGTTCGCCTTCTCTATCGGTTCCGTTCTTTATAAAGAGCCGTGTCGTCTAGGTGTTCGAGGGTGTAAATGTGGTTACCGAAGAAAAGTGTATCATTAAGGTTCTTAAACCTGTCAAGAAGAAGAAGATTAAACGAGAGATTAAAATTCTTCAAAATCTGGCTGGGGGACCTAACGTTGTCTCGCTTTTGGATGTGGTCCGAGACCCAGCATCTAAAATTCCCAGTCTCATTACAGAATATGTTCACAATCTCGATTTCAAAGTTTTATATCCCCGTTTCACGGACCTAGATGTGCGGTTTTATATGTTTGAACTACTCAAGGCATGTTGTCCATTTTTCTACTGGTTCGGACCATTAATAGATATCACACAGGCCCTTGATTTTTGCCACTCGAAGGGTATCATGCATCGTGATGTAAAGCCTCACAATGTGATGATAGATCATGAACATCGCAAAGTTCGTCGCGGAGTCGAACAAACCCATCGATGCTAATGTAACGTTCAGTTGAGACTCATCGATTGGGGCTTGGCAGAATTCTATCACCCAAAAACAGAATACAATGTCCGCGTTGCGTCACGATACTTCAAGGGACCCGAACTTCTCGTCGACTTCCAGGAATACGATTACAGTTTGGATATGTGGAGTTATGGGTGTATGTTTGCATCTATGGTGTGTTCCTTTGGCCACTCCCATTGGTGGCCATGTGGGTACCCCGTTTATTAATCTGTGGTGATAGATTTTCCGGAAGGAGCCTTTCTTCCATGGGCACGATAACTATGATCAATTGGTCAAGATCACAAAAGTCCTTGGAACCGACGAACTATACACATACATCGACAAATACAGCATTCGTCTTGATTCCCAATATGACGAACTTCTGGGAAGGTATACACTGAGAATACTCCATCATGAACGGAACTTAATTCCCTGTTTAGGTACCCCAGAAAGCCATGGACGCGTTTTATTACTTCAGAGAACCAGCGTTATATTTCAAACGAAGCCATCGACTTGTTAGACAAATTGCTTCGATACGATCACCAAGAACGCCTCACAGCACGTGAAGCGCAAGCTCAACCCTACTTTGGTATGACCTCCGTATATCATCGGGATTCTACTCATCACTTCTCCAGATCCTGTGAGAAGTAACACACCTGCCACCGCAGCTGATGGGGAAAGTGATTCTGCATCATCAGGATAACCTGCTGATGTATCTACTCTGCATAATCTGACTTAATCCTGCCGCCTGTTTGTGTCGGGATACTACTTTTTTTTTTTTGTTTTGCGCGCTCCGAGAGCTGGCGGAATGATACTAATATGACATCATCATCAAATGCACAACATCTTTTATGCTCGAAGGCAAAAAACCAAACCGCGATCCATAGGGAGTGCTTAAAAGTAGTGTATACGTGTGATCGCTTCCTGGAGACCATCTCAAAGTCTGGGTCGCACAAGAAAGGTATGGCACGCGGTCTCAATTACACGTGGTACGTCCTTCCGTTCTCCCTTTTGTGTATCGAGTGATTTACCCTGATCACAAGTTTCAATGGCCTTGACCCATGCTGATAGCCTCACATGTATTATCCGACGCATTTCCTTCGCTTGTTACAAGCTTTATAATTCCCATGTTAAGCGTTTCCTCCTCATGTAACTTGACTCTCCATACCTTCCCCGAGCGTATTCACGCGCACCTTGAAATATCGGTGCATGTATACAAACTGCGTGCATCCTTTACCGCATGGCATATAATGGTTTTCCATCCGCCTCCCTTGATATAACCTTATGGAACATCCATCGTAGACCATATAAAATTCGTCGAAGTCGTTAGAATATTGTTGGCTTTTCTTCTCCTAGCCTTGCGTCCGTACAAAGATGCGTTCGTTTGCTTTACTGACATCCAGCCTCTTCGCTCTACAGGCCATAGCTTTCGATAACAGCCGTTACGATAACGTGAGATCATTCCTCTACTATTAACACTACACCCAGCAGTTAATATATTATTGACCAGGTCGCCGTGTAACAACACTGCGTTTTATATGATTCAAGCACGCTCACTCTTCTTTTTTGTTTAGTTATTGGGGTCAAAACTCTTATGGTGCAGCGCATGGAACTGATACCGCCAATTTCCAGAAGCGTCTGTCATTTTACTGCAACGTGAGATTTGTTGCAAAGTTGCCAATCGATAGATAAATTATAATCACGCCAATTTCAGGACAATGCTATCGATGTTTTCCCGGTCGCATTTTTGAACGTTTTTTTCGGTCCCGGAGGAGCTCCTTCAATCAATCTAGCAAATGTGCGCTATTTTCCTTGTGACGGACCCCACCAGTACATATAAATTTAACCCTAGATTTGCAATCCAACGGACAACGGAACATTCCCGGGCACTAACTTGGCTAACTGTGCCTCTCTTGCTTCTGATATAACTTCCTGTCAAGCCAAAGGGAAAATAGTTACTTTGAGTCTTGGGGGTGCCACCGGTTCTGTTGGCTTCCAATCGGACAGCCAAGCTTCGACTTTCGCACAAACAATTTGGGATCTGTTTCTGGGCGGTTCATCATCAACTCGTCCCTTTGGTAATGCCGTACTTGACGGGTTCGTCCTCTCACGTTCGTAACTGAAGACAAAGCTGAAGAGGCACAGGATCGACCTAGATATTGAGGGCGGAGGATCAACTAGCTATGCGACCTTTGTCAATAAAATTAGATCGCTTGCTAGTGGAGCCAGTAAGAAGTAGGTCAAATTTTATTATATTTGTCCTAACCTAACCAATACAAAGATATTATGTAACTGCCGCACCTCAATGTGTGTTCCCGGACGGTGCTCTAGGAGGTGTCTTGAACTCAGCGGTATTTGACGCGATTTATGGTATGCCATTTTAAATGCAATTATTGTTACTTGCTCATTATCATGTTTTCGTTATTTAGTCCAGTACGAGTGGCATAACTCTTGTAGTAACAATGATTTACTCTACCCTTCAGATTTTACAATAACCCATGCGGCCTCCAAGCATTTAATTCTGCCAATGTAAGTTCCTTCCAATATCGCAATGGATATAATTACATAGCCCTTAGGGTTGGAATTTCGGAATTTGGTACGTGATTATTTTGTGCAAACCACATTCTCCGTTTATAGTCTTTTTTATAGGGACAACTGGGCACGCGTCACAAGTCCAAACAAGAATGTCAAAGTTTATATCGGCGCGCCAGCCTCTAGCACTGCCGCAGGCTCAGGCTTCGTTAGCATCGATACATTGAGTAGTATTTCTACTCAGATGAGGAAGAGTTTCCCCTCGTTCGGCGGGGTGATGTTATGGGATGCTTCACAGGCCTACGGTAGGATTGGTCGTTTAAAATACGATTCATCAAGTCACACCCCCTTCTAGCCAATGGCCGGTACGATTCTGCCATCAAGAATAGCCTCGTCGCCGCTGGAGGGACGGGTTTCACTTTCCCATCATGCTCTGCTCCTGCTTTCTCAGCTGGGACGAATTACCCTGGCGGTTCAAAGGTGTCATTTGGAGGGTTTGTTATCCGAGTTTTTCTCTTAACCCCGCATTGAAATACTGCGTACAGCTACATATGGCAGGTGCAATTAACACGCCATGTCCCTATCACCGTTTTATTCATTATAGACATAGGCCAAATGGTTTGCGACAGCTCAGCCTGCCAACAATCCCAATAGCGATTGGAGTGCAAGTGAGTCGCTTGATAAACCGAATTGATGGGAAAAAATAAGTATTTGCAGTCAGTGCATGTGCGGGAGCTGGAACGCCGACCACTACTTCAAACCCAACGTCTACTCCAGGTGGGAGTTGCACAGGAGTTGCTTCTTGGTCTAGTACAGCTGTCTATACTGGGGGTGCCCAGGTCGTATACAGGTGACTTCAAGCACCGAAAGTAACCCTACAAAAGCTTATGGTTGTCTATAGCTCTCATCTTTGGACTGCCCAATGGTGGACCCAAGGGGATACTCCAGGAGGTATGTAGCTGATAGTCAATGTGCTGCAATATAGGTCGTGACCACACTATCAGGAGCCGTGGGTGTATGGGTTGACAAAGGCGCTTGTGCTGCGGGGAAGCATGCTGCGGAGACTTCCCACGCTCTTCAGGCCACTAAAACACCTTCTACCATGCGCTCGCGATTCTTCCGGAATTAGAGAATGGGTCTGTATTATATTTGTATACCTGACTTCGTATTTGTCGAGGATGAGCTGGCAACCGCTAATGAAACTTTTGATGATCTGCTTGAATCAACTTGACCGAGGTGGACGGTTAAGCAGACTCTGTCAAAATCAACGTCGCGTAACTTATTGGCATGATCTTTTTGCAGCGTTTAAACCCCATTGACGAATTGCCGACGCACGCCACAGTCGCCGCATACGAGGCTCGGCGAATCGAAGTCAAATTGCATGCTCAAAATAGATCACATGCTCAACAATTATCCCCAACTGTTCATTTTTATCTTCTTCTACCACGGACACTCCTCACCTGGTGATGTCGGATAAGAACAATGCATACGTGTCCAATCCATGTCGAAAGTTTTGGGTTGTTTCCGGTGCTCATATAGGATTTGCCGTGACAAAAACAAGATGAGCCCCCGGCCTCCTCAAGTATGGTTTCTTTGGCAGCTATATTCTTTCCTTGTCTATTGGTGGTGGCTGCCTACATTGATATCGCGTTAGCCTTTTCCAACGATAGATCGGATAATGTACGTATAGTATTCCTGACCGGAACCAGTTGATAGAGCATACTTGCAGCTTGCAGTGTTAGTATAACAATTGTCCTTAAGACATCCTTGATCACACTATCGTCTACAGGTACTGGGGTCAGGATGCGGCAGGACACCAGCAACGGTGAGTTCCCATTCTTATATTAATAACCCTGTGCAATTGACTTTTGCTGCAGACTTTCCTTTTATTGTGAAGATGACACTATAGACGCGATACCAATGGCTTTTCTCTACGTTTTTCATGGGAAGGGGGGTCAACCAGTTCTAGAATTGTCGAACGTACAAGCCAGGTTCCCTGACAAGCAACATCATTGTGCGAGCTGATTTGTCAATAGATTTGCAATCGTGGGACTTCGAAAACCTTTCCTGGGACTGACCTTTTGGACTGTTCTTTCTTAGCGGCAGACATTCGGCAGTGTCAGGCCAAGGGAAAGATTGTAACGCTCAGTCTTGGTGGAGCAACATCGTCTGTCGGGTTCTCAAGCGAGTCACAGGCAACAGAATTCGCCACCACACTTTGGAATATGTTTTTAGGTGCGACCTCACGCGTTCACGTATGATTGATAATAACATTTAATTATAGGAGGGAGTATGTCACAATAGACCACACTGAAGTTTAACATTTCTAAATACGTATTTCGTAGAAAGCGACACACGGCCTTTTGGGACCGCTGTATTGGATGGGTAATATTCCTCACTTCTAAATTCCCATGTGGAGCTAATTCGGGAACTGATAGGATTGACCTAGATATAGAGTCTGGATCTGCTTCTTTCTATGGTGCTTTCGTCAACAAAATTCGTGCGTTGGCTAAAGGCTCTGAGAAACGGTACGATCAACATTGAAGCCAAACCACACTTTTTTTGATCCAAGCCCCTAGGTATTACGTTACCGCTGCCCCACAATGTCCCTTCCCCGATGCTAAGTTGGGTGCTGCATTGAATTCCGCCTTTTTTGATGCCATATACGTCCAGTTTTGTAAGTCGTATTTGCGCCTTTACCGCAATTATTAGCTCATGTAGTCATTGTTAGACAACAACTACTGTGAGACTTCCGTGCCTTCGGTGAGGCCCTTTATTGTCATGTGTTCGTTCAAACCTCTGAAGGACTCTGCAGGAATTCAACTTCGATACCTGGTATGCTACGTGGCATAATTGAAATATTTTATTATTTATTTACCCAATTATTTCGTCCAGGGACAACTGGGCAAAGACCAAATCTCCAAATCGTGACATCAAAGTTTATCTAGGCGGTCCAGGTTCAGCGAAGGCCGCGGGTAATGGTTATGTCGACATCGACACCCTCGCAAGAGTTGCCAAAGATGCCCAAAAGAGATATTCCTCATTTGGCGGTGTAATGCTATGGGACGCAGATGTAGCTTACAGTAAGTATTTCATAATTGTTTCTGAAATTCGGCTTCACATGAAATAGCGAACAACCGATATGACCGTGCTATTAAAACAGCACTCACGGGTGGTTCCCCGCGACCCGGACCACAAGGATCGAGCCCCAACCCGGACCCACGTCCTGATGACCACGATCAGCCCACCCCGACCCAAAAGTCGCCCTCGACCCCTGCCATTATCGAAAACCCAATAGAATCTGATAGGGACCCGAGGGCTACATCCCGTGTGAAACGGCCAACCTTCGGCGGGCGAAGCGATTCTTCAAGAGAGGCCGATAATGCCCAAGCCAAGAATAAGAGATTGTCTCGTTTTTTCAAGTTCTAGAAGACTACATAGGCCGGGAAAGAGAAACAAAGTCCTATATTGATTTTCATGTAACTTTACATTGTAAGTCTATGACGAGCGAACGCCTACCCATGTATATTACGTTGACCTCGAAAGCCAAACTCTTCTATTACGTTCTTGATGGGGTCGGAGTTTGTGCATATGTTTTTCTGTTTAGCCAAGGGTGAGCAGAATTTCTTGGTAGTGTTAGATTCGGAGCAATGACTCCCACTTCGGGATTCTTCGAAATAATTTATTTCTTGGTGCGGAGATTTGTTTGGGGAATCGAACGCCAAGGAAAGGCCAGTGGCGTTCAATTCATAAGCGTGCATATGTCGGTCAGCTTTCGGCCCACTGAGGGCGCTAATAAGGCGTACTTTCTCTGAGTTTGAGCGCATGTCACATTCCGAGATTCATACTTCAAATTGAAACATTGCCAAATGTTCTTGGAACCCGGGTGTTATCACCCGATGTTCACAATGCCTCAAGATCGGTACCATAGAACAAGTAGCTATTTTTCTAGGAAGCTGATTGATATACAGATTGCCCCTCTGCTGCAAATATAGTTCTAATCTCAGCCACTAACTCCATGCATGAGTGTGTATAGTCTGTTGCCAAAAATAGCGCTGACATCTGGGCGCTGCGGCGAGATGATATTTCCGTTGGTAAATTGTTGTCAATCCCATTGGAGACAGCGAGATTGTTTATCATTCTGGAAGTGGAGTCGCTAAGTATGATGAGCTTTGTCTCTGGTTTATGATACATTGTCTGAAACGGCATTAGGCGGGTGACGGCGCTTTTGTTGGCGAGAGGAATATTTTGGGGGTTGTTCCAATGTTGCAGGTACAGATCCAGAGGGATCAGATGGACGCGTAACATGGGACGTATCTACTAAGGAAGGCGAGATATAAGAGAGTGATGCACCCCGATTTGGTCGAGGCGTGAAACGCGGCCGGGGGTTAGCATGCCCCGAAGACCGATAGGGTTGCGAAGAAAAATTTCGATGGGTTGAAGGGTTGTCCCAGAGGCTGGTAGATGTTGCAATTTGGGCATCGACAAGAACCAGATCTTGAGTTCTGGGTGGTTTTGGAACTTTAGGTGGAGGCGGAGGACCGGGGTCATAATCTGGGTTAAACGGCGACCAATGCATACCCGAAGGCTCACAAAGCCTGCCCCGCACGGCGTCAAAGGTGTAGTAGACCGGTTTCGGGGGAGTTGACATCAGTTTCGACATTGCAATCAGCTTTTCATATGTGCTATACCCGGAATGTGCGTCATTTCCAGCGTCTATGAGAAGAGTTTAGTTTTCGAGTCCATTATCAGTTTATTGGAACTGACATTCTTGTTGCTGGGTGGTCAGCTCGGCTTCCCAATTGCTGCGAGAAATTTTACCCTTAGAAAGGTGGAGATCTTGATAAGCTTCCACCAGGCGAGAAAGGCCAAGAGGATTTCTATATTTGCCTTTCCATCGGGCATTATCAACAGAACGAGCTAACAAGGAAAGATCGACACAGTTGCGCATTGAGACCTGGAAATCCCTGTAGAGTTTTTTCACATCATCTAGAGCGAGTTAGCCGAGAAACCATATTGTGCTAACACTGAGATGAATCTGACTTTGTATCGCGACCCCTGCTTTTACGGAGTCTGGACTCTCGAGGAATTCTTGAAGTTTAGTCGGGAATGCTAAGAGCATAGGTTAATAAAGTTGTATTAGTATGAGTGTTAGATTAGTAAAACCCTTCATGGCACTAATTTGTATAAGAAGTATAGTTTGGTCGTTAGCCAGCTGCACCAATGAAATTGGATGTTCTGGTTCTCCTTTCTTGAAGCTTGGCCTCCACTCGAGATCAAAACCTACAGGGCCTTGAAGGTGTTCAAGAAGTGAATTGGCATGGTCGAGATTCTTGACATAGTGTAGCTGGGCATGGGGATGTATAGATCGCCACGAATATTGGTCTGCAAGAGATGAGGATGGAGGGGAAAGGGTAAAATGATTTAAATGTTGTTGCACAGACATGGAGAAGGCCGTAAGGGTATGTGGTGCGATGGGGTATCGGAGGATACTCAAATTTTTGAGCATTAATAAGTTGGTTGAGTAGCCTCGATTTAGGTTTGTATTGAAACACCATCAATTGTTGAAGGCGTGGGAACGGTTACAAATATAAATTAATATTGATTGGCTGCTATTTGGGTGCACGGGGCCGCGTCACGCTTGTCACATATCCGAGACCAAGCAAAAGCAAAGGCGCCAAGCTCGTTCACAAGTGACGAGTGACCTTTTTGCCATTTGCTCAGCCTCCTCAGTCTTGACCTCCTTGCCTTTCATTTTTCTTCATCTCTATCATATCTCAATTTTTCATCCTTTATAACTATTTTTTCTCCCTTTTTACTCCTCTAATCGTCGAGGCCATCTTCATCATACTCGCTATCTTTAGCTCCGACCATTTTCCTGTGTTTAAAATAGCTCGCCCTCCGATGGATTGTCTTGGCAAAAAGGCTTGGAACCTGCACAAAAATAGGTCTGGCTCAGGACATAAGAGCAACCTCTGGGCAACCTTTCAATTCTTGGCCCCATCCCATCTCCCCTGTTTACCATGAATTCCGGAGCCTCCCCACACCATACTCTCCCAGCAGAGCAGTCCTCTACCTCCCGTTCTTCTCGACACAGCCCCGACGCCGACCTTAAACAGCTCGTCGCGTCCGCCTTCGCTATCCTGGAACAGGTAAATTAATCCTCCCCCACGCTGCCTTACATGTGCCTAAAACTTTCACCCCTCCCCTTCCCACAGTCGCCACCTCCAACTCTCCGTGAAATACTGGGTGCCTATCGAGCGAAAGGCGATGGTGACCGCGACATGCTCTTAGCCATGCTCAACGCTAAATCTGCCGAGGACCAGGTTAGCTCTATAATTTTTTTTCGCCTATGCCACTAATGTCTGATCAACCACTTATGGCAGCGACTGGCGTCCATTGCTTCCCTCCATAGATCTGTTCTAGAGGTCTATCAACCATCTCCTATGCACCTCGCCCCGCCACCCTCCACGGTGCGCATGAATGGAAGCCACCATTATCCTACTCCAAGTTTTACTCAATCTCCTCAACTTCCCGAACAAAAACCTCGTCGATTGCACAGTCAACACCACCGTCGTCTGCCGTCCAGAAGTCGGTCACCTCCTCGCAGCCACCACACCAGTCACATATCATCTGCGAGAGATGCTCCGATAACCTATTCTGAGCCCTCCCGTAAACGACACCGTTCGTCTTTGTCACCCCCATCACATCGAGGGTATTATGAACCTCATTCTGGCTCCCAGCATGAACGGTTACCCCCGTCACCTTATTCGTCATCGGGTAGAAGCGACTCCGCTGAATACTCCCCTCGCTCTCGTGCATCAATGGCCATTGGGTCGTTGCTGTCTGCAGGGCCAAGTCAAGAATCGAACGGAGATGATCCATAAAATCAAGCCACGTCTTTCAATCTGTCCTATATCTTAATCTTTTTGCTGTCACTTTTGAACTGTTTTGTGTCAACTATCTTATTTGTAGTTCAACTGTAGTCTGTACGCATCATTTTGTTCCAGGAGTTACCTACTTTATCGCTTTAATACCTAGGTCTTGGTGTTCCTCTCACACGCCGCACTCTATCAGATTTGGACGGCTGCTGTCGTGTCCTTTGCGTGTTAAAAAAAACACGCGTGAATACACTTGGCGTGTATCCTTGACGGGCGTTCACGGCGGGAATTCGGGGTCGTTATTTTTGTCAACTGCTTGGCCCCAAACCCGTGTTCCAAAATTCCAAGCTAGCAGGCTTGGCGTCAACCGAAGTTCGGAACAAGCAATTCAATTCTACCCCTCGTCACAGCTTTGATCCACACGCTCAGCGATAATATAACGACACAGCCTATTTTTGTATCCTGGGCGTGATGAACAACTTCTCTTGTCCCGGCTCCGGTCCGGGTATCAACGATAAGTTATAAATAGAAATATTACCCCACACGTGATGTGCGCGTTCCTAATTTATTTGGATATGCTTGGCTGGACTCTGTGGCACTTATAGAACCTTTGACCCTCTCCACCACGACCATTAATAGTTATGTCTAGCGATGAATTTGATAATATCCCCGACGAATTTGATGGCATAGAAGATATAGATTGGACAGGCCTCCTTTCACAACGTGCCCATGTCGAAACCAACATTTCAGTGCCAGCAGCTCGATCACCAAGTGCAGCATCAACTTGGTCTTGCATTTATGATGAAATGGATTCTACTTTTCTTGCTGAGTTGGATACCCTGGAGCAGAGCAATGCATCCACAGAAGCAGGGCCGTCCCAAATCACGGGTACGCTCTACATATCCTCCTACAGCTTACGGCGTTTCATTAGTCTCAAACACAGTACCGGTACGTAACAGGCCCACCAACATATCTCAAGGGAGTATGTCCATTCGTGAGTCACAAAATTTAATTTTGTCCACACGAGCTGGTTGACAAAGTCTCATCGACCGTAGCAGGGTCTGGTAAATGTCTAACATGTTGTATCAATTGTATGCCCTCACCTTTACCTCGAGGTTTAATCCCCCAATCGAACTCAGGAACTATGATCCATGTGCCCCAAATTCTTTCCAGTGAGTCCTGCTAAGTTTCCGGAACGCGTGCATCACTCTAATCTGAGATACAGGTGATTCGCGGGGACCAACGTCACCGCCATCTCATCGTGCTTCATCTTTCTTCCTGTTTCCTAAAGTCTCCTTACCCTATCGGTAGAAAGATCTTCAAAACAGTCGGTGGGTAGAAGTGGTGTCACTTCGTCTTCTAAACGTACTCGATCCAATACCCCTTCGCTCGAACCACCCCTCCTTAACAAGAAAGGGAAGCATGGTAAAGAGAATGGTGATATGGAACAGGTATTGTCTACAATCGAAGATGAGCTGACCTGTCCAATGTACGCTCCTATTTTCTTTCCCAGAGTGCTACTCTAACAATCACGTTTAAGATGTTGTGATATTTTGTGAGCTCCCGAGTTATGAGCCTAATAAATTATCTCGACTTAACCATACAAAGTGTCGCAACTCATGTCGGAAACCCATGCGGCCATAGTGTTTGTGGAGACTGTGGGTGGCTTTGGTTGAAGAAGAATGTACGTGTATTTTGTGATCCAAAGGTCTACATCAACTTCATTTCCCTATTCACAGAAGGACAATGGGTGTGCTGTGTGCCGTGCGAAGATGTTCAAAAGGAAGCCCTTAATCCCAAATATAGCCATAGATAATCTTGTGGAAAACCATGTTCGAGCTTTAGGACGTAACGGCGATGAAGATTGGCTTCCAAACGGTGCTAAATTCAGAGAGTGGAGTGCTCGAAAGGAGTGAGTCTATGTCGATGTATGCGGCGAATTTGATATTGTGTTACTCATTGCTCAACATACAGAAAATGGAAGGAAGACCTTGCTCAACGGGAAAAGATAAAAGCGACCGCCCCTCGTCAAAAGGCTACGGGGCCGTTCAACTTTTTAGATATCGTCGAGATGGAAGTCCCGCAGTGGATCGTACCCGACGATGAGAACGATGAGGATTACATCAACGAGCATGTTGGAGAGCCTGTACCTGCTGCCCCGAGGCAAAGAAGACGTCGTAATAGGACAAACCGCCGGAATGTCGCATGACTATTCCTCTGAGATGCAGGTGTGGGATGTCGAGTCAATGTTGATATGTATACCTCTTAGACTTTAGCACATAGAACAGTGTTAAGTTTAGAAATAGTTATAATTATTTAACGGTGACTTTATTTAGACTTGACTTGTTTACCTCAACCACTCTAGAAGTATCAACTTTCAACATATCCTTAGGGTCAAAGTGTTATATTGAATGCATATACGCTTTAGTCCCACATTAGATGAATCAATTCACATTTCTGTCTCGCCCAGAGACACTTCAGTTATCTTATACTTCACTGCAACTCTGAGCTCAGGCGACTATCATAAATTGACCCACGGCAACGCGAAATTACAGCTCTGGTCAGATATCTCTATAGGTACTGAGTGGGGTGGATCTGATTTTGATGACTCCAACCCATTCAAGACAAAGGAGGCGGACCTGCGGGATTCGCGGGCAATTTCCCTCTGCCACCCCAAAGCTGTTGAAGCAGCTCTGGACCTGGAAACAGCAAATCATATTCTTTCCCTCAAATTGCTTGTCCCTCAGGTCAAAGATAGCCGGTCTTGCAAGTATTCATTTACCTATAGGCTTGTTTTTCCCTCTGGAGAGATACAGTGGTTTGGACAATTCGGCAAAAACGGGACCGTCGTTGTGGATTTGCAGAAACAAACGGATGTAATTTTTAGCGAGGAATGGATCAAGAGCGACATAGGGTATCGGTGGAATTCGGGCAAGACCTCTGTAGACGGTTTAGAAGTTGCGAGACTTGCGAAACTATCCGACTTCACGGTCTGGGGAGTTGGTCGTGAAGCGTAAGCCCCTTGCCCTTTAACACCCCAACCCTCATGCTTATCTTACCTCTAATCTAGATCCATCGGTGCGGTTGACGCTTCCTTAGTATTCCTAGTTCCTCGCGCATCCCTCCCATCGACGACTCTGAACCGGAATTTTCACGCCGTTTGCGCCACTTCGGATATTTCTATAGGCGCCTCGGCGTCGGGGATTATTACAGCTAGTGGTCTTGGTTCTTTGACTCTATGCACTTACAATGCAGGCCAACGGAGTGCTGAAGCTTTTCTTGACGATGTAATATCGTCTAGTTCCCTGGATGGCTGCAGCCATCTCATACTCGACGAAGATAACTCTTGTATGCTACTAGCACCATCGAGTTCCCTATTGGGACACCCAGGAAAATTTACCTTGATTCCCCTACACCCATCGGTTACATATCAGCGGGTCCGAATCTGCCTCGACACATTGACATCCCACTTCCCAAACATGAATGGCTGTTTTCTATCATCTCCGGTCAATCCAGATGTTCATTACTTGACTACTAAAGCTCATGCGCAAAGATATATCACCTTCATAGTGGACTCATCTGGAGCCGAATTCATGCTCAACCCTGCATTTGATCTAGCAGGAGGAGAGTGTCAGGTTTCCATCCTTACTCCATACGATTCAATCAATCACTCTTTCGAAGAAGAGGCCGATATGCTACCTACTCCCCCATCGTCACCACAACTAGATCCCGTTCGACGCCCATCCATATCCCGACGATCGACCATATCGAGCATCGCAGCCGCTTTGGACACAGCAGAAATACCCAGGACCAAACTCCAAAAGGCTCAACCGGTCACGCTTCGTCTTGTATTTGTTGGCTTTCGAATTCTCAGGTTGACTGTCACTATGATGGCCGTTTGGTTCGTGTTACTATACAGACTTTTCTTTCGATGGCCCAAGTTGTTAGGTTCAACACCCCATGATAGCCTTTCTAACAATAACTCTGTCGATACTCGCCTTGATAAAGCTACCGATGCGACGGTGCTGAACGGCGGACATGTTGAGATGGAAGCACCAAGAATGGCAATACTGAAAGCGTTGCCAGGGAATGTGAATGCGCGTTCTGTTGATTGTCCGCTAGTGGAGTTGATTGTAAAAACCAAAGGAGGTTTAGTTAGGATGGTCGCTCACTTTGTCGATGCTGCTTCACCGTTGGAGCGAATTGTAATCGAAATAAATGGGAACAAGAAAGTTCCCTCGCACACAAAAACTCGCTCCGAGGTTTACCTGCTTGAGCTCGACGTTGGAGATGGTGGGATTATGAAAATAATTTGCAACTAAAACATCAATATAATAGTTTGCCCACATTCATGATAAATATCAGTGAACACTTTTTGAAACAGTGTGTAAAGATCCGAATCAAAGCTACGGATGGTGTTAATATTCATCGTCTACTTCGTCGTCTTTCCTCCGTGACTTCCCCCTCGAATCTCCCCGGAGTTCGAACGTTGATATCGATTGGGCAACAATATCATTCAACATGTCCTCTGGAAGGTCATATTCCGATCCTCGAACAGCAATTGCATACGCGGCTTCACGCACAAGTAAGCGCTATCTTACATATTAGGGGCAATACTCACCATCTTCAATCTTTTCGAGTGATTGCGCTGTTACCGCTTGTTTTTTTGACAAATCGTGGATGTACGGAGTCATCTGTTCGAAATCTGTGTAAACCTGTTTAGAAGTTAATTTGTTATGAAAACCATTCGATACCCACCTGATTTACAGCTTCTCACGAACGCACATACTTGATAGGCCTTAGCGCGGCCACCGCGGCGCGCAATGCCAGAAATCGCGAACCTCATAAGCTCGCCAGTTAAATCTGAGAGTCCTAATAGGTAATCGGATACCACTAAAGGAAAATACTAGGATTCGGCGATAAAGGACTGGCATTACACAAACGTAGATCCGCGCTTCAGTAGGTACGTGAACGCACTGGGACTCCATTCGAATCACGGAGTGTTTCCTCTACTTGTTCAAATGTTATTAAAGTGCCGTGGTCAAGATAATGGGCGAAGCTCAGGGCTTCGATATATTCTTGAAGGCCAGGGGATACTTGGCGTTGGTGTCGCCAGAAGCGGTCACCTTCAAGTTCATGTTTCATTCCAGCATATAAATCTCGAACCTCGCGAAGTTTTTCTCGGCCACGTATGGCAGCATACTTGTCCAGGGCATGATCGTCGGATGATTCTTCCGTAACGATGCGGTGCAGGAGAAATATGGTCTTCTTGGACATGTTTGTGACATCTCGACTTGCCTGGGAAGCGTCAAGTAGATACATGAAGGGGTGAAATGGAGACAGGGACCTTGATCAAACGTTCTCTCCTATCATTATAGTCGTCAAGGTCCTCCCTGAAATGGTCAAAGAGCTGGATGAGCGAATTGGCCATGATGGGCACAAGTTAGGTAGAAGGAGGGAAGTCACGTGAAATGGGATAATTTGGCGTTTCAAGTCTTTACCTTGTTATACATTTTCGTTTATACGCCCAATGGCGTATTCTCCAAAACCTGGTTGTCCTCTCTGTAGTATCGTCTCTTCGGCGTCACACGCGACCCCCAACTCTCCTCGTTCTCCCTCATTTCCAGCAGGCTCAACACAGCCTGAGGTTCTCTGGCGCGACGACAACTTCACAGTCTATCGCGAAAAAGCACATCCGCTCTCAACAAAGGGACACCTCATTGTAGCCTTTAAGTTCGTTAGTTTTTCTTTATCTTTCACTGCCCCGCTGATTAGTTTCCAGCTTGCATGTACCATCAATATATACTCTGGTTTGTCGTTGCATTGTATCTCGTCTAATGCGCATCTTAATTTCTCTTGATCCAGTCGTCAAGCGACCTCCCATTGCTAGTCAACATCCGGAATCTCGCCACACGACTTCTCTCATCTCTACTTTCCCCTCAGTCCCCTGCGACGACACCTTCCATTGCAACCCATCCACCTCTCACCCCTTTGCAAAGTGGAGGTTCCCAACTACGTATAGGGTTCATCACACCTCCTTTCAAGGATAATAAGATTCCGGTAACAGATCATCTTCATGCTCACGCATATATTGCACCAGCGGATTTGATGGGTTGGTGGAGGGGCATTGCTTATGGTCCATTGGCATGGTATGCTATTGATGATTTAATAGCTGAGATCAGGTACGTCGTTATAATAATCCTTCATGACCCATATCGCTGAGTATATGACAGAGAATCCGTGTCGAATAACCGTATTAAATCTGGCTATGAGAATCGTATACGGGCGCCCATCGACATGGTACCCCATGCCGGAGCGCGAGCAGGCACCGCAGATGGCATAGAGACATCCGAACGAGGTCTAGGAATAACCGACCCTGATCTTGAAAACGGAGAAGGAACGTCAAGCCTTTCTCACTCACCAACACTCACACCACAGAGTCACATTCCTCATCTACGCGTGTAGCCTTACTACCCAGGACTTTTTGAAATTCATTACATAGCATATTTCTACACCTGAATTCCACACAGCATGGATTTTTCGGGGAAACCTCTATACCACACATACGTACTCCTTTTGTACAGATATCTCATGTCCTGACAGCCTATCCTTTCGATTTCTGGCAATACAACGCCATGTTTAGGCTATGCGTCTGGTGGTAGTTAGTATATATTCCCAAGGTAAAGATGATAATTGACTAACAATAGGAAGAACCGGTCAACAATGTTGACAAGGCGGCCAATTGATGTTCGTCAAAACATTTTGAATCCTCGTGCCATGTATCCTGGTGTGTTCTCTTGAAGTCACTGGCGCATCTGCGAACAGTTGTTGAAATGGGGATCTGTAGCCGTCAAAGGCAACGATCAGAAAAAATTGAGCCACGAAACGTAATATATATTTGCACATACGGGATCGTATGTGTGTTCTGCCAAGACATTCGTCAGCAACTCGGGCATCCATTTCTCGACGGTATATGGGTAGCTATCAACGAGAGCGCATATGCCGAGAATAGCCGCATGGCGTTGACGAATGGCCTTATTATACCCTTCATCTTGGCGAGGTGGAATATGACTATTTTTAGCAAGCCGGACAAATCGATCCTAAGTTTACACGTATTCGTCGTTGAGACAATATTATCAAAATTCGGTGGCTGGTGACTTACTTTCAGCGTAATGACACTACGCCGTGGCGATAAGCGAAGAATACCGGACAACGTCCTGTAATTAGATGGATCAGTAATATGGGCTTTGATTCCATGCACCGAGGACTCACGTGGCCGCCATCTCTCTCACTTCGACGACCTCATCGTCTAGGCGTTGACATAGCACCTGGTAAAATAAGCATACATAGTCAACGGAGGGAACAAATTACAGACCTCCAAAATTTCTACGATTTTTAGTTCACTGATTAGAGGTACCTGCCGGAAATAGAACACTATCAAGGAGTGACATAAGCCAATGAGTCAAAAATGGCGATTAGTATACATACCTTGAACGAGTGGCAGAGCTTTCAATCGTACGCGCCAGGACTGACCCAAGCTTAAATTAAGTACAAATGCAACAGATAGAAACGTACAGGAGACTTATTGATCGCTTCAAATATGGCGTCCAGGATGCAGTTCACTAGGGATGCGGGAGGTGTGACTCCACACATTCGCACCATTAGTGAACTGGCACGTGATGCGAGTTCATCGTTGTCGTGCACTAGTATGAATCATCAACACTACGCAAATAAAATTGTGAAAGTATGAACTATACCCTCCGTGAAACGGAATAACTCAGGCTACGTGAACATTAATACCAGCGCACATATATCTGTATTACTGTTATATGCTCACCATCAAGGGCAATATGTAGTCAAAAGTAGAAATGGCATGCACATCGTGAATTGATTGGAAGAGCCACTTGCAGACAACGATACCGACTCTGTTTCCATTTAAGCCTGGTCAGTATTATATGGTATGGAGCATGGTGAAATTTACCTATCATACGTCGACTGGAATGCTCGTACACCAGGAACTCGCTCCTCTCGCCATAATTTGAAACGCTCCACGAGTTCCAAAATGCGCTCTTGATGATACGTTCCTCGCATGCCCATTATGTCGAAGTCCAACGGAACGATCCGACATTCTTTAACAAATACCTCTGTAGATGGGATCGATGGCTTTGGCTGCCACTGAAATGCGGATGGATGATAAATTGGTATGATTCAAGTAGAACTCCTACCGGAGACCTACCTTTATCTTTTCTGTAAACGCTAAAATTTCCCCAACATGGGCACGAACCTAACAAATAAGTTAATTAATGACGAGGTTCACAAGCGACCGCACTCGCATCATCATGCCCACTGTCAATTTCAGCCCAACAACGATGGATAACATCGTCTGCCCACGGCGTAAACTTTCGACCAAGCTCTTCATAGAATGCGCGGAACAGCGAAAGGACTTTAATTGCGCCAAATGTCATCTCCGCGTTATAGTCAACATCGTTAAACTCTTGGAGGAGGTAGTTGACGAGGGGCCACACTCTCCGTGGGTCCGTATGATAAAAAACGTACTGGAAGAGACACGTTAAAAAGAGGCTGAAGAAATTTAAGGTATTAACCTCGAGAAACGATGTCCATATTGACAAGGTATCAGTTTTAATATTCTGGCCAAATATGACTTTCATCAGCGGACTGAACCATCTCCAAAGTACTTCCTGTTTTTTGATTGGCCAATGCTTAGAGCCTAGAGGGGTTCGTTAAGTCACTGACGTGTGTATGCTCACAACCGTAGTTACCCCCAAGAATTCCCGCGATCAACTCTGCTGCGGCACGCTGTGTATTTTGGTCCTTGTCAGCGACTAGTTTCTCGATAGTCGGTTGTAACGCCTGCAAAGGTTCATCTTCTAGGAGTTGAACTGCATATTCGTTAGTAATAGAGAATAGGATCATGAAAGAGCTAGCTAACAGATTGATTTAATACACGAAACATTGTCTTGTGTTATATTCGTTTCATGATTCTCTTCAGAATAGTAAGTGGTTATTTTTTCCCAGAACGATGCACCTGTCGTGATGTCCCTGATGACGTTAATGACATCGCCAGAATCCCGATCCCAGGGTTGAAATGTTGATTGAACATTGTCTGGAGGTAGATAGAGAGCAACTGATTCTTTCCAAACCACCCATCCGGGTGGATCGCTGTCTTGAAAAATCCTGTCAAGAACAGTGAACCAACATGTTACCATGGAAGATCTGAGACCCACGGTATTTGGCCTCCTCGACTGACATCGACGGAGGTTTTGAATTTAGCAAGAAAATCGGCGGTAGTTCGATCTGATCGTTCTACAGACACATTCCTGATTAGGGGGTTGTGGTTACGCATGAGCGCTAGATCCGTTGGAGATCCACAAAATGTGCGTAGCTTGATGTAGCGGGTGGTTTTCATTATAGCTCTTTGTGCATACTTAAGTATAATTAGCTCCGACCCAAGAGCCGAAAAAGTCGTGCCTTACATAGCGCTTCAACGAAGTAGATTAGTCACAACAAATGATTCAGGAATTACAGACATACTATAGTGGGGTGATCATCGTGAACCTTTTCCAAAAAATATCTCATATGGGAGGAAGTTTGAGGGGCATCACGTCGAACTAATGTCCTTAGACACCTGGTTGCAAATATAACATACCGCCAATGCGTTTGAGGGGAATTTGCTAATTCGAGGATGGATTGTATCTATAAAGGCTGGATAAAAATAAAGGAATATATACTGTGGATAATAACTTACATTAAAATCAATAGCCTCATTATGACTTCGTACACGTTCGATCCGTTTAGCGCGACACCGAGCAACCACCGAGTCACCTTTAGTGTTAACCCCAAGAACAGATTTAAGGTCTGAGAGGGCTAAATCCAAAGCTGGGCTGGAAACCTCATACACAATGTGATTGGGTTCCAAAAAACTGCTCAGACCTGATGATGGGGATGAGTCAAAATTTTCAGTAAATAGATCGATGTCACGCACAATTTTCTGAGACACTGGAAACACAGTCTTGAACGGAAGGCTATGACATGAATTGCTAGGTTGTTACTCAACAAGGGACTGTAGGACCAGGAACCTCACCTTTTCATTATGTTGGCATAACAAGAGGCTTTTAATCATTTTTGGGGCTAGCCTTGGTTCTGAGATATACTCGATATTAGTGATATATGTACTCATTTACCCTAAACACAGACCTGATATCGCATATTTTCCCAAAAACGACGAGTTTAAAGTCCACAAAGCCCCCTTCATACGATCATCATCTGTTCCAGGACCTAATGCTTCAAAAAGAGGAGGCAGTGCGCGATGACGAACGCCGTCGTAAGTCTACGAGGATGTTAGCGGTTACGGTTGAGCATTATGGACTGTTTCACCTGGCAGATGGATTCTAACACTGATTGACTTGACCTGGGTCTATGGATCAGCGTTTCCTCATAGCCTTTACTGTCCGGCGTGTGCTTGCCTTCGAATTACAGCATAATGCCACAAGGACCACTGCACGATGTCGTCAATAAGGGTGTCTTCAAGAGCCCCTCGACGGCGCTCAATTGAATTCCATCGAAGACGAGCAGAGTGGTAATATCTGGAATAAATTTCGTTAAATGTGCTCGAGTTTGGACAGGTTACTTACCGAGCTCTTCGAATGAGGACTGCTCGAGGCCAAACCTTCTGATGAGCGTATTGACGAGCCACGTTCTTCTCAGAGATGTACTGTTCTTCGTTGAAGAGGCAGCTACCCGATATCAGGAGGATAATAGAAGCAAGATATAAATGGAAGGCATACCTGTCTCTACTGTCACCATACTCCAACATGTATGTTCGAATGGCGCTGACCTAATAATGATGAGCTATGCATAATAGTTCCGTATGTAACTGACAAGCATATCAACAGCATCGACGGTGTTTTCTTCCCCTTGTTGGCGCAGTGACACTGACGCATTGTGTAGAAAAGTACCGAAACGTTTTCGTAGTAAGGTAATAAATTGATAACGGTTGTCGTTTGGGTCAGTCAGACAGAATCCTGAGTTGACAGCTTCAATAGAGGCGATCATTTCAGGTATCTCATCCCTGGACGGATGGCTTGAGCGCACTTTACATAATGTGATTAGCTTAAACTTACAAAATATCGCTTGTTAATTTAGCCTCTGCAAGTTCCTCAGAGGTGGATATTTCTTTAATGAGGGTTGGTATTCCGGAGAAAGCGTGCTGGACAAAACTAAGATGTCTTCGGACGACATAAGCCTGCTGAAATACAAGCAAATGATAGATTACGGACCGACAAAAGTCATTGCGCCAAACGCTATCCCTTATACCTTCTTTTCAATAAACACGATATAAGGACGTGTAATAAAACGGCAACTTCGAACCTACGAGACATAAGGAGGCCCTCGAGGATAGACAGTGTTGGCTCAACGATTTCTTTAAATATCTGCAGGGCGAAATCAAGTTCCGCTTCATTAGGCACATGCCACGAAACCTAGGACTGGTGAACCTGGAGAATGATAATCAAGCTAAACACTGACTGTGACTTCCTCAGGCTTGTATAATTTCCCCCAGTGACGATGATGGTTTGCTCGGAATTCTGTAGAGAAGTCAAAAAATGAAGTGTAAAAACTGTCGCAAAACCGACCATCACTATTCCATTCATCTGGATTTGCGAGTCTGTTTTCCAAGGGATAAGTGTGAGAAAGTGTAAGCAGTGTGCTGGAAAGTAGATTTCCGCTCCAGGAATATCCACGCTTGGAGAATGTTTTTGCATGGAGTAATTTGAGAAGATCCAAAAGCTCATCTTTGTACTTCAGAATCTGTACGGGCATCAAAACAAATAAAATAAATAATTGATGCAGACATACAGCACGCCCATCGCTAAGATAAAGTGGTTAACCAAGCTAACGATCCAAAGAAATAATTAACACAGCGTACTTATAGACAGTTCCTCGTAAGATAGCAAGATCTAGATAGAATATGAGTTGGATGGACTGTATGCGTGCAGGGATTATTTACTCCAATGTAATGTGGCGTCTGAGGGTAATGGAGAAGACGCCGAGGTTGTTCTTAAAGAGCTAGCGCCATTCTCGAGCTCTAAGCGAATATTTTGTGAACAGAAAGGGAAAAATTTGGCAAGCGTCTTCACGGGGTCGGCATTCGCAACGCATTCTACAAGTTGATGAACAGCCCTGACGGCATTAGAACGGACGTTCGTGCTGGCATAGTCAAATATCATGTTCAAAACCAAGTCGTAGAGGGGTTCTGATAAATGAACACAGATCTGGCTGCATGCGCCGGTTACGGCATCCACAACCTGGACTTTGCGAAAAATAAGATCAACCGTAAATGTTATGAGCAATATGCTATTATTCACCTTCTGTTGCACCACCAGCTGGACCGTCGTGACCTTCCTCTGGTAGATTGTCCAGTAGTTGAATGACCCGACGAAGAAAGTTGGTGATCCAGTCCGGAAAGCTGCCTGTTGAGTCCTAATTATAGCATTGTTCCTTGAGTAATACATTGTCGATATCTCATGAAGGTATATGTACCTGAAGGAGAGCATCCTCCTCTTCTTCCGTAAGTCTAGACACCAAGTCGGCAAAAGGACCGTTCAATTCGTCCAGAGAGAATGATGGGATTGCTATGTTTTGGCTTGAGGGTAGCGTTGGTTCTGAATCGAGAGTAAGAAGGGGTCTATCAACAGTCAAATCTCCGAATTTGATAAATTGGGATATTTCGACTAGGAAGGCTGTAGTGCAAAGCTAGCGAATACATTGAGTACCGTAAAATACATCGATGAAATTGATTTACCGTTTTTGATGGATCATTCTGTAAAGATTGAATAACAACTCATGATTTCGATTCGGAATGGACGCACAAGATCGATACCAGGAATAAGGAGTTCCAAAATAGGTACCAGGTGTTTCGCGCCCGGATAATGGACATCCCGTGAAACGATAGCTGGCGCCACGGCACCGAGAGCCTTGATGACAGCAATAGTTCTTTGCGTCTCAAAGGAGTGTCAGCGATAGGCAAACAAGTAATTACCAGAGTAGCTAACCTCTACAAGTGCTTCTAAAGATGGCACGGCTCGCTCGAGTATAGGCGTAAGTATCAAATCTGGCTCCATGGTACTCATAGATTTGAGGCAACTTTGAATGTTTGAGACCGTAGTCGAGTCTTGGGAAAACATCGCGAGAAGTGTTACAGTCCTAAGAGACTTGACGAGCTCTCGCTTCATTTGTTTTGTCAAACGACGGTGCTATTGCAGTATCAGGCATTCTTAGAGTCAATGCATTCCGAAAAACTTACCTTGGGAGTTTTGCAATCAGGTCGTTGTTCTTCGTACCAACCTACTCACAATCTTCAATAATCGATTCAGTGAAGAAAATAAGACAGTATCCACGCTTGTTGAAATCATATACAATGTATTTGATGAACGCGCTAAGCTAGATGTGGCTTTGTTAGTAACGAAGCCGAGGGTTCAAAAAAGTCTAAATACGTCATTTGTCCAAGCTCCAGAATTCGAAGGGTGAAAAAAACCTTCAGTGGATGCGATTAGTCGCGCCAATGAATCTAGCGCCTTTGAGCCAGCCAGATACATCCGTTTATGTGTGTGGGTAGGTTTTCCGAGTGGAGCGGCGAGGAATTCCCCCAGTGTGCTTGTTTGAATCTGGGGTGTATTCATACCTGAAGGCAACGGAGAGAAAAGAGGTGTAGGTGCATTGGAAAAGGGGACAGGATACCCGTCAGGTGCGATTGAATAAACAATGATGCGAGCCAGAGAATCTGAACAATCTGGTTAGATTAAATACGTTGATCCTGTTGAAAGCCATCAACATACGGATCCTCCAGTTAGGTTTTGGCAATCTCCCAATCTCAAACCCCGCCTGACCATCAGCAGACGGTCCCGTTGTGAGGGACCCAGAATCTGCCAAAGGGATTTCTGGAATAGTGACGAGTTTAACGGATCAAACAAACGATGGAATATTTATCGTACCCATAGAAGCCAGACATTTACACATTAAAAGATGCCACTCATGCTCACTGAAGATCCCGACATCTTTATACAAACCTGACCATGTCGAGTATTCTTTGACACCATCTTGCGACCAACGGGGCCTTCTTTCTCCATCTGACACCTCGTCATCCGGGATCTCCAGGATATTTTTAGGGTCACTGATTTCAGGAGAAACATGCATCTCTGACAACCATGAAAGGAAGTGCAACATCCGTTCATCGTACATATAGGAGTTTATTGACTCCCACATCCGAAATAGCATTGGAAGATATAATTGTGGATGACTTAATGGTAAAAAAGTCAAAAGGTAGTATTGCGATGAAAGAACACTCTGGAAATATATATTCATGATGGAGTAAGACACGGTTAAGAGGAAACCACCTACGTCTAAATTGGTTCCATCAATCAATGGGACAAAGGTGGAAAGCATCTCCTCGATTGCAGCTGGATGAAAGAAACGACGCGCGTGTCCAGCTATGAATCCAATACACCAAGACAACTGGCTACATCCGTCGACATTAGCAATAAAAAATAAAACGACACCGAGCGTGTGCTCACGTGTACTCGAACTGCCTACGTGTAAGAAACAAATCTTGCTTCAATATCTCATATAGTGGCTTCCATGGGAGCCTCATGTCTTTAATTGAAACTCTTTCCTTCGATTTTGTCAAGGCATTGAAGGTATCAGCACATGTAGCAACTAATTGGGCCGACATTCCTGGTAAAGTGCTGACGTGAAAATAGACTTTTGCAAGCTTGATCCGTCTGCTTTTCGGGATGGGATATTTTAGCATTGACCAGCTGCAGCGAATGGTCATTGGTTAACTTCTTTTTCAAAAAAATTTATACGCACTAAGACAGCATACTATCCCATTGCAACAAGCCAGTATCGTAATCTTCTGCCTCAATACATTGCACTATCCGCAAGAGAATGAAGTCAAGCATTTCCATCATCCGGGATTGAGGTTCAACAGAATAAGGCAGCGATTTTGTATAGATTCTGAATTTTTGCATGTCCCGCTCATCTTTCGTTTCTAGATCGTTGGGTGTTGCCATCGGTGTGTGTGATCTGGTGATGTTCAGCATCGAGATGTCTGGGAGAGCCATCTCGAGTAGAAACCAGCTAGCCAAACTAGACCCACGTCACTTATAATCGACGATATAGTGGAGAGATTGATTGAAAGTCAGAAACCAAGACAGGTGCGTAAGTAAGCTTAAAGATTGTGTGGCGTCCCTGTTTCATTGGAGCTTATTGATCTATGTAATGAAGTGAAATATTGATGGTGAGAAACCTTTGTCGTTTGTTACATAAATTATGTCAACTACAATAATAATATATACACCTTAAGTAGAAGCTGCTATGGCCGCTTCGTGCAACTCCGTAATCGCTCCTTCACGTACCAGTGTCCAGATACCTTCCCTTTGAGCTTTGATATCCCCAAGGCCTTCACGAATTTCCTGTAACCGTTCAACGTACTCTCGACCATCGTCTTGTAATTCTCTTAGTGCTGCTAATGATTTTTCTAAGTTGTCCAGTTGCATCTCAGGAGAGGCGAAATGAGATGGTTCGAAGACTGG
This sequence comes from Collybia sordida, assembly GCA_037014335.1. Lineage (NCBI taxonomy): Eukaryota > Fungi > Basidiomycota > Agaricomycetes > Agaricales > Clitocybaceae > Collybia > Collybia sordida. The sequence continues at coordinate 2,263,830 of JAYKXK010000002.1, forward strand.
TGGGCCACCATTAGAATGAGATAAAAGGAAAAGTTTGTGTATGGTTGGGGTAAGATCAGGTGCGCGAGAATGCCTGCTCTCCTGATCCGACTGGGCCTCGGGAACGCCGTCCTCATCTTCACGCTTTGGAACGACAGAAACGTCGCCAGACTGCCTATCTGGGTCCTCACTCATCGCTTGCCACAATCTCCCTAAAGCTCTCCGCATATTAGCTTCCCCTTCAATTAATCCGTTGGTTGCATGCTCCAGTTCGTCCAGTAAGCGGGAACGAAACGTGTGTGTGACAGCCTTATCCATGACAAAAGATGAATAGCTAGGGTGATGTGAAGCCGGAGGTGGGTATGGTGATACTAATGGAGGTGATGGAGACCGCGACAGATGAGGGAGTGAAGGTGGCGATGGTGAACGTCGGTCGGTCGGGAGGAGTAGTTTAATACGTTTTCTTGCTCGTTCTTCTCCCTGTCGACACGGTGAGCAATTAGTATATTAGGAAAGATAACAATTTACCTCCCAATCATTCATTCCTGGTCCCCAGGGTGTAATTTTGCCACGGCGAACCCACCGCGCTCCTTTAACGTTTTTATTTCCCCAATTCCCCCCGTTTGACCCGATATTCAATTCCTCTTCGTCAGACTCATGGCCATGAGATGGGTAATACCAATTATTTTCATCACCCAATGGTGGAAGGTCATCGCTGTGGTGCGTTAAGCCAGGAAAGTTCCAGGTCCGGTCGAGCAGATATCATACCTTGTTTGGTCTTGAAAAAAAGGACCTCTACCCATGGCGAATTGATGGAGAGACATGTAATTTATAGACGGGCGATTATAAAATCTGCCTTTGTTGTCCTTTAAACTGATTTACTATAGAAGACTATTGGAACCGGCAAGTGCCGTAAGTAATTGTAAATGCATAAATACGTGCCAACAAAAATATATGTAACAGGGGTTGCAGGTATCCTAGATTCCTAAAATATCTGTCATTATAAAGCTTCAAGTTGGAACTCTCAAGTAAAATATTGCGCATACGCCGACGGGGGGAGGTTACATGGCCAAGCGCCCTCTATGATAGAACGTTCAAACACTTCTTGACAGCAACGAAATAAATCGACAGAACTGCGAGACAGCTCGAGCTGGAAGTTTATTTCTCCTCAGCATCACTGACTTCCTAAATCCACTGGCTCACCTCACTCACAGAGTCTTCATAGCCCAATCCTACATTACGGCACATAAACAATCGAACAAGAGTGGGTAGGTCAATAATTGTCCGACTTCTAAGCTTTTTCCTCAGAGGCTGGAATAGTGCCAGGTCCCGGGTGCACAGGGCCGGATGGGAAAGCCCTAATACCTTGAACGTCATCAATTAATAGAATGCCATCATAATGATAAAAGAGTAGCACTGAAAGAGCGGTCCATAGACTATGACCAATTATAATTTTGCCTCTGATGATATCGGCAACTCGAAGCTGAACATCCTCGAACAAAGGGGCTTCACCAAGGCGTCAGATTCCATGCCGATCAAACAATAAGTGAACAATACCATTTTCAATATAAACCAACTTTAATCCCGTTTCATTGGTCCTGTAATCCTCGACATAATGTCTGTACATAGAAAGTGAGGGAAGTGTCTTTGTAAACGGGTTGGAGTACTCCAGACTGACGTCGGACGGACATATGTGTCCAAAATAATATTCCCCCAATAATTTACAATGGATACGCGTCTATAAAAAAAAAATTAAACGCACAGAGTGGCCATAATTGAAATTACGACGCACGCCACCATTGGAATTCTTTCGGTACGTCCTTTCACATCCACACTACCAATATATACAACCAAGACCGAGAGAGAAATATAACTGTGAAAAGGTAAGATGTGAAATTTAATATTAAAAATTTTACTCCTGGGGCAAAATGCTCTGTGCAACCGCTCTACCATGTGTGCACGGTCTTATTAGCTGAGTCCCCAAAAACCCGCCCCTATTTTGATTGTGTTTTGCCGACTCATCTATCAATTGAGAATCATCGAATAGTTCTTCCGAAGAGAAGTAAGTAATACCCACCGGAGTAAATGTCTTTATTTGAGGACATCACGGTACTGTGTGCTAAAGGGACTGCATTGAACACGGTGTCTGTGTGTAACAAGGGTTAAAGCCCTTTTGCACAGAGGGCATTTAACGTTTATATGACTAGGAGATGGTGATAGTAGTAGATGATTCGAAAAGGGGACACCATGGCAGTCAATGACTCTCACTTCAATCGAAGACACATATTCAATCAGGTCTACAGGTCAGAAGAATTTTTGACACGACATTGGTGTCATTTAATCGTTTAGCATGGATTGACAGGTTGATGAAGGCAACGTGTTGAAAGTCTTGCCAAAATAGTACGGATGCCCCATGAGTTTACATGTATTATGTCCAGATACTGTGCGATGAGTCCAAACCCGCTCATATAGCAGGTATTAGAACGGGAGGCTCAGAAGATAACACACTTTGTTAGATAAGGGCAGTTGAATTGGCATGCGCACAAGTACATGATACATCTTGAATGCCCTTTCCTAAATTTGTTCCCATCTTTGCGCTTCCATTTCTATCGATTAAGTGATAAACAGATACTATAAAATAGCGGTACCGAGGAACCAACCATCAACCGTGATCGCATGTCTAAGGCGCGATCATCGAAGGTTCAACGGCTGACTCTAACCGGTCTCCCTCTTTTTGTGCCACGCTTGATTGCTCAAAACTCAGCATGCCCCGGAGGCCCCACCGTTCCATCATTGCTTTATCCTACAGTCAAAATAGAGTCGAATCAGATATTGTCAAACACTCATGCACAAACTTACTTCATCCCAAGGAGAACCTAGAAGGAACATCGTGAAGATTATGGCAAGGAAATTAAAAAAAAATGTTGTTGAGGACTTACAAGGGGTTGTTAGCATCTGTTCACCAGTGAACACAGCATTGGCTCCGGCCATAAAACACATCGCTTGTTCAGATTCGGCCAAGGTGTTCCTCCCCGCGGCCAGACGAATGATAGTACTGGGTAGAACAATTCGAGCTGTTGCAATGGTGCGAACAAGCGTATGGTACGCAACCCTCTGAAATTTTTAATGCTTAATTGTGTTCTCTCATAATACCAAAAAGGGAATACCTCATTTCCTTCAAGAGGTGTTCCAGGGATTGGAACTAGAGCATTAACGGGGAATGACTCAGGATGTTCTGGCATACTGAAAAACATGCTGGTAAATTAAAACTACTGGAGAAGGATCTTGAGCTTACTTTGAAACCTCCCATATCAAGCCCACTCGATCCGCGTCCGTTTCCCCAAGGCCTAAAATACCACCTGAGCATACACTGATGCCAGCATCACGTACTGCAGTGATGGTATCGAGGCGCTCGTCATACGACCGCGTTGTTATAACCTTTCGTTTTTGTTAGGATGTTTCAGGCAAGTCTAAAATAACGCACTTGAGGATAAAATTCCCGCGATGTGTCAAGGTTGTGATTGTAAGCAGTCAAGCCACTACAATGAATGAATTAATTATCAACCACTATGAATAAATAAAAAGGAATTCCTTACGCTTCCTTGAGCTGCCGAGCCTGTTCTGGTGAGAGCATACCGAGAGTGGTACAAACTTCCATTCCCATTCCGCGGACCTCGCGGACCATCTCTAAAATCCTCTCAAATCCTCTCTTTCTACCAGCAAGATCCCTCCACGCGGCCCCCATACAAAAACGAGTGCTTCCATTTTCTTTTGCTTTACGTGCGGCTTCTATAACAGGGCCTATTTCTACAAGTTTGGAGGCTTTGGTAGAGGTGCTATATCTTGACGACTGCGAACAGTATGAACCTAAATTACGTTGAGATACGAAACAGCCATTATTACAAACAACACATACAATCTTCAGAACATCCTCCAGCTGTGTAGTTTACGGGATGAGGGGAGAAACATATTTAGACGAAAAGAAAGGGCATACATTTTATATTCATTAGAGTACACAATTGAACTTTGCTGGGGTCATGGTGCTGCCTATGAACAGCCGCCGCGCGGAAAACCAGATCGAGTAATGGGGTTTCATATATATTCTGAATTTCTTTTCTTGCATAAGAACGATGTGGGATTGACCCGGCGCCTTGAGAGGCAGAGGCATGAGTAGCTAAAGCTCTACTGAGACGGATAGCACGTCGTACGGGGACTGAATGAAACATTAAATGAGAGAATGTTGTTACTGTCGTTGATTTTGGTACTTTTAAAGTTGGGGAAGGGAAAGTCGAGCAGTAAATGATCGGCAAAATCTTTGGGGACACCCGGATTAAAAATCGTGCAAAAACTCTGTGATTTACCCGTGACTTAACCATCGCTCCTAATTGGCTCCTGACTAATTTCATCTGGATTCGGATGCTTGTCCCGGCAGGGCAGTGACTTGCAATTCCTGCGACCCCGAGTCCCCTTATCAAGTCAACGCCGAGCCTCTTACGTCGACCAATCCCTGTGAATATGAAAAGTTTCCTCCGCCATAACGCCCGTCAGGAATGCCAGCAGGCAAACATTCCGCTTAAACCCGCCGCAAATTCATTGGAATTTTCACAAAGGCGGCGAGCCTAACTCACATCCTCCACAATCTATAGAAATATTTAGGCCAAGCCCACACTCAAGGCGATAAGACCAAGGGGACGGGAATACGGCGGGCACAAAATTATAATCTAAAAGATTTATTGAGTTTTCGAACACTTATATTTTACTACATCAACATAATCCAATGTTGAATGGTATCCAGGTAGCCCGACGCTTGTGGTAAAAAGATAAAAGGAAACAATCTGCTAATACCCAACCAAATGAGCTAGAGGAACACGATGAATACTATTCCACTTGCCTAATATTTCACGCCACACTTTTGCGCTTTCTCAGGAAGTTTTACGGTTACGTCTTGATGTGAGATTGCGGCTGGATCCTTGCATAGTAGCCGTATTAACTATAATTGAATCAATAAATGCGGCGTTCTCATAAACATGATTTCAACTAACCATGCTCCCTGCTCTGACCCTGTTCTACAGGCGTATGCACCTGTTGGTCGCTATTAAAATTCAAAGTCCCCCCAGTATGTGTAAACTGGGTATCAGACCCTTGTCTACCCTCCCTATCATTCTCTCTGGGTTGATTTTGGACAACTGAATTCCATTGACGGAAAGTGTGAGCGGCGAGCTGTCTCGAATATGATTGTTTTTTCTGTTCAAGAGTCTGAGCCGCCATAATGATTAAGGAGTATGTATATAACAGAATGCAGCAGGTAGTGGATGACTACAGTATGTGACCTCATTATATAAGGAAAATCGAGGGAATCTCATAGTAGCGAACATCGTATCGGTCAAACATTACCTGATTAATAGTCAGATTAGTCGATAATCGCTGTCAGTTTCCTCAGGTTTGAATTTTTGGCAAACCCGTGTATATATACGCTGATGGCTTTGTCTGTTCCGATTGGTTGAAACGGATATAATTATGTCAAATCGTCTCCGTCTGCACTACCGTCCGGGACAATTGGTACGAAACTGGAAAAAAATATGAGAGTGAGAACCTTTGAGAGTTCGGAGGAGCAATGCGGAGCGTTGACTACATACCCCACACTGAGAGTCCATGACGTTATACTTCAGAAACCTTAATCTATTTTTAGTTTCATCGACTAAACGTCCCGAAGCCTACGTTATTGGGTGACTTCCCGCAGACGTTTAGGATTCCAGATTAAACCTAAACACGTCGGAGTCGGGGTTGAAAAATATTTAGGATTTCGGATCCTAAACCGTAGACAAATCAAAAGATGGGTGCGCACCAGAGTGGGGCAGCTGGGCGAAGGGGAAACGAAGCGAGTCGGGAGGATAGCCGAGGTGAGTCTTACTCAATATGGACAAGCGGAGTTTAAAAAAGGGTTTAGGAATGCTGTTTAGGTTTAGAAAGGGGGGTCCGACCCTATGCCTAGATAAAAATTTAGAACGACTCTCTGGTTGATGGCTGGGTTTTAAGATCGCGTACCTGACAACCGGCATCCTGGCATCGCTCGCTTACAGGTATTTAGGTTTAGTTTTGGATTCTAAATGTCTGCGGGAAGTCACCCATTCCTGGTAATTTTGATGAATAAATCAGTACAAATTTAACAAGTTTACAAATGTATGTAAAACAAGCTTCTTAAGCGCCGACTCTTGCATAGATAGATAAAATTCGTTGTGTATCTAGTCGTATTCAATCTCACAACAAACGGACACAGAGCCATGTAAAAGTTTGTAAACGTTCGAGAATGAACGTCAATTGCTAGCAACTTGGTATGAACATGTGCCAAAACTAGGATATTAGAGATAGATCTAAGGTAGCCGAGGACTGGATAGATGACGGTCCTACACAGATTGGAATTAAAAAAACATGTGAGTAACAATAATGAGGAACTTTATGGTACGTGATTGTGGTCCTTGATAGTTCGTATGACTGACAGAATCTCGTTAATATGCGTCGAAAGGAATAAAAATGCGATGAACGTCAAAAACTTCATATCATGAAAAAATATCGAGCGGATACCGGTATCCGTGAATTCTGCACATGTCTAAGCACGTGCAGAGCGCCAACTGGTGGGCGTTGCCATATTCAGTCGAGTCACCTTCTTGGGTCCTCCACCTAACATGACACCACCAGTCAGGACAGTGGTCTTGCCACCGTCATAAGGCGTTACGTCAGTCTTGGTCGTGTCCACGAAGACACGTGCCTGCCTGGCTCGCTCACGGCGAGACTGCTTGACTCCTTTATGGTCGGGAGAGGCAGCAGATGACCTTGATGTCATGGACGCAGCTGATTCGGCGGAAGTAAAGGAAAAACCTGAGCTCGAGTTGGACGAGCGTGAACTAGAGCGTGAAGGAGTGGCGGAAAATGGAGATAGGGATCTGCCTTGACTGTGGAAGGTTTCTCTGACAGGGGTCATCCACGTGGGGGCACTGATTTCGTGGGCGATCATGGCAAAGAGCTCATCATCATCCTCATGGTCATTTTCTAGGAGCTGTTGGGCGACCGTTTTAGTATGCGTTTTGGAACGGACTCTATGGTCATTTATGCTGATCGATTCGCTACATGTTCCACGGAAGGGTTTCGCGACAGAGGAAACGTCTGCTGCCCAGACAGTGATGAACCTGCTGTCAGGCGTGCTTTTCTTGCCGTAACGAACGCGGACGCAGCCCGGATCAACAAAGAGATCTAACTCGCGACCGCCGAGCAAGGAGATCCAATCACACCATTGAACTCCAGCAGATATGCAGGCGGAATAGATGGACCGAGGGGGGAGGCAGTCAGGGGAGAAAGTGAGGCAGTGGCGGCTGGGGCTTCGGGTTAGAATGTCTTCTAAAGACGATGCACAAAGAGTAGTAAGTTCGATATCAAGGGCAGCCTCAAGTTTGAGGATAGAATTTGCGGGATACGAAGAAGCGAGCGGGTTTGTAAGAAACGAAATACCATGAGCAACCGCGCGAGAAAAATTCGCCGAGGGGAATTTGGAAGGAGCCATTGGAACGATATGAATGTTAAAGATGGAGACAAGGCGAATCTGGAGTTGATAGCGAAGAGCGAATCGACCGGCGAAACGAATGAAATGGAATCTGACCACTGCTACGAAAGGATATAAATGTTAGACGTGGAGGCGTGGCTCTGCCGTTAGGGATGTTGAACTATGGGAATCGGCCTGCAAGGAATAGGCACGTGGAAAATACAAGACTATTACTCGAGTCCTGAGGCCTGAGGAGACCAATTTAAAAAGCGGAGACTAATTGACATAAACTTTGAGGAGAGTAACAAAGTGAAGAATAAGAAACTAACCTGGTGTAGGGACTGGAGAAAATGGAACCGAGTCCGGTGAGGAAAGCGCAGAAATGCGTATGTGGCCTTTATATTACGAGCGGAAACTCCGCGTTGACCAGTGATGGAAGCGAAAAATCATTCTTATGTTCGCCACGCTGCTGGTAGCGAGGCAGACAAAAGAGCACTTGACGCTCAAGGAACAAAGGACAATTACATTTCCCTGAATTACCCCCTTTCACGTGATCTGGGCTATCTAATTCGGTTCCTGTGCAAGCTTCTTCTCGGTCCTCCTTGTATTCTCCAATCCAGAGACAATAAAGACTGCGAACTCATAATGCACTCTATATCCGACTCACTGATTACTCTCACATTCTGTCGTAATGTATCTGATTGACCTTGTTTTAGCCGCACGACATGCCTTTTGGTTTCTTGACTTGTTTTTGTCAATTAATCCCTCCAACACCAGATAACACCCGGCTCCGATTCCTAGACATACATTCTCCAAGACAATTACATGAATTGATTTTTTTTCATAACATCCAGTTCCCAATTTATTCCCCCTTATGGCACTCTGCCTTGCACTAATTTAATATCCCTCGGGAAACAGTGAATATTTTGCGAAGCAAGTAAAGCTTTGAAACATCTCCATATTATTGAAGATTTGGATTCCAGAAAATGACGGCTCTTAGAAATAGTTTGATAAATATTCTATACAAGTTCAGAAATCAGGAGTTGTCTGGCATGCCGCATACAACCTTTAGCTACATGCTGAACTGAACAAGCCTTTGAAGCATTTGGAGTCATCATGAATCAAGATGGTCGGTGCCGGGCCGGCAGGTCTGATTTAAACCCCGACTAGAACCTAAACCTTGTTTTTCACCCTCATCCACACAACTTATCGCTTCGTTCGCAGTCGCTCAACCAACAAAAAAGGTACCCAGTCTCCACATTCTGACTAGGAATTCAATCCAGACATGGTCAGCCCCAACTTCAATATACAAATTCTTTATACTCATTCAATGTCTACTGAATTTATATGTCTTGTGACAGACTCTCGCCGTCGATCTTCTTAACCCTTCTGCTGAGTACGAGAAAAACCAACACAAACTCAAGCGACTCGTGCAGTCGCCGAACTCTTATTTCATGGATGTCAAATGTCCCGGTGCGCTTTCTTTCCCTAGCTATCTAGATACACGAAGATCCAGATTTTACTAACTTGATTGTCATGACTCAGGTTGCTTCGCTATCACAACAGTCTTTTCGCATGCACAAACTGTCGTCCTGTGTGGCTCATGTGCGAGTGTTCTTTGCCAACCAACGGGTGGAAAGGCGAGATTGACAGAAGGTGTGTCAACTGCTCTTGTGATTTTCTTCTTTAGTTCGGATCTCACCCTAATTACTTTTTCATAGGTTGTTCATTCCGTAGAAAGAACTAGGTTGATATTGTTTTACCTATAGTATACACCGGCCATCCCTCACACGCATTCCATTCTCGCCATCTTGCATTCTCATCACTTGCTTCCCTGCTATTGGATCTGTATCCGCAGGGTCATCCGTTGATATGTTGTGTACCTCTCCTCATCTCCAAAAAGTGTACTATGATCCTCGCACTCGCAAGTGACTCAGAACTGTGTCGTCGAAATTTGACGGGATTATCGCATACACTTTGGTGTTGGGATGGTTCCTTGTTGATCTTACGTGCTGCAAAGGTTCTACGTTCATTCATCTAATTCCTGATCATTGGTGTAAAATATCTTGGTAACAATATGAAGACCCCTGAGTTTCGTTTACATCATAACTTTTATGCGGGCACTATGATAGAAAATAAATGTCTAATGGATTATCCAATATATCTAAGACTATTTAGATAAATACATAGATGGTGGATCTACATTACATAGTGCACTAGAGTTTCGACTGCGTTCGCGGATCAGCAGGACCTCGTATGTTTGCGCGAACTACCCCTTCTTGAGAGGTAACTGCGACTAGTATCCCGTCGCGGGTATACATCTAAGATGAGCTGAGCATTCGTTGGTAGAATTGGGTAGGTGTAGAGGCGTACCCTGCCGTGAACAACCCCCCGACCAGATCCTGTTCTAGGCGAAACCATCTGAAGGGAGACCCTCATTCAACGGCTTAAGCCGTTATAAATATGAATGTGACATACAACATATAGCAACCAATCTCCACAGTCAAAATCATCACTAAGTGAATAGGTGAGTGTGTGTCGAGAAAAACCAAGACGTGAAGCTAACTTATAAAAGTAAATGGTATGATCCAATGTAGACTGAAAGCAGCAAATCAATGGGGGTTCAGGGAATCACGATCAACATACCGTCATACTAGTAGACATCGGCCCCTTTCCGAACCTCTTCAACCCCATGATTCGGGAGACGGTTGATATGCTGTCATAAAAGGGAGTTCAACAGAGTTGAAGGATGAAGCTGTCCATTCCTCAACTTACAAATACATGTCGGACATGTAGCTGAGTATGCACTAAACAAGTGATATCAGTTGAATGGCCCTGGTAAGGAACTCTAGTTGATACCTTCTGGAAGGGAGCCTCGTATTTAGGTATGTCCCGGGCTTTCATCCAATACATATACGAGACTGTGCCATCCGCGGCAATGTCATGTTCTTTGGCACGTTTGATAGCAATTGGGCTCCGTGTACGTTCCTTGAAATGTGATTAAGATGCTCCGGATTGTAAAGGAAAAGTGGTGGGAGCTCACATAAACAACGTCAGTAAAAAACCTCTTCAGTGCATCAGGAGGGTTATCTGACTGGAGATGACGAAGATAGCGTGTTTCCTCGAGTTCACACTCGTCTGGTATAGGGACGGCGGGCATAGGCCATTGATGAGAGGGTTGCCACGGTTCTGGTTTCTGAAATGAGCACATCATTACGAATATGGTATTACCATTCTGAACAGCCTTGACAGAACGGGTGACGTAGGAGCGACCATGTCGAACGCGTTCGACGTGATAGATGATTGGAGTGGTGGGTGACGCGCTAAGAAGGAAGTAACACTGGAAAAAAGATCAATTGATTTCCTTTGCGTTGAAACAACCAGAAGTTCCTGGCACATACATGGAGTGACTGAAGGAACGGGTATAGTTTATAGATCAATAGACACACTCAATCGGACACAAAAAGGTACTGACATGAAGGGCAAATCCAGGTTCGACGCAGTTGGTTGCCGACACTAACGCTTGACTAATAACCTGTCTTGGAAAACTTTAGAAATGTGCTTAGGAATATGGTGGGCAAAAGCTACCCTCCAAAGACGCCACGAGAGCGAGCTGGGAGCCAGAGAGATTTCGATCGAAAAAAATTGAGATCAATCTGTTCAACTTCGAGAGACGTGGAAATTTGTTCGTGCTCTACTTGATTTGGTTCCGCCATGAAGGATAAAAGAAATTATTGTGAGGGTCAGTTAGTAAATTCTAAGGTACCAGCAATGGTATATAGTAAGTGCAATTAGCTCATGAAATCCATAAAATGCATTTATTTAAAATTGGAGGTCGGGTAATGAAGGTTCAATTACCGGTACACGGTTACACAATACCCGTCTCGATTTTGAAACGGAAACAATGGTCGTTACCAAGAAATGTTATATACAGGGGTTCGACATTCGTCTTTTGTCATCCACGGGTGAAAATCTTTGTGTACAACAGGTATAATAACTGGGATGACGATCCTAACTATAAAGACGATTCTGGAGTGCCTCGCCCCTATTTTGGGCGCGTCTCCTAGAGACGGACTTAGTGTTGCTAGAACCCGCCTGATAAATGTGTGAAAACGTTCCATAAACCTGCCTCATCGTGCAACACCAAGATAGTGTAGTGGTACAAACCAGCTATTGTATAACTTTAGAGCACTTCCACATCAACCGTAAAACCACACGAATGGCAAACCTGCTGTCCTGCACCGTCGGGACTAACTTCGAGTTGGCCGAAAGTATGTTTATGTTCGGCATCTTTTCTTCTTTGCCAGACCCCCTCTTTAGTACGTCTGCGCAATTCTTTTAAACCTTGCTCGAATTTCTTGTTTTTCTTTTTCTTCTTCTCAGACACTCGACGCTCGTACTCTGCATCCAGAGCTTCCGGGGAGCCCCACTTCTCCCATGCAAATTCTTCCACCTGATATCGAAGAAATAGCATCATATTCGCAAAGGTGGATTTATGAGGATTTGCTTTGAGTAGGTGGGGCATAAGCTCCTGATCACGCAATTCGGCTAGAGAATAAGGTGAACACTCAACGGACTGGATGAATTAGAATAGGCACCCACGATCAGTGAGAAGGTAGTCCTGAAAAGAGACATTAGGTATTCACCTTCTGATATTTTCGGCCTTGAGGTGACGTACCTCTTTGCATTCTGTCTTCGTTAGGAGGCTATATTTCTCGGGCATACTATCCTGGCATTTCTTGCACACTAAGCATCCAAAAACCTTCTTATATGTTTGATCAATATCCATAGATCGACATTCTCTACATTTAGGATTCATATTAGGGTCCAGGTACACGGCTTTAAGCGGGAATCAGCCTGATGTGTAAAACAGTTCACTCATCGTCATTGCGACTTACGAGGTTCCAAGTTCTGTAATGCCCGTTGCCTTTCTCTTTCTTTCTCCTTCCTGCGGACATTCTCGTCCACTTCCTGTCCGTCTTCCAAGAGAAATCCACCCTTCGAGTTGACCATCTTCGATAGATCATATTCAAAATACTTCCCTAGCCTTGAATCGCGCTTCAAGGGTTTTGATGATGACGGTACAGTCGGGGAATTCGAGGTCGCGGGTATAACCCCTATAGGTCGTTTGTTATTGCTGTTAGGCGTGTTCGATGACGAAGGTTCCTGTTCCAATTGACGTTGTTTAGCCTTGGCTAATGAAGTTGAATTAAACCATATCCGTTTGATAAATTTCAAGCTCTCGCACCCTTCAGACGATTAATTTCAATACGTTTGATTTGCTCTGGAGTCAGCTCTGATAGAGAGGTATCTACCGCCCGTGGTGGTGGTGTAACAGACCTGAGATCCGACATTATTGAAAGAGCTATGGGTCTTGTAACTGGATTGTCGCAGGAGAAGTTGACTCCGTTGGGAGATCCTACTTTGGGGGTCGTGACCAAATAATTAGTCACGCGTTATGTGCATGACGATTCATTAATTATCACGAACAAGCAGGCGGGCACGGAAGTGGGAACAAATAAGGCAAATGAATAACTCCATCTGCCAGGTGGTGGTCTGATGTACACTCTGTATATACGATATCATGGGTTTGGAACTTCATCTACTTCCATATCCTCAGGTCCAGTTGAAGATTTAGTCTCTGGTGGTTCAACCACCCCATTTCCAGCTGAGCTGTCCGTCTCAGATTGAGATGGTGGTACGAGTGTTGTTGAAAGGATTCGGGCAACGGTACTATGCCCACTGGGCCCAGCCCCATGCGTCGTGGTTGATCCGGAGGTCATGATACCGATGCCCATACCAAATTTCCTACCTCCACTTCCTTCGTTCCCATTTGTGAGACCAGTGTCATCGTGTTCGCGGTGGCGAGCGTGGTTACGTCGACCTCCCTCGCCTTCATCTTCTGAGTCTGAAAGCTCGCCGTCGGCCTGGCGTCGTGAATCCAAGAGGCGCTGAGGGCGTCGGTCATCTGGTGATTCAAAATCTTCATTTCGGTTTGGATCGTCCAAAATATCATCAATAGGTAAGGGTGGAATATCTGGAAAATGTAGTTGCTTGTCTTGTTATTTGACGAGGTAAAGTATATCGTACCTGACATCTGAACACTAGGAGGACCCCCTGTATGCCTCAAATTTTCCATAACGATTCGCTTGACACGATCTAGGTATGCAGGTGTGTTCATGTCATCTGTGTTAGACGACTTAACGTTCAATTCGTAATCCGGACCAAAGTATTCGTAGTACTCATTGACGGGTATCTCTAGAAAAATATTGAATGACGTGGATGTTGGGCATAAATGGGTGTAAGGTGTACCTGGTCCTAGCTCGACCCCGGCGGCAAGCCCAGTTTCGTAAGCCCATGCACGGCTGACGTTACGCATTGTGTATCCACCACCACCCAATAAAAGTAGCGGTTTGTTAAAGGATTTGACGAATTTTACACAATTAGCATGTCCTATTTTCAAGTTGGATCATACAGGTAAAATTAGAGATGAACGGCCAACAAACCTCTCATAGAAAGATTTAAACAACCAAGCTTGTCGCCCGAAAGCGAATCTGTGCCGCATTGTAGTACAATTGCTGAAGGATCGTATGATTCCATCACTTGTTGGATAACCTGTTTATAAACGAGGTTAAGGTACAAGTTTGCATTCATACCAATGCAGGCGTACTGGCTCGAAAACTGATTTATAGTTTTCATCGGATATACCATCTCTCAACGGAAAATTCAAAGCATAGTATTTTCCTTTCATCACACCAACATCCTAAAACATTATTAATACAATACCAGGTATGAGCGTACCCTCGTCTTACCCGAAGCTCTCCTGTACCAGGAAAGTATTCACCATATTTATGGAAGCTGACAGTCATGACTCTGTCGGTTGTATAGAACGCTTCTTCAACACCATCTCCATGGTGCACGTCAATATCGATATATAATACTCGATTGTGATACCTAAATTATGATTTAAATATTTGGGCCTACGTTAAATCAAATTAGTACGCACCGTAAAAGTTCGAGGATCCCAAGGACGATATCTGTCAACAATCAAATCACAATCTATCCCACAAACCATAAAAGTAGGTGGTATCCCGACCATTAACATAGCAAAATCCACTAGCCTCGCTTTTCTTTGCATGATGTAAGCCCCCAGCCCAGTTTACAGCAATATCACACTTGTCTCGACTGAGCCGCGCCGCACCCTCTAAGAAGCAAGGATGAAAAATATCTGCTACTTAGATACCTGGCTGACATACCCATCGATCCCCCAGCGGATATTGAGCAATAATCAAATAGTCCGTCGAAAACGGGACAGTCATCACCAACGTTATCTAAAAGGTGTAAATTGAACAATGGTAGTCAATCATATTAAGGAACAGACATTTATGTTGTTCTTTGACGAACGAGTTCATATTGCTTGGAGTTATACGACTCAAAAAGTCTACATATTCATCTGAGTGAAATTGTGTCATCTCTCGCTTCGTTGCGGGCTTTGCTCGCTAAGAGAGGAAAGCTTCGACCAAAATTGAATCAAATGAGCGGAAAGCTGACGCACAAAAATTTCCATTTTCTTGTACAACCCATAATTCATGACTAGAGAATGGCACATGCGTATCCGCGTTGGTTTCATGCTAATTTGGGGGAGAAAATCAACCTTTTCTCTAAATGAATTGAAAAAGGACCCACGGATGTCCCGGACCATAGTGGAAACCTCCAATATCGGAATCGAAGAAGTAACACTGTAAGAAGCAATGTTAATCGGAAGGTTCAAGGTGATTTATGGAACAAGCAGAGGGGGACGTATAGAAGGCAACATACAACGCGCTTTTTTTGATTTTCGCCCTCTATGGGCACCATTTTGTCTGACATGATGGATCCAAGATAGTACTTAAAGGTATTATTGCATAACTTTTGGACCAGTCCCCGATGGTGTTTGCCGAGTGAATATACTCTGCTGTGTTTGGCAATTTATTTGATGTTCAACAATTGGGACTATCAATTGTGGTATGTAGTATTATAACACCCCCCCTAAGTAAGCTACCTATATATCTAACAGCACCATTATATTTTGGCCTTTCCTAAAGGTGCCTCGCGATCTGCAGACAACGCGTAAGGCTAGGTTCGAGGTCATACTTTTGGCCTACTTTGATATACCAGTGTTGATGGAGCGAATCCGAAATCGTCGGTGAGGTGCACATTCTGGAAAAACCCTATTAATTGGGGAAGAAAGGAGGTTCTTAGTCTTACGAGTTCTCCTGCAATGACACGGATCTATTCAAGTGAAGAATGTTACAATATGATAAAATAACTTGATGAGATATAGGCAAACTGACCATCGACCAATGATGCACACAATGAAGGCCTGCAAACCAAAGCTGTTCCGGTATTAATTATCTTTCTACACCAGGGATACTCCGAAACCTACTTCTCGTCCAAATGTTGTTTGGAATTCTTGGAGGTGGGGTGTTACCGCATGAAGTGTGATTGGTAAATTTATTTCAATTGTTGGAACAACGTCTTCAAGCTGTTTTATGGCTTCTACAAGAGCTTCTCGCGCCGTGGTGCGGCTGCTTTCCATGGGAGTGTTACGGCTTCTTGTATCATAAGATAAGACTTTTGGTGGGGTCGTTGCAACACAATCCATTAGCAAAACAAAATGATCTCGCGCATGACGCAAATGTTTTCCTATGCGGGGGTTATGGAGGAATATTAATTTATATGGGAAAGGAGCGCACCAATCGTAGATCCAGGTAGAAATTTCGAACTAAGAGTAAGCTGCTCATCTGACGAAAGATAGTTATCTAGTAGATCGACGGCTTGGAGCAGGACAGTCTTTGAGACAGACAATAAAAGTGTCAATGGGGTGTCTGGACGAGGATTATCCGAGCAGTCATCCTGGCCAGAGTCATTGGACATGGTCGTCGACAAGGAAGATAGTTCAGAGGTCATTTGAAACTGAAATGGAGCAGAAGAGCTACTATACGAAAAAAAGTTTAAATAGTAGAGTACACATATGCAATGCGTGGTAAACGAGGACCACTCGCCACCAATCTTTACTGCCTCGCCCTTGACCTCCTGACCATCGGACTTGATAATCCGAAACACCCATTGATCCAGCATCGATCAACTTTTTGTGTGAGTGAATTGTTCCTCTGCCTAATTTCGGACCGCCCACAGAGTAATAAGATGTCCGAACTCAAGGCGAGGATTTGCCTTCAGTATAACAGAACTTAACCTGACACATCTCAAGAGATGTCCAGGTGCGAGACAGGAAGATTATCAAAAGTCGTCAACCGTCATCGTGGCTCTGATCAAGTTTTTTTTTCTCAACGGAGTGGTATATTTTATCCATTGCTGACTAAGCGGCTGTTCCGTTGTTCTCCTCGTACATTGGCCGGTGTATCCCTCCTTGCTTTTTGACTTCCATCTTCATTACTAGAATGTTTTCCTCCTTACGGAAGGCTAGTTTGTTGGCGCGCGTAAGGGGTTTTTTTTTTGTGTATTATATTCAAAGTTTACATTATTACTTCCCTAGTCTGCATCTGCCGGCCAGAGGCGTTTCCTCTCAATTCATGAGCACCAATCTATGACCCTTCTCAACTCTGTGAGTCCGATTGTGATCCCTCACTTTATCTCTAAACATCCACACCGAAGTACGGAATACCTACTCCGAAGAGTGTTGCCGCCAAATCTCCTCAGGAAGCCTTCGACGTGGCTAAAAGCTTTGGTGTGTTCCTCTCGTCTGCCGTCCGTTTTTTTGTCGATGCTCATTTTCATCAGGCCATAATCGACTTGTTCTTAAGGCTCAAGTGCTGGCTGGAGGCCGTGGAAAGGGTAAATTCAACAACGGGTTCCAAGGTGGTGTGCACATGGTTGATAGGTAGTTATCGTTATTCCAATCATTCGCATTTTGTATTGTTGACGCTGGATAGCCCTGAACAAGCCCGAGATCTAGCGGGAAAAATGATCGGCTCTTTCCTTATCACAAAACAGACTGGTGCTAGTGGTCGAATTTGCAGTGCTGTTCGTCATCTATCGCTGAATATTTTCCCTTATCTTGATCATGATTTATAGGTTATGTTGGCTGAGCGCCGGCAGCCAGCGCATGAATATTACGTCGCAGTTCTTAACGACAGAACTTCACAAGGCGTTGTTCTTGTCGCGTCTAGTCAAGGAGGAATGAACATTGAAGAAGTTGCGGCAAAGGACCCTGATGCTATCATTACTACTCCAATTGATTTTGTCAAAGGACTAAGCAAGGAAACAGCTATTAGCGTTGCACAGAAGCTTGGCTTTGCAGATGCGAAGACGCAATCTGACGCAGCAGACATCTTCATGAACCTCTACAAGATATTCAAAGAAAAGGACGCGACCCAGATAGAAATTAACCCTATGGCTTTGACTACTGATGGCGAGGTACTCTGGTACGTGCCTTGTTTGTGGGGGAGGCATTTTCTGACGCTATCAAACTCCCGGTTCTAGTATGGATGCCAAATTTGGTTTTGACGATAATGCAGAGTTCCGTCAACAGGAGATTTTCTCTTTGAGGGATGTTTCCCAGGAAGAACCCTCCGAAGTCGAAGCTCAGAAAGCCAACCTTAACTTTATCAAACTTGATGGAAGTATTGGGTGCCTAGTTAATGGCGCGGGCCTGGCCATGGCGACCATGGATGTCCTTTCTTTACATGGCGGACAACCAGCTAACTTCCTCGACGTCGGAGGGTGAGGGCTTGCTTTTCAGTCCTCTCATTATTAATACCCTTTCAGAGGTGCCACTCCGGAAACCGTCAAGAAAGCTTTCGAAATCCTGTTATCCGATCCCAAAGTAAAAAGTATCTTTATCAATATTTTTGGTGGTAAGCGGGACCTCTATTGGAATTCTCGGCCCCTTTAACACTTGTTAGGCATAATGCGTTGTGATTATATCGCCGAGGGTGTCATTAAGGCTACAAAAGAACTAAACCTCGATATTCCTTTAGTTGTTAGATTGAAGGGAACAATGGAGCAGGAGGCTAAGCAGTACGTTGTGCTAATTTTGGAGTCAGCCATTGCTTAACATTTTGTTTAGGATGATTAAGGATTCTGGTTTGAAAATAGTTGCGTTCGATAGCCTCGATGAGGCAGCAGAGCGTGCTGTACGGCTGGCCGATGCCTAGATTATTATTCTATTATACTAATTGATGTCACTGGATAATTTAATCACTCGCGTAACAATCAGTCCAGAATTGGAAGCACACTCTGGAGAATATATACGACAACACTATGTACCATACGGAAACAATAATAAGACAAAAATGAACAGCAGAGGGCGTGAAAAATTTCACCAGGTTGATCTGATGAATGACGAAGAAACAGGGTTGTATGAGGGATGTGAAGGGGGATGATGGTTTGGTTGCTGCGAAGGCTGCTGCATGGGCATTTGTCCGTTTTCTGTTCGTGCTTGACCCCGGCCAGCTGGAATGGGCATATAGCCATGGTTCTGGGGAACCTGCATGATCGGAGCATGCATAAGTACAGGACTTCCATACATTTGTGCATGGGGAATTACAGGGCTCATCATGCTTACACTGCGACTGCGTTGAGATTCATTCTGTTGCTGTGGCGGGTTTTGCATATTTGGGAGGGGTTGGGTTGTATACATAGGCGTACCAGGATGCGGGTAGGGCATAAGTTGGGCTGGGTAGGGCGAGGTCATAGGTCGTATCATGCCAGCTTGATTTTGGGGAGGTGGCCCTCCCATTGACATCCACACTGGTTGGCTGTAGAGTGGGGTATGACCATTGATCTGCATGCGACTTGGTACAGGACTCGTTGTCATCGGATGGGGGTACATAGGGGTAGGAGAATGCCCCATAATCGGAGATGGATAAGCAGCATATGCAGGGCGAATGGTATTGGGAGGGTGGGATATCCCATAGGTGTAATTGGAGGACCTGGCCGCTGGCGGCGCGGCAATAGGAGGCGTTCGATGGGATGGGTAGGGCGTCGATGTACTTGATGATGCTGGCACTGTCTGGAAAGCTCTTGTCACATCATGGGCTGACATGCGGGATGAGGCTGAGGGCACTGTAGGCGGTGGAGTTTCTCCATCCTCTGACTTGACATCTTGTAGTGTGAATGGCAATGCGGTAAGGTCATCAGCGATGCCCTCCAAAGAGTTGGTAGTGTGGAGCCCTGCTTTGTTCGAGGTTTGAGACCATACAGCTTTGAGATGTTCTGGATCGGGCCCTCGCGCTGGCGATTCTTTCATGGGAATACTCAAGGATGTTCTGGCCCAGGGAGCAGCAATGTGGTTTGGAGGTGTAGTAGGTCGACGGTCACGCTGATAACAAGGGTTAGGGTGATCTCAGTTGTAAAGTATGGGGCATGCTTACACTATCATCAGATTTTTTGCTCGGATTCGGGCTTGTGGTTTCCACGGTTGCAGTTGATTGTATTCCGTTTTGCAGCGGACCTGAATGGACGGCCTTAGCGGTTGGGGGTGGTGTGATGGTGGCGTGAGGCTGCGGTTTGGCGGAGGGCGTTGGGAGAGAGATTCCTTGACGGGACTCTTCAAGTTCGCTGGTGACAATGAAATTAACCGACGTTTTCGGGTCCTCTTCAACAATGTCAATACGTGAATCGCGGTAAAATGCGACTGCAGATCCTGCAGGCATTTTAGGCTGTAACCTTGGCCGAACTGGCGTTGGTTCTTCGGTTTTATTAGGTTGGGCCAAGTCCGTTGTGATGTTCGAACTAGAATCCGGGATCGAAGCGTCGGGGGGTGGGGACCGGCTCATTGTATTAAGACCATGCACCGACTCTACAACTTCCTCTGGTTCTGGTTTTGGTTGAGTGCCCTTACGCCAAGTCGTTACCCCATCCGCAGCGGTAGGCCGTCCGAATGCACCCCGACCATTGACATTTGAGTGGACTGAGGTGGCTGGAATATTGACCCTGGGACCCAGTGCGTATGGTCGCGACCGTGGCAGCATCACACGGGGCCTTGATTTCCCTCGATAATTTCCTGTCTGTTTACGGAAAAGAGCATCATTGGGAGGAAAGTCACGTCGATCCATGCCTTCGAGGACGGGTTCAAAGGAAAGAGTATCCCATCCTTCTTGTACAGGGTTCAAAGAAAGCTGGAGCTGTTTGTCATGAACTGGTTCTAAAGCTTGAGAAGAAGACGGTAGCTTGATCACAAAAGCATTCCATGCTGGCCTAGGAGATCGAGGGGGCTCTATGCCAGTGACTTGAAACACTTCACGGACCTCGTAGTCGTATTGTCGTGACCTTAAAGCAGGTGGTACCCACCGTTCTTTTTGTGCAGTAGGATTTGAGAGCATTGTGGATCGACCCCCTGAGATACTTGTTTCCGGTTGTGTCACGCGAGATGCGCCTTTGTTTTGTTCGCTCGCCTGCATACCGTCTAGAGCTCCTTTAATACGTGACATTGCGTCGTCCAGAGCAGACATGGTAGCCTCTTTATAAAAGCCTCCTGTACGAGGAGTGCGTTGATGTGAAATGTAGGCTGGCGCAAGTACGGTTTGGTAACTCCGGTCCGGGGAGCGATCTTTCGTCAACGGGCTCGAGACGATTTCAGAGGTTGAAGTTGATCCGTCGGGAGTGGTTCGAACAACATCATGGTTTGGAGAAAAGACGTTCTCACCTTGTTCGAATGCTGAGGGACGTCCGCGACCTTGTAATTCATTTTGTCTCCATGTCGTGATATTATTACCTTCCGATGGTGTGCCTTTAGGTAAAGGCGATTCATCAAAGAAATCACTAGCCACCGGACGAGAGGGCAAAGATGTGTTTGGAGAAACAGTTCGCTGCGCCGACGGAGAGTGAGATGGTTCGGTAACTCCCAAAAACTTTCCCATGTCAGAGAAGTCCACAACTTCCAGGTCTGCTTCAGGAACTCCTGTCAAAGAACCTACTTGCTCAAGAGCTGAAGGAGGGGGAAGGAACGACGGAACCGGTGGCCGGGAATGGGATTGTTGTGTTACGCTTGAAAGAGTTAGCGGATTTGCTTTACTCCTCCAGGACTCAGCTTTCTCCGCCAGAAGAGGGTTTGCAGGACCACCTCCTGGGACCGATGCTGATGTGCGTCGTGAACTTGGGGTGGGTGTCTCCTGGGTCTGATTCGATATTCCCGTTAGTGGAGGGGGTCGACGCGTTTCTAGCCGACTACTCGATTGTAATGGAGACGTAGCCTTTGCACCTAAAGTAGAGTCCACGACTTCAACGCTCTTAATCGCTTCTTCTATCACAGCTACAGCGGCATCATCCTTTAAAGGACTATGAACTTGAAGAAAGAGGCAGGGAGGCGTAATACTGACCTGAGCTTTTGCTTGTCTTTCCGCTTCTTCCTTCCGTCTCAACTTTTCAGCCTCACCAGCCCTCATCTTTTCCTCGAGTTCTGCAGCCTTCCGCCTTGCTCTCTCCTTCTCTTTCTCCCGTTCTTCTTCTTCCTGTTGCCGTCTTTGCTTTGCCCTTGCAGCCGCGCTTTGCATAACATCCTTACGGACGACATCTAGTTCTGGTGCTGAAAGTTGTGGTAACAGTGAAACTGTAATAGCAGGCGAAACACGAGCCGCGGATGTATGCGAGAGAGCGGGAGATCGGGACAACCGACGCGCAGATTGTGGTGAGATGTTGCGTTCCCCTGGAGCTGAAGAAAGCGGAAACCTTGAATCCCGAGAAGGCAATCGTCCTTGAGGTAACACCACACTCTGTGACATTGGAGATAAATGTGGAGGCAATTGTCGTCCACCTTCTCTGGGGGGATTGTGTGCGGAATGTGGAGGTAAAGGAGGAGGCCCCATTGTTGTACGTCGCCCTCGTTCCGCAACAAAACTTCCATCTTTCGGCGCGCGAGGACTTGACGGTATATCGCGACGTAGAGGGGAATCGCGGTCACGAGAATGAATATTGGAAGGCCCTGCCCCAGAACTCCCCCCACTAAATCTACGAGAGCGAGAAGCAAAGTCAGCGCTCCCAGGTTTTTGTAGTAGATGGATAGGGTTATGTGATGGTGACGACAAAGGCAAATCTCGGGTATTCCTCGATTCGGTCGGAGAAACGGAAGATTCTTGGTGACTCCCTCTCTTCGATGGATGTTGACCAACTCCCGAACGATGTGCATTACTGTATGGTTCTAGCCTGTTTGATCGTTCGTTGAACAGAACACGAGATGCCTCCTGTGGGGAATGCTGAGATTGTGAAACGGCAGGTGACAAGGGTGGTGGACCAGGAGCAGGCGCAGAAGGAAAATCTCGTGTGGGGAGCATCGGAGATGTCCTTGAGCGAGGCCAACTTCGATCAAAGTCATCAGCGAACCTTTCCTCTTTACTCACAGGGCCCAACAAAACTGGGTCTTTCAAAGGCGCAATATCATCCAACCTAGTATTCGTCTTTGTTGCGACGGGCGACATCGACGAGAAAGAATCTGATAGCTGTGGCGACTCCGAACGGACATCCGCACTTTCAATTTTATACTGTCGACCATCCCCAAATTCAATCACGCCATCTAAAAAGTTATCGTCGTCTTCAGCCATCTGGGAAGTCCATTAACTCTCTCCAAGTAGCCAAACTAAGGCGCGTACCTCATCCCAATGGTGAGCATTCGGATCAAGGTGTACTCCACGGAAAGTGTCAGCCTCTTCCAGTCTAGCTTGCTTAGTTGCAGCCGCCGTTTCAGCTGCCTCTCTTGAGTCATGAAGTTTCGCTGTCCGAGCGGATGTGGCGACTATCACAACCACGCTATTCAATTCTATTCACCTAATTCACAATCAAAGCGCACCTTGAGCCACTTCGGCAGCGGTTGGAAAGTCATTCTGCCGAATGGGGCCTCGTTGAGAAAGCGTGGTTGATTTCACATTCCCCCATGCCGGCTTGTTTGAAGCCGTTCCAAGCTCCTTACTGACTGATCCTTGCTGCAGCAAGACAGCTCGGGGTTGCGGTTGGACAAGTTTTCCTACATGTTGCAACTGCGCAGTCCCAGGATTAGCATTCGCAGTCGCAGTTGGAAGAAGAGGAGAAATGCTATTCGGCGACTGCGAGCCCACATTGTTTGGGGGCGCAGCAGAGGAGGGTCGTGACCAACCAGCACCACTCCCAGATGATGCAGGAGACGTAGAAGTCAATTTAGTGGTGACCAGGCGTGAGTGGGAAGATGATGATTGCGTCGGAGGTCGCGCTACAAGCATATTTCATGAATAAATGTATTATTTATCTTGGTCGGATTTCTCACAAATTGGCCCCACTATTTTGGCTGCAGTAGATCCTGAAGACGCAGGGGACGATCCAGAAGTGGTTGAATTCTTCTCGAGAAATTTCTTGTTAATGTTAACGGCACTGAATCGTTTCGGTTGTGAAGGAGCAGGTGAAGTTCCTTGACCCAGCTGGACCAGTGAAGGACGTGCAGGGTTTAAAGCAGGCTTACTACCCGCAGTGGTTGTGGGTGTACTCATCTCTGGAACATCTGACCCCTCCAAAGTCATGCTATTCGACTTGGCGTCGTCTTCTCTGGTTCCTAGACTTACCCCATCCCCCCCACGAACCGATATCTCCTCCTCCGGACCTTTCCCCTCCTTTCCGGACAGTAGTGGTGACACTGTAGATATTTTGACGGTATTAGCCATAGACGCGTCGGATGACGCTCGTCTGTATTTTCTTCTGCCCGCGAGTGAACTTGAAAAAAATCGGGTTAGAGAAAGATAAATGAGAAGAAAGATATAAAATTATGAAGATATATACTGATTATTAAAAAGAAAGATCTTACCTGGTGATTGAGTGCCACCAGTTATGGGAGAGAATGCAAAGTTCCTAAATGCTGCACCTCACAACCTTTCTTCACCGGCCAATTTTCCGGCAGCCGGCCGGTTCCCCGCAGGGATCTCTGGTGACAACCGGCCAAAATAATACAAATATACAATTTCATGCACTTTTATAATTACAATCAATCCATCTCCAATGTTATTCTAAAGCTCCGCGAGTTCAGCTTCTTTTTTATTAAGCCGTTCGACCTCTGCATCTAATGCAACATTCGCCATCTCAATTTGTAGAACGCTAGAAATAAGTTCCGTCCATCTCGTCTCTAGCGTATTGAGCTGCTTGCCTAGTTTGTCCTGAAAATAATATTATCAACGCGCGAGATGATTCGTGTTAAATAGTTTCTTGCCTGGATGTTTTTCCTGTCTCTGTTAACTTCGACGGTAAGCTGTTTCAAATCTTCCAACGTTTTCTCGGTTTGTTTGGCCGTTGCTTCAAGTAGATAGTTGTGTATTCGCCATGCATTGGGCCCATACGTCTGAAGGAGTGTTAGATTCGTTTGTCTTGCATAAAGTCGTAAGTTTGCTGCAGGAGTATAACTAATAAATTATCCAACCGTATCCGTTGGTGCTCCAGTTGGGCGCGTGCATTCTGAAGGGCATCTCGCCACTCTTCATCTGTGGCAGGCGTAGATGTCGGGGCAGGTAATTGGTACCGAATACTGTCAAGCGAAGGGAAAGGTTGATGAGACTCGACACGCTCAAGTTCTGCGCGGAGCAAAGGATTTTTCTAAGAGAATGTAAGAATGAGACTAATTCAATAAGCTTATAGGCATGCTCACGAACAGCAAAGAGTTCATAAGGCGGTGGAACACGGGGATGAATCGCTGATGGTGGTTTCGGTTGACGGGCTAATTCCTGTTCAACTTTTTCCTTGAGTAAAGGATATTTCTGAAGATCATCGTCGTAATAGGGTAAAGAATCGAATATTTCAATTTGTTGTGGTTGGTCTACCATGATTCGTCCTTTCGTGAGAGGAGATATTTTCAAGACTCAAGGTTGAAGAGAGTCCGGCAATTTCCGACTTTTGTCTGCCAAAATAAACTTGTCCAACCTTTCTACTCACCGCCTTGCGAGTCCGAAAGTTGTCAAAATGGCGTTTCGCACTGGATTGCGGGCCACTCATATCCTCAGGAATACCTTTGCTCGTCCAACAATAGCAGTAACTTCAACAGTCAACGCTAGACGATGTTTCCAAACCTCTTCTTCGTCCAAAGGTATCATACCATGCGTAACCTATTGACAATGTTCTAATACTACCATTCATCTAGCTTCGGCATCCCCATTTACTGAATCTACTTCCCCAAATCCTACCGTATCATTCTACGGAGAGACAACTGAATCCCTCCACACTTACGGCTCCTACCTGGTGCAATCCCTCCCCAAATTCATCCAACAGTTTTCCGTGCTCAAGGACGAACTCACGCTGTATACTGCCCCTTCGGGGATTATTCCTGTCCTTACATTCCTGCGTGATCATTCGCAGTGTCAATTCAAGGCCGTCATGGATATCAGTGGTGTGGACTTCCCCGAGCGCGAGAAACGATTCGAAGTCGTCTACCACCTCTTGAGCATTAAACACCAGGGCAGGATTCGCGTGAAAACTTACGCAGGAGAGGCCGATCATGTTCCAAGCGCCTGCGATATCTTCAGAGGCGCAGATTGGTATGCGGAAGTGGTGACAATTCCATTCTCTCGTTGACCTATTTTTCTTAAATCCCAGGTACGAAAGAGAGGCTTGGGACTTGTACGGTATATTCTTCAGCAATCATCCAGATCTGTACGCTTCTTTCTGTTTTTTCCACTACTACATTTGACACATAATACAGCCGTCGGATACTCACGGATTATGGTACGATTCAAATGAGTATATATCCACGCTTGCTCACTTCAATAAAGGTTTTGAGGGTCATCCTCTGCGCAAGGACTTCCCCCTAACTGTACGTCCCGCTATTTTTCTCCTGGACGAACAATCATAAATTCCTTCCCCGCAGGGATATACTGAACTCCGTTACGACGAAGAACGAAAACGAGTCGTTTATGAACCCCTACAACTCACACAAGCATTTAGGTGCATTACCTTCGCTACATTTGTAAACCAGCACTAACTTTCCCTCAGAAACTTTGAGTCTCTCTCACCATGGGAACAAATTGGAGAGGGAACTAAACCTCGACGACCAGAAGAGCTCAAGCATCTCCCCCCTCCTAAGCCGGAGGAGCCCAAGAAGTAACACTAAAGTTCTTCTAGTCAGGCAATTAAGGCAATTAAATAAAAACTCTTTATTGTCGTAACACTAGACCGTGAATAGTATACAGGTGTCGCCAAGCGAATCATATCGACCAAAAATCATACAAGTAGTCATGACTCCTCTCCTCCTTCCATCTTCCTATCTCCTTGTTCCTGGTCAACAGCTGTCGAATTTACTTCTTTAGATGCGTTACCCCAACCCATCCTAGCCACAACATATTCTTGCCCAACAACTTCAACTCCAACCCTCAATGCTTCCGCAACCAAATCTTCAACCCATTCGTATTCATCCCAGATATCTAACCACTTTCCCGGAACAGCTTGAGTAATGGTCGTATGAATAAGATGATGGGCAGGATCAGAAAGGTAGATGAGGAACTGAAGATGTTCTGCTGTCACAGACGCCTCTGCCGGGGGTTCTGTCGAAGAGATTGAGAGTGTGTGTGTGGCGAAAAATGGCTGAATACGAAGGTAAACATGAGAATAAGTTGTAGGCGTCTGAGTAGACGACGCCTTCGGTGAGGTGGGCTTTGTATTGTTTTTTATCAATTCTCCGATGTCAGCCTCGCGATGGACATCAGTACATGCACAATGACTGAGATAGAAAACCCACCTGTGCTAGTTTAAATGCTGCGTCATAACCTTCAACAGCATTCAGGTTTCGACCTTCATTGCCAATGTCTTTGGGTCTTGATTCATCACCTCTATTCACAATCAAGTCTCCACCCTCAACTTGTTCCATGATCTTATGACTATGAGAAATATGAAGGAACTGGGGTCGAACCACATACCCGAGCGAGCGCACGATAAACAAGAGATTCAACGCCTTCGTACCCTTGCATCTCATGACTCAACCAAACTTGAATCACTTCATGTTCTGATATAGGTGGCGCGACGACATTTAGAATATCCGTTAAAGTTGACAGCCCAACACGTTTAAAATCTTGTCCTACATCAAGTCGCGAAATTTTAAATGAGGCCTTTCATTTGCGCAAAATGAGTTACCTATCTTGTCGAGTTGAGCGGCCTTCGCATACTCAATAACACCTTCGCCCCATTTCCGCGCTTGTTCGTTCTTGGGAAGTGCTTTAACTTGCTCATCTACAACAGTCTTTGCCTGTTGGATGGCAGCCGATGCGGTTGACCACACGGATCCCCACCCCCAGGCACCCCCAGAGGAAGGATTGGCCTGCTCAGATTTGGATTTATCGTTGCCTTTCGAAAGGGAAGTTGTAGAGGAAGAAGCGGAAGTCGATAAGCCCGACCCGCCCAACCTTACTCTTTCTGTACTCTTTCGAATAGTTGGTGTGCTAGAACGCGATGCCGGGCGGTCTAAATGAGATACAGTGGACCGAGTAGGTTCAGTACTCTTCTGAGTGATTTCGTCGAGGAATGCTAGAACGTCAGCTTCCCCCTCATTGTTGCCAGATGCAGTCCCCGAAGCAGGAACATTACCGGGAGGATTTGTATCTCCAGCTTCAGGTGGTGCAAAGGAATCTAAATCATCTAGGAACTGAAGAGCCTCCTCCTGCTTCGATTTTGTTTTGGATGCCATGGATAAGAGTGGAAAGACAGTGATGTTTGGCACAGAATGCCTGTCACTTGATTTGGCTTCACTCCGAATAACTACCACATTCCTTACTTATATATTGGTTTTGGTCAATGCATTAAATGCTCAGTTTAATGGTTTTAATAAGAGGCGTGATGAATTTCAGCAGGCCCACCATCGCGAGGAGCGATCCCGATTATCCGTTAAGACGGAGCTGTCAGGAATAAAACTTGAAATCCCCACTCCGTGTTGGAATCTCACAAGCACGTACCCGTTGTAAATATGGCCAGATATCGCTTGGCACTTGTCCTACTCAATACACCCATCATATGCTTTACCTACCTTGTATGAACCAAATTTTGACGGATAGTGAGATCGCGACCCTATCTTTCACGCTATCCTGCCCATGCCCGAAATGTTGTATTATTTCAGATAGTATCGAAGTAGCTAAACTGAAAAAGACCTCTATTGAATATGATAAATGTATTGTCGTCAAATGCAGGGGTGTTCCAAGGTTTTCAACAACTCCGGACCAGGAAGTACCAGGAGCCCCTCGGCGGCAGCATGTGATTTACCTACATTTGTGTGGTATGGAAATTATGACTACGTCCGCCTCTCCCCTTCCGCTAGCATAGTCCTCAGTCATGGACGCCATACAACAACTGATTGCGAACCCTGCCCTTCATGACTACCTCGCTATCTTAAAAGGAGCTCGCAATGGTTTTGTATATGGCGTCAAAGTTCGATTCCCACATGCGTTGGTGATGTCGATTCTTTTTGGCCGTGGGGAGTAAGTTTAGATGTGACTCTTCTCATAACCATTTCTAACTAGATTAAATAGCTGGCAGTCACGTCTACGTGTTATATACCGTGCTACAAGACAACACGCCTTCAACCTCGCCAAGTTCGTCACTTTGTACAAAACCTTCCTATTAATCCAGAGAAAGGTAAACGGGGGAAAAGAGCGGAGTAGTGACACCTTCTTTGCCGGTCTCTTGGGTGGTTATATCGTATTTGGGGACAGAAATGCTGTAAACGAACAAGTAAGTCTAAAGTATCAACCCTGCCTCATTCTCTCCATGTAACATCTCTGGACCAGATTGTACTTTATGTCGTCTCGCGTGTCGTGGCATCATTTATCCCTCGAGCGGGGAAACCATATTCTACATCCCCCCAATCACTATCTGCGGGTTCGGTAGTCAAACCACTCCCTCCGGACTCTCGATATTTTACTGTGTTCGCTGCCATCTCCTGGGGTGCAGTGATGTGGTTATTCCGACATCGTGGGGAAACGATACAGCCCGGCATGTTCAACTCCATGAAATATCTGTATCGCGATTCCGAGACGTGGATGGATTTGAAAACGTTATTATGGCACAATACCTAAATTCTGAACGCTATCTATTCTGACCACAACAATCTCCGGGACACCATCTAAACTTCGCCTGGAAGCTGGTCTATTCTTCTTATGGTCTTCCGCGATTTGTACTGGTTTTAGATATTCAGTTGGTTTCGTCAATATATAATCTCGGATGTCTTACTGCCAGCATTTTAACCGCAGCTCTGTATGCCTTGTGACAAGTTTGACACCCCTTGGGCAAAGCATCCGTAAATGTGGCCATTTCACCCGCAACGTCGGTAACTTGGATGGTTCATTGACCTAAACCAGCGCACCCAGAAGAAAGTTCATACCTGAGTCTACCTTGACAGCCAAATACTTCCGCTTCTTGTCCCAGCGCGCCGCCGTGTCCAAATGATGATATGTACACGCACCATATCCTGATGATCCCCAAGTTAGCACCAAAACTCCCTCGCCTTTATGTCGAGGAAAGATACCATGGGGGAAGATGTCCTCTCCTAGCACTAAAGCCCGCAGCGCTTTGACACGCAAATCTTGAAGTCGTACAAGCTTGTGATACGCCCCAACTGTTGGAATGTTCTCGATTTCATCGAGGGGATATGAAGCCAGCGGCATTATATATTGGCTTGCACTGGAAGCAATTATATTCAGTCCCTGGATTGTAGCAAAGCCATATACTCGTAGTGGATGAGTTGGCGCATGCGCTAGTAAATGCTCATTCAAGGATTCTGCTGTCGTAGATGGAAGCGCGTATTTATCCACAAGACCATACAGTAATGACAGTAGAATTGGCAGTGGGATGATTGTTGCGGGATCATAACGATTAATCTTGGGGGATTGACTACTCAGCTGAGTTTCCTCGGACTCCTCGATATGCTGTTCTAGGGTTGGTGGGCTAGGTGGTTGATGCAGAAGCCGAAGTAAGGCAATTACAACCTCGGCGGGCTCATGTAAATCCACCTGATTATCTACAGTGTCTGGGTCCCCGTTGAGCGACCTGGAATCACAGCAGGAAAACATGTCTCCTATGTTACTCATGCAATTAGATGTTGGTCTATAGTGTGCAACATATATCATACGAAATATTTCGCTCGTGCTCATCAATTTGCGGTTCACTGCAAATGTGACATCGTCGGGAACGGATCTGACAGCAAAGTCTGGATTTTCGCAGCGGAATATTGACCATTCAAACATATTGGCGAGGGAAGATAGAGAAATTTATGTCTACAGGGTACTATGATTATTTTATGATTCCACCAACCGCAGCAGCATCAACGTGTTGTCCACGACACTGCTTGTCATTGACTAGTTTGGGGTTGTGATGACAGGAGGCACAGCAGTCTACATTTATAAGCTCGAAAGGCCCATGCCACCTTGAATGGGAATCAATGGAAACATAAGCTTCCATTGAAAATACATGAGATAAGCCTAGTAAAGCATAGTCGGAGGGGATAATTGTGTAGAGAGGTTAGGAGAAGGGGTGAAAAGATGTAGATGTAAACAAGGAGGTAAGTCGGGGTAGAAGAGGAGAAAACATAGTGGTATCATCAAAGGAGGTAATGGAAAGGATTCTAAAAAAAACTTAACGATCCCAACAAGCACCCCCTACATAATGATACACTTCTTCTTCCTCCCTTCATGTGTTTTTACAGGACCTGGTACACCTGGTTCTATATTCCTTGTCTGTCGTAAAGCGCGGACGAGATTCATAAAAAGACGTTCGACATTCTGTGCTGTTTTGGCGGAGGTTTCAATAAATTCACAACCAAACTGCCGTGCAAGCGCGGCTCCCTCTTCCTTCGAGACCTCTCGCTCATAAGTCTTGTCGCATTTGTTACCAACTAGCATAAAAATTGGGTCTCCTCTCTTAACTCGTCGCATCGATTGGCGGAAAGTTTCGAGCCGATCAAATGTTGATCTTGAGGCAATTGAATACACAAGGATAAAGCCTTGACCCTCACTTTGGAAAATCGTTTATATGGAGGAACCACAAAGAGTCAGTCTGCAACTCACCGCACCCACTGGTCGCGCAGCGTTGCGTACTCCTCTAAGTAACGGTATAAAGCGGAGAAAAATTACAATTGTCATGGGTTAGCTTACCCTGACCGGCAGTATCGATCACCTCGACGAAACACATGCGGTTGTCCACCACCAGCTGTTTACGGTATGCGTCTTCTATTGTCGGATCGTATGTCTAAAAGAAAGGTATTTGAATGGTTTGCTATTGCGAATGAAGGAAGGAGCGTACTTCTATTGAGATTTGAGGAATGGATGTGAGACTTATTAGACTATAGCGGAATTCGAGAACGCTCACCGACGAAACAATTGAGGGTAAACTTAGGGTATATCATCTTTTGAGGTAGGGTGTAAAATAGAGGGGGGGAGACTCACCTGAACAGCCAACGCGGTTTTCCCCACACCACCATCACCAAGAACTGCTACCCTCCAATTGTCCATTTCTGTTTTAAAGTGAGCCTAAGACCCGATGGTGTAGCGATGCGAGATACCTCAGAAAGGGTCAGAGAAAGCGTAAACGAAAGTGTCGAAAGTTTTGGAGGGAAAAGGGGTGTCAAAGATACCCTAAGCAAATGAAAACGATGGACGGGTGTTGGTAGATAGGAGGGCAAAATGACAAGCTCAGCAAGGACGATGTAAAGGGAACAAGAAAAGGATTTAAACGGTCGTCGTCGTACAAATTCGTGGTTCGTGGAGAGGTCGTAAAGAAAGGCGCGGGTGAGGCCTTAGTAAATGGATATATGGCAGCGAGCCAACGTACGGCAAGAGTCTTGGTTTGGTCCCAAATGAATCACCTCTTATTTGTACTTTTTCCTAATAAGGTTCTTTGATTGGCATTTTACCACAATCCTTCATTTTTGGTCCCAATTTTCAGGCACCTCAATTAACGATTGAGAGCTTGACGACTAGCTGTACGTCTATGTACCACATAACTGTTACACAATTCACCCTCGATACCTCATGACCACTTCAACACAGCATTCCCCCATCGCTCACCAACGACCAACGTCTCCTTTGTCCGGACATCTCCGATCCGAATCAGTATCGTCAAGGCCCAGATACGGCATGGATTGTGTTTCCTACTGCTGCATTTATCTGCGGTGAACAATTAATTCCTGGATTATATATATTTCCATGTGGGGTGCTTGGACATCGATAATTCTCTCACATTGACATCACGCTCGTGACGTTGCACGTTTGTAGAGCGAGGCAGCCAGTAGACGCGATCCTCAGGGCAAACTTCATTCCCGATCAGCTTGGAAGATGGTGAAAGAACTGTCTATGGATTATTCGGATGAATGGTAAGAGGGATTTGGGAGAGGTTTAGGCCGAGAAGATCCGAGGCCTTGTTATCATTAATGTCGTAGCCTGGGTTGTGCCTCCTCCACCTCGGGGGCATCAATACCGCATTCAGCATGCGAACGTCCAATAGAAACGAGGAGACTTCAGCCCCCTCATCCGCCCCGAAAACAGAACCGGGATACTAGGCTTGATATGATTATCGTCGGAATGTGTTCCGTCCAATCTCAAACACATGACCCCCCTCAAACGATATGGGCAATGGATTTAGGAAATAATACTGATTGAGTAAAAAATTGCTGTCAAAATATTCAGGCATAGATCTCTACCAAGGAAACAAGCATTCGCGGAAAGAATTTAATTTCAGTTTGTCAACGCCTAGTAGATCACAAGAAATGATTAGCATCAGAGTCTAGTAACTGTATAATTGAAGAGAAAGAATACCTTTTCTATATTGTAGTGAGTTTATGCATGGTTTATTGTGTGTCTCACCACTCCGATCGGGAACACTCGTAATGGAATGGACGATTCTATGGATCTATTTCGGTTTTGTAATACCTTTGACCGCTAAAGCGCTAAATTCCGGGCTGCAACAAAATTGATATGGAGTATCTGAGTAACCCCACGCAATCGGGTAGATCTATTGCAAGTATTTCTGGGTATTATTATAGTCGGTATGGATCGTTGAAGATGCGCTAGTCTAGTGTAAGAAATCTAAAGGGCATACTACATATATACTCATTCTTACACCACCCCCAGCTGACCGAAATCTACTTGGCTCGTGGAACTGTGGAATACTGGCGGGGCTTGCCACGTGTTACCAGGTATTATTCTTAGGAAATATACGATGCAATCGGGCGCTGGTGTACCCCTACACTGACAAACGATCCAGAGATGGATTCTAGGATCTACAAACAACGTAGTTTAGTACATAATACAACCCCAAATCTACTAATCATCAGATAAGTTGGAGGTAGAAATTATTGTGGTAGACAGAGTGTGGGGGAAGAGGGTAGGTAGAGAAAAGATAGTGTTACGTGTGTCGCTAATAGAACAGATGATTTTTTCGAGTCGAGGCAAATTTAAATAGGGTTCATGAAAAGGACGAGTCGACGTGAATGCAAGGGGTATATGAATGAGATTGTGTCAAAGGGTAATCAACATGTTGCCGGTTTTCCGTTACTCCTGTCTGCTGAATTCTGCCTGCGTAAGGTTCAGGAGGAAAGTACTGTTGTGGTTTTTCGGTGGCTCAATGATTTTGACGGCCAATTTTTTGTTTGTAGAAGAGTTGGGTTGCAGCGCATGTGAAATTGTGGGAAATGGCCGCAGGGCGCGTGATGAGGGGAAGGAAACATTTCGTCGGGGAATTATCCGTGGTGTAGCAGTTCTCCCGCTATTGGATGAATCTGCGAGCGGGGAGGAAATGATAGGGCGCGACATTGAAATTGTAGCTAAAAAGGTTGATAAACATAAACCATAAAGCTGAATGACCAATAGAAAGCTAACATACCCATGGCGTCAA
Organism: Collybia sordida; assembly: GCA_037014335.1. NCBI lineage: Eukaryota > Fungi > Basidiomycota > Agaricomycetes > Agaricales > Clitocybaceae > Collybia > Collybia sordida. The sequence goes on from JAYKXK010000002.1 coordinate 2,298,151, forward strand.
GATATTTACAGGAACGTAAAGGGGAAGGAGGAGGATATACAGCTGCAACAGTAATCGTTGGAGAAGCGGAGTAAGGGTGATGTGAGAGCGTTTATATACGTTACTCGCTACGTTGGGGGCAATGGAAACATTTCAGTTGGGGAACATTATTAATTGGGGATGTTACCGCATTTGGAAGTGAAATCGGCTCAACTCGGCGGCGCCGGCTCTGCCAAACATATCCAAACGACCCTTCCCCTATTAATTCTTCACAGCCGTGATCTATTTACTATTTTGACAGTAACAAGTGATCAGCAACAATCATTCGATTCGTTTGAACGAAGACCGTGGTAACCAATCCATGCCGATTCGCAAATTTTTGGGGTGGGTCATTACTGACCATGTGGTTTGTTATTTCAAAGTATAGACTTTACACCAAGATTCTGAAGTAAAGACCGAACGAAACACACTTGATAGATATGTGCCGCGGATATAGAATACAGATGGTAATTTGAATTGAAGGAGATGAGAGAAGAAAGAACGTGGAAAAATCTATATGTTGCGTATCGGTGGAGGGTGATTAGGGTAGTCACGGGAAGTCAGACTATACGCCAGGGGTGGGGTCGAAATCGGCGGCGCTTGCTGAGAAACGTTAGCGATGGCATGAGAATTTGAAAGATGCGGGGAGAGTGCAAAAACCCGAGTCGCACCCGACACTCTTGACTGCGCAATGATCGTCCACAAAGTGCTGATACTCTCCCCCTCCTACAAACCATGTCAATCCAGGACTTGGCTAAGTCCAATGATATGAAGTCTAGACCAATACGATTAAACGGCCCGCCGGGAATATAAACCAAATTAGTCAACCTTCTGTGAGGCTAACACATAGCTGATCACGAGTGTCGACTTGGGCGTGGTTGATGCTGGTGAGTGCAGTTACTGCACATCGACAAGCAAGTTACGCTCAAGAATGAATTTTCCTTCTTTATATTTCTGGCTTTGTTCGTAGGCCTTGTCCTGCAGAGCATGGTCGTCATTACTGCCTTCGGATATCGAGTCAAGTCAGGGGCGTACGTATTTCCAGCCGAGCGTAATGCCACACTTGCAGCAATAAATGTCACGGACAGTGTGATTTCCTGTCGTCATTGGGCGATCGTTAGGTTCTCCTTCGACGATATTGACACTGAATGTAGTATCACATCAGTGGCACTATCCGGTAGATATGCGCTGACTTACACTCCATCGAATAAGTAGGCTCTCCCGTGCTGCCCATTAAAAGCCTATTGTATATGTGAGCGGTCGGAATGGCACGACAGGTAATAGTACATCTTACTCGTGAGATCATAGAATGAATAGTTGCAAGATGTGTTCTGCATGTTGAACAACCATAGATTCGTTCGCCCTGAAGATACCGACGATAACTCATACCCATGGTTTAATGTGGGTTTGGAAGGATAAGTAAGTTTGGTTCTAGGTATAAAGGACGGGGTTAATTCAAACGGAAGAGAAGATGAGAGACGTTCTTATATGTTGCTGTAGTCGTGCGAAGGGGAGCCACTGGTGCAAAGATGGTGAAATGCGGAAAGTGGTAACCGAAGGTCGAGAATTGCCCCTTGTGATGCTGTTCCGCCTGTCACATGTACACTACGTAGCAGTAGAATAACTCGCTGCTTGAACACATTTAGACATGCCTTAGCAGGCCCTCTTTCTCGTGTTCGTTTTAGATACTCTACTTTTGTGCTATAATCTGATGCAACATGTTTACTGGTATTCAAAGCAAGGATTGTAACCAGTTTAGCATTAGCATTCTATCAGGGGACTTGTACGTCATAACGACGCATTATCACCGTGGAGGTCTCTGGTTGTGGGCCGGACGGATGTCCGTCCAGTATAAACGACTTATCCGTTATTTTCATTGCCTTGTATCTCCTGCAAATGCCCGACGCTGTAGAGGTCCTCCACACACTGAAGGTTTACATTTTGAAGTTCATTAGGGGCCGAGGGTTGGTCCTAGCTGGTATGTGTTGGGTGTATAGAACTAATTTGTAGTCTAGGAATCATTCGTGGAGTCCACGTTGGCTTACTCAGAAAATTTACTTTTAATATGTAGTTTACTGTAACTATCCCGGTCCATTTATAAAGTTTTCGCCGTCTATCTCGGAACTGGGTAATGGGGTCCCAGAAGAATTCTCAGAATCCCAAAGGCGGTGGAATACCGAGGATGTTAGACTTCAGTACAATCATTTATGCAGAGTAACGACTTCACCACGAGTAGGGTAGGAATATAAATAGGATCGTAGTAGAAACGATCAACGTTTCGACAACGTTGGCCATCTGGCAATTATGAGCACATTCCAGTCATGATCAGTTGTCAGGGTCAAGGGCTGAATATGTCACATGTCACAAAAGTGACGGGCGTTACAACCCCCTCTCACCTTCAACTTTACCGTCGCCGTTCAGGCGTGAGCCTGCAAGGCTGCCCCGCTTTCTCTGATCATCGTCGTTCGTAAATTTTATACAATATTACAGAAGATTGACTAAGGCTGGTACCAGGGAACCCAACACCCGATGAACGCTCGGAAACGTCCGGCAGCCGAACCTCTTCTTCCCTTCTACGCCCCAAAGCAGCCTCGAACGACAATGGTCGGCCATGATGGAGGGAATCCCAGTCCATCGCAAAATGCTGGCCTTTTGTCCCGTTGGATTTTATTTGGAAAGGAGCTCGGAAACTTAACCCGGGACACTCTAAATGCTGTGTTCATTCAACGTCCGTTTTTCTATTGATTGTATTGGTAGCAATAGAATAATAACAATCAGAATAGCTTCCCTTCAAATCGACTCTCCGATCCTTCCCGTCTATGGCAACGATGAATTATCGCAACAGCATGATGAACTCAACCTATGTGACGTTGCCAGCACATCGGCTTCCCCCCTTCAACTGAAAGGGGCTTCTTACGAGTCTCCGCCAGCTGGCCCAGGCGCGCCGCCTTATCGAAGAACAAATACGCTGTCGCCCTTGAAGGTACCACCTGCACTCCCTCCTACCCCTAGCTCTTCAACTGGACCCACTGCTAATGGGACCTCACGACTGGATGGATCTTTGTTATACCAGGGAAATAGGAATGGAGTGATACCCAGGAAGTACCGGAATCGGGAGCATATATTTGCCAAAGCGGTATGTTTCTGCCTGACGGATTCGTTTGAGCTCTGTTGATGGAAAATTCCAGCATAAAGCAAATGTACAAGCTGAGAACCAACGAAACCGCGAGGAAATGCAGAGGTCGATATATGCTATCAGACGCAACACCGGTGGGTGGCAGTGTCCTGAATTTTGATGGATATTGATCGATTCCACAGGCTTCAAGTCGAACTTCACTGATTTTCAAAGTAGGCTTGCGCTTGTGGTAATGAAAAAATCGATTCTAATATTCATTTACAGGTCTTCTTGCATTCCAAGCACATCTTGAGAAAATTGATCAACAATGTGTCCTTTCTCGTACGTGCTTCAATAATGTTTAATTGCTCGCACATTTATGGTAGATTTACAGCTTCGTCATCCATGACGGACCTCCATACACGAGAGAAAACACCTTTGGAGAACCGCCGGCATTCTATTTCAGATGTAGGTCGACAAATTGGTCGAATTCACTCCCTGACACATTTTTGCAGAATGATGATATGGCGTTCCTAAAGAGAGCATTCGATAGAGCGCGCGCCACTCTCAATGAGTAAGTGATATTCAATCATTATGTACTTTCGATCCCCTCACTCCCTTAGACCACGCCCCCCTCAACCTTTCCAGCCCTCGTTGGACCAACTGAGACTCTCTCATCGTACTAAAGATGAGGACATTGAACAAATTCTTCACCCAAAACGAGTCCCGCCTACACCACTACCTCCTGAAGCCGATGCGCAGATCAATACCCTATTAAACAAACGAGGAGTAGTATCCAAATTTGCAAGAGAGTCAGTCAATGATCAAGACTTATCTCGCCTTAAACCTGGTCAATGGCTTAATGATGAAATTGTGAATTTCTATGGTGCTCTGATATTGGGGCGCTCGGAGGACTGTAAAGAAAATCCGGGAAAGGGTGGTGCTGGTGGAAGGAAGAATTTGAGTGTTCATTATTTCAGCACGTTCTTTTGGATTAAGTTGAAAGAGGGTTATGAAAAATCTCGATTGGCGAAATGGACTAAGAAGGTTGATAGCTTTGTTTTCGATGTGATTGAAATTTTGACAGTTTGCCAAACAGGTTGATATCTTTTCGAAAGACATAGTTCTTATCCCCATTAACCACAACAATGCGCATTGGACGGGGGCGGCCATAAACTTTCGACTTAAACGGATAGAGTCTTACGATAGTATGGGGATGAGACGAGATGTTGTATTCCAGGTCGATCAATATCTGTGTATCATTTATTTTTGCTTACCCTTCCCCAGCTCCTACGCTCCTACCTAGACGCGGAGCACCGCAACAAGAAAAAGAAGCCGTTTGACTTTACGGGGTGGGTGGACCATTCTTTGGAGGTATGAATTAAGGCAGTAAATTCGTTTCCAATTGGATAATAACGTTCATCAGGAACCACTTCAAGAAAACGGATACGATTGTGGAGTTTTCACCTGCCAATTCCTACAGGGTTTGTCGAGGGGAGACGAATATGTCAACTGTACACAGCAGGACATGCCTCACTTACGGCGACGCATGATTTGGGAGATCTGCCACGCTACCCTGCGTGACGATCCGTAACGTGTTGAAGTCTTGATCGCATTGGATACAGTTTTTTTCCATTTACTATTTGTGCTGTATATCATATAATTGAATGTGTATGAGATGTCGGTGTAATGCATCATAGGTGGTTTTAACCTGTCGCACTCGCATATAAGGCCATATGAGGCTATAATCCGAGTATTGGGACTTGCGAAATGACGGCATAGATCATCGTCGAAACCACCAAACGACAATGAAAAACCAGAAAACAATCACCAGGAATATAATGTACCACAACCACCGGCATCCCTGTCGTTCAGCCATGTTGTTCATTCTTCGAAACGTTCCCGACAATATCCCAGAGGTTTCTGCAAATGCATCGTTCTAGGAACCTATATCAAATGGAGAATATGGAATATTGGCTTTCTAGAATCGCACCATTTGACTTAGCTGCGTTGTCGACTCTCTTACCTCATTTCCAATTCCAATAGTGATCTAAACGCAAAGTTCATACTTATTTGAGCGATATTGAGTAGAACTGGCTCACGTCCTTCAAAAGCTTTACTTTCGCACTAAGGCCATCCAAAGCCTCATCATTCTGACCCTCTAGGTCATCTGCAAAACGATGCCCATTGGCTTGTGGGTGAGGTTCGTAATTAAAAGGAGAAGAACGACCCGAAGCAGGAGGTGTGACACCAAGGAGTGACGAACGGTCGCGCAGGGAGTTGGGTTGTCGTATACTGGGAAAGGCAGGTTATTGAGCGAAAATTTTAGATTTCTGACATCTCGGTTTACCGTTGGGACATGAGAGGAAGGACCACCTGGAAGAAAATCTAAGTTTGCATCTGTGTTCAAGAAATAATATTGGTGGCTATGACACGTTGGCATGGGTAAATAACCTCAAATTTGTATTCAAGCATTGTTCAGATGCAGTCATGAGAACTGGAAAGTTATATGCATAAACTAGCTTGATCATGCCCACAAGCGGCGGCGTATTAATACATCTATATCACTTGCTAAAATTAAGCTCAAGGGCAAGGGAAGTGAACCAGGAAGATGGTAAACGAAATAAAATGTGGAGTGATACACCTGGATCAACAGGGTACTACTGCCAATGCTGAATAGCACGCGCGAATGTGACGGAATTTACGATAAAAAATAAGGTATGTATGTTGCAGATGCGATGTGGTGTAGTTGAGAATGTAAAGAGGTAAAGATACTTGAGGAGTTGCGTAAACGTCCATTCTCCATACAAGTGACCATGACCTCGTCTCTGGTAAATCAGTACAAATGGGGCCGTAAAATGTCGTTGCACCGCAGGACATCTAGTTGATGCTCATGCGGTTGAGGTTGGTGCTCGCCGCACGGCGGTGGGCTTGTGATGCATATCGACCATGTGTTGGTGAGTCCTTTCTCGCCACTAGCAAGAAAGATTGAACAGAGTCTGACACAGAATTAAAGCAAGTACGCACATGCTTCTTTCAGACCACGTCCGAAATTTCTCATCACAATGACGGAGAAGATAAACGTGATAAACAGAAGAACAATGGCGATGATGGCTAGTCACGTCAGTCAGTCGCATTTGTAAAACAAAAACAAAAAAGACTTGGATAACTTACAGAAAACAGTAAGAGATTTCCATACAAGCCTAAACTGGTCTGTATTCATGAACAGAAGCACCTTGATAAGCTGATAATGCCCAATTAAGATTGAACAGAGTGAGGAATGGGTGACGGCCAACCTTATATATGAAGTAAACCATCGCTCCGATGCATCCTGACATGAAGGTCGCCATCATCCACTTGTTTTCATGTCGCGCCGCAAGGTGGCCCTCGACAAGCAAAACAATTGAAAGTGGAAGGGCGGCGCATGTGACGTAGTATTCCCAATCGTTGCTCTGAAGAACAAGCCAGATAAATTGTACGGAAAATCCCACCCAGAAAAAGACGTCGAATTTGACCAGACATTCATATATCTGGTAGTTGGCGTACATCTTCTTAATTCGTCGATCGGCCCCGAGAAATTTGTATACCTTCCATCCAAATTCGTGGTAAATCTTCCAGCCGAGACCGATGTAGGCAATCTCAGCCACCGAGATAACAATGGGAATTATTGCTGTCAATACGTCGATCGGTATACTTGAGATTCCAGTACTACTTTTCGCGTTGGATAATGCATCTCGGATTTCTTTGATTTGTATGATTGCATATACGAGGAAGAGGGCATTGAACACTCTGTACAACAAAATTTAGGGTGATAGGGACATAGGACGCAGCACTTACGTTAAGCAGAGAAATTGAAGGGTATTGCGCGCATATACGGCATCGATGGCCATAACGAGCTGAAATATACTAGAAAACCGGTATTAGGATCGGAAGCACGACAGTAATATGGGGATACACACTGGGCAAGAGCGAAGATACTGAGATAAACAGGCATTTTTCGAGAAGTTATCTGGTCATCGTCTTTTGTTTCTGCACGGACACGAAGCAAAAGTTCTCCTTCGATGACCAGATCTATTGTTGTCTCAATTAGAACAGTGAGAACATAGAGTCGACACGCCATCGATTCAGGTAGTATCTTATTGAAGTATCAACAAGTTAGAACACGAAGCGAAGAATAGCATAGCATACATACCTTCTGCCAGAAACTTCTTGTATCCACCTCCTTGACAGGTGGTAGAGGGGGGTATGATACGTGTGATGTAGGTTCCTGCGACGTCTCGTCTGATAATTTTGAAGAGGATATGCTTTGTTTAGAGAGAGGAAAAGAAGGTCCACGGTGATGATTCTTCGAAGTTGGAGTTTCCACAGCGTACGTTTGGTGGCGGGCATTGGTGGCGAAGGGTGTAGCATATTCGTCAATCAAGTCGTCGTATGATGCTTTATATTCTGGTTCCTGCGCGTGTTGTAATGCATAGAATGACCGTTGGGCGTGTGTGGAGTCTTCAGGGTAAGGTGTATGAGCCGACATGGCGGCGAACAGTGAGAGAGTGTCGTTCGGCCGGCGAGATAAGAGAATGTGGGAGGCAACTAGGGGCGCGGAGGTAGAGGATATAGGCTACAGAACGGAAAAGACAGTGATTATAGCTTTGCTGTGTTTAGGACAGGGATTAGAACGTTACGGCGCTGGAGGTCCGTGTTTGTTGTTGATATGGTCAAGTGGCGTTACAACTTGGAATTACAAAGTAAATCCACAAATTAGTGTACGCGTCAAAAACAGAATGTCTGAGGGACTGAATGAAATTTATATTCTTCAGTAAAAGTCTATTTCAATATATAAATTATCGTCCCTTGTATAGAAATGTATTCAAATAACAACATTGTGCATGTAGGTCAATGCTAAAAATAACACAATAGCAACGAGAACACTTTGTGTTCCACCTCGTCGCTACAGAAGGCGCAAAGTTCCTGTAATCTGGTTGATTAAACGTGAAGGCCCTTTATTGTTTTATATAGGTTTAGCTCATATCTGATAGTTGTTAGCTCCTACCAAGTATCCCAAGCACAGTTCGTGATCCCGCCGCGATTTGTGTCCTTCCGCTGTAAAATTTTCAAACAAAGAACACAAACGGATGGAATTAACGGACGCATCCTGTATGGAACGTGCACATAAATTTAAGCTTCGCGCACGCGCCTGCAGTTGTAGTAGTTCATCTTCGTTCGTGCATCGAAGGGCAACCTTTGTTTGACTACAACGAAGAAAAAATTCAGTCATCATCTACGGTTCACAACAAACACTCGATACCCCGCCCGTTCCCACTGCCTCAATAACTGTGAGAAAGACAATCAATTACTACCAAATAGCAAGCTGTTGATATCATACGGGCGTGTTCGTTGACTGTAGAGCTTGATAACATGCTAGTGTTGCATGACTAGTCAAGGCTTCAGATATGGCGTTCGAGAAAGCATTTAGCGTGAGCCTTACGAGCACCTACGTAAAATGCCCCATAAGAACCGAAATACAATGTCAGGCTAAGAACACTCACTGGGCAGCTATCTTTCCAGAAGACATCCCCAAATCTGTTCGGACGACAAGGACCTGGAGGTCGCGTGAGTGACAGTAAGGTGCAATTTTACTGATTATTTACCAGTTTGCAATCTTCGTAGTCTGATTTGATCGATGATAATTCTCCGTCGCCCCGTAAGTGCGAGCCTGGATTAATGTATTAATTTTTTTTTTCATTTACGGACGCGTCGGTTGGTTCGGTTTTACTGGAAGGAGTAGCCAAAGGCCGAGAAGTTTGAGACGAGATACCTGCCCAATAACCAATGGAGAGGGAAGCAGTGACAAGTAGAGCATACGCTGTAACTGTAAAACATCAACTATTGAATACAGTGATTATCCACTGGACAAATTAGCTTACCTTGCTCCATAATTGGTGTTTAGGGTATGGGCAGAAAACCTGCGTCGACGGATCGGAGAAGCCAAAAGAGACGTGGTTACATAAGCCATACGATAATTAGTTGAATGCCGTTTGGTTTCCGCAAAGTTTCCGTGTCTACTTCAATCTTCAGGACCAGGATTGACATGCATTATTCATGTCTAGTATATATTTTATACGACATTTAGTATCGCGCTCCCATGGTTTTCTAGATGTTTTCAGCTATACGACGCGTCTGAATAACAGTTGAATCCTGCCGACCCCTGCTTACTCTCCTTGTTCACTGCGAACCATGTTTCAGGCTCATATCATATTATTGCTGGCCCTGTCGGTTTCGGACAACCCAAGCCCGCCATGAAAGGCCACGAGATTGTAGATCCGTCCCAGTTACGTGTAACCGACACCTTCTTTGACTCATGCCTCCTACCCAGATATTGGCCTCCCCACGCAGTCGAGATCACCTGTTCGACAAATACTCCATCCAAGTAAGACCCCTTGTCATACAGGCCGAAATTAGCCCTATATGCCTCCTAAAATTTCCTTGATCGCCTTGGTTGCTTGGATCGGGCTCGCTAAATCACTCATCCAGGCTGTTTTCCATCTCGGACGCCTGAGCTATATATAAATTTCAACCAATCGAAAAGCAGATATGGACCGATCTTCCGTCCATCCATGGTAGAACGCCACGGTCTCTTGTCAAAAATGTATCAAACAGGGTATCACGTCTAACTCCTCCTGGCTTGCAACGAGCTCACAAGACTCCTCGGAAGAACCCTGCTTTTTTTTTTGTATATCAAGGACGAAATTGTTGTCAAGTTTTCGCACTGCTCTGTCCCATAATGTCTTCTCTTCTTCGCCCTGTCGTCCTCGATCCTTGTCAAACAACTATCAGAGGACGGCGACGAAGCTCCATTCATCCTATGAATGCCCTTCCGCGTTTCCTCTCTACGACATCAACAAACACAGATGAATGTGCTATCTCAGATGATTCCAACATTCCCGACACTCCTGACACGGTCGTTTCTGACACCAGATCCCCCCATTTTTATTCTCCTCCATCTCTCTCACCTCTCTCAGATGCACATATTTCAGACTATTTTACTAGTACCGCTGCTCCTCGTCACAAGAATTCCGCTCCCCCTTTGTATTCTTCTGATGCATCTTCCCCAACATCGACCTTGCCCTCGAGTAGACTCCCGAGACTTGAAACCTCATCAACTACTGGTAAAGATAAGTTTAGTTATCCAACTAACCGTGAATCTATGAGGTGGCGTCTGGCCAGTGGTTATTTTGCTTATTTCTTATGCGGATGGGGCGATGGAGGTAAGAGTGCACGTAAAATGTTCAATAAAATTCACTGAATACTTTTCTTCCTGTTTCGGAATCCTACCAGTAACTGGGACCATTCTACCTTGTTTGAATTTTTTTTATCTTTTTCCAAAAAACCTACTAACTTTCAATGTAGATTTCACGGCCGATTTTCATCTGACTGCGATGACATCTTCTTTACTCTTTGCTGGCAGTACATGCGGGTGAGTGAACATGGCCATGACCTCTGTTAAATTTTCGTTGAAATTTTCTGTTCATCAGATTTGCCCTTGGTACTGTTCTTGTTGAACCCATATTGAAAGCTCTTGGGGGGATCCAACTTGGGGTTGGAAGAAATATCATCATCCCACCTAAGATTTCTCGACTCGTCTCCGCCCGTCACGGAACGGGCGGTTATTCGGCCTCCCAAGCTAGATCGCTGGTATTAGCTATTGCATGCGTCTTGCATGGATTATATTTTGTAATGATTGGCTTGAGAGGTGGCTTCGGTGTTACATTCCTTGCGTATGCTGTGGCAGCATTTGCCCGCGCTTTATGGACTGGTAAGCACATTGTTTCACCTCCGATGATATTCATATCCTGATTACCTTTTTTCTAGCTTGCCTGTAAATAAATAACGCGCATCGAAGTTAATTTCGTGGTTAACCTATTTCTAGGAACGAGTTTTTCGCATCTGGCCCAGGCGGCGCCCTGGGATATTCGTATGCATTCTGGAGTGAGTTCGAGCTCCCTTTGCAGTTTCTGATAGGAAACATCAAAATTCATACAGGTTTCGGTGGGGTGATATCACCTATCATATGCCAATCCATTATCGCCGGCGGAGTACCGTGGCCTCAATTCTACTTCGGATCTCTCGTATTATCTGGGTTGAACACCGTGTTCTTGATCTTCTCGTTTAAACCGACTCGACGAGAATTTCAGAAGGAGCGTGAACACTTGAACGGATTAAGGAGTCCAACGGAAACCATCTGCTCATCAAACTTGGCGTCACCAATCAATGAGCAAAGTGGACTTCCACTTTCAACTGTTCAGCCAGTCCTCCCTCCTCCTCCCAATAGTGAGCCTTTAGCCTTCCTCATATAGAATCAATTCATGAGGTCGCAATGCAGTGTTCCGCGTCGCTCTCACAATGCCATATCAATGGGCATTTTCCATATTTGCCATGATTTACTGTGGCAGGTTAGTGCAATGATATCTCTTTATATCATCCTTACTTATTTTTGTTAGCGAGACTGCAACCCAAGGATTTGTAAGTACTGAACCACTAACGGGTGATCTCCAAATTGCTAATTTCAAACCGTCGCTATCAGATGGTAACCTACCTACTTGCCACTAGGGTAAGTCGCAGTTCAACTGCATCATACAAATTATACTAACATTATATAAGAACGCAAATCCTAAAACGGTTGGATACGTAACCTCTGGTTTCTGGGGAGGAATTACCATAGGACGACTCACTTGGGGATATATAACACCTCGGTGAGTGTTCGCAAGCTTCTCAGTTGTAAATCGCTAAATGATTTCAATCAGATTAAATTTTACGCAGCAAAAATTTGTTATCCTTGGATCTATGTACGTTTATTCATAATTTGTATACACTGACTAAACCAAGCCCCTTTAGATGTATGAACCATTTGCCTTTGTGCAATGTCGAGGCTAACGGATGAACAGCTTTAGCTCTTGTTATGCAGCTTCTTATTTGGTTTGTCGACTCAAATGTTCAAAACTCAGTCTCCGCCAGTGTATTCGGCGCCTTGTATGGCCCTATTTTCCCAGCGTGCCTGAGCATGGCAAATACTCTTTTGCCCCTTGAGGTACACATGGTCAGCATGACATTGATGTATGAGTTGTATATTTCCTTCCCTTGTCTTAACTTAATGCCTCTCAAACAGTTCTACATTCGCAAGCATTGGAAGCTGTAAGCACCTTCATTCTGGACAATTTGAATTTGAAATAACATAACTTTTTTACAAGCCTTGTTCCCTTTTATAGCTGGCGCTATATCAACCACAAAAGGCGCACACACCTTGACATATCTGACCGTACCTCTTGGTATCACAATGATCTGTCTCTGGTCTTTGTTCCCCTCCCGCGTTCCGGTCCGACTTCACACCAATTAAGTTGACACTTCGCAACGCATGCCCCTCGATTTCTGTTCAAATAAATACCCCTCCTTCCCTCATAGATGTTTGTGACTTATTTATCACATAGAACTGTTGCTGTTAACGTAGCTAGAGCCTCTTGTTGTTCGATAACGGATCCGATTGTTGTCTTCAGTAGCTAGAAATGTAATGGCTTTTACCCACGTATGATTTATCGGGATAAGCAATAACGCTGTTGGTGCAATTCGTCGCCCTGTCTCGCACAACCCGTTTTAGTAGTGGAAACTACGTACTACTGTTGCAATTGATTCTTAGAAGTGTTCCATTCCATGCAAACGACAGCAGACGAAATTATTTATCATTGTCGTGTTGTACAGTAAGGGTGGAACAAGAGAAATACAACACAGAATAATTATACACAAAAACGATAGCTATATCACGAACTATCTGTATCAGTGGAGGAGCCTGTTTCATCTCCCCCTTCAATATCTAATTTGTGTTAGTCAATGTGTTATGGTGGGGAGAGGGGGCTCACCGATTGAGTAATCCGGTACGTGCAATACCGGAGGCCGAGGCGGACTAAGGCGCTTGGGTGGACCAATACCACTTGCCTTGGGTTTCCCGTTCCCAATCTTCTTCGAGGAGATATTGGGACTTTGCGAAAACGAAGACGACGTGGGCGTGGCTGCAGAAGCTCCACCAGGAGAGGAAGAGCGTGATGAATCAGATGTCGATGATTTGTCAATGAAAGATGCGGTAGAGGAGTCTCGCAGCTTGGAGGGTATTTTCGACTGGGAGGAAGGAGAAAAGTGTGTCTAAAATACTCGAATGTGATTTTGGAGTCAAATTCATTGGTTATCCTCTTACGTTATTGGGTATCCCCAAGGAATCTGGGTCAGCTTTGACTCTGGAGACGGGAGAGCCTGTGCCGTGATTGATAAAAAAAAACAGGTTGAACATTGCAAGATAAATGGTACCTGATGGCTTCCCTTTCTTCTGTTTTTTATTCGGTGAGACCTGGGGTGATCCAGGCTGGGGAAAGGTTAGAACGAAGTTTCAGTAGGATAGAGCACGATAGCCTACTCGTTTTCGCTTCAGGTTGAACTCGGCTTCGTCTGAGTTTTCAGTCAAGATTCTAGATGTGGAATGTGCATCACAACGGCTAATGAACTCACCCACGCGCTTAAACTTGGATTTACCCTTACCCTTGAATTTGGAGTTGTCTTCAGAGACGTTACCTGCGTCTGATGGAGGAGAAACTGATCGACCAATATCTGGTGAAGGCCTATCCGGTTGAGAATCAGGAACTTATGTGTTAAGCAAGTCCCACACAACTCCGTACTTTGACTTGGCGTTGCCTCGAACCGCCCCTCTGCGGGCGGACGATAGTCCCATACACCCAGCGAGGTGGGTCGCGTACCGGCTAGATGCAATCTATGAAGTAGATGAGTTCCCACTTTGGTCATAGAATTTGACAAGAAACACACTTGACGGGCGCAGTTTACACAATCAAAATAGACGTTCCCGTCCTTGATACTTGTCGGTGTATTCGTCCCTGTTCCTGATGACCCACTGGGTTTATCCCCTGCTAAAGCAGGAGTGTTGGCTCTTGAGGAGATCTTCTGAGACGCGGCTGCAGATGAACCAGGAGAGTGTACTATGGAAACAATTAGGACGTGAAATTTAATGAAAGAGCGAAGCTTGCACCCGAACCACAGCTACATTACAAGCACATTAGTTATGCAGAGAGCGAAGCGTTAAATAACGCACCGGATGTGACATATTCGACATACCGCCCGACTGCGAGCTACTTCATGATGTGATTGCAGTGTGGCATCCATTACGAGGTCATTGAGCATTGCTGAGAAAATGCGCGATGTCTGGAGAAGTAGTCAAGGAAACAACTCGAATGAAAATTGTAGAGTATTTATACCAATGCAGTGATTATTTCTTCGCGTTCAGACTTTGGCATCGCGGCGAGGGTTGTATAGAGGTAGAGATAATTGACGCCGGAAGACTTATTTTACGCGACAAGTAGTTCCACTTGTATAATCCACGTGAGCGGTTGTGTCGATTTCTGTTCGCGGCCTTTGAAAGAATGATCGAAGTGAATTTGCAATTTCTATTCAATGACAATTGTCGAGGTATCTACGTGTGCGTAATATAAGAGTCTAATAGCTCGTCAAAGTCATCAGGAAGTATATAAGTCATAAATGTGGCAGTAGGAATTCTGGAAATAGTAACCCTACACCACATTTGTAGTGAAAAAGGAATGTACCGTCCAGTTGGAAAAATAAAGTAGAATGGGTAGTTACTTGTTTTCTTCTGGCACCTAATAATTCGAGGACGTTAAACGCGAAACGGTGAATACTGCGATGATAGCAACCGCAAGAGCGCCAATACTTGCGGGTAGGAGGAGATCCTTTGGAATACCAAAGAGTTCCTGTTCGACTGGTACAGGAATAACAGGCGCAGGTGGCGGTGGCGGTGGGGTGTAGACTGGAGGTTCAGGGATATGAGTTTCTGCTTTTTCAACCTCTTTCACCTCTTGTTGAGCAGCAGCAGTAACCTCCGCCGCCTTGGCTTCGCTCTTGCCTGCCCCTGCCTCGGCCCAACCCTTTCCGCCTTGAACAAATAACACGACACGATCAGTACCCGCAGCGCGCGCAATCTTAACGGCATCTGTTACATCGTTATCAGACGTGATAAGAACACTATCTCCATCTGCATCTGTGTATGATAGATGGAAGTCGATGGGGTCAGGACGAAGGTCAGAGCTTTCGGTTGTTTCGAAATCTGTGAAGAATGGGTCCGTTGCCAACTTCCCTGCCACGATCTCCCGGAGATGTTCGACGTCGTCGTGTCGCGCTTGGAAACGGTGAGTTCTTCCACTAGGGGTGCGGAACTTGAAAACATATGTTCCATCATCTGCTGGTGGGGGGCCAGTGACTGATGGAACAACAATACCCTTCTTTCTGGGGTAGCCTTCCAAAGCTGAGACAGGATCATCGTCCATTACAGATGCAGAATCATTGGGATGGACTTCCGAATGAGGGGATTGTTGTAAATGGCTGAGATCATGAAGAGACGGGAATGAGCGAATATCTGATGGGCCGTGGTTGGATCCCGACATGACCGACTCTGTATCGTCATGTCCAATGGAATCGAAGAAGCGGCCCCACATAGGGCCCCCCTCTGTTTCATTCATGGTACTTTCACCACTCATGGCGTTCATCTAGGGCAAAAAGTCAAAAGAGGTAAAATCGGTTGTCAATACAACCAACCTGTTCGAGAGTAGCATAAGTCAATGTAAGGACATCGACAATCGCTACCAAGCGCCCATCACTCTCAACAACGGGGAGGTTGAGATAATGACCATCTTCAAAAACAACTCATCAGACAAGGTGAAGGACAATAACGCGACAATACCGTACTGTGCATCTTCTTCAGAGCATCATGAATAGTCATGGTAGGAGGCGCAGTATCAGGGTGAGGGGTCATCACTCTGACTACGCTACATCTGCCAGCATCCAACCCAGCCGCGATCACGCGCAGAACAACATCTTTGCTAGTAAAAATACCCGCGATACGTGTCCCACTCGTGAGTCCAGGGGAAGCCGGATTGGCCCCTTCCATAACGCATACAGCTGTTGTTCGTCTTTCCTTCATGAGCTTTGCAACTTCGCGCACAGTAGTTTTAGGTCCGACTGTTGCAGGTTGCGTGCGTGAATCCATGACAGAAGTCAGGTCTGGTAGTGCAGTTTTTTCACGAAGCTTCTCAGCCCAAGCAAGCATTGCTGCTGCTTGAGGGTTTGACCCAACAGATCCAAGCTCGGACTGGACACCAGCCATGGCGCTGAAAAGTTGCTCAGACGCAGCGGAGCTACGCTCCACTTTGCCTAGAGCTTCGTGAAAAACTTTTGTGATGTCAAGGAGCCCGACGACATTGCCATCTTCATTACAAACAGGCTAAGGTGGCAAGCGAGTGAGTAATATTGAACTTGTCGAAAAGACGCGACATATCCCACCAAATGCCTGAAATGCCTCGAAACCATGAGCTGTAGTGCCTCTGTTGCACTAGTAGTGTCACGGGTGACCATTGGGTTTCGCGTCATAATTTGGTGAACTGGGGTGGTGTGGGGATCGAGGCCTTCAGCAGTAACCTAAAAATAACATTAGCAGAAGTCGACACGAAATGAAGAAATGAAGGACCCTCACCCGGTATGCCAGGTCCTTGGCAGTAAAGATACCGCTCAAGCCTTCCTCGTCATCAACAACAAGAACACAGTCGGTCCTTTTTGCAGCACAAAGCTGACTAGCTTCGGCAACAGTAATGTTCTCGGGGACCGTCAAGGCTGGACTTGGCCTTAGTGCAGCGACGGTACCCTTTGCAGCTGCTGGCTTCCCTCCACGCTTAGTGGTGCGTTGGCCTTGCGTGGTAGAAATTGTCCGCTTTCTGGAAAGCTCGGACTCAATTTTCTTCCTTATCGCCTGCAAGTCATTAGACGCTGTGATTCATATAAAATGGTTTTGTCGAAACCTACTTCATCTCTCTTGGATTGTTTTTTCCGGGTCTCTGACACAGATCCTCCATAAGACAAAGAAGACATGGAGATAGAAGTTGAACGAGCGTTGTGGCGAGGGAGGGGAGATGTAGAACGTTCAGCAGGAAAGGGAACGGGAGATGCAGCCAAGTTACGGTGGTGAGCGGGAGAGCTAGAGGGGACGGGTATACGGGACATTGACTATCACAATTCAAAATTGTCCCATATTTCAAAAATAAATATCAAATTATCTTCTGATGAGTTGTTAACTATTTGTACCATGTGGCGGCTGCAAAAAAAAAAAATCGCGATTGACCCGGGACAAATTGTTCTACATATGTACATACATATCTCACAACCTCATTTTATTCAATAGATTAGGAATATACAAGGGGAAAGCCCAAAGTATTAGAATTGGTAGCACGTAAATAACATCCTAAAAACAATCTAATGACCAGCTCGTCTTTCGGAGGAATAACGTTCGCAACAATTGTTCTAAAACTACTCAACTACTCAAGTTCTACCTCCGCTGTCCAGCACCAGCACCAGCACCAGCAGGATTAGGTGCCAACGTGCTTCCACCGAATCTTCCAATAAGCATTTGGGTTTTATCCCAGACCATTGTGAGTGTGGGATTTTGCTGCTTCTGCACAAATCCGTTAATGTAAGTGGCGGTAGCAGTGAAGGCCTCGCGGGTGAATGCCGATTGATAATAGCGTTGACGCAAGAAATGGCCGTAAATAAGAGGAGAAAGGAGAGAATTACGGAACGTGATAGCTCCGAGAATGACACGAATGAAAATGGCGAGTTCTGCGTACGCAACGACTCTCATGGCCGTGTCATAATTGGCTGATTCGTCAAAAATGTTGAGTTCACGGTCGTCGATAATTATAATAAATCGCCTCACTTTTGACCCAAACCTGCAAGCTTTTGGCAATAGGATGGGGCTGAGGGGCTCCACCCGCAGTAGATGGTGGACCAGGAGGAAGGAATTGTGGCATTAAGGTTGTCCGCGTGAACGTCAGGGCATGGAAGAGAGAGAAGATTGTATATGGAAGAAGTGCGACTAGTTAACCTCATTGAGAATAATTTGATGGGCGAATAAGGTCGAAACCTACTGGTGATGGGTTGAGAAGTGAACCAGAAAAAGGCAAGGATGAAGTATTGAACATTCTGAAAATTTGGGTTAATGCTGGTTTGAAGGGGAATTCATGGAATCCGACCTCGTCGATCAAGGCACGCCTTATGAAGGTCATATTGGGCTGGGGGTTCTGCAGAAAAAGTGAGATACGTGTACACCATTTCAGTATGCATAGTACGTACACCTAAAGACTTTCTAATAGGTTTTGAAGGAGTAGATTAGGTTAGGTAATTTTACAGATCCTTAGATGGGAAGACTAACTGGCAGACAATAGCATAGCTGATGAGAGCACCCGTGAAACTTGCTATTGAGTGGATTGAGGCCGAGTCAGAGGAGAGCCAAAAGTGTCAATTCCCCAATCCCACCTTTATACCACCACACTGATACTGCCTTGAAAGTTACCCAAGCCAAAAAGCAACGCAAGGCTGAAACGAGGAGAAGAAAATGGCCTGATGCCCATAGATAATGCTAGTGAGTTGAATGAGCTCAATGTTCATATTTTAGTGTTACAGTAGCCATTTAAAAAAGTACCTGAGTCGTCGCCATTGGAAGCGAGAAGTAAAGGAAACAATGGAGTAGAAAGTTATTAGCAGACGAAGAGCTTCGTGGACGTGCACAAGGTGAGGAGGAGCTGATGTTCAACCCAGTGTCACATCACGTGTAAATATCAAAACATGAAATAAGCCCTAATATGTTACGTCATCACCGACTCCATTGGCCACCTAGCTTTCCTTTTCGAAATACCTCCTTGTCCACCTTTTTCCGTCCAACTGTCTCTATTCGTCGTCCCTTGCTTTCACGTCCCTTACGACCCCTTACAGTATCACTCTCCTCCTCAACAACTTCCTCCTCTTCATTATCCACTTCCTCTTCGTCTCTACGTCGTTTTCTCGTATTATTTGTTGTTGCACTTTTCTGACTGCTCCCAATGTTCACGTTTACCCGTGGGGGTACAGAAAATCCAAATGCCTTCCCCACTTTCGCAAGATCGAGGGAATTCACATCAAAAATCTTTTTCAAAGAGTACGACGCATAAGCTTGAAGATATGATCGGTACCCATCCTTTGCCGACTGATGGAGGAAGTAGTTCTTTTGAAGTAATTTTTCCAGCTTTTCACTACTGTCAAGACGGCTTTTAACATGGTGCATAATCAAACGTACCTGACTTTGAACATTGGCTATCCGATCAGCAGGGAAACTGAATTCATTGAGAGGGACCTTGGCCTCCTTTAGGTATCTCAAGAATCCAAGTTCGCTTTCAAGAAGGAACAACAAGCTTTTTCCAACTTTTCCCGCACGCGCTGTCCGTCCAACGCGATGAATGTAATCGCGTGGGTCATCTGGTGGATCAAATTGCACAATCCAATCGACGCGCGGGATATCAAGACCGCGAGCGGCGACATCAGTACAGAGTAAGATACCTGATTCCGCATTAATGAACTCGAAGAAGGTATTGGTGCGCTTCTGCTGCTTTTGCTTTCCCTAAACGAGGAGATTAGTCCAAGCACTTGTGATGATATAGGATAAAAACACACATGTAGATCAAGTACCGGAACGTCGATATAATTTAGTAGTTCACCATGATATTTTACAGAATTACAGCTTGAGAAAAAAACAATAACTTTCTTCTTCAAATTTTTTTTGAGGAACGTAAATAAGAGGAGGAATCGTCGGTCCGATGGGCACACAACATAACCCTGGGAGAGTGTTGATACAGTGCTTGTCGTCTCCTCTTTATCTACATCAATATGCACGGGCCCTGGGCGCAAGGATATTCTAGCCAGGTCCGTAACTTTGGTTGTTTGTGTTGCGGAAAAAAGCATAGACTGGCGGTTATCTGTGCAGAAAGATGAAAATGGAATTAGCCCCGTGCAAAGTTGACGAACCGTTAGGAAGAATATTGATGATCCGCTTCATTTCTTCTTCGAAACCAACCTCCAATATTCGATCAGCTTCATCAATGACCAATGCCTTTAAGTTGCGAAAAACAAATCCTTTGGTATCCTTTGGGAAATTTCTTTATCTCCATTCAAACTTCCGCAGTCAAAAAACATACCTGCAAGTGATCTAGTAACCTGCCAGGTGTTGCCACCAACAAATTCACACCTTTACTGAGCTTTTCCGCTTCTGCCCGCCTGTTCGCTCCTCCAATAACAATCCCAAAAGTCTGGGAGTGATAAGCCATCAAGTCTTTAGCAACACCGAAAATCTGCAACGCCAACTCTCGTGTGGGAGAGACGATGATGATTCCCGTACCTGATCCACAATAATCCTTAATATATATCCATAAAAAATAAGATCAACTCTCACCATTCATTGGTTTGAATTTTAATCTATGAAGCAGCTCTACTGCAGGTATGAGGAACGCAAGAGTTTTCCCCGAACCCGTACGCGCAGCACCGAGGACGTCCTTTCCCGCCAGAAGTAGTGGTATCGATTTGGATTGGACAGGGGTCATTGTGGATAATCCCATCTCCTTTAATGCTCTACTTGTTTGTTCCGACAGCTCTAATGTCGAGAAAGGTTGCCGTCCTGGTACATTTTCCGGCACCGCAGTGGGAATCGACACATCCTCAGCTGTTGTCATTAGAAACTAATAGAATAATTTCAATGGCCAGTGTTCCACTCCAGGTCCTCAGGATTGGGGTAGGGGAGCAATGAAATGTCTTGAGTAATGAGCGCGAAACCTATTGATCAAGTGCACAACTGGTAATCCAAAAAATAATCTCTCGGTAATTGCCGATACAACACTCCATGGTGTTCTTCAACTCAAATCCACTGTCCGGGCATTGTATGTGGCTCATTCTACTTGTCCCTTTTCTCACTTTCTTACTTTCGCAGTCGTCTCTACCTTAATCCTCTCTTTGACCTCGTTGGGTTTTGGTTTTTATCTTGGGTCGCAACAAGCACACATCAATATACCCTCATCTTATTCGAAGAACAAACGACCAGAGCCCCGACAAGGTTATACCACGGTTGAGGAAAGCCGGCCAATCGAAGGAAAAGATGAAGACGAAGATGAGGAACTTGCGGATGGAGATCTCGCTATGATACAAGCTGGCTTCACAGAACAGTGTAAACTCGTACGGGTCGTTTTATTACAGCATTCCTCGTTCCAATTAAAAAACACGCACTTAATTTTCAAAGGTCCTCATCGTTAGAACAGATTTGAAAATGACACCAGGGAAGATAGCTGCACAGTGAGTAGCAAGCATGAGAGTTTCTCCTCGACTATACCAGGTTAATTCCAGGTGTGGGTAAGTCGCTATCTATTACGAAAACGTGCATGGTCATTCATGACCCCTTTTCCCTCCAAGGCACGCGACACTAGCTTGCTATAAGGCTCTTGTAAAAAAAAACCCCAAGGTATATAATCAATCTTCATATATTGAACATCAACCTGATAGAAACTTGCTAGCTTGTTCACCATTGGGAGAAAACTGGGTAAAATTGATTGATAATTTGCGCTTAGCTTTTGATAAATACCTCTCCACCCTAGGCAAGCTAAAATAGCCCTGAAGGTCTCGTCCGAAGATGAACTTCTAGAATTAGAGGCTATTGCGAAAAGTCTGAACTTATGTGCGCGTTCTATACAAGATCTGTATGTTCGACCATATGTGCAGTGGCGTAAATACTAATGTGCTTGACAAGTGGACGAACCCAGGTTGCAGAGGGATCTCGAACTGTACTAGGCATTGGACCAGGACCCATTAACCTAATCAACCAAGTAACTGGCAAGTTACGATTATTGTGAATCCCGTGTTATAATTGTAATTCTTGGTGATACATCTAATTGACTAGTGGATACAATTGACTTGTGGTGGTGATGTTACATTTTTGTTTCCTTCTCCAAATTTTGCATGGGTTATATGCGCACCGAGCCCTTCTCAACAATAATGGCATTCAGGATAATGGTCATGGTTGTCGTGATAATCCTGACCGCCAGCTCCACCACCTTTTGCGGAGCCACTGTGGGCATCCCCTCCGTTGCCTGCGTTGCCTGTGTTGTATCTGGTGTCAACATGTTCGAATTATCGTCGGGAATCGTACTTACCTGAAAAAAGGTTGATTAAACCTGCTGGTCCATTTACAGACCCGCCTGGCGAATATCCACCCGGGCCGGTATAAGCATTGCCACTACTACTTGACCCGCCGTATCCTTTATGACCATGCGATATATGACCACCTTCAGCATCGCCGGAATAAGCTGGCCCTCCATCCCCGGCATTGTCTATCATAACTTATCAGTGATCCTCGACGCCCTAAACGCATCAAAACTTACTTGAAAACACATTGAGCAAACCGCCTAGACCATGACCATAGTCGTCATACGAATCGCTTCCAACAGATCCACCAGGAGAATGACCTCCTGGGCCAGTATAAGCGTTGGCGTTATTGTTCTCCACTGGGATGGCGAGGGCATAGCTCATGTGGGCCATAAGAAGGATAAAGGTAAGTTGGATGAAAATGGAAGTCATGACAGAATAAATAGTAATGTATTAATGATGGAATATAGTAAATGTTTGGAATAGAGTTTGTACTATGTTGTGATGATGGCGGGAAAGAGAGATAATATTAGGGTAATAGTGAATGAAAGTTGTGCTTTATATCCTTGAAGGGGGGCTGACATCTTCCGTATTATGAAGTATTTGTTTTGAAGCGCGTCGCGTTAGTCACGTGAGCTTACGCCATTGTGAATTCAAATTGTAAATCGGATATAAGTACTTTTTCGAATTTAGTGGAGCCGCACCACCGACGATCCACAAATTTCGCGTCACTACAGCCAGTTATGCCTGGTTTATATCCTCTACGCGGTCACCGTACCATATAATTTACAATCCATTTACCTGAACACAATGGCCAGCCTTTCTATCGCCCGTGCTTACCAGTATTCATTTGACACACACCCAAATATCACTCTTGCTATCACTGGAGGTTTCCTCAACTCTCTGGGAGACTTTGTGGCCCAGGTTACTGAAAAAACTGTATGTTCTTATCTCTTTTCAACGCTCTCTAGAATCCCTTATA
This sequence comes from Collybia sordida, assembly GCA_037014335.1. Classification (NCBI taxonomy): domain Eukaryota; kingdom Fungi; phylum Basidiomycota; class Agaricomycetes; order Agaricales; family Clitocybaceae; genus Collybia; species Collybia sordida. Next base: position 2,321,367 of record JAYKXK010000002.1, read on the forward strand.
TTGTCTCATCAGTGGAGCCCAAAGGGACACAACCAGAATGCACAATACGATTTTCCACGCACCCTCCGCTTCTTTTGCTTTGGGTTCACCATCAGTACGTCAATGCTAAACTGTGCCAGGTATAGGGGTTAATCTATTGTCCAGGTCCTTTTCTAGGACGGTGGAATCATTTCTTAGAAAGCCGATTCCCTCTACGCTCTCTCTCAGGATACGGAAAAGTCAGCATCCGGGCGTTATCCAAGAGAGTTGCCTGTGATCAGCTTCTAATGTGTGCTTCGATCAGATCATATTTCTCCTTATCGTCGCTAATGCACTCGGCTACAGGGCACCAATAGGCGTATGTCAGTTCTCAGTGATATAGTGAAAACTTACGGAAAACTCCCTCTTAGTTAGCTCTTTTCCTTGGGTCCATGGGTATCATGGAGGGCCGGGATACAGGCCAAATCAAAGAGAAAGTCAGGGATTTATACAAACCCGCTTTGTTGACGAATTGGAAAGTGTGGCCCGTCGCTCAGGTGAGCCCTTGAATTACCCATTTGAATATACCTAAATATTTCACAGCTCATAAATTTCCGGTACATGCCTCTGCCATATCGTGTACCATTCCAATCTAGCTGTGGTGTGTTCTGGACTCTCTATCTTTCCCTTTTGAATTCCAGGTGTGTTTATCTTTCTCGTAAATATACTGCCTACTGACAAAGCCCCTAGCGAGGATAAGAAGCAAGACCGAAATGCAGCTTTGCGGTGAGAAATATCTTAATTGAACCTCAGTTTGTAGAATAACACCCAACCCACCCTCAGTTAACTTTGATAACATACTGACAATTAGACACTACTGTAATCCATGTACATTGAACCCATCGTCAAACAATACCGTTGATAATGTTTATATTTATGATGCACCATATTTGTGTTTGAAATAAGCTGGGGGTAACGTGGATAATATATCTACGAGAGGGCGTTCGACCACAACCAGTTCTGCTGAATCTAAAAAGTCCACAGAAAGTATCGGTCGGTAATGTGTTATCATTTTAAATTCGGGCGCTAATTCTTCGGTTGGGGGCAATTGTGTGGTCGAAAAGGTTGCGCTCTCTCTCCGTCGCTTCCTGCTATGTCCAGCTTCAGTTGTATGGTTCAGGGATAATTTACACATCCATGTTGAACCCCAAAACAACGCATATCTTGACTTCGGGCTTGAGCCCACTGATAGCGAAACAACAGGCTCAAAGGCTACACCCAATACGGGATCGTGTGCATGTGTGAAGCGCTTGGGAAGGTTGTCGCAAAGCTCTTTTCCCCAAGCAGGAAACTGACGAGATTCGACGTTGTAAATTTGGAGGGTGTTGTCCGGGAAGGCCATTATTAGAATACTGGGGTGGGCAGGGTCAAAAGAGAGGAGTTGCACCGGCTTCAAAAACGAAGGTAGGACGCTGTGATGCTGACCGGAATCACCAAATAAGAATATGAATGCCACCTAGTATGGATGACCTACTTGTACAGAATCGAGATTAAATATATGCGTTTGTGCTCGGTCATCTGAAGTTGCGAGCCACTGCCCATCGGAGCTGATGGACATGCGGGTAATGGTACCAAACTTGAGAGGTGCAGGAATGTTCTGATTTTCATCATCACTTCCGTCGGTAGGGCTGGTGTTCACCGTTTCGATGTCGTTATCTGTCCTCCTTCCTTTCATAAGACGATTTCGAATGATGGACTCGTGGATGCGATGATGGTCGAAAGTCCGAAGTACGCGAGGTTTCTCGCCACTAAGATCGATAATAACAATATAAGACGATATTGCAGTGGATATAACAAGCTTAGAAGAATCTGGAGTGAATTGAATCGCAATTGCACCTATTGATGTTGTTAATTCCGGTAGTCGAGCTCTCAGGATGGAAGAGAAATCCCGTATTCGTTTTGGACTGAGCTGCCCTTTATTCTAGACACAAGTGTTAGCAGAACCTGGCGACAATAGACTGCCTTACTTACGCTTATATTGAGAGAAAATAGTTTTACTTCATACAAATCGGAGATCACTAACCATCTCCCATCATCAGATATCTTACTCGCAGTCAAATTGGTGTGAACATTCAAGTCCATTTCAAGCACTTTTTCCCAGTCCACCACGCCGTCAGAACCCTCGAGTGGGATCCTGGTATTGCCATCGCTTGAAGAGGTCGGTTTTTGTGGAATTCGCCAGATAGTTAACCCAGAGTCGCGTGAACAATACACCAGTCTTGTTGATCGTGTGATCTGAACGGCCGAAGTGCAGGATGGCCCAGTGTAAGCTAACCTTCTGTGGTATGAGTCCTCAAACGTACTGTCTGCGCTCGTGCGTAAAGGGTTAATGACTTTTGCGATGGTGGTGGATGGAAGCGCAGCGGGCGTTAACACTACGGACATATCAAGACCGCCAGAAGCAATTATCGGAGCTACATCCATCGGAAATTGTATCTTATATGGGGCGGGAAGAGGGGTATAAGGAGGCCAAGTGGCAAGTGCCCGAACGTCGTGAGAGTGCATTCTTCTTGAGCAGGTTTGTACCCAACGACCTGCTGAACCTGTGAACGAGTTTTCCCGTTGCTCTGCAGTCCCTGTTTTGACGAATGAGAACTGAACTGCTTTCTGGTCGACACCAGAAGTCGTAATACTTTTCCCCTCCTAATTTCAACGGATAAGATATATAATAAAGGAGGCGAAGGCGACCTACCGGGCCAACAGTTAGACAGAGGACATCTGCACCATGGGCCTGAAAACTCTGTAATTGCGTACAAGTTCGCGACTCCCAGAACTTCACCATGCCCAAAGAGTCACCAGAAATAATCGTTCCGTCCCTAGACAAGTATCCATCAATTCAACAAGACCACTGGAGAATCCACGAAACAAACCCGAGAACACCCACAGTCCACACTAAAGTCCTCTCCCCTCTAATTTTATCTGTACCCATTCGATCAATGACACGACCAGTCTTGACATCCCATTTTCGAATGCTGCTGTCTGAGCCACCAGTGACTAACCAAGAATCTTCCCAGCCATCGTCATCGTCATCGTCATCACTTGAATCATTGATAGGAATAGAATTAGTTTTTATACGTTGTCGCGGCCGTGGTGGACCCCATGCAATGCTGAGGGCTCGGCATTTCACTCGATCAAATCGACGATAATGAGTCAAGGTATCATTTACGATGGATACCAGACGGACGGTCCCATCTTCGCACCCGAGAGCCATGAGACTGGAAGACGTATTGGCAGCCATACACCAAATGGATCCACCCTGCGAACTTAGAGTTCTCTATTCTACGTCAATATGTGAATTGGGCTTCTAGGAATGATTTGAACTAACTCGAACAGAGCCTCGATCCATATCCCACTCTAATAGCTCACTACCTCCACCACAGCTGAAAAGACGCAGGTCTGCACAAGCAGGGACATCGTTGGGGGTAAAGTCGTCCGGGTAACGTATTGCAAAAGTCAAAGCATCTACTTTTGATGGGTATAACCCTGGTAGTGTCTAAGCCGAGGTGAAACACATTATTATATCAAGAGATAAACCCTCGACTGACTTTTCTAATCACCCAAGCTTGTGAAGATTGAAGATCGGAGTCACCACCGGCCCATTCACAAAGATCAATGTTCCCATTAGCATGTCCGACCGCTAGTGTTCCAAATTTAATTGGTTTTCGCAAGGTCGTTTGTTTGTCCTTGGGTGAAGGGAGGATCGGTGGAGGAAAAGCGAGTGAAGTTATTGCAGAGGGTGTGTAATCAACAAACCTGCATCGATGAACCGCGACTATGGAAGGCTCGACCATACTTCAAGCCTTGAAACACTAAAAGTAAGAATATGAATACAATGAACGGTAATCGAGCACCGCGTTGAGCGCGTTGGTGGCGGCGACCAAAACTTTTTTCAGAAGTGATCGGGGTAACGTGACCTAAAGAAACACTTCCGCAAACCTTGAACACCTCACATTACATACCCTTCTTCATTTCATTCACAAATCATGTCGTTCCTTGGAAGAGGTGGAAATGCTCCTAGTGGTGTAAATATTGAAAAGATAGATATGGCTATTACGGAGTATGTTCGTCACTCACTATCTACTATTTGTGCTCATTCATTCATAGGTTGGACACCGTGACGGATTTTTTCAACCGTATGGTCTCGTCAGTAGCCTCACTTGCTTGGGCTCAATTGCAGTTGCTTAACATTGTCAAATAGATCATGCCATGCAAAGTGCATCAGCGCACGTTATGCTGAGCCCGACCTCAACAAGGGTGAAAGTGTCTGTATCGACAGATGTGTCGCAAAATTCAATGAGGTTCAAAAGAAAGTGGGCGAAAAACTCCAAAATAGAGGGGCTGCCAATGCGGGAGGAGCTGCAAGCACGTTTGGGTCGCTATAATAACACATCTATAGACACGGATACTTCACATAATGATAATATTCAGGTAACTGAACAAAGGCAACGGCACATGCATGTGAATAGAGATGATCTGAGAAACATAACTCAAAGTCACCCACGGCTACCCTTACTTGGGTACACCTGGAAAGCATTCCTCCATAGTTTTTGAATGCTTTTTGTCGGCGTGTTCAATGAGGCTGATTGAAGTAGCAAACTAATGAATCCTCTCTAAAATGAAGGATGACATTCCCGAAGACTTACGCAGGCGACCGAGTAGTGATTAACTGAGTAGATTATATCGATGTTAGAAATCCGCACAACCATCAATGAGAAAACTCACAAATGGTTGTTTGCATACTCCGCAGACAATTGATTTTGCAGCTTCGTTAACTTTGGCTTGGCTCTTCGAGCCTTTGGAAACCTTATCAGCGTTGCGCTCCCGCTTCTGTGCAGCTTTGGCACCCTGACGAGATCATGGAGTGAGGACTGCGATAGATAAATTTGAAAACCTACGTTTCCCATATTAAGACAGAAATAAAAGGGTATTGGATAGAAAAAAAATTCTAGGCTTGAGATGAACACAAAGAGGAGAAACAATGACAGACGCAGCAGCGAAACAAAACAGTCCAAGTCGGATAGAAACTATTATTTAATTAAGTTAAGTTGATTGGTTCGGGCCGGTGAGATCCGGTTAACTGGCAAAAAATCAATCTTCTCTCTAGACTCCATGTCCAAGTCGAGTCACATATAATAGGTCGCATTTGCACATGATCCGACCTTTCAAAAAGTTCATAAGGCCTCCACGCTCTCTCTTCTTTTCTCATAACCACTAAAGTTTACACCACAATGGCCACCACTGTTATAGATCAAGTCAAACTTGACGTCCTCTCCAAAACACATGTATTAGACAATGAGAACAAGATGAAAGAAATAGCTCGCACATTCATCTGTAAGCAGCTCAGTGTTGCTAGATTTTCCGCTCTTAAATTTACTCTGTCCAGCGGATACTGTCACAGGTTTTGTGATTATTTATCTTTTGCTGCCAGAATGCTAAGGAACAGTGAAGTTCCAACCAAAGAGATGTACGCTTACGCAACTCTTGCAACTCTTGGGGACGACGTCTATTTTGATCCATCCACTGCGTATGTTGCATAGGCGCCTCTATTTTGACATAGATATGCAGACCTTTTTTAAGGGCCCTGGAAGCTCACATTGCCAAGCTGACTGGCAAAGAGGCCGCAATATTCATGCCTTCTGGTACCGCTTCTAATCAAATTGCTTTAAGAACCCATCTTAAACAACCTCCGTATTCTGTTCTCTGTGATCATCGCGCCCATATTAGCAAGTATGTTTTCTTTTATTAACCCTTCGACCTAAACCTCAATTAACTTATCCAAGGTATGAGGGAGGCGGTGCTGCGTTTCACTCAGGGGCGACCGTTATAGCTGTCGCTCCATCGAACAGTACGGATCTCGTTAACTAGGGGAATCCATAGCTGAACGACACCCCAGAACATCACCTCACCCTCTCTGACGTGAAGGACAACGTTTGTTTAGAAACAGACATACACTTGTAAGTGTACCTCTTCCTGGTCTTCTAACAATGGAGGTTGGACGATTTACCCACCAGTACTCCTACCGAAGTTATTGGTTTGGAAAATACCTTGAACGGGACGATAATTCCACAAACCGAGATTGTGGCCATCTCAGATTATGCTCATTCACAAGGAATAAAAATGCACCTTGATGGAGCGCGCCTTTGGAATGTAGCCGTGGTTACAGGAATGTCCATCAAAGAGCTTTGTGACCCATTCGATTCAGTTAGCCTTTGCTTCAGCAAAGGCCTCGGTAAGACTTTAGACGCGGCGCCGTTGTATATCACTCATGTCTATTTTAAGGTGCACCTGTTGGCTCGTGCTTGGCTGGTACTAAAGAATTCGTCGATCGATCGCGTCGGTTTAGGAAAATATTTGGAGGAGGTATGCGTCAGACGGGCCTATTGGCGGCGTCTGCAGCCTATGGTTTGACATACAATTTCCCTCAATTGAAGAGAGTCCACGATTTTACAAAAAGATTGGAAATTGGCCTCCGAGAGATTGGCGCAGAAATATTAAGTCCGGCCGAGACGTGCATGGTGAGCCTTCCTAGATTCGTTGGCTTCTAGTCTTTGATTTCTTACCTGCAGGTATTTTATGATCCATCGTCTCTCGGACTCGGCTTTGGTGAAATCGCTGATCGAGCTAGTGCGCTTCCAAATCCTCTGTTCCTTGGTGGCTCTCGTCTTGTAGTGCACATTCAAACCGAAGAAGCTGCTATTGAGGATTTCCTGAACCTTATCAAGGAGCTCGCTGAGGAAAAAAGAAAGGCGGGTTTCGTACGATCTGGGACAACAGGTTCTACATTGAAAGATGTTTACGTCAGGCGGGTTCCAGAGAAACCCACATAGTGATGATGTTACTAATAAATACAGTTATGTATTGTGATTGAATAGGTGAGAATATGTATCCTGGGGCTTATATATATATGCAAACGAACAAGCAAGGACGGAAAAACCAGGTGGGCGTATGAAATAAGATTATATACCTGTAGTTGAGGAATTCACTTGGTGAGGATACTCGCTTCATCAGACAAATAAGAGATATCTGCATCATCATCAACTACAAAGCTCCCGAAGACATACTCGTCGGGTTCTGAATCATTCCGAGGCGGTGAGCTGGAAAGAAGTGGACGAGAGCGTGATTTTCTATTATATCCAAATATTGTATTAGGTCTTGCTGGTGGTTTCGCAAAAAAGGGCACTTTTGCGCCGCTTGGTGCCTGGGTGAAAAGACTTTGGCGATATGCCAAAGTTTGATCGTATGAGGGAGACGCCTGCGTCCCGGGTATTTCCTCTAAGAATAGTCTATCTGATTCGCTTTCCGTGTCATCACTGTGTGATGATCCTTCAGTGGTCTCATCGCCGGAATGAACTGCCATAGCATCATATACTAAATTTGGGTGTAGTCCGATTTTCGGGTTTTTCTTTGTTCGGCTTTTGCGAACAGTGTTCTTAATTGGGGAGTTAGTCCGTCGATGTAGTCGGCGCCGTGGTGGGGGTATTATATCTGAAGCGGGAGATTCCAACTCCTCGAGTATAGTTGAGCGCTTCTTCGCCTGCTTTATAGCGGGCCTTACAGGAAATGAAGGTTCTGGGATTGTTGTATCCATTAAAGCGATTTGCGTAGAGATACGTTGGGGTGACATAGGTGGTGGCATGGTATTCCTGGCAATCGCTTGCCCTGGTCCAGTTGAAAGACGCACGGATGAATACTTAGAGAAAGACCCAGTGTTATACCGTGTATGGGCTTTGGTAGCGTTTGTAGGCACGTTGGATTTTGGAGCTTGTAAATTATATCGTGCAGTGGGTCGGATGATGCTCGACCCGACAATCTCGACTGAGTTGTCATCGTCTTGCAAAGGATAAGAAGTGTTGCTTTTTGTAATTTTCGGAGATCCGATGAATTCAATCGACTCGTCGCCGAAGTTTGGTTTATAAGTCGATTGTTTGTTTTCGACAGGAGAAGAGAGGATGATGATATCTGGATCTTCGTCTTCGTCCACAAGCCATGCCATACTCTGATCTAATTGAGGTGAAGCCAGTTCGTGGTCGTTGTCTATGAAGGGATGAGGATTGGGTTGGGGATGGTGGAAATGAGGAACATACTTATCTCACGAGTATCAGCGTGTCGAGATACTAGATAATCAAGTTCTTTTGCCTCGGGAGTGCGAGCGTTAGGTGGTGAGCGCAAAAATGGACTAAGAGGCTCAAAAATAGGACTGTGATGTGTCTTCACGGTCCCAGGGGGCACTCGGACCATGCCTCTTTCAATGTCCTCATCATCCTCATCATCGATACCTTTTCCCGAAAACTGGCTCGAGGTCGGTTCGACCGTGATTTTATTCTTCTTATTTTTATTAGACGCTTTCGCTGCCTCTATCGTCGAAGATTTGCTTCGTCTCGACTTGTTAATACTACGTTTCAAGGTTGATGCTGTCGACGAGTCGGTCTGGCGAGGGAGGCCAAGTATCAAACCGGACTCAAGCTCTTTGTCTGTTTCGTCGTCTTCCCCTGCGAGTTCGAAATCCCGTTGAATGGGTGCCTTTCTGCGCTTTTTTGAACCTTTAACGAGTAAATCGGCCACGGAGACGAACCCAGTACTTGCGCCTGTTGGAATATTTCTTGCCACGTCATCGTTTCTTTTGCGTTTGACGGCCTTTGTGGGTGAAGGGGTTCCCGCTGACTTCCCTTTCTTTTTGAGTTCGTCCCGGGTGTATTCCTGAATCTCCATGACCTTTTCTAAACACTGAGGTTTTACATGCTTAGGTAGCAGCCGTTCTACGTCGGCGTAGAGTTCCAGCTTCTCACCACGCGATATGGTGTTTTGTACCTCCTTGTAGGCATCGTTAGCCTTGTCTAGGTTGAACTCTTCGCGTCCTTCCGCGAGCAATACATGAACAAAACCTGCTCGCTTGCGCCCTGTTCTTCCGGCGCGTTGTAGCTGCGAGAAGATAAATAATTATAAGAATAGAAAGAAAATGATTGTACCATCCGGATGGGTGTTTTTTGTGCGTCATAACAGACAATAAGGTCAACTTCCCCGATATCCAAACCCTCCTCGCCAATAGATGTGGCAACCATAACGTTAAATTCGCCGTTTTTAAATTTGTTGATGATCTACCTCGACAAATTATCAACATCTGTTCAGTAAACGAGGATGTAGGGAAGCATCACCTCTAACTGTTCTTTTTGTGGCATGCCTCTTCTACCTTGTTTATCGGTTCCTTGTCCGATGAATCTGGTAGCTCGAATCAAGGGCTGCTCAAGATTTAAGGCCTCCACGATTTCATCCACAACCTGCCTGAAAGTGACAAAAACCATGACTCTGGTCTCTGATTCAACCTGCCCATCTTCAAGATTCTCAGCAAAATGCTGAACAACAAGTGTTTTGAGACGGTCCATTTTGGGATGTATAGTAAACCCTCGGTTGCGTTGAGTTTCAAATTCACGCATGACGGCTTGGAATAATGGATCGTTTCGTAGCTTTTTTGATCGCGAAGCAGTTTTTCCAGTATTACCTTCATCGGTTTGCTCTTGTGAAATTTCCTGCATGTAGTCGTAACACATAGTTAATGTCCCTTCAACCTATGAAAGGTGTGCATTAGCAGCCTTTCTGGAATGATACACACGGTACGAACCAAGTAGCCCATTGCTCTGGCCAAATTTGAAACCCTTGCTAAAGGAGCATAGGCCCACTTTTGGTCCTTACCTAAAGAGCTCATGCGAGCCTGTGCTGCGTAGGGGTGTAAAGTTACGGGGTTAGCGGGGCCATGAAGGACTCCACGCTGCCTTAGAGGCTTTATATCTGCCTAGTATCAATGTGAGCAACCCAACAATTGATTAAAAAGGCACTGGCCCACTCACATCCATAAGCTTGCTGAGAAGGTCCTTAACTTTATTTACGTCTTCAGACATCGTTATCACGTGTTGCTTGATTGTCTAGAAATATCATGTCAGTCCGAACCACCGTACGGGTCAAAACATTGTTCTGACCTTACGATAAATATAAGCCTTCAGGTCCAGGCTATTTTCGTCCCTAATTTCTATGTGGCTGATGTGAAGTCCGTCGATTAAATTTTGTACGGCTTCGGTACTTCCTCCAGGTGTTGCTGTGAGAGCCAAAACACGAAAATGAGAGTTTTTTGCCATTAAGAATCGAACAATCTGATTATATGCATAATCTCCAGTTGCTCTGTGGGCTTCATCTAAGTGTGTTTGTTTTTTCATCAATACCTACAGCCAAAAAGTGGGACGTTCATTGACATACCTACAACAAGAAGGATTATGCTCCGCGGATCACAATTATCGGTCATCAAGTCATTTATGCATGTTTGGGGGGTCATGTAGAAAACTCTTTTCTCTTTCCACTGTACTTCGTCGTTAGTGACAATATTCAAGGGACGTCCGAACATGCTCAACTAATTTCCCTCGGAGTGATCTTACGATCTGTCCTGTCAATTCAGCAGCGTCTCTGCCCGGAATCCCGCACACTTGATGGCAAGCATCAATTTGTTGAGCCACCAAGGGTTTAGTGGGTGCCACGAAAACTACCTTGCCCTCAGGAAACCATCTATAATCTATTTATTTGCCGGTAAAGTTCAAGACAAATAGGATGTGAGAGATAAACACCCACAATTGAGCATTACCACTCCAGCGATAAAGGTTTTACCAAGGCCGGTAGGAAGAGCGACAATAGAATTTTCGAACAGACAGTGCTTGACTATATTGAACTGGTAGTCCCGCTTCGGTTTATTCGTGGGATATATCCAATGTTTAGCTTCAAGGAGGTCTGGAGCTAATTTCATGGGAGGAGGCTAGTAAAGTTAGTACTCATCCCGGAGCATATATCAACTTGAGCATACAGGTCTGTAGTAATCGGTAGATTTTAGTGTTCGATAAGAAGTGGCAACTCATTCATGTTGGGACGCTTACCCAACTGCATAGAGTGAGTTAATTTAGGCCAGCTGAGACAAAGAAGATACGGACCGGTAACAACTGGAGCAGGAAATTGTTCAAATTCAACGTTTTCCTCTTCGTCGTCGTCGGCATCGTAAGTTTTGTTCCATTTCCCTTTTCCCTTTCCTTTGGCCTTCCCTTGCTTTAAGCCCGATTTTGCGAACACTGTCTGGTCCCACGTCTTTGTTTTCGGAGGTCGTTGTCCGAAAGGGTTACGAGTTGTCGAGGTCGTCCGCTGAATTTGTGATCTTGGCTTGATTGGATCTGTTGGAAGGAGATTACCAAAGAGGGTGGTTTGGTGGGTATTCGATATGCTTTTACTGGGGCCGGCGACGGGTTGTGCTTTTCCTTGGTAGGCGTCCTCAATAAATTCATCAAGTTTTTCGAGTTCGAATTCGTTGATATCAAGTGTTAAGTCATAGAACGAATTGTCTTTAGCGATAGGTTTCGCTGAGTAGTTTGGTGAATGTTCCTGAGTCTGGTCGTTTCTACGTCCAGGTGATAAGACTGCTGTTTCTATGGCGTCAAGTTCTTCAAACATAGCATCATTAAAGTCGTCGCCATCGAAGTAGCCATCCGAGCTCATTTAGAGATGTTGTCTCCGAGTAGTAACGGACGAACTGTGTAAGGAGATTTGGGCGTGTCGCGACCACGTGCTGTGGCTTTAACATTTTGCTGACTAATACAGGTCATTACCTCACCTCGGTGTATCCGTGTCAATGTTCAATCAACGAGGCCTCCAGTCACTAACCTACTAGTACTAATGTCTGCCAATACAATAGCCAGATGGAACGCGATATCGCTGTCCAGAACAGAGTCAGATACGAAGGTACTCTTGTCATATTTTTTATCGTGCTGACGTACCCCGTACTGCCCTCTTCCTCCTCTTATTCCACCAGCGCTTTAGACCTGAAGAAGAAGAAGAACCAGGCAACGATGAAGATGATGATATCTCAATTGTATCTCGTACACCATCTCCCGAGGCCATGCACATAGACGGAGACTCATCAAGATATGACGAATATGTTCATGGCACTCCTCGTGAAGTCATCACTGTTGAAACCAAAATCAAGCCGACGAATAAAGGGTTTGCGATGCTCGCAAAGCTTGGATGGTCTGAGGGCCAGTCTCTGGGAATTTCAGGAGATGGTAAATTCTCTAATCTAAACCTATAACAAATATGTACCAGTTCTGATTTTCACCAGGTCGTGTTGATCCTATCCCATTCCACATAAAACGGGATTTGACCGGCCTCGGTAAAACAAGTCAAGACGTGAGGATGATTGAAACAACTGTTTCTCAAAGGCGCGGGCTCGACTCTGAGCGCCAGCAGAAAGAGACCGAGGATCAGCGTAGGGCACGAGAGGTAGAACTAATTGTGGGACCAATCATGTGTTACTAATTTTGTTGCAGGATTTGGTCGCTAGAAGATCGGCTCTAGAAAGCGAGATTTCTACAACTTTGAAAGCTTTCTATTGTACACTCTGCGACAAACAATTCAAGAATGTATCACAATATGACGAACATACCAATTCCTATGCACACCATCACAAGGCGCGCTTCAAGGACATGCAAGCGAATATACGTCTAAAACCTAAAGAAGAAGTTGATAAGAGAAAGGAAAAGGAACGCAAACGCGAAGAAAAGGAGTTGCGGAAAATTGCCGCAGCCAATGGGATAAAAATGGCTAAACCTGGTCTGGTATCCGCTGCCTCATTGGATGCAGGCAGCAGCAACAGTATGGAAATTGATAACGGCTCACCGCCGCCTGTGAAGCGGACTGGATGGACCAAAGTGTCTTCCACGCTAGAACTACCCCAGTTGGAAGGTCGAGTTGTAGTTCCTCCAGTACCGGCAGCTCTAACAGTCCCAGGCACATCTCAAATTAACCCTAACATGCCCACGAGGCCAATTCAATCAGGACAACAAACACTAGCTCCTTTATTCCGAACAGCTGGTTGGACGTCTTTGGACACGGGTAGTTCCCACGAAATGCCGCCACCACCTCCTGGGCCTAAATATTCCCCCCCTTCCCCACCTCCGGGTTCGTGGGTCTCGGGACCACGTACTGGTGTTGGGTTGAATAATTCGCCTGCAGACATTGCAGTGCCTCCTTCTATCCAGCCACCCACACAACCGCCTCCCCCCATTCCAGAAGCAGTGAGGCCTGTCCGATCAGGGTGGCAGCAATTCCAGAAATCGGCCATTAGGAAACGGTGATGTCATCGACAGATGGGGTTCTTTTTTCTTGTTCAAACGTAAGTAATATTTCGACAAGAAAAAGGGCAGATAATGTTTATAAGTAATACTAAGTAGCTACAAGGGGTGTTGTGTGTACGTATTGTTATGACAATTGGTTGTATATGGTACTCGAACGATAACAAGAAGAGAGGGGCATCGCGACGCGGGCGAGAACGAGGTTGGAGGGAGGTCAGAGCAAGAAGTCCAGCGAGCTTCAAAGAAAAAGAAAATACGAAACGACGCAACTATTCTGAATCACTGCCAGAACTATCAGAGTTAGAGCTGGAGTCAGATGAGTGATCGCTGTCGTCATCCCGTCGTGGGGGTGGCGCGCCTCCTCCATTGCCACCACCATTTGTGCCTCGATCAAAGAGCGCCATACGTTCTTCGAGCATGCGAATCTTCTCAGCCTCCACATCTTCGTCCATGCTTTTACGTTTCAAACCACCCGTTCCTGTACCTTTGCCTGGTCTGTTGCGTTTTGTCGCGGGGGCACGAAGAGGGCGAAGCACAAAATTATAGAGTTTCGTGAGAACTGCCGCTGGCAGGGCATCAATCTCCAGTTCAATTTCGTCGGTACTCTGCTCAAAAATGTAAAATGAGTAAGTCTAGAATGATCGTATAACTCACGTCGCGAATCTCTGGGACGCCTTCATGAATAATTTGAATGACTTTCTCTAATTTTACTTCATCTAATTTAGCGATGCATTCACTAAGATCCTTCTTTTGTTCAAAAGTGAGAACGTCATTGTCTGAAATAGCTTTTTTTGCTTTCTTTTTCGCGGGAGTTTTGACGGGTTTGGCCGCGGGTTTCGAGGATGAGGCAACAGGAGGTTTTTCCCGTTTTTCTTTCTTTTTCTTTTCCTTGGGAACTTTGGAACTCTTCAATGCAGCAATATTGCCGCGCATTGTTTCAATTTGGCTTTCCATCATAGCAATTGCACCTATCAGAAACTTGTTCAGCTTGCACAAATAGCACAAAACACCATTGCATACGTTGTCGCTCTTCCTCACTGTCGTCTTCCTCCTCCTCATCCTCGTCATCGCTAACAACCTCCCGCAACGGAGGAAGTTGTTTCCATTTCTCATCGAAGAGGCGTTGAAGTTCAATACCTGCTTGGTTGACAGGAGTGCCAGCGGGATTGAAAAGGAAGCAATTTCGGATCATGAGTTTGAAGTCTTCAAAGAACTTGGAGGCATTGGGGTAAAGCTGGCTATCGAGTTTCTTCCGCATAGTTGAGAGGTCCATTGGTCTCTTGATGATCCTGGGATAAGTGGGGAGTTCAAGTTTGACCCAGTCTGTGAAGCAAAATGAGTCTATGGTTGTGCTTTATGAAACAGGAATTCACTAACCGACGGGCTCATAAAAAGGGCTTGCGAACTCATAGCACTGTTTGCGGTTGAGATCAAGCAACAGTTTGCTGCAAAACTTGAGCTGTTCGTTCGTTCCATCATCTTTAACTCTCTTCCCCTTGCGGTGTTTCTTGGGGGCATCGGCATACGAAAGATCCTTTGGTGGAGGGGGATGGATTTCGCGCTTCGGACGTCCTATATTTTCGGTATCCGAACGTCGAATAACAGGTATCGAGGTAGACGGCCGACGCGCGGGGACTGTTACGGGTTTCTTTGGAGGGATTACGGGAGGTGGCGGGGGCGGAGGCGGCGTCGCAGCTTTTTTGACAATCGGCTTCGACTTCAAGTTATTTAACAAAGAGTGGCGGCGGCAAAAAAAAAGCTGCTTACCTCTACCGCAGGCGGCATCTGCTTGATTTGTTTGTCGAATACCTGTTCAACTCTTTTCCCCATCTGTACGATTAAATGGTCTGGCCCGTTGAAAGTCAGACAGTTCTGGAAAATAAGACGAACATCCGTGATGAAATCGTCTGCGTTATGATAGCGGGCATTATGGGGGTTGGGATCGGGCTTAGCAGGGTTAGACGAAGCTAGCTTTCGCTCGATAGTAGAAAAATCCATAGGTGTTTTGATAATAGATGGGTAGTGCGGGATATTAAGTGCGACAGGGTCAACTGGACGAAGAAAGGGTGAGGCGTCTTTGACCTTCTTAAGGCTACGGATAGTCGATTGACAGAATCGAAACTGTGCGTTGCTGAGGGTTGTAGGAGGGGGTGTCGGGGCAGGTATGGGGGTACCGGCTTTGGAGACAACTGCGGAAGCCGGAGGTGGAGTGGCGGACTTGAGGAGAGTAACGCACAAAAGCGTACAAAATTAGCATGCCCGTACTAGCATACAATGGAGACGAGGCTTACATGGGCAAGCGATGCCTTTTCGGCATCAGAGTGCACTCGGGCGCGTTTTGCAGGGGGGGGCTGGTCATTGTGGTCGGCAGCAGGAGTTGAATACGAACTTGACGCGTCCATGTTTGTCATTGACGAGTCTGCCTGAACGCCAGGGGAAGTAGCGGGAGTCTCAGTGCCAGTGTCACCCATAACAACATCGTCTGGAGTCGGTGGGGGAGGCTCAGCCATATGTATATCGTCGAGATGATGGTCAGCGTGTTCAACGCCGTTGACGGCTGCCGAGGAGTAAGTTGAGACTTTGGGCGCGGTACACAACAACAACATACAGGGCACCTCTGCCGTTTCGGATACAGGATCTTGCTTCTCAACGTTGTCGATGGGTTTGATAGGCATTGGTTCATGGCGCGCGTCACTCTCTTGTTCTTGATAGTCGATATCGATCTTCACATCGGGGATGATAGTATTCGACACCGGTGTGGCCGGGGACTCGGCGGCAGGAGAGGGGTGACCATACGCAGGAACGCCATTTGAGGTACCATTAATTTGTTTAATATTATCAAGTTCACTGTCACCGTTGACGACGAGCTCAGGAGTGACATCGCCGTTGAGGCCGTTGGTCACGGTGATGGGGGCAGAATGACCCGAGTCTGAAGGTGAATGCGCATCGTTCATAATTGGCGCGTGACTGTCACAGCGTGACGCTAGAGTGGGGGGCAAGGGAAGATTTTTGGGGAGTTAGGGGGATCGGAAGCTGGCTAGGTCTTTATAGCCCTCGAAATTTAAGGTTCAGATCTCCCGCGCAGGGGCCACCCTCTTTTCAGTTCCATCTCTTCTTCTTTTGCCCTTCCGTTGCTCCTGTTATTGCTGTTACTATCTACACATTCCCCGCATTTTCTACTCTTCCTCTTCCTCCTCTTCAGGCGCAGGGGCGAACACAGGCGTGGGCTGGTTCACTTTCCATGCTATAAGGTTTCGGAAGTAACCGCCACGTCAGCAAAAAAATACAAATACATATAAACACAAACAGAAATTTTTTTTTTCATCAATAGCACGTGCAAGACTTTATCCACCACTCCTGAAAAGAAAAAAGAAAAAAGAACACGAGTGCTTACCTGCAGTCCATTGAGGGTCGTTGGTTGCTTGTTCCGCATATTTGAGGAGGGCTTCGCGCGGCTGAAAGCAAAAAGCACACGTCGTCAGTACCATATTATAAATTCCTGTAGCATCACCGCAACCATCAAACGACAAATAAACGCGCGGCGCCGGAAGGCAACCAAGCTTAGGTTAGGAGATACAGCCATCCGAGCTGTCAAAAGAATCCACAAGCATGCGAAAGGAGGTTTTTTTTTTCGGCCCACGCAAACATGCAAGGGTCATGTACCCAGGTTTAGAGTTGAACAGAGAAGAATGTGAAGACAGAAATAGGGACGCACATCTTGGTCTCGCGTAGTATCTCGCACGAGATTCTGCACAACATGTTGCGTAGCACTGGCACCAACTCTCCCCCCTCTACCTGGCCCAGTAACAGGCAATTCAGGTCTTCTGCTCTTCCTTGGATCCAGCCTATCTTTCTCTGACTTCCGTTTCGTACCACGGCCAGGACCCTCTAGATCACGGAACATAGGCAGCGCATGTGGTGTGAGGATGGACGGTGCTGCCAAGGCATCCGACATATCTTCAACAGTCACCTTCCTCGGCGGACCTTTGTTAAGCAAAAGCTTTGCACCATTGAGCGATGTCATCGGAGAGTACAATACACATATCTGGCCGCTCGATAATCCTGTGACAATCTAAAAATGATCTCAATCTTTTAAACGGATGATCACTAGGACACGACCTACCTGGTTGATTTTTGAATGCCAATACACCTTGACAGGTGTCGAATCCACCTCCAGCGCCTTCACAACACTCAAATCCTCCTTTGCCATGAACATAAGTTTACCCTTCCCTCCTTTTGATGTGGCTCCTGCTCCTGTAATGACGTATTTGTCATCCGGACTGAACATCGCATTCGTGGTCGGATAGAGCGTGGCAAGATCCGATTTCATAGCGAGCGGCTTCTTGAAAGAACGAACATCCCAGACTATCCAAACATGTAGCGCACACAAAACACCGAATAGCAAGAATTACTTACGTTTTACAGTATCGTCACCTCCCCTTGTAAGGAGCGTCCTACCATCTACTGAAAAAATCATTGACCCAGTTTCGGTGCCCTTCGTGTGGGCACCTTCGATTGTTAAATTTGGCCTAACAAAGTTTGAACTCGCCTGCCACAGATGTATTGCACCATCCGAACATGCTAGAGAGAGGCGTTAGATATTATACCGTCGTCATTTGGACCACACAAACCTCCACCGATCATATTGCCATCGGGGGAATAGGTACAAGTTGTTACCTTCGTCCTAGCTCCCCTATCCTTTGATTTAATAACAATGACTGTTTTCTGTTTTCGCTTATTCTCGACATCCCATATTCTAATGTTTTGGTATTTAGTTCATAGAACGAGGAGGCTTGATATAAAACTTACCGAATGGTTGAATCAGCAGATGAAGTCATGAAAATCTGCGAATCCCGAGGATGCCAAGTACACGACGACAATTCTCCAACATGTCCTCTTTGAAGCTTGACAGTAAGACTTCAATGCAGCTCTACCATAAATTATACGTACGCGGTATGTCGCATATCACGGATGTACGGATCACCCTTGATAAAAGTAGCTCTTTCGGTCAGGTTGGTATCCAGTCTTACTAGTAGGTGACGAAAACGTACTGTTCTTCTCCATCCCTGTCATACAGCTTTGCTTGAGAAGTCCCAGGGATAACCAAAAACCTCTGGCCATCATTCGAATACTTGAGGTCATGTATCTGTTCACCCCGTGAATGATTAAAGGATGTTCAGAACAAAATGCAGCTTACATAGTATGTTCCAGCAGGCTCCCAGCTTTGAAAGGGCTTACAGCGCATATCCATACCACCAAAATCCCATAATTTACAGTCATAATCATGAGAGCCGGAGAGTATACGTGCCCCTGAAGGATCCAATGCAAGAGCTGAAACCACCTTGGTATGATCTTTAAGTATGACCTCATGGGTAACTGGGAAGTCTGGTTGCTCTGTGCCAAATTGACTGACGTCCGAAGGATCGTATTCTGGTTCTTCTTCGAATTGGTCTTGAAATTTTCCGCTCGTTCCTTCAGCCGAGGGTTCAACGTCCTTGTCAAAATTGTTTATAGGTTTTGGGAGAGCTGTTACGCTAGACGAGCTAGAAGTCGACAAGTCAGCAGAACTTGAAGTACTCGCTGAAGGCTATCAGGGAAGGTTCAGAGATATTTGCATGATGTCGTTTACAATTCACGACATACCTCCGCCAAGTCTCGCTTGTTCTTGTCGAAACGCGATGGATCAAGTTTCTTCTTCGTGTTAGCTTTCCCGAAACCTGCAATTCCCATAGCAGCAAAAACGTCCATTTCGGCCATTGTTTGGTTGGGAGATAGAACGTGGTGGAGGGTTGGTATATTTTTGCTTCAGTCAGTGGTTGCGTATTCTGTTACGTAAACAAAACCTTATATTGGGCCACGTGAGCATTTAACGAAACCCGCGATTCAGATTGATTTGCAATTGAATTCTACATAGCAGAAGCTCTAAGTATTAGCTGCAATGCTCAAACGACAACGGCCCATATCCCCTCCACCTTCTTCCCCAGTGATCCCAATAATCGACTCTCCAGTATACAACACCATGTCAAAACGAAGGAGGACGATGCCACCACTGTTAGATGGACAATGGAGGGGTTGGGCTGAAAAACCAGACCACGACGAAGAATGGTCAGAAGAAGAATTCACTTCCCAGGAAGCTGATTCAAACAACTCAAACGAACAACTGGACAGATTAGAAGAATATAGGCGCACAAATGTCATGTTGCACGAATTGCATACATCGCAACAGCATCGTCTCCTCTCAATGTTGCCTCCACCTTCCACATGCCCCGATTCTAATTCATCTCACATATCACTACCAAACTCCTGTTCATCCTTTATGCCGTCCAACACTCATTCCAGATTCCGGGTTCCCCAGAGCAGTCAGATTCCGTCAGCACCGGAACGACCAAAGACCACAAGCAAAGACTCTTCCCATCGTGAAATAAATGAGTGGAGACCGTTAGAAGAATCAGTTTGCGTTAAAGAGCGCTACGAGGGCACAAATAGGTCATTTACAATCCCCTCATCAATCATAAGCTCTTCTAATTTTTTATTTAAGGCTACTTGGATCTTACGTTCTATCCAGGAGGCGCCAATTAGACTCCCATGGAAACTCCCATCTTACATCATGACACTTAGGACCTGCATTTCACAGACTTCACCCCATAGGTCACATTCATCGCTCCAGGTTATCTCTGACATTTGCATTTGTATCATACCCGCAATTCGGTTCTCCTTAAAGCACCACCTTAACAGCTACCCCTTCTGCAGCATAGGTTTTCCGACATAACATTACACGCCTCAAAAGTTTTGAAATATGAACTCCCGTTACGACACTAGAAACGCAGGACCATCTAATTTTATTTCGACAGCTTGTTCCAAGGCATTGCTCAACTCAGCATTTAACAAGTCTCCAAGAGCACGGCCATCTCGGGAGTATAACCAATCATCATCAGCCTCTGAGTAGTCATATCGCTTCGGCCCGCTATGAAAGAGTGAAGATATATTTAACCAGTAAATAAATATAGTGTGAAATAGGCGTACCTAAATGGCGAGGACAACCATATCTGTTTGTTCGGGGGCTGTTTATTTATCACATATGTACCCTTTTCTCCTAAGAGAAGAGTAAGAACACCACTCTATCAACCATTAATTGATATTAATGTTAGCACATAAAACGATTCAGAGCGACATACGTGATATTCAACCTCATAGTTTGGGTTTCCTAGACCATCAAGAAGAACTTCGAGAGCTTCCAACAAAGCATCCATTGTCGCGTCCGACAACTCATGATAGCGATCCATTGAAATGGCGCTAGAAGTATATTATTCAACATTGAATTATTGAGTAGCAAAAAATGTGCCCCCGACCTAGTCTTAATCTGTGGTGGTGGCGTGCTAAATGTACGACATTTCTGCAGAACTGGAAGGCGAATGGGCCTTGACGACTGCTTCAACACGCAAGTCCTGAAAGAGAGACGGTGTGCGGAAATTGTGATTCCCCGAAGAGCGAGTCGAGTGCACAAAGTCATGATCGTCGCGGCAAAATGCTGGCTTTGAATAAAATTGCTTATGTACGCCACGCCATCAGCCTAATTTGGCCAGACGCTCAGTCTCGTCCCCGTCTGGCCTGGCTGATGAACAACTGAATGGAAATGACCGAATATCCAATAAAAGTCATAAACACCACTAACAATATATGTATATAGTGAAACAGAATTGACGATACCAACGATGACTCTATCCTTTCCCGACATATTTTTGTTTCTCATATTCTTTCCACAACGCTTTCATCGTTGCCCTGCCCCCTGAATCGAGAGCAGAAAGCATTATTGCATCCCGATTATGGCTGCTCACCATACTGCAAAGCGCATACAAGCCCCGTTGTAGCTCCTTTCGAAGCTCAGAACCCAGCACGCAAAGAGGATCGTTCATGGCCTCAATGTAAGCCTTCAAGACATATGAAGCGTGTTTCGAGAAGGGCTTAGCCAGCGATTCGGCCTTTTGTCCCTCCGCTATCGTCGCGTTACTCCTGACGATATTTTTGGTAATAAGAGTTTCCAGTAATCGTGCCAAAATCTTTGCTTCTTCGACGCCCAGAGGGGTTCGAGGGTTAACCCACCTTGGTAATGTATCAGCTACCAGGCTAGTTTGTTTGGAGCCGAGTAATGGTCGGAGGCTCCTGATTGACATCAACAATTGCCGTAGGACAACTCCCAGATGAGGTATGGTAAGCATGACAAGGTCTCGGCGGAAGCGCACCAAAGCACTAATAATCGTGACAATCTTGTGGAAAATACTGGTCGCTGTTTCTTCATCGTGAACTTGGGACCCAGATAGGAGCTTTGCTAATAGGGACCAAATATTATTGATATCGCCTATTCTGAGGTTAGCTGGCTGTTAATTGACGTCTGAGTTAAATTCATTTTGAAAACCGATAGTAAACGATTGACATACTCGAATTGAGCAATGTTGAACGATGAACTCGAGCGCTTGAAGGCGCAACCACACTTGTCCTTCCACGAAACAATTTCTCGCGATGAAGACGTTCAGACAGCCTGCGGCGTGTATTTGTGTGTATTTCAGTGTACCTAAAAATGTTCCAACCGAGCACTAAACAAAACAAATATCCATTTACCTTGGGGATGGTTATTTAGTAAAAGAATTGAAAATCCCGTGAGGCGAGCAAGTAAATCTTCTGTTGTGTCGACAGCTGTTAACTCCTCTTTGACGATATCTAAGATGTGTAAATAATGCAATGGGGTGAGTGTTTTGCAAAAGTTTGATAGACTATTGTTTAGCCTTTCAAGACCTGGACAAGATTAGCCGTCGTCGTGATGAGATAGGTGTTTCCACTTACCACTAGCACCAAGGATCTCTGAAAACGATAGATACGACGCTGTTATGAGATTCAAATGAGAAACAACGTCAACCTCCTCCATATAGTACATTTCTTTGAGTAGTATAGATAACGCAGTTGCCACAAGTGTTTCTCGTCTGTTTGGATTGGGCAGTATTTTCGTCGAGGTTTTAATGATCTCCACAAGAAACGCTTTATCGAGCCTTGGAATAAGGTTTTCTACAGAAAGGCGATTGGTCTATAGACTTGAGTGAGCGTTAAATGTTACCTGTCAAACCGAGCCACCGTCCAAATGTCAACAGCGCACACCACATTTCACATATACCACTCTGGTGATCAAGTAATTCAACTAATATCCCGGCATTGAAGAGGTCTCGCAATTGGGGAAGGGTGGAGGATGTTATTTTATGATGGAAACTTCGCAACGAAGCCTGTATTTCTTGAGGGAAACTGTATTGTCATCAGAATTTATGTGTTAATGATATTTGGGTACTTACCTAGCCAAAGAAAAACTTTCTTCCAGTACCCCAATCATCTGGATGGCACACCGATATGAAAAGCTCGGACTTTCTGATAAATTATCTTGAATTGTTTCAAGAAATGTCAGGGTTGTTGAAAGTGCATCAGGGTTCGATAGCGTTGATTTAGACAATAAATCTCTATGCTGATCATTAGGACAACTAGACAAAGCATTCTTTTAGACCTTACGAAATAAGTAACCCCATTAATCTTATCGTTACTGATAATAACTCGACGTCGTGATGCAAACGAGCACTATCCGCTGCCATCATTACACACTTTGAGAGGTTACCAATCTCTCGCACCTAGAATTATCCTATGTATTAATCACAGTCAAGTAAATGCGAGAAGCTTACGGGTTGTTCGGTGAAGCCGTTGGATAAGAAGACGCGATTGAGAAATGTGCGAAGGATTTTCAGGCCTTGAAGGGTACTGTCTGTGATATCGTCTTGTTTCTTTAACAATTGAGTTATAAAAAGGTCCGCAGTGATAGCTCGTTTTGTTAATTCGGTTCGATGTGATCGAGGGATGTATTCAATTGGAAAAAAGAGCAGCATCTGGTATACCGAGAGTGCTTGTGGTAGTTGCGCTGCGTCATTGATGTTGTCCAATGCCAGAGTAGCGTTAGTTATGAATGCCAAGAAAGTATCTAGAAAAATCTTCAGGACAGGCATGGCTTAAGGGAAACAACTGACTGCGAATATTCGGCTGTTCCCAGAGTTGCGCAGATTGAAAAATCTGCTGAAAGAGAGAGGATTTGTTTAGTCCTGGGGCCTTTGGTGGCTGTGGTCCATGGAGATGAATTTGTATTATATGTTGGAAAAGAGACCCCAGTTGAGTGGAGGTCGCGACCGATCTGTCTGCAGTCAGTATGCCACCTACACAAAAGCTTGTCGATTCACTCAATAATAGGTAACCATCTTTCGAACATCATATGTAAAAGAGCAAGAGAACCCATAGTCGAGCGTTCATCAAGTGGTAGCTGGTAAGAATTTCCTGACCAATAAGCCTCCGAAGCCTCTAAATTCTCTGCCAGATATCGTATAATATGGCCAATGACTGCCTGGCTATCAACAGGATCTCGCACGCGAGTTGAGCCTAACAAGGCACGGAACTAAGAAGCAAAAGACGATCAGCACCAGTTGACGATAACCAAAAGTTTGTATCATACTATCTCAATCCTCAGCTCGAGCATTAAGCCATCTAGTCCTAGCACTTTTTGTGCTGCCGAAAATAGCTTGGGTTCATCCCTGTAATCAGGTGATATGTGTCTCAATGTGTCCAACACGTATCGGAGACGGAGCAATGCTGCAGCCGTTATTTGAAACCCCCAAAGGCTATCCCCTTCGGTTTTTCGAATGCGCCTGAACACCTTGGTGAGCGCGCGAGGAATCGATGTGTTTCTAATGTTGCTTAACACCTGAAGAATATCTTGTCGCGTATTTTCGGGGACTGAACCCAACGGAAGAGAAGATATAACGATGGATAAAAGTCTAATTGATAAGGATGCCTCGATTGCCATATAATCCATCTGCGAAGCTGAAGTAAAGCCTCCGGTCGATTTCTTTTTTTTTCGAGGGGGTTCATCCTCATCATTGGAAATATCCTTTACATCACGTAATCGTTCCAAGGACTGGCTTAGCGACCCAGCTACCAGATCAACTAGAGAACGCGATTGAGTGCTTGATAAAAACCCGTAGAAGACTCTGGAGAGAGAGTCAAGGTGGCTTGTGTTCATCAGAGGTCCAGAATGACAGCGTTGATATACCGTTGATGCAGCATTAAGTGCCATAAACTCGGATGGCGGAGACAGAGTTGAAAGAAGGCTTATGACATATGCGTCCATAGTTCGCGTTTTGGCGTGATAGTTGAGTAATAAATCCAAAAAATTCAAGTGAGCTGGGCTCGATTCGTGCATCTAAATAGGAAAGGAGGTAAGTTGACGAGATGGTTCTAACGAAGGAATGTAAGTGCAAACCAAGATAGCTGAAAGGATACGAGGAAAAATAGGTAATACGATGTTATAATCAATGCGTGCCAACGCCGAAAGACTGTCGACGGCGTGAGTGAGAACAGCCAAGTCTCTACCGTTTTCATTATCTTCAAGGCTCTTGAGTGCTAGTTCAGCAAGTTCGTTCAGGACGAGGAGTGCTTCGATTTGTTCTCGAGAGAAAATATTTTCTTGATCCACTAAGGACAGTAAACCAACTCTCGTAGACCATACCTGAGCATTCGGACTAGCATTGTCCAGCAAGGAGTTACAAGCCATGAATATTTTCATCCCATAGGCACTAGAATCGTCAGTGGCCATACCAGGCAATACATTAGAACCTTGGCCAAATAAACTGCCTCGGTATTTTTTCACCAGGTGGATGTAAGAAGAAAAAATCCTCGGTAAAATGTCAAGGATGGCCGGGTTTGATGATAATGTAGTTGCGATAGCCTCGAACAACGTGTTTTCCGACTTTGAATCTCGCATTTGTCGAAGAATGTCGATGTTCAACAGGGTGTCGATTCCGGCATCGTATATCGCTTCCAGGAGGGACCGGTACGAATCTGATTGTGTTCTTGTCGAAGACCAGACGAGCCATGAATTTAAGTGCGTTTGGAGAAAAACATTAGATATCTGGTTACAAGTTAGATCAGTAAGAGATACAAATGGAATAACAACTACGATGCCTTTTTCTTGTTGGAAGAATTCCCCAGCGATGTCTTATATGAAGATATAATCATTCTCCCGATTCGCCGGAATCCCTCATTTTTTTCGCACAACGATAACGCGTTCAACAACGCGCCGAAACATTCTAGTAACGTTTCCGTCCCAATTTTTTGAACAGCCAATGGCCAAATTATCCCAAAACACGAGGAAAAAACTTCAGACAATTCATTTTGGAGATTGTAATCAAGTCCTTCGAGTAGGTTCAGAAAGCGAGTGAGGATGGGCACTATCGGTACATGACCGAGTATAGTCGATAACCAAGCCTGCAATGGACGAGAAGCAATACCAGGAGTAGATGTGCTTGTGAGAGATAGAACCTTATATAGTAGATTCCAGTATTGGGGATCGACCAACGGATTCTCCAGGCTTTGGAGGGTTTAGATGGATGACATGGAGGGAAGGCAGATGTCACATACAGTTGTTTTTGTTTTTCCTTGAGAAATTTATTTAGAATCCAATCTGTAATAATTTCGGGTTTATTGGGAACGTGAAAAGATGTATCGTCCCAAGCTCTTCGTGCGATATCTATTTTCAGTGGTCCTCCAGAGATAGGGGGGTCAGAGGGTGCCTTCAAGGCCCTAACGAAACCTTGGGATGAATGAGAGATCGACATAGCCCAGAAGCTATAAACCGGTGTTGTTGGTTGGTCTAAGTACCCTAATGGTCTCCGTCCCGTCACTTGTCCAATATGTTAAGAAAAGAAGATATTTCGGAACACCGGGCCGTGGAAATTTTCATCTCATGAAACAAATGGATTATTGACCGAGCGGCGAGGAGATATCTTCTTCCGTCACGGTCACGTCCTTGCGAGAAATGTGTCGCATTCAAATCATAACTACCTACTGCCTCTGAGAACCATTGAGATCCGTTTGCTTTAACTTTAAAGGTACAAGTGGTCCTCTATCTCATCACACCCTCGCTGCCAGCCATTTACCCGCCGGCTACTCATGCCTCCCATACTCGATGAAAAGCTCTTACAATGTCAGGTTCTACAGGAAGAAGAGTATGGGGTTATTGAGGTATATCAAAAGTTATCCATTATTATGATTATTCTGAGATCATTTGAAATAGTCGATCTATCCTGGGTACTCATCAGGCGATATGAAAGCCGGTGCTTTAAAGCTGGAGATACCAGTCGAATTTTCTGATACTAAAACAATGATTGTTGCTCAAGACGATTCCCTAAATCCAGCTACAACTATTGACTCAAATACGTCTGTCCAAGAAACATTTTCTGTTTCGTCACTACCTCCTCTGGTCATTAGCCTGACGCTCCCGCCATCCTATCCATTGGATGACCCCCCAAATATCAGTTCAATACATGCAACACACCTATGGCTGCCTCAAAGTCTACGTTTACAAGCAATTTTGACAAAGATGTGGCAACCAGGCGAGGGTGTCCTGTATAATTGGATTGAACTCATACGAACGGGGGAATTTTTCAATGAATTATCACTGACCTCCGTTACCAGCGGCCATATCATTCAGTACGTGTCGCTCTATGGATCAATTGTTGCATGGGCATAACACTCGGGTTAGAATAACTCATTCATCACCTCAGGTCCTCGCCCCTCTACTCAAGGCCTATGATCTGTCAGCGAAATCAATACAATTCTCCCAAAATACCTATCCTTGCTCAATCTGTTTGATGTCTATTAAAGGGTCGAAATGTCTACATCTGCAGTGCGGTCATATTTTTTGTCGCTCCTGTTTGGAGGATTTCTGGAAGATGTGTATATCAGAAGGAGAGGTTGAACGGGTTCAATGC
Organism: Collybia sordida; assembly: GCA_037014335.1. Classification (NCBI taxonomy): domain Eukaryota; kingdom Fungi; phylum Basidiomycota; class Agaricomycetes; order Agaricales; family Clitocybaceae; genus Collybia; species Collybia sordida. Next base: position 2,348,380 of record JAYKXK010000002.1, read on the forward strand.
CCCGATCCAGAGTGTGTTAAATCTGGACGAGAAGCCGACATGGAAGACGTTATTAGGATCGTAACGCAAGCAGAGCTGCAGCGATATAAATGGTTGAAGGAGAAGAAGGCATTGGAAAAAGGTGGGTAGCCTTTTTGCACCGGCAGTCGGCGCTAATAATTATGAAGACCCTTCGATCGTACATTGTCCGATGACTTTTTGTCAGAATCCCGTCCCAAAGCCTAAAGATCAAAATGACGGTTCTGGTTGGGAACGCTTGAGATTATGCTCGAAATGTTCATTTTCGTTTTGTGCTTTCTGCAGGCGCACTTGGTATTTCGCATGTCACGTATTATTTCGATCTGACCTCTGACCTAAGCTGGTAATTGTTATGGTAGGCATGGGCCTATTACAAGCTGCCCAATAGCGTACTCAGAAAAGCTGGTTTTGGAATATTTGGGACATCCCGAAGGTTCGACGGGGCGGCAATTGATCGAGACCCGTTTCGGCAGGACCAACATTCTTAAGCTTATCGCTAAATATGAGGAAGAGCGAGCGAATAAAGAATGGCTTGAATCATCGACGATGGCATGCCCTGGGTGTCAGATTCACGTGGAGAAATCGTTAGGATGCAATCACGTAGGTCTCGTGTAAAGTTTGAATCCTTGATTCAGGCTGACAAGTGAGTCTGACTGTAGATGACATGTGCAAAGTGTCATCAACACTTTTGCTATCGATGTGGAACCAAATTGCCTGGGTCTGATCCATACAAACATTTTTCAACGACAGGACAACCATGTTACAATAAATTATTTGATTTCCAAGCAGAGCACGAGGAATGGCAACCTTTGGAGGGATTTGAGGAGCATTAGGGTACAGGGGCTATAATGTCTGTAATCTTGTATGTAATGTATAAGAAATATAAGATTGTCTCAGAGTGAGTTCGGCACCGGGAATGAATTGAAAGCCCGCGCTGTGTGTGTTATTCAATTATTTTTTTTTCTCGACGTCTGAAACAGTTCGATTTTTGGATTGGATTTCTTGCGACTTTTTGTTATTGAATTTTTCTCCTATTTTTTTTGTTTTGATTAGGTTTGTGTCTCTTTAAATTTCTCTCTCATTCATTTCTCTTTAAAACAGATAGGCCAAACCGCTAAAAAAGCAAATTTCCCCATCTTCAATTGATACCATTTCTGTGTCAATACCCCTCCTATCAACTCATACCCTCCAACGCATCTCTCCTCATACTCAAATCCTATTCTCTAAACTTCCCATATATTTTCAACACAAATCATGGAGGTTTACACAACATCTTTTACTTATCCACGCCGGTCGCGTCATATTCATCAATCCTCTCAATCCATTGATTTCCCCTCACAAGAACTCAGAGGATCTTCCAGTGACTCGTATCTCGCCGCTCACCACCTCCAGCAACAGTCTACCACCATTTCAGATGTCGTAGCATCCACCGATAGCGAAGCAATTCAGAAACTTGCCATGATGGCTATGTCTCTTCATGGTTGCCATGTATCATATTTTACGGCGGACAATGGCCGAGGGTGGAACTTTCACATAACTGGAGCATATCAACAAGTTATGGTTACTCGTGGCATGATTTTGAAGGAATGCCCTATCCAGGTAATTAATTTCATTGGTTTTTGCAATATTTCCTCAGACATGTTATTCTAGCACCGTGCAGCTATCAAAGTCGCTCGTTCCGAAATCCTTGATTCTCCTTCCTCAAAACCTACTTTGAAGAATGAAGTTCGACGGCGACTTGACGAAATTGCTTCCCAGACTATGGCTCATATCGCAGTTGTTAATAGTCCGTTATCGCTTTCCAACCGCACTCCCCCCGATGGAATTAGTAGTAGCGCAGGTTGGTCGGGTCTTGAGACGGAACGAGTATGTGAGCTTGTAGTGACTGGACATGAGGACTCTGTTGACCTCGCCCGGGTTCGGTTACTCGTCATGCTGGATGAATTGGTAAAGCTTTTGCTTGATTCAATTTTATGATATGTCTCACCCTTATCTCAAGAGTGGACTCCACGCCGAACTATGTGAAATTGATCATAAATTACACGCGATTATAGCTGGTAGGAAGCGTGGCGTTCTGCAGACTATCCAAGAAGAAACAGCGACCAATATCTACTTTCCATCCGCCTTACAGGGCCTTATGGGTCCTGAGCTGAACAGTGCTGTGGGGAGTTCGCAGTCCCTCCGTAATAACAATGTTATTTGGATCACGGGTGAATTTTTCGGGGTGCAACGGGCGCGGGACATGCTTTATCAGGTCTCTGTCAACAAGGTGTGTCGCTTTTTCCACGCTCATTTTACTTGATTAACCTACTATACTTTAGAGTAAATCTGTTATTTCTCGAGATACCGCAATATTGCCCCGAAAACTAGACTGGATGGTCACTGACCGCGCCGACGACTTGAAGTCTATCATGGCAGATAATGCCACCTTCATACATTTCCCCCCTCTTGGGAGTTCAACTAGCCTGATCACTGTTTATGGTGATCACCGAGTCAATATTCAGCGCACCATTCGATCGATTATGCAACTTGTATGTATTAGAACTCTTACTTTAGATTTGTACTTACCCTTCTGTAGGCCTGCCAGTACTATGTTGGATCATTTTGGCTTTTACCTATCCAGTTCAATGCTCTGCTCCCGCCCGCCAATCTTAATCCCTCGGCCGTTACTACACTCCTTAAGCAAATTTCTTTGACGACTGGAGCTGAAGTCGTTTTCAAAAGTATGTGTTTCGAGATGCATGGCCTCGAACATGAAGTTCGTGCTGCCGTTAGTATGGTCATGGAACTCGATATCATTAAGGTAGGTATTTCGTTGGCTGCATGATGAATGGATTTTTGATGATATGATCAGACTTTCCACCACGAAATTCGTTTCCAAATTGAACTTTCCAACGAGCATCGAGAATTCATTAGCGGCAAGAAGAACGGAAAGATAAACAAGATAATGCAAACAACTAATGTTAAGATCAAATTTGAAACGTTCAACGATCACAACTTCCTTATCGACATCGCCGGGCCCGATAACTCTGTACTTCAAGGTCTTTCTCTACTACAAGAAGAACTTCCCGCAGAAATTTCATTCCACGTCCCGGAAGCTTATCACAAACGCATCATAGGAGTTGGCGGGAGAAGTATTCAACGTATCATGAAAAAATTCGGTGTCTATGTGAAGTTCTCCAATGCTGAAGAATTTGCTGCCCTTGGTGGCTATAATGATAACGACGACAACGTTGTCGCTAGGACTCCTGCCAAGAACGCAATTAATTTAGACAACCTCAAACAATCGGTAATGGAGTTAGTCAACCCTAAGGTAATAATCGGCTTTTCTGAAATAGAAATCGAAGTTAACACTCTTTAGGACAAGGACTATGTCAATGAAACGGTATCCATACCTCGACGATACCACCGCACACTTTTAGGAGAAAAGAGTATATTCGTACGTGATATTGAGACAAAAACCAACTCACGTGTTCGCTTCCCCGACAAAGAAACGGCATCTGATGTTGTTACAATATTTGGGCCTGAAAGTCAAGTCCAAATTGCTGCTGCTATGTTGTTGGTATGTAATGCATTTTATGGTTCAATTACTCAACTAACTATGTATCAGGACCACGTCCCCTTTGAAGCCGACATGTCCGTCCCACCGAGTGCCGAACTTCCACGAGTTTGCAGCCTTACCGAGTTCAATAACCTTGTCGAACGCGTCAAGCGCGAGCTCCAGGTCGCTATTGTCCCAAACTTCAAGAGCGGTATTACCAGTAATGGTAGTTCTGGCACCGAAACCCCTACAGAGTTTTCTTTCAAATTCCGGTGCCAGCGCAGCAATAGTGACTTCCTTATAACTGCGAGGGAGATGCTCGAACAATTCCTACTCAACCATAACATTCACGTTTATCCATCACCAACTGCACACACTCACAAAAGAGGGGATTCATTCGCGGAGGCTTTCCCCCATTTCGATAGCAAAGTATTGTCCACCGCGAAGACTCGCGGCCATGGTTTGTCCCACTCAATCTTCAGTTTCTTACGTTTAATTGTTTTAACTTTGCCTTAGAATCCGTGGACATGGGACGACCTGACGTCGGGGACCGGGACCGTAGACTTAGAATGGCAAACTCTTCACCGGATGTCAAAGCCTTATTCAATTCCCCGTCGTATATTTATAATCTGGAGGAGCATGAGGATCCAGATACCTATCTGCCTGGACCCCCGGCCGAACAATGGGCACCTCTCCCCCCGATAGTAAGCGCGAATTTCATCGACGTGTTATTCAACTCATGTCCATATTTCAGGGTTCGGGTATTCCACACCGCACGAGACACTCGGAGGATGCTATAAAGCGAGGATCGGATTCGCTTCTGGAGTCAAAACTCAAGGAACAAATTTCGAAGCCCCGCTCTTTACAAAACCGCGCTCAGTCTCTGGACTTGACTTTCTCTCTTTCTCGTATCACAGAATCTTCTTCAAGATTCCCTCCGCCTGAATCGCCGACAACATCGACAGGCGATACAGGAGGTAATTCGTCCCCTGCTTCTGCAACTGCACCCTCTTTTCCAAGTGTTTATGGTCCCCCCATGACCTCAAGAACAGCAGTTGTTGGGACATCTATCCAAAGGTCAGACAACGCGCTCGATGATGAAGCCGTTGACGAAGTGTCCCGAGTTATCTCTAATCTGGGTTTATGACCTGACGGTTCATTAAATGTACAGAAATTGATGTGTGTAAAGATCTCGATTTAAATTTCTCTCCCTCGATGCCGTAGATGATCTGTATGTATAACACATTTCCATATGTCTTGACATGCAGCTTCGATCTCACTTGTACAATATATTCCTACAATAGTGGGCTGGTCGTATTTTTATCCTTTCACTAATAAACTATGTGGTATCATAATATCAGATGTCCATGAGGAATCAGAAACGCCAACAAGGCTAATTAACGATCCAAGGTACTTCGTACAAAATAAAATCGTAGAAGTCCTGCTCCATTAGAGATTGATATTCTCCAATAAATTCCTCTCCCCCTCCCCCTCCCGTTTTCTTGGCTTGTGCCCGACCGGAACGGGGGCTCAGATAGGTGAAGTGATTTTGAAGGACACTGAAAATCTTCTTGGTCGACTTTGCCTCGGGCTACGTTGGTTGATGTGAGCGACATGGTCTCGTCATAGAACATGTTTCCCTAACCTTCACCACAACTCCGGTGTAATTAGCCGGTAGGCCGAATCGTAGAACACTTTCGACGAATAAGCGTAAGACCTTTAGATGAACCAGAATTTGAAAAGATTCGGAGAAGTTTGTTCGGGATATTCGAAGCAATTCTGTCTTCAAGTCCATTTAATGAAGAATAGTATTGAACGAGGAAGAAATTACCCATAGTTCTTTCTCGGTTGTGTCTGCCGTGCTAAGATCTTCCTGTTGCTTCGCAAACTCCTCTTCTGAATACACAAAATCTCTAACAATGAACCTGAAAAGCGCTCAGATCTACCAAAAGAGAACCAAAATAAAGGGACCTAACTTATTTTCACGGCATGCCTGAACGAATTCATCATGAACCCGTCGGAACACCACGACACCAAACAAGGTATACTCATCGTCCGACGTGATTGTTCTAAAAAAGCAAATCAGTACATGAAAACAACAACAATAACCGAGTTACATCGAAGATCGTGGCACCACCATCACTGTTAGGCTTTCATATTTATAATTCCATTCTTTGATGAGAGCCCTTGAATCCCGTGAGCAAATTCGCCATGGACCATATGGAAGGTGCATACTCTCACCTCGGAACTGCAACAAGCAGAGTTTCAAGATATTCAGAATCTTCGATAAAATCTTCTTTGGATACAACATCAGCTAAAGAACGAACGGACAGGTTGCCTCTGTAGCCATCAGGTTCACTTTCGGAGAGGAAGAAGCAACTCCACTTACAGTTTCTTCCTTTGCATCTGCGTCAAGGACCCCTTGACAAGATTGTAGTTATTGAGTTTCGTCTTCATGGTGTTATCTATAGAAGCCATCTCCTGTTGATTCATCATGAACATTAATATTAAAAGAAGAGAACGGCAACTACGACGTGAACGCGCACCTTGCTCAAAGTGTCAACCAATTCTCGGAGTGACTTTTGAATACCATATCGACCCTCATTCCACTTCCACCCCTTGAGTAGATAATCGTCGACATTCTGCTCATTTACAAGAATATGTTGGGCAAGTTTCGTAGAGTCGTTATTTAACAGATTGCGAAGGGTGTCCACTGTTTTCGCGACAGTTGCTGTAAAAAAAACATCCTGCTTCGGCAGATCCTCTGAAAGGGCAATAAGGAGATCGAGGGTCCCGGTCTATGAGTCGCGAATAAGATTAACGGTGATTTGTGAAACATTCGACCCGCCTTGAAGGAAGGGATATCGAGTTGAGAAAGCCCAAAAGACTTTGATTGATGCGCGAGCTTTGAATGAAGTTCTTGAACAAGTCCCTCAGTTTCGCCATCGTTGGGCACGGCGATTAACCATGTACTCTGATCTGAAGGCATAGTAGGGTGTACTGATGGCGAGCCTGAACACCAGCCCTCGCTTCGACTGGTGCAAACTATTTGTCACTATTTTATCGCAAGGCTATTGCTCGGATGAAGTTGAGCCTTGGATATCCATTAACCATCTTCTAATAGCTTTAAATTCAACTAACCCGAGTTATGGCCTATTTTGTCAGAAAATCAATTCAGACTCTAACAAAGATGATCCCTTCTCGTCGTTCCATGTCTTCTAGTACCGCCCCTCTCTTGTTATCACCTTCTCAAGTATGCGATCTTATAAAATCCAATAGACACGTCACGCTGCTAGACGCGTCGTGGGTTATGCCGAATTCGCCACGGAATCCATACAATGAATTTCTGGCAAAACGCATTCCGAGTGCCCAGTTCCTTGACATAGACAAGGTCTCTAGCCCCCATGAATTGGGATTGAAACACATGATGCCAACTGAGCGTGTGTTCGCGGACGCGTGCGGTATGCTCTCTGAACCCAGTCTAGAATTCAATTTTGACAGTAGAAGCAACTCTCAGAGGCATTCGGAATTAAGCCATCATCCCACGTAGTGCTGTAAGCCCACAGTCTAGTTTTTCGTTTACAATCAATCCTAAGTGGGTTGACTAGTTATGATGGATCTGGGGTATTTTCGTCACCCCGGGCACTATTTATGTTCAGGACTTTTGGCCATCAAAATTCAAGTATTATTAACGGTGGGCTGCCTGCATGGGTCGATTTGGGTTTCCCTGTGGAAAGCGGGCCACCCATCATCCCACAGAACTCGCATTATGATATACCCATTCTTCAAACCGAAGCTGTAAAAAGTAGGTCATTCTGATGTTGGTCCCTAAATAAATGTCAATGGTATCATTCCAAGGCTACGATGATATATTGGCCAACTTAAGTCAGGACCCTTCAATCAGCCCAACGGCCAGCCTTGTTCTTGATGCTCGTTCTCAGGGAAGGTCAGTGATAATCCCGTAGTTTGTCTACTCATTAAATTCGACATATCTAGATACCTTGGACGGGACCCCGAGCCTCGCCCTGGACTCTCCTCTGGTCACATCCCTAATTCTCTATCTCTACCTTTCAATGTCTTTCTTGAAAAAAATCTTACTAAAGATGGTGCTGAATACACCACAATGCTTTCCGAAACAGACCTCAAAGCAGCACTGATCAATGCTGTGGGAACAGAGCGGGCTGACAAAATTATTCAAGGCTTGATCCCTGTGATTACCAGTTGTGGTAGTGGTATGACCGCTGCAGTCCTCTGGCTGGGTCTGAAATGCCTGGGTGTGGACAATGTCAGTCTATACGATGAGGTCAGTGCCTATAGGTGATATGAAACATTATTTTGAAATTTGCCCAGTCGTGGACAGGATATGCTATGCGTACCACTAGCAAAATTGAAAGCACGGACTAGCTTTTCAACTATTTGCATAGCCAATCAATAAAAACATAACATCTCAATATTGAATAAATTACATGCTTATTTTCAGAGACCGCCTATAATAGAAAAAAAGCGTAACCTTCCTAATACTAACCACCCCGTAAACAGTATTTCTTGAGTCGTGTTATAAGTTATTCTTTGTACAACATTATCTTACTTATACATTACATTAAATTTCACTTCTTTAACGATCCACTTGCTGTCTCGAAACTAGCAAATACTGGTTGTTTCCCTTCAAAATATTATGTTCTAGGTTGTAATTAACCTGTCATACACGTTTAGTTCTTGTCATAGACCGAGCTATGGTACGTTGAATAAACGCCATGTCAGTGGCATGTTTGCAAAACCCCGATAAATGGAGGCTTCTTTTTGCTGGAGTGATTATTCATACTATGTGCGGCTGTAAATTATCGTGTCAGCTAGATAGGATTCAATATAATTATAAAAAATAACTTACGCCGCCCGCTATACCGGACCTCAATTCGATACTCTTTGCCTCTCCGAAGGACAGTCAATTCCCAGCTAAAGCATCAGATGTAATGAGTCAAGGAACGTAAGATTACCCTCAAAAATATACCTCTCTAATATAAGAGTATTGTAGCCCTTCTTCACCACTTCTATTAGCAGTTGTTGACGAGCGAATATCACAGCATCTTGGGAGTTGATGCGTTTCTTCATATGGTCGAAGGCGAAAACGTATGTTCCCCGAACATCTGCCTCGCATACTGCTGTGATATCCAAGTCTAACATGATGAGTAGATACCAAATGTTTTCAAGGTAAATAAGAAAAGAAACATACCATCATCCCCATAATACATAGGGATAGGCTCAACTGCTTTGTTGTCCACAACTTCCCAGGGAGTTTCTCGCCTTCGGAAGTTGAACATGCTCGCCGAAAAGGGTTTGAGCGATCACAATGAACGTGTCTAGGGAGTGGAATGAATACGAGAAAGGTTACATGAACCACAATCATTATCCGCCCTCTGATTCATCTTATATCACTGTTACAGCTCAAATAAGCACTGCCGCAGTTAGATGACATCGCTTCGGCGGACTGCGGTACGCGTCGTTTGAGGAATCATGGCACGAGATCCGGAATCCGAAGGAGTGTTTCGGGGGGGGCTTGCTATGATAATATTGCTTATCGGTTATTTCATTCGGCTGATATGATAATTGTGGACGAGTTATTAGGCTAATACATGTATGTAGAATACCTTCAATATAGTCGGTTGAAGGTGTGTCTTGAGGTTTGTGTGGGAAACCTATGCACCCAGCCCCCTATACTCCCATGGAAGCTGATTTTCACGCTGCGGATTTCACACACACGAGATATAAGCCTCGAGGAGGCTGCAGCTGCTGAATTAGTCCCGGGCCGCGGTTGATACGCGTCTCGACTCCCAAACAAGCTGTTGTATCGGGTCTGTTTATAGTTATCGTTTCATTGACCACGTAAAGATTCAAGACTAACCGGATGGATGGTGATGACGAGCGCGGGCGGCATTCTGGCAATCCGTTACTATGTAGTCCTAGTCATCGTTTATGAATAATGGGAAATGAAACTAGGGGCTAAATTTGTCATCAAATGGTCGTAAGGACCTTGTTGAATACTGTTATCTTTGGGTGTCAAAAGAATGTAAACCTTATATCAAAGCTCACAATCTCACATCACACTCAAACCATCAAGGTCACAAAATAGTTGTGTATGACTAAATTATTTTTTACTTAAATTTAGTCATGTGTAGAAAGTCATCTAGTAGTCAGGTCTAAATTCAAGGAATCAAGGTGTGGTAAAGGATCCGTGCTGGTTGGTTATTATGGAAACTAAATTCTAATTCCAGAATATAGTTGATATTTAGGAAGCAGTTAGGTAAGTCTAAACGTGTCTATACGTTCAAGAAGCATACTGGACTTTTGGGCCACTCTATTAGTATCACTAATGAACCAACATCTATGTCATAAGAAATATCATTCCGCAACTTATTCGGAGTCTCTTGATTATCAAAATATGGGATAACTAAGAAACTGTGATGCATATATCTCTTGCCCAAGGCCTTGCAGATAAAAAAAATCGGATGGCTATACTGGAAATAGTAAATGAACGATGAGATATTTCCCCAAAACATCTCTCAAGATCATCGAGGGCCTAGTGATACCCAACCAGCTGTGATGTAGTGCTATATGTGGCAGAAGTTAACTTATCAACGGTATCTATAACGCTAGTACAGCTACTATGATACTAAACGCGCCAGAAATCAACCCCGCAGGCATAATAAGGTTCACCGCTCCAGAAGCTGGTGGGGCAGAAGTTGGGGCGGAGTTTTGCCCTCCTGTCGCATTTTTACAAGAAACGTCCGACGATATGGTGGCATTGCTCGATAACGTCAGGTCGGCACACTAAACATCATGTTTCGCATAGGATAAATTCTCGAATTCCCTGAAAGAACACGAGGAAACTTGCCTGGTAAAGTGTTTTGTCCCCTCCATCAAAAACAACCTAGGGTACAATATTAGTTGAGTCCAAAGGCGTGATCACAAGGTTCCAACCTGGATTGTAACGTTTTGCCCGCTTTTCAGGCTTGTTCCATTTGCATTGGCAGAGAAATCCAATGGGATACAGAACCCACCCTCCCCCTTTACTTGGAAGAAGGGAACCACTTGGGAAAAATTATTGAAAGATGTTACTTTGGCCGCAGTAGAAACAAAAACCCCCGCTTGTGTAGCGACACGTTATCAGTAGGGTGGCAATAACAGCAAAAGTGTTTCTAACCAGTCCATGTTGGATGTTCTGAGTTGAGGGAAAAGATCCCCTTACTCAAGGGGAACTCAGTACGATTCGCAGCGGGGTTTAGATATCCATCTGTAATTGATGATGAGAAATAAAAGCCATCTAAAATGCAAGACGCACCGCAAAGAGTTGGCTCATTATCTTCGTTGAACGGGCCTCGGGGAGGCGGGAATTGTAATTGAAAGTGGGCGAAAACTACGGTCAACAGGTTCAAGAAGACGAGAACGATGGTGTGTTGCATGGTCACAAAAATAGATAGGCCGAAAGCTGGGTACCTGGAAAATATTACCACAGGTAAACATTCTTTTAAAGCCAAACCTCTGAACGAAAAACTTTTTTCACTTGTGTCGAAGTTCTATAAATACGTTAGTTCAATAGGCTTGATCAATTTTAATCAAAATCAAGCGTCCCACACGCGTGGGAACCCCAAAATACATCTGTCATTCAAGGCCTTCGTGACACGTTATAATCACGGACCGTATGGGCTTTCAATTTGATCGCGACTAGGCGTGAACGATTCGTTACAGAAATTTCAGGAATTATGCAATAATCAAAATTAATGATTCGCGACGCACACCCGTGCATCCCGTGAGCTATCTGTGTTAGCGTGTATTGACTGAGTTACTGTCGGGATGACAGTATGTGTGGAAGGAAGAGATTAGTTTCACATTTACAAGTACCGTACGAAGACAGTGCACGGTAGTTTAGGGTAGGCTCGCTTACGTACTCGTACTACGGCGTGTGATTGCCTTCCAACAATCTGTATACTACACACTGTGAGACAAGTATGGTATGATCTAAATGAGATTTTTCCGTTCAGATAAGCATCAGAGCTATGCTGCCGATACCCATGAGAAGGGTCGCATATCCCGCCAAGTTCTGTGATGCTCCTGCAGTCTGAGATGGTTTAGGGGCGTCCGAGCCATGGCCATGGTCACTCGTTTCGTTCTTGCAGGTAGAATTCGTGGAAATGGTAGCATTGTTAGATAGTGTAAGGTCGGCACACTTTGACATATTATTAGTTAGGGATTTTTGGAGGGCGCTTTTCGCAACCGACCTGATATAGCTTTCCATCGCCACCCTCGAAAACAACCTAAAGGATAATGGGACACGGGTCGAATGTCTGGAAGTCTCAGCGTACCTGGATTGTTACGTTCGATCCCTCCTTTACTCCAGGAATATTAGCAGCGGATATGTTAAGTGGGATACAGAATGTTCCTGCCGCATCCTCATGAGCGTAACCCTTCACAAGTTGTTGTTCACCATTCGCCGTGAAGTTATCAAACGAAATGGGATTTTGTGCCGTTGAGATAATTACGCCAGCTAATTCGTGTCAGTTTGTCCGTACTGGTCAGTGACGTCCAGTCTCACCTGTCCAACCAGGGTGTCCTGCTTTGATTGTAATGAATCCATCAGAAAGGGGAAAGGTTGTGCGGTTGTTGGTAGCATTGTTATGTCCACCTGTCAGGACATATGATCAGGTTTGGTATTTGTAGTATCAGGAGAAGAGTTACTGACCGCAAAACTTGGGCTCATCATCGGCTACAAAAGCCCCTCGCGGCTCGGGATAGTTAAGGCGAAAGTGGGCGTTTGTTACACCAGCTAGGCACGCGACGACGGCAAAAAGAGAGAAACGCATTTTGGATCGTGAATAAGACGTTGAAGGGGAGGAAATGGCACAAATTTCCTTACATTTCTAGGAGTCAGTGGTCAAGCTTTATAAAGTTGTGTATATTCAAAAAGGGCACACTTCAATCGGTAGAGAAAAGAAAAAAACTTTTTCACAGATGCTTGGCGGTTGAGCAAGTGATGTTTTATCAGGGCCGGGCGGCTGGTGGTGATGGCGGGAGGGAGGAGCGATGCCAAGCCTACGGGGATGTACTTGGCACGTATGAGCGAGAGGCCAATTAGGAGTAATTGTGTATTGAAGGTCAAACTTTAGGCATTTATGGCCTCGCTGAACCCGGTAAAAAAACATTCCATTGTTATACAACTGCGCCCACCACGACGTATCAAAGTTGTGTCTGGCTAGGTAGCATTCTTTGAAATGACAATCTGATCTTCTTGAATACAAACATTTAATGAGTTGCACCCCGTCCGTTGCTCATTCGCCCGAAAACGATTTCTCCCACACCCAAGCCTATCACGATGGAGATGATGTAGGCAGCATTGAAAGTCCTGGAGTAACCATTTAGCAACAAGCCAATAAAGAAGTATAGCACATACATAACTGCTAACATGAGAAGATAGGCAAGGAGAGCTTGAAGACCATGCATAATGCCTCGTGGGACATCATGCGACGGGATAAAGGGGGGGACAGTGCGGACTCGAATGACCTGACGATCTGACAGACTTGTAATTTGTTGAACCTCTCCTTTAATGTCTTGTTTTGAATCGATTGATTTTTCGGAAGCTTGGTTTGATGCTGTAGGGGACCTTTTATCATAGGGGAGCTGACGCGAGGACAACGCGAGGCCTCTAATGTATGGTTATATATGAAAAAAGTTTTGTTAGTGGTTGTATGTACCTGTGCCGCCAATGAGACTCTAAAACTGTTCGTGTTGCAGCGAACCATCTGTCGAAGAGAGCTAAGAGCACTAGGCCAATGCAGGCGCCAACGATAGCACCTGGTGAAGTTGGTCGCCAAGATTCGAAAAACAGATGGTCACCACCAGTAAAGTGAAACCACGGCACCATCGTCATGTCCATATTCATCGCTGACATTGACGAAGGGTCCATTGATGAATGGTCCATACTTGAGTCGTTATCAATATGGTTTATGTTGGTGTGAAGGCTTGATCAGAGTTTGGGAGCAGAGCTATCCGAAGTCAGGCCCCAAGTCAAAAGTCACAAGTCACAAGTCACTCCAAGAGTCGGGTTCCATAGGTTCCTTCCTTTTTAGGATACCTGTAATGGGGAATGCCGACGTAGTTTGTTTTTTTTAGGCCCGCATGAGCAACGATGAACTGAGAATTAGAGAGGTCCTGGAGTTTACGGAGTGTAGTATATAGATACTCATCCATAACTTTACCTGGATGAAAATCTCGGGTGCCATATCCTCTCGGGACTGGTTGACTATCGGGTATTTGGAGAGCCAAGGGAATGAGGGTAAGCCAGTTCAATTGGAGAGTTATTCAAAAGAGAATAAGATGCGAGCATTCAAGATATGGTCGACATCGACCGACCCGGCACGAGGAGAGGCTTAGAGGGCTCTGGATGGCTAGATGATGGGAGGAGTTGATTGAGGCAAATCTGCGGCTAAAATTGGTCTCATTGGAGTGTCCGGACCCCAAAAACCAGTTCTTCAAGCGACCCTCATGTAACGTGACCGTCAAGGTATGTTGCAATTCTTGTTGATAATTGTGCGGTTTATCCCCTAACACCCGTACAATGATTCGTACTGCCATTATAAAGTCGGCGAGGGCATTGCCCCGTCGCGGTGCCTACAGAATTGTTCTATCCAAGCCCTCACACTCTCAGGTACGGTTCCAAACAACCAACGCTCCTCCGAAGGCGCCACTATCCCCAGCCGAGCAAAAATTAAAAGAGGCACGAGAGAAGAATGACGATTTGCAAAGAGACTGGGACGCGAAAGAGGTGTCGTATGAGGAACTGAAGCCTAAAACAGAAAATCCGACCCCAGTGACTCTCTATTCTGACTTTTGCTTATGTTGCGTTAATTGGAATTCTACAGAACACATTCTTAATTGATGTTCGGGAACCTGATGAAGTTATACAAGGCATGATACCCTCTGCCGTCAATCTGCCATTATCTGTATTGGGAAATTCGTTGCATCTACATCACGTTGCATTCAAAGAGAAACATGGCTTCCAGAAGCCAACGAAGGATCAGGAACTCATCTTTTACTGTAGGAGTGGTAAGCGCAGCACGTCGGCCAGTGATATTGCAAAGAGAAACGGATACAACAAGTCAGTTCACTGATATATATGATGTGACCGGCCATTGACAATCATCGCAGCATCTTGAACTACAAGGGCTCTTGGCTAGAATGGGTAGAAAAAGAAAACAAGTCAACCTAGTCGAGATATTGTTTCTTGAATATATGAAAATCAAAAAATAGAACGAACAATGTCTGGTCACCCCGTTTTCGGAGAAACTTATGTACTTATCTTCATTGACATTGTTGATACATATAATAATACAACCATCTCAATTTTTTTGAATCGAAGCTGACTTTCCAAACGGATTAATATTAGTAAGCAATAGGTGTCTGGGGTCCCGCCCTTTTGATCAGCCAATCGCATAAATCCGTCGCGCAGAAAGGGCTCATCTCTTGTCACGGTTCCATTTTTTCCCGCTATAAAGGCCAGCTGTGTTCGAAACTAATTTCGGTCCCCTCTTCTTTTCACCCCTCACGTTTTCTGGTCCTCACTTAACCCTCAACTGTTCCTAAATGATTAGGTATTCTATATCTGCATTGCCTCTCCTCTGATGATACCTCCCTAAGTTACTCTCCTTCATCGGCGCTGCATCACCAAGGGCTACTCTCAGTCCACACCGGTTTTTGGTATCCTATGGATGGTCTTTTTTAGTTGGCAACATCAAGCCCTTCATGGAAGGGACACAAGGATATTTACATGTCTCACTCAGTCAATGGATCATCATGGATTTCTCAAACTTATTCGCCTCAAGTATCATCTCTCTTCGTTTCATCTCATCCTAGTCACTATACAAGTTCACTCCTCCCCCCTCCCCCTCCCCCTCCCCGTTCCCTAGGCACCAAGGAACAATACTGGCCCTATCTCTATCCCATACTCGCAAGTCCTTCCTTATCAACAACCGCATTCTCACCATCAGTTCAAGTATTCATGCTCAGTGTCCTCATTATCCCTTTGTCAGCGCAGGAGTCCATCCTCGCACGTTGGGGGCCGTTCTATCCTATCGATGTTCCCACGCCGTTGTCACAAGGTTTGAGTTCCCGAGTCAAACCAGGTACTGCCGATGACTCGGGGAACGTCAAGCGCAGCACCATGTGGAATGGCCGATTCTCTGGGCCTCTGGAATATGTTTGATTACTTTTGGGGCGGCTAGGTCCTACTAGAACGTGTCTTATCCGATCATCGGGCTTTTGGGGGGCGTTTCTGCTCAACACAGCTCGTTTAGTGGATTCAATCTCCTTCTCAAACGGAGAGGCGGTTGTGATAGATACCAATAGTTGCATTTGGGGTAGAAATTTTGATTTTATTCTACCCATATACCTACATTGTCATTTGTTGCTTGCAATGACACAATTTATCCAATTCAAAATGTAATGCGTTAGTGAACAAGTCTGTCAAATTTTCGGTCTTCGGTCGTCAAGAACGCTCGGCATGCCCACAGACAAAGCAGAGTAAGTCATAGAAATGTCGTTCATCGCGGCTTCCGATTGTGATGGTAATGCTCAACTCCCAAAGGAACGACTGGAGTAAATTTCGAAACTTTGATATGTATTTCTGCACACCGAATTTTATATCCAAGTAGAGTCAGTACTCAGCCCTGTTAATGTCATAATAACTATAACTTTTTTTCATTGAAGAGCAACAAGTGTGGAAAATGTTAATGAAGGTTGCGTTACATGATAGTAGAAAGTGATCCTCGCTTTGGAACGTGAACTGTTCTAACGCTCCTTGTGCTCTCTTGAAGTCTTAAAAAAAAGGCGGAGAGATCCGATTGCTTACTAATCTCGAGTTTAGTGTCTTGTAAGTTGTTGGATAAATCCTTTCCAACCGACGACCTGTAGACTCCTCGAGGCTTCAAAAGACCATTTAATTATGCTCTTTGACTCCTCTTCTGTAAACCATTTAAAACCATGGCTTGTCAGAACTCTTGAACCTATGTATGTTGCAAAATCTCACTTTTTTTCCACTTGGACTTTTAATAAATTGAATTTTAGATGTGACGCTGAACCAGGAGCTTTGGCGGATTATATTCTCGCTTTACTCAAGCACAATGTCCCAGAAAGTGAAATGAGGAATGAGTTAGCAGTTCAACTTGACGAGTTTCTTGAAAAAGGTGAGTATAAACAGTTTCTCTACTGCTTTTATGAACACAACTGAGAGGGTGTTCACAGCGGCATGTGCTTCATTTATCGATACATTATTCACAGTTCTTCGTACAAAGTCCTACTTACCTTACACTGCAAGCTCTCCACCATCTCCTTTTGCTACAAAACCATTAGACACTGGAATCCCGATCCCTCTGGATGGACTTTTATCCCCTTCGATATCTGATTCACCCGATCGAAATCGAAAACGAAGCATTGAAAACGATGAACGAGATGGAAGACCTCCAGCGAAGGGTCCACGCCTGAGCACTGAAGGTCAATTTTCGCGATATACTAATGGGTATGGAGGCCGACCGGAGGGTCGTTCGACGGGTGGATGGAGTAGTAGGGCGGAGAGGCCACCTGCTAATGGTTACCGAGATAACATGGATATGTATGGTGGAGGTTTGGGAATTATGGGCGCCATGGGAATGCAGGGTATGAATGGGATGGGGCCAATACATAATCGACGGCCGCAAAGTTATCAACCCCCTGATCAAAAGAGAGGCATCTGCAGGGACTATCACAGTACGTTCTCCACAAATTCTTAGAATTATTCATTTATATTTTGACATCACCACTAGATAATGGATATTGTGCGCGCGGTGCCATGTGCAAGTATAGTCATGGGGAAGACGCTGTCGTCCCTGGCCAACTTTACCCAATGAACCCAGCTTTGGCTGGCGTTGCCATGCCGTTTTTGCCAATGTTCCCTGGGGCGATGCCGTTTGGAATGGGCGGAGGGGTAGGTGGAGCGTACGATCCGCACGAGTCACGTATGGATATGCGTCCCGTTGGAGGGCGTCCACAACAGCGGGCACCACTTCTCCCACGAATACAACAGGAAGACGGAAGTCAGGTCGTCCAGAGTGTGCATACGTCTGGGGAGCTTCCAGTCATTCAAGACCTAACACCAACTATTCCTGTCGAAGAGAAGTCCGACCCACAAGCCCAGTCTAGTATGGACCAGCAACCTCCTGAGGCACTTTCCGAGTCGCAGTCAGGTGAACGAGTCGGATACGGCTCAAGACGAAACGGAGGCATGAATGGCCAACCGTACATGAACAATATGAACATGGCAATGGATATTGATCCCAGTAGCATGATGGGAATGCCCGGCAACCAACAGAGTCATTCTTTCCGCCCAGTTAGGGGAGGAGGCAGAGGACGAGGCGGCACCTTCGGCGGTGACTCTCACAGTTTCCGTCCAGAGCGTCGGAATGATAAAACGCTGGTAGTAGAAAAGATTCCGGAAGACAAAATGACGCTGGAACACGTCAACGAATGGTTCAAGCGGTTCGGTACTGTTACAAACGTAGCCATCGACAGCTCCAATGCGAAAGCGCTAATTAGCTTTGCTACTCATGACGAAGCGTACGCTGCTTGGAAATCTGAAGATGCGGTCTTCAATAACCGATTTGTCAAACTCTTTTGGCATCGGCCTATGGAGGGGCACGGTCAGGTGGGAGCAAGGATGCTTGCAGCATCTGCACCCCTTGTCGCCAACATTTCGAATCCGGAACCCCCAGCCCGCCCCGCCCCACCACCAACCACAACCCCAAGTCGCGGCCGAAAACCGTCAACGACAGTGAGCACGCTCGCAGCTAAACAACAACAGCTCGAACAACAAATAGCAGAACAAAAATCTCTAATGGAATCTTTGAGCACAGCCTCTCCCGGCGAAAAGAAGACGATCATGGCACGGTTGCGGAAGCTGGGCGAGGAGATGAAACCTCCATCCATGGACGTGATATCTACCGTCGGCACGAAGCCTACTAGTGCAACTAATAAAACCAACGATCATGAGCGGAAGGAAAGAGAGCGGCTGGACAAGGAGCTCGAGCTGCATAACACTTCAGGGGGTACGGAAAGCGAGAGTTCTCAGGATCTTGCGGCGAAATTGGAAAAACTCAAAGCTGAGGTGCTTGATTCCCTTCTCATTGGTATATGTGTATCCTAACTATCCACAGGCCGCAAGCTTGGGCATCATGGACACCTCAGCGGAGCCTGTATATGGAGGGAACTTGTACTCATATCGCGGTCGCGGACGAGGTGGCCGGGGATACCATCGCGGAGGCATGCGCGGTGAGGCTCCACGCGGCAGCATGAAGCTTGACAACCGTCCGAAGAAGCTGCTTGTCAAGGGTGTCCCTGCGGAAGGGGTGCCAACGGTAAGAGATTGGTTTGAGGTTCGTTTCCCTCTTTTTTCGTGGTATTTTTTTCTGGGTACTGATTGTTTTTCCGGCAGACCAACGGCCAGATGGAATCTCTGGAAACCATCGACTCCGGGGATATCATCGTCACGTTCAAAAGTCGGGCTGCAGCAGAACAGGTACGATACCATTCTTTATTCGGAAAAAATGGACGGAAAGTTAATTATTATTCATTCCTGTAGGGACTTGCGAAAGGCCACAACCTACCAACTGTTGGTCCCGTGCAGATATCATGGTACACTGGGCAAACCATCAAAGCGACACCTGTGACCAAGACTGCTTCTCCCGAAACAACACCAGTGAGTGGTGCGGACTCGCTCATGAGCGACGCGGCACGGCCTCGGTCACCAGAGCCCCCAGCAGTGCATTCTCCTCGGATCCAGGAGGAGGAAGTGGTTGCGAGCGGGTGGGGAGCGGATAGCGATGGCGAGGACGGCATGGGGATGCTGTAGCTGACGACTGTCATCCCGAATCGGATCGACGCGACACGGACCCCAGTGCTGTGTTTTTGTATCTGCATGCTTACTTATTTTCTGTTTCTGCATTGTCGGCACTTGACAATTCATCTTATATATGTAGTAGTAAGGGCGATGGCCCAATCCTATAATTTCTCGCTGGCACCACCCGCGTGGTTGATTGCCAAATAAAAAAAAAGCAAGGATAATGATATCGAAATTCAAATCTAAGTGGGGTATCATCAATCCTGTTAACGCATTGGAAACTCCAGATCGTGTTTATGTGTACATGAATTGTAGAAAAGGATCAACCTAAAATTGGTACGCTCCATTCGTGAGGGATAGCTCCAGTCTGCCTACCCACAAGCTCCTTCCAGATAGCACGGGAGACTGGCCCCATACCGTCTGGACCAGTGGGTATATGCACCTCACCATTACCATACCCAATCCTATCCACTGGGCTAATCACAGCCGCCGTACCTATCACGCCAAGACCCAATCCCGTCAGTAAAGTGTTCAGGCTGAAGAATAACGTATGCAACGCACCAGAACCAAATAGTTCAACAAGCGCACCGGACTGTGACGCCTCCTTGACCTCCGGCATTGTGATAGGACGCTCTGAGAAGGCAAGGTCGGCGGGGAGGCCTGGGAGACGCTTCTTGCCGGAGATGTGGTCCCGGGCGATAGAGATGACCGAGTCACGGGTGACTCCCGGGAGGATCATGCCGTCGAGTGGGGGCGTTGCGAGTTCCGTGACTAGATGAAATAAAATGAGTATGAAATGGAATGGAGAGGGGAGGTGCTTACCACCATCACTTCGCTTGAAAACGACAAATGTGTTCATTGTTCCGACCTAGTGAAGAGATGAGTTGTACGAGAGGGGAGTGTGTGCTTTCCCACTTACCTCGGTCAGGTAGTGCTCTGGGCCGTGTAACCAGAGGTTCTGCACGTAACCACGAGCGGTAGCTTCCTTCTGGGGGAGCACTGCGGGAGCGTAGTTGACTCCTAACTTGTATGATCCAGTACCTTGAGGCATCAACGTCAAACCACCACGTTGAAAGAAGAAAAAATGGTTATGAACGCACCTCCTGGAGCGGCACGGATGTATTCCGTCGTTGCGTAGAGCCCGACAGGCTTGAATCCTTTAGGGTAGAATGGCCCGACGGGGGAACAAATGACGAAAAGAAGGGCTTCATTGGGGGGTCCGACGCCGATCGCTTTCTGTGTGCCGACTGGTTGCAGTTAGTATTTGTGTATAAAGAATAAAAACTGAATAAGTACTTAATGTTGGTCGTATGTATAAACTGTGACTTGGCTCGTTGGGTATCCAATGCCTGTCGATTTGCACAAGCTTCTTGATGAGGTCGAGAAGTGCATTTCCGTCGAACGTCTAGCCAGGGGGAAAAAGTCAGTCAAAAGAAACAGAAAGAAGGGTGTACTGTGTGCTCACAGGCAAGGCAATCCTCTGCGCACTATTATTCATCCGCTTCATGTTCATATCAGGCCTGAACAGTGACACTTTCCCATCCTCGTGTCTATACGCCTTCATTCCCTCAAAAAGCGTCTGGGCATAATGCAACACCGTAGAGCTCGGTTCGAGTGCAAGAGGTCCATCTGCACATCCATCCCCCAACCAATTTGAGTGAGAGGCAAGTAGGATCAATGAAGGTGCTTACAGGGCCCAATTTGCGGTGCACCCCAGCCTGACACGAGACTCCACGGGATAGTGAGCATATGATCGGTCTAAACATAAATGAGGCTCAACATGGGATTGATCGGGTGACGGTGAAGAAATACTTACAAAAGTATGACCAAAGACTAGACTGGACGACGGTGGGGGTTGAGTGGGATTGAGATTTTTGGTGATGACCAGTCGAGAGGGCTATCAGGGAGAAAAATGGAAAGCTGAATAAATAAAATGAAATTGGGTGGGGGAGAACCTACGTTGATATCAGGAAGAGCGGTGAGCTCTCCTGTCATTGGGTCTAGAGTACCATGTGCAGCAGTGACATAGCGACGACTTTTAGTAGAGATAGTATTCCAACGAGTGAATGAAGGTGAAATACGTCTCAACATGAGCGACATCCTCAAAAAAGGGACCTTTTCAACTTTTTTTCTCTCTCTCTTGTTAGATATCCTAAATTTAACGTCAAGGTCCGGTGGTTCCGGGGTCAGATGATCCGAATTCGACAACACGTTTCGTTACATAGTTCCTGTCTTTTTCTTTTCGTGATACGCATAACTATATTATTACCTACAACAGTACATGTGTGGCAAAGTTACACTGCAATAGATCGCTAGAAGTGTATATAAAAAATGACACATTGTCTATAACCATTTTAAATAAATATCGTGTAGACTAATCAGCCCCATCGCCAAGTAGTTCCGGAAATAGCGTGCCGAGGGTACAGTCGAGCAAGAGAAGGACAAGGTGGACATTGCATGGGGCACTACTCAGTGGGTCTAGGGCGCGTCCGAGCGTCTCGGAAGGGTCAGGGCCGAGAAGGAGCGGTATAAAATGGGCTGTTGAAAACAGGTCTTTAATTAGCCAACAAAAACCTAAACCGTAACCCACCAAGAGGCCCACTGGGTCTCCATGCTACGAGACGCGCGCGGATTTCGGCTTGCTCTTCTGGAGTGGGTTCGATGGGTGGAGGCCCGGGGTAGCCGTTTGGAAACAGGGTGCGCTTTGACACGCGTGTGATATTGAGGATAAAGGCTGGGGAGAGAAAGGAGCTAAGTAGGTGTGGCAAGAGGCTGGAAATTGGGGTAGTCAGAGGTGGAACAAAAGAGGCAACGCATTTACATTTACACACCGGTCAAGAAAGGAAGTGGTGAGGGTGGAGAGCATCTGGACCGTGGTGAAGATAACGGTGGATGCGAGACGGTCATGAAAAGAGAAAACTTCTGCGAACATGGAAAGGGGTGGAGAGGCGTAGTTCTGGAGTTGTGGGGAAGAAGCTACGGAGGAAGTGGAAGTAGCAGTCGACGAAGAAGATGTGGGTGAGGACATGGGGTGGACATGCTGCTTTGGATTTATTTTATTGACACGCTTTATAGTACCAACTGCTTGCTTGTATGCCTGAATGAGGGCAAGACAGGCACCTGAGAGAGCCTGTACGACTGAGAGGAAGAGGACGACGAGTGTGTGAAAGGAGAAAGAGGTAGTTGGAGTAACAGGGTGAAGGGGTCGTGGAGGATCATAAAGGTCAAGGAGGTCATGAATAGTCTTTTGAATAAACCATGGCTGAGTTATTTTTGGGATGATATCGGTAAGAACGAGCTTGATGACAAGTTCGCGAATAATGAAGCGTTCAGAGTCAGGTTGATAATCTTGATCAGGAAGAGAAGCTTTGAGAACATGGTCAACGACTTGACGGAAGTACTCTGTATCGATACGGCCATCGGGAGATAAAGCCATATGAGGCTGAAGTTGGTGAAACAACTGGGGAAGAGAGGCAGCACCTCCAGAGGCATAAGAGGTGGCGAGTTTAGAATGTGCACTGCGATAATCAGAGTAATGTTGAGTTATTATAGAAGAATATTGATTGAGGATGAGAAGAGATATATCGACTGATTGAATACGTGCATCGAGTGAACGTATAATGACCGTTAAAATACGAGCAATTTCAGGTAAAAACTGCTTGTCATAGCGTGATAGTTTAGACCACCAAGGAATAACATAAGCTCTAAGTGAAAGTGCGATAATGTCGTATATTTCAGTTGATAAATCTTGATCGTTTACAATAGGTCCTAGATTTGAAGAGAAAAGTCGATGAGCGAGTGGTCGAGTGGTCATGAAAATGAAATGAAATATAATAAACGTTATGTAAACATGTAAATAAAAATATATATTTAGTAAGTATTATTTAATTTTGATTCAGGCACACACACAATCTCAAATCTTAGTCTTGTCTTGTCTTGTCTGTCTTTACCCGCCCCGCCTGCCCTTTTTTTTTTTTTTCATTTTATTTTAATTTCTTTTTATCTTTCTCTCTCTCCCATGGCTGGTGATCCTGGTTTATCGCATACAACCCTTATCATCGTCGCCGTTTGCGCTTCCGTCGCTGGTCTTGTCGTCGTTTATGTCGTTCTCCAGCTCGTGCGTACTCTCCAGCGACGGCGCACTCGCTTCGTAGCTGCTCCGCTCCCCCCGAAACAGCCTCTCGCTCACCACCGCGAGCTTCATCGCGTAAAGCTCGATGACCGCCCTTGGCTTCCAGACCAGGATTCCACTCGTTATAGTCCCCACCCCGATTCCGCCACTGACACTCTCTCATTCTCATCCCCAATGTCCATCGACCCTTCTCTCCCCCTCCCCCTCCCCTCCTTCCATGATCTCACCCCAAGTCCATCTTCTTCCGAGTCCCACCTCTCCCATTCCGCTCCTACTCCCCGTCCCCGCCCTCCACGTCCCCTTTCACAGGTCTCGGTTGCAAGTTCCTCCCCTTCTCGTCGCCACACTCTCCGTGGTGCCCCTCATGCGCCCCATAACCAAATCCAAATCATTCTCCCGACCCCCCTTGCTCCCGGCCTTTCCCCTCGCAGCAGGCCCCGTAGTCTCTATAGGGAAACCGACTCGGATCGTTACAATGTTGTTGACAAGTGGGTCCCTGTTGGCCGAGACGCAAGTCTGTCTTTTTCTTTTCTTTTCTTTTTTGACGACGCGAGGTATCTAAATAATATATTTAGCGTCACAAGTATCCACTCCATCACCCACCCGTACCTCCCGTCGCTCCTCCAACGTCCCCTCCCACTCACCCTCATCATATCACCCTCCCCTCTCAACGCCGCCACCCCCAATTCCTCAACTACCTCAAGTCTACTCCTCCGATCTCGAACGCGGCACGCCCGAACAGGAATCTCGGCGTTCTCATAAACGTCGTTCCGCCCATGTCTGATTGTACCCGCTCTGTCTGTTTTGAAACATCCTCCATTCGTTACCACATTATTTATCTGTCGTACATTACCGTCTTCCGGTCTAGTTGTACTCTGGTCCCTATCTCAACCATCCATTCATCACTCTATCATTATCATCACTGCGGAATTTCACGTCTATAAGATACTACTACTTACATGGCAATCACAATCAATATTCTTGGCGTCTCATATTGTCTGACTGATAGAACATTTGATACATTTTCTATGCATCACATCCAGCGGCGTTTTTCTTCTGGCAGAGAACCGTGACGCCTGACCCAAATTTCCAACACTTCTCAGACTAGTGTCGTGCACCTGACTAGCGAGACTTGTTTTAGAATGACGCGCTATTCGATTCAAATCTTGCATGGATATTTAGTCAATCGGGATACTGTTGTAACCTGTAAAATTGATCCGTTACAATAAACTTTGATCCGTCTTTTACTCGACATATCCCATTGCTTACATTCCCACAGTCCTACATATCAGTGATCCTCATGGGTAAGAGCAAGAAACGGGCAACCTCTCCAGAAGAGTCAGAGGAAGAACAAGAGGTTTTCCATGTCGGTGCGTTCCTTAAATTCAATATTCAACGATCTACATGGCTTGATGCACACGTAGAGGTCCTGATGGCTGCACGCGTCGTCGCCGACGATTCTGACTCGGAAGACGAAGGCGCGTCGGAGAAGAAGAGGAAAAAGAATAAGAAAGGGAAGAAGGATAAGGACAAGGGTGGTCCTGCTGCACACTGGGTACGTTATCCTCCTATTCTACGGATCTTTCTTGTACCCACCCAGCCCATTCACCCCTCAGGAATACCTAGTCAAAGTACGTATACGCGCTGTCCTTTTCTTTCTCGTGCAGGCCGAACTCACATGTATGGAAAGTGGGGCGGATACGATTCAGACGCGAACAGGTGAGATCATCCGGCCCTCATCATCGTCATTGACGGTGTTCATTCATTCTTTCCGTGTCTTACTTTACACCCAAAACTCCACAGTTGGGAGCCCGAAGCGAACGTAGCCGAATGCCAACGCCTGCTCAAGAGTTTCTGGGCAGAATTCCAGGATCATGAGCGCGATTATGCTATTGGGGACGTTATTGAGCCGCCGAAAAAGTGGATCAGTTGAGTCTCCCCCCCCTCTTTTCGACATCAGTGTTGTTGACGATATGTCGTGTGTAGAGAAGGAAAAGAAGTTTTTTGCGCGTGAATTTAGCGATGCCCAAGAGCAGAAGAGGTTGGAGAATGAACGTGCAGAGCGGGAGAGGACGAAAAAGGCGGTGGGTCTTTCGCGTCGTGTCTGTGGGCCTGTGTTCACGATCGGCTTGTTAGATGAAGAAAAGATCTAGGAAATCTTCTCCTGGGGATCTAGTCGGGGCTTCGTTTTCAAAAAAACGGGTATGTTTTGAGTTGATATCAAAAACTATCTTTCGCATTCTCTTCATCGAGTATAGAAGGTGGTCTCTGATAATGATGATGATGAGGCCGAAGAAGAATCGCGTGTACCTTTGCGCATTATTGTTCCTGCGAAGCGGAAAGTGCCTATAGTTCCAATATCGTCTGAGGATGATGATGTATGTATCATTTCCTCCTCAGCTTAAAAGCGGGCTCATATTGTTACAGGATATCCCGCTTTCGTCTCAGGTGCGCCCCAAGAAACTCTTAAAGACTGGAAGCTCGAGTTGGGTGTCTACTGGTGCAACAGAAGAAGTTGTAGGGGTTATTCTCTTCGATCGGATATTAGGTATTGACTCAAATTGCCACTATCTTTCAGCCCAAGAAGCCTACCCCACCATCCACTCAACGCCCACCGATTCCTCTACCTCCCGTTCCCAAGAAATCGACTACCGCAATGGGGGTGTGTAGTCCCTACTTGTCAATTTTGGTTTGGTATGGTATGCATTAACGGATCCTGGCAGAAAGAGCTATCTTCGCAAGGGCGATCGAGTACCACAACACCTATAGTACCTCCAAAGACTCCAAGTTTTCTTGCGGACAAGGTACGCTAATCGATCCACGTATCAAAAAACTCTGTCACTATTCCATCCCCCCCACAGAACGCCCAACCTGGACCCGAAGATCCCATACCCATCCCGAGTGACCCAGGCCCCTCACTCTTCTCCGCTCCCTCCTCTCCCGTCGAAATGGCCTCCAACGCCGCCTCCCGCCGTCCCCCTCTCCCCCTCCCAAAACCCCGCGTCAAAATAACACCAACCATCCCGCCCAAGATCCCGCGGTACCTAAACAACCCCCACATCAAACTCTCTGGTATGGCCCCAGAGGCGATCTCCTCAGGAGGAGGCATCTCGACGAAGCAACGCCTCGCACAAGGCGCGTTGGCTCCTACGCATCCCAAAGCCCTCGCGCCCCCCATCGCCGCTCGCGGCCGCCCCTCGCACCCACACGTCAAAACCGCAAGTCTCATGCCGCATCTGACGTTCAAGAAGACGGTCAAAGCGACGCCGGTGCTCAGCGCCAACGCGAATACGGGCGGGAGTGGGAGCGGGGGCGGAATTGGTGGCTCGAGTGACCAGACGCAGGGGATGCGCGCGTTGCAAGGCCCGGGGGATCATGGACAGACGTTGGCGGCGCTGAATATGCGCGCGCTGTCTCAGGAGTCCCCTGCGCTCCCTGATGAGCTGTTCGTGGCGTCACCGCAAGAGTTCATGCCGCAGGATCAGATGTTCGCGAATCCATTTGCTCGGGATCCAACAAGGTGGGGCCTTTTTTTTTCCCTCCAAGTTTAAGTTTCTATTGAAAGGAATTTATGGGATGGTGTTTTAGTCCTTCTGCACTTATGCCGCCACCACTGGCTAGGACCGCTGCGGAAGATTTTCTCTCTACAGTTATTTTGCCCGAGTGAGTTTTTTTTTTTTTTCAAAAAACAAACTCCCTTTTGAAAGTCGTTGCTGATGTTTTGCATATAGTCTCGCCGCCCCTTTGGTGTAGGTATTGGTCACTACTTTATTTCGGATGGTATAATTGACCCAATCGTCTAGTCCTGCCCCTGAAAGACCGTTCGAGCCCGTACCCCCACTCGGTCTTGCTCCCCAAAAAGCCATACAGCCTTCCAAGTCAGTTGATCGCCCTATACGCATTGCTTCTCGTTCTCATAACCCGCTAGAATCCCGAAGAAATGGACTTGGACCGGTGGAATGTATTTTGAAGGCCAAGACAACCCTATCTGCAACGTCACGATGTGTGATGCATCTGGTTTCCGCTTCAGCTCTCTCATGGGCCACTGGGACCGTATCACCTTTCCCAGCTTCCATAACGCTGTTGATGTGCCCATCATTTTGCTGGCCTGCAAGCCTCCAACTCACATTGCGAGGTTGGCACCGGCGGCTGCTGAAGATCATGGCCCGATGACTGTTTTATCAATATACATCGTCAAACACCAAAAGGTTTCTTTTTTTCCCTCCTTTGCCGTTCATTTCTCAATGTCTCGTTTCTCGGCAGGTCATTTTAGTTCCTGTAGAGCTAGATAACGCTGTGGCTGGCCATATTTTACTCTTCCACCATGTGATGTCTCAATTTGTCCAAAGGTTCAACATTCCTCCGGAAGTCCAACAAGTCCACTCATTAGTAGCCGTTTTCCTACCTTGGGTCCTACCACGAGACAAACTCAAACTTCAGTGGCGCAAACCACCTACACATTACCTCCCGGCACAAACTTCGTTCAAACCAATGATTCCAGACAAATCAAGATGGTCACGTCTGGTTCAAGCAAAGCCAATGTACCAGCATGCCCTGAGGATCCTCAAGTTTCCCCAAAAACTGCACGAATTCATGTCGCAGGAAAAGCACCGCAGGACATATGCGCTCTGTCCGGAGATAAACATGAAGAAAGGCCACCGTGGACTGGAGACAACGATGCTCATCTCAATCATGGAACAATGCAGAGCCAAATTAACAAGTCATGTGGACGCTCGAGTGATTTATATCCATATAAGCGCGTTGAAATCTTTGTTGAAGCACCCGCATATTCTTAAACTGCGTATGGAAAATCTGGTGCAGTTTTATGTGTATGGAACTCACCATACTATCTCGCCGGAGCATTGGGGGTTCAGCGAAGTATACCAAAGTGGTATGTGCACACTTGGCCTTTTTCTTTCTTTTTTGAAACCTCATTTCCTGATACTTTTTTTTCAGGTGGTGTGGTTACTTTCACACCTTTGGCAATACTTGAGGATCCTATTGGTATTAGAAATAAGATAAGGGAGATCAATCAACACCCGTTCTGGGCCTGTTATGTCCTTCCAAATGTTCTTGGGATGGTCGTCAAGACTGATGCAGAAGGAGCAGATCCAGTAAATTTGTACCAAAAGTTGGTATTCTGTCATTTTTCATTCCTATGCCTAACTCCTTCGCTGTCGACAGAGAGGAACTTGCTTGTGGCTTCCTTCTGAAAGCCATCACCAAGGGCAAGCTTTCCTTGATGTACGCTCCACCAGATTGGACCGGAAACTTGAAAGAGAAAAACCTAGCGTGGGTCACGAAAAACTATTCTTCATCCCTTCGGCCCATCCAAGAAATCTTGGAGTCGACTCTTCAAATGTTTAATGCAAATTATGCAAACATCCCAGAATCCCAGTGCTATACCAAGTTGAATACTGAAATATGTTCCGATCTGGTGTCTATGCAATACCAGCTGCCCATCATGACGGAATATCGACGATACGTTGTGATCCGGGGCTCTAGTGAAATTCTACCTTCACACGCGCCAGGAGTACGTTGTCAGACCCTTTGAGTGATACTTCTGCTGAATCTTTTCCTTCAGCTCGAATGGACTACGACTCGGAAATTTGATTTTAAAGATACCTTTATTGTCTGAGAATGTCCGTCATTGGTCAATCAATGGCAAACGTGTAAAAGTGGTATATTTACATGTATCTCCCTATGATCCTTCACCCCAACATTGCATCCTTTATCGCATTTCTCACCTCCTCATCTGCTTCATAAATATCTGACGCCCGTGCCTGAAAATCACTTAGTTATGAGTATAGATGTGGAGGAAGCAAGTGAAGGAATATGAACCGTTGATAGCGCTATGTTCTTTGAGGAATCTTGGATTTCGCCTGAAATGATAATTTCGTCCAGGATCTATACAATTTACCTACATTCTAGGTTTGTGTTTTAAAGGCACTTGGACGCACAGCATAGGCTTTCTGGAAGTTGAATATACTATGTAGGAATGTTCGGTCATCAAACCAAAAAAAAAGTGTGGCGAGGATCTTGGCTCACAGATCTAATTCACAAACCTATGCGTCAAAGTTGGATGTGAGTGAAATTCCTATTCAGTGTAGTAAGGGGCTCACATTACCAAAATAGCAATCCAGTACCTCCACATATCGGTGGATGATCTCTAGCGTTATCAATTCATTGTCTTCTTCGCCAACTTCGCAAACGAAAAACAAAGATGCGTATTGACGATATATGATCTAGAAGATCAAATATATTTGAGTGACTTGCTCAGGTTACAGGAGATGAATGGGTCATCAATACCTTCGTCCCTGTTGCCCCGATGTTTGTCAGCCAACCGTCCTAATGGCCTGACATTTTGAACGGACTTGCCCTTGTATTCTAGAAAGTTGCACATGCGTGGCCGGCGAGCCAGCACCAGCTGTGTCACATCGTGAATGATCTTCGCTTTGGCTTTTGGGGCCAGAGTCATGAACCATTTTGCCAGGCGTAACTTTCCTGACGAATTGGAATAAGATTTATCGGTTGTGGGCTAGCGGTAGACTAACTAATACGAGCCTTGACGTGAAATAAGCAAGATGTAGTTGATCATAAAAGAATAGATGGAAGCAATCGCCCCCTTCTACTTTGTGCGTGTGAGGTTGCTGTCAAAATATCGCCAAGTACGGACCGAATATAGACGCATCCAGATATCATAAGGTTAATATATTTAATACGTCGAAGGAGCAATAATGAACCAAAACCATTTCTGAACTCGGTTTAAAATAGACTATTCACAATGTAGTGAATGTCAAAAGGGAACAAAACTATAATCTAAACGGTGTGCGGGGATACTGAACTTTTTCTGCAGCAGCATCGTCGACAAACCAGTAGAGTTGACCGGGAAACACCGGTTTGACTCTCGCAGAAGGCAATCCCATTTCAGGATTGTCCAGAACGGTATGTAGAGTGTCGACTTTCTCCTTTCCTGCAGCAACAAAAACCACCCTAGCAGCGTGATTGATCACCGGATATGTCAATGTAATCCTCTTAGAAGGGGGCTTGGGGGAATCTTCAATATACGCAACCCAGCGATCTTCCTCGGACAGGAGAGAGTGTCCCGGAAAAAGAGAAGCTGTGTGACCATCAGGCCCCATCCCGAGTAGGATAAGGTCAAATACAGGAAAGCGAGCAGAATCCTTCTGAGCGAATTCGCGGATGAGGTCTTTCTCATATGCATCAGAGAGCTCTTCGAGATCATGAAGGAAGGCAGGATCAATCGCATGAATATTCTCTGAGGGGATAGGAATTTTTGAGAAGAGCAAGTCGGTACATGCGAGGTGATTAGAGTCAGGGTGGTCAAGAGGGACGACACGTTCATCCGCATAAAAAACTTGCCTTTGAAAAGGAATTAGAAATATTAGAGATTGTGGTAGGGGAGAAAAGTACCATTTGTCCCATTTAACTGCCGGGTTTCCAATGAGACCCTTCAACATTTTGGGCAGAGATCCTCCGGACAAAGCAATAGTGAATCTCCCTTTCTTATCAAGAGAATCCCTCTGAGCTTTGAGGATGAAGAGCGCGAGTGAGTCGACGAGATCATCTGTAGAAGAAAAGGAGAAGAGGATGGGTGAATTGGGAGGTTGGTGAACTCCTGC
The DNA here is from genome assembly GCA_037014335.1 of Collybia sordida. Classification (NCBI taxonomy): domain Eukaryota; kingdom Fungi; phylum Basidiomycota; class Agaricomycetes; order Agaricales; family Clitocybaceae; genus Collybia; species Collybia sordida. The sequence continues at coordinate 2,379,627 of JAYKXK010000002.1, forward strand.
CATTGTGAGTAGAAAATGAAGTTTGACAATCAGAAAAGTTGAAATCTCTCCGTTTCGTCTCACTTTTGAAAAATCACATGACTTGACGTCACATAAAAAAAAGTATTATATACGAAAACACGGTAACAAAAAAAAATATACGTAGAATAAAAGCAAAGGGGTAAATGGGAGGCAAGCCCCACCTCAGGTAGTATCCACATCTCATATTCGCTTAGCAGTTGCAACCATAGCTTTGCGAACTCTCCGAGTCAAGCTGAATAGGATCCGGATAGTCGACATACCTGTTCAAAAATAGTGTTAGAGTAAAATTAAGCATATTAAATATTTCTAACAATTGTTCTTCTGCCTCCTGCTGAAGGGCATTCTTGGCTACCGTTTGAAATGCCTGTTCAACATTGATGGCTTCCTTGGCAGACGTCTCAAAATAAGGAATATTGCCCTTGGATTGACACCATGTCATGGCCCGTTTTTGGGTCACCTATACAGGAGAGTATAGCTTGAGGGATGAACTATCAATCAGATAAGACCCTTACCTGGCGTTTATTCTCTTCGACGTCAATCTTGTTCCCCAATACAACAAAAGGGAAGTTCTCTGGATCATGTGGACTGGCCTGAATGAGGAATTCATCTCTCCAACTATCCAGCGTTTCGAATGATTTAGCGCTGTTGACGTCGTAGACGAGAACGCAACAATCTGCTCCACGGTAAAACGCTACTCCAAGTGATTGGAAGCGTTCTTGTCCGGCTGTGTCCCACAGCTGGTGATGCAATGAGCGAGGAAAAATGAGAAATGTCGTATTTACCTGCATAGTTACAAGCCGGTCATCAACCATAACCTCCTTCGTTAGACTAAGCACAGACATGCGAGTTAGTGAGTCGCAGTCGTGCAAAGGGGGTGGAGCCTACAAGTCGGCACCGATTGTGGCTTTGTACTGGTTGCTGAACCGCTTGTTAACATACTGGTTCATGAGCGACGTCTTCCCGACACTTTCAGATGAGTGGGAATTGAGATTCTTGTTCAAATAAGGTGAGGAATACGTACCCGCTATCGCCTAGAATAATAACCTGGAACCAGGTGAGAATAGAAATACGGTTCGAAAAGCAAGAGTATAACCTTGAGCAAGACACGACCCATTTATACGGAATATCAAGTAATAAGAAGAGTAAGGGAGGTAGATTTGGAGATGGTCGTGGTTGCGGGCCTTGGTTTGCAACAACGTTGGGTCTGATTCAGAGCTGTTGCCAGATTTGGCAGTTCAAACTCCGCCCAGCCTGTTAGTTTCTCTGCTCAAACAACGCTCAGATGGCGGAACCAGCTTGGCAAGAATTGCTACGCTTTCGTTTGACAGAAAGAAATGCAAAAGAATCCGCGTATGCATCCATAATTGAACAATGTATGATATCTGCTATTTTTTTTCAAGAATAGACTAATTGATTTCAATACAAAAAAACCCCTCAATTAGATCGAAGGTTAGCACAACAGACAAAACTTCTCAAGGAACGCAATGCCTCTCTTCTACGTGCCGTTGGCTCTGTGCGAGGAAATCCAAGCAGCTCTACCGTGTTCGTTCCGGGAACTGGGGAGGAGTTAGTATGGTGTCTTTCGAATTGAAAACTATTGGCTGATTTGAGCACAGGAACCCAGTACGCGCTGCCTATATGGCATCGTTAGAATCCCAGATCTCATCCTTACGAGACGAATTGGCAACTGTATACAAGACGCAAGGGCAAAATGCTCAACGGCTATTATCAATGAACGAAACACTACGTGAAAAAGAGGAATTGTCAAGAATAGATTCAGAAAGTTTGCGTAAAGCGAGAGAAGAGCTCGCAGTTTTAAAGCGGAAGGTCGACCAACATGCTGAATTAATGGCAGAGAAAGATCGCAATCTACTAGTAAGTACAAGTCAAATCTGGTCCCATTATTACCTCTTATCAATACTAAATTTGTTAGATCCTTCACGATGAAATTAGCACGTTTCAATTGGAGCTTGGACAAATAGAGGAGCGTAATTCAATTTTGACGAAGGATAATGCAAAGCTTCTTCAACGCTGGCTTGACGCCAAGCAGGCCGAGGCAAACAAGATGAATGAGGCCAACGAATTTTATGAAAATATGCAGTCACAACATCAAGCCGTTTTAACTTGGAGAGACGACTCTACCGGAGATGAAGCTCGGAGCAGTAATGGGACTGACAATGTCTCCCAAACCGCCATCCTGTCGGGAAAAGGGGACGCAAGCAACACCAATCACATGAACCCGAAGAGGGATGGGATACCCTCTCAGGCGGGGAATACCCTGGATCTGACACCGAATGGTTGATTGTGGACGGTTGATATTTGTCAGCTTCCCACAATTTAAAGGACCATCTCACATTTATACCCTTTATTCCTCATCACAATCTGTATCGTAAACCCCACACATCAATCAATTTCTATCTCATATTACAATATTTATTCAACATCTGATCAAATAAGTATTCTGTTATTCATTCAGGTTTGTATGGAGTGACAACGTCATTGAAAATACATACGAGCATATGGAAACGATATAGAATGGATAGAAGAACAAGGTTTTGGTAACGAGTGACCTATACGTAGATATTTAGGCAGAGACAATAGCACACTCTAGTCGTTATGGTCAAAAAAAAATAAAACACTCGCAAACGAATGACGGATGGGCTACATGAAAGGGGACTGGGACCAAGAAATGTACTTTGATGTTGGCGGCGTTTTTCAGGCAGGGCCCTGCATTTGAGTGTCTCCGGCACCCTGTTGACCAGCCTGATTGTAATAGCCTACGAAAAATTAGTGAGATGTACCTCGTGATCGTAAGTTCTGTTCTCACCGCCCCAGTAATTCGAGTAATAAGAATTAGGATCAGCAGCTCCCCACTGTGCCTGTCCCGCCTGACCAGCGGCAGTGGCGTCAGCTCCCGGCTGTTGAGCACCTGCGGTAAGACCAAGCCCAGCACCAGCTACACCAGCAGCCTGCGGCATCCCAGGGGACCCTGGTCCCGCTCCACCAGGACCACCTGCACCCTGGTTAGGGAAACCAGCGTATGCACCAAATCCGTATTGGCCGTAAGAGTTAGGTTGTGGCATCCCATACATTGGCTAGGCATAATGACATCAATACAGAGACAAATTGTATGACACTGGAGCTTACCAACTGGCCGTAAGGGGCCGTGGCAGCAGTAGGAGTCAGTGGACCACCTGGCTGAGCGGTGCCTCCATCAGCCCTATCTTTACCCCAACTGCATTTGATGGGTCTCCCATGAACCATTTGGCCTTGAAGTTGAACGATGGCCATAGCCGCATGCTCATGCGTATCGAGCTTGACGAAGGCAAAACCACGATCAGCCTGCATCCGGATCTCTGATAGATAACCGATGGATTGGAAGAGTGGAATCAGATCAGCTTGGGTGCAGTAGGGAACAAGATTCCCAACGTAAACAGTAGAATTATAGGCAGGAGTTTGTTGCACAACAGATTCATACGATAGGGGCCCACCCTGGAAGTTGATTGGAGCGGGGGCACCACCACTTCCACTTGGGCGTGGAGAGGCAACGGGGGCGCCGGAGGCTGGTGCACCCTGAGTTTTTTGATTCGCCCAATTGACACGAATGGCACGGGATCCCAGCCATTCTCCATTCATGGTCGCGATGGCCTGTTCTGCATCGGTTTTATCGCGGAAGGCAAGAAAGCCATATCCGCGAGATTTTCCAGAGTTCATGTCCCACATCACACGAGCGTCCGACATAGTTCCAAAAGCACTAAAAGCCTTGGCAAGGACTTCATCGTTGACCTCAGGGCTAAGATCCCCAACGAAAACATGGTAGTGACCTGTAGTGTCTTCTTTATTTTGCTGGCCCTGATATGCCCAATTGACCCGAATTTCGGTATCAAAGATCTTGCGACCGTTGAGAGTCTGCAAAGCGGTTTCGGCAGCACGCATATCCATGTATTCGACAAATCCATAGTTGAGGCCTCCATGCTGGTAGTTGCGATCAGGAATGATTTTTACGTGTTGTACAGGGCCAGCGACAGCGAAAATTTCGGTGAGCATGTACTCGGTGACGCGGGGACTTAAATTTCCGACATAAAGATGAGCGCGTCGCTGCATGTCCATATCACCGAGCCAAAAAAAGACAAGATATGTCGAGTAAAAATTATACGAGCACAGAAGTGGAGGGAATCAAGGATCAGCTCGGTAGAAATAGTAGTTTATGAAGGAGACATACCGGAGCATCCGCAGGACCTCCCATGCCCATTGGATTCATGATTGAAAAAGATGAAGGAAAACGAGACCTGTGAAACAAAGATTGTAAGGTAAATTGACATCCTCAAGTGAATTAAGCGTACGAAAGTGGGAAATAACAGGCAGTATATAGACGAGTCCGTCAGAGAGGAGAGGAAATGATAGAGAGAGGAGAGAGGAAAGAAGAGAAAGGAAGACGAGATACTTAGAGACTAGATGACAGTCAAGAGCAAAGTAGGACTTTGGGGTCCGTGGGACTTTTTTGATGACACGAGACAAAACTGGCAGTGACCGAATATCCAATTCATTATTCAGATTCTAGTCTTTTTCGAAATACTCAAACCTATATAAAATGATTGTATTACTTATTAGTGGGTACATTCAATAACACATTTCCCCCTCCACTCGGGATATATGTCACATTGGGATTGCTAGCCAAAGAATGCACAATGGCCTTGCTTGCCTCAATTTTTCTAAACGCCACGAAGGCTTCTCCAGCCTTCTCAAGTGCCCGAGAAATGGTAGCAGCAGCTTCCGCTTCACCCTCAGCACGAATGACAGCAGCTTGACGCTCCTGCTCTGCCTATTTAAATCGATGGTTTAGTGGATTACTCCCCATATACTGACGAGGAACAAACCTTCTCAACAATAAATTTGGCTCGTTCGGCGTCTAGACAGAAAGGGTTGTAAACAAAGTATATATCGGGTCAAACTACACACCTTGTTGAGCAATCTGTTTAGCTTCAACGGCCTGTGTGAACTCCTAACAAAAGTGAACAACGGCATAAACTCATCCGATTTTTAGAATCAAAATGAAAGTAACATACCTTTCCGAATGTCAAATGGGTGATGGAAACATCCTCAAGCTTAATGTTAAATTCCCCAGCACGTTGGAGTAAGTCAGCTCTGATCCGAGATGAAACCTTGTGTTCATGGTCAACAGAATCGTTGTCGACAAATAGCCATGCAACGCACCACTTCACGTTGCGTGATTAATTCGGCAGCATCGAACTGAGCCACAATGCTCTTCAATACTTCATTACCAATTGATGGCAAAACTCGCTCGTCATAATCCATTCCGAGACTTTGGTAAATTTTGGATAAATGTGTTACGTCGGGTCTGGAGAGAACCCGAAGGGTAATAGACACCATTTGCAAATCTTTTGAGCCGGTCGTTGTAGATATGTTCTGAGAGAATATAAGTTCTGGTGAGCGCACGAGTAAAATGAAACGTACTCGAGGTTTGATACGACAATCATACAAAATAGCGCGTTGAAGCCAAGGAACTAGGAGATGTGTCCCTTCACCCGTTGCCTTTGTTGGTTGGAGGATTGAGTTACTTTGACTCGAAAAAAAAAAAACCATAGCAGAAATTGCTTACCTGGTCCTTCACGCCAGAAAATCTGTCAAACATTACTGCTCGGTACCCACCAGGAACATCATAAATACTAGCTTGGACAACAGCAGCAGCAATCCCTAATGGGACTGTAAAAACAGTCAACGTCAATATAACAATGTTCAACAACTTGAAAACGCACCAAGAAGGCGACCTGCTGTTTGTGAGAATGCCATGGTCGATGGAAATGTGAAGGAGCAAAAGCTCTTAGCAGCACAAAAACAAACAAACAACAACGCGTATTTGATTCTCGGCCCGGCAAACTTCTAAAACTATAGGTATACCGATGAACCAGTACAAGTACGTACCAGCTAGTACAATACATATACATATACATGATTGAGCTTGACTCATGGCTGCAATACCGTATCACCACGACGCTCTCCATCCATTCTGGCGGAATGACTACCAAACTGCATTGCACGCTTCTTCCTTCTTCCTGCTTCTACCAACCCCAATTTCGAAGCTGCAAGCCGCAATAACATCTTATCACCCAAACCTATCTCCAACCTCGGGTCCATTTTGAAATGCACAGGGAGAGAAGATAAAAATTCGACCACCGCAAGGGATAGGAATGGATGGCGTGTTTCCTTTCCATGGGATGAAATTACTCGATCATCTCTACCAAGGTTTCGCGTGGATATTCTATCTATCTCCAACTGAAGCTGTCCAAAAATCGATGTTAATAATCTGTGATGCAGACGTATATTTACCTCCAAACCTCGTCTACCACCGCCTGCCACCCTCCTGTATGGAAGGCAGATCGATGTCTCCCGTATCCACCAAGCAACTCATCAGACCCTAGCCCATTTAAGAGAACCCGAGCAGTGCTGGTGTATGATACCGGATCAGAAACGAGGGAATTACGCATCCAACCTACTCCTTTTGACGCAAAATATAGAGCAAGAGCTAGGCTCTATTATCATTTGCTACAGTTGAATCCGAAAAAACATCATAATAATGACGCTAAGGGCTCACCATATCCATGACAGTCCGTCCAGGTAGCATCAAAGACTCAATTATTGAGCGGGAAGCTTGAGATTCCTAACCATACACCCTCAGGTTCGTCAAGTATATCAAAAATGTGCCGGCTGACCTGGTAGGGTACATTAACTTCGACCTGTTCTCATTAGCCCCACACAAATTCACATTTATCTCAAAAGCTCACAAAATTCCACACCCGTTCTGGGCAACACTCCCTGAGTTCTTCCAACTCTTGCAAACCAGTTATCCTATCTGGAACCATGTACGACGTCTGAATCACATTCTTCTCTCCCCTCCTCTCTCTCTCTTTCCTTTTCGTTTTAGAGAGCCCCCCCAGATTACCTTCTGCTTGCAATTGAATCTTCCGCGGATTTTCAAAAGCGACGTTGAGAAGGTCAATTGGCTCGTCGAGCGGGACGTGCCTATTAATATATAGCTTAGCTCGCCAGGCTCACCCCCTGAACTGTGTACGTACTTGTTTGCAAAATAAGCCAGTATAGTAGAATCAATCCCCCCGCTAAATAAGATTGCCACTCTTGGTTTGCCGTTTGTATCGCTAGTGGACATTACGGTGATCCCAAACCATTTAGTCAGACTCCATTCCTCAAAGAAAAAAGACATACGGTACTTTGGGTATATCATGAACGCGTAGCTTTACGCTTCGGTCTAAATGATATATAAGAGCAGCCACTGCATCCGTAAGGTACCCTGGTATCCTATCTATTGATTCTACTTGTGGATATTCTCCTGGAGGTAGGTCGAGATTAACTTGGCTAGGTTTTGCCTGTTAGGAATTAAAGAAGTTCGATTTAGACGGCAATCTGTGGTATTCGCTTACGTATGGGAGGCGTAAATCCCCTTTTAAGCCACATGAACGATCAAAAGAAATAACCCCTGCGTTGAATGCCCCCTACAATATTCTTCAACCCAAGATTCTGTGGTGATGTTGTTTTCAGAGGGCACGTACAGGCATATCATTGACGTCGAACGAAGAGAAGGGAATGCAATATATGTAATCTGTGTTAAGTTCTTCAAATTCATACCCTGGGTCAAAGCCAGCCGAAACGGATGCGAGAAGAAAGTAGGGTGAGCTATATGTATATTTATGAACAAGAAGAGAACGACGCCCCAGGGGGTCTCGTCCAAAAAAGAGGCGACGAGAAGCTGACTGCACAAACCATTAGGTTCTGTCACTCGGTATGCCCGAGTAAATTGTCCTTACATGATAATATACGAATGCATACCTGTGACATTTATCAGTGGATCAGCATAAAGGTACTTTAGGGGGGAATAGGCTCACGGTCCCTCGATGGTTCCGAAAAGCTCACAAATTTTATCCGGGGTGTCGAATAACTGAAGTCTTCTAAACAATTCGACTCCATCATTGTCCTCTGACGTGATCTAAGTCGATTGTCAACATTTTAGCTGATTAGTGAAAAACGTTTGTAAGACTCACGTCTATCCCCTCAAATATCTTACAACATGTTAGCATTCGTCGCGCGACGGGATGGAATACAAATACCTCTCCATTCCAACACAGGACATTCCCATTTTGTTGATGAGGTTGAATAATCGGTATTGAGCCCCGTAGTTGTAGCTCTGATGCGAAAAATTCCAGCGAAATAGTAAGCGATGGGTACTCCACCGACGTTCTATAAAGGCTGTTGCCACTGGGGCCTTGATGGCTTTTAGTATCGCACGTGTATCATGTTGATTGTGAAATGAACGAACCACGCTTAGCGTTCGCAGCTTGTAGTTTATCTGATAAATCTCCCAGCCTAAAGCTGTGATCGCAGATAGAGACAAAAATTCCGCACATGGTCGCGGTCCAAAAGTAGAAGGTCGCCTTACCGATGGAACTCCCTAATCGATCACACTCTATAATACCAATCATTGTGCAACGGAATTCAAATAGAGTATACAAGAATGGCTCGAAAATCTAGTTTTTACGATGAAATTCTATACTTGGGTCATTCTCGGTGTGCTAATTCTATCACTTATGTGTTATAGGTACTGGCTGAGACATTGCCTCCACGCCCTGTCCAATTGACGTCTATTAGTTGAAATCGTTGCATTAGAACATTTTATATCTTATATGTAAAGAAAACATACGGATGTCCTCCCCAGATTTAAATTTGGAGTTCTCCTTTCCGGGAAGAACGCGGAATGTATGAGCGCCAAAGTAATCACGCTGTTGCAATTCGTCAGCTATTTTTGTCACCGTGATACAAAATCGACCTACTTGTCCCTGGATCAAATTAGCGGGAACGATCTCACTGCGATACCCGTCGAAGAATGCTAGTGCTGTGCTGAAAGCTGGTGTAGGAATGCCCCAAAGAACGGCTTGAGCAATCACGCGTCTCCAGCCGGGTTGAGCTTTATGCACGGCTAAGAGTGGGATTAAGTGTCGTAAAATGACTGCTCAATAAAGCAGACTAGCCTTTGTTAAAGAAATCGTCAAACAAAAGGGACTCTAGTTTGGGGTTCTTCTGGTAAGCAGAGGTGATGTCGCCGAGGAAAACGCTCTTTGTAGCGGATAAGTTTTGGTCTACTGTGTGACAAATTTTGATGGCGGACCTTAATAATGCACCCTCCGCGCCACATACTAGCAATCCCAGCATAGTTCAAGTTCCAGCCAACCTAACGATGAATAACTCGTTATTGAATTTGAGGTTAAAAGAGATATAATACCTCTTTAGCGGTTTCTCTCATAAGCATAAAACCTTGAGTGTATGAAATGATCTTTGATGCATACAAAGCTTGTTCCAGGTCGTCGATGAACAATTGCTTGTCACCGCGGAATGGTTCTTTCTGAGGCCCAGCGATAGCTTTGCTCGCGCGAACACGCTCATCTTTAATAGCAGACAAACACCTAGCGAACACAGCCTCTCCAATAAGGGTGACTGGTTGACATGTAAGTAAGTTGTCCAAAAAACGATGGGAAAATTTACCGGCTGTTCCGGCGTCCAATGCTGCAATGGCGGTCCATTTGCCCGTTCCCTTCTGTCCTGCTTTGTCAAGAATCTTTGTTACCACAGGCTCACCGTCATCGTCCTTAAACTTAAGGATGTTGGCGGTAATTTCGATAAGGAAGGAGTCAAGAACGCCCTTGTTCCATTTCATAAATATATCGGCAATCTCGTCTTCGTGAAGCCCAAGGCCACGTTTGAGGATGTCGTAAGCTTCTGCAATAAGCTGCATATCACCGTACTCAATACCTATTGGTCAGATATTACTAAAATGGAGCGTTACAACTGATTTTATTTCACTTGCCATTATGGACCATCTTGACATAGTGGCCGGAACCTGTTTCACCTACCCAGTCACAGCAGGGCTCGCCTTTGACCTGAGCAGAAGTTTTTTGGAATATCTCCTTAATAGCCGGCCACGCAGCAGTGGAACCACCAGGCATCAAGGAAGGTCCATAGCGCGCGCCTTCTTCACCTCCGGATACACCAGATCCAACAAAGAGAAGGCCTTTTGCCTCGAGTTCTTGTGTGCGACGAATAGAGTCGGGGTAGTGAGAGTTGCCCCCGTCGATAATGATATCACCCTTCTCAAGAAGGGGTTCAAGCTGTTTAATAAAATCGTCAACGGCCGACCCGGCCTTCACCAAAAGAATGATTTTTCGGGGAGTCTTGAGCTTTGAAACAAGCTCTTGAATGGAATGTGCACCCTGAATATTTGTCCCTGTCCATGTAGATATTAAAATTTAATCTGTAGTAGATCAATTGATTAAGAACCCTTTGCTTCATTCGCTAAAAAAGCATCAACTTTGGAGGTTGTTCTGTTGTACGCTACAACATTAAAACCCTTGTCGTTCATGTTGAGGATCAAGTTTTGGCCCTGCTCTAATTTGAGTATTTCACGATTGAGATCTAGAACATACACACCATAACTGCGAGGCCGATGAGACCGATATCTCCACTGTATAGTATACAGGTTAGCCTGGGTGAGATTGAGAATAAACAAGGCCTGGGGTACATACGTAGCCATGTTTGTAGGTATGATAATTCGGTGGAGAAAAAGTGGGATGGAAGTAACAAAGACGATGATATGATGGGATTGGGGGGCGGGCCGGATAACCACTGCCTTTTTCTACACGCCATCAGCTTGGTCATCTTGATCGATTTCGGAATTTGGGGGGGGGGGGAGGGCCAGGCTGTGTCTCCATCAACTGTTTGCTCAAGTCCTTAATGAATGTATCCACACCCAGAACATTCTATTCTCATTGAATAATTACCATCTGTCCAACACAGAACGATGTATACGGTCAAACGAAATTCAATGTTAATAATTGGTGTTTCACGTACTTATCGCATCAGATTGCCCCTATCTTGGTGTTGTTCTATCACGTGCTTTCGGCGCGTCTTGAGGTGGCCAAGATAAACGTGAGGTCTTGCACATCGAATAAGTCCACACCTTAACGAATTTCTTCTGCTCATTCCCTTATCGCTTATCCTCAGCTGCCTGCACAGACCATATCTTATTCCAATGGTTTCTTCGAAAGCTTTGTCAAGCGCTGGCGTCACCGCCTCTATCGCGCTTAGCCTCCCTTCTGTAGTTCCAAATTCACCCCATCTGGCCGCATCTGTCATATGTGAGGGATGGGTTTTAAAGAAACGACGGAAAAAAATGCAAGGTTCAGGTTGTTAGCCTCTATCTTGAATCAATGCCTCATATTTTGATAGGGTTTGCACGTCGATATTTCACCTTGTATCAATCTGGTCTTCTTTCGTATTCATTCGAACCTGGGCAACCTGTCCGTGACCAGATTTCGTTGCACCATGCTGCCATTTCAACCGCACCCGGACGCAAGGATATACACATAGATTCTAACGTTGCTACATTTCACATTAAATGCCTGAGTATTGAGGACTTCAATAAATGGATGATCGCTTTCAGGTGGGCTTTTCTACGAGCTTTTGAAATATTAATATAATTCTCTCGGCATTATTTTTTTCGTAAATCTAGGAAATTCATTTCTCTTGGGACAGAGGCCCGGAGGTCTGCTAGCATGAGGCTCACGTCTCGCCACGGAATCACCAACACGAACAAAACAGGGGTTATTCTTGAGGAAATGGGATCGGTGAATGTCGCCATGATCCGCTTACATTTCAGAACTTATTATATGTAGACTATTGCTCTCCTTGAAGACTCCGTCGTGGGCCTTGTTCAGGACTATTCAAAGAGGCATAATAGTTTAGGGAAAAAACAGGAAAAAGATAAGGCAAAAGATCATGGAAAAGAAATAAAATTCGGGCTGTTCAAAAAAAGTAAGTAAAAGTGTGTCAGTACCTCACTCTACTCACGAGGTATCTTAGCATCTCACTATCCTATAACATCCGATTCTGATGGGGATCCTTCTACTCATAGCGTCCCTGGCACCCGGGCATTACCTCCCGCGGAACGTGTCCTTTCGGCCCTGCATAGCCTTAAAGCTCAACACACTGCCTTGCTGAAAGCGGTGCAAACCCTTACTTTCGAATCCAATCAATCTTCGACTCACGGATCTCCTCTTCCTTCTACAGTTGAGGAAGAGGAACAAATAGATAATCTACTCACAACATCTATAACGCGGAGGAGTGAACGTTCGTCAGTTTCAACCACAGTCAGCGATAGCGTCCAGGAATGGTTTGACGCATTGGATGGTGCTGAAGAATTCGTATTGGATGCCGACTTCGTACCGGATAGTAACGAACAACCTAGTCGAATTTTAACCAACGAAAGTCGTAGCAGCCTCGGGCAATACAATGCTAGTATCGATACGGACGAGGATGATCGTGTTCATCCTGGTGAGGGAGAGCAAGTGGTTACTCCTGCGATTCAAGATCCTCAGCGGGTTGCGCGTCGAACACAGCTCCCTTCGCTTCCCGTTGGAGATGAAGGAAGTTTATTTGCTATATTAAAAAAAAATATTGGAAAAGTAGGTCGTCTTCGTTTCTACTGAGCTTTCTAACATTTCCGGCTTCTATCCCCAGGATTTATCTACCATTGCTTTCCCTGTAACTTTTAATGAGCCTTTGACGCTTCTACAACGTACTGCAGAAGAACTTGAATATCATCAAATTCTAGATCAAGCTGCCAGCACTGAGGATCCTGTGGATAGAATCTGTCTTGTTGCTGCATTTGCGATATCTGGCTATGCTCATACCCGATACCGGTCCGGCAGAAAGGGTTTGTGAGTATTATGGTCGACAATTCTCATCCCTGGCACACTCATACTTTCAATTTCGTCGATAGCAACCCGATGTTAGGCGAGACCTTTGAAGATGCACGCATGAAATTTATTGCAGAAAAAGTCCGTCACCACCCTCTTGAGATGGCATATCATGCCGAAGGGGTAAACTGGGAACTTACTGCTACCTCAGCAGGCAGGACTAAATTCTGGGGTATGTCCACTAGCTCCGAATTATTCCCGTTCCTTATTGTACCAAGGCAAAAGTCTGGAGGTAATACCACTTGGCGTGACTCGTCTCCGAATTGGAAAAGACTCTTATGTATGGTGGGTTATAAGTACTCAATTTCCTTCCTAGGTCCGCTAAGCTGTCAATCAAGGAAAAAACCTTCATCTTTCATGCGGAATCTTATGGTTGGAACTAAGTATTTCGAGCACATTGGTAAAATGACTGTGGAAAACACTCAAGGACAGACTCGGTGTGTAATTGAGTTTAAGCAGAATGGTTACTGGAGTGCATCCAATCAAGTCTCGGGGACCGTTTTTGGACCATCCGGTGAAGCACTGAGCTATCTGGATGGGAAATGGGATGACCAAATAGCCCAGACGCTGGATTCATCCCATTTTCGAGTGCTATGGAGGGCAACGCCATTCCCAAAAGACACTCATGAGTATTACGGCTTCACCGCGTTCGGCGTCACTCTTAATGAACTGACGAGCGATCTCGTTGGTGAATTACCTCCGACTGACTCGCGTTTTCGGCCCGATGTGCGTGCGTTAGAAAATGGTGATTTGGACGTTGCAGAAGAAGAAAAAGCCAGGGTGGAAGAATTGCAAAGAGAACGAAGAAGAAAAGGGGAAGACAGACAGCCTCGCTGGTTTAAACAGGATGGGGATGAGTGGGTGTACAATGGCGGTTATTGGGAAACCAAGTCCCAAGGTTGGAGGGATTTAAATGAAATACAACCTTTGTGGTGAACCTTACGCTACATTTCTTCGTTAATTCGGTACATGAGAATAGCACTAATCTCACACTTTTGCTTAGACTACCGCGAATCTTCCTCGGCAATCGGAAACTGGGCCTCGTGACGACACCTCGTATTGGTCGTATCAGTCATGTGCCTCCAAAAAAGGCGCTACCCTCATGCCATGAATGGCTTCTAACGGATGGTAGGTGTCCGCTTCTCGTTCGCCTCTGATCTGATACCGGGTGACCTCGCTTGTAGCGAGTTGATTTTGTTTCTCCTCGTTCGATCAGAGCTACCGATGTGGGGATGTACTAAGCTTTTCATCGAGAGCCGCTGTTTATCCGCTCCCCCCGCGTGTACAATACTTTCCTTGAACTTCCTCAACATGCCTGCTCCTCACACCCGAGAATTAATCGTATTGTGCCATAATCCACGGGTTTTTTTTATTTAAAGCCTTGACCCCTCACGCGTCGTTCCATTTTCAACATTAATATGTCCTCTCTACGTTTTGGCATATTGGTCAGCCTGATTTGTATTGTCGCCGCCCAGCAGCCATTGTATGCCCAATGCGGTGGGATAGGATGGTAAGTTCGATATATTCTTCCTCTCATCCAAGCATCACCAAGATACTCGAAGGACTGGGGGGACTACTTGCGTTAGCGGAGCAAGCTGTACCAAATTAAACGATTGTGCGTCGTTTTATGTGTGCTGAATGACCCGTATAACTGTTCGATCGTGTTCAGATTATTTCCAATGTCTCCCTGGATCAGCGACATCTTCAAGCTCGACCACGACGTCAAACACAGTAACTTCTACTTCTTCCGCTCCCGGAACTAGTCCTACTCCTGGTACATCTCAGGTTTTAATTGAGGATGAATATGTTTACAAAACATTGAATAGCAAATATGTCGCCAGAATGGACAGCAGCATACACCAAGGTACACTCTTATTCTGGCGTTCTGCTCTAGGCATTGAATAAACGGGGATTATAGGCTAAAGCTGCTGTAGCTAAGCTTTCCTTACAAGATAAGGTCAACCTAGCTACTGGCGTGGGATGGCAGAACGGTATTCTAATCATTCGAATTCAAGCTTTTTTTTTCTAAACTGTCATATTTAGGAAACTGTGTAGGTAACACCCCAGCTATCTCTTCTATTTCTTTTCCGGGTCTTTGTCTACAAGGTTGGTTTTGTTTTCTGGTTCCGGAAGCTTGTTGATGTTTTGTAGATGGGCCCCTCGGTGTTAGATTTGCGGACGGTATTTCAGCCTTCACTGCGTGAGCCCTAATCTCTTACCTCTATCCTCTATCTTGTGCAAAAGTCTTTTGAATCTGAGTATCCTTTTAGCGGAATAAATGTAGCATCAACCTTCAGCCGGGATCTTATGAGAAAGAATGGTCAAGCTCTGGGGGCTGAATATCGCGGAAAGGGTATCCACGTCGGCCTCGCTCCAATGATGTGGGTTTGTACGGATACAGCTTTGTGTACACTCTGACGCATTTCATTTCATAGGAATATGCATAGAGCACCTGCTGGCGGAAGAAATTGGGAAGGGTGTGTAGGTTCCATAAGTATGTTTGTTGCGATGTTTATGACAACACAGATTTGGAGGAGACCCTTACCTTCAAGGCGAGGCATCATATGAGGTCATTATGGGTATCCAATCGGCAGGTGTACAAGGTCAGTCTGAGATCGTATGTATCGTTCTCTTGGCTTAGAAGGTTCAAAAAGCAACTGCAAAACATTATATCAACAATGAGCAAGAACATTTCCGGACGGAGAGTTCCTCCAATGTTGATGACAGGTAAGTTGTTTCTATTCAAGGACACACACGCAAACATATTAATCTCGAAACATAGAACGGTAAGAATTTATCCAAGTATTCTTAGAAAATTGTGAATCAGATCCAATCAGCAACACGAAATATACGCCGCTCCGGTGACTAGGAACCTTTCTATGCCGTACTTGATAGCTCATCTCTATTGTCCAGTTTTTGCGCAGCGTTCAGGCTAATGTTGCTGCTGTCATGTGTAGTTATAGTGAGTTGCATTTAGATCCAGTGAATCAAATTCTCATGACTTTTTATCCCTAAGATCAAAGTACGTAATGACGATCTTAGGAGGGAGTGTAAACTTCATTAAGCCCTTTAGTCAATGGAAGCTACGCTTGCGAGAACGATAAAATGCTGAATGGTGTTTTAAAAGGAGAATTCGGTTTTCCGGGTTGTACGTTACGTCTTTCCATCCAACCTGGCTTTCCTGACAAATGTTGCAGACGTTATGTCTGGTAGGTGCACCGCATGCATCGAGTCTTGAATATACTTATCCTGAGCCAATCATCAGATTGGCAAGCAACGGTCAGTGATACACCACCTCAATGCTATCAGGTTATGGCCAACACCGATCTGTAGCACTCAACAAATTCTGTCAATAAAGGCCTCGATGTAAAGGAAAAAAATTCATCACATCCCCATTATTATTAACCACAGCCTCATACAGATGACTATGCCAGGTGACAAACCAAGCAAATAATGTCTAGACTCAGTGGATTAACTCATCACTTTCAAATATTCGTAGGTGACATCACCTTTGGATCAGGTTGTTCTTATCTCCTACAAAATTTCATCCCATTACTCATCCTACGTAGGCACTACATATTTCGGCGCTACATTGGTACAAGCCGTACAGTCCGGATCAGTGCCACAGGCTCGTGTGGATGTAATAATCATTTTCATGAATCCGATGACTAGCAGCTAATGGCCGTTTCATAGGATATGGCGCTCCGAATTCTAGCGGCCTGGTTAGAAACACCTCTCGTCTTACATGTACGTTAATTATTAACCATGATTAGGTACATGCTAGGACAAGATTCTGGTTACCCCCCGGTGAACTTCAATTCGTGGAATTTGAATTCACCTGTCAACACCCACGTTAACGTACAGAGTAATCATAAGGAGTAAGACACCAAAAATTATAATCCTACTCGAGAGCTGACAAGAAGTCCTATTATAGCCTTATCCGTTCGATTGGTGCCGCTTCTACTGTCCTTCTAAAGAATTCGAACAAGGTTTTGCCTCTCATCGCCCCTAAGTCTATTGGGATTATTGGAAAAGGTGCTGGACCTGGTTCACGTGGACCAAACGGGTGTGTGATCATCGATGAAGATATGGTCATGTCCATCTCAATTGTGTCGTTTCAGCTACTCTGATCGTGGTGGAAATGACGGCGTTCTAGGAATGGGTAGGAATCGACCATCCCTCTATTGCCCCAAAGTTGATGGCTTGTCACTAGGCTGGGGAAGCGGAACTGCTGAGTATCCATACTTAATCACGGTAATAATTTATTTTCAGAAAATTGTATAAATTAACATATATACTTCATAGCCTTTAGCTGCAATTACTGCCAAGGCTGGATCCGGTACAACAGTCTCTTCCTCCCTGAGTGACACAGATATGAATGCTGCTGCGAGCGCTGCATCTGGAAAAGACGTTGCACTTGTCTTCATCACCGGTCAGAGTATTTGCTAGATTTTTATTGGATATTTTCAAACGTGAGCACCAGCTGACTCTGGGGAAGGCTATATTACGGTGGAAGGTGCGTTCTGTATCATGTTGCCGATTGTATATCTATTTTAACATTCCACCTATAGGCCACGCAGGGGATCGAAATGACCTTCAAGCTTGGCATGGCGGAGTGAGTTAACTGGCTTTGTCTACATTCCCTACTAAGACTACACCAAGGATACTTTAGTCGCCAAAGTTGCGAGCGTTAACTCTCGTACTATTGTTGTGGTCAATAGCGTGGGACCTATTAATATGGAAGCATGGATCAACCATGTCAACGGTTCGTGAGATTGCTACAGCGTAAATATACCCTTACAACTCTGGACACTATCTAGTTACTGCTGTGGTAAGTTTCATTTCAGTGGGGCCTCACACTAATCTCATCTTGAACCAAGGTCTGGAGTGGACTACCTGGCCAAGAAGCTGGTCAGTAACGCCATTTTTATTTAACCTAGTAGTTCACTGTGTATAATTGCAGGCAATTCGTTGGCCGATGTTCTCTTTGGCGTTTACAATCCTAGGTATGGATTGCTGGGCCCCATACGCGTTCACTCGATATTATTGATTGACAATATTAATATTTTAGCGGTCGTCTACCATACACTATCGGAAAGAGCATCAACGACTATTCTGCTAAAGTTATCTATAGCTCCAGCTCATCCATCTTGCAGCTACCGTATAGCGATGGGCTTTTCATTGACTATCGTCATTTTGACAAGAATAATATTGCGCCTCGGTTTGAATTTGGCTTTGGCCTTTCATACACCACATTCCAATACTCTGGTTTGAGTATAAGTGGCTCCACTGCAGGGGGGAGTGCATCAACTGCATCAGCGCTTGACCCATGGTGTGTATTATTATCAGTGCAACTTGTTACAACATCCTTTTAATATCTTCATTGCAGGTTACACACCAAAGTAATTACTGTGTCATTCACGGTGAAGAATTCTGGAACGCTTGCGGGCAATGAGGTGGGTTTTTCGTGACAGTCAATTGGCTCGGCCGCCCTGAATTTAGGACTACAGGTTCCTCAACTTTACATTACTCTTCCTGCTTCGGCACAATCTGCACCGAAAAATCTGAAAGGCTTTGACAACGTCAACATAGCGGCTGGACAAAGCACAACCGTTACGATGCAATTGTCTCGGTATGATCTTGCCATCTGGAACGTCGTCACTCAACGCTGGAGTGTTCCGACTGGCACTTTCGGATTGTCTATTGGAGCAAGCAGCCGTGATATTCGATTAACGGGTTCCATTACGATTTAGCCTCGTTTGGATCACATAATAGATAGGGTCGTAGTCAAACATTAGTAGGACTAGTCACCAGTCACGCGAATCCTAAGTTTTGATATGACTTGTTGCTATGCTGAGCAAGATTCGAATCAAGAGTCAACAAGGGATAGTAAAGAATTTGATTGCCTGGCTGGTTTATAGTGATAGTAGTGTTGCTTGATGACCTTGACTCCGAGGACGCGATTTACCATGGTATGACAGTTCTTATAAGTGAGACTCTAGAGTTTGCAGCTGCGAACCTACCAAATCTCCAGGCCTGAGCTTAGTCTGGTTGATTTTATCTGACAATCACTGCCACAGACGTTCAGATGAGATCTTCCGTAATTTATGCCCATTAGTGGGACACAATCTTGAATTGGCCAGTCGGCCGATGTTGCCGATGTTATATTACCGGATTAGAATTAGTTAAAAGTTTATATAAATAAATAAATTCTTCTCGTTTGCTTCAGAAAAAAAGTTTGTGGAGGCTCGAGGGCCATCTCATATTACCATGCTCCGAAATTCTGGCACTCGTAGAGGCCTCACATTAATTCGGCGAAATCTTGCGACTCATGTCCCCCTGTCCGTGAAAGATTGTGTCTCTATCACACCTCCCTACCCTGTCTTGATCAAGAATCTTGAACGTGTCCGCAAAATACTCAATCGTCCACTCACTTTCGCAGAAAAAATACTCTACAGTCATCTTGTGGATCCAGAAAAATCTCTTTCAGGTGGTGGAAGAATTAGAGGGGAAGCAAATCTTCAACTTAATCCTGAGAGGGTCGCAATGCAGGATGCGTCCGCTCAGTAAGTCAATTAACATTGGTACGGCGTGGGGTAGCTAATTAACATCATCATCAGAATGGCACTGTAAGGTCCTTTAATTCTCAACGTACCACAGCACTCATTCAAGTCAAAGATTGCAGTTCATGAGCGCTGGTCTCCCTCAGTGTGCCGTACCTACAAGTATTCATTGCGATCATCTCATACAAGCAGCGGAGGGCGCGGAAACAGACTTAAAGGTCAGCGTGCTATTCAGGGCTACAGAAGACATTCTAAACATCCTCTTTTTGTAGCGTTCCATTGTCACCAATCAGGAAGTCTTTGACTTTCTACGGAGCGCTGCAGAAAAATACGGAATCGAATTCTGGCGACCTGGATCGGGTATAATACATCAAATTGTTCTGGAGAATTATGCCGCTCCAGGAATGTTAATGTTCGTTTACAATCTCTTTTTTGATTGGGTATGATCTTACATACAGAGCCATCTAGGTTAGGAACTGGTATGAACCCTGCATATCAAAAATTCCCCCGTTTATACTAAGGGTAGATTCTCATACACCAAACGCTGGTGGCCTTGGAATGCTTGCCATCGGGGTGGGCGGGGCTGACGCTGTTGACGCAATGACAGGAACACCTTGGGAGCTCAAAGCTCCTCTTGTTGTTGGTATGTAGCTTTCGTTCTAATTGATCTTCTAACTGTACAGAAATCAGGAATAAATTTGACCGGGAAATTAAGCGACTGGGCGACCCCGAAAGATCTAATTCTTCATCTAGCAGGGAAACTCACCGTTCGGGTAAGATTTCCGTATGCGTAGATTTTTTTTCTTTTGACACAAATCAGGGCGGTACTGGTCGTATCCTTGAATACTTTGGGCCCGGAGTCGCCAGTCAGTCATGCACAGGTAAACAACATCAATCTACAGTATTCCCACATTTACATCTATATAGGCCTGGCTACAATTGCCAATATGGGTGCTGAAGTAGGGGCAACGACTTCTACATTTCCTTACACACCTCGTATGAAGGCATACCTAAATGCAACACGGCGGGCACCCGTTGCCCATGCCGCCGACCAGGCTGCTGCTCAAGGTTTCCTGACTGCCGACGAAGGTGCAGAATATGACGAAATTATTGAGATAGTAAGTACATAATACATCTCACAGAATAGAATTGATGGTTCAACTCCTAGAATCTCTCCGAGATAGAACCTACCATTAATGGTCCTTTCACACCTGATCTAGCCACACCGTTATCTCAATTCGCTTCCTTTGTCAAGTCTCAAGGTTGGAAAGATGAATTTTCTGCTGGCCTCATTGGGTCGTGCACCAATAGTTCGTACGAAGACATGGTAATTTGGTCTTTAGCAATTGTTTCACCGCAACTCAGCTACGTAGACTAGCGTTGCAGATTTAGCAAGGCAAGCCAAAGCTGTCGGCTTAACAGCAAAAGTATTTTTATTAGTTCTCTCTTCCTAGCATTCCTTGTTCAATCAACTCCTCAGGTTCCTTTCCTATGTACGCCCGGATCCGAGCAAATCAGAGCTACAATGGAACGTGATCAAGTTACATCCGCCTTGGAAGATATCGGCGCTGTTGTTTTGGCGAATGCGTGTGGGCCGTGTATCGGTCAAGTGAGTTGAGGATGTGTCAAATTCATCATTGCTAACCAGTTTCAAGTGGAAACGAGAGACAAAGGAAGAGGAGAACGGTATTTCTCTTGCTCTTTTTTTTTTATTAGATCCTAATTCTCTCCCGATGCAAAGCTATCGTATCGAGTTTCAATAGAAATTTCAAATCACGAAATGATGGAAATCCCTTGACCATGAATTTTCTCGCCTCCCCAACAATTGTTACGGCCATGTCATTCTCGGGCAAATTATCTTTCAATCCTATAACGGACTCCTTAATACTTCCATCCGGAGAGCCCTTTAAATTCACTGCACCCTCAGGGCAGGACCTTCCAACGGCCGGATTTTCTTCGGGGGACACATCTTATTACCCTGAACCCATGCCAAAACCACGTCCCGACGTACAAGTTGTCATTAAACCAAACTCGAATAGATTGGAACTTCTTCAACCATTTTCTAGCCACTTCGGACCTGAAACAGGAAACCCAAGAGGAATGGAGCTGCCGGCCTTGAAGGTACTTATGCGAGTCCGAGGGAAGTGTACAACTGATCACATTTCGGCGGCAGTAAGTTGTGACTCACTCCTACACTCTTACTCAGCCGTATTTTAGGGGCCATGGCTCAAATACAAGGGACACTTGACAAACATCTCGGAGAATCTATGTTTGTCATATTCTTTTTTGGGGATGGTCGTTTGAAATATTGACTTGTCCTCGTTCAACTAGTGATCACTGTGAGCAGAATCTCTTTATGTATGTTTTTACATCTCATATCGTTGCATAGGCCGTAAACGACGAGGGTGGGGCCGTGAATGAAACCTTTGATCATGAGAGTGGTATTTCTGGCACGATTCCCGAGGTCGCCAAACATTTCAGAGCGAAGCAACAACCATGGGCCCTCATCGTTGACGAAAATTACGGGGAAGGCAGTGCACGGGAACACGCTGCTCTTCAACCTCGCTTTTATGGTGTGTCGTGTGTATCTTGACGCTGCGTTACTGATCCACATCAAAAGGATGTGCAATGATTATCGCCCGCTCCTTCGCTCGAATTCATGAAACCAACCTCAAGGTAGTAATTCCCTACCAATGCTACCAGCCGTTAATGTCTAGTATTAGAAACAAGGTATATTGCCACTCTGGTTTGCCGACAAGGCGGATTACCCACTTATTGGATCTGGGGATACCGTCGAGACTATAGGGCTTGCTGACGCCTTTAAGGACCCCTCGACAACTTCAGTCAGAATCCGGGTGACGAAATTAAATGGGAGTGTTTTTGAGATTTCTACGAAGCATACCTTGTCTAAGGATCAGTTCAATTGGTTGAAAGCGGGTTCAGCATTGAACTTCATTCGACATCAAAGGAATGGCCAGTCTATTTAATAGTCTAAATCACTACCTCTATATTTTATATCCTGTATTCGGATATCGTCATCCTTCATTTGTGATAGTATATCTTGTGCGATAGTCAAGGCTGCTACAGGCATGCCCGCCAATTGTGCAACTTTTAATCCGTGACTATCACGATTGATTCCAGGGAATACTCTATATGAATAAGCGAAACGGCCATTCTGGTGCGAGTGAGCCTGTGAAATTTTTTAATCACAAAGAACGTACATCCGTTTCGTCAACTCCTGTGCAGAAAAAACTGACGCCTTTAAAAATGGTCTGGTTGTTTGGATAGCCTATCATAACTGAGAGTTCGTGGAAGTGAGTGGCGAACAATGCTCGACATTTATTTTTCGTAACAAGATGGTGGAGGGTTGCAAAAGCAATAGCTATCCCGTCCTTGGTGGTTGTCCCTCGCCCTACCTCGTCCATAATCACCTGAAGGGTTTCAGCATGGGGTAATGGTGTCTGTATGTAACACATACAAGGCTTTTTGGGGTTGCCCTGCGAAGTATTTCAGCTGTTTCTAGCATTTCCACCATAAATGTGCTTCGATCATGGAATAAATCATCTTTGGCGCCTACCCGTGAGAAAACCTTGTCTACGATACCAAGGAGGGCCGAGTCAGCCGGGACAAAAGAACCTATCTGGGCAAGGATCGATATGAGTGCGGTTTGGCGAAGGAGGGTAGATTTCCCCCCCATGTTTGGACCTGTGATGAAATGCAATTTCGATTCTCGAGACAACCGTACGGAATTTGGGGTAAAAACGCGCCCTGCTGCGAGAAGACCAAGTTCGACACTTGGGTGCCTACCATTTGTGACATTATAAACGGTTCTGCAGGTGAAATGGTTAGACAATGGGGGAATGTGTATAAATAGAGTATGTGCGCACTCGTCGACAAGTATAGGTCTAACAAAGTTCATCTCTGTGGCTACACTGGCAAATGATAAAGTGACGTCGAGTTCATCAATAATTTGGGAGTTCCGACGCAGAGCTAAGGCATGTGTGTTGACCTTTTATTAAATGTTCAATTATTCCATGTAGTACACGCACGTAGAGATTTACCTCATTCCTAAGTGTTTCGAAGGCGTCCTTTTCGGCATTACATAAAGATAGCGTTGTCTCGGTAATTCTCGCTGCTAATTGAGACCATTCCTATCGATTTTCGGTGAACAATACGCTTCGAGTTGCTAAAGGGAATATACTTTGAAGAAAAAAGATCGAGTGGATCCACTTTCGGCAATGAGAATGAATTCGGGTGTTGCCAATAGTTTTGACTGATCCCGTTTAGCTTTGGTAACATGAACGTGAATACCTTGACCAGGAGAAATGCGCAGTGTGAGAGAAGGGGCGTCTGAAAAAAATCATCTTGAGCTTCGAAATTTTGGATGAGCAAGTAAGTAGAACCGTATTGTAGTTGTAGACGTCTCTCGAGCTCGTCCCTCCTTTCTACCAGATCCCGAAGAGTTTCGTGCAGCATCTGGAGTACTGGGGAAAATCTAACCAGTCTTTCATTTTTGGGTCTCATCATTCAAGGATCATACTTACTGAGGTTTTATGACCCATTTCCCGTATCCTTGACGCCAAATACCAGTTGAGATATAATCACCCGGAACCGCGCTACATTCTTCAGCCAAGGTATGTTCAGTCTCGTCAACCGCGTTTTTCGGGGCGTCTTCTAGCGCCATTCCAATTCTTTTCGATAATTCGTCGAGTCTAGTCATGCGGGATACCAGTTTATCCAGACTTTCCCACTCATCCAAACTATGTTTGTTCTTCTCTCGAATTTCCATTTGCCTTTCTTCAGATACTCGGTCGATGATGTTGGTCCAGGCTTGAATAGTCTTGCTCACAGCAAGAAGATCGCTTACATCCCCGCGGCGTAAAACAAATTTTTGTGTGATTCTTCTGATATCTTCAACCTCAGCAACAAGTGCGGCAATGTCAGCGTAAAAATGGGGTCTGGTTTGGAAGAATGCAACTAATGATTGCCTTGCGTTGATTTCCATAATGGAAGTGCTGGGTGAACCTAGTGAATTATTGAATTAATATGTCCACGCAGAATAATACTACTCACATAACCATCGTGTTAGAAGGCGACTTCCCCCACATGTAAGTGTTCGTTTCAGAACGGCTAGTAGACTACCTTTGGTCCCGCCTTCTCGGATACGTTCCCTAATTTCCAGCGCTTTGATAGTATGCGAATCAATTTCCATTCGAGACATAGCATTTTCGTGTTTCGGTGATGACAGGGTAGGCATATGTTCCAGAAGATTGCCACGGAGGTAACTTGTGAGTAAATCAATTGCACAAGTTTCGGAGGGATCGGTATGTCCAATAGAATCTACACTGGATTCTGGAGTCGCGGGGAGAAGGGACGCCCCCTGTTCGGTCAAGGTGTATGAAATAAAATTATCTTCTTCTGCAAGGGCCTGAAAAATGGAATGTGATTTCTCTAATTCCATTCTTTTATCCAAGACAACTTCTCGCGGGCTAATACGGGTTAATTCATCCCGTATCTCATCAAAGGCCACTACCTTCGAGAAAAATTCTCCTGTCGATATGTCGATCCAGGCCAGCCCTAAGGTGCCCACTGGTTTGGTGGTATCAGGTATACTGATGGCAAGGAGATAATTATTCTCGTATGTATTGAGAAACTGTTCATCAATAAGTGTGCCGGGTGTAACAACCCGAACTACTCGTCGGTCGAACTCTTTGGCATTTGATGCGGAGGGGCGCGGGAATTCCTCGCACATGGCAACAAACCGCTTGTTCTGCTGTACTAGGACTTTGAGGTGTTTGTCAAGATGAACCAGTGGGAAACCACACATAGGAATACGACGCCCATCCCATTTCCGTGTAGTCAATTTGATTTTAAGAAGATGAGATATTTCTATTGCCTGATCAAAATATGACTAATTTTGCCGTCATACACAATCTTGATAGTTGGGTAGGAAAAAAGATCGTACCTCGTAAAACTGGCCAACCTTGGTGAGAAGCAAGCAATGAGGAAAGTTTGTAAGATTGTCAGATATTTCTCTGGCAAGTGCATTTCTAGGCTGTCCCGGGTCTTGTACAGGTTATTAGTTTTGGTGGCGGCGATGTGAATGTAATATTGGCCTACCTGTACCTTGAGATGCAAGAGAGGCATATTTCACGGCTGGAACGGGAGAATCTGATACATTGCATGAGTTAAATGGAGTGTGCGGAAAAGGGGAGATTACCATTAGATGTTGAACATCGTTGAGTCTGGGTGTGTGAAAGGTGCTGGAGTTTAGGCCTCCCCCTGCGTTTTATTTTGTGTTCAATTGGGATAGAGATCTTGCCTTTAATATGTACATTAAATCCTAGATTAGTGAATAGGAAATAGTCGTTACCAGTGAATTGTTCGTCCTCTACTATGAGCCCTCGCTTGGGTCTAGGTTGTTCTTCACTATGACAGTCACTAGGGATAACCGAATTTTTTAGTTTCGGCGAGTGACCTATAGAATTAACTGTGTCCCTATTTGCCTCGGAATCGGCAACTAATATTGGTATTAAAACAGGATGAGCGTTATATACGTTTACTGGCGTACGGGTTGATGAGCACGGAATGAGTCCACCCTGCCATTCTCCTAGTGGAGGAGCAATACTTCCGTCGGGGCGCAGGAACACAGAAGGCATATCTGCGTACGCTTTTACGGTTTGCCTTTTAGATATCGGCGCGTCTTTTCTGACTGATAAACATGGAAAAAAAGAGTGGAAGGCCTGGATGGATTGGTATTGACGAACAGACTTATTTACATGTCGTGCAGCCGATGAGAGTGTCACCATAGGTCCAACAGTGAAGGAAGAATTAAATAACAATATTATAATAAATTTATTTTGAGAAATTGTTTGGTCGTGCCACCTGCTGGAAAGATGAGGTCCAATCGGAGTTTGAAGCTCAAATAAACGAACCCCCAAGGCGAATTTGCACCCGTCGTTTCACTCATCTTCTTCAACTGGAAGTTTTCTTCTTTTAACCCCTTGCAAAAATGTCATTCGCGGGAAGACGTAGAGGGAACAAGGTTAAAAAGGGTGTGCAATTCACTCTTATGGTCGTCGGTAAATCCATTCTCTTCTTTTTTTTTGTTGTTGGAAGGTTACTCACCATTCCCACTTTCTAATTTCTTTTTTGCTTCGTTGAATGCAATAATAGGCGCATCTGGGACTGGAAGAACTACATTTGTTAATACCTTGTGTGAATCTGAAGTTTTGGCCCACAAAATCTCTGATAATCCTGGCACGGCTCATGTGGAGGAAGGAATCAGGATTAAGCCAGTGAACGTTGGCAAGTCTTATTTTATTTTACGTTTCCTTAAATACTAACTTCTCGTGCCCGGACAGAGCTCGAAGAAGATGGTGTCCGCATTGCCTTGACTATAGTCGATACTCCCGGCTTTGGTGACAATATTGACAACGAGTTTGCGTAAGCCTCGCTTCAAATGATACATTTATATACAATCGTTTACTTGTGTCATATGCCCAGGTTCCAGGAAATTGTTGGACACTTGGAACGTCAATATGACGATATTCTGGCTGAGGAATCTCGCATTAAACGCAACCCACGCTTCAGGGATAACAGAGTTCACGCGCTCCTCTACTTTATCCCTCCGACCGGTCACTCGTATGTCCAATGATCATTGGCATTAATGTTATACTAACTCCAATAAAATTAGTTTGAGGGAAATGGATATCGAACTCATGCGTCGTCTGTCCCCTCGCGTCAATGTCATTCCGGTTATTGGCAAGGCAGATTCATTGACCCCTAGCGAACTTAGGGGGTTCAAAAAACGCGTAAATGATTTAAACTTTAATGTCATGTCACCTTATAAACTCCGCACCCGATGATAGATTATGGAAGATATAGAATATTACGATATCCCCGTGTACAACTTCCCCTATGATGTTGAGGAGGATGATGAAGAAACTATCCAGGACAATAGCGAACTTCGGGTGCGTCGTTCCTTGTTGTATACCCATATTTTCTTATTGAAATCATTATAGGCCCTCTTACCATTCGCAATTATTGGTTCAGAGGAGGAAATTGAGATCGATGGCCAACCTGTTCGGGCAAGAATTTATCCTTGGGGAATTGCTGAAGTCGACAACCCCAAACACTCAGACTTTAGTCGACTGAGAAGCGCTTTGCTCAAGTACAATTCGGCTCACTGTTTTGTTTAGTTATTTTCTCTGACTTTGCTCAACAGCTCGCACCTTGGCGATCTTAAGTCTTTGACACATGATGTTCTCTATGAAACTTATCGCACGGAAAAACTCTCTCGAACAGTTCATTCAGACACACAGTATGTTCTTACGTCACAACTGTAGCACAAATTCTCATCCCCTGCAGCGATTCCTCCATTCTCCCTGAGGAACTTGCCAATCAGAGTGTACGGTTGAAAGAAGAGCAGCTTCGTAGGGAAGAAGAAAAAGTATGGTTACCGATCTTAAATTTTACAATTATCTAATTTATCGCACGACAGCTCCGAGAAATCGAGCTCAAGGTCCAACGAGAAATCAATGAGAAACGACAAGAGTTACTAGCGAAAGAAGAATCGCTCAGGTGCGTTTTTTAGAATACTATCCAATAAACATCATTGAGCCCATGTCCCTAGGAATCTGGAAAGTCGTCTTGCGGCCCAGGGGTCACAATCAGAATTTCAGAATTGATTAGTTGACATCGTTGAAAGTCTTGCCTTTTTGCACAGATATACCCTTATAATGTTCACATTCACCTGCGATCCACTCTTTTTTATCCTTTCTTTCTTAACTTGATACCATTGGAAATGCGTTGCTGTATTTTCTGTCCTGTCTTTTCAATCGTATACCTGGACTTATCCCAAGTTTTGATAGTATTGCCCATGATACAGTCCCTTCGTCTAATTCATGAGCAAGGCAATTGTGTATGCTGCCCATAAGTATTGATTACAGAGGAGATCTATATATTGTGGCGTGGGGAATCGGAAACTCAGGTGTAACGGTGGTGCCCAAGTTCAACATCGAGAAAATAATTAGGTTATACCACCCTGTTACTGCTAGTACGAACAGGAGACGGAGCGCACTACTGGAATAGACGAGGACAACGCAGTGCGCAAATCCATCATATTTATGGTGATTCCCTTTGTTGATTCGGCGACAACGATAACAACTTGGACCATCCCATACATCCATTGAACTCAGGCAGTAATACGACTACTTAATCACTGCTCTATTATTGCTGTTATTCGCTTTCCCGCACGCCTATATTAGTGCGACGGAGATGGAGTGGGAGACGAGGCCAATGAGTCATCATCCCTCTCGCGATAATTGGCACAACCAACCCCTCAGAGACTCTCTCGATGCAATTCCTGTTGCAACCACCATATCTACCGCCCCTCCCTCAGCTTTCGCATCGACTTCTTCAAGCTTCTCCCAAAGACGTCGTTCATCGGTCGCAAATGTTCGACCAGCCGGACCACCCCCAAATCTCCCCATTCCTAATGTTCCCAGTACTTCCATTTCCACCTCACTCTCTCGTGGCCCTACAAATTCGCCAGAAGACAACCTTGTTTCCCCTACAACCATCAATGGTAGAGGGGTACGTTCAAGTTCTTTTATGAGGCCAGCGGCGTCGCCAGGTTTGGCGGCAGTCGCTTCTTACTCGCAAGCTCGGGAATCCTCAACCTTTCATAATCAACCCCCGTCAGCTGAATCCTCAATTGAAGATCTGTCCGATCCCCCTCCACAGTCTTATCTTCACGCTTCATCATCCAGAGTGATGGCCCGACACCAAGACCTTGTCCCAGATCGGCTTCTGCTCTCACCCCGAGAAGCACGTTCAGAACCTCGGGCACCATCTTCACGCCGTGCTTTGACCCGAGCGTTAGAATTGGCTCGGGAAGCTGTTCAGCTTGATTCAATGAATGATAATCCCGAAGCGGCTGTCCAAGCCTATGGTCGGAGTGTGGCACTATTGAGCGAAGTCATGGAGCGTGTGCGTAGGGGGGAAGATAGCACCGAATCTCATCGACGGCGACGGCGACGTAGTGTGGCGGCCCAAGAGGAAGAGATTCGAAGGTTACAAAATATTGTGCGCCCGAATCTATTTCATTTATATGATGAACTAATGAATATATCTGCCCCAGCACGATACATATGCAGACCGTATGAATATTCTTAGTATTATTTACAGTATACCCGCCGCTCCCTATTCTTCGACGCTGACTTACTCAGTAATGACTGATTCGACGGCGTCGACATCTCCAACAAATTCTGCTTCACCTTCGTCAGATTCATCACCACAAATATCCCATAATCAGGAGACCTCTCACGACACACAAAACAACTATCACCCCTATGGAATAAGTAACGAACCAGGACATGAGGCAGCCTTTGATGGTTCAGGCACTACAAATCCTGTCATGTTCACCCTCGATGACCCCAACTTCACGCAACCGACGGTATCTGGCCTTCCGCCAGCATCACACCATCCATACGCAAATCAATATGATCCCCCAACTCAACATAATACCATTACCAATCCTTTGGCCAACTGGAGATCCGTGAGGGCTCGAGGTCTCTCAAATCTTCCACCACCACCACCACCACCTTCTGATTCCCTGCCCCCTGCCCCCGTCGTTCTGGAAGCTTCAAATTTACTTTCTCAACATCTTGATTCTCGAGTCGAGCCTATTGATCACAGGCGGACGGGTTCCGGTGGATTGGAGGTACTAAAAGAAGAGCATAATGATAGCATCCAAGAAACATTACATCAGACTTTCGAAGAACCGAACTCAACAACAAACGCGACTCGTTTAATTCCCGACAAGCCTCATAACGCAAGTCGTGATTCTCACCCATTACCTCCACTACCATCGCCCTCGACGGGGTCCCCAGGAACACCTCGCAATATCTTAAAACCTCCTCTTTCCCCAACACTGTCCCATGTTGTGGCTCCTCGACCAAGATTGTCTTCCCAATCGATAAGTCGGTCTGAGATAGTTGGTCAAACCCATATCATCAATCCGACGACATCCCAGGGAACTATATCTCTGCGTCGAACGACCAAATCATCAGCTCCGCCGAGTTCACGGTCATCCTCCCCGGCAGGCTCGACAGCGTCTGTTGGATCCGTTCCCCAGTCTAAAGGAGCATCTTCATTACCAGGAGCCACGCCTATTGGAATGACTCAAGGAAGAAACAGGTCTTTATCACAACCTGGGCGGGGACCCCCTCTCGTGGGTGGCCGTGTGTCACCACTAGATCAGCGACCTCCACTTCCTACTCCCACGAGCGCCAACGGAGCCAGCAAACGCAAAACGTCGATTCCATCGAAACTCAACCCACATGTTCCCTCTTCTCATATATCTGTTATCACCGATCTTCCACAACCACAACATGTAAATGGACCTTTCTCTCTAGTTCCACCACCCCCTATCTTCACAGCAAATCTACCAACCACCCCGACTTCACCACTCCCTCCAATACCTCCATCTGACCCTCTGTTGAAACCTTATCACCTGATGAACCTCCTACGAGCCACTATGACGTCTACAACTGGTGGCTACGTAACTCGTCGCCTACACGTCCCTTACGAAGTATGGTCTCAAGGCGGAGCAAAATTAACGAATGTCGGTGATAAGGTTCGCGTTGTCGCCATTCTATGTTCTGCACTAGAGGATCTTCAAGTCAGTAGTTCAGAACATTTCGGAGCAGGTAATGTGAGTAGTGGACTTGCTCTAGGGATCGGGAGTATTGGGAGGAGGGAAGCAGATGCTTGGCTTACACAGTTGGACAATTTTTCGACGATATGCGATGGTGTTGTAACAGATTTCGGAAAAAAGCTGGGAGTAGGGGAGGGTTTCGTACCAAAGAAAGCTAGATGGCACACGCTAGCCCGAGGCTTGGACAAATTCACGAACGGAAAGAAGTATGAGTCCCATTTCTTCACATACCTCCAATGCTTAACCGATCAACAGCCTCGATTCCCCCGCGGCATATGTCAGGGGCCTTGAAAAGTTGTTTTTGTATGCACAACTCCTCGACGAACACACCAGGGCAGTGTTATCTCAGCCGGCCGCCCCAGCATACGCCGCTTTCCCCGTGGATATTCGTACATCGGCCGAACAGAAATTGAAGCGCGCCTCAGAATTTTTCGCCAGCGTAGTGTTGACTTTCGTCATCCGTGACTTGTCCCAACTCCTTGATAAATACGCAAAGAAGTGTGAGAAATGGCTAGCCGAGTAACTTATTTATCTTTCAGCGACTTTTACCATGGTAATTCTGTTATTTTGTACTTATGCATCGGAATTAGAGCATATTTTCTTAGGTCATTTTCATTTCATACATCTACCTATTGGTTACATATGTTTTGTTCATTCTTTCCTCCTTTCCTCCCTTTTTGTTCATTGATACATATTTTATCTGTTACTTACCTTTTCGACACCTATAAATATATACTATGAAACTGCTTTGTGCATTCATACATTCTATTAAATATAGGATAATAGACTCCATCCTCTTTGAATTTTAATCTAACAGGGGAAGGCGAAGTGATATTGAAATATTCTGAGTAATACCTTTACAATCAATATCTAACCTCCATAAACAAAGCTGATCCACACTCGTGAAATGAATGTTGTGTATCAACACCTCTAAACTGGAACGCATTGGGAATAATCTGTACGTATATTAGATTTCTGATATCAGCAACGGTGCAGATCAGGATCTTACAGTCATTGCTATAAGTGCATTTGAAACCCGCGACGCAAGTTGTAGGACCTGTCCATCCAATACCTATATTGCATAGGTATAAATAACCAAAATATTACGCGTGTCACACGACAAACCTCCACACTGCCCATAAGCGCCAGCAGGTGCCGTTGAAGTAGGACTAGTTGAGGTGGTAGTAGTGGTAGTAGATATTGTGGTTGTTGCGGAAGTCGTGGTAGTTGTCGTGGTAGTTGCGGTGTTGGGTGGAGCAGTGCCGTTTATATCACCATAGAAGATTCCACGACCGTTTGTACCAATATAGACGCTGGGAGGTATTAGTTAGCCAGCCGTTTTGCCTATTTATCAATTCAATCACCGCCCGTAGATACGCGGGTCAGCCGTCAGAACGTTGGAACCAGCAGAGCCAAATCCATGTGTAGCGTCATTGATCTTGACCCAATTAACACCGCCGTCATCCGATCTGAAGTACCCAATACCATCGATATTGGCAGCTGCAAACAATGCAGGATATCCTCCCGCTTTTGCAGGCGCGCCAAGTGCGATTGCCCATGCTTGGTTTACTCCTGGTACAGAAGCAAATGATGTCCCGGAATTGGTAGAATGGAACAAGCCCTTGTCGGTGGATACCCATACATCACCCGATACGCCCGGATTGACAATGATCTTTGAAGGCGAAGTCGAACTTCCCAGTGAACCTTTGATAGAGAAAGTTTTGCCTCCATCGGTAGACAAATAGAACGAGGAACCAGAAGCGCCATAGAAAATAGTGTTTATTTTCTTATCAGATGCTATGACGGCAGCGGATGGAAGAGAAGGGACAGATATAAAAGCGCCTTGGTTTTGGGATACTTGGACGCCGTTTGAGCCGGTACGCCAGAGGACAGTGGTACCATCAGCTGAAATTGCAACTTTTCCACCTATTTTCAAGAAATGTCAGTGAAGTCAACAATCCAATATCATATTGACTGAAACCTGAGACGTTATCGGCAGCTCCGCTGTGAGGGAACCTTAAATTCAGATAAGTATATAAATGTCCAGCACGACGTTTAGTGCATTACCAGGTTGTACCCGAATCGGTCGATAAAGCAGCCTGCTTGCCTGAAGTGCTAAAATAAGAAAAATTAACATTTAGAATGATGATTTCTGTTGTATATTCGCACCTATCTCCGGTACCGATGCGAACAATATTGGTAGGTTTGTTTCCAGCAAAATCAATGTCAGCAGCCGTCGCCCAAGTAGGGTTTGTAAACCCTGTCTTAGGAGCGACAGTCAAAGAGGTGTGAGCAAAGCCTGATATCCAGGGTTGATTACAATAAATAATTAATGAAAGAATGCAAATACCTCCAATATCCCCAACCGCAGATAACAAAGATGGACCAGACGGGGGTGAAATCAGGCCTTGAATTGATGTTTCTAAGTCATGCCCTCAGTTATCTGTAAGGATGTATACCACGAAGATGGAACACCTTCAATCCCATCAGCAATAGATTTGAGGGTCACGTTGTGAGTCGTATCCCACTTGAAAGAAGATAATGAGTTTTTTGCAATAAGGAATGAAAGGCTTGGTCTAACTTTGAGTAGGTCTCGCCCTCCATAGACGGTGGCTCCTGTGCCGTACAGCCAATGATTTGAATCAAATGGGTCAATCACAAGAGCTAAACCAATCATCAAAGCACACTACGTTAAGAGAGAAACTGTTAACTGACCTTCCATCATCCATCCAATCTGCTTATTGCCAGCGGTTGTATCAACATAACCAGGGCCAAGCCAAGGAGCAAGGCTGTCAGAGTACGTATAGTACTTGAAGAGTTCAGGGTAATTTCCCCAGGCCCAAAATGGACTCCAAGTAGAACCGCCGTTTGTGGAACGGTATATTTGTCCATCAGGGTACCACGAATTAAGTGCAGCAACCATGATAGTCCCAGGCTTCTGTAAATCGACGGCAACGCCACCGAAACCAAAGTAAAGATCCCCACCACTAACAGGCGTAATGTCTTTCCCTTTATTTGCCAGTGAGAACGCACGCAAATAGAAGACAGAGTTTGACGTACAGGTTCCCGCCACAATATCAAACCTAAAGACAGCACCTAAGGTACCGTCGTACTGGTATCGGTTTTGAGATCAGTTCTATTCTCTCTTGAACTAGGTTCACTTACGGGACCGGCTCCGTCGGAATAAGAGACGTAGAGGGCTTTCTCAGAAGGTGATAGCACACCTTTGTGGGGAAGGTAGGTAGTTGGCTGTCCAGTGACAGCGGTCCCTGTAATCAATTGTAAACCTTCAGTCGAAAATGTGTGTGGAATCAATAATATGGAACCCTTACACGAAGTTCCACCATTGGTCGTAACATAAATGTTGGTCGTTCCCTTATTGGCCACGCCTACAAAAATGCGCGGCGTAGCGGTTCCTGACGTTCCTGACGTTTTATCAAACGTGACCCACGCAATTCCTAGGGACAGTTTCAATAAATTTACAAAAAGGATGTCAAAAAAAGCATCGGAGGCGAACGCACCGACTTTGTCACTGTTGTAACCGCTGGAATCTGAACTGTCAGGAATATATGTACCTTGTGTTTGTAGTGGTAAGTTGATGATATAGTTTTATAAACTAGTTTGTATACCAGTGCTCGGGAATGAAGTGGCTTTGGTCCATGTTACGCCAGAGTCTGTAGACTTCCAGAGACCGTTACCACTTCGGGCACCGAAAAAAAGGATAGAATTTTTATTGGGGTCTACGGCCAGTCTCTAAAAGATTTAACACATTCAGGATGGAAATGTTTCGGGACGGAAAATCTACCTCTCCCCTAATTATATAGATTAATGAGTTAAGGTTCATTTCTTCAATGATATAACATACATCCCACGACCTGGCATGTTGCCACCGACTTTGAATGGAAGCTTCGATGTGGTGAAGGTTTTACCATAATCGACAGATATGAGAATTTGTCCATTATTGGGATCCCAGGAGTTTGTATACATTCCTGTTGCCTACCATGGAGAGTTTAACAAGAGGCGGCTCTGTTGGGACTGAGCAACGAACCAAATATAGCCGAGCTGGTTGTACTGGGTCAGTCGCAAGGGCGTCTACACCCCAATAGTTCCATCTTGCGTCGTCCGCAAAATCAAGGAGGGGCGACCACGAATCATCCGCGTTGAGTTTGTACGCACCACCAATATCCGTGCGTGCATACGCAAGACCCTATGGGCAGATAATTGAGGTTCCATTCCAATGAAATTTGATAATATCCACCTTCTCCGTTGGGTTGAATACAATACCAGGTACGAATCCTCCACCTCCACCGATTTTGACGTTTTTCCAACTATATGACTGAGAGCTAACGGCATATACCAAAGGACTAGATAGCGCTGCAGCTAAAGCGACCAAACCCTTGAGCTTTAACATAGTTACCGAAGGCAACTCGACGGGGGCGACTTGACAAGGTCCGCGACATTTAAAAGGATTTTATAACGAGTCAAGGTGCGGAGTCGGCCACTCCTCTTTCACCTACACAGAAATCCGGATCCGAGAATCTAGCGGCGGGCCGTTGCAACATCCGAGAAATATGCGGACTCCAAAGAACGGCTGAGTCGAAGAGAAAGAGCCCGAGCAGGTATCCATTGCAATACCCAAAGTGCTGTAATTTAAGTTATAAATCCGAGGTTTAAGCAAAATAGACAATCTGATATATTTTTAAACTAGCTTGGGTGATGCGGTGACGTGGATTCTAGGAATAGAGTGCCTCTGAATTTTCTGATGTGGTCTGGATGCGAGAGATTTCTTCTAAAAATTTATATCATTAGAGTGAAAGTTTTGAGCAGAACCTTAAGCCCTTATACTTACAAGTGAGGGTGGCTTTGCTGGCATGTCCAACCGTGTATACTTGTGTAAAGCTGTTGCTGCTAGAGAGTCAGGATGACATGTAAAAGAATTCGTTCTAGAAGTTCTGAAATTCTATGTAGGTACGGGATCAACTGATATAATGACCATGTGCAAAAAAGTAATTGAATGCTTTACGCAGAAAGCCCGAATGATGACAAGCTGTTGAACGAAGCCGGAGTCCGATCACTTGTTTCCTTTTCCATGCTTTGAATCTCCACTTATGCAAGGTCTAATCATTCTCCAGTCGTCTTAGGTAAACGATGGTCTGAGTAGTCGAACAGAGGCGTGCCCTGAAAAACAGCGGCACGCCCTGGGAGAAACCGCGTACATGATAATACACAAATGGTACAGAGGATAACTAAGTAAATTCCAAGTGAGAAGGAGGCATAGTTGGGGTGGATGGTGGGTTGGACTGATAAGTTGAATACGACTGGAGAACTGTAAGAATAAGAGTTAGAGAGTTGCAACGAAGGGTTCTTTCTTTTACTCACCCGGGAGAATCAGAGAGGTAGGAGGGTTGCGACGCAGCTCTCGGATTCTCGGGTGGAGTACAAAGAGGGTGTAGTGTCTCACTTTGCCGTGGAGACAAAGGAGGCCGATCGTCGACCGGCATGACAGTGAGCGAGATGGAGCTCATCCCGGAAGAGCGTCGGGGGTCACATCTTCGCTGCCTGTCAGTTGTATGGCAGGGGTGAGGCTCAGTGGGAAAAGAATTCAATCGGAGTCATGCACTAGTCAAAATCCACGACACCAGTCAAGTAAAAGTCAACACATCATTATTCGACAAATTACATAATCAAAAAAGCGCAACCAGGCCAGCCACTTATTGGCAGGAGATCCAAAGTCCAACAGCACATAGACATATTTAGACTCATCCTCATAGGTGCCAATTATATTCTGAATATATTTTGTCTTTATAACAAGTCAATATAACAAGTCTTGAATTTGACCTGACTAATGATTGACTTTTTCTAGTAATGAAAAGGTCAAGAATAACAGCATTTTAGTCATTCACGACTATTGATTGAATTCCTTTCCCACTGAGGGTGAGGTCGTTGTATGTAGACGCACCAGTGATTATTAGACTTATGTAAACAACTTGTTTAAACTCGACAAATTCTTACTTGTAACTAGACCGGTGACCGTTCCCTCTTACTCAAGATGAAACGACGATGCTTTCGTTCTCTTTCATCCCGTGTCTGAGGGAGTGGTCATGAGTCTAACTTGTAACTTGATTATCAGGGCGCGCGGCGAAAAGAATGATCCAACTGTGTTTGGAACCCTTTCTGAAATGTTGCATCCGAAATTACAGACGTGATAGAATTCGAAGATTCCCCAAAATCAATCAAAATATTGGAAGAAACAGAACCACACTTTAAAGACGTCGATTTTTGGCTTCCTGCAATGCCCCCGTTCTTTGACCTTGACGGTTCATTATACCAGGAAACTAAGAATGAGATTGAATCAGAAATCTGGAGCTTTCTTGATATTTTAGATGCACCAGAGGCAAAGAAATAATCCCACTCTTCCTACTTCCCCATCCCCTCCATTTGATGGTCGCGCCAAGCCAGT
Organism: Collybia sordida; assembly: GCA_037014335.1. Classification (NCBI taxonomy): domain Eukaryota; kingdom Fungi; phylum Basidiomycota; class Agaricomycetes; order Agaricales; family Clitocybaceae; genus Collybia; species Collybia sordida. Next base: position 2,417,232 of record JAYKXK010000002.1, read on the forward strand.
CTCTATAGTGCCTTACACCCAGTACAACATTCAAAGTCATCAATCTTTGACTATACCAATGGTCATACCTGGATCTCTATCACTTCATAGCCGAATGTCTGTGCCCTGTCAGATCAATAAGTAAGCATAGTCTCTTGTAAGCAGACTATATTAGCTATGCTACATAGCATTATAAAGTAAGCACAGATGTATCGAAAATATGGGATCCGATTCCGGCTGCCGAACGGCTAAAAGTGCCCGTTTTCCGATTTATTCTTCTGGTTCGCACCAAACGACGAAAGAATCAAGACATGCATCACATGGAGCCCGGCCTGGCGCGTTTATCATTAGTGGTTAGCCTCCATGGTGTCACGATTCAGTTGGTGACAGTGGTATTGTCACACATAATCGAAATTCGGAACACCTATTCGAGCCATACATATTGTCCACCAATCTTTACCCATCAATTTGCTTACGATACGACATCTCCCAACAGCGCATCATTGATGCGAATGTTAAACGGCATATAGAACTTTGGGCTTCCCCATCCTGATAGTCCATATTGGAGACATCCCAATGTCATGGAATATATTTGACTCTTCGAGGGTGCACCGAGCAGTTTGCGCAGATTATTGAGTCTATCCAACTTTTTCCAGAAAAACCTATCAGGGTGCCCCGACCAAGAAGATCCGAGGGCAGCCTTAAATGCGCGATGGCAACAAGCCTAATGCCAAATTCACAAGGCCCCAAGGTCAAGCTCCATAAAAGACTTTTTGGATGACGGAAGCGGTCCCCGCCTCCCCGTTTGCCCTGGTAGTGGTGACCAAAAATGAAGGGGGGTTGAATTCCTTGAGCACCCCTAGTCCGGGTAATCTGGATCACATAAACAAACGATAAAGGAAGACTCTGTACTAGAGCGTCCTGATATCCCGTCCAAAAACGGAATCGGGGTCATAGAAGCCGAGAAACCACAATCTACGACTATATTTTACCCCAGGGACGAACGTCACAGATCTCACGATGACGAACAATCTATCACTGTATCAAAAACTTCACGCCGGTATCCAGTCCGTGTTCCTTCCTCCCCAAGGAAAAGAGTCTCTGGCTTTGCTGCCGGATAGCTCATTTTTTTTCGGAGCCCTTAGCATTCGAACATCCACCGCCGATTTATCGGGAACGCAAATATCGTAACAACCACAATTCAGAAAGGGGCACGAATTTTTCTTGACTCGCCATATAAACGATCCCCGTATCCCGTCGGGGGTGGCTCCACACTATATTAATACATTGGCGCGTTGTATGCGTGCTTTTCGGAGCCTGCTTCCATTGCGTTCAAGTGAGTATACACAATGTACACCTTCAATGGATATAATGATTGCATGTTTCGAAGATTTTATTTGTTAACTTATTGTTAAACGATAGGTCCTCAATATTCCGCATAGCCAAAGAACCTTACATAACCGGGGAGTTTATGTGATATCCACTAAACTAAACCATATGGCACACTTCCAACTTACGGTAAGCTGCCTGCAAGTGGAACGAAGAACACATGCTTCGGCAAATTTGACCCCATTCATACATCAGGTTACGTTGTTTCCCTCCACTATCGGAATAAATATCTTATCCGATCGGTTCGAGTAAGTATTTAACGCTGGTGCGGAGTTCTCGCTCGCCAGTCTACCCGTGTCTTATCAAAAGCCCTCCATACAGTACTTCCTGTAAATCGCCTCTTTCTTTCCGTTTGTGCCATAATTCAACCATGGAAAGCAATCAATTCTCCAATGAGAAGACATTTGGGAGAAAACCTGATTCTGATGTTGAGACGGTCGAACACCGCGAAAGCGACGGAATTATAGGAGACACGAAACTGGTACGACAGTTGAAGAACAGACACATTGCAATGATCAGGTATATAACTCGGTTTCTGCGTGTTGACTTCATCCTTATTTAGTTCAGCATCGGTGGGGTCATTGGAACTGGTGCGTCATAATTTGAATTATGCTATATATTGGCACTAACTCCCCCTTTAGGTCTATTTTTAGGTACAGCAAATTCTTTGCGTGAGGGTGGGCCCATAGGTACCCTATATTCTAATGCAAAAAACGACACTTGCTCAAAAATATTTCATAGGTCTTTTACTGGGCTATGTTGTAATGGGAACGATCTGTTACAGCGTCATGGTTTTTATTTTATTTCAATATTGAAATAGTTTCCTCATGACAGTGGTAGATTTCTCTTGGTGAAATGGTTGCCTTCCTGCCTATTCCAGGTGGCCATATCAGACTTGCCCAACGTTTTGTAGACCCTGCGTTCTCCTTTACCATGGGTTGGAACTATTGGTATGTTTTAGGTATAGGATCTGTTACCTGTGTAATAATATTCTTTTCGAGAAGGTATAATTGGACTATTATCTTACCCGCAGAGCTCAGTGCTGCGGCTGTTCTTATCGGCTTTTGGGATTCTAAGACCAATCCTGCAGTTTGGATCACGATTACAATGATTGTAACCATAATCATCAACTTATTTGGCGCGGGTGTATACGGAGAAGCTGAATTTATTTTTGCGTACGTTTTGTCGCGACTTTACACCTAGATATTGAATTAAAACCCCAGAAAGCTCAATCAAAATTATCACGATCACAGGTCTCATCATTTTGGGCATCGTGTTAGATTTAGGTGGTACGTTTATAATCGGGAACAGGAATATAACAAGATTAAAAATTATCTCGAAGGTGGCCCCAATCATGATAGAATTGGATTTCGATACTGGAAAAATCCAGGGCCCTTTGTCCAGTTTTCAGGCATTGAAGGCAATCCAGGACGCTTTTTAGCTTGGTGGGCAGTGATGACACAAGCGGCGTTTTCGTTCATAGGTACAGAGATTGTGGCGGTGAGTCGAGTGGTACTCAACACTCTTTGCACTGACCAAGAGGTTTTGACTCTAGATCGCTGCTGGGGAAGCTAAAAACCCTCGCCGTAACTTACCCAAGGCAATTAGAAGGGTCTATATCCGTACGTCACCAGCTTTATTCCATCCGTTTTTTTCCCATATTAAACTCAAATGATATCAACAGGTATAGTTCTCTTTTATATCGGAGGAACAACAATTATTGGTCTACTTGTGCCGTCGAATTCTTCAGGCCTTGAACTTGACGGTGGGACAGCAGCGTCTTCTCCGTTTGTAATCGCAATTAAGAATGCGGGTATCAAATCGCTCCCATCCGTACGCAATACATTTATTTTTGACCTCCTGACCACCTTCACCAATCCATGTCCATGGTTATTAGATCATCAATGCATGTTTATTGACATCAGCATGGTCGGCTGCTTCTAGCGATCTGTACACCAGCTCGCGCGCATTATGTGAGTGCCCTTCTCCGCACTCTATGCCCAACAACCAAATTGACCAAACACCCGAAATCAGATGGGCTCGCTTCCGCCGGCAATGCTCCAAAAATATTTCTCAAAACATCCAAGAGGGGTCTCCCCTACATATCAATTGCCACGTGTTCAGCATTTGCTCTCCTCTCTTATATGGGTATTAACAGTGGGTCCGGGAGAGTTTTCGGTTGGCTTTCTAATATGACTTCTATTGCGGGGCTCATGACATGGTTTGGTATCTGTGTTACCTACCTCCGCTTCTACAAAGGGATGAAAGTGCAAGGTTACGACAGGAGCAAACTCCCATTTGCGTCTAAACTCAATCCCTATGCTGCATGGTACGGTCTGATTTTTTGCTTAGTGATTTGTTTTGTACGTTCACGCGCATAAAGCTTGCTATTGATACAATGTTTCTAACCCTGCATTTTATAAATAGTTTAGCGGATGGAAAGTATTCCTCAGAGGCCAATGGAAAACCGATACTTTTGTGACAAACTATTTACCATTGGTCTTGTTCCCCATTTTATACACTGGGGCCAAACTATGGACGCGAAGCGACATCATCAGTGCTCACGAAATGGATTTTGTGACAAATATCGCCGAAATTGAAGCTGAAACGTAGGTTTCGAACCAATTCTCAGCAGTGGATGTAGATTGATGCTAATTGATTGTTAATAATTTTAGTTATGACGATCCTCCTCCCAAGAATAGAGTGGACGCATTTTGGCAATGGCTGGTAGGTGGCTCAGAACTTGGATTTTTCTTGTCGTAGGGTCTAACTAAAACATCAGATGTGATTGACCCAACCCGCTTCGACGATTCCGCGTTTCAACAGAAAAAGGGCCAAAACTTACATCTTATTTTTTGAGCGACGTTTTAAGACAGGGGTAGTGTAATTCATTGTATGAAAAGTGAAGTTAGTTTTTATTGCAGTAATTTAAGAGTGATGAGCGGATACAACGGGGAAAACGAATGAATTAGCGTGGAATGGAACGCTAAGCGGAAAAAATTAAGCAAAGTGAATGGACTTTATGTGGTGACACCGCAGCTACTATAATAAAAGAATGGACACGAGTGTAATGGACTCATATCTATGTTTTGGACGCAGGTATATGGAGGTTGATAGCTGCGGGGTGTCGGAAGTCAATGTAATGGTGTGCGCTTTAAAGGTGCAAACATGGACGAACCTCTATACCAATTTAGAGCATCAGAGGGCGAAGGTGCGTCAAAGTACAGTATCGCCTTGTTGTCAACGAGACGGAGAGCTGCAACGCATCATTATTTTGCATGTTGATAAGTTGATGTCAAATTATATACCATTTCCATGGACGATACTAGCCGGTTGAGGTAATGTTTGCATCCTCAAAACGGCCCAGAGATCGACGAATGAAGCGGGATCCTGGCCGTCTGATGGATCTCGGCATAATACTAGCAAATCGTTGCATAGGATCCCAATGAGAGGCCGAGGCGTTAACTCAGGAGCGAGGCAATCGACTTGTACCATTGATGCATCACCCTGGGCATTTATGGCCTCAAAGGATACCATAGCTTTGCGGACGACCCGGGTCAGAAGAAGCGGGCCGTCCATAATTAATCGCCTGAATGATGTTGAGTGATATGTGATATCGCAAGAAGTGAAAATACCTATGAGGCTGAACGAGTGGACTCGGAAATTTACCCCGTATACGAGCTTGCCATTGAACGAGTTTTCGACGTGATTCGGATTCGCGCTTTCCTTCGTTCATGTTGTTAGCGAGAGAGGATATCTCCGCCAGAGCTCGATCCAAAGGATCGTCCATATAATCGTAAGTGGGTGGAGTGCTTCTCAATAATTCCTCCAACTAGAGAAAGAGTTGAGTAGTGTAAGGCCAAGGGAATTATGAGACAAACCAGAAGCCGATAACGTGGTATTCTTTGCACGGGAAGCAGTAAGTAGCCTTCTAAATTAAGTTGAGAGTGTCGAGGATTGATTCGACACCGTTTTAAATATGATTTAATCCTCTTCCTTTGACTCGTTGTTAGGTTTGGAACGCCTGTGGCTGCTGGATTCCCTTCGGCTACAACGCCTGGACTCGTAATGGCAGACATGCTCAATCCAAGCCCAACTAGTTGTGCTGTGCTTGATGACGGTGAGGTTGCAGCAGTCCCCGGGTTGGAACTGCTTGTAAAGGGTCGGTCTACTGTCCAGTATTTGACTCGTTGAACCGAGCTATCAAAATTACTTTTCGTTGAAATTAATGACTGACCGCGCCTGAATCAACGGTTTTATGCTTACTTTATATAACTAGAATACATTCTCATGAAGGCAGCATGTTTGAGGAACATACTCCCAACTGCTCTGACCACAGTCAAGGACAGTTGACCGTCAGCATCAGCTTGCTGCAGTTCTGCCGAAGTCTTCATGAGCGGAGCCGCAGCGAGTTCCAGGGCAGGAAGGAAGCTGTCTTTGTGAAAAGAGAAGAGAGCATCGATACCACCAAATACCAATTTTCGTTCTGACGCCGGAACCACAGTGTCTTTCCCCGACCCAACACCGCTCAGGATATTGACCGGGATGCAACCGGGTTTTATGTAAATGTCTACAAGTTCTTGGAGTCCTTTGACGTACGTACGCTCCGTCCTGGTCTGCAGTATCAGTGATGCTTCATACAAAACCGAAGAAATGTTTGCTCACACAACGATTTCACGAACGACCATTGCCCGCTTGCCTTTGTCATCTTTGAACTTTCGCTCTTCAGAAGAACCACTACTATCAGTGGTAGCAACGCTTAACGTTTGTGCTGAAGTTCCGTTTCGTAAGCCGGACATGGCTTCAGATGATCGGAGTTGACCAGAGGAGTCTGAAGATGAGGACGCTACTGTCGAACCACTGAATGCAATAGATACCTCACGTTGCGCCTCTACAATGGTAGGTCGCCGGGAACGAGGATAGGAAGAATCATCCGTTGAAGAACCATACATGCTTAAAGGGTTTGACTGTTGTGATAGGCCCAAGTCGTTCATATCTTTTAAATAGGCCATGACCGAGCGAAGTGCTCTCATATAAGCCTCTCTGGCTCTTTCTTCTTCCCGACGTACATATTGTTCATTGTCTACCATAGGACTTGGAGTGGCCACTCTAGGATCGGCTTCGTCGCCATCATTCAATGCCATTAGTCCAGGCACAAAAGTCGACGTGTCTGGGATAGGTATATTAAGAGAGAAGGTTCCAGGGGCATCGATAGGCAGAAAACTTCGGCGCTTGGCAGTTCTAGGAAGCGGAGATGGAGGAGCCAGAAGAGTCGGCGAAATCATTGCCGGTGATACCTTCAACATATCACGAGAAGGTTTTCTTTCGATTGGAGGGGGAGAAACGGACGTGGTGAGGCTCGGGGAAAGGCTGTCGAGAATGCCAGTCGTCGAGAAGCGCAGGTCAATCTGCGGCGATTTGGTGTCACGGGCAAGCGATGAGTGTGATAGAGGGACACTAGGTATCGTTGTTGGTGATGGTGTTGGTGTCGTTGTTGACAATGATGATGATATTGATGATGACGGACCAGCTGATGTGTGTGGTCTTGATAATGTTCCCGGACGTTGATGAGATATAGGGGTTGGAGAAGGCGGGTCTATTTTCATCTTCCCCATTGACATCTTCTTTAAAAAGCCCCAACGGCTCCCCTTTTCTTTCCCGTCCTTGACGGGCCTGCGAAGCGGGTATTTCCCATCATGAAAGTCTTGGATAGATGGTTTTGGAAGGGGAGATGCTGTATTAGTAGATGTAAATGACGTCCGGTTGGACCGAAGGGTCGAAGGATCGTCTTCATTCTCTGAAATGTTATCCCACAGCGATTGAGTGAGCTGAGGTCTCATCCCGTTGACTGTCGCCGAACGTGATGGACTGGTGTTCACAGCTGAGGTTGGACCCAGGCTAGCAAAGCGCTTTGTCATCTTAACTCGTTCCGGGGTTGATGGGCTTATATTCAACAAATCGGAACTCGAAAGAGAGGTAGAATAATTTGATAATGCGGGACGGGAAAGAGGGGGAGGCGATGCTTCAGGCTCTGTAGGTATAGAGACTGTTGTTCTGCCTCGGCGTAGGTCTCCAGCGCTTTTCATTTTTCGCAGCTCATGATCTCCGTGATAACCAGACTCTTCTGCTTGTTTTGAAGAAGGGAGTACCCTCGGTCCATGCAACTCCCCTGGGGGTGGGCTATTCTTAGTAGCACGGGAATGGTCGAAGTGTGCGCGATTAGGAGTTGTTCTGGTCCTCGTGAGCCCTTTTGGTAGAGGGGGCGCAGGAGATTCCATCGAGGTTGGGACAGCTGGTCGGGTGAAAAAAGGGGCACGCTCGGGTGTAATAGTATGCTCTTCTTCTTCGGGAGAATGGGATACACCATTTTCACCGGCACTTAGTGGACCTGAATCAGAAAGATCTTCATCAGTTTCTGTGTCCACGGATCCTTGAATACTTGCGGAAGGCAGGGGGAACACGGGAGTGGAAGGGGGATACATGGGCGTCATTGGCACTTTGGCCAGGAGGGGCTCTACCAAAGCTTTCCAGGGTCCTTGGAATGGGTTCCCGTCGACACACAAAGTTTGTAGTGCAGGAAGGAGGCATAACCAGCTTGGGAGCGCATGTAATTTATTCCTTCGAATGCTCACAGTGTGGAGCTTATCCAGGTCTACAAGGGTGTCCGGCAAAGTGCCGATACCTGTCGAATCTGCAATAAGGACACGGAGGTTGGTAAGATCGGCGAGAAAGACAGGTAGAACACGCAGGGGGTTCGAAGCAATGTTCAACTCTTCTAGATTTTCACAGATAGCCAACACAGGAGGCAATGCACCTAAGAAATTCGCGGATATATCCAGAGCCAGGAGTGAATGGGATATTTGTGGAAGGGTGGATGTCAAAAAAGCTGGCATTGCATTGGGAGTGCTAGAGGAACCTATCAAAAGATGGGTAGTTCCTAGAAGGGTTTAGTGTATAAGATATATTTAATTTAGAAGAACCGACCTGGTTGAACATGGAGCTGCACAATAGGCACATTATCGCCATGAACAATCAACCCACGACCTTCCTCTGCTATGACAATGGCAGAAGTTCGTTCCTCCTCTTTCGTCTCGTCCACCTCATCATCAAGAGGATTATCGTCATCGGTCTCATCTTCGCTCATCCCTACTTCATCTCTTTCATCCACTGTCCAAGCCATATCATAGCTGGGCTTCTGCTGCAACTTGGGGGCCATGTTGTCCTGTCCTGGGGTGGGAAGGTTGTTGCTAACGGAAGACGAACGGGATCGGTTACTCGCCGAATAAGATTCAGACCAACGCGACTGATCGACTGAGGATTTCAATTGCAATCCTCGTGCAGATGGTGAGTTAGCATCCTTGGAGAGGAGGTGGACAACAGCGTCGGATGTTATTCCCACACCATGCCCGTCATCCTCACCAGATACGACATGGACATGACCGTAGTCACCTGATGCAAGTGCGCTCCCAGAACTTGTGTAAGCTGACGAACGAGTGGAAGAGGAACCAGCTGAAGATAGTGCGGGGAGATTCGCGTGATGATGGGGCGGCCGAAAAGGGTAGGGATCTGGAAATTGGTTGGGGTCTGGTAGGGGCATAGAAGGTTTTGGGGGACGGGCAAACGAGGGCTGGGGGAGAACCTGACCTTCGGACGCGGAACGTAGAAGAGGTGATACACGGTGGGATAAAGAGTTTGTAGGTGGTTCGTCGGGAGAGAAGAGGGTTTGAGGACGATGAGGTGAGACAGTAGAGTCACCGCGGTCGTCGTTGACGGCAGTGATAGACGCAGACGGTGTGGGTGCACGTGGACGACCATACGAATTCGGTGACAGGGGGGACGGTGGAAGTGCCGCCGATGGATGCTCTCGCAAATACTCAAGATGGAGATCTAAAGAATCCTCGTCAGCCCGGGCTGAAAGCAAAGAGGGCATTAAGAGGAGAAGATAGCGGACAACGAAAGGAAAAAAAATGATAATAACGATGGAGAACAATGAGAACGATGAGCATCCAAAAGTTGTGCCTGTGTAGGTCGCTGTGTAACACGTTGACCAGACGAGCGAGTTCGCCTGCCCTGACTCCAAATACACTTAAACACTCACCACCCTCTTCAAACCATGATTTGGGCATTGGCGGTAAAGGCTTCTCCAACCAATGCTCGCCCTGTTGTCCTCGTATGAATTGGGGATATCGTTGTTGAATTCGTCCAATATGAACCTGAGAAGCCCTATATGGTCACCGTAAATTTCGTTCCCATCATTCCATGCGTTCTGTATCCACTCACATCGCTTCCTTTCCGGAGATTCTCCTACTCAATACGACAAGTGGCAGGGAGACCCAACCATTAACGTTCGCTCAATAACGTTGTCTACATACACATTCCCTTTACTAAATTAGCTTGCGTGGCCTCCAGTATCCTGTCAACCAGAGCGCGTCACTTGAGCGCTCATAAAACCCGAATGATTTATGTAACATCGACCCCGTGCAACATCATATAAGTATAGCCTTTCTTGGAATTTGCAAATACCTAACTAGTGCATTCAGATTACGCCCACCACCAAGATCACTTGAAATGACTTGCACACAACTTACCGATGTCAACTACTTGTCACAACAAAAACCTAGAGCGATGGTTTCCTCAAGCAACATCCATTTCTAAGATCAAAAAGTGACATGATTCAATACTCGACGCCTGACATATGATACAACAGTCTGCTTGAATTCATACTCCAAAGGCTGACACGACCAGCCGCACACCAACACCTATACATCTAAATTGTTCATTAGTTTATCAACAACTTCCTCCATTCCTAGGCGCCTTAAATACAATCCCCATAGGGATCATAGAAGCCTGTCGGTCACGGAATATTCAAGTTCAAACACTCTCATCGCGACAACAGCACATTAGAAATCGTACAAGTCTGGTCGATCAGACTGGAAAGCGACTTTCTTTCCCTTCTTCAACGTTGTTTCCGCTTTTGCTCCATTGACGGCCCCATCATCAAGCTCCGAATCCTTCCCAGGTTCAAGAGTTACCTCTATAGCGGCGAAGGCTGGTTTGTGTGACTGATCTTCCATGTTCCGAGAAGTAATAACAGGAACCGGTGGTATTGTTGTTGGCGGCTTTGTTTTTCGTTCTCCCACCCCTCCTTCAATATCTAAATGAAGTGTTTCAAATATAAGCCTCTTGCGAGTGCACTTGAACGTCAAGTTGTTCTCGCCGCTTCCAACAGGAGACGTTGCCGAGCCAGACAGCCCGCGTAAGGCAGAAAATCTGTCGCTTAATGGTACGAGTGTGTGTGGAGCAGTCAATGTATGTATAGCCAATAAACCATGATGAGATGGAAATGTTGCAGTGAGGGATGGATTGGCTAACGGAAAAGGCGCTCATGTTAGCAGTCATCACTATAGAGAAAATGACGCACCAGAGAACGCAGAAAGGGTAAACGCAGCGTCTGCAACCCATCCTAGTCGGTTCATCCACCCAGGACCACCCCATGATTCCTCAGACATATGTGGAGGTAAACTTACAGAAGCACACGCGTGAGATTTTCCCCTGAGAAGTTGTCGCACCGAGTGCAAAAAATATAATACATCCTACAACAAGCAATTGATGCAGTTTCCCGAGTGAAGTACTGACTACGCACTCGGTTGGTGAGCTCACCCCAATGGGGAGAGCCTAGAGATGGGATGCAGATACGAAGTACATTAGATGGCTCTTTAGCTCCCAAAATTTCTGTAATTTGACCAAGGACGGAGGATATTGTCGAATTAAATTCGGCATCTGATGATTCGGATCGGGGTGTGACAAAAGATAATTGTTTACTCTCCAAGGCGCCGTTGATAACGGATTGTGGGATACGACTCGCCAAATCAAAATTATGACAAAAGTCTTTCGTGGACTGGTAACGACTTAGTGTCCCTGCATGGCCGAGCTCTGTAGTACGCACATATGATGACACTGTTGTTTGAAACTGCTTCATTTGTTCATATCTCCAGGCAATTTTTATCTTCTGCTTATCAGCACTACTTTCATCGTCTTCCCCATCTGTGGAAACAACAATTCGACTTCTTGGGGTCCATACAACATCTTTGATAAAACTGCCCGCATCCCCATCAACAACACATACATCATGCCCGCAGCTAAGGCCTTGTGCGATAAAATACTTTTGTACGAGATCCCCGTATGAGGAATGAAAATCAGGAGCCGCGATGAGCATCGAACACGACAACGGAAGTCCACCACCAAGAAGGTCATCGAAGGAAGGAATTCCTGTGGAAGTAATGATAGTTGTAAGAGAAGATGGAGAAATCCGAGTGCCTTGATATATCGTTGTCTGCTTCGAGGTGCTTTTTTTTTTAAACGAGGACATGCTTAAAGTAGTGAGTTGCAGATAAAAATATCATGAGGTGTCCAGAAGGATGGATCTACTTACATAATAATGTTGAAATAGTTATTAAAATTTAAATAAATCAAAGAAATATTCCTGCGTTATGCACTTGGCTTCTCCCAACCCAAAACTCTTCAGTACTTATAATAAAGTCTTTACTGACTCGGACTTCAAAGCTTCATAGGTCACTAACCCTCAGATATTTTGGTTATCATATATATGTTTTCATGAAACATAGCTTTCTCCGTCGTCTAAGGTTCAGCTCCTTGGCTCCGCGCTCGCCTTCAACCAAATTCCCTTCTATAATTTGGGCAAAGTACATAGCGAATAATACGCTCAAAGTACGTGTGTATTTATAAAGTCGAGTGTCCTGCTCACCTCGTATAGCTATTCAACATTGCGTGTGGATTACATCTATTCACTGAATACGTCGGCAGACCTTCAACGGTATTCGAATACTTTAAATGCTCGATCATCGTTAATATCCTGCAGATGGCTGGGCCTTCCATGCTGCCAACTCTAGCACACGAAGGTGAAATTGTCATTGAAGACCGCATAACTTATCGAATTTTCCCGCAACGCATCCGTCGTGGAGATTTAGTTACGCTCAAGTCCCCTCTCGAGCCAGGTCGCATTGTCTGCAAACGAATAATTGGATTGCCGGGAGATATAATATGTGTTGATCCCACAGGTGCAAAAGCCCCGTCCACGGAGCATGTAGTTGTACCAAAAGGTCACGTTTGGGTTAGTGGTGATAACGCAGTTGTATCACGAGATTCGCGAGATTATGGACCCGTGTCCATGTCACTCATATATGGCAGGTTGATTGCTAAAGTAAGCTTCACCGCCTTCATCAATCTTTACGCTGAATGATGTTCAAGGTTTGGCCCGTACGAGATTTTACAGTATTTCGCTCCCCAATTTCAATTCTGGAATGACATGGCTAGGCTAGAAGTCCACATCCACGCAACTAAATCCAAGGTTAAAGGCACTCCTTCTTGCCTGTTGCTATAACGCCAGCTCACAGGTAAAAATTATGGAGAGAAATTCATCGAGTACCCTCCTTGTCCATTTGGCTCAAATTTGAAGTTGTCAGTAGATAGACCAAAATTGCCTGTCAAGAAATACATAATCCAAAGAGTTTAAGCACAGTGTCGACATACCAAGAATACTATTTCCGAGTCCCTTGAGCTTATCTAGCATTTCGGCAGTCTCAGCTTTTTGCGCATTCTCAACTAACGGTTTTATCCGTCGCAAAGACTGTTCCGTTTCCCTGATGAGAGGGGATGACTTTGGGAGAATTGTCAAGAGGAAGGTGTAATCTAGGGGTTTTGTTGAATAAATAGATTGTTTGATATTTCAAAACCACTGCACCTTCCTGAGCGGAGGTCAAGGATGACCAGGTATTTATTTTCTCGCTGGACAGGGCACGTCGTTGAAGCGCTTTCACATACTTCGGATCGTCCAGTAGGGCTGATAGGGTTACGTTGATCCCCAATATTCACGAGAAATTCAGATGCCAACCTTGTGAGCACGCTTCTACTGCCGATTTGTGATCTCCCTCATTACCTGAAGTTATTAGTGGGCGATGAGTCCCTAGGGTTTGCATGCTTACCAATTTAACATAACATGCGCCGATGTTGGCGTTCAGGGTTGCGCGAGCTTTCGAGCAAAGAATATCTGTTTCAGTCGGTAAGGTCGGTTGGGAATGAGTTGGGTTGTCGATAGTCGATCCCTGCCGAGCTTCATTTCTTGTTTCCCCTCCTTCTACGTCGACTGGTTCATCAACATCCTCCCCGTCTGATACAACTTGTTTTTTCTTCGGAAGTTGGCCGAGCCCTGACTGGTAGGCTACGAGTGCTTCGTTCCATCGCTCTGAACGAAACAGCTCGTTTCCTTGTGTTTTGAGGGTATCAGCCTCACTTAAGCACGTCTGAAACGAAATAGATTTAGGCATTGCCGGATAAATTGTTAAGGAACCATGGTGCCCACAAAAACGTCTCTGCTATTCTCCATGATTTGCTGATAATGAGATGAGGATGACGATAATGAGTCAGAATCGGGAAATCCCGATGGAGAAGGCTCGATTTTAGGTCATGAAAATTTGAAAGCTCATCGACATCAATTATCTCCAGTAAGTCGTCCACTATATATCATTCTCTTCCGTCGTTTTTTGCCATGACTTCTCGAACGCTCTGGCTCCGATGCGAAACTAAACAATTTGAACGGCGCGCGGCGTTGACCCCGACGACCGCTAAACGTTTGATCGAGGCGGGATTCAATATTGTTGTCGAACGGGATGACCAAAGAATTTTTGAAGACTCTGAATACGAAGCGTGAGGGGAAAATCTTTGAGTTCGCTTACGCTTTTTCTGATCATCTTCCCAATCAATGTTTAGTGTTGGTTGCAAGTTGGTCGAGAACAATACATGGTCCACCGCACCCAGAGATATTCCAATAATTGGTTTGAAGGAACTTGAAGAATCTAGTGATCCTTTACCGCATACACACATCCAGTTCGCTCATTGTTTCAAACGCCAAGCTGGTTGGTCAAATATCCTTTCTCGTTTTCATCGTGGGGGTGGAACCTTATATGATCTCGAATTTCTCAACGATGAAAATGGTCGGCGGGTGGCTGCCTTTGGATTTCATGCTGGATTCGCTGGGGCCGCTGTAGGGGCTCTTGCGCTGGCGTCTCAAAGAAAAGATGAAAAACTTGGCCCCTTACAGCCATACCAAAATGAAGGTGCCATGATCGACGCAGTGAAGAAATCGTTAGGCGGAGACGGAAGGGGTGTTAAGGCTCTTGTTATTGGGGCTTTAGGACGGTGTGGTCGCGGTGCGGTTGACTTGTTCAGAAAGATTGGTCTTGATGAGTGCGTTCCGTTCCCCGTCTGGTGTTGTTAACCATTGCAACCCCATTGCACCCCTAGAAATGACATTTTAAAATGGGATCTTGAAGAAACCGCCAAGGGTGGTCCATTTTCCGAAATTTTGGATGTTGATATTTTTGTCAACTGCATCTACCTAAACTCAGAGATCCCTTCATTCATCCACAAAGATCAAATTATAGCGGCAGGAGCTCAACGAAGGCTCTCCGTTGTTGTCGATGTTAGTTGCGATACAACTAACCCTTTCAATCCTATCCCGATTTACAACACCAATACAACATTTTCAACGCCTACAGTTTCCGTCGATGTTGGGTAAGGTTTACCCAAATACTTTGATGATAATCATCCGATTAAAGCATTTATTAGCCCCGGAAACCCTTCTTTGTCTGTGGTATCTATCGACCATCTGCCAACACTATTGCCACGGGAAGCATCTGAACAATTTAGTGCAGATCTGCTTCCCTCTCTTCTAGAATTCCCTACTTCACGTATATGGGTAGATGCAGAAAATTTGTTCCAAAGCAAGAAAGATGAGGCGATCCGAGAAGAGGAACTTTCGACGTCATAATCCAATAAAACGTTGCATACATACTTGCAGCTTATTGCCCCATAACCCTATGGGAAATATATCACTTTGGATTTCATCATTAGATTACCTCTATGGTCGTCGTGACTAGTAGGAAGAACAAAAAACACTCGAGTTCAGGCTACATAAGTTTAAATGAGTATGGAGTATGTGATTTCTGTGTGTGGTTCGTGCGTTTTCCCTCTTTGGAGTTCCAGTTCCATCATCGCGAAGGTCATGCCAAGACTTTGTTTATCGGGGAAATTGTGTGGTAACCAGCGAAATTGATCAGTAACCAGATCATAGAATTTGGGTGACAATCAGGGCTGAGTGTGTTGGCTTTGAAGCTTTTATTTCTCTCCTCTCAACCAATTTCTTTTTTTTTTGCTTGAATTGTGGGCTGTTGGTTCTTTGGTTCCCCACTTTCCCCGTGAAGTACGTTTGGTGCTGGTCGCCTATTGTTCGAAACCAGTTCCCTCTCATCCTATTGTTCGCTCCTTTTTTGCCAATGGGTTTTCCAGTTACGCAGATTCCTCAAATTTCAATTTCTCCAGCTCCCCCAGATGAACCCGTGGTTGAACCATACTCTCCATTTCCTTCGACGTTACTTTTGAGCAACGATGAAACTTTTAGACCTCAACATCTAACTCCACCCCCAACCCTTACCAGGTTTGAGAAGCAACTTTCACCCCTTCGCTACAAGGGCGATACGGCTCCTGCGAAAGGTCTCGAGCCCGAACGCTTTGAAGCATTGCTTCAAGCATCTAGAGTACGGAATGGCATGGTAGGAGCCAAGAAGTCAGGGGATCTTCGCAAAGAGATTGCTTTGAAGGCCCATAAAAATAAACAAGGTATTTTCTAAATATTTTATGGAATATATAGGAACCAACCCAGTTTCAGCTGAGCGTCGTGCTCTTTTCCTGTCAAAGGTACTTGCCCCGCCATCGCCAACAGCTACCTTGACACCCAAGACACCTCCTGATTCTCCCGCTATTTTCCACTACTCCCTTCCATCTCCTGGACTTGTATCCCCTCTCGCTCTGTTCGAATCACTGAGCGAGGATGCGACACACGACTCATTCCAGTACGGCCGCGGGTCATGGGTTGAACAAGTTGATTTTCGTGTCCCGGGTCACAACAAACTAAAAGAAGGCAACCAACCAATTTGTACACCGAGGATGAATAAAGCAATTAGTCCTCTTCCATCTCTTGATCAAATAACCGCACGCCTAAGCTCTCAAGGACCTATGCGGTTACAGCATCCCTGCAGCGATGGACATCACCGGGCTGGTAGACTCCCTGCTTTTCTCTCGCTAAGACTTGACCATGCACCCGTAGGACAAAATTCTTCGATGTCTGATAGGCTGCAATTACCCATGCAAGCGCAGAAAACCGCTCCAACGCCCGCGCTAACCCGTTTACCTAAGTCACCCATTTCTCCTAATCTCCAGATTACAACTCTGGTGGTTCCCCGTTCTTCCACGACCTCACCCACCAAGCTCTCTGAATCCAATCTACTTGCTTTGGACTCTAGAGAGCGCAGGGCCCATGACATGTTATCAACGTTAAGGAGGCGAACTCTTCCGTCTAAAAACGACGTAGATACCGATGGATTGGGTGATCGAAAGTTACAGTGGAAACGACACAGTGCTCCCGCAGATTTACTCCCGTCCCGACAAAGAACTGGGTTTGAACATCCTGTATTTTTCATGCCGGGGGGTTCTAAGAGCTGGGCCTTGACACCCATTTTTTTTGGCGGGGGGAGGGGGGGAGGGGTGGTCAGGAAGTGATTTTGATTGGGTACATCTTAATCTTAAATCCATAACATCATTCTTTTGTACTGTCGGTGTCGCATGAGCCAGTCTCGGCGGGCTGCTCTACCTCCACATTCCTTAATTTCTTCCGCGCTCTATACGTCGTTTATCCTCTTTCCCAAATCAAGTTGCACGTTAAATTATTGTCACCTAAGGTACAAACTAACTAATAAAAAAATCAACCAGATTCATCCCGTACTATGTGCATCATTTGTTTTTCGCATTTGTCCTAGCACTGAGACAATCCCTAAACGGCGAGCTAGAGGAGATATTGTGAAATTAATTGGCTTGTTATTTCTTTAAACTTACAATAATCAAGTCGAACGTGTTCATCCGCCTGTTCCTCATCAGAATCCAACAGTGGGTCGGTCGTGTTGATGGTATACCATGCATCTAACTCATCATTTCATTTAAGAAAATCATTTGGAGAGTATCAAGACACGATACGTTGAAGCATAGACCGCCCTTCCGTTAAATGAAGGGTAGTAGGATTTTTGGGCAAAAGTTCTAAGCAGTGTTAGCATAGGTATGGATAATTTGTTGTGGTTCTACCTCCGTTTGGTGGAAGGGGTGCAATAAGTTCACGTGGGGGAACATAGTACACAAACGCCCCCTCGTCTTTGAATGTTTCTCTTTGACGGCGGCGGAAGCTATTACTTGACTCTGGGGTGGCTAATTATACAAAATTGAATTATTATGAGAGGAGTAGGGTTGAATTTGCTCACCAGGCACAAAATGTGGAGCTGATGCTTTAGCTCTCTTTTCATACTCAATGGAAGAAACGAGTTTATGAAGAAAAGCATTTCTAAGACCGGACATCTTTTTGCCCCATGCAATTTCCTCCGGAGAATCGACATTCTCTGATGCAATCTGCGATTGAGTAAGTCGATGTAGAAATGGTGCCTTTCCTGGATTATCCTTGGAATAAGTATCGTTGAAGGGATTTATCCCATCGGATTTCTCTAGATAATGATACATTAGCCATAGGAATGCCCTGGCGCGGTCCACAGAAGCAAACTCCTGGTTTGGAAGGAAAAGATCCAAAAAATTTAAGGAGCCATCGAAATGGACACTCGCCAGGGGCTATTCCAAATTTCTATTAATGGAGCAGCCCAAATCTCATCAGGTCTGGAGTCAATATCTCACAGCTGCATGATTGGCCAGGACGAAGATAAGATTCACGGCAGTGGTGGGGGGATGTTGACCCGCTCTCTTTTGATGAAAGAAATGTCGTATACAGATTTCTGTCACCAGTGCAAACGAATGACTTACGTTCTTTGCCAAGATCTCCTCCGGTGTGGAGGGAGGAACTGTTTTTAGTTCTGAAGGAAGAAGTGCAGCTTTGAGGCAATTCTTAATACGTGGGGCGTCTTGTGCATTGCCATCCGTTTTCTGTAGCGATGGGACTGGATGATATGTCCTCAGCGCTGTCTTCATCTCTGGAAAAACTAAAAAGTTTTTAGATTAACTACATTTGGAAACAAATTGGAGCTTACAAGCCATTGTGGTGTTGATGCGGCCCACATTTGTGAGAAGGGATATTTTCGCTAACTCGATGGCAAATGCTGGAGTATCCACCATTTTGTCCTTGAGAACTTTAGAACATTTACTTGAATTGTATAGGGCAGAGATATATAGATCGGAGAAGGGGACCTTTGAGGATTTCCCGGGAATTGGGCTAGTAAAAACAGGATTTGAATCCGAAAATATATGATTAAGCAAGTCGAACTGAACATCTTCGCGCGTCAGTGGCTCAGCGTCATTACGTTTGATTGGTAACGCTTTGCGACTGAGATACCCAACCCTATATTGTTGTCATCGAATTAAAGAAACAACAATGATAAAACATAACAACTAACTGTGGCACTGGCTCTGGAGGCCACCCGTGAATATTGTGCGAGGTAGCGTTTGTAGATGTCGAAGTCATAATCGAAGCAACAGTTCAGAATAAACACGAGGCTAGAACACGCACGAGGCGCAAGACGGATTGTTGGTCATGATCAATAAACGCCTGCCAGATGGATGATGAGAAGATCCAAAATCTGACATCCATATTATCCCTAAAATACAGGACAGGGCACCAATATTTGATATATCCACACTCAAGTTATGTGCACTACATGATGATGACAAGTGGACGAACAACGAAATTTAATGATATATGTATACAAGGATTAGTCAGCCAATAAATAATCCAAACCCGTTCAAATCTTTCATTTTTTGAACATTGATCACCATGGCTGAACAACAATTTGACGAGGCCACCCAAGTCAGTATTCCATATTCTTTGCATTTGAGCACTGTTGACGCCTTTCACACAGAAAGAACTGGCCAGCTTCCTTGAGAAGGAGCAAGCCCAGGTTTGTTTTGCACGCAAGATGTGTTCAAGTCTGACACCAGGGTATATTCTGTCTAGGCCAGGCTACATACTTCAATTCACAAATTTACGGGTCTTTGCTGGGATAAGTGAGTTATTTTATTCCTTGTTGTTATTAAGTGTTCTCTGACACTGTCAACAGATGCATCACAGGGACACCATCAACGAAATTCTCTCGTGGTGAAGAGACTTGCTTGGCCAATTGCGTTGAACGGTTCTTGGACACAAGTCTGTTCATGGTTAAACAAATTGAGAGTCAGAGGGAACGGTCCCAGTTTATTGGATGACGTGTATACGTATAAGCATTACGACAGGCAACTATGTTCCGAAAAATTATAGCATACACTAAGTATCTATACATGACCACATACAACACTTTACCACAATTTATTCCAGAAATAGATAATTGCCGCTGGCAAGAAAAAGCAAAAAGCATCCAAGATTTCTTTCCCGCGGCGTAATTTCAAAGGAATTTCCAACACTTGTGTCTGTTTAAAGCAGAATGATTCAGTTTCCAAGAATCTCGTAATCGAATGGTCTTTCTCCTCCCAGAGATTTCGAAGCCAAGCATCAAATTCCCCCTTCTCACTTTCAGGGATGTCTACAAGTGGGGTTGATCCACGCCGTTGATCATTTGCCACCGTAACGACTGGTTCCTTGAGAGAAAGTTCACCAATAGGCACTTCAGTCGAGACATTAAATACTCTCAGGTGTATATGAACAGCTGGGGGTGGTACGCCGTCCATAAATATAGAGCGAAGTGTATAAAAGTTCTGACCATATTTCATAGGTGGAATACCTAATTATTCATCAGTCCGACACGACTAAACATTATTCTGCAACGCACCGGGATATACCACTGTGAGGTCTATGAGGTGCAAGTCGGGGATTCGTGATGCCAAGGACCGCAAGCTGTAATGTAACCCTGTTGACCGCGGAAGGAGTATATTCCTCATATCTGTCTGTATCATAATTGGATAAATTTGATAACCACAGCAAATCTACTCACCGTTCCTATCTTGTCCGCGAATTTCTTACTTATGGGTCTGGTGTTCTCGCTCACAAGTGTCCCTTCAGGATATAAGATAAAGCAGAAGGGATTATCCCTCTCTTCAGCTTGCTTTGCTAGACTGGATAACTGGTTTGATAGGTGTACTCGATCCGATGCCCATGAACGAGCGAGAAAAATGAAATTGAATAGTTGCATGCCCTGTGTTACGATTAGTATGCCTGTGTGAGGTGGATCATCAGCAATCCTACCCATCCGACAACAGGGACCCATTGCAGGCTTTTCTTCAAAGTAATGTACATGTAGCGATGCACGCCTCGTGGCCCCCAAAAATACGTCAAGCACCACGCATACCACCAGTCCGCATAGACCTGGATACGCTTTCAGCTCCGCGTTTATAATGGTACAAATATGACAATCATACTTGGTGGTTTCCTATAAGAACAAATTTGGACGGGAGGTTCAAATATTTGAACTCGCCGTTTGGACCCCTGACGACGGCAGCCTCGATTTCCTTTGAACTGAAGCAACCTCTCCCATCGGTCTCAAATGTTATACTGAGCTTTGTAGGAGCGAACCACTGGCACATAAGGACTAGAATAAGGTCGCATCGGTCGGTACCTCTTGTAAGAAGTAAAATATTATAAGGTACATACTAAGGAGGCAACCAAAGGCCCCTTTGGTATACCGAATACCATCGCTGTATGCACACTTTGACCACCTGAATGGAAGAACTCGTATTGGTAGAAGAACCAACATTTGGGTAGCATGGACCATTAGACACCCAAAGTTGAACAAGATGAAGAATACAATAGCTTTCAATGCCCTACGCCATGGTAAAGGCGGACGTTGTGAAATGGGTAAAGTGTAGAGTTCCGGGGTATTGGCACTCATGAAAACGTGGATAGATGTGCGAAGAATGGAGTGGGCAGGGAAACCAGTGACCACCCGAATTGCGGCATTCGATGATGGAAGTTGGACATTATAAATAACGTGACTTATGCAATGGTCATTACGAACATACTTAACGAACTTGGACACTGCTTCAACAAAATTGCAACTACTACCTAGGCCGGCACAACATGGATACAATACCCATTTCAAGGCCACGTATAATTGACGACCTCATTCCCCTCATTCTTGAAAGCGACCACCACTGGTGGCCTCGGGATCTCATCCGCCTTTCACGAGTGTCACAAGCCTGGTTAGCCCCTGCTCGCCGAATTCTCTTTGCAGCTCCAGTTTTACATTCTTTCGATGCGTGTTCGAAATTCGCAAGGACGCTTTCCGATAACCCTTCCTTAGGTTTATTGGTACAAAACGTCAACCTTCATCCAACAATAATAAATCCTTTAGCAACCGGCCAGCAGCGTACCAAAGAAGGTGCAGGAGTTAAGTTCATTTTAGGACTTGAAGGGTTAGAGTCGGTTACCCTTGGCGGCTATTTAGCGCTCCACGCAGATATATTTCTGCGATATCTAGGTGATCCCTACGCCATTAAACATTTACACATTGATGGTAGCCTCATGGTTGACTCACTCGACGCACGCCCCTCTTTGGAATGGGATGAATCGTTTGCCTTCAAGTTCCAGAGCCTTAAGACCCTTCGATTGACCAACCTTGAACTTGATATCATATATCCTTCCATCTCTTACCAACTTCCCACCAGCGAAATCGTACTTGATAATGTCACGATCACCAGTGGTTTTCTCTCTCATCTTCTCCACGAAACTCCCTCGTTAGAGCGCCTGTGCGTATTGACGAAAAATATTTTTGAATATGACGAACATATTAGACTGGTGCTTGGGAGTTATAACATTCGAATCTTCGAATATGAAATACAGACCGATCTTCCGTCTCAACAGAGTTTTTTGGCCGGCGACCTATCATCCCTCCGTTGCCTTCGTCTCAACGGCCTTCAAATCGACCCAGAAAATCTAGCTGCTATAGGTCAATCCTGCTGTAACCTTGAAGAGCTATCTATTTCCGGTAGGATGGTTAGTGTCCACCCAGATGATTGGGTGAAATTTCTACAATTAGGCCGCCCCTCGTCCCTGCGGATCTTAGGGTTGCCGTGGGGGACTAACAAACCCCCCTTCGTTAAATGGCATGATGCCGCAAGACAGGAAATCCTAGCAGCAGCAGTCAACTCCTGTGTACATGTACTTGCTGACTTTTGACATCACTGGAATTTTCACTTTCCTTCTTAAGTGTACTATTATTTCATTTTACTTACATCCATATTATGTATTGGTTTTATGGGACTTGCTGTCACTGTCGTTTGGAATCTGAGGAGGATACATTTCAATACTAATTATGAACCCCCACAACATCAGCACATAGTGTATAATGGGAGAAGAGTTAAAGAGCTGATGGCCCGACTGGCCGGATCGGAAGCAATATTCAATTTTCCTGAAAGACCCTGAAGACCCTCAAGTTGTTAGCTTACCATCTCCCTTGTTCACAAGTCAACACTGTTGGGCTTCAGACCACGCGAAGTCCCTGTCGTCTATCACCCTGAACTTCATTCTCATCGTCGTCCGACACCTTCGTTCTCTATCCACCACTCTTTAATTTGGTTCAAGTTGTGCCATTCTTTTGTTCTGGATAACTGAGATCTTCCCTGCTATGCATTCTGTTCTTTCTCGTCCCCAGATATCGGGTGGACCCAGCACTGGAACTTCCCATCACACTCCAAGGCGAAGTTCGTCATTTATGTCCTTACGGCGCGAGAAGGACAAGCCCCCTCCACCCCTCGAAGCATTTTCGACCGCCGTCGGTCCCTCAGGGTCGTCGCATGGGACGTATTTTGACGCATATCCTCGACCAAAGACGACCGCCAACACTCGGTCCTCTAAACCCAAATTACGTCGAACATCACCATCGACGAGGGGCTCGCAGCTCGATTATCCCCCCCGCTACGACCAGTGGGAAAAACCGACAAGTCGTAAAGCCTATGCGGAACCATCTTACACATTTCCCAGTTTCGATTCAACGGAAGACCTTACAACTCCAGCGACTCCGAAACCATATTCACGTACAAGGTCACGAACAGGGCCATCTGGCAAATCCAATTGGGAAGAAACTTCACTTGTTCCCCAACTTCGATTCTCTGGATCTTCCTCAACTCAATGCACTGAAACACCACCCCATACTCCTGTAGATATAAATTCATCTAGGGAATTATTCGAACCCTTTCCAGTTGTCGTCGCAGCGCCCGTATCCGGGGTTGAAACTATGGATGCTCTTGTTGACGGAATGAACGGGGGAGATGATATATTGTCGGGTGAGATGAATATCTCAAATAGGGCGAGGTTTGGTATACATGGGCATCATCCTCTTTACCAGCCCCCATTACCTACGCCTCCGCCAGGGGTCGTTTTAGGAGGGGGGAAGCTAAGACGCTCTAAACCAGCTATTGTGTCACACCCATCTAGTGACTCGAACGATGGCGATGAAGAAAATTTAACTCATCCCTCACGTCCTCGTCTCCGTCGTCCTCGCCCTACCACACCTCGAGCAAGTGCGAATTCTTCAACCACTCCACAACAATCTGTGCGACCCCTACTGATGCTAGAACCCGGCCTACCGCCCCATAGTTCCAATGTGCCTCTTGTTTCCAACAAACGTAAATCTGCTATACCCTCCATTTCGGAGATCATTCGTACACATGCCCCGCCCGAGGTGCTTGCACGATCACGGCCATCTACAGCACAATCATCTCATCTATACGGGCATAACCAAAATCACGCTATGACACATGAGGGAGCTGAATCAGAACCCGAACCCCTCAGACATGAAGAGGAAGCAGAAATGGTATCTCGCTCGTCGATAGATAGTGTGGCGGATGAAATCCAACGTACATTGCGCAATCAAGCCGTTATTAAACCACCTCCAATGGCCCCTCCTTCCTCCTTTCTTAAACGGCATTCCACAATATCTGATAACATTAGTCTCTACTCTCCTCGCTCTGACCCTGGAGTTGGCACATCAATCTATTCTTCGTCGATATCAAGTCATTATCCTCCCTCGCCTCTCGATACACCTAGTTTCGTATCCTTGATAAAACCACCATCACCATCCCAAGAAGTTGCACAATACCTGCGTTCTAAGAGATTAACGACTTTGTTGAAACTTACTCGATCTCCCCACGCTTCACAAGATAACCCATTGAATGTTAGTTTGTCAGATTTGGGTAGCAAAACGGGTCATCCTGTGGTAGTTTTCTTGGGGCTGGGATGTGTCCGGCACATTATGGGGTTATATGACGAGATGGCTGAGTGTTTGAACCTTAGGCTGATCACTGTGGACAGGTATGTTGAAGTTCTTGCCCGCCTCCCGTTTGGTTGTTCAGGTAAATATTTATTTAGATGGGGTCTTGGTCGAACGGATCCTCGCCCTAAATCGGCAAAGGGGATTATGGAATGGGCTTCAGTTATCGAAGAAGTTCTCGAGTTACTTCAAATCGAGAATTGTAGCGTCATGGCACACTCCGCTGGAGCACCATATGCACTTTCGTTTGCAAATAAGCTCCCATCACGCATTCGTGGCGACATATGTTTACTAGCTCCTTGGGTTGGTGGCACTGAAAGTAGTAAGTCAATCTTTTCAGATTCTGTCTATAAATTTTAACACAAATTCAAGGTGGCTATAAATGGTTAAAGTATGTTCCAAATGGTATTTTAAAGACTGCACAAGCGGCAGAATGGAAAATTCAGGCGTGGATGATCGGGAAGCCGCCTACGATTGCGTTCGAGGGTATTGGGTATAACGCCCAGGTTCCTGCCAAGTCCCAGTCCGAGCGTCAAGAGACGCCGTCCCACTCCAATGGAAACCTTAACATCCTAAGCACTTCAATTGTGGAAGGCAGGCCCCGTCCAAGTATTGGATCCAGTAGTTTCAGCGAATATGACGATTTGGGGGATTTCGAAGGTAGATTCTCGAGTCGAAGCACCCTCGGGGCCCCAGGAACCCGGCCTTCTCCAGAAAGCCATATTCACGAAGGCAAGATTTTTGTCACTAAACGGAAAACATCCCGGGGACTGTTAGATCTCTTAAAAGGCTCCTCACATTCTAATCAGCCTTCCCTTGATGAGAAGCATCAAGGAGGGAAAAGACTGAAGGCTTTGCGGTCTATGGGATCTCTCAAGGGAAGATCAATTTCTTCGAAAAAATCTGCACCTTCAAGTACACAGTTACCTCCCTCTCTGCGAGTGGAAGTCGGCTCAAGTTTTAATGATTTGAACTGGCCAAATTCGGATTCCCAGTCATCTATACATGAATTGAATCCTTTTTCAGTGACACCCCCCCGATTTTCAAGTTCAGGACCTTACGCCAGATCCAATGGCCGACGCTCCATCTCATTCACGTCCCCAGGGGTAGCATTGTCTCTTCCCTCGTCGCCCTTACAGAGTACGACAAATTCATCTTTCAATACAGGAATCGGGCCTGGTAGCGCATATCAGGCGGCATTGGGAAATGCATTGCTCGCCGCGTCCCACTCGGAATCTGCGAGAGGGACACATAATGACCTTCTACAGATACTGAATCATGAAAACCATTCATGGGGGTTTTCATACACCTCTTATCCTCACAGCGTCAAAATATGGTACGGGGACCATGATGAAAAGATTGCCGAAAATGCTGTGAGATGGATGGAACACACCATGGGCGAAGAAAAGTGTACCGTCAAGGTCGTTAAAGGTGCTGATCATGGCCTTATGTATAGGAGCAGCGTGGTAGTAGAGGTTCTGGAACAAATTTTGGCATTTTGGAAGCCCATGCAATGACCCCGTGTGTACAGTCTCATGGCATATACCACACCCACTTCTGCTACAAAATCGACATCAAGTGTTAAACCCTTTTTTTTTCCTGTTGGAGAAATTATCTGTTCATTCACTGTATCTTCTACTACACTTGCCCGTTTACTTATTAAATATTTTCAACCTTAGTATACATTAGTTGTGGAGGATTTACATATATAATAGGAATGTTTTCATTTTTAGCACGTGATTGTAAAAACAAGAAAGACATCGGAAACTGTACACATATTATATTTTAAATTATAATATAATAATATTATTATTGAGCGTATCTTCTACATACATCCTTTTCTAACTTCTAAGCCACCAAAAGTTGGTAAAGCCTATTACGGGCGCCTCTCAGGCGTTGTCTGGGGCTTCAATGTCCTCCCAAAGACCAAGTCCTGCAGTTGGTCCAGGTAAAAGGACCATTGCGCTCAAGCGCGTCGACGGTGAACCACTCACTCGTGTCGACATCCAGTATGACGTTTTGCACGCTATATTCCGTGACACCCATGCCGTTTTCACCGACCCATACCCTTCAAACGATAAAAACACAACTAAAGTATCTTTCCATGATCTGTACCTTAAATCCATATTACATTCGCCAAAAGCGACTAGAGCCCTCAAGGACAAGATGAAAGATTCGCCTGCTTTTGCGGAAGACTTTGCCATGCTTGCTCTTCTAGTCAACGTTGGAAGGGTCAATACCACCATGAGTTGTATGTCTCATCCCATCTTTCTTTTCCTTCGGAGTTGTTAGAAACGTTATAGTTTTTCCTGAAATGAAGACGGCAATTCGGACATATCATCCTATACCAGCTCTCCAAAGAACCACTGGTAACTTGCAAGACGCACCACGTATAAAGCATATCCTCAAATCTAGCCTTTTGGAAGTTGAACTAAAAAGCCCGCCAACGACACCAGCAGATATCCTCGCGCATATTGTACGTTTAATATGATATTAACGATCTTTATTCACGAAACATTTTACAGGCCAGCGGGCGAATTCCGTCAACGACTGTCATGAATCTCATATTTATTCTCGCAAATCATTCAGCAGTGTGTATTTATTCACCATATCCTAGACATGAAATCTCATACTACCTAGCCTATTGGAAGTTCCCACTTTTCGGACAATCTCGATTTCATTGACCTTTTCCTTCGAAAAGACGTATCGTCCATTTCACGTGGTCGCGCATTTCTCTGGTTATGTTATCACTATTTAGAGTCGCCATCAGCCAGCAGTGACGATGACTACGACAACGAAGCTCCCGGAAATCCTTTTGCTGATCCTCGAAAAGGAAATGCACCGAATTTTGTTTTCTTATCAGAAACTGAGGTTACACAAGAAAATGTGGATACAGAAGACGAGAAAATATTGGCAGATAAGCTCATTGTACAACGAGCGGAGAAATTGCGAATGCAAAGTACCAAGGAGAGCAACAAGGAACGGAGCACAAACAAACTTTCAGGGGCGGCAAATGTAGTGGGGGATGAACCCAAAGCGGTTGCAAATGCTGGGGAAAGCAAACCAAAAGGCAAACGGGATGCTTTTCAAACCAAGGCCTCCATCGTCACTAAGGAAAGAAAAATGTCAGTGGAAAGGCCTCCTTGGTCAAGACTGAATGAGTCTACACTCGAAAGTAGAATTTTCCCTCTTCGAAGCGACGAGGAGTATGATCTGTATCCATCACAAGGTGCGTTTATCCTCAAACTCATGGCCTAATTCAACACATTCATAACCTTCCAGATGTCACAAGCGGTACACCTGACCAATATCCCCAGTGGCAGCGGCAGCATCATCATCAATCACAGTACGAACTACGCACAGACTCTCGTCTACCTTATCATACGATTTCAGGCAGGACGTCTGAATCACCTAATAGTTACCGCTCGTATCGGCGTCGGTACTCACCATACACAAGGAGTCCTATTGCTCATGATAAACACTTGCAAACGTTGCATCGGCGGCCACCTGCACCCCTGAGGTCGATGTTACAACGTATGACAATTATTCCCATTTCGTCGCTATTTACCCATGAGTTATACTTAACAGAGGCTTGGCATCTCATCACCACGACAGACCCACTTGTGGATTCAGACGACGAAACGGGGGATGAGAGCATGAGACGAGACTGCAGTAAGTCCTTCGTTCTCCTTTCTCCGCATTTTGCTTATATAATTTACATTTCCGCATCAACCAAAGTTCAACGACTTCGCGTCATTTCCACTCTTCGTCATAAGGAACCAACCCCAGAGCCTGAATATGCGTGCCAACCACGAGAGTAGATAGCAAAACATATGTTTTATTAATTAATATAGTTATCCAGTATATATTCATGACCGTATTTCATGTATCTAGTTCCCTATTTCAACTTAAATCTCTATTAAACAAATTTCCATATTAACAAGGGTTATCGATCATCGTTGACACGGACCAATGGTTTCCTAGTGTGTCAAAATAGTCTTTACAGATTTGAACCGCTCCAAGTGCTTATAGTGTTTACAAAATAGCTTGCCACAAGTATCTGTCATTGTGAGTCGTGGCCCTAAAAGAGAATGGTTTTAGGGGCCTGGCCTTCGGGGGGGGGGGATCTCTTCAGACTTTGAGTTTGGAAAATTTGTAGCATGTTTCAGGATCCACCATGGCACCCGAATGTTGGCATGTCGGCTAGTCTGCCTCAAGGCGTTTAGAAATATAGGAAAATCATCCATTATAGAAAATTACACTGAATAGACTGTTACAGTATAACTACAAAGCAGGCTCAGCGCACCGGTCTCTAATCCAGAAATTCCCGAGTGGCCCTGTATCTACGCCGGAACAGAGGGTACTTTTTGGCTTTCCCAAGCGAGAATAACAGTGTGGAGAAAATCATAAAAGGGCCTACGGAAGCTCTCCACAGCATCTTCTCCAAACGAGGAAGCTGAGTTTGCAAGATAAACTCTGGGGCTTGAATGCAGAATAGATAAAGAATGTTGAACGGAGGGGGGAATACATATACCCCTGAGTGCAGCCTGATAATACAATAGAATGATTTGCGGGCAGCCAGGCCGTTGTGCTCCGAATACTGGTCCCAGGACTGTGAACTCTTTGCCTGAACTTCCGGCGTTGTGGCCAGAGCGAATATTGAGAAAGTAACGATCCCAATGACCGTGACAAGGAATGTAAGAAGAGCTAGGCGCGTTTCCGGAGGGGAAGGTAATTCGTAGTTCCTGTAAGTCGTTTGATACATGAGAAGGCGACCAAATGTATCCGCGAGAGAGATAGACAGAAGGAATGAAGTCAATAGAAAAGTCGGTAAAAAAAGAAGTATTATCGGGTAAAGGAGAGTGGAAAGACGCCGGGATAGGAAAATGACAAAGGGCAACGTATACTGTCTCGAAAAAAGGAAGCATGGAC
Organism: Collybia sordida; assembly: GCA_037014335.1. Lineage (NCBI taxonomy): Eukaryota > Fungi > Basidiomycota > Agaricomycetes > Agaricales > Clitocybaceae > Collybia > Collybia sordida. Next base: position 2,446,847 of record JAYKXK010000002.1, read on the forward strand.
TTGGAGAGCTGGGAAGGTACAACTGTAAGAAGTGAATAAAAAAAATCCATAGAAGAATTGTGAAAGAAATGTCACCTGGTGACGGTGGAAAAGGAAAGCTCAAGAAGAAAGTGAAAGGTACCAACAAAGGGATTGCACCAGAACGAGGCCCGCTATACACGACAAAAGAAAAGGGAAGGAATACTAGAGAATATTCTCGCCAGCCGAAATGCTCAAAGATTGTATTCCAAGTATGAGGTTTCTCATATGGGTGGAGTAGGTAGTGTGAGAGGATGGTAAGAAATCCTATGTGTGAAACCAGCTCAATGAAATGTAAAGATCTGGCGTTGTTTGAGGAAATGTACATGTCGGATCTTTTGAATAAAACCTACTGAGGATTCGCGAATGTATCATAAAGTCTCAGCCTCGGCTGAGTCCCTGGGGTTCCGGAGGGTGTCTGGTCATTTCCACGTTCCCATGTATATGTGAGGCTCAACATGGTGATGGGGTGGGAGACGATGGATGCGGGTGAATCGTGATCTACCAGGAAATCGATGACTGGGAGGGTGTAAGTACATAAGGTATAATATAACTTAGGCTTGACACACCTCGAAGGAATTTTATTTTTCTGTGCTGTGTTGGGAACTGGCTCCATAGAACTGTTTGAATCTCACCATTATTACGGTAGTTCTGGAGGAACGAAATCCAAAGGGTGACAGCCTTTTCTTCGAGTATTTTAGCTTCTCGGGTGTAGGTATTTTTACATGACCACGCTTCAAAAATGTCATCGGTGTGCACAAGTTTCCTGAGCTTTCTGTGTCGAAGCTCAAGAAGGACCAGCAATTTATAAGCAGTTTGAAGAACCTCAGTTGGACAAGATTCGATATTGAACTGTTCACAATCAATCTCGTTTGCTGGGGTGTTTACTAGAGCAGATATAGCGAGTGAGATATCGGGTAATAAACAGGACGGTGAGTGTGCGCGACCAAGCAACGGTGAGAGGTCGCCAAACGATTCTGTGGAACCAGCTTGAGGGGCCATCAGCATCAATTTGGCCGTGTTGTGCAGCGTCTTTAACTCTTTCGCTTTCGTGACCTGGGTCACGATAATACTGCCAACTACGATGAGCGTGTCAACGCCGTTGCTCGATACTATCGAACCAGATGAACCTACACCTGTTCCCTCAGGAAAAATTCATTCCGCAAAGAACACTAATACCAGGTCTCCCGTCGTTCTCACCCCGGCAACTAGGACTGAACACATGGCGACCACAGAAAACGACGCCGAGTCTGGTACGTAGAGCATTAGAATATCAGATATATTCCATACGTTTCTGATTCCTATATTAAAGGTATTGCTGGCATTTTCCGTCAAGTAAAGCAGTTATATTCTCTTCCAAATATTTTCTCATCTCTTTGACTTAGTCCGCTCATCCGTTGGCGCTTTTCTTCCTATATTTCTTCAGAATTACTGCTATAGCGGTATACATCTTGTGTGGGTTCTTCACAGATAATTACGTCCTTTCGGTCAGTTTTACTTTCTGGTTGACCGGCCCGGTGTATTCATCAAAGCCAGACTGTCGCAGTCGTAGTGCTACTCGCCATGGATTTTTGGAACTGTAGAGTGAGTGGAACGTCCCCTAATAGTTGCCACATTCGATCTTATTTTGGATTTAGAATGTTGCCGGTCGAACTCTTGTCGGACTACGATTCTGGAACCAGGTAAGATTGATTCTACAAAATGAACAAAGTCTTGGTATTTTACTCTGATTTTCAGGTTGATGATGACGGTGAAAGTTACTGGGTGTTTGAAAGCAGAGACGCAAGTCAATCTATTCTTGCATCCTAGCTCAACTGATAGCTAAATTTAGCCTTCGCGGCCTGCTAATCCTATTGATTCGAAGTGAGTTCATCCTTGAAGCCCTTGAAATTAAATCATCTAAATAACTACTTCTAGGATGTTTTGGGTATGTTGCCCAAAACACAGAAGGTTTTATACGCGTTAATCTCACCCCTAGATTGCGCTTTATACATTTCCTTTACTATGGGCTGCTCTTTTTATCGTATCGTTGCTTAAACTGGGATTCGCGTGGGCCTAACTTTTGTCCCTATAAAAACTTCATTTAACACTTGATGTTCTAGGTTTATCCCCATTGTTATACTTGCTTTAGTATTCAATGTAACGAATGCCATTGGATTCACATACGCGTACGCACTTCCATCTTTCCATTGTATTAAACCGACTCATCAGCCCCTCCAGGGATCGTGACGCTAAACAAAGATGGGCGAATAGTGTTGTAGCGTCTGGGTGGGGTCTAGGACTCGGTGGAGTCGGCGGCCAGATCCTTGCAGGAGCAGTAAAGAACGGCGTCGGAAGAGTATTCCGATAACACTATTCATTGTCTAGTCGTTGTTTGCGTGCTTTCTTAAACCATCCCTTGAATCTGAATGCGAACTTGAATTGATAGAAAGTGATGATAACATACATATTCACCCTGGATAACGGTCGAAACTCAAAAATAAGAGGGCATAAGTGAATTCAAGGGAACTTGGCTGGGGGATGCTGCAGTTGTCAAAGCCGTGTACCAACAAATAAAACAATAGTAATACAGTGATATGCGATAGAGAAATAATGTATGTATTCCAGTCCGAGGTAAATTGTCGAAATAAACATGCTGGAATACTTAACCAGATGAAACAAAAAAAGGTAAAAGAGGAAGGGAAAAACGTTCAGGAGATAATATAAAACTAGATGTTAGACCTCAGCCAATCATATCAGAGCGGCTAGGCAAAGAGGAAAATGCTTGCAGGAGTTAAATAATTCACGACATCCAGGTGGATGTTATCTTCCTACCTACTCCAAACCAACATAACCGCGCGCATCTACCTTGGAGAAAGCGGTAGTTGGTGTGGGTGGCACTCCTACTCCTATGAAAGAACGCGTCCGTCCTTGGGAACGAAAAGAAGAAACACGTGGAGTCGACAGACTTGGAAATGGAATGGGACCCCCCATGTTGGAAGTCAATGTCATGGTTGATGGTGTCCGTGTTGTCAAAGTAGGTGATGGAGGGAAAACGAAAAGTGTCTGAGAGGGCGTAGGAGGACCCAAGGGAAGGCAGGAGGTAGGTGTTGTTTTTCGTAGCAAGGCATTCCTCAGATGCAGAGGAGGGGGTACCAACTTTTTGGATTCTGTGCGTGTCCGAACAGGGGGCAAAGATAGCGTCGGGGTACGGGGTAGCGTGGGTTTGGTGGATGTGTTCAATTGTTGATCCGGCTCAAGGATAATTGAAATGGGGGATGATGGAACCGGGGGAAGCAGCCCAAGTGGAGGAGGTCGGCGCTTTCCTTTTGGTGTGGGATGTATCGGACGAGGGAAAGTTGAGCGGATTGCAGTGGCTGGTGGTGGGATATCAAAAGAAGTCTTCCGTACTGGGGCAGAAGGTGGAAACTGAGTTGTGTTATGGGTTTGAAGGGAAAAAATTTCAGTATGCTGAGATATTGCACCCATCTCATCATCTGGTGAGTTGGTGACGGAAGAATCCTCAGGTTCTGCACTTGGACTTCTCCGATCTTCATCGAACCCACCTCCTACACCCAATAACTCTGCCTCCTCTTCTTCTTCTACAAGATCTTCGCTTATAATACTGCCGTTTGTTCTGTTACTGGCCATGGATCCGGCTCGTTTACGAGTGACACCGTAACGTATCCTCCATGCAGCTCCCATTCCGACTCCTGATCCGGACGATGAAGCCAGCGATGAAGCGGAAGATTTCCGAGCGATAATCCGATCCTCCATCGCTTTGTCGAGGGCCTCAGCCTCGCGCATTACAAGCGAACTTTCTCTTTCGTCGTCATCTGATTGGGCTTCTTCCATTTCCATCAAGCGGCGTCTTCGACCCCATTCTTCCTCTTCATCGACAACGCTCGCCTCCTCGGACGCAGAATTTGAACCCGGGTCACCTTGTAATTTTTTCTCGTATTCTAATAGCTGATAAATAAGGCTACCAGACAATTTGTTTGATTATGCCAGTAATTCGGTCAAAATCACCACGCACGACATATTGGGCCCGACCCATCTACTCTTCCCCTTGACGAAGGAGTAAGCTCCTTGCATGCCTTTCAAAGTCCAGATTTCGGGAGGAACGGAAGGCAACTTTTCAGCAGCTGCCCTCATAACAAGAGCAATGACCATGGTAGCAGAGCGTGATATACCACATTGGCAACTAATAAATTGCTCAATGGGACGGGATTATTGATATATGGATACAAACATACTGGATTAGAACGCCCTCTCCACGTTCAAGGGCTGCATCTGTAAATGACATGGCAGCTTGGAAACCTACCTCCACCAGGTCTTGTTGTCCATGTGACCACTGAAGCTTGAGGTAATGCATACCTGGCCTACCGGTGGCGGGATTTGGTGGGTGATAAGTGGAATCAGATCCTGAACAACAAGTTGTCTTGAAATTGGGGGTCGATGCTACAGCCCGCAAAGATTGAACGGCCGTTGGGTCTAAAGGAGACACAACTTCTTTCGCCACGTTTAATATAGATTTGATTCCCTTCTCAATGAGGCCTTTCCAGTCCCGAGCATTATCCTCGGAGCCTAGCCATATACCCGGAATAATTTGAATAGGACCGTCGGCATACGGTACAGTAGGGGAGCCTTCTTCTTCCTTACGACGAAGAAAGGATGTAGTGGTCGGATTTGCTGTTGAAGGGAGAGAAATGATGGAGAGTCGTCGTGGACGTTCTCCACGAGGGGGTGAATCGGAAACAGGGACTGTGGCATTTTGAGGCTCAGAAGCAAGCAGGAGCGAATTTGAGGACGATTGAGCTGATGGGAGCGCGAGGGATAATTTTTTCATATTTCTTGGTAGTTTTGACTTGGTTGAAAAAATAAAGGGGGAAGAATCTGAATCGGATGCAGCAGACGACAATGCTGAGGCAGAAGAATCGCCGAGGGCTAGGGCTATTTGAGGATTCTGGGCAGGAGTTTGGATGCGAAGAGAGGTGGGAGGACCCCTCTTGCGTGGCGTAGGGACCATATCTGAAGACTGCGGAGGTCAACGAACCTTGCGTATACAGCGTGTCAAAACTTGATACTATCTATCGACACGCCCAGCGTGTGCCGGTGAAGAAGGAAAGCAAAAGAAAAATAAAAAAGAAAAAAGAAAAAAGAGATAAGAAATAGAAAAGATGCTGGAGACAGAGAGAACAGAGCCTTTGTCTCTTCTGTGGCCCAACAGCGGTGACCAGTGACCAGTCTGAAACGGTAGTCAGTCAACGTTCACTCTCAAGGGCCTACATACAACAACCATCAATTATTCAACCCTTCCTCGCTTATTGTTGTGGAAATTTATTATCAAATTAAAATATTAATTTTATTAATAATAAAAATAAAAATAACAGCCCCGTATCAAAACATGTATACCACCGAAACCCTGTTCCAGTTCCAGCCCCACATGTCATTGTAAGGTAAGGTACTTCACCCGAGCTAGGACTCACCCGTTTCCTTTAAGCTCGTGTTTTTCTCTGTTCGATTATAGGAGAGTTCTTATCTTGTACATCATAACTTATCATCCACGAGTCCGCTCCGGCGCATACTTTTCAATTTACCCTGTTCCCCCTTACTCCTTCAAGGGTCTCTCTTTAGAAAATACCCTGGGTTGAGGAAAATTTAGAAGCTACTACAGCACTAAGTCATCATCCAGGGCGCTACCGGACTAAGCCGAGATTTATTCTTTGGGGTCGCCTCATTTCCTTTTTAATTGCATGCCTAATCGTTTTCAACTCGCTTTTCTCGCCTCCCTCTTTCTCACCTTCTTTTCTCTTGTCCTCCTCTCGCGCTTTCTCAACTCAAAGCTCGTTGCAGCGGGTTACGACATCTCTAAGCTCATTCTCATTGGTTTAAAAGAAGAGGGACACCCACCAGACCGTTTCGAAATGGCAGATATCACCCTTCCATTCATTGGTCAACTCGACCTTCAGAAACTACCAGCTCAGGCTGTAGATACTCTCAAAAACCTTCGTCTCGATGATTTTAGACAAGTTCAAATTCCTTATGCTGGCACCTATGACTTGGTCTCTCTCGCCGGTTCCCCCGCAGTGGTTGTCACCGGCCTCATCATTGTTGCAACTGCCTTCTACTCGAAAGTGTTACACACAGGTCAGACTCCTTACAGACTGTCTTTCTTCTTCACCTCATTGACATAATTTTAGGACGCACGAAGCCTCTGAACCCAAATGCTTGGCAGGAATATCCTCTTGAGAAAAAGATCAGGGTCTCCCCAAATACTGCCATGTGAATATCATCAGATTTTTTCTATCACGTCATTGCCAACTCATTATATTAGTTACCGTTTCACCCTTCCCCACCCACAGGACGTCCTTGGTCTTCCTGTCGGCCAGCACATATCTGTATCGGCAGAAATTAATGGCAAGGAGATTGTGCGAAGCTACACTCCAGTTAGCAATGACGATGACCGTGGCCATTTTGATCTCCTCATCAAGGTATTGCCTCTTTCCTAAGTTCCTCTCCACCTCTCACACTTTTTTTCAGACATACGAGAAGGGTAACATCTCTCGCCATATCTCACTTCTTAAAATCGGCGACAATCTTCGTGTTAAAGGACCCAAAGGGAATTTCCATTACTCCCCCGGTCTTACCAATCATATTAGCATGATCGCAGGCGGCACCGGTATCACCCCCATGATCCAAATCATTCGTGCTGCTCTCAGGAATCCTTTCGATCCTACTACTATCAGCCTTATCTATGCTAATGTCAACGAAGAAGACATCCTTTTGAAAGATGACCTGGAAGAACTGTTGGACGTCCATGAGCTCAAGTTCAAAATTTTCTATGTTCTTAACAATCCCCCTCCTGGTTGGAAAGGTGGTGTTGGTTTTGTCACCAAGGAACATATCAAAGAGCACTTCCCCAATCCTAATACTACGGACAGCAAAATTCTTATTTGCGGTGAGTTGGAACTATTATAAGTCTATCAAATTTGCCCTAATGTTTATACAGGTCCTCCTCCCATGGTTTCTGCAATGAAGTGACTCTTACCATTAGTATTTTAATATTGAAACAACTAATCTGGTCCTAGGAAAAACTTGGAAGACCTCAAATATCCTGCTCCCCGCACCGTCAGCAAGCTTGCAGACCAGGTAAAACCCTGAACAGTTTCATACGAGACAACTAATCCTAATCACATATAGGTGTTTGTATTCTGATCAAGTTATTCAGCCCGCGGTCCCAGATGCTTAGGATTGTTAGACTTATTACATGCATCAGGGGAAATAGATAGAATGAAAGCGCCAATACAAAACTATGTAGTGTGTTAACCTCCTTGGAACCAAACATTTTATTATAGGTGGTTGTATCTTGGCTCCATAGATAGATCTTTCATGACATTGAGTTTTGGCAGAAAGTGCTCTCACATAAACCATTTGTGCTTCCTGACGGTACTGTAGACTTTCATAATTCCCAGAGCGAGCAAAGAACAAGACTCCCTTCAAGGGGATAACTCCGTAGAGGAATCTTCTAGCATCTCTAGTCGGCATTCATTCAAACTGGATAATAAGTATCGATTGAAGAATCATTACGATTAAATTCAACATACCACCTAGTTATGTCAATTGCTGCCGCCATTCCTAGTTCGAATTCCTCCTCCGACAATGCACTCTTGGCAATACGTGCAAGATGAACTGCCGCATCATAATAATGAAGAGGGGTAAGACCATCTTCATCTGAAGGAAGAAGTGGAAGAATGAAGCGGAAATGATGTAGCATGCGAGCGTGGGGCTTCGATTTCGGGTGAGCGGGAATTATCACGCGTGCTAGCGCGTCTGCATTGGGTGAAGATAGTTACAAAATTGTGTTGAAACTGAAACACAATGGAAGAAGCGTTTACCAATTTCTGGCACAGTATCCAACAATTGCCGTCGAAACCTAACACCACTATGCTTGGTTCCTACACGAAAGTGGCATGAGCAAATGTCTCCCCCGCCTAATTTTCCGGAAATATGGCTTCCACTCACCTGGCCGGCCCCAACCCTCATGGAAAGCGTTTTTTGGTAAAGATTCGTAAGAAACGAGACACGCGCGCACATATTCTTGTGTTATGTATTTATGTACAGGCTGAAACCAATTCAGTCGATATATTAAGAACCCCTAAACAAATTCGATTTACCCTAGGAAGATCATTCGGGCTAATCGTTTTGTATGCCTTTGAAATTCTCTGTAACTTGACTCGCACAGCTATCCGCCGTTTGACAAAATAAAGCAAAGACACGATGAGCTGTATATTTTTTATGAGTATAAAGGTCAGCCAAGTACATGTACAACTTGCCACGACCGCATATGAGGCACCAATAACAAGTGCATTAACATTCTTAGCCCATGATTGGTTTGGAGCTGTTCGAACAGCCTGAGATAGGAGAGCGGCACATGAGAGACCAGTTGCTACGATTGTTATCAGGACCAGGAGGGCATAAATGCTTTCTGAGGCAGTCCTCAACAATAACAACCGTGAAGAAAGCATGGAAAGGAAACATTATCCTTATCAATTACAATTTGTTAATCATAATGTCCCAGGGTTATTAATTATTAATAATTAATCTATTCCCTGCTGTTACTTACGTAATTAATTAAGCACATTTCTGAACTTATTTATGTAGCGGCACAGAAATTTTGAACCAAAAAGAACTTATTCTCCCGGTTATCATTCCTGAGCCAACTTATGGATAAAAACCTGTTAACAGAAGATGCCACAAATATTACCCCGGCTCGAAAGCGGTCCAAATGGGATGAAGATAGGGATGAACTTGAGTTATCTATACAGGCACCCCCAACGAAACGACGTGCAAAAACGAAAACACCGAAGCCAGTGGTCATTGCTGAATCGTTGCAAAAAACGGTTAGGAGTGTGGGTTGTTCTACCTATAGTATTCTTGTCCCACCAAGGACTCGACACCCTCAAATAATCTCGTCCCGGTCTGTATACTCTTATGAGAGACTGAACCAAATCGAAGAAGGCTCTTACGGTGTTGTATATCGTGCTCGCGATAGACAAACTGGTGACATCGTTGCTCTGAAGAAATTGAAATTAGATGAAGAAAAGAACGGCTTCCCCATCACGGCTTTACGAGAAATACACGCCTTGATGTCTTGTCGACATGAAAACGTTGTGGGCATTCGAGAGGTTGTTGTTGGTGATACATTGACCCAGTATGTATGACATCTTTGTTCCTCTCGTATCGTATAAGTTCCCTTACAGAACACGTCAAGAGTTTTTGTTGTTATGGATTTTATTGAACACGACCTCAAATCCCTGCTTTCTTTGATGCCATCGCCGTTTTTACAATCCGAAATTAAGACATTAATGCTTCAATTATTATCCGCGGTTGGTCACTGCCATTCCCAATGGATTTTACATCGAGACCTCAAAACGAGCAACTTACTAATGAACAATCGCGGCACAATCAAGGTCGCAGACTTTGGTCTTGCACGGCGGTATGGAGATCCAGTAGGTGTAGGCGGTATGACGCAGCTCGTTGTAACTCTCTGGTATCGGTATGCACTTCCCGTTCTTTGTTTTTTTTCCCTTTAACCTGCATTTCAGAGCGCCAGAGATTTTGCTTGGCGCTACAAAGTACTCAACAGCGGTGGACATGTGGTCTGTAGGGTGTATTTTTGCAGAGCTGCTTCTCAAGGAACCACTTTTTCAAGCTAAAGGAGAAGTTGAGCTTCTCGGCATGATATTCAAGTTACTGGGGCCTCCAACAAAAGATGCATGGCCCGAGTACTCTGTATTACCCGTTTCAAACACCATCACATTGCCTTCACCACAACCACACCAATTCCGCCAGAAATTCCAATATATGACCTCCGCAGGCATTGATCTGTTAATGTCATTGTTAATGTATGATCCTGCACGACGAATAACGGCAGAGGAGGCTCTGCAGCATCCATATTTCAAGTTGGTGGTTCGAACTTCGTTCACAAACATAATTATAACCATTTTTCAGCGAGTCACCACCCCCCAAGCATCCGGACTTGTTTAGTTCTTTCCCTTCGGCTGCCGCTGGAGAGAAGTACGTGGAAACGGCTATTTCTCAATCAAAACTAAGCATTCATTCAGGAAGCGTAAATTATTTGAAAGCCCTTCTGCTCCGGCTCGAGCACCCGACTTTAAGATCTTAACAGATTTTGATATGTCGTGAACGAAGCCCTCCTGTTTATAAGGATCGAGGCATAAAACCTTCAGGAAAATGTACACGTTATCGGACCCATACTGCGTGCAGGTGAATTTTGAATAGGGCATTTTTATTGATCGTCATCTGTAAATCTCGACAACAATTCTTGTCGCATGTTTCGAAATCTCACCCGCGTACGATCCATCTCTCCACATTTGTCGTAATATTCTTGAACTTCCTCTACAGTAAACCTGTATTCCTTGGCGATGTCTCGAATGGTTTGGTCGATAACATGAATATCAGTGGGAGCCCCAGGGGTTTGAAATGTCAACTGTGGCATTTGTGACTCAAATTCACCCTGTGACCCTTGTATTAGTTCCCTGTATTTCCGGGGCCAGATATCAGCCTTGAACGAAGTCTCCTGACTAGATACATTTACCTTCGTCTCACCCTTTTCCCAGTGCCCTCTGCGTTACGTTCTTCGCTTGCCTTTCGTTTGCTCCATGATGGTGGCTGAGAATTACCGATTCTAATGACCCATTCGTTTCCTTCATCTATCTCTTCTACGAGGTTTGTTCCCAACACTGGGTGGCCGGAAGGGGTGTTGGGTTGAACCGATGTATTATTTTGCAGTTCGGAGAACGCTTGAATACTTGGTACCTGTAAGGTTATCGGGACTATGCCTTGCAAATCTCCCATTGATATTGGTGGTACTGTGTACTCTTCCTCGGCAACGGCTAGTGTGGGCTCAGTATTCCTGATTTTCCTCTTCCGGGAGCGTTTCGGCTTTTCTTCTGCTTGCCTGACGTATCCATACTGACCCTTTTCACCCTGCATGGGTTTCTTTTTTTCGACAATAGCGGCAATCAAGACGTCAAGGCGTGTGGCATTTTTCTTGTACCTCTCTCTCCACGACTGCCAAGTATGACGAGAAACCCATGCGTATTCTGGATCAGCACTCTAAGTTATATAACTAAATTTACGCTGTATGGAAAAAAAGGTACACACCTACCAGTTCACAGAGTTGCTGATACAGTCTATTTCCGGTTCGACCTCCTGTTTCCTTGTAAGGAATTTTTGCAGCTATCCATTCACATAAATGCTCTTCATCTTCCTCGCTGAATTGAGTTCTCCTTAAATTTACGTTCAATGATGGTGATAGAAAGACGCAAAACAAATTCAGTTTCTTACTCTTCTCCTGCCCGACGGCCGCCAGGATTTTTATACACAAGCGGCGTATACACGACCGAGCCTTTCTCGATACACTTCTTCACCCATAGGTAAGATTCAATGTATTTATCGGTCTCCGCTTGGTATGTTTTCACAAGGTGCCCGAATATTTCAGTATTAGGATCTGCTAAAATGACGCGTGCTGATTGTGCTGATGCATGTGGGTCACCACCAGAATGCTAGGACTATAAATTTTGATCGCGAAATTGATTATGTTTAAGCTTACCATAATGCGTTGACTCAGAACACTCCTCGCGTTGACATTGGCAATACTTGGGTGTATATGCATTCCTATTGAGACCCCGTTCTCAATGAATATCTGCTTTAAAAGCATGCCCGCGATCTTGCAAGCCTCAACGTAGGTATAAGGTACGAAATGCCTTTCTGGTCTATCAGTGCTGGTCCAACAAAGACGGAGGCGTTCTTCCTCGGCAGTGCTGGGTTGGACAAGAATATATCCTTGTCGCGGAACTTTGGCCTCGACACGACCTCCGAGGGACTGGTTATGATGATTGTTAGGGTTAATGCATGTGATGAGCTAGCTACTCACTGTGATTGTTTCACATAACTCGGCTTGGACCTCTTGAGGTAGATCTTTTTGAATGAAAAATTTAATTGCAAGTCCATTTGTGTCCTGAAATATGGGCTATGTGCATTTTAAATCAATGAGTCGGAAGATTATATTATTGACAAAAGGACTACTTCACCATAGTGCAGGTGACCAAATACAGCAGTTGTGATGAGCCCCGAGTTTAAGGTTGAGGGTAAGATTGTGGATGGGTTTAGGGTTATGGTTCGAGAGCACGTGTTATGACAACAATGTTTGACTGCAACCAACCTGACCAAACAGAGTTCATGTTCATGATCTCACTCTTCAAACTACCACATTATTACATAAGTAACGCAGAAAGAAATTGGCTTGTTCATCGCATGACCAGTTTAAAAGGCTTGTCTCAACCGTTGTGGTACGATTTCTCGTTTTAAGAACAGTTTACTGTGCAGTAATATTGTTTTTGCCACCTCTTTGATTCTCTAGCACTCGTTGAAGCCAATCTAGTTCATTTCCGAAATTCAACTGTGCACTTGCCTTGCCCTTACTCAGGGGAGCGTACATATGGTTGGGCGTTTGATCCTCAATGGTAAAGCTTCTGCATCTAGAGAGTCACATAAATCGGATTTCCCAAACCCACCTCCCCCTTACGACAGTAGATCAAATTCTCCCCTAGTTCTAGCTGGAACAACCACAACCCGTACCGAAGTCGTGACCACAACTACAACTACCCACTTCTTCTCTTTGCCCCTGTGGAGAAAACGTGCTCAATCTCCTTCCGGGCCTGGGTCTCAAAATCTCTCAGCTCTTGGCGTTGGTTCCGATGAACATGGTGTACTTCAGTCAAATGTTCGCCGTAATGCATATCTGGTCGAAAAAGATCTACCTCCTACCCCACCGAGTGAATCAGAGCCTCTCAATGGTGTTCTTCGGCATGCAGATAGTTCACGAAGTAAGAAAACGGACATAGAAACTCGTGTGTCACCTACATTGCCCATTCCAACCGATTTCCAGAAACTTCCCACTAGGCAGTCAACGACCGCTCTGGCCCGCGCAGCCCTTGGTTTAGGACTCCCCCATATCTTACCTTACGTCTCAGATCCATCTTCGTCCTCAGAAATCAATACTATAGATTTCATCTCGCACACGGAAACCGACACTAGCCCTTGGTCTCCCAGGATTCGAAGAACTCGAAGTTCACAAAAATTCAAGTCAAATGTATCACACGATCAGTTGCCTATATCCACTTATCCAGAGCATGACTCGCGCAGGAGGTCCCGAGGCTTCTCGCTTGGCACCAGCACTCTTCTCGATTTTGGTTCTACTGATACTAAGGGGAAAGGGAAGGCAGAGGATGCTCATGAAGCATTATCCTCACCGAAGTCTTTAACGAGGCGGCCTTCGTTTTGGTCTCGGCGACGAACAATCGCGCCACGTCCGACTCTATATTCTAGTTCTGAGGGCATTGCGAAACAGTACCCAGATCCACTCCCAAACTTGCCCCCAGTGTCTCCATTCCAATTAGATCTTACTTCTATACAACCCTCTATCCCTCCTACTGCGAGTACACTGCCTTCAAATGGGCGGCCTTTGCGAAGGCTTTCCAGAAGTTATTCAGAGCACGCCCTATCAACATCAGCAAACTTAAATTTAGGGTCAAATATAAACCCATTAACTCAAGCCAACGTGGAGATTACCAGTCATACCCAACATCCCAAACCCCCGCTGTCCGAAAAACCAAATCGTTCACCTCGTCATTCAGATACCCTCCCGCCCCGAGAAGCCTTCAGGGCTTATCCAGGCCCTCGACCCCGCGCTTATACAAACCCGACCCTAATTCCTCAAATCCTGTTCAATTTAACACCTTCCAAAGGACATTTTTACCAGGGCTCTCCTGTAGAATCAACAAGCCAAAGGACCTGTTCAGTCTCTAGTAATTCTACCTCGCATTATGAGGATGTTCAACCCAGTGATGTCGCTTTTCCTCTGGCGAAAACCGAATCTCCTGAACTCTACTTGCAAAGGCTTCAGGCGACTGTCAGTAAAGTCGAAGTCGCTGGAATACTCGCCTCAAGGTATGCTCATGTTCCGCACCAGCTTCCCGATACTTAAGAGATTCCCCGAGTAGTGTTGATCCTTTTCATGTGAAAACACTTAGAACTTATATCGGGAAATTCAATTTCGTCGATGATCCGCTTGATATTGCGCTTCGAAAGTTGCTTATGGAAGTGGGCCTACCACGTGAGACGCAACAGATTGATAGAGTTATGGAGGCTTTTGCTGGTAGATATCTACAATGCAATCCCACATTGTTCACGTCAGAAGGTGATCAACTCATTATATACTGATGAAATCGTTGGCTAAATGTTGAGTTCAGATCACCCATACATTTTAGCATTCAGTTTAATCATGTTACACACTGATGCCTTCAATAAATCCAATAAACGAAAAATGACCAAGGCGGACTACATCAAAAACACCCGACTTTCTGGTGTCCCGCCAGAAGTATTGGATGTAGGTGGGAATACCATAATCAATGGACTGTTCATTAATAGTCTTATAGTGTTTTTATGACAATATACTCTTCGCACCATTCGTGTTTATTGAAGACCCATTGGACGTCAACGGTCAGCACGGATTGGCGGCCGAAGTCACAACACCCCCTCGACTGGTATCTCCATCCAACAATTTCCTAACGAACATGAACAATGGTGGACAAGGGAACATTAAAGGTGCTAAACTAGATCCATACTACCTTATAACTAACGTGAGTAACTCTACCTTCGAGTTTGAGATCTAGTTGTTAAATTGTAATAGGATCTGCTGGGCCCCCTCCGCGTCAATGTTGAGGTATACGTTCCAGTTGAGAACCCGTATTCTTACGAAGGTACCGCGGGGCCTTGGAATGAAACCATTTTGCAGCGAGCCTTCGCAAAAGCAAGCGAAATAGAAGTTGAGACTACAGATCAACATCAAGTTACCACTCTATCCAGTGATATCGCAGAAAGTGAACCTATAAGCCCGTCCGGAAACCTAGGAACATATTCAGACACCGCACTCCCCGTTGCTTCAGGGTGGATGTTGAAAGTGACCAAGGTGGGACTTTTGAATAGAAAAGATGACATGTTGGAGGGTGGAAAAAAGGCATCAAACAGAAAATGGAAAACATGGAGCGTTATTTTAACTGGTTCGCAGCTCCTTTTTTTCCGTGACCCAACATGGTCCGCGTCCCTACTCGGAAAACCGGAATCAGGTGGCGGACATATCATTTATCCTCAATCATCTACTTTCAAACCCGATGAACTCTTGTCTGTGAAGGATGCCGTTGCCGTTTTTGACAAGTCTTATACCAAGGTGTTTCATTTACACGCCTCCTCTCAACCCTCAGACTAACATACACCCACTCAGTACCCCAACACCCTGCGAATCGTTCTATCGGATGGTCGCCAACTTCTTTTGCAGACCTCCAATGAGGAAGACCTCAACGAATGGATTTCAAGGATCAACTACGTGAGCGCCTTTAAATCAGCCGGGGTTCGTATGCGGCCAATGGATATGTCAATTCTTGACATAAAGCTCACAGGCGTTGCCGCCGCCACCTCCTATCTTCACGATCTACAGTACCGTTCTACCAAGACTCAAGTTTCGGATGTCGACGTCCCACATGGCTTAATGGACTTGTCAGACGACTTGTCAACAGAAACCAAATTATCTCTTTGTGAAGCCCAGTCGTCAAATACTAATCGTAAAGAGAATATGGATCCGGGTATTCCTGTCGCCCCCGAGGTTGATGGTGCTGATCAACTTAAAGCAACGTTTGACTACGTCAAGGCTGGTTTAGCCGCCGGCCGTGGGAGACTTTCAGATAGTGACACAGTATGTCTTAATCAAGTATCGTCACCAGATGGCTTGGAACCAGACTCGGTATGGCAGTCCCCCCTTCAATCCCACCAATCAGGTCCCCCGTCGCGCTCTCAAATCATGCTTTCAAAAATATTGGATTTGGAGTCCAGGATAAATGCAACCCAGTCGCAACTCGACGCAGATATGAGATTTGTTCGTAACATCGCAACTCTCACTCCGTTTCAAAAATCGACTCGCGACAGGCTCACAATGGCGGTGCAACGTATCGCCAAACGCATCATGCAGATGCGGTTGGAAAGCACGAAGCTAGTCTGCCATCGATATGTTCTCCTTAATGATCTTGCTTCACAACAACAATCTTGGCATGAAGCCAAAATAATCGCCCTGCAGGCTGCTGTGGAAACCGTCCATGTTCGACATTCGGGTGCCATTCCTCGAATGACATCTTCCGTGCATAACAAACCCTCCCCAGCCACTCTATCGACTTCTTTACATCAACCCAGTATCTTGTTGACTCCATCACACAGACCTGAATCATCAGCTTGTGATTCGTTCCATACAGCAATCGACGTCGGACAAGAATGGCTCTTTTCGGAGGATACGCCATCATCTAATCCTCCCGGCTCATCCTGTCTTCTCGACTCTTCGGAACGTAATGATCTGTGCCCCTCATTCCCATGACACAGCAGGACAATTCTATGGACCCAAAACTTGAATCAACCTAGGCGGTGCACCCCTTAGGACGAGTGAAGATTCCCCATCCATCTCGCGAGAAATCTTCTAGTTTCCATGAATCAACCGGAGAGTAGGTAGAAATATAGAATGGAACGCAGTGTACCCGCTATGCCTCCGCTAGACTTCCTCCTGATATGCAAATATCAATACGTTTCGAAGTATTTACCACCAGACCTCCCCTTTTGTGACATTCTTATTTGGACTTTTGGGATATTAGCGCATGCCCAGCTATGGAATTTACTTTATGGTATATTTTATTCACTGTAACACACCCAAATCAAATACTTACTCTACAATGATCGCGTCCATCTAAAGCATGTAGAATTTGCCAGTGGGTTCGACCAGGTTCGATTGATGGAAATTCCTGTCAAAACCAAATTCAATTTTTTTTTCAACAACATTACTTATGGCCCTATGGGACCAACATCATTACCACCACCCGTGCGAGAATTCTCCTACATGAATATGCGGTCACTATGTTCCCTTCTAACGGACCTTCGGGTCCCCTAACCAAAGTCAACCCGAAAATTCCTTCATCCTTCAGCTCGTTGCGTTCACAAATCCCCTCATTACCGATCTCAGAAATATACATATAGAAGATTTGTCCAACCTTAGGCCATCTTCCGGTTGCGCCCACATCTTATCTTATTATCACCCAAAAGTTGATCCTTCCAGTCCCGTCTCCCGAGACTCCCCTCCTTGGGTCACATTCTCACACGTCGTGGGGCCCCACAATAGTGTGGCGTGCAGTAACGCCATTACGCTCTGGGGCACCATACTATATAGAAAGCAGACCTCAACACCTTGTCTACTTACGGTCATAGTATCTGGGCCACTTACAGCACTACCAGAAACTCCGAGTCGCAATCAGAATTTATTACAAGTCAAAAGTAAATACTTCTAATTCATTCTTTTTCCACTGACAGAGGCCCCAGGGGAGGTTTGATTGGCAATCTACATTCCACATCTCCGTAAAATTCAAATGTCGAATTTATTACGATGATAAGTGCCACGTTTATTACCCGCGAAACAAAATATCACTAGCAATAGAACTCCGACCACACACAATATAGTACTAGTGGTGTTCTGGAAGAAAAGGTGAAGACTCTGGATCTCCCTTAGAACTTCACATGAAGAGCAACGCAGTTGGTGCTACGTTAAAATGCTCATATGGGGGATTAATGCGATCTAGTCTTCCATTTGATACAGCCTCATCTCACAGAATGACCCAAGTGGGTGAGAGACGGGGATTTCCAACATTTAGCCTATACGAAAAGCTACAGGTGCATGAGTATCCTTGAGCAATGTACTTGTTTTAGATATTTCGACTTGACTTTTCTAATTTGATTTGATATCAGGATTTTTAGTGGAGAACTCACAGAGAATAACCAGACTCCTCTCATTAGTACTCTTTTACTGAAATCGGCGTCCATTGTGCGCACTAGAAGTTGTCGATCCAGTCTGGTCTCATCCCTGGTTTTGATATACTACCAAGGTTGAATTTACGAAAAAGCTACCCGGTCAACGTCCCGAACAACCCTCTACCCCATCCTTGGACGCTGGGAAAAGTGACAAAGGCTTCGATTCGTAAACCTTTCGATCTCTGCCACTGGCCACCGATTTGGGGCATGCACCGAAAAGTTGGCTTTTCGGTGCCCGCTTCCAAAAAATTTCCACCCCTCTAAATATATTATTTTCGCAATAGCAAATAGACTGGGTCTCCAAGTACGATGCTTGTCATATGACGAAATGAACCGGTTAATGACATGAGAAGTCCACCGAAAGATGCATACGCGGTTCTAAGTGAAATTATAAGACAAGGAAAATAAAAATATTCTTCGGTCTTACACAATTTCTGTTGTCCCGCCATCAAATTTATACACCTCATTGGGTTCCACCACTAAGTCATATCGGGGACACGCTGAACGGAAGCCTCACCTTTCCATACATTACATAATCATAATCGTCCTCGAGTCCTCGTCGTCCTTTACCGTCCGGTCTCCAAATATTTCTCTCCTTATCCTCAGCATCCTCTCCTCCCATGCCATCCACACCTCCAGCTTCAGCGGAGCCCCCACGGGCAAGGGATGAAGCCAAAGCCAGGGCAAAGCTTTGCTCTTGTTGTAATGGGAATAATTCGACGTTGTAGTCTAAAGTTAGATCCATGTCATAATTCTTCGAATGGGCATAGAGGCGAGAAACTATAATTGTGAAGTTGAGGTTGAGATGGGCCCATCGTAAGTAATTGTTGTCAAACCTCGATCAAATTTCTTTCCCTCCTTGTCGACAGCATTGATAGTAAAAATGTCATCAAAAACGATATTGGAGGCAGCCGTAGTCGCCATATTGGACCTAGTCTAGTCACGAAGATGGAGAAAGGGGACCGTGCGAGGTGAGCGGCTGGGTCAAGTCAGAAAAGATACACAAATAATCGGTTACATAATTAGTGGCTGAAACATCACCATTCTGTTATGTCCACTAAAATGCCACAAGCAATTCGGTTTATATCTCACACTCTTCATTATCTTATACCGTGTAAACACAACACACGATACTACTCTTCAATAATACGATCACCCCCTCCGTCTATCAATCAAGCTCCAACACCCCTAGTTTTTATATCAGCCCATGCCTGGGATGCCTCTTCTCACCACGAGTGAGTTTCTTCAATTGAAGATAGCTTAACACTAGACAGGTGGTTTACAGGGTATCTGTGACCTCTTCTGCGTTGGCTCAGGAAGGGTATACATGTCTTGATATGGATGTTTCTTTTCCCAAAGGGCAAGCCATGACTGATTCATCAAAACTAATGCGCCACTTTGAATTAGGTTTGCCAGGCAGTCTTCTTCCCGAACCTGATCTAAGTTCTTAACTTTATCTAGAATTGAAACATGCAATTCACTCTGCCCGACTTGCATTCCCACCTGTACTAGTTGCAAGATCATCTGCTGGGTTGATTGCACAAACCTACATTTCTTCCCATCCTGCTTCTGGTCTTTTTATGATATCACCACCAGCATCAAATTCTATGCTCAGCAAGCTTCAGCTACCAACCTATTTGGCAGAATTCACTTATGAACCCAAGTTTCCAATTGCAATCATGGCAACCCCCATGGAAATGGAAATTTTGTCTGTGTATAATAGATTGGGTAAGGACCCAAAAGTTGACAAAATTTATGCGCCTGAGATCAATGCGAAAAGTCTTGTTACTGAAATCAGAAATTGGTTGGATGAGCTTGGGATGTAATTATAATGATTCACCAGCACTATACATTTGACATTTTTGGGATCATTATGTGGTCATATTGAAAGACCTCCTTCCTGATAAAAAATTATTAGCTCCTTGGTCAACCTGGTGGTTTGATAATTGAAGCTCATTCCTCAGCTCATAGATAATAGGGGACACATTTGGCATAGTGTGAGGGGTTGAATATTTTTTCAATCCTGGTAGAAAGGGGAAAATACATATTGTCCATTTTTTATAGTCAAGTAAATCAGGCCTTTCAGTGTCATTGTCCTTTATAATCACACAAATATACCATTTCAAATAGTTAGGAAGTTGTTGGGATCATTTAGTAGAATGATGGATATAACTATAATTTGAACTGGAGCAATGCAATCTGTTAGCATTCTTGCAATTGTTGTCGAGATTAACCTGGCAACTGATCTATTAACAAGTTCAACAGCATGAATACTTCTTGAATATTGTCGTAGGAGTTGTATTTTGGAGTTGTGACATATGATGTGTGATGTGTGAGTGTGTATAAGAGTGAACTACATATCATGAAGGCAATATGTTTTTGATCTCCCGACGACCTAGCTTCAGTTTGTCTTCGATGAGGGCCTGAGTTGAACATAAGAGGCTTCTACAAAGTAAACAAGGGCTGTTGCGTACGACGTCTGTGATGTGTTGATTGCGTTCGAACTCGCTACGAATCCAGGCAATTGTTTCTCGCCTGGTTACGCAGTCGGGAATGACTATAATTATGAAGTTCTATCAAGTAGTAATATAGGATATGTAGGTAGATGGTTTCACCTCGTGATGAACGAATAGCATAGCGATAAAGGTTGAATACTTCTTGCTTTAGGATAAAATGCCTGAGTGTAAATTTGGGTGTTGGGGCTGGCATCAGACTGAAATTGCCACACGCGATTCAAGTCCCGCATGGGTTTGGTCACACTACAGTCTTTTGACTTGCACCTCGCCAACAGCATCTTTCTTTCTCAAATATGGCGGCATTTGGCACTGAAATCATTCCAGAAACCTCTTCATATGTCCAAGCGTCTACTATTGACGCACTCCCAACTTCCGTCCGGAATTCTGGTAACCAGGCTAGACCAGAAGGGACAGAAAAAAGCACTTTGGTGGCTTTTCCAATAAGGACATATACTCGCCCTCAACTTCTTTTTTTGTATAACTCTCCTTTAATCCAGTTGCCTCATGACATGCCCGAATTGAAGGACTGGTTTGGGTAGGAACCTACTGAGCCTCTCGATTCTGTTGATTTATAGTGTTCTTTTACTCAGTGACAACGACCAGAATATCTCTAAGAGGGATATGGAACCGACCGTCCCTGGAAATGGGAGGGATAGGCGGTAGGGGCTTTTCTCCAAGAGCTAATTTCGTTCTGACGTTGTGAATCATAAGGTTTAGGCGCGACGCTGAAGATGGGGGTGTGTGGATTAACGACTATTTTAAACATGCCTCTCATTTCTTTATTAGAACTTCCACCTCGACCATCTTTTAGGTCAACTCTTTCTCAACCATCTCAAATGGGCAACTTCAAACACCAATCACTACGTTCAAATGATCGTGACCGGGATGGGGAAAAAGACCGTCAAAGGGACATAAGGGACAAGGAGGGACAAGAGAAATTGCGTCATGTTGGTCCACCAACTTGCTTAGTTGATCATCTCCTTACTGGTAGGCTCAGCTGTCTGATAAGTACGACCGGGAACGAAACAAAGAAAGGGACGCCGCACCGCACCTCGCTGCAGGTTCCAGTAGCAGGCCAGTAATACCTACTCAAGCTCCTCCTGGGTCCTCTAGACGCACTGATACTCGGGAGGCGATGAAAAAGAAAGGTGGTGAGATCAGCGAGGATTGGAGAAGAGGTGAGTATTGGTTCTGTTGACCTAAGTCCTACCTAAATTGATTCTCACAGGGGCTGAATCACGCACCGTGCGCGAGGGAGGTAAGTAAATTGTTATAGTTGTGGAAGCGGATGCTATATTTTATTTCAGGGTCTGATGTGGGACGCAAAGACCGTAGTGAACGTGAGCAACCAATATCTCGAGCTCGTGATTCTTCTGGACCTCCACGAGATCCCTCAAATTCGCGACGGGACCGCGAGGATAAGGATAAGGACAAGTTTCGTAACGATCGTGATCGAGACGACCATAAGCGTCAACGAGACCGGGATCCCGAACACCGCGATGGTGATGGGGACGACGCGCGTCGATGGAGAGACGATGGAAAGCGTGATGAACGCATGGCAGCGAGGCGGGGAGATAAGCACGTAGACCAGTATCGTGAACGAGATCGGGTCCGAGATCGAGAATCTGCTTGGGAATCTTCTGGTGACCGTCGCTGGGCAGGTGGTGAGGAACGAGATGGACGTCCCAAGAGGGCTTCTGGACGTGAACGCAAGAACAATACCGTTACAGATGAAGCCAACGAGCGCGACGATCGTAGAGATCGTGAGAAGGAGAAAGAACCCGCGTGGATGGACGCGTATATTCCTCTTCCTTCTGGTCTTGGGATACTTGGTTCTAGAGGTACCGATGGGGAGCTGGACGGTATACAAGCTTGGAAAAAGGGGATGAAAGAGAAAGAACTGCAGGATAAGGCTACTTCTTTGGAAACTAAAGGCGAAAATATACCCGATCAGAAAAGCGATATGGAGAGATCAGAGCCCGGGGAGAAGCAGCTTGACGAGATTCAACTGTTTAAATTGTTAATGAAACGGGAGGAAGAAAAGAAACACAATGATACTTTCCATGTTCCTTTAGCCGAACCCAATCCTCCTGTTTTTGGTCAAGAAATTATTGACCAAACGGAACCTCAGCCACCACAACGGAGGGCATTGCATGGTATGTGCTACTGTCTTCCAAATCTTAAGCTGCCATTCACATGTGGTTTTAGGTACTCAGCTCGATCCGACGCAAAAAGTGGTAGAATTTTCTGACGAACGCAGCGTATTGCCTTCGGGGATGCCTCATTCCTTATCTTCCCTAAACTCAGGGGGATCGTCAGAAGTACCATCAGAACTTCCACCAACATCACAAACCAATGTCAACCACTCACTTCAAGAGTCCGCTCAAAGTGCAGAACATATACTTACGGATCTCACTCCTCAGTTCAACCCTCCTCCAGGGTCTCGACTTCTTGCATTTGCCCGTACATCTAGTGGTAATATTAAGTACCAACCCATTCCACAGAACTCCGTTTCCCCTTCACAAGGTGTGTTTCAACGCTTCTGTCGTTGTGCTTCGATTAATTATACCCGCAGGCGGACCGTCTAATCAGGGCCCCCCTAAGTCTGATACCCTCAGGCAACTGGTCGGGTTCGCTCCTTTTGATGACCGGTCTCGAACTCCCATTATGTTTGAAGACCGTTCCGAATCAAATAGTTTTGTCCATCTCAACGACGGGCATCGACGAGGATCAGGTGAAAGGGCCTTTCCGGTGCCAGAAGAAAATAACCTACAGGATGCACTTCCCCAACCTGAGAACGGAAGCGGATATTCAGCCAACAAGGGAAGCCGGTTTGCTAAATTCTTTGACGGAAAAGGTAGAGAAAATCCTATCGCTCTTCCAAAGGCACAAACCCCTATCACTCTCTCGTCGTCCTCACCTGGGCCTGGTCAGAGACAAAGTAATGGTAACTTTATTGGCTCCCATGGAGGTCCTGTGGACCATCGAGCAATAGATGATATCTACGCAATGCTAAGCAGCTCAGCACAGGTAATTCTTTTTTACTTTTGTTAGGAACTGGATTTCATATCTTTAAAAAAGCAGAGTCACCGAGGAGCCTCTTTAAACATCCCGGGCACCGTGCCTTCTATTCATGCCCCCTTCGTTCAGCAACCTCAAAATAATACACATTTCCAACACCAACAACTTCAGGGGCATCAGCACCATTTGCAATCCACTCGTATAGAGCCAGTCTATGAAAGTCGCCTCGACGACAGAAACTTCGTACCTGATGGAATGGTTCCTGGTCTCCGTTCTGTTCCTCCCCCTCGGAGTAGGGAAAACATTGGGGCTTATCCGGAAGTATTGGAAGATAATGTGCATTTCAGCATACAGCGTCTCCCTTCACATCAGCCACGTGGTGTTGACTCGCCCTATCCCGGCCCACCTCCCCTCATATATGCTCAACAAGGCGGACGTAATGCAAACATCCCTTTACAACAAAATCAGTATAGAGGAGGCCCTTCACCCAACCAGCCCAATTCTCTTCAGGGATCTCAACAACGCCTACCACCTGGACTGGCGAACTTAGGGGGACGCCCGCCCCATGAGCCTTCACAGTTTATGGGTTTGCCTGGGATGCCTTCGATGCCTTCTCCTGGGCTTCACAACGCTCTTCATCTGAATGGTCAAAGCCAGGTGCCTTTCAACACTTTCAACCCATCCAATAATCCCGGCTATCCAGGATCACCCCAGATCCGCGGACCCCATCCAATCCAAAACACTATGGGTCATCATCCCGCAGGTATGGGACATCCTAGTAATTTGGATATTCGCCCAGCAAATCAACCCCAACTCGTGGGTATTGGGGGTGTCAATATAAACGCTTTGCGTGGTGGCTTTTCCGGACAGGGACCCCCAGGACAGATGCCTCTTCTCGCCATGCGCCAACAGCAACTGCCCTCACATATGCTTCCGCCCCTCCTCGCACCTCATCTCCAACAGCAGCGACTTAGTGGGCCAGGTAACCAACCTGCACACGACCTGATGGCACTCTTAATGGGGGGTTCGCATCGAGAGTGAATGCTAATGTGTTCGAGTAACCCTATCTCTGATGAAGACTCTAGTATTCTTCTGCCACCTTGACTTCAATGTTTCGTATCAAACTCCCCACGAACACATCCCTGCACCTATGATGTTATATTCGCCTACTCATTCCACTCTTCTCTCTATAATTTGTTCTTGTACTTACAAGGCCCTAGAAACAGATTTAATTCATCATCTGACACCATGTTTAAAGGTTCAGCTAGCTTTTTCACATGACTTATATTTCTATTTCCTATAAAAGTGCGAACTTTGTTGAGATTTCTGATTGCAATCATAATCAATATTTATTTCCGAATGCTCAGACCCGAAGATGTTGTGTAGTTTCCCCCTTGGCGGAACCTTGGATGCAGCTAAAAACACAGAATGCTGAACTCAGTGAGCAGAACGGAGGGCACATAAAAATCTCCATGAACAGATGACCTTCAATGATTGTCTGGGAAGAGTAAAGTCGTGGTTTTCAATCCCAAACTTGTTTACCCAGTGTCTTTAGAATGGCTATTATCATCCTTATTTCAAGTCAAACCGTGACAGTCGAATCGACAAATGTAGCATAATCAAGTCCACCTATTGTCATTCCGACCAGTATCGAAGATTCAGCAGGCCTTGAACTAACCTTGAATTGGCCTCTCACCAATCCACGGCACCCAACGAACCCTCATATTTCAATTACCCCCATCATAACCTTCCATTATTCATTCTTAGATGCTGTTGATGTATTTTGTTGTTGGCGAGATCGCACTGTCATGCTGCAGATGCACATCATAAGTATTCCCATGGAACTCTCTAGAACAATCAAAGATACGTCACAACCTCAGGGTTCGTTTACATTTTTTTGGATAGGGTTCTGGGATCCTGCGGTATGTGCACCTTTCATACAACAAGCTCGAGCATTTCTAATTTGCGATATTGTCTCTCCAATTAACTTGCAAACTGAACTAGTTCCCTTTTAATTCCCCAAATTCATGGAGTTGACAATGTGGGAGTATTGTGGACATAGATGTGGTGTGCCTGTAGGGGAACCGAATATGAGCAGGACTGACAAGACATTGATTCAAGTGACGTTCGAAATTACGACCTTGTTGGGTCCATCTTTCCTGGAATCATTCACTTTTTTTTCATCACCGGAAGGACGCCCATAATTAACCGTGAGTTTACACGGCATGACACATAAATCTCACATCGTTTGAGGGTATGCTCAAGACTGATATTCTGGAACTCCGGCTGGCCCGCGAAAAGGCAGCTCAAACGCTGAAACTGGGTGTAACTTGACCACTCTGTAGATAGGTGTAATTAAGTGATGAAGGTGTTTACATTTCAATGGAAGGATAAAGCATGAGTATCGGTCATTCAAGATGGTTTGTTAAGAAGCTTCCAAGTGACTGATGGGAAGGGGCACCGGTAGCTGACCGGCTGGGTGAATCTCCACTACTGGGGCATTTTAAAATTTAATGACTTATTGGAGGACATGCATGAAAACAAAGAGAAACCTAGGAGGCGAAATTTTATATAAAAGGTAAGACATGTTCGTACTGTGTCATTACAAAATTCCTATCTAGACTCGATACTACCTTGTTCGCTAAACCCATTCGAAGATAATCTCAGATTACATAATAGCCAAGTTGTGACGGGAGAATTCAGACAGTTCTGCCTGCAGGCAGGAAACGTGGTGCGGTGGTATCAAAACAGGGATTGAATATTTATCTGAGCCTGGATGTTTCCTTTAGAGCGGGTTAAGCGACCCACGCCTTGAACGCATTATACGCCCACAACAGCCCTTGAAAAGACCTGTGTTGTTCAATCAACACAACTTTCTCAGTCCCTTCTTCCTTTCACCCTTCGGTCTCCTTGTCCCCTTTGGTTGAGTGAGAAAGGGGTCTCATCACCTCGAGCTCAACAGCACCAATTGTCGTATTCGTTTCATTACGATCCTAGTCGACAGAAACTCTTTGCAGTTGTCACCACGTAGACAAAGAAGGCCGCCTATTCTCCCTCTTCCAACTCACCCACAGTCATTCTTTTGTTCTCAAGCCCTAGCCATACTCGCACATCATTTTCAACAAAGTAATTCGCCTCTAATTCGCCTTGGTTACCTTTTTATCCACCAAAACTAACAATCGTTCTTCACCATGTGTGTAACAAGAATATATATATCTGAGCTGGGTACTGACACTCTGAACTACAGCTTATCCGACAAATTTTTTTGTTGGCGTGTCACTCGTGAGTTGTCTTCGATACGTATAGACGACAATTGACAAGGAGAGGAATTGCTGACAATAGACATCTAGTACAAGGGCACAAGAGAAAGCAAAGGATATAATTCATTCGAGGTGAGCTACATACGTTAGACGTCGAGAAACGTGGGGTCGTGGGAAGGTACACAGCCGGGCCGAGGCGGGCGGGGTGGATGAGATTGTGAGAAAAAGATAGATTTGATGGTTGCAAGCTGTACCCTTCGGTCTCTCGGCATCGCCGGCAATCCCCTTTTGGTTCTCACTTTTATATCCCGCCCAGTTTCATTCTCCTCCCTTCTCAATCTCAATGTCGTCGAGCTTGACCCTCGATTCGACCTCTTAGATTAATCCTTTTCAACTTTCTTTTTTTTTTTCCTGCTTTCCGCAGCTCACGACCATAGACGCTGACGATTCATTTCCATTTCCACAGCTTGCGTGTAACCCACCTGGGCTTATTCCTTGACATCGACACGCCTTGCGTTGGTGCATGAAATATAATTTGTCTGTCATCAGTAAGTACAGCCTTTTTTTTGTCTTTTCGTTCCAAGTAATTTTTGTTAGCCTTTTTCTCTCACACCCCGTTCTCTTTTTGTTATCGAATTGTCTTATCGGAATTTTGTTGGCACATCCATCCATCCGCCTTGTTAGCCCTTTTAGTTCTAATCCTTTCTAAATAATAAAAGCTGGCTTCAGCAGGTCATGGCATCCTATTTGATAATTATTTACATTCCCCCCATATGTGGATGCTACCTTAGTCTTCTCATTTACTCACTCGCTGTCTCAATTTAGCCTTGCATCAATTCCACCACCACTCAAATTGATTCTTCAACATGAAAGACATCACTTCCGCAACCAAACACTCTCGCAATCATTTTATATATCCCAAGAAACGTCCCTCTCCTCATGGTGTTTCTAAATCCCACAAATCACCCCTCTTTCCTTCGAATGGCCCCGCTCGAAGATCACCACGTTCTGCCAAAACTGCTATTCTTCAACAGCGTCAACGTGAGGCCCAGATTTTAGCGCTTCGCAGAGAAGGTGTCCTTCTGGAGGAAGAATATCACGACGAAATACAATATTATATGCATGACATGGAGGTCAGTTTCCTCCAGAAGTACATTACGGCCTTTATCACATTGTTGATAATTTTGAATCATCTCAGCGATATACAATGTCATCTACACAATCAATGGATCAACAACCTGAAATTAGGTGGCATATGCGACCATGTCTTGTCGACTTTCTCGTTGAGATCCACTTTACTTTCCGTCTCCGCCCAGAAACACTATATCTCACACTCAACATTGTCGACCGTTACGTATCTCGCCGAATTGTATACATCAAACACTACCAGCTCGTTGGCTGTGCTGCTTTGTGGATCGCCGCCAAGTTTGAAGATGCCAAAGAACGCGTTCCGACCGTCCAAGATCTCGCCCAGATATGCCGCGAGACGTATGAAGAAAGTGCTTTCATTCAGATGGAAGGACATGTCCTGTCAACCATTCAGTGGACTTTAGGCCATCCAACAGCGGAAGCGTGGCTAAGACTGATGTGTTGTGGACCTTGCATGGAGGAACCAAAAGTACAGCATGTCGCTCGCTTTTTGATGGAAATCACCCTTTTCTATCGAGAATTCATCAAATATACATCGTCATCCATTGCATTGGCGGCCCTAACACTGGCACGGTTTTTGTGTGACAAACCCCGTCGCGTTTGGGAAGAAACGGAAGAATGCATTGAAGTCGTCGACCACCTGGACAACCGCTTATCCAGACACGTGAATGATCTTTCAGAAACATTAGTCAAGAAGTACTCCTACGCATTCTATTCTAAGGCCGCTACATTCGTTGTCCAATATTATCTACAAGGTGGTCGTTTCTCTCGACAAACATCCCCTCCGGTCACTCCCAAACGGTCCTCAACATCAACTGTGAATACACCGATGAGTTGTTCGACATCATTCTCCGATGTCTCAGACGACATGCCACTCACACCAACGACTCCTTCCTTCCCGAGTGATCCATTTACGGGTTCATATTCCTCGGATGACAAGGAAAATATATCGTCCTCGTTTGAGCCTGCACTCAATAAGCATCGTATCGATTCGGCCCCGGAACAATACCTTCCACATGATTTTGTAGCATTCGGACGTCCAGCCCTCCACAGCCTCAACAACGTCGTCTCTCCACGTGCTGCGCTAGTCTCATAACAATTCAGTCATCTGTATCTTGTTCTTGCAGTATTGGCCTTGCCATAAAACCTCCAACCTCCCATAAAATGTAATATCATACACGTCACAGACACTTTCGTTCGATTCTGCAATTCCTTCAACCATGCATGACTTTCCCTCACAATTGTTCCAAATTTAACCGAGCATCCGCACCACTATCCTATCATGGCAGGCAACAACCTATTTGAGGGTTTCCGAAAATCAATACGTCGGAGAAGGAGTGATTTTTGGAGGGGAACACCATCAGCACTCTGGGGATAAATTTTTCCATTGACCTTGATCATCCCTTCCTCCGTCTCCCGATCTCCTTCACGTCATTCAGGGAGTCACACTATCTCACTGCCGAATCTTCTGACATTACTTTAGTCGTACCCACACCTCCTCTCGACTTTACACTCGTTTCTGCCTCTTGTTCACTATGCATTCATCATCCACCATCATTCATCATCACCTCCAATTCATTTACAACTCATTCATCATCCACCACAACACAATCGACACATCCGACGACAGTCTGCACATTTTACCTTCCAATTGTTCTAAAGTATATTTTATTCTTCACTTTATCATATACTTGTCTTCCTTCTGCCATACCCTTCCGGTGCCGAGTAACTTGACACGTTATATGTTGGTCACCACAATCTTTTTTTGGTCCCTACCGTTGTTGCCCCTGCCTATGTTCATTATTTCATTGGGCATTCACATCCGTATGCACTTTGTTGCTTCTCCTTCCTCCCATCTACCACCGACTGTCGTCTCGCACAACCATCTACCTCAAAGGCCTGAAAGGCTTTGTCATTGTCTGTCTTGCATGCCCACAATTCGCCTTCATAATAATCAATTCGTGAATTGCCTCTCAGAAAACGTTGCAGTCTGTTTGACGTGCTTATAACTTTTATGGTTTCGTTCTAGTGTTATGATCTCACGTCCGCGATCAAAAATATGTGAAGACATAACAGATACCAACAGGCGTTTTCTGCAATGTCAAGTTCCCTCCGAAATACATGTCTCAACAAAATGACAAATCTTAGGCGATCGTAGTTGGCATTCCAAATAGCCCGTTGACCGTATTTTGACCGGCCTTCCCGTTATACAACAAACTTGAACACATACTTACAAAATAAGAAACATTCTCATTTCACCTACTCATGTTCATTCCAAAACCCATGCTTCACCATCTTTCTTAATTCCAACGGCCCGCTTCTCATCCAAACTTATTCTGCCCGCGTTGAGAATGGCGGTTGTTAAGACAGTATTGGCGATGGTAGGCAAACCGTGTTTATCGTAGTCAGTCGGTAGGGATAGCTTCGCATTGACACTTCGAGCAGCATCAATGAACTTTTCGATAGAAATATAACCGTATCCACGTTGACCGTCAAAGTGACCACTTTCAGAAGGGGAATACTTCATGCTATATGGTCCCATTGGTTAGAGTCCGTCTCAACTTCAAAAGTATATACATACTAGAATGGATTATACCATGTTTTCCCCGTATCGTCTATAGTGACGTCATACCCTCTGTGCGCTTGATCGACGTTGATATCACCCTAGAAATTAGAAGTAAACGCACTGGCACCTAATATGCAGAAAAACAAAAAAGATGGACCTTCTCGCCCATGTAATACCAATGTTGAGCAGAGTGGACGCCGGCTTTCAAAGGCGCAGTCCAACTAGCTGTATAAACCCCGGTTCCCTTATGCTTTGGGCTTTTTATAGACTGCCAGTCAACCATAAGTGTGATTGTATCCTCGGTTTGGGGAACACAATTATAAGGTTCACTTGTTGCAATGCCCGTCGCCGCACTGGCGACGACACGCGTAGGATAAGCGATATCTTGCAAAATCCAGGCGCAGATATCAATATGATGTGAAGAAAGGTAATAGCTCAACAAAAGTCAATCGCCAATCATGAACAATCCATATACAAAAAGAACTTTACCTGATATCTGAATCTTTACCTGCCCAGGCACGGAACGTTTCAAGTTGACTTTTGGGTTGGCTCATCCAGGCATTGAAGAAATTGAACTCCCCCAGAGTTGCGGCCCGGGCCTTGGCGTCGCTATAAACTGGGTCGAATCTGTAAGGATATAGGTTTTGCCAATTAAGAAGCTAAGCAGATGACGACCCTGACCGTTTGTGGTGCTCTACGAAGCAAACGACGTTATGCTTTTTTGCAGCAGCGATCAGATCGTTGTGGTGGGAAAGGAGTTGAGTCGCAGGTTTCGTTACAAGAACATGGATCCCACGTTCGATTGCGTACATGGCAATCCTGTAATGGGTACCTGGTTTCAAACAGTTATTCCTGATCTATCTATGTATAAAAAGTAGTCGCTCACTATCAGGTGTGAAGATAATAACAGCATCACCTGCAGACATTCCGTCGATCGCGTCTTTGTCTACGAATTTGATGAGGTTCGGCGTGTGTATAGGTAAAATCTTGGAACGGACAAGCCTCAGAATCAACCTTGCCTTGTTTGGGAAATTCGTTGAACCTAAAAGGCGGACGGGTCAAGTGGGTATATTGAATGAGCAAGTATGATCTCACGAAAGATCCATGTCTTTGTATACACTACCAATGTTTGCAGCGAGGTGATCACGGATGGCTGGAAACTTCCCCCCATTGACACCAACCATTCCTAGCTGGTCGACCTATATGGCTGTATGTTATGATAGATCCAGAAAAGCGGAGAGTTCACTAACTTTTCCAAGTCGCCGGAGGTCGAACAAGGTAAGGCCGACGACCTAAAACGATTTCAGCTTCAGATCGTAAGCTTCCTGAGTGGCAGGCCGCATACTCCAATCTAACGACGTTAAGGTATAGTTATTTGATATCAAAAGCCTACTCATACCTTTTTGTCTGATTTTGACGCTCCTGAACCTGTCCACCCAGTAGTATATTCTCCCTATGAATCATTTTGTAGGCATGATTCTCAATGGCTGTTGTAGAACTCACAGTTCCACCTAGAAAATCAGATATTTCACTATCGAGGCACATCACGAGAATAACCTACACATCAGAACATTCAATTTGGAGAGTTGTTCAGACATTTTTACGACCTAAGTATTTGAAAGGGCGAGAAATTAATAGGAGCCTCACGGCACCTAAGAAAATGAGTTATAAACCCCCAATTATGGCTAGACCGGTCCGGAATTATTGGCGGTCCGATCTCCCGTTGGAGGCCGGGAAGGTTATCGGACCGGTGTGTGTTGGGGGGAGGGGGGTTAAAACTCTCACGTGACTACCGCATGCAACCCACGTGGTAATGACATCATATGGGGACTGGAGAGGATTGACCGGGATGAGGCAGACTCAGACTCAGACTCAAGTTGCTCCCCAATGGCAACCACGACATCCCCAGATCCTAATTTCACTCCGAGAAAGGAATTTACTCGCCAGCAAAAGCAGTCTTCCAATTCGTTTGCTCTTCTTGCCGTCGCACAAACAAGTTTTATTCGTTTTTATTCTTTTCCACGTTCCGTGGTGTTCTCTCTCAGGAGCCTTTTTGATGATAGGGGTATTCTTTCTGGTTTTCGCGAGGACGAACCCCAGAATCTTTGCGAATTTACACTGGAAGGTAAGCCGTGGGCGAATTCGAAAGGCGTCACAACGGAGAAACTTCTCGTCGATATCATTACAATCATATACCAATGTGGATACACATTTCTCTCTACTCTTGATTACGGCCGCGAAAACGATGACCGTTTAGCTATGGCTTTTTCAAAACCTGGACCATCAATTACAGGATCCCGGTCTGGGACACCACTCCCCTCCTACACCTCGCCGTTGCACGATTATTCTGGTAGTTGTATATCTGAACGGAGTAAGAATATCAGGATACCGTTTGCAATATCTTTTGCGTCTACAACGTTGATGCGCGTCATTGCACCACCTCTTCACTTGACGCCCGCCATCTTACAAGCTGTTCGTGGGTCTTGGCCGCGTGGCGTTGTTTCCGAGAAGAAAGTCGGTGATAGTTCATTTGAGTTTAAATTAAAAGGATATAAATGTATGCTTTTCTTCCGGATTGTCATTTTGGTTGAATAATCATTTCTTGTAGGGTTTCAACAGGACACATTTGCGACAGATTCTCTGCGCCATATACTTTCATTACTTTCGTCCCTCGATTCCCAGTCCTTTACTCTGCTCTCGTCGATATCTCTTAACCCAAATCGTTCTCGAGTCAAGGATCTCTGGATTTTTACTGGCCCCAATTCTTTAACAGAGGAGATTTTAAATCATGACTCACCAGCTTCGTCGATTCTTACTTCTGCTCATGGAGAGATAAAACGCAAACCGGGGTCCCCATCTCATCATTCGCAAGTAGATCCTCCACAAAATGTACCACCTCAACATCAGAAACTGATCACTGAGCCCATTATATCGACACCCTCATCCCACCCTTCTCAGCATACAAGATCTATCAGTGATAGTAGGAGCACATATCAGCACAGGGACAATTGTGTACCTCCTATTGACCCCCCATTGCCAAACGTCCTTCGGAAACCGGCCCCCCTAGCCCAAGCTTCGGCGAGATTTATCGATGAAACGGAGACTGGAAATGGGGGATTTCGTGCGAATATTCCCAGTCTGATATCTAACCCAAACGAGAATATGACAGGTGTAGGAACCACAGGATTCTCTCAACATGCTTACTATGGCGGAGATACTTCAGGTCGGGTACTCCCTCCTATCTCTCCGACGCCCATCCATGCTGCGAACATGAGGCCTAGGTCTGTGACGCCTCCTAGCCATGGCCGTAGCCACCTTCCTGTCTCATCACGATCAAAAACGCCACCTCTCCTCAGATCTCATTCTCCATCCCCTCTATCGTCTCCAACGCGGCGTGGACCGATTCACCATGGACAGCATGTGAATTCAATAGAATTACCATATCATGATGATCTACGTGGACCTTCTGGCGGTACTCCACCCCTACTAGATCCAGAGGTGTTTAGAGATTCTGCATTTTCTTCAAATAGTGGGATTAGTTGTGATATACCAATCAAGTGGACAGGTGGAGGAAATATTTCAGAAAAGACTCAAATAACACAAACGCCTAGGGCAAACCTTCCCGTGGAGCACCGCGTTTCCTCCTCGGGACTTTTATTACCAGGTGCATGGCAACCGAGTCCAATTGAAGAAAGGTATGAAGAGGAGGACGGAATGATCAATAACCAGTCAAATCTGGACACAAGTGAAGGTGCTACCACTCCAATCCGTGAGGTGGTGTCTCGGATCCTATCTCCCGAGATGAATAATCCGGATGTAGGTTTGAGGAAGAGTGAAGCTGCTCTGGTTAGCATGATCCCCCAGACGATGCCCTCGAAAGCTCGAGACATACCGAATTCTGGAACTGGACAAGGCTGGGTACTTGTCAACGTTGAAGGAACAAGTTCTCCTACCTTTGGCGAGACTGATAGCTCTCATGCCTTTCCGCGGACAGTAATCAACTATCCTGGGTCGAGCTCAGGCGGAACACACACACCACGATTTCCTACTTCAGAATACGCAGCTGCATCACCCGAAGCGAAGGCAATTGTTATCATTGATGCTGTAGAGTCCAACAACAAGCTTAAGTCAAAGATGACGCAAGGCCCCCCAACTAGAGGGAGGTTTTTCAGCCTCGGGAAGAAATTTTCGGTCAGTCCATTATATCCCGCTTGAATAAGCTCAGGGCCATTCATCTCTCTTGAGAAGAAAACTCCATGGTTTCGTGATCAGCAAAAGGACGACAATACGAAGCCCCCCTCGACAAGTCGAGCCCCCCCAGTACATCAGAAACTTCAAGGAACCGAATGAAACGGCGCAGCTTTGACTGAAATCGTCGTTTATTCCGACGATTTCGCGTACATATATTTTCGTACGCCTATTCCACAGAACGCTCTTTTTGGCATTGGGTATCTTTGATTGGCTATGTAATTCTCTTTCATCCCTACTAATGTCCTTTGCTAACTATAAATAGGCTCTTCACTGTCAACTTATTTATTCCCTGAAAGGCTTCTAACGTTGGGACTTGGTATTATTACTGTATAGTGTGTAATAAATGGACTCCATTCTTGTGCAATCGATGTACGAGAATTAGGGAGTAGATGCATCAAAAGAATGAATCTTGAGCGTTAATCTGACATGTATGCAACTAATAAATATCCCATCGTAAACTCCTGTATGTATGAGAATTAGCTTTCGAGGCATATGTATACAATTGGGTATTGCAATAGACAAAGAAAAACAGAATTGTAATATTGATCACAATACACCAGCTATCATCTTTAGGACGAATTGATCGCCCGACGATTTGTCCACATCATGTATGGTTCCCTTGTAATATCGTATCCAGCGCCGTTTTTTGTGCGTGCGCTTCGCCTGGCCTCCGGAAGTTTTGCGGTAACATTGAGGTCCTGGGTGAAAAAAAAATTAGGATAATCATAGCTTCGAGGTGGGAGGGGGGGGGGGATTGTGTCATAACATACCGCAGTACGTTTCCTGATTCCGGCCGTGATATGGACCCACCATTTGCTCAAGGCAGTCTTAAGAGCGATTTCGCGATGTCCTTTGGGGTTGAGCCACGCCACAAATTCTTCTAGCTGTAGAATATGACAACACGAGTTAGTATCCGGGAATTATTGGGACCGAAATTACATCCAACCTCTTCCAAATCTGAGTACGCTGCCCAGTCTCCAGAACATAATATCCCCTCTTCGCCTTCCTCTTCCTTTCTTCGTTCTTCTATGTGCTCACCTTTTCGCTGTTCGAGAAAATCAAGGTCGAACTCGCTCGGCCCTTGAATAAACAGACGACCGGTACCATATTGTGCGACACCTCCACTTCCGACCAAAGATGCGGACCCCATGCCATCAAACCACCAGATACGGTTATAAAATCGGTCTCTTCCCAAAGCCTTGACTCGAACCGCTCCCAGGAGCTTTCTGAACTCGCGTTCTATACCCTCCAAACGGCGCTCTATTTTATTAACCTCTTCATCAAGTCGGCGATGTTCTGACAAGGCTTGTTTGACTGAAGCTTGTTTCGCCCTTGCAGCTTCCCGTTGTTTGGCATGTGCAGTTGTTTGAGCTTTCAACCGAAGGTCTTTTTGTCGAATGGATATTTTCTTGTTATTACCACCGAGATGCGATTCAGGACTGCCTTCTGAAGCATCTGATAATTCACTAGAATCATGCATGATGACATCCTGATCAGCGCCATTTGTAACAGATGAAGTGTCCTCCTTGGTCTCCCCAAGAAGGATGTTCATTTCTTCCAAACTAGAAGGATGTCATGTCAGACTTGAGACTCTACCGTAGGCTGTTGGTAAACCACATACTATTGCTTTTTGAGTCGGTTAACCTCTATCTTTTCCTTCCGAAGCGAGGTTAACTGTTCTTCACATGACTCCATATGCCCGTGAATAGCTTTGCTAGAGATAGCCAAGTTACACATGAAAGAGAGTATAGCAATCTTGTCTTCGGGTGGAAGGACGTAGTATCGATCCCCAGGTGCTGAGCGTTGTGTCAAGGAAGGTGGATTTGGAGTACATACTCTGGAGCTAGAAGAAGAAGAGGAAAGCTCCGGGGATACTTCTGGGGCGAATAGCAAGCGCGTTAGAACTTCCTGAAGCCGAGGAAAATTAGTCAAAGTTGCGTGCTGAGGACAATCTAATTTGAGTTCCAACCAGCTTAAATTGACTGATGTAATAGGACATACGTCTTTCAGACAACCCATGAGAGCGTCTTCCCAGCCTTCACGTCCTTCTGTGTGTCTTAAAGGCACCCTTTCCCAGTTATTCCCAACGTCAGCCATCGCGGTTGTGAGTTCCTCAATAGTAACCCCAAACTTGGAGTCTTCACGACCTGCTTGATCCGCTTCGTCTTTAAGGCGCAATAATGAGACCAAGGCACTATGGCGTTGGAAGGCAACGGTTCGAAGATTATAGATAAGAGTGGAATGTATTTCGGATAGTAATGCACACGATGGTTCTGAGTGGGTATGCCGCAAGGCGTGTTCAAATTCGTCAAGCGTAAAGGCAGATAGATGTAGTGGCTGCCTGCAACAAAGATAGGTTCTCATCAACGGAGAAATAGTGTGCATAACCTACCCATAAACGACTAGAAAATTCCATCCCATGAGGAATGATTCAAATGTACCTGGAGTGTCATTGAAGGGCAAGGATACACGACTGGGGATAGGTCGTTTGACTTTCATTCCAGCCCTTTTGTCCTTGTCTGCGATCCGTACATCAAGATCTTCTGTTGGATAACGAATCGGTTTTTTCTTTTTCTTCTCCGCAGCGAGTCGTTCAGCCTCCTCTTTGGCAAGTTTCTGTTTTTCAGCTTTCTCTTGCGCTTCGCGTTCTCTCTTCTCGGCCGCAGCGGCAAGGACTTTCACTGTAAGCACAGGGTCAGTTAGGCCCGTGGCGGGGAAATACGACTTTACCTCTTTCTTCTTGTGCTACAGTCATTTTCTTTTGTTTTTTGGTTGGAGGCCCTTCTTTCTCCTCCCAGACCTTTTTCCGCTTATCGATCTCTCCCTTTTTTATGGTCTCAACACCCTTTCGAGTCTCTTCCGGCATTACAGAATCCACACCATAGCGCTTCGCAATCGAAGGCTTAACAGTCCATGGTGAGGCTACGGCGGCTTCACGATCAACACAATCACGAATAAACCGACGAAGAATCGACTTCGAGAAAGAAAGTCGATCCCGACTGTATCAGGATCAGATTAGAAATGGAATCGACGGAGCAGGAATCTCATCAATACCTCATCATCCCGCACTGAACTTCCATAAGGCTACCGACCATCTTACCATCTTTCTCGGCAGTTTTCGAGGTATTCTTGTTTTTGTCGTGGCTCTTATCTTTCTCCAACTCTAATATATGTACCCAATAGTAATAAAGCGTGGGGTCATCCTGAATATTAGCATCTTTCATCGGAATTTTAAGGTCACCACCAATAACATGGGGCACATCATCTTCTAGGGAGGATGATGTGGATGATGAAGCTGAATCTTTATGCGCATCTCGAGCTCGGGCGTCCGAACTGTATTTCGGGGGGTAAACCTTCTCCACACGAGCGTAGTATCTAATGATAACAATTTGGTGTGATTAATTCCACCATTCAAACTACGACTTACTTAGTACCGGATAAATCTACTAAAACTCCTATAAATTACAAGAGTAAGGTTGACGGAAAAGGGGGTGGTGTGGTTACACACTCTCATCCTTGAAGTAACGATCCTTGAAACGGTCGTATACAGCTTCCACAAGATGGTCAAGACGACCCATCACCTCTGCAACGGAAACAGACACTAATTGAAGACTCTGATGATACCAAGTAAAGATGACTGGGACGTACGCCATTGAACGGCTTTGAGAACGGCGGGCTTGAGAGGTTCGGAAAATCTAGAGTGCATGGTCCGTGCTTCCTGCCTTTCACTGTCGATGGCCTGGAAATAATCGAGTCCACTTTTGCCTGTAACCTCACACTGAAATTGTCTCAGTCGATAAAAAGACATGCGGGCAGCATATGCTCTATGAGAAAAGAACGTTAATTCAGAAGAAGCAGGGCGTGCTGATACATTGGCACCTACTCATAGGTCTCGAATATCTCTCCGGTTTGCTCAAGATAATAGACTTCTTTAGCAGGATCAGATGTCGCAGCTTGAAGGAGAGCATCGGAAGGCTCGGTGAGGACGACCCTCTTGCGACGGCATGTGGGCATCGAGACTGGAGTTAAAACCGGATATATAAAGGTCAAACAGGGCTCTGGGAGTATTAGAAGGGACTATAAAGACTTGAACGACGAGGAGAAGGGCGGGAAGAGGCCAAGGAGAAGCGGAGGATGGAAGCGAGAGAGGGAGGATAAGGTGTCGTGGTGGGAGGAAAGAGGGAGTGAGTTGATGGGGGGAAGCGGCAAAGAAAGGGACAGGTGGCTGGCGGAGGTCGAGTGAGTGTATACGGTCATTTTTCTGCTGTCTCTCCGAGCCTTGCGCGCCAAAAAAAATCTTCTGACTTGTTACTACCCCCTTCCTACATTTATATTAGCTCGTATTCTTCTTCTGTTACTTTTATCAATTCATACCACTCTCCATTAAGTCCCGTTCAGAACAGAGTATGTAGTTCAATTTAACAATAACCAAGGTTGTCTATCACCTACTTCAGTGGAAACAAACTTCAACCTTGGCCACTTCCTTGTCTTGCTAATTATCAACTTTTCTCATGGTCATTTCATTATCTGCCATTTTCATTTTTCAATATCAACTATGTAGATCTTTTCCATCGTTATGTCCTTGACAACAGCCATCTAAATCATGTATTAACCAACTTTTTTTTTATATTCTTGTCATCGCCCTCTTGAGCCTCCTCTGTATACTTACTTGGTGTGACTTTGGGCACGTGCAAAAGGTACGTGATCGTGACGCGTGTTTATATAAATTGGCCAATGTTTCGTTTTTTATATATACATTATGACCGAGACAAGACTACTGTTAGATTAGTGACATGGACACTCTACGCGAGATATATACACCATTTCATGCTTTCAAAGCAGCGTGCGATATGACTTTGGTCAATTCTGGGAACAGGTTAAGCGGATGCCCAGTGTTGTTAGGTGGATAACGTACGTGGTAGAGTGACAGATTCTTGAACGACTGTGGCTTCAATTTGATTGTCGGGGTTTTGGGGAATACCAACCGTAGAAGCGTTTATCGTCCAACCAAGGGTTTCCACATAGTTATTCAACTCAGCACCTAATACAAAGAATTAGTCAACGAAAGAGAAACTCAAAAATAACATACCATGTAAGTCAAGATAAGAACCTAATCTTTCCATACTGATCTGAGTGAAAGCAGCCTTTACTGCCCGAACAACAACCTCCCTAACAGCATTTTCGAACCCAACACATTCGACGGTGTAGTTATCCCGGAGACTCTCCAGATCATCTGAGCGATATGTTTCCCAGAAAGCGGGGAATCGGCATCGGTAGAGAAGATTATGTAGACCTTTCAAAACGGGCAACAGGAGGGGTAATGGGTCAGGTTCGTCAAGGTTGGCGTTTCCAGAACGCTCGTCTAAAAGAGATATACAAAGATTGAAATCAGGAAGAGGCGACGCAGTAAGAGCTTTTATGAGGATATTGATGACAACATCAGGATTATATAGGTCTGGGTTGAATTGATAGCTATGGTGATTGTGAGCATTTTGTTACGAGATGAACTCTAAGCGTACAGCTTCAGGATGGCGAGGTTAGCTAGACAATCGTATTCTTCGCTTCGTATTTGGTGGTAAAGATAGTCCTCGAGGATACCAACGTTCGATGGATTATAACGATCTGTGTCGTTGGGAAACTGTAAATGAAGAAACATAGATCACAACTTACCTACACCTGAAACAAGGCCTTCGATAAGCCCTGTTCGCGTTGAAGGGGAAATCCAAGCAGATACCATGCTATTTAGAAGGTCTAGCTATGCAGTCGTCCAAGGGAGTTTCAAGAAGGAAATAACTGATCCATCATGAAAAAAAATTGGGGCACGTGGCTTTGGTACACTCTGAGTCTAAAAAACACATAATACTCAACACCATCCACGGAGTGGTCTCCAGATCTATGGACGTCGGGCATCAGGATACAGAAAATCTTGCTATGAATACGTTGAAGGGTGACAATTTGACGAATAATTTACTGCCTAATGCTCTTCAGCCTCAAACGCCCAGGTCACCAAACTACAAACTTCTCTATACACTCAGTGGTCATACACTATCAATATCATCTCTCAAGTTTAGTCCCACTGGTTCAATGATTGCATCATCTAGTGTGTCAATGCATCATGAGGATAATCATTTTCATACTAATTTCCGTGAAGGTGCCGACAAGCTTGTAAAAGTATGGGACACAAATTCTGGTAACATCATAAAAACTTTTAGCGGTCATAGTGAGGGCATATCTGACGTCGCTTGGTCCGGTGATGGCCAATATTTGGCGTCTGCTTCTGATGATAAGACCATCATGATATGGAGTTTAGAACTTGTGCGTGGAACGAAACGTTTCTCATTATTTCGGTTGTCATTATGGGAAGGATGTTAGGGCATCTCCGTGAAGACTTTGATCGGTCACACCAACTTTGTTTTTTGCCTTAACTATAACCCAAATTCCAATCTTTTGGTGTCCGGTGGATTCGATGAGACTGTGAGGATATGGGACGTCGCGAGAGGTATTTGATTGTCCAGGTATTCATAGAATCTTATCGAATTTTCATTCAGCAAAATCCCTCAAAGTATTGCCTGCCCATTCCGACCCTGTCACTGCAGTCAGCTTTAATCATGACGGAACATTGATAGTTTCGTGTGCTATGGATGGGTTGATGTATGTTGGACTTTCTTTCCAGTTCTCACTTTGATGATGGATGCACTTGTTTCGACAGACGAATATGGGATGCAGATTCTGGCCAATGTTTGAAAACCTTGGTCGATGATGATAACCCCATCTGGTGAAATATACTTACTCTGGTGTTGAAAGGTTGGAAGATACTCATGCATGTTCATGTTTCAGCTCGCATGTTAAGTTTTCACCTAATTCTAAGTTCGTTCTGGCCTCAACGCAGGATTCTACGATTCGATTATGGAATTATCATACTTCCCGATGTGTAAAAACTTATACTGGACACGTCAATCGTACTTTCTGTCTTCTTACTTGCTTCAGCCAAGGTAGGTACATTATCAGTGGAAGTGAGGACGCAAAGATATATATTTGGGATTTGCAAACACGTCAAGTACTCCAAGTCCTTGAAGGGCATCGAGGTGAGCAGTCCACAACCTTTTTTTGTGTGTCTAATTACGCCCTAGATGTTGTATTGGCAGTAGCCGTGAATCTCCTCATTTTCCACATCAACACTATTTGACATTTCCCAGGCACATCCAACAAAATCCTTGATTGCTTCTGCGTCAATGGAGAAAGATCTCACGATCAAGCTGTGGCACGACGAAGAGCCTTTGTAGAATCGCTAGCATTGGCTGTAACTGCAAACGTGATGATTAATCATTCCAGTGGTCTCGAGTGCTTAATTCCTCCCCACAAGTCGCGGTGTCGCACTGTCGTCATCTAAACTCCGGATTAATGATTAACAGATGTTTCCTAAATACTTCTCCGCCTCAGAAATATCACCATCTACATAGATTCCGATACGATAGACTTCCTGTTTTTTCCAGTCCTTTTCCTTTATTATGTAGATATCTGTGAGGATTTTTACTAGAAAACAATTACCCTTGTGTTTGAAATCCCTAATATATCATGCTATTATGTAATGTAAAAGGCAAACTTCAACATGAAGGAGAATTTGTTTGGTTGAATTAGCCGGACTCTGCCCGATTACAATGTGCAGAAAGAATCGTCCTACATACTTTATCCTAAGGCCCCGTGATAGAATTAAATATGCTCCAGAGTTCTCGCGAGTAAGGTAACGCTTAAGGAGTTGAATTTTCGGGGCGAAGGGTCCAAGGATGGGTATAATTATTTTACAAAATGATTTCACTCGGGTGTTCTTTAAATTCACATATCATTCAGGATTCCAGTTGTGAAGACTCCGTAATAAGAAGACTATCATCCCCGAGTTTAAGCCTTCCAGCACCCTTGATTACTTGAGGCATTGTTGACAGTGTCGGGACCCGGCATTGACCTTCGTTGCTACATAAACACCGTGGCGAGACATTTTCTTTGACAACAATCAACGGCTGTCGTCTCTCACGGCTGCGCGAGGGTTCAACTCTCGCCGTTGACAATGTTTTCTCCCTTATCTTCGTGAGAACGGGGGAGAGATTGGTCAGCGGACCCGCCTGATTAAGCGGTCGCACCTGAGATTACACACAGGACCCAGTCGATAAGTCCTGCTGATCGGAGTGATCCAGTTGGTAGTGCCGGAGGTCGAGTCGCATGCATAGCAGCACTTCAATGTGAGAGGGAGCCTCAGGCCTCACCCCCCACCACACCCACATCGCAAGGTCAAATCACAGCAAAGCGGACCGCTGACCCGGCATCAAGGGCTGCGAGATCCGGCAACAGTGATGGACTCCTTCGATCAACCCTAAGATTTGGGTAGACTAGTGATCCAAGATGGCCGATTGGGGTAGCGGTTCAGACTCCTAAGACCAGTCACATGGTCGTCTTACATAATTTGGTAGACCAAATTAGGAAACCCAAAGGTTTTCTAAGACGAACAAGCGACTGGCAAAACTTGTAAGTTTGGTCCTATGTGGCTA
Source organism: Collybia sordida (assembly GCA_037014335.1). NCBI lineage: Eukaryota > Fungi > Basidiomycota > Agaricomycetes > Agaricales > Clitocybaceae > Collybia > Collybia sordida. The sequence continues at coordinate 2,490,129 of JAYKXK010000002.1, forward strand.
CATCATCTGTCCCGCCTCTCTCCCAAATTAGGGATCTGTGCGCGTTCCAAATGGGGCACAACTTATAATCTGCTGATTGTGGATAAGATAACACATTATATTATGCATCTATGTAATAAAACGACTTCCTCATAATGCTCGTACAACGTCTCGCCAACATCCACACAGCCCTTCAAGCCAATGGCTATACCCTTGCCTCGTACACACTAGATGTGCTTGCTACCCAACAAAATCAGTATATTAAAGATGAGCGCGAATCACTTGTCTCAAATGCAAAAGCCATATGCACTGCCCTATGTTCTATGGAAGGGAGTTCAGTATTCCCTTGGATATCGCAAATGGCCGAGGACAAGCTAGCAGAGGAAGTGACAAAGCTCACCCAGATTCAATCGGGTCTCCACTTCAATGCAAAACGGGCAAATTCAGAGTATCTTGAAGGATCCTTCATGAAGGATACTGCTGACAAAATGCGTGAACAGGGGCCATATTTATGGCGTCTTATGCAGCGTCTTCTAGACGCTAACCCATTACGGCGTCGAACTTCGCCCCTAGTGAATCCCACAACTATGTACCAAGATATTGCAGCCGACCTCGAAGAAAATTTAAGTGGGCTACATGAAACATCAAATGAAGAACCTACAGACAATTTATCCAGGCGAGAGAAACGTGCTCGTGCTCGTATTATTTCACTGATGCAGATAGTAAGTCATCTATCTTGTATCGTGTAGCATGATCATGTATAACTGATAACAGAAGGCCGTCGTCATCATCAGTATTTTACTGCAGAGTTCAAACGAGGACTGTAATTACCTACAGTCAATCCTTGGCATGTTCCTTCATTCCACAAACACACCTGAGAAGGTTGTTGAAACCCTCGCACACTCGGGACTCTCGATTAGCTTGACATCAATTCATAACGCCGTCAAATCACTGTCAAAAGAAGCAGAAGTAAAAGTCCGAGACACAATACAATCACTTACGGCCTCTCTAGCATATGATAACTTCGATATTAATTTCAAGACCTCCGAGCCTACAGCTGAAAAACAATCATCTTTCGTGAGTGCAACATCTGCCGTGGCTATACCTTTGTTTGGAGTGGAGGATCCATCTGTCCTTGAAGTGTCGGCACAATTATGGGAATCCGATCCACTCAATCCCCTGCCAACAAAACCACCTGTTCAAAGTAACGTCAATGATATGAGCGACCTTTACGAACGATATCATCATTACTTCCTTAGTCCTCCAGGTCCAAACGAATTGAGCCCATTCATAGTCAACTGCGCTTGGCATATCCGATCCATACTGGTCAATAATGTTCCACAGTTCAAACGTTTCTTGCCGTGTCTTGGTACACCCAATACCTTACAGTGTATTCCTATCCACAAAACGACACCGATACCTTGCCGGTCTATGAATATCAAAGAGTCAACACCCGACGGAAATATAAGAGTAGTCGAGACCTTACTTCAAAATGGCGGGCTTGGTGATCCGTCTGACCCCAAGTTCAATGCTTCACGAGACGTTGATATGTCCCGACACATCATTTTAGTGCACGGTGATCTGTTGACAAAAGAACGACTCGATTCAGTCCGAATCACACGTCGTATTGAAGATACAGCCAAAGATCGGTTCCAAATGATCAAGGTCTTACCTGGTCTATTCCATTTTAAGATGGCATGCGTTAATTCGTACTGGCGGATTTGGATAGAGCCGAAAGATTCTCGGATTGACTCTAATAGTGTTTTCCGCCATGTAGAAGTTGTACGGGCTGGGGAAACAGGTAAGATCGCAACTAATCCAACATTCCGCCAGATGCATGATATTATCCACCACGACCTATGGGCTGCCATGCTAGATTGTTGGCGGATAGAGGCTGAAGCCCGCAACCCTACTTGGACCTCGCTTCAGATGTTCGCGGATGATGAACCTAATTGGGAGACAATTATCAGCATGTCAGAAGAAATCGCACACAAATATATTGCATCATCTGGTGAACTATCCCTTGCTCGACGTGGAACAGACAAAGAGCGGGATCAAGTATTCGAGAACCAGTGTTTGCGTAACCGTGACGCTTTCCTGTATATTGATGTCTGTCATGCAATGAACACGGGGGATATTGGTCGAGTTGAGGCTCTGATCCTGCCCTGGATATATATATTCAAATCGACTGGAAAACACAAATATGCATATCATATGGCACGCTTCTTGAAAGAACTACACGACTTATATTCTGTTGATTTACGGTTAGATCTTTGTTTTTACAAGAATTCCAAGTTAAATTGACACCTTACCTAGTACTGTTATCCGCAATAATTGGCTTGTCAACCCAACCGGAAAGCCCGATGGATTTCGTGGTGTAGACTGGCTTGTGGAATTGAATAATCTGTACACGAAAGTCATTTATGGTGGATCAGGTTCAAACTATAGTTTGAAACGCGTCCTCGAGGAGTCGATATTGATAAATCTCTATCGTCATTGCCATACCGTAGTAGAAGAAGGTTTTCACCTGGTCCATCGAACAATCAAGCACGCATCCCCAGACATGAAGAAAACACTGGAACTCCTGTGTCGTCAATACTCTCAGAGTAAGGCTCACACCATAGTAAAGGGTCGAAAATCGCATTGTGTGATTACAGATCAAGTATGGTTAGGCGTATCTATGTGTGACGCAGGGGCCATGGAGTTGGATCCTGGAGGGGAACAAGGTGACGGAGAAAGTGAGATGACACGCGTAGAACCGGAGGATTTATTGTAAATGCTCACCGTTTGATAATGTTTTCTTCTTAGGACACCTTGGATTCGCAGCTAATGGTAAAGCAAATAAAGAAACATTGTATTATGAGGCACATAATAAAGTAACAAACCGTTGTGATCATGCGCGCCACACGCACGACATGAATACCGACGTCTTGGTGGTGGGCATAGCGGGACACCCGTGAATGGCATATTTTCTTTGTCTATTGTATGTGAGCTCCCTATGTAAACCCCAGTAAAATATAGTACTTACCTATCACAGCGCCGGGATCAGCGCCCAGGTTGAATCGAGACGGGGATCCAGTTCCTACAATAGGGGATGGAATATCCTGACCAAAATTGACCGCGATGAATTTATTGATCTGAGGAGTATGAGGAGATTGGGTGAGCTGCGGAGGTGGACGTTCGTGTGTACGGATGATGGCGAGAACTCGTTCACCATACTTGTAAGCGCCCTTCCAGTTGGTTTGTTCCGCGAGAGTCTGGGGGGATGTAACCTTGGAGTAATGGGCCAAGTCCACAATGCGGTCAAGCATATTGTCGCTGAGAACTAACTGGGAACCAAAGAAAGTGTCAGTACCGTACCCTTGATTTACCATTTCCTCGTCTCGCCACGCCATAAGAGCGTTTTGGAGGGCCCTGTCGTAAGAATCCATAGTATATCCAACAGTCTTGACTCGACGCTTGATTCGCGGTTGGGGAGGGTGTTGAGAAGTGTCGAGGGGTGTGATGGTAAGTAATCCGGGGCTGCAGAAGTGGCAGCACAAACGAGACGGCTTAACGCCGCATCGTGTACAACACGCCTTGTTTGGCGTCGAAGCTTGAACAAAGTAAGTTGTTTCGGATGTTCTTCATGATAACTGAATAACTTACTATTTTCATTATTACCGAAATACTCACTTAGGATTCGTCGTACGCAAACACTTCTTTTTATTGCATTAATCAACCAGTCCATCGCGATAGCCTCGAATTCGTCATCACCAAGGCTTCTCCAGCATGGGAGGATTTTTCCCTCGGATGTCTCAGGTGCGTTCACGCGGTCGGTTACGTACGTGATGTCCGAGGCTATTGTTTGCCTGGCCGTTCCTTTGTCACGTTCACCTTCCATGCGAGCAACTTTGACATCCATTTCGACCGGTGCATCGGCCTCTTTACCGGAATCTGGTTCCTCCAAACGCTGACGTGGCCCTACATTTTGTCGTTTGCGAGGTGTGTTAGTTTTTTCTTGAAGTTGAACTCGATGTTTTCGTTTACTATTCGTTTTCTTTGTAGACACTGGTACAGTTTTCTTCGTATGTCCATCAAAGTATTTTGGTTCTGCCAGGTATACTGCCACGGCCTCTTCCCGAGGATTACGAGCGGCTCTACCAAAACGTTGTTGCAATGTGCAGATGGATGGTACGTAACGCCATTGAATTACGAGCTTAATGCCAGGAATATCTAACCCCTAAAAATACAGTCTAAATCATACACCATTTGCTTGAGTCTCTACACTTACCAGTCCGGCGGCATCTGTACATAGCATTCCCCACAGTATTCCTTGTTTGAGTTTTTCAATTGCAGCTTCACGAAAACGTGCGCTCATCCCCGAATGAAACCAGACAACTTTATCTTTGAGATAGTGATCTGGGGCGTTGCCCCATTCGTGCTCGCAACCGAGTTCGGCATCACGCCTCTTGTTAACAAAAACCAAGAATGGAGGTGGAGGTGGAGGCTCAATGCCGTTACTGTTTTTGATATATGTGTGGAGTTGTAAGACCCGATCGAGATCAAGCCAGCTGCTGATTGGGTGTTGCATCTCCTCAATGACTAGGTGTATATTGGGTCGGTCGTTCGAACGGTGGATAATGACGGGATCCCTATGTATCATGGACAGGTTGGAAAGGGTTTTATGTAACATGTGTGGGGGGAGGGTCGCTGATACAATGTGGAAGGGAATTGACTCAGGTATACGGAAGCGGAGTCTTCCGATAAGTGAATAATCCGTGCGGAAGCTGGACCCCCATTGCATAACGCAATGAGCTTCGTCGATTGTGATATTGAATAAACGAGATAAAAATAATTTATTTGCCCAAAGATCTTGGAATCGGTTGTCGTTCAAGATGATTTCGGGGCTGACAACAATCACCCGATATAAACCTTGCCCAATGTCCTACATGAAAGATACCATTAGGTTTAGTTTGGATAATAGTTAAAAATTTACCTTGAATAACTGATCTGTTGCTGTTTCCGCTGTGATGTTTATAGCACTGATCCCAAGCGATGTGAGTTGATTTACATTTTGGTCACCCAGTATATTCAATGCAGTAATAACAATAATTGCTTTACCCTGGTTGAACAGCAATGGTAGCCAGAATGTCAAGGTTTTACCGGAGCCTGTGGGAGAGATTGTGACCACTTCTCTTTGTTCAAGTTGAGCGATTGTGTCTTCAAGTTGGAAATCACAGGGGCGTATTCCAAAAACAGCCTGCGCCTCGGTCCGTATCTCATCCCAAGTTGGTATGTCGATTGACAGCATGGCAAATCGGCCCCGTTAGGGAAAAGCGCAAAAGCTAGTTTGGGAAAAGGCGGGACAAATGCTGTAGCCACACAGGACCAAACTTACAAGTTTTGCCAGTCGCTTGAATGTCTTTGAAAACCTTGAGGTTTTCCTAATTTGGACTAACAAATTACATAAGACATCATGTGACTGGTCTTAGGAGTCTGGTAGCGGTTAAGCCCCCTGATGAGCCCCTTCGCAAGGGCGAAATCGCCACGTGCTGCCGTTAATTGGGTTTTGCAAAAATTTTGAAGACTGACAACTAATAGCACGGGATCCACTCAATCAAATATCTTCATCCCAGCTTTCTATTCCTATCATTTATATAAATTTAAGGGAGTCGAAGACGGAGGCCGGTGCTCTATATGAATTTCACTATGTTCTGCAATTTCCCTCCATTGCCCCCTGGAGGCACACTTAATTTAGATGTATTCTCGTAGAAATACGCCATCAAGGTCATATGTCTACTAAACTGGATCTCGGTTCGAAGCACCAGCTGTTTTTCTTCTGCGTCTTCGTTTTTTCACGGGGGTTGCACCAGAGATATCGGCTTGCCCTTCAGATTCATCATCACTCGTGTGGCGTTTCCTTTTTTTGCCCATAGTAGCAGTCTCATGTGGCCGCGCCTCCTTATTTCCTTCATTTTTACTTACAGTTTTCTTTTTTATACTCAGGGGATTGGGTGCTTTGGGCCCCTTTCTCTTCTCCCAGATAAGTTCTGGTGTGTTCGAAGATGCAACAAGTGTTAAATCTGGTTCCGCAAGACGGAAGGTCTCCTCGGCCTGATAATAAAATAAGGTTCGAGGTTTACGAATTGGACACAAACTGGCGTACTGATTTTTTAACTTCAAGAGTTAAGTTGCTTGGTGGCTCCAAGACCATAACGGCACGGTTGATATGCACAATTGGTACAGCAGGGATGTTTCGCAATTTTGAGCGAAGAGGCTGGGACTGTGTGGCGATCACATAACGGTGTTTGTTGGCGTCTCCTGCACAAGATTATTTAAGTGAATGCTTTATATACTTGCCGCTTTGAGTTTCACCGACGACACTCGCGACACACTCATCACCCGGAATGGGCTCGCGATGATTGCACTTTCTCCTTTCGAATTTTTTTGCGAGATCAACCGTGGGTTGTTGGGTTATTCCCTGGACATATAGCTCATGAATGCAACACTGAGTAATCACTGAGAAATAGCTTTATATGTTAGGTTCAGCGCAAGTCCGATGATCGAGCAAGTACACTCACTTGGTTTGATGTCCCCCTGCAAAACAGTTCCCAATTGTTTTACTAATTCAAGCTTAAGATCTATGGCCGATTTACACATATTTGAGTCAACTAAGTTGGGATCAGAAACACTCGGAGCAAGAAGCGTGAGTGGGGTATCTACCAAGAACTTGATATGGTTGCCTAAAACCAAAGGCAGTTGAATATAGGGCCATTAACTTGCGATACATTTTGGTTCGTTTTTGACGCATCTTGCGATCGTTGTATAAATTTGAGGGGTCTTGGTTCAAGGTCAAGGTTGTTTGGCAGTGTTGGCCAATCATACATTTCAGAACGTTGTTGCTACTTCATTTGTTCCACATGGCGCGGTCATATTTGGTCTTCCTTATTTTATTCAGGTGACGACCTCGTCGAATATGAAAGTGTCATATCCTAATTTACGTGCAGCTTCTTCGTCGGATTACTTGCCTTCGACATCACAGGTAGAATACAAGCGAATGGTATCGTAGGTAAGCGTTCATCTCATACAATATTATCGTGTTTTACTTACTAGGCTATAAGATGTCGAGGGGTTGCAGACTGCTAAAGTCATTTTGGACAACGGGAAGATACAGGGAGGAATTATGGATGATGGCAGCTTCGTGATGTAAGTACAGCTATTACACCGTCGAGCCGTTCAGACTCATGGCAGCACAGAACTGATGTACCAACGGGTACCTATATCCTCTCCGTATCCTCTCCCGACTACTTGTTTGACCAGGTAAATATATTGCCATATGACGCCAATCACCTTGTTAATATCACACTTGCCAGTTTCGCGTCGATGTGACCGATTTACAAACCACTGCAGAAGTACGACCCTACGTGGTTGGAACACCTTTGGATCCACCTTCCACTATACTGTTATCACATCCTATTTTAATTACCCAACGACAAAAGCACGTCTACTTCGTACCACCTGAATCATTCAATCTCGTCGCCATGTTCTCAAACCCTATGATGCTTCTCATGGTATTTGGTGGTGTCATGATGTTGGCTATGCCTTATCTTATGGTAAATAATCGAGTCAAGATATGTTTTGCAACCTCACCTTATCACGTTTATGCGCAGAACCACATAGATCATGAAACCACGAACGAGTCGAAAGAACAGCATGCTCAAGTTACCCGGATTCGAAATGCAGTAACACACGGAAATATCAAAACCAAGTAAGCTTTCTATATTGGATGATATGCCTTTTGTCATGTATTCTCCACTAGTGCGTTAGCCCTTATGGGTTCGGAGAATTCTGCGGATTCTGGAAGTCAACCTCCAAAAAGTTCCCCCCTTGCAAAGTCGCGTGGAAATAATAAGAATAGGAAAAAGTGAATCATTTGGGTGGTTATGTGTATTCGTTTACAATAAATGAAAAATTAAATAGGTGGTCATAAGCGCGGGTAGTCTAATGTAGCCTGTAGCCTACTGTGCTGGACGAAAAAATGATGTTGACGGTGCCCAAAGTGGAAGGAGTATGTTCGATTGTATCGGTATTCCTGGGTATGATAGGGCGCGCCGCAAAACAGTATTTCTAAACCAACATTGGTCATCTAGGGGGTGGATCACGACTGGTGTCAATCCTACCTTCGTCTAAATTGTATGAGAGCATTATATGCAGAATTGTGGTCACCAAATGCGATATCATTGGCACTGAATAAATTGAGTAGAAGACAAAATAGAGACATAGTGCACATACACCTCACTCATGGTTGTATCAATAATATACATCCTATCATTCTTTGAAACGTTTTCCTCTGTCGCTGCGGCTCCAGGGGCCTCTTCAATTTTGAGGCCAGAAATGATTAGATCTTCGGATAGGCTTTGAACTGTGGGTGGTTTGCTGAGAGTAGGGTCAAAATCAAGTACGAGAACATGCTCATTGGAGTGTTGAGGCCAGAGGGACACAGGCGAATCATCCGCGTAGTGATATTGTATGGTTGGATGCCCAAGCGTGTTAGAAGAGGTTCCAGCGTTCGGATTGGACATGGAGGAACGTGCAACCAAAACGTAGAACGGGGGTTCTGCCATGAGTTGAGTGTATGTACTGTTCAAAACGATGTAATAATAATATGTATTTATAAGTATTTACGTAACTGTTCAACGTTATCGTTCCCGCCCCTCAATCGAAATATCCCATCTTACCAAACTACATGGGCTAAACAAGACAGCCTACAATAGTGCTATGATATTAATCATAAACCTTGCAATGCTATTATATCGTCAAATTTGATTCCAGGTATCACACCGCACCATACAGCCCGATTTGATTTTATCAGGTTCTATGGCAACGAGTAGCTGGTTGTTTATGAATACTCCAGTGCAGAAAATGTGCATTACTTTCATCCTCGATCTCCTCCCTTTCAAAATAATTTTCACCTTCTTTTCGCCTCACGTTCTTTTGTCGATATGACTCGATTTTATACCATTTTTTCCATTTCTATCCTGGCAGCCTGCGTTCCTGTTGGGCTCGCCGGTCCAGCCTGTTCCAAAAAGCATTACAAAACTACGGATTGTATCCAGCGATGCAAGTCCAAGTGGGGCTGGCCGGGAAGGGTAATGGGAACTGATCCATGGGGTTCCGTCGTGCAGAATTTGAACGAACCCCCAGATTTCGCGGTTTCCAAAGCCTGTGGATTTCAGTAGGTTACTTACACTTCATATTCTTTTCTTTTGAGATTTAGGATTTATCAGACCCCAAGCGCCATCCAAGCCCGTGGGCAATGCCCAGGATGGACCGCCCACAACCTCCATCGCCTCCCCTACCACACCTTTGGTTATCAGTACCTCTAAAGAACCTACGCCACTCGCTTCTATTATCAAGCCTTCAACTTCAACCTCAGCTTTCATATCCCCTAGTGCCCCAATTCCTGTATCTTTTCATGCGTCGGTTTCGGACACACTAAATAAACCTACAATTACGAAAACTCCATTTTCTCAACCAGGAACTTTGAGGGTAACCCCTGCTCGACCCACAATCACTCGCTCGCCCGGTCAGACTACTACGAACGCAGGGCTATCGTCTTCTACGACAACGATTTCGAACTCAGAATCCTCTCTGTCTCCCACTCCGTCATCTGTTGTGGGATCTAATTCTGGTGATACATCTGGTAACGACATTCAGGCTTATCTGGCTGGACACAATACAGTGCGGGCGCACCACGGTGCCATGGACCTGACTTGGAACGATAATTTGGCCAAAAAAGCTCAGCAATGGGCCAATGGATGCCAATTCAAACACTCTGGAGGCTCTCTTGGTGCATTTGGTGGTAAGTCTCATAAAATTGATGGTCAAGTACCAAATAATATATGTTTTGTGTTTAGAAAACCTTGCTGCTGGTACAGGTTCCACTTACAGCATTTCAACTGCAATAAAATCTTGGACTGATGAAGTTGGTAGGTGTTCCTGTTAGTGCATTGGGCAAATTCGGCACACTCATTTATCTCTAAGGCCAGTACAATCCTAGTAGTCCACAAGCCTCTCATTTTACCCAGGTCGTATGGAAAGCGACGACCCAGGTTGGATGTGCTGTCCAATCCTGTGATGGGATCTTTGATCCTCAATTTGGAGTATGCTTCTCTCCCTTGTCCTACGTTTTAAGTCTAAAGAATAAGTTCAGAAGGCAAAATATTATGTGTGCGAGTATTCCCCCGCTGGAAATGTTGAAGGGCAATTTACGTATGTTATTGTCAAAATTTTGATGATGCACCTACTGAGCACTTTGCAGGGAAAATGTGCAACTTTAATGCCAACATTGTCATTCTTCAATTCCTTTTTCTTTCCCTCGTATTTTTTTCACTTTCTTCAAAGCTGGAAACTTTGGTTTATTTTCAACTTGAGAAATCTATTTTGTGATTATTCAATATTTTACTCTACTGTGCTGGCTGTGAAAACATGGTGAGGGCTCCAATTGTAAAATATTTTATTCAGATTATATTCTAGGCCTTGGGCCAGTCGCTAAGCATTCAGCACCCAACCCGAACGCCTTTCTCAAAACATTTGATCATATGATACCGCACTTCCTCAGGTTTCCATTCACTGCTCTCTAAGTCTTTCCCTATGATAAAAGGTTCCACACAAACCTTTCCAATAGCATCAAAAAGATCCTCCAAAATCCAGGTCAACCTTGGTCCCGTAAATTCAATAGCAGGTTCTGCATTAATTTCCAAAAGCTTTACTTGATAGGTATTCTCTTCTGTTGCGGGTGATGGCTCATGGGCAATAAGAAAATCAATACCATACAGTTCAAACGCATTTGGTAGAGGCTGCCAATAGATGAGTTAGGGCCTGAATTTTTCGCAACACACATACATACTTGGAAGTGGATGGGATTTTCTAAAGCTGCCTTGAAGGTTTCTGCCAGTATCTTGACCATCTGGTCTAAGATGCTGCCCATATCGGCACATTTAAACTCTGAGTTAATTTTATCGGTGGACATGACCTGACATCCAATCAATTCCTCCAATAGATATACAGTTGCCTGTTGATTGCTACCGTGTTGGAGAGACGTGTTGGTAAGATGTGGTGCGAGATCCATTGCATGGAATTCAGATGTTTTCACAGGAGAAGCTGTTAATTCGACGTATGGAACAGCTGAAAATAAGGCCAAGATTCTGTCGTACAAGTATACCTCAAGGGCACCTTTGCACACACAATAAGCTCGAAGGTGAAACTAAGGCTCAATCAGAATACGGCTGCTTGAAGAAGGTTAAAGAAGATTGACTTTATGCCCCTTGAGCCCTTCGTCCTTCAAAGAGCTGTTTTTTTTAACAGTAGGGAAATGAAATAACAAAGGGTTGTTAATATATTCCTGCATAGCATGAAATTTAATTTAAATTTTAAAAAGGCCAAAGATTCTACCTGAATGACAAAATGGCGCAGCTGAGAAGTAAGGACAGCAGTTCCTCCTTCAGCGACATCAGAATCATCGGAGCTGGCATCTTCGAACTCTTCGAAAATATGTTGTAATGCATTTTTGCTATTAAAGAGTCTGACGCCCATTCCTCGGTCTGCCATTCCGCTGTAGGCCCGGTAGGGTTAAACCCATCCAAGTCATCTAGAAAATTTTACTGACGGTTTGAGGATCCACCACGATCCCGCGGTTTCAAGCTGTTCACCAAGGTCCCAGAGCTCGTCAACCCATAATTCGTCCAATTCATCTGCAAAAGATATTTCGATCTCAAAAGTTTTGGGGCTCGCCGATTTTAAAGCAGATGTTGGGTGTTTTGTTACATATGAAGCGATACAACGGGAGAGGTAATGTTTTCGAATTAGGGCTTTTCGAAAGGTATAGCTTGACGATAAGACGTTTCGATGATGTATGTGAGTTAATTCATGATCGATTTGATCGTAAGTTGACCATTGAATGATTGGGTATTGACCTGTGTATGAACCCAGAGGTGAGGATCTAATCGCCAACGGTATTTGAAGATGCTTCAAGGATCTCAAAACTAGAGCATTGGTCAAAGGCGCAGTGGGCCAACAGACGACGCAAGTACTCGGCGATTCTTGTATCATAACGGACGTCTTTCTTGATCTGATCGTTGGGCGTTCAAAAAAATCGTTGTCACGTGGTGTACCGTTGCGACATAAGCAGGACCTCCTGTCGTGACCACTGACGACATTCACTCCGCTATTTGTCAACGATGGGAACCAATTATGTGTTCTCTCTGCAACCGACTTTCACTCAAGGCCTTGTTCTTGGACAATTGTCCGTGCTTATTTTCTTCATTTTCTTCTTAAAATATCTATTTCTTGAATCGACCCAGGACCCCTTCGAAACTTCCTCCTACCAACCGCGATTGGATAGAAATGTTTCTTCCCAAAGTTCTCTACAAAAAGACATCAGTTTCAACGAAAGCCAGGGCTCCACTGAGTCAGCGGAATGGTTTAATAAACTTGTGCACCAGGCAAAACATACCAAAATCCTATAACTACTTCATTGTTAATCACGGAGCCCACAGGTTGTGGACGTATATCGTTCTAAACTCAGAGATGATTTACCAGGTATAGAAGGGGACGAGATCGCACGGAAACGGGTGGAAAATTATGCAAACAAGATTCGTCCTCCCGGATTTATCGTAAGTGTTGGATTTGAAATATTGGTTGTTCTAAAGAATTATAATATCCCAACAGGACTTCATCAAAGTTCACTCTGTTGATTTCGGAGTATCAGCACCGCAGTTATCCAACGCCCACGTGTTCCAACAGAATAACCCACTTAATGTGAGTGTCCCGAGAACAATCTTCCGCCGCACCTTGGGTTTACCGGTATATAGGAAATTGAATTCGACGTTAACTACACAGATACACTTTCGATCTCGCTTTCCACATCATATCTCTTTAATTACCCCATACCGTCATTTGCACGTCTTCCGGTATCTTTGACCATCTCTCTATCCAAATTCCGGTCATCGGTGATGCTTGTGTTTCCCTCATTTAGGTGGTATCAGTATATTAACGGTCATAATTAGATTATCGTTACACCTCCACAAAATACGTCTCATACTCCAACATTTACTATAAGTATACCACCAGCGTTCACTCTCGATCTATCTACCACTTCTCTCATGGGGAGTCGTGCAAAACTCGCCAATGTTCCAAAGCTGCATGAACTTATCCAACATCAAGTTCGTCGCATACTCGCTTCCCGTGGAACATGGCAGATAGCTTTACCAGGTTTGAGGAACATGGAGGTGCGAGACGAAAATAGAGTAAAGACAAAAGAACAGTCTTTCCGTAGATAATGCTAATCAATAATCATACACTCCAGGGCACCTCTGATTGGGTTAGCTAAATGCCAACATGTGCATTTATACTAGTAGCACAACTCGAATTTGTCACGGAACTATGGACCATTCTTGTATAGTTTGCGTGTTTTATTGTGAGCTAGGATAAGGTACATTCGCGAGTGGCTACTCTAGGTGAGGCTACCGGCAAAAGTTGCTTTGTCCCTGCGATTGGACTGGAGAGGCAATCGTATTTTTCGTCCTTGGTGCTGGGCGGGGGTGGTCACAAGGGTTTTTCGCACACGTTCGGTTCATTCAGATTTTATATTTATATAAAGGTGAATTGATTGAAGTAAATCATTAACGATTCTGTTCAGTATCATTCCTCTTGGACTCTACAACAACATTTTCAAAGTTAATGGAACTCTTCATGCGGAACATTAGTTTTTCTGCAACCGATCATGAAGTTATATTTCAACTTGCTGATATCCTACATAAGCCACCGTACACCAACGCTCCTTCGGCCTCGCTTCTCAACTTCAATGTCAGACTTTTCAAGAATAAAAGAGGGTTAGGAACACATAGTGGCACTGGAATCCTCACACTACCCTCCTCTGAAGTTGCATCCCGGTTCCTTGCGGAGTATGGAAACCCCTCCTCCTCAAAAGCTTGTGTTGTAGATGGGAGAAGGATTATATTCATTCAAAGTAAGCATGCAGCTCACCCTGATATTCTTGAGCGCATTCAGCATCGACCCTACACTGATCCAAGAACCCTGGAGGAGAAAGAGAGGCACGAGATCATACTTGCCGGCGAGGCAGTCAATGTCAGGACCATCCAGTTTGGATGGGAATGTCGAGATTCTATTTTCTCTATTGAATGGGAGCAGGACTTCCCAGCATCTCGTTTATATTTTGACAACGAACGAAGGGAATTGCGCATCCAGCTTGCTTATCAACCTCACCCTCTCATCATTGCTGTTCGACTATCTCATATATCCTCTGCATCAGTCCATGTCGATTTTTCGGACAACCCAATAATCTTTCTGAGTTTGGAAATACCCCCTGTATTTGCAGAAGGAACTTCCCCCCCTTACCACCGATTGTCAGCCCTCCCCGTTGCGGACCACGTTCGTGTTGCTCCTTACACATCATTGGCCCTCCGCATCAAGTGCGATTCACGGTATGACTTGAGGAAGTTCCGTCAATTGAGCGAAACTGTTGGTTTCCACAGGATATCTGACCTACAGTATCCTACTGATCGACGAGGCCTGTTCTCTGCTACAGTCATCGACGAATTTGAGAAGATCCTTCGACCGATCAACTGGTGTGTTGCATTCCAATTGGTTGCACTGGTTAGAAATATGTACCTCGATTTTAAGGAAATACTTGAGCTTATGCCAAGTATAAACCGACTGGTTGTTTCCAAGGGCAAAGATTACACATCCTCAATGCTTCGACACTTCGGTGTCCGCGCAAGGAATTTTTTCTGGGCACCGGATGAAGTGGAGGAAAAAACTATTGGAGAATGTTTTATGCTTGCAGTAGCTGATTTTGCAATCCTCCAACGTTCTCCAAAGTTGGAACCTGTCGATAGCAGCCTTTTCGAAATGCTTCATGTTACTATCACACCGACAACCATGTTCCTGGAAGGCCCCTTCCCAGAACGTTCCAATCGGGTTGTGCGTCGGTATCAGCCTTCACACCATGAATCATTTCTGCGAGTCAGCTTTGTAGATGAGGGACGCCTACAGTATCGATTTGATCGTGACATGGATGGATCAAATTTCATCCATTTTCGAGTTGGAGAATTTTTGTTGAATGGATTAACTATAGCCAAAAGGTCATTTCAATTCCTAGCATATTCTCAATCGGCCCTTAGAGAACATGCGGTGTGGTAGGAGTAATATTGAAGAATCTTGTTCACATATCTTACCTTCTTTATAGGTTTGTAAAGCCTTTTCGTGATTTGCAGCACGGATACATCGACGCCCCCAGGATCATCAAAAGCATTGGCTCCTTCGACGACGTTGCAAATGACCAGAAACTATTGTATTGCCCTGCTAGATATGCGGCACGACTTTCACAGGCATTCACGGCGACGGACACGTCCATCAGTGTGGAAGTTGAGGAAATTATCTATGTCGATGACATATCTGTCGAGAGTGGAGAGGGTTTGTCCAACAAATATTGTTTTACAGACGGCATAGGAACAATGTCCAGGGAATTAGCGACTGAAGTTTCGCAAGCTCTGAAAAACAAACGTCAACGGACTCGCAAAAAATATATTCCTGCTTTGCAAGTTCGTTTCATGGGCTCGAAGGGGATGCTCACAGTGGATCATCGCCTTCAAGGGCGCGCGATTTGCATTAGACCATCAATGAACAAGTTTAATGCTCCCGATACCCGAGATATCGAGATTGCGAGGGCTTTCGATCGCCCCGGACGCTACTTCCTGAACCGCCCTTTGATCATGCTTTTAGAAGGTCTAGGTGTAAACTATGATGTTTTTAAAATGTTTCAGGACAAAGCAGTTGAAGAAACCCAAAGGTCGACTGGGTCGTTTTCGGAATTTGCTAGGTTATTGGAGAGCCACGGGTTGGGTACATCATTTCGACTCACTTCAGTCATGCTTAACTTGGACAAGTTGGGTATGGTTAATCTACATGATACCCCTTTCCACAGAAAAATCATGGACTATGCCGTCTATCATATTTTGCGGCTGTTAAAGAATCATGCGCGAATCCCAATTCCGGATGCATGGACATTAGTGGGCGTAGCCGATGTCCATAAATACCTAAAAGAAGGGGAAGTCTTCGCTTGCATACAACCCATAGAAGGTGGAACCATCTATTTAGAGGGACCTGTTCTGATATCCCGATCACCCACAATACATCCCGGTGATGTACAAGTGGTAAACGCTATAGGTGCACCTCCTCGGGACTCCTGCTTCTTCGAAGAAAACCTCTCAAACACAGTGGTTTTTAGTGTTTTGGGTATATAGAGCACCAGACAACTACCAATTCTATCTAACTATTAATTCATTCAGGAGGTCGTCCACTACCCTCATGCTTGGGAGGAGGAGATCTTGATGGGGATGTTTACAACATTGTACCTCTTGATAAAGTTCCAGGATTCCGGCCTGCACGCACCTATGATCCAGCAAAATATGAGCCCGCCCAAAAAAAGATGTTAACACAGCCAAGTACTATGAAGGATGTCGCCGAATTTGTTATGGAATATATCAATAGCGATGTTAGGTCCTTTGATATTCATTACTGTATCTATAACTCACTATTTGTGTAGGTTGTTGGAATCGTCGCTATTAATTGGCTCGTCATTGCTGATCAAAGCCCGCGGGGGATTTTCGATGATGACTGCCTGAAATTAGCAGCTTTGCATAGCAACGCTGTTGATTATCCCAAGTCAGGCCAATCTGTCCCTTTGAAGGACATCCCCAAGTTGAAAAGTCGTGTTCGACCTGATTGGAATGCTCCGGAAACCATCAATCCTGATCCCAGCAAGAATTATTATGCCAGTCCGCGTGCTATAGGAAAACTTTTTAGAGATATAAAACTTCCAAACATTTCGAGCATGTCGTCTCAACCCACCCAGAGGAATCGGAAGGAAAGAACAGTCGGTGGATCAGCAGCAGCATTAGAATCCAGTAGGGAAAAGGAGGATACCGATGCGTATATTCTGAGGAACTACCTTTCTGAGTTCATTCATGTTCATGAAGTCTCCGAGTTGGAGGGAATGGAAGATGTTCAACGGGTTTTCCGCCGTTATGCATCAGAATTGGAGGCCATTTGTAATGCCAATAGCCTTTCTCAAAGGATGGGTCTAACAGAAGAAGAAGCAATGGTTGGGACTATTCTTCAAAAAACGTCACAGCCTCGTAAACGCGCCGATGCGATGGCTAAACTTAGGGAACAGACTGATATACTGGTTAAGGGTGTCAAGGAAGCTTTGATTGGAGACGAATTATTCCAAGCGGGGTTGAACAAGGCGTGGTTGGCATGGGAGTTGTCTATGCTCAAAAAGAATGCTTTTGGTGGTCAAACGTTTAGGTGGGTCGCGCTCGGTGTCATATTTGAATTGATCAAAGAATATGAAGAATTCGAGCTCCAAAGAACCCACAGTAGGTTTCATTGAATATGAGTACATATCTTTTGTTACCTATGTAAAATTATAAAGTCATATAAGACGGACCATGCGCAAATAGAGTGTACCCAAGAAATATATTACAAAAGGTGTCATGTTCTTGACTACCTTCTCGTCTGAGCAGTCCTACGTTTGATTCCGCAAAACTTAAAAGAAAATTAGTATGTATTTGGGAAAGAAAATAGAAGGCCTACTAAGAATTACCGAATCACCTCTGGTACGAATGATATTATTGGTTGAAGGTCATTAAAGAATGTCAGTGACACACCGTAAAAACATTTTGCTGATGAATCGATCTTTGTTGACGGGCTTTTTATTCTTGCCTTTAGGTACCTCTGTCCACATCTAAGCGGCAGTTAGAGAAATGATCTTGCATTTTCTAACAAATCTTGAACATGCCTCTTTGACATTTTCAAGGACCTGTAATACATTTATGGGATCAGCACCGCGATCCGTGATGTATTAGAAGAACCAACCATATTACTGTGTCGATCAAAGGCTTTGACACGAGCTAAAAGCTTTTTGTTATTGCGCAATGAGATGAGAACTTGTGCATGGTTCCGGACAGCTTGCTGCAAGACTGATAACGGGCCTTGGGATATTTCATGTTCTTCCAGTTGGCGCAGTTGCGCCTCATCCAGTTCGGACTTTGGAACGTGAACGTATTGGCTATATGTAACTTGTTAGGAGGCGGGCAGGGCGTAAACATTCGGAAAACCCAACTCGCCTCATGTCGAACGTTGGGGTGAGTTTTAAGATTGATGTTTGGTCTAGCCAAACAATATTTTTTCTGCAGCCCTTTTCATCTTGACATATATACGATGGGACGTCTGAAGCAAAAAGGCAAGGCCGGTGCAGCGAAAGCATACATAACTCGTTCATTGGCCGTAAAAAAACTACAATGCTCCCTTGCGGATTTCCGGCGTCTCTGTATCTTGAAAGGCATGCTGATTTACCATGTTAATACTTTTCATCTTATGCTCGTACTAGGGATATTTCCTCGAGAACCCCATAGTCGGAAAAAGGCCAATAAGGGATCGTCAGCTCCAACATCGTTCTATTACGCTAAGGATATCGCGTACCTCGCCCACGAACCAGTTTTACAAAGGCTCAGAGATCACAAAGCGTTCGCTAAAAAACTATCTCGCGCACTTGGCCGTGGGGAATGGGATAGTGCAAAATCCTTAGAAGACCATAAACCTGCCTATAAATTGGATCATATCATTAAGGAACGGTAAGTAAACACCTATTTCTCATAACACTATACCGATATATTTAGTTATCCAACTTTCCTCGACGCACTGCGAGATATAGATGATGCACTATCAATGATATTTCTATTTGCCTCTCTCCCGTCCAACTCTCGTCTTCCGCCCGAGATCATCGAAAATTGTTCACGCCTTTCCGCAGAGTGGCAGTTATACGTCATGCATGGCCGGTGTTTGCGGAAGGTTTTCCTATCCATAAAAGGAGTATATTATCAGGCAGAAGTTATGGACCAGACCGTGACTTGGCTTGTCCCATATCAATTCACCCAACATGTGAGAATCTTGATATTTCTTTAAAATTTCTACTCACATTTTTGTAGATTCCATCAGACGTTGACATCCGAGTCATGCTGACATTTCTAGAATTGTACCAAACACTACTCGGATTTGTTTTCTTCAAACTCTATACAGATATCGGATTAGTCTATCCTCCTCCCTTGGATGTGAAGAAGGACGAAGGTGCCGCTGGAGTTGGTGCACTTGGTCTGCAAGATATTAATTCTCGGGGAACCATCTCCGAACGAGGAAGTACAACCGCAAAAATAAACAGTATCGGTGGCCCGAGAATTTCTGGGAAGGATGTACGACAGACTATCAAAAGCATCAGTGCATCTACTGCTGCACATGATGCTGATGCAGAGGCTACGTATATTGAGGAATGTATGAACGAAGTTGATGAAGATTTCACCGTCCATTCCTCAATGACTGATGTTCAGACCCTGGTCTCTCTGCCAACGTTTAAGTCACTTGAGGTGCTCCCTACACCTTTCTCTACCAACATTTTTTCACCGTTTTGTTTCTACCTCTCCCGGGAGACTTCAAGGTCGATATTCGAATTTATTGTGCGTTCGTTTGGAGGCCGAATTGGGTGGCATTCCTCCTCTGGTAGCGGATCTCCCTTTGACGAATCCGATGATTCAATCACCCATGTTATAATCGATCGTCCCATCGTCGAACGGTCTAATGAAACACCTGAAGAACGTCAACGAAGACAAAAGCGGAAGTATATACAGCCGCAGTGGATCGTTGATTGTATTAATACAGGAAAAATCTTGCTTGAAGACGCTTATGCTCAAGGAAAGTCACTTCCTCCCCACCTGAGTCCGTTTGGTGAATATGAAGGGGCATACAATCCTTCTGCCGGACTCTTAAAAGATTACCCTAGACAAGATGGCTTGGAAAAAGACTTTGGTGTTGGCGAAGAAGAGGATGGCTCTAAGAGTGATGAGGATGTCAAAATTGCGGCGAATGATCCTGTGGCACTGAGAGGGGCAGAGTTGGCGGCGGAGGCAGCAGGCATTGACTACAGAGTTTTCGAAGAGGAAGCAAACAAATCACAGAACGCACGGAAGATGCTGATTGGAGACGGTGTTGAGGATGGCGAAAAAGATATGAACAAGATGATGATGAGCAATAAGCAAAAGAAGCTGTACGAGAAAATGAAGTACACCCAGAGAAAGCGTGCAAATGAGGTACATTCTCAGCCTAGCCTCCATTAAACCTACTCATATAATTCTTGTTCAGCGCGCCGCCCTAGAAACAAAAAAATCCATTATTCAGCAACAAAGGAAGCAAATATAATGTAAAATTTGTTCATAGTGATTTGTATGCCTCACACTTTCTTAACCGGCCAACCCAATATAATCATCGACAATCACTGACATTTCCTTGATGTTGTAGCATTGACATGGTCGATTCTATTTTTTTATATACATAAGATATAGCGAATCCATAAGGGCTCGTTTAGAAGCTGGTTAGAATCCCCTGAATATGTGTCTGTCACAAACCGAAATGCAACACTATAACTGGAGCCTTGGGCAGCGACAGACATGTTTGTCTATATTTGCTTATGGCAAACATATTTCGTGAACGCTCCGCTGCGATTGATTCTTTTCTATATATTTTCGTGGCGGAGAGGTTTTATTCTTCAATGGTCTCGCTCTCGAACAAACGCCCTCTCTATGAAGCGAGTACACAATTTAGAAATTGGAGATATTCACCAGAACAGCTAGCAGAAGTTCGTGCATATCAAAATCGTGCGGCAGTGGCGGTAATCCGTGCCACCTTTGAAGTTCAAGAGGTAAGTTTATGTTTGACCAAAACTCGACGGTATGTTCTCTAACGTAAAAAGCCGGGTTCCTCAACGATTGTTTCCTTCCTAACCCCCAACGAAGAGTTACTCCTCGTTAAATTGTATGTGACGAAGATTACGCAACTATGTGGCTTGTTTCGGTTTCCTGAGGAAGTTGAAGCCACGGCTGCGACCTATCTAAAGCGCTTCTATTTAAAAAATACTGTCATGGATTGGCATCCTAAAAATGTTATGTGCGTGAGCCGATATACAAAGATTGTTGCGATTCATGTTCTCTCAGGTTGACTGCCTTGTTCCTGGCGACCAAAACAACAAACAACCCTATCCCCCTCGAAACATACACAGCACATATACCAAAGACAGCCCCTTCTGATGTTCTCGATCTCGAGTTTCTGGTTGCGCAAAGCCTTGGATTTGAGTTCGCAATATGGCACCCCCATCGAGCTTTGTGGGGTATGTGGTTGGATTTGCAAGTATGTTATACGATACCCTTTCCCCTCCTTCTCTCACTTCTTTCAAGGACTTGCCGGAATATACAGGAGATTTGAGTCATGTGTATGATGCGGCTTTGAACTACATCCGTGCATCACGTCTCACTGATGCTGAATTCATATATACACCATCTCAAATTGCACTAGCAGCCCTTTCGCTTGCAGCACCTGACCTTGGTTCCATCTGGTCGAAGCATAAAGTGAAAGCCGAAGCAGCGCCTTTGCTTTTATCTACAGACGCACTAGCGATGGTTACAGAGTCTATCAAAACTTTTATCATAACTGAGGGAATCACCCCTGATGTTGAGTCGGTTCGTGAAGTTGATAAACGTCTTAAATTATGCAAGAACCCGGAAAAGGTTGTCGGAAGTGCTGCGTATATTGCTAGAAAAGTCGAAAATGAAAAGAAAGCCGAGGATAAAAGGAACAAAAAAGCTGGGGATAACCGTCAAGCTTCGACAGAGAGTGACCCATTTGGTAGTACATTTACCAAGCCAACGTTCGGTCTAGTGGATTATGAGGACGACGACGACTAGACCTTATCTCACGTTGGTCTTTCCTAGACATCGCATTATGTTTTTCAATATACTCGTTTATTTTTGACATTCGGACAAAACAACTTTTTTCATGATGCCTCAGACTAGAGAAAACCAGAGTAGAATGACGAAGCTCGGGGCAACGTGAAAATCATTTTAAAAATGCGTTCCTATGTGCATGTGTCCTTCAATATCTTGGCACTCTTATACTCATTGGCACTGGTCAAAAATACCAGAGGAACAATGAAAATATGCCACTAAAAATTCAAGCAAGGATCGTGAATTTAGGCTACAAGTTGACCTCTTTTAACCATGGATCGGTTAAAGAGGCTTCGAAAGAGCCAAGGATTAGGAAGGAGGTTATTGCGTGTAGATCCATCTCCCTTCAAAGAGGACTGGGATAATTTTAGGAAAATATTGTTTCTAGATCATACTCGTAGTTGTGGAACAACTAGCAGGACACTTGGTCAACGTGGATTTTTGAAAAAATGGGCTTAATTTGCTATTGGGATCAAAAACCTGAGGAAGGGACCTCGATTAATAAATAGCTGGTATGTGCACGTATAAGCTTACAACAATCACAGTCAAAAGGGCACAGTGGGGTGTCTGGACCCGTCCAGGTGAAAAGCAGTAAGGCACAAGATTGAAACAGCTTACCACCTCCTTCATCTCGTATACCTAGTTCATCTTCCTTGTATATTAACCAACCTTCTGTTGTCTTGCGCCCTGAGAAGGCTTAAGTATGAGGATACGACGGAGTTAAGACAACTGACTTGGCCCCACTCCACGAGAGTCTTTAAATTTGTCACGGTTATCATCTTGAGCTGTGCGCTTTGGGACCTTTGGCTTTCTTGCTGCCAAAGACCGGTTGAGTTTTGGAATAGTAATGGATGGATCGACAATGGTTTGGGGTGTAGAACGTTTGTTGTGATACGAAACATCGGTATCATCTTCTGATCGAAATTTGCGCTCCTTCTTGTGCTTTGTCTCTCGCTGAGAGTGGGGTAATGTAGAACTTGAGGCGATGGAATGAGATACATTGGATTTCCCTCGTGAGGCAAAGATATCGTCAATTTCCGACATTTGAGAAGGGAGCAAAACGAAAATTGGTAAAGTCAGATCTTTTGAAGTCACGAATGGTCACAATATCACAATGTCACATCTTAATAACACTTTGGGCCGATAACGGCGTCGAAGCGATGCATACGGGTGGGCACTGAGGTTTCTGTGGAAAATATGATAAAAAGACAGGAAATTAGGAAAATGTCATTACAGAAGAGCTTGATATTGCTCCAGGATTATGTGTAATGAGTTCTGAAAAGGTGTATGAGGTGTGACCAGATTTAGCAAGCGATGTGAAACGTGGATAAAGTTGACCTCCACAAGAGCCTCCGCTACTAAGCCACCATCGACGCTATTGGCGAGAGGAGCACAAGTATGCTGTGAGTGATCATATCATAAGGGTATTATTCTATCAGTCAACGTCTTGTATATTACTAGCCCCCAAAACCAAACTCGACCAGCTCAGCAAAATATACCCACATCGTTCATGCCAGCTAACTCGGTGTTTGACCCTTCACCATATCTCAACAATCTTGATCCAACTCAAGCTGCGAAACAAATGGCCGCTCTCACTGCTGCCAGCCAGGCAAGAATAGCAAACAGTCGACCCGCGTCTCTTCTCAATTCTTCAAGCGGAACAAACTCGGCGCCATTTCTCGGAGGAACTACATCTACCAATTATCCAACCGCGAACCTTGATTCCTTGTCCGGTTCTACAGTGCACACAGCGTTTTCAATGCAGAACAGTCATGGCGTGAATCCTGCTCTCCTTGACCTAACTATATCCCAGCCTAACTTTAGTCGTAACCAGCCCCAACCAACAACGCCACTAAAGCAGCGTCAGCAAGGTTTCTTGAACGGACTTGCTCACGTTATGGCGAAGCAACGCAATACCCCTTTACCCCCAGCACTCACTGGAGTTTCCACACCAAGCTATGACCCGAATACATCCCCCTTTAAAGCAATCGAGTCGCTAGAGATAGGATCTTTTAGATTGGCAGGAAAAGATATAGATCTTTTCAAACTTTGGGGTGTCGTGTATCAAAGTGGTGGGGGGTCCACTGTATGTTGTAAGATACCCTATTGTTTCGACTTGATCTTAATGTCGTTTT
Source organism: Collybia sordida (assembly GCA_037014335.1). Classification (NCBI taxonomy): domain Eukaryota; kingdom Fungi; phylum Basidiomycota; class Agaricomycetes; order Agaricales; family Clitocybaceae; genus Collybia; species Collybia sordida. The sequence continues at coordinate 2,514,136 of JAYKXK010000002.1, forward strand.
AGATCTCGAGCAACAACGGATGGGCTGCGGTTGCAGATCAATTTGGCCTTCCAAATCAAATTTTACAGCCTAGCGGTGCGTCTGTTCCAGCGGCCCAAGCCATTTCACAATACTATTTTTTGCTGTTGCTTCCTTTCGAGAATTTTTATCGGCAGAATATGCAGGAACAACAAAAAAGGGCACAAGCCACTGCTATTGCTAGACCGAATGGTTCTTCGAGTTCACAACATTCACCATTACATCTGAATCAGAACAGACCAATTCAGACAACATCGGGCGCTTCACAACCAGTTCAACCTCGAGGTCTAACAGGGCCCCCAATTAGTCAGGGTTCTGGGTCACACACAGCTCTTGTTGGTATGAATGGAACATCTCATGTACTTCCACAAACACCTCAACGGCCTGGATCTGTCGTGCCGAACCATCCCGCCCATATAACACCCCAAGCCATGGTCGGTATATCTCTCCTCGACAGTATGACGAGTGGACATATGATAGAGGGCAATGTACTTGATCAGGAAATTCAAGGAATCAAGAGGAAAATGGACTTTGATCAAGGAGACAAGCGTGTCAGACAAAAAACAGGTAAATTTGAGGTTTACCTGGTTAACACCGAATCATATTCAATTACCTCTCTTTAAGGGTCGGAACCGCCTGAAAACATTCCAGTATGTCAATCCCATTACCGCCCTGTCCTTGCTAATGCGCCTTACTTTAGCCTGCTGTCTTGACAATACTTGATCGAACCTCCGCTCCGACGCACAGTGCACCTGTAGCGACAACAACTGTACCCAGAATCCGCCAACAGCCTTCCCGTCGAAAAATCGAATATGTGCCTCTAGCCCGTGAAATTGAAACACATGGCGGTCGAGATCTCAGGTCACTTGAAAACGACACAGGAAATCTGCCGCAACGCCGCCCATTGCGAGACATCAATGATTGGGGTACAGTTGACATTGAGGCACTCACGATGTCCATCCGTTCGAGGTTGTCAACCGAGCTTTCGTATGCATTAACAACATTTACACTGTTGTCAACCATGCGTGGCCAAACCCCTGGTTCCGGATTCCCTATCTTTCAAGCTGCAGACCTTCTTGACGAGGTACTCGATCTTCTGGAGGAGCAAGCCTTTGGTAATGTCGAGGATGCAGTCGACCCCGACCTTGTTCAGCAAAATTTTCAGATTATTACCAACAGGGTCTTGTTGAACATGGTCGGAGAGTCACAAAGTCAAGCATTCGCTATTCTCGAATCCCATCACGGCTCAAAAAACCCTGATTCAGGGCCATGTCAACGACCTGGCAATATCATCTTGACAGTATTGAATATCATTCGTAATTTATCCACCATCCCCGACAACTCGGATTTTATTTCACGACACACCCGCCTCGTCGATATTATGCTACGTTTATGCACTTTACGCAAGGATGGCTTACCTACGCCAGCGTCATCCGCGTTATCTTTAGGTGACCTTGTGACCGTCCGAAAAGACACTCTGTTTACCCTGGCCAATATATCTGGCAACATTCATCTCGTGAACGCTGTTTCTAGTACCACTTTCCGCATGGCTAGTCGAGCTTTCCAACTAGTATCGTCTTACCTCATCGATCCTGTCGAAGCCGTATCACCTCTAGCTTGCATACAACTAACTGGTATTCCATCAAATGGGAATTTCAAACCACCCGTGCTCGCAGACATAGCTCTTGATGTCTTTACACGCTTGAGTCAATCTGACTCAAACAGACAAGTTTTCGCCAAGGCGGTGCCCCAAGCATCTATTCTCTGCCTTTTTGAAGCTCTTGTCCATCGACTCCCAATAGTTGATGCTGACTTTCAACTCGTGGCGCGTGAAGCTTGGTTAAGCTATCTTGAGAAAAATGTTATGGCCATATATTCTTTGGCTTTCCTAGCACCGCCTTCTATGAAACAAGAAGTCAAAGCAAACCGCACATTGGCTTTTAAATCAGTTATGTTGAGGATGATCCAGAAATTTGTCTTGAGCCCCAATAACGAAGGTCGTGGGGTATTCGGCGTTTGTATGAAAAGGGCCATTGAAGCGATGAAGGTCTTGGATGATGCCGAAGACTCTTTTGACACATCGAAATCTTCGGCGCCGACAATGTCCTTTGGTATGGGTTATGGAGAAGTTGGCGATAAGGGAGCAGAGAGAGGGACAGGCCTACTTGGAGGACATCGTGATATCGCCTGGGAGATATTGATGATGCGTGAGGTTCATGCAGACCCTGTTATGTTCGGGGAATTGGAAAGCATGGCGCGCGTCGAGTGCTAAGTATCATTTATACCCAACTTATTTGCTATTCTACGTTTTGTATTCCTGTACGTCTCAATGTCATCGCCTGGTCTCTGTTTCTATGCCACGTGACCAAGCTAAGCTATGTAACTTGAGAATATGAAGTTTTGGACTGATAGATAACTCTTTGTTACTTCTCTATAATGTCTGATAGTCTTCCTCCCCCATTATATTCCAAGAAGGACCCGGACAATACTCCAATGAACAATCAGGAAGTAGAGGGCACGCAAACTGCAGATCCTCAGATCCTCATCATTCCGACTACCAACACCCTCAATTTTCAAAAAGGCTTCTTGGGAGCCGAGGACGAGCAAGCGACCATTGAAGGAGAGCTTCAAATCAAAGGTATCAATCCCTCCGATTGGGAAAAATTGTGAGTTATAATTCTTTTCCACAACAGAAATATTCTGTTGAAGTAATCTCGCCATACTCACAAGGACAATGTCCCTACGAACCGTCGAGGCTGCATTCGAAGTTGAGATTGAACTTGGATCATTCGAGATTGTATTATTCTCTCGTTCTTCAGATTCCCCTTCAACTTTTCCCTCGTCCTTTCCGTTTACAATTCCTCTCGCTATGGACACTCCGCAATCAACGCGAACTCCTCACTCTTCTTTGGCCCACATTTTAACAGCAAGTTTATTTCCTACGGATCCTCTCCAAACCCCTATCATAAAGACTCTTATTGTGCATACCCGTCGATTCTCAAGCCATTTGCACACACTGCCTGTTTCTCCAGAGGTCCATATTCTGGATGATCCAACGCGTGTCGAGGTCGAGGTACCCCGGACAACATTCAAAACTGAGGAACTTATACCTGTGTACGTCACAGTACCTCCACCCACGAGAGAATTGGTAGTAGATCGGGGGTTAAGACTGCGTAACGTCCGCACGGAACTAGTGCGAATGGTAGGGGTCAAGCAAAAGGTTGGAGGTAACGACATCACAAAATTAGAGGTTGATAATGAGGGACAAAAAGCACCAATATTTGACAATGTTACCGGCACAGTAAGGCCTACCCCGGTCATATCTTCATCTTCCAAGCTTCCGACTGTGCCTCCCGCCCAGGGACCAACTTTCAAAACAGTTATCGCTCGCTCCGGAGCATCGTGCCGCTTTCATTCCTTTCGTCCTGTTAGGCTTCGTTTCATCCTACGTCAATTCCCCTTACCAGGCTCCCCCTCAAACCTGATGGCCAATCATTCAAGCAGAGATTATGGACAATTTGATAGTGACGAGGATTGTGCTTCTATAACACAGTCGACTATCCTTCACTCTATCACTTTCCAACTCAATGTGTATATTTCGTTCGTGGATATTCCTACTCGTCGTGAACGAATCTCTATTGTAACGATCCCTCTAGTCATCATCCCGTCTTCTACACCACTGTCAGAAATATCGCAAACCCTAGACGCCGCTTACCGTAAAAAGCACGATCAGCCTCCTAGTAGGACGGTGAGACAAGATGATGTTGAACATATGACATTCCGTTCTGGAGAAGCAGGCCCCAGCATGCCTACAACCATCGCACCTCCTCCTTTCGAGGAACGAGATGCACCCCCGCCATTCTTCTCACCTGAGGCAGAATCCTCGACGTCAACAAGATTGCCTACTTTTTCGGAATCAGAATCTCAAATTATCGTTCTGGATGAAGCCACACACCCTCTGTTGCATCCATTGTCGTCGCCTTTGATAGTCGGCGAAGGACTGGAATTTGGATTCTCGTCTTCTCAACAGTTCGACGGCCATTCCGATGATATCCAGCGTTCGCCAACACCTCTGCACACACTAGAGATGGCCACTCAAGATGGAGATCCTACGGCTCTTTCTGAATTGCATGAACCTGAACGTATGATAGAGGGTGTTAACTTGGCGCTTGTCGAAGATCACGAAAACGTCAGTGATGAACGACCGCCGCCTCCGCCTGCTATGGACGACCCCTCCGATCCCCCCCCCTCGATTGACTCCGACTTTAGGTCTCCTGAAAATTCTGCACCGGGACCGAATCCGCCTCCACCGTCCCATCCATCATACACCATTCATGACTCCCCTCCAACTACTATATCAGCCTCTATAAACACTCAGCTTATTCATGCTGGGCATGCTCCACCGCCTTACCCAAATCCCGAGAATTCAAATGATCAGGAACGGGTCACACGCCCCCCTCCTTACATGGACTGACATCGGTATTTTCCTTTGAGATAAGTAACTCCACAAACACAATCTATTGAAATTCCATCACGTTGGACTGTTATAATTTATGAACCCTCCTGCTCTCCGTGAGTGGAACCCGTGAATTACATGTACTAAAGAGAGTAAAGAGTAGAAATCATGAAATTCATAAACGAGCACATTAGGTCAATATATAGTGCACAGCTTTAACAATTGCATGCGTCTTTCGATTTGGGACCGTCATCTTCAAGGTTTAAGCTACCTTCCTGACCAGCTCCTCGATTGGTGGTACCAGGTCGGGTGGTTCCTCGCGTTGCAGCTAAAATGTGTTCGATGGGTATTTTCTTTGCTGGGGAAGAATTATTTTAAAAATGGATTTACATAGAAAATAAATGGCCTACCAATCTCTGTGAAAATATCAACAACACCCTCTCCTGTCTTCGCACTCGTTTCGAAAAACAATAACCCAGCTTCAGATGCATACGCTTGGGCTTCTTCACGGGGCACCTGGCGCAAACTTTCCACCCCTTCTCCTGATGGACTGGGAGTTTCCCCTGGCGTTGCCGTCGCATCGTCTGCTTCATCTTCCGATTCGGATAAAGACACTGCCGCGGGTGATGGGGCTGAAGGCTGGACAAGATCGACTTTATTTCCAGCAAGAGCAATGACAATATTTGGATTGGCTTGTCGTTGAAGTTCCTTCACCCATGACTTCGCTTTCTCTAAGCTAGTGGCCTTTGTAACATCATAGACTACAACTGCAGCTTGGGCATTGCGATAATACATAGGCTGTGTGACAAAAAGGAATGATCGTAGGGTGAATCTCGCATGAACCTAATTATTTGGCTTACGGCTAATGAATGAAACCGCTCCTGGCCAGCTGTGTCCCAGATCTCATACCGCAAAACGCGGTCCTCCAGACGGCACTTCTGTGTAAGGAAGGCAGCACCGATTGTGGGCTCCTTATTTGCTTGAAATTCGTTTGAGACCTGTGCGAATTAACCAGACCGGTAAATGGGGCTGTCCTCCAGGATGCGTAGTGACATACGAATCTGAGAACTACAGATGATTTCCCCACAGCGGCTTCACCTTAATAAAATTAATTCGTCAGTACATGTATGGCCGTGCATTTGGAGAACGAAGAGAAAAATAAAGGCGATGAATTGTAAAACACTGTGAAATGTAAAACCCACCAAGTAGAACAAGTTTGACCTGAACAGATTTGTCCACAGAGCCAGATGCAGAGTCGGACATACTGGCGAAAGAAAAGATTAATCAGATATGAGATGAAAGAATATAATGGAAAGAGTGCACGACGAGCCAATACAGCGGTTGTAAAGAGTTGTTTGTTTCCTATTTGTCTGATTTCCCTTTTTATGGTGCGATTCATTTAGTGATCACCAAGGTAAACAACATCTGAAAAAACCCCATGCTTTGTATGGACTAATTGTCTCCTGCATGCGACACGATAATCCCTCTGATTCAATTGTGATTTATTATAGTTAGAACTCTATCAAGATGTGTACACCCACTAGGATTCTATAAAGAGGTTTACATAGAGACTTGGAGCGTTGTAAAATCAAGGGCTGTCGGTTGATGTTGTCATTGAGTGGTTCAGTATGGTATTACATAAATAAATAAATAAACATAGTTATCTGACTGTGGTAAGATATCTTCCCCGGGTAAGGTGTATGCGGCTATTTATCAGAAAGCCGTACAAACATGGGGTAAATACATCAACATTTTATGAAAGGCAAACTGGTTATACTTATTCCCAACGCTTGTCCTCTCATGTCGTTCAACTCATCTAGTTTTACCCCAACTCCAGCGAGCATCCCTCCACAAGATGCTGTTCTAAGGCTGGGAGAAAATGATGCCCCAAGACCAGTCAATCATCATCCCTTGGTCAGCCACCGCAACACCTGAACGGTTTTAAATCATGCCCTGATGCTATTTTAGAACCCTTTGGATTTCCTTCTACGTGCTGCACAAGTGTATCCAGATAAACCTGCCCTTGTTCACCCGGATGTAGCCGATCCAGCTTTTTATTCATTTGCTGTATGGTCTGTGCCGTCTTTAAACTCTTCGGTATATTGGGTCGACCAGTATCAGGGCACAAAGGGTACAAAATTTTGCATATGGTCTGATACAACACGGTATAACTCCTGGAGACCGTGTCGCCGTGATTGCTCCAAACTCGTGAGTTATCATATTCCCGTAGGAAGATAGGTATTTACATCATTGCAGCCCTCTTATAGCAGGTTGTTGACGTATACGAAATGACCTTGAAATTTGAATTGAACCCTTTATATTTAGATGCTCATTACGCTGTCCTCGCTGCTAGGGCTATTTTAACCCCAATTAACACCCGCCTTAGACCCCAGGAAGTGACATACATTTTAGAACATAGTGGTGCCTTGCTGATCCTAATAGACCACGAATATTTGCATCTCGTAGAAGGCACGAGCATACCATTTATCGTCTGTAACGATACCGGGCGAATAGGTGATCCTTACGAGACATTTTTAACAAACGGTCGAAAGTTCAGCCAGGAGAAGGGATGGCCAGGGTTGCTTCCCGAGGTCAATGAGAATGCGCCTTGTGTCTTGTGTTATACGTGGGTGGTAATTTGATGCAAATCGCCATCTCACTTAGCATTTTACGAAGATCCGGAACCACTGGCAAGGTACGGTCAAGTTCAGATTTTTCAAACAGACCATACTAAAATCACATCAGCCGAAAGGAGTTATCACCACCCTAAGAGGTTGTTCGACAGTTTTGTGGATTTTTTATTACTCATCAAACCTCCAGGGTCGTACTTGGCCGCTATTGGGAATGCGTTTGAAGGACAGTAAGCATACTTTCAAATTGATGGTCTAACGCTCATTACAAACCAAAGAATAAACCGAGATTCGATATATCTATGGTAGATTGAAAATTTAGCATGGGAAAGTCGTCTAATTACATGTCCTAGGATCTTGCCCATGTTTCATGCGGCAGGCTGGACGTACCCATGGGCAAACGTCTTTGCTTTTGCAACGCAGGTATTTAACATCTTTGATGACGAGAGATGACCCAAATCATGAAGAATAGATAACAATGAGAACCGTTGACTTTCCTCGAATCTGGAATCATCTCCTGCATTCGGGGGTAACGCACTATTGCGGGGCGCCTACTGTTCAGGTACGAACGCCTCCCGTGCTCAATTGGGCTCCGGTTCCACGTTACACAGATTGGCATCATTAATGATCCTACCGCTCGAAAGCCCCGACAACCCGTTACTGCTATAATAGGTTTCGGACATCTTGGCTTATTGGTGAGGCATGACTGACTGGAGAATTAGCTGGTGCCGCCCCCACCCCTCACTTAATTGCCGGGTTAGAAACTAAAGGAATAAAACCTATTCATGTTTATGGCTTAACGTATGTATTTCACTCCTTTATTTGACCAACGACTTGACAGATATTGTATGTTATCAGTGAGGTAAATTTAACCATGACGAGAGTCAAGATACTATCACGAACACTCACTCTCAGACTCTCGGCCCTTTCATGCGGAATTACGAACAACCTTTTTGGGGATCTCTTAGCCTAGAACAACGTGCGAATTTTCTTGCAAGGCAGGGTCATGCTTTTGTGACGGCGCAAGAAGTACGCGTCATCCACCAATCAGATGAAATGGTAAAGGGGGCAAAGTTGGTTGATGTCCCTCGAGATGGTAAAACCCTGGGTGAAATTGTCACAAGAGGCAATATTGTTATGAAGGAGGTTTGTTGGTTCATTATTTCTGGGCATTTAGAAATTATATTTATCTTTGACGACAGTATTTTCGTGATCCCGTAGCAACGGAAAAAGCATTTAGTGGTGGCGTATTTAGATCAGGCGATTTGGCTGTTGTGCATCCCGATGGTTCCGTTGCCATTATGGATAGGAGTAAAGATATAATCATATCCGGTGGAGAGGTCACAATGATTTATTTCCTTTTTATCCATAATTATTAATCCGAGCTCTGATATAGAATGCCTCAAGCTTAGCTATTGAGCGAGGTAAGGCCTCCCTCTCATTATCCTCTGCCAACCTGACGTCTTGCAGAACTTGCAACCCATCCACATATTCTTGAAGTTAGTGTTGTTGCTCGAAACCATCCAAAATGGGGAGAACGTCCTATGGCTTTCGTTACTCTGCACCCTCAACATGCACACGTCTGGATAAACAATCATCATAAATTCAGCGAAGACCTTAAAGCACACGCCAAGTCGAGGTTACCTGGATTTGCATGCCCCGAATGGGTCAAAATTGTTCCGGAGTTACCAGTGAGTGAACAGGTCATTTTTTATGGACCCAATTTCATTGAGACGTCCAGAAAACATCCACTGGGAAAATTCTGAAAACCGAGTTACGAAAAATAGTGGCAAAACTATAATATACATACCGCAAATGATGATGGTAAATCTTATCAACCTATATAGTCATTTCTGGGACAACTTCACACTACCCAATAATATCAAGTACAAGAGACAGGTTCATCAAAGAGTACACTAACAACTACCTCTTGTAAGTGGGCATAGCATGAGTATATGTGGTTCTTGAAGAACCTGGCCAAAATTAGTGGTGTCCAAACATTGCCACAAAGGGCAATCATTCCTGGAAGAATGAGATATTTCTACCACATTTATACAGATACACCACAAAGTACTGAATTATAAGGTGACAATGATAAATGAATTCCGAGTGATGATTGTGATTGTCTAATCCTAGGGTGGCATTAAAATCATGGCGGGGTATTCGGACACAGTCGTAATATGCGGAAGGACTCAGCGTTACGTTCGCAGAAATAGACTTCATTCTCTTTTCGTCCGAGAAACAGTACTTCGTTAAGAACTTCGGGTTCACTTTCCCCCAGAGAAAATTCTGTTCTGCCTGCGGGAGATTTTGCTAATCCAGTGCTTTGTTTTCTGCTGGTAAGGTGATGACCATAACCACTCTTAGCCTTCGATGAAAGGACAGTAGCCGAGGTTGCAGATGCGGAGACAGGTGTCCCAATCTTCCAAACAAAAGGCGCGCGTCGATTTATGTTGGAAGGAGGAGGAGAAAATTGTGGTAGGGCTGTCCTCGATTCATCCGCGGGTCTCAGCAATGCATCATTCAAATCTACTGCTTCTAACCCTCCTTGGCGCATAGCAACGAGGACTGCACGATCCTCCACGTCGAAGGCCTCCAGGCGTTTAATATCACCCATTCTGCCAGGGAGAAAAGATTTTGATCCTTCATCTAGGTCATCGGCGCTCCAAACGAATCGACCTTTCAGCACGGAGCGCCCCCGAGCGTCGACAATGGCGGTGCTGTGCCCACCACGGGAAGAGAAAAAGAGAGCGGGAGGGCCGAAATGCCGTGGTTGCGTGAGGAGAGAAATTGGTGCTAAAAGCGGTTTTTCCGATACCTCAGGTAACATGAAGGTTGTACTTGACGTTGGAGGAGGGGACAAGAAGGGAAGGTTGGAATCGACACTCTGTAGCCGAACGTCTCTAAGCAAGGTATATACGGTATCTTCTTCTCGCCGTACGGGAAGGTCCGTGGGTAGTAAGCCGTCCTTGTACCATGCTTGCATTAAGGATGCCTTCCATGGTCCTGTAACTTCTTTGAGTGGAGTACCAGTATGACACGGTTGATCTTACCGTGAACTACATTTTTAGGATCGCGATAGTACCACCTGGAAGGGGCGGTCGGTACCGGTATGGGAAGACCCGGTGGGGAGAATTGAATTCGTGTAAGATCCGATGGATTTCCATCTTCCGGTTCGTGCACTGCACGATATTCTAGAAAGGTGGGATATGTAGGGGGTATGATATATTCATCCGCGATTGATGCTAAAGGGAAACGGGGTGAGAAGGTAAGTTGTTGAAATGTTGTATAAGGACCCATATTCGCTGTTGCTATTGTGACGAGCTCTTCAGATTGTGTGATACTGGGCATTGTATTCGCTTCACTCGGCGTCGTAATTTCGGGTTGAGCATTAGGGTGTTCATTCGGGACGAGTGGGGGAGTGTGAGAGCGATCGGTCCCATCCATGGTAGTAACTACAGCTGAGTCCACCGCAACCGAGACTCCAATACTGACATTAACATTTGTGTCTTCGTCTACTAGAGCGACTTCTGAATCGTTATTTGGGATATCACCAGTTCGGACTTCTCGTGCCCTCCGTCTTGCTGCCCGTCGTTCCGCACGTCCAATCCTGACCTCACGCACCCGCACGGTGGCGGGTTCGAGGCCAAATACATTCTGCGAGAAAACAAGGAAAACCTCCACAAGGTCATCCCCCTGTAGTTGAAGCTCCAGGGATCTTGGAGAGTCTGGAAGGATAAAGGTTCGTGAAAGACCCAATGCAGTACGATACGTTCCCGCAAACAACTCAACCTTTTCACCGTTCTCACCACAGAGGATAGCAAGAAAGCTGTAATAATATTAAAACACACACTAGATAAGAAAAGGTGGCCAGAAGGGCAGGCTCACCTTTTCTTAGCTGTTTCTACAGCTTTGATCATCAGAGCACCTTTTGTTCCTGGCAATTTTACATATTCTAATTTGGGCGGTGGAGCATGTGATACCAATGGAGTCCCCGTCACCTTCTTCGAACTTTCATCTATGACCTTCGAGACAGGAAGAGGAAGCCTGTCATCAGATCTTCTACCGTTGAAGGCGTTCGAGAGAATGCGAGGGAAGAAACGAGATGAACGGGAAGATTGCGAAGACGCCATAGACGGGGCAGCTTCAGGAATTTCTGGAACACTGACCGTGGACAGTATGGTCGGGGACCCATCATCGGTCAAAGGTGTTGTTTGTATGTTTTGGGTTTGAGAATTACTAGAACGGAATGAATGAGAGCGGGTGAAGCGAACTGGGGGCTGTTCTCCTCTCGATGATATTGCATTAGGCTGGGGTGCCGACTCGTTGCTGGATGTTGGACTACTTAACATGACAGACCAGCGTCGACGCCGCCTCTCGTGTCGTTCAATAGTGGGACGATTAGATATATGACCTTCTGAAGTACGTGGACTGGACGGCTCGTCCTCTCCCGTGGCAATTGGATGAGATGATGTGATCAAGATGGGTTGTTGGGGACGCCTTGAACCCGGAGGTGGGAGATCAGGGATACGCGATTCCAATAATGCTTGTGCTAAACTAATCCGTCCATCAATGTCGTCCTCCTCGGTGGGGATAAAAGGAGTGTCAGGGTCATCAGGGTCTGCTGATTGTGTTTCTCGGAGTGTGGGTGGAGAATGAGAAAGTGCTTGACGGAGGGTCAGCAATGTTGGGGCAGGTGAAGGCTCCGGTGGTGGTACAGAACTGCTCGTGCGGGATAAAGTCAAATCGAGGTTTGAGGGTCTATTTCTACGCAAGGAGCCGATCGAAGTTCTTGGGGGCGTAAGCGGTGTTACTGCAGGTGTTATTGCAGTAAATTGCGCTGCATTTGGGCGGGATTGTGCGCTAGTTCGCTCATCTAGAGCCTGACTACCGCTTGACCCCGCAGCAACTATATCAATCGCTTCATCATCACTTGATTCTACCCATTCGACTTTCGCATCAGGATCATGGGAACGAACAACATCTACAGTCCGGCGGGATGCGGCTAGAACGTTACTGACGGAACCACTGCGAGAGCGAGCGTTGAAAGATACAACCGATGTTTCCCTTCGAAGGTGCGGCGGGTGATTAATTTCTGAGGGGCTATAAGGGGGAGGGAGCCCAGATGGGACGGATGTTTGTCCTGAGATAGGTAGTTGGGGCATATTGGGTTTTGCTGACGAGCGAGGGGTTGGGGAACGGGGTACAAGGGGAGGGGAGGGCAATAGTTGCGATGGGTTGGAAATCGGATCCGACGACCCTTTACGTAGTACGCCGGTGCGGGACATGGGCGTACCAGGAGGAGGGGTTGATAAGCTTGATTTTCGCGTTTTCTCCGTTGAATTACGAGGACCACTTGTATGGTCTTGACCATTTAACAGGACTTTTTTCATTGTCTCTCTCCGAAGCCGATCGCGCTCACGCTTGACCTCTACATCAATTCGCCACTCTATTGCTTTCTTAACTTCTTCCAATGCATAAACACGAACACCATCCCGTCTACCGGCAATAGCAACAAGAACTCCACGCTGTTCCATAACGACAACACTCTTGAAGCTAACACGCCGAACAAGGGCATATGGCTGAGGGGCTGGAGGAGACACCAAAGGAAGGACATCTAAACCTTGTGCATGACAAAGCAGAAGATGATGAGGCGCTAAAAATGCACCACTAGAAGGGGGGGTGCTGAAATGAGATGGTGAAAGGTCAGACGTGAGAACAGATAAGGATAATCCAAGCTCTTGTAAAGTAGGGGCAGGTAATTGTGGGGGCGGAGTAATTGATCTACCGAGAATCGGCGAAGACGACCGAGAGTGGGCATCGATCGTTTGTCCAGAGGACGTGCCTGGTGGATCTTCATGAATTGTTGTGTTTCGCGAGGCCGAGGCGACAGGCTGGTCCCGTCTATGAATAAGATTTGTGAAAAACCCAGAGAGTCTATTTGAAGAACGGGCCTGAAATTTTTACCATGAGTATTAATTCTTAATTGTAGAACAAGTAAGGGTAGAATCACTTCAACTGCTGATCTGTGACGAGCTCTACGCTGCTGTTGAGACAACCGTTCTTCCTCTTCAGGCATGTTACGAGATGAAGAAGCGACTATCGGGTGGGGGTTGGTAGACGATTCACCAGTCCTTCCAGTCGACGGGCGAGGAGGTAATGTTGTGTCGGCCTCTGTGACATGTACCGCAGGAAGACTGCGAGCACTAACCCCATCCGAAGATTGCCCATGGTTGGTAGACACTGAATTTCCCCTGTTTAGTTCGTGTAAATTATTATTCTCCTTGTTCTTCTCTGGGGTCGAAGCTTTGCCGCCTTGTACAGAGTGCGCTGCGTTGAGTCCATTAGGGACCTCTACATCTTCTAATGCCATTGAAATTCTGTTAAACGAGTGGTCCTCGATAATGTCGTGGACATCATTGGAATGATCATCGATGCCTGGATGTTGATTCATAAGAAACGCGACCCAACTAATGGCCTGTTGACGATTGTCGAGAGAGCACAAAAGAAAATAATTGGGGTAACCTTCAGACAGCTAGTAGCTATCCGGGTCAACTCAAGAGTGCATTTGCAAGGATAATGAAGTAGTGGATGGTGACGCCAAGGATAGGCAGGAGGGGAGAAGCGGAATTGTTGGACCAAATATGTTGAATCCCACGCCACCCTGACCAGAGTATTGGAGATCCCGGTAAATGCACAATACACTCATTCATTCATTTACCAGGTCTTTCAGCACTTGGTCTATCACCTTTTCCCTCAATATGCTTCCATTTACGCGTTCACTCATTCGTGGTATTTCATTCGGTACACGTCGGGCGACCCACTCACAGTCGCACTTAAACTCAGTCACTGAGAACGACCTTGCCCACTTCGCAAAAATACTTTCGCCTTCTTCTGTTCTTTCTACACTTCCACCATTCTCTCTCCCTGACTCAGAACTAGATCAGTATAACAACGACTGGATGAGAAAATATCGTGGTTACTCAACAACAGTTCTTAAACCCAAAACCACACAGCAAGTGAGCCAAATCATGAAGTGGTGTAACGAAAAGCGCATTGGTGTTGTTCCACAAGGCGGAAATACGGGTTTGGTTGGAGGAAGTATTCCTATCCGGGACGAGCTCATCGTCTCTTTGGCAAACATGGATAATGTTCGGTCCTTTGACCCAATCTCCGGTTATTGTTACTGCTTTGCTTTTATGCCTGTCTAACCTTCAATCCTTTTGGTATCAACAGGCATACTAGTAGCAGATGCAGGCTGTATTCTGCAGTCCCTTACAGACTATGTTGCTCCTCACAATCATATCATGCCGATTGACTTGGGTGCCAAGGGAAGGTGAGAAACACGCCCATTCTCTTCGAATTTATCTGAAATCTGTCAGTTGTCAGATAGGAGGAAATGTTGCGACAAATGCCGGAGGCTTACGACTCCTGCGATATGGTTCACTGCATGGAACCGTTTTGGGGCTTGAAGTTGTCCTCCCAGACGGTACTGTTCTTGATCAGCTCACAACATTGCGCAAAGATAATACAGGTTGGTACGATTGTAGTATCGTCCTATATTTACTAATTACGACCCCAGGCTACGATTTGAAACAACTCTTTATTGGAGCTGAGGGGACACTTGGTATAATAACAGGTGTTTCTATCTTGACCCCTCCAGCGCCTCAAGCGTCGAATAACGTAATCCTCGCCCTTCCATCGTTTGACAATGTTCTTCCATTATATGAAATTGTGAAGCGTCAATTGTCGGAAATCCTTTCTGCGTTTGAATTTATCGATCGCACATCATACGATTTGGCTGTCAAACATGGTCAAGGGAGAGCTTTAAGTGAGGATGACGTCGTGGGCGCTGAATGTTTCGTTTTGGTCGAAACCAGTGGGGGAAGGAGGGAACACGATGAAGAAGTACATTATCATTCTTTTCCTTGGCAGAAGTCTTTGCTTTACATTGACGTGCATAATGCAGAAACTCAGCGATCTCTTGGAGAGCTTGCTCGAAGCTGATGTCCCACTAGTCAACACCGGGGTACTTTCACAGTCCCCTGCTCAATTTTCTTCACTATGGGCCCTCCGCGAGGGCGTTACGGAAGCTGTGTCGAAGGAAGGAAAACCATACAAATATGACATCTCTGTTCCTCTTTCCTCCTTTAAAACTGTGGTTGATGCTACACGCGAACACCTTCGCTCACAAGGCTTGCTTAACGACAAAGCTGTCAAACATGTCCTAGGTTACGGTCATGTCGGGGACGGCAAGTCTAGCTACCTCGATGTAATATTAATAACTTACGCCGTGACAGGGAACCTACATTTGAATATCGTCGCTGATTCTTATGCACCTGAAATACAGGCCGCATTAGAACCTTTCATCTTCGAAGTTGTCGGTCCGTATTCCAAATGCCGAATTCTTCGTTGCCCTTATTCTTGCTTTAGCGTCATATCGTGGATCGGTATCTGCTGAACATGGTATAGGTGCTATGAAAACCCATGCCCTCCATTATTCCAAGAGCGAAACGAGTATTGTGCTCATGAAGAAGATTAAAGCATTATTTGACCCTTATGGCATTATGAACCCCGGAAAGGTTTTGGAATAAACTATCCAGCCGTAGAATCATCCCAGCGATTGGAAGAGTAGTACTAGCACTCCAACAGTAAAAACTGATGACGGTGACCAACCCAAAACCCAGACCCCTCACTCAGCCTGAGAGACTCGGGACTTGTCCGAAGGTAGCATTCACCAATCCTTTGAGATATATACTATAATACTACCTAAAATTCTACTACATATTTCTCCGAGGCGTATTTCCGAGAGGAACGAGTGCTGGGAAACAGAGGAGCATTGAGCGCGACAACCTGACTAGGGAAGTAGCTTGTGCAATTTCTCCCCAAGTCGATTGAAAATCAACCCAAAACCCAATCATTGGGTTACCGTCATCAAATTGCTGTATCATCCAGTGTGACAAAGCGTTACAAAAAGTTTGAAACTCCCAAATTTCAAGGCCTTCCCTTTGACTTGCCTCTGGCAGCAGCACTTCGTCGCCTCATAGTGGAAATATTTAGTTAGGGTACCATTACGTCGTTGACAAAATTCCTGATGCAAAGAGATCGAGTGGATCCATTGCTATTCATGAATTGTCAAGTTTCTCAAAGCTTTCAGTTGGAACTTTTAACTTTGGCTCACGTGGCGATCCGGAGGTCGCCGTGTCCTAAAGGATAAGACCTTAGGACGAGACTGTTTCTGGTGTTGCCGATGGATTGTGTGTTTCCAAATTATCCGCTCCTCAAACATTTTTGAACACCCGGTGTTCCCCCGTTCCCGTTCACACCATCGGCTCAATTTGGGGAAGGTTAATTTTTGGTTGCACGGAATGCCCGCACATCGTAACCTAATTTCGCTATCATATTCAAGTTTGAAATTGGGCTCATACTCAAGGCTAGTTTCTTGAAAAGATAATCTTTAGCACGTCCCCCCCAATCTTTGATATCATGGTCCTGAAATGATGTACTTTGATGGGCCTTCAACCGGGTTTTACGCCCGTCTCTGTTCGCGTTGATGATATCTTCACACTCATCTTGCAACACCGTGTTAGTGCACTGCATGTTTCACTTTATTCCCATCTGTCTATGGCACATAGGTATTTAAACACGCAATTGTCTCTCCTTCCTGTAAGTCTAGGATCCTCATCTTGTCGTTTTTATTTCACATTCTTCCAACCCCGCTTTCTTACACCTCTCTTCAACGCGTTCCACCAGCTGGTCTCTGGCGCGATTATGTCTTCCCGCAAAGCCCCAAAGCCTCTTCCGAAGTTCGAAATTGGTGAGGCATTTGACTTCATTTTCACGTTTTACGCTAAATGATCACGGTTCAGGTGATGATTATCAGCTTTTGCATGCCATTGGAGAGGGGGCATACGGGACTGTTGCTGCCGCCCTCCACAAACCAACTGGAAAACAGGTGGCCATCAAAAAAATCCTTCCTTTTGATCATACACTCTTTTGTCTACGAACTCTTCGGGAATTAAAGCTCCTCAAATTTTTCTCTGAAACTTGCGTGAACGAAAATGTGCGTGCGAAATGGGTCAAAACACTGATCTTTATAACCTTACCTCTTAACAGATCATATCGATCCTGGATATCATCAAGCCACCAACACTGGATTCCTTCAAAGAAATATACTGTTAGTTACCAATTATATAATTTGTGTCTTGGTTAATATCCTGTACAGTCATTCAGGAGTTGATGCAAACCGACCTGCATCGCGTTATTCGAACTCAGCATTTAACAGATGACCACTGCCAAGTACGCTTTATGTATCTCCTAATCTGAAATTTACCAAAATGGCCACAGTATTTTGTCTACCAAACTCTGCGAGCACTGAAATCTATCCATAGCGCGGACATCGTTCATCGAGACCTAAAACCGGCGAACTTGTTACTCAACGCAAATTGTGATTTAAAGGTCTGCGACTTTGGCCTGGCCAGGAGTGTAAAAACAGGAATACCTGGGGGGAAAGAAGTAGGACTTATGACTGAATATGTAGCAACTCGGTGGTACCGTGCGCCTGAAATAATGTTGTCATTCAAGATGTACACCAAGGCAAAAACACAGCTTTTCCTGCCTGTTCCTGTCGCTGATAGATTTGTACACAAACCAGGCTATCGATATCTGGGCGGTTGGCTGCATTCTTGCTGAACTCCTCACCGGACGACCGCTGTTTCCTGGACGCGACTACAGCCATCAACTAGACCTCATTCTTGATATAATTGGTATGTTGAATCATTATGTTCAACAGTTGATCCGTGTTTGATTTTAGTTTCCTTATATAGGAACTCCAAGTCTTGACGAATTTTACGCTATCACTTCCCGACGATCGCGAGACTACATCCGTGCGCTCCCAATCCGCAAGAGGCGTCCATTCTCTACCCTCTTTCCCCATGCGTCAAAAGATGCAATTGATTTCTTGTCCAAGACTTTGGTTTGTCTGCCAGCCTAGTATCTCGGTTGTGTTTTAATACCATTCCGTTATAAGACTTTTGATCCAAAGAAGCGGATGACTGTAGATGAAGCTTTAGAACATCCTTACCTTTCTGCATATGTAGGTTCTTTTTAACACTATATAGGTCTTCCATCACTCATTAGGACTTCAGCATGACCCGGAAGATGAACCAGCCGCTACTCCTCTTAGTCCATCTTATTTTGAGTTTGATCGTAGGTGTTTTTGTTCCGTCAACGATCGGTCGTTCTCACCATATTGGTGTGTAGTTCATAAAGATGATCTAACGAAGGATCAACTGAAGGAGTTACTTTACGAAGAAGTTCTTTCTTTCATTCCTTCCATATAATCGCATGTTTGTTCTACATATTTATTGGTTCGGTTTCGAAGGGGGTCAGAGTCGATGTAAAGATAGTGGTCATATTTTATTTTTGCTCCGTCATGATCCATATCGATCCATTTTTCTCGAGCTCGCTCTTCCAACTAGGTAAATTCCTTATTTTATTGCTTATATACTCCTATGTAAGCATGAACTATAGGATGCGACGCGTCGTTGGAAATCATTCAGCGCTTCGAGCCAATGATAGAGGTTATTATAAGTGTGATTAGGATTGATGTCGTGGATCAATAAAATACACCAACGTGATAAATTTGTACAAAATTTGGGCTGTGTCCAAGTATAGGTTTCCACATTCATATGTTTACGAAGCTTTAACCATTGCACGCATTGTAATTCTGAAATTCAATATCTGCCGGTTGTCCAAAACCCGGCGCTCGTTCCGACGCCCTCAACTCCAAAATCTCCAAATCGTGTATCCCCATCGAGTTCGGTACCATACATTGTGCGTTTCATTTCGTATACAGTGGAAGAAGAGTCTGTTACAGAACGAGAAGCAGGTAATTCCTGTCCAGTCCGCCCCGCAACTTTGTCGGTGCTTAGTGAGCTCACATCCCCATCTTTCCGAGTTTCTTCACTAGTAAGTTCCGCAGGATCGACGTATTGAATAGGAGGGCCACTAGCTCGCGATGTAGAGGGACGGGAAGGGAGGGCGGGGGATGGCAGTCCAAACGCTTGGAAAGTATCTCTTAGACCTCCTTGGTGGTGACCAAGGACTCCAGTGGCTGAAGACCCAGCTGGCGATGGGGATTGTGGCGGTTCAGGATAGGGAAAACTTGGCATGAACATGCCATGCGCGGAACTGGATGATGCGGGAAAAAAAGAAAAATGGAATGCTTGCGGGTTTTCTGGGGCAGGAGATGTCCTTGTGATTGTCACATCATGTGGCCCTGAATTTGGGTGAGAGGAAGGGGAATAGGTGTGAGGTATGTGTTCTGTGTTCTGTGGGTTTGGGTGTCGCCCCGGTGACTCGTCTTGGCCACTCAAAATGGGAGAAGTAGATATTCGGGTAGGGGGGTTAATCTCTTCAGGGTCCAAGATATTTTGTGATGGAACCTCAGGTTCAGGGTTTTTATCTACCAAAATTTTCGGTCGTTTCCGCGTTGGCATGACCATCGTTTGTGGATGATCATCTTCTATAAGGTCGATTTCACCTGTGGTATCAGTAGCCGAGAGGTCGCGATGTCGTTTTCCTAGGATTGTAGCAGGGGGAAGGGGGTTTGTGTTACTGAAATTTGATTGAGGTTCCGATTCATGTTCAATGTAAGTGACCTCCACCGGCCTGTTGAGAATAAAGAAAAATGACTAATTTTAAGGTATCATCATTGAGAACCTACGTGGATGGAAAATTTTGTGGATCTGTTGATATAAGAGTATTTGACTTCATGACTCCTTTCTGTTTCTTAGATTCTAGTCTTTCTGGAGCACTCGAGGTTGCTTGTGTGCGCAATTCCACGACTTCAGCCGCTAAATCCTCTACCTTTTGTTTCAAAATTCCCATATTGTCAACTTCAGTCTTTAATTGATCAAATTCTGTTTTGAGCGACTGCATAGCTTCCAGTTTGGCCCTAAGAGATTCCACTTGCGAGTATAGTGGGCGCAGCTATCGGCCAACGAAGTGAGCGGAGCTCATCCAAACCGAACCCCAACTTACGGCATCAGCAACGTGCTTATCGACAGCTTCAAGAGACGCTAAAAAACCGTTCGAAAACGTATTAGAGGCGTTTGCGTTGTTCAAGTGCGTGTGGTTGTCCCGGGAATTGTCGCTTGGTGTGAGTTGGGGCTCTGCATAAATGAACGGCTGGTTAAGATGATATATATCCTGGGGCGAACCTTGAGTAGGGATCTCAGGTTCAAATTCTATATAAAATTTAATGATTTAGTAAATTGTAATTCATGACGGCTTTAATCACCTTCTAGTATTGTCTCTTCCGATGGTTTCACAGACCTGTTTCTTTTCCCCCGGAGTGGCCTTGAGACACTTAACGACTTCGTAACTGCACGTGGACCCGTTCCTCCGGCAGCAACAGGACGACCCACTCCCAACCTCGTTTGTTCTTTTGCTTTTCTTGTACGAGTCATCGGGGGCAATGATTGCTCCAATTCCATTGAAGATTGGGATTTAAGTGGATGTCCAATGGAAGTATCATAATGTAGATTCCCGCTCGACCCACCATGTTCTTCGTCTATATCCTCTTCGTCTGTATCATGTATGATCACAGAACTTACTCTGCTCGGCCCTGGTCGATTCGTCAACTTGGTTGACACTGTTCGGCGCATGAGGGTTGGTTTGTTTGGCGGTTTTCTGAATGACAACTATGTTTAAGTCGAAAAATGATGAGGCTGAATTCTCACTGAGTATCAAGAAGTAGGTCTATGAGAGCTTCCGATTTGAGATTAGCTTTGACACCGTAATCCTAGCAATGTGTAAAATTCAATTGGGTAAGTTGCGGAGCTAAGGCGGTGATACCTTGCATATTCTTTGGAGTTCAGCACGCTTCATATTTTCGAGGGATTTCCTCGACGGTAGCGCGGCCATGATTGCAGGTCGACTGGAAATGTTATCAGCGAGTGGCTGGGATACAAGTTGGGGCCAAGTTGAACTCAAACCTAACACCTCCAAACAACGCGCCATCACGTGATTTAAATATGAGAGTTCTGGTCAATTCTTTTTATGTGAATATGGTAAGTACAAAATAAGTATCGATCTCACTGTGAAGTTGATAATATATGTGACTCACTCTGACTCGAATCAGTATATTAATATTATTTTATACATCCCTTCCAATCCCTACTACTAATTCCTAAGAGTTTAACCGTTTTGACTTTTTCTGCTTGGAAACACCCCGTGACTTATGAAGAATGTATGATTGTTGCCAGTTGGATTGTTCCGCCTCTCCGGACCGTGTTCCGACACTTCCCCCTATACGCCTCGAATTCAGGGTTCCCTCAAACGGTTTCTTCCCATACTTCACCAATCTCCCCATGGCCCCTTGGACTCTCGAACAAATTGCCTCACACAACTCATCACAGTGTGTAGAATGTATAACGTAGTGTTCTTACTGACCTTTAATCAGGTCATGTTGGGTTATTATCCACAACAATGTGTATGATGTGACAGAGTTCTTACAGGTGCGTGTTATCAAAATATATTAATTTACGCATGACAGGAATGCTACCCGTCTCTAGGAGCATCCCGGAGGAGCGCAAATTATCTTGAACTATGGGGGGCGCGATGCCACACATGCCTATGTGCCTATACACCCCCCAGACGCTCTGGACAAACATTTGCCGAAGTCTAAACACCTAGGACTAATTGATGCAGATGCTGCATCTTCAATTTCTAAAGACTTTGAAAACAGAAAGAAGACCAAAGACGAGCTTCGGGTAGAAATGGCTCGGAAGCAGAGACCCCCACTAAATCGATTATTGAGTTTAGCAGATATGGAGGTGAATTATTTGATTCATTTGTACCTCGAACTACTTATCAGCGGATTAAGGTTGTTGCTAGGAATGTTTTATCTCACAAGGCTTTGTCGTACTATTCTTCTGCCTCTGACGATCAAATAAGTGCGTTCAACGCGATGCTCCCTAGAATCGACTCATGTTACAAATCTAAATTTCAAGGTTACTCCGAAAACTCACGGGCATTCTCGCGGTTTTTCTTTCTTGCTCGAGTCATGCGTCCTGTTTCAAAATGTGACCCATCCACTACTGTCCTGGGATACAAATCCTCCATTCCCGTCTTTGTCAGTGGGGCCGCTCTTGCAAGGCTTGGCCACCCAGATGGTGTAGTCTTTCAATGTTTGTTGAGATCAGATTTTAATACTGTCTAGGGGAAATCAATATCACTAAAGGGGCTGGAGCTACTGGTATCATTCAAATGGTTTCTTCGAATGCCTCCCTGTCGTACGAGCAGATAATCTCCGCTGCGGATCCTCAACAATGCCTCTTTTTTCAACTTTACAAACATTCTGACAATGCGATCGCTGAACAGCGTGTCCGTGAAGTTGAACGGCTTGGGTATAAATCAATATGGTTGACCGTGGACGCAATCGTGCCAGGAAATAGAGAAAAAGACATTCGAAGCCCGTGGATCCTTGAAGATATGGAAAGGGGTGCCACTGTATATGAGGAGTCCCAAATGACAGCCGATCACAATGGAAATATGTTTGGGACGGCTGGAGCACTAATCGCAAATGATGACCGTGATATGACTTGGGAGAAGGTTTGATCAACACTTCACCTGAGTCTTTCCCAATATATCGATCATGATCACAGACAATCCCGTGGTTGAGGGGTATAACCAAGCTACCCATCGTCATTAAAGGTAATTGGTCCCCTACGTTGCGTCTCGGAAATCATTTCAACGAGTTCGCCAGGAATTCAATGTGTAGAAGTGAGTTTGGTGTTCAGCACCTCCCACTCTTCTAACATATTTCGACCATAGGATGCAGTGCTTGCCGCCGAGGCAGGCGTAGATGGTATTCTACTCTCAAATCATGGAGGTAAATTTTTATATTGAATATACACATTGTTTCGCATACACATGGTTCGGAATAGGGCGCCAATTGGACTTGTGAGATTTGTACACGCTTTTTTCACATATTTCTTACTTCATTAGTTCTCTCCCCCCAATGGAAGTCCTATATAAGGTCCGTCAACAAAGGCCAGATTTATTCGACAAATTGGAAGGTCAGTGACATAAAGTTATCGCTGTTATTGCTGATGACTTGCTCCAGTGTACATTGACGGAGGAGTTGAACGTGGAACCGGCGAGTTCAATCATTTACAGTATTAATGTGACGAATAACGTTTTCCATGCGAAGATGTCATCAAGGCGCTATGCCTGGGCGCGAGAGCAGTAGGGATAGGCCGCCCATTCCTCTATGCGCAAAGCGTAAGGTGTACTAACATATCACGAAAAATAAGATCCTAACATGTTTTCAAAAGGCTTATGGTGCTCCTGGAGTGGTCAAAGCCGTAGAAATTCTTCAACGTGAAATTTTAACAGCCATGAGACTTCTGGGAGTTGGGTCTATAGCGGGTCTGGGTCCGGAGATGGTAGGTGTAAGCTTACCTTAACGATAAGCGGCCATTAATTGGTTTGCCTCGGGGCTCAGGTAGAACGTGTGGACTGGTTGCCGGTGCCACGTACTAAATTATAACGAAACATGGTCTTTACTATCAAACTGTTGGAAATATGTAGGATCTGAAATGTGATATATATATATATATATATCATAGCAGGAGGTGTAAGAGACCTAGATTTCGTTTGAACCGCCTCCCATTTTGGGGAGGAACATTTTCAGATTTGATTAGGCATGATGTAACGGTAGAGCGACCTAGTTAGGTCACGAATAGTAAATACTGACACACGTTTGATTGAGGACAGGTTGATGTAAAATTTTGAATTCAAGTTCGGACCTTCGGTCAGGTTTGAGTCTACAGGATGTAACGATAGCTTATATACTGTCCTACGTCATAATAATCTTGGTTAGATTTAGGTCACGTGATATTTCCAACCAAGACCCAACTTGGCTTTCTTTGACTATTACCTATAACAAGTACCTTGTCCTCGTCGCGCCTGTCATTAAATGGGTTTTTGTCGCAGATGTGGTGATATAGTTACTGGCTTGCGCTGTAAATGTGGTGGAGCACCCGTAGGTCAGTATCGCTTCACCGCAAGGCATCACACCATTTATTTTTTTTGATTTCAGCCCCTGTCGTACCATGGAACCTCTCGCACACACCAGAAACAGCCACCGACAAGTGGTCGAACACTTATATACATCGAGAAAGATCAGTTTCTCCCACAAGATCAATCAATACCTATATTACAGATCCGACTGTCGCACCAACATCGCCTCCAGTGAAGCGCTTTCCTCGTCCGGTTTCAGGTGACACAATTCCAAAATCAGAATTAAGCAACCGAGTGACTGCACACATTGCTTCAACCACTTCGCAACCGAATCAAACACCTATACCATTCAAATATACCACAATTCTGGCCGCTCCCGAGTCAGATATTCTCCCTTCTCTCTCTCCGTACGACACAACGCTCTCTAAAGTATATGGATCAGTCCTACAACCCAAAGAATCATTAACAACCCACTCATGCGCAATTTGCTCCGTCTCCTTTCCCCCCGACGCCACTATCTACCCTGACCCCAATGCTATTGATTCATCTCGCTTCCTTTGCAAGAAATGCTTTACGAGAAATGGGGGCTCCAGAGGCGACTGCCCGACTTGCTCACGACCTGTCTTAATGTTGAAGTCGGAAGGTGGTTTCGTACACGCGGCGCATAAATACTGGCATAAACGATGTTTCAACTGCGCAGGTTGCTTCAAGAACATCGGAGATTCACCCATGCTGGACCTTATGGGGCGTCCATCTTGCGTCCAGTGTTTTGATAACTGTTTGAAACGTGACCCGGGTACCCCGAAGAAGAATCTCGCGAATAGCTCAAGCAGCCTGAAGAATGAAAAGTCCAATAATATAAGTTCTATGAAGGCCAATTCTACGAGTTATCATAATGGAGAGGTAGAGAAACCAGGTTCTCCCATTGAAGAGCTCGAACAATGGTCGGGAATCACGAAGAGTCGAGATGAAAGCCCTTCACTAGAAGAGTTGAGCCAAAGACTCAACATGATTGGCAGAGATCTAACTTTCAGGCAATCCATATCTGGAAGCAGTTCCACGAATAGTAACTCGGTAAGCTATACAAGCCGAAGCAGAGGTGGTAGTCCGTCCGTGGATCATTCGAAGGAGCAGCGTGACTTTCAACAGGTTGATACATCCAACTTTGGCAGTCAATATTTTCGCTCCAAGAAAATGAAGAGTTCCACCAGCGAACCCCGGGGCTCTCCTGTGAGGAACATACCCAGTGCGCCGAGCCCGCAAGCGACAAGAAGTCCTGCGCCTACTCTAGAAGCTATTGAAGAAATGAAACAAAGATTCATGAATGGTTGTTATTCCCCGAGCGCTCCCAAGAGCCAAACACATATTGATTCTCCGGAATCCCGGATGTCCATGTATCGTTCTCGCTCTTCTACATCTCTTAAAGAGATTTCAATATCATCAAGAGTTCCCGCACCTCGTTTCTATGATGATCCACCTTCCCCTCCAAGTTCTGCCGCCCCTCCAACACCCGATTTGACATCTGATCACTCTGACACGGCGACACAATCATCATTTTCTGGGCCAGAGTCGCCACGAGATTATGGAAGGACTAATGACATTTTTAATGTTTCAAACTTCACCGAGGAAAACAGCCCGCAGTTCACGAAGAAAGACTTCCCAGATGGCTCTTCTAGACAGATTAATCAAAGAGCTTTAGGTAACATTGGAACCCCACTGCGAACGTTAAAATCTCTGGGATCTTCGGAGAACATTTCAAATCGACATTCAAGACCTCTGCCCACGCCAACGCCCACGCCGCCTAAGTCTCAAACCTTGAAGCCTTCTTTGTTCCAGCCTCGGCCACCAAATTCTGTGCCTTCTCCACAAACTTCGGACTTAGCCACGTCTGCTTGTTGCGCTGCTTGTGGTGGTCGTTTGTTCTCCATAGGGGAAGGTAGGAAATTTGTAACTGTACCAAGTATTGATGAAAGTACAGAACCAATGTTATATCATGTTGAATGCTTCAGGTGTGGTATATGCAAAGACATTTTTAAAGATGCAAGTACGGGACATGCTGTATTTGTTAGAGTCAATGGTAGCCCATGTCATGTAGAGGTGCGTCATGATTTATATTATAGTTCCTTTACCCAACAGAGTTGCAGTGCACCCCACCCACTGAGGTCACGATTCGAAAGGTTCCAAGTTTAAGCTCATTTCGATCTAAATCGATAGGCATTTCTCCCCCGATCACAACTCCTGCATCGACGTCCACGCACATATCATCAAGTAGATTCGACCGACCTGCGACAGGTATTCCTCCTACAACATCACTTCCTCGCTTTGGCAGTAGAACTACATGTCCCGGATGCCATAAACCTGTATCACCTATGGAACAAGGTGTCGTACCAGGCCCACAGGGCACGCGGTGGCACGCTTCATGCTTGGTCTGTGGCGGAAAAAAAGAAGCAACTAAAATGTGGAAAAAAAGAACTGAGAAAGGAGAACCCGGGTGTGGCAAACGGCTGGACAGCGCTGCAAAAAGCGGTGGGGACGGTGGTGTTTGGTGCCGCGAGTGCCTAGTGAGGACCATTACCTTATCCTTTATAACAAACCTATAATTTATTTGCTTAGCTTTTACTAGGGGTGGGTGGCTCTCCCCAAGTCTCCCCAATACGAACACCCATTATACCTAGCCATACTGGACCCAATCAAGTAATAACACAACTTACTGGGACTACTATCGCAAGACAATTCACTGGACTAGGTGGAAGTGGTGGAAGTAAAGAAGTAGCTCTCTTAAGACACCTGACGGGAGGGGGTTTGAGCCCAACCAGAAGCATTAGTCCGACAAAACAATCTGGTGCAAGCGGCAGACCCAGGCCAAAGAGTGTCATTGGAATGCGAAATAGTAAAAGTATTGATGAGGGACGGGGAATGTTTCTTGTTAGACAGCTCACTGGAGCCAGTTCGGGGGGGTGGATCGGATGAATTCTCAACTTAGGCAGGAGGAGATTAATTCTTTCTCCTATATTATTTGCCCACAGAGTAATAGATAAGATAAAATTTCCTAAATTGAAGCTGGGAACCGGTCGTCAAGGGCGAGCCAAGCTGATTTTTCCCATAGGCTACTTATGAGTTGATTCTAGCCGGACCATCGCTCATGTTCATTCCATTTTCATTTCTTCTCTTTATTATCTCCATAGTAGAGGCGCAGGAAATCAACCCTGCGGTCTTCTGATCGGTTGCTTGTTTTGTTATTTCACTGGATCCCAGTCTTCCTAAATCCTTTTTAACGACCACTAGTCTGGTCCGAGATACTAGAACGTGGGTCTCAGGAATCCAACTACATACGAAAGGTAGCTAACCCACCCGCAGCTACCGTCGGGCTCGTGTAGGATAACAATTACCACAAATTTCAATATCACCCCTTTATTGGACCAGGTGGATTTCTTATATTGGCCATGTCTTTGAAGGCAGTCCCTGTTGTGTTCTCTCTGAGTAACGATGACTCAGTAAGCCTCTACCTTTTAACCTTCTGATCCATTAACAAAGTAGGAAGGTTGAAGCTGTACTCGCCGACATACCCTACTTCTGCGCGGGTCTTATGGCGTTCGGTGTGCTTACCTTTCTCCTTTTTGTGAGACGCCTTGATCTGTAAGTATCCCCGTGCCCTAGGTGGTCGTGAAAACTTCTGATAAATACATCAAGCATTACTATTTATCTTTATATATCCTCATTTGTTGCCTTCGTGGCTGCCGTCCTAGATTTGGGTCAAACTTTAGTCCAAGGTAAAAATAACGCACTTAGCCCCTCAACAACCCCTGGCCTGATTGTCGCTCGAGAAGTCGGTCTGGCTCTATCAGTTGGATTCCTTTACATTTTTCTCTGGTGCCTTGTAGCGCAATGTCCTCGTGGTGAACAAACCACTGTCACTGTATACACCAGAGGGGATCGTACCCATTTAGACTGTGGGCACAGTGCGAGCTGGGAGAGGTGGGGCGTTCTGGGCCTGTTGCTTAAGTGGACTCTTTTGGGCCTTTCATTTTCAATTCCTGTCTTGCAGATCGTGTGGCGAGTCTCTGCATTCGACATCCAACCCGGAACGGTATATATTTCCGAGGCAACAATTGAGGTTGTAGTATCCGCGTTATTTATCCTTAAACTCTTTCTCAATATTTTTCTGTCCCCCCTGACTCCCCGATGGCTCCCCATCCAACTAAACATCGTCCCTGCAACTGCGTTGTTAATTTCTGGAGGGCTTGGAATTGGAAATCTTGCTTCCCGTAGGTGATAAAACTTTGGATGTAACAAATAACTGATAATCTTTCGAATTAGTTGCATTCTCTGAGAGAACGTTGGGGCGATTCCTTCGCGCCATCGAGACTTACATCCTTATTCTCTTTGTGTTGATTATCGAATTTTATAATCCACCCGGCTCCCGCACACTGCCAGGCTCACTTATTGTCAAGGAGTTGCGATCCGAGACTACTTGGGAAAAGCCAAGCGACCGTCCTTTTGTCGCCTATCCTACTACCACCAACGGAATAGAGGCTCCCAGGTATTTACAGACATCGACGAAGCTTCAGCTACCTTCAAGGGTTCCCCCTGGTGATTCCAGGAGGCCAAAGACTAAGGATCGGCTTTACACTGAAGATGTTGAATTAGGCGTAACTCAGGCTCACACCGATATCTTGCCGGCCGATACCGAAATATTTACTGGCGGAGTAATTAATGAGGACGTTGTAGCCACTAACCTTACAGCCTCGCTTGATGCGAGGTTGGCTGACGGTCAGAGCCTAGCAAGCCAGAGACCCCTCTCCGCATCTTCCATCCTATCATACTATGCGACGGCAAACAAGAAGTCAGGGCTGGTATCCACCCGCAAGGCCGATTCTCCGATCTACGGTCTCAACGGTATAGTCAACCAGAACCAAACCACAGACATACCACTTTCGCATCGAAGCGGAAGCATAGGTTCGTTTGATGAGCTGCTCCGGCAGCAGACAGAGCTTGATAAAAGTATTGCTGCTTTACGGCTCTTCTCGTCGAGCGGCACGTCGGCAATAATAATTCCAGGGGAAGCACAAGTCCCTGCTGCAGGAAATTTTTCAACAGAAGTGGTAGCATCAACATTAAAGCGTCGCTCAATCAGAATTTCGACGCTTTCTTATGTTGGACGAAAGCCTGATTCTGCTTCTAACCGTAGCGAATTTTCCCTCAGCTATTTTCCTGAACCTCCTGCAGTTGACAGAACCCCCTCTGCGCCTACTCTGGGTGAGCCTAATCCAACACCTTGGCCTGGTATTGCGACCAGCAGTTTTCCTCCAATCGGGGTTCCTGAGCAGGAGTCACCATCCCTCCCCGCCTCACCTTCTTGTTTTGAACAGGACGGAAAATCAAATTCCCCAGGAACCCAGTACGATGTGACATCCTTTGTGGATGGTGCGTCAATATGAATTATATATCGTCATATCCTTTCTAACATCTTTTCAAGGCCAACCTATTCCTGTGCGCAAGACAGTACTCCCTGAAAGTGGGTCTACCAAAAGAACGAGATTAAGTGATCCTGAGTCGAAAGATCCAAACGCAGGAGTTAACACCATAAGACTCCGACAGCAGATCCCAATATCTTCGACGTCAAACGCGCAGCCATTGAATCCCTCCGAACCCACTCCACCTGTCAGTTCTTTGACAACACGAACTCTAGAATCCGTGCCGAGATCGAAGGGGGAACCAAGTGTTGCACTCCGCCCTATCTTGCCGTCGGCCATGATATCATCAACCTTATCATCGAATACGAAGATACCGATAAATCTCCGTCGCAAAAATGGAGGCCTCCCAGGTAATCCTCGTCGGCCACCCATTAGTAGGCCTTTGGTACCGCTACAGGATGGGGTAGGTGATGATATTTCAGGAGTATTTGAAAGACCTAGGCCAGCTCCCCCCAGCTTGTATATTAAATAGCTTGACAGTGTGAAATGAGAGCCGCAGGCGGCAACAAGTGTACTTTATTATTATGTAATTACGTCAATGTTTTTCTTGGTGTACGACAGGCTCCTAAAACCATCCGCTCGGGAGACTTGATATTGGTTCCGAGGGAACCAAACAAACAACTTTACATTGCTTGCAAGTCTCCTAGAGCGGCTGGCGGATTTTCTCCCCGCGTTGATCGGAAATCAGCTCGAAACCCAATTGTAGGGTTTATGCCATCAATGACGTTTTTTATTACAATAAATCTTTATGTATTATGTCATCATAGCTTTACCTTTTTGAGGAGACGGATTGATGAGATTTTTAGTGTTTGTTCAAAGCATAGAGAATAATCCATTCATGATATTTCCAATAGGAGTTTGATATGAGAGGCATGACAAAATGAAGAAGGTCAAATTTCAACTCTTCAAGAAGTGCAAGGATGTCCTTAATTTTGGCTTCAGTGAGCGTCATTATGGTGATAATATTTGATTGTGATGGGAATATCCTTCTTGGGAAATGAAATCACGTGTACTAAAGGTATTCCTCAACAAGAATACTATTTTATTTTTCAGCCATCAGTTCGGATTAACCTCGGTGATGAAATGGGAGAAAATCCGCCAGCTGCTCTAGGAGACTTGCAAGCAATGTAAAGTTGTTTGTTTGGTTCCCTCGGAACCAATATCAAGTCTCCCGAGCGGATGGTTTTAGGAGCCTGGGTGTACGAGGGCATGCTGTTTTTGAAAGTTTCACACTGCCTCCCCTACTTCTTAGAAAAAAACTTGTACTTATGTAAGCAAGTGTCAATGATCACGCTCAGTGGGAAAAGAATTCAATCAATAGTCCCCAGTGAAAAGTCAGTTGGGCCGAAATGAGCGAAATCTAAACAAACAACCATCAATATTGCCATTTCGACCCAGAACGAAACCAACCTTTCAAAACAGTTTTTGTTCAACAACTTTCAACGACTCCGGCAGGCCCCACTGACATCATCAACATATTTCAGATTCAAACTGTTTGCGTTCAACTGACAAGTCCATCATGTACTGTAGCCACAATAATATGACCTCTTTTTGTTTTTGTTCCCCACTCCACTGGGTCTGCCACTGATTTTGCTCCATTTTCTTTCCACTGGTAGATATGGCCCGAACGTCAAAGAATCCAAAGAAATACATTTGCAGCTGCCCACGATATTGCAAAACACCCCGTGAATTACCCAGATCTACATATAATGACCATGCACGGATTATGCGTCGCGACGTTGGTCTCCACATTGCTACAGGAACTGGAACTGCTTCTGATGTCCATCAAATACGCTCTGACACCGAAATACCATTTGCTAACTCACAATCTAATGACCCAACAGACTCTCACCTATCCGCTGGTTCACAACAAAACCCAACTTCTGTACGTATTGTCCTATATATGATACTGGAATAACATATCTCAGTTCCTCATTTTACAGGTGCGCTGTAATACGAGAGAAGTTACAGAAAGCCGTCCACAAGTCCCTCCAGATATAGGAAGCATGGCTCATACACGGCAAGAGGATCAGCAAGGTTTATCTGAACCACCTGCTAGCGGAACGACATCACCACGAGACCAAGAAGATGAGGATAATCCAGACGAGTCGGATCCTGCGTACAGCCAAATTGACGAAATTCAGGTCACACAAAAATTTATTGCTTCACTTCGAAATGCCTCAATTCATAATGGTGACTTATCTGATGAAGCTATCGCCGCCCTCTTAAACCCACCCCAAGAAACACTTGTCCTTGAGCATGGCGAGGACAATAATATTCTAATGTGCCTTCGGTTTTTCCTTGGAGGTGCGAACTCGGCTAAAATTTACAATAATATCATCAATACATGTCGAATTCACCATCCTGAAGACCAACTTCTTTCATATGACCAACTCAAACGTCGCATTGCGAGCCTCACAGGAATTACCCCAATTATCAAGGATATGTGTCCCAACTCATGTTTAGGATATGTTGGCCCCTTCTCCGAATCTGAGACTTGTATTCGTTGTGGGCAGCCTCGTTTCGACTCGACTGGAAAACCAAGACAACAATTTTATACTATACCTATTGGTCCTTGTATCCAGGCATTCAAACGACACGCTAAAACTGCTGCTCAACTGGACTATTTCTGGACTCAGACTACTAAACTACTCGAAGAACAAATCAATAATGGTGTTCTTGAACTTGTCGATGATATAACCTGTGGTACAGACATCCTTAGGGTAGTTCATGAAGGCCATATACAGGAGCATGATACGGTTCTTATGCTATCTTTTGATGGCACTCAAATTTACCGAAACAAACAGTCCGATTGTTGGATATACATTTGGGTTATCGTCAGTTTCTCACCCGAACTTCGATACAAAAAAAGATATGTCATTCCTGGAAGTATTTGGCCGGGCCCAAAGAAGATAAAAATCATTGAGTCTTTTTTGTATACAGGGCTTCATCACATTGCTGCAATTAATAAGGAAGGTGGTCTTACTATTTGGGATGCCTCTCGGAACCGGATTGTCAAGTCACATCTCTATATTATTCTGGCTACTGCTGATGGTCCCGGAATGGTATACTTAAACGGGCTTGTTGGACACTCTGGGAAGATTGGTTGTCGACTCTGGTGTGGTCTTGCTGGTCGTCACAAACCGGGGGCGCCAATGTATTACCCAATGCTTTCAAAACCTGACAACTACAATGTTGCTGGATGCAATCATGGCGACATTCCTGCCCATATTGTTCGCCCCATTGACAAAGACCACTACGAGTCAAGCCTTCAAAGTGTTTGCAATGCCCGAAATCAAACACACTACCAAACACTCCGTCGAGAAACAGGAATCTGCAAACCCAGTATCTTCAGTGGTCTTCCAAATAACACATACCTCGGTATACCAAACATGTTTCCTGGTGATATTATGCATCTCATTCTCAACCTTGCTGACCTCCTCATCAATCTTTGGCGAGGGCAGTTTGAATGTGCAAAAACAGATTCAATCACATCGTGGCCCTGGGCTGTTCTTACAGGGGATTTATGGAAAATGCATGGAAAAAATGTCGCTCAAGCAACGCCTTACCTCCCTGGGTCATTTGACCGCCCACCTCGCAACCCAGCCGAAAAAATTAGTAGTGGTTACAAGGCATGGGAATTTTTACTCTACATTTTCGGACTAGGACCTGGTCTATTCTACCAGGTTCTCCCCAAAGAGCACTGGAAATCATACTGCAAGCTAGTTGCTGGTGTCCGCCTTATCTATCAGCGACGCATTCGAACACATGATCAACTACCTCTGGCCCACGAATATCTGATAAGTTTCATTGCTGAATTCGAAGCTATGTATGTCCAGCGTCGAGCTGACCGCCTGCACTTTGTGCGACCCATTGTACATGTTTTATCACACCTGCCAAATGAGGCTCTGCGCATTGGCCCTGGGATTGCATCATCTCAGTGGACAATGGAGCGCAATATTGGAAATCTCACACAGGAAATTAAGCAAGATTCAACACCATATGCTAATCTTTCAAAGCGAGCAGTAGAACGAGCCGAAGTAATCTGTTTGAAGGCACTTTTACCTGAACTTGATGAGGATTTGAAGAAGGAACAAGCTTTACCGCGGGGTAGTGTTGATTTGGGTGGTGGATATGTGCTACTTCGAGCAATGGACTCTTGTGCACGGAGTATGTCACCATCCGAGGCAAATGCTCTCTTGGCATATCTAGAGGGTGATGAAGCTCACCTAGGTATTGTATTCTCCCCGTGGGATCCAGTTATTGTGCGATGGTCACGGCTTCTACTACCACATGGGCAGATTGCACGCTCGCTTTGGAAAGAAAGCCTCAAACCATTAGAGCACATCCGAATGGCACGCCAGGTCAAGGTGAGTCACCAAAAATCTTAATATACAGCTTTGATATCTATACAAGCTCTTAGTTTCGTTACAAAGGGAAGCCAGAATTTGGTGAAGTGCAGTACTTCTTCCGTTTTGAGATCATAGACAACACTATACGCACACTAGCAGCCATATCTATTTACAGTGCTCCTGACCCTCATCTACTCGACATATCTTCCGGTACTCTATGGTCATGCACCCACCAAGGTGATGCTGGGCTTGTTGTTGTCGATGCAAAATCAATTGAGGCCGTTGTTGCTGTGGTTCCCCATTCTACTGAGATTTTGGGAGAGGAATGGAAGGATAGGGTATTTGTGGTAGAGAAGCCTGGTTTAGATGTGAGTATAATGGCTGGCATAGTAGAAGAGATCCAGGTTGAGGTAGACAGCAACTACGTGGTATAAATTTTATTGTACATGGCTCCGAGGAATCTGTTGATTGTCCTATCCTCCCGAAACAAACAACTTTGCGTTGAACCTAAGTCCCTCTTCTCTCCATCTCCCTTTCCCTCTCCCTCTCCCCCTCCCCCTCTTTTTCTCATTGCTTCCGTGTTTGATTGGTGCCCCCACTTCAATCTAATGTCCATTGTGCCACAATCATCACCATACGCCCATCATGACCAGTATCAAGTAAACAATCAGCACAATAATTCTCGTGATTGCCTTCCATTGAGAGATTCTGGGGACATAGGACTTCAGGTAATCATACTTTCAATTTCTACACATTACTGGAAGTATTTTTAACTAATTTTGCATTTTATTGAAATAGTTCCCGGATTCTCGTCCAACCTGGGCCAACCGGCCAAATTTGGACGACTGCCACTGTGGAGCTGCAGTTCGCCAGTTGTCTTCTCAGATTTCTTTGCTTTATGGGAGGGTAAATGAGCTTTTTTCAGCAATTAGGTGCGCATATAGCTACATTTGAAGTGAAAAGATATCATTGTGTATTTTGGGATCTCAATAGAAACCAAGAATCAAAACCTGGACTGCTACCTTCTTCACAACCTGGATCACTCGCTGTGCCAATGCTGGATGCAATGGATTATCCAAATATCAAGTTCTGGACCAAAAAACAATACACCGCAGCCAAAAATCAAAAGAAAGGATCAACTGGTCTAATTCCAGCAAAAACTACTGGCAACACTATGACCTGGTATGTTGAGACTGAAAATGGCGAACCAGTTGACTGTCAGGGCAACTCCGGCGGAGTGCGCGCGAACTTAGAAAGAGCGGGACGTCGCTGATGGAGGGAATCCTAAGTTATATGTATTAATAACAGTATGTAACAACGTACCTGATGGAGGGAATCCTAAGAGAATACTCTAAGGATCCTCCATCAGGGGGAGTAAGCTATATACCTAATTCTACATTAACTACACGTTCCCGGTGCGGTACGACGACACGCGTTGGACTAGCGAAGGTCATGTGACCGTGTCCTTGATAGTCCGAACGAGTGCGAAGTCCACCGGCGAACTGCGCGCGAAGTAACGAATGGGGTGCGTGGTGAGCGTATGTAATGAATGTGCGATCTAAAGAGTGTAAGTACGGCGAGCGAGCAACGAGCTGCGAAGTAAGAATCGCGAGTCGGCGGGATAGCGAGTGCGAGTGGAACTGCGCGCGAAGTAGGGTCGGACCGGCGCGAAGTAAGGGCGAAATGGAGTTCCCCTTACATTACCCCCCTTCTAGGTTCGCGTGTCTTCACGCCGGCGTTGGAATGGGATCTGCGCGAATTGGACACGTTGTACAAGTCGGGGCGCGCCGGGGTTGCGTCTGTAGAACTCGGCGACCAGTTCGTCCGCGTTTACCTTGTCGGCGGGTTCCCAGGAGTTCTGTTCGTAACTGTAGCCTTTCCAGGCAATCAGATACTGCAGCTTATTCCTGTAAATCCGGCTGTCCATGATCTCCTGCACTTCGTAGTGTACCTCGCCGTCGATGAGAGTGGGTTCGGGAACCTCGGTGACTCTTCTCCCGGGTATCGGGTCGTGCGGCGCAGGTAGGAGTTTGACGACGTGGAAGACCGGGTGAATGCGCGACAGCGACGGCGGGAGTTTGAGTCGGTAAGCGTGCGATCCAACCTTGGCTTCGATGGGGTAGGGCCCGATGTAGCGATGAGCGAGTTTCTGCGAAGGCCGAGTGATGCGAATGTCGCGCGAGTCCAGGTACATCCGATCTCCCACTTGGTAGTCGGGCGTTGGCTTCCTCTTGCGATTGTAATACTGCGCCATCTCGTCTTTGGCCTTGGCTAGCGCGGAGCGGGCTTCCTCAAGGGTGTCTTTCATCCGGTCGCGGAATTCGTTCGCGGTTTCCAATCGGGACGGTGCGGTCTGTGGTTCAAAGCCCATGCGTGGGTGCCGACCAGTGTCCAGGAAGAATGGCGAGTGTTGTGTCGAGGAGTGGACGTGGTTATTGTACTGGAACTCGGCGAGCGGTAGAAGGTCGACCCAGTTGTCCTGTCGCTCGCTGACGAATAGCCTGAGGTACTGCTCGAGTTCCTGGTTGACTCGTTCGGTCTGCCCGTCTGTCTGCGGGTGGTACGCTGTTGATGCGGTGAGTTTGATATCCAACATGCGATACAACTCCTTCGTGAATTCCGCTACGAACTGTACTCCCCGATCGGAGACCATTGCCTTTGGTAAACCGTGCAGCTTCCACACATTCTGGAGGTAAAGCCTCGCCGATCCAAGCGCGGTGATCGTCGTCGTGGTTGGGATGAAATGCGCGCGTTTACCCACTGTGTCCACCACTACCATGATCGCATCATGCCCTTGCGACTCAGGTAGTTCCACAATAAAGTCCACGCTCGCGACATCCCATCGACCTTCCGGAATCGGTAGCGGTTTAAGTTCGCCGATTGGGAGTTGACGCTGAGCCTTTGTTCGGAGGCAGAGGTCGCAAGTCTTGCAGTACTCGCCGATGTAACGCGACATTTGCGGCCACCAGTAGTTGCGCGATACCAGTTCGAGTGTCTTCCATCGACCGGCGTGTCCCGCAATTCGCGAATCGTGGTGCTGCGCAACTATGCGTCTGCGAAGGTCAGCGTGTTTCGGGACGTAGATGCGATCGCGAAAATACAGCAACTCTTGTACCTCTCTCCACTCTGCGCTGCGAACCGACTTCCCCGCGGACTTCTTCAACTCCTGCGCTGCCTTCACCACCGCTTCCTCCTGATGTCCCTCGCGATTACCTCTCCGAATGTCCCGCAGGATGTCCCTTTCCTCTCCTTCCACAACCATTCCTTCCAATGCGCGAACCGTGAACAGCTCCGGTTTGAGCAGTACTAAGTCGCGGTTGTCTTCGCTTCCGTCGCTGTGGTCCGCTCTGCGAGATAGCGCGTCTGGTTTACCCATGGTTCGTCCGGGCTTGTGATGCAGCGAGAAGTTGAATCGGGAGAGGTACAGCGACCACCTGGCCTGTCTCCGATTTAACTTCTGGGACGTCCGGAAGTACTCCAGGTTTTTGTGATCTGTCCAGATCTCAAAGTCGTGTCGCGCGCCTTCGAGGAAATGTCGCCATTCTTCGAGTGCGCGAATGATGGCGAGCATTTCCTTGTCGTGTATCTCGTAATTCCGCTCGACCGCGTTGAGGCTCTTTGACGAAAACGCGATCGGGTGCCACTTGTCGTCCTCCGGGCTGAGTTGCGAAAGTACTGCGCCGGTTGCGAAATCCGAACTATCTGCCTCCACCCTAAATGGCCGATTGTCGTCTGCGAACATCAGTACCGGTTTGGATGACACCGCCTCCTTCAGCCCTTCGAATGCCTGCTGCTCCGACTCACCCCACTTCCAAGGCACGTCTTTACCGGTGAGATCGAACAAAGGTCGCGCGATATGGGAGAAATCGCGAATGAACCGCCGATAGAAGTTCGTGAAACCCAGGAAGGATTGCACTTGCTTCTTGTTCGTGGGCGTTGGCCATTCCGCGACTCCTGCGACCTTAACCGGGTCCATTTCCGCCTGTCCCTCCGAGATAATGAGACCCAGGTATTCGATTCGCGTCTGCTCAAATTCGCACTTGTCGAGTCGCAGGTACAGTTTGTGTTCGCGAAGTCGCTCGAGCACTAACTTCGTAATTCGGCGATGTTCGGCGAGTGTCTTTGTGTAGATTAGGATATCATCGATATAGACACATACCACTCCTTCCATGATGAGATCGTGGAATATCTCGTTCATCATGGTTTGGAACGTTGCCGGCGAGTTAGTCAGACCAAAGAACATTACCAGAGGCTCGAACATTCCGCGATTTGTGCGAAATGCGGCCTTCCACTCGTCGCCTTCTTTAATTCGGACGTTGTTGTATCCCCAGCGAACGTCGAATTTAGAGAAGTACTTTGCTCCCCGAAGATTGTTGACGAGGTCGGAGATGAGTGGGAGGGGGTATTTGTTCTTGATCGTTAGCGAGTTAAGAACGCGATAATCCTGTACCGGGCGCAGCGAACCATCCTTTTTCTTAATGAAGAAGAACGGAGAGGCCATGGGTGACTTGGATGGGCGAATTCGTCCCGAGGCGAGGTTCTCCTCTAGGAACTTGTCCAACTCCGCTTGCTCGGCCACTGAGAGCGGGTAGACCTTGCACGATTTCCCTTCTGCATCGCGAACCAGTTCGATCGCGTGGTCCCAAGGTCGGCGATCCGGGAGGGCGTCGAAGGAAGTCTTAGAGAACACGTCTTCGAATTCGTGGACATGGGCCGGTGCGAGATCGAAGAACGTCTTGGGTTGCGCATTACGATCGAAGGAGTCTGCGATCTGCTGGGACGCGTTCTTGCGAGCCTCTGTCTGGATCTTCTCCGCTAGCCGCTGCGAGATGGTTTGGGTCGTCCGAATCTCCTCAGGTGCCTTCTGAAATTGTCCTGGTTCGCCGATGTTGACCACGAAGATACGGTCGCCCTCTTCGATGCAATCTTCAAGGGCGATATCTCCTTCGTGCTCAGAGTCGGGAACCTCTCCAATTTCTGTCTCTGGTTCGGGCATGGGTCCTGCGCGACAGGCGTTGATGCGGGCCTCCAATTTACGCTTCTCAGCCTTTTCCGATTTAACCTCGTCCGCGCAGGTGCGGCATTTGTCGGGACAGCGACTCATCTTCACCTCGTTGGTCTGCCAGTTGATCTCTGGGTTGTGCTCCTGTAACCAAGTGTACCCCAGTATAAGATCCTGTTTCCCTAGACTGGTGACCGCGAAGTGGGTGCGCTCTGAGTGACCGTTGTACCGGAGGATGAGGTCTACGATCTCCGAAATAGACCCGTTCTCGTTCGGAGTGCCGTCGACGTTGAACACCGGGATGGCGCGAACTAATTTGCGCGAAGTAAGCTTGTTTCGCCGCACAAATTCCGAGTCGATGAAGAGACCCGTTGCTCCTGAATCTACCAAGCTGTTCGTCGAGAACGTCTCGCCGGTGTCAGTTGTTTGAAGTTCGATTTTGAGCTTCAGCGAACGAGTGCTTGGGGTGGCGGCGACCACGAATCGCTTGGGTAGGGCTCGTTCCCATCGGGGGAGTCTCTGACGCGGCGGTTTAGGGGTGGGGACAGTGTCTTGTACGACTTCTGTAGTAGTTCCGGGTGTTTCGAAAATCTCAGTTGTATTTTCGACTTCTAAACACGCGAACCTATTTACAGATGACAGCGAGGGTGTACTGTTCACTCGTTGTGTCGTCGCCAATGGTACGTCCGCCGTTGTGGGCTCGACTCTTGCGTTCATCATTGCAACGATGTGCTGCGCGAACTCATGCTGCTCCTCTGTCGACATAAATCGTGTGTCGTAACGGAGGGGGCAGTCCTTGTGGAAATGGCCCGCTTGTTTACACCGGTGACAAGTCTCGGTGTTCCCTACTGCTCCCCGCGTTGCGTCTACATCCCTGGGAGGGGCTGGAGGGGGAGCGGTGCGCGGCGGTGCGCGGGACAGCGACGTGGTGCGTGCAGGAAGTGCGCGCATTGTCGAGTTAGTGCTCATGAAGGCCTCGTTGGTGAGGCGGTTTTCGTCGCACTTCATCGCCGCTGTATACCATTGTTCGGGCTGGTCATCCGCTGGTCGTCCTACTGCCATAGTTGCGATTTGCGACTGAATCTCTGTATCGAGTCCCTTCCGATACTTCACCACGATTGTCAGACCCTCCTTGTACCCTGACTTGTCAATGAGGTCCCTGAACTCATCCGTGTAGTCGTCCACCGTTCGGGATCCCTGGTGGTAGCTGCTCGTTTCAAGCCTCGTGATTGCCCGCTGCGCTTCGCTCTGCACAAAGAAGTTGACCGCGAAGTCGGCGCGGAATAGGGCCCAAGTCGCGTACTTCGGCCTTCCGGTGGTGGTTTGGTGTCGCATTGCCCGGTCTGCGAACGAGTACGCTCGTCCTTTCTTCATAAAGGTGTACGCCCACCGCACTTGCATTACTTCGTCCGCGAACTGATGTGGTACAAGGTTTATATACAGTTCGCATGCATTGATAAATGCACGCCCTCGTTCGCGTGATCCATCGAAGTCGTCAGGGAGCGAAGGCCGGAGTGCGGACGGTCGTCCCGAATTAACGTGGGTCGCGGGGGGAGGTGTTGGTACATTATTTACCGAGGGGCTGGGTGCGGGGGTATTGACCGGGGAAGGGGAAGCCACGGTTTGGAGCGCGATCAGCGCCTGGAGGTTGTTTGCGAGCTTTCTAAGCAGCTCGGCTTGTTCCTCAATCTTCCTATTGAGTTCTCCTATGTCTTGCTCGACATTGTCCACCCGCTGTTCGGCGTCCATCGATCGGAGCAGGAGTCCTACTTCTAGTTCGAATGAGGGTGGAGAGGGCGATTCTCGCGCGGTCTTGACGAATTCTGAGTCGGAGCTGATAGCGTCTACCGATCGGAGTTGGGCAAGGGCTGCGGTGAGGTCGCGGTCTCTGTTGGTGAGAGTATTCTACTGTCAGGGCAACTCCGGCGGAGTGCGCGCGAACTTAGAAAGAGCGGGACGTCGCTGATGGAGGGAATCCTAAGTTATATGTATTAATAACAGTATGTAACAACGTACCTGATGGAGGGAATCCTAAGAGAATACTCTAAGGATCCTCCATCAGGGGGAGTAAGCTATATACCTAATTCTACATTAACTACACGTTCCCGGTGCGGTACGACGACACACGTTGGACTAGCGAAGGTCATGTGACCGTGTCCTTGATAGTCCGAACGAGTGCGAAGTCCACCGGCGAACTGCGCGCGAAGTAACGAATGGGGTGCGTGGTGAGCGTATGTAATGAATGTGCGATCTAAAGAGTGTAAGTACGGCGAGCGAGCAACGAGCTGCGAAGTAAGAATCGCGAGTCGGCGGGATAGCGAGTGCGAGTGGAACTGCGCGCGAAGTAGGGTCGGACCGGCGCGAAGTAAGGGCGAAATGGAGTTCCCCTTACATTGACTCCGATCATGTTGAGGCAATTCGGACTCATGCGAGAAGCACCTGGCAGAGTCTTGTTGACAAGAAAATGGCACCCTCAACATGGGCCGAAGCAACACTTGAAGCACACAACTACTATGAGCACCACATGTGCCAACGATTCCCAGAACTCTCCTATGGTGCTCACAACTGGAAAGCGCATATGATTGCGACGGAAAATTACCCTTCCTGGTATAGCAAGCGTTTCGCCAACCGGAATACCAAAATCAAGACTGAGCAAGTGTTCGATCTCAAGCGGCCACCTTCTCCATTACCCGTGAAGTTGGAGCCCGAGCACAAGAAAATCAAGGCCACCCAATTTGATACTGGCGAAAAACCACAAGAGCCGTGTGCTGCTGTCACCGTTCCCTTTAAGGTTATTAACCCATTGTATGTCCTTTGGGTGTTCTTCCGGTCAACCATAATTCATTTGTCTTTAGAGCTAATGTTTTTTCTAATCCCACAATTTCTGCAACACTAATTGCTCCGCGTTCCGCCACCCCCGCTCCCAACTCTTCGGCCTCTACCATAGCCGAGCCACCTATTAACACTACTGATAAATCCCCTGTGGATCCAGATACCCCCGAAGGCGAACCAGCTATTGTGACCGTCACTCTCCAGGCCACATCCACCCCTGATGCCGTCCCACCGACATTGGCAATAGTTTCCACCATGCCACCACCCACCAGCACACTTGGGGTGAAACCGAGCGCCCCTGAAAGGAAACCAAAGAAAGCTAAGGCCGGCAGCGCCAATAATCCAAAGTATGTGATGACCTGCACCTTCTACAGGTTTTTGTCAATTCATTGTACCCTTAGGAGTATCTGCAAACGAGCTTGGATCAGCACAAACCCAAAAGGAACCGAAGACGAATTCGCAGCTTACTGGGCAGATCTCATTGCGTCTGGAGGTCACCTTGGGGTACCTATTTTATCACTTTATGCGTAATTCACCTCCGCTGACGCTAGATGGTAGACCCACATGGATCAAGAAGCCCGCGCGAAAAAATAGCTATACCTTCGACCCACACCCAAATCCTGTCTCGAGTACAGGTTCGTGTTTGTAACATTCTTTAACGGACTTGTATTATTATATGTTGTAAACCTGTATTCCGTTGATCGAGCGAGAATGAAAATTTTATTCTTATCG
The DNA here is from genome assembly GCA_037014335.1 of Collybia sordida. Lineage (NCBI taxonomy): Eukaryota > Fungi > Basidiomycota > Agaricomycetes > Agaricales > Clitocybaceae > Collybia > Collybia sordida. The sequence goes on from JAYKXK010000002.1 coordinate 2,556,663, forward strand.
AGCGAGAAAAAAAAAGTGTACAAAAATCATCAAGCGAAAACGAGAAACAAACAAGACGCCAATATGGCTCGTTCGTGCTTGTCATGACTAGAGTAAACAGCCGATATATCGACTGGTTGCGAGCGTTGTCGAGTCAGATTTGGTGGAGTTATTTTCCCTCGATCACACTTGTTCCGGCTCGACTGACTTTTCACTGGGAGTCAGAGTTGGAGACAGCACTGCCACAGCAGTCAAGTAATGGTCGTTTATGAATTACGTAATCAAAAGCGCAACTAATTTTGAGCAAATCAGCCATTCATTGACAGATAAATCCAAAGCTCAAGTTACTTCTTCAGCACATAGACATATTTAGAGGCATATTCATAGATGCCAGTTATATTCTGAATGTATTTTTCCTCCATAACAAGCTAATATAAAGCCATGCTTGACTATTGCCTGACTGCTGTGGCAGTGCTGTCTCCAACTCTGACTATTGATTCACGCCCGTATTCCTGAGCTTGCTATGATGACGTAGCTGTCAAAAACAAACATGTGCACGGAAAAACGCGGTCTTTTTCGAATCACCTCTGTTTATTATAAATAATAAGCGGCCCGTACAAAGACAAACCGACCGCCGCTAAGCTTGCCTTATTGACTCTGACTCTGAGCCGGCCAAACCATAAGTATCACACGTGACCCTAAGGAAATGACGTCATTGCCAGAGGGGAGGAGAAATTGCCTATTACAATGCTCAAGTTACTATTAGTATGAGAAGCTCCGAGTCAAACGCGAACCTTTCTGTCGGAATATAATGTCAAATTTTCCTGACTACTACTCCCTTTTGAATATCCCACAAACTGCGACTCACGACGAGGTACGACAGGCATATAAGAAAGAGTCTCTAAGGTCGGCTTTATGTTACTTGTGCAATGGCGCAGCATCGCTTATTCGCCAACTGTTAGGACTCATCCGGACAGGCTAGTCAATGGTAGTCTAGCGCAAAAGCAGAGAGCTACTGAAAAATTCCAGGTATTCTTGAATCTTTACCTTCTCGTCGGTCCCAGATTTTATACTGATTGTCCACTTCAGGCAGTGGCTGACGCATATTACGTTCTGTCAGATCCACAACGACGGAAGGAGTATGACAACCTTTACGCTTCAAAGGCCTCCTCGGATCGAACAAACGAACCTAGTTCTTCGTATAAATTCTTCTCGCGGTTCTCAGGAACGCCCCAATCAGACGAGCAAAGCACTTCCGCAACGGATGATCGCCCAGATGCCGGAGAATTATTCACAAATGTCTTTGAAGAGGTGACCCAGATTTTATTCTTGTCCATTTTTAATAACGTAGCTTAATTATACTGTAGCTTCTTCGCCCCGAAGTTGAAAGTCACGCACCCTGGTGGAGCTATTTTGGCGCTTTGTGTGGTGGGGGTATGGGTTTCATCATAGCGAATATCCCTGGTTTGATGCTTGGAGCGTATGCCGGGAATCGCCTGGGAGCAGTGAGGGATGCCAAAGGCAAAAGCATTGCTACTGTGTTCAATGGGCTTGGAGGAAATCAAAAAGCGGAGGTACGTTAAACCTGTTACAATGATGCGATTTCTTATCTACTTTGACCTACTAGATCCTTCGTGCACTTGCTATGAAAGTCTTAGGATCAGCTTTCTAGGGCTTTTTGAACGAAACTAGCACTCTCTTTGCCCAATGACTATTAAGTGCTGACCGTAATCATTAAGAACCTGAACCAATTAAATGGTTGCTTTTCGATTTTCTTCCCATGTTACAATCCACTCAACAGTTCGGGCAATATTCGCTTCGAGATCCCCTATGTCCTCACTTTTCAGTTCAACAACGATTTCCGCGGGATATGATGCTCGGGCCTCTTCCAGGATGACTTGCATAATTTCTGCTTCGTTATTTTCTTGAATTTTTTTAAGTGGATAATGCCTAAGATCAAGAGTCTGGCATGATGGTCAAACATCTCGGAGGAAACGATAACGTACCGTTTTTCCAATCGCTCCCAAATCTTCGCGTGATCACACCGTAAAACAATAACAAGATCAACCCAACGTTCAGGAAAAATTTCACATGTGTGCCAATCGAGAATGACGCCTCCGTCAGCCATCAATGGTTCCAATTCATCAAGTAACTAAATGTGGTGGTTAGGTGTAACAGAGATTTGTTATCGGAGAGCACCACCTTATCCTCATCCACGGAATAGCTCTGCCACTCGTTATCGAATTCTTCATATAACTCCCTCTCTTTTACCCATTCCCCAACATTGATGTGCTTCAATGGGATCGGTGATTCGTCGACAAGCATTTGGGCATGAGTAGATTTCCCAGTGCCTGGCGTCCCTGTGATAACGATCACAGGGGCGTGGCGTGATACCACAGCCATAGTAGTGAAAATTGAAAACCGATAGTTGGAGTGTTGTTCGATAGACTTTTAGACAAGAGCGCTGAAGGCTATAAATATCAGATGGAGCGATGTTAAACGTGGAATATGATTTCGAGTGTAGGTATGTAGGTGTAGGTAATAAGCTGAAAATAATCAGGAGATCAGGACCAGGTACGCGGGAGTATTGGTGACCTAAACTTTCAAAAAAAAATTGAAAAAAAAAAATTGGTGATGCACACACGGGAGCATAAGCCCATTGAGCACAAATCTAATTGGAATTTAATTAGGATTATGATGAACCACAGTGAACCACCTACATGGTGATTTCGTGCGAAAAGGATGTATCCTAATGTGTATAGTTACCCTTGAGGGGTTCAATTATATCCATGTCCGTGACCATTCCGTTGCAAAGCGATCCATGTATTGGCGTGTGATCATTTCACTTCTTTCACTTCCTTCTGTCCTTCCCCCTGTTCGAATTCAGTCCTGTAATGGTCGCCTCCAGGAGAGGTTTCTAATTGATCAACAAACCTCAGCCCACTTCAGCTTGCCTTCAGATGACTGCGGGAACATCGACTGTTTCTGCCACCACATGGCTTAATGTGGCTTCCTCAAGGACCTCCGAGCACGCTCTATCTTTCCCCACTGTCTTTTCCAGTCCACGCTTTCAGGCACGACAACACCAGAATTCAGAATGTTGCCCCAACAAAGTTGTCATTCACCTTTCAACGGCTGTCGTTATTCCGGATTATGGCCTTTATTACGATGTCCCTATCGAATCCTTCCGGCCCAATTATTATGCTCTTGACGATGGCTCCCTCATTACCCCTCCTTTCTTGCAAGATCTTGTGGGAGCTAACATCAGCTTGTTGGTCACAGGCTTCATTGCAATGCTCTTTGTCAGAAACATCATTGTCACCGGGGACTACATTCGGCGAGGAAAAGTGAAGAATAAAACCCTTTTCTATATTTTGTTCCTCAGCCAGATCTTGGCTCCCATCAGTCTCGTCCCAATTATTATTTCTTATTTCAGTCAAGTTTTGAATTGTACGATGTAAGTTCTTCTATGCAAAGTTGGGATATACTCTAAGCATTCAACACCTAGCGTTATCATATTGTCTTGTGTCGCAGGGACATTGTCTCTGGCATTGCTGGTCACTGTTTAATACACTTGTCCTACAGGGAGCTGCTAACTTTATTGTTTAGATCACTGGTATTCTCGGTGTGAAAGTGTACAAGTGTTTAAATAATTCCCGATTTATTCTTGTTGTTTTGGGCATCTTTCAGTGTGCTTCTAGTGGTACTGTTGCTATGGACGTCGCAACTATGCGGGGAGAGCGCAGACTTTCAGGTACTGTCAATTTTATTCAACTGGTCTGATCATCAATTATTAACACCCTCCCCTCCCCCTCCCTTTGTCAGGTAGTTGTGTCCGTGTTAGCAACCTCCTTTGCACTCGCATTTTCGTATTGATCCAGCTACTTGAATCCCTTTTCATCTGTTGCTGTTGTGCGCATAATTCCGTCACATTTCGAAAGAACTACTAATCTAACTCTCGGTCAAATAGTTATGTATGCATGTTGGAAATCAAGAGGCTCAACCGACGCCCGGGGTCGTCTATCAATTCAGCTTTCCATGCAGGATTTGCCGATTGAAGTCCCAGAAGATACTACCGAAAAACCCCCCACTCTTCGAGGGTGGTGGGATTATGTTCCAAAGACGCAGGCCCCACCCATCCAGGAACCATTATCAAACTCGAAGCACTCATCTGGACGCCGTCCCTCTCGAATCTTCTTGACTGGATTTCTCAGGCGGAAGGCATTAAAATCTCGGTCTACGGGCTTGAACCATTCGCGAAAGCGTATTTCTGAAACGCCATCCGATCGACACTTGATTTCACACCGCGATCAAACTATGTATCTTCACGGTAGAACGTCTCCGACTCCATCATCTTTAAGTCGACTCGGAAAGCTCGTACCGCATATGGAGCTGTTCCAAAAAGTAATGAAAGATGAAGTATGATATCTTTTTCCCCCTAAAACTCCACATAGTTTCTAACACCGCACTAGTTATTGTACACCACTTTTATTACGGGTACTTGCGTCGTCGTTGCAGTCCTAGCTGTAATAGGGGTCAATTTCAAGAACGGTTTGACCGTGTCTGGCTGGATTGCGCTTAATTGTAAGTTACAAGGCGTGTTCGGCAAAAGGGCACAACTCATATGGATATAGGGAGTGTAATTTCGTTATTGGCTATTCATAGCTTCGGGCGGGTGGTTCGCCGACACGAAAGAGATGCTTTGCTGCAACATCCTGCAACATGCAACGCAATTGCCCGTAGTAGAAACATCGTGGCTTCCTCACGTTTATCAAACCGAACAAAGTCACACACTTCTTCCGAATTTACAACTGACCTAGGACTTCGAGGTGATGTCGATGATGATGCAGACAACCCGTTTTCTGACGCTCGACAAATTGACAATTTACGAGTGTCCTGGCATACATATAACTCCATATCACCAATAGCCGATTCTAGTTCCCCCCCTCTGAGTCTCCGACCTGTCAGTGAAACTACTCAAACCACTCCTATCTTTCCACCACCCCCACCATCTCCCTCTATCTACTCTGGGTTTCCAACTTCCGGTCGTGGTACACCTATTGTTCCTCATCAAAGTTCCGATGATATCTCGGGATTTTCACAAAGTTGGCTTTTTGATCGTGTATCACTATCCACAGACGGAGATGGGAAAAGTGAAAAAATTCTACCCTAGCATACCAATTTGCGGCTACAAAATTACGAATCTGGGCTACCTCCTATAGGTCTGCCTGTGTAAATATATTTGATTTTATCTCTAAATATAAATCTTGAATTCATACATAGTTTATGTCATTGATAATCGGGTTAGTATTTGTGATGATCGCTTCAGTTTCCATATTTCAACAACAAATCATTCAATTTGCCCCGTACAAATGGAAGACACCGTCGACGAAATTATCGATATTTTGCCAATACACTACTCCAACTCTCATACACCAAATATCCAAATTCATCAATTCCCGCTTCTCACCCGACCTCTTCAAATCCCCCCATCTTCTGTTTTGAGTGGCAAGCGTATCTTCGCAAGGATTAAACCCAACATCTGCAGGCTGGAGATTCACCTTCCGGTTGACTCACGTCCAGAAGTTTGGAATGTTGACCGAACGAAAGAGCTTGGCCTTGCGCGCGCCGAAGACGATCGCGAAAAAAACCAGGGCGTCAAAAGCAAGGAGCGAGAAAAGGAAGAACCCCGACTGAGTGAGATTCGTTTACAGAGTGAAGAAATTTCTCAACGAGGAGCTTATATGCTGGGTATCATTCGGGCGGGTACGTACGTTGAAACGATGTGGAAGTTCTCAAATATATTCTGAATATAGGGAAACTCCACCTTCATCCAATCACTCAAACACACCAATTTCGCCCAACTTTGACTTACCTGGATGTCCATTCGCGAAGAAATAAGCGCCTTCGGAGTGGAGGATCTGACTCGGATTCTGACGAGGGACCACCTCCAGATCCCGACAACCCTGTACCAATATCGACCAACAAGAAAGAAAAAAAAACAGCAGGAGAAATAAAAGAAATACAGGTCTCGACGCGTAAAGTGGATGATCGAGGAGCCCAAACGCACGGAGGGCTTTCTGCTGTAGGAAGAGAAATACTTCATGTTATCCGAGCAGAAGAGGACGAAGAGTGGGAAGATCTCGAATTCTATGATGAAGCGGTATGTCCTTAGCTGTTCTATTAAAGTGGATACTAATCAATAATACAGAGCCCCCAGTCTGGGCAAGCGTTCGAAAGTATTTTTTCTCAGAGTGATGAAGTTTTGTTGTGTAAAACGAATATTACGGCTTTCCTCAAAGAGATACATGGACTGTAGACGTAGGTATGAAAATCATTCAAGCAGAATATCCCCTCAGACTGGTCATGCTACTTCGTAGTGCTTTTCATCAGACAGTGATTCACTTTATTATTGAGTTGTCACGCCGTGACGTGTCACAGGGCTTGCCAGCCTGGATCCTTTTTCTTTTCTATGCACAATCCCAGAGTAGTGGTGATTTCTGTGTCCAAAATGCGAACGGATAGCGAAACAGAATCCGATATTGAAAGTCAAGTTAATCAGGACGTTTATCTCAGATCCCTCCCACAGTCCACGCCGATAACACCAAATGAATCAGGTGTCCATTACACTAACATTTTTTCAGCCTTAGAAACCATAAAAGAAGAATTCGATGTGTCGGAAACCGATAGAGCAGGTTTTCGTGGTCCATAATCACACGATCCACTAAACAATCTTTTACAGGATCTAAATCGCATCTCCATAGCTTCAAATCTTATTATTGGGTTTTTGAGCGACGCCTGCAATATTCCATCCTCTAAAGAATCACAGACAAGATTACTTGCCCTCTTCCCTCGCCTTGGTTCGAGTTCTCCAAACAAATTAAAATGCACCCCTAATACAATTTTCAGTTGAGCCAAGCTTTTTGAAGACTCTTTTCGACCATCGTCGGACATGTTATAGCATCGCCGCAATGTCAGCCCCTTTGGATGTAGTATTATCTAGCACGATTGTTTCTTGGGTGGACGTCATGTTATCTAAACTGGGCGATTTTATCCTAATCATTGCAAGTGGTATGCGCTACCAAATGACCCACGTGTGTCTACGACAGCAAAGAGAAGAAGATGGTGTGCGTGCTGCAACTCAGTTACCAGGTATATTCCCATTACACATCATATGAACTAAAACCTTACGTCTAAAAAGAGACATGGCAATTGTTGACGAATACAATCTCATCGAGTCGAATGTCCCCTGCCGCCAAGCGTCTGGCGTTGCGACTATTATTTGGAGCCTATGTCATGGCTCCCCAATTCAATAGACGCACTCCATATATGAAAAATGAGTCTGTATCACCACTAATAACCTTGCTTTGAATGGATGAATCCTAACGTCCAGGGACCCTCAGCGTCCAGCCTCAGACAGTGTTACATCCTTTATTCTCGGCTAACCAAGGGTTTCTGGACGGATTCCGTTCAGTGCTCAAGATGTCTTACTGCAATGAGCAAGAGAGAATCAATTTTGCGATGATGGTCTCTTTGCTTTCGGTCAGTCCGCCTGAACATTCAATTTATGTCGTCACTGACAATTGATTAGGTTGACGACCAGTGGCTGGCTGACACTGCAACTAGGCCACAAGTCATAAATAGTCTGTCAAGCATGATAGGATTTGTATTGGGTGAACATCTTGCTTCGCTCCCTTCTCCATATACATCTCCTTTATTGGAACTTGACATTGCACAAATAATTCTTGTGTGTTGGGGAAAGGTGGTTCCTTGGTGTTGGTCAATGTGGCAAGGCCCAAACGCCTCAAACGCAAAAAATATCGTTCGATTGGTAAGTGATCATGTCGCGATCGTTGTCACTAATATTCTTTAATATCAAGAGTATGACCTGGCTCCATCACATTGACAAACCCCTCTGGCCTCACGGCGTAGATATGTTACACGATATCATGATCACTCTAACACAGGAGTTATCTACAAACAGAGCATCCTCGTGTCCAATTCTTCTGGTAAGTCATTTGGATCATTTGCATTCGATAACCTTCATCCTGTGATAGCAAATTTTGAACCAAATAGCCGCCAATCTACGAAATGCTAGTGACTCACAGACGCTACACACTTTCCATGCTTTCGGGAAGGTTCTTTCTAGAACTTGTTGGGTTATTATTCAACTTTTTATCATGGGTATTCAACATAATGGGGCCCGGATACATCAACACACACTTGAATTTTGCCTCGGCCTTCTCAGTCTCTTTTGCGTATTACATGTGAGTGAAGCGGAGCTGCAAAGTGAGTTTCTTTGAAGCATACAATATACCATAAATGAACTCCATTATTAGTAAAAGATCTCATCTTGGAAGCATTCACTTTCGTGCAACCTTCAGTCTTGCGGGAGTGCTTGGATCACACTGAACCAAATTCAAATATTCCATATCAAGTATTAATAGACGAATGTACGTATTTTTCAAAGTCCAGGACATATTAAATTGACGTTTCTCCAGGTATCATTAGCACCATAATGTGCGTATTTATTTGTTTACATTTCAAATATATTTTCACAACAAAAACATCATACAGCCGATACCAAACGCCTACAGTGGGGTGTAGTATCCTGGCTGTGAACTCAGCCATATCGTTGTTTATTGTGATTCGGCACGCGAATGCGCATGGCTCTACGTTCCAAGGAACTAGGTCTCTCCTCAAGATTATAATGTCCATTCTTCAAAAAAATCCACCTGGAACTCGAGTATCTTTATTGTATTGCAACACGCTCTTGACATTGCTCTCAGTTATAAGCGTAGGAGAGGCCCCGAATAGGTATCTTGGCTGGATAGAGGAAGAAGATATTTGGAAGCTTGCCATATCCATTGGGCGCTCACAGTTGACAATTGCTTGTGAGCAGTTCCAAAAATATCCCAAGCCTGGGCGCTGACTGCTAGCGGATTTAGCTGGACTCTCTCACAGGCTATTGTTAATTGGCGATATAACCGATACAACCTGTTACGCCGAGGTTTGGGACTATATCCGAGACACCCTCTTCCTTGTGTTAGACCGACAATGTTTGGAGCAAGAAGAAGCATTTGCTCTACTGATTTGTCCTGTCCTGTGCCTTGCCCTTATGAAATTAATCGAAAGCAACCATTGTGTGGGTACGTCTCAATCTCTTTGCTGAATTTGTCAACTATTAATCCACACCCACAACTATGCAAGCACGCTATTTTCTTTCTTCGCCCTGGACAACAAGTTTGCGCGCTCGGTTACGCGTAGTTACTGACAATCAAGGGAGCTCCACTCTTCCGTATTTCAAGTCCCTTCATCATAGGCTAGGACGCTTAGGGGCAGTCCTCATAGATCAGGCAAGTATGAGATATGGGCCAACGACCGTTGACCGCTGATATTACATAGATCGATGTTGGAGGTTCAAAAAAGGTTTTAGCCAATATGGTTCACCCTTAAATCCTTATCAGATGTGTTGTGAGTTAACTTTCAAAGACAGATTCCCGAATTCAAAACGAACCTTATTTTCTGCCGTTCTTACCCCAATTCTCACATTGCACTTGTTCCGCAAATCGTAACATACATAAGCCATGAACAGCTGGTACATTGATAATCATGCGACACTGGCATGCTGGTGTTTGCTGTTGCATTACTATAATTAATCGCAGAGATGGGGATGAGACTAATTTTTGCCACCTAACGTGGTTTAGCTAACGGATGAGTTGAAAGATTTCTTCGATTATGTAGGCTTGATCAATGATTGTACATGTGTTCGCTATTTACATTTTCTTGTCACCCACCATGAGCATCAATGGCGCCTACGTGACACTACTCACCAAAACGTCATACCTACCGGGAACCCTAGTCTTAGACTATGGCCTACGACTTGTGGGCTCTAAATACCCTTTGGTCGTCATGACCACGCCCTCGCTACCAGAGGATGCGAAGAATGTTCTCCGGAAGCGTGGCATTTTAATTCGCAACGTTAACACGCTCCAACCAGAAGGGGCGCATACTCTCTCCACTCATGATGCTAGATTTGCGGACACATGGACGAAGCTGAGGTAGGTACTTACTTTAAACGGCCTGGTTGAGATGCTAATTCTCTTCCGGCGTTCGCAGAGGCTTCGAATTGACAGAGTATGAGGCGCGTATCTAGTATTCTGGCTTACTCTAACTTGCCTGATATACCCTCCATATTCATCAGCGTATCGTCCTCTTGGATTGTGATATGATTATAATGAAAAACATGGACGAACTGATGGAATTGGACATATCTAAGGACGAGATTGCGGCAGTGCATGTCTGTGCATGCAATCCACGAAAATTGAAACATTACCCAGAGGACTGGTGAGCTAGTGAATGTATCTATATTTCATCCCTAACCCAATCTACAGGATACCTGCAAACTGTGCTCACACTGCAGTGACCCATCCCTTGGATCCCCCGCCTCGAGTCGACGAAATCGCCCCCCGCCCATATAGTCAATTGAACTCAGGAACTGTCGTCCTCAACCCATCTAAGGAACTTTCTGATGCGATCACACATTTTTTGTCGACCGAAGATAAAATAGCAGAGTTCTCTTTTCCTGATCAAGACCTATTGACAGCTTTCTTCAAAGGACGATGGAAACCAATCCCATGGTATTATAACGCTCTGAGGACACTACGTTATATACACCCTAATGAGTGGAGCGACGAGGAAGTACGGTGCCTTCATTACATCCTCCCGGACAAACCCTGGCAGTCCCGAATCACATCAACACTATTCAAAGATCAACTCGGAGTGGTAAATGGGTGGTGGTGGAACCAGTTCGATAAACTAGTCGCAATTTTAGGAGTAACGGACCCAGAAGGATCTCAACTGGTCCTATCGAACGTGGACACACACCATACTAAATAAGATTCATTTACACAAGGCTTAATTCCTCCATGTAACATGAACCTCATCAGTTCTGAACCTGGAAAATGATAGGTTATGTTAAGTTCGAGAGGATTCATTTAACTAACCTTTGTGTACAATAACTTTTCGTCAGTGGAGTATAATTTCCCATTCGAAAGCTCAGAAGGCCGGCTTGCGCAATCATAATTCCATTGTCGATACAAAACCTTTTGGTAATGAGGTCACTAGTAATTAGGATTAAAGTTTCATACTCACCTTTCATCAGTGGCAAAAACCTGACCGCCACGCTCTTCTGCCATTGTCCCCATCATTTCTTGTAGACGCTCATTACCTGTTTGATATATATTTATATGGTGGACACCAGGATTTTTTAAAGACACGCACAACCGACACCACCAACTATAAGAACCTCTTTACTGCCAATGTGAGCCATTGCGCGTTCCGTGATTTCAACGAGCATCGAGAATACCGTCTCTTGTAGAGAAAAGCACAAATCCGCGGGTGTAATAACATCTTCACTGTCTAGCGTCGCCATCTGGCTGCCTGAACAAAAACGTTTGTCCATTGTATATGCTTCCGTCGAACTAAGTATGCCTGATAAACTGATATCCATCCCCTTGGTCGCATATGGCAATGGTACGAGACGTTTTCCCCTAGTACTGATGTCAAATGCAGAGGAGGTCGATATAATGTATTAACCTACTTTTTTGCCTCCTGTTCAATATTATATCCTGGGCTCGGGTCATTGCTTAGATTAATGACACGGGCAAACCGATCGAGGCAGTTTCCGACGGCTATATCTAGCGTTTCACCAAAAATTCGATAGCACTGTCGTGAATAGGCAATGATTTGGGTATTTCCACCGGACACATAGAGGACTATAGGGTTTTGAGCGCCAGTAATTTCGCGGCCCATTTCAATGTCTGAACGTAGAAAAAAAGCGGATCATGAACGTTGGGCGGTGGAAGAGTAAGTACCCATCTAGCTTACGACCAATACAATGATTGACTCCGACCAATGGTATGTCAAACAATAGGGATAAAGTTCGTGCAACTAGTGCGACTGATTGGAGCGGTGCACCCATTCCGGGACCTCGGCAAAAGAGTGGTTCAATGTAAGTATTGTATCATAGGCGAATGATATACTACCTTGAGTGAAACATATACAATCGATGGCCTGTATCGATGCACCAGCACGGGTAAAACAATCGTTGATGACGTCTAGAACCCAAGCACGGTGGTGGAGAGCAGTGTCCCGAGGCTGGAACCCTTCGCCAGGAGGTGTTATATAGGTGTGTCGTACATTTGACAAGACTGTACTTGAACCATCTGTTGAGTGCTGGATTATACCTGCTCCGAGTTTGTTGGCCGATCCTTCAAGCCCAAGTGCTAGAAGAGGTCTGCCTAGGAGATATTAGGATGTCTTTTTAGAAAAGAAATCGTTACTAGACAACCTGGGGTGGATAAAGGTGTTTTGCAAGTTCCCATTTTGTTGAGAATTTGAACAGCAAGAAATATAATAACAAAGGCTTGGTTGATCGATAATCTTGGCTTTACCTGAAGTCTCAACACATTTGGTAAGATGAGATTAATTGACTGGGCCGAGGGCCGACACCCAGGGCACCCGAAGGTGAAAATCACGGTTTCTGAACGGGTCAATTACACCAGAATACGTATGCTTCGCATCTGAAAGCAACCGTATTTTGACGTGTGTGAAACAAATGAATAATTATTCTAGATGATAGGCAAAAGGGATGCACAATAATTCTATCTCAAAGCATAAACGTTAACGGATTCTCAAGGTAGCCTTTGAATGCTGACATCCATCTTGCGGCCACGGCACCATCAACGGTTCGGTGGTCCGAACTTAGCGTTACTTTCATAATTTGTGCGGTCTTGAATCCCCGGTCTTCTTCAGGAGCTGGTATCAAGGTGGCCTGTGTCGAACCAACGGCAAGAATACATGACTGCGGGGGGTTGATGATGGCCGTAAAGTGGGAAATATCGTACATGCCGAGATTGGATATTGTGAAGGTACCACCCTAAAAAAATACATGAGTCAGGCATGAAAGGGACCGTTTCTATGCAGTTCGCACCTGATATTCCGCTGGTGTCAATTTTCCTTCACGCGCCTTCCTGGCGAGAGCTTTGGTTTCCGAAGAAAGCGTGGCCAACCCTTTTGATCCAGCATCTTTGATTATTGGGGTGATTAAGCCAGAAGGAGTGGCAACAGCGACGGAAATATCAGCTTTTTTATAGCTGAAATAATGTTATCAGGATATAACGGACTGAGTTGGGGGCAGACTTACGTCCGGATGACTTCTCCAAGCCATGCAGAATTGGCTTCCGGGACATCCATTAGTGCACAAGCGACAGCCTTGACTATAAAGTCATTGATACTAAGCTTCGCGCTTTTATCCTTCTCGATTATAGTCTTGTTGAAAACTTCCCTTAATTTCATCGTTTTGTCCATGTTGATGTCTACGGTAAGATAATAATGAGGTAGTTCCTGCTTCGACTGGGTGAGGCGTGCCCCAATAGTGCGGCGCATGTTAGAAACAGGAGTATCGATATAATCTGGGTGTTGCTCAGGAGAGGATTGTGCAGTTTTTGTGGAGCTTATTGCAGAGGTAGGGGTCTTGTAGCCTTCCACATCGGCCCGAATGATTCGGCCCGATGGCCCTGAACCCTTTATTTGAGATAGAGGAATGCCACGTTCTAAGGCAATTTTCTTTGCAATGGGGGACGCGAATATACGGTCACCAGAAGGAAGGTCGGATTTATGTTCCGAGACGTATTTTGAAGAAGTTGGTTCGGGTTCGGAAGGCTTCGACGATTCAGGGACCTTCTGTATCGACTCTTCCTGAGGTGGCGGCTGAGATGATGCCTTGGTAGCCATCTCGGCGGCTCCAGCTATATTGTCGCCCTCCTCACCAACAATAGCGATAACTGAGCCTACCTGGACGTTTTTTGCACCATCCGGGGCCTAAAGAAGAATTGAAACAAAAAGATTAAGTAGAAGTGAATAACATACAATAATTTTTGCGAGAATGCCGTCGTCCTGGGCCTCTACATCAATTGTTGCCTTGTCAGTTTCCTGCAGTCGCGTGAATACCCGGATAAATCAAACAATATTTGGGAAAGATGAACGGTACTGACAATTTCTAGGAGAACGTCCCCTGTCACGAATGACTCTCCTTCCTTTTTTTTCCAGGAAGCAATACCACCTTCGGACATGGTTGGGCTCATAGCAGGCATGTTGAAATGCGACAGAACATTTCTACGTGTCGAGACATGGAAACCTGAAAGTGATATATGAGTACAGGATAATAGTAGGGAATCCCATGCAAAACATACGACGTGCAAGGATACGTGCAGGGACAGAGAAAGCCATTGCTAGTGAAGAGGTAGAGGTAAAGAGAATTTTATGCTGGGGTAAAGCTAATATTGCGGGTTACAAATAGTGACAAACTAACGGGATGCCCCGGTACGCCAATTATTTTTATTTTATCAACCTTTCCTATTTTCATATATTCAAAATATGGCGTCAAATATTACACTTCCTGGCCAACCAATTGTGTTTCCTAGTGGTCCAATTCCACAGTTTGGACAAGGTGTTTATTCTAGGGGATCCGAAGCAAGAGCAAGTTTAATTGGATCACCCTATTATGAGGGTTCTGTTGGTTCTGTTCCTTTTTTTTGTACCTATCCAACTTCTTGACCGAGTAAATCACCTCTACGGATATTTCCTTCATTTATGATGTAGACACTTGCGATACATCTCGTGCGACCCCATCCTCCTGCTCCCAATTCAGTGGTACTCGGTTCAATAACTCGGTTATCCCCAGTTCAAGCTATGTTGTCAATAAGTGTTGTTGATGGTGTTCCTCTTCCGGCTGGCGAAGAATTCACAGGAGTTATCCGTGCACAAGACGTCCGAGCTACTGAGAGAGATCGGGTGAAGATTGGGGATTGTTTTAGGGGTGGCGATGTTGTTCGTGGTGTTGTAGTAGGTTCTTCATTTCTCGTAGGAATCATAAATTCATGAATAGCATAGATTTCCTTGGGTGATACACGCAGTTATTTTGTAACTACAGCGAGAAATGATTTGGGAGTAATATTTGCAACAAGTGAAGCCGGTAGATCCCTGTCCAACTTATTTTGTGGGGTTATCAATTAATGTTTACCCAGGTGCGACGATGGAACCTGTTTCGTGGCAAGAGATGAGGTGCCCGAAAAGTGGGAGGATAGAACGACGCAAGTGCGCAAAGCCTGAAGGAATGTAAATGTATTTTATTTGATTACAAGCCAATGTAACGAGTTGCGATGTTGAGTCTACAAATTGACCAACCCCAAAAAGGAAATACACTCTTGAGGAACCATGTGGCAGGGTTGCGAAGCAACTCCAACCGAACTTCCATCGTCTTTACTCCCTAGCCCCGTGCTGGCGACGGAGTACCGTTATGGCTGCCGTACTTCCAATAACCAATGTTATACAAAAGAATGGACGTATATCGCTCGACGATAACCAGATTAGGTATATTTTTTTCGTTTGTGCCACATTTCTCAGGTTTACCACCAACAACGGCACAGCTACTCAGATGGATCCGTTGACTGGCATGAAAAGTATAATGAAGTAAGTTTATGTATAATCTCTACACTTTCTCTCTCATCTTTTTCTTAAGGTAGCTGACATGTTGGCTGAGACACGCGCAGAGCTCGATGATTTCCACCATGCTAGCAAGGAACTCGAAGCAGAGTTGGAGAACGAACTACAGAGGACCGAGAAAGCCCAACAAGAATTAAAAGTGAAAGTTGCAAGGGCAGAGACTGAACGTGATGAGTGGAAGGTATGTATGTTATCCTGCTCTGTTCCTCAACTCGCGATGAAATGTGTTTAGAATAAATTTATGTCGCTCCAAACCACCCACAATACCACAACAACTTCTCTTCAAAAGGAGTTGGACCAACTTCGCAGAGAACATCAGCAAATTAAGGTTGAACTCCGAGACCTTGAAATGGGGAATGATGATTTAGAGAGGAATGAACGAGCTGTTTCTTCCAGTTTAGCGGATATGGAAAATAAGTATTCTCGCGCTCTAGAAGAAAAAATATTGCTTGAACATGAATTGTTGGAGAAAGCAGGCTTGGAAGAGGAAACTCAGAGGCTCAAGGATGAATTAAGAGGCGAGACTTTTTGATTTCTAGACGTCAGCAGCGACTTATACCTAAAGTCTACAACTAGATGCCAACGTCGAAATTTCCATTCTCAAAGATCAGATCACGGCTCGGTCTAACGTATCATCGAGGATCGATGCTATGCCCTCACTTACTCCATCACACTTTCCGCATGTGGCCCTTTCATCGGAGGAAGACCTTCTTAGTACTCCCCCACCGCCAGACCTCCAATTGTGTGAATTATCTCCTAGTTCCGAAAGCCCCCCTTCAATCGACACCACCCCGAGAATTTTATCTCGCCAGAATGGTCATACAATTTTGCTCCATAAGACAGGGCCGCATCATCCTAAGCTCAATCCGATAACCCCTCCGAACCCTGCAATCTCTCGCTCCACAACTCTTCCGGTCTTTTCCAGTCCATCAGCGTCACCCCGGACCCCTACGATTAAACCTCCAACTGCGCGTAATTTTTCCTCGATAAGCACTTCCTCAGGTATAACTACAACATCGAAGAGCAGGGGCGTTCAAATGGTGTCCGAGATGCGCGCGCGGGTCCGTAATTTGGAACAAAAGATACACACGCGCGTTCCGCGTTTACGAATGGGGAGTATCACAAGTCGATCTAACACCAATTCACTTACTTTATCTACAATGGTGCATGGCTCGGGACCTTCGTCTTCGTCTTCATCTTCAAGTAAAAGTTCGACAGCGAAAACAAGCTGGGAGAGTCTTTCAAACCGCCAAAGCGTCGATTCAAGACGCAGCAAAGATAGTGAGTCAGGGGTGATAAAGAAAGATCCTAGAGATTCGTCTGGATGGGTTCTTATAATGGAAGATTCTCCGTCTCCCCCGAATCAGAAAGAGAGAGACCGGCGGCGAGTCTCAAGTCCTTCCGCGCCCACTGCTTTCCGCGCCACTCCATCTTCATCAATCCCGTCGCCGACGTTTGGCCCGGGCAAGACTAACACCCTAGGCCAGAGTACAATGTATTCCGGGTTACGTCGGCCGCAATCGCGCTTATCTGCGAGTAGTGCCGCTACAAATTCATTATCGACACCATCTTCTCGACCTGCCACACCCATACTTTTGCCCTCACCCCCAAGTAATTTATATACACATTCTTCAACGGCTGTTACTGGGTTGAAACGGTCAACGGGGCCTAGTGGACCTAATCCTTATTCTCAAACGAAGCGTTCATCTTTAGGGTCTAGTACAGCACCTGTATCCCTTTTGGATGGATCCCGGGAAGTACTCCATTCTGGATCAGGGTCTGGAACACTCTCATCGACAGACTTCAAACACAATCACGAAAATAGTAAAATTCTACCACCATTGCCGGGACTTCATTCCAACGTGACGATGCGTGCTATTTCAAAGCCGAGTCCTTCCGGGACTCCAGCCACATCGCTCGCAAAGAGCCGGATCGGCCGTCCAAGCAGTGGGGGGCTCTCTGGTCGTAAGAGTACCGACTTGGATGCTCCCAGCGGGAAAACAAACAGTCGGTCAAGGTCTGGGAGTACGGGATATGGAAAGGTTCCTTGAAATGGTTATATCTATCATTAGAGTGGACTGTACCAAGATATGTCTGACCCTCGTTATACCTCACGACCCCCCTCGACGATCTTTTATGATAATTATGGGAACAAATAACAACCGGTAATCTGATTTTATATTATTATCCTACTCTAGTGAGTTGTTTTAAATAGCTTGTTTGTGTTTTAGAACGGAGGATAATATATTTATGAGTGCTGATCTTTTAAAAAACACTTTGGTACTTAGCAAAGTACTACTACTATACAATACTCTGGGTTCGTGATACACATTAATTGAGGTCTGTTTGAGTCACCATGCTACATCTAGTAAGGTTTAGTTGGTATTGTGGTCAGGTATATATCATGTATCAATTTGTGACAAATATCGAAAAAAAACAAACAAGGAAAGCCAGACTCTCAAGGCCAAAAACATATCTATGAATGGACTTTGAGCAATAAAATTGTAGATAATAGATTAACCTGTTGTTCGTCACAGTTCAGCGAGTCAATTCTGCTCAGCGAACTGTAGTATAGAATTGTGGTTACGAATTACGACACTTGGTAACAAACATCATGCTTATATATATATAGTTTTGGATCTATGGAGTCCAAATTTAAAGGTTAGAGTGTATCTGTGTTCGGTTTAGATGATTGCATGCTCTTGTTCTCTATTAAGAGGCCTTGAGTCCTTCGTGCCTTTCCCTTGCCTTTAAGCACATTCTCTATGTAAAACTCTCCCGCCTGGAAATCAGAGTTGGACTGTTTTAGTTTAAAGGTAATAATATTTCAACTTACCTTGTAACTACTTCGCACAAGCGGACCACTGGCAACGTACAGAAAACCGAGGTCTTCCGCCACTTCTCTCCACATGTCAAATTCCGAAGGATCAACATAACGATCAACTTTCATGTGTCGCTTTGTAGGACGCATGTATTGACCGAAAGTTACAACGTCAACGGCAATTTTTCGAAGTTCTGCAAGGTTTAATTGAAGTGTGAAATTGAATACAGTAGGTTTAGCGGACCTTTGAGTGCATCCATAATCTGATCCCTTGTCTCGCCCACACCTAGCATCATACTTGTCTTGGTAACTTGCACACCTTCCGCTTTAGCATGTTCAAGTACCCTAAGACTCTGCCTAAACGTTGCTCGACGATCACGAACAAAAGGAGTACGTGCTTCAACGGTTTCAATATTATGTGCATAGACATCCAGGCCAGATTTTGCGACGATCGACACGTGATTCAATACACCCGCAAAATCACTTGTAAGAGCTTCAACTAGGATATGTGGTGCTCTGTGACTATCGTCAAGTCGATTCACGTCGTTTCCTGGGACCCACCTACTTCTGTTTGATCTTCCTGATAGTTTCTGCGAAGTGATTCGCTCCGCCGTCGACGAGATCTGAAATATGGAATCAAGTTTAGAAATCGGTTAGAAAGAAATTAGCAACCGTCTCGGTCAACGCTCGTTAACACAATATACCCCAAGTTCCAGCGACGGATAGCTTCAGCTGTGTTCTCTGGTTCATGAGGATCAAGAGGCAGAGGGTTTTTTGAGGTTTTCACAGAGCAGAATCTACAACCGCGTGTACAGGTATCACCCATTAACTGTAAACCAGTAAGTATTGAAATGTTCTGTGTCAAATTATGGTCACCATTATTGTCGCCGTTGCTGCACTTCGAGTTTCCTCTTCCGTTGCACCCTTTTTCCCACCCCAACAATCCCCAATGTTAGGGCACCGAGCCTCCTCGCAGACCGTATGAAGTTTTAATCCTCGAAGGTCGCTCTTGATTTTATTGAAGGAGGCGCCAGATGGAATGGTCGTTTTCAAATGTGAAGGGAGGCGAGGGCTAATGAATATATTAATAATAATGACACTGGAGCCATGAATTATTCCTACCCAGATGCATTCCCGAGAATTACTCGTTCGGTTTCTTTTCCGGAGACAAATTGACTGAAAGACGGACCAGCAGCTAATGTCTCACTGAAAGTCGATTTAGACGGAGGACCTGAAGCAGTGGCCAAGTAACGTATACAACTGTGGAGACCAGGGAAGCGACCATTACGGAGAACAAAGGGAATGAGCATTGTGGAAAGAGAAAATGGATGAAAACGAGACCCGATGGATGGTCATTAACACTCCTCCTCAGGCCCCCATTAGTAATTTTTGGACTTGCCCAGACTCCGATTTGCAGTACATCAAAGTTTCTGTTTACTGATGGCTTGAAAAACAAATAAAGACTCTTACCATACATTTTTGGGATTAGTATATGTAGTAGTCAACTATCAAAAGGTCACCGTAGCCTGATGAACGCCCTTTCGCGCCGTGAAGAAGAAACCCTTTTAAAGACAACGAAGGCTCGTGCCCTTCAGGAGTGTGATGCTCTCGTAAAAGGTTTGAGTTCCACAACCCTTTTGAAGGCACTTGCTTTTCTGACCCAACCGTCTAGAGTTCGCCGATTGCGCTAGTGGTAGGACAATTTCAGTTGCATGGGCGTGCAAAAACCATCTGAGAATGGTCCAGGAGTGCATGATTCAATAGTGAGACAGTCTCGCGGACGAAACATTTCCTCAGATTTAATTTACATGCAAATTTAGTACAGGTCCTGAACCGATGGAGGTAGTCCGTGCGGAATACCTTCGTTTACGGAACCAACAACAAGAAGAACAACTCAAAAATGTGAAAGAATCAAACGTATAAGCATAGAGTGTCAATTGAAGGCCTGGTCATATTTGATTGTCTGACCATGTATGATATGTATAAATATAATTTACATAACACTAATAACACTAAAATGCACTCTTAGGAATGGTCAACACCACGAGTTATGAGCTTTTGACTGGATAATGGTTGGAACGTGCATCATGAGCTCCGTTTTATTGCTTTCCACTGTGTGACGACGCCCATCATAGACGTTATGAAACTAAAAGAAAAATTAGTTATTAACAGTTAGGGCGATAAATATATAACGCACCCGAAAACACCCAAAGTACCCTCATTGACCGTGACAATGCCCGCACCTGTTGCGGGAATCCACACGTCGAGGATATCAATGATCAATTGTTGACGAGCGACCCCCCTGGAACTTAAGAAGTAGTTATGGTAAGTGTATCACTGTCACTTTAATCACTTACGCTTGTATAACATTTAATCTCGCTTCACGCTGAGCCTCTTCACCAAGGTCTTTTTCGCTCCATTTCGATGCTTGAAGTCTTTGCGTTTCGCTTTTTAAACGGATGATCTGTTCGGCCTCCGTTAATGGGCACCAAAAGAGAAGGACGAAAGGACGTCACCTTCGATAGACTATTGATGATACTAAACAGGATACCAGCACACCAAAAGCGATTGGATATTTTTGCTACTTTCTTTAGGGTGTCGGGATTCAAATTCAGGAATTTTACAGTACTCGCCTAAGATAGAATTAAGGTCACACCAATAGGTCTGGACATTCTAATCGCTTACCCAGACAATGCTATCATATGCTAAATATCCAAA
This sequence comes from Collybia sordida, assembly GCA_037014335.1. Lineage (NCBI taxonomy): Eukaryota > Fungi > Basidiomycota > Agaricomycetes > Agaricales > Clitocybaceae > Collybia > Collybia sordida. The sequence goes on from JAYKXK010000002.1 coordinate 2,577,748, forward strand.
ATACCCGATTTGTCTGCCAATAGTAGTTATCTGTTCTAGCGGAGGGCCGGGTGCAAGGCTGGCCCTTAAGGCAGCTTGAAGGTGCTCGAGTGGTTTTCCCAAACGCATGACTGAATAAAAATGAGCTTACTAAAAAGATTGGCATTTAATCAGCGTACGCTTTCGGGATATGGCCAAATGCCCTTTCAAGGCTGACCATCGTACGGCCTCCGAATTTTGACCTTTGGTAATTAGATACCAAGCCAAGAAGCGAGCAAAGTATTGAAGAGCTCGATAAGCCTGCAGTCACGGTGCCATTAGGTAGAAATTTTTCGCTCCTGGGGTTGCGCTTGCCTTGTCCCGACCTAAGGTCGTCGAACCAAATTTAAGGCCTTGAGACACGAGGGGATGGAGAACAACTTGTGATGCTAGGGTAGCCATTAGTGCGGAAATGCATTCACCTTGGCCCGACTCTGGTTCTTAATGTTCCAACTGTTTCACGTGATTATCGACTTCATGGTGAAATCCGGCAGCCCGCTATTTGAGGTATCACAAGAAAAAATATCCCTCGAAAAAGAAATTTTCAGACTTGCACCAATATTGAAGACTGCATGGGTCTCCACACAAGATCAGTTCCGCTCAGTCCAATTAATCTTTTTTTTGTTTATGACATCAATTTCACCAAATGAGATCAAAAAGACTCTCCAAGGTACTGGGTAGTGTGCCCTTTGGCGCTCTCGGTGCTCAAGTGCTCTGTCCTGGTATAGTACACTTGTCTATGTTTATCTTCTGGTGAGTTTAACTACAATCCTGATATCTATTTCCACCACCCTGCGATCTGGAGAACGGGAGAAAACGGGCGGAAGAACCCGTCAGTAAATCCTCACTGTCAAGCCCAAGCGGCCGCTTTCCACCTTGCCCCACACACAACCGTCAATTTATTTGGAGAGTCCGTTTCGCTGTGCCGTTGCTCATCTGCTAGTATCATATATTTATGGCCACTCTGGGAATAACCCGCAATGTAAGTGTGAACTATCCAGTGCTTCAGTGTTTGCCACAAGCTTCTTTCTAATCCACGTGATCCTTGAATAGTTTCCTAATCCTAGATTTGTTTATACTATCACCAAACGATTTACAAGCACTTCGACACAGATGGTACGTAGGATCGTCTTGACGCTATTATAAGTAACAAAGCCCGACAAATTTCTGGTAGTCGAACCAACAGTACCGGATTGAAAAAGACACTTTTGGAGATCTTGAGGTCCCGGCGGATCGTTATTGGGGTGCTCAGACACAACGGTGCGATCAAGTCCAACATCCTTAGCCGCGTACTCATATCATATTTCCTTTAATCAGATCATTACAAAATTTTGATATTGGTGGACCTGCAGAGCGTCTCCCACCTCCGCTCATTAAGGCCTTCGGTGTCATCAAAAAGGCAGCTTCAATTGTGAACATCAACCATGGCCTGGACCCTAAGGTCGGCGAAGCTATTCAAAAAGCTGCGGATGACGTTCGTACAACGCTGATTCGGTGATTTATAATCTTCCTGACCTTGTACAGGTCATTTCTGGAAAATTACTGGATCACTTCCCTTTGGTCGTCTTTCAAACAGGAAGTGGAACACAGACCAATATGAATGCCAACGAGGTGACAATTGTTCAAAATTTGAGAAAATGTATATTTTAATGGTGGTGAGATTATCAGGTTATTTCTAATCGTGCCATTGAGATCCTTGGTGGCATACTCGGTTCGAAGAGTCCGGTCCATCCAAACGATCATGTCAACATGAGCCAAAGCAGTAACGATACGTGCGTAGCGTTTTGATTCATGCACATGAGGACAGGCTGAACAATTTTGTTTCAAAAGTTTTCCGACCGCGATGCATATTGCTGCAGTCACTGAGATCCACCACTCCCTGCTTCCTGCCTTAACTGAGCTTCGTGATGCCTTAGATGCCAAATCAAAAGCATTTGATCATATTATTAAAATCGGACGAACCCATTTGCAGGTGGGCTCTAGATCGTTTCTGAGTGACTGGTGTTGAACGGTATCGACCAGGATGCGACTCCGTTAACGTTGGGTCAAGAATTTAGCGGCTACGTACAACAAATCTCAAATGGAATCGACCGGGTAAATGATGTCCTTCCACGATTGAGTTTGTTGGCGCAGGGCGGCACTGCTGTTGGAACGGTATGCATATTACGTTCGGCAAGGCCGTTTCCTAAAGTCAAGTCGACAGGGCCTGAACACAAAAAAAGGTTTTGACATTGAGGTTGCGGCCGAGGTGTCGAAGATAACTGGACTGGAGTTCAAGACGGCACCTAATAAAGTATAACCTTTCACTACTGCGAATTATATCTGCTAATATTTTTGTCTATAAGTTTGAGGCTCTCGCTACACATGATGCTCTTGTGGAGACACACGGTGCCCTCAACGTTATCGCTTGTTCATTAATGAAAATTGGCAATGACATCCGGTATCTTGGTTCTGGTCCTCGTTGTGGATTGGGAGAACTAAGCTTGCCAGAAAATGAACCCGGGAGCAGCATTATGCCGGGGAAAGTTAATCCAACACAATGTGAAGCTATTACCATGGTAGCAGCCCAAGTTATGGGGAATCAGACCACTGTTAGCATTGCTGGAGCAAGCGGGCAATTTGAGGTAACACATAGTTTTGTAGCTACAGGAATACTATCTCACCCACCTAAAGCTGAATGTCTTCAAGCCTGTGATTGTGAAAAATGTTCTACAGAGCATCCGTTTACTATCTGATGGTACGATCCCTTGTCATATCAGCAGTCGCTACATGCTATATATATTCACACTTCAATTTCAGGAATGCGCTCCTTTACCAATAATTGCATTGTGGGCATTCAGGCTAATGAGAAGAGGATCAACGCGCTCATGAATCAATCACTCATGCTGGCCACCATCTTGAACAGCCACCTTGGCTACGATAGTTAGTTTTCATTGATGTTATATTATAGTCTACTAATTTCTTCGCAGACGTTGCCAAGTGTGCGAAGAAGGCTCACAAGGAAGGTACCACACTTAAAGAAGCAACGGTTGCACTTGGATTCTTATCTCCTGAAGAGTTTGATGCTAAAGTGCGACCAGAGTTAATGCTTCACCCATGAGCGAGTTAGATAGGTGTATCGTTTGTTGTCTCGTTTAGTTGGTTGGCGGGATTACATACCTATGTAACGGATCAGTACCTTTACATGTCAGAACGATTCTGAACTAGTATATAGTGAACAAAGACTCTTGAGTATTCAAACAAATATCCAGGGATGGTTTGAGTTGAGATGATTACGTAGTTACTGAGAAGTTTCCTTTTACGGTGGAAGCTAAACGTTCAACGTAAATGCGAAAAGAGCCTGAAAGGATCACAGAGTTTGAAACAGCGGTCAAAATAGCTGTGACCCACACTTCTCACCCTGCCAACGTGGCACTCAACGCTCAGTATCTTTGAGATCTCCTTTACTGCTGAATTTATTACCCATTTTTGTCTTCCTCGTCGATATCGTTGTGCTCGACAGGACGAATATAGAACTTTCCTTGCATTTGCGGGTCATTGGTATCGTGGTACTAGTCCCACGAGGACTTTTCTCAATTTGAGTCCTTTCCTTGGCTTCACTCAGGTCTTCAGCACGCATTTCTCGTTCTATCCACCAGCCATGTCTTTGAGCCGGATTCTCAACGACGAGCCTTTACCCCTCCGCACAGTAGTTCATCCTCCGTACTCGACATCATCTCGCACGATACCTAATGATTCGCATCTTGCGGAAAAATCACCGCTTTCAACTTCTGGCCATTTGTCGCCACCGCAATACGATCATATGGAAGACTCCTCACCAGGCTATAGTTATCCTGAAACTGATGCAGGTAATCAGAGGAAGATTTCATGATTTTGACTCTTATGTTAATGACACACTTTAGGTGCCAACGCTCTTCATGGGAATAGAAGATATGTATCGCCCGACGATATTCGTGAAGCCCTTCAGCAGGAGGAGGGTGGCGGTTTCCCAAAGAAGCGTCGTAAAGGAGGAAGAGGTGATATAGGGCTCCATCCAACAGAGCAACGCCGGGTAAGTGGGTGTAGGCTTTCCCCGTGTCTAATCATTGAATCATGTTAACTTAGCTCTCACTACGGAGAAATCCACCCCGTAAGCGGCCAATTCAATTATTTTTCTCAAGAGTTTGAACCGTCTTTAGGAGCACCCGATAATCGCAAAGGGTTGACTGGTGAAGACCTACGCTTGGCTTCCTCTGACTTGGAGGATTGCGAGGAGATATGGATTGGAGAGCTTAGTGAGTACATGTTAGAGACTCAAAAACGTCAGAACCAGGTCGTGGATTGGTTCGAATCGCGGATTGTGGTAAATACACAGTTGTATATCGTGTTGAATGTAATTGATAATTCTACAGGAACATAATACTGCGGTAGCCCAAAGAATATCTCACCGTTACTCTAAGAAAATAGCCAAACTTCCTTGGTCCCCTACACAGATGCGCACGAATCATACGGAAATTGATTATCGTGACCAGTCCCCTTTGTTAGAACGCACCAATGGCCATGAGCACGGAAAAGATCACAACCCTCGTCCACGAGACCACGGGCGACGCTTTGCACCTGGCGCAGAAGACGCTGCACATGAATTTGAAAGGTCTATTTTAGAAGAATTTTACGATCCCTCTGAACCTCAGACAATCGCACGACCAAAGAAAGAGAAAGAAGCCAATAAACGCCCCGCATCGGATACCAATAGTGATTTTGACACCCCAAGTCAGCCCGAACAATTAGGTCCTGCCCACAAAAAAAGAAAATTACTCAAGGTTCCTCCGAATAATGTTGAAGACGATACACAGTCTGTTGGAGAACACGCGACTCCACCTACAATACTCAAACTTTCAAAAGGGAAGGGAAAGGTAAAACAACCTCAACATGAGGCTAGTCATGAAAATCTAGCTGCGACGCCCAAACCCTTGCGAAAAAAAGGCCCTAGGAAAAAGCTTGGCCTTGCGCCTGAAATAGAGTCTGAATTAATCGCCTCGCATCCTGCATCAGCGTCCGGAGACGCTGCATCCTCGGTATCACGACCACCTTCTCCAACAACAGCCACATCCACTATTGTTTTTGAACTTCATGAGCATATACCTCCTTTGAAAAAAGCCAAAAAGATTGACGATCACGCAATGTTCAAACGTGTCAAAGCTTTAGAAGAGGCTCAGCGTAAGACCTGGACTAATATTGCCAGAAGAGATATGTCCAAGGTCACTCAGCTATCTTGCATTGACGATGTTATATGATATTTATTTTTTTCAAGGTTTACAAATACCATACGCTTGGATACCAATCGAAACAATCTCAGATGGAGCGCGTTGCCAAAGTTGCTTCACTCCAAGCACGAAAGCCATTCATAAAAACCGCTAGAGCTAACAAAGATATCCAGGCCAAAGCAAAACGTTTAATGCGAGAAATGCAAGTCTTCTGGAAGAAGAATGAAAAGGAGGAGAGAGATGTCAGAAAACGCGAACAAAAGGAAGCGTCTGACCGACTGAAAGTCGAAGAGGAAAAGCGCGAGGCTGCCAGACAAGCACGCAAACTCGAATTCCTAATTAGTCAAACAGAACTCTATAGCCATTTCGTGGGGAGTAAGCTCAAAAGTACCATCATTTTCTACTTTTCCGAGTCATGTACTAACATAGCATTCAGCAACAGAAATCGAAGGCGACGAAGGGGGGCTTCCAGTTCCTGCTGGAGCCGATATTGGTGACATTGATCCAGCGACTCTTGCAGACATTGATTTCGATGATGGTATTCATTCTTACCTTTCCCATTTCGTGGCTGATTGATTGTCCCCAGACGATCAGACAAATCTTCACAGGCACGCCAAACACAATGCTCAGGAAGCTATTGCTCTTGCCAAACAAAGGGCGCAGCAATTTGATACACAAGCCGCCCTTGAACGGAAAACCAATGAAGCGCTCAAGCTGGCAAAAGCTCAGGCTCACATTCACGATGGTCTCGAACAGTCTTCAGCGGACATTCCCACTGGCCTTGTTGATCGTACGTCAGTTTTTACTATACCCGACGCATCATAACGTCTTGGTATATAACAGTCGACTCTGATGAATTGAACTTTCAAAACCCAACATCTTTGAGTGGACCACTTACTATCCGACAGCCCAAGATGTTAATGGCACAACTCAAGGAATATCAGCTGAAAGGTCTTAACTGGTTAGCTACACTTTATGAACAGGGAATCAACGGTATCCTTGCAGATGAAATGGGTTTGGGTAAAGTACGTATCCCAGTTGTCTCTTTTTTCGATCCTAATATCCTTGCAAGACTGTTCAATCAATCTCGTTACTGGCTTATCTCGCTGAGACTCATGATATATGGGGTCCTTTCCTTGTGGTGGCGCCCGCGTCCACACTTCACAACTGGCAACAAGAAATTACGCGCTTCGTCCCAGGTCTGAAAGCACTTCCGTACTGGGGTAATGTCAAAGATCGAACAACACTGCGCAAGTTTTGGAGCAAAAAAGAAATCAGTTATGACCAAGATGCTCCTTTCCATATTCTGATCACAAGTTACCAATTGGTATGCCCTAGGTCATTATTTACCATTCCTTGAACACTATAAATTATTTCAAAGGTCACACAAGATCAACAATATTTTCAACGAGTCAAGTGGCAGTACATGATCCTCGATGAGGCCCAAAACATCAAAAATTCGTCTAGTGTGCGATGGAAGACCCTCCTTGGGTTTCACTGTAGAAATCGTCTTCTCTTAACCGGCACGCCGATTCAAAACTCCATGCAGGGTGTGTGGCTGGAGCTTCTTGCAATCCTCGATCATCTAATTTTTTTATAAGAATTATGGGCATTGCTTCATTTTATTATGCCCAGTTTATTCGATTCACACGATGAATTCAACGAGTGGTTTTCGAAGGACATTGAAAATGCAGCAGAAAATAAAGGAAGTAAACTCAACGAGCGCCAATTGCGGCGTCTTCACATGATTCTCAAACCTTTCATGCTCCGGCGTGTCAAACGACACGTTCAAAATGAACTTAGTGAAAAGGTAAGCTATCATGTTTAAGGTCTAATTTATGTTCCATGACTGAATTACTACAAAAGATAGAAAAAGATATATATGTGGATTTGAGCGCTAGGCAGCGTGCGCTGTACAAGGCACTTCTTGCCAATGTGTCTGTTGCGGACCTTTTGGAGAAAGCCGCCAATATCGGTGATGCCGATTCTGCTAGATCTCTTATGAATCTTGTGATGCAATTTCGGAAAGTGGGTGCCTTGCTTCATGTTTTGTATCAGTCTTACCAAATTGAAATGAAGGTTTGCAATCACCCCGAACTGTTCGAACGAGCCGATGTTGTTGCACCTTTCTCCTTCGCAAAATTCGGTCGATCAGGACCACTACTACGCGAGGGAGATTTCATTTCATTTCATTATTCGACAAGTAATCCTATAACATTCACGATACCGAGACTCTTTTATCAGGATGGTGGTTTTCTGGACGTTCCGTGTAGCTCAACCTACTTGTTCCGTAACAGTTCTTGGAGCCCAAGGTTCAGTATATGGTCCCCTGAATGGATGCATATATCATTAACTGCACCTGGTAAGGTTTGTTCATGTTTCTGGTATGAGGTCTCACGGAACTTGGAAATAGTCTCCTCTTCCTTTTCATTTCTTAATATCCAAGGCATATCACCAACCGAAGCCCATAGCCTTCACATGTCCCCTTTGATTCGCAGACGCCTATCAGCTATCAGGGAAGAAATGCTTGCAATTGAAGAAGATTCATACCGTTGGTAAGTTTCAGGCCTCCGACCTCGTACAACCTGAGCTCATTTCAATTTATAATTCAGTGATTCATTTTTTGCTGCACATTCTGCTGTAAGACCCATGAAGATTCTTCTACAGCCATCGTTATTGCAGCTAGTGAAAGCCGAGAATCTACCAAATCTACACCGCATATCGACCGCAGCTTGGGTGGATTCCTGTCTATCCCGCCCCGAGCTGAAGTGGTTCGTGCCAGCTGTTGTTGCTCCAGTAATCGGAATCTATTGCACGGATCGAACTTTTCTGGAATCTCAGGCCCATCTACTTGAAGGATCAACAGAAACGCTAGCAATGTATGGCCTTCCGCCGGGCCTCCAAAATTCAGAGGAAATTTGTAACAGATTTCACACTTGGCTCTACGGCATCCCCTCTTGTGGTTTATTTGGAAACTCGCCACGCGATCAGCTTCCCATGTCAAATATGCAAGTTCCCGAAGCGAAACGCCTTATATATGATTCGGCAAAACTTGCTCGCCTTGATTCACTGCTTCAAGAACTCAAATATGGGGATCATCGGGTCCTCATCTATTTTCAAATGACACGGATGATGGACCTCATGGAAGAATATCTCATCTATCGACAATATAAATACCTTCGCCTCGATGGGTCATCAAAACTAGAAGATAGACGAGACATGGTCATTGACTGGCAAACAAGGTCCGTCATCTAGAGGTTTTCCTGAACATGCAACTGATTTAGAGGTCCTAGGCCTGATATATTTGTGTTCCTCCTAAGTACACGAGCTGGGGGTCTAGGGATCAATCTTACTGCGGCAGATACTGTTATTTTCTATGATCATGATTGGAACCCTTCCAACGATGCGCAAGCAATGGACCGTGCGCATAGGCTTGGCCAAACTCGACAAGTTACAGTATACCGTCTTATCACCAAAGGTACAATCGATGAACGGATCGTCCAGCTGGCAAGGGTCAAAAAAGACGTGAGTGGTCCATATCCCACCTAGGTAGAATGGCCCTTGAAGTGTTAAATATTTTTAGGTACAAGATATTGTGGTAGGCAACAAAACATTTACGGACGCTACGAAACCCAGCGAAATCGTTCAACTTTTGTTAAACGACGAGCAATTGGCCACTCTGGGTACCTCCGCCACAAATGAATTGCCCGCAAATAAATTGGCAGGAAATCCAGGCGATGTTGAACAACCTGTTCAAGATCTCTGGAACGATGAAGAAGATAGTTTTTTCGGCCACTCAGTACCAACATTACCTTCTAATTCGCTAGAAGGTGATGATAGAGGAACACCAACCCCAGTTAGCACTCGGGGGAAAAAACGCCGGCCCGGAGCCACAAGCGCTTTCCGGGGGGGGCGGAAGCCGACAGGAAAAAAGAAATTACAAGCCGGACTGGAAGGCGCCGGTGAAGGACCATAGAGCCATATGTTATTTTTTTATTCTTGTTGGAACGATGTAGAACTACCTTATATAATGTTATCCCGCCCTGGTTATGGGCTTGCATTAATCTTAAACCTAATTTGGATCAGTGTGCATGGATCGATCAAAAATAATTTGCGACAAGGCCATTCTGACTCAGGTCCGATTCCTATGTTCAGTGACCCGCCCATTCAATTCATGCACCTAAAAATTCTCTTTTCTCATTACCTATCGCAGAGCGCACCAATTTCTCCTGCTGAAATTTGATAAAAGTCGCAATCTACCATCACTTCGTCTCAAGGCGGTATTGGGAACGCAATTACGCCCACAAGAAGAGATCCTAAATTCTCACCACCTTAGATTATAAACGATGGCCAAGAAGAAAAAGACCCAACTCAAGTCTATAGCTCGTGGCTTCGCAACTACTTCTATGCCCAAGAAAGTTAATCATATCGAGAAAAATACAGAGAGCGAAGTAAAAATGGGTAATCTTGATGAAGCACAGCTGGTAGCTGAACTTCAAAAAGAGAATGATATTCCGGTTCAACAACCTCAGCGTGGAGGTTTCGAACCCGAAAAGGCTGAGGAACAGTCATTACAGAATTTGGTGAACAAATTACAAGAGAAGACCGACAAGGAGATCGTCAGGTACGTTTTGCTCAAATTTGTTAATGCCCATTAACTAGGTGCCCTTCATAGAACTGTCAAAGTACGTACCTTAAATCCGTCTTTGGCTTAAATTGAGTTCCAATCTGGTCACAGACCATTGAACTGGATCGACGCCTCGCAAAATCTTTCCCTCGTCTGGAATTAGAGCCAACTTTGACGAACCGTATTATAGCATTGATGTTAGAGTCAGAGGCGGGAGAAGGTAGTACAGCCGTCAAATTCGTGTTTGTGCATTTGACAGATGATCTGATAGTGAGGAAAATGCTTGACGAGCCTGAAGAGAAAGCAATCTTTCAACTCGGAATTACATATGGTGTTCTTAGGCGACTAAATTTCTCTGAAAGTAGAGTCGAAGAATGTCTCCGGGCTATTCATGGTGTCGATCTCGAAGAAGCCTATGATTGGGTAATTCACTTGTGACCATCAACCCCCTCTTAAAAGCTAATTATCGCATACAGTTGTACTTACATTGCACACAGGAGGAGCTCGATGAACAAAACAGTGTGTCTCAACATTTTTGTACTGATCTGGTTGTGCCACATACTCTCGTTGCAGGTGTTTCCCGAGAATCTACGCCTAAGAATTTCAAGATTTCAAGTAGCCAAAAGCCGCGGATGCCGCAGACAGGGCGAGATGTAACACATCTATCAGCATCTTCAAGTGATGAACCAAAAAACATCCCGCTTGACGGGAATGCCACTGGGGTCGTTTCGTCACATACACTCTCAATATCTGGGCCCAGCGAAGACCGGCAGAATGTAGGCAAAGTTCACCGTGACGCTCACGTTGTCGCTTCTTTCGATCATCACATCAACACACCAGGTTCTGGCCAGGAATCTCCTGAAACGGTTGACCCCATAGTCGAGTATGCGCAGTTGAAGCTCCGATACGATCACCTAATTCAAGGTCACCATATCCGTGATGAAGTGGATGAGACCGAGGTGCAGCGTTTACGCCAACGCATGAACACATTGCGGAATAATTACTTTTTTGACTCCAAAGAAGCCCAAACATTATACCAGATTGAACGTGAAAAGGCCACTGGTCTTGCGCTTCAAGAGCGGCTGCGAGGGACAGAACCACAAATGCCTCCCCATCGGGCCATCCCTGCGAGAAAAACACCAATCAAACTCCAGCCATCGACGCCGAGTCCTCAGGCGATCATATATGATATTTTTGATGAAGAAGACGAAAACTTGGGCGCAGGCGGCTTATTGGGCATTTTGGAACAAATGCCTACTACTGAAATAGGATCACAGGGAACAACAATTAGAATCCGTGATATGGCGCTACCTAAATATTGGTCAGGTCGCACGCCAAAGACTCTACTGAAAGAAATAGTTACAAAAATTGACCGATACGCTGCGATAACATATACCATTCTGTCCGGACTCAGTCGCGCCAAACGAGCAAGTGTTAACATTCGATGGGAAGGAAGGAAAATGGATGAATGGTTGATGGAAGATATTGCATGCTACGATGAAACCCAAGCGGAGCAGTATATTGCAACTATTGCCCTTCATGCTTTAACATTTCCACCCACCGATACATTTGCCGCAGGAAATTCTACCTCCTCTGGCACTCAAACGTCCTTCCGACTGTTACCCGCTGTTTTCCGTGACCTTTGGGATGAACTTGAAGCCACCAGAAAAACAAAAATTAATTCCATCAATCGCAACTACTGGACAAAGTTACGTTCTATTGTCGGACCTAAATTAGAATCGGACCATAAGGTCCGTCATCCAGTAAAGTTCCCTCCACACAAAGAATACTCATCAACTCTAGGCCGATGGCCGAAGCCCAAAACCAGATGATGACCTCAAAAATCTATCGACAAACCGTCTAGTATCTCGTGATACCGAGGGAATAAACGAGCAGCTAGCTGCGGGATTCAAGGTTCGACAAACAAGCTCAAGTTACCAGGAAATGCTCGTATGTCATAACGCTGGTCTGGGCAATACAATCTGTGCTGAAGGTCAAATTATAGCTCCAGCGAAACACGTTACCTATCGCGCAGTACAGGGAAGAGATCGTCCGAATATTAGAACGATCGCAGGTACTCGTTCTTAGTGGTGAAACTGGATGGTAACCATTCAGCTTAGCATTTTTACCCTTGTTAAACGCCATGTTTCAGTGGTAAATCTACACAAGTTCCGGCTTTTATTCTCGAAGATCAGTTATCAAGAGGAAGAGCTTGCAAAATATATTGTACTGAACCTCGACGTATATCTGCTATATCGTTAGCCCAACGTCCGTGTCTGTTTCCCATTGTCATAAACGTCTGACCCATATTTCAGGCGTATCCCGAGAACTTGGGGATGCCCCCAATACTGTGGGAACACTAAGTTCATTGGTCGGCTATTCTATACGTTTAGAAAGTAACACTTCGAGAAATACACGTCTAACCTTTGTTACAAATGGTATTGCGTTGCGAATGCTTGAAGGAGGGACGGGCCCAGGGGGCCATGGAATTGCTTTTGATGAGATCACAGTCAGTTCACTTTCATAGGGATACCCTTCCAAAAATTCAACACAATCGCAGCACATAATTATCGATGAAGTCAGTTCATATCTTCCACCTCTGACCTAAAGGGACCGAACCCAACAGTTTCCTTCCATCAGGTTCATGAACGCACCATTGAATCGGATTTTCTTTTGATCGTCCTTAAGTCTTTACTGGAGCAGCGATCAGATCTTAGGCACGAAATATATGTCTTTCAGGTTCCTTGCCTAACTATTTTCTGCAGAGTTATATTGATGTCAGCAACCCTCGATGCCGAAAAAATATCTACTTTCTTTGGTGGATGTCCGACCCTTCATGTTCCTGGCCGTACGTTCCCTGTCGACGTTCAGTTCTTAGAAGATGCAATAGAATATGCGAAGTGGTCTATATCTGAAACTTCCCCATATGCTCGGCCTCGTAAGAATTGATTTACACTCACTGAATTCGTGGTTCAAATACATTTCATAGTTCACGATAAGTTCTACCGTGGAAAAGTACGTCCCGATTGGACTGAAGAGAACCCGGTTGGGGAAGACGAGGATGACGATATCGTTGGAATCATGGAGAAAACCAAGCTCGAAAAACGCTACTCACCCGAGACCGTGACAACCATCAATCTTTTCGACGAGCGACTCATTCCGTACGATCTCATTATCTGCATATTACGGCGAATATGCTTCGACGACATTGACTCCTTGTCTTACTCTTCTGCGATTCTGATATTCATGCCTGGACTTGCGGAGATTCGCCGATTAAATGATATCTTGAATGATCATCCTGCGTTCGGCCCTAGTAATGATTTCAAGATATACAGTCTTCATTCTACGCTCTCCAGTGAAAATCAGAATGCAGTTTTCGATATTCCGCCTCCTGGAATTCGGAAAATCGTCATTGGTGAGTCGTCATACCTCGCATTCATTAACCATATACCCATAAGCGTGCAGCAACCAACATAGCCGAGACGGGCATCACGATACCAGATATAACCTGTGTCATTGACTCGGGTAAACATCGTGAAATGAGGTACCCAATATCTTTTGCTAGTTTCCATAAACTAATCTCGGTAAATAAAGGTTTGATGAAAAGCGTCAAACCAGCCGGTTGGTCGAAACTTTCGTTGCTAAAAGCAACGCGGCCCAGAGGCGAGGAAGGGCAGGGCGTGTACAGCGAGGGCTTTGCTTTCACCTTTTCACGAAATTAAGATATGACACCAAAGTAAAATGCAATTCGCCTGATGTGGCCTTATACAATTGACACTATCACAGATGGCGGATCATCCTCTTCCGGAGATGATGCGCTTGAGCTTATCAGACCTAGCCCTTCGCATCAAGATCATGAAGGTGAAACTGGGTTCATCTATCGAAGACGTTCTATCACGCGCACTGGATCCCCCAGTTTCCATCAACGTCCAACGCGCTATATCTATGCTCGTAGAGGTATCATCTTCTTAATATCAGCTGTTTTGCTTGTACTTATGCCTTAGGTCCGAGCATTAAATCTATCGGAGGAAATTACACCTATGGGCCGTTTGCTTAGCAAATTACCAACGGATGTTCACCTTGGGAAATTTTTGTTGACAGCCACGCTATTTCGATGTTTGGATCCAGCGTTGACCATCGCAGCAGCTCTGAATTCGAAATCTCCTTTCCTGACCCCATTTGGGTTCGAGCAAGAAGCCGACCGGGCCAAACATTCCTTCAAAACAGGTCAACGTCGTAGTCATATTGACAACCAATCCCTGATCTTTTTCATATCATCCAGAAAATTCGGACTTTTTGACAATACACAATGCCTTTGCAAGTTGGCGTAGAGCCTCTACTAGTCCCGCGTTTATACGAAGCTTCTGCCGGACCAACTACCTTAGCCATCAGGTATTTTCAACTCCTCTAAGTTCCTTATTCGCCCTTATAATAACCGAATGAAGAACCTTCAACAAATTGAAGAACTCCGCCAACAATTCCTTGGGTATGCATCTGTCTTCAGTTTGTTCCATTCTCGAGTTGACCTTCTTCCCAGTTATCTGATCGACTCTTCTTTTATACAAGTTGACAAAAATTTCATACGGGAGCTCACTCGGTTCGTCTCTTACCAAGACCTCGTTTACGTTTTTTTCGTTAAATTTAATAGCGCACGCTATGGACGAAACCGCACACGCTTTGTTATGGTGCCCCCTGAGTTGGACATCAACTCTAATAATACCACCCTTATAAATGCTGCTCTAACGGCAGGTTTATTTCCGAAAATTCTGGGAATCGACCGGGCAACTGGGCAAATGCGAACCATCTCAAATAATCAACACACCTCCATACATCCATCCTCAGTGAACTTTGGGAAGAAGCCTATTGACTTTGGGGTCAATCATCTAGCCTATTTCACTCTAATGTAAAACGCTCTCTAAGGTGCACTAATATATTGAAGGCACTCACTTATTTCAAGGCATTCCAAAAAATTATATGCATGGGAAACAGGACCTGTAGATGATATATCAATGCTGTTGTTATGTGGAGAATATGATTGCAAGGTAAAATAATCACTATGACGCTCAAACTGTCTTGGCTGACATTCAACTTAGTTAATATCTGATTCGGCATCAATTGACCGCAGGCTCAAGTTTCATATTTCGCCGAAAACAAACGTTGCACTGAAATTCCTACGATCTCAGCTGGGCTCCATTCTCGCACACCAATTTCGAGGGGGGGTCCTCAACAAATCACAGATTCAATGGAACGAGTTATCACTGATGGTCCTAGGAAAGATGAGGCTTGAAGGCGAATATAATGAAACTCCAACCATTGTTATTAAACATTAAATGATATTTTGAATTGAACTTAATAAGATCCTTGTATGTGAAGATAGTTTAGATGTATTTTATGCTGCCCTTTGCATCGCGCTCGAAATTATAAGTCCAAGCAGCCTTTCATATTCAATACCATGAGCTTTTGCGAGCTGGGGAAGGTCAGACCAATTACGGCGGAGCCCTGCAATTGGATTAACCTATATCGCGAGGTTGAACCGGTCGGCGGAAAGTACTAAAAACTGAAATTCTAACCTCAATAACATTGGGAACCGCTTTGGGCCCTATTTTATCATGACGAATATCAATTCTTCCTCCGTCACGACACCCCAAAACTCTCCAAGCTTTAAGAGCGACATCCGCAACAGCTTTCACCACTGGATCGGAGTCGAGGGTTATATCCTTAAATTGTAGATTTGGAGACCAGGAACGTTTTAATTCTTGTCCATAGATGTCAAGACGAAGAAGAGCAGGATCGTATGTATCATATGGGACGCCGGGGTCGATGGGCTGATCTGGGTTGTCTTTGAGATACATAAGTTCTCGGACTCCACGTACCCGGGCTTCTAATCCAGTTCCTACCAACCCAATGGTAAACTCTCTTCCAGCAAGAAAACGTTCTATAAGTATGGGTTGGGAAGGATATTGTGCAGAGAGATCATCTACCACATCCTGAAGGGATTTTAAATTCATCACTTTGCTGGCTCGAGTAATCCCTATGCCACTGCTCACAGCACAAGGTTTTACAAATAAGGGAAAATTCTGTAACGCTTCGCGGTGAGGCGAACCAGCTATTATCGACGTTACACTGATATCAATGACGGAACGTAATGCTGTGTTTTTGGGAGGGATACATGCAAATGGGGCAGTGGGAATCCCATAATGCTCAAGAATCATCTGATAGAATGATGAGATGGTGTAGCTGGGTATGCACAAATCATTCACCTTTGTCTTGGCCTTATCTATACATAATGCGAGGGTGGCAGAGTCGGAGAATGTAAAGGGCAGCTCCCAAGCCTCCAACAATGCAGGAACCTGTGCCTCCCGACCAGGTACCCCATAACCTTCACAAATATTAAAGACGAGATCCCAATCCACACCAACGCCGGATGTCAGACGAGCAGCAAGGGCTTTGATTCCTCCAACTATCTCAACATTACCATATGTTCTCAACGCAGTAGCAATGTCTTCAATCGTTTCATCACTTTCGAACTCTAAACATTGATCCTCAGAGAGTCCACGCGCCATCCACTCTCCTCTGCGGTCAAAAGTGAACGCGAATTTCAGATGAGAAAGCGATGAGAGACCCTCAACTAACATCTCAAAACTGCTTTGTAAGAAATGGAGGAGGTTAACGGGTGATGAGAGTTCATCAAGTTATAACCTGACCAAAATTAAATATGAGAACACGAGGTTGTCAGCAGGTGTATTCTTCTCTCATGTCACCACTAACAGCACTCGTGCTGAACCCTGCAATACAAGCTAAGAAGAATCGCTTTATTTTCATCTATTTCTCCTTGACCACACCTCGGTCTTTTAGCCCAGATTGATATAGACTCAGGTGTTTGATCCAAGAATATATTCAGCCACTTGACGTCGACCAGGCTGCAACGACATGACGAACATTGTGGTGTAAGAGCGTGTGTGGTTGATCTTGAATGTCTATGCTGCTCTACTCGTCATCCTCGTCCTCTCCCGCCCCACTGATGTGAATAGATAAGCGAATTCCTCCTTGAAGAGAGGTTTAAACTTACGCGATGTTATAGAAACGAAGCTGATAATTGTCTTTGGAAGACGCGACCACTCTGAATCTAGGTCAAAAGTAGCCGCGTATTAAAGGAGTGCACACAAACCGAATCCAGTCACGGAGACTATTCTTCTTCAAGAATTTTTTAGTGAGATATTTCAAATATCGTTTGGAGAAGGGGATATTCGATGTCACTGTAATTTTTGTATTACCTGTAGAGATCGTTGAGCTTTGCTAGGTAAGACAAGAAGACTATACAGAAGTAAAACCAACCATCGCGGGCGATCTTTACGCTTTCGCCGAGTTGGCCGGCTTTACCATCGACCTTGATGCGGTCATGTAGAAACTTCTCAAAGTCCGCACCGTCGAAAACACCATCTGTAGCTGGCTTAGAGTAGTCGATAACAAATTTGTGCTTTGTAGCGGTAGTCTTTCCAGTGGCGGCCTTGGGCTAACGAAAATAGAACAGAAAAGCCCATTATAAGCCTACTGAGAAGATGGCTCAGCAAAGCGTAATTGGGCATGACTGACCATAGTGCTTGTTAACCGTTGTTAATTGGTCTGGAGGATGTTAGAAATAATCGACGATTGTTGCAAAAAAAATCGGTGATCCAAGTACTGTATAGTTGCGAAACAAAGTTTGCAGCGGCAGTTTCCGTGTTAATTTGATCCGATCAATAGCTGAAGATGGGGCGCTGACCAATCGGTTCGCGTGATCGTAAATTTTGTTTGAATCAGTTGAAACTTGAATATAGAGACGGCTGCCGACCACTACATACAACGATGGCACCGTCACTAACAAGAGAGCAGATCGCCTCAGCGCAACTGGAAGGGGAATTTTCAATCAAATCTGAAAGTAATCATCCAAAACTCGACACTTCTGAATGGCCTTTGCTACTAAAAAATTACGACAAATTACTTGTCAGATCTAGCCATTTCACTCCAATCCCTTCAGGGTGTAGTCCTTTAAAGCGCGACATTGCTACCTATATTAAGTTAATAAATCTATTCCTCCCATACCAAACCTCACTCATCACTTCATTAGGTCTGGCGTTATCAATTTGGACAAACCATCGAATCCATCTTCTCACGAAGTCGTAGCTTGGTTGAGGCGTATTTTACGAGTAGAAAAGACTGGCCATAGCGGAACGCTAGACCCCAAAGTTACTGGATGTTTGATTGTTTGTATAGACCGCGCAACCAGACTTGTCAAGTCACAGCAGGGTGCAGGTATGTTCAACCCTTTTGCTAAACCCACCTCTCAAAATTTTGGTTCAGGCAAGGAGTATGTTTGCGTTCTGCGTTTGCATGCTGGACTGTCCAATCCTTCGGCACTCCCCAGAGCATTACAAACTTTAACAGGTGCTCTATTTCAAAGACCTCCACTTATTTCTGCCGTCAAGCGACAGCTCCGCATCCGAACGATTCATGAATCGAAACTTTTTGAGTTTGACGAAAAGCGTAATCTTGCTGTCTTCTGGGTTTCCTGTGAAGCCGGAACTTATATTCGGACACTATGCGTTCACCTGGGTTTAATTTTAGGTGTAGGTGGCCATATGCAAGAATTACGGAGGGTTAGAAGCGGTGCTATGTCTGAGAATGATGATATCGTTACTATGCATGATGTTATGGATGCTCAATGGCTGTACGATAATACGCGTGATGGTACGTCCGTTAATACTTAGATACCTTCCTAATCTAAACAGTGCCTGACAGAATCGTACCTGCGTCGCGTCATTCGTCCATTAGAATGTTTGATGGTCGGATACAAACGCATTGTTGTGAAAGATAGTGCGGTAAACGCTGTCTGCTATGGTGCCAAACTCATGATACCTGGCCTTCTGCGATACGAGACCGATATAGGTGTACACGAAGAGGTTGTATTGATGACCACAAAAGGTTCGAAACAATGGTTATGGTTTATTACTATGCTTACCAAAGGCATCGAAAGGAGAGGCGATCGCTCTTGCTATTGCTCAGATGTCAACCGTCGAACTTGCAACCTGCGATCATGGTGTTGTTGCTAAAGTCAAAAGGTGCATCATGGAACGAGACACTTATCCTCGAAGGTGGGGTCTAGGCCCCATGGCGCTAAAAAAAAAGAAGTTAGTAAAGGATGGAAAGCTTGGGAAACATGGCGAGAAGCTTGAAGGCGTCACACCCGTCGAATGGAGCCGTGACTACGTGGATTATAATCGTGACGAGGTCGGTTTCAATCTGTTTCAAAAAATCTTCAATTTTGACTTGTAGACGTAGCAAACTACGACAAGCTCGTTTAAAATTGGGACAGACCAGAGTCCTGTAGCGGCAGGGGCCGGTGCAACTGCGCAGGAGATCGAGAAAAAACGCAAATGGAAGTCGGAAATTCCGGAAATTCCTCTTGTCGAAGGCGCAAATGCATCGGTCGTGGTGGCTGATAACGAGGATCCAGAGAGGGCCGAGCGCAAAAAACGCAAAAAAGAAAAGAAGGCGGCCAAAGAGAGTAATTTGACAGAAGCTACGGAAGACGACGAGGCACGACGAGAAAAGAAAAGGTTGAAAAAAGAAAAAAAGGCGAGAGAATCGATTAGTGGAGAATAATGTGCATACATTGAATCGATGTGCTGGTGAGTTGGATGGCTCACTTGGGGCTCATCAAATTTGTTTATTGCCATCACAAAATTCACATTGTGCTTCAAAATAACTCAAGTTAGAAAGATCTACAGAATGGGTGCCTAGCGAAGGTTAAATCAAAAGAACGTTTTGTATTACGTGGTATAATAGGGTATTATTGTAGTACTCCAAATGAACCCAATTCGGATCGACTTCGACCCGGTGGAAGAGAAATAAATGTAAATGCATCAGCGCGGTGTCATCTAGACAAAGTCCAATATTCGTAAGAGCATAAAAGAATATGCTGAATCCCTGGCGCCAGAACCGTGAACTACTAAGGTTTTTTTACAACAGGGCAGCGACAACTACATAAGCAAAAATCGTAAATGCCACACCACCTGCACGAACTGATGCAGCACTGCTGGCTGGAGTAACAGTTGATTCAGGGCTATTTGAAGAGGCAGCGGTTCCATTGATGGCCTTTGCGACATTCTGGAAGGCGGTAAAATTGCGCTCGGAATTCTCAACGGCGTTAATGGCGCTGCAGGAACAGAGGGGGTTCAAAATTGAGCAGGGCTGATGACAGAAAAACTTACAAGACCATTCCGGCTCCGCAGTGGCTCGCGGGAGTTTTTTGACGACACTAAAGATTTATTGAGTATGTGGTCAAGCCAAAACATGCATGTAGTCAAAACTCACATAAGCCCATACAGGAGCTGTGTCGGTCACTGTGTAGTTCCAGGTAGGGTAGTCGCTACTGATATTGTCGGCAACAGGGATGCTGATGGGAAACATGAGTTAAAATTAACGTTGTAGACGGAGTAGGTCTCTTACAAATCCGAGTCGAATCCAGTAACCCCATTCGCATTCAATTTGCGACAAGGGTCGGCAAAAGAGGACTGAGTGACAGTATGGTTCTTCTGGCGGCTATAGTGGACACATCAACGACCGTCCTGGGCTCATAATCTGGGAACAACGTACAACTCAAATACAACAACATCACGGGGCTGGGCCGAAATTGAAGGGGGGTCGAATTTCAGTAGTCCAGGACCGCCAACAATAACCCTGTGGACGGTACCCTCGGCAGATGCGGGGGTAGGAGCAGGGGAGCCCGGGTAAGAATTGTAAGTAGTGGTCCAGACCTCACTTCCAAGGGTAACGGTCTGTGTGACGGGAGTGGCTTCGGGAGCAGGAGGGATCGTGTAATCTCCATAGGCTGCAGTTTCCCAAGGAGTTGTGGCGGGAACAGAAGAGGCATCGGTCGGGGGCGCCGCAGCTTTAAGGCTCTCGCCAATGGCCAGAGCGGATTTCTTGAAATTGGCAAATGAATTGGGAGCATCATCAAAACCACAGTTGACCGCGAAAACCATGCCCATCCCACAGTGACTGGCAGGTGTTTTACTTGCTTGACGACAATACACCCAGACAGGTTGAGTCTTGATTAAACTAGTCAGTATATCAATATGAATAATGGCAAGCGACATACATCATTGATCGTGATGGTATATGTGGGAAGATGATCGGTTTGATTGACGGGTACAGGCATGCTATCAGATATGACAATCAGTCAAGGGGGAAAAAGATGATCACTAACAACGTACAAGCCAGAGTCGAAGCCACCTTCTTTCTTTCCACAAGGATCCGCGAACGACGACTGAGTCACAGTATGATTCTTGGGATTGAAGTGGAAAACAACTTGGTCACCAGGTACAGCAGCCTGAGACACAAACATAATCAGCAGAGAGGAATTTCAAGGTCTGTGGATAAAAGGCGCACAATGGCTTCAGGTGAATAAACAAATTGGCCTTCGGGCCCGCCGACTTGGACATTGTGGACAGCGGCTGAAACAAAGGGCAGTAAAACCAGGCCCAAGGAAATAGGAGAGGCAAACATCGCTAGCGATAGTCGTTGAAAATTGAGTTATGAAAGAAAGTGGAGATGGTCGTCGGAGAGCAAAGGAAGAAAACAGAGACGATACCAGAGACCGAAACAAAAGAAAAAAGGTTAAGATGGTGGGAAGTGAGAGAAAGGGAAAAAAGGGAAGGAAGGGGTATTTGTATTCCATCAGTGCCTGACAACCACTTTTTGTTGTCAAGGAGAGAACAAATCATTGTCAGAAACATATTAAGTAATATTAATATTATTGAATATTATAATATAATTATTAAAATGTAGATAACACTCGTCTCAGCACTTGCACAATCATGTCTCCAACAGATCCCCCCAAAACGCCTACGCGTGAACACTCCCTCAACAATCAAGTCGTACTTGATGAAGATGAATATACGGCTGCTCTTTCTCATATCATAGCTCGTGACTTTTTCCCTTCTCTTGTGCACCCCGGCGCAACAAACAGTTACCTTAACGCTCCTGACCCTCGTCTTACTAACATATCTATGCATCATCTCGAGCAGTTCGGAAATACTCCTTACGATAATCACCAAATATCATCTCAGACACCGTCACGAACACCGTACACCACATGGCCATTTGATACACCTTCACGAGACCCACATACAGATGGCCCTAGGAAGCGTCCAAGGCTAGACGCAAGCCTGAGCTTAGATTCATTTCAGGCCAAGTATACGTCCGAAGACAACTCAAGCTTCACCCAGATCCTCGATGAAGAGAACCGAAAACGGAAAGAGCATTTGGCGTGGGCTTGGGACGCACAAAAACGTGTTGAGAGGCAACAGAATAAAATAGCTGGGGCTCGGGAAAAGATGTTGATTGAGGCACCCCCGTTAACTGGTGTGAGGGAAAAATTTAGAATAACCCCCCCCACATCTATGGGACTTTTAACAGATGGGCGAGAAGGAGGAGAAGGTTTGGAACAACATGATGTTGAGGATAAAGGTCATGAAGACAACTCTTTTGATAATGAAGAGGTTACCCTTGGGAATCCTGATGGCCAGCGAGAAGCTTCCAAAACGGATGTAATGGCACGAATGAAGGATTCTCGGTCTGCAGGAGTAGACGCATGGAAATTCAAGGTATGATGGGATGTCAGTCCGCAAAACTTTTATTTTAAATAACAGTTTCTTAGGCTCGAAACACTCTGATGTTCCCGCCCGACGTAGATGACTCACCATACCACCCACTTTCTTACAATACACAAATTGGCGCAGTTTCCAAATCCATCCAATACGAAAGCACCCGTCTATCTGAACCAGTTAATTCTTTCAGTACTCCTGAGAATCCTACTCCTCCGAGTCCTACACGAAGCTACGTCAATGCAGCAATCACAGGAACACCTTGTAATTATAACTTTCCTACTATAAAATCTCTTTCAATTGACATACCATTATCTCAGACCACCCTAGGAAGTCAATAAACAACTTTCCTCTGGTACCAAACCTTCCGTCACCTACAGCCACTGAATTAGGACCAGTAGCGGTAAAACAGTTGATGACTTGGGGAACACTCGATGCAACGCCGCGTATCATATCTAATGATAACAATGACCTTCCCCCTCCT
Organism: Collybia sordida; assembly: GCA_037014335.1. NCBI lineage: Eukaryota > Fungi > Basidiomycota > Agaricomycetes > Agaricales > Clitocybaceae > Collybia > Collybia sordida. Next base: position 2,600,767 of record JAYKXK010000002.1, read on the forward strand.
ACAACACCATTCCATCTTCCCAATATTTCTCCGAGGGAGATAATATCCCAAAGACTTTCGAGTAGCGCCTCGAAAAGCCTCCGTGCTAAAGCCGGGTTGTTAGGACTTGGCAATCTAGTAAAAACGCCAGGCTTTGGTATGCAAAAGACACCCAGCAACCGGATAATCTCCACAGGTAAAAAAGGAAGTATGGCCCCTCCTACATGGACTCCTCGACGGTCAGAAGCCGCGGGTAACCTAACCCCGGCTGCCAGGAGATTGCTTGAACGGAGTACGAAAAGCACAGTGGCAACAGCCAAAAGAACCGAAGTACCCAGCCATTCAAACAGACGCGATGATACTGCAAATCGTCAGGAGAGGGGCCCGCACCATAGGCGGTGGACTCCGATATCGAACTAGTCGGAGCGCAACTAAGATGGAACACGATGCTTCGAAGGTCATCAGTATATATATCATCTGACGACGTGGTTCTTAGAACTCATTAGAAATATATCTTGAGTATGCTAAACGTCAACCACAAGTGTATGTGTATCCGGGAACCAACGTTTTGGGAGAGTTGGGCGATGATAATTACAGCAGACTACAAACAATCACACTTTTCGTCGCTTGGTACCTGATTTACCGTCATCACTGTCTCTAGTCTTTGCTTCGGCAGTCTCATTATCAGTGATAGCTTTGGCCTTCCTTTTGACCACAACACCTTTCAAGGACTTTTTCGAGTCTTTCTTGCTTGATGGCGGGGCTGGCTTTGTCGATATCGTGGAAGTTGTTGCTGCGCTGGTTAGAATTGGCGGAGGATTGTTGATAGTGCTGCTTCGCGCCGCGACTGCCCTAGTGTGATGCGGACCTATGAACATCGGCAAGATGTGCAAATATATTAGGGCTCACTCTTTGAAATTCTTGACTTCTTCCCCGTCTTTTTGCTTTCGCTGCCGTTCCTCCTCCTCCTGTCTTTCCCTTATAGAATCCAAGAACATGATTTCATCCTCCTCGAGAGCCCGAAACTGATTGGCTGGTAGTAGTCAGCAAAGGAATTACCTAGTTGGCAATTCTCCTACCTAATTTGGTTTTTTCTTCCCATTCTTCTTGTTTTGCAATCTATGAAAAGGATATAAAAAGAAGCACACGATAATAAAGTAGTAGTACCTTGTTAGCAGCAAGTTTCTGTTTGTGTTACATTGAAATCAACAGCGAGAAGTCAATACACGTTTGTTTCAAGACAGAATCATTCAATGCTCACTTCAGCAAGGCTACGACCATCATATGGATCTTCCTGCTGCTGTGGGGGTGGTTCCTGTCCAAGCCTGTGCTGATTGTTAGTGATGAATTTTGTGAAGGGTATTGACCTACCTCGCATAGGCTGCCTTCCATTGTTCATCGCGCCGTGCTTTTGCAATATCGACATCAGTTTGAGACACGAATCGAGAACCAACGGCACCCGTAGAAAGCGAGGGTATCATAGATTCCTCCATAATTGTGGATGTGAACGCATTAACCAACACTATCAAGGACTTGAACAAAAGTCTGCTTACGTATATGCTAAGAGTTAAAAATGAATTTGCTAAGTGATTAAATACTTAATAGTTGCTAAGTGTATACATTCCTTTTAGCTTACACCTGTCTAATGAGTGTTGAGCCAAATCAAGAGGGCCTGCGCACCGTGCGTATAGGGACTTGAACATACTCCATTTCTACCATGTCCGTATCTTCTCGTCAACGTCCTCCTTCCCTTCCAAGTCTCCACCATAACACTAGTCTTCGAAGCACCGCGACCCGCCGACCACCTCCCCCCGTATCTACCGTTATCACATCTCCTCGTCAGTACCAACATATCATTTCTAAAACTAGATTTCTTATTCAAATTATCAGCATGGGCCCGTGATGAACCTCCTTCACCAAAGGATCAAGTTTCTATAGCAGATAGTCATCACGCCACGGAATCCCGTCCTTCTGATGTCGCTTCTTACAATACAAGTGTTTCGAACCTAAACTCTCGCTGGTGGTCCTTTACTCTCCCTCGTCCGACTAAAGATCAATCTATTCCCGATTCAGTAATCCCAAGTGCAAGTAGACCTGAAAGGAATATCTTCAAGGACATATCAATGTCCTGGTTACCTGCCTCGACATCTATTCGTGAAGGTTCATCTTTTACAAGAAGAGATAGAGAGAAGGACCCAGAACGGGCGCATGCAGGGGGAAGTATTGGGCATGATTGGGGCCTCTCTATTGCACTTCCCACACCCGCGGCAGCACCCTTCACATTATCGCATAATCACTCCCCAGGATGGGACTCCCCATGGACCCCAAGGGCCGCAGCTCAAGGCCCCTCTCGACCGCACGTGCGGGAAAACTCTTATGGCCTCAGCGAGGCACTAGCCGATGTGGATGGAGATCAGAAAAGTATGAGAGTATGGCGGAGAAGGAAAAAACGCCTCAGGACTTTCATTCTTACAAATACATATGTTCCTTTGGTCTGGTTTCCTTTTATTCGTGACCTCCTATCGCGATTGACTCTTTTCGCAGCTTTTTCGGTTTATCAACATAACTTTTACTGGCGCTGCTCTAGGCATGGCAATCCGGATACGGAAATTGGAGATGGAAGGCAATGCCATGGGTGCAGTCGGCAGCTCCCCGTTAGCTTAAAGAACTTCATCGCGTTGACCCACCTAATGTGCGCCTATGATTTAGGACCGTAGTCATCATATTCGCCCCCCTAACGCTCGTTCATGTAATGGTCGCAATATATGTAGGTTCCTTGAATTATATACTCTAAATGTTCTCACTCGACAACTCACAGCTCGAATACTTTGGTCGACCATTGGGGTTATGGCGTACATCTGGGAAGTTAGCTCATACCCTTTCGGAAGTCCTCTTTATATGCGCTTGGTCCGCGGCTCTGTCTCTAAGTTTTGACAATTTCTTTACTTCCCTAGTACCTTGCGCATCACCATCAAGCATGTCCTGGTACAATCAACTCCCTCGGCCTCAAAATGAAGTGCCCAATTTCGAAGGCGAAATCGGCGACCGAATTTGCGACGATCAACTCGCTTTAATCTGCCTTGTTGGGGTCGGCCTTTTAGTCTACTGTACAAACCTTATAATCAGCCTCTTCAGGATATTTGAAAAAGTCAAATACCACCCTGCTGCTCCTCTACGGACATTACAAGACTAGCTAGATTTGCGCGATATCCTGTACATTTCTAAATCATTACTATCCATTGACACTCCTTTCACCTTTTTCTAAACGTATTTTCAACTATCTACTCGGTTTCCACGCACGCTTCCAAGAATTCGAGAGCGTATTGCCTTACCCACGAAATTGTACAACGGCGTAGTGTTGCATTGCATAGTAAGTAATATGTACCAGTAACGTTCAGTAATAATATTGGATAATCCCCATACCACTTGACTTGTCACAAACTTTGTCACGGCCCAAAGTGGCTATCCACCAAGTGCAAGGATGTGCTATTCGTACTAACTAATTTGTCCACCACAATGGATAAAATACTTGTTTCGTTCATAAAACAACTATCTCGTAGTATAACCTCTACTAGGTCGATACAGAGGTCATCTCCTGTCCTCAACATGCCACCAAATGCAGCTAGAAGGCAGTTCATGTTTGGTCTATTGTTACTTATGACTGTTGTTCTCTTGTGGACTTCTTCAAATTTCGTTACCCAGGCAAGGGAGCAGATATGATTTATTGCGATCGTTTGCGCAACTAATCGATTTCCAATAAGGCCCTCTTTCAAGGCGGATACGACAAACCATTTCTGTGAGTCGACTGTCGACTCTTATCAAGGTCTTGGATACCAGTGGATTAAAGTACCGGAATAGTGTGACCTACATGAATACAAGCGCATTTTCGCTATATCTTTTACTTTTTCTTTGGAGGAGGAAGTGTCACTTGGGGCACAGTGATGACCTCCATAATGAAACCATAACTGGTAAGCCCTACCCTTTGTATTCCTTGGTTACGGTTGTGCTCACAACAATGGGAAGATAATAATTACCAGCGGTTAACAACCCAACCTGATTCTGAGAGTGAAATCCTAGACGAGGCATGTGCCAAAACTCATACTGATAACACCAAATTTGATCAGAAGATAGACCAGTGCTTCAATGATATCATCCTCTAATCATGACCTTTCTCCCCTTACAATACCAGAGACAGCCAGTTTAGCTTTCATATTCTGCTTTATTTGGTTTATCGCAAACTGGGCTGTGAATGCCTCCCTTAATTACACCAGTGTTGCAAGCGCAACCATCCTTTCGAGTATGAGTGGTGCGTTCATCCTATCTCTTACCCTTTCTCTTGGTGAATCAAATGCAGGATTTTTTACCTTGGGACTTGGTCGTATATTTCTTGTAGAGACTTTGACGTTTGGAAAAGTAGTAGCTGTTTTAACAAGGTTCTTTCTTTGAACTGGTTTCACTTCCCTTCTTTCCCTGATTGATTCTCGGTTCAGCTTTTTAGGTGTTCTAATGGTCTCTATATCAGATTCAAACTCTTCAGGAGCACCTAACCTCCGATCGATCACAATTTCTGAAAAAGTCTCACATCCCCTACTAGGAGATACACTGGCCATACTATCAGCCATATTTTACGCATTATACGTTATTCTACTCAAAGTTCGAATTCGTACAGAATCCCGGGTCGACATGCAACTATTTTTTGGTTTTGTCGGGCTCTTCAATATCCTCTTGTGCTGGCCTATTGGTGTAGCACTCCATTTCGCAGGTGTAGAACACTTTGAACTTCCCACCGACAATAGGGCTGTAACAGCAATACTCATAAATGTAAAGAATAAAGTTCTCGAAGTATTATCAGAAATTGACTGAGCCCTTCAGATGTTCATCACCTTGAGCAGTGACTATATATACGTTTTAGCAATGTTAAAAACGACACCCCTTGTTGTCACAATTGGTCTTAGCCTTACAATACCTCTTGCAGTCATCGGAGACTCCCTTTTTGGAAAATCATCAAGTGGAGAAGTTCTAGTTGGAGCTACTTTAGTCTTAATCAGTTTTATCATAGTGGGTTTCGACAACATGTATGCAATTGTTAAATGAAAGATATGGGGTTTATAGCCAATAAATTGATGTGAAAATTGAGTGAAAGCATTAACCTGATGTTTACACCCTAACCCCAAATTATGGATGGAAATATCCAACCTAATCACAAGGGCCAAAGCAGACTTTTCTCTCAAGGTGGGGAGTCTAGACCCGGGTGGTAATGACATACGGAAATAACATCTACCCCTGCATTCCTAAACAAATCAATAATGCTTTGGTCAAGCCAGTTCCAACTTCCACCCCTGGCCTCAAAGAACCAGATTCCAAGAAAACAGAGACGGGTTGACGGGGCTCGGGCATGGGGCAAACAGCCGGCACTCGGAAGCTGAGCAAATCACAAGTGAAGAAGCGAACCCTACTCCGAACGAAAAAAAACAGCAAGGTGGCAGGGAAATTCTTACCATGTAGTCAGAAGATATGAGAGGTGGAAAATCATGCATTTAGCCAGACTCGTCCCGCACTCTACTCCTTTTCTTTATGCAAAAACCCCCTCCACATATCCACCCTGTCTCAAGGTTCCTAATTCTTGTTGGTTGACACTCAGTAAATAGTAATAGATTCATTTCTTCTCAAACCCTAATAAAAAACACCGAATACTTATGAGTAATTCCGATACGTGTGTGAGGTCTGAGTCTGCTCCGACTCTGGACTCCGCTCCCTGATAGTTGAAGTCGAGATTAGATTTTCCTGTGGGCTGATAGACCCCGGAATTCATTCTGGATTAGAAATTTTCAACATCGAGTCAGAATTTGTGATGGTTCGTATTACATTCCTCCAGAGTATATTCACTGATCTCATTGCAGCCGAAAGAATCTCATAGGCGTAACTTAGGCCATGCACCTTCAGTGAAACTTGCCAAGCAACAATTCGTCGCTCATGACAATATCACGGACACCGGAAATACTCAACCCACTAATATTCCGGTAAAGTAATTCACTAAAGGATTGCCGCACTCTACAGCTCAACTCTTTTCAGCAAGTATCCGATGAAGAATCCCGGAACATTCGCTCAGAGAAACATCAACGTCAGTCGAAGCGAGAGAAGTTCCTACAACGTAAGGAAATTCGCTTTTGTGGACCCTCTTCCGACACTAGATACAGGTTTGGGGTCTATCCAGACACCAACTTCAAAATCCCACGACCGTCGCACAAAGCGCAAAGCAAAAGAACAATTCGCAAGTGGATTTGACGATCTCAAAGCCATCATCGGTGCTCTCGATGACGGTGTGACAGAAGAAATCCACGATTCAGCTCATCCCCCCACGAACAGCAGTGATCGACAAAGGCAAAGGGCCCAAAAGGCCCCTACTTTGATGGGAAAGATCGGCGAAGGAAGAAATTCGACTCTCTCCAATGCGCAACGGAAGCGTACATTGTATGTATTTTTCACCCAGATATATGTAGTCAATGGATATCTGATACCTCGATTTCAACAAAGGCAGACTGAACGACTTCGACATCCTTTGATTCTTTCAAACCCTGAGTTTGCATCAAATCCTTTCCAAACAATGCGCACCCATGCACGGAATACGTTGGTAAACCGTTAGATGTTGAGTCGGCCAAAGTGGATGGTGTCAAATCCAACCTGATCACTAATCATTCATTTTAATACATCCATTCGCCACATGAAAGCGTGCCGAACATGGGAGAAAACGGTAGTGAAAGTACTTGTCCGTCGCCCTGAAGTTCAAAGGACTGATTTCACTGTTTGCTTAATGGACTTGGGACCTCCTTGTCAATATCTTCTTCTCTCGTACCCAGGACGCTCATCAATTGCTTTCTTCCAAACATATGAGCAGCTTGAACGGCATTTGGTGTTCCAAGGCGAGGATTGGCGCCTTTCCCTGCCAATATTCTCACCACTTCATCATGTCCTTTGAAAACAGCACCCGCTATCATGGATTGGCCTATATCATTCAGTCTGTTAGGATCTGCCCCGCGTTGGAGCAGCTCTTTCGTAAGGTTTGCATGTCCAGCATATGCAGCAAGCATTAGCAAGGTGTTTCCTGGCAATCGACTCAATTGTGTGAATTTGACCTAAGAAATGAGATATTTATTGTACCTTTCTCGTTCGTGAGGTTCACAGGTAACCCCGCATCAACAGCCGCAAGGAGAATTTCGGAGACACCTTCCCGTGCGGCTTCAAACATGCGCTGAGCAAAGTCAAGAGTTTCATTGGGTAGTTTTGTTACAGGGTCATTTGATTGTCCTGGTCCCGATGGATTTGGTTTAACCTATCCATGCTTTGAATCAACTGACTTCGTTGAGCTAACTGGGGTGACAAACCATGCTTGATTAAAGATCGTCAGACTGGTTATATAGGCGATGGGAGTTTGGAAATAGATTTTATCAATGTATATAATTGGTTGCTAATTGAAACCAGTGGTTTACGATAAGAAAACGGATGGATGGAAGCTTGATCAAAAAGAATTAAGTGTGGGATATATAGATAGGATCAGTGATTACATGAATGGGTATCCAGGAAAGCCACAAACTATATACTGATACGGACGAGTAGAAAAATTAGTCATCGTCCCCAGTGACGCTCATCCCAGCACTCCAAACGGTGCTGCCGCTGCCGCTACCACCTGCGCTCCTTCTGCTTCTCCTACCTCCGCTGCTTCTGGGAGCGATTTCGGTAAATCCGCTGTTACCTCCTTTAGCGATCTCTGCACTCAGGGACCGCTCATGAGCATCTAGGGCTGCAAGGGAACTCTGGGCTTCCGCATGTTCCAAAGCCTCTTGTGTGAGGTTTGATTCAGTCACTTGATCCGGGTTGTGTAAGTTTATCATTACGGGGGAACTATCGGAAGATGCATCCGGATAATCAGTTACTTTCGATCCAAATAATGAAAACCGGCGATTATTATTGGGAGGAGGAGTTCCGGTGGAGCTGGATTTCTGCACAGGTACAGTTGGAAATGCAAAATTTTGAGTTTGCTGAGGAGTTTGTGGTTGGATTCCCATCAATTTCATTGTGGCATTCAGACGTTCTCTTTCTCGTCGATCATCTTCATCTTCTTGGGTATCCAACTTGCGTGCACCTGTTACTGAACTTGTGCCAGGCCTTAATGTCAGTTGGCGCAAATTTGGGTCGGGCTTCTTCTCGGTCGTATTGAAAAGTGAAAAACTCTTCCAGTCGAATGAAAGGGAACGGCGCTGTGCTTTGGGATTCGGGTGACTAGGCTTAGATGTTGCATTCAATGGCGGGGAGGAGCGAGTATCAACGGTAGGCATAGGACTAGACGACGAGCGTCCCACAACCACCGATTGAGGTCGAGGTTTGGGGGGAGAGCTAGAAATGGATTTTTGGGTGACTGTGTAGGGTGTTGTGCCAGTCGGTGTCTGTTGTTTATCGTAATCGACAGCAAGAACATGCTCGAAGCCCTCCTGAGAAATGATGCGATCAATTATTTTTGACGCATACAGTGATAAAGCCTTGTTAGCGTCTTTGAGGGATTTGACTTCTGTTCGAAGAGCATCTATGTCATTGGTCGAACCACTGGAATCTAGTCCATGCATCTCGGGTAAGGAAGTCTTCCTGCCATCAGAAACTTTCTTGGACCGTCTTCCCTTGAGGGAGGAACGATCACGATCGTCGATGGTGTTTCCGGACAAGATATCTTTGTTTTCAGCGCGTCCTAGTTCAGCGGCGAGATCGAGACCTGGTCCAGTGATAGGTAAATCCGCAAGAGTTTCCCCACGAGGAGCACTCGATGCTGAATTGGTTCGTTTACGAGTCGACTTAACTATGTGATGTGATGAGATGGAATTAGTATCTCGAGAGTCAGGACCCCGTTGCAGTTCTTGCTCGAGATTGTCGTCCAAAAATTCCTCTTCGACCCTATCGAGAATACTCCTACCGGCACTTCGTGAACTACCAACGTCATTATTCTCTGTTCCGTCATCTTCATCTTCTTCGCCTTCGTCATTTTCATCGTCGCTCCCACCTCCAACCTGCCTGATGAGATCAAACTGACCACTCAGGGTTTTCTCTCGCAACAAGATCATATAACTTTCATTTTCTTCTTGGAGCTCATGATTGACTCTCTTGAGGTCTATGAGCTGAGTTTGGAGAAGTACAAGCGTACTTTGGAGAGAGGAGTATGACGTTGAAAGGGTGGAAAGTTCCAATTTTAATGAGGTCATTTCCGCAGGTTCAGCTTCAGGATCATCGATATCCTGAAGAGGGGTGGATATAGCCTGTTGTAAAGAGTGTGTTTCGATAAATTCATCGTCATCCTCAGCTTCGGAATCTAACTGAACAGAAACTACCGTAGGTTCTGGCTGTTTTCGAGCTTGGGTAAGTGATTGAATACGAGATTTTAGATGTTGCTCGTTATCATAAAACGCTTGACGCTCTGCTTCAAATGTGGCTGTCTAATATAAAGAGTATAAGTCATGAAAGTAAGGGATGGACGGAGTGTGTAATACTAGCCTGCTCATTATACCTACGTTGAACGTCCCTCTTCTCTTTCTCCAATTCGCGCACTTGAGCTCTAAGCTTTTCCGAGATGTCGATCCTCTGGGAGAGTTCAACTTCTGATCGTGATTGTTCAGTATATAATTCATTTATCCGTGTTTCTGCAGAATTAAGAGCTGAAGTGAGATTATCATTCTCCAAGGTGAGGTCGAGGATAGTTTGTTCCTTATTTTGGATTTGCACCAAAAGCTGAGAGTGGTTGTAAAGATTAGTGGGATGGTAATTAAAGTGAAGGATATTAATACCTGTTCCTTATGGTCCGTTTCCTGCTTCAAAGACGCAGAAAGAGACTCGCGCGTCTCTCCGTTCAGAAGTGGTAGCCCCTTGGAGGATGGACGTCGAGTGGCAGCCGAAGAACTTAGAGAAGAAGGAACGCGTGGCGAGGCGGCTGACCGAGCGGTGGCTCCCCTTGTAATAGAAGATGATGGTGGGGTGGGTGATGCAGACAGAGGACGTCTAGATGGTGGCGGTGGTCTCGGGGGTGCGGTGGTGGCCATATTGTTTATTGGTCGTAAATGATCGTTAAACTGGTACTACTCTGTAGAGGTGATTGTGAATGGTAAACAGTGGCTAGAGAACAGGAGGACAAAGATGACCGACACATATGCATGAATCAGTCAATCAATCAATGGCAACCGCCAGGTTTCCAAGCCATCAGATCCTACTTATACATGCTACAAACCATCCAATCTGACACACTCGCCCATGTAAGTCATTTATGATTTCTCTCAGATACTTATTAAATCCCTTATGTTCCTCTAGGTACTCAACTCAGTCAATTTAAACGTTCACCCTTCTTCTCTACCGTTATCCCTATCGTTCAATTCTCAAGATGTCATTGAAATACAAGGCCCACCCGCATCGGGAAAGACACACCTACTTTATTCTCTTCTCATTGACTGTATAATACCCAATTCCCGTGAATCTATTGTCTTGGGGGGATGGGCCAAAGCAGCAGTCGTCTTTGATTTGGATGGCAGTTTCAATCCTATTCGTTTCCACCAACTCCTCTTCGCCCGGCTGATTCATCTTTTGCCCAACCCTCATACTGCACAGCTCGTCGCCCAGGACTCTTTACAACGACTGCACATATTTCGCCCCACATCTTCAGTACAGCTAGCTGCAAGTATCCTTCATCTTCCCAAGTACCATGCGTCTCAATTGCCGAAAGTTGCGATAGGGTTGATTGCCGTTGATTCTATAAGTGCTCTTTACTGGTCAGACCGCTTCACCGCTGAGCACACACGAGTGGCATCATCTTTCGTAGACCGTGAGGGGGACCCATCCGAGGTGGCTCTTGCCTTGCACCATATCTTAATCGCTCTGAGCTTATTCCGTTCCAATCATGGAAGCATGATTGTCCTAAATAATTGGGGGATCTATCCGATGCCTGGCACTACCCCGACCCTTTATAAACAACATCTACATTCCCTCCTCAACCCTTTCATGCTTGCTCCCTCTGTCCCACCTGGCACTACTGGAGAATCCCTCTCTCCAGATTATCTTCCCCGAACATATCATATCACTGTATCACCATCTCACCCACCCCAATTTCAGAATGGTGTTCCCTTGATCAAAGTCAGAAGCCGAGAGCCCAACAGGAAACGAGATGAAGAATTTACAGGTCTCATTAGAACACCAAAACATACACCAAATAAATTCATGTTTTACATCACCAATAATTCTATCTCACCCCATGAGTAGTAACAGAATTCAAATATGATTGCAGTTAGCTAGGAAGGGTTTAACGATAGCACTATAACTTGAGACCGTTTAGTTATCTAGTCTTATGCACCAGACAAGTCGAGTCTCGGCCAGAACCTGCTAAAAAGTCACATGATCGACATGAAAAAATCGTTACCAGGTTTTGTTGGCGAGTTGATGCTTCGACGCTGTATGTTTTGTCCGAGATAGTTCAAGTTGAGATATAGAAGTCCGAAAAGACTACCTGTGGAAATGTAAGTCTTCAAATTATTACTTTTAGCTTTATTTAATACTAGGTTTTATTAGACCACGGGTTTTCGGCGCTTCATCCTGGACGTCAGCCTGGCTGTCCATGCTCAGGAGAGTTGGTCTAGCGCACAGGCAACATCTCGAGCACATTGGTGTATTGACCGCATCCAGGGACCTTCGTACACCCCCTCCAGCTATCTGGTCCCCCATTTGCATACGATGGTCAACGGCCGTAGCTCAAGTGTCCTGGTCCCAGCCATCTCGTCCCCCAGTAAACGACGAAAATTACATCCATCCACGCAACGACTTTGCTACGTCTTTGTACGCTGTCCAGAAATTACCCTCCAGAAGAGATACGTCCGAGGCTACACTTCCTCACAATCTCGATGCTCTTCTATCCCGCGCTCTCAACGAGAAATCCCTTTTAAAGATAATACGACAATCCTCACACCTTTCCGGAATATTTACCAACGCAAAAACAGTCCGAGACTTGGCGGAGGCATCAGCACGGTCACAAGCTCCCACACGATCGGTCCGAATTCTACGTCTCGCTCACCGGCTCGGATGTCACCTGAAACTCGGTGTGTACGAAGGAGTTTCATTCCATCTTGCAAATGCAAAAAGATGGGAAGTTGTACTTCTTGTCGTTGCACTTGGGAAGCGACAAACTGGGAATACCTCGCACCGTCTGTTAAATTGGCGTGTTCGGGCTTTAATAGAGACACAACACTACTCCCTGCTTCAAGGCGTTCAAGAGGAATTCAAAGAACACAACATACAACCTACGCGCAGAACATTTCATCTCATTCTTTCTGGACACATTCGAAATCGCAACCTCTTGCAAGCGAAGCAGACCCTTCACGACATGGCAAAGGCTGGTTTCCCAGTCGATGCATCTACCCATGCAATCGTGGCCACACATTACAGATCCTTTGGCGGAGACTCACAAGTTCAGATGCGATCATTAGAGGTTCTGCACGACGTCAAGGGTACTACCGCGGCGGCAATCGTCAACAGCCTGATGCAATTACGTCTAGATGCTCACGATGTAAAAGGAGCTTTAGGATTACTCTCCCTTTTCGATCAACACTTTGTCAATACAATTTCCTTGGAGTTATCTCTGTCAGGAGATGGCGAAGATCAACGAACTGCCGATTCAGACATACCAACGTCGACCCGGCAACACATTCGTCCTACGGCAGCAACATTCTCTTTATTCATCAATTATATGGCCACACAATGCAATCTTCACGGAGCGCTTCGAATTTTTCACAGTATGATTACCCATGGACTGAAGCCTACATCAAACACCATTTCATCCCTCGTTCACGTTTTTTTCTCCGCAGGACAAGGCGACATTGCAGTGCGAATCGTTGCCGCGTTGTGTGACAAAGAGAAGGTGCCCTTATCCATGTTCCACCCAATATTGTCATCGCCCCCAGAAGGCAATCTTCCTTGGGTTCCCACAGAGATATCACCGACCATCCAGATTTTCAATGCGCTGCTGAGGGGTGCTCTTCGCACTTACGGACTGGAGATCACAAGCGTTATAATGCGCATTATGTTGGCTCACGACATTACCCCAAACCAGGCAACACTGGAAATTCTTGTCACCCACCTTAGCAACGATAAGCGCATAGACCCTGCTATCCTCTTACGCTTTTTGCGTAGTTTTAGATCATCTACATTTCGCCCTACCCTTAGGCTGATGCACGTCGTCCTGAGCCGTATAATTCGTCGAGAGAGATTTCTCCATCATGGAATTGGCTGGGACACAACTGCTTCAAAATTTTCTTCACGTGGTCAGAAGAAATCACCTTCCCGCCCAGAGACTATAGCTCAAGATTCAATAAATTCATTCGATCCGGCGGCAGGAATTATTATACCTCAGCACACCCCTCACCGAACTATTGCGAAATCTCTGTTACAATCGCTAGCTGCTCGAGGCGTTAAAAGTGATGCGCCTATGATCGCTCTGCGTATCAAACTTGATGGGTTGGATGGGGCCAACATGGAAATCGCACGCGAATCCTTTCATACCTTATTTCTTCGCGGGATACAGCCTAACGAGTACCATTTTAGCGCATTGATGGAAAGTCTCACCCGTTCCGGAGATGTTCAGGGAGCACTGGAGGTTATGAAGTCGGCTGAACGCGCCGGGACCCGTCCGAACGTGGTCATGTTCACTATCCTGATCGCTGCCCATGCGCGTCAAGGCAAGCCCGATTTGGCCCTCCGCGTCTTCCAACACATGATCGCCGCCGGCGTTAAACCAGATGTCCCCGCAATCGATGCGGTTACAAGCGCTTTCTTTGCAATAGGAGCGTATGAGATGGCAAAGCGGGTATTAGTATCACTTTGGTCCCATATTGAACCTTTTCCGAAAGAGCTAAGGAACGGCTCGTTAAAACATCTAGCTCGCCTCTTTCGTCGCCTTCATACGAGACGAAAAATAAGCAGGGACGAGCGGATGGTCTTGACGAAGGAGGAACAGTTAGCCATGCATGAAAAAATCAGGGGGTTATCGATCTCCTGGAAGCAATACTCGAAAGAATGCAATAGGTTCACGAGGCACACAACCCCAAGCCTTTCACGGTCTGGGCGTAGTTAACTTCATATAAATACATGGTCATTTCGGTGGGGTAATATTTGTAAGGAATAATAAAATCTAGTTAACAAGTCTGGGAATAATACAGAAAGCCTTATGAGAATTTAGCATCCAGAAGACGAAGAGCAGCCTGTACAGCGTCGGCCTGAACTTCACGCACACGCTGGCGACCACATCGTATTAAAACTTCCTGAGGAACGAGAGTAGGAGGAGGGGAGGATGGACCGCTTGACCGTGCACGCTCTCTTTCACGGTACCGTGCATGTGGGTCTGTTAATAATACAGAGCCTTGATCAGTGGTATGAGGACTGTTGGCGACTGGAGGGCTAGGAGAAGTCGACCTCTCTGGAGTGACAGACCCTAGTGCAGGGGATATCACAACCTTCGGACCTATACATTTTGACCTCCGTGCCACTACGTCAGCTAGTAGGGCTAGATCCGCGAATGCAACATTTGGATGAGATTTTATTTGGCGCCAAGCCTCATTCGTCGGGATTGTTTTGGATTCAGGGTGGTTGTGCGATTCTGGTGAATGATTTTTATTGGTCAAGCCATCGCAATCTGCTGGACTGACGCAACCAGGTCCAGTAATCGAAGTAAAATTGTTGTGGCCAGTGTGGGATGCTCGACCTTGGCTGCAGGGGCAATCACCGCAAGGAGCCTGGGTCGAGACCGACTCCTCGATGGCTAGGCAGAAAGCTTTACCGAAAGCATCGTCGGCACATGCTAAACAGTTTGAAGGGTCGCCTGAACAGTTGTCGGGAACAGGCGGGTGCTGTAGTGCCGGAGGTGGGGCAACAGGGAAAATTGAATTGACGGCCGGGACTCCTTGTCTACGTCGGAGAGGAACAGGGGGTTGATAGGCTGGCAAATTTTCTAGAATGGATGCCCGAGAGGCAACAGGAGCCGTTTCGAGGCGAATCGTTTGATTAATAGGTATGAGTGGGGATGTCTGAGCATAACTTTCAACCTTGAAATCAACGACCCCCATACGTTCGGCTGCCTGTTGCACGGCGATCTCGCGACAAACACAAGGTGTATCTTCATTACAGAACCCACAATCAAAAGCAGGAAAGCCATCGTTAGCCTCCAAAACATGTTGTTTGATGTTAGACGAAAAATCCATCATGTTAGGAAGTTGAGGGGGATTAGAGTCACTTTGTGTCTCATAAGGGAGTGGAGAAAAGCGAGCATCAGATGTCCCATTCGAGTCTGGTGTCGATACCATGGATGGAGGGGATGAGGTGTATGAAGTCGTTATAGTTGTTCGAGGGGAATCGGCTGAGACTTTAACCCGCTTATTGGCAACAGGTGGTGCTAAAGAATTATTAGATATCGGCGAATCGTCTCTCCAACGCTTTTTATCATGTTCTCGTAGAGGGTCCCGGTCCTTATCAACATTGGACAGTTTCTCTTTGAGGAGAGAATTCTCGAGACGAAGGGCCTCATTTTCTTCCTTCAGACGTTTTGCGATATTTTGCAAGGCAACATTGCGCTCGATCTCGCCTTGTTCATATGACTGAACTCGAGCCTGAAGTTCGGCGAGCTGTGACTGCTTCCTTTCTCTAAATGCTCTCTGGGCAGCTCTGGTACCAAGTTAATGACATGGAGGCACATAAGTACGGTACCGAGGTATCTGACCTGTTCTGAACACGCCGTCCCTTGTTGTCCAGCTGTAAAGGATGATTGTTAGCAGTAGTTTGGGTCTGTGGGTGGTCGCTGTACCTGATCCTCAGACTTTGGAGGAGGAATCAAATCTTTCTTGGGTTTACGGCCAGGTTTTGGCTTTGGTTGGATAATCCATTCTTTGGAAGCTAAAAATGAAATAGTGAATATAAAGAGGCGGGTGTACTCGGGGTTAAGAGAGTACCTGTTGCCCAAAGAGTTGATGAAGAAGAGAGGAGGGGAGATGGCTTACTGGGTACCATCGTGGGGAGTGGGGAGAAGGATGGTAAAAACAGTTTGGATGTGGGACTTTATTAGTAGTAGAGGAGAGAGAATAAAGATGCTTGTCTGATAAGATACGGAATCGGACAGAATCGGCTAATCTCGGCTCCGCCCAAGATCAGTTGTAAGGACGACGCTCCCGTCGCAGTAGCTATTCATCGTGGCGTGGGCCACCATGTCCCAACCCAGCACACATCCACGCGTAAATCTGGGAATATTTTGTACTCATAGTCCCATTTCTCTCCATTCTTCTCAGCCCTCTTTCTGCATTTGTATCCAGTTCTCCTCACTTTACCGGCTTTGGTTATTCTTGACGCGTATTGCTCTCCTTTCCTACTTTTCCTGGATACTATGTTATGTTATCCTTCCCGACATGTGAGAAACTATGTCCTCTGTGCCCACGACGGACGGACAAATTCTCCGGCAAACCATACGGTAGCTTTTTAACCGTTGATGTTTCCGCGTTTGGTCAGAATCACACAGGAGGTCAATTTCACGTTCACACCCATAGCGCAGCGTGAGTTAATTCTCAGAGTAACGAAATTAAACACCATTCATTCAAGGTTAGATCTAATCAAGAATCTCCTCTTCTATTTGGTCGATTACTTCATCAACCCATACCTCAATCTCTTCTTTTTCCTCTGCAATTTTTGTTTTTCCAGGCTTTTGTCCTCGTGTGTCATTACTATCTTTTTTACAGAGTGCGCGCCAAGCATTCCACTCATCCACAAGTCGTTTTCGGAGTGCAATAAGTTCTGCACTGACATTGCTCTCTTCCGCCGCGTCGTCCTCGTCGAAGGTTCGGCTGTATTCTCGCAAATTTTTCCTTATTTGTCGTTGCTGCTCCTTAGTTAGCAAAGTTGCTGGACGGGGTCGCCAAATAAACTGTTTGAAGCGGTCTTGGATTTGTTTTGTTAGCTCTTGACCACGAAAGTCCCAGATAGCATAACCGTTTTCCAGCTAGAAATTTTGATTAATATTTACTATTAAACGTTTTTTGGATCGTACTGTATGTGTCCAAGCACTTGCGCTAGTTGCCAAATATCGACCGCTGGGGTCCCATTCCACGTCTGTGACTCCATAGTGATCAGCGGTACCCAGCAGCTGGATCCCACTACCCCACTCTTCTTTTGAGGGTTGACCTTCCCTGCGACCAGCATCTTCCAAATTAAAATCAAGATCCCAGAATTCGAGTTCGGATTTACTTGAGGATCCGACAGTCGCGAGGACCACATGACGGCCACGCGGGGACCAGCGGATGGCGTTGCTCGTACGAGATGGCAAAGTACCTACAGTGTGTGAATTTAGTGGCGCATGCAGATTGGATCTGAACGTACGAAGAAGCTTAAAGTCATTTTTGCCATGTTCCAACTGATAGAAGCTGACGTCGGTTTTGATCGTCATTCCCGGGCCGGGGTTTCCAAGATTGGGGTCGTTGCTGGATACAATGGCAAAACGCTCGCCTTTGGGTTCCCAGGAAAAATCTGTTACAGTGTCTTGGAATAAAGTTAGGATAACAGACAAGAGCAAGGCGGGTAACATTCACCTTTAAGTTCCACAACTTCGACTGGATAGTCTTTTTCGCGGACGCGAAAGATCTCCAAATTACAGAAGATCGACTTTTTCGTTTTCGTATGGCGATCTACCTTGACACAAAGAAAGTCACCTTGGTTTTGCCAGTAAAGTTTACACTATAAATCAGCCACCGTTAGTGCGGAAAAGTTCTATATTGGGTGGCGGTACTAACTTCAGTAACGTTGAATAGGTTCTTCTGTCTCAGGATTGTCCTGCTAGGGAACCCCAGAAGTGTGACGCGTGCAGGCTGATTGATTACTTCGGGTGTCCAGTAAACAAGCATATTTTCCCTTGCCTTTTTCGTCGTTGTCTTGCTTCCGGACCCGTTGATCGGTGTTTTAGCATCTTTCTCTGTATCTTCCTTGTCTTTGTCACCATGTGGGCACCACTCAAAATCGACGACCCCGTCAATTTTGAGGCTTTTCTTCCCTTGCAAGTACATGCTTGGGAGTTCATGCACACTGATCATCTGACCAGGTGTGATGCGAGCAACAAACTTGTCATCAGGGCTCCATTTCAAGGCAGGCCATTGCATCTGCTTTTTTATTCCGGTAGTTTCATTATCATTGTTGGTCGAAAATGTGCGGAGGAGATCGCCAGATTTGATATCCCAGACGGCGATATTGTTTCCTTCATCATCCGGTGAGAAGTATTGAGGACCTTGTAGGGCACCCTCGGGCACAACAATGGGTTCATTCGACCATGTGACCAAGTATTGCTCACACGGGGAGAAATCAATAAGTTTTACAAGGGGATGCGCGAACCGCTGTTGAGGTTTCCAGGAGTGCCCCCCCCATAAGCGCACGCCTTGTCGATGTAATGTAGCAATATAGGTGCCGAGAGGTGACCAAGCTACATACAAAAAGTCTTTCCAATCCTGATACGACGGTTCAAAAGGTGAGATGGAGTTGAATATATACAAGCTCACAGGTTTATGTGCCAGTTCGGATTGGGACGGTTTTCCATGCCAGTGAATCTCAACATTTTCGCCACGATATGTAACATATTGATCGCGACCCTGAGGATCGGCCAACCAGGCGCGAAGATGCTCCTGGAGAAAAAATCAATGAACGCTTGCAAGAAGTGTGAATTTTTGCACCCTAGAAGAATATTCTTCCAAGTCGGGTTCCACATAGGTTTCGTCCAGATCCGCGAATCGTTCGATGTCAGTAAATCGATTGATCTTGAATGTGTGTTTCGCGTCAAAAGGGTGATTGTGTAGGGTAGAAAGCGCCAGATTGGCATCGTCGATGTTCCGAAAATCTATGAATAAGTAACTAAAGAACAATGAGCTGAATATTACTGACAACTCGCGTACATACCCCTTGCTCTTACCCGAAGATTCATCCCATGGCATAAAGATATCATCCACCTTGATCGTGACACCCTTTCGAGAAAACTCTTTCGCTACTTTGGTTAAAAGTCTTTCTAGTTTAGACTTATCAATGATAGGAACACCGTCGACAACCAAGGTGTTGTCAAGGCTGTCATCATATTGGACTTGGTATCTACGTGAACGCTGTGGTTACTTTCTCTCAAATTGTAATGAATGATTTGACGAACTTTGCTTCAATATCAGAGTAATCGATATCTTCGAGTGTAGTTCCAGGCATTTTAGCAAAAGGCTTACTTCACAAGATCGCTTCCAACTTTTTTTCAAGTTCCATAGTTGTTATTTGTATGTGAATGGCAAAGGCTTTACTTTTTTTTGGTTACGTAATGAAAAGCCCATTTTCGCCAATAATTTCTCCTTGACTATGTTTTTTTAATTAGGGTACTCAGTACTGGAGTCTAGATGTTGATATTTCTACGAGGATCACCCTTATGTCTGTGTCTCAAACACAATAAGACATACATTACTCCCTCTTTCCTTCATTCCCGAATTTTGTCGAATCATGCTTCAACCACAGGCACAAGTCAAACTTCCAAGCACCACAGTACAGTGGCGCACCGTTCAATGTCTACCTTCCAACAGCATATTCATAACAAACCCAAGAATTCAAGGGACAATATCAGTACTGACAATTCACGTCCAAATCTCTTAGAACAAACCAAAGTGCAAGACTATCTAGACTATGTCGCGTCGAC
Source organism: Collybia sordida (assembly GCA_037014335.1). NCBI lineage: Eukaryota > Fungi > Basidiomycota > Agaricomycetes > Agaricales > Clitocybaceae > Collybia > Collybia sordida. The sequence goes on from JAYKXK010000002.1 coordinate 2,620,496, forward strand.
CAACGATTCTGTTACATTAGAAGATATCGAGCGCTACAGACACAAGATACGCGCAATACCTGGGACGCCAGAATATGCAGAGGATTATAACTCACTTTTGGAAAATCTCGTTCGGTCATTCAGCAAGGTACAACTAGCTCGGTTTTTGGAACTCTACGGTTTGGGCCTTCCTGCAAAGCGAACCAAATGGTACTATGCTGAGAGCATCATTGAACGTCAATGGAAGTGGCCATCCTTGACAAATATCCAGAAGCGTCAAAGAGACTGGTCTGAAATAATTCATAGAAGTGCGTCAAACTCCCATTTCGTTTCTTCAGCTGTGTCTAAGGTGAAAAAAATAAGCATTTCCATTGAATCCCAGCCAAGCGTTTCTGATTCTTGGAAAAGGTTTCTTTCTATCTTTGTTCTCATGTAGGCCATAATAGTCACATTACCATTTTTTTAGATGGTGTCAATCTTCATTCTCTATCTCAAGAATACAACGTACACGTCTCTTTTTCCGCAAACCCACTTTCTTTGAGAGTGGAGGGATTGCGGGGCTCGCTTGATAACATCGGTCAATACATCACGAGTTTCAAAGATGTTAGTTGGCTCCTTTATTCAGAGCTTCAGTTTTCCAATAATTAATGATTCTATTAGGATGTCAGGGTCGAAACGTTTGATTTACTGGGGAGAAATCTTCCGGAGTCAGAGGTATTGCAGCGGATATCGCGCATTACTGGTGTATTAACTGAGAACGATGGAGGATCCTCTGTGAGTGGCTCTTCTTGCCATGTCGCATCGTATTGATCGCGATTAGATTCGTATGTCGTACAGAAATTCTGAACATCAGGCAGCCACTGTTGCGAGGAAATTCATCATACGATCTGTCTTTGAGGTGCGCTTTTCCCTGTGTAATAACTTGAACTCAATGTTGCTTCATAGCCTACCTCCGTATTTACATTGGTTGAAACTCAGGGATCATCACCTACATCAGATCCGACTATCTCTCATTCTCTTTATCCATTTTTATCCCCTCGATCCTCACCATGGGATGTGGGGATTGGAAATCTAATTCGATTGCGCCGCGTTGGGGAATGGTTAAGAGTTGATTCCAGTCAGGGCTTGAGGGATACTGCACTAACCGCGAACGAGTGAGCCCCTTTGGATGTGTGTTGATACATTTTCTAATATTTTTCTTCAGTAATCGGGTCGATATACGTGACACCCTACTCCAACAGTTGGATATCTCTTCTCAGAAACAGAATGTGACTGGATCACACCGGAAAATCACTGCGTCGTAGGTTCATTTCTTCCACAACAATTCTTGGTAACCGAATTTGTCAGCTTTGGGCATGTTCTAGCATGTACTACACCTCCTTTACGAACAACCCTTTCCCTTCCCCAAGTGCAAGGTAATCTCCCTCAAATGCTAGCATGGTTTCTGAGTCAAAAGCGAGTCTTCATACCGAGGTTTGTTGTATGGTCTATAGCAGACATTGTGCTTGACAAACCTTTTTTAGTCTACCCGGATCCCTCCTAGAAACGAAATTCACTCAACCGCGTTTAATCCATCGAGTCCAATATCATGTCCTACCAGATCAACCAGGGCACAGCTCTTCGCTTCCATCTTCGCCTTCCGCTAGTTTTTTCAAGGCGGAATTTCATATACAAGCAAACCCAGAGGTTCTGTCCTCAACCTCTGAAGTCAATCAGGTCACTAAGTATTCAGACACGGCCATGCACGTCATACCAAAATACTGGACAGGAGTGGATGTTAAGATGGATCTTATGCTTCCCAACTGGTCAGTTTGGTTTGATTTTCCGGCCAACCTCCTTTATTGATCTGCGTTCAGTTCAATGGATATTCGCCTTTCAGCTTCTGACTCAATGGCTCTTGGTGAAGATTTGTCACCACCAGATTTACAATCATACTTCAGGCAGCTCCAGTCATTGTTCGCATCTACATAATCCTGCGATCCCTTTAACTGACCACAGTTTTAGCCTCTTGTCCAAAGAGAATACACCGCTACCCGAACCTCCATTATCTTTTGTGCATCAAGGTGTCACGTATGGTCTCAAATCGACTTGTAGCGTGCGTCAAAGCGTCAATTTATCTGGAATACAACCTCTGGAATCAGGTCTCCCTCCACTTCCCACCGTAAGCGAGAATATCCTTGATTTGGATAGTGACGAAAAATATACCGTTTGTGAGGTAAGTCGTGTCTTGGGCAAAGCTGAGGTTTCAGTCGCTAAAATGCAAGTAGCTGACATGTCCAGACGTCACTTCGCACAATTCATGGTCATCATTTCTTCATACGTGTAATCAACTTGTTGTCCCCACATTACAGCCAATTCTTGCAAACCGTACTCCAACCACCCCATTTACTTAATTATTGACTTCTCTAGAAACACTAAACTCTAATATAAAACTAGATACCACACGGATAATATAGTCAAATTTGTAGCATATCGTCAACTCAAATACAACACGTCGCTTTCTCTACATGTTTCTCGATAGGTAGATATTTGGATTACTTTATTACAGAAAGATTTAGGGCACTAAAAAAACCGAACAGGAAGCACAGAGCATACGAAGGTCAATCTTAGCCTCGTCTGCGTGACTTGTTGGCTTTTTCTGTTCGCCGCTTAGCTCGAATCTTGAGAAAGTGTTAGAGTGGGGGAAACTGCTGTACGGCGAACTAACCTCTTTTTTCATCCTTGAATCCACCATGGTATATCGTCCTTTGATTCCCTTTGGTCTACCCTTGATACCCTTATGGGCACCTTTTGCAACCACTAATTTGATGTCTTTTTTTGTCTTTTTGTTTGATGACATGCCTTTCCGCATGAGTTTCTCGATTTGCTGAGCCTTTTCACGCTCTGACATATCCGCAGTTGAGTTCACGCCTTCGGCTTTCTTCATAGCTTTCTCCAGTCGCTGCTGTGTTTTAAACTTCTTTCGAGCTTTCGCTTCGGCGACTTTTTTAATTGGCCGCGCATCAAGCGCCCTTTGCTTCTCTCTAAGGGCAGCAATAGCCTCCTTCGTAATGGGTATATTAGGTTTGTAGAATTTAGACTCATCATCCAGGAACCATGAGGGGAGGCCTTCTTTCGAATTGAGAGAATAGCGATTAAACCCATCGTTGATTAACTGAGTTTTTGTTGTCTGGCGGTTGATGAGTCGCTGAGCCATGGTAACTGTTTCTAGAGTCGTGAGCCCAAGATCTATTATTGAGTATTAGTGGTATTTTGGTAACGCTTGTGGAGTATCGCACTTTTGATTTTTGCTTGTCTGACATCGTCCTCGATCTCGTTCTCAACATCCCACATCTCTGAATCGCCGTTTTGCGCAAGCGGAGCGACTTCGAAGTCATCTTCATGAGCTGAAGATGCCTAAGACAGGATAATTAGTAATATAGCGATAACATGGCCGACAACTCACCTCATCAACATCCATAGGATCCAACTCGTCGTCTTCTTCGTGATTATCTATTTCATCAATATTTTTCGTCCCGGTAAAGACTTCCTGACTGAACCAAACTTGCGCAACCTTGCTGGTCACCGGTGAACTCTTTGATTCTTGTTGGTTGGTGGATCGTGCGCGTTTCACGCTAGTCGCCCCTTTGTGGATCGCCTCATGACCATTTGAGGCATCTTCGTCAGAAGAGGACTCTTCTTCAAAATTTTGAATTTGTCTAGCTCTCTCCCATCCACCTACTTCACTCACACTCTCATCATCACTCTGATGAGCTTGGATGCCATGCCACTCCTCCCGCTCCGCATTTTTTCGTCTTGCTTCTGTTACCCTAAACTTAGCATCTCTCTCACGCAACCGTTCTTGATAAATGTCATATAACCCGTCTAACTCAGCTTCCAGTCCCTTCATTCTCTGTTCCTTTTCTTCCGCAACATCTATGAAAGTGTCGGACTCATCGCTGCTGCTGTCATTGCCATCATCAATCATTACGTCCATGTCTTCATCCTCGTCGAGAAGCCTTGATATCCCTCCATGCTTTGATAATCGATTGCCTGCATCCCCGAGATCGAACATATCGTCTTGTCCTATTCCAAGCGCATCATCTTGCTGTTCTAGACCAATATCCAACGGTGCAGTCATCTGAAGTTGCATCCGTTGGATTGTGCGGGTTTTCACTTCATTAGCACGACGTCGTTCTCGCTTGGAACGAGCAGCAGCCTCCGCATTTAGACGGTCAAGCTGGAGATAATCGATTATAGTTGTTTAGAAAGAATTAGAATTAGAGTTACCTCTTTGGATATTTCTTGTTCCTCGTCAAGAGTTTCCACAATGTCCACGGTTTCTGTCAATTCTTCAATATCTTTTGTTCGGTTATCTAGGCCAAGCTGAGAGAATTGTATTCAGTTTGCAAAACAAAATCGAAATGGGTAACACAAACCTCTTGCCGAAGGGCCAAACGCCATTTAAGCAGTGTCTTAAAATCTCCCTTACCGAGAACTTTCAAATCCTCGCAATTTGCCTTTACGTCTGATGATGTTGACTCAAAGGTCAGCCATCTGGCGCTCGTTAGCCAGGAGGTTGAAGAGAACTGGTGGTTGAGAGTGAGCTTACTCCTTTTCTTCCTCAGTGTCGAATGAAATTCGATTGCCAACTCCAAGTAATGCAACGGGGTCGAGTCCTCTAATAAATTCACCAGCAGAAATCGATTTGAAGAGCGTGTAATCCCTATCCGCATAACCGTCACGGTGGCGCCGTTTTTTCTCAGGTTGGAAGACGTTCGCCTGCGCGTTATTGGAAGATGAACCCTTATCCATACCATTCTCTACAGGTTCGATATCCTTGAAAACATGTCTAGGGTCTAGGAACTTGGGATCGATATATTTTGGTGCCATAAAATCACGGCACACAACGAAGATTTCTGCAGAGACATTTCTAGTTTTCTCGTTTATCAAAATGTCCAAAGCATCATACGGGAACGACACACCTTGATGAGGGAGGCTTCGTCGCTTCAACCTTTCCAAATAATTGGTTAAATACCCAGATGAGATTGTTATAATCCACGCTGCGGAAGACTTTCGTGACGAACGTTCCGCCTTTGGCGAGAAATTCCACTGCAAGCTTCAAGCTCATTAAAACAAGCTCTGACTGGCTGTATGCATCCTGAATCCATGCGGTTCCAACATTCGGGGCACCATCATGCAGAACAACATCAGCTTTCCAGTCTTTGAGTTCCCCTCGAATAAGATTGCGGCATTGTGGAGTGGTGATATCAGATGCGAATGTGATTACACGCGGTATAGGTTTAATAGGTACAAGATCGACACCTAAAAAAAAATTTGTGAAAGACCTGATGAAAAAGATGTAAAACTCACCAATAATAACGCTATTCACAGGCATATATTTACTAGCAACCTGCAACCATCCACCAGGTGCAGCGCAGAGGTCAATTGTACATCGTGCAGTTTCCAAAAATGCAAACTTTTTATTCAGTTGGATTAGCTTGAAAGCCGATCGCGCTCGATATCCTTGCTCCCTTGAGAATAACTAGTTGAACAAATTGAGACCAGGAGGTGATAATTATAATACACACTTGGCGAGTTTATAGTACTTGTCAAGTCGACCTTTCCCTGTTTTTTTCTGAACCTTACCCATTGATTGAAGTGCAAGGATAGATGGACAAAAAAGTGCCATATACATTGAAATTAAATAAATTAATAATATTAATAATATTTATGTACTACTTATATTTACACACGTGATAGACGCGATGCGTGGCAACTCCGACCATCAACAAGCAGACCTTCAGACTTGGCTTTGGCTGAGAACCGCCGCCACGACAGTCCAACCATCTGCTCAGACTTGACTTGACTTAGGTATATTCCTCCCTTCTCTCTTTCTTTCTTAATCCTTTAGTTATCGTTTGCACGTTGACTCCCCCGGTGCTCCGTTCACCTCCACTCACTATGTCACAAGTCCGTCCATCTCCCACTGCATCTTCATCAAATCTCGCCTCGAGAGTGTCCAAACGTCGACTAGCCTCCACCCCAGAGCTGGAATTTTTTACGCCTGCAGCCTCTTCCTTCAATCCTCGCCCGTACACTCCAAACTCTGCCTCTCCTAATTCCCTTTCTAGGCCAACAGGTCTGGTTCGAAGTCATGGGCGTGCGCCTGAACCCCACGTACTGCCACCCGCTGGAATGGACCCTCAGCTTACAGATCCAAATGTCATCTTTGTACACCCCCCATTCACTACGTTTCCCAACTCCCATCTTTATCCCGACGGTTTATCGTACCAGTTAATGGCTGACAATCCCGAATGGTTTCTTGATGCTGATGATTTTATTTCTCAACATAACCTTAATACACACGCGATACCTTACCCTCCCCATTTGGAGCCACCGCGGGGGTGGTGTCCCGCAAAGAAAAAAGATTTACGTGACCGGGGTACAGAAGGTTGGCCCGAGGGAGAGGAACCAAGGTTGAGGTGTACATTTTGCAGGAGAACATATGCAGGGGTTAATGCAAAAAGCATGTGGAGACGTCATGTCTTTGAGAAGCACAAAATTGCTATGTCTAACCGACGTGATGGTTCAGAACGGCCCCGTGGGCGTGGATCAAACAGTAAGTCAGATTATGCATCCGATCAACCGTTCAACTTAAGCCTTTCAAAAGAGGAGAATAAGCAGATCTTAAGCAAGCCTCACCACCAATCTCATGATAGCCTTGTCAGCATGAGTGTCGCTCCTCACACCGAGCCCCGTAATATTTCACACAAATCAAAGTTTCGTTCTTTGCTCCCCATCCCTCCGGAAGAGCTTGAGCAGCGGTCAAGTTCGACCAAAGATAAAAGTAGCCCTTCCATTTTTTCATTGTTCCCACGTACTCTGGGAGCCTCTTCTGATCTTGCCGGTGACGATGGGCCAACTCAGAAACATCTACTTTCGCGACCCCATATTCCACCGCCTAGTCCCCCACTCACTCCCCAAGCTTCAACCTCTTCTGATAACCCATCGGTGGAAAGTGAATCTTCAATGACTTGTACTTCTCCTATGCCCATATTGCCCGCTATACCACCATCCCCATATGATCCTCTACTCACACCATCCTTCCGACACTCACCCCCACGTCTCCCATCAGATCAGCCTTGGCGCTTTCCCAGCCCAAGTCATCCATTACATTCTCGTTCCCGCGAATTATCACTAAGTATGCTTATTCGAAACATGGAGAGTCCGAATCCCACAAGTTCCCCTGGAATGGGGGAGAGCCCAAGGCTACCACATTTATCGCCCATGCCCAGCCCGCATAACTTCAATCTCACTCGTCCGAAACGGAATGTTCTTGGATCCGATACACCTGACAGTATTGCAAAATTTCCGAGGCCTTCACCCCGAGCGCTATTTACGCGAAATCGAAAATCTTTTCCAGCGGGATATCAATCACCTCATCAACAATCGCGCTACCGGATTGAGGAATCCCCTCTTCGCCGCACCCTAGGAATAACGTCAAAAATACACAAACGCCTGAACCCGGAATCAACCGATGACTGGCTTTCAGCAGCTTCTCTGACGACATCAACGCCAAGTATTGACACCCTCGAGCTCTTGGAAAACACAGACCCTTTCGTTACTCTGTATCCCCCATGGGGTTCCATTGGCAGTGGTCCAGTTAATACCGAAGGCAATGTTAGCTCTCCTGATACTAGTCCCGAGGCCGAAAGCCCTGTTTTAAGAAATGGCGTATTGCCTTCAGGGGTTGGTCTTGGAATTGGCCTGTTAGGTCCCTTTACCCTGCCAGATGATGACCTAATTCGGACAGGGGATGACAGCGATTTCGATAAAATTCTCACTGATGAAGAGGGTGATGAAGCTGAGGTAGCAATATTCCTAGCGGATCGTGGCAAGAGCGGCATTGGAGATATTCATAAAGTCACCCCGCCGTTGAAGAAGAGGAAATTAGCCACCAACTGACGATAAATAATTGGTTGGGTGGTCCATCTGAAACCCTATTTTAATCCATCGCTATCTTCCATCGCTATGCTTTGTCAATATCAAACTGTATGTTCTCGAGTTGTTATTTTCCGACACATTTATTTTGTCTGGTCTCCCCTCCTGTAATAATAATATTACTTGACTCGAAGGATATCCATGGAATGCACCAATTAGTTTACAAAACATAATTGGTTGTCATGCCCAGGATAATCATGCTATCTGGAATACCTACTGTACTTGTACCTATCTGATATCAAGTATTATATTCACGCACAGAAGTTGTGAAAGTTTCATCGTCCCAGTGTCGACGCAATTGGTAAATCTGGAACTGGCGCCAAGTCCAGGACCTGTAACAATGAGTCTTGCGTGGGAAATTTGTTCGAATTTGGAATGGGAACCATGAGCTCAACGCTTTGATCCACGACATATAACCCTGTCCTGCCCTTCCTCCTCTGTCCTTTTCAATTCCTTTAGATCTCGTTCCAAGGTAGTTTCTCTACTTATATAACTTAATCATTCTTCCCTTCTCCTTCTTCCCCTCTTTATGCTTTTATTCACGTTTCAGTTTCGTTTTTTGTTTACAGGAATTCCGGCTTAACCGATAAACGACACGACGGCAACCTCTCCCTCGCGATCAAGCTTCGAAAACAACTCTAGAATATTTCCCGGAGTAAAATGCAAGCAATCAAATGTCTGCTGGCTATTAAAACCGTCTTGAGATTAAACTAACGTGGCATTTAGGCGTCGTTGTGGGGGATGGTGCTGTAGGAAAGGTTTGCGAATTATTATATACTCGAATAATTCCTTGACTTAAAGTCATCGATGTAGACATGCCTTCTCATCTCTTACACAACCAATGCTTTCCCAGTAAGTCAACTCCTTCTTATCTTAGCTTGGTTTAACGATTATATAAATAAGGGAGAGTACATACCAACTGGTATGCTTCGTTATTATCCTTCCTGCAGTCAATTGAAATCCTTATGTCAGTTTTCGATAATTATTCTGCGAATGTAATGGTGGATGGGAAAACCATTTCCCTCGGGCTCTGGGACACGGCTGGACAGGAAGATTATGATCGACTCCGCCCGCTCTCATATCCACAAACAGACGTATTTTTGATATGCTTTTCTCTTGTGAGCCCCCCCAGCTACGAGAATGTCCGAACCAAGGTATGGCGATCGACTCCCAAAGCCTATTCCTTCTTAATCCCTTGTGCAGTGGTATCCTGAGATATCACATCATGCTCCGTCAACATCCGTCGTATTGGTGGGCACAAAGCTCGATCTACGCGAAGACCAAGCTACAATCGAGAAGCTACGAGACCGGTATAGTGTTCACCAAATTGTTGATTATTGTTGTCTCATATGGTTATGTAGTCGTATGGCGCCTATCCAATATTCGCAGGGAGTCGCCATGTCCAAAGACATTGGAGCCGTTAAGTATCTTGAGTGTTCCGCCCTCACGCAGAAAGGTTTAAAGACAGTCTTTGATGAGGCAATTCGGGCTGTTTGTAAGTCTACGTTTTTGAACCATGTGATCTATACCCATTGGAAATTCCAGTAAACCCTCCTCCACCAACGAAGAGACAAAACAAACCTCGGTGCATTATCGCATAAGGGTATCTACCTAATTGAATATTCCATTTCGGAAATGGATTGCATCGTCGTACCATATCACGCCATTTATGTCCTCATTCAACGTTCATGATCCTATGTTTTTTCTCCTTCCTGCTTCACTTTTAGTCGGATACTGATGGTTACACTCTACCGTGACTATCCCACGAAATAGTACAATTCATTCAAGCTCGAAAGCCACTCTGACTCTTGTATTCAATATGAATATGTGAATCGCGATACAAATTTAGAATAGGGTCATCTGATATTCCATGATCATCAGGAACAAAAGATGAGGGTCGTATACATCGAATATCCCGTTGCTATTCTTTCTTATCCTTCGATTGTTCCCTGCTTCAAGTGTACCGTTGCCTTCAGTGTTTCTCATCTTTCAAACTGGGGCGCAGCTAATTTCCGATTCGGGCTCACTCTTCACTCGATTCCCATGTGTAACATTCCTAATTGAACCCATTGTGTATGTCCTCCAGCCTTATGATTATCCTTTTTCTAATACGGCTCAGTAATGTATCATACTAGGCAGAATGGGGGAAGTAGACGTTCCTCATCATCCGAGACATACATCTTCCCTCTCGCAAGACACCAATGCATCCCGTCTCGCCGATAGTACAATTAGTTATGGAGACTCCCTGCGGCTTTCTCAGTTTCCGGATCCACCGGCTTCAATCCCCACCACTCCCATAAATTCCGATTTCAATACGCCTTCCCTTGGCCATAAATCCTCTAACTTTCGTTCGACACCTCGCGTTCTTGAGCGGAAACAACCATCTTCAAATTTGCTCACAGAATCTCTCACAACTAACACATATCTACACTTGGCTAACAGAAATGAGCCTCCACTGCACTCAACACCCCCACATCAGGCAACACGATATCAGACAGTAGACCACTATTCCCTTCCCTCATCAACTGCGCATTCACTCTCACCCTATGACTGGCATGACGGTGCTTCAAGTATCGGAATGGACGCTACTGAAGACCGGCTACTTTCCACATCATTTATCACATCACTCCTCCAAGAAAGCACAGGATTGCGCACGAACAGACCCGCATCCGCCAACAGCGACGCTTTGAGCAGATTTTCAGAGATGACTTACCCTCCACTCGCCTCAAGCTTTTCCAGCGACCAGACTTCGCCTCAATATGCTGTCCAAGTGAGGGAATTACCACGAAGACTCCAGGATAGACGGCCGCCATCGACTGCATTCATTCAAACTCCAACATCCTTGGGGCGTTTATCAGAACTTTCTAATTCTGTATATCCTAGAGTGGATCATAAATCGCCCGTTTTCCGGAAAGCTGGTGTTTCCCAACCTGGTTCCCAAGGAACGTCCATTATAGGTTTTGTGCCAACAACTGATTACAGCGTTGATGGAAACAACGACACATCTTTGTATTGCGATCCCAGCGGTATGCATAGTGGAAACCGTTCTCCCATACAACATGAAGTCTCGGACACGACAAATCCTTTGAGCAACCACTCCTCTCAACCTATTCAGAAACGAGGTTCAGTACATTCCGTGAGAGGCAGTGCAACCTCTTTCATATCTCGAATATCTTCACAACGTTCCATTCACCGTGTTCTTACTTGGAGGAAGGTGAAGCCCCTACCACCTGTACCCACGTTATCCGGTACCCCCATTGCAACTGAGAATGATTGCCGCAGGGCCGATGAGTCCAGATCTCTGCCTGAACTTGTGAATCGTGCGGGAACTCTCCAAGCCTTGTTAGAAAAGGGGTATCACCCTCACAGAAGCCTCATTTCGCACTATGTTACATCCAAAAGGGAGGGTCCCATATCAGCATTCGATGAAACCGACACAATAAGCAGGGAGGTCAGCAGTGTAAATTCCCCAGATCCTAATTATAAATCACTCCAAGCTCTGATTAGCCAATTACCCAAGCTCCCTGAAAATTACCATCCGAAAAGGTATCCATATTCAGGAAAGAAGAAGAGGATCTTTATCGTCCTTGGGGTATTTTTGGTTGTGGTACTCGCTGCAATAGGCACGGCTGTTGGGCTTTCCATTCATGGTAAAAAAGATCCGGATCCAGTATGTTCAGGCAATTTTGTAGGGGCTGCGTGCAATCTTGGTTAGTATTGTCGATCTTTCCGTCTCGATATTTATTGAAAAACATTACTTTTAGACGCTACCTGCGTCTGCACGTCGCAAGTTCCCGGGAGGTGTGATGGTTTAGCCCAAAATTTGGTTGATTTGATACCAGCATTAAATCAATTCACGGATCGGAACTTCACAAGTAGCATGGTTTATAAAAATATATGGTTTGCTCAGGGTACAGTGCCTGGCAGAAATTGCGCTTCACAGTCCCGTCTAGTTGATGTTGCTCCAGCCCTCAACGCTGAGTCATTCCCAGAACAAGTGGCTTGGGCACAAACAGTCTTACTCTGGAATCTAGTTGAATCACAAGATATCCCTGCAGTGATCGCGTTACAAAAATTTATTCAGAAGGCCCCATGGAAAACCCTTAACCAAGTCGACCCAGTTGCGTTCTCAACTACCATATCGGGATACAATTTCAACTTTGCCACTCGACAAGTCACGCAACCTGACCAAACTTTCGTTGTTGAAGGACAACCTACCAGGGCCCAAACTTCTCAGGTTGATTCGAGTGTGAGGCCTGTTTTAGACAGAATGTATAGTTTTGCCGTTGGTAAGTTTTAAACTCTTTCTCGGGTAGTTTCTCTGCTAATCTCGTCTTCTTTAGCGTCGTCAATTCAACACCAAACTGCCCTGTTGAACTATTGGACAACTGTCTTACAACAAAAACCTGCCGACCTCAAAACTTTCATGGCCGCACTTAGTGCATCTCCCATAATGTTACCATTCGATGCCGTATCACAAGTTCCCGGCTCCCCTTCAACTCTGCTGAAAAATGCTTCTTCTTCTTTTCCTCCGCCGCTTGCCTGCTATCCTACACTAAGTTCCGTCGAAAAACAAAGTCTTGATCTATTTGAAGGCCAAGTATTCGGCCTGCCTCCCATACACACCCCAAATAACTTCGAGACTTCGTGCTTTCCGGATCGACCACTATATGGTGTCTTGAACGTATTACGTTTACGATTGCCTTTCAATAATACTGGGCCAAGCGTTGCCAGACAAGCTGTTGTTTTGAGGCGTGAAGTCTCACCCAGGATTATAGTGTACAATGGGCCAGCTTTCAGTACTCTCCCCGGTTCTTCAAATACACCAGCCCTTACAACCACTCAGCTCGACCCACGTCGATACGGCGTTATGAGCCAATATAATCATATAGTCCTTGACTACCTTTCATCTATTCCCGACATTGATGTCACAATAGCACTCGTGAACTACATCCTTGACTCGACCTCTCAACTTGCTACCCCTCCGAGTAATACATCTCTTCTCTTCCATTCTATCGCCACAATTCCTGTCCTGGAAGTCGCTGTCTTTGGAACAATCGGCCCATCGGACATTGACTCTGCAGTCTCTGCGTTCACTACCTCTTCGGAAACGTTCTTTTTTGGATCTGACCAAGCGGGTGTCTTTCACGACTGGGTTATCTCCGATCGTTTGAGTAGTATTGCTTGGGCGGAATCTGCTTTTTCTCCTCTCATCGTTCGGGACAAAGGTTTTTCAGACCAGGCCTTCAAAGATACATGGGATGCAGTAGCCCTTGCTTTACACCGTGACGTTAAAATTAGCCTGGTCAATGTCACAAATGCATTCCGAGACACGCATAGATTTGTGACGTCTTGAGGATTTTTCTTTACAACTTGTTCACACTCTTTCTATCATAACTACTCATTGACACCGGAAGGAACCTATACTTATTCATTTATTGTTGTCTTATTGAGTCTCCCTTTATATATTTTACCAGGAGAATAGGAGAATTAAGTTTCCTTGACTTGAAGTCGAGAAGCCATTATAGAGTGCATCTTGTAATAAGCGCTTGTGCTTAAGTGCTATTTCCGTGGCACGTGCAACATTGAATCACAATTGCACACCTCCTAGACAGCGTTGAACATTAAACAGAGTCAAGAAACCATCACTGCTACACCTGCAAAAGCAGATTATACCATTGTTGTCCTCGCTACAGCAATGCCTCGTGTGCCGCAGTCGGCCAATCGTTCCTCAACTTCAGACCCACTTAGTGGCGGTAGCCATCCAAATGTTCTCAAACGCAATCAGGTATGTTACTATCTCTATTTAGTCTCCCTTTCTCATCGTACAATTCGTATGAATCGATAGGCATGCCACCAAGTATGTTGATCCACTTTTTTCCGGGACCGTTTCTAATACTCGACTCAGTGTCGTCGCAGAAAACTCGTGAGTGAGATTGATTAGCAATATCAAACACAATATTACAACTAGACTATTTAACCCTTGACAAAGAAATGGTGTGTATCAGCTATTATGCTTGATACTTCCAACTGAGTTTCGTAGTGATGCCAAGCGACCATGTTCAACTTGTGTGCGTTCACATGCACATGCGACAGCTCATGCCCCACCCGGCACAAATATTCCGCCAAGGCCTGAGTGCACCTTCGATGACGGTGAGTGCATTCATTCTTCGCACATTCTCTGTCAGAGCTTATAGCACAACCTAGTTGCCGAAAGTAATGCAACTGTGACAGATGGCCCAAAAAGTAGATATGAAAAGCTGGAGAACAGAATCAGTCTGCACCTTTCGTCGTTTTGACCCACAAATACTAATATTAGACGACTCTCCATAGACGAACTTGAGACGTTATTACTTCAGAAGGAATCGGCGGAACCGCGCGGGGCAATCACGCGGCATAGTGATTCAACAACAGATACCATCTATCCAACCCAACCAGGACACACACTCAAACTGGTAAACTCCTTGCACGAATATGCTCATTTTTCGTCTGGTAGCTCCGCAAGCCCAACTGAAACTTCAACGTACCAAAATGGGGTTGGTATAATCGGAAACCAGCGAAATCATTCCCATTCCCCTACACAGGAATTATATATATCAACACCCACAATCGCAAGCTCGAGGTCATCCACAGGATCGTCGTTAGGACTAGATGTCATTTGGCCTAATTGGCCACCCAACCTTCCTGGACCAGAGTTGTTACGTCACCTGTAAGAAGACCTGCTTATCTCTATTATTATTTAATCCTATGATATATTAGGGTTGAAGTCTTTTTCGTGTTTCATCCCCATGCAAACCGTTTGTTCCACAGTACAAACTTCATGGGTACATTAGCTCTACCACCAGGACATCCCAAATTTCCATCAACCCCTGTTCTTCACGCAATATGTGCCATAGGCAGTTTGTACACAGCAGCTGTCACCTCACCGCCATTACCAAACTTTTCAGAAGTAGCCCCGGGTGAGGCACCAATCTTTCGAAACTCTTCACAATCGTGACTCTCTTGTGTTCTCTTAGATGAAATCTTTCTCGAGAGACATCGAATCAAGGAGCAACGACCGGATTCGTTCGCGGAACAGCAGGCGAAATACGCCCGGGAAACCGCGGAACATCTAAACTCCCTCGGGGAAAATCTGTTTCAGGTGTTACAAGGTAGTGGATTCCCTCAGCCTATGCTCTTGTAGTTTAACTCTAAATTATTCAGCCAACATTATACTTTCTTGGTTCTATTGGTCCCATTCGAGGTAATGATATAGTTCCTATGCTTATTACCGTCTCCGTTAATATTGTTTAATAGATGGGTCGATGTAACCTTCATACTACCCGCTATATACTATCTTTCACTAACATCGCATTTAGGTATGTCTCTCTTCAGCCCATTCTATGCGATTGTCTGTACCTTTGGGCCTAAATATGTGCCCTCCTTTTCACTCCATAACAAAGTCTGAAAGACCCCCATCTATCCTTCCCCCTGCCCGAACCGTCATTGAGGACGAAACCAGAAGAAATGCATTCTGGTTAGCATATGCAACTGAGCGGCAACATGGATGTGGTAATGGGTGGGCACTCAGTCTCGATGATTTGGATGTTTCACAATTATTGCCACTGCGTGGTGACCAATATGAACAAGGAGTAAGTCCTGACCATTACCACTATATACTATTACCTTTATGGTTTCCTAATAGACTTTGGTCACCCCACATGAACGCCAATGGGCCCACACTCGTGACCTACTCTTGGTCCATCCGGAGAAGCAAACAGATTCTTTTATCTTATATATTAAAGGCACCATTATGATATGTAAGTTTTTGTTGATTCCATCGCGCCTTTCTAACCTTCAGTCCAGCACAAGTTAAAACATTTAATCTGCGGTTTCGCGCTCGACACTTCGCGGAAAGCGTCACGGTTGCAAGCCTTTATAATCTCCCTCAACCCGCAGAGCCAATCGACCCGAGGGGCTCGCCAGCTTTTATTGAACTTGACCATATCGTTTCTTCTTTTCGTGCTTCTTTCCCGAGTCATCTTCGGAACCCTATTAATGACAATGTGGTCGACAATCACCTTTATACCGCTTGCCTCATGCCTCATGTGTAAGCATTGAATTGATTTTTTAATTCACAATCCACTTAGACACGAGACAGCGCGACAATTGTTTTACATGACCCGCATGCTGACGTTCGGCAATCTGGTTGCATATCTGCTCTTAAGATATTAACGGCAGCACGAGCTATACTTGATCTTATATACAACGTTTGGTCGACCAGCTTTGATATCACCCTGCTTGATTCGTTTTGTTCAGTACGTCATTTGATTATTGCTATGATACATGCACACAACTTTATTCTCAGTTCTGCTGGTTTGTTGGGGGACGTGTTCTTGTCCGGTTCTTACAAGCTGCTCTTGACGCCAAGAGCCAGGATCAAATTTCGACTCTGCGTGGCGAACTCGATTTTGTGCAGTATGTATTTCATTTTGATTGAAATCTGTAATTAAACAAATTCCTCAAGGTCGGCTATTGCGAAGGTTGGCCAGCGCATACCCCTCGCTTTCCGATTTGCGAGAATGCTTGAAGATTTAATCCTTAAGCGATGTGGACCAGCATCTGGTGTTCCAGCCCAGATAACATTTCCTCGTCCACGCGAACCGGCCGTATTGCAAGAATTATTTAGAGAGAGTTGTACGCAGGGATACAACATTACTCTTCATGAGAGTTTGCATGAACCAGGCACATTCATGTCTCTTGCTTGAAGGCGTTTGTTTGATTGTTTACTTTTACTTTTGATAGTTGTATGGGTCCTATCATCACAGTTCCATATCCTCCAGATGTGTTGTAAATAATTTGTTTGATAATTTATATCCTCCTCATTCACAAAATGATACATACTAGTACGTGGACTTGAAATTAAATTTGAAAATTCTTATTTCATGGAAATACGTTATAGTCACCATCCTGTACTATGTAGCAATAGCTTTCCCCTGGAGTGTCAGAATCCCATTTCTTCATTTTATCCAAGTAGTTTACCTCTATCTCTCTAATTCGAACTTCTTGATTTCCTCCATTCCTGAAACGGTGTGCACGAACCTATACGATCGGTCTAACACATCTACCGTTGACCACCATAACTTTCACCTTATCCTAAATATCACACCTCTTGATACTTTCCTTGTCAACGATGAAACACGGTCTCGATAAGAACTTGACCGTAGCAGTTCTCGGTCCTTTAGGTACCTACACGCATGAAGTGAGCACAGATTTGCGATCTTATGGACCACGGCACCCATTTCGGACTAATATCAGGCAGCCTACCAACGATTCGGACACATTGTTGAATACCTAGAAGAAACAACAATCAAAGGTACTAATTCTTTTGAGATTATAGCTGGACCCTCGCTAAGAATATTGCTTTAGATGTCTTTGATAGGGTTTTGTCAACTGCCGATCTCGGTGTGGTACCACAGGAAAATTCGATATTTGGAAGCGTCAGTGAAACGTATGATGTGCTCAGAAAACCAGCGTCAGGTTTTGTTCGAGGAGAAATCATATTACAAATTCAACACTGTCTTCTCACTAGACAGGGTGTAGATATTCGAGACATTCGGACAGTGATGAGCCATGAACAAGTAGGTGGGACAATCATTTTCGGTGTTGTTTAATGTTTCTTTGAAACAATTTTTGACTAGGCGTTAGGCCAATGCCAAAACTTCCTCGCGACTTATCTTCCATCGGCCACGCTAGTCAAGACATCATCCACCGCAGCCGCTGCACGGGCTCTGCTTAGTAGCCCTATCGATCGCGCTGCAATTGCCTCTAAAATCTGCGTCACATTGTTTAATGGACTGACTGTCCAGCAAGAAGGAATCCAGGATGAGACTTGTCCGTCAGATGTCCCATTTCTACAGATATATAACTTATGCGATATTTAGCGAACTTTACGCGTTTTTATATTATTGTTAAAAACAGGAGGATAGCATTTCCAAATTTCCTGGTCGCGGAACCATACCATGCCCTTGTTCAGATATCAGTCCAAGAGCTCTCCGACACTCGGGCAGACATCTTTCAACTTATTTCGGCGCTGGGGCTGAAACTTCTGCGGCTAGATCGTAGGCCGAAGATCGCGAGTGTCCCATTCCACGACACTTATCTTATAGAATTGTATGACGTAGGCAGACATAGATCTAGCCAACAATGGGCTTCAGCAGTAGATGGGGCAATAGCACGTGTCGAAACGATGGGAGGGAACGCGGAACTCATGGGGTTGTGGTGACGGGTTAGAGATGTAGTCCAGAACGTTTGAACATGTTTTAAACGCGGGAAAATCAGAAGGTTACATGTGAGCAGTTTGTTCAACTAGTGAAGAAGCGCCAGGAGATCGCGGTACAATGCGGCATTTGAATGGTTTAGGATGACTATGATGAGTTGAGTTGAGTTTAGATGATCAATAGTAATCGTGGAAGATACCTGAGTAATCCCGATGAGTATTCAATTTCAGGCTCGATGGTGTTTCCAGCTTCATCGACCTCTTTCATTACATCATAAGAAGATAGGATCGAAGCAACTATGATCCACATCGTGTCAAAGGCGAACCACCGACCAGGGCACATTCTGTAAATATCAGTCTAGAGACTGAATGAGGTTGGGAATACACACCTACGCCCAAACCCGAAAGCAGCATCCGGTAATTCATTGATACCTTGTGATGCGTTTCTTTTTCGGTCTATGAACCGTGTAGGGTCAAACGATAGTGGATCGGGGTAAACATCTGGGTCATGCAAGATCCCCCAAACATTTGGCAATATGGCTGTGCCTTTCGGAATTCGATATCCTTTATATTCATCAGTTTCCGTTGAAAAATGGGCTAGACCCAGAGGAGTCACAGGATTCCATCGTAACAGCTGGGCACCATATAAGCGTATTGTATCATGTCCTCAATTAACACATAACTTACTTCATAGCACAAACTTTCCTATTAGTGTTTAGTTAGTTCTTGGTTGATATTAACATTATTCCACTCACAACCAGTGGACACTTTTTCTTGTCACAAAACTCAGGAAGCCGACCGTTGATTACACCATCCAGTTCTGCTTGAGCTTTTTGTTGCAGATCGGGGTATAAAGCCATGGTCAAGAAGAAAGACAATATTCCGGATACAAATGTATCGGAACCAGCTTAGGTGTATTTATTACTTTCAATGGGGCGTTAGGAAGATTTAAGGACAAACCTGCGTATAATGTTGCAGCAACGTTCTTGATGACCTGATCATTCTCGAAATCCGATTCCACAGAACGTCTTTCTAACTCGTCCACGACGAGACAAGGGGCGGCAGTTCCAGCTTCCTATATTCACAACTAATTACGATGATGCTTTTCAGGGTTTGACATGTTACGCACCACCTGTCGTAATACCATTTCGAATGGCCGGTCAACCATAGCGCGGGTCAGCTTTCGCCATATCAAAGCCTGTCGTTGGAAAGTCACGAAAGGTAGCCATATAGGGACATATCTTAAAATCGGTATATAATCCTGCACCAATTTAGGAATTTGATTGACACAAATAGACATGAAAACTCATACAACAAGGTATGTTCCAAAAATCCCGGCCTTAGCAAGGCCAGAGAGGGCCTTGTCAGCTAGGGTGACATAACTATCTCCTTCTTCGGCGACTTGATGACCATACGCAACGTTCAAGATGATAGCGGCAGCGGTTCTTTCGAGATATACCCGCGGAACTAAGTTACTGTTTCTTGTGAAAGTAGAAATGACAGGCACCTGCGGACGTGATGCCGGAAGTTTTCAGGTGTATGTTGAAGATTCCGTAAAAGAGTATGAGTCTCTTTGACCTGAAGGGGGTGATAAGGCGAAGCGTCATTGGGCTTGAAATGTCTATGGAAGACATTCCGATGTCGCTAAGGATATGATAAGGTAGTGTCTCAAGCGTATTATTTTTGGATGAATGAACCTTCCAAAACTCTCCATAGGGCATACCAGAGAACAACCAATCCCAGCCCATCCTAATCAATATAATATATATATAAAATCAATAAAGCAAAAGAAAAATACACACAAATCTGTGACCATCGTCCTGAAGGGTCTAGAGGAGTAATTACTACCTCGCTTCTCTAAGAGGTCAGACGCCGCAGCAGCTGAATTGAGAATGATGATAGGATTGCCAAAAACATAAACATAAATGACGTCTCCTGAAACGGAAAGGAATAGCGTTATCGCGCGTAGCATAGTATTAAAATGACTAACCGTAGATCTCTTTCCATTTAGCATACGTCCTCCATTGGTTTGTTTTAGGCAATGATATTTTTCCAAACCAAGATGGTTTGGGACCTGGGGGTAGAGGTAGACGAGATTGAAAGGGAGTTAAATGATATATAGACAATGCCATTACCGCCGCAATTGTTATGGCAGTTAAATCTATGAAGCTAAACCATGACAGAGTGTTACCCATGGTGGTGCAACACGAAAAAAAAAATTGGTAAATTCAGAGAATCAGTTTCCTATAAATATATGGGAGTGTGGGATTTAAGATCCTGGATTGCCTCCGTCTGTGTGCCTGAGTCACACAGATAAATCACGTGGGTAAAGTTACAACTTACTGGCAATTGCAAAATTCAAATCAATCCCCCAAGTTCCAACAGGCATTGGCACCATTTCTGCTCAATTTTACAACCCTTTATCTTTTTCAGATGGCGATAGTTAACCCTCTTGTCGGGCCATCGACTCTTCGAGATGTCATTCACCCTCAGTTTTATCAAAATAATTTCCCCGCAGAGACGTACATCAAAACAGAACTGGGAATAAAGCTTGACAAAGGTTAGCATTTATCTACCTTCCGCATACTCATTTCATGGCTTTATGTAGATGATCAAATTTGCCGATTGTCCCTTACGCCTTCTGGCTGTCCACTTGGGCCATTGCATTGCCCTCTGCGGCATACATCGCCCTCTGCCCAAAATTTCCAACCGCCAAAGCAGTTACCAACACACCCCCGGGAGCGAGAACGCCTTTCTACGGTCTGCAAACATTGGCTTCGTGGGCTCTGTAAAAAGGGTGATGCATGTGAGTTCCTTCACGAATACAACCTTAGGCGCATGCCAGAATGTTGGTGGTTCGCCAAATACGGATATTGTTCGGCAGGAGATGAATGTTTGTATGCTCATCCAAAAGAGCGCAAGGTCGAATGTCCAGACTATAACCGAGGATTTTGCAAATTGGGTGAGTGATCATACACTGCGTTTGTTCAAAGGTTTCATCCATATCGACTCAGGTCCAACATGTCCTAGAAAGCATGTTCGCAAAGTTGTCTGTCAACTCTATATGACAGGGTTTTGTCCACTGGGAGTAGATTGTCCACAGGGGCAGTGAGTTGTTTTCTTTTTGCCATCCTCACCTAACTTTAATAAACTCTAGCCCCAAACCTGACTTGCCTCCACCTAAAGCATATGATCCACCTTCACCACCTTCTAACCGTGATCTCGGCCCCCCTCCACCTGGTTATGGTAGATATGCCGATTTCGAGCGCGCTTTTCCAAATGCTACCCCATCTCACGCGGGACCTCCAAATGGTCTTTCCGGGCCTCCAAGAAGAAACTTGGACGACGTTCTGTGTTTTAAGGTGGGTCAAATTCACTTGATCTATAAATGATAGAAACAAATAGATGGTCATCTTCACAGTGCGGAGAGAAAGGGCATTATGCAAATCACTGCCGAAACCGGAACGTACCAGGAAATCGGGGTGGAAACGAACGATTAAAGCGTTATAGTGGAGAGGATTAGTCTATGATACAAAGGCATGTACTTTCGTTTTTAGCCTAAAGCATCTTTTATGTAAACGAAAAATCTTATAACAGATTGTGATAAACAATACATTTGAACATGTTAACATACCCTTTACTGTGAATACCTGTGTAGAATTTTGGCTGTTCTATTACGAATGTGAATATCTCAAAAGACCCGGGCTGTCAGGCCTTCAGGACTCAGATCTAAATTAAGAATTTTTGAAGGCCTGTTTGAGTCTCCTCCCTTAAAGAATGACAAAAAAATAATCGAACGGAAAACGTTTGAAACCGTTTGTTTTTCAAGTCCAAGCGGACGAACGTACATAACAAACCTTCTTGTCTTGTCTTGGTATGACCCAAGGCAGAGTCGGAAAAATTAAACAATACTGACGTAATCCATATCCACAAGTTGTTCTGGCCAGACTCCTAAGACCAGTCACATGATTGTCTTATGTAATTTGTTAGTCCAAATTAGGAAAACCTCAAGGTTTTCAAAGACATTCAAGCGACTGGCACAACTTGTAAGTTTGGCTCTGTGTGGCAACGGCATTTGTCCCGCCCACTCCCTAATCTGCAGGCTCCTAAAACCAGCCACTCGCGATCCTTGCTATTGGTCCCGAAGGAACCAAACAAACAACTTTTGGTTGCTTGCAAGTCTCGTAGAGCGGCTGGCGTATTTTCGCCCATTTCATCACCGAGGTTTACCCGGTTTGATGGGAAAAAATATAAAATACTATTGTTGACAGATATTATTTTTGAATACATGTAATCTCATCTCCCGATAAGGATGCCTCCATCACAATCAGAGATCAATGACGCCCTCCGAAGCCAAAATTGAAGAAGTGCTCAATCTCATTGAGGAAATAGGAATTACCCCCGCCAAATTATGTCTCTCATTTCAAATCCCCGCTGTAAACATCACGGGAGTGTTCTTTTTGATGATTTGAATGAAGTGGTAGCGAGAGAGCGGATGTCTCCACTTCCGTTCTGTATTCGGCATTGACACAAAATTAGTTTACATCTTCTCGAATTGGTAATTCTCTCATGACATAATACATAAATCTTTTTTGGAATAAAAAAACATGATTGATGAAACAAACCCTACAGTTGGGTTTCGGTGTGATTTCCGATCAACTCGGGGCGAAAATACGCCAGCCGCTCTGTGAGACTTGCAAGCAATGTAAAATTGTTTGTTTGGTTCCTTCGGAACCAATATCAAGTCTCTGCGAGCGGATGGTTTTAGGAGCCTGCCTAATCTGGTGTCCACGCGCATCCCAAATGGGGCACAAATATTGAACAAGTGCAGTAAAGACAATATATCCCCCATAAATCTTGGAAGTGGTTATTGCTTAACATTATTTTGGGGCTCACAACAGTACCTCTCTCTATATTCTCAATGAAAAATTTCATTCTATGTCATTTTGATGATAGAATTTTTTTTTAGCTTGAACAAGTTCTCTGGCACTATTTCAGCAGTGATGTTTACAACACTAATCCCAAGAAACGACTAGAATCACTTTGCCTAAGTAAACAATAATGATACCCAAAGGGTTATGGCTTTTTTCAAACCTGTGGAAGTGTATCTCATGACAACATAGCAAATTGGCCCTCTATTAGGAAAGGGCGCAGACACGAATTTGGAAAGAGGGCGGGGCAGATGCCGTTGCCACACAGAGCCAAACTTACAAGTTGTGCCAGTCGCTTGTTCGTCTTAGAAAACCTTTGGGTTTCCTAATTTGGTTTAACAAATTACATAAGACGATCATGTGACTGGTCTTAGGAGTCTGGCGTCGCCCCTCGTCCTTAACCGTGCTTCAGAAATTACGGCCGCAGAGATCCGTGGAATTACTCAACTCATTATTAAATCAACTAAAAAAAAGGGCATCAGCATATTAGTTTGTCAGTATGGGATGGCAGAAAACATTTTCTCTATCAAGGAGGAGCAAAGGCTGCCATCTTGTCACTGATGAAGTCCTGGAACATATCAAACCAGGCCTCACAGCCATTCAAGCAAGTGGCCATAATAACAATCATAATTGTTTGTCTCACATATAGACCCAGGCTGGAATGCTTTTCCTCTTTATGTACAGTGCCGAACCGCCACTTTAACAAGATTACCAATAATGTTATAATCTAGCCAGCACACATCTGCAGCACTTACTCTCAATGAGAATTATGATAAAGGTATAGCTATAGGTTAATTTTTGTTTATTATGTTACTCATTTACGCCCTTAGATGTTCGTCGAGGCGCGTATTTGAGATTGTGAACTCTCCGTCCAACCCTTTGACTCAGTAGTGCGATTAGATATGGATATGGCATTGGATACTATAGTTCCTGAGGGCCTCAATTGGCGTCACACCGATGAGGGACCTGAGTGCGTTTTCTGATAGTCTCGGATGCCACACATTCTTATTTATGTCAACATAAATTTCTAGCGACTCGTGAGTACTAAATTGGCAACAATTAGACCAACCTCTACCTTACCCAACAATAGAGTTTCACATACCAAGGCATCCTTGATAGGAAGTACAATCTCAATACCTATCACAGATGGCCAGCTCAATTTAGGTACATGGCAAGGTATGTTTTTTTGAAACTTGACTTCACCATCTATATAAAGGTAATACATTATCATTAGGTATCTACTTAACAGAATTCCGTCACTCAGACCATACTAGGCGTGTCGTCGCTACAATCCTGTAAAGCTGTTGTCTCTATACTTCTATCTTAATATTCTTATTATCTACGTATTATAGATCATAAATTCTTGCTCGGTGTCCAAAGTATGCAAAAGTTGTTTCTAGATATTTTCATATGACAAAAGATATTGATGCTCAGGATTACATCGCTACCCGCCTCGAGTATAATTGGCTTCCCTAGAGTTTGTATTATATACATACATTTGCAATGATTTATGATCTTTTTAGATAAGCATCACTTTTCAGGTAGATAAACAGGTGAGCACGTGGGAGGATGGCAACAACAACTTACCTGTAAGTCGTTATAGCGCCGAGCGGCCAAACACCTCAGCGAGTCTATCGTTGTTCATATTGGGTACCGAACATAATAGACCTTATACAAAGACCCAGGAGATTCGCATATACTCCTCCTACCTACCGCTTTTCCACTGTTGTTCTCACCCGTCTGGTATTTGTGTTAATATCGCCGACCCCCGAGAAGGCCATACAGCCTAAGCATGCCGAAAACACCAAGTACCAATACGAACCGCCCAGCTCTTAGGAGGAACCAAGTAAGCATAAATTTACGTACGGCACCACCAGCTTTAATGCCTTTCAGGCTTGCCGGTCCTGTCGGAAAAGGAAACTCGTATGTGGTTATCTCTCTCATCGTTGGCAGTCTTAACACCTAGTAGAAATGTGACGCTGCTAGGCCTCATTGCGGGACATGTGTAAAGTGAGTCATTGTTGGTGGGGAGTAAATGTGACCACTTAAGTGGGTAATGTAGACAATGGCAAGCGTTAGTTAGTGTTCCCGCTCCTGTGGGCTATGCGTAAGTTTTTCAATGGCCTTTTTACCCCTGATAGCATTCATCATTGTAACCTATAGACATCCGTCGGAACCACAATGCTCGTATGATCCAGTCGAAGGTTTGACATTAGCGCCAGATACAGATCCTCTAGAGAAAATCAAACAACTTGAGGATCAAATCTGTAAGTCCTTATATTATTTAGCCCAGAATATTCCTGTTCATGCCATCATCTTGGACAGCCCAACTCAAAAGCCGGCTATATGAACAGCAAGGAAGTTCCCGTTCTCTCTCTCCTAACTATCCTGCCAATAATTCCGTCTTTCACGCAAATGTGGTTTCTTCGTCGTCATTCATTTCGAGTGGCCAACGTTCAGAGGGTGGAGAGATTTCACTTCCTCATGCCTCACTATCCATGATGAGTCTGGGCACGACTAGCCCTCCCGAAACTCGCTTTCGTAGTCAAAGTGGGAGCCCAGAGCTCTACACTCTCAACACCAACAAACCTTCTCCTGATCCTTTCATGGATCTACTCTTCTTAGGCTGGAACTCCGATCTCCCGGATCCTGCGGCATTGAACCATTAGTAGGCCATTCAAATTGGAACTTAGAATGACTAGCTCATAGTGGTTTGCCAGTATTGACATTTTCTTCAAATGTGATCCTTGTGGATCAAGAGTATTGCATCGACCATCGTTCTTGGCTTCAATGCATCTTCCGCCCCGGGATCCTGGGTTTCCACATTCCGCAATATTACATGCTATAGTGAGCCAATATCGAGCTAAAATTTATAATGTACTAAAAATTTCTTCAGTGTGCCGCTGCCTCCCGTTGGTCCGCACAAAACGTAGTCACACTCCCCGATGGCTCTCGCCGGGATCAATTCGCTGAGTATCACGCCAGCAAAACTCGCCAATACATTGATAAAACTATGGCCAGTGGAGAGGATATATTCTCTGTGATGCAAGCTTGCATATTACTTTCCTGGTATTTCTACCAGGAAGGGAGATGGGTTGAAGTATGGATATTTGCAGGATTCCAAACCAGGGTTGCTGTACCACTTCGATTGAATTATCCGGGAACATTCTCAACACATGGAAATAATTCACCAGGAGCATACCTAGCTCCTCCAAAAGATTTGCGAGATTTAGAATCTCGGCGTCGGACGTGGTGGATGACCATCCTTTTTGACCGCATTGCCTCTGTTGGTGGATGGATTCATGCCGTAGACGAGCGAGATCTGGGGACTGAACTACCTCTTCGGACTGACGACTTCGAAGCTGAGGTGATTCAATTTTTTTCATATCCCATCTCGATTCTTAACGGAATCAGGCCGCAGTTCCAAGTAATCCACAAGATTTGGCCTCTCCTGACGTGTTTATCCATCACCCGCCACAGTACACCGATTCTTTCCTGCTATTAATCAAAGCCGTTATGCTATTTGGGAGAGTCACAGATTTCAACGTTCGAGGAAACCTCCGTGCACCCACTGCCCCCAGCAAGAACCAAAACCCTTTTTTCCTTGAGGGGTTTACCGAACTTGATAATTTAGTGTGTTCCAGATTCTTGAAGAGTCTCCCTCAGCTCTTCCAAAACAACTTCGGGGTGACTGACGCACCTGAGGGGAGTATGTTGGATACTGACTTGTATATGGTGCACATCATTCCACACGCGTATGTGGTTTCATTGTTATCTCCAATCGAGCTGCTAAATGTTTCGTTCCTAGGGCGACTATTACACTACATAATCCATACATAGATTTTACAGATCCTAAATGTGAATCGACGGGCCGCTGCGTGACCTCGGCACGTTCCATACTTGCGGCGTATTATGCACTATCAGCAACATCCCTTGATATCTCAAGGTTGCATCCTTTCGTCACAGTTTGTTCTTCTCACTCGCCTGATAAGCAAGCACTGAAAATTCGTTCAGATTTGCTGGTACCTTGCAGCTGTTGTTCAAGTGCAACTATGCAAGTATTTTATTGAAATCAATGATGGAGAACGAGAATCGACAGTATGGGGCGAGATCAATGTACTGAGGTTCGTTTCTTTACCCTTGTTTCTTCATGTGGATTATGAGAGCTCCAATGTTTAGGTTTGCGATGATGGAGTACGGGCGCCGATCTCCAATTGGCAGTAAGTCATTTGTTACGGTAAAATTGGCGGAATTTTACGAAGCCTCATTGTTTCAGCACGTCAAGAGCGCCTCCTACAAGGGCTGATGCGAGAAATTGTTCGCATGACGGCTCAGAAACAACCTCTTGAAGTAGGGCTCCCCCTATACCCGTTTTCACACACCACGTTATTCAGAAAAGACGAGTCGCCACGCACAACTCCCGAAGATGGGGCAGCTCCCTTACCAAATACCCCATATGAAGAATCAGGAATTTCGCCGTCTGCCTCATCCCAACACCCCGGTCCTATACACCAGAGGTCTATATCTGGTACCAATTGGCCAATGCATGACGTATCTGTGTCCCCTGCTGGAGTCTGAATTAGCTATCAAAGCGAAGTCGTAGAATATTTCGACTGAATGGTGGAGAAGTGTTGTTCAAGTCGCAATAAACGTATGTAAGATGAAGATGAGCTGAAGTAATCTTCGCGCCCATCTGGTGTGGGCCTTGGCCTATTTGATATTTCTTTCCTTTTCCAACAACGCGTCAAATTTAGCTTGTTCCGTTGCGCGATCGTAATCCTTCGTCTGTTCAAACTGGTCGTGATTGCTGATAGGCTCGACCATACGGTTTCTCTCGTGATTTTGGCGAAGTGCATCCCAGGATGAACCACCCGTCTTTTGTGAATTGACGCTGCGAATTTGGTCCCACCTACTGATGGGTTTGGTCGAGTATGGGCCAGTGTTGTTTGCAAGTACGATGGGTGCTGTTGACCGTGTAGCAGGGGCTGTATCGAACAAGGGAATAAGCTTGATTAGAAATAGTTTCAGTAATAAAAGACAGACGATTTTCCAATGGAGGAGCGTCCGGGTCATGCTCTACACTCCATTTACCCTTCTCCCTCACAATGATCGGGCCAGGAGGAATAAATCCTCCAGCGCTCTTTTGGATATTTTCCATAGCTTGGGAGAATCCCAGTGGATTTTCAATTGAACGAACAAATTTGAAGTGAGCAGATAAGGATGCCACATGGCCAACTACAAATCCTGCCAAAGAAGCGGTAGCTAGGAACAAGTAGGTGCGCCTAGAATTCCACGTTGGCTGTCGAAAGGCCAAGGTAAGGGGAATAGACACGGTGCTACCAATGAGCTAGAGGAGAAAATTACAACAAGGAAGATACTAGGAAAGGGATCCCAGACGAACACGGTAGTGACGATGGAAACCTGGGAGGAAGGTTACAGCAGCCTCGTAATCGTTTGTAGTGATGTTTCCGGATTCTCGCTCGGGGGAGAGGAGTGATTCAGTTATAGCGCGTGAAGGGAAAGTGCGTTCGATCCAGCGTATATTATATCGGAGAGAATCGTCGGTCATGTTAAGAAATAAGTATGTGATTTAAGTATGATTTTTCATTTATTTACGATGTGAGGGTTGAAGGTTAGTGAGTCTTAAGCTTAAGTACTCTTGACAACTCCGTACGGTCTTTACGACAAACGACCAGACCAGACCACACGTGCGCGGTTAGGCCCTCCGCAATTTTTGGTTTCTCTTATATTCTCTGTTTCCAACCTTTTCTTTCAACTCACGACTCTTCACGCTAACCAGTTCTATCCAAGTTATTTTGTTCTAATGAACGGTTTGGACATTGATCTTCCTCACTACAAACCCCTTCCTTCCCCAGTTAGGGATACTCATCTCCCTCTAGAAGGCCAGGATTCCACTTTCCTCCCCCCCCTTCCACCAAAACCCTTTCAAGATCAAGTTCATTCTGTCGACCCTCATCCCACTAGTTTGCCCTCACTTGAGTCTATTGACGCTGGTACGATCTCTTAACCAGAGTCAAATTATTATTCAGGTCCATCTTACATACTACAGGCCTTAACATTCCTTCAACACCAACGACGCCGATTACCCCTTCGAGCCCTATGATTCCATCTTCAGAAACTAAGTCTAAAAAAGCCAACCCACTCAATGACTTAATCGATAGTGAGAAGGCATATGTCGAACAATTGACTGGAATCATACGCGTGCGCTCATCACTGCTAGTATATCATATAAAGTATGTCCTCATGTATACAATTTCTCCAGAAAGTGGCAGCGGCATGGTCTCGGTCGAACCTTCCTCCTCCTGATTTAGATACCATGTTTCGGAGCATTGAAGGGGTGTACAAGGCAAACCGGGGATTATATTCGGTACGAGATGTCATCTCCTTTCTGTTTTCCACTCAATATACCAACCACATGTTTCAGAAATTGAAAGAAATTGGGACTAATCCCTCATCGCCAAAAGCCCTTGGGGATTTATTGATGCGATGGGTGTGTATCGTGATCAACCGTTTTTTTGTTCACGGCTCACCACGCCATAGATTGGTGATCTTAAAGGGCCATATACCACATACTGCACAAAGTACCGGTGTGGGTTTGACACTTGGGATACTGTTCAATCTAATCCGAAGTTGCCAAACATTTTATCAACATTTTCTGCTTCAAACCCACCCGGACCGTCTACTCTCGCTTCGAACCTCCCAAGTGCCCCTACATGGACACTCGATAGTTTGTTCCTACTTCCAAAGACAAGGCTCAAGTATTACAAAAAACTTTATGGTCGTCTCCTGAAGAGTACAGCATCAGGCAGGAGTGATCATCGGTTGCTCCTCGGGGCATTGGACACACTAGACGCACTTCTGGACACACTCGAAGCCAGGAGTACAGTCACTGTCGGTGCAGTCTCATCTCCTGCCCCGTCGGTATCTGCGCCTCTAGAAATCGAAGACGAAGTTGTCATCGATTTGAGAACCCGGAGCCCACCCAATTCGGGTGTCACCCATGAACCTTTGCGTACCAGTGCTGATACAGCGCCAGGAAGTGGGAATAGCTCCGCCCGAGATAGCGGCTTTTCTAGCGGGTAGGTTTTTTTCCTTTTCTCTGTTGGCTACTCTGAGATTCGGAATCAGTGAACGTCTATCTCGCGAAACTGCTTCGACTTCGATCAGACGAGGATCTTCTGCGACTATGTCGATGCCTATTTCTGACCTTGAGCGCCGATTGGCCACTCAACGGACACTCGATATCTTCACAATGCAACCTAAAGTAAAAGAAAGAATATTTATATACACTCATTTTACTGATCTTTAGTTATGACTAGGTTGTTCGGCTTCAAATGACACCCCCGTCACTGACATTTACTCGTGAACTCCGATTCTCTATTGACGTTACCATCTTCTTTACGCCTCGAGCGACTGGGGTGGAAGTCGTCCATTACAAAGGGCACATCTTCCTTTTATCAGACTTATTTCTGATTTGCGAAAAGATGACACCTGAAGACAAGGCACAAAGTGGGGCCGAGGGCGCCGATATGTGGTTGTGTTACCCACCACTGGCCGGGAAAGTTCTACGTGTCTCTGAAGTAGTAGACAGACGTGAGTTGGGTTGCTAACCCGTCTAACAATTGCATACTTAACACCTTAACACAGCTAACTCGATACAAATCGCCATTATGAGAAAGGAAACTCTGATTATCCAAGCAGAATCTAATGATGTGAGGGATTTTATGATGGCACAATTTAAGGAGTGTATCGAATTCGCAGGTTCAGGTTAGTAACTCTCCCTCAAGGCATGATCAATTGGAGTAATCCCTTGTAGTCCCCCCTGTTTCTAAGCAGCCCCCTCCTCCTATGCCCTCAATGCATGGTTTACCTCGCTCACCCTCCGCATCTATCGATCGAAATTTGCCCAGTCAGCAGCCTTTCCCAAGTTCTGAGGAACATAACAGTGTCCAAACTCTAGAAAGACATCATTCCGCATCTCCCTCAAGTGGACCGCAACACCATGAACCAATTGGGGGCTTCCCTCCCAAGCCACCACCGCCATTTACGCACCAAAATCCTGATGGAAGAACATCTGATAATTTCTCCAGACTTACTTTGTCACCAGAGGCCCAAATACAGCAGGGAGCCAATAGACTCCCCGCCATGCATGATCCGTCCATAGGTCCTCCTTATCCAAGAACATCATCTTCTGCACAGCCATTTGGAGATGCAGCAACGCCTTTCGGGCCTGGGACCACCCATTTACCAACAAGGACCACTAGTTTTGGTCAGGGATTACCGCGATCAGGGCCAGGTTTTTCTTCTCCTCCCAACATGTTGCCCCATGGACCTCCACCCTTCCAGCAACCAAACCACTCGACCTATCAGCATCCCCCACCCAATCGCCAAAATCCATATAGCGCACTACCCCCAGGGAGTGTTCCTCCACGATCACCTTCAGAACCCGGGATCAGAAAAAGTCCTTCTACTCGCTCTCTTGCGTCACAATATTCCCATTATGACCAACCAGGTTTTGCGCCGCCTGTCCCTTCCTTCCATGGCGGGCATCCTCCTAATGGTCATAACTTCATTCCAAGAAGTAGTTCCTATGGCAACTTACATGCCCCTCAACCTCGACCCTTGCTACCGTCGTTACAAGCCGCTTCTCGCTCAGTATCGATGGCCGAACCTTCATTCGACGAGCCAAGTCCTCCTAATTCTCCGGTAGAGGAAACATCTCAGCAATCAGGCCCAGTTACATCCACAATTTCAGCCCAGATGAAGTGCAAAGTCTTTCTCCAGCAACAACATGCACAATGGAAATCCTTGGGTTCCGCGAAACTCAAACTATATAGACAAGATCCCACTAATATCAAGCAACTCGTAATTGAAGCGGAGAACAAAGAAAAGTCTGTTCTGATCTCAACGATAGTACTAACTGACGGTGTGGAACGCGTTGGCAAAACAGGCGTTGCTATTGAGCTTAGCGACAAGGGTGCGCGGACAGGTATCATATATATGATCCAGCTTCGTAACGAGCATTCCGCGGGAGGTTTATTTGATAGTTTGCTTGCAGGATCTGACCGGGCAGCAAGGGGATAAATCTATCACCCTTTGACGATTCTGGTTTTTCATATAGATGTAAATAGGACAGGTTTGGACTATCTCGACTCTACGTCAATCCCTACGCCCGTGTCTCTCATTGAAATTTTTCATTCTTTCCCACTCCCTACTCTAAATTTCTAATTTCTACATTTTACCTATTATCGTACTTCCAGAATATTTAGATAATGTCAACGAAGCAAAGGGGTTGAATCATCACCATCCCAGCATAAACTAGCTGCAAGTGAGATATGGTCGCTACCACAAACATCCTTTTGCGGGAGGCCGGATTTAAAATCTTCCGTCTTAGGAGAAGCCAGAAGTCCAGCCACTCTTAAATGTCGATCCGCCGGATTCAAGACGAAGATGTAATCTCGAATCATCATTCAGCATGTCGATAATGTATCCCAAATGAGACCCGAATCACCTAGAACTGCCTTCCAAAAATGTGTGTAACTGGTATATTCTGGTTCGTTTCTGCCTCGCCTCGTAGGAGATATGGGAACCCGATGTCCAAATGTGCGGGGTCCATTGGCTAAATCAATTTGTCCAATACCTTTGTCATATACACTTTCAATTTGAGGCAACTTGGCAAACATTTCGACCAGCTCGGTCAATGAGAGCAGCCCGTCCGCCCGATTTGCAGGACGTGCATTAGTAATAATTTTATCCGGATCCAGCTCTTCTCCGTCTACCTCATCTGCGTTGACTATCTCAGTTGAGGCAACGATCGTAGGGTCGACTGATACATGGATAACCTGAGAAGTTGTTAAGCGTGTTTCCTGTTCAGGCGATAAAGGGTCGCCAGCAATGAGTGAATAGACTGGGTCGTCCGGGGCGAAATTGAAATCTAGTGCTCCTTGAAAGTTAGTGTGAAGATTGCGCAGTAAGTCGGTTACCTCCGCCAACAACGCATGGCCAACTTTCGCACTTCGCCTCGTTTCGGAATTTCAGTATTTCCCGAAATAAGATTGCGGTTTGCCTAATGTATATCTTCACTCCGCGTTTTATTCATAAATACTTCGGACTGATTGACCTAGCTCTCTCATATGTATACCTTGCACGAATTCAGCGATAATATACAAATGAAAAACGGTAGCAGTTTACTTTGGATGCCAGAAGAGATGAGTAGTCGCCACCAAGACACCATTACCTTTTTTAGTTTTACTCTGTAAGAGCACTAAGGATGCGATGTTTCTAGTATTGAAACTACGACCGCGGCGGGAGTTTTCATCGCCATCTGAGCGAACTTCTTGTATATCGTACTCCACAATTTTACTATCACCCATGCTAAAAAGGTCTTTTTTGAATGCGATGAGACATCCGTGTTTTTTCTTCGGACCCGCTGCATAGTGATACGCATACCCTGCCTTGTCAAGGACAGGAAGAAGTTTTTCAAGACGATCAACTTCCTGAAGAGAGCTGAGAAAGCAGATAAGATATAACGGGATTGTATTTGAGCTACATACCTGGAGACACATTATATCAGCGTCTATATTTAGGATTTCCTGATGTGTCATTTGTTCTCGTTGCGCGGCCCTCAAGCAATTGCTCGTAGGAAACAGCTCTCGGCCTTGATCAACAGTTGAGACTAAATCATAAGGCGGTACATAAAAATTAATGACACACGAATCAGACATTGCGCAAGTAACTGATCCATCGGCCACGGTTAGTTCCACAGATGTAAAATGGATGGCCAACGAACGTTCCAAGTTAAAACTTTAATTATTTCGCCTCTTTGTTTTGTCGGGAGCGGGTGAACCGGAAGCCAGGTTCGATGAGCGATCAGTGTGAAGTGATTTTTTTGGGTTTCTTGCGATTGATTGGAATTCTTGAAAATTTGTTGTCTTTTTGCTTTGCGATGTTCCGCCAGGGCGATTTGTTCTGGAGTCAGTTGAAATTGTTTGTGATGTGTTTGCAAAGACATATCGATCTTGCGTTGCGGCTCGTCAGAAATACCGTTCTAGATTTGAGGATCATGCACAACTATATTGCACGTCGAAGGTAGCACGCGCGTAACCTTGAATGTCCTTTATTTTAGTTTACATAAGATGCAACTCACGGAAAATAATAATAGTCACGTGTATTATTACTATAGGCGATATTATTGCTTCGTTTCTCTTGTCTGAACAGTGCAGTCTTTTTTTGTTGCCGCATGTTACTCTCGTCAACTTCTTGGAGAGTTTCATGTTCAATAGTTGGTCGTCGTAAAATTGCGACATCTATTTCTCATTTCACTACCAGCTCGAGTTTCGTTTCGAACCGCGCTTTCCTCAATCGGAACTCACGCCGAGGCATGGCCCAAGTTTCTTCCGCTTCAGATATGTCTGAAGCTCATAAACAATACGGCAATTTTGACCTCATTAAACAAATTAAACTTGACTTCACCGACGTCGTTGTTTCGAAATGGAGAAGCCGAATCACTGGTCTAAACGTCGTGCATCTAGATTATGAAGGTCCGTCTTGATTTGTTGATCAATGGGTAAAGATTGACGTGTTTGCTCGCAGCTCCTATTGTCAATGGTTACTTCGTTGTGGCGACGGAAAGTATGTTCTTATCCTGATTCTGTGCCTTGGGTTCTAATGGATTGTATAGTCTTTGATGACTCAGGTTGTCCTCATACTTTGGAGCAGTAACGCAGCCCCTCATTTCATGGCCTCATTAATCCTTATTGTCATATAGTCTGGTATTTATGGGCTCCGAGAGATATCCTCATAAAGGCGTCCTGGATATTTTGGCTAACCGAGGGTTTTCTAATGGGACTAATGCCTGGACAGATACGGATCACACAGCATACACAATCTCGACTGCCGGAGAGCAGGGATTTCTTCAATTGCTGCCAATATATGTGGACCATATCCTGTATCCCACTATTACGGAAGCTGGGTTTGCGTTTCGTCTCTTCATCTTTGTAAAATACCAACCTGCTTGCTTGTAATAGATTTGTTACAGAGGTTTGTGACTTCTCTCAATGAAACCCACCTGTCTCATTCAAATCAAGGTCCATCATATTGATGCCAAAGGCCAAAACTCGGGGGTTGTTTACAGTGAAATGCAAGGCCGGGAGAATACCTCTGGTGATCTTATGGCTCTGCGGTTCGTTTTCTTGAACCGCTATCATTTTCCTGGCAATGGCACTAATCCCGCGCTAGACAACAACGTTTATTGAACCCTTCTGGAAGTGCTTATCGTAGTGAAACGGGAGGGCTAATGGAGGCACTTAGAATTTTAACTCCACAACAAAGTGACACGTTATTCTTTCAACTTCCACTGTGTTTTAACCCATCTGCAGTCAGGCAATACCACTCTACATACTATGTTCCACACAACTTATCACTCATAGTTGCGGGAAAACTTTCCAGTGGCACTTTGTCATTATTAGATGTTATACAACACCAAGTGGAGCCATCGCTCATTCAGCATGGACAAAATGGGGGACCCCGCCCGGGAGGTTGGAAACGGCCATTTCTTGAAACAGCGACTTCTCACAGACCTCCGATTACGGCAACCATTAAAGAAACAGTAGAATTTCCGGAAAAGGACGAAAGTATATATTTCGCCGGATTGCATTATCGAGTTGCCACTAAAAGCATTTAATAGGTATGGGAGAGTTAACAATTACTTTCCTTGGTCCGTCGCCCAAACAATTTTTGGAAAGGAAGGTCTGCATTTTTATCACT
The DNA here is from genome assembly GCA_037014335.1 of Collybia sordida. Lineage (NCBI taxonomy): Eukaryota > Fungi > Basidiomycota > Agaricomycetes > Agaricales > Clitocybaceae > Collybia > Collybia sordida. The sequence continues at coordinate 2,656,433 of JAYKXK010000002.1, forward strand.
CAAACCTTAAAGCATGCGACTTAGTCCGAGAACAGGCACTGGATATCCTAGGGACTTACCTGACTTCGTCTTCTGTCGCGCCTCTCAACAAAGAATATGTTGAAATAGAATCCCCACTCTGGTGCGAACTCTGGCAGAATTTGCGAAATAAGCCTAATCCATACCTAGTTCATACATATATTTCGGAGAGGAAACCAGGGTAACGCGCGTTGATCTATCAATATACATCGGGTCGATTCCCACTGCTCGCCTGGGTGATTTTGACGAGAAACTGAAGTCGACCCTCCTCCGAATTGCTGAAGAAGGTCTTGACATGGAAAGGATGGAAATGGTCATTAGTCGTGACGAGCGTCAGGTATAATTATTTACCTTCCAAATTACTCAGTCATAAATCTGAACGGGGATGATAGCTTCGCAGCAAGTTGGAGTCTGCCAAGGGGGACACCTTTTCTGGCACCATCATAACCGATTTCTTGTATGGTGCCGAGGATGGCTCTGAACTTGAAAATTCTATGGATGAAATCAAACAATACAGGGCTTTGCGGGAATGGCCAAACAAACGTTGGACAGACCTCTTGAGACGGCATGTCCTAGACCTTTTCCGCGCCTTCTTCGTCATACTCACACCTTTGTAGGTATTACATCGACCAACCTTCAGTTGTTATTTTAGGCAAACCCTCGGCCATTCTGGCTGAGAAAATTGAAGAGGACGAAAAGATTCGCATAGCCGAACAGGTCAGGACACTAGGGCCTGAAGGCTTAAAGAAAGCTGAACGCATACTGGAAGATTCCAAAGCTGAGCATAGCAAACCTATCCCAACTGATATTATAACATCTTTCCCTGTCCCTGATGTGAAGAGCATATCGTGGATACCAGTACAGAGCTTCCAAGAAAGGGGAACAAACAGGAAAAAAACTGATTCAACGACAAACTCAACGGAGTTGTCGAATCACATCAGCTCGGACGGAGACCCCCTTCCATTTTTCGTTCAATACGATCACGTTGAGGTAATGAACTCATTTTTTGTACGGTTGGCACCCACTACTAAATGGTTGGAAGTCCGACTTTGTTTCTATTCATGCGTTGTTTTCTCTAGCCAAACTTCCTAATCGATTACGACCGTAAGACATTATATCCTCAAATGTTGAACCCTTAGCCATATTTATTCTTTAGGCACATTTCCACATACCTATCTGCCTTCTTTTCCCTCGCATTGAAAACGCATTCTGGAGAACGTCTTTCCCATGAAGAAGTCGTCAACAGGCTTGATAATGAGACTGTATCTTACGAGGCGAGTTTGGGGGTTTTGGGCGCGTTTTCGGATTCCCTCCGCGTTAGCATCAAAGTTGAAATCAATATGTACGAGACTGCAATTGCATGGTTAAGGGATCTTCTCTATGGGGGAGAGTTCGATCCAGAAAGGTAATGACGTCACTAGCTGTCCTCAAATTTATTTGATTGACACTGTTGATGATCAGGTTACAGATTGTAATTGCAAAAATTCAACAGTCTCTACCAGAGATGAAACGGGACGGTAATAACGTTTTAGGGTCGCTATGGTCCGAAATTTTATTCAACGAAAATTCAACCATGCGATCTGGAAGTGTGCTTCCCCAAATTGATTTTATTCCCAAGCTCGCGCAGCAACTTCAAGAAGACCCCTCTGGGGTTGTTAAGGACTTTGAGGAAATTCGCCAATCCAGTTAGTCCATCTGAGCTTCTTCGCTGCACGAATATTGATGCGGCACGCAGTAATTGATCCGTCTGGAATACGGTTTTCTGTGACAGGCAATATTTTAAAGCTCCAGAAACCGCGAAGCGCATGGGGCAAACACTTCACCCGTTCATTACCCGTACGCCATGATTTGCTCTCTCGGCGTTCATGGGATCGCTTACTCCCACTCCAGGAGAGCCAGCTTTCCCCAGTTCATCTTTCCTCTGCTACACTCAGTGAAATTGGCAAGCAACCTATTCGAAAGGTCTGATAAATGTCAACTATTTAGATAGCTCGGCTTAATTTCCACCTTGAAGGCAATCGTCATGAGTCTTCCAACAATTGAGAGTTCCTACGTTACCCACACGACGAAGGGAATTCAAGGTTTTGATCACCCGGATTATCCTGTAATCCGGGTCGCTCTTGAAGTGTTAAATGCCACCGAGAGTTACTTATGGGTAAACTTCTCATTCATCCCTTGTATTTGGTCCTGACCAATTCACAGCGCTATATAAGAGGTTCCGGTCTAGCTTATGGTGCGTATGTATCCTTGGACGTCGAGGCCGGTCTGCTCAGCTTTTCACTGTATCGCGTACGTTGTACTACCGTGGCGTGTGATATTACTCATCAAGCTTCAGAGTTCCAATAGCATGAGTGCTTTTGAAGAAGCCGCTAAAGTTCTAACAGGCCTAGTTGATGGTTCTGTAAGTCTAATTAATAAGATTCTCCCCGACGTGTTGAGATCAATGGGTCTACAGATTGAACTGGATATCACTACGCTGGACGCAGCGAAAAGTAGTATAATTTATGATGTTACCAGGAATGTTGCGACGGCCGGCAGAGCAGTAAGATTTTTGAACCTACAATCTCAAGCAAATACTTACTGTCCGTAGGCAATGGTGTCTTTCATCAACCAAGCCCTCAAGGGCGTTCCTAAGAACCATCAAGTCAACCTATTGGAGAAATACCAGGCAGTATCAAAACAAGATGTTCTTACAGCACTTGAAAAGCATTTTCTGCCATTATTCAGTTCATCTTCGTCCATTGCAGTGGTTGTCGCGGCACCGTCAAAGGCGGAACAACTCTGTGAAGGACTCAAATCGGTCGGATTCGAGGTTGAACAGCGCACATTAAACATCGATCCGGATGAGCTTGAAGATGACTCTGGGGATAGTGACAGTGACAGTGGCTGTGATATGGAATTAGATGATATTAAACAGTAAAACATTCAGATGGTATTTTTTATGTCCTTTATAGTGCTCCTTACATTAGTGTATGGGATCAACTGAAGAACCTGACTGTACTATACACATGATACTTTCGTTGATCGGGTGAGGGAAAAGGGAAAGCTGACACAGGCTGACACTCATGACTCAATGCTAGGTTTTGCAAAATTTGTCATGCATTTTCCGTCTAATATCGCAAATAACACCGAATATTACTTTTTTAGGCAAAGCTCCTTTCTGTCAGTTTGACCGTCCAAATGTTCAATGCATTCCATCTTTGATGTTAATCAACTTAGTTGAATCTAAAATAAAGATATTTGAACTAAACTTATGCACGATTGGTAACCTAATTCCAAAATTCATTTATCCAACTAGAAGCTCCAAGTATGAATCTTTTTGCGACACTATTTTCCGTGTTCCAATCGGGACTGCATAGCGTAGATATATAATTTATATTGAAATGTTATATTATACAAGTTAGGCCGGGCTCCGCACCGGCTACTTGCTTAATGTATATCAATGTATCTACTTGACCTTTTTTTAATTAGATTCTTGTGCACTATGTAATTGTATCTTAACTAAATGTATGGACTGTTATTTCCATGAGAAATGGTAAATTTTTCTCACTGGGGGCAAGCCAAGTGTTGTAAATTGGGAGTTTTAAACCTTCTGTACATAATACTTTGTCACATTAAGTGACACAGCTGATGCTATTCCTGCTCCGGCACCCGTTGTACCCAAATAGGACTCTTGCTCTGGTAGAGCTACCGTACCCTGCTCTAGTCGTGTTTCCGATCAGGGCTTCAAAACCGATCAACGATAATAGACTGTTTTATGATATTGCACGTTTGCTGACAACTTCGATCCTCTTTTCGTCGCCTTCTCCAGCCCGCAACTCAACTCCCTGTAGAAAACTATTATTGGCCAAGAATCGAATGGCTTGAGAAAGATTCGAAATTGTTATACGAATTTCCGGCAAGAGTAGCTAATAGTGATTTGTGGAGGTTATAGACGCTATCATATTCTACAGACGAAGAGCTCACGTTTCGTAAGAGCGTTGGACGAGACACGAAAGGAGTGTGGAATTCTTTTTGCATGACGTGAGCTTTACCGATTTTGCGAGCGTTCGGATGCCCAGAGATTTGTTGACCAGAGAGTCTTCGATGATCACTTCTATCAGCGTTCGAAATTCCGGCCGCAAGTGGTTGAGTATCCTGGAGTGTGTTTTTAGTTGACATGGTCTCCGGTTCCGAGTCGGCCATATCAGGGAAAGGAGTAGGAATCGCGATGTTATCTAAACAAAAGGGGGTTAGAGGAACAGATTGAGGAATATATGTTGCAGGTAGGGCAGCTACTCTACCTCTCCGGTCTGAGTCAACCTCGCACACACGGTCCCATCTTCTACCCTGTCTATACCTGTCAGATCCGCTACGCTTGCCCTTGTTAACAACACTATAAGATCCATCTATCCGTCGTTTCTTTTGTAGAATGCTGTCACCAACGGGCAATTGACCACGAGCTATCGCTTCCTCCATCTTTCGCTTTTTCGATTCAATTCGAGAATTCGTCGGCCATCGCTTTTTTCGTTCTGCAATCCAAGCCTCTACGACTTCAGGCGAGTCCAAAACAATTGTAGTGCCTTGAATAGGTATTGTCTTCCTGAGGACCTCAGGTCAGCCCTTTATGACTTGAATGTGTATGATGTATTCACCCTTTTAAACTTGGATCTGCATCCCAATCAGATTTTTTCTGTCTCTTCTCCCAACCTGGTGGATATATTAAATGTCTATCCATCAAGTGCACTTCAAGTGTTTTACGAGACGCTGTAAATTTACATCCTTTGAAAGTGCATTTGTTATTTCCAGGTTGATACCAAGGTGCAAAAGTGTGAAGATTCACACCAACCCCGGAATTCTGTTCAATCACGGACCCCAACGTGGCGTTCTGCGCAAGCGGTGCGTGGGGGGTGAAACAAATATTTCTTGAAGAAGTCGAGGTTGTTGTGGTGGAAAGGTTCATATAAGCTTGCGCATAGTGGGACGACATCGCCGGTTGATACTGAGTGGGGAACTGCATAAGATGACGATCGTACGGATTAGCAAGAATCGTCGTTGTTGAGGGTGACGAGCAATTAGTTCCGGTATCTATAAAGATATTTTCTTCTAACTTCTTCAGTGAAGAATGGGGAAGTTAGTAGGAACCCAATTAATGTCAAGTCCTTACCTAGTAGTATAAATCACAGAATTTATAAGGCCTTTAATGAGGAAAAGGACAACTTCCTATTATGCAATCACAAGTTCTAAAATTTAAGAGTACAATTTGCAAAATGTTCTGGCTGAAATTTTGATACACACGTGACTACTAAACAACGCGTACACATTACGTCAACCAAATATTGTATGAATGTAGTACATCTCCTAGGCGAGCAAGCTTTTAGGGATTGGATGGCGAGAGGTGTGTTCAAGAATGGCTGAGATTGACAGCATCAGTAAGAGGGAGGAGCAGGAAGGAGATCAGGGAGGATCAAGAGGAGGGCATGATTGTAAGCGATGTTGGATTTTGTGACTGCCTGCCGTGAGCTTGGACGATGTCGGCTTCTGACTCAAAACGAAAAAGAAAAAACAGTCAATGGACATTGGATATTCGAGTTCATCCAGCTAGTCCTCTGACTGTTGCTGTTCTCTTCCAACTCTCCGTTCCTTTTCGCTCTCGAGTTGATTGTACAATAAGAACAATGCTTTCTCATTGGCCTCTGGCGTACCAATAATAGTGAACATTCTTTCTCCTGTTTCATCATGGGGAGTCTTGGCAATAGAGATTTTAGAACCAGAGAGGCGGCGAATCTCTGTAATTTTTGTGCCACTACGACCGATGATGCAACCAACCATGTCAGAAGGAATGGAGATATTTTGGGTTCGAAGATTTGCTGTGGTTTGTGCTGAGACAGGCGAGTGGGGGAGAGTTGGAGACAAAGGTGGCGACGTATGTCCGCGAGGGTTGGCTTCGCCATTGGGGCGACGCAGAGAGTTGTAACTGGAATTCGAGTAATTATGGTTAGGGCGCCTATTCCCTGATCGGTCATCATTGGTCCCTGGGTGGAAGAGAACAGTGCCCAACCCCCGTTCCCAATCTTCCAAAAGACATTTTCCTATTTCTTCGATCGCACGACCGATGGCTTCAGCGGGACCCTGAACCTCCACAATGCGTTCAGTTGATTGTGGCAACATGTCCTTGGACGCTACCATACGAGCTCCAGACTCGTCCTGGATCGCCTTAATTTTGAGACCACTGCGGCCAATAATAGTACCCATCAGATTGTGCGAAATCAAAAGGCGGATAGAAGTGTGAGAACTGGATGGTGAAGCCGTGATAGGAGAGGATGGACTCGAGGCCACAAGTTGGGAGATTATAAGGGTATAAGCCTATTTGCAAAAGGAAAAAAAAAAAATAAGGAAAAAGAATGGAGAAGGAAAGAAAGGAAACATACTTTAGCAACGCCTTCGACGGGACCAGTGACAGTAAGTACACGTTCATGAACGCCCTGGATAACCTTACTGACGCCGGCTTTGACACCGGTTTGCTCGCGCAAATCAGCGACATTCTTGCCAGCTTTACCAATAATGACGCCGGCGTCTTTAGTACTAACGAGAGCTCTGAGGGTCAAAATATCATGTGCGGAAGGAGAGGGTGAGCGCGACTGCGGCGGTGAAACTAAAATAATTGAGGTTTAACGAAAGATGAAAAAAAAAAGGTAAACATAAGGGACTAATTTACCCGAGTCACGGTGTGCAGATGATTCGGAGGGCATCGATAGGAGGGGCGAAGGAGGTAGAAGACGGAGAGCGGAGGATGGAGGAGGTAAAGGTTGGAGGGATGGAGGGAGGAGGGCGGAGGGGGACAAGAGAAGGGATAAGGGGACAAGGAGACAAATTGGTTACTAAAAGAGCTAAAAACTCAAAGAAAAAAAATTATTACAATATTATTTTATGCCTCGGCCTTGGCCGAGCTTGCCGAATTTATTTAAAATAGTTCGATTAATATATTCTCAATCACTCAAGGTGAGCCGGAAAATAGCATGTCATATCAAAGGGTTGCCTGGCATGAACGCATAATCGTGAATGTGGTTACATAGTGCATTATCACCAATGCTCGATATTAACCCAAACTGTTCGTCTAGTATCCGAGCTGTGTCAGCTGTTCAAACGATGATGCGTTATCTGCTACTGCTTTTTGGCGCAACTTGATAGCCGCAAGCTACACCTTTTGCTTCAATACAACTCCCGCACATCAACATTTTACTTACCTTGCGTTCATGGAAAGCCTGAGCTTTGATCTTCCGCTTTTCCTCAAGACGGTCTACCACATCTTTATATCCCCATCCAACTTCATGTGACAGACGCTAATTGATTGTTATAGTGTAGCAATATAGTAATAGCATCGTGCATACCTTGACCGTGCAATATTTACGCCCTGGTTTCAGCCTTAGAACTCTCAGTGCCTCTGGCACGACCATCCTCTTCTTCCTATCGTATGGTGGTGGAACACCTTCAAAGAGTTTGAGGCGTTCGAGGGCGGCAACGCCTCGTGGACTCTTATGAGGAGTCATACCGCGAATGGCTCGGTAAAGAATTTTTGAGGGTGCACGGTGATGGAAAGGGCCAGACTTCTTCGGATTCACAATATGGCGTTTATGAAGGAAATTATGGTACCGAAGCTGGCAACAAAACGTCTAATATAAACTGTAAGGGAAGACACATAAACTCACCTTGTTCCGAAAGAAGCTGCCGGAGATGTTGATTTCTTCGCATCTTACCACAACAATTTTCTGGCCAGATAAAATTTGCTTGGAAATAATCGAGGCTAATCGACCAAGGAGATGTCCCTTGCCATCAATTACGATGGGGGTCGAGGAGAAAGTGGCCATACTGAAGTCTGAATGGCGTTAAGCGTTATGTTGGCAAGGAAGAGTTATTAGTTAACCAAAGCACTCACCTGAGGAGCCAGATCGTAGGGAAAGGATATAATTTTGAATAAGCGAACGCAAAGAACTTCGCCAATGATCTCACCTTGAGGAGTTGAACGTTTGCGGCGTCGGGGCGATTGACTGTGGCTGATCCCAGCCTTGCAAACCTTAATTCAAACTGCACAGTTGGATCGGCATCTTCCGTTACCACCAGACTCATTGCCAGTGTCCCGTGACTTGCATTTTCCAGTTTTATGTAAAAAAAATATCTATTCAAAACACTCCTAACCAGCAAATTTATATCGATGTCCCCCCTTATATTTCCCAGACAGATCAACTACAAATAAGTGTCCAGAGTCAGGATACTGTGCTTGCTGTGTGGCGTCTCCACCATTTGCCCCACAATGAGCAGTAGTGACATAGAGCTGGTCGTTGTTTGGACCTTGAATACGGAGATGGATGAGGATAGGATCACAGAATGAAACTCGTCGTAGTTACCACCAAAGCAGCATGCGGTGATATTCAGCGCCGTCGGGAACACTATCTGCAGATCAATGATACCACTTGGTGTGAACCTTATAATCCGAGAACCTCCCCACCTGCACTTAAATTGAGACTCTGGTTAGGGAGAAATAGAGTCAAGCACGAACCGAGCACTCCAAACATATCCTTCACCGTCAACGCATAGACCGTCACAAAAAGTGCCTTCGGGGAAACCTTGAGCGATGGCATCAACAAAGACGCGCCGGTTGGATAATTCTCCGTCGTTATAGTCGTAGGCGTAAATCATATTCCTAAGAGAATCTGTAAAATAACTGTGCCATTCTGCTCAGTAATTACGATACGACCTAGATCGGTCAGAACTGCTGACAAGGTTTTTTCATCTGGACTCCAGCCAAGGCCATTCGAATCCTACATACCGTTAGTCATTTGTCATCAATCAGAGGATCCAAATATACCACACCGTAAAAGGACCTTCGTCAACGACACAACATTTCCCATCCGCGGGGTCGTATTTGAATAATCTTCCCGCAATACTGTGTTTTTTGTTAAAGATGGTGCCAGCAAAAAAGCGACCGCTGCTGTCGCACGCGCCGTCATTGAAGCGTATGTATGGAACATGATCAATAGACAGCGGGCGGCTGAGGTATTTCAGAGATGGACCGCTTTCAAGGAGTGCAAAACCTTGGGCAGCGGTGCATGCCAACTGTAATATTTCAGAATGTCGGAGTACTCTAAGAATTCAGTAGCTTACACCCTGCCCATCTTTTCGAAGAGCGAGGCATGAGATAGCTTCGTCAAACTGTTCAACCTCAAGGTGTTGATTTTTGGTGTTGAGATGAAAAACCTGACGAGCTATCAGGAGTTTTCCCATGCAATCGGACATCCGAATACTTACTCTTTTTTCAGATATGTCGACAAAGTGTAAAATCGAGGTATTAGGATCATAGAGGGGACCTGTACATAATCAGTGATTAAGCATCACCGAACTAGAAAAAGAACACGATGGGCGATCGCGATAATATACACCTTCTCCTAAAGTACACCCACTTTTAAACCAGGGTCGATCAACTGTGATTTGTGAGCATGCCATGGTGATCGACGCAATCAACTGGAGCAGAAGTATTCTCCGTCAAACGATGTGAGACTTGAGCATTTTATATGTGGGGAAAGTCGGGAAACAATACAGGGAGGAGACTGACGATACCGCCGGGCAATTATTCCCAACTCGGAATCAATCCAGAACATGAGGAATTAATGTTGTTAAAATTTTCCCGGGTACGTTGATAAAATTAATTCCTTAACATAATCTCAAGTAAAACCTTGGTAGAAAAAAGTGGAAGCCATATCTTTGATTGTCAAGCCATCATCGGAATTAAAAGGTTTGAATATGAAATGTCACGATTGGTGAAAAACAATATAATGTACGGATTCTGCCGAAAGGGATAATCCTTTAGTGAGCTGTGAAAAACAAGGAAATATATAGAATGAGCCCAGAACTCGAAATACATTGTAGAAATCTAACCTTCCGGGGTCTTGGCAATATAGTCAATTGCTAGATATTAGATGATGTGAGTAGTACCCGAGAGAAGTTTGAGCTAGAATACATACCCTGCTGAACTGTCTGTATTTCGTCAGCTTCAGCGTCTGGAATCTCAATTGCAAATTCCTGCACAACACACGTTCTTCAGGACTCAGGATAGGTCGAACGAGTGTTACAAAACCTACCTCCTCAACCGCCATAACCACCTCGACTGCATCCAGACTGTCGAGACCAAGGTCGTTGGTAAACGAAGAAGCCACAGTTAGCTGAAAAAAGAAATGTTCAAGAGTTAGAGCAGTCGCTTCTCTGAAAGATAATGTCTCGCTCGCCTTTGTGGGATCGACCTTTTCGAATCCCTTCAACACGTCAAACACACGCGACTGTATCACCTCACGAGAGAGCCCGGCCGCCGAGGAGAAGGCGGCGCGTTGAATAAGCTGTTTCCTTAGACATAGGTTTGCGCGGTTATAACGAGGAACGGTAGTGAACTTTGTGGCTAAACGAAAGACAGACATGGTTTGTTTTTGGGCTGAATAGAAAAGTAGGACCAAGTAAACCTAAAATCCACTCGGCAATCTTTAAACTCAGGCCGGGCCCTCCCGAAAACAACCGTCACTAAATCCACATGCCGGAAGTAAGCAGTTTCATAATTTACTAATTTTATGTTCATTATATGCCTCCTCAGCTTGAAAAACTTTCGAATAAGCTTATATGGGGCGATTCTCAGTATCTGAATGAGCAATTGCAGCAACTTTTCTGTCTACCTAATGTTGTATTGGATTGGTTGAATTTATGTGAATTATGTGGCTTATGTCATCAAACGAAATTCGGGTTTGCCCAAATTCAGGCAACCTCACCTTGCTCACCTATCCTGTCATGAAGCATGGTGTCGCTTTCCGCAAATTTTCGCGAACATCCTCTCATAGAATGCTTATGCTTCGGTAGGAAACTGTTAACCATACATATACTGTACTAACAGATCTAAATTTTGTATAGTAACCTAGTCACATCACTTTTTGAACATGAACAAATCAAGACGACCTTGCCAAAAGCACGGGATACAGCCAGACTAGCAGAGAAGGTAAGGTTAGCTGGATCTTCAATGCAGAAGTCATTGCCAAACGTCTATAGATAATTACTCTAGGCAAAAAAGGCGACAGGACGGCTCAGAACCGCGCATCAGCATTTTTGTTGAAACCATCCCTGCTTCCAAAACTATTTGGGACCTTTGCGGATCGCTATTCTAGTCGTCCAGGAGGATATACTCGGATACATAAGTTCGGCAACAGACCAGGGGATAATGCCCCTCGTGCAATCCTGGAATTGGTTGATAATCCGCGGGATTTGCGCTGGGAAATAACTTCCCGAGCCATTGGTCGCGAAATTTTGAGGGACAAAATGAAAATTCAAAAACCCATTACTCTTATTGATGAAGGAGTCATGAACACAAGAGTAGTCATCGAAGCTGAAAGGAATTTGAACATTAGGGAGCAAGGTGGTGTTCTACGACCGAAAACTCGTTGGAATCTACAAAAAATCCTCAAATTTCGCGATCAGAGTGCGTCGCAAAAACTAAGCCAGAAAGTAGGAGACTACGTTGTAAGTACCCTTGTAGTACGACCTGCCCACTACTTACAACAAGTGTAGGACCAACTTCTAGCAACCCCTATGGCGGTTCGGACCCTGCATGAAGAAATGAAGGAACGAAATCCACAAAATAGGGCACCACACCCCAAAGCTGGACATACGCTACCAGGAGACACCCGTGGTGCCTTGCACCTTGCACAAGGGGATCTCGGGCATCGAAGGCCGCCTCCTACGGGACCTGTTCTCAATCTGAAAGCTGTTTTTGGGCGAAAATATAAGAATGCATAATATTTTAGCCATACACAATACACTCTAATTATTTCAAACTAATCTGAATCATTCAGAACTCACTCGCGGCATTAAGGTCATCTGCGTTCAACCAATCCGTTCCGCTATCTAACAACACTCTCCACACATTGTTTCGTGCCCCTATTGGCCAGCCAGGTGTATCCCAAAACCTAGCCTTGATCCCTTTACTATGTGCTGCCCCGACGAGCGTTGTTATCTTTGCCTGGTCCTGTTCTGTAATATTCCCAATTCCATTCCAACCCACCGCAACTGCATAATCAGTGCTGGCCAATGGTGCCAGTGTAACGTCCCATGTAGTATTACTGGAGGTATTGAGGTCAGTGAGTTGAGCATCGAAGAAAATATCCCGGGGTGATAGCATCTTGATGCCTTCCAACGGTGTATTGCCTGTCCCAATCACCGTAACGGCCGACTCAATCAGAATTCCCCCGGAAAACGTTGTCAAGTATTGATTCATGCGGAGAGGTTCCAATGCCCTCAACACAAATGGAAGGGTTCTGTAGCATACGAGTCAGCGTCAACAAGAGTATATTTTGACAATACGAACGCTAGGCCATCAGTCTTCATATCTACGAGAAGTTGTAGGGAAGCACCACTTGACGTATCAAAAATTCCACTAAAGTATCAGCTCAAATGATTCTTGTCTCTATGAAATCTCGAATTCTGCACACGCACTTTCGTCCTGTCTGGTTAACGGTGAATTCGTTTGCTGGATTTTGCAGTGCAAGTATTTTGAGGAGGGGTTGTATGTATAACGAGTCCAATGTGCGATTTCGGGACAGTGCTGCTCTCTCATGCCCAACCTGTATATTCATTATTCCAATGGAGAGCCTCTAAAGGCTCGAAAACACTGTACCAAAAGTTCCCCATCTACAAGCCAGACATCAGCTTCCACACTCGATACGCCTAGGCTAATCGCTGAAAGAAGTGGTACGTCACGCCAATCTGAAATTATTGAATGAATAAAGAGTGGAAAGGTGTCGAAATTTAGTCTATTCACAGTCGTTGTGGGAGTGTATCGGCTTTGGGACAATATTCTGAGTGAACTGCGTCGGATACAGAAGAAGGGGGGAATTGTGACGCTCTAGAAGATCTATTTCTTGTAGCACCCCTGGCTTCGCAAAAGCAACATGATATCGAATGAAGATCAAGAGGATTGTTAATGGGTTGAGCATGTCTGAACGACACTTTGCGAAATGTTGGTGGTGTGAGATGCTCTCGAGGAAGTTTGGGGTTCATTCACGAACGTGGCAAAAATCTGATAATTGGCTGTAAAAGGAGACAACATAGAAGCCAGACGATAGAACCATAGGCAGCCGTGACTTGTGGTTAACCAATACATAGACCCTGATTGGTGAAACGCTTTGTTGCTGCTTTACCTCGTGGCTAGATTGTATAGGAAATCGGCATATAATAAAACTTTTACAACGTTCAAGGCTGATAATTGACCGTGAAAATAGCTATAGTATATCACCACATCCAACTTTTGAGGATGAAACAAAATGTCCGCTCATTGAAAAGGTGGCGATTGTGCCTTCAAAAGTCGAGGTTTCTTACGTCCGAATGATCCTTCCGCTAGAAAACGTTGAGTAAGAACATCTCCGCTAGACAGGAAGTACCTGACAAACCCGCTTGAACTGCGACAAACGCCGTCCAGCGATGCTGCCGAATACGTATTAATATGTCAACTCGCCTGGATGGGGCTGTGCTCGTAATGGTCTATCTGGATAGGATGTTGAATCACTGTAAGAAAGGTCGTGATACATCGGTGTTGGTGTCGGGTTCTGTGTATAAGTGCTTGTTGGATATGCTGGGTTCTGAATGTATTCTTCTGAAGGATAGGATTTTGGTTGATAACCGTAGTCCAGCTGCGTGAATATATTCTTGGGCATCTGTTGCGGCTGACTTAGAATGTCTGACACACTAGCCCCACTTTCCTGCCGGATATGATTATACCCATGATTATCGTGTTGAGTTGGAGAGTGAGGCGAATCAGATGACATCCTACTATCCCAGGGATCACCACGTCGATCCATAGGGATGTTATCATTGTTAAGCTGATCATATTTTTCGTGATCGCGCCTCTGTGCTGAACCATAGGAGGATAAGATGACAAAAAGATAAATCTTTGTCGAAGTGAGGAAGGGTAGAGTTACATATATATTAAAACTTACGTGCAGGATGCCGAGGACTACCCATAAACCACCCATTATTCCAACATCTACCCAAGGAAATATCTCGCAGAGAGTATCGCCTTGAGAACTTTGAGTCGAACCATCGGGGGGGAAAAAATTCAATAAACAATTTGATTTTGCTGTGGAATGTCTTGATGCAGATATAATAATCCATGCCGCTGCCACAGCAAATACAACCAGAGTAATCAACGTATTCAAGCCGACATATCTCCGATAAAGGGTGGGTTTTTCCTATAGTGAGATAAGAGACACAAAGGATTGCGATTATACAAGATATATGACCTTGACGACGCCAATGAATCCGAGAACCTGCACTGCAGCACCAACGAAACAGACAATGGCAAGTATCCAGGCAGCAAAAGAAGGGGTGGCTGCGCCTACAACTATAATGCAGATAAGATAGGAATGAGTAATGAGAATGAGAAAGAAAGCCAGAGGGCTTACTCGATGGAGTCGCTAAGCTGAGAATGCCGACTACCAAACCAAGAGTGAATTGTTCAGCTAAAGTCACGTATATACCTGCATTGACTATAGGAATAGCACAACAACAGTAATCTCTAGGCTTCATTAGTAACTAGTAAGGGAGAGATGGGAGTTGGTGGTTATGAATTTACTTTGTGTGACCGCAGTTTGACTCTCCCAAGTTGCACAGCTTCCGTGACATCATTCGTTACTTATAACGTGACCAACACAAACACGAGCGAATAAATAGATGTACATGAACGAGGTGCATATTACGACTCTAGTAATCTTCCATTCTACTTCAATTTCAAGCTTTCAACAATGTTCCGTTATTATTTCCTCATTTTATTCGCTATATCTACCGCTGGTATTAGCTACGGAAATCCACTAGCTGCTCAGACTCCTCTTGCAACCGGCAGCCCCATCCACACAACAGAGGGTTGGAGTTACACGGACTGTGGTGCGTCTAAAACAATCCATCTCCTGGTATTATTTTTCCGACTAGTAATAGGTCTGCCTAGTGATATAGTTCAAATTGATTCAATCAAAGTATCACCCGATCCTCCCCAGCCAGGTCAAGCCTTAACAGTCACAGTTGGGGCTACTGTTACCAGTGTCATCGAAGTATTCTCATTCAACCTTACCTACGTTAGCAAATGAAATATGATAATTATTAAGGAGGGAGCTTATGTCGACGTCCTTGTCAAACTGGGCCTTATCAAACTTGTCCAGAAACGTTTTGACCTGTGCCAAGAAGCGTATGTGTTTCAATTTTTGCATTGATTTAAATTTTGACTCCCCCAAACTTAAGGACGAACGCCAATGCGACAGTGCAGTGTCCTGTCGAGGCTGGCGCATATACGATAGCACAAACAGTTGACCTCCCGAAGGAAATACCAAGAGGTTCGTGTCCATATGCTATTGAATGATCATTTATCTAAATATAAATAAGCCAAATTCACTGTCGGCGCCCAAGGATTCACTCGGGATGAGGAAGATATGTTTTGCGTAAATCTTAAGGTGGACTTTATGAAGAAACCTTTTTTCAAAGTCACCTGGTGAAGAGATTACGGACAAATGATTACGATTCATACTACGCAACAGTTCTTCGCATTGACCGGTTAATCATGGGACACATTCTATACATCTATATTGGTCTTTAAGTGAAAATGAAGAAGCTATTTTTAATTGCCGGGACACCGAATAATCTCATCAGGAAACCATTTAGGTAGGGCTTTTAATGACTTCTGAAAAGCAGAGGAATGTTGGGACATCGACATGTAAGTGGTTGATAAGCCATCTGGCATTGAGAACGATTGAACACGATCAAGAGCCTACATCTGAATCAAAATCTTTCTCAGAAAGTTCACCAACTTGAAGCAGAAACTTTTCAGAAAATTGGCATCAATATGATGCATCAAACTTGGGTGTCCATAGTGAATACATACGTCGAATGAGAAAAAAAAAGGCGATAATCCAGGATTAAGGCATTGGAAAGATCAGATCCATTGACTATACCTTTGACTAATGCGCAAACCGTTCCTTACTTCAAGTATGTTGTTCGTTCCACTCTTCGCACTAGAAAATAATGTAGTATATAATTCAAAGGAATCCGAAAGAGTCAAAGATAAATAACGTGAACCTTAATTTGGAAGAACGTTGTATTGACCGAGATTGACTGGAAGTATGGTGTTCTAATCGAAATAAATTGACTCAATCTGCCTTTGACGACGGTTCGTTTTGGTAATACCACATCAAAGTGAGTTACGACGGTCGGCTAAGAGTCTAGCGGCCTGTCAATTATATGTAGGTGGAGTGAGAATTTTCATGGACTTAATTATAGACATTTGATCGCAAATCAACAACGAAACATCGGAATCAAACCAGTGTAGTTATCTAGACTTCGCATCCTGAACTTTAGCTGCGTCGCTATGAATAAATCAATGAATAAAAGAATATTGGGACAGGACTTTGGTCAATGGAACACATACGTAAAGACGTTCCAAACAGTGGTTTGATTCTCGTAGAAAGCGTGACCTGGTGTGATGAATTTTAAGATTTGAGCAAGGAATAGAGTAGCGTGGATATACCGTCATTTGGGGAAGCCTATAAGCACATAAAGATGAGTGATGCAATCCAGACTCAACAAAAACGCACCCCATCGATCAAAGCATCAGCATACTTTATGATACGATTCCCTCCGTTTTCCGTGAGGCCTAGGGCCCCAAATTGCCATGGCATAATACTTAAGGAGGCACATGAGTAGATAATCTCAATCCAACATGGAAAGCAATAGTGTACCCGCTATTCGAGGAAGTTAGGGATATCAGATTATAAAGTGGTGGTGGTGTTACTCACCCATGCCCAGTCGATAACGCTAAATTTACCCAGGCTGGATAAATATCTGTTTTGTTCTCTATGTGGCGTCAAGATGTCACAATTTTTTTTGGGCAGAAAATGTTCTCAAACTTACCAAGACCGGTAACCCCAAACTCTTCTAAAATGACTGGTTTCCCAGCTCTTTTGGCGGCTGTAAAATAAGAATGAACCCCTTTTAAGCAAGGTGAGGAATTGATTACCTTTCGCGTGCGATTCAATCCAATCAAGACCCCAAGCTTTCAGAGTAAAATTGGATCCTGGGGTGTCCTGATAGACGCTGAGTATAATGGTGAAGATATATTGTTATCTGGGACCTACGAGCTGCGGATACCTAGCACGCAGAAATCAGTAAATGATATTTATGAGGAAACACAGCATCCACCAGTATTGAGGATAAATATGCTAGATTGTGTGAGTGTCAATTCCTGGTACATGTCCTAAGGGAAGGGTATTAAACTTACGTAAGTACCAAAATCAATATTGTCAAGAGTCAGATCTTTATCGAAGTCTTCTCCAGCTGTTCGAATATGAAAAAACAGCATCCAATTAGAATGAGTCGAACGGACCTTGTCCATTGAAGTTATAGTCAGATATAAACTGGCCGTTGTACCAAAACCCAACGGGCTTCTTCCAGTGGAAGTGCCCTTCACCTCCGGTCGTTATCAGATGGTATGGGTCGCTGATATACGTAAGAAGATGACATTGAAATGGGAGAAAATACGACCCACAGGTTCCGAATAAAGTTAGCTTGCTGGTTGTACCACTTGTACAAGGTGTCAGAGCCAGGAACACAGGAAGGCCCTCCAGGAAGGTCCCCGAGGCATCGTGCCTCGTTCATGAGTTCCCATGCAAAGACGTTGGGAGAGTTTTTGTATCTGTTGACGATAGCTTTAACGTATCGTTCTATCGTGCTTCGCTATCAGTGGAGTGCAACACAGCGTCAAAACAGCACTTGCGATACGATGTGATGATTTTTGGATTAGTAAAAAACACATCATGTGTGCTTCCCGCACCAGCAATCCAGTTGATATAGAGTTCAGACCCCTGGTTGTATTGTAATGAACCATCTGAGTTTTAACAAGGCAAGAAGGTCACATTACCCCATATCCAACCCTGTAGGTTTAATGTTAGAGACTGAATCTCGTAAACACAGCTCAGACCACTAACCAGTTGTTTGTCAAGGTGATAATCATTTTAATGCCATATTTCCCTGCCGTCGCGACGACATTATCGAGGCGTTGTAATCCCTGTGGTCCATCATTGAGCACCCATTCGGTAGAATTCCAGACCTTATAGCATGCTTAAAAATGGAGATATATAAAAGATATGTAAGTAGAAATCCACCTGGTAGTAAGTTAAACCAGTACGCTGGGCGTCAGCGAGTTCAGAACCGTTGATAGCATTAAATCCCTGCACTCGAACATAAGATGGGTCAAACATTTCTTGTTAAACGACCAACCCAAGTCCGTAAAACCTTCACACCTCCGCCCTTCATTTGCCTGAAAGTATTTTCCACGTCATCCGTGGTGGTAAGCAGGGGAAGCCACTGTCAGGATCTGGTAGATATGATAAGCACAAATTTAGGTGGGCCAAGCTTACGTAGGAATTGGTTCCCACAAAGTACTAAATAGAAGACGTGAAAAATGAACAAAGATAGAGTAGCAGACAACACATACAAAAGGTTTCCCATCCAGTTCGAATTTCGTTCCTTTGGTAGTGACGAACCCTCTAGGTGGTTTGGAAGTGGGGCGTTTAAGCTGCCCGTCTATTACAGTGGAGTGCACCAATGTCAAAAAAAGAGATAATACGATAAATTGTTTCATTTTAACAAGGGAGGTAGTAATCCACAAAAGTCTTCAACAAAGGTATCTTATAGATTCTTGACCTGGGACGATGCATCTGTTAGAGGGGCGATAGTAATATACTTCGGGATAACATCGGGAAAGTGTATGAATACTGAACGCAAAGTCCGCTTTTGACCCTTTCGACTCTCAGGAAATTTCTCCATCTTATTGCCAAGACTTGATTTGATAAGGAGAAATAATGTTTGTTGCTATTTAAGTATGAAGCCTTTGGCGTCATGAACACCTCCGAAAGTTCAAAGAGTTCTCAGTCCCTCAAAAACGTATAAAATCAATTTAAGCTATTATGCCAAAAAGTGCAAAGAAACGGAAGGACAAGACCGCCGATTTTTCGGTCTGACCTTGATCTTGTTACTGTCCGATAGTTGCACTTATCTAAAGGCAGAAAGCGAAACTCAAACTCGGAAAGGGAAAACAGGTCGCAAGCAATGCTGTAGATACATCGTTTAAAGCTCGATGTGCGTACACATCGTCTTATTTCCCACTGTAGTTGGATATAAACATCTGAATGTCTAGCGATTGTGCTCCCTACGCAAAAAATTGCTGCGGAGAAAGACAAGACGGCGCCAACGACGAGACGAGGGCTTACATTAGACGATCTTTTACTTCATTTGAAACACTACAATGCAGGGACTCGGAAGGGTGGGCCAAATGGTGTGCTTCATAACTTTTCTAACCCATCATGCAGACGCCATTGTTGGTTTGCGGGAACTTTTGGAATTATCTCAGGAATTGTTAGATTCCTCTGTAATGGTCCTCATAAACGGATGTGTACGGGTTATCGACGACGCAGTGTGTGATAATGCCTTCTGATCGTCGTATAACTTATTCTTGGGTATTTCAGGATGCAGGTGTACGCAAGGCCCTATTAGCGTTCTTCTCTTGGTTCCTACCTCGTATCCCCACGGTTCGCCATTTGTCAGGGTATCAAATTTACAGTCGTAAAATGACTTATATTTAGGAAGATCTTATTCCTCACTCGTCGCTTCTCCTTCTCTTCATCACTTCTGCGCAGACACATATATATCCCGAAATTCGTATTGATGCTATTCGTTTTCTGGGTATCATTCTCGAACATGCCCCCCAGATAGTGATAGATGGGTGGGATGGGAGCAGCAACAGTCACGGTACGCGTATTTTAGAGGGGTATCTTGGGATTCTAAATGCGGGAACCAAGTTTGGAGAAGCTGATGGTGATTAATCGATCTTCTGGCCAGACATTTAGAACGGTCGAGCTATATTGACTTGAAAATTCAGACCCACCAGTGGCCACATCTACTGCCAGCGTAATGCTAACGTCCGAAGTGCGTATTATATATATGGAGATTACGATCAATCTCTTGACAAAACCAAATTTATAGTCTAAACTCATTGTTCTTGCCTCTCTGGCGACCTTTCTGCGCCATTCCTTGTCGTCTTTTTCAAGTACCTCGACTCCCGACTCCCGACTTACCGCACACACATGGTACTTTCTTTCTTCGTTTTTGAATGAAGGAGCGTACCGCTCGTTTAGCGAGCTCCTGGAGCCTTGTGTAGGAAACTTGCAACCCCGAGACCGTCGATACTGGCGGCCCCAAGTTGAGGCAGGAGAGCTGGACGAGGATTTCCTTCGTGCGTTTCCCCCGTCATGTCTAGCGTTTGTTAGTCCCCAGACACTACCTGACTTTGGCAAGCAATTTCTAATGGGAGAGTTCCCTGACAAGGAAGTTCTTGGTGATACAAGAGTGGCTTTTGTAATGGTAATTTGAAATCGATGAATTTTGTTTAAATCTAAATAATTTCATAGCGCCTCGCTCGGGCCTTGCACCCAATCTTGGTGGCGGCATTTCTTGACTGCGCACCTTCGGTATTCGCATCAAATGGAAGCCCGTCTGACACAGAGCTAGAGATGATCATAGCAGTTATCCAGATCACACGTTGTTTGTATAATGTGATCATGCGGAATTCGGTTGGGTTGGATAAAATGAGTTATCTTCCAGAGCTGATATATGTTTATAGACATCAATATGCCTCAGTTCTGCATCGGAGAATCTTAAAAACATTTTGAATCACATATCACCTTACTTTCCTTTTAGACCTACAGGAAGTCGGGAGATGAGGGTCAGTAATTTCATAATTTAAAAGTCCTATTTGATCGTTCTGTCCTATAGCGCGAGCAAGCCTCTCAAGACTTGAACCTTGTATTTTGTGAACTTACCTCACTTCTAATCCTTTCAAATGGAGAAGGGCTGGCCTATGTTCCACGTAAGAAGGAACGCCGGTCGAAGAGGTTTTTTTCGACTGCAGATATGGGAGAAAGCACTCCTTTAATTCAAACGCTGCGTGTAAGCGACTATGTGATTCAATTACTTCAAGGGGAATCTAGTGCTGTGCAGCTCGAAAAGCCGCTCACAATAACCGGATATCTTGCTCTGTTACCAACTATATGGGCGCTGCTCAATGACACCAAGCCGGCGCATCAGGACATGTCTAAAAGTGTATTAAAGGCGACAGTTGAACATGCGCTGAAAATGTCATCAAAGTCCGCACTCAAGCGGGTGTCAATCGAATTCGTGGCCCGCGTTGCATTGGTGAGAAGATAGTTTTGTCTTGGTTTCTATGAGGGACTCATAAATGGCAGCTTAATACAGAGCCTCTATATCGGGGGAATTTTTTGCTTGGCCGAGATAGTGAAGAGGACCAAAAGCTGGAAGACTGGGTGACCCATCTTCCACAAACCATGTGGGAATTGGGATCCAGCAACCTGTTCACAACAGAGGTGAGTTCCTTTTTCCTCGTCATGACCTCTCGAACTAATGTCTCTCAGATTATCCTCCGGTTTTTACTTAGGAGCATCCATCGTAAATCAAAATTGATCCATACAAAGGTTATCACAATTCTTGTTCCTATCAATCTTTCTGTCTAAATATCTTATTATAGACAATCACATCTCTCCAGTCAAGGTTTATTCCTTATTTTGTCGTCACTCATGCTGTTCGCGGTCAACTCCTTGGTCCCTACAGTAGGCTCCCTACCTCCTCGGGACTTCGACGACTCGTCTTGGATCTCGTAGCTACCCTCAATCAAGGGCCAGTCTACAATGACGTCCTCCCTGCCGCTGTTGGCATGGCAGTGGATAAAACACAAGAACAAGATTATTGGGTGCACATTCAAACCTTGTTACGTGATTCCAATAGCCGTGGTTAGTTCTAGTGGTATGACAGGGCGCAATGTGCAGAGTATCATCAAGTTTCGGGGTGTGAATTTTATAGATATTCTTTCTCTAGCTGGGCATCCACGATCTTGTGAAAGAGAACAGAGACAAAAGGCACGAACAAAAGCAAGGAAAGTTTGTTTGCTTGGTTCCCTCGGAACCAATAACAAGTCTCGGGCGAGGCTCGCTTTTAGGAGCCTAGGGCCCGAGGACAAAAAGCCTCACGAGTCGAATATTTTACAGATATTTTGTAATTGATCAATTAAAGTTATCTAGGGAAAGGGGCTGCTAGAACACCATTGAGCAAAACAGCGTGTACTGACTATTGCAGGTAAACGACCAAAGCATCGAGCAAGCTCGAGCATGAGAGGATAGTAGGTACAAGACATAAATCGGCGACTCGTTCTAATCGGTTCTGCAAACAATGCTAGCAATGCGAGCAAAAGGGAACGCGCCCGGCGTTGGGAGTCGTTGAAAAGTTATATGAATAAAAAAGGGGTATTGCGATAGTTGATGGGTGTTTAAATCCAGACCCATTTCATGTTCGAGATTCGTCCTACAGAAAATGCTGCAAGGTCTTTGAATGCGGAAGGGGAGAAGTCAAGGTCAGTGACGGCGCAACCTTCACATCGGTCGGTAATGGCAACAGTAACGGATTTTCCTTCGTCTATTGAAATTGATTTGAGTACAGATTGAATGATTCGGGGTGGGAATACTCACAGGTGGCCCGAACTTTCCTACCACAAATGGGATTGTTATTGGGATTGCCACCGTTAAAATCACTGAATATGATGTATCCAATCAGGAGAGTTACTTGTAAAAAAAAAAAACATACGGGAAATTATCAAAGAGAAGGTGAGAAACGGCAGCGATATAATCTGTATCTTTGTTGACGATGCCACAGGCACCAAGACCAGCTGACAAACAGGTTTAATCAGTCCATATTCTATGATAGAAGACGCGAACGCATACTGGCGTAGAAGGTACCCTGCCCTGTTTGAGTGCCTATCATAAAGCTGGGACCATCACCGCCACCGGTAGAAGGAGCCTTGGTAGGGGCGGGAGGCTTCTCGGAAGTGGTCTTTGGGGGCGATGGAGGAGGGGGAGGGGGAGGGGGAGGAGGAGGAGAAGGCTTGGGGGGATTTGGGGACTTTGTGGGTTCCTGAGGAGGCTCCTTTGTGGAAGTGGGATGAGGAGATGTAGTAGGATCTGATTCCTTTGTAGAGTGAGGAGGGGCATTGGCAATAGGTGGAGAAGAAGAGATGGGGCGAGCCTTGCAACGCTTTCCATCTGCTCTCTTGCGGATAGTAAGATGGGATTCAGGAGATGGAGCACGATATGCCAAAGCCCGATGGTAATGACTGCGGGGAATATGAGGAGTAGTAAGAGCAGAAACAGAGACAGAAGCGATGAAAGACAAGAAAATAAAGCTAGTAGATTTAAAAAACAACATGATAGAGAGTGTGTGTATTCAATTCAAATGAATAAAAAGAGAGGAAGGGGTTGGTCTTTAAATCTACCAAATCGTTAAAAAGTCAAGTCAAGTTATATAGAAAAATTTCAAACCTTCATTTCATAAATCTTTTTCTTCCCTTTTTCTGTTGATGTCTGTTTGTTTTCCTTCCTCTCCATAGTAACCGCATGTCTCGCCCAGCCTTTATCAATTTTTTCTTTTCACACACATTTCACATCCTTCATTAAACCCCTCTCTAATTTCGTCAAATTATACACCAGATCCTGCTTTTGCCCCATACATTTTAACCAGCCCTGTGCTCGCCATCCCTCCTAAACTCTTTCCGTATGCATCAATTTGCCCCAATAGTAACATACTCTCCAGTCGGCTTGGTTCCGCCGGTATTTTGAATAAACGCGCAACGTCTTCTTCTGGCAGTGGTGCCAAGCCTTGAGTGACACGCGTCTGATTTTCTTCTTTCCGTTTCGTAACATAGTTGTCTGCCCGCGCACGTTCCCGTGCAATTTGCCGAGACAGGTATGCAAGATTGCCTTCCTCCGTTCGGTAATTGTCCACAGCATCCACTATCTGTTCAAGATTTCGTGTCAATCCTGCCGTCCCCAGATCTAGTCCCGCAAACGACGCCGGAATAGTCGAATTGGTCGCTGATGATGGCTCCATATCCAATCCGGGAGACGCCTTGGTTTCCGTCATTCCTTCAATGAATGAGCTTAATAACGGATTCGTCCTGATTTTTAGTGATACTTCTTCCAGAATGGATGAAAATGTCAGGCGGTGTTGAATCAAGCTGAAATCTATCTTCAGCACATTTCACCCACATGAAATGAAAACCACCTCCACACCTTGAGGTGCTAAAATTTTGCTTCTTATAGGCGGCCAGGAAATTAGAAGTTAGGCGAAATGCCCGGAACGATGCGTTTCCTCGTGCAGTTTGGGAAACATCTAGTAATTGACATCCATACGAACATGTGGTCACCGTTCTGCAGAAGGTTTTGCTACTTACCATGAACAATCACGATTCCTCCGTGCCTCAACTTATCGTGGTGGATAGCTTGCGTGTCAACTAACGTCTGATTGAAAAATGCCCCCAAAGTCGTTGCTTGATAGAATCCGACGACACTATCATCTGCTTGAACTTCCTTCAGGGAACGCAGCATCGATGCTTGGTATCGTGCTGAAAATTAATTCAGGGACTTTCCACCACAAAAATGGAATGATGCTGGCTCTCACCAACAGATTTCACAGATTTATCGTCCTCATCCCCAGCATGATGCGGCAAAGGGAATGAATTAGATACCTCGAGTGTGCCATCAAGGTCAAGACCCAGCAGCAACCCGTGTGCCATAATCGAAGGAGCCTCTCGTGCATGCTTGAGAATTTTGGTAACAACCTAAAACGCGTGTCGCCAAAATTTCCAATTAGTCTCTATAATATGAACACTTTCTCATCAAGATTTAAATTATTATTGGCTCACCATTCCATCGAGTTGCACAGTCGTCAATGGAATTTCGGCCTCGATATCAATGACCTTCGACATGGATGCTGGTATGGTTTCATACGTGGGAGCTATGGGTGCAGGTGCAGTCGAAGGTGCAGGAAGAGAGGCGGCGAGCGCCGCAGCCATTGATGTCGCCATCCTTTGGTTAGATCGTTGACCACAGTCAATTCAGCAAGATGGTAAAAAACCGGAAGCCCGTGCCAAACAAGCCCACACCTTGAGTATCAAATAAATAAAATTTCCTATTTCTGTATAGGTATGCACATAAATGCCAGCGAAATAAGTATGCAACAAAAAACAAAAAGTATCGAGCGCGAGTGGTTTTCATAACCCAACCCTCCGGCCTCAAGACTACCGAGAACAGCCAAATATCGTATGAATCACACCCAGGCACGATGCAATTATCATCTCCTGACTACTCGATATGAAACACAAAATATCATTAATTAGCAACTGAATATTGGTCAAGGTTCCCGAGATTTACTTTATCCCTCCTTTCCCAAATAATGACCCAAAAGGCGTTCCTAGTATTATCGAAAACCTTCGCTGCTGCGCACAAAGAAAGCTGGAACCCCTGGGAGAGATAGTCGAGCGCATGCTCTCGACAACCCATTCGTGCATCGATATGCATGGCAGACCAATATTAGTTCAAAGCCGAGTCAATCACATTGTTGGTACTTAGCGACTTTGTTGACGATTAGGCCGGAAGTATGAGTCTCGGATACAGGAGGGAGTTCCGAGTATCCTTAGAGAATAAGATAACGAATCGCAGTGCGAATCGACGGAAAGTCTGACGTTACAGCGCAAAAGAAAAGGGTGTAAAAATGAGGAGATGTTACATATGAGAGAAGTGAAACGTCACATATTGTCCTCGCTGTGGACCATTCGGTTCCGTGGGCTTTCCTGGCATTTCTGGATCAACAAATAATACATACAACATCCTAAGATTTCACGCCTAAAATTTTTCATCAACATTTACAACGGTGACCGAGTGATGAAAATACGTACTACCCCATTACGCCCCATCGTCATCTTTGGGAACAAATTTATGCTTGCCTCGAGACACAACTTCTGTCATACCCTTCCCACTTCCTGTTACACCCACTGATTTCGGAAGAATGATTAAAAAAGTGAAGGCGAACAAGGTAAAACGAATGGGTGCATACCTTTCCCTAGAGGATTGTCAGGCGTTTTAAATATACTCGTCCCAGACACGCCAGCGATATGAACACCTTTTCTCTCAGACTTTTTCGCGAATTTCTGCCAAGTTGCCTGCTTATGCGTTTGCTCTTTCGCTTTGGCAGCCTTTGCCTCTATCTTTTTTTCGTTTTTCTTCTTCTTCTTCTCTCTCTCTTCCTCCTCTGCTTTGCTCAACTTTCTCTTGTTCACCGAGGAAGGCATGGCACCAGAATGATTTGCAGGGAGGGGCTTGATCTCAAAGGCTTTGACAAGTTCGGTGGTATTATAGCCCTTGAACATAATGCTATAAACACGATTATCTGTGGAACCACCCAGCGATGTAATGCGCGCCGGGTACCACGCTCCATCTCCAGAATACTTGGCTAAGCATTCATCACCAGCGGACCATGTTTGCGTAGGGGTTGCCGTTGCTGACTTTCGGTGAGCGTCTGCCTTGGATGAAGATGCGGCCTCCGCTTGAGAAAGGGCGACTTGTGTCAGTTCGATAAGCTCTTTTAGCTCTGAACGAAGAGAAGCTAATTCGGGGTTGGTGGGGTCCGAGGAAAGGGCAAGTTCAACTTGGGATAGTTGTACCTGGTAAGTTTCAAGATCCGTCTTATCCATGAGAGAACGAGAACGATTTTGACGACAGTTAAGGCTGAAAAAGAGCTGAACAATAAGCTGTGAATGATTGAGAGAGCCGAACTTGGTAAAGTAGAAAACAGAGGGTGCGTGCGAAATTCTTATGGCACTCCCGCAATCGGAAGATCATACTTATTTATTCAAATTCAAATATTGTATGCAACAGTAATTAAGATTCAAATATACCTAATCCCAAATACCACTTTGATCTACTTTCACCCGTATGTCTTGTTTTGCTTTGCTCCCCCGTGGCCGACCCGCGTCGCGGGCCCCTTGCTTAGAATGGTATTTCTGATGTTGCCTCGCCCGTGCTTTCGTGAGGTCAGAAGAAATAATTTCCTTGATCCCACCCAAACTGAGCCGCGCGACTGTTTTTTCCAGCGGGGGAGAAGTCGGTGGGGACGATATCGACAACTCTCTCTGGGGCGACGTCCCACTATTCTTGATCTCCTAGTTGTAGTTAATACTCAATCCCGTATGTGCTTAAATTTCGATCACTCACAACGTTGGACAGTGATTGGTCAGAAAGTCCTTCAATCGCAGTCCCCAGGTCGGTATCACGGTTGATAGTTTTCTCTCCGAAACGAATATTTTCGTCTTCGTCTCCCTCTTCCCTTCCCTTCTTACCCCCATCATCGTCATCTTCATCATCATCATCTTCTTCCTCTTCTTCTTCCTCTTCTTCCTCTTCTTCTTCTTCGTCGTCGTTGTCGTCATGTGCTCTATCCTTCATGTCCTCCATATACTTAAAGGACAATACCATGAATTAGTGGATTAATACGGGGCCAACGATACTGACTTGATCCAATATTTTCATATCTCTTCTTCCAAACCCACTGGCCGCCACCATTACATCAAGCTTGAAATCCTCACCTTCAGAATAGCCCTCATCCATGACTTTCTGAAATCGGGGATATAAAGCACTCTCATATTGAAAGCGACGTTTGAAAAAAGTCCGTATGCATTCAACGTCTCGATTGAAATACCTGACCTACACTTGTAAGTCTGTCTATATATGTTGAAGAAATCTCACCATTCAGCATTCTCATGCGAGGTGCTAACCATCTGTGGAAAATCGATAACGATAGGTTCCCCAGATTCCCGGCGAATAAGAATATTAAATTCGTTATAGTCGCCATGAATTAACCCTGCGTGGGCAAATCGAACAATTAAATCCATTAACTTCGAATATAATTTCCCTGGGGAGGGCACTTCCGATATTTGACGACTGAAGAAGTATTCTTCATAAAGGAGCAAAGAGGAAATAGAGCGGGTCCTCACAGCGGGTACGCATCAATAAACTCCATGAGAATGCAATGTCTGGATTGATCGATTGGACGAGGTACCGGGAATCCGTGTTCGTGTAACACCTATGTCAAGAGTCAAGTCATAAATCAAGTGCAATAAGCGTAATTTGTACTTTCATAAAAGCCCATTCTTTTTGGGCCGCAAGACGTGACATATACATCCACGAAGCGGAACGTCGCTTTCCAAGATAATCTCTCTTGTCCTTGATGGCGCGAAAAGATACACGCCCGAGGCTTGACTACAATTAGGTGACACCGAGAAAATATAGCTGAGATACGTTACCGGTGTAGTTTTAGCACCATCTCTTTCCCCTCTACGTCCGCTACAACGTATATATCTACAGAATTTCAAGTCGGTAGACTCCGGAGAGGGGCACCTCACTCACCAGACTCTTTTCCTACACCGATTTGATTTCCTACAGAATACATAGAATCTCTTTTAGATATCGCGCGCATAGCGAGGTAGTCATAACCGCCGTAAGTTATCCTGTATCCGTCGTCTATTTCAAAAAGTAAATTGGTGGATAATGGCGATGCATAGAAACTACATTTTGAGTTTTGAACTTTAGAAACTAAATTGCGTTTCGCCAGAGAGCCGATTATTTTGTTTACTCCTCCGTTCCTGAGACCTGAGATCTGAGCGATAAGGACAGTTGGGACAATTTCATGATTTTTAGATCCCATCTCTACCTATATAATATTTAGTCAACTGCCCATCCTTCGGCATTTGCAATATCGAACCGTACCGCTGTCAGGACTCTAAATTCATCTGATGTAACATATCGAAGGTCCGTCGCATCGAGCTTCATGAAGCGCTGAAAGTTAAAGAGGAAGAGGCAATTATCGGTTCGAGATTCAGGCCTTGACCAAAAGAGAAATTTACCCGATTACAGGCAATGTATCTTATCTAAATGACCCGAGGTCCGATTACAACGAGTCGCCATGTACCTTTTGTCAAGCAAGACCTTCGTTTGAGCCAAACAGTATCCTCCTCTGTAGCACTCAAACGACATTCATGCGGACAAGTCTGGCGGTTCGCAAGGCAAACAAAGTAATAGCAACTTTTCCAAAATTCAAACTGATTTACTGAACGATGCCATGGAGATAAGGCTTCTGCTCACCAACTATTGCGCTCAGCTGAGTTACCTGTCGATGATAGTCCTTTGTGCGTATAATCAATGTACATTGTTGGTCTCATTGCAACTTTATATTCAGGAAATCATATTCAATTGCTCATTCGACAGAGCTCGATGAAATTAAACGCAAACGTGTATGGGACATCTTCGAAGGCAACATGCGCAACTTGTACGCTGCCGTAAAAATGCACTATATATGAATTTATTATATCCTCCATCTCTCTTTCACCTAATTAGCTATATTGGATCGTCGCTGGGCTGGGATCCCCAATCTAAAGTAGCCGAGTTGTTCGCGCCATTATCGAGGTTTATTCTATTACATGCAGAAGGAATTCTGGTTGCTTTCGTGGCCTTCCGTTTCGAATACGAAAATTATGAAAATATGATTTACTGGTGAGCCACATTTACATTCCTTCCAAAGTATTATCCATGTTATTACCTTTTTCCAGCTATGACCTTCAAATCCTCGACTCATATCAGCGATCTGGCCTAGGGAGGGTATTAATACATGGGCTTGAAAAAATAGGGAGTGCTTGGGGTATGGAGAAAATCACCCTTACAGTTTTTAAAGGCAAGCCGGCTTGAAGAGCAATCGAACACAGATCTCATGTTGCTTGTCATCGATCATCAGCAAATGCAAGTGCAAATCGATTCTACCGAGCGACCGGGTTTGCCCCATTTTCTTATGTCGAAGCACTTTTTTTTACGACCACGCGTAGTTTTCAAATCGACACGTCCTCACCGGGATACGTCGCGGAAGGGGATACCATGGAAGAGAACCAAAATATCGCAGCAGATTATGAGATTTTATCCAAGTATCTTACGTAATATACGTGTAAATCATGTGCCATATCTCCAATGAGCTTTGTGTATTGGAAAGTGGTATTGATGTTGCATACAGTGGAGGCGAAGCAAGATATTGAGATTCAACACGATGAGTACACTTTGTGTGTGCAGTGGTCGCCTCGCTCGTCTTTTCAGGTTCTAGTTTCCAGGCTCAATGCCTTGTATATACATCAAGGGCTTAGAACCTCATGATTAGAACGGTAACCCGAGGTCCCAAACAAGGTAGTTTTCAATAGGTGTCTTCGCCCGCTCAAACAATGAGATTGTCAGTGACTCTAGCAATCTTGTCATGTGCTGTTCACCATTCCAATGACGACTTGATTTGTTTGCGCTTGTCTCTGCTTGGTTCAGCTCTTCATTCTATACACATAACAATAAAGAATCGAATATCATGAACACTCGTCCCCGAATCTTAACGGACATATTTCAGCTATGTTAACTTCGTCCTCATTGCGGTCGCTCCGTAAAACGACTCTGCGTTTAAATTCTAGACGTTTTGCATCCCACGAAGCACCTCAATATAATGAACCATCCGGATGGCTCTTTGGCGAAAAAGTTTGTACTTCACCATGGCCGTCTGTTTTGTTTAACCATTACTTTTTAGCCACCTCCACCGGGGCAAAAGAGAGTGAAGGAGGACTGGGAAAACATCTGGTATATTGGGATGTTTGGCTCGATGGCTTTTGCAACCGTCATGCTATACTACAAGCCGGACACAAGGTGCGTCCACGCCGTGTCGATATATTGTAATGGGTTTTCAACCGCTCTTTGTATTGCAGTATACAAACGTGGGCCCTCAGAGAGGCTAAAGAAAGGATGGAGGCACGCGGGGAGAAATACAAATATGAGCCGTCATCCTCGTCATGAAGTTCATATCCAGATCAAGAAAAGGTCAACGAGAATCATTTATTAGGACTATTATGATAAATATTTCTCCTGACCCTAAAGGGGGAACACAAGTAATATTTGATTCTATCTACGCTTCATAGGAAGCTTTGTATTCCTTTTCAGTGAGAAGACCATCCATCTAATGATACATTTTAGACTTTATTTTTGAACAAAGTCGTTAACTCACCTCGGACGGATCGGATAGTTTGATTTTGCAGAGCCACCCTTTATCCTCAGCAGATTTATTTAATAAGCTTGGTTGCGAACCGAGTTCCTCATTGATTTCTTGGACTATTCCGGACACAGGGGCATACTATGCACTGTTTAACATTTATATAAAATGGGTGAACGCGACGTACAATATCAGAAGCTGCCTTTACGCTTTCTACGGCTCCGATTTGTTCTGTGCCGGTTGTTAGTATCCTTCCTTTTGAAGGAAGTTATTGAACGTACCGCCTTTTGCAACTTCTGTTCCTAGACCCGGTAGTTCGACGAAAACGACGTCTCCTAGGACGGATTGCGCGTGGTCTGTAATAGAGATTGTTCCAATGCCAGTCGAATCATCAAAAACAACAGTTTCGTGTTCGGCGGTATAGCGTTTTGCTGAAGAGTGTGCATTTATATTCTTGTGTTGTTCGGGGGATAGGGGTTCTACGTACTGACAATAGTTCGGAGGAACTGAGACCGAGGACCGAAACTTGTGAGTTGAGGTGGTCGTCGGGAAGGTAAGACCGTTAGATGTGAACGGGAAACAGCACGCAAGATGGATTGCATGTTCAGCCAATGTAACAAATAAAGAATGAGTGAGAGTCGAGAAGGTGGGGGATATTCGCCAAGTTTTTTTCAATTTTGCGCAAGGGTCACGTCTCACTCGGTAATATTATTATGGCATCCAACGTTCCGATAACCATGAACTCCGCCCCTACGAAGTTGACGTACACGGGTAATTCGCAAGATATTAGGAAAACGTGTTCATTTTCAAAGATTGTACGTTGCTCTAATATGATAATATAACAGAGTGATTGATAGCTAGGGGTTTTGCTAATATTGTTAGGGCACCGAGTGGAGGGAATGTGTTATGGAGGTAAATTAGTAGTAAATTTTCATTTTAATCCATCAAGGGCCGTTATGCGGTGTCCAAGATTTTGGTGATGATACCGGTCCCAACTGAGCAGAATATTATATAAACTGAAAAATCCGAGTAAAATCAAAGAACATACTTGTTTTTCCACCCTCGCGAAGCGTGAAACTATGGGGTCTAAGCTAGCATCAAAATATGACGAAGAGATTACACACCGGGAACCGATTTCTGCAGCAACATCGAAATGAAGATCGCATACCATTTCGACATTGTCGCCTGGCATGACCTAGAAGCGGGCTTCAGTTTCGGAATAAAAATCCTCCAACTTGAATTGAAAACTAACCATTTTTTCTGCGGCGTCGGGAGTACCTTCGGGGAAGGTCAAAGAGACAGTGATATCTGCTGTCCGCAGGAACAGCTGAGGCCGATAATTGCTCATGAAAGGAGTGTAGCGACCACCTAAAGAAAAAGGTCAGGGATATTCACATGGCGTGGTAACTTGAGTACCCTCATCTTTGGTAAGAACCTATGAGAATAGAATCACTATCGTGAATACAAGTTAATTATATCTTATGAACCCTTTACATACATAGATCTGTGCCTGGAATTTCTTGACTGCTTTGATAGATCCTGGAGCTACAATTACCTGACCGCGGCGGACTTGTTCCCGCTTAATCCCGCGCAACAAGGCTCCCATGTTGTCACCTGCCTCTGCCTGCATTAAACAATAAGAAAGCTGCCGAGTTAGAAAGAACGAAAGTCTCACTCTCTCCAATTCTTTGTGGAACATTTCTTGGTATACACGCTTAGTATTTTGAATTGTAAAAAGGAATCAAAATCTTACCGATGCCTGTAAGGGTTGTTTTAAAAGTATTCCCCAACCCAACAACTTCGACGTCAGCGCCTTTGGATGCTACTCCACGCTCGACCTTTGATAATAGTTTAACATTTAGGATCCCAATAGGGTAGGCAGCATAACGTACACGACCAGTTGCAACAGTACCACGACCGGAGATTGAGAAGACGTCTACAAAAAGCTTGAGAAAGTTTCAGAAGGTAGAAAATTGAAATCTCGTCCAAACCTTCTACAGGCATAAGGAAGGGCTTTTCAAGGTCACCTGCGAACGATAAATAAGGTTTCATTTCATGTTAGGCTGAGACTTACGAGGGGGTAGCTCTAACCAGCTATCGCAAGCGTCAACTAATTCCTTGATCTTAATTGCACCTATTGTGTCTTCACGACCTTCCAGTGCGGCGAGCGCTGATCCCATGATGATTGGAGTGTTTTCACCGTCGAAGTTGTACGTGGATAAAAGATCACGCATTTCCATGTCTACGAGTTCCAGCATTTCCGGGTCCGAGATTTGATCAACTTTATTAATGAATACCACTAAACGCTTGATTCCAACTTGACGAGCAAGGAGAAGATGCTCTCGGGTTTGAGGCATCTGACCGTCAGTGGCAGAGACGACGATGATAGCACCATCCATCTGGGCGGCCCCAGTAATCATATTTTTAATATCTGTTACTCGGTTAGCTGACAATTTTTCGTAGGAAAGGAAGCCTAACAATCAGCATGTCCAGGGCAGTCAATATGACCATAGTGTCGATTTTCAGTCTCATATTCTACATGGGAAGAGTTTATGGTGATTCCTCGGGCCTTCTCTTCTGGGGCTTTATCAATTTGGTTGTAGTCGGTGAATTTGGCTCCACCCTGAGAGGCCATAACTTTAGTAATAGCTGCTGTCAATGTTGTCTTTCCGTGGTCAACATGGCCTACAATGAAAATTAACATTTAGTGGTATTTGGTTGTGAGGGAAGAGCATACCGATTGTCCCAATGTTCATATGAGGCTTCCTGCGCGAGAAAATTTCGGCATATCCCCTGCGAGCGACTGTGTAGAGAGGTTTGAGATGAGTGTTGGATAAAACGCGTCGGGACCTACCCAGACTGAGAGACGCCAAAGTCAATGAAGGCTTGGTGACAGTGCGCTGGCAGGCATAGAGGGAAGCTTTATAGAAATTATCAGAATAGTTTAGTGAAAAAGATGAAGACATACTGCGTGTCAGTCCGCGAGAGACAGTCTTGGAAGTCACCCACTGTAACATGGTTTTTCTGAATGTTGTTGGAAACGGAGAGACTCGACTTTAAATTTTGTTCCCGGCGGCCACGGATAATTCCGAGACTGACCAAAGTTAATGGGGTTAGGGTTAGGGTTTACTTCCCTTTCTCATGTCTTCTACTGACCGTTTCGAACTTGTCCGCAATGCAGTCGCATTTCTCGCAGATCCAAAGGCAGGTATCTTCAATTATTATTTAAATGAATATTATAATTATATTTTATTTTATAGGCACAGTCTTCCCCCCTTGCCCAGCGGATTCAATTTCTAGAAGCCAAGGGCTTAACTCCGTCCGAAATCGACAGTGCCCTTAAGCAAGTATCCCAGTCGTCCACAACTTACCAACCACACAGTTCAGGGTACCCTTACCCCCAATATTCACCTCTTTCGCCTCCCCATCTGTGGGATTGGCGCGATTATTTTGTAAGTTCCACTTGGACATCCTTTAAACACGCGTTCATTCATCCCTGAATGTAGATTACGGCCGTAGTTTCCGGGTCCGTAGCGTATGGCGCCGTTGCACTTTTCCGAGTAAGACCATTTCTGTAACTATTTATCCATAATTCATGTCTTCTGTCGTAGAAATATCTCTTACCGCATCTCCAACCCCCAAATACTACTGCCTATGAAGACGATCGTGATGCACTCACCGCACAATTCGACGCCGCAGAAGCACTACTGAAGGAAATACAGGCAGAATCATCCGCTGTTCGAATAGTTGTGGAAGAACAAAGAGAGAAAATAGAGAAGACGACTTCTGTTGTTGAATCAGTAGTGATCGAAATGCGAGATGGAGAGACCAAAACAAGAAACGAAATGCGGGAAGTACGGGAGGAAATAAACAATATTAGGGAAATGTTACCCAAGGTTGTTCTTACACTATCCTGACGCGACAAAATAACTGATCGTATCACCCAGATGATAGAGAAGAATAAAGAGAGCCAGGCCCAATCACTCACTGAACTACAACAAGAACTGAAATCATTAAAAGCTCTCTTACTCAGTCGCGGACCAACAAGTCTTCCGTCGTCGCCTTTACCTGCTTTGGGCCGACCTTCGATTCCTTCCTGGCAATTACCTAGTACTGAGCAATCTACCAAGCCTCCC
This sequence comes from Collybia sordida, assembly GCA_037014335.1. Taxonomy (NCBI): domain Eukaryota; kingdom Fungi; phylum Basidiomycota; class Agaricomycetes; order Agaricales; family Clitocybaceae; genus Collybia; species Collybia sordida. The sequence continues at coordinate 2,691,646 of JAYKXK010000002.1, forward strand.
TTGACCTCTTGGCAACCACCGACTAACGAACAACCGTCCTCCGTTACGTCTACAACTTCTTTACCTTCTGCCAAACCTTCCATCCCATCGTGGCAATTGCCCCCTAATGAACAACCAGCGTCGACCATGACCTCCCTCCCCGAAGTTTCTTCGATCGTGAGTAATGGAAAAGGTAAAGGGAAAGAAGTGGATTTAGGCGATGAGGTGTAACATACTAGTTATATACTACCTATACTCTACTATTGAAGATAGTATTGAATTAGATCGCTGTTTCTAACCTTTCAAATGTTGCTTTAATCTAAAAATATGTGCACGTGAGGTGTTAAGTGAATTTGGGTTGGAACTTGGGGTCAACGGTCAACCAACATACATACTTTCTCATGTTCACTCAATTTCGTCAAGCGGTGGAAAACTTTGCTCCTCAACCTCGCCGGGGATCTGATGCAACTGTAGGTGACGAAAATCACGATTCGCCTTCTCGTTCTGGTTCCCTCGATTCACATGGCCATCCATCCTCGCCACTGTCCTCTAGTCAACTCGCAGAATCTGCCCTACTCAACATTCGCAAATCACTTTCAACACATCGTACCGCCAGTCCAGCTCCCTCTCATAAGTCCACAGGTGCTCACCCTTCAAGTAGGCCCAAGTCGACTTTGGAGCATAGGTTACGTGCAGCCACACTAGCTATCGCAGACTCGTCCAATACTCCTTCACTAGACACACCAGTGAGAATTTCCCCATCGTCAACAGTGACCACCACGGAATGTCCACCTTCACCTTCCTTGACACCTCTACCTAAATCACCTTCTGTCTCTCCTACTATTCCAATTAACATACCCTCTTCACTCCCTGCCATGATGACCACAGATGTACCGACCCCTTTGCCTGAAAGCCAACTCAAAGAAGCATCTGCGGAAGATGTCCCTGGAGATGTCTCTTTGAAAGTAGCTGTTTCTGAACCATCACAGACACCGCTGGTAATCGCACCGGCGGAGGAGGGCCAAGAGGCTGCTCAAATCTTAGAAGTTCAGCCTGTTCCTACACATCTTGAAGACGGTATCAAGATAGAGAGCCTCCAGGAAAGATTGAGAGAAGTCGAACAACGATTTACAGGTATGCTCACTCCCGAATAGATACAAGTCCCATGAACATCTGACATGTACGTAGATGTTTCGACGTCTTTTCAAAGATTACAAGCGGAGAAGGCTGCTGCTGACGCCGCTATTCTTGAATCGACGCCCCTCCGTGGGATTCAAGATACTGAATCGCTCCGCGAATATCTCCGAAATATGACATCAAAAGCTGAGGTACACTTTGTTCCAGGTAGCTGGGAGGTGCGCTGAATTATATTCCTATAGTCACTCCAAGATCACATCAAAAATCTGAGCGAAAAACTAGAAAGTATGTAAATTATTAGCGAATTTAGACATTACTTATTTCATTTTTCAAGAGCAGGAAACTTTAATCCAAGAGCTCCAAAAAACACATATTCAGGAGACAACTTCCCAAGTTGATCAAATCGAAATGCTCCGCACGCAACTTGAAGAGGCTGAGGCTCTTTTAAAAGCTGCGCAAGACACCGACATTCAATCAGAGCGAGCGTCAGCGAAACATAGAGCGGAGATGGAAGCACTGGAAGGAGAGGTCGAACGCGCCAAAGTATTAGCCAAGGAAGAGGAAGAAAAACGAGTTAAAGCCATCAGTTTATTGAAGACAGTTCGACAAAAACTAGTGAAAGCTGAAAAAGAAAGAGATGACGCTTTGAAGGAACTAGGATCTTCCAAAGAAAGAGAGAATGTTGACCGAAACATTGTCCAGGCGGAAAAGATGAGACTCCAGAATGAACTCGACATGGCTCATTCAGAGCGAGAGAATGCTGTGACAGGCTTGAAAGCACAATTTGATAAAGAGATTGCCAACATTCGGGAACGTCACGAGAGAGAAATTCTTGTCCAGAGAGAAAAATATGAGACTGAGGCTATTTCGATCAAGGTTCGTTTTCAAAAGCCTCTCAACTTTCAAACACCAACCGATTAGTCTATCAGAATGCCCATTTTTCCGAGCTTTCCGCAAGCCTATCCCACATATCATCTCTCGAGAGCTCTATAAGCAACACAACGAAGGAAAATAATGTACTGTTTGATCACCTACAATTGCGTCAAGCAGAGTTAGAATCTGCCCAGTCTCATCTGGAATCTCTTCAAAGCCAAAACACTGAACTTCAATATCAACTTCGCGAGGCCAGCGATCGATATTCTCTTCTCAAAGAAGACTTGGCAGAGGCCCACCGTGAGCTTGAAAATAAAACTCGAGAGCCTGTCAGCACCGCAACAGAAGTAGCGAGACTGCTTTCCGCGACCGAGGCTAAATATGATATCAAACTTGCTGATTTGAAAAGGCATATATCTGGCCTCGAAAAAGAACGGAACGATGGGGAGGCAGAGTGGAGCCGAAAGCTTCGTGACAAAGTCAGGGAGGTGGAAGACCTAAAAAAAGCTGCAGGATCAACCGCTGTGACGCGTCAACGCAACGAGGAACTGGTGGACGGATTAAAGGCTGAGATTTCACGGCTGGAAGAGGAATCTCGCCATTTACAAAAACAAGTAACCGATCTTCACCTCAGTAGCTCTAATGTTAAAGATGTCGAGGTTGGATTCTTCAAATTTCAGTTTTGCTTTCATCTCATCATCACTTATAGCGTTTAGGAAAAGCTCAAGAATTAGAACTAAACTTAAAAGTATCAATGCTAGAACGGCAAATTGAAGACGACAAACAACGTGAAGCTCAACTACGGCTTGCCAACAAGGTCAAACACGTGCAATTGTTTTTTCTATTTCTCATCGTTTTTATTTTCTTCTCAAGACCCTCCGAGAAGAATTACGAAAAGTCCAATCCTCTGCTGCCCTACTCGAGCGGCAACGCAACCCCGGTGTAGGTTACTGGACTTCCCGAACTAATGACTACACCACGGATGCCAGAACTTCTATATCTTCAACTTCCTCCGACCCGCCATCGCGGGTCGGTTCACCAATGTTATCTTCTACTCAAACGTCAAACGACGAAGAAGTCAACCTGGAATATTTAAGAAACGTGATATTACAGTTCCTTGAACACAAGGAAATGAGGGTATGCTATTTCTCCTCCGGCATGCGTTGTCTTCTCTAACCTCTTTCAGCCCAACTTGGTTAAGGTTCTTTCAATCATTCTTCGGTTCACCCCTCATGAGACGCGGAGACTAATTGCGAAAGTATAGTATTTTTACATCGCTAAATGTCCCAGAAGCACATTCTATTTAGTTACATCCTCATTATTAACCCACACCAATTATTTCACTGTGACTTGCATTAACCTTTGGAATATACATCAAGTGTTTGCTCAATCCATAAAATTATTCATATAATATCGAAATCACTTTACTACCACACATCTTCTGACGACCAGTTCGGTCGTGCCAACCTCATTCTCATCTTGGCAAGCTTATGTCGCCATACTTAGTTTAAACTTTATAGAACGCTGAGCTTTGAGGTTCGGAACTCCGCGCACACACAAAGGTTGTCGTATCGGGGCGAAAACTGACCCAGACTGTTGATCGGTATGATAGATTAGGGAAGTTGGATTTACTCCAACTTACTGGCTGTCGATAACAAAATTCTGTCTGTCCGAAACCGACCAAACCCGACCCTCATCTCCCTTACTCTCCACCACAGAAATCATTCTCGCGGTTCTCATGTCACTCGCAGAGCTTACACGAAATTGTTTTCAATCTGGAGTATCATCATCAACAGTAAGTACCATATAACTTGGAACTCCCCGCCCTGAAAATTTGTTGTTTATCTCTCAGTGGCTAGGCTTGTGCAAGTTGTTCATATCCAAAGAACATGCTCTAGGTTCGGATACCCTCGAGTCTAACCTCAGTAGTCAGTGGTAACAGAAAACGGGAAATTTCACATTTCGTCGGCTCAACGCTGTGTATTTAGATTCAGTTCTCGTACTCTATCGCCTTTATCCCGGGGATCCCGATCTTCAAAACTACCTCAAAACGGCAATTCAGGATGGTATTCTCTCTGTTTCTGCATTTGTGGCTACACTATTACAAGCAGCCCGCTCGCCCGAACTTCACACACCTGCCACATTGGATACACTCTGCCGTGTCGCTCTGGATGCCCACTATTCCTCTGGTTTACCACCTGAGGGCTCAATCGTTCCATATGGGGAGTCCCCTATCACTGTTTTAGGCACAGTCCAAGATGCATTGGCGTTACTCCGAACCGCTCATTCTCTTCCCATGTCCCATTTTCACCAACTGACGGCATCCGCATCTGAGCTTCTGATTTTACTACTATCATGTGTATCAGATATGTCACAGGTTTCTACAGCCCAAGCGATGGTACACTTTGCGGACACAAATGACTTGTTGCAAAACTTTCGTCTCGCACAGGATACACGTCAGGAACTGGAAGCCTTCCTGCTTTCATTAAGCTTACTTATTGGTGATGACGCAAAGGCTGCCCGGGAAGCGCAAATAATGCACACAATTCAACTAGCTCTCGGCAAGGGTGACATACTTGGCCCAAGTTCAGACACCGATATAATAACTTTCTGCTTGGTATTTTGGCAACTTGTATGTGAAAAAAAATCACATTTATCTTACTATTTAACAATAACGGTTATTTTGAGGTTTCTTACAGAGCCCATAGTTTTGGCTCTGGTGATGAAGAATGTTCCGTCGGTTTACTCGTCGGGTTGTTTAGGTGGACATCTTGGACTCCAACAGTCTTTTATACACAACTATTTCTTTCAGCACTCACTTGTTTATCTCAAAGTTCCAACAACGTATTAATTTGGAAGGCTTTCGTCATAGGTCGAGTAATGACATTTCTTTTCAAGTTGGTACCCAGCTTGATGCTAATTGTAGCTACCTTACCTCATAACATCATTCGAGAACGTTGTAAATGCGGATGGAGTAGGAGCTTCAGATTGGGTAATGTGTTCTGAACTTGAATTCTCAACATTTATAAATTTTACTCTCAGCGTCATGCAACACATACAGCCATTTTAGCAATCTTCCAGCGCCACGACCTTCTTGAACAATGTGAACACGCCATTTCCAGGGCTAGGGGTGTCATAACTTCCCATGAAGAGGAGAGGTAGGTCGATTCACATGGGTTTTCTTCAGTCTTAATAATAAACACATCAGCCCAAAATCTTTCTTCCGCGACTTTCTGCATCAGATAGTACATTTGGAACTTATAAGCTTATCATTTGCTTCGGAAATTGACCCTTTGATTGCGAACGATAATACACCCCGTTTACGAGCAGATGCCCAAGATTTGGGGTTAGACCTTGAAGTTAGTCTACTAAATTGATCATGGATTTACACACTCACCTGTCTCGATAGTCCTACCTTGAATCTCGACTTATTCCTGATGGATCTTTGGAAGATTCTCTCCTCTGGGTCGGCCGGATTTGGAGAGACGCCGGAAGCCACAAAGCTTTTGCAGACGTGGTTTTTAGAGTAAGTTCCTGCTTCCGCCTGGGCGAAAAGTGATTTTTTTTCATTGCAAGAGGATAGCGCTTTACATCTCTCGCCAGTATATATGATGTTGAAGCTTTGAGTCATTTGTGTAAGGTACTCTTTACATGTGAGCCCGCCCTTGACATGGTTGCGATGCATGTCAGGGTTTCGGACCTTATCTTCCGTGCCCTCTTACTTCTGGAGCAATATGACTGTGAGACAGTGGGTAGGTTCAGAGAGCTTAACATCTGATGGCACGGTTTATTGATCAACTTAGGTGACCCTCAAACCGCGGTCAGCCACTTGGGAGATGTTGTATTGTTTGTACAATATACAACATCTCGGTTCCAGGTGAGTCTTGCGTGAATTGATGAGACATCAATTCAACTTCGTTTAGCTAGATGCGGGTAAATTCTCTATGGAAAACCAAACCCTCTCGACAAGTTTTCTCAATTCTGCCGATCTCGTCTATCCGATGGAGAACTTACCTACCGAAGACATTACTGTCTTCAATTCCTGGTTTAAGGCATTATTTGACAGTAGCAGTGAGGGCATAGAGGATACTATTCTCAGGCAAGCACCATCAATGACAAGGGAGGTAGAATGCTCTTGACCGTTCATTCAGATCCACTCAACCAAAGACTCTTTTGAGAATATCGGCCTCGTTATTCTCCCAAGCTATCAAGGCAAATATTCTCCAAAAGATTGATGGGGATACTCTGAATAATGGTGTCTCCTTCTTTACTGGACCCTTATTAAGCTGGACCCTTGTTGGGATTATCAGAGCTCTTGTAAGAGAGATCCAGGAACAAGAGTAGGATACATAGAGTCAATTACGATCCGTTTCTCGTAATAACCTCAGATTTTTTCCAGGTTTCTTGCCTCAACGTATTTCTCGATTTTAGAAACTCTGGTACTCTCGCCGTCTTGTCCGCCACCGGTTCTCTCAATATGTGGTCTCCGAATACTGTCGATTGTTGGTGATGGAAAAAGTAAATCAAAACGCCCTCCTCTAAACATTGACGTAGCTTCTATGAGGGCCGCCATTTCTACTTCCATTGGTATTAAAAGTGAAGGTTTGTTCTTCATTTAATCCCAGAAAAAGGTATTTACCTTTTCCCAGACTCACATTCTAGGCTCACTTCTATCCCGGTGGAAAGTGGTCCCAAGCAGATGATCCAGAATGCCTTCGTGTTGGCGCGGGCAGGGAAAGCACCGATTGTGGACGTCGAACGTTGTATCAAAACCATGCTTCCATCAAGGTTTTTACATTTATTTTGGTCTGAGCTGTTAGTTTCGGCAAGCTTGGGGGAGATGGAGAGCTGTCGGCGCATCGCTACATTTATTCTCACAATGCCCAGGTCATCAAACACACCCCCACTGCTGCCAATTTTCTTACACACAGTCTTACCTTCTATAATTGGGACGGTCGATGAACAAACGCATGGAGAACAAACGATGGCTGTGGAGTTACTTGTCACCATTATATCCTCAGTTCTGACAGCGGCATTGCACCTCGAGTTGGCAATGCAAACTGTAACCAAGAAACAAGACTTTGTATTGGGTCAACCCAGCACAGTGATGTCACGAAGATTTGCGGCAAGTTTGCGCGCGAGGAAAACTAGTCGAACTAGTCAAGCTATCGTGCAGCGACTGGCATCATCTCAGTCTTTCGTAGCAAACTTTCCAGTATTCATGAGCGAAATGTGATAGGGGGTGTGGTAAATATAAGTAAATATAGTCCGTAGTATCCTAAACGCCGGCTGGTGGTGGCGCTAAAAGAAGATAATCAGAACATATAACAACCTTAGAAAATTGAGCGACTTACGACAACAAGCGTTTTCGACGGGGTCACATTCACGATCGGCTGGGCACATAATCAAGCAAGAAGCTCCACTATTCGTCTATAGGAGGTTTTGGGTAAACAATGTCAACGGAGTAATGCAATACAAACCTTCATTTGGTCGTCTGATGGGACACTTCCCATCAAATAATACTCGGGTTGGATTGTACTCGAATGAATTCCATGATGGTGGAGTGCCTTACGAATCTTCGCGGCTACGGGCATGAAGTCGTGATCTCGGGAAGCGAGCACATGAACGGAGGCGATTATCTTCGATTCTGAGAGTTGCCAGACATGAAGCTCGTGAAGTGAAAGTACTCCTTCAACCTCCAGTATAGAATCCCGAACAGAATCAAGAGATACCGAGGGTGGAACGCCTTGTAATAGAACAAATGAAGCACTGCGGACTATTGTGGGTTAAATATTAGACATTCAGGGAGCTTCGTGACTTGCCTAGAGGCATCGCGCTCGAGAAGATAATGACTGTTATTATCAAACTGATGATAGGGTCACAGTAGTATTTGAAAGTCCATTCCGTGAGCCATATAATGAGGCCTGTGGCAATGACCCCGACATTACCAAGCGCATCACCAAGGACGTGAAGAACAAGAGCACGCATGTTCATAGAGCCGGCGTGCGTGTGGGAGTGGTTTACATACATCCTGTCAGATTGTTCGTTGAGTAAGAGTGGTGTATCCTCGTTTTGGAAGTTGGTGTTCGATGATTGATTTTCCTGAACGGTGGATGGTATCAATTTGTTAGAACGAAGACTCTCAGTTGAGAGTTGCGCATCAAGTGCAGGACGTGGTTGTGATACGCTCCTTCGATGGGCCGTTGGGCTGGGAGATCGAGCCAGTGCGATGTCATTAGCGGCCTGTACGAGAGCTGCACGGGTCGCGGCGGGGTGGCCATACAATGGAGAATATTCAACCGATGGTGAACGGGGACGAGAAAAGGAACGATTGCGAACAGGGTCAGGGGTTTTCTGGGATATGGGATTTGAATATCTTGCCACAGGACCAGGTTGAGACGATTTAGCTATTAGTGGAGTTTTAGGAGGCAGAGGTGAAGAATTATGTGAATGGTGTGAATGTTCATGCGAGTGCCCGTGTTCTTGAAAGAAGCCATTAGTTTATATTGCTAGATTCACGAAATAGTGGGTACCGTGGAAGAGTAATAGCCCGATCAGGTTAGAGGCAAGGCCCATGGAGCCTACTATTACTACGAGGCGGGGGTTTACTATTTCTGTTTTAAAAAATGGTTTAGATCCACAAGCTTTCTTATTTGCAATATGTGCATACCTGGCGTGCTGAAAAATCGACCAAGGGCTTCAAGGGATATTGAGAAACAAAGGGCGAGAAGAAATACACCATTGACAAGTGCTGCTAAAATTTCTGCTCGGTGCCACCCATAAGAGTATCGGGAGTCAGGTGAATTGGATGCTGTTAGCTGAAATCAGTACCGTCAGATCACAAGCTGAGAAATTTTTTTGAGGAAATTGTCACCTTGATAGCATAGAGGGCCACAACAAGGCTCATGACATCACTTATAAAGAATTATATAAAGAATTCAGCTTTGGTAAAAAAAAACCCGCATACTTGAGCATATGAAAACTGTCTGCTACAAGCGCTAATGATCCCACAGCATAACCTATATACCAGGTATTAGATCGCATGGGAGCCCAACGGATGTATCTTACCAACAATAAGCTCAACAGAGAAGAACACGATGTCAATTATAAGTAAAAGAGTAATGCGAGCAGAACGAGACATAGCCATGTCGGAATGGGTGGTAGTCGCAAGGTTGGCAAGCCCAGGAAATACCTTGGTCAGTGAGAGAACGGAAGAGATATGATACGAAATATCACGACTCCAACACCCTAACGTTAGTGTAGTCGGACTTTGAATTTACCTCGCACTGTTGAACCGTTCAACGTTCAACTCGGATCCACGAGTTCATTGATCAGATTTATTACTTCCCGGGGTAATATGAATTTTCGATACCCAGGACTCTCGCGTCAATCAAACGCAACATAGGGGCATTCTCGCTGGACGAATTAATATGTCTGGGGTTTCGCTTCCAGGCAACACAACAAACGCCATCCAAAAGCTATGGCACAATACAAGCCGTTTCAAGAGATCCTACATTGAGAAATATTATTGGTATGACAAACGGTTGGTCAACAGGTAAGAGATGGGTATACTCTTGTGATGCCCAGATAGCATAAAGGAAATGTTACAAGGTATTGGCAAATAGTTCAAATATTGCGATAATAAAACGAAAGCCATCTACCTGAACCTCTACACGATAATTTTCTTCGCAGCTTTGCCCTTCTTTTCGGAATCCTTGTGTGACAAAAACTCGACCTCGGTAGCTAGCGGACCTCCAAGTCTTTGGCCTTCAGAATACCCCAAAACACTCATCTTGAAATGCTTGCCAACACCTTCAATCCTTTCACGTAGACCATCCTCCTCTGATGCATTGGGAGCTAACCGAGTCCATATCGACAGTCGATAGAATTGTGGCCGGGTAGACACGATGACTCCTGTTATTAAAGATTTGGGTGGCGTTCCCGTCCCATCGGACAACGTGGGCGAGGGATCAAAGGTTTCTCCGATTGCAGCGAGCATCTATGTAGTGTAGATGAGAAATAATATAAAATGAGAGATTCCCTTGGGCCTTACCGTATACAACCACATCTTGTCAACGTGGGGTCGGTTTTTATCCTTGGGAAGTTGAATACTCCACTTTCCTCCATTCTTATTGGCTTCATCTTCCCATGCTGGAATAATCCCTTCCTATGATAATGATCAAACCTCGGATACACATACTAATGAACATGAGCGACCTTAAAGAGGTAGTAGTTTGCCTTTTGTGGTAGTTGGGATGGCGGAATTATGTTGTTATAAAGGCTGAGATAGTGTGAAAGGGAATGCTTAGCACTGGGTGTTGATACTAAATTATTCGCACTAACCCCCAGAATTCTTCCACACTATCAAAACTGATAACACGCTTGATGTCCTCCATCCACCCTTGAGCGGCAGCTACACCGGGAGTCTGGGGAACAGGGGTCTGAGGAAATGCTGATATCGGCGTTTGGGGAAGATTTCGCCCTTTTGTCGCCGGAGAATCGAACCAGAGTGTCCAAGGAGAATAAAGAGGATGCTTGATAGAAATTAATGATTATTTCCGTAAAAAGGGTATTAGATTTATGAATACGAACCTTGACATTGAAGTTAGTAGGATCATTGAAAACAGTTCTGATACCTTCGGCTTGTGCTTGCATGTCAACTTCCTGAATTTCACCTGGCTCCAGGGATTCATGATCTGTAGCTAGCGAAATAGGCTGTTCAGCTAATGCGGCAGAGAGCGCAGCTCTCGAAGCCTGAAGGGCTGGACCAGAGAGGGTAGAGGCCATTGTGAATTTTGATGGAGTCGGTTAAGAAAGGTCTTTAGGCAAGAGAAATGAAAAGGGATGTGTGGTTATTTCCAGAAACGACCAGGCCAGGTGGATAACAGAGAAATTATTTAAACTTTGATGTAGCTTGGATATTCCAATGATGGATAAGTTTAAGTATCTTATGTCGGTGCGTAGCGATTTTCAAAACTTAAAACGTTTTGTAAACGACCAAGGCAATCCGTTTTTTGTCCACAGCCTTCAGATCACGTGTTATTATCCTGATCTGCCGAGATGCCGAACCTCCTTATCAGATAGCAAATAAAAATATTATTTGTCTCCATGGATATATTATCTCATATTATGATTATGCTGACGATTTCCGGTTCAACTCATCCGTCCTCGTCCGCTCACTCATCTCATGGATCCTTTCCATGCAAAAGTCGTTGCAGCTGCGACGGGGTCCACTCTAACAGCTCTCACAAGTATGTCTACCTTTTGCATCACTCAAAATTTTTCTTTACTCTCTCAATTTTCCAGTGACACCTTTTGATGTCGTCAAAACCCGACTCCAAACTCAACCTCTACAATCCCCTCAGCTCTTTCCACGACCGCCACTCAATACTTGTTGTCAACCCAATAAATTGGCAGGTGCATGTGTGCGCTCGATGTCGTCTTTGTCACGACCTCTGACGGGCGAGGTCGTGTGTCTTTGGGAGGATGGTATGTTTAGAACTGAGAGAGTCAATGGTTTTTATGATGCTGTACGGCATGTGTGGCGTGTTGAGGGCTCGCGTGGTCTTTGGAAAGGTGTTGGGACTTCTCTGTGAGTCCTTGATCGAATCTCACCCTATTGTTTCTTATCAACTTTATTTTAGGATAATTGGTGTCCCCTCCGCAACCTCTTATATCTTGACGTATGACCATCTCCTTAACGTCGTTTTGCCCCCTCTACTTCCTGCTCAGTCATTAATTCCATTAACTGCTGGTATTCTTGCACGTTCGGCCATCACAACTCTAGCCTCTCCACTGGAACTTGTTCGCACCAACTTACAGTCAACCCCCCTGTCGGTCAATAAACCTCACACTTTACATTCTGTCCTAAAAACTATTCACAATCTCGTACACGAACGAGGAGTACTAGTATTATGGAGAGGGTTGGGTCCAACACTCTGGCGTGATGTACCATTCTCCGGTATTTACTGGGCTAGCTATGAGTCGTGGAAAAAAACTTTTGCACAACAAGGGCGTGAAGGGGCCTCAGTTGCGTTTACCAGCGGCGCAATCAGCGGTATCTCGGCCGCACTCATAACATCCCCTTTCGACGTCCTCAAGACTAGGAGGCAGGCGATAATCATGTCGACACCAAATTCTCGTATGACGTCTAGTATCCACTTTCTCGTAGAAATCGTCAAAAGAGAAGGAATGTCAGCCCTATTTGCTGGGATAATGCCACGGATAGCTAAAATTGCTCCGGCCTGTGGAATTATGATTGCATGCTTCGAGGTTCGTTCTTCTGCAATCATTTTGTATAGCATTAACGAGTTCTTTAGGGCATTGGAAGCCTACTAACCAGACATTGATTCGCAGGAGTTTTAGTTGGATTACAACCTGTATAATTGTCATTAGATTAGATTATATATATATATTAATTACTCGCACATTACTTATATCAACTGAGCTCTCAAGTGATAATGAACTTTGAGTTCTAGATACAACCAAAAATAAGCAATCAACGGAAGTAGTCTACTATCCTAATCTATTTAATTGTCTATTCGTTGTTGTGAGTTTTCCACCCACTCGGTCAACATCGTTTGATAGGTCATCTAACATCTCGATTTGATACGCAATTTCACTACCGATCGCTTGGCCAAGTTGTTTCTGCCGTTGCAGAATGGTTGTTATTTGAGAGAGTTGTTCATCTTGATGTTGAATCTGAGCTTGCTGCAGCCCCACCAGTCCATGATCATCAAGGGGCCGTGTCTGTTCCGTTTCTCTGGGATGGACACCCCCAAAAACGCGTGTGATAGGTTTAAGTGCATTTGTCCCTAATAGGGCCTCTCGATCAGAGTTGGTTACTGTATTGCTTGTCGCGGCCGAGCCTGTTTCAAGCACGCGTGAAGAATGTCTAGCCACGGTCACCATGCGGGTCAGTTTCTCGTGATCGTCCCGCAGCCGAGCCACCATGTCTGACCGGCGCTGAAGTTCTCCCTCACTGATTCCGTGCATACCAAGTTCCTCCAGCTCCTTTTCTAGGACCCCGATGCGAGAAATTATTCCTACAAGCTTGGATTTCGCACTGACATTCGCCTTGTGAGAGTCACCAATATCACCACGATCTGAAAATGCGTCACGTTTGTTGATGTCGGCGCGGACATCTCGAATTCGAGTTTGCAGTTCAAGATGCTCGTCTAACCATGAAGAAGATGTGAAGTGGTTTGGTGGCCCACCACTCTGCCTGGTTGTAGGTACGCCGAGAAAATCTTTGAAAGCGAAGCTTTCTCGCCATTTATCCTCTCTCGCTCCAACAATGGCCCTTAAATAGGCCTCTAAGCCTATCCGCCTTTCTTCTCGTATTTGAGTATCAGTACGGGATCGTAGGATGGAGAATTTATGTTTTGGTGGCAGGGGACATGGAGGTGATGATCCTGTGGATTTCAAAAGGTCTGTGTGTAAATCATCGAATTCTGAGTAACGTCGCCACATTTGCCATGACCGAACATGGGCTTGAATCTCAATCCTGTAAACTGTGTGCAATTTCGGAGATGGACGATCTTCGTATCCACGGATGTATATGGCTTGTATAGCCGTCATTGTTCGTCGGGTGCTGCGAAACCGTCTATAGCAATTGTACTTATTCCAACTTGCAAGAGTTATACTTATTTGTGCATGCAAATAATATCGGTCAGAAATGGTACATATTTGTGCACTACAGAGCCTTTGAACCACAGACGATCACGAACCGTGCCCCAGCATTTACATACCACTGAAGCATTATTCCAAAGGTCCACCACCCCCACCCTTGACCCTTCAAAAAACGAATAAACCCAGGGAACACATTATCCGTTATGTCATCCAACTGTACATCAACGTAACCCACCCTTTCCATTTCTGATACATAGTCTTTGGTAGATGTCAAGTTATGCTTTGGAATTACTCTGATCAATGAAGAAAGGAGCCATGCTCTGCTGTTCATCGAGGGATCAAAACATATGTCAGCCAACCCAATGCGACCTCCATGGGCAAGTTTTTTGAATGACTGGCGAATAAATACGTTCCGGGTTTTAAAGTGATAGGCACAATCAAGAGCCAAAATCGTGTCAAAGACTCGTGTCCCCCCGGGGTCCAGAGGATGATCAGTAGCTGTCCGGTTATAAATCGCATCGCATGCGTGCAACGAAACTTCAACTCTTGAGCCACCCAACGATTCCTGAAACTGTTCAACTCGACTCTGCGCGCGGCGGTGGTGGCTGGAAAGGCTGGTGATACCAGTGAGGGACGAAGGACGAATAAGAGGATCAGAAAGCAGTAAAAGTAGAGATTCGCCCGTTCCATGACCGACATCTACCCGGGTACATAAAATCATAAATTTTGAGTGAGATGATAACTTTCTCACCCAGGACTCTGTCTCCACTCTTGCAGCGTGCTGCCTGAATCAGTCTCAGTGCTAAAGCTGGGGGAGTTGAAATTATGAGATCCTTCTACGAAACCGGACATGTCCTCTCACTTACCCCTACACGCTTGAGGAAATACGTCAGTGTCCTAGAAAGATGGATCAAAATTGTTTCCGAAGGATGACAGTCCACTCTAACCTTCCAAAATCCCATGTTCAGCCATTCCGTTTGAGGAGTTATCGTCGGGCCTTGGCCAGGGAGGCGGTTTAATGAGAGATGAAATAGGCCGTATGGATCTGAAGCCGAGACCATATAAAATCGATAAAACAGCGACGGTACCCCTGTGACTATGGCTAGGATGGAGACATAACGGACGCCGATCCAAGGAAGGAGGACGATAACAATGACAAGCGGCACAGCGAGGATCAGGAAATTTTTCAGCAACGCAGACGTGGTCGTTACGACGACTTTTTGAGTCATTGTCCGAATAATGTATGCAGCATAAAGGAAGTTTATACCAGGACCCTGGGTTATTCTAATCAGAAAATAGACCTATATTCTGTCTTTTTGCGCGAATTTACAAAAGATGGCGCCATATTTGGGCTAACGTCTGGATATTTGATAAAACCTCGATAGATCTACTTACATAGTATGTCAGGTTTTAAGGCGGCGAAATTTCAAATCTGTCCTGTGCTATCCTCAGTACATAGGTAAATGTTACATAAATACAACGAAATGGCTCAATCTATATATCTATATCTATATAATAAATGAACTCGGTTTGCTCCCACGGGGGACACTCAGTGGGAAAGGAATTCAATCGGAGTCATGCACTAGTCAAAATCCACGACACTAGTCAAGTAAAGGTCAACACATCACTATTCAACAAATTACATAATCAAAAAAGCGCAACCAAGCCAGCCACTTATTGGCAGGAGATCCAAAAGTCCAACAGCACATAGACATTTTTAGACTCATCCTCATAGGTGCCAATTATATTCTGAATATATTTTGTCTTCAAAACAAGTCAATATAACAAGTCTTGAATTTGACCTGACTAATGATTGACTTTTTCTAGTAATGAAAAAGTCAAGAATAACAGCATTTTAGTCATTCACGACTATTGATTGAATTCCTTTCCCACTGAGGGGGACAAATGTCAAAGACAAACGCTGACTAATAAACGTTAGAGACAAATGCTGTGTAAATGTGTGGCTGTGCATCACGCTAATTCTGCACGCGTGTCAGCCTGATTGAGTTATCGACCATCATGTCCACCATCATGCATCCAACGTTCAACGTTCAAACATTCAACGTCAATAACCACTAGACTTATGGAACGAACTGTAGTACCTCAATCTATATAAT
Source organism: Collybia sordida (assembly GCA_037014335.1). Classification (NCBI taxonomy): domain Eukaryota; kingdom Fungi; phylum Basidiomycota; class Agaricomycetes; order Agaricales; family Clitocybaceae; genus Collybia; species Collybia sordida. The sequence continues at coordinate 2,707,383 of JAYKXK010000002.1, forward strand.
AAATGAAAACTTCTCTTCTTGCCTAAGGTTCCCAGTTAGCCTGCTTGCCCCGTGCGTAGCACGGGTAGCCGCTAGTAAATTTTGAAAAGCTTTGGTGCATGATGCGTGACACGTGACATTTGAGGCTCTAGCGCTACTTGAATGTTTTGATCCCTTTCACCATACCACTCTATTATAGGCACTGTCAACATGACAGCTTCCCCTGCCACGACGTGATCAATGCGAATAAAAACGGTGTGGATGAAAGGGTGTATGTCATTAGGAACATGAGCATGATTGTCCAATCGACGAGCGTATTTGTGGGGATGTAAGAATACAAGACGTACAAGAATCTAGGTGTACAACCGAGGGTTTAGGGTAACGAATGAAGGCAAGGTTAAAAAGCTAATTATGTGAGTGTTTCAGCCATCGGCGCCAAATCTTCTTCCTTCTCAATGCCTTCTCCGATCCCTGGTTCACCTATCACATATTGTAAAACATCACTGAGCGTGATAATGCCTAGAAGTCGGCCCTTCTTACCCCCCCTTTTCTCTTCCTCCTGCAGAATATTCAAAAACGTTGCAAAGTGGAAACAGATTGTTACTTGCCTCGCCTTCGACAACCACTAACCGGTGCACCCGACGCTTCTTTATAAGCTGGAGAAGTGTACCCAGGGAATCAGAAGCGGTGCAAATGACCACCCCAGGAAAATCAGGAGATCGTTGGTCTAGGGCTTGTGATATTTTGAGATCAAGTGATTGATACGCTCCTAGTCGGACCAAGGTCTAGTAGATGGAGATGGAAATCATGATCAATAGAAGTTAAGATTTGGGAGAATAGAAAGACATACTATCACGTCGACAGTCTCATAGAGGTTCACGACGACTCCATCTTCATCAATGATGGGTACAGCAGAAATAGAACGTTCAGAAAACATGTGAACAACATCAAAGACGGGAGTGTTCAAACTGGCTGTAGCGATTGGGTGATACCTATTACGACCTTCTGGGACCTCGGATGGGGAAGCGGCAGAAACATATGTTCCAATTTTTAGCTTGCGCAATGAGAGATGCAGGTGCTGAACCTCCTTATGACACTGTATTGATGAAAGAGCTGAATAAAGTTTAATGGTAGAAGGCGGGGAAGGAAATGACCAACGTTGATAGATATGAATTTCAGTAAGCGATACTGCGTAAGAACAGAGACAATGACTTCATGACCAGTTTCTGTGTCGTTGTCGAGCAAGGGAAGTCGACGAGCATGGGTTTGTATGAGTAACTTAGCTGCGTCATACAAGGTACTTGAAGGGTGTTCTCGTAGGAGCGGGGGCTGCGCTACGCCTAGTTCTTTTTCGATTTCTGCGACATCGATCATGGACTAATAGATTAAAGAAGAGACGGCTGAATGTACCTCTCAAAGATTCGAGACGGAATGTTTCTACGTCCGTAGCGGCATAGTCATAGGAGGCTGTACGATAATAGTATTGAATAAGATGAATGATATCGAGGACTGTAAGCATGCCCGCAAAGGCCGACTTTTCACTATTCCATAGTGGAGCAGATACAACGCCTGACGGAGATCAAACACATGTACAAAATTGTCAGGTAAGATAATGTACCGTTGAGGAGCAAACATTGTAAAGCTTTCTTGACATTGAGTTTTGTGTCGAGAACGATCAGCCTGAAGCTAACGGGAAAGGCGTCGTAAGAGGTGTGGCTCTTGAGGAAAGATCGGATAGTGTGTAATGCAGCATCATGAGATTCTTGAGAGTGATGTGGGGGTAGATGTGACCCAGCTCGTGCTCTGTATCCACGGTTTGTTGATCCTTTACGCCTAAGATTTTTTGGAGAATGAGTAGGCGATAGGGTAGCCATTGGGGAAGTCCAAGACTCAAGTCTATCTAGTTAGTAGTAAACAGATAACTTATTTATGTAAATGATAAATGATAGATAATATTAATTATTATCCGGGTGACGCCGGGGCCGGAGTGGTGAACCGTAAATGGAAAGTCGTTGTGGATGGCAAATGGTGGCTATCCACCGTCGTCTGACAACAAACTCAACGCTTCAGTTCATCCTCACCTCCATCGTATTCCCCGCCTATGACCAGTCCTATATCTTCTCGTGCTTCATTAGGCCCTCTTTCTCTCGTTTCAGATATCCTTAACGATCTCAATCCCCCATCTATCGTGTTCGACCCTCCAGAAGGTGTTCCAGGACCTCAGCAACCTGATGCTCTACTCGTACTCTTGCCTCTTCTCATCGTTCTCTCTACATTTCTCTTCCTCCTCCTTATTTTCTTAATATGTGTTCTTCTCGTACGCCGTCGAAGAGGAATATCTCTCAGTGACCACGATGGTCCTGTTGATATGAGTAGAGAGGAACTTATCGAAGGCGAGGGTGGTTTTGAAGGAGTTGAATCAAGGTGGCTTGAAGCCGTTGATGAGAATGTTCGTCGTGCATATCTTCGTGCTAAAGGTTAGAGATTACCTCCCTTTGCGCTTCTCATGTACTGACGTTATATCCGCTTTATAAGAACACCAAATTCAGTATCCGCCCAATTCCCTACCAACAGATATTACCCTCTCCCAGTTTCTCTCCATACAGGAGAAGGGGGTATCTGCCTGGTCATTCGAACCCGACTACGAAACTGTCAACTCCCTGTTAGTTCATGCACGGACAGAAATTACATTCCTTCCAGATCCCGCATCGTCCTCCTGTGTTCAATCAAATCTTCCTTTGCCGAAACTAAATGAGGTTTATTATTGGGAAGTTAAGATGTTTGACCTTCCAGAGGCCACCACTGTCGCAGTTGGCCTAGCCACAAAACCTTATCCTGCTTTCAGGTTGCCCGGCCTCAACAGATACTCAGTAGCTTATCATTCCAACGGTGACAAATCCCACAATTATCCCTTTACGATGTCTCCCTTTGGCCCAATTTTGAAAGAAGGCGATGTTCTGGGCGTTGGCTATCGCCCTCGGACGGGCACTGTTTTTTACACCCGTAATGGTCGTAAGATGGAGGATGCTTTCATTGGCTTAAGTCGATGGAACCTATTTCCCACCATCGGGGCTGATGGCCCCTGTAGTGTTCATGTCAATCTTGGTCAGGCTGGTTTCGTTTTCATTGAGGCCAACGTCAAGAAATGGGGCTTAGCCCCAAGCGTGGGAACCCTTGCACCCCCACCAGCTTATGGTAGTGAACGTGGTAGCATTCTACTTGATGTGGGAGGGCAAGTACATACTAGTGCTGACAGCATTTCACAAAGCCCCAGCACATCCCCGACTCCACGACGCTCCCATAGGTCTCGACGTCCCAAACCTCCTGGGGTATCATCTGGGTCTCCACTTCGAACTACCTACTTGTCCGCCCCATCACCATTGACACCACCTCCTCCTATCACACCCATTAACGAAGAGTCCGAAGATAACTCAAACCCAGGTCCTTCAACTTCCCATTACTTTGATAGGTCACCACCCCAAGGCTACCACAACCTTCAAAGAATACCCTTAAGTAATAATGACGAATCAGAAGATGCTAGGAACACATTTGGACCTTCGTCTCCCTCCCTTTCTTCTAGATCACTTTCACCCGACAATTCAGGTGCGCGAAACCCGTTTACGACGCAAGGGCGTCAACGTCGTTCTTTGACTCACTTCGCGTCGTCCTTGTCTGAAATAGGCGCCGAACTGACTGTCCAAATACACCCACCTCCTGATTCACCCATGAGCCCCATTTTAAATCCCCCAACACCCAATCATCGAGATATTCATCTACAAGCACTTTCTCGCCCTAGTGCTAGTGGCACACACCGGCGAAGTGGGAGCCCCGGGAATGTCCACGAGGATAGCTCTTCCGATGATCATCTTCTATCTGCTGGGCGTTTGGCCAGGCATGATCCACCAGCTTACTCACCCCTCGACGCTTTCACTTATGCAGACGGTGTACACATAGATCTTCCAGCTGAGGTTATCGCAGCAGCATTAGAGGGCAACACAATTCCAGCTAACTCCATTGGTCAGGCCAATATATCACGTTCAGAACGTCGAAGCCGGCGACGTTAACCGGGGTGTCTTCATCAAATTAAGATGGTTCGTGTTTTTTACACATATAATGCCAATGCTCGTCCTAATCTATACACTCATAGTATATTGGGTTATCAGAGTCGAAATGTTGTATCATTGACATCGTTCGTAGACAGGCTTACTATTTTCCTCCTTCCTGGAGACCCTCGTTTTATTTAATTTAATATCACCCATGCCAGTGGACTCAACTTTGTCCGCTTTGTCTTTTCAATCACAGGAACATATTTTCATTTTGTATTTTGAAGTTGGGGAGCCGGCCCTTGCATTTACTGAGCAACAAAAATGCTTCATTCATTTCCCCCTACACACCATTGTGCGCACCTGCGTGTAAAATGTGCTATGTACTGTTATTACGGAGTGAATCATCAGACCGAGAATAATTATATGTTAACAAGCTAAGCAGAAAATAATACACTAATGATATTTCAAGTTATATACTAATACTAAATATACAATGATCTATATGTTATCCATGTCCAAGAATCTATCGGTCAAATCTACTTGGTATATACTGACTGTGATCGTCGACTCTGTCTTGGGGGCACATAGGGCGGCTCAGGATGTTGGATGTCATTATACAATACTTCGGCCTAAACCAAGCGCAGTTTATATAAATGTATGTTTGTACTAGTCCGTATATAGCCGAACATGCGACTCACCTCATCACTATGGTTCTTGCGTGTATCATGCTGGTACTCCCAACCTACGACATACTCCAGCTCAATGCCGACCTTGCACCCCTTCATCGGTGGCACTCTTGTTCGATTGCTTTCCATGCCTCGTGATTGTGGTGTTTTGGGGGTTTTCGATCTCCTTGGCTTCTTTGACTGACAGAAGCTATCGTGAGGTTTTGACTCGGTTTCAACCTCAACCATCATAACTTCTTTAGAGTCCCCCAGCGCTTCAACTTCTAGATGAGAACAACATGGAATGTGTGCTTTGGCAAACCGCCTCGGTCTCTTTCCAAGGATTAGATACAATACGAGCACAATGAAGACCATTCCCGCTACCATCCCTACTCCAATATATCTGTGGGGTCCTGGCTTCTCGAAATCATCAGGACCTCCTGATGGCTTTCCATCTTTTTCTGAGCCAAAGGGATCTGAACCAACGATGGCCATGCTAGGAACACAAACGCGACCAGGTGGGCATAAATCGGTCTCTCTTCCTTCAAAACCTCGCGGAAGGTGCATTTTGTTGTTGGAGGGATGACAGGGAAGAAGGACGGACCCGGCATCTCTCCCTGGAGTATATATATGTAAGTGATCGAAGTAAGCTAACTAATTTCGTTCAAGCTCATAACGGCTAAAGATTGTTATCATCAATTGTTACAGCAGCTAAATATATAACGAGCTTCTCTTCGGACCACCAACCTTCGATACCTTGGCAGTACATAAAAGACGTCAATCACCCTTGAACCCTTAGTCATGATGCTTCGTACTCTAAGGCTCCAGTCTTTTCGGGTCACGGGGGAATAACGACGCCCTCCTGATGTTGTTGAGCTTCAAGAAAAGCATCAACACGCGTTCCAACCCTATACCGCCTCCCCCGTGAGGAGCGCAACCCATCCGAAAGGCATCAATATACCCTTTCATACTCTCAGGATCGACACCTTTACTACGCATCTTCTCGGCTAGAAGGTTAGGCTCATGGATGCGCTGAGCGCCGGAAAGGATTTCTTCCCCGCGCATAAAGAAGTCATACGAATTGGAAAGTGTCTGTCGCAAGCCAGTGAGGTCATCCCTTACTTTGCAAAGTAAAAAAAACCCACGGGATCTTCTGCATCGGGCATGGTATAAAATGGACGCAGCGCCATCGGGAATTTGTCAATAATAAAATAGTCCGTATCATATTTTTCCTTGACAAGGCGACCTAGGCGTCTTTCGTTCTCTGTGCTGTACAAAAAATTCCAGTGTCAGCGGTGCTAAATATAGAAATGGTGGAGTGACCAACTTGATATCGTCAAGCATTTCTCTATTCACACCGTCGTCCACCAAAAGTTCAATAGCTTCCTTGAATGTGAGTTTCAATGTTCCCTCGGGACCTTCTCTCCACTTGAACTCCTCAGCAGGGAACTGCTTCCCGATCAATTGAATCTCATTCTTGTAATTTTCTCGGAGTCCTCGGAAAATACTTAGAAATAACCCATCCAACAACTCCATGACTTCATGGTAATGTTCCTCAATTGTCATCTCAAGATCCAAGCCTATGAATTCAGTGAGATGCCTATGGGTGTTGGAATCTTCGGCACGAAAGACGGGTCCAATTTCGTATACTCGTTCAAAATCGGCCGCGATCGCCATCTGTTTGGCAAGCTGAGGTGACTGAGCCAGAAAAGCACTCCCTACACGGATATGTAAAATTAAGGTAGGACGAAATGAATACCGTATTTACCCTTGAAGTAACCGACTTTAAAGACAGATGCCCCTGATTCAGTGGCCGCGCCTTGAAGCTTTGGACTGTGTATTTCTGTGAATCCATTTGTACCGAGATAAGTGCGGAATAGATCGCCGATGACAGCCTGTAGTTTGAACACTGCCTGGTTCGTTTGTGTCTGACGGAAAGTCATTCAGGTCCAGCTCGTACCAAAAGCCTCTCAAGCTTACACGCAGATCAACAACTCTATTATTGAGTCGTGTTTCAAGTAGAACTTTGTTATATTGAACATCGGTTGTTTCTTGCTCAACCTCAGCGCGTGACGCATCTTCCAATGAGAACGGTAACCGTCCATCAATCCCAGAGATAAGATGAAGCTAAAAATTTATTAGTGTGAAGATACTGACCACTCCATTGAGAGTTTACCTGGGACACATGAACTTCGACGTCGCCAACACTTGCACTCTTGATGGGCTCGGGAGTTTTTCGAACTACACCTTGTACTAGAACGATACTCTCATCGGCTAGACCGGCAGCCCATTTTACCATCTGTTTAGATACTTTTTCCGGCGTTACTGTCAAAAGTGCTTGCACGGAATTCATTTGTTGACGGAGATTAAGGAAAACCATTTTGTTCCCTTGAGCACGAGATGTCTGAACCCGGGCACGTAGTAACACATTTTCACCATCGCGCGAAGAAAGCGACGAAATTAGGACCCGCTCGAGTCGAGGACGCGACTGGGAACGATTCAGAGAGAGAGGTCCGTAAAACTCAGATGCGAAGTCCTATGATACCATGATTAGAATAAATGCGAATAATTCGATGGGAGACGTACCAACTCCGCCGCTGCCTGTTGTTGTGCCATTACCTGTTGTTTCGCTGCTCTTTCCGCCGATTTCTTCTCTTTTTCGAGTGCCTTGGCACGTTTTTTCAATTCGCTTTTAGTCGGACCGCTCGCTCTGCAAGATATTAGTATACAAAGGAAGATTTTACAAGATTCAACTGACTCTGGATTTAAGGCCTGATTTTCTGACATTTTCAGGAGGATATCTGGAGTCAAGTCTAGTCAGATTTGTTCATGGCTTGATCGCGATCACGGTTAGATAAACCTTAGAATCGGGTTAAGGGAGCATCCGCCCGAAATGTCCGACTGACTCCGAGTACAATTTTGTTTCCGGCTCACACTCCATCAAAAAATTATTATACAAATTCTCCTCCGAATTTTCCCTTCTCCACATTCCTTCCTTTATTTCAAATGCTCACAACCACTGTCACTCGCCGAGCCCAAAGCGTTGCTCTCAATGCTTTGCGTTCTGCTTCTACGTGGTCTGCGGTCCCCGCGGGGCCCCCTGACCCAATCCTTGGTTGGTTCTTGCCACATAGTAAATTCAGTCTTCCTATATCTTATACAACCCCCTAGGTGTCACGGAGGCCTTCAAAGCCGACAAAGACCCACGCAAAATTAATCTCGGCGTAGGTGCCTACCGTGATGAGAACGGTAAGCCTTATGTACTGGGTAGTGTCAAAAAGGCGCGTTTAAATTTCGACATTCTCTTTCGCTCCAACGTAGCGCCTCAACTTATGCCATTATAGGCTGAGGAAATCTTAACTGCTTCTAAGCCTGACAAGGAATATCTCCCTATCACCGGTTTTCCTGACTTTACTAAGAGGGCAGCTCTTTTGGCTTACGGTGCAGATAGCACCCCCCTCAATTCGGGTTCTGTGCGTTAACTTAGACTTCCTCATATTACTTTTCTCTCATAACTCCCGCGATTCAGATTGCTGTAACTCAGTCTATATCTGGAACTGGTGCTCTCCGAATTGGTGGAGCTTTCCTTGCACGTCATTACCCTCATTCCAAAATTATCTACCTTCCCGTCCCTTCATGGGGGAACCATACACCCATTTTCCGTGACTCCGGTCTGGAAGTTCGTGGTTATCGGTACTTTGATAAGGGTACCGTTGGCCTGGATTTTGATGGTCTCAAAGCCGATTTACAGGCCAGTCTAAGGTGTCCTTACACACATAACTCTCATGTTTAAATTGTTCCAGGCTGCTCCAGAGCATTCTCTTGTGCTCCTACACGCATGTGCCCACAACCCGACGGGTGTTGATCCCACGCAGGAGCAGTGGGCTCAAATTTCAGACATTATCCAAGAGAAAAAGTTATTCCCCTTTTTCGACATGGCCTACCAGGGATTTGCTTCGGGGTCTACTGACCGCGATGCTTTCGCCGTCCGCCATTTCGTCTCTCAGGGACACCAAATTGCCTTGGCTCAATCCTTTGCCAAGAACATGGGTCTTTATGGCGAGCGTGTAGGGGCTTTCTCGCTGACCACATCTGATGCGGGCGAGAAAGCGCGGGTTGACAGTCAACTGAAAATCGTGATCCGCCCTATGTACTCAAACCCTCCTCTCCATGGGGCTCGAATCGCCAATACAATCCTGGGTGACAAAGCCCTATATTCTCAATGGGAAGGAGAAGTCAAAGGAATGGCTGATAGAATTATTAGCATGAGGGAAAAGCTTTATGGAATGTTGACTCACGATTTGAAGACCCCGGGCGAGTGGGGTCACATCAAAAGCCAAATCGGCATGTTTAGGTATGTTAACCAACGATGTCCATTCGACGGCAAGCCTAACAATATTGTCCAATTCCAACAGTTTCACGGGCTTGACGCCGACACAAACTAGGGCCCTTGCGGAAAAGGCCCATATTTATATGACTGCTGATGGTCGTATCTCTATGGCTGGTTTAAACAGTGGCAATATTGAGTATTTTGCTCAAAGCGTTGACGCTGCTGTAAAGGGCAACCTGTAGATGAATCAAATTAATTACAGTTGACACGTCGCTTCATAGAATTCACCATAGACTATTTCTCTTTGGGAATACAACGGTCACGGGACTCGAAATTTGAAGCTTGACGTCACATGAAGATTTAGAACTATAACTCAAAATTCATTACTTATTCCTTGCTTTATAGCAGTATTAGCCTCAAGATACTATTAGCACTCCCTTTAGGCAGATTGCTTTGCAGGATGATACCCATTCAACGTAGCCCTTCACCAGTATTTCCAGGAGCTTGGCCATTAACCAGCTCTATGCACAAGAGATCCAACACTTCCGCCTTACCCAAAACTTCAAGTGTTTCCATTTTTTCAACATATTCTGATTCATTGCACTCTGATTGTCTTCATAGCTCTCAAAAACCATCCTTGTGTCTATCTGATCTTGATAATTGCACGACAAAGTTTCCGTCAAAGCAGTCCGGTGACAGTCCTAACCTCAATATCATTGGTTCTGTCCGTTCGACTGATTCAGACTTCATCCCCCAAACCTTAGTAAATCTTGTCATCTTTTCTACTTCAGTCTCATTATTACCCCTTATTTTAGAATAATATAAATGCGCAGCCCCTCGCTTCGTCGGAGGTGGGTTCTTACATTCTTTGCCATTGTATGCTAGTCACAAATTCTAGGATATCTCGTTTGATACTGTATGCGCAACCGCATTACAGACCTCTCCATCGTTAATATTACCACAACGTGGATTGAAATTCCCCATGTATAATTCCAGTGTTCACAATATTCCCTCATCGTCCGTCTGTCAGAAGCCATACAAACTACAATCAGGCGCGTTGGCTTCGGATAATAGGGCCACTGCTGTCACAAAGAGTCAAGGTTCGTCAAGCCTGGTAATGCTGTTTCGTTGCCAAAACCATACTCATGGCAGCAGCGCCTCCACAACCTTTTCTAGATGCACCTAAAGCCCTTCACATGCCTCTTAGCAATACTTCTTCATCTACTGTTTCATCCGTGACACCGATTTTACTTTCCTCCCCGATCTCCTGTGACAATATGCCCCCATCCTCCACACATAAACCCCTTTGTTCTCCCCAGCACTTAAATTCTCTTTCCTTGGGAACATCACATGAAAGTAGTTTCAATGATGAAGGCACGTGTCCTCCAGCCCTCCAGCCTCTTTTACTCCCCCAGGTTGGCGCATCTGATGTGATTCGAAATTACTGTACACCATCTTTCGACAAGGACCCTCAAAAAAATCCTTGGTCGCCACTTCCGAGAAGCTTGGACAGCAGCTTCAATTGGTCACCAAACCTTGACGTCCAAGATATGTTACAAAAGGATGTGGGAACGATCTTATCCTCAATTAAATCATCTCCAACATCCCCCCCCTCGCCTAAGCAAGTCCCCACAACACATCTGCCTTCACGAAATCCCGCTACTTTCGGTAATAAGAATGAAACGTGTGTGTTGGAGTCTCCCTCTCCACTCTCTCCGTCTACCCTATTGCCACCGTCATCAGTAATTGGCCCACTTGCATTTGAAAATATTGTACCCGCACAAGTAAACGCTGCTGAGTATGCTAATGCTCTCATGACCTCCATTTGGGGAACGCGAGAGGAACAAATAACAATATCGGCACCTGTGGAATATAGCACACCCGTCCTGAATGTTCACTCACTGAACAGAGCTACACACCTGGTTTCCGAAGAAATTTGGACAAACCTTGACTACACATCCCAGGATACCAAAAGGTTTCCAACGATTTTCAAGAAGTATGGCACAAAATTCAGGAAGTTTATTCAAGGAATACCCCGGAGCACAAGGACAAGCATGAATGCCAATGCCATCCGGTTCAGAATGCTACTGCTTGGCTACAGGCCTGACGTTTCCGACAATAATATCAAATACCCTACTATTCCCCGTATTGCTAACAGGAAATCCGGCTCCGGCCCCATCGAAATCAATCGGAGCCCCCAGAAGACCTCACTGTTTGCCCCCCCAGGTTTGTTAGTGCGTGACCGGCGGCCCAGAATAAACGCCATTGACTGATTAATCTAAGCCCCACCCAGTGATCGCCAACACACTTGATTCTTCATTTGAAAGGTTTGTTTATACTACATATAAAATACAATTTTCAACTCCAGCGGACATCACCTTAATCTGTTCCTTGGTTTACTCTGACAGATATGATCAAACCGACAGCCTGACCCCAACCGATCACAATACTGAAGCTCGTCGTCAGATACTCAAAGAAATGAAATCGAGCCGCCACCTCTCGCTACCCACAAAACCCCAATTACTCCGTTCTGGTGATACGACCAATTTTGCTGGCGGGCGGGCGCAATCTCGCTCTCAACCTCAACCCACATCAACGTCAACCGTGTGCTTCCGTTATCTGGAGGGCGAAAGTTCTTCTCGGAGTTCAGGCGTCCCATGCGATATGCTCGCGCTTGATCTGGAAAATATGGATGCCATACTCCCAAATGCCACATTGCGACCCTCGAACATATTGGCGTCAGCTCCAGAAGGGCCAGGAAATACATTGCTAGTTAAAAAGAAAAAGCACCACAGATCGTTACCGCCTCTCAATTTTACTTGAAATATTATCAAAATGTTGAGAGACGTCTGATGTCTTGTTCTAGGGAACCGTAGGGCTAGTGTCACTTCTTTCGTATCTGTGAATAGATCGCAATGTTATTCTAAGAGTGTTATATAGTACTGTCCAGCCCCTGTGACCCAAAGGCCGATATCTTTATATGTCCAGATCTTCATCGGGGTCGTCATCGTCAATATCATCAGCAGAATCAGGGTCATAAAAAATCGCGGCTTGCGCATTCTGCCTTCCCATAGGTTTACCTACAAGATAGGGATGAAATAGGAAAGAAGGAACAGCAAGAAATAACACGAACCTTCGTGCGCATACGGAAGGGGAATTTGGGCTCGAGATTGTTGTTGCAGCGGGGTGAGAGTAAGATTGAACGAAACATTCTGCGTAGGGTCCGGGCTCTTCTGTAAGTAAGCATATCGTTTAGTGCGGACAAACAAGACAAAAAACTGCCAGATTTACCTCCTCCATAATCCGTTTAGACCCCACAAAATTCAAGTCCTCGAGGTCCATTAGATCACAAGCATCGTTCCGCAAAGATGACCAGCCTTCTAGACTACGCTCAACCCCTCGCTTTCGGTTAAAGTTGTCCAATCCCCTTATAAGGGTTTCCAGAACTAACTCTGCAGAATTCCCACTTCCTTCCCCTTCCGCTCCAAATACCAAACTATCCGAGTCATGACCTCTCTCGCTTATAGGAATAAAAATGCCCCAAAACTTTGTATCGTGAGAAAGAGGAGGAGGCGGGGTTAAATAGTCCTTTGCGAGGTGCACAAGGAGATTTGGATGGTGCACGGATATATGCATCAGCGAAGGCGAAAATGCCGTCTGTAATAAAAGTGGACGAAGCGGCGACCATTGTAGAATATGCAATATCAAGCGAGAGCAGTCTGTGCCAGTCATTTCGCTTCGTCAACAAACATTATATGGAGTATATCAAACACACCTTGACGAGCGCGAATGACGGATTGCAAGTCTCTTAGAAACTGATAGGTTTCCGGTAGTGAACCCACTTCAGATGAAAGTGTATCAACAGAATCTATGATCACATTAATAGACCCGGAGGGTGCTTGGAACGGGGTTAACACTGGTGAGTAAAGATTTTGGTGGGCTAGAGGTTGTCCTGACCATTTTTAACAGCTGAAAAAATATCGGCTCTAAGGTCCAGGAGGCCATCCTCGTACCCTGAAACAAAACTAACCCAGTCATAGATTTTGGAGTTGCTTGATGAGATAACATTTTTTCCGAGAAGAGTTGATGGGTGATAGAATAGACAGAACAAGAGTGTATAGGTATTTGATGCCGGACCGTCGCCGATTAACCCAAGACTTTGTATCAGCAATCGACGAAGGAGCGGAAGACTGGATTGTGAAGCGGCGGATTGAAAAATAAGAACAGGTTGGCCAACCTGAGGTTGATTGATGACTGTGGAAAACAATGCCATCTTATCATAATCACTGCCATTCGATCCAAATAATTTACACCACTGTAGAATAAGAATAACATCATGTATAAAATACTAATAGACACATAACAAATTGATGATTATTCAAATTTGGCATTCCTTTCCCAATCCTTTCTCTCTAATATTCTTTGACCGAGTTTCCATCCGCAAACACCAATTTTTCCTGTAATACAATCAAGGCGGAATCCTGCATCTCTTAGACAACTTCGAACGTAAGTTATCAAGGAGGAATCAGGGGCTTCGATGTATCGTAGTGAAGGATCCGATCCGAAGGCCATCCTAACAGCGTGGGCAAGCAAGTCCGCTTGAATCCCCGAGCTTCGGTAAGTTTCGTCAACATAGAAGTGGCGAATGATTGCATTCGAACCAGGAAAACGATTTCCCCGCGCTTCATCAGAAGAATCACTCTTTGAAGTAGTCGGTGGAGTTGTCGCCGAACTCTCCTGGTATGTATCAAGAGCGATAAGGCCAACGAATTGGTCTCCATAATCGAGTATCCAGAATCCTGAAGAAGAAGTCCGGGAATAGTATTCGAGAATATTTTTCAGGTCCGGCCCTTTGAGAATGGCTTGAACATGTTGCTCAAACGACGGGCGATTCAACCTATAGTGTATAGCAATTGTGAGCGTCCTAGTGGATAGAAGCGAGGGGTGAGACCCACCAATCAATCAGAAACATAATCGGCACTGCCATGGCTGCAATAAGAGGGACAGGCCTCAAATATCCAAGCATGCCGTGATCTTTTAAGGGCCATAGATGCATTAAGTCTATGAGAAACCCCGACAACCCAAGCCATATACCGAGCGTCAGCGGATGTGCACATGCTAGGCGAAATGATAAGGGGTGAAATGGATGCACATAGCAAAGAAATTTATTTACCTCGTTTGTTGGCGATAGCCAGAGATTCCATGTTCGCTTTACTGACTACGAAGCGTACTAACTTGTCATCGGTAGGTTTGAAACGTCGAATCTGGGCCGTAGGTAGTATGGAAGGCATAGAAGTTGGCATTGAGGAGGTAAATGAGTTTGACTTATATTTTTATTGTAAAGTTGATATCAGCCATTTTGACAGGCGCACGTTTGTAACTAAATGGCAAGGACTGAATATTTGAATATTGAATACAAGTTTGACCGACGTGGCCAGCGTGCGGCTCGAACAGAATGAAACAAATCTTCATAGCACAAGATCATGGTAAACGATGTTCGTAGTTGAGATATTTTCTTTGGAATCATCAAATAATTCGTGAACCATTTCTAGTACGGGATAGAGCTGGCGGAGAACAGATATTTCGCAACGGAGATCAGCGACCGTCTCAGGGTCGTCTAATGTTTGGCCAACACAACCATGGAAATTTGTGGAATATGCACGGCGAAGCGGGAATTGTCATGTGTGGACTGACCAAGTGGGCCAAAAAAGTGTGAACTGGAATTGTGTTCTCACTAAGGGTTACACTTTTGTTGTCAATCACTACACTAAGTATATAGGCGGTGGTGGCTGAGCGCTGAAGACCGAAATCGTGGGAAACAGTGTGATTAGTGTGTTATGTCAGCTTTCTAATTCTCCACTCATGGAGGGAATTGTAGCTTATCGTTCCATCTCTTAATTACATTTGTCTTAACATGTTAATCCGCAAAACCTTTCACGACGTCCCCACAAAATTAGACCCCAATGGTCGTCCCATCAGAATATTTGTGATATCACCAAACATTCCTGATTATCCCCATGCAAAGTTTCCGGGTGCGAACCGTGCTGCTGGACTAGCGAGACTAACCACCTTACTGTGATCCAGGTGTGGTAGTTTTTAGGTAACTCCTTACGATAACAACGAGTCTAAACAAACCATCCTATATTTCTCTACAAGCGAAATTTATCAAGTCACTGGCCCAGTTGAGCGCTTTGCAGGGCAGATCGCAAGTCAAGGATATATTGTCGGTATGGTTTTATGACTTTCTTCGGACGCTTTTCATGTGGTACAACATCCTCAAACCAGCCTGTCCTTCTATATATCATGAATTTGAGGAACCTGATGCGATTCCATATGATGTTGAAGGTGGGTTATGGCCCCCTGTTATGACCACTAGTGACGCAATCTATTGCATAGGTACAGACAGAGGTAATAAATATAAGGTTTGTTCGGGTCTACCGTCTCATTCAAACAGATATTTTGCTGAGTATCTTTGATTCAGATCGAAAAACGGCTCGCTGCATATGATGAGGTACTTTAATTCTTATCTTGTGTATCATTCATCGCGAAATATTTAGGACGCAACCCTTTCTATCGACCTTCTGGTTTCTTTGAATAATTGCACGGGTCGTATCGCGGGTCTGTGTAGTTTTCTTTGTGCTATTCTCTGTTTTGAGGAGTATATTAAGCAACTGGGATGTGTCTCGGAGGTCATCTTGTGTGTTGTCTCTCTGAGAATAATCGAATGGAAGGATTTATCTGATAACAGGCTTTCCGCGTATGTGAGCCTAACCAATTGGTGCCTTAGCTGAGCATGCGATAGGCAGCGTTTGACCCGCGGATTCTGGCATCGGTTTGTTTTTTTGCCACTGATATCCACAGTGCAACACTAGGAGAAGGTAAAAATGATGATTCTCTCGCGCGCGTTCGGGAGGGCGATCTGACGGGAAAAGGAGAATTAGTGGTATGATTGCTTTCATACACTAGTTGTGCGCTTTTTATGCTCGGTTACGTTACTAGATGATTTTTGGCAAGCAGGTAATACACAAAACCATCGCTTTTGGCAGGTTGAACCATTGATTATTGTGTTCCGAAGGATACGCACGTTCCGCGGGCTGGCAGGGATTTAATACGCTCAACCTTGGATGATGCACAAGTCACGTTTTCGGTTAGTATTATTTCAACGTAGTCTTTTTATCACACCCTTTAAGAATATATTGCAGTTTATGGAGGTCCAAGCTCAGCATGCTTTTGTCCGCGATGAACACTCAAAAGGTCGTTGGGATGCAGCCTTGACAAGGTCCTTGTTCTCCTTTATGATGGAGGTGTTTGACAGAACAGTGGGTAGAGATCTTGGACCAAAGGCAGGAACGGTCAGAGAATTTGAGCACGTTTGTTGATATGTACCTTGTGAGGAAATCCTACCTCAAGTGGCCAATGGCAAGGTCCAAGTGCTTTTGTATAATAATCATCATTGCAGGGTCATCAGACGCCACAATCAAAAACTATGGAAGTGGTGAGCATTTATTACATAAGCAACCCCTAGGACCCCTGTCTGTGAATGCAACTCACATCCATTCTACTGACATCCTCTATCCACTCAAATGTCGATAATTGGATCGATTTGAATAGTGTTTCATTTGGTTATTTCCCATTCCATTTTCCCGAAATGACGGGCAAGGCTTGTGGGCCTTGAGCTTGAGGTCCCGAAGTTTGACAGGATGAATGATCATACGACAGGGCTTCATCGCCTTGCCTTGAAATTCGGGTGGCGATCGAGAGAAGCTATAACGTGAAAATGGCGCCTTTTACTCTCCGTTTCCCCTCTCCTTGATGGAAGGTTTTTCCTGACTCTCCAGATTATCGCACAACTTGGACGGTTTGTCAGGATTTCCGCTGGCTCAGGAAGTCTACACAAACTCCCTACGATTGTGATCAACTGGGTGCTGGCCATCAGAATTTGACGATATCTCGGATTGGAATGCGCTCACTTATACCTTTGGAAGTTAATTGTTTCTCACCAATACCAAAGAAACCCACGCTGGGCCCACAACCTACCCGTATTTTAACCCCAGAATTTTATTTCGAGGACACCCTCCCGTCTACTATGGATATCGAGATGGCTTTTCGGAGGGTCCGCGAACGCGGTATGAGATCACCCTACGAGGATTTTGCGCTAGGATCTACGTTTCGAACATGGATGGAACTAAGTCAAAGTTCATTGTTAGTGGTTCTCTTGGCGTTACCCGAGCTCTCAATATGTTGAGTATCATTCTAGCCTTGTATTATCCACAGAGACAACAATAGGTCACCCAAGTTTCCGTGGTGCAGAAAGTATACCAACATTAATCCCAACAGTCACAACCATTGTACCTTTTTCCGAGTCCCAGTTTTCATTGCCGGTCACCTCTTTTTCAAGCCCATTGGCGGTTGAGACCCCGGTTTTATCATCTACATCCACTTCGGCCCCATCTGAAAGTTTGAACTCGAATCAAGATTCCCTGAAACGGACATCGACTGGAGCTACAATAACGACTTTTAAACCAACCATAACATCTCTTTTAATTACCTCGTCAGTACTCACGGTCACACCACCATTAACCGTGCATACTTCGCCCATCTTCCCAGTTCCGTCCATATCTTCGCATTCCACCCCTTCAACAATAATATCGTCCTTCCCTGGTGCACCCACAATTACCCTCACGTCGTTGTCTATACCATTCTCAGTGACATCATTGCCCATTGAGACGACGGAAAGCACGACAATATCCACCAACATCACCTCCATATTTCCTCCGGATTCCTCAAGTGTGACCTCACCATCCTCCCTTGCCGAAACGGGGATAACAACAATGCCATCGCTCCCTGTTCCAACCCCGACGATTGTATCTTCAGATACATCCTCCTCTACATTAGCGACTACTGACATGAACACAACGAGCTTGAATTCTGCTGATGCCTCAATGACGACTTCTGTGACAACAACAACATCTGAAACGTTCCTCCCATCGGATTCTCCATCGTCGGAAATACACACAACTACGTAGGTCACTGCATCCACATCTACCGTCCGTTATTAACAGAATTGTTGAGAAGTGACGAGCAAGTCTCGTCGATTACGTCGGAGGTTGTTCAACCAACTTCTTCGATCTCGCAATCTATGAGTTTTTCGTTTCCCGAGACTACCACGAGCTACCCTCCTACTTCGACGGTGGTGATCTCACTGCCCTCAATGACTGCTCAAGAACCTCCAAGGGTTTCCGAAGACGTCTTGACATCATCACACCTTACAACGAAATACTGGTCAAGCACCTTCCTTGGAGGAAGTATCACAACATTGAGCACCATTATCGAAACTGGTGTGTTAAGCACGAACAAACCGGGAGACGACAATGGGTACAGGGTTCATTTCCATTAGGGCAATTTCATTGCTAATGCTTCTTGGTAGATTTTCCCATAACACTGGGGCGATAATTGGGGTTGCTCTAGCGGGAACATTTTCATTAATGATGTCTGTTGTTATCCTTTTTTTCGCTTGCCGGAAGTACAAAAAGCGGCGCACACGACGCCAGAGACATAGTAATGAAGCAGACGAAATCTCGAGGAATTCTTGGCATCCTCCACTTCGAAGTGATGATGATGACTATTTTCCAGAGTATGGCAGGTTTTTTCCCAACATGTATGCTCCAGAAACCGCTTTTATGAACCCCGGGGAGAGCATGAGCTCAGCCAGTGAAGACAGAGTTGGAATATTACCTCCGCTGTTGGATCCTGTTGAGCGGGGGTACATCGCCACGTCGGTAGCAAAAGAAATCCCAAGAACCACAATCCATTCAACACAAGATACTCACAGCAGGACATCAATATCCAACCCAACTTCGGGAAATGACCCATACAGAGGGAAACCACGCGTATCAGGATCAGGTTCAAATTCGCGTACATCCCATACTGATAATTTTAACCCGATTACACATACAAATCGGAGTTACAGCATGGGATCTCTTCATGCTGGTTCCTCTACACACGAGAATGTCACTGCATCGACCTCGTCGGGACACAAGCTTCTGACTTCGGCGATGCCAAATAATACCTCGAGAACGAAATATAGTCCAGTATACACCCCTCCTTTGCATGCTAGGGAACAGGAGTCCGATGGGACCAACTTTCGTATAATTTTCGGGCGTCTTCGTCGAGAAAGAGATTCGATACCTTCCACTGCCGTTCGTGAAACATCTACAACCAACATGCCTGAAGTGCCACAAGATGTATTCATTACAATGCCCCAACCCTCAGATTTGTCTTCGTCATCGTTCCTAAAGTATGGGTCTGAACAGACCCTTCCACCACCATTCAATATTACACACCACATGGAGTTCTGGCCTACCGCTCCATTACCTCCTTCCCCGACCCCATCTGAACATTCACGGACACTTGAGGGTCTACTAACCCCGCGCCTGGATACGTGGTTAGCTTCAAGCGAACGCTCGAGCACGGCAAGTTTGAGGGACAATGTAGACTATTCACGACCCATCACCGGGGTAAGTTTACACTACAACTACTTGTTTCATTTGTTTACGCAGTTAAGTGTAGTTGGTACGGAATCGGGTACACAGCAACATAACATTCCAAACGGAAGATACAATCGTTACCTCCTGACCATCGTTATATATTACATTATATCGGCAATAGTTGACGACCTGAGATGATTGTTATGGCTATTATGGGAATTTGGGAAGCAGAGTAATGAATATTGCTCTCGTGCCCTCTGTCCAATTGCCTATGAAAGTTGGCTTTCTTTCTCATAGATGTGGGACATGCGACGAGAATTACTCGTCGCCGGCTTCGTTATCATGAATACAAATGGCGCTGATAGTAGTAATACGGGGAGCAAGTCGCTTGGCAGATATGAGTGAAGACCGATAACAAAGTGAAAAGAAATGAAGAAAAAGATGAGAAAATGATACAGTGTTCTACATCTAATTACTTCTTCTTGGTAGCCTTCTCGGCGGACTTTGTCACTGTTAATGGGGAGTAAGTTAATAAAGGCTTCTATGATAAAGATGAAAAGTGTACCTTTGCCTCCGGTCTTGTCAGTCTTATCAACAGATTTGATAATTCCAACAGCAACCGTCTGCCTCATGTCACGGACGGCGAAACGACCAAGAGGTGGGTACTCATTGTAAGACTCGACACACTGAAAACGATACAAGTCAATAATGAGGCCTGGATAGTAGGATTCGAAACGAACCATAGGCTTAGAGGGAACAAGTTTGACAATGCACGCATCACCAGACTTGACGAATTTGGGGGAGTCCTCAAGGGATTTACCTGTCCGACGATCAATTTTTTCAATGAGCTCAGCGAACTTGCAAGCAATGTGAGCAGTATGGCAATCCAGGACGGGTGCATATCCGGCACCAATTTGTCCTGGGTGGTTGAGGACGATGACTTGTGCGTTGAAAGAGGCAGCTTCCTTGGCGGGATCGTTCTTTGAGTCAGAGCAGACGTTTCCACGACGAATATCTTTGACCGACACGTTCCTTGAAAAGTAATGGTTAATCAAAATACAATCACGCTCCAGCATGTCACTCACTTGACGTTGAAGCCGACGTTGTCACCGGGTGCACCCTGCTCGAGCTGCTCGTGATGCATTTCGACCGACTTGACTTCAGTGGTCACGTTTGAAGGAGCGAAGGTAACAACCATGCCCGCCTTGATGATACCAGTCTCTACACGTCCAACGGGCACAGTTCCGATACCGCCGATTTTGTAGACATCCTGGAGGGGTAGACGGAGAGGCTTCTCAGAAGGCCGAACAGGGGGCTCAATAGCATCAATAGCATCTAGAAGGGTCTTGCCCTTGACGACACCAGCTTTGGTCTCCTTCGTCCAACCCTTGTACCACGGCATGCTAAAATGAGCCATATTAATCTCTCGTGAACTGATATACGATAACGTCACTTACTTGGCTGATTCCTCCAACATATTGTCGCCATGCCAACCAGAAATGGGCACGAAAGCAACGGTCTTTGGGTTGTAACCGACCTTCTTGATGAAACCAGAAGTCTCCTTCACGATTTCGTTAAATCGGTCCTCACTCCACTGTAAAAAAATGTTTGAGATACAATAAGAAAACCAGCAGTTGGTCCAAACCTTGGTGGTGTCCATTTTGTTAACAGCAACAATCAGTTGGCGCACACCAAGGGTGAAGGCGAGGAGGGCGTGCTCGCGAGTTTGACCATCTTTGGAGATACCAGCCTCGAACTCACCAGTACCACCTGCAATGATGAGGATGGCACAATCGGCCTGAGATGTACCGGTGATCATGTTCTTGATAAAATCGCGATGTCCAGGAGCATCAATGACCTAATAAAGGGGTCTTCATTATTGAATATACTTTTAGTCTTGTAGGAAAAGACGTACGGTCACACCGTATTTGGGTGTCTCGAACTTCCAGAGGGCGATATCGATAGTGATACCGCGCTCACGTTCGGCCTTGAGTTTGTCGAGTACCCATGCTAAGGGGGAGGGTTTAGAATAAAAGAGACAGTGGGATGTAAGCAGGTACCATATTTGAAGGATCCCTTGCCGAGTTCAGCAGCCTCCTTCTCGAACTTCTCAATGGTACGCTTGTCGATACCTCCACACTTGTAGATCAAGTGGCCGGTGGTGGTTGATTTACCGGAATCGACGTGACCAATGACTGGGATGATAATTTAATGGGAGAGCCGATGACACATCGATAAGATAACACACCAACAACGTTAACGTGGGTCTTTTCCTTTCCCATTTTGAGGGTTTCTGTTGAAATGAGAATTGATCAGTAAAAAGGAATTCAAAAATGACAAAAATGAAAAGAAAGTGAGTTGAATGAAAAGTTTAGAAAAAGATCTGATTTGAGCACATCGCGATGGACTAGATGAAATCCATTGAGATCGATGAGGAGATGTAGGCGGGGGAGTGAGTATATGATAAAGACTCAAAGTATACCTACTTGAAGGGTGAAAAAAAGGGATAAAAAGTAAGAGAGAAGGTGGTGGTTTGGGAGGGGAAGGAAATGTTGGATGTCTTTAGAGTATTTGGTCTAGTTATACTCTATCTGTGAAATTTTTTTTATCGATAAACACAGATCGATCTGATAAAATAAACGTGACTCGCCTCGGCACCGGCTCCGAATTCCGTCCAGATATTTATGTTTATTGTAAAATTACAATTTCTTTCAGATTCTAATACAAGAAATAATAAGTATTCTCTACGTATTTTCCATCCCCCATCCCCCATTTCCTGCTAAGAAACGACATTGAAGTATCTTTTCAAATGTTGGTCGTGCATTCACTTCCACTTGTAGGCACGCCCGTACTAATGCTGCTGCATCTCCCAAGCATCCACCCCCATCAGCTTCTTCTCCATCCATATCTTTTCCCTCTCCGCACCTTTCATCCAATGCGATGGATGCATTCGCAAAGGGTGATTCAAGGCCGTCTTGAGTCTCTTCTGCTGTCATAAATGGGCATTCACCAACAAGGAGAACATACGCGACTACTCCAAAAGCCCAGACGTCTTGCTCTTTCCCTTGATATCGTTCTCCTCGGAGAATTTCGGGGCCTGCATAATCTAGCCTGTGCGATCCCAAAAGTTTAGTCTTACTCAGAGTGTTCCCTTGAAACGTCAAGACTTACGTTCCACTAAATGTATCCCATCCATGCTTTTTAACGAGTCCTGAACTGCCAAAGTCAATTAGGATGCACTTCCCATCAGGCCCTAGAACAACGTTTTCGTCCTTGATATCGCGGTGCACTACAAATAAATTTTTTGAGAATAAAGATGATATTTTTTCCAATTATGTTGGTCACCTATTCCTTGTTGATGAAGAAAACATAGGGCATCTGCAATTTGCCCCAGGTAAGTTCGGACCGAGCTTGCAGGTAAGCCTTGAGGAAAGGTCTCCACCAAATCAAACAAATCGGATGATGGTGGGGGTTCGTTGGGCTGTTGTTCTGGAGTAGTGGATGGGAGGACAAGATAATAATAGTGATTATCTTCGAAAAAGTCGAGGAGAGGACATATGTTGGGGTGCCCCTTGACCACCCTGCCTTCCGTCCATACATTGTCAACGCTGTTCCGCGTTGATGAAGAGATTTGTAAGAGGTTTTTTTCGATGGTAAAGCGGGAAGGATCCCATGGCCGCCGAGGCGGCAATGTGTAAGAAGTGTTAGAAATGGCAGACATAACATAGATTTCTATCGGAATCGTGCCGTGTTTGGGGTGTTTCTTCCAGCAATCCGCAAGTATGCGAGATTTGATAATCTGTTTTATGACAAGGGGAGGCTGGGTAATGCAACTTAGATGACGCATGCGAATAACCACGATAAGGACTAGCTTACTCCTGTCGAGCGATCGGCAAGTATTTCCCTAGCACGCTTGACTAAACCATACGCGCCCCTTCCAATTTCTCCATCGATAACAAAGTCTGAGATGTTTCTCCCTCCAAGAAACGATTCTTTCTCATGGGCTGGAGATGGTGCTCGAGTGCTTTCAGCGACACTGATAAAGCTACCAGAACTATGTGTCCTGCGCAAGCTCTGTGGTAAGATGGGGGGTGGTGATGAGGGTTCAATCGGAGCGATAGAAACACGCCCGGCAATAAGAGATACACGCTGTCTAGAAGAGCGTCGTCGGGGCCGCGGAGATGATGGTGAGCGAGCTGGAGGTGGGCGAATTGCGTTGAGCGATGCGGAACTTAGACTTGAAGTCAACGGTTTTGGAGACGCAGTTCGAGACTGAGGTGGGGATGCGATAAAGGATGCTGGAGCGGAAATCGGCGCAGGCATGCGCGCAGATAGTGTTGTAGGGGTTAAACTAACGGGACGTATGACCGGAGATGAATCGATAAAAGCATGGTTGTGTTTGCGTGTATGTGCGGTCTCAGAGGGAATTTGGGCCAATTCAAGCTCATTACGGGGAGAATATTGGGGAATTGATTCGAGGGGGTGGCGGGTAGATTTGGAATCTTCGTTGTGCTCGTTCCAGTCAAATCCCCGCCCAATTGACGTAACGCCCCAACTTCCAACGCTCGCTGCTCTATAAAATCGGGCGAGAGGCGGCGCCTTCCATTCATCATCGTCGAACGTAAGATCAACACCAGGCGCCGAAAGCATATAACTCGAAGACAAGACCCTGCAGAGATAATTCTCTGCTCTGACGTTGTCTGAGACGATGAAGGAGCCGATATTGTTGTGCCACTTGCCAAATCTTTCCCACAGTGGTGGACCCAAAACTCCACGTGAAACGTTCTTGGATGTACATTCCTCACTCTTAGCTCTAAGTCTTCATTATAATTTTTAATGCCTTCAGTTACTCAACGTCGTCCAAATGTATTCAGTAAGATTAGCCTAGAACTAAATTTTTTCAATTGTTACGGGTCAGACTCCGCGTCAAATGTCACCATTTGTGGCAGTGTCCATATGCTTACGTGATCACTCTGAACACCGCTTGCAAGACTTGGGATCGTCAACGCCGTCCATCTCAAGCCCTCAAAACCTGTAAGTATTCAATCTTATACCCTGTTCAACGTTCCTGGTCGATATATACGCGTCTTGCAAATACGGCATTATACAACACGTCTCATTTCAATCGATCCATTGGTTGGATGCACTCATGTTGGTTAGGATAACGCTGTGAAGAAAACCGTGCCGCCGGGACCATAATCCACCCATCATTCTCATATATTTCTAATATTCTTACTTTAGCCCGCCATGGCCGTTAAGATCCCTATCGTCAAAAAGCGCACAAATAAATTCAAGTATGCTGTCCATCTTGAGAGTTAACTTGCCTAATCATATTACAGGCGCCATCAGTCGGACCGATATCATAGTGTGAAGGAGGCATGGAGGAAACCCAAGGGTATTGATAACAGAGTCAGGCGTCGATTCAGCGGACAGACGGCTATGCCCAAGGTGCGTCGTTCCTGCAGATCGGAGCTCTCTTTTTCACAACAAGTCCAGATCGGATATGGATCAAACAAAAAGGTTGGCCTTGCCGTACTCCAGATCCCATTTCTCTCTTCAATAATTCTACTTAGACACGTCATCTTCTACCGAATGGCCTCAAGAAGTTCCTGGTGAACAACGTCAGGGAACTTGACCTCCTGCTTATGCATAACAAATCTTATGCCGCAGAAATTGCCCATGGTGTCTCTAGCCGGAACCGCACCACAATCCTTGAACGGTACGTGCCTATACGCGGCCCTGATAGGTAGAAAAAGATTTTACTTTCACGTAGGGCCAAGGTCTTGGGTCTCAAAGTTACGAACCCAGCTGCTCGGTTACGGTCAGAGGAATAAAAGGATTACTTTTATTAATTTGCATCACACCCACATGTATTCTGACTTTTGCTGGAAAAACCATCCGCATGCGCTATTTTTCTTTCTCCCTCTTGTTAAAAAATATGAGGCTTGTTTTGCACATGTGCTACTTTGGGTAGAGGTCCTTTGCACTGATCTGAGATATTGATCGCCCTTTCTTCCACCGACTGTAGCATACCTTCCCTACGACCTTGCTTATACATTTCGATTCGCTATGTCTAAAGGAAAGCAAGTCGAGCCCCTATTCATTCTTATCTATATTAACGGCATGATATGTAGTTCGAACACTACACGGGTGGCATCTCATGCTGGTGATTGGTACACCAACAATGGCAAGTAAACTATGGATTTTTTAAACGATGGAACTAATGAGCCCTGGACAACGTGAAGGGAAGGAACTGAACTCTCAGCTTTCCCAATGGCTCCAGAACGTCACATCTACCGAAGAATCCTACCCAATCATTGGCTCCAAAGCCATCATTGCGCCGTTTGTGTTTCTAGTTGTTCTAGCCTCATTGAAGCTGATTGCACGATCAAGACATGCTGGATACTCATATTCCGGCCCCGCTGCAGCTTGGGCATATAAGAGCATAGACACTACTGGAATGTGGGCCATTCGGACATAGCAAACAAGTCAGCTTTCGCTAATTCCATGTCTTGATTTTCAGAAAACGGGTCTTCATCCTTGGGCCATCGCATCATATATACTTGGACGGTTGTGCCCTTTCTTCCTGTCATGAATACGAAACCCCGATCGGCAACCTGCCGCTTGATCTGCAAAGTGAGTGATGGTATAGCCTACAGTTGAATTCAGCTTTGGGACAATTGAAAGCTATTGAGGAACTACGACGGACGGGAAGATTCTTACCTCTAACGCTAAAGGCAGATGAGGACGAGCATAGTTTGGAGATGCACCTCCCGTATGTCCGAAAGATCTTCGAAGGGTGAATGATTTTTTTCCCCTTTCAATCTTTGCCTTGGTTGACGGGAGTGGATTTACAGAAAGGATATCTCCATCGTACCGATTGTTGTTGGAGCAATCTCACAGACTTCTGAAGCATCTTATGGACAACTCCTAGCGCCTTATCTCGCGCAGGATGACACTTTCTGTGTCATTTCAAGCGATTTCTGCCACTGGTCCGAGTGACATTGACCCCGTTTACTCCCTACCACTGAGATTTTATATTGTAGGGGGACTCGATTCTCATACACCTACTACTACCCGGAGCCCGCCCCCGGAATAGCCCCCGCCGTCCGCCTTAGTCGGTCGCAAGGGCCCAGCACTGCGCACCCCATCCACGACTCGATCTCGAAACTTGACCACGAAGCCATGGAGCTACTGACCCTGCCTCCTTCGACTGCGGGAGACGCGCATGCGAGGTTTGCAAAATATTTAGCTGAGACGAAGAACACCATTTGTGGGCGCCACCCCATTGGGGTCCTCATGGGCGCGATGGCCTCTCTCGAGAAGGAGAGAGGTGCAACGCCAATACTAAAGTGGGTGAGATACGAGCAAAGCAGCGCGTGTCTTACAATCCGGGACTCGAGTGTGAGTTATGCCAGCGCTTGGGTCAAATTCTGAAGCACTTGTTTTCTCAATGTATACAATGTCAATGCAAAAAACTTAACATGAACTTCCATCGCAAATACAATCCTAAATTCTACAACCTGTCCCCTACAAATTACTCACGATTTGAACTTGAGAGCCAACTGGCCCGCCTTGAGCTGATTCAGTACCAGGCACACCTGGATCATCAACAACCTGCCATGATCGTATCCAACAGTAAGCCACTGTCACATGAACAAGACAGAAAAGTCCACCTTTCCATTAGCAATTTCTATATCCTCGAAGCCCCAATCCCTCGACGCCCCGTCAACGAGATGGGCGCCATCTGCAAGCCTCTGCGCCTCCCACCGCGGCCCGCCCGCATCGCGCAGGCGCGTAAATTCGGACAGCGAGCAGCATCCTACGCGCAGCGGACGCTCCTTGTCTCTCAATAGAGACCTCGCCAGCGCGATGATCGTCGCGGCGTGGCTGACCAATAGGATGTTTGTATGTTTTCCAGGGAAACGGCGCTCGAGCTCGGACAGGAGGACAGCGAGGAGCCCATCGGTGCGCTCATGGACTTCCTGGACGTCTTCGCCTTTTTGAGAGGGATACCATACTGTGTCCCACGTAGGGTCGATTTCGGGGATGTACTTCTGGAGAGAGGTGGCGGATGCGGGGCGTGGGTGGAGCCCTGTACCTGGTGCGACGGGGGAGTACCATTCTGCGATCCCTGAAACAGTGAAAGTGTGAGAAAGGGGGAGAGAGGGGGTTGGGCTATATAGAGGAAAGAACAGCTAGCATACCGTGTTCAACGTAGATAGGGAGATTGAGGGCGGTAGCAACTGGCTGGGCGGTCTGGAGGCATCGATCTAGCGAAGGGGTGAGGAGAGACTCAAGGAAGGGGGTGTAAGCGTGTGTCTTTAGGTACGTACAATATGGGGATGAAAAGATGGCAGTTGGACGATCTGATTCAGGGAGGGAGGCAAAATAAGCTCCTAATTCCTGTGCCTGCACCTAGATGGATATTAGAGGGAGATCGCAAAATCGACGGGGGATCCATGCCTCTCCAAAAGCTGCAAGAGGGGGATCTCGAGGAAGACCTGTTTTGCTCTGCCTTATAAATGAGGGTGAGTGAAATGTTTTTATATCATTGTAACGTGTGAATAGAGCAGAGAATACAAACCAGGTAGTTGTGAACCAGTTCAATCTGAAGCCTAGGTTTCTGGTAGGGTAAGAAAAGAGGCTTGACGTGACGATGAGTGTTCGTTACCGTGTCGTGCAATGTATATTCTTTGGACCATGATGGTGGTGGATAAAAGCTTGAAAGATTTTTTTTTGAAAAAAAAGGGAAACGGGACGCGTGTTATTCACGTGTGGAACGAAGACAGCAAGAAGAAAGTGCACAATCCATAATTCATTTCAGGGTACATAACGATGCGCACTTTGTTTGATTTTTTTTTTACCTTTTGAACCACCAAAGTATACATAACCTGCTACTTACGAGAACCGAATGCCCAGAGAAACATGAAGTAACTAGTTGCGTTATCATAGATTTCATTCGTGGGTCAAGTCGAGATCAAATGGAAAGCAAGACACTGAGAGAAAGAGATGGGTGGAGGGGGAGATTCAAAAAAAAAAAGAGGTGCAGAGGAAAAGGTGAGTGATGGACACGTTTATAGTTTTCGTCTGGTTTCCCTTGTGCCAAGACAACGTTCAAGACAAGGATGGGAAAGCGGTAGTGTCGTCGACGTTGACAGCGGGGGGCTGGCGTCCGCCTCTGGGGCCACCTCGGCCGCGTGGACCACCACGAGCTCTATCGCCTCCACGGTCTCCTCCTCTGCCGCCACGGCCACGGCCACCACGATCGGGACGATCGAAACGGGCCTCGATTTCCAAAAAGACTTTTTCCTCCTTTTTAGCACGGACCTTGGGTGCCGATTTGCTCTAGATGGGGGGAGTGAGTAGATGGGTTTGAAAAGAGGGTGCGGTTTTGAACAGACCTTTCCGACAAAGTAGGCATCTTCTTCTTCTTTCTGGAGGGGAACGACATCCTTCCAGATGTTGGCGTCGGCGCCTTCGTTGGCTTGGCGAGCGGATTCGAGTTTAGGGATGGCTGATTCTTTTTCCTTTTGTTGAGCGAGGTACTGTTCCAAAGTGAGGGTGTTGTCCTCTTCTTCGGGTTCTCTCTCTCTGCGAGGACGGCCTTCGGGTTTATCGCCTTCTGCAGGGGCGTCGGTGCCGGCGGGAGCCGCCCAGGCATCTGCGGTGTTGGAAGAGTCGGGTGCACCCCAATCACCTGAAGCGGTGTTATCGCCAGTCCAGTCGTTATTGGCGCCCTCTGCTGCGGCATCGACTGTGGCATCTACTTCATTCTTGAGTTCTGTATTACCGTCTGCGCCACCCCAGGACTGGTTGATCTTTTTGTCCGAGTCGCTGTATTAAAGAAGAAAAGGTGTGAGAGAGAGGGGAAGTGATAAGAGATGAAAGGACGGACGTTTTTCCTGTTTGGCTGTGCCTGTCAAAGGGGCGACGGCCACCTCTTCCTGCGCCACCGCGAGGGCCACCTCTACCGCGACCACGGTTATCGACTGGAGAGATAAATTAAGAAATGATGGAAATGAATAGAAAAGACATACATCTCCTTGGAGCGTCAGTGGTTGCTGGTTCCTCTATACCGTTCTGATTTGGGTTTGCGTCTTTTGAAGCAGACTTTGCAGGACCGCCTCTTGCATAGTACTTTCCACCACGAGCGGCAGGGCCACCTCTTGATTTTTGAGAACCACGCGTGGGAGCTGGTGGTGGAGGTGGAGCAGCAGCAGGAGGAGGAGGTGCAGGAGAAGAGTCCTCGGCTGTAAGAATGATAGAAAGAGGGGTAATGATAATAAGATTTTAGATAAATACCATCCAAAAGGGCAAACGGATTTTTTGTGGCCACCGACATTTTTGACGGGGCCTTGTTAAAGGACAATCAGTGGTAAAAACTTTCAATCAGCTGTAAAGAAAAAAAAAATAAAAGAAAAAGAGCTGAAAAGAGGATCAGCGAAAAGACGACAAGATCACGATAAAGCGGGATTTTTTTTGGAGAGGATTAGGACCCCAAAAGATAGAATCGGGGTCCTTTAAGCCACGAGTGAGAAACTATACAGTTTATCAAAAAAAAAGTTATAAAGGAAAGGGAGGGAAGAGAAAAGATTTTCTTCAACGCAAAATAACACAGGTGAGAATGGTTAAAGATGGATTTGAGTTGTTGATCTTATTTTTATTATTATTATAGCCATATAAAAGCATCTCGACGATGACTCGCCCGCCTTTTTTTTTTAAAAAGGACAGGAGTGAATCGAGGACCTTGAGACCGTCATTACTGGCTGGAGAAAGAGAGGAGACGATTAGTTTTTAAACGATGGGACTTGGGTGCGGTGGGCTTGTTTTTTTTTTTAAAAAAAAAGCGATTGATCGTTCGTGGTCATCGTATAGGCCAGTGCCGCAATGTCTCGTTGTACAATTGTTTTGTTAATGTCAAATGTTATTGTTAATGTCAATGTCAATGTTAAATAAATAAATAACTCGTTAATTAAATAACGTGTGAAAGTAGACTTGTTAGTCGAGGTCGTCGTCGTCGTCGTCGTTGTGATTACCTTTTAAACGTCGATGGCGAGTCGAATGACTATATCTTCGCTCCTTTGTGACGACCAACCTCATCCACCTCAACAACAACAACAACAGCAGAAACAATCTCTTAACCAGTATACTCCCTCTACAAAATCACCTTTTATTGGTTTAGAGGCTTTGGTCCATGCAGCTACTGAAGAACGTCGACGACTGAGTGGTGGTTCTGCTACAACTGACTCTTCAAGGTCTACTCATCATCAAGATCATCGCTCACCTCCTTTTCACAGACATCACCAACAACTTCCTCCTTCTCACGAAAACAACTCACTCCGCAGCCCCACTTATTCTCCTACTCGTCACAGACATCGTATCATCCTCGATGATCATCCTCTCCAAGACGATCTCTCTCATCGACCTTCTCCTGGTTTCTTTCCTTTACCTTCTGACCATGAACAACAACAACAACAACAACGCATTCATCACCACCAGCAACTCGACTTTCAACGTCAGCAGCGTCAACACCATGAACAACTTCTTCTCCAAGAACAACACCAAATCCAACTCATTGCTCATGAACGTCATCTTCTCATTCCAGACCGCTCTCCTCCAGAACCAACCATCCCTTCTTTCTCACAACCCCCCTCTCGTCTTCCTTCAATGCCACTTCAAATTCATCACCATCACCATCACCTTCCTTCTTCACCTATCAATAATCATTCTCTTCCAAGAAATTCCCTTCCCGATCATAACACTCAATCCTACTTGAACCTCATCACTCCCACTTCTGATCGCTCTCCAAAGAAACCCCGTTACTCTCATTCCCCTCTTCGTTCTCTACCTCTACCAGAAGACGACTCACATCACGATCCACCTAAAATTCTTCATGTCGACTCTCCACCTCCAGTCGCAAAATCTCCTCACAGACCTGGCTCAGGTCCGGCCAGGAAGCAGATAAATCTGGCTGACCTCATCACCTCGGACCGTTCTCCCTCAGAGTTATCACATCCTGCACTCAGCCCCCTTGGGAAAAGGTCTCCACCAGGAAGTATCTCGGGCCGTGCCAAGGCCGCACGCAAGTCAGAAGAAGATATTACCGATCAAGTCCCTCTGCAAGAACGAGGTCGTCAACCTCCCATACCATCCCAAGACGAACGCAAACGGCCCAAGGAAGACCGTCAGAAACCCAGATCTCAACCCGCTCCAGAGCCCTTGCCCAAATCCAAAGAGCCCATTCATCGGCATCCACCACTACCGCCACCGCCACCAACATTGGCAAAGCCACGAGAAGACGACGCTCATGAATGGTTTTTGGAACATTTCGACGAATATCCCTCCAAGCGTCCTCATTCTCCTCCCCCTCAATCATCTCCACTCGTTTCGAGCCCTATTCCTGCCCCTCCTGTTCGCCCTCCAGAGGCTCCGGTCCTCAAAAAGTCAACGCCATCGCCGACCACCATGCCCGATGCTGCGAGTGCGCTCGAGCAAGAACTAGAAGCTCTCATGGCCGAAGTCCCCGTCGTTGTCAGCAAGGTCGAGCCTGATCTCGATATGGACGTCGACCTTGCCGTAACCGAACTCGTAGCAGAGACTTTGGATGATCCGCAGCCTCCAAAACGGGAACAGGTCGGCATGGAAGTGGATGACGAGCTTTTGAGTCTAGTTGACGACCGGCCTCCTCCGCCTACACAAACCAGCCGACGTTCTTCTCATCTTTCCTCGTCCGTAAAGCCCCCGTCTCAGCGCACAGTAAGCGACTCGGCTTCTCCCACCCTCATGTCTGCCGCCTCTCCTCCCGGCTTCCTCTCTCCCGCCGTCCGACCATCGTCTACCCGCCCCGCCTCTGAACGTGGCTCTATGCCTCCTCCTCCGACATCCGTCGCCTCGAAAGCAGATAAAGCGGGAAGTGTTCCTGTTGCAGTGAAAAAGAAACCTTCCAAGGTGAGCTCAAACCTCGTTTTTCGTCTACATTTTGATAATTTTTTTTTCGTCAGCCTCCCGCCAAACCCAAGGCTACTGTACCTGCACCAGCCAAGCCCCGACCGAAATCCGGCCCCAAGGCAAAACCTCGCGGTTCGGAAAACTCTGTCCCAGTTCCCACCAAACCAACCAAACCGGCAACGGCGGCTTCCAAGAAGACAACCTCATCGCGGTCGCGGTCTGCTTCAGTCATGCCTGGGGGGTCTGTTGGCCCAGAGACGGAGAAGCAGGAAGAAGAGGAAGA
The DNA here is from genome assembly GCA_037014335.1 of Collybia sordida. Lineage (NCBI taxonomy): Eukaryota > Fungi > Basidiomycota > Agaricomycetes > Agaricales > Clitocybaceae > Collybia > Collybia sordida. Next base: position 2,740,124 of record JAYKXK010000002.1, read on the forward strand.
GGAAGAACAGCACGAGGATGACAAGTTGTATTGCGTATGCAAGACAAAGTATGATGAGGACCGGTTCATGATTGCCTGTGATCGGTGAGTCGTATATCGCTTGTTGAAAAAAATATCTCATCAAATCACTCGTGCTAGCTGTGATGAGTGGTATCATACACAGTGTGTTAGTATGCTCGACCGCGAGGTCGACCTTGTGGATCAATTCATCTGTCCGCCTTGTGTGGAAAGTAAGTAGTCTTGTTTCTTTTTTTTTAAAAAAAAACATTGTTTATCATTTCTGCCAGAACACCCTCATCTTCCGTTGCGAACGACTTACAAACAGCGGTGTCTGTACGGACTCAAACACGCAGACCCGGGGTCATCCAAGGCATGCCACAAACCTGCGCGCGGTATTTTTTCAAAGTACTGCTCGGATGAATGCGGTGTCAAACATATGCAGACGCGTGTTGAAGCTTGGGAAAAGAAAGGGGGTAAGAAGGATAAGCTGTGGGAGAGTGTGAAGAACGCGGAGAAGCGCGAAGGCGTGGTGGTCCTCGCGGAAAATGCAAGTGTGGTGGCAAAGATGGAAGTAGACGACCAGTGTAAGAAGGAGGAACTGAAGCCGGCGATTAAGAAGAGCAAAGTTGAAAGAGAGGTAGAGAGGCTGAACCTCCTCCTAGATCAAGTGGTGATGCTGAGAGAGGAGGTGAAGAAGGGAATGGAAGTCGTAGTATGGAGAGAGAAGCTCTTGGAACTGGCGACGGAACGGGCAGAGCAGGTTGGTCAATGTGGGTGGGATCAGAGACTCTGCTTTGGAGATGAAGAGTGGTCGGATTTCGGAGCGGGAGTGTTGGAGAGTTATGAAGAGGCGAAGCTTGAAAGCAGTGGTGAACATGAAGACATGCAGGTGGATGGCGCAGCAGAGGAAGACGGCGAATGGTGGTGTCCCGGCAAGAGCATGTGTGACCGCCATAATGGGTGGGTTTTTTTTTCAATTGTCGGCATCGCCTATACCATAATTAACCCATGCATAACAGTTGGCAAGCTGTGCGGCACAGAGATGTTTGTAAAGAGAAAGAGAAAAAGGAAGACGCCCTCCTCAATCTCACCACTCAGGAACGCGAGATCCGTAAGCGGATCGAAGACATCATCGACCCTCATGGCCACAACTGTACTGACGTTGTCACCAAGTCACCCCTCAAACCTTCCAATAATAAACTTACGAATGGACACACGAAAGGAAAGATGAACGGCGATGTAACAAAGAAGGGCAAGAAACGGAAAGCTCCTTCATGATGAATTTTGTATTTTTATTCGACCTTCTCTCCTCCCTCAGTAATGTTTCATTTCTATCTCTATCTTGCACTCATGATATGTACAACATGAACATAATCCTAGCCATTTGCGAAAAGAAACAATCTTGTTATAACGATCATATACACTATAGTCCGTACTATGTAAGGCGTAATGAATCTGCCTGTCACTGCCTGTCACTACCGGAAAAAAAGAAAAAAGCCACCATGAGGGAATGAGAACTAGTACCCATCACCCTCTCCGCCCTCCTTACAGAAACCCTTCCGCTCGTACAGAATCTGGGACTTGACCTCCTCGCGTTGTGCCTTGATCTCAATGTCATTCTTATGATATGGCTCTAGAACGCTCCAATCTACTCGTCTCAAGGGGACGTCGTCTTCCTGATCGAGGTCCTATCGAGCCCATGAGTACGGTGTAGGGGAGAGAGGGAATGAGAAACGCACTATTTCGCCAAGGAGGACTACGTTTTCGCCTCGTATAAGATACAGGCCACGCCAATTTTCTGCAAACGCATTTCCGTGATATATTCGTTCCACCGTGTCCTCGAGGACGAGGTTGGCTAGTGTAAGTTTGTTAGTGTGGAGGTTGGTCATGATGAAGAAAAGCCTCACCGAATTGATCATAGGACCGCAGCACACCATGTAGTTTTCTACCGTCGCGTAATATCACCAGCATCTTCCCTAGGCAATACCGAGCGTGAAAGGAGAAAAGCAAGGCATGCGAAAGCACGCGGCAGAGGGAAAGAAGAGGATGGAGTATGCTCAGGAATGCGGTGCTGAAGTTTTACTTTTGGGCAGACGTACTGTCCACGCAATCTACCAGAGACCCCGAGGTTGTGAATGGGATCAAAGAGTCCATAGTTTCTGAATTGGGCTGCTCAAGGCAGCTAAAGTCGACTCAAAACCTCGGGAGGAGAGGTATTTTAGAAAGAAAACAAACGAGATAGGTATTAGCGTGTGTCCACAAAAACTTGGGCGTTACCCCCCAAAATCTTTCACACGGGCCAAAATTACATTCAAGCGTACTTTTTTTTTTTTACAAATGCAAGCAGACGGATTTAATTTCGAGATATGCCTCTTTTTGAAGAGTCAAAAACGTATGGGTAGACTTATGTGTGAAAGAACTCGAGGGGGTGGGTGAATATCTCTATAACCCTTTGGTTCATCTATTATGAAGAAGCTGTCTGTCCAAAGTATTCCCACTGCCCCGGTTCAGGCTTCTCCTCTAATGGTTCCCATCTTTGGATAAATTGAGCATAGTAAAACAACATGTAAAGGAGCAAAAGAACTAACGCTTTCCATTCTACCATCTTTGCTACCAATTTCAACTCGTCAGAAGCAATGTCAAGCGACTCCTCTATCTGACCCTCATCTAGCTGGCTTTCCACTGCGGCTATATCTCCGGCAGCATTCTTTACAATACTAAGCTTGCGTTGTGTGAGGGCCTCGACACTCTGCCTGTACACGGAAGTTTGGGGAATAGCCGATAGTTGTGTTAGGATGGATTCATAAGTTTTTGTCAGTTCTGGAAGAGGATTTGGATGAACTGCGAGGCCTGTTATTCCAGTCGTTCTCTTAAGGACTTGATAAAGAGGACGAGTGACACGGAACATTTTTTGACTTGCGGGGAAAGGAGGGAACGGTCATTTCAAAGGTCGGTGCATTGGGTCGGAGTTTTAAATACGTATTGGTGGACTGTCACCAACTTGGACAACTTTCTTCAACCATGGCAGCATTGGTCCAACAATCTCGAAATGCTCTCTTCCCAGCATTTCGCATGTCCTTTTTATCTTCAAGTCTCATTCCGGCACTTTTCGTAGCCCCTCGCTTGACAAATTGGTCAATTCAATCCTTGCTTGAACTGTTTCCACCATTCCTCCTGGCAGTTCCGAAATCAAAAATTTCGCACTCTAGAAAGTCTATGCGTAGTGCGAATAAAGGACTGAAAGACAAACATAGTAAGTAACTGACGCGTTTTAGCATTATTATGGGCGGCTCAATGTTCTCTCTAGATATTGTTAACTGTCCTGGATGCGGGTCTCCAAAGCTTGCTCATAATCTTTGCCCAAACTGTTATACATTTTTAAGTCGATTGTGGAAGTCAAAGAAAAGACAGGATGGTGGGGGTGAGATACCCGACCTCTCTTAGCTACCAAAATTGTGGGTTTTACTTGGGCGATGTAGGATGTCCAGGGGGGCTAACAGTTCTTCCAACTTTTAGACTTACTTATTTTGATGCCTATTTTTAATTTATCTCTGCGAAACGTAGCTGGTCAAAAATAACAATTTTAATTCTTAGCACGCGTGACCGACCGCCACGGATGGAAGAAAGATGTTCCGACCGGACATGGGGAAGAAACCATACAAAAAGGCCGCATAGTCCTGTGAACTCGTTGACATTCCTCCCACTACTTGCTTTACAATTCTGCTTCCTTATGCTTTCATCGTCTGGAAATATCCTTGCGCGTGCGCCACGCATGATGAGAGCCGCATCCTCCCAGTCTTCAGGCCTTGCTTCAATCCTCCAAAAGAATCCAGAAGATGTCGTCATAACATTCGCGAAACGCACTGCTGTTGGAAGGGCGAAGAAGGGCCAGCTGAAGGACGCACCAGTTGATGAGATGATGCATGCCTTATTCAAGGTGGATAAATCGTACATACACCATATTTTGGCTCATGTAAATCCAACCTTTGTTAGGCAACTCTCGCAAAAACTAAACTCGATCCGACTAAAATTGATGATATTTGTGTTGGTAAGGGTTACCCTTTGGTTCATACACTACACAACTCAGCACCCGTACCAGGTACATGTCACCCTCCATCCCCCCTTTACGTTTCACGCGCTGCGGCTCTCGCAGCGGGTATACCGCATCATGTACCCATCTCGACTGTGAACCGCCTCTGTTCTTCGGGTCTGATGGCTATCCGTAACATCGCACATGCTATTCAAGCGGGGGAGACTTCTCTGGGTCTTGCTGTCGGTGTCGATAGTATGAGCCTAAAGTACGTTGCTTTCCCATGTACTCTTCCTAATTTTTATTTCCACTATGTCACAAAGCCCACGCCCGACACCAGAAATAAGCGAAGCAGTTGATAAGAATGCTCAGGCTCACGACTGTATCCAGGTATACATTATTTTTTTTTTCTAGAGGCTTGCCTAACGAGGCCATAGCCTATGGGGTGGACGTCGGAAATGGTCGCGGAAACATACAACGTATCACGCCAAAAGCAAGATGAGTACGCGCTGATCTCACACACTAGGGCAAACAAGGTCTATTCTTCCCTGATCTCGGGATGCACTATTCAAATAAACTTTTTAGGCGGTGGCCAATAATATTTTTGTGGATGAAATTCTTCCTGTTGAAATTAAAGGTTCTATCATTTCCGTAGATGATACAATTCGACCTGGTGTCACTATGGAATCCTTATCCTCACTGAAGCCGGCCTTTCCCAATTGGGGCCCAGCAACCACAACAGCTGGGAATGCAAGCGGAGTTGGTGATGGCGCTGCGCTTTGTATTTTGACTACTCGTGCACGGGCGCAGGCAGAAGGGATGGAGATTGTTGGAAAATGGGTCGGGAGTGCGGTCGTCGGTACGAATACTTTCTATATTTCAGAGGTTAAAGTTAACTCTCTTTCAGGTGTCGAGCCTAGACACATGGGTATATCACCTATTTATGCTATACCAAAAGCCCTTGCACAAGCGGGTCTAACCAAGGAAGATATTGACGTCTACGAGGTGACAAGTTGTATTACCTGTAAGAAGACTACATAAAAAGCTAATAATATTATTAGATCAACGAAGCATTCGCATCACAATTCGCTCATTGTGTCGAAGAACTCCAAATTCCTATAGAGAAAATCAACCCCAAGTGAGTTTTAACCTGGTGAATCCCATCGCATCGTACTAATCTGTAATACAGTGGGGGATCCATTGCCATATCACATCCATTAGGAATGAGTAAATTTATTTCTAATAACTTATAAAAATTACAAAATGCTAATTGTTGAATAGCTGGGGTTCGTCAGGTTGTAACGGGTCTAGCTGAGCTGAAACGAAGAAATGGAACACTCCTTTGTACGAGTATGTGCATTGGGAGTGGAATGGGTGCAGCGGGAATATTTGTGAACGAAGCGCGCAGCAGTTCTAGGCTTTGATTAAATACACAAAAAAAACATGCTAAAACTGGATGTAGTTATTCTAATACAACGAGCGATAGGTTGAAGAAGCATTTAGTATCAAATGCATAAAACTTCGATCGAGCAGACAAAAATCTAGAGTAAGAATTAGCATACAGCCAGGAAACGAAGTGAACAAATTGTGCAAAGAACAATCTCAGCAAGTCATTCATGTCAGTGATTTACGCAGGATAAGGATCCTGTTAGTCGTAAAGCAAGTCTACTAAGAGGTGCCAATGGTTGAATGATACAACACTCGTCATTGAAGGTCCAAGAAAATAGAAAATGGGCGGGGGGATAAAGGAAATACTAACCTTGAAGCTTGAAGCTTGACGAACTGAAATGAACCAGAGAAAAAACATTTGCAAACTAGGAAGAAAATGTTTTTAAATGAACACAGCCACACCTCCCGGCAATTTGCGATGGTACTGGCTATTTCCCAAGCCACCTAAACGACTTGGAAACAGGTGACTGGCCCCGATCTACCTCAAGCAAGTTCCCCACAGGTAAAGTAAACGTTTCAAGTCGATAATCGTCGTCCATTTTCTCACTAATCCATTTGCTTCGTTAATAGCACAAAAAATGGCTACCCAAATCAGCAAAAAACGCAAGTTCGTCGCCGATGGTGTTTTCCGCGCAGAATTAAATGAGTTCTTCACTCGCGAACTTGCTGAGGAAGGTTACTCTGGATGTGACGTCCGAGTCACCCACGCACGTACAGAGGTAAGATCGTTAGCAACGATAGTGCTTTCTTATTTTTCCTACGACGTGTAGATTATCATCCGAGCTACACACACCCAAGAAGTTCTCGGAGAGAAAGGCCGCCGGATCCGGGAACTCACCGCACTCGTTCAAAAACGTTTCAAATTCCCAGAGAATTCCCTCGAACTTTACGCAGAAAAGGTTCAATATCGCGGCCTTTCTGCTATTGCCCAGTGTGAGAGCTTGAGATACAAACTTCTTGGTGGTCTCGCTGTCCGTCGGTATGTAATCAACCTGTTTCACAAATAAACTATTTTCACAACATAAACAATGTTTAGCGCATGTTATGGTGTTCTGCGATTTGTTATGGAGTCTGGTGCAAAGGGCTGTGAAGTTGTTGTTTCTGGAAAACTCCGTGCCGCTCGCGCTAAATCCATGAAATTTACCGACGGTTTCATGCTTCATTCTGGCCAGCCCGCGCGCGATTTCGTTGATTATGCCGTGCGACATGTGCTTTTGAAGCAAGGTGTCCTTGGGATCAAAGTAAAAATGTGAGATCGTTGCCCCAATACAGTGATATCCTCAACTCATCCCATTCCAGTATGAAGGGATCAGATCCCGAGGGCCAACTGGGACCGAAACAGCCTCTTCCTGATTCAGTTCAGATCTTTGAGCCCCCCGTGGACAAGATCGTATCTGAGCCCACATCAGAGCAAAGAGAACCCGTTGCTGTTCAGGTCGCCGCCCCTGTGGAAGACACATACGCCCCAGCGGAACCAACGTACCAGGGGGAGGGGTACCCCGCTGATCAGCCGCCTGTCTTTTGAGTTATTGTTCTCAAGTGGTGTAACAACAATTTTTGATATACATTTTCCCCCTCCTATGATTAGGAAGGACCATGGCGAGATTGAAAACCGAGAGAATATACATTGAACGCCTAAATAATCACGGAAGCCTTACCGAACCACTTTAGTCACACTACTTCCCGCCAAACCGCCCTGGGGAAGGGCAAACGTTAACGACTTGGTCTGATCCTGCCCCCAATGCCTTGGTCTTTTCCCTTTTCCCTTTAGAGTCAGATTTACGTTCACTGTCGACAGAGTTTGAGATGGATCTGATATTACTAGTTGTCCTGTGAAAAATTTATAGAGGATAGCAAGGTTTCCGTTTGCCGACACGGTGATGCGCATAGATTGTGGAGATGGAGGAAAGGTTACAGAACCCCCCGTACTATCCCAAAAAACGATCATGGCTGTCCCATGAACTTTGTCCCAAACAGCTGAAACGTGACCATCATTTTGAACGGATAGGAACGGAAGTTGATGTCTTTTTCTCGAGAATTCTGTAGAGGTAACACCAGGAAATACTGTGTAGGCTACAGGGGTATCCAGAGATTTGTGTTCTATCCAAGCCGCAAACATATCTATGGTTGCGGGTGGCTGAGTTGATGTCCCAATTGACGTCCAGCTTCCGGATTTATCACCAACTTGGATAGAGACAGTTGTATTGTTCGTGGGTGCAAAAGAATACCCCATATCCCCATGCCACAATGACCGACGAACATTTTGCTCTCGGTCAGAGCTTTCCGCGTCATCCAGGATGACAGCCCCGGCGTGTCGCCGCTGATCGAGGACTGAAAAGACAGTGGCATTATTAGATAATGAAGAAATATTTGCAACCATAACATGTTGAATATCGTCTTCCAAGAAGAACCAAACTTTGTGCCAGGAAAAGGACCTTGTTAAGGGGTTGGTATATCTCATGGCAGCCAACCCGATGCGCCCATTAGACACTCCACCGACAAAATCTTCCACCCCGACGGACTGTGTAGTATCACAGCTCAAAGGTGTTACTTGATAATCGATAGTGATTCCTGGGATAAGATTCCAATCCCATACCACAGAAATATCTTCGTATTCGTTACCGCGCAAATAAGTATGAACTGCGCCGTCGGAAAGGTGAAATCCCATGGGCTACAAGGTTTTCATATTAGTACGGGAAACAGTGACAAGAGAAGGGCACACATTCTGAGTATTGACACATTCGGTGTTTTGAGTCCGTGAAGAAAACATTTTAACTGTTGTAATGTAATTGTGTCCTCGGTGGACCTAGATAACAAGCTAAACGCCGGAATTTCAGCGCCAATGGATTTACACACCATATAATCGTTTGTATAAAACATTCGATTTCCCACCAGTAAACCTGCGTTAGCATTATTGGTACTCTTTAAGAGGCTGGAAGCAAATTTAATTAAGGAATTTGAGGCCCATTGTGTTCCCAACTCGTTGACTTGGGTAAGGTTAATCTTGATACTTCCCGTGGCCCTGAGAGTGAATGCTCTTCTACGTGATGTCCCATATACTTAACAACAACATACTGATTATCGACCACAGGAAAGCTGATGAACCTTCCTAGCACGGACTGGATTATTTTTAGTGGATGATCCGATTAGTGTAGATACACCTACAAAGTCCCAATGTAAAACTTGAGTGATAGCATTTCTATATATCATCCAGCGATTACCATCGAACAGTGTTGCAAAGGCAATTTGGGATGTAATATTTGCAGCGAATTGAGTTCCCCCAGTTTCGACTTCGATGTCAAGAATATCATTTATACTTGAGATGCTTTTGAGAAGAGTAGTCAGTGTTAAACGTTATGTTCTCACAAATCTTTGCCTGTTGGAATTTTTCAGATATGTTTCAACTTTTTGCGAGTAGTGTTTACCATAATTTCCATTATATAAGATTCCCCCGTGTTGTCCTGTTAGAAGATATACAGTGTCTAAATTCAAGATTTCGAAATCCTGAGTTTTTGAATACTTGCCAAATGCGCCGTCGGCACGAATACCATCGCCCATTATTCTGTTCGAAATGATCATCTCTAGGTGAACACGACGACAAGCATCCATGAGTAATGTTGTGTTGCTAGTCATCAAAGCTTCGTCTATCCCAATTGCGGCAACGTCCAATGTATTGGCCCCGGTTAGGAACCCAACGCCATTAATATTGTGATCAAAGGTCCCAAACGAGCGCCCGGTTATATTTGTGCAGTGGCGAAATTGAGTGGGGGTAAGAGTCTCATTGAGAAGAAGACATGTTTGACCAACCAAATCGGGTATCAGGATGATCTTTTTTCATCAAGAAAAGAGGAATGACTAACAGCTGAATTTCCCAGAAGGAGTGTGCTCACATTAGAAAACCAGTTGGTATTCCTTTGAGGTGATCAGTAGTTTAACGTGGTTGTGTATCATAATGTCTCAAGTATACGGACCAGAACGAATTATCAATGTTACTGCATGGACATGCATCTGTGCCTCCTGAGTCCAAGCAGGCTATATTGGTGAGATCACGAGAAAACCAATAATCCATGGCTTGCGAGATGGAACTACTGAGAGCTTCACTCTTTACAAATTGCTCAGCCCCGAGAAGGCCGCCATGCCAGGCGCTCGACATAGTGACTAAAAGTAATTATTAGAAGGTTAAATCAATCAAATCGCTCATTAACTCACCCAGGCGGTTCCAATGCTCTTGAGCGGGCCAGTTAGCTCGCCGGGCGGCACACCCGGTGGTATAGTCGACTTCATCGTCCGGCCATTTTCCATTTTCCTCTAGAGAAGCCAGCCTTGGGTACGAGGCGAATTATTCAGATTGCGAAAACGAACTGTAAATCTAGACGAACCAACGCGAAATACTCCCTGCATCTGTACGAGCCCCAATTATTGTGCTGAAACGTCGTTGACGTATAATTTCGATTTCGGCTAGTACGGAGGGTTCAGGAGTGGGCATTTGCACAGAAGTACCGGTTCTTATTGATTGGGTGCTTGTTGTCACTGTCATTTTTGGAGTTTTGTTGCTCGTTGTGAACGTTTGTGTAATGAAAGTCCCACTGGAGGATCCATGATGACTTTTAGACAATTGAGATTGAGTTTGGTTAGAGGGGTGTTGCGGGGTAGAGAGAAAGGCACTAGCGCTGCTGGTGGGACCCAGTCTTTGAGAACTCGTTATCGCTGTGGTGATATCCGAGGAGAGAGCCCAAGGCACCAAAGAGCTAATCAGACAAAGGCTTATCCTCATGGCTTATCCTGAAGCTGGCAGCTACTATAGCGTGGATCAAACATATACTGACCCTCCTGGTAAATTGCTTTCCCAGCCCAAGGTACCGAAGCCCTGCCCATCATATACTGACGGTGGAGCTTCTCACAAATAATTCCCAGCATGGTTTTTCTAGCCAGTCATATTGGCCCTAGCCTTTTCGTTGACATTTGTGAGAAATGCAGAGGTGGCGTCGGTGTTACTATTTGATTAATTTTAGGACTTTTGTAAAGGCTCAGACCTGCTCGGGGTGGCTTAGATTAAGGCGAGGTTGGGATTTGTTGGAGTAAATTATGAGCGTGATGCTAAAAATGGTGCTGTTTACTATTGTTTATGGTCTGATTTGATGGTCCAAAATTAGCCTCTGCAAAAAACTTGATCAATAACTCCAGTCATGGTTTGGCCAAGGGAAGGCATCAATGAACAGGAAAATCTCCAAGTATCTCTCAAACTCCAGGAATTTTCTCACCTTATAGAAAGACATCCAGAATTCTTTGTTTCTGGTAACCAAAATCTCTCGGCGATTTCGTTACAGGCGGTCAAATATGTTTTCGACTTGTGTACGAGTTATTCTTTTTGAACCTATAGCCAATATCCTCATTATTTTGTTTGCATAAAGCGATTGACTCTGAACCTCTTTCGAAGCCTCATATAAATAATTTGATATCTTCCCTAGAACCCTCTTATGCTCCCCAAACACGTTCACAAATGCAACCGAAGGGAGAGCATGGAAGTCAAGTCCTCGTCACACCAAAAGCTACATTTGAGACCACTCCAATCACATCCCTCTTTGTCGAAGGAATGACAGAAGATCAGATTTGGGCCCAATTGGAATTAAAAACAAACAATTTGTGTGATATTTTAGACCTGGCACTAGAAGTTGGGGGGGATGAAGAAGAAGGGGAAGAGGAAGAGGATGACGTTGATATCAGCGACGGTGATGTAGCGGTCCCGAGGCTACAGGATATGGGTTTGGAAGGAGCGCTCAAGGAGTTAGAGGAGGGAGAAGAGCATGATCTCAACGATGTCAAAGAAGAATTGAAACAAGCAGAGAGCGAAGAGGATACATACGACCATTTTTCTTCCGGCGGCGAAGAAGATCAATTTGATATTTTTCCTGGCGATTTGACAGAAGGGACAAATCTACGTGGTGCCTCTTCATCTCCTTCCTCTAACGGCGATGGTGAGGGGGGCCAAATCACAATCCACCCAGAAAAGAGTATTGCGAAACCTTCAAGGAAAAAATCCATGAAGAATAGCCTAGACGATGGGTTTTTTGACTTGGCTTCATTCAACGCGGAAATAAAACAGGCAGAGGCATTATCATCTTCCAAGGGTCGGCTCGCTGAACCCACAGAATCAGATGATGACGATGACGATGATATGTCGATCGATTTGTTTACATCTATCCATGATGAAAGCATTGGCGACGATGATTTAGGCGGTAACAATCATACAATCAATGAATATATGTGCATACTAAAGTGTTTCACACAGATATTCACTATGACGGTTTTTTTGAACCCCCCATGTTGGCTTCCAAGTCAAGTCTAAAAAAAAGATCTGAAATAGTCTCTTTGGCAGTACCTCCAGGAAGGGTACGTTTTCATGACGAAGTCAGAGTCAGAGAGATCCAGTCTAGCACACAAAACTTTCCTTTCTCCAGAACAGACGAGAATATTCAAGAAAATGGCAACCCTGAGGACGTCGAGCTCGAAAGTTCCTCTATCGAATCCGATAAATTAGCGGGAGACTCTACCCGCAATTTTCATGACGCAATGGATGTCATTGATGAGAATGAATATGAAAGACAAACAATCGAACGGCTAAAAGAAGATTTATTTGATGAAGAGGACGACGCCATTCACCAAAGTAGGTAGTTTTAAAAGATCCAACACCATACTAATATATTAATTAGATTTGTCGACACATGAGAGGCGACTTGCAGCTCTTCAGGAACAAATTTCGGAACTGGAATCAGAGAATATTGGCCCTAAAGATTGGGTGCTTATGGGAGAAGCTGATTCAAGGATGCGACCTCAAAATTCACTCCTAGAGGAAGATTTTGAGTTTGAGAGAGTAACGAAGACCGTTCCCGTAATAACAGAAGCCGATGTACGAGTTTTGGAAGAGCGGATTAAGGCCAGAATCACAGACAACCGCTTCGATGATGTTGTTCGTATCCGACCTGTCGAAGACAAAGCTTTCCTGCCATCCCGTTTTCTCGACTTGACAGATAAGAAATCTGTACACTCCTTGGCTCAGATATACGAAGACGAGTTCATTGCAACTCAGGGAGAAAACACCGCAGGTGATGATCGTGATGGAAAAAGTCGCAAGGAGCGTGCTGAAATAGAACATATGTGGGAAAACATATGTAGTAAGCTGGATGCACTTTGCAACACCCATTTCATGCCGAAACAAGTATGTTGAATTCGACCATAAGTTGTAATTCGTGCCGCTCATGACCATACGCAGGCAACATCCACGATTTCGACGGTTTCTAACGCTTCGTCGGCTACTCTAGAGTCTGCGCTTCCGACGACTAAATCAGTGACTGATATTTTTGCACCTGAGGAAGTCTTTTCAACCGTATCCGATGGTTTGCGTGCCCGAAGCGAACTTACTCCAATTGAAAAACGAGCCCTTCGTGCAAAAACTCGGAAGGCAAAGAAAAAATCTCGGGATGCTTTGGCTTACAGCGTTGACAAGTACGCTCGAGTGAAAGGAATTGGCGGAATAAAGAATCAGAAGCGAGCCGCTCTAGAAAACGTCGTAAAAAGTGGAAGGGGTGTCACCGTAGTCGGGAAAGAGAGGAATCTGTTGGTGAAGCAACGTTCCAAAACATTGCGTCCGCCGAGAAATTAAATTACCGTAATATTTACTGTATCCTATGTCCTGGAACGCATAGATTTGCGGAATGCCTAAATATTAGGTTCCATTGATTACACTTACTACGCACAATTACTACATGCCTGAAATAATCTGAAATCTGGTCGAGCGGCGAGCCGCAAGGCTGTGTACTGTTGTGGCATGATTGACGTCACGTGCTTGCTCAACAACTGGAAACGATTTGCTGTGTATAACTACTACTAGAACCGTTGGCTAGCACTGCTTCCATTGCTTGAATCCCAGTTTTCCCTACACTATATAACTTACTGATACCCAGCTCTATCATGCCTCTCTTCAAGCGTAAAGAACAGAATTTGATTCCTCCCGTATCATCAGAAATCAAATCACCAAATAACAGCACATCTCCTCGCCCATATCGCTCAAGCGCCAGTACATACGTGGCTAGCCGAGACGGTGACCTGTACAACGCTCCTAGTGGTAGGCCTGGCTCATACCCTCTTCCTGAGGATCTTTCAGCCCCCGTGGATAAATATGGTAGAAATCAGGGAGTAGGCGACGTCTACTCTCGAGGTGGCGCTCAGCTTGACCAGGACCGCAATGAGTTGTTCTCTGGATACAATCCGGAGAAGTCTGGTTCTGGCAGATTTTTTGATGGACCTCGAGTAGGTCGGGAGCCTCCTACTGGCGAGGAGAACGACGAAGATATTGAAGGAATCAAAACGCAAACTCGTTTCACAAAACAGGAGAGCGTCAATTCAACGAGAAATGCACTTCGTTTGGCTCGAGAAGCTGAAGAGACTGCCCGTAATACTTTAACTAGGCTTGGAGATCAATCAGGTAATTAATGTTGCACCACGATTCCAATCAAACTAAATCTTTATCAGAGAAACTTGCAAACACTGAACGCCATCTGGACGTTGCCAAGGGACATTCGGCTCGCGCTGATGATAATACGAATGAGCTAAAGCAACTTAATCGTTCCATTTTCCGCCCGGTGATCACCTTCAACAAAGATGCTAAGCGTGCTGCACAAGAGGCTAAAATACAGGCCCGTTATGACGAGGAGCGCACAGAAAGGGAGAAGACTATGATGGATATAAGGGAATCGCAAAATCGCCTTGGAAAAGCAGCTACGTATGGACGCGGAGATGATGAAAGTATTATGGGAAACGCTCGTGACCGCTTCAGAAACGCGGAACAGTTAGCCGCTAGAAAAGAACAAAGGAAACGCTATCAATTTGAGGCTACTGCGTCAGACGATGAAGTTGAGGATGAATTGGATGATAATTTAGATGAGATTGGAGCCGTGAGCAAAAGACTTAAAGCTCTTGGTATGGCCATGGGTCAGGAGCTTGACAATCAAAATCAGCGGATCGACACCATCGAGGGGAAAACTGTTCGTGTTGAGCAAAAGATCCACATGAACACACAACGTGTAAGACTTTCCCTTTCATTATACTCAGATATCAACTCACATTGTCCCAGCTCAAGAACATTAAATGATTAGTCCTTTATATAGTCATGTGTTTGAAATTGGGATTTGGAAGATACCCGGGACTACTATAATATTTATGAACATTGAAGCCACAATAATTTATTAGTGAAGCAATAGCGGGAATCACGGTCACGGCCAAATCATGTGCTCATTCAAATAACGCCATCAAACTTGATTTATGTAAGTAGGACTATTAATTATAACCAAAGGCAACTCCCATAAACTTGGGTGCCACCGTCGTAGGCTCATTGATTCTTTTACTGCATTTTGACCTGGAGCTCATTCTTTCGCCATCGTGCAATCCATTTACTAAACATGACTTTATCGTCCTATGAAATCCAACGTCTTAACAACATATCGAAGGTAATTGTGAATATTTTTATTGTCTCAAGTCCTGACTATTATACCAGAACGAAGCACTTCTAAAGAGCATTGGATTGGACACTCCCTTGTTTGAGCCTAAAGAAAAGCTCCAGGTCTCAAAAACACTACCGAAAAAAAGAAAAGCTAATTTCGAATCCAATGAAGACCCAGTTGCCAAGTCCGCTCGTTCAAGCCCTTCGCTCCCAGTGGATATGAGTGTTCGCAGAAGCTCACGTAATGCAGGCAAAATTGTTGATTACAACGCAGAACAACAAGGGAAAGATTCTCTTCAAACCTCATCCTTGAAGGGCGCAAAGTCGATTAAAACTACCGAGAGTCCTCTTGGTCGCGAAAGTGGTTTAAGAAAATATGACCCGTGAGTCATTTTATACGAAAACGCAATTGTTGATTGAAATGATTCAGTAAAACATACGGCTCAATACCTGGGGTGCAGGTTGGAACCTGGTGGGAAAGCAGGGAAGGTTGCAGCAGTGATTCTATTCATGCGTATGTGCATCTCTCAAAGTTCTGGGTGAACGTCGATTTTAACCTTTTAAAAGACCATGGGTCGCTGGTATATCCTGCGGCCCTCAAGGTGCCTATAGTGTCGCCCTCAGTGGTGGTTATGAGGACGATGTCGACCTCGGCTATGCTTTGTGAGCCTTTAATTTAGTTGAAGAGCTTTTAACAAACTTGAGATTCTTAGTACTTATACTGGCTCAGGTTAGTTTTTATCCATCCTGATTCGAAAGATTTTAAGCAATCGTTCGTTCTAAGGTGGTAGAGACCTCAAAGGGACCAAAGCAGCTCCGAAGAATGTAAGTTCTTTTCCTTATCCATCAACGAACGGGGCTCATGAAGGCCTTATACAGCTTCGTACAGCTCCTCAGAGCTCGGATCAAAGCTTCGAGAACCCAGTTGGGTGTATTGCCATATCTCAAAAGATCCATCTTCTAACTAATAGTGAATCTTAGTTCAACAAAGCTCTCAAAGTTTGTCACTATATTCTAAAATATGTAGCTTCCTGATCAGGTCTAATAGCTATCAACTGAAACGAAAAAACCCGTGAGAGTTATTCGAGGTTTCAAGTCCAAAGCAAAATATGCCCCGACCGAAGGGTAGGAAAGGTCCCAACCATAGAGTTTGCAGTGCTGATTCCCGTATAAGATACCGATATGATGGTCTCTACACTGTAGAAAAGGTATTTCAATCATATTGTGAGATTATGTTGATTACTTATGATGAGCTAGGCTTGGATGGAGAAAGGCTTGAACAGTAAATACCTTGTTTGTAAATTTGCTTTCAAGGTAGGTTATAGTTTCAGACTACCCACCTATAGCTTAGCACTAACATGCGAACGCGATAGCGCATTGCAGGCCAACCCGCCCTACCCGTAAGATCAGAACATGACGAGGAACGTACATCAGGCAATTCCGATGAGGATAACGAGGATAACCAGACCCCTTGAGATGTAAAACCACTATTCGAGCTGCCTTTGATTCCAGTTTCTTTATGTTTTCTCTACGTATATATACTAACGTTGGTGATAGGATTGACTTGTTTCCAAGTTGATTTTTTGAGAATGTATTTTTTATTATCTTGATAGACCCAACTTTACCATTACATTGAAAAACCCTCGAATATCCCTCAAAGTCAGCACCACAAACGTTACTACTAAGACTCCCCAAGATCTTGTGTAAATAATATGATGCTTCATTATACTCTTCAACCCAGTCTCTTCGTTCGGGTGCAACGACCTAACGATTGAGCATCGTTCCGAATGAGTGACGAAATCAAAGACAATGTAAACTTTTATGCCATTGCCCAAGCGAGCAAACTAGTTTCCCATTTATTCCCACCACCTGAAAGCTTTTCAAGCCTGCGAATGTCCTACAACTTCTGCTACAACTTGTTGAACTACCTCCAAGAATTCTTTCTCGTCTTCAACTCGAGAACACGGGGGTCTCCCGGTTCTCCATAAGCGATACACGCTTCGGATAACGTCTTTCAATGCATCATATGATTCGGTGTTGTGAGACGTAGTTCCGGCGAGCTTGAAGGTGAGCGGTGCGTCTGTATCATTTTCATGAAGTGACAAGGAATCGGATGCAATGGACGAATTTTGAGTGGATAACGTCGTAGAAGCTGGGTCAAGAGCGTTACTAACAAGCGAAGATGATGGAAAGCGTGGAGAGAGATCTTCAAGTCGACGGGCTAGTGTGTTTGGTGACGGTGGCTCGAGGGGGTTATAAACTGAAGAAGGATTCGAGCCTGCATAAGCAACGATTACACGCTCGGGAGAAATGGGTTTTTCCTTAAGAGGAAGAGGAGACGGAAGGGTAGAATCTCCAGAACCTAGATTGCTTGTTAGTTACGAATGATGAGGAGGTAGAACAGCACTGACCGTGGACCTCAGTATATTGAGCCCAATACGCATCTTCTGTATTACCCAGGGAGTTGTCTGATTTCGCAGCATTGAACGGTGTGAAGTCGTCATCGGGGTTATCAGCACCATAAGCGTGCCAATAGGAGTTGTCGTCATCGTCGTCGTCGTCTGGAACGTTCATGGTAACGGGTACGTGTGAGCGAAAAAGTAGAGCATCGGAGACATTATCAAAGGTTCCTGGAGGGAAGGGCATAAGGGCAAGATTGTGGTACTTCCAACCATCGGGAGAATTCCATTGAAAAACCAGGCGGAGGCCGGGAGAATGATCCGGAGAGATAGCAACGTGGGCATAAGTTGAATCCGCGTCGGCAGAATAGGAAACGGGAAAGGTGGAATAGAGGACATCATCGATCGGCTTTTGAAAGGATTCAAGAAAGCGGATGGCCGATATATGGGAATCGGAATCGGAAGGCCATGTAAGATAGGAGACGGGGTCGTCAGGGGAAATTTGTAGAAAATGATGTCGTTGTAAAAGAGAAGTGGAAATAAGATGAGGAGGCAGTTGGGAAAGTTGCGATGGTGGGCAGATATAGTTCAGAGTAAGTGCGATGAGTGCAGGGGGTAATGGTGATGATGATAACGTTGATAACGACGACGAAGACGACGATGACGAGTGTAATGAAGTCGAAGGTCGCGGTGGATGTAACTTTGTTACTGATAATGACATGGCCCCGTCGGACTCGGTGAACGTCTTCGTCGTCGGACTCGTCGTTCAAAATGTATTGATAATTCTTCACGTGACATTTACCCTCTTTCATCCTTTGACCTCGAACTCCCTACTTGCAACGAAAACACTGAACAGCCATATCATTAATCATGCTGCTCAGACTTTTTGTCAACCTCTTAGCCTTGTCCATGTTTGTTTTGGCTCAGGTATAACAACCGTTAGGCTTCCATTCTTTGTCATTGAGCTAACCCAGCCAATCAGTCTCCGTCACCCACTCCTTCATTCACCGTCATTACCTCAACCATCATCGCCACCTCTATCACTCTAGGCCCAAACAGACAAGAAAGTACTGTAACAAGAACGACTGTCTTCACAACAACCCAGCCCATTGCCCCTCCGCCTACTTCTGTTAACACCAACACAACACAGTCTTCTAATTCCACCGCTAGTGGTGGGATTCCTAGTGGCAACTCAACTACATCTACTAAAACTACTCCATTAAATCTACCCACTGCACCCACCGTTAGTGGAGGAGGAGGGCCTGGTGGAGCACCTCTGCCTGGTGACAAGGGTAGTCATGGCGCCTATGGTCCTGATGATGGCTACATTGCCGCCGCGGCTTCCTTGAAACGAAACGCAATACTTGTTGGAATGAATGGGCTTTTGGTGGGTGGGGCGTTGATCCTATTATAATACTTGCGGGACGGAGAACATGTTTGGATTGTTAACGATTTCTTTCTTCGCTTGGACTACGTACAATACACATCCGTTTCTCACTTTCTACTGCTTTTCAATATCACCTTCATCGGACATTGACTGGACTGCATTCTTTATCCTATGTTCATCAGCTTTCTTTGCAGATTCTATATACATCTAGACTTATCCTTATCACTGACCAAGCTTTCAAACCTCAAAATAGAACGATACAAAGATACTCAAGTAGCTTAGGCTATGAATGATGTTTATTGCAATAGGGACGGACGTGCAGGAGCCTCAAATAAAACTAATAGTAATAGGCAGTATGTGCAAGCGCCGGTAGTCCCGAGCCTTCGTGGGAGCCCACCAACCAAACCACTATATCTGCTTCTACCTCTGAAATCTCGACAAGACACAGTAACAGTGCGGGTTTAATCTATGTACCCTTTGACGTTTACGATACAAACATAATGTTTGATCATCATCAACACAGCTTCACTCAGGTTTCGAATTCCTCTGGGACCTGAATCTGCGGGCTTGAGAAAAACTTGGCCCCTTTTCACGACCTCGCTTAACCTTATAACCAATCCAGACGTTTGAGATGAAAAATCCTTCTCGAAGGGTCCCAAGATTCAATAAAAGGTCAATTTCTTCCAACCCACTGGGCCACAACACACGAACTTACGTGGCACGTGACGTACATGCTTGGGGCACTGCACCATCACAGGCCGCACCAAGCCTCGATGGTATGTTACTGCACCGGACCCTACATTTTCGGCCCCGTTTCTACTGTATATACACCTGGTGTTAACCGGTAGCCTCGTGAATCCAGTTGACTAAAACAACGTGAACACTGCGTGTTCTGTTACACCATATAGCGTGGCTGAGGGAGCTGAAGTAATTTAACGTATGCCCTCCACCACACAAATCGGTGGTAGTCGTCACAATGTCCCTACGTTCTCCCCAACCTACCCCGAATCCCACTCCTGAAAGCCTTGACCTATCGTTTTGGAGGTCCAATAAAGACTGTCAAATGGATCCCCACTCTTCGCATGAAGATTCTTTGCGAAAGAGATCTGTTGTGAAAGCCCATTATCACCCATTTCTGTTCGCCATGATGACTTTCGCGGCTGTGGCTGAACTTGGCCTCACCGCGTTCCTAATTAGTGCTGGAAACGAACACCGAACTTGGCCTAGTGGACGATACCACTCTCTGTACGTTGAAGTCTAAATCAGTATAGTGGCCTTGATGTCGTGACTTCAATCCCTTACTTTGCAGCTTAATCCTCTTCTTGTTCAATGCGGTGTGGACCACTATATTCTCCACATCTTACATGATTTGGACTGTCGACGGAGCTAGTTATTTTTTGGCTAGTGTTGCTAGCTCGATAATCTGGCTTGTAGCTACGTGCGTCCTATGGGTGTGTTGCTTTCAAGTTATCCGCCAGAGTGGAACAAACTTCCTGGATACATAGGGAACAGCTGCAGGTGTCATGCATAATACAAGGTCGGGAGGAAATTGTGCAGGGAGGGCTACGATATCACGGTCCGTCGATACCCTGTTGTAAGTGGCAGTTAGCTGACTATACAGTAAGATGTCGTCAGTCTTTGACGGTTGAAGCCCTGGGATGGACGGAATTTGGACTTTGCGTTTTGACAATGGTGGCCACTTGTTTATGGGTCCGGACTAGTAGGTCACGATTTGTAGGTGATTCTCGTAGGTTTGTCTAGGTTATGTATTAGATTATTATTTATTATTTATAAAACCAATATTTTTCACAAAACGCTATTTCATTTCATGATATTTTATTTTTTAATATTTTTGTCAATGTCAATTTGAATGTTATGTGACCTGCCCACTGCCCAATGCCCAGTAACAGTGTTCTATGATTGTATCTAACGACGACCCCCCCCTAGTAGTCATTTCAATAGTCTCCACTGAATTCGCCTATCACCAAGTCAATCCTGTACAATATTCTATTTCTCTGGCACAAATCTGGGGCCTTAAAGAAGACTTTGGTAAACTTCGGCAATGACTCCAGAACATTCCCTCCCTGCGGTACCACACCTACCGCCCTTGCAAATGCTTGACAAATATCCTAGTACTTCTACGGGGCTCCGCACTAGTGGTCCAAATCCCATATCATTCTCGCCCACGCCTTCCTTCGCCGAATCATTTACAACAGCGCACACATCGCCATCCCAGGGTGACTCTGATAATACTGCATCTCATCATCCTTTATTATCTCCGGTTCTTCCAACGGGTCTTCGAAAATCCATGTCAGTGGACTCCATTATCTCACAAACCCATGACGTTAGCATACCGAATTACCACCCTGCACGAAGTTCGCCGTCAGTTCCATCCCATGGTTCGCAAGGAGAGGGGTCACATAATGTGTATTTGAAGAGACACCGTGGATATAGTATTGGATCCACTTGGGATGATGGTAATGGTGACTCTTATACTATGGACTCCGATGTTGAACGATCAGAGCCACTGAGTAGTTCGATTGACCGATACCGCCGCATATCCATCAAAGGACATGATCAATCAAGGCCCCCCATTAAGGGAGGAGAGTTACCCCTCCCATCTCGCACTCCTACTCTCAGCTCAACTTCGAGCATGAACAGCATGAACAGCTCTTCGACGAGTTCCAGCACCCTTGAGAGTGCGCCGCGAAAACAGTCTATGGCATCTTTGCGCTCATTTCCCGGACGGGAACCAACGCCACTAAACATCATTTCCGGACGCATGCGTAGCGGGAGTTTAGGAGTGTATACCAATGCGGGAAAAAGACATTTTACCAATACCCAATTCTCGACGGTAGGTGGAACGAATGCTAGTACGTGCTAGAAAACTGATTGTTATGTCTAGTTAGAAGTGTCCGATCCAGCTGTCACAATCGTTGTAGTCGGGGTCAAGGGTTGCGGAAAGTCTGCTGTCATTCGTAAAGGACTACGAGGGCATGAATTATCAGAACCTAGTTTGTCTTTCATGCCTTCAACCAATGGGACATCGTGGAATTGTACGATTCAAATATATTTGGGGGAAACAAACTTCAACTAATCGTTTGTCAGATTCTCGTCGTGTCGGTCGCCTTACCCGCGGAGAAAATACACCTAGTTGTCCCCTTCATGTGTATGAGGTTGAAGCGCCAGTAAAACCATCGGACCTTATGAATGGGTGGCCGAGTGTCCTTTCTGCCGTCGATGGAGTCATCATCTGTTATGATTCAGCCAGCGAAACATCTTTCGAACCTGTTGAAACTTTACTTCGTGAGTAAAATTGGGCTATCGCGAAGTATGAGCATTCAATGCCTGCATTTTCAAGAATTTTATCGTGCCATGAAGGTCTCAATCGTTGTGCTAGCGTGCAAATCTGATCTACCTCGTCAAATCGCACCTGAACGGGCATTAGATGTCCTGCAACCATATGACGTGGGGCTTGTAGAAGTTACGAAAGTGCAAGAACATGGCAAAGAAAAAATGAGGCGAACGTTTGGGTGGCTTATGAAGGCAGTATCTCGTGATAGGAGTTTGTATATTCGCCCAACTACATCCGTCCCCTTCTAATTTTTTCTATTTCTTATTAGGAAACAATCAAGCTGGCTTTGATGTCAATTATCGGAATCCAGCTTCCCCTGATGTTCTAATTTCACCACCACCGTGGGAAATATTACAGGATGTAACACCCACAACCTCGTCGTCAACACTACCAACTAATCATACCTCCCTCGCTCAAGAAATACCCGGATTGAATAATCATGAGACCATTCCCCCGTCACACATTCATCCTTCTACGCTTGGAAACTCTTCAACAAGAGCACGCTCCACAGGTGACCTCCTGCTTGAGAATGAGCAAGACAAAATGCGGATGCGACATGGCCGGTCAGATAGTATACCCCCAGAGAAGGAATTACCCGAGTTCCCAAGTAATTCTGAGAGAAATCCAACGCACAGTACTCCAGGGCCTTCGAATCCGAAGCGAGAGAAAGAGAAGGAGTCGTGAGTTTAATATTGCAATAAATTCAACTAATTTTCATTCCTTGAACAGACGACCAGCACAATGGGCGACACTAGACGAATTGTTGGACAAGCTCCTTTTTTTAACTGTAAGCGGCGATGGTATGTGACCTTTGCTGTGTATAAGAATCCTTTAACAAAAATTTAGATCCTGCATACATCACGCATTTCCTTCTAACCTATCGTAGATTTGCAAGTCCTCGTAGCGTATTACTAGCTATGCAGAAAAAGATGCGTCAGCTAGATAATCCATCTGGGGATCCCATGTTTGCTTGTTTCGCACAAATGCGGTATATCTCATCTCAACCTGATCTTCTCTCTCCCCTAACATTTGCATAGTATCTGCCACCTCCTCGAGCTATGGATTCGGGACTATCCTTACGATTTCGCTGTGAAAGGCACAGCAGGTGCTCTGAATGCACTTATCAAGTCTATCATTTCCAAAACCTACTTGCTCCACTATGGCTCTGAATTCCTGCCGTTCCTAGAGATGCTCCCGAATCTGGTAGACCAAGATTCAGCATGGGCATGGAAAGTCGACGATATAGATAGCGATGAACCATCAGAAGAAGATAGTCCAGGAACTGATCTAGATTCTCCCAGTATATCTCCTATTTCGACAAAAGGAAAGGGGAATATATCACTTCCTCCTTCTCGGGAGCGTAAATCCAGCTTACCCCTTCCCCCATTCCTCACCTCAGGAACTACTTTGAATGCTGGCCAAACCGAAAATGTGGATACGTCGGAAAAGCAACAAATTAAGGACCTAGTCAAGTTGGCTCACGAAGTTTTGACTTTGGACCCAGAAGAAATTGCCCAAGAAATTACTCGAGTGGAGGTGAAATTATTTTTGGACATACAAGTATACAAATCCACTCTTCTTTGAACTTGACTTACTAATGTTCGTAGCCAAGGCATTGGCTCAATTATACATTTATCTCAGGGAAGAAAGATGAAAGTGACCCCATCACAGCATTTAATTCTGTATCTAATCATCTCGCAGACTGGTAAGCAAGTCTGGTTAAATTGACTGAGCCTGTAGTAACAGCACATTAGGGTTGTGTCTTTAATCTTATGCCATGAAAAGCCAAAGGCTCGTGTAAGACAAATAGAGAAGTTTGTCGAGATCGCTCATCGCCTCCGTGCGCTAAATAACTACTCTGCTTTGCGAGCCTTTGTAGCTGGCATCAATAATGCCACCTTCGCTGGTGACGACACCATGGAACAATTCAAGGTCAAATCCCCGGAACAAGCCAAAGCTCTGCAATCCTGGGATGTTCTTTTACAGCACATTCGTTCTCATCGGGCATATCGACTTGCTCTTAAGAACACCAAGGGCGCATGCATTCCGGCGCTGTGAGTTTAGAAAATTTATCTTATTTTCATTGTCTAAGTCTTTCTCGTCTAGGGAAGTGCACATGTCTGATTTAATCAGGGCCCACGAAGGCAACGAAGATCTCCACCCATCCGACCCTACCAAAATTCATTGGGGAAAATTTAACATGATGGGTCGATTCATTACTAGTACAGCGCAATGTCAAGCCCAGTGCAAGATAGCAAATGAGTACAAATTCATCGATCGGACTGCTATTAAGGAACTTTTCGTGAAGCGACCAGTCATGAATGATGAGGTATGATGCGGAAAATAACGGCTTATTTTAACTCACCTTTCATTAGATGCAAAAGTCCAGAATTGGGTCCCAAGATATAGATATCGACGATTATCGACCAAGCCCACACCCAATTTCGACACAACCGAGAGATCTTGCGATTTTACGAAGATTGCTTTTCCGGTGAATGTATTTTAGTTTTGGCTAGCTCGAGTGCGGGATGTACTTTCGACCCCCCTATCATCACATATTTCGTCTTTAAGTTTCCACAGTTTTTTTCATAGGGTTGATATTTGTCATACGGAGCGACTATCACACTCCCTTGCTTGCTAGGGTTCTTGTTCTTGCATCCCTAAAAAGAATCGGTTCCTGTCTAACCGACTTTTTGTTGCTAAAATTGATTGAGAATAGATAGGGAAAGATTTCGTTGTCTTAAGGTTAGTTTATGTACAAGTGCCTGATAAATCAAACGAGATAGACACAACGTAACTCAACACATGTGACAACGGGCAAATCCGGTAACTGGACTTTTTTGGGGGTGCAAGAAGCCTTACATGGCAAGTAAGGGAATCTCTGGTTCCAGTCTGTCATTATCCATTTCACCACCGACAGGCTATTATTTATTTCCTAACAAGCTCATATTGTCACCCTGACCAAATGTCCATCTCAAAACCGACCGTTCTTCTAACAGTAAACTATTTATCTTGTGTATTTAATATATGTCCGCTTATCCACACGTAAGAACGATGATGGACCCCCAAATCCTATCGAATCGCCTTATATTCTTGGCTTATATCAGGTTTTGACGCTGCAACTTGGTATCTACAAAGTTTATACTATACAATCTGGATGTTTGATACCGCACTAGGATGGGACGTCAAAGTTGTTCTTCCTAGCTCCCAAAAGTCCTGGATAGGTGCGTGCGATTGGGTGCCTTGGTAATATGTGAAACTCAACCGTCCCCAGGGAAAGCATTTCATATAAAAGAAATCACATTGGGGTCGTATTTCTATCCCAAAGAAGATGGTCAAGGGGATATATCAGAAATTTCTCGGCCTTTGAAAGAGGGAGAAATAGTATGTAATTTTCTTTCCACTCAACGGCCCTCATTCTGTTATTATTAGGCTGAATGGATTCTCTTGAATGGTGTACGCTTACGCTTATAATTCTTGTGTAAACTCAATCTTATGTCTGAGTTGAGACTCCTGCAACCTGTGCAAACATTGGACTTCATAATATTTTTCCTGGAAAAATTGACCTTGTGGTATGGGTCACCTAACTACAATATTCTATCATCCTAATTGATCGTTAGATATCAGGCCCTAATCTCGGACGAAATACTTCTGGTTTGCATCATCAACTCTGAAAAATTGTTTATATTCATGCTGAATTCATAGCCGCTTTTTCTTTATCTTCTGGAACGATCGGGGCCGCAATGTCGTCCTCCCTATCAAAAGTTCGCTCGATAGCAATTTCATATGGAACTGTGCTCCATCCCACCCCGTCAAATTTATTTGGACCCGCAAATGATCTGGGGAGTCGCATCATACAACACCTCTGGTATAATTGGGGAATGGATGAAGGCGGCCTCCGAAATAGAGAAATCGACCTTTACAGCATTAACATTCCTTTGATACAAGGATTACTGTCCGATGAAGGATTAACAATTTGCTGGACCACAATCTGGCGAAATTCTTACGGACAATTATTCAAACCAGTTTTTCCATTGCAACCGTTAAAACAAGATGTATCACCTGGTAGTAACGACAATCACACCACCACAGTGCAGTATAAGGACGATGCTCGTTTACAAAGCCTGGCATTCAGGTTTTCCCCCAATATGACTGGACTCATCAATCCAACTCTTTCAACATTGCCATTGGGGTCTGATGGTTGGGCCATACAAAAAGGATGGGTCAGTGTAACACCTCTTCGAGCAAGTTACGGCGAGCCTTCCCAACAACCAACAGAAGATGTCAATGACCGTATATGGAGAATGAAACTCTGAATGAGTCAATACAGCTTGTTTCTTGATCATTTTGAATAGGCGTCTAAGTAGTATCATGTGCTGAAATTCTATAAGAGAACAAGAATTATACATAGAACGTAAATCCATAAACTCTTGTCATGCACAGAGATGGAAAAATTTGTAATTCTACCATTGATTATCTGTTTGCGATATACTTTAAGTGAATTGATGCTCCAGGATGCGTTCTATAACAATTAATACCCAAATGTTCAACTCAAGGCGAATACAACACATACCACAAAATTTGCAGGGTTCATTAACCGATCTTCGCATGTCCCAGGGCATCCTGAGGTTGCATAGGAATTCCCGGCCCAATCACCTACAACTTATATAGTAACAACTAGTTGATAAAATATCTATATTTACCACAGAATGTAATATCTAGTAGTAGTAGGGTTAGAGGGTCGCTTGATTAATCTGCTTAATCTCACCGAATATGATAGAATGATTTTTGAAAAATGCCAACGGGTCACATGAATCAGGCTCCAAAACGGCTGATGGTATGCCCCACCCCCCAGGCGTGGGGCGACCTTCCACGATATCTTGAGGGACAGCAGCACGGTAGAATGACCCTACCACAAATCAGTCGGAGATTCTCTTGGTGCTTTGTGGACTCACAGATGGCGATACCATTTTCATCCCATTTCATGGCAAAGACTCCTCCGCCTATCGAATCGAAATAAGGCCCATATGATGCACGGCTCCATTCCAAAACCCCACAGCCAGAGTTATCATTAATTAGTCCGTTGCAGTCCAGATTGTCTTTACCGTTGTGTTGCTATCCGTTCACGACATCAAATGGAGACCAATACGTTTAAGCAATAGGCGTACCACTATTTTTCCAGTAAAATTTGTGTTCGGGGATAAGGTGCAACCTAGCATTATAAGTCAAAACTGCTGTTAGGAGATAAATGGTATCGAACCTGGCGCAGTATGCCAAGCAACTTGATTATGTTCATTGTCATGAACACCTTCAATAATATCTATCTCTCCATTCTATGCAAAAGTGAGTCGGAGAAAATAAAGGTATCGTATATTCATACATATGGCCAATTCCCCGTACCGAGAGTCCAGAAGGCTGGCCAGGTACCTTTCAAACAAGTAAATGAGAAATGTTTGTCTGTGGATCCAGTACAGTACTTACCACACCCCCAGGGAGCCCTGTTAAGATCAAGAATAAATAATCCTGTATTGTATTGAGCGTAGCTCGATATCCGTACACTGAAGTTGGAACGGTGAGATCACGTAATTGTGGCAAATTTGCATAGATTGCACCTTTCCCGGAATACGCCCCAGTCCAACTCTGTTGTGTCATCACCTTTCATTATCACAGTACCATCATCCTGCGTATACACAAGCTGCGCATCATAGGCCCTCGTCCTGTTTACATAACTGCAAGTTGTTTATTAGTGACAGATGACGGGGAAAGTGAAGCGCGTTACTTCACATGTCCACTAGAGATAATTTACTATCAAATGTTTGAGCAAAATTGATTGAACTAACTTTGTTGGATCCTTTCCGGTGAAAAAATCAAACCCACTAGAAAACGCGATTTCGAGTCAAGGTTTGGCTGGCTTCACCTATAAAAAATTCGTACTCGAAGAATGTTTTCCCCGAATATTCATCCTGAGGCAGCCACAGAAATGTGGACCCATCAGGGTTCGTATTCAAATTACTCCTGCTCTTTAGGGATTTCGTGAAGGAAGAGGGCCGTGATCTGGGAGAAAACATCGAATGGTTGGTATGAGAGCCGAACTCTAGGCGTGAAACGGCGGTGGTCTGTTGAAATTTCAGTACCATCATGAAAAAAAGCAAACATGATTGAGAAAGCATGATATAATTGAATGTAGTTGGTATCGTGGGTCCACAACTCTTATTAAAAGGTAATACGAACAGAGGTGGTGCTGTCTCCACGAGGCAACAACAGGCGTCTCCCACGATATTTTAGCATGATTATGAACGTCGGCTCAAGCCGACAAAACCCTTGCTTGTAAAACACTAAGTATGCATGAGCATCATAACAATATTCAATTCATTTGCAGTTGACAAAAATTTGAGGACTTTGACATGATAGTATGTGTTCAATTGGAACGTTAAACTAAACTCAGCGCATCTTCGAACAGGAGCCGGGCTGATTGGGTTCGTAAGTACTGGTTGGACAGGGACTGAATTTTTTAGGAGTGCAAGAACCCTATGTAGGAAGCCAGGGAATCTGCATGCTTCCATTGTGAGTACATACAAGGGAGCAAAAATCGTTCCATACTGCCACCCTACCTACAGGATTTCTTATTTGACTTGTCTATGCATTTCCAATATACGTAAGATGCAGATGCTATTTTGAATTAGGACGCCTGCATACAGATAATACACAACACAAAAACATA
This sequence comes from Collybia sordida, assembly GCA_037014335.1. Lineage (NCBI taxonomy): Eukaryota > Fungi > Basidiomycota > Agaricomycetes > Agaricales > Clitocybaceae > Collybia > Collybia sordida. Next base: position 2,768,961 of record JAYKXK010000002.1, read on the forward strand.
AAGTGATAAGAAACCCTCCAGTTTAACGATAACGGCGGAGGCTGAGCGTGTTGTGTTTTTTCCAAGTAGAACGAGCGGGAGTGTGATTGTGGCGGTGCCCCTTGCCCAATCCGCGATTCTAGGGATGCTCGTGAGTAGCAAAAAACGATATAGTTATCCAACACACCTGCTTGCCAATGCTCGTGAGGCCGCGCGCTTCTCTGCGCTTGTGAACTGGTTTGGCGATCCAGTTAATCCTGGGATCGCGACGGACCTATATAACGGTGATGAGTACGAAAATAGGAACGGAGAAATGGGTCTTACGGCCTTATGGCTAGGGTCTACAAGGATCACTTCGTAATATTTGTATACACCATCTTGGTTGACCCAATACGAGTTCAGAACTCGTAAATTACCACACCTCTTCCCTACTCGTTCTTCTGCAGTGCTCCTAAGACCGCGTTGGAATTTAAGCTGGTTTACACCATGATGGACAGGTTTTCCATAAGTAGCACCTAAACATAATTTGTTCACTAGATTCAGGAGTAAGGAACACGTCTCATCCTCACCTTTGGGCGCATGCTTCTTGCGGTTGCCGCGACGGACACGGACGCGATAGATAACAAAGCCTTGTTTGGCTTTATAACCCAGCCGGCGGGCTTTGTCAGGACGAGATGGTCGAGAAGCACGATGTATTACATTCAGTTGACGATACTCCCAGCACCTGTTGTAGTGTTGTGAATAAGAAATATGCGAGTTGTAGCCTTGATCAAAGGCGCACCGAACACGAAGTAAAAATCTCAAGACATCCGACTGCTTTTTCTTGTATAATTCCCCAATATACTTGTACGCGCCCATCCTGCAGAGAGAGCCAGTGAGTGTGGGTTAATCGGTAGATAATCTTGTCCCACCTTGTGTCCTAACACTTTGAACGCTGAGAATATTGAGCTAGGAGGCTTGGCTAACTGTACAGTACTACCGGCAAATCCCGAAGTATAATCATGACATCACGTAATCCTTACATCGTAAAACCTCATATCCTCAATACATAAGACCTTGTGTAGAATCTTCTTATCTTGGAGTAGGCACTGATTGTGGTGTGTGGTGCTTTTGTGCAAAAACTTTATCACTTCAAAAGTCACCTTTTGTTTTAATTTTTATTTCTCTCATTCGTATAGATATCGGTATGAAGCCCTTTGTGTGTAAGTAGCCTGTTATGTTGTTCGTATTTTGGCTGCTCGGGCTCGAGCGAGCTTTTTTTCTCGCCCAATGTTGTCCAGCCATTGTATTATATAAAAATAGCATGATTTTTACATTCTACGCTACATATGCTACCTCTCATTTTGCACTGCTGATAGTTGATAAGAACAAATTTGAAAAACCTTTTTTGTCCCCGACAATTCTGCCGCCGCACAAAAGTGGCGGTGACTAAGCGCCGCGGCACCATAGATAAGAATTATTTCCTTTTATGTGCAAAGGTTGGAGGAGCATACTCTTCACTTCATTTTTTTTCCATGGCCGACTATGTCATGACCATAAACTCGGATTCGGAGGAAGGGCCCTCAGGAGTGAATGATAGAAAACATCTGGGGAACGAAGATGCTACGCTAGATCCCAACTTTGTTTTCGCCGTTTCTGGAAACCCATACACGGACACCGTCGGGGGGTATGAGGGTTCGGCGGACCTTGTGAACGGAGGCACAAAATTAGTTCGTCCGCTTTTCTAAATCATCAATCGCAACTAAAATTTACACTAGGAGAGATTTTCAGTTGACGATATAATCGCCCAACGTCGTCTCATGCGCAAACGCAAGTATTCCCTCAGTGATGAAACTGAGGAACCCTCCTATATGAACGCTTACAATACCGAAGAATCCGAACTGTGTAACGACAAAAAAATATTTGAAGAAGATACCGAAGATCCATTAGAAACATCAGAAGACGAAAGTGATATGGAATTTGAAGACAAGAACGATTCAGAACATAGCTATTCAGGAACCTCGGATGATTCTGGGTCGCAGCAAGAGACCCAGGCGGAAAAAGATCGTAAAGCTACATTTTTTGATTCAGAGAGTTCTCCCAGTAACGTTCACGAGTCATTTCTTACTATGAACCTTTCGCGGCCTATCCTCAAGGCACTTACCGCCTCGCAATTTTATAAACCAACGCCGATTCAAGCCGCCACTATTCCTGTCGCCCTATTAGGAAAGGACGTTGTCGGGGGGGCTGTCACTGGTTCGGGCAAGACTGCGGCCTTTATCATCCCAACATTAGAACGACTTTTATACCGTGACAAAGGCAAAAATGCAGCTGCAACACGATGTCTCGTACTTGTTCCAACACGGGAGCTGGCAGTACAATGTTTTGAAGTAGGTAATAAACTTGCAGTTCACACAGACATCCGCTTCTGCCTTGTTGTTGGTGAGTATTTTTTCGATCTTTTTGGACTCTTGTATTTATTATATCGTACTAGGCGGGTTGTCGGTCAAATCACAGGAGGTGGCCCTTCGTGCTCGCCCAGACGTAATAATTGCCACCCCTGGGCGTCTTATAGACCATATCCGCAATTCCCCCTCTTTCACACTTGACACACTTGACGTCCTCGTTTTGGATGAGGCAGATAGAATGCTTTCAGATGGTTTTGCGGATGAACTTTCTGAGATCATCAAATCCTGCCCAACCGCTCGTCAAACAATGCTTTTTTCAGCGACCATGACAGATTCTGTTGATGAACTTATAAAAATGTCTTTAAGAAAGCCGGTGCGACTTTTTGTGGACCCGAAACGAAGTATCGCTCGCGGGCTGGTGCAGGAATTCGTGCGAGTTCGTGCTGGAAAAGAGGCTGAACGATCAGCTCTTCTGGTCGCCCTTTGCAAGCAAACGTTTAAAACGAGCGTCATAATCTTTCTACGGAGCAAGAGACTAGCTCATCAGATGCGGATTGTGTTTAGTCTGTTAAATATGCGGTGCGAAGAACTTCATGGCGACCTTTCTCAAGAACAGGTGTGTGGGACTTATTATAAACCCAGCCGTGCAATTCAAATTTATACAGCGCCTGAAATCATTGCAACTTTTCAAAGACGGCGCAGTCGATTTTCTGATGGCGACCGATCTTGCATCGCGCGGCCTGGACATCAAAGGTGTTGAGACTGTCATTAATTACGATATGCCCGGCCAATTGGCTCAGTATTTACACCGCGTTGGAAGAACAGCACGCGCGGGCACCACAGGACGGTGGGTCTTGTGCGAAATCTCCTCCTTCTGTTCTAACATTAACTTATCACAGATCAGTTACTCTTGTCGGTGAGGGCGATCGAAGAATGTTGAAAGCCGCAATCAAGCATAGTAGTAGAGAAGACCAAGTTCGACATCGCATCGTTCCCGCAGAGACAGTTTCACAATGGGTCGTGAGGCTGGCCGAGTTAAAAGATGAGGTATCCGCAGTCTTGAACGACGAGAAAGAAGAGAGACACGTGAGAAACCTACACTAATCCTTGTCAGCCTGATTTTTTAATCACGTATATCAGCTCCAACGGGCTGAAATGGAAATAAGAAAAGGGGAAAACATCATGGAACACAGAGACGAGATCTATTCCAGACCAGCCAGAACATGGTTCCAAACCAGGAAAGAAAAACAGTTATCCGAAGGTAATTGCCCAATTTCAATCTCAAGAGTCAAGTGATGTTAACTAGTCAAAGCTCTTAGCAAACAGCAGTATGAAAGTGGATTCAAAGAAGGCACTACGTTTCATAGAAATTTAACCGTAGAGAACAAGGTGACTTCTATCCTCGACTTTTAGGTAGACATCCTCCTAATAGTTATTTCAGCCGAAACGAGATAAGTTTGCGGGCCTGTCGAGAAAAGCGAAACGTAGAAAGATGACTATGGCGGAAGACGAAGAACTTGGTGACAAAAGAGCAATGAGTGCAGCCATCCGATCCGCTAAAAAATTGTCTCGTCCATTGAAAATCGGTGTCAGAGAAAAATACCCCAGCACACTGAAAAGGAAGCCAAAACATGTGATATCTCGTACAGGAAGTGCTTTCGAGCGAGACATGAATAAGGGATTGGGTGGGCGAGAAGGGATCCGAGCTACAAAAAAAGACGGGACTGAAAAGAAAAGAAAACCATCCAAGAACAAAACGAGGTAAAAGACATCACGAGAATGAATGTATCACCCCACATAATAAAAGCAAAAAACAATGGCACAAGTGTCAGATTACTACAAGGATCATTTAAAAGTGCATTCATCAGTAGAACAGAGGCTGGATCCCAAATGTTAACTCACCAGTAATGTGCACAAAAGCCTTTATGCCCAGCGTTGTGTCTCGTGTGACCGAAGTTTAACAATTTGCCCTAAAAGACTCCACAAATACTCTCGTTCGGCAGTGGGCGTTCATTATTTATCCAATTTATGAGACTGAAAAAAGAATTCCACTGGTTCTTTCTACCTCAGAGTCTATATTTCGTTCCGAAGCCCTCGATCTGAACCCATCCCCCCTACACATCCACAACACAAGACAAATGGAGCCAAGCGACCCGCTAGCATATGATCATATGTCAAGCTGGACTCTCCATTCTCCCGTTCAAACATTCGATCAACAGTAGAACCGACCTTTCGTGTTTGATCTTAGCTAAGTGATTCTCAACGATTTTCTCATCTCATTCTGTTCACCTTATGAGACCGCTCGTAGGATTCGCAATATGTCGCCAATGCCCAAACAGTTACGGCAGCGAGTGTTATGGTGAGTTTTCGTAAACGCATTACCAAGTAAAAGTTGCTTAATGGGAGCTATAAACCTCCGACTCTTCACAAGTTATACAAGCTGCTTGACAAATCTACCATAGATGTTGGAGGCAAAAGTTCCCAATATGTGTGGTGTATATATTGACCAATTCTCACATAACTAGAGGGAATATAAAACGTCGTTAAAATGGACTGGCAGAAAGGTACGTAAGGGTCGTTTGTAAGGATCTGATCCTAGTGGACGTGCAGCCCAGATGGAGTCCCCAACCGGACACTTAGAAGAGCATGTAAGGCTCGAATAACCTCGCTTTGTTGCCGAGGCAATACTGATACAAGAATAGTTAATAATCCTACTCGCTATCGGCACGATCTCCGATGTAAGCGATGTTATCAAACTTTGTAGTTTTGTAGTATTTAGAAACCTGAGGGAGACTTTTTGACATGCAGTATCAGGTCGGCTCAGATAATAGCTCAATGCATACTGGCGGCTAGAAGAAAATCGGTCACAGGGAGCGTGAAGTGGACTGGTCCCGAGCAACTCTGGAGGCTGTAACAGACCACAATAGCCGGAGCTGTGTCCGACAACCCTGCATACACTGGCTTTTGGAGCTGGTGTGCGCGATCAAAGACGGGACAAGCAAAGCAACACCGGACGTGACTTGGGTCCTAGCTCAATTTGGATAGAAGATTATGATCCTACGGGTATTGCGGTGAGAATACGGGCGCGAGGCCGTGACTCGAGGACAAAATTGAATTGTTTTGTGCCCCAAGTTGCATTGAGGCAAAGGATATCCCGGCGTTGACCGAATGGTAGTCCTGAGTTGCGGCAGTGGCGCGCAAAATTGTGCCATTTGGTTCAGGAAGGTCGCTGAAGAGCTTCAATGGAGATACCATCCATAGGAGAAGCGGCTTTCTTTTCAGGATCCCTCCTCACCTTCGAGAAAGTCTACCAATGTGAGCGCCGCACGCCTTCAGGTCCGGCTGAGTCGATCGAGTTTTAAGGGCCGCGGACCCTTCTCCTCGTGCCCTTTGATTCGAATTCTTTTTTCCATGCCATTAAATCTGCTCTCTTTTGGCCTCAGCCTTCAACGTTTCTTTCATGCCCAAATCCAACCCCACGCTGTCTCCCAAATCTCACCATAAATTAGGTTCGGACGATTCAACTGCCCGAATGACGGATATCGCAGTCAGGAAGAAAAAGAATGCCGACGCTCAAGCGGCATTCCGAGCCAGGCGAGCCAATTACATAGCAACCCTCGAGGAAACAGGTTCGACAGTTTCAGGATTTTTTACCACAGGACAATGACTTTTGATCTTATGTAGTCACCAGTCTTGAGTCCGTTGTCCTACAGCTTCAGGATTCCTGTCGAGAGGCTCGAAATGAAACTCAAGAGCTGAAGCAAGAAAATTCTCGCATACGCCATGAATTCCGAGAGCGAGAAAATTTTTGGAGGGCTCTTTGGCAAACGAAAAAAAGTCAAGGTTTAGATGATGATCTTCCACCATTGCCAGCATTTTTTTCCGTTACACAGAGTCAAAATGGTCATATCGCATCGTTACCACTTCATAGTTATGGGAATCCTTCTTATCGGATAAATGATGCTTCGTCGGTATGCGGTGCTTCATATAATGTGAACCAAAACCATTATCCCTCTCAATCACCATCAATGGCTTACACTGGAATAGAGGCCGAACTGTCGAGTGATTCTTCTCAGCCAGTTAATCATCGTGGAGGAAAATATAGTCCTTACCCGTACTCCATTCATGGGGCTCCTCGCGAAACCTCTTGGCCTTCTACTCTTGGAACAACAGGATCGTCGGGTGGGGATTCGGGTGCCCCTACGAGTAACCATTCACCCCATTCACCAGGATTCGCAGGATCCCCAACTATCGCATCATCCGAGATGCCGTATTTAAGTCGATTCCCTATAGAAGACCAGAAAGCATCGCTAAGCACTCTTGACACTGCGCCTTATGTTTTTCCAACTAGCCGCTCCCTTTCGCCCACGACGTCCACTCCTAACTCATCATCTTCCACATCGCTAACCTCATTTCAATTTACTTTTCCTGAATCTTCTTGTAGCGACCGTGCAGAATTCGATTATCGCCGTTCACACCCTCACGGAGCTGAAGTTACCCTTCATGGGGGAACAGCTGACATCTCATTAATGGGACCTGCGAGCGACGCAGTCCGTTTTAGATTAGGGGGTAGGAGGGTTGAATCTAACGATCGCTCTGTTCTTCCCGGGCTTCCCCCACATCAGGGAAGTGATAATGGGTCCCAACATGAACGGGGTAGTAGTGATGGTGACTCGACCCCATTTTCCCATTCACGCTTACGTGCCCGACGAGGTGCCGCTCCACCCGTAATGTTATCGCGTTCACCCTCACCAGGTGCTGCCACTCTCTCGGGAACTCTCGCCGTCATCAAAGCGCAAGCATTTGGGGCTCTGCGTCGAACCAGAGCACGCACCAAGAAAACTGAAGGAGCCGCAATGGTTGCTAAGGACGTATTGGAAGCAAGAGGAATAGGCATGGAAGTATCGGTGGGATCGAAGCGACAACGGTTTCACGATGGTGATGATGATGATGATGAAACACCCCCCTCATGAGAAATCCATTTTTTGCAACCAAGATTTACCCCTCGGAGGAACTTGTATGTTTAATTTAGCCATGGTTTAAATTGGGCGGACACTGTAGATTTATTATTCCCTGATACCATGTCAATCACCTGTCTATAGTATAGTATGTTGGTCCTGCAGCACATAATTGTCTTGTTATCTTGCATCTAATCTCCATAGTGTACATAACATCTGCTAGTTAGAATCGTTTGTTCCATATTATGTATCATTATATACACAATTTACCACCGAATCTCTAATCGCTGGATTATGGATATAGAACTATAAGTATTGAAAGACACTTTAAACGCCTATTGTGGCTGTGTAGTGTCTATATGATGGAGGAGAGGATCACATGATGAGCCCCAGTGTGGTTGTGTTTCCCATCACTTCACTCTGCGTTCATCCTTTGTCCATCTTAACCCACACCTCCGATCCTTCTTACAGACATCGCAAGCCACTCGAGCGGTGTTCTACTTAGAGCTTGTTCTCTTGAACTGCAGTCATGACATCTTCATCTTCCTCATCGCCAGAGGTGACTGCTGCCACCGGGTCAAACATCCAAGACCGCTTTTCCTACAAACATGCAACACACGATGAGGTCTTGGAAGATCTGTCTAGGTGGATTCAGACTTTGTAACATATCTATAATAACCAATTATAACTACTCCCGTAGCCGCTTTATTCTCAACCTTCCAGACGAAGAGCTTGCCTCACTAGAACGTATCTGTTTTCAAGTGGAACAAGCGTAGGGATCGCAGCTGCTTATCAAATTTCACCATTCATATACTATATACAGACATTGGTTTTACGAAGATTTCATTCGCGAAGAAAATCCTAAATTTCCTTCCCTTCCACTCAAGAAGTTTTCAGCTATGCTGTTTCACGCGTGCCCGCTTCTTCACCATTGGAGCCATGACCATGAGCAAGCTTTCAATACATTTATGCAGTACAAGACGCGGGTACCTGTTTGTGGAGCCATTATGCTCAACGATACCTGGGAAAAGGTATGTTTATTGTCCCCTTATCTCCCACACTCTTACAGCTGCCACTGCCATCTGTGCACCCTTAATAAACGAACAGTGCGTCCTTGTTAAAGGGTGGAAGTCTTCATCTGGCTGGGGTTTTCCTAAAGGAAAGATAAACGAGGATGAACCTCCAGCCAGTTGTGCTATCCGAGAAGTTAATATTATTCATCACTGTTGGTTTTTGTGCTTATATCTCGAAAGGTATTAGAAGAAACAGGTTACAACTTAGCCGGACAGATAGACCCACAAAATGTGATAGAGATGTCAATCAAAGAGCAGAAAATATCGCTGTTTATTGTGCCTGGAGTACCTGAGGACTACGAATTCAAAACAAAGACTAGGAAAGAGATAAGTGTATGTATGTTCGTAAATACTCAGACTTCATATTAATCCAGCCAATACATGGATAGAAGATTGCATGGTTCCGACTAACGGACTTGCCTACTTGGAGACGGAACAAGACAGCATCTGGAAGATTCTATCTTATATCTCCATTTATTGGGTAGGATTTTACGCTTAACTTACTTAAGGTTCTTATATCATCGTTTTTCAGTGCTTTAAAGGCGTTTCTTCATGACCACAAGCCGCGCACAAGCTCTCGGAAGACAACAAGACCCCGAAAATCTTCCCCAGCCCCAAATTTCCTATCGGGGAGTATCACCCATGAAGGTTTTCACGAATCAAGCTCCCAGTCTTCGTCCGCGGAGAATGGTGAACCCTATACACCCTCGCCTCATTACAGTGAACCTTTCACCAATCATGTTTCGCCTGTTGTCGACAATGAAAAAATCAAAGCGGAGACATCTCCTGGTGGCATGGATCCTCATTTCGCCCGTTTGCTTTCATCATTGACTATGTCTGCATCCGTTTTATCTGATGAACTCAGTAAAAAGAACCCTAGTATCTCTCCATCAATCCTGGTAGATCCATCTATGGATAAGAAACAAATTATTTCAAAGTCTCCAGGGACACCCTCCTTGCCTGTTCCTGGAGGAGTTCGGCCACCTGCAACACCTATCTTAGCCTCGCCGGAGACCAACTCCTTGACTCCTCGCATGCCTACTCCAGCTAATCAGTCCACACCCACTCAATATCACGATAAAATACATCATTTACCTTCACCGCAATCTTCCAAGAATACAAGACATGACTCACTTTCCATCACGCCGCCTGACGCATCTCTTTTCAAGCCACCGTCAACGAGCACCGCGATAACTCCCAGCGGTCGGACACCCCATCAGGCAACAAATGCTCTGGATCTGTCACCATACCTTCAGCGGCCCGTAGAGAATCCTGCATCTACCAAAGTTCTGAGGCAGTTGGCATTGTTGGAAGCAGTTGCTGATGAATCTGCACGAATGTCCCCCATCTATGTTCCAACATCTAGAAATTTATCTGCTGCAAAACAGGACACCATACCCTTTCATTCCCCACTCTCAGCGCCGTCCCAACCAATTATATCCTACGATGGAAGCGATTCCAGGCTGGCAGGTCACGTCTCATCAGTATCAACTCACACGATATCTCCTTTATTCACCGGAAACCCGACACCAGGATACTTCCAGACGAGATCAAAGACCAGCCATACTCATCACCGCAACTTTGTGAACGGCTCATCAGGCAGTATAAGTATGAATCAAGGTCAATTACTCTCCCTCATGAATGGATCTCGACTAGTGTCACAGACTCCTCAATTGCATCAACAACCTTCTCACCTTCAAAGAGGACAAATCCCTTCATTTTCGACTTTCGCACCAAGAGTACAGCATTGGCCATCGCAAAATATGACTCATCCATTACACACACCCCCTTTTGTTTCTCACATGAACCAAACTGCGCATATCGGATCCCTACCCACACCTAGAATTGCTCCTTCTTCAAAGGACTCATATCCTCCCAGTGGATCACTTTTGTCTATCCTGAATGATAGCCGAGGAGGACATGGAATCCCGCACAGGCCCGTTATGTCTTCACAAATATTCAATAATAATTATACTCCACAGCTCTAACAGCTACGTTTTCAGCGTTTCTATATACTTATCTTGATCTCAAATCATACGCTCCTTACACACGTTTCTGTACTTAGTCTTCGCATCACATTCAACATATTTAACAATGCCACGAAGCAAACTATGTGTATCTCATGTCGGGTGGTGAACCTTGCCATTTATTTATTACTGTTATCTCTTTGCCATGACTTATTCCACTTTCATTTTCTAGTTTACCATTTTAACTACATTGCCGAATTGTAGCACCAATATCCATCCGCTCCTTGGCATTTTTCACCGAATTTAATCGCTACTCATAAGTACATTGTACCTTCGGACAGCTAATTTCTTTCGCCCCTGCCTGCCTGACCCTTTATCAAAATATCATGACTCTATGTTCCCCGAAACATAGTTGTTGCAAGCTTTGTACATCTACATATCAGAAACCGTTTAGATCGTTATAAATGCCTATAATTTCTGCATAGGTAATCCCTACATATATGAAAATCCTATCCAGTGTCATTTTGTGGAAATTAGCTTTCGGTTATACGCAATTGGAGGACTTTTACAGACATAGATATAAGCTCATGAATCACTAAATTATGTGACTGTACCCTGGACTCCATTCGAGGCTGCTTAATAATCGGAGTCGATACAGGCGGATCCGAGTTAAACACCCGGATTCGATAGTATAAAACTCTTGTGCTTGGTTTGTTCCATGAACGCAGCTCTGTCCGTGTATATCACATCATGTTGAACGGTAGCGGAATTAAAATTTTTTCAGGTCGGTCGTCCTTTTTCGTGGAACGATTCTTGGACATGACTGACTTTATCATTCGCAGGAACGAGCCATCCTGAGCTTGCGGAGATCATTGCTCGACGGTAGACTGACACTCTTCGGAAACTACCTCCCACAAACTTACTTTTTTTCTACAGCATTGGGTTGCCTCTTTCCAATGCGGAAGTCACCCGCAGTGGTATCGGAGAAACCAGCGTTCGCATTGCAGAGTCTGTGCGTGAAGATGATGTATATATTATCAACACAGGCTGTGGTGCGGTCAATACAGCTCTTATGGAACTCTGCATTATGATTCATGCTTGCAAAATCGCGAGCGCCAAACGAATCACTGCCGTTATACCATTGTTCCCTTATTCACGGCAAGATAAAAAGGATAAGAGTCGTGCGCCCATTACCGCCAAACTCGTCGCCAACATGATACAGAAGGCAGGTTGCGACCATATCATTGTAACCTTTCTTTTTAATTTCTTGGTGTTACACTACTAACCTAGTTATGCAGACAATGGATCTACACGCCTCACAAATTCAAGGTTTTTTTGATGTTCCTGTCGACAAGTGAGTTGAAACTAAAGCATGGAAACGGGTATATCTTACTTTCGTTCTTGTTGAAATTATTAGTGTGAGTATTGACCACTTTTATCCTATACTCAACCTAACGTTTGCCAAAAGCTTTATGCGGAGCCGTCTGCCATCCTGTATATCCGGACGCACTTCAATGTTGAGGATGTAGTAATTGTATCGCCCGATGCTGGGGGTGCCAAAAGGTAAGAATCAGGCTGATAACTTGGTATTAATTTGATCCGGCATACTTAGAGCAACCTCGATTGCGGATCGGCTCGGAGTGGATTTTGCACTGTTTCACAAAGAGCGTAAAAAAGCAAATGAAGTTTCGCGGATGGTGCTCGTTGGTCATGTTAGAGACAAAATCGCAATCCTAGTAGACGACATGGCAGACACGTGTGGAACATTGTGTCTTGCCGCAGAGCATTTGGCCGAAGCAGGAGTTTCGAAGGTGTACGCAATTGTGACACACGGAATACTAAGTGGGAATGCTCTGAGGTCGGTGGAGGAAAGCGCGTTAGAAAAGCTGATAGTGACGAATACGCTGCCACAAACGGCGAATCAGGCAGCGTGTAAAAAAATTGAGGTAATTGATATTGGGGTAGTTCTCGGAGAGGTGATCAGACGCAGTCATTATGGGGAGAGTGTATCGAAGCTGTTTCACGAAGTTCCGTACTAAATGTAATAAAATATGAGGCTAGAGCTAGTTTGGTGATGGATTGAATGATATTATTCGGTCCAAAGTGTACCGAGAGTTGGATTGATATGTCTAAATTGGACATGATGAAAAATGGGGATTGCCATATGCTAGTGTCAGGGATGAATTGTGCGATATTGTGATTAGAAATGGGCGTGACAGATCCGAAGCCTTTTCTGAGATGAAGGTCAGCTGAGAAAAGGAACCATCGTGGTCGACACCTGCGACGACGACAGCCAACAACAGTGCCTACTCCTCGATTCAACCACCACCAGTTGATTCGACGTTTCCAACGGGAGAACCTAGAGAGCCCGAATAAGGATTATCGGCGTGTCATTTACTTAGTCTAAATTCGTTCGGCTCAATTGTTGGCAGTGCTTTCCCTAGTTGACTTGTATCCCGAATTGCCTCCTACTCGGCCTTCTTTTTTTTTTCCCTTCCCTTCGTTGTTTCGTTGTCTGGTGGGCTTCAGCGAAAACTCGTCGACTAGCTTGTCTAAAAGCCCTTGTTGTGCCCCTATTTACTACTTCACTCTCTCTAACATCTTTCTCCAACTCTACCTCTGGTCCTGGGCAATGCTAGGCGTATCATGTACGCAACCCCATCTCATGTCCAAAATGGCCATAATCCCCCCCATTACAACAATCACTACCCAAACACCCAACAAGCCCCTCCGCCACCTCAGCCTCCATCACAGCGCTCAGCGCTCCCCGTCGTATCTAAAGAGCCCATCACCGTTCTTGGTATTCCCAGCGTCTCCATCCAAAACAACCATCTCGTTGTCGGTACCTCTCAGAGTAGTAAGTTGTATATTTTATTTTTCTTCCGCGTCACCACCCTCATACATCTCAGGTTCGACGCGTTCCTACACCCCCCTCAAAGTCCTGGGTGATGGATCCTTTGGTACGGTGTGGCTATGCGATTGGCATGGGACCCTACCCCCCAATACCCCACTTTCTCCCATGCAATGTGGAGCAGGAGCAAGACCCGAGTGGGCTGGAAAACGACTCGTAGCAGTGAAACGTATGAAGAAGAAATGGGAAGGAGGATGGGACGAATGTCGAAAGTTGAAGGAGCTTGAGGTGAGTGGTATTGTTTTATATTTTTGGTTATCTTTGACGCAAGCTATCTTTCTCTTTCAAGTCATTACGTGCCATTCCCTTTCACCCTAACATCATCCCTTTGTATGACTTTTTCCTACTTCCTGCTTCCAAGGAACTTTATTTTGTGTTTGAGTCCATGGAAGGCAATCTCTATCATCTTATCAAAGCACGTAAAGGTCGTACATTAGCTGGTGGCCTTGTTTCATCCATTTTTCGCCAAATCGTCTCAGGACTGGATCACATCCACACTGCCGGTTATTTCCATCGTGACATGAAGCCAGAGAATGTTCTCGTTACCACTACAGGGCTATTTGATTATACATCGGTTTCACCTCTCGCACCACCCACTGCAGCAAAAGAGAGAGACGTAGTCGGGATCATTAAACTGGCCGATTTTGGCCTTGCACGAGAGACGAAGAGCAAACCACCGTACACTGAATATGTGTCAACGCGTTGGTACCGCGCACCAGAAGTCCTACTTCTTAGCCGAGATTACTCAAACCCCGTTGACATGTGGGCTTTGGGTACAATTATGGCAGAACTAGTTAATCTTCGACCGTTATTTCCTGGATCTGATCAAATTGACCAGGTCGCTAGAATTTGCGAGATTCTTGGTGACCCTAGTGATGAATATGGTCTCGACTCGCATCAAAGCCCTTTGGGTGGTGGGCTTTGGCCAAGGGGGATTAAAATGGCCAAGGCAGTAGGATTCCAATTTCCAAAAGTAAAGATCCACTGTTCACCGTCCGCTACTTACTGAAATGTCTTTAGATCCGACCCAAAGATATTCATTCATTATTTGAGCCTACAGTCCCCATATCTTTGGTTCATTGTATCCGGGACCTGTTAAAGTATGATCCTGATAAACGCCTTACAAGCCGTCAATGTCTTAACCATGCATATCTCCTGGAAACGACACCGCGCAACAATATACCTATCCCCTCCGGCCTCCGCGTATCAACATCTCACCCGTCCATACCTCTTCCATCGAATGGCACCACTCCCCATGCCACTCCTATATCGGTGTCCTCACGAAATCTACCCCCCTCCCATTCTCATAATTCTCTTCTCCCACCGTCCCACCACCCTCATGCTCTTGAGACGATTTCAGGACATCGTTCACCATATTACCCTTCTTCTGCACCATCCCGGTCATCTCCACGAGACGCATATGCGCACTCTCCATCACCTGGGCATCGGATTAATCAGGAGGACATGGAGACACATGGGCCTTGGGAACACCAAAACGGAGACTATCCTATGGATATATCCCCTCGGGCAGAACAACCCGAGCAATATGTACATGGCTCTCCGATGGCCCGGGAGTATCCTGCCCGCCCTAATATTGAGCCAGACCCAATGCAAGATTCTATCAATGACCACGTTGTAATGGTTCCGCAAGGGAACAAGCTCAGCAAGTTGAGTTCATTGTCCTTTAAAAAGCATAGCAAATGGGGCCTAGGAATGTTTGGTGGCGACAAATCACATCATCAAGGCCTTCCTCCTTTAGACGAAGTCCCTGGTGCTTCCATTTCGACTCCTTCACTCAAACGTACACAATCGTCTAGTACAGACAGCAAATCATTAAGAGATTTGTCACCAGTACGCGAGTCTTCGTTGCGTAATGGTGGTGACTTGAAGAAGATTAACAAGAAAGAAGCCGAACGCGTACAACGAGAGGCCGAAAAACAACGACGTAAACTAGCTGAAAACATGCACCGAGAGCAAGCGCGCGCTGTCATGCAAAAGCGTAAGATGATGCAGAAAACAGTTAGTAACGATATCGAATGGCTGGGTGGCAATGAACAACGCCTTGAGTTTTCCGAGCCTTTATCTAAGGGAAAACTGGCATCCTCTGGGCCAATTCGTCAAAATCAGGGCAATAATTCAGGTGCTTCGGGGTCAACAACGCTGAATGCCGCGGCAGGGAGATTCATGCAACAGAACGAAAGTTCAGGAAGTGGAGACCGTGACCGGCGTGGAGTAAATGAGAGAATATCCAAGGCTCGACGGCGAGAATTCGATGATGATCATTCGATGTCCTCTTCTGATGTTCACAGTATTGGTCGCATGTCATCTATATCTTTCGCAACGGTGGATAGTGATCCTGGTCCTTCTCGTATTCGCAATCGACCGAGTTTATTTGGTATCAATAGGATGACCTCCATGTCTTCCTTACGGACGTCTTTCGACGATTTTTCTCCATCTGCTCGGTCTTCCAATTCATTTTCTTTGGAAGGACAACTTGTTCACGATTTTCGCATACAAGCATCAGTTAATCCTAACAACCTAGGCAGCGTCTCCCCTCCACCTATGCACACCCTCTCACTTTCCCCTACATTATCACCTCCACTTTCTCCCTCACCCCCTTGGATTCAGATTCAACAATCCAACGACAATCTTTCGACTCAGCAGGCTCAGTCACCTGGATATATTACTGTGCCATTAGTACAGCATTCAAACGGCGCTTACAGTCCATTTGAATACAACGGACAGCTTCACGGGCAACCCCCAAGCCCTTATGGACACTCACCAGGCTCTGGAAATACACCCAAATCAGCGAAATCGGTTATAAACCCCATTTTTAAAGTGGTGAGTTACAAATGGGAGAGTGTGGATGGTCTTGTACCTGATCATTCTGGTGACTTCGTCCAGCCCCCACCGCACACTGGAGACAGTATATCGTCTCGTAATGCTTTACCGCCTTTTTCCCAGCTGGAAGCTGTTGCAGGAGGCGATTGCTCGCCACTTTCTCCGATGTCATTTGTCACCACATCTGAAGACACATAACCTTCATTTTAGACATTATTCGTAACACTCTTTCAACCCTCTTCAACTTCGCTTCCTGTGGCCCTCACAATCACTGACCTTTTTTTTTATCATCACAATCGTTGCATCTCCTATGCCTTTCGGACCCAGGAGGTTGTACCCGCGGCATACGATTAATAAACCAAACCACTCCTGATCAGCATTTTCGTAATTGTCGCCTCCTTTCACCCTAACATACTTACTGTTCTCTAGTTGCACTATTTTCTGCCGGAAGCCACGTACAGTATTAGACAGACCAATTGTATTTTTAACGCTCGCCGGCTTCTGTATGATGGTCTATATAATAAGACAAAATGATGGGTTATGCTGCAACAATTATTGCAAGAGGTGGCAAAATCAATGATGATGCGGTGCTTGTTCGAATCGAATTCCACTTTGTAAAAAATCATGAATCAACAAAGTGACAGGCAACTTCTCTCAGAAATTCTCACCAGTATCTAACAAATGATAACACGTTTGGGTGAGACGTTTTGGAGAAAAATAAACTACCTACCCGCATGCACGGGGTCCAGGACGGTCCTACAGTGGAAAGACCAGAATCAACCTCAACACTAAGCAGTATACACAAGATTTTTCCATACAAGATTGATAAAAATTTTAGGATGCCCTAACGGACCTCCACCTAGAGGTTACTTTTAGCTTCAAGCGAAAATACGCAAAAGACGAGACATACCTCCATCACAGACAGCCTTTCGTCCATTCACTAACCTCACTGGTTCATTTGAAATGAGTTCCATAGCGCTCAATGGATTTGGTTGTAACTCCATCTCAGTTTGCTCGAAACGAGGACCTGAAGCAGCGGCTGGGCGCGGCTGTTGATTGGTAGACCATGTCGTCGAATAATTCGGAGCTTGGGGCGTGGGGACTGAGGAGGTTTGTGCCTTGACTGTTACAGGCGATGAAGAGGCAGCACGGACAAGAACTTTGAACGTCTGGTTCAGCTGAGGAACTATACAACGACTGAGCATGATTGGAAGGTTATTCCTTGGTCTTCCGTAGTCACACTTCCAAGTTCCGTCACAACAATTATCTGGCAATTCCCGTGCGTCTTCAAAATTCCGAACTCCGCTCAAAACACGCAAATTGAACCATGGCTGACCAATAAAAATTATGTAAATATCCATTGAGGGAAGTTGGAACCAATATCAAGTTCTAGGAGTCTGTCTACATCATCAGTGTTTTGAAGTAAAAACGATATAAACAGCAATGGCAATATATAATAAATATTATAAATCATGTATACCAGGCGGACGAACCGCTTTCTACTTATAGATATGCATAGGTGGCTATGGCAGGGTCTAACTTTAGTATCCGGTTGAGGTGAAATTCCTTGAGGTACATAGGTCGCTAGTATGATTGCAGAGAGCTCCCGTTTCATCCAGACCCTCTCAAGTAAAGTATACCGCTTTGGGGTAGTAAATCATTTATTTTTTATCGGGAATGTTAATCAGAAATGTATGGAATGTCTGATCATAGGTAGCCGGTATACCCAGGTAGTTATGACATAGCTGAGCCCAAACATCTGACCGGTGTAATATACATTCTTAAAAATGGACCCTCATCCAGAATAACCAGAGCATATCTCTTTGTTATATTTTGTTATATATTATATATCAGATGGGTTTATCAGGTCTATTTCTTGTACTACATCTTTGCTAATATGGCCTGTCAATTAGATTAATCTTATATTTATAGATATGCCTGGGTGGCTATGGGGGATTTCAGCGTTGGCATCCGGTTGAGATAATATACCTTGTGGTAAATAAGCTGCCAGTGTGAATTGAGAGGGCCTTCAGTTATACCATAGCCCTTCAGGTATTGTGTACCATACGAAAATACAAAATCAGTTAGGTGTAATGAGCATTTCAGTTACACCATAGCTCTCCAGGTATTGTGTACCGTACGAAAATACAAAATCAGTCAGACGTAATGAACGTCATTTAGAAGCCAAATATCAATAGGTATTGGTATGATAGACATGGGAGTGAACGGTACCAAAACGATATCAACGGGATGAAAGGGTAGATCAAAGCCATCTGACTGGTTTGTTAAGGACCAATAGCCAAGGATGACTCGCCATAAATTGACCTTTCATATTTTTGGGTTGAGACATTACAGAATAGGGGGGTCTGGATAAAATACAAATATCTGCTTAGTCTCTATGTTCGATGATGGGGGTACTGAAAACTTGGAGCTCGACGCCCAGCCGGAAGAGCCCAAGGCTCATTGATGGGACGTGCGCTTACTTCCTTGGGGTAGAAAAAAATCCCTTCTGGGAAGGCTGATATATCATTGAGGAATGCGGCATTGTGTTATGTATAAAGGAATGGTGGTCGGTGTATTTTTCCTCTCTCACCGGGTGGAGGAAGGGCAGGTTGATATGTATGATCTGGGTAGCCATTTTGGTGCCAGGAAGGAGGAATGGGAGATAATGTGGGAAGGTGGTCCGGATGGTTGAGGATAGGCTGAACTAAATCAATTGGCGGTTGTTGTTTGCAAGGATGGGGTCAAATTTACTTGTTATAGTAATTGGTTACGCATCGATCTATTGTCTACACAAAGCTATGTTGCTATGGGTCACTAGGCTCTGCAGTAGCACACCTCTCGACTACTTTCTGAAGCATACGGTCCAGAGCGCTCCCTTCAATTGGTGCAATGACAACGTTTGGTGCAGTGTGAGGGAAGACTTTTCTGGAAAGATAAAGATTAAGGGCGCATCAATCATCAATCTCGTAACATACTTATTCCACCAGGACAGTAAATCTTTGACCTCGGGACTGAATCTAATGTCATCTAGGATGTCGAAGATGCTGTGATAGAACCTCTCGGAGTCGGTAAGGACGTCGGTCTGGGAAAAAGTGTTGCTGGAAGATAATGCAAATCGAACCTAGTGAAATCAATAATTGGATGCGACGAAGGCAGGAGAATACTATACCTGGGTTGCAATGTAAACAATAGATGCCTTGGTAACAGACGTCATGCCATGTATTCGTGCGTTTCCAGCCTTGGTGGCTCTACTTTGTTTACTCTCGTCATCGTCAACGGAACTGGGGGACGTAAAAACATGTTTGTACGCCTAATTGGGAGTAAGCATTGTGCTGTGGGAAACACTAGGGAAAGTACGAACGGTCACAAGTAAGGGACTCTTTAAAAATCCTTTCCAAGGGTCATCGGGATCAAAAGCAAGTTCTGGGTATAGAAAGCATGGCCAATGGTCCCCCCGGACATGCATTTCCCCGGAACTGTAAGGGCAACTCCGGCGGAGTGCGCGCGAACTGAAGTAGAGCGGGCCGACGCTGATGGAGGGAATCCTAAGTTATATGTATTAATAACAGTATGTAACAACATACCTGATGGAGGGAATCCTAAGAGAATACTCTGAGGATCCTCCATCAGGGGGAGTGAGCTATATACCTAATTCTACATTAACTACACGTTCCCGGTGCGGTACGACGACACGCGTTGGACTAGCGAAGGTCATGTGACTGTGCCCTTGATAGTCCGAACGAGCGCGAAGTCCACCGGCGAACTGCGCGCGAAGTAACGAATGGGGTGCGTAGTGAGCATATGTAATGAATGTGCGATCTAAAGAGTGTAAGTACGGCGAGCGAGCAACGAGCTGCGAAGTAAGAATCGCGAGTCGGCGGGATAGCAAGTGCGAGTGGAAGTGCGCGCGAAGTAAGGTCGGACCGGCGCGAAGTAAGGGGGAAATGGAGTTCCCCTTACATTACCCCCCTTCTAGGTTCGCGTGTCTTCACGCCGGCGTTGGAATGGGATCTGCGCGAATTGGACATGTTGTACCAGTCGGGGTGCGCCGGGGTTGCGTCTGTAGAACTCGGCGACCAGTTCGTCCGCGTTTACCTTGTCAGCGGGTTCCCAGGAGTTCTGTTCGTAACTGTAGCCTTTCCAGGCAATCAGATACTGCAGCTTATTCCTGTAAATCCGGCTGTCCATGATCTCCTGCACTTCGTAGTGTACCTTGCCGTCGATGAGAGTGGGTTCGGGAACCTCGGTGACTCTTCTCCCGGGTATCGGGTCGTGCGGCGCAGGTAGGAGTTTGACGACATGGAAGACCGGGTGAATGCGCGACAGCGACGGCGGGAGTTTGAGTCGGTAAGCGTGCGATCCAACCTTGGCTTCGATGGGGTAGGGCCCGATGTAGCGATGAGCCAGTTTCTGCGAAGGCCGAGTGATACGAATGTCGCGCGAATCCAAATACATCCAATCTCCAACTTGGTAGTCGGGGGTTGGGTTCCGGCGACGGTTGTAGTACATCGCCATCTTGTCTTTGGCCTTGGCTAATGCGGACCGGGCTTCCTCTAGGGTGTCCTTCATTCGGTCGCGGAATTCGTTCGCGGTTTCCAGCCGGGATGGTGCGGTCTGCGGTTCGAAGCCCATGCGCGGGTGTCAGCCAGTGTCCAGGAAGAACGGCGAGTGTTGCATCGAGGAGTGGACGTGGTTGTTGTATTGGAATTCGGCGAGCGGTAGGAGATCGACCCAGTTGTCCTGTCGCTCGCTGACGAATAACCGGAGATACTGTTCTAGCTCTTGGTTCACTCGTTCGGTCTGCCCGTCTGTCTGTGGGTGGTACGCCGTAGACGCTGTGAGTTTAATATCGAGCATGCGATATAACTCCCTTGTGAATTCTGCCACGAACTGTACCCCTCGGTCGGAGACCATCGCCTTCGGTAAACCGTGCAGCTTCCACACGTGCTGGAGGTAAAGCCTCGCCGATCCAAGTGCAGTGATTGTCGTCGTGGTTGGGATGAAGTGCGCGCGTTTACCCACCGTATCCACCACTACCATGATCGCATCATGCCCTTGCGACTCAGGTAGTTCCACGATGAAATCCACGCTCGCGACATCCCATCGACCTTCCGGAATCGGTAGGGGTTTGAGTTCGCCGATTGGTAGCTGATGTTGTGCCTTTGTTCGGAGACATAGATCGCATGTCTTGCAGTATTCTCTGATGTAACGCGACATTTGCAGCCACCAGTAGTTGCGCGATACCAGTTCCAGTGTCTTCCATCGACCGGCATGTCCCGCAATTCGCGAATCGTGATGTTGCGCAACTATACGTCTGCGAAGGTCAGCGTGTTTCGGGACATAAATGCGATCGCGGAAGTACAGCAATTCCTGCACCTCTCTCCATTCTGCGCTGCGAACCGATTTCCCCGCTGTCTTCTTCAGCTCCTGCGCCGCCTTCACCACTGCATCCTCCTGGTGCCCTTCCCGATTACCTCTCCGAATGTCCCGCAGAATGTCCCTTTCCTCTCCTTCCACGACCATTCCTTCCAGCGCGCGGATTGTGAACAACTCCGGTTTGAGCAGTACTAAATCGCGGTTGTCCTCACTTCCGTCACTGTGGTCCGCTCGACGAAATAGCGCGTCTGGTTTACCCATAGTGCGTCCGGGCTTGTGATGCAGCGAGAAGTTAAATCGGGAGAGGTACAGCGACCACCTGGCCTGTCTCCGATTCAGCTTCTGGGACGTCCGGAAGTATTCGAGGTTCTTGTGGTCCGTCCAGATCTCGAAGTCGTGTCGCGCGCCTTCAAGGAAGTGTCGCCATTCTTCTAGTGCGCGAATAATGGCCAGCATTTCCTTGTCGTGTATCTCGTAATTCCGCTCGACTGCATTAAGACTTTTTGACGAAAACGCGATCGGGTGCCACTTGTCGTCCTCCGGGCTGAGTTGCGAGAGTACTGCGCCGGTCGCGAAATCCGAGCTATCTGCCTCCACTCTAAACGGCCGGTTGTCGTCTGCGAACATCAGTACCGGTTTAGACGACACCGCTTCCTTCAGTCCTTCGAATGCCTGCTGCTCCGACTCACCCCACTTCCAAGGCACGTCTTTACCGGTGAGATCGAACAGAGGTTGTGTGATATGGGAGAAATCGCGAATGAACCGCCGATAGAAGTTCGTGAACCCTAGGAAGGATTGCACTTGCTTCTTGTTCGTGGGCGTTGGCCATTCCGCGACTCCTGCGACCTTGACCGGGTCCATTTCCGCCTGTCCCTCCGAGATAATGAGACCCAGGTACTCAATTCGCGTTTGCTCGAATTCGCACTTGTCGAGTCGCAGGTACAGCTTATGTTCGCGAAGTCGCTCGAGCACTAACTTCGTAATTCGGCGATGTTCCGCGAGTGTCTTTGTGTAGATTAGGATATCATCAATGTAGACACATACCACTCCTTCCATGATGAGATCGTGGAATATCTCGTTCATCATGGTTTGGAACGTCGCAGGCGAGTTAGTGAGACCAAAGAACATTACCAGAGGCTCGAACATTCCGCGATTTGTGCGAAATGCGGCCTTCCACTCGTCGCCTTCCTTAATTCGGACGTTGTTGTACCCCCAGCGAACGTCGAATTTGGAGAAGTATTTCGCTCCCCAAAGATTGTTGACGAGGTCGGAGATGAGTGGGAGAGGGTATTTGTTCTTGATCGTTAGCGAGTTAAGGACGCGGTAATCCTGTACCGGGCGCAGCGAGCCGTCCTTTTTCTTAATGAAGAAGAACGGTGATGCCATTGGCGATTTGGAGGGGCGAATTCGACCTGAGGTGAGGTTCTCTTCTAAGAACTTGTCCAGTTCCGCTTGTTCGGCGACTGAGAGTGGGTAGACCTTGCAGGATTTCCCTTCTGCGTCGCGGACGAGCTCGATCGCGTGGTCCCAAGGTCGGCGATCTGGGAGGGCGTCGAAGGAGGTCTTGGAGAACACATCCTCAAATTCGTGGATGTGAGCCGGTGCCAGGTCGAAGAACGTCTTGGGTTGCGTGTTGCGATCAAAGGAATCTGCGATTTGTTGTGACGCGTTCTTTCGGGCCTCAGTTTGGATCTTCTCCGCTAGTCGCTGCGAGATGGTCTGGGTCGTCCGAATCTCCTCAGGTGCCTTATGAAATTGTCCTGGTTCGCCGATGTTGACCACGAAGATACGGTCGCCCTCTTCGATGCAATCTTCAAGGGCGATATCTCCTTCATGTTCAGAATCGGGGACCTCTCCAATTTCTGTTTCTGGTTCGGGCATGGGTCCTGCGCGACAAGCGTTGATGCGGGCCTCCGATTTACGCTTCTCAGCCTTCTCCGACTTAACCTCGTTCGCGCAGGTGCGGCATTTGTCGGGACAGCGGCTCATCTTCACCTTGTTGGTCTGCCAGTTGATCTCCGGGTTGTGTTCCTGTAACCAAGTGTACCCCAGTATAAGATCCTGCTTCCCTAGACTGGTGACCGCGAAGTGGGTGCGCTCAGAGTGACCATTGTACTGGAGAATGAGGTCTACGATCTCCGAGATAGACCCGTTCTCGTTCGGAGTGCCGTCGACATTGAACACCGGGATAGCGCGAACTAGCTTGCGCGAAGTAAGCTTGTTCTTTCGCACGAATTCAGAGTCGATGAAGAGTCCCGTTGCTCCTGAATCTACCAAACTGTTCGTCGCGAACGTCTCGCCCGTGTCGGTTGTCTGAAGTTCAATCTTGAGCTTCAGCGAACGAGTGCTGGGTGTGGCGGCGACTACAAATCGCTTAGGTAGGGCTCGTTCCCATCGGGGGAGTCTCTGGCGCAGCGGTTTAGGGGTGGGGGTGGTGTCTTGTACGACTTCTGTAGTAGTTTCGGGTGTTTTTGAAAACTCAATAGTATTTTCGACTTCTAAACACGCGAACCTATTTACAGATGACAGCGAGGGCGTACTGTTCACTCGCTGTCCGCTACAAAATCCTCCTGAGTGGTGGCGAACGTTGCACCCTCCTCTGCCAGCGGTTTGACTCGTGTGTCCATCATCGCAAAGATGTGCTGTGCGAACTCGTGCTGCTCCTCTGTTGTCATGAAGCGCGTGTCGTAGCAAAGGGGGCAGTCCTTCCGGAAGTGGCCCGGTTGCTTGCATCGGTGGCAGGTCTCGATGTTCACTCTTGCCCTTCGCATCGCGTCGACATCCATCGGGACTGGTGGTGGGAGAGCGGGGGGTGGTGGTGGAGGTGGTGGCGCCGTTCGTTGCAGAGTCGGCGCTGAGAAGTGCGGCGGTGCGCGAAACACCGAAGTAGTGCGAGTAGGGGGTGCGCGAGCCGCCAGTTTAGTGCTCAGGAAGGCCTCGTTGGTGAGGCGATTTTCATCGCACTTCATCGCTGCTGCATACCACTGTTCCGGCTGATCGTCTGCCGGTCGTCCGACTGCCATTGTCGTGATCTGTGACTGAATCTCCCCGCTCAGTCCCTTCCGGTACTTCACCACGATCGTCAGGCCCTCCTTGTATCCCGACTTGTTGATGAGGTCCCTGAACTCATCCGTGTAGTCGTCCACCGATCGCAATCCTTGGTGGTAACTACTCGTCTCCAGTCGTGTGATCGCCCGCTGTGCTTCGCTCTGTATGAAGAAATTGGTCGCGAAGTCTGTGCGAAACGAGGCCCAAGTCGTGTACTTCGGACTCCCCGTGGCGGTTTGGTGTCGCATCGCCCGATCTGCGAATAGATACGCCCGTCCTTTCTTCATAAAGGTGTACGCCCATCGTACTTGCGTTACTTCGTCCGCGAACTGATGTGGTACAAGGTTTATATACAATTCGCATGCGTTGATAAACGCACGCCCTCGTTCGCGTTGACAACCTAGAGTTCGGTTGAAGGGTGTGAACTGGTGGAAAGTTCACTGAGGGGCCAGGGACTGCAGGATTGTGATAAATGTGGTGAAAAGGGTGTATTAGAGGGAGAGGAAGATAAAGTAGATCCCAGGAAGGTAAAGGTATGTTATAATATGTAAAACTACACCTAAAACCACCCTATAAAGTCCGGAATATTCCATACCTAAACATGTGACCTCCAGACACAGGTACACTAAAAATAGAAAACATCGAAATGTAATCTAATCAAATGAAGGGGGAATGATCTAATCAGTGAGATTACATGCCTAGAGCATCTAGATGCTCGTCATCTCCCCTGGACTAGATATTGACTGTCCCCAGTCAATCTGGTAGTGAAAGGAACACCAATACATCCAAAAGATGATTGGTGAGACTGGAGCAAAGGTAAATGAATGGAAAAAAAATTCTGGGGGGTGTTTCGACGAAGTAATATGATGAAGGGGAAGTGGGAAATCAAATGAGCGAAGTGTGGAGGGGGTAAAAGAGGTAAAGTCTAAAAATAGACAAAAGTCGAAATTGGATGTAACAAATGAATGAGGGAATGGAAAGATGGAAGTGGGGGGATTAAACGACGAAGTAGGACCATAGAAACTAACCAGGTAATATGGGAATAGCATCTGGTGGCTTGGAAGTGAATGTTGTATCATAAAAGTGGGAATGGCTGTCCTGAAGGTGACAAAATTCAATGAAGGATTGGAAGCGGTGATGGGGGATGTAAACGAGTGTAAAGGGGGGTACTAGACGATCTAAATGGTCCTGAGACGAGAGGGAAAGGTGGGGAACTGCCTTGAGTCCAAAATATGCGAAATTGTGATGGTAGCATGCAGGGGAATGGTCCTGAGCATTCAGGCCTGCTACAGAGCGTTCAAACGCGGTTCTGGGACGATTCTGGACGACTGGGATGCGCTCAAATGGAATATATGCTGGGGGACGAACTGGGATACACCTTTGCGGTGTCTGATGCGATTCTGGACGACTAAACTCACACACTGTTGGTGAGTACGATGGGGGACGAGTTAGACGGCTGGGAGACGATAGGGGACGACTGGGAATGGTTCCTGACAGATCTGGTTCGGATAAATGGCCTCTGGTGCCTTGGTATGGTGTAAACTCGTCCTGGAGGTACTGGAGAGTCGCTGACTCGGTTGTTGCATCGCTGATGACAGGGGGTGGTACCTGGGGTGTTATTTCGTCAATATCCAGGTAGTATTCATCGAGAAAATCATCCACAGGGTCCCACACTGAGGGAACCACTTGTGGGACTGAAAAAGGCGTCCTGGGGCCGCTAGGGAACGCTTGGAGCAAGGGAGAAGCATGGGGATCAAGGGAGGCGTCGTTTACAATGGGAATGGTGTCCTGAACGCGTGTATCAAGTGCCGAAATGACCGGAAGAGCAGGGGCCGAAATATCCTCAAGGCAAAGTCTGGGGCTATTTTTAGACATAAAGGGATCGCCAGGGAACGCCTGAGACGAGGGGGCAACGCGTGGAGTGTCGGGTACGTCGTCTACAAGGGGAATAGTGCTCTGAACGCCGTTTTCAAGTCCTGAAGCGATTGGATAACTTTGGGCTGAGATATTGCCAGTACAAGGTGTGAGGGGGCTCTGGGACATGCAGGGATCGTCTGGGAACGCCTGGAATGGAGGGGGAGCTCGGGGATCATGGGATATGTCGTCTACAAGTGGAATGGTGTCCTGGACTCGTGTACCAAACCCTGAGACCCTAGGATAAATTTTTACTGAAAATTTTTCGGACTTGTCTAAAGGGGCTGTGTCAGGGACCACACAGGGACTACCTGCAGGCATTTCAAACGATGGGGGACGACTGGAAACGCTGGGGAACGCCTCAAACGATGGGGGGGAAGGTAGACGATGTGCTTGAGAGGGATAGATTCGCTTTATATCATAGAAAACAATTTGACATGCTTTGAGGAGCTGGATAATGAGGGAGTCGAATTCTGAGTGATCCACATGTCGTTTGAAGGCATCTAGGACCTCCTGCATGACGCTTGGGCTGAGGGATTGAAGGAGTATGATGCACTGGTCCTCCTGGTCCAGAATACCTCTGAAGCGAAAATAGGTGGTGGAAGACATAAACTGTGGGATGAAAGACTGAAAAGACTCGGCTGTGGACACACCAGGAGCTCCATTACTGACAAAGAACTTTGCTAAAGTCTCCCCATGGAACTGGACAAGCTGGTCATGGAAGGGGGTGTAAAACGAGGCTGGGAGCATGCTGAGGATCGCAAAATGAATGGGGAATGATGGGGACAAAAGGCGACGGTGAAAGGCGTCCAAAGTGCGTCTAAAATCGTCTAGAATGGGTCCTGAGTGTCCAGACAAAGTCCTGGGACCTGTAGAAAATTTTAAAGAGGCAAAGCGGCTGTACACAGCTGCTGAGACGATTTAAAAGAGTGTACACAACCTGTAGTATGAACCCCTCGCGGTGGGCTCCAAAATGACAACCTAGAGTTCGGTTGAAGGGTGTGAACTGGTGGAAAGTTCACTGAGGGGCCAGGGACTGCAGGATTGTGATAAATGTGGTGAAAAGGGTGTATTAGAGGGAGAGGAAGATAAAGTAGATCCCAGGAAGGTAAAGGTATGTTATAATATGTAAAACTACGCCTAAAACTACCCTATAAAGTCCGGAATATTCCATACCTAAACATGTGACCTCCAGACACAGGTACACTAAAAATAGAAAACATCGAAATGTAATCTAATCAAATGAAGGGGGAATGATCTAATCAGTGAGATTACATGCCTAGAGCATCTAGATGCTCGTCAGCGTGACCCGTCGAAGTCGTCAGGGAGCGATGGCCGAAGTGCGGACGGTCGTCCCGGATGAATGTGGGTCGTGGGGGGAGGTGTTGGTACATTATTTACGGAGGGGCTGGGCGCGGGGGTATTGACCGGGGGAGGGGGAGCCGCAGTTTGGAGCGCGATCAGCGCCTGGAGGTTGTCAGAGAGCTTCTTAAGCAGCTCGGCTTGTTCCTCAATCTTCCTATTGAGTTCTCCTACATCTCGTTCGACGTTGTCCACCCGCTGTTCGGTGTCCATCGATCGGAGTAAGAGTTCTACTTCTAGTTCGGATGAGGGTGGAGAGGGCGATTCTCGCGTGGTCTTGACGGATTCTGAGTCGGAGCTGGTCGTTTCTGCCGATCGGAATTTGGCAATGGCTGCGGTGAGGTCACGGTCTCTGCTGGTGAGAGTATTCTACTGTAAGGGCAACTCCGGCGGAGTGCGCGCGAACTGAAGTAGAGCGGGCCGACGCTGATGGAGGGAATCCTAAGTTATATGTATTAATAACAGTATGTAACAACATACCTGATGGAGGGAATCCTAAGAGAATACTCTGAGGATCCTCCATCAGGGGGAGTGAGCTATATACCTAATTCTACATTAACTACACGTTCCCGGTGCGGTACGACGACACGCGTTGGACTAGCGAAGGTCATGTGACCGTGCCCTTGATAGTCCGAACGAGCGCGAAGTCCACCGGCGAACTGCGCACGAAGTAACGAATGGGGTGCGTAGTGAGCATATGTAATGAATGTGCAATCTAAAGAGTGTAAGTACGGCGAGCGAGCAACGAGCTGCGAAGTAAGAATCGCGAGTCGGCGGGATAGCAAGTGCGAGTGGAAGTGCGCGCGAAGTAAGGTCGGACCGGCGCGAAGTAAGGGGGAAATGGAGTTCCCCTTACAGGAACGAAGTTTCTGCTTAATACTGAAAGTTATCATTTTCAATAAGGAAAAAATACAAAGCCAATAAATCCATACTCAGCGTTTGACCAGTCAAGCCCCGTCGGGCAGAGTAGAGCACCTGTAACTTCATGATTGAAACCCCTTCCACATTTTGCTTTTCGGCTTATGAACGGTGAGATACTTTCACCAGGAGGGGAAATCCAGTCCAGGATTGCCCCCTTCATGCCCTTGGTGTCGTCAGCCCTTGAGCCGTTGGCACCTCTATGTATCTAGTGCAAACTTGGTTGCGTTTGAATTGCCTTAATGGTGGTAAACTTACAAGATCAGCAATAAGCTCAATTTCTTCCCCGCTGGATGCTTCCGAGAGTCTTTCTTGTAAACCGTGACAGGACTTTAACAGCTGAAGAAAGACGTTGTGCTCACGCCTTTCCCTGCAACAGGAATGTAGGTCATTCAACTCACATAGGACTCCAAGTAGGCTGAAAAACTACCTCATAGGCAAGGAGTCTATGTCATCATCTTCCGTGATACGGCTGAGGCCATTTGCAATCAGGGACTTGACGTTACAAAAGCTATACACTGCTCGACCAAAGTGTCGACCATGGTGCATGAGCGGGTCAGAGACCGAGCTATCTCAACCATCCAATCAACACCATACGGTAATAGCAGAATTACCAACAACACGCATGCTTTCTTTCGGGATCCACGCTGTAACGCATTGTCACGAGGGCGCTTCCCAAGGGAGGAAGTTCCAGCCATGGGTGATTATGAGAGGGTTTGGATTTACGAGGTTAATTGGATTTTTTGGGAGGTGGGAGTGGCCAGAGCGGAAGGAAAGGTTTTTTTATAGTCCTAAGGGTGCCGACGGAACAAGTCTTAATGGCAAGCGGTGATCCGAGCCTTAAATTTGGGAGTGGTGAAAAAGTGACATGTTTGAGTCCCGCGGGTCTCAGCTCCCGAGCGGGTGACGGAACAGAGCAGCCCTCCGAAGTAGTCGACGGAATACCCAGCCCTTAGAGGATCATGTGATGTAAGGACGTCTGGCTATATAATGCCATTAAGATATAGGTGTATCCCTATTCTTACTGGTAGACTTTCATAAGACCCTCTAGTATGAGATCCAAGCAGCCGAGACAACCCAGTACGCCAGACTGCGGTGCTAATTACAATGCCTTCGGCTGTGATCCTGATGGGTTTATGGTCTGGATTGCTGCATTTTTCTATGGCCCAGCATGGGTTCCGCGCACCCCGGCTCACCAATTTGTTGGATCACCTCAACCTCCCCGCTATGGCCCCCCTGCTACGTATCAGCTTCCTGGGCTTCCGGATGGTTTTAAGCCGCGGCCTCCTCCTCGTTTTCACTCATTCGACCCAACCTCCGTTGACATGGGAGATTATTTAGAACCACC
The DNA here is from genome assembly GCA_037014335.1 of Collybia sordida. Taxonomy (NCBI): domain Eukaryota; kingdom Fungi; phylum Basidiomycota; class Agaricomycetes; order Agaricales; family Clitocybaceae; genus Collybia; species Collybia sordida. The sequence continues at coordinate 2,799,046 of JAYKXK010000002.1, forward strand.
GGAAATTTGGACTCCGGAAGCCTTTGCGGCCCTACGACATATGGTAACGTTTGAAGACAAGGGTAAGCACTTGCCCCATTTATTTTTGTTTAAATTGAACTGAGCTCACCGGTGTATTGATTTAGTACTGAAGAAACGGTTCAGCATTGAAAAAAAAGGTGAGCTTAGTAAACCTTTCGATAGCGCATTGGACAGCTAAAATAATCAAAAAGAGATAGCAAAGAAACTTAAACGCACCAAGCAAGCTATAGCAGAAACAGAGGCGCATGGGCTTGAGTATGGCGGGTACGAAACAGAGCCTACCACTGATACAGAAAGGTCCTGAGGGGTGTTGGAAGAAGTTATTCAATAGATACCTGCCGTTGCCCTAGAGTTGTATCGCTTGATAATGAGGAAGCATTGGATTTTAGTACCCTATATGGAAATGCTTCAATCAAGACAGTTCAGCCAGGTTTTCATTTAGACCTTGTGGGTTGACAAAGCAGCCATTTCTAGTAATTCAACAACCATAAATGTGAGGGATAAGACCAGACGAAATGGCCTTGGCTGGTTCATACTTCTTTTGCGTGAGCGTTGGATATTGGGGTTATGGGGCGGACCCTACGACCGATACCGTGGAAGGTCGGATGGTGAGGCCAGGAGAAGGGGTGCTTTCAGGAGATTACCCCACTTACTCGACCAATGGTTAGAGTTCTGCATTTATTAAGCCAGTTTCAGTGATAAGCATGGCAATAAACGCTCACCTTTGTCCATAAAGTAACCCACGTAGCCTATGCCGCTAGCAGCAATGTGCTATGTTTTGACCCGGCCGCGTCGCGCCCGTCATTAAAAGCCGGCGATGCCAGCGCGGTCAAATTGCGAACTACAATAAATATACGGTATATAAGTTGGTTGAGTAAGTGATTGAAAATGGAGCAGCTGGGGAATGGGAACGGCCTCTCCAGTTGGTTCAAAAGGAGCGAGCGAGCGTCCTGATAAAACTGTTGGCCTCCAGCCTGCTTGATCAGCCAACAGCCACTGGAGCCGTGAAAATCGAAGGTAGGGGTTGAACACAGCCGAAAGCTGTTAAGTCTTATGGACGCACGAAACCTCACCGGTCGCCAGGGGCCAGGACATAGTATCGACGACAATCCTTCAAGCACCAGAATAATTCCATGACAGCCAAAGAAGAGTAGCCCAGGGATGTCCAGCACCATCAACAAGCCCAAGGATAGATGGGGGAGGGGTAACGTGGTTGAAGAAAAGGGCTTTTAGAAAAACATTAGGGTGGAACAAAATCAATTGGATTGGTAATAATTCCCTGGCGCAAATACTATTCTATACTGAGAGATTGAAAACTAAGCAGTTCATTGATGGTTGAAAACCGCTCGAGACCTCTTTTCCACCTTTCTCCAAGAGGTCCATCAAAGGCTTTTTTTTTTGCTGCACCGTCATTCTCAGAAAGGAGAGTCGCGATGCTTTTGAACCCGTATTCTACCCATTGTATGAGACCGCCAGGACAATACTGTAAGGGGAACTCCATTTCTCCCTTACTTCGCCGCTCCTTACTTCGCGATTCTTACTTCGCGACTCTTACTTCGCGATTCTTACTTCGCGACTCTTACCTCGCCGACCTACGACTCAGCCATCCCGCCGACTTACGATACAGTCCCCTTGCTTACTTCGCGCTCGCTCAATTACATTCGCTACATCGCACGCTCATTACCTACGCCCGCACGCGCCCCCACTCCCTACTTCGCGCGCAGTTCGCCGCCGGACTTCGCACTTGTTCGGGCTATCAAGGGCACGGTCACGTGACCTTCGCGAGCCCAACGCGTGTCGTCGTACCGCACCGGGAACGTGTATTTAATGTAGTACTAGGTATATAGCACACCCCCCCTGATGGAGGCTCCTCAGAGTATTCTCTTAGGATCCCCTCCTCAGGTACGTAGTTACATACTGTACACTTAATACAATTGTGCTTAGGATCCCCTCCTCAGCGTCGTCTCGCTCTACTTAGTTCGCGCGCACTCCGCCGGAGTTGCCCTTACAGTAGAATACTCTCACCAGCAGAGACCGCGACCTCACCGCAGCCATTGCCAAATTCCGATCGGCAGAAACAACCAGCTCCGACTCAGAATCCGTCAAGACCGCGCGAGAATCGCCCTCTCCACCCTCATCCGAACTAGAAGTGGAACTCTTACTCCGATCGATGGACGCCGAACAGCGGGTGGACAACGTCGAGCGAGATGTAGGAGAACTCAATAGGAAGATTGAGGAACAAGCCGAGCTGCTTAAGAAGCTCTCTGACAACCTCCAGGCGCTGATCGCGCTCCAAACCGCGGCTCCCCCTCCCCCGGTCAATACCCCCGCGCCCAGCCCCTCCGTAAATAATGTACCAACACCTCCCCCCGCGACCCACGTTAACTCGGGACGACCTTCGGCACTCCGGCCATCGCTCCCCGATGACTTCGATGGATCGCGCGAACGAGGGCGCGCGTTCATCAACGCGTGCGAACTGTATATAAATCTCGTACCACACCAGTTCGCGGATGAAGTGACGCAGGTACGGTGGGCGTACACCTTTATGAAGAAAGGCCGAGCGTATCTGTTCGCGGACCGGGCCATGCGATACCAGACCGCTACCGGGAACCCGAAGTACGCGACATGGGCCCTATTCCGCGCTGACTTCGCGGTCAACTTCTTCGTACAGAGCGAAGCGCAACGGGCGATTACGAGGTTGGAAACGAGCAGCTACCACCAAGGATCGCGATCGGTGGACGACTACACAGATGAGTTCAGGGACCTCATCGACAAGTCGGGATACAAGGAGGGATTGACGATTGTGGTGAAGTACCGGAAGGGACTGAACGGGGAGATTCAGTCGCAGATCGCGACGATGACAGTGGGACGACCAGCGGACGATCAACCGGAACAGTGGTATGTAGCGGCGATGAAGTGCGATGAAAACCGCCTCACCAACGAGGCCTTCCTGAGCACTAAACCAGCGGCTCGTGCACCCCCTACCCGCACTACTTCGGTGTTCCGCGCACCGCCGCACTTCTCAGCGCCGACTCTACAACGAACGGCGCCACCACCTCCACCGCCACCCCCCGCTCTCCCTCCACCAGTCCCGATGGATGTCGATGCGATGCGAAGAGCAAGGGTAAACATCGAGACCTGCCACCGATGCAAGCAACCGGGCCACTTCCGGAAAGACTGTCCCCTTCGCTACGACACGCGCTTCATGACGACAGAGGAGCAGCACGAGTTCGCACAGCACATCTTCGCGATGATGGACGCACAAGTCGAACCGCCGGCGGGAGAAGGGGAAACGTTCGCAACCACACAGGAGGGTTTTGTAGCGGACAGCGAGTGAATAGTACGCCCTCGCTGTCATCTGTAAATAGGTTCGCGTGTTTAGAAGTGGAGAATACAATTGAAATTTCCCAAACACCCGAAACTACTACAGAAGCCGTACAAGATACCACCCCCGTCCCCAAGCCGCCGCGCCAGAGACTCCCCCGATGGGAACGAGCCCTACCCAAGCGATTCGTAGTCGCCGCCACACCCAGCACTCGCTCGCTGAAGCTCAAGATCGAACTTCAGACGACCGACACAGGCGAGACATTCGCGACAAACAGCTTGGTAGACTCGGGAGCAACGGGTCTCTTCATCGACTCAGAATTCGTGCGGAGGAACAGGTTGACCTCGCGCAAGCTAGTTCGCGCAATTCCGGTGTTTAACGTCGACGGCACTCCGAACGAGAACGGGTCTATTTCGGAGATCGTAGACCTCATCCTCCGGTACAACGGTCATTCAGAGCGCACCCACTTCGCGGTCACCAGTCTAGGGAAACAGGATCTTATACTGGGCTACACTTGGTTGCAGGAGCACAACCCGGAGATCAACTGGCAGACCAACGAGGTGAAGATGAGTCGCTGTCCCGACAAGTGCCGCACCTGCGCGAACGAGGTTAAGTCGGAGAAGGCTGAGAAGCGTAAATCGGAGGCCCGCATCAACGCCTGTCGCGCAGGACCCATGCCCGAACCAGAAGCCGAAATTGGAGAGGTCCCCGATTCTGAGCACGAAGGAGATATCGCCCTTGAAGATTGCATCGAAGAGGGCGACCGTATCTTCGTGGTCAACATCGGCGAACCAGGACAATTCCAGAAGGCACCTGAAGAGATTCGGACGACTCAGACCATCTCGCAGCGACTAGCGGAAAAGATCCAAACCGAAGCCCGGAAGAATGCGTCCCAGCAGATCGCAGACTCCTTCGATCGTAATGCGCAACCCAAGACGTTCTTCGACCTAGCACCGGCGCACGTCCACGAATTTGAGGATGTGTTCTCCAAGACCTCCTTCGACGCGCTCCCGGATCGCCGACCTTGGGACCACGCGATCGAACTGGTTCGCGACGCCGAAGGGAAATCGTGCAAGGTCTACCCACTCTCAGTTGCCGAGCAAGCGGAGCTGGACAAGTTTCTGGAGGAGAACCTCGCTTCGGGACGAATCCGCCCGTCAAAGTCGCCCATGGCATCGCCATTCTTCTTCATTAAGAAGAAAGATGGTTCGCTGCGCCCGGTACAGGATTACCGCGTTCTCAACTCGCTGACGATCAAGAACAAATACCCACTCCCACTCATCTCCGACCTCGTCAACAATCTTCGGGGAGCGAAGTACTTCTCTAAATTCGACGTTCGCTGGGGGTACAACAACGTCCGAATTAAGGAAGGCGACGAGTGGAAGGCCGCATTCCGCACGAACCGCGGAATGTTCGAGCCTTTGGTAATGTTCTTTGGTCTCACTAACTCGCCGGCAACGTTCCAAACCATGATGAACGAGATATTCCACGATCTCATCATGGAAGGAGTGGTATGTGTCTACATTGACGATATTCTAATCTACACGAAGACACTCGCCGAACATCGCCGAATTACGAGGTTAGTTCTCCAGCGACTTCGCGAACATAAACTGTACCTGCAACTCGACAAGTGCGAATTTGAGAAGACCCGAATCGAGTATCTGGGGCTCATTATCTCGGAGGGTAAGGCAGAGATGGACCCGGTCAAGGTCGCAGGAGTCGCGGAATGGCCAATGCCCACGAACAAGAAGCAAGTGCAATCCTTCCTAGGATTCACGAACTTCTATCGGCGGTTCATTCGCGATTTCTCCCACATCGCGCGACCTTTGTTCGATCTCACCGGTAAAGACGTGCCTTGGAAGTGGGGTGAGTCGGAGCAGCAGGCGTTCGAAGGGCTGAAGGAAGCGGTGTCGTCTAAACCGGTACTGATGTTCGCAGACGACAACCGGCCGTTTAGGGTGGAGGCAGATAGTTCGGATTTCGCAACCGGCGCAGTTCTCTCGCAGCTCAGCCCGGAGGACGACAAGTGGCACCCGATCGCGTTTTCGTCGAAGAGTCTCAATGCAGTCGAGCGGAATTATGAGATACACGACAAGGAAATGCTGGCCATCATTCGCGCACTCGAAGAATGGCGACATTTCCTTGAAGGCGCGCGACATGACTTCGAGATCTGGACAGACCACAAAAACCTGGAGTACTTCCGGACGTCCCAGAAGCTGAATCGGAGACAGGCCAGGTGGTCGCTGTACCTCTCCCGATTCAACTTCTCGCTGCACCACAAGCCCGGACGAAGTATGGGTAAGCCAGACGCGCTATCTCGCCGAGCGGACCACAGCGACGGAAGTGAAGACAACCGCGATCTAGTACTGCTCAAACCGGAGCTGTTCACAATCCGCGCGCTGGAAGGAATGGTCGTGGAAGGAGAGGAAAGGGACATTCTGCGAGACATTCGGAGAGGCAACCGCGAGGGACATCAGGAGGAAGCGGTGGTGAAAGCAGCGCAGGAGTTAAAGAAGTCCGCAGGAAAATCGGTTCGGAGCGCAGAGTGGAGGGAAGCGCAAGAGTTGCTGTATTTCCGCGATCGCATCTACGTCCCAAAACACGCTGACCTTCGCAGACGTATAGTTGCGCAACATCACGATTCGCGAATCGCGGGACACGCCGGAAGATGGAAGACCTTGGAACTCGTATCGCGCAATTACTGGTGGCCCCAAATGTCTCGCTACATCGGAGAATACTGCAAGACATGCGATCTATGTCTCCGAACGAAGGCTCAGCGTCAGCTACCAATCGGCGAACTCAAGCCGCTACCGATTCCGGAGGGTCGATGGGATGTTGCGAGTGTGGATTTCATTGTGGAACTACCTGAGTCGCAAGGGCATGATGCGATCATGGTAGTGGTGGATACGGTGGGTAAACGCGCGCACTTCATCCCAACCACGACGACGATCACAGCGCTTGGATCGGCGAGGCTTTACCTCCAGCATGTGTGGAAGTTGCACGGTTTACCAAAGGCAATGGTCTCCGATCGGGGAGTACAGTTCGTAGCGGAATTCACAAGGGAGTTATATCGCATGCTTGATATTAAACTCACAGCATCTACGGCGTACCACCCACAGACAGACGGGCAGACCGAGCGAGTTAACCAAGAGCTGGAGCAGTACCTCCGGTTATTCGTCAGCGAGCGACAGGACAATTGGGTCGACCTCCTACCACTCGCCGAATTCCAGTACAACAACCATGTCCACTCCTCGACACAGCACTCGCCGTTCTTCCTGGACACCGGCCGACATCCACGCATGGGCTTCGAACCACAGACCGCACCATCCCGACTGGAGACCGCGAACGAATTCCGCGACCGAATGAAGGACACCCTCGAGGAAGCCCGCGCCGCATTAGCCAAAGCCAAGGACGAGATGGCGATGTACTACAATCGCCGCCGAAATCCAACACCCGACTACCAGGTTGGAGACCGGATGTATTTGGATTCGCGCGACATTCGTATCACTCGACCATCGCAGAAACTGGCCCACCGCTACATTGGGCCCTACCCGATTGAAGCCAAGGTTGGATCGCACGCCTACCGCCTCAAGCTTCCGCCAACGCTGTCGCGCATCCACCCGGTCTTCCATGTTGTCAAACTCCTACCCGCGCCGCACGACCCAATACCCGGTAGAACGGTCACCGAAATCCCTGAACCCACTCTCATAGACGGCGAAGTACATTATGAGGTTCAGGAGATCATGGACAGCCGGATCTACAGGAACAAGCTGCAGTACCTGATTGCCTGGAAGGGCTACAGTTACGAACAGAACACCTGGGAACCTGCCGACAAGGTGAACGCGGACGAGTTGGTCGCCGAATTCTACAGACGCAACCCCGGAGCACCGCGACTTGTACAACGCGTACAATTCGCACAGATTCCGTTCCAACGCCGGCGTGAAGACACGCGAACCTAGAAGGGGGGTAATGTAAGGGGAACTCCATTTCTCCCTTACTTCGCCGCTCCTTACTTCGCGATTCTTACTTCGCGACTCTTACCTCGCCGACCTACGACTCAGCCATCCCGCCGACTTACGATACAGTCCCCTTGCTTACTTCGCGCTCGCTCAATTACATTCGCTACATCGCACGCTCATTACCTACGCCCGCACGCGCCCCCACTCCCTACTTCGCGCGCAGTTCGCCGCCGGACTTCGCACTTGTTCGGGCTATCAAGGGCACGGTCACGTGACCTTCGCGAGCCCAACGCGTGTCGTCGTACCGCACCGGGAACGTGTATTTAATGTAGTACTAGGTATATAGCACACCCCCCCTGATGGAGGCTCCTCAGAGTATTCTCTTAGGATCCCCTCCTCAGGTACGTAGTTACATACTGTACACTTAATACAATTGTGCTTAGGATCCCCTCCTCAGCGTCGTCTCGCTCTACTTAGTTCGCGCGCACTCCGCCGGAGTTGCCCTTACAAATACTGCGTCACTGACATTCGAGTTTCCCCCTTGACAATAGGCGTATTTCCATGTGCAATCATTGCCGATGGTATCAATATAGTCGAGCCCGGGGGAAATCGATAAAACTTTTTCAATGGGTATAAAATAAGGTGACCTCCAACGTCAGGGTCATAATCCCCTAGAGAAGTAATCGCACAATACATAGCAGCTGCGTTGGCATGGTCTACGTGTTTGACGCAGGAGGTCCTGGGGCCACAATTGAATGCAATTGTTGGGTATATGCTGTTCATGAAATTAGACGTAAGCCCGGGATGGTGTTGAAAGAGTTTTTGTAATGTTTTTTGTGTGTACTCGAACAGCCTAGGTGCATAGGTGGACAAGCATTCTATTCCATTATAAGTATCATAACTAAATTATTGTTCAGATCACATACAGCTCTGGAACCCTGCAATACGACGAATAGTTCGGTCCACCAGAAGTTTATTGATAACTCTCTGGCGAGAGGCAGAATGAACTAGGTTTCCTGGTTTCTATATCTCAAAATCAGTCAGCCATCCTATCAGATGATCAACCAAGCGTACCATCTGGCCCCCACCAAATGAAACCCCACTCGAAAATGCCAGGAAATCCCCGCGCCGATGTTCAAGATGTGCAGCCATGAATTTCCCAGAGGATACACCTTTGGCCCGAACTTCTCCAAGCGTCTTCACAGCCTGGGTCATATCTTTGGACCAGTCGTCACCCAGGGGTCTCCCAGCCAAAGCTGCAATGCACCGCCCTTCTGCATCCTCTACCAAAGTAGGTGTTCTGCGAGCAAATCAAACGCCCTGAACAAACGTGCGTGGAAAGAAGGTGATGCTTACATTCCATCCCAATACTCCTCATCAAATCCCATTTTCTGTAGCTCACAGGGCGTTGGAGGCTTCTCTTGAGGCTGCCCAGTCGTCCGTCGACCTAGGAAAGAGCCTGTACCACCAGTTTTCATCGCATATATATCGAAATTGGCCTCGCTGGTGGACGCCCTGGGCAGCTTTCCTAGTATGTGGGGCTTAGCTTTCAGACCTCTGCCCGCATAGGGGTTCGTGGCGTCCAAAACGCGTTTTCTATGCTTTCGTCTGGCTGCGGCTTCATTTCTGCGTCTACAGTCTGGGGACACAGCAGCATCATCTCCCCGGTGGCAAAGGGGGGTGGGTTTGGACTTATTGGGGGCGTCAGTTGGGCTAAAGGATGGCGAGGGCGAGGGGCTCCGCGATGGCGGAGATGACGATAGCTCCTCGTCGTCATTATTACAGATGCCCCCTGCGAGCCGCCCATCCTCATCTTTGATGGCAGCTTGGAGGAGGGAGCTTGCCGTCAGCCCTGTGCGGTGTAGGATGACCTTTGATTCCAGCCGTCGCATTGTCCTGCAGCATATTAGTTAGATGCGGTATAGAGGTTTTGAGCACACTTGGCACCTACCAGCGCAGCCCAGATTCCTCATAAAAGCCCCGGGGACCTAGGTAGTGGGGTTGCAGTCAGAAAGCCATGGCCAAGTGTGGGGCCCCAGGCGGGAGGGAAAGGACCAAAGCGCCCAGCGCCGCGCATACACATCGACCCCGAGGGGACTACCGCAGAGCTTGACAAGCAGCCATACCTCCGCTGCTCCCGGTGTGCGCAGTGCTGCCGTGGGGGCTATGGTGAGCCTCTGCGCGCAGGCCTGGGGCTGCCGGGGTATGGAAATGGAGCCCGCAGGCAGTTACGCTCAGCGCTGCCGTGGGGGCCATGGTGGGCCTCTGTGTACAGGCTTGGTGTTGCTTTTGCGGGGCTGCACCCAGCGCTGCCGTGGGGGCCATGGTGGGCCTCTGCGCACAGGCTTGGTACTATTGCGGCGATGTGTGGCGGGCGCTGTAAGGGCAACTCCGGCGTCGACCGAGCTGCGGAAATCTGAACAACGAATACCGAGTTAAGGGAGTCGGGGTCGGGAATTCCAACGCAGGAATCTGGCGGAGGGGATCCTTAGTAAATGTATTCACTTGTAACTACAGATATACTACTTACCTGGCGGAGGGGATCCTTAGAGAATTCTCTAAGGGTCCTCCAACCAGGTGTACAGTCTATATACGAGGTTCCTACATTAACTACACGTTCCCGGAACGGTACGAGGACACGCGTTGTTGGTAAAGGATCACGTGGGCGTGCCCCAGTGATCCCGACAAGTTGCGCCCGCGTCCGCGTTCGGGAACGTCCAATGAGTGTCGTGAAAGGGAGCGGGGATGGTAACGAATGTAGTGTGAAAGAATGTGTGAGTCGGGTTTGACTCGGGGTGGTTGTCGGTAATGACAGGTCGGTAGACGTAGTCGGTAACGGGAGTCGGGATTTCGCTGAGCGTCACTGAGCGTTAGTTTGGTCGGGAATGTAGTCGGAAAATGAGACAAGGAGGTCGGTAAGGGTGTTCCCCTTACAGGCGCAAGCGTGGTCGTCCTGGCCGCTCCTGTGCAGGTACCGGGACAAAAAAAAAACTCACCTGCATCACCCATTTCCCAAAGAGCTGGCAGTTATTCGGTTTATCCCCGGGTTTACAGCACCGATAGATTACGTTATACGGCATGGCAGGGATCATTCAGGCACCAAAAAGGTTTCGAGAACGGCCTGCCAGTGGAGTAGATTATCAAAACGCCTAAGGATAATAGCACTCCCACCAACGCAGTAGCTGACGACTAAATACTTAAAGTCTCCAGAGAAATATCAAGAAATTCAATAGCCAACCCCTGTTTTAACACACTGCTCCCAGCAACCCATCCAGTACCCGACCATAAAGATCAATCATAGCTAGTAATATCCTCGTCTTCATCGCCCCTGTACATGTGATGGAGGTTGTTGTCCTCGTAGTCCTCATCGTCGATGCTGTCTTCGCCGTAACTTTCAATGTCAGAACCATCCAAGTCGCTGTATTCTTCCTCGATTTCTCCCCTTAGACGCATTTCGTGAAAGCCATCGGGAGATCCTGCTTCTGATGGCGATGGAGTATCTTGGCTTTGGTTGTCTACATCCACAGACTCAAGTCTGGCGCCCATACCCGCATGGCCGACCCCTAGCCCCCAATGATAGCGAATAAGCATATCTCTATCAACAAAGCTACAGCTCAAACATGAACAATGAAGGATTCAAGCGTTTGGTAACTGCATACCGGTTTACAAAGTATTCGGCCCAGTCTTCCCCATCGCATGCAATTCTTGATAAGCCATATCCATCAGGACTGTAAGGGCAACTCTGTAAGGGGAACCCCCTTACCGACTCCCGTTCTCCACTTTCCCGACCCCCGTATCATTCCCGACTCAATTCCCGAACGTACGAACGTTCGCGAACGATCGGCCGACAACCACTCCCTCACCGACCTCATTTACCGACTGTGTATTTACCGACTACCTTACCGACCGCACCTCGAGTCGAACCCGACTCACGCACTCATTCACATTACATTCGCTTACCATCACACTCCCTTCACCGACGCTCCCTTACCGCTCCCCGACTGATGCGCGACTTGTCGGGAATCCAGGGACACGCCCACGTGATCCTTTACCGACAACGCGTGTTGTCGTACCGCACCGGGAACGTGTAGTTAATGTAGTATCTCGTATATAGACATAGAACACTAGCTGGAGGACCCTTAGAGTATTCTCTTAGGATCCCCTCCGCTAGGTATGTAGTATGTGTACTATACAGTGAATACATTACTTAGGATCCCCTCCGCTAGTCCGACCTAAGAACCCGACCTCCGAACTCAGCTAAAACCCGACTTCCTCCAGTCGGTCTCTACTCGGTCGTACGCTTGCGGGGTAGCCCTTACATTAGAATACTCTCACCACCCGAGGCCTTGGATCGCACGGACGGAAATAACGAGCCGCCAACTCCCAAACCCGCGCCGCGCAATCTACCCCTCATCCCGAGTCAGTTAAACGTAGGAATACGAGCAATAAGATGTCCGACCCCAATCAAATGGAACGCATGGAATCTGAGCTCGAGGAACTACGGCGACTACTCACCACAAGGTCGGAGGACCTCCAAAAACTCAAACACACCCTTCGGACGTTGTTGGATCGAGTCGGAAACCCCTCACCACACACCGATGTACCACTACCGACTCCAGCGACACCCCATGTAACAACAGCGACACCCCAATCGGTAAATCAGTCGGCACTCCGTCCCGCCCCGCCACAGCCCTTTGACGGCGCACGAGAACGCGGCAGAGCGTTCATCCAATCCTGCGAACTCTACATCAAACTGGCACCCCACCAGTTCGAAGATCAGAATGCCCGAGTGCAGTGGGCCTTCACCTTCATGCAAACGGGACGCGCATACAACTTCACTGACCGCGCACTCCGCTTCGAAGAAACGGTTGGCGCGCCGAGGTATGAAACCTGGGACGACTTCAAGGCCGACTTTGCGCTAAGCTTCTACACCCAAGGAGAGGCCCAGCGCGCACGAGTCCGACTGGAAACTAGCAGTTACCATCAGGGTGACCGCTTGGTGGACGAATACACCGACGAGTTTCAAGATCTCATCGACAAGTTGGAGTACAGAGAGGGAACCACTGTGGTAGTGAAGTATAGGAAGGGACTCCACCCGACCATCCAGTCGCAGATTGCGACCATGCCCCTGGGAAGACCGAACGACGACGACCCCCGAGCATGGTACGCCGCCGCCCTTCGATGGGACGAACTTCGGATGGACAACGAGGCCTTCGCGAGCACAGAACCTGAGTCCCCACCTAGGACACAGGAACCACTACCAATCGCCCAGTGTGAGTCGGGACCTGACCAATCTACTTCCCCACCGCCACCGACACCAAAACCGACAAGCCGAGAAACGGGGATACAGACACTACCCCAGTCGGGAAAGGCAGAAACACCTCCCCCGAGTCGAAAATCGAGCGGTAACCGATTCGAGAGCCTCACCGTCGAAGAGCCAGCGGAACCCGAACCCACACCCGAACCAGAGTCGAAACCCGAACGACCCCCACCCCAAGAGTCGATTCGGACCTTACGGGTTCCACGATGGGAACGCAGACTACCCAAAAACTATAAGGTAGCTGCCACCCCAGGACCACGGTCGCTCAACCTAAAGGTAGAGCTCCAAACTACCGACACGGGAGAAACGTTCGGAGTAACGGGGTTACTCGACTCAGGAGCGACAGGGATATTCATCCACAAGCAGTTCGTGGACAAACACCGACTGACCACTCGGAAACTGCAACGACCCGTTCCGGTGTACAACGTGGATGGAACTCTGAACGAGTCGGGATCCATTCGGGAAATCGTAGAACTGGTACTCAGATACAAAGGCCACTCGGAACGCACCACCTTCGCGGTAACGCAACTCGGGACTCACGATCTCATACTCGGCTACACTTGGCTCAGACAGCACAACCCGGAGATAGACTGGTCAACGAATGAGGTAAGACTCAGTCGGTGTCCAGCCCAGTGTCGGGTGTGCACCGAAGAGATCAAGGCGGAAACCAAAGAGAAACAGAAAACCGAAGCCCGAGTGAATGCGTGTCGAGCAGGACCTCTTCCGACAACGGTAGTAGATGCGGAGGAAGAACCTGAAATCGACTCGGAAAACCCGAACCCCCTGTCCGAACTGTTGGAAGAGGGAGACCGCATCTTTGCAGTGACGCTACACCCACCCGACCGGTCGGAAAATATGACCAAAGGCCCACAAGAGATGTGTCATGCAATCCCGAACATCTCGCAACGACTCGCTGAGGCCTTCCATCGCAATTCCCAACCAACCAAGACGTTCCACGAGTTAGCACCCGAATACATACATGAATTCGAAGACGTATTCTCCAAGACCTCTTTTGACGCACTTCCCGACAAGAGACCTTGGGACCACGCCATAGAACTCATCCCCGACTCGAAAGCGCGGTCGTGCAAGGTGTACCCCTTGTCGGTAACGGAACAGGAGGAACTCGACAAGTTTTTGGAGGAAAACCTGTCGTCGGGACGCATTCGCCCGTCGAAGTCACCCATGGCCGCGCCCTTTTTCTTCATTAAGAAGAAAGATGGCTCACTCCGACCTGTACAGGATTACCGAGTCCTCAATGCAATGACGATCAAGAACGCGTACCCACTCCCCCTCATTTCCGAACTTATCAACCAACTACGGGGAGCCAAATACTTCACCAAGCTCGACGTGCGATGGGGTTACAACAATGTTCGGATAAAGGAAGGAGATGAGTGGAAGGCGGCGTTCCGAACGAATCGAGGACTATTCGAACCGCTGGTAATGTTCTTCGGCCTCACGAACTCCCCTGCAACGTTCCAGACAATGATGAATGAGATATTCCAAGACCTCATTACAGCGGGAGTAGTCTGCGTGTACATCGACGACATCCTCATCTACACGAAAACCCGAGAAGAACACCGACAAATCACTCGGGAAGTACTGAAACGTTGTCGGGAACACAAGCTATTCCTCAAATTGGACAAGTGCGAGTTCGAACAGGAGAAAATTGAGTACTTGGGACTTATCATCTCGGAGGGCAAGACGGAAATGGACCCCGTCAAGGTCAGCGGGATCGTGGACTGGCCAATCCCGACTAACAAAAAGGAAGTACAATCCTTCCTCGGGTTCACTAACTTCTACCGTCGGTTTATTGAAGGCTTCTCCCATCACGCCCGCGCACTCTTTGATCTCACGCGCAAGGACTCGGTATGGAAGTGGGGTGAGACCGAACAGTCGGCATTTGACGAACTGAAGGCTAAAGTGGCTTCCCGACCTGTGTTGGTATTTCCCGACGACGACCAACCTTACCGCGTAGAGGCTGACTCGTCGGATTTTGCAACAGGTGCGGTACTCTCTCAACTAAGTCGGGAAGACGATAAGTGGCACCCGGTAGCATTCCTGTCAAAGAGCCTGAATGCAGTCGAGAGGAACTACGAGATTCACGACAAGGAGATGTTAGCGATCATTCGATCCCTCGAGGAGTGGAGACACTTCCTAGAGGGAGCCCGACACCCATTCGAGGTCTGGACCGACCACAAGAACCTGGAATACTTTCGGGCGGCCCAGAAACTCAATCGCCAACAAGCTCGTTGGTCGCTGTACCTTTCCCGATTCGACTTCTCGTTACACCACAAACCGGGACGAAGTATGGGCAAACCCGACGCCCTCTCCAGAAGAGCAGACCACTCGGACGGCACAGAGGACAACAAGGACGTCGTACTCCTTAAACCCGAGTTGTTCACCGTACGCGCATTGGAAGGAATTAGGGCGGAAGGCGAGGAAAAAGAGATCATGAAGGATATCCAACGCGGAAATCGAGGTGGGCACCAGGAAGACTCGGTAGCAGAGGCAGCACGTAAACTCCGACTGGGGAAAGGCAAGTCGGTACACAGCGCTGAGTGGCGGGAGGATCAAGAAGTACTCTACTTTCGAGGTCGGGTTTACGTCCCCAACTTCGCCGACCTAAGAAGGCACATCGTCCAACAACACCACGACACCCGAGTAGCAGGGCACGCCGGACGATGGAAGACATTGGAACTAATCTCCCAAAACTATTGGTGGCCGCAGATGTCGCGTTACATTGGGCAATACTGTCGGACATGCGACCTATGCCTACGGACGAAGATACAGCACCAACTACCAATCGGAGAACTAAAGCCGCTCGAAATTCCCGAGTCGCGTTGGGAGACAATCAGTGTAGACTTCGTTGGAGCGCTACCCGAATCGGACGGATTTGACGCGGTAATGGTAGTAGTGGAGTCGGTCGCAAAAAGATCTCACTTCATCCCGACTCACACCACGGTTACAGCATTGGGGGCCGCACGCCTGTATTTGAAGGAAATCTGGAAACACCACGGATTACTGAACGCAGTGGTGTCCGACCGAGGACCACAATTCATGGCCGAGTTCACCCAGGAACTTTACCGACTACTCGGAATCAAACTAACGTTGTCCACAG
This sequence comes from Collybia sordida, assembly GCA_037014335.1. Taxonomy (NCBI): domain Eukaryota; kingdom Fungi; phylum Basidiomycota; class Agaricomycetes; order Agaricales; family Clitocybaceae; genus Collybia; species Collybia sordida. Next base: position 2,814,789 of record JAYKXK010000002.1, read on the forward strand.
CCTACCACCCACAGACAGACGGACAGACCGAGCGAGTCAACCAAGAACTCGAGCAGTACCTACGACTGTTCGTCGGTGAACGACAAGACAATTGGGCGGACCTTCTCCCACTCGCCGAGTTCCAGTACAACAATCACGTCCACTCGGCGACGCAACAGACGCCCTTCTTCCTCGACACAGGACGTCACCCCCGAATGGGATTCGAACCACAGGCCACGGAAACCCGACTAGAGACGGTCGGGGAGTTTACCGAACGAATGAAGTCTGCGTTAGAGGAGGCACGGTCAGCACTAGCTAAATCAAAAGACGATATGGCTCGGTACTACAACCGTCGACACCGACCAACCCCCGAATACGAAGTCGGCGATTTGGTATACGTAGACTCCACTGACATCCCAATCCAAAGGCCAACTCGGAAACTGGCCCACCGCTATGTGGGACCATACCCGATCACCGAGAAGATAGGTACGCATGCCTACCGACTAAAATTACCCAGGTCGATGGCGCGCGTACACCCGGTCTTCCACGTCGTGAAACTCCTACCAGCACCCACCGACCCAATTCCGGGACGGAAACCGACCACGGTCCCGCCACCCGTGCTAGTGGATGGAGAGGAGGAGTATGAAGTGAGAGATATACTGAACAGTCGGGTTAGTCGGGGGAAGTTGTTTTACCTCGTAGCCTGGAAGGGCTACGGGTACGAACACAACTCTTGGGAACCGGCCGACAATGTTCACGCAGATGAAATTGTCGCCAAGTTCCACAAGGCAAACCCTCAGGCACCCCGACGACTTCAGCGTGCTCAATTCGACTCTATACCTTTTCGACCATTACACGAGGTCGTGCAATCCTAGAGGGGGGGTAATGTAAGGGGAACCCCCTTACCGACTCCCGTTCTCCACTTTCCCGACCCCCGTATCATTCCCGACTCAATTCCCGAACGTACGAACGTTCGCGAACGCTCACCCGACAAACCCCCATTTACCAACCCCACTACCGACTATGTATTTACCGACTACCTTACCGCCCCCACCCCGAGTCAAACCCGACTCACGCATTCATTTACACTACATTCGTTTACCACCACACTCCCTTCCCCGACACTCCCTTACCGCTCCCCGACTGAGGCGCGACTTGTCGGGAACCTAGGGACACGCCCACGTGATCCCTTACCGACAACGCGTGTCGTCGTACCGCACTGGGAACGTGTACTTAATGTAGTACCAGTATATAGACACAACTGACGAAGGCGAGGACCCTTAGAGTATTCTCTTAGGATCCCCCTCGTCAGGTACGTACATGTGTAGTATATGGTGAATACATTTACTTAGGATCCCCCTCGTCAGCCCGACTTAAGAAACCCGACCTCCGAGTCAGCTAAAACCCGACTTCCTCCAGTCGGTTTCTACTTAGTCGTACGCGTGCCGAGGTTGCCCTTACACTAAGTAGAGCGAGACAACGCTGAGGAGGGGATCCTAAGCACAATTGTATTAAGTGTACAGTATGTAACTACGTACCTGAGGAGGGGATCCTAAGAGAATACTCTGAGGAGCCTCCATCAGGGGGGGTGTGCTATATACTTAGTACTACATTAAATACACGTTCCCGGTGCGGTACGACGACACGCGTTGGGCTCGCGAAGGTCACGTGACCGTGCCCTTGATAGCCCGAACAAGTGCGAAGTCCAGTGGCAAACTGCGCGCGAAGTAGAGAGTGGGGGCGCGTGCGGGCGTAGGTAACGAGCGTGCGATGTAGTGAATGTAATTGAGTGAGCGCGAAGTAAGCAAGGGGACTGTATCGTAAGTCGGCGGGATAGCTGAGTCGTGGGTCGGCGAAGTAAGAATCGCGAAGTAAGGAGCGGCGAAGTAAGGGAGATGTAAGGGGAACTCCATTTCCTCCTTACTTCGCGCCGATCTAGACTTACTTTGCGCGCACTAGCGCTCACGCTCTCTACTCCGCCGAACTACGACTACGACCCTCTTACTTACCGCTCATTCGCCGTACTCACATTCGTTAGATCGCACACTCGTTACATACGCCCACAGGCATCCCACTCGCTACTTCGCGCGCAGTTCGCCGCCGGACTTCGCACTCGTTCGGACTGTCAAGGGTACGGTCACGTGACCTTCGCCAGTCCAACGCGTGTCGTCGTACCGCACCGGGAACGTGTAGTTAATGTAGTTTTAGGTATATAGCCCATTCCCCCTGATGGAGGGTCCTCAGAGTATTCTCTTAGGATCCCCTCCTCAGGTGCGTAGTTACATACTGTTACATTAATACACATGCTTAGGATCCCCTCCTCAGCGTCGTCCGCTTCCTCTAAGTTCGCGCGCACTCCGCCGGAGTTGCCCTGACAGTAGAATACTCTCACCAGCAGAGACCGCGATCTCACCGCAGCCATTGCCAAATTCCGATCGGCAGAAACGACCAGCTCCGACTCAGAATCCGCCAAGACCGCGCGAGAATCGCCCTCTCCACCCTCATCCGAACTAGAAGTAGAACTCTTACTCCGACCGATGGACGCCGAACAGCGGGTGGACAACGTCGAGCGAGATGTAGGAGAACTCAATAGGAAGATTGAGGAACAAGCCGAGCTGCTTAAGAAGCTCTCAGACAACCTCCAGGCGCTGATCGCGCTCCAAACCGCGGCTCTCAATTCCCCGGTCAATACCCCCGCACCCAGCCCCTCTGTAAATAATGTACCAACACCTCCCCCCGCGACCCACGTTAACTCGGGACGACCGTCCGCACTTCGGCCATCCCTCCCCGACGACTTCGATGGATCGCGCGAACGAGGGCGTGCGTTTATCAACGCATGCGAACTGTATATAAACCTTGTACCACACCAGTTCGCGGACGAAGTAACGCAAGTGCGATGGGCGTACACCTTCATGAAGAAAGGCCGAGCGTACCTGTTTGCGGACCGCGCACTACGACACGAAACCGCCACAGGGAGTCCGAAGTACGCAACGTGGAGCTCATTTCGTGCGGACTTCGCGGTCAACTTCTTCGTGCAGAGCGAAGCGCAGCAGGCGATCACGAGGTTGGAAACGAGTAGCTACCACCAGGGATCACGATCGGTGGACGACTACACGGATGAGTTCAGGGATCTCATCGACAAGTCGGGATACAAGGAGGGTTTGACGATCGTGGTGAAGTACCGGAAGGGACTGAGCGGAGAGATTCAGTCGCAGATCGCGACCATGGCAGTAGGACGACCGGCGGACGACCAGCCCGAACAGTGGTATGTAGCAGCGATGAAATGTGACGAAAATCGCCTCACCAACGAGGCGTTTCTGAGCACTAAACCGGCGACTCGCGCGCCCCCTGCTCGCGTCACCTCGGTGTTTCGCGCACCACCGCACTTCTCAGCCCCGACTCTCCAACGAGTGGCGCCACCACCACCTCCGCCACCCCCCGCTCTCCCCCCACCTGTTCCTATGGACGTAGACGCAATGCGGAGAGCACGAGGGAACATCGAGACCTGCCACCGATGTAAGCAACCGGGCCACTTCCGAAAGAACTGTCCCCTCCGCTATGATACGCGATTCATGTCGACGGAAGAGCAACAGGAGTTCGCGCAACACATCTTTGCGATGATGGATGCGAGAGTCGAGCCCGCAGCGGTGGAGGAGCCGTTCGCGACGACGCAGGAGGATTTTGTAGCGGACAGCGAGTGAACAGTACGCCCTCGCTGTCATCTGTAAATAAATTCGCGTGTTTAGAAGTGGAGAATACAATTGACATTTCCAAAACACCCGAAGTTACTACAGAAGTCGTACAAAACGCCTCCCCGACCCCTAAGTCAACGCGCACTCGAGTTCCTTGATGGGAGCGAACCTTACCCAAACGATTTGTAGTCGCAGCCACCCCGAGCGTTCGGTCACTGAGACTTAAGATCGAACTCCAAACGACTGACACGGGTGAGAAGTTCGCGACCAACAGCCTGGTCGACTCAGGCGCCACAGGACTGTTCATCGACTCGGAGTTCGTGCGGAAGAACAGGCTCACTTCGCGCAAACTGGTTCGCGCTATCCCGGTGTTTAACGTCGACGGTACTCCGAACGAGAATGGGTCTATTTCGGAGATCGTAGACCTCATCCTCCGGTACAACGGTCATTCAGAGCGCACCCACTTCGCGGTCACCAGTCTAGGGAAGCAGGATCTTATACTGGGCTACACTTGGCTGCAGGAGCACAACCCGGAGATCAACTGGCAGACCAACGAGGTGAAGATGAGTCGCTGCCCCGACAAATGCCGTACCTGCGCGAACGAGGTTAAATCGGAGAAAGCTGAGAAGCGTAAATCGGAGGCCCGCATCAACGCTTGCCGCGCAGGACCCATGCCCGAACCAGAAGCAGAAATTGGGGAGGTTCCCGACTCTGAGCACGAAGGAGATATCGCCCTTGAAGATTGCATCGAAGAGGGCGACCGTATCTTTGTGGTCAATATCGGCGAACCAGGACAATTTCAGAAGGCACCTGAGGAGATTCGGACGACTCAGACCATCTCGCAGCGACTAGCGGAGAAGATCCAGACGGAGGCCCGCAAAAACGCATCCCAGCAAATCGCCGACTCCTTCGACCGCAATGCGCAACCAAAGACGTTCTTCGATCTAGCGCCGACTCACGTTCACGAATTTGAGGACGTCTTCTCCAAGACCTCTTTCGACGCTCTCCCGGATCGCCGACCTTGGGACCACGCGATTGAACTAGTTCGCGATGCGGAAGGGAAATCCTGCAAGGTCTACCCGCTCTCAGTCGTCGAACAAGCAGAATTGGACAAGTTCCTTGAAGAGAACCTCGCTTCGGGTCGAATTCGCCCCTCCAAGTCACCCATGGCCTCCCCATTCTTCTTCATTAAGAAGAAAGATGGTTTGCTTCGCCCGGTACAGGACTACCGCGTTCTCAACTCGCTGACGATCAAGAACAAATACCCACTTCCCCTCATCTCCGACCTCGTCAACAATCTTCGGGGAGCGAAGTACTTCTCCAAATTCGACGTTCGCTGGGGTTACAACAACGTCCGAATTAAGGAAGGCGACGAGTGGAAGGCCGCATTTCGCACAAATCGCGGAATGTTCGAGCCTTTGGTAATGTTCTTTGGTCTCACTAACTCACCGGCAACGTTCCAAACCATGATGAACGAGATATTCCACGATCTCATCATGGAAGGAGTGGTATGTGTCTACATTGATGATATCCTAATCTACACAAAGACACTCGCCGAACACCGCCGAATTACGAGGTTAGTTCTCCAGCGACTTCGCGAACATAAACTGTACCTGCGACTCGACAAGTGCGAATTTGAGCAAACGCGAATCGAGTACTTGGGCCTCATTATCTCGGAGGGTAAGGCGGAGATGGACCCGGTCAAGGTCGCAGGAGTTGCGGAATGGCCAACGCCCACGAACAAGAAGCAAGTGCAGTCCTTCCTGGGCTTCACGAACTTCTATCGGCGGTTCATTCGCGATTTCTCCCACATCGCGCGACCTTTGTTCGATCTCACCGGTAAAGACGTGCCTTGGAAGTGGGGTGAGTCGGAACAGCAGGCGTTCGAAGGGCTGAAGGAAGCGGTGTCGTCCAAACCGGTACTGATGTTCGCAGACGACAACCGGCCATTTAGGGTGGAGGCAGACAGTTCGGACTTCGCGACCGGCGCAGTACTTTCGCAACTCAGCCCGGAGGACGACAAGTGGCATCCGATTGCGTTTTCGTCGAAGAGCCTCAACGCGGTCGAGAGGAACTATGAGATACACGACAAGGAAATGTTGGCCATTATTCGCGCACTAGAAGAATGGCGACACTTCCTTGAAGGCGCGCGACACGACTTCGAGATCTGGACAGATCACAAAAACCTGGAGTACTTCCGGACGTCCCAGAAGTTAAATCGGAGACAGGCCAGGTGGTCGCTATACCTCTCCCGATTCAACTTCTCGCTGCATCACAAGCCCGGACAAACTATGGGTAAGCCAGACGCGCTATCTCGCAGAGCGGACCACAGCGACGGAAGCGAGGACAACCGCGACCTCGTACTGCTCAAACCGGAACTGTTCACGATTCGCGCGCTGGAAGGAATGGTTGTGGAAGGAGAAGAAAGGGATATCTTGCGGGACATTCGGAGAGGCAATCGCGAGGGACACCAGGAGGATGCAGTGGTGAAGGCGGCGCAGGAGCTGAAGAAGACAGCGGGGAAATCGGTTCGCAGCGCAGAATGGAGAGAGGTGCAGGAATTGCTGTATTTCCGCGATCGCATTTATGTCCCGAAACACGCTGACCTTCGCAGACGCATAGTTGCGCAGCACCACGATTCGCGAATTGCGGGACACGCCGGTCGATGGAAGACACTAGAGCTGGTATCGCGCAACTACTGGTGGCCTCAAATGTCGCGTTACATCGGCGAGTACTGCAAGACATGCGATCTATGCCTCAGAACGAAGGCTCAACGTCAGCTACCAATCGGCGAACTCAAACCGCTCCCGATTCCGGAAGGTCGATGGGATGTCGCGAGCGTGGACTTCATCGTAGAGCTACCTGAGTCGCAAGGGCATGATGCGATCATGGTAGTGGTGGATACGGTGGGTAAACGCGCGCACTTCATCCCGACCACGACGACGATCACCGCGCTTGGATCGGCAAGGCTCTACCTGCAGAACGTGTGGAAGCTGCACGGGTTACCGAAAGCAATGGTTTCCGATCGGGGAGTACAGTTCGTAGCGGAATTCACAAAGGAGTTGTATCGCATGTTGGATATCAAGCTCACCGCATCAACAGCGTACCACCCGCAGACAGACGGACAGACCGAGCGAGTGAACCAGGAGCTGGAACAGTACCTCAGGCTATTCGTCAGCGAGCGACAGGACAACTGGGTCGATCTCCTACCGCTCGCCGAATTCCAATACAATAACCACGTCCACTCCTCGACACAGCACTCGCCATTCTTCCTGGACACTGGCCGACACCCGCGCATGGGCTTCGAACCACAGACCGCACCCTCTCGACTAGAAACCGCGAACGAGTTCCGCGATCGAATGAAGGACACCCTTGAGGAAGCCCGATCCGCACTAGCCAAGGCCAAAGACGAGATGGCGCAGTACTACAATCGCAAGAGGAAGCCAACACCCGACTACCAAGTGGGAGATCGGATGTACCTTGATTCGCGCGACATTCGTATTACGCGACCTTCGCAGAAACTGGCCCACCGTTACATCGGACCCTACCCGATCGAAGCCAAGGTTGGATTGCACGCCTACCGTCTCAAACTCCCACCGTCGCTGTCGCGCATCCACCCCGTCTTCCATGTTGTCAAACTCCTACCCGCGCCGCACGACCCAATACCCGGACGGCGAGTCACCGAAGTTCCAGAACCCACCCTGGTCGACGGCGAGGTACATTACGAGGTACAGGAGATCATGGACAGTCGGATTTACAGGAACAAGCTGCAGTATCTGATTGCCTGGAAGGGCTACAGTTATGAGCAGAACTCCTGGGAACCCGCCGACAAGGTGAACGCGGACGAACTGGTCGCCGAGTTCTACAGACGCAACCCCGGCGCGCCGCGACTCGTACAACGTGTCCAATTCGCACAGATCCCATTCCAACGCCGGCGTGAAGACACGCGAACCTAGAAGGGGGGTAATGTAAGGGGAACTCCATTTCCTCCTTACTTCGCGCCGATCTAGACTTACTTTGCGCGCACTAGCGCTCACGCTCTCTACTCCGCCGAACTACGACTACGACCCTCTTACTTACCGCTCATTCGCCGTACTCACATTCGTTAGATCGCACACTCGTTACATACGCCCACAGGCATCCCACTCGCTACTTCGCGCGCAGTTCGCCGCCGGACTTCGCACTCGTTCGGACTGTCAAGGGTACGGTCACGTGACCTTCGCCAGTCCAACGCGTGTCGTCGTACCGCACCGGGAACGTGTAGTTAATGTAGTTTTAGGTATATAGCCCATTCCCCCTGATGGAGGGTCCTCAGAGTATTCTCTTAGGATCCCCTCCTCAGGTGCGTAGTTACATACTGTTACATTAATACACATGCTTAGGATCCCCTCCTCAGCGTCGTCCGCTTCCTCTAAGTTCGCGCGCACTCCGCCGGAGTTGCCCTGACAGGAGAAATGGAGTTCCCCTTACAAGGACGGCGTTTGTTTTGAAAAAACCTAGGGATAATATGGCAGCCTCTGATAACATCCCCGGGGTCTAAAAATCCAAAGGACCCTTCATGAGCAACTGGAGGAAATTCCAGACGATCAAGGCGTGCTCTATCCCATCCCCACTTGGTAGGCTGGTCACCAATTATCTTGAACCAACGAACCCACAAAAACTCTACCCTTCTAGAACGATAGGTTTGGATTCCTGGGGGAGCAAATATTATGTTTGCGTGGTATATATGCAAAACCCTGGCGTATTTGAATTGGTGGGTTGAATTAGGCCCTTCGCTGTTTGAAGATGGGGTCAAGACCATTATATCACGGTGGTCAGTATTTGGGTTGATGGTATCCTGGGATCTCCTAATGTCATACGTCGTGTAGTTGATTCTCATGATTTTATGGGTGTAGAGGGTATCATTTTTGAAATAGATTGAACTGAGCTCTTTTTCCTGCTCCTTGCTCAGGGTATTGGAAATTGGGGGGTGAGGCGTGCGGGTGTAGCTGTCCATGGAAGATGAGGTCGACCTTTCCGCTTCAATTAAACCTTTGAGCCTCGGAAGGAGGTGTTTGCGCAAGTTCAAATGAAAACCCTAGAATGAGGGATAAACGCATGGGCCCCATGCCAGAAGGAGAAGTACCTTTTACCTTTACGGCCGGATCGCTGCTATACTCCCGAAGGAATGCGCCTATATGGACAGAACAATTTTCACTCAGCCCTATGAAATGATGCAACTCTGGATTTCTATCTTGGTTGTGATTCTCCTGGCTGTATGTCGGGCTATTGGTGGACGTGGACCTCCTATTTATTTGGTTAATGCGTGCTTGTCGCCTTTCAATCTGGGCTATTTGTTTCGTAAAAAACTTTTTTGACGTGCGTTTATACCTCCCTTTGGATACCCTATGCTCGAGCTCCCCCTGGGATAAACTTATGTCAGGAATTAAAGCTTGATACAAAATAGAATTGACCATTTCCGTAGAGAATGAATCGGTAGTTCCAAATCTCTTGATGGTATCGACATAATCTCCTAGGCTGTGAACCTTGTAGGTATTGAGAGAAAATTCTTTTGCGGCTGTCTCCTCGGATACAGGGTCTTCAGACTTTTTGTCCTTCCGTTGCCCTTTTGCTGCTTTTCCCTTTTTTTTGTCAGTTTCACGTTTAAGCTTGCGGGTTTTAAACGAAGAACAAATCTTCTCTTTGAAGTGGCAAAGTTCCGCACCCAAGGATGTTGTTTCTTTATCCAGCAGATCAAGCGTCAGGTCACTGTGTAAACGAAGTTTAGCAAGGCCATGCCAATGAGCAAGATGGAAAACAAGTCTCAGAATAGTTTTGTCATGAGGGGGAGGCAATAGCCCTTTGAGAACAGGGTAGCAGCACTAGGTATGACCAGCATTATTAGATGATTGGTTTTCCAGACAATTGGGAAACGCACCTGTAGGAGGTCTTCATACTGGGTGGCCGAGATTTGACTGAGTTCGGAAGAGTTTCTGGAAAACTGTCGAATAGTATCACGCCCAAAAGATGGAACCTCCCGGAACCTGGAAAATAATTGAGGATTTACTGGAGAAAACAAAATTCGCTTACCGTTTATCAAATTCATTGATAAGATTTTCGTCAATGCTCTGTAAGATACGAAGGATGTGTATTAGGATAGATTTCCAGACACCCAGCTCCAGCTCGTGCATTAAGTCCACAGGGAACAAAGTAAAGAAATCAACTCCAAACGTTGAAAGTCTGTCAGAGAAAGCATTCTAAATTTGCTCAAGTTCTAAGTGGCCGCTATGTAGATGGTTGGCCAACTCACAGAGGTCGGAACCCAAGAAGAGTCTTTTAGTTGGTGCTCTACATATGTGCTATCAATAGCATCGTTGTTTTTGTATATAGCTTTGCGCGAACAGTCAATGGCGTCGCGGTACTTTTGGTCATCGGAACGCTTTGAGTTAACTCTGTTTTTCCTATCGGTCTTAGTACCAACGAGATGAATTTTCGACATTGCGACTGTGCAGCGAGGGCATGTGTAAGGGGAGGTGTGGAACTAGAGATTGTAGGCGACGAGAGGCGAGCGCGGGAGTGATCACCGGTTACAGCGACTGAGGCGAACGGTCAAGAGTCACGATCACCAACGAGAGACCCGGAACCTAATGTATTGCAAAGGTGCCTCCCAGTAAGTGGGAGGCGCCGTTAATAAGGGAACATCGTGAGACAAACTATCTAAGTAGGTACGGAAGCCCATATCAGCCCACTAGGGCTGTGCAACGGTCCACATGTAACGTGTCAGCGATCGTGAGTAAACTAGTCCGAGAGGGGAAGGGATAGAGGTCACCAGATACATAGAGTGGGGCATAAGGCCCGGATGCGCATCAGATGATGCGATGAGTCCATAAGCGATCTAGCGGCTAGATGTGAGCGATAACGAGGGCTCCCCTTACAGCATGGGCAGTTTCCCAGGTGTCGAATGGTGGTCATCAATACTCTTTTTTGACAAGAAAAGTCAAACAACATCCCATATTGGGAAAAGAGCCCTTACTTTTCTTTGTAGTCCGCTGAATAAGTAAAAATTCGTGGGTAGAATCGTCTCACCAACCCATCACAACATTCTATAACAATTCCTTGGCAGTAAGCGTCTAGGAACTCTTCATCTAGTAGTATCTTCCATTGTTCGTGGATCAACTCCCGTTGACAGTGGGCCATAAATTTGGAGGTGACCCTCATTCCTCCAAAATACTGGCTGGAATAGTCTTTGAAGCTATCAGGAAGCTGTGATAGTTCTATCACAAAATGCTTTTAAGACAGTATGGTAAAAAAAGCAACTTACGGCTTCGAAGTAGGCAATATGCTCGCAAATTTTCTCTGAGGGCTTGCACCGTCGATATTTGGAGTCATTCCCAAAAAAAAGGTAAAGAGGCCACAGCTTTGTCTTGCCAAAGTTCGTCAGATGGGTAGCATCGGACCAGAACATTAAACCAACGACGACCCGTTCTAAATCACAACCAGGTACGCGAGGGGATTTTTGGAGGTTCTCGTGGGCTTCAATAAATTCGCGGGATGAATAAAGTTCCCCATAAAGGCGTACTGGGCCCTGACGACCTGGTTGCCTCCACAGCAACTCATAAGGCTCTGTAAGGGGAACTCCATTTCCTCCTTACTTCGCGCCAATCTAGGCTTACTTCGCGCGCACTAGCGCTCACGCTCTCTACTCCGCCGAGCTACAACTCTCACCCCGTTACTTACCGCTCACTCGCTCGTACTTACATTCCTTAGATCGCACGCTCGTTACATACGCCCACAGGCACCCCCATTCGTTACTTCGCGCGCAGTTCGCCGGGGGACTTCGCATTCGTTCGGACTATCAAGGGCACGGTCACATGACCTTTGCTAGTCCAACGCGTGTCGTCGTACCGCACCGGGAACGTGTAGTTAATGTAGTTTTAGGTATATAGCCCACCCCCCCTGATGGAGGCTCCTTAGAGTATTCTCTTAGGATCCCCTCCTCAGGTACGTAGTTATGTACTGTTACATTAATATATATGTACTTAGGATCCCCTCCTCAGCGTCGTCTCGCTCTACTTAGTTCGCGCGCACTCCGCCGGAGTTGCCCTTACAGGCTCATAATGAAAATGTGGATTTTGAGAAGAATTTCATATTTTTTCCCGAATGACGGACGTCAAAGACCGGTGATAGAAGTGAGGGATTGTATATGGTTGAGGACCTGGTTGGCTTGTGCTCTTGGGGAATGGAACTTGGAAAGTGACCGAGGACCTAAACCAACCAGCATCCTCGTCCATCCATTCCCCTTCATCCCATTCGTTTAGAGCTAACCTATTATTAATGCTATCCCAGTTGGTATTCTCAACATCTTCCACAGAAAATTTAGGGTTTGTAATAACTGATAACAACTTTTTGAAACTTTCCTGAGACTTCTGAACCCCGTCATCCCAGAACCATTGACCTAAAAGGAATGAACTCTCATTAGGATAAGGATCAAACGGCAGAGGGAGATCATCTTCGGAAGAGGATATAGCCCTTTGTCCTGTCAGGGAGTTCTTCTTAGATATATTTGATAGTGTTTCTAAAGTGGATATAGTTTCGGGGTTGTGGGTTGGAAACGCCACTCCCCGGTATCAACAGAACACACCGAAGGAGTCTCGGGCCGTATCCAATATATTTTCTGTGGATTGAGATCCGTTAAAAACATCACTAGCGCCAGATGGTAGAGGTTGTAGAGGGGAAGAAGGTGAACGAGGGGAGGATTGCTCTACAGTTAAAACCGTAGGCGGGGTTGTGGGGAGAATATCGCGCAGCCTTCTATCATGCATTGCGAACCCAGAGGTAAGGTAGCACTTTGATGGAATCCTTCTGCGTTTAGATGGCGGCTCTTCCTCAAAGCTTACGTTTGCCCCAAGAAGGTCCTGGAAAAGATCATCCTTAATTGGCCCACCCCTGAGTCTAGTTCCACAACACAATAAAAACCGTTAGCTCACATGGTGATTGGCCTCAGTGGTATCCAATGTCGCCTGTAGTGCAGAAGTAAGGTCCGAACCCCGGGGATGGTTCCTATCAGTAATGGCGGCCAGGATTTTTGCCTTCCGCGTACCCGCATTGGACAGCAGGGTTTTGGCGCCGTTAAGGATGGTGGTCAAGGATTTCTTGCTTGTTAGACAGGCGTTTTGGTGGTTTTTGAGAGCAGCGGGAGATAGAAAAGTTCTCCGACAGGGACATTGCAGGACGCGCTGGTTTATCTCGCTCCCTAGCTTGGAGTCCATCGAGGCAGCGTGAGCAGAAGCTGTTTGCTTTGATCCGATATCTTTCCATGGCCTAATTCGGATAAGCAACCGTCAAGAGTTGGTTATTTTATCCAAATGGAAATAACATAATCAGGATGACGTTATCCAAATATGGATAAAATCATAAGAATTATATAAGACGTGCACGTGACTGGTTTAGGAGTCCATCCAAGAAAACGGAAACACGAAAATGTTTCAGGCATGACTTAAACGCACTGGAGTAGCCAACGATCACACGATGAATCCTTTGATCTTGATACTCAGATGCGTGTCTCAGAGACAGAATACAATATATATTGATTGGCCTACATAATATGACATGTGTTTATGACGCGGGGGGGGGGGGGGGGGGAGGGCAAATACAACGAAAGAAATCTTTTGTCCAAATACAGCATCGTACACAGGCTGCCGGCTCTCACAAAGCTTGTTTCCTCTTTCCTTTAACCGCCGATGCTGGCATAGGAGGGGGAGTCTGCAGCATAGGGGTGGAGCGCCCACCACTGGTAGATGGAAGGGGGGAGGATGAGCCCGCCAGTTCGGCAGGTGTGACAGGTTCAGCAGGTGTGGAAGGTCAAAACTGATTGAGAAATGTGGCTGAGATGGAACCGTCCAGTGTCCCCATCGAAACCCTTTCATGGGGAAGGTCCACTGGTTTGGTGTACATTTTCTTGATTCCAACCAGGGTACGTTTGGCGGAAACCTTACGAGCCTTTACCGTTGGCATTTGGACTGTTAGAATTTGGAGTTCCAAGATAGTGCGGTCGATGGATAATTCCAAAAGCCGATCCTCGAGGGCCCTCAAGTCCACTAGGGCACTCGCTCTTTCGTATTTTTCTCGTGAAAAAATTCCATCCTAAACATAGCCAGCGCTGTAAAGAAGTGCAGCTTGAAAGCAAGTGTATACTTACAGAAAGTGTCAGGGCAACTCCGGCGGAGTGCGCGCGAACTAACGAGTGAGCGGAACGACGCTGAGGAGGGGATCCTAAGTACATATATATTAATGTAACAGTACATAACTACGTACCTGAGGAGGGGATCCTAAGAGAATACTCTAAGGAGCCTCCATCAGGGGGGGTGGGCTATATACCTAAAACTACATTAACTACACGTTCCCGGTGCGGTACGACGACACGCGTTGGACTAGCGAAGGTCACATGACCGTGCCCTTGATAGTCCGAACGAGTGCGAAGTCCACCGGCGAACTGCGCGCGAAGTAACGAACGGGGTGCGTAGTGAGCGTACGTAACGAGTGTGTGATATAAGGAATGTAGGTATGGCGAACGAGCAACGAGCTGCGAAGTAAGAGTCGCGAGTCGGCGGGATAGTGAGTGCGAGTGGAACTGCGCGCGAAGTAAGGTCGGACCGGCGCGAAGTAAGGGCGAAATGGAGTTCCCCTTACAGAAAGATTGCTGCTATTCAGAGGCAATAATGCCGGCTGGGAGAAGGCGTGCGCGAGATTTTTTTCAACCTCCTCCAGCTCTTGGAGCACATCCCTGTATCTTGCTAGTGCCCCTGGATGAACGCCCCCGTTGGAATCATCAATGTTGCACAAATACTATAAAATGTATTAAAAGTTAATGGGCCTTCGCTTTCAGGAAGCGAATTGTAAGGGCTACCCCGCGAGCGTACGACCGAGTAGAGACCGACTGGAGGAAGTCGGGTTTTAGCTGAGTTCGGAGGTCGGGTTCTTAGGTCGGACTAGCGGAGGGGATCCTAAGTAATGTATTCACTGTATAGTACACATACTACATACCTAGCGGAGGGGATCCTAAGAGAATACTCTAAGGGTCCTCCAGCTAGTGTTCTATGTCTATATACGAGATACTACATTAACTACACGTTCCCGGTGCGGTACGACAACACGCGTTGTCGGTAAAGGATCACGTGGGCGTGTCCCTGGATTCCCGACAAGTCGCGCATCAGTCGGGGAGCGGTAAGGGAGCGTCGGTGAAGGGAGTGTGATGGTAAGCGAATGTAATGTGAATGAGTGCGTGAGTCGGGTTCGACTCGAGGTGCGGTCGGTAAGGTAGTCGGTAAATACACAGTCGGTAAATGAGGTCGGTGAGGGAGTGGTTGTCGGCCGATCGTTCGCGAACGTTCGTACGTTCGGGAATTGAGTCGGGAATGATACGGGGGTCGGGAAAGTGGAGAACGGGAGTCGGTAAGGGGGTTCCCCTTACACGAATGACTTGTACCAAAGAGTGATCAAGGCTAGTGTTTCGATGCAGCGAGCTCTCCCATTGGAAACTGAGAGGCCGACGAAGGTCAGAGTGTTTGGAGTTTTGCGCCTTCTCTGTCAAAATGTAATCTAAGCCAGGGGGAATGACAACGCGTTCTTGAGTGTAGAACCTTGTGGGGAGGGGCATGGTGGAATATGTCAATACGAGGCAGAGGGGCTAATTGTTGTCAAACCTGGCGTGACCTTGCTTGATCACTCTATCCAAATTTGGATAAAACAAATGGCATCCAGTGGTCTGTGCAAATGTGGCCTAATGAGGGTTCCGACCGGCTATCACGGCCCTAGCTAGGAACGCAGTGCTCGTTTTTCCCATGGTATGTAAATTTGCAACCGTCCGAGGGTGTGAATTGGGGAAATGGGAAGGTCTTTTTGAGGAGGTACAGGAGGAGAGGTGTATGTTAAGGTTCAAAGATTGGATCTATAATCCTCAATTGATCGGCACCAACATTCCTATGCAATTGGGTCATTGCATACATAACAGGACATACAAGACCACTTTACCCGAACCTGGATAAAGAATCCATTCCATATTAAGTTATATAGCCAGTGCAAAGCATGGCAGACCCGAGTTCTAACTCAATAATATTCTAATCCTTTATAAATGATAAAATAATATAGACTAGACAATGAGAACAGATATGAATAAACAATGTCATTGACTTACCCAAAAACATATTGAGCCCCGGGCACAAACCACTGAGTCGGACCTGACAGTTGCCAGCGTGCACGATTCCGAAGCGGCAATTACCGTTCCCACACCCTCAAGGATACGATTTTTGCAAAGGAATAAGGTTTACCAGCGGCCGCAACTTGGAAAGACCTCGTTCTATCTATGAATAGAACTTGGAATCAAGACGCTTAGTGAACCTTACCGTATAGCTCCTTGCGAGTATTAGACTTTTTTGTGGCAGTATATCGGGCCAAAGCTTTGACAGGCTTTGACTGCCAATTTACCCCTGATGGGTCCGACGTCAGCTGGCTGTGTTTCCAACCAGATGGAATTGGCTTGAACGAGTTTGGCCATAGAATTGCGACTGTTCCCTTCGTGCGAGTTGGTGAAGTGGCACTTCGCCTTTCTCATAAATATGGGTCACAAAACATCAACAGTTCCAATAAACTGATCCCCCATTCCCTAATCATTATGACCACTCCTGTTAAACTTGGATATGCTATATTTTTAGCCGTAAGCTGCCATGCTAGAAGTTAGTACCAATATGATGGAATTAAATTCTATAATAGGATCCAAGAACGCCCATGTACCATAGCACCACGCCTGGCTCTGTTGCAGAGGTTGGAGGCGGCTTCCGAGCTGCGTTGGAAAACAAAATCCTTGAACAGCTCGCACTCGCTGAAAACCAGGTGAAGTTAGAGGGGGGAATGCCGGTATTAATCGCCCCAAACTGGTTGTCATCCATAGGTCTTCCCCCTGTAGGCCTTGACGTTAATTTTATCCTGATTTCTTACAATTTGTGATATAAAATAGCCAATCTTAAAAGGGCCGGGGATTCCGGGGATTGAAACCCGGGTTTTTGGGACACTAATTCTGATCCCCACCTATGCCTGTAAGTTTTAATTTTGACCCAATCTATTCTACTAAAACGACTGCATTACGATTAGGGTATACGGAGGCATCGCGTCGCATAAAAAACCAGGTACCACAAAGGAACCTGGACACACCAATCTCAATGGATAACCGGTCTGAGCTCCAGCCATACCTAATTGACTCGGTAGAGTTTTTTAGGGGCTATAGAGTCAAGTCGGTCGATGACGCCTTTAATACGCTCAACCCCGACTTATCTAACTATCGGCTTACCATTCTCTCGCCCCGTAAGTAAAATCTACAAATAATGAACAAAGGGCAATCTGATTTTCTATCTATAATTGCAACCGCCGTGATTTTAGACTGTGCCTTCTTTCTGGTAAGTACTAAGAATCTCCCCTCCCCATGTAAATTGGCGTAATCATGACTAAATTTCTGAGCCAAAATACGGACCTATCATGCTCCCCTTGAATTCCAGCTACGTGCCGCCGTCGGTGACGCCGGAGATGCTCCGGATGAAAAGGTCGGAGGCGTATACGCTGCAAAAACTCCATATTGACAGGTCGAAAAATTTCGAGAGTGCCCCGAGGTGGCACTCAATCTACACAAAGGTCCTCCGCCAATGGAGGAGTATCCTCCTTTCGTATCCCCCGAAATGTCCCGCGAGCGTTATTTCATATGCAGCGGATATGTATATCTATATGATTGGCATCGCTGAAGTGCGAAACAGCACGGGTATCGACAATCAGCCCGAGTTCCGTAAGCGGCCTTCACCATTCAGAAAAAGGTCTTATTTTGAAGTTCAATTAACAGTCCTCAGCTATTTACAGGGTGATTCGGGAGATGGGTATGGCTGGGTACGAGTACTGGGTACTCTTGAGGACCCTGCAAGGGCAATCACCCTCGAGGTATGAGGCCTTCCAAATTATTAGACACGCTCACTAAGTTTTTGTTTCTTAAATTACTAGCTGGAAAATCATTTCAGGACAGAAAGAGACATGCTCTCTGATCTGATCCTAGCCTTTGTCCACCACGCATTGTTCTCCGGGGACCCTGACTGGAGCCCACTCCTGGACCTGGCCCATTTTAATGCCATCGCTCTCACCTCTCCATTGCACGATGTAAGTTTTCAACATGATTTTGTTATATGCAGTCCCATAAAGATTTGGCTAGGAGTTTGCGGGTATCCCGTTTGCAACGGTACCCATTTATCAAATATTGAAGTTATGTGTCCTAGCCAGACCCTTCAACATTCGTTCTGGGATATTTTTTTCCCTCAATATACTGTCCGGCCGGATTTCCGGGGCGTCTCCGATACCGCCTCATGTCATGGGGAATATAATGGTTATAGTTAAGTCTCCAGAGTCCAGCATTTCCTTTCTCCAATTTAAATTTCAAAATACTGAATTTAATTTAGCTACTCTGGGCTATCGGGACATACCTGGCCTCAACTCTGGCATTACCTGAAGGGACTGAGCTCTCCCTCCATTATGGGAACTGGGCCGAGCTGCCTATGGCACAGGCGCTCTACGTATACTACGAAAATCTCGCGAGGGATACCGAGTGGAGGGGCCTCTATCGAGAGTTCCTCGACAAATGTTTCGAAGACGCGAACGAAGCCTCCACCCATAAGATGATAACGATCCTCGGGAACACCCAGTTCCTAAGGCACCCCGAGCGCTACCTCGCCTGGTACGCTTGAGCCCCAAGCAGTGTTGTGCCGGTCGGAGACTTGAGTTGATAGCTGGAGCTTGATTGTATTCGATTACTATGTATTGTCCCCCCCCCCCCCCCCCTGTCTTCTTATACATCGACGTTCTTATTTTAAACCAATGGAAATGTTTGCTCAATTCTTCACCGAATCTTACAAAACTTAAAATTAGATAAGATATGGACATTATCTACACTTTGGGAACATTTGAGCAATATCCAACCAAAGCTGCATGAGCAATCCACTGAATATAAGGCTATAATCAATAAAATCTACAATTTCAAATTTATTTCCGCCCATATTTCATCCTTGACCCAAATTTTGTGCTTGATCTGGGTTGGATCGTATTCTATGGACATATCCAATTGTTTTTGTCACTGGAATCATGGAGATTGGAGCAGAATTGACCCCATAGTGCATGTAAAGATTTTGAGTGTGACACCAGATTTGGTTTGCGCGTTTGACAACGCGTTCGAGTCCCAGGGCCACCACCAACAACGCCATCGCAGCGAGCGCCACATCAGGTGTGACTTCCAAATGCAGAGAATGATGTCCATTGTCAGCATCGGCTGGCTGCTGTTTTGTGTATTACCTTATCCATATTTGGATAATGTAATCTGGGGGTCGTGCTTGTATCCGCGAAACATCGCGAGGGTTAGGGGCGGCACGAGTCTCTGGAGGACACCATCCTTACTGGGAGGGGGCCCATGCCTCCGAAAAAATCACACTTACCAGCAGTCGTTGGGATGGGAGACTCACATGGGTAGTTCTATAGTCATGAGGCGCTGCAGGCATCCTCAGCGTTCACCTACCAGAGAGCCCGGGGTCTTAATTGTACTCCTTCATATGGACCCTTTTAAAGTTTAGTATTTCCTTGTTTAGCTTTAGTCAGTCTTCGGACAGCGGATACACATGTACGCACGTATGCTCCGCTTATTAACATGTCACCCTCGAGGTGACGCCTTATGATCCAAAAAAAAAAAAAAAAAAAAGTACCATGCTGATCGCATGGTACTATATTATCCATATTTGGATAATGTAATCTGATCACATGGTACTAATTATCCATATTTGGATAATGTAGTCCTGATCACATGGCACTATATTATCCATATTTGGAAAATGTAATACTCCCCTAATTTCTTTGTTTATCCAACATTGGGACATGCAAGTGATCCGGATGGGGAAAATATATGCTTAGTTCCCCCGCTATGTCCTCCGATCCGTCCCAGCAATCTGCCTGGTCTTTTGCACCCGTGGAGATCATAGACGGACAAGTAAAATTTTCTAGGCCACCAAAAAGGTAAGTATCAGCGGCGGCGAGAATTTTGGTGGCTAATTTAATTCTTTCAGAGGGCGCACGGAAGAAGACAGGGAACGGAATCAAGAGTCAGGACGGCAATACAGGGCCAAAATAAAGGCGGAAAAGGCCAAAGTAAATCCGGGAATAGATCTCGTTGACCTTCGCACCGCCGAAGGCAGGTGTTTCAAAAATAAACATGGCATAGTGCCCACTACTCATGGCATTCCAACCAAGGCCACAGCGGATAAGCCAGCTACTAACGAGGGTGATATGGGCAATGTATGTATGAGTTTAATCGGGTCTAGCAGGCCGGTGCAACACCCTGGAGGTTCTGCGTTTCACAAGATTATTCAAGGTCCTACAGTTTGCCCTATAGACCGCAACCATTATGGGCCTACAGTATTTCGAGACGTCAGCCTGCAGTACCATGACAATACCGATATGAACCTCATTGAAAAAACAACCACAGGAAGCTTCTCGTGTGGTTGCAATGTTCAAACTCTGGGCTTGGGCGCATCGTATCCTCGGAGTCTAATTCCTCACCAACCGAGTTCCAGCATCCCAAGTTCCTCATCTTTTAGCATTCCTTCTGAAACCCCTGTACTGCCCGCACCGGTTCAATCCACATCAAGTGCTTTGGTTGGCTCCTCACTGGAAGTCTTATTCCATAATGATATCTACCAAGAACTCACCCCGCTATCCGTGCTGTCTTCCTTGCCAGGTTCCCCCGCCTGCCCCAACATCCAAACTGCGGGTTCTGCGGAAGCAGCCCTACCCCCTCAGATTCCCACTTCTCCAGAAGCTTCTAAAATAATACCTGCACAGAGTGGTTCCCTACCCATCACGGATTTTACGACATCGGTTATTGGTATTGAGCTTTCACCTGACACGCCATCCTTGCAGTGGCCCATAGGAATCAACACTGCCGTACCCTTTATCCCTGACCCTGTCGATGAAAAGAAGAACCTTCTTTTTTTGGTACGCCTTTTTCTCTTCATGGATGATAATCATATACCCGTTTAACCTTCGTCCAGGATGAAGAGGCGGTCAGAAAATTTGCACATAATTCTACGAAAGAACCACCTCCTTTCGTAGCCTATGTTGATCAGGCTATCTTCCACGATTCTGACTCTTTACAAAAGCACATCAGATCAGAGCTCTGTTTAGGAAATACGGTCGTCCTACAAAACTATATGCCATCAAGATCACTCTTCTTCTCGGAAAAAAACATCATTTCTTCAAGGAACATTAATGGCCACAAAAAATATTCGATTCACAGTGAGTCAACTCTCAAGGCTGAAAGGTGCCAGTTTTAAGTGTCTAGCAGGTTCTTTGCAGTGCGTCAAAGACGTTGAAAACCCCCAATTCGGTGGCGGCTTGAAAGATTTTATCGAATCTGTTTTTGACCATAGTAAGATTTGTTTTATTTTGGATTCTGCCGCAGGCACTAGCAAGTCCCCAGACATTATCTAGTAAGTCATTTGTGTCAGTTAATGTACTCATCTTTATTTTATTTCTTATAAAGTAACATTGATGATGGTTTTGTTGCCCGAACGAGCCTCAACGATATTTTTGGGAATGATTTTTTTGTTCTCAAAGACACATATCATACGCGGAATTGGGATCTACTTCACGGCGGAGGTGCCCATACATTTGAACATCACGATGCTGAAGGCTACTGCACTTATGTATCCGTTGAAACTGGATGTAAAATGTGGGGAATCGTCCGACCAACTAAATATACCAACGCCAAGACTCGAAAGGAACTTGACATACTCAACGAACTTTTTGTTCATGAGGACTTCACTGGAATACCTCAGTCCTGGGACCTCCCCTGGGTCAAAGATGGAGGCCTGGTTTTTGCAATCCCGGCTCGACCGGGGGACCTCATGTACGTCCTCAAACTATTTCTTTCAAGAAAATCTAAAAATTGTGCCAGTGTGATGCCTCCCGGTACATGGCATCTAGTGTATACTCCCGTGCGCACAGTTGCAACAGGGGGGCACATATTTCTCTATGACACAATGCACCTAACAGAGACGTCCCGAAAATTTGACAACAAACATGCTCGAGAAGTCACTAATACAACTCATGTTAGCGCCCTCAAGACGATTTGCCTGATGGTTATTAACCTCATTAGGCTGGATGGGCTTGGTATGTTATTGTCATTTTTTAGTATTGGCTTTTTTTTTTTGAATGCCTCCTCCAGTAATAGGTCGCAAACCCCTTATTGCTCTCTGCCGCATGGTCGTTTTGTACAAAGAATACATATCAGATACAGGAGAAGGCCTGCAGACAAAAATGGTCCACAAGCTGGGGCGGAAATCTGACACAGGACTCCTAGCTAAAATTATCGCTGAGTATATGGACAATTTCTTCGAACTTGGAGCCAAAGGAGGTGATTTCCTTTTTCAAGGAAGGTCTTGGATGGACCCTGGGCCCAATATTGACTTAACCTCAGCACAATTTGAATGGGACGGTACTCCCCTTAGGCCTCATTCCGGAGGGAGTCTCTCTACGACTATCTCCATCCGGGACATAATCAATCAAAAGTGGCAACCGCAGTCCCAATGTGAAAAACGCTCCCAACGGAGACAGTCAAGGAGGAAATAGGGCAAAGTAATTTGTAGCCCACAGCGGAGGTTGTACCTGTACCGGCATGTGTTTATTCAGTTACAATTTGTTACAGGGATATGAGCTTCAAAGTATTCACAGAGTCTACGACCGTCAATGATAAAACTTGTTGATTTTTTTTTGCTCCACCTTTCGTTAAACTCTGAGTTATAGATGCCAGGGAGGTCCTGGGAAATGTCGGCTCGCGTCGACAACTGAGATCATCACCTACGACACAGGGGGCTGTTCACATTTGAAAAACGAAAGAGTTGTTATTTCTGCTGGAACGATAACGGCAGGTATGGATTTTTCTTTAACTGTTACACTTAAATAATGTTTCTTAAATAAAGCCACCCTAGCTTACGGCGGGCATTGACAACTACCACACAGGCTAGGATGAGAAATTGCGACCTTCGTGGCAATAAGAAAAATACCGCCTGTACCTGCTTATAATGGGCCAAGGATATAGGGCGATGAAGCGTCGAAAAGATAAAATCAAGATGGTCCCCGTACCGGGATTGAAGCGGCCCAAGGGATTTTCGTCAGGAACTAAGCGTGGAACGACGCTGTACTTGCTAGTAAGTTGCCCTTCAGAGGTTTCCTAATCATTCACCAGAACATGTTTATTACAGTTCAAGCCGGTGCCAGTCCACTTCAAGCCGTTGCTGTAACTGGGATTCAAGATAATTCCCCTAAATTACGCCTTGGCCATGATGCAGCGCGCCACACTAATAACGGCCGTCTGGACGTATTTAGTAACCCTATTCAAACTTAAAACGAGCGGTCCTTTCTGAGGTGCACGGCTCCGCCAGAGGGCCTTTGAGTTATCCAACACTTTCCGACAGGCTTTGGGCTTTGGGCCCAGTAAACAGCCCCAGGTTGCTCAGGGCGACGGGACGGTCCAAATCTTGCCCTTCACTGGAACACCCCTACTTTTGTAGCCTCAAATGCTGCCTCTGCTCATCACACTGAAAACGTTGCGTACGTGCCCTATCCATCATCTCCCCAACTACCATTGCCGCCTTGGGTGTCCATTCACTGACTGTTTCATCACGCCTCGATGCCTCTCGGACCCCGGGAGGGCAGAGCTGTCACTTGATTTTATTGCTTTGTCTGTGTCAATCTTATATTATCTATACTCTCTGACCCCATGAAGGGCTTAAACGACGAGCGACACATATTTCATTGGAAAATCCAAGCCTCTGTAAGATAGTAAAAAACATATGGCATGCACGTTCACTTTAACTCCCCTGGGCATACGTGGCCCTTCATAACCGCAATCTCTTGCTTTAGCGATTGGATTACTTTACTGTCCCTCGCCACCCTATCCTCGGCCTCTGCCAGTAAAGCACTCTTTACAACCAGCAAATTGCATAGCGCTGTTTGTTTGGTGCGTAGAGCGTTCAACTTGTTAGCATATTTCTTCTCCAGGTAAGCCAGAGTTTCTCGTGCCCACAGATTCCAATTATCCCTCTCAATTTCAATAGCTTCTTCCAAATTTGCACGCTGTTGAAACAAAAATTCAACCCCATTCTGTACTTGAAGCGGGTCGGGCCAAATACTTCCACCTGGTACATCCTGATTGCCGGGAAGTGGAAGCTCCACAGGTCTGGGCGATGGTAGAAGGGCCTTCTCCCCTTGTTGACAACGACATACAACGTATTGGAGTGGGGTGGGCCGACAGGGGAGTTGTTGTTCATAAATCATGCCGGGTATTGCATCATCATCCAAGTTGGAATCTGACTCAGAGCGCATTGAATCGTATTCTAAGTTCATAGGGTCGGTATCTGAGCTCATAGTATTCCTTAGTTCCTTTTTTATTAGATACCCAGCCAATGTGTTCAATAATTTCAGAAGGTGGATATGGGTTCAATGGGCTCACGTTTTGTAGGTTTTACTTAGGATGGTACAGTTTGCTCAGATCTAGTAGACCGTACTGAGCTTTTCTCTCAGTCGCGCTTTTATTGGCATATCATAAATAAACCATTGATTTTGATAGGTTACATGAAATTATCACTCACGTTTTGAATGTTTTATGGCAGTGTGGTCTTGACAGAGCGTTCAACTTTGATTAACGACTGCCAGTGAGTGCTGAATCTGCTGATGATCATCAGACTTCCAATTCAATCAATCTTTGAGTAGCCACGTGGATGCGGTATCAGCCTTCCGAGTCTCCCAAGCCTCCTTAAGCTATCGCATCCACGACCCAAGGGACTCGAAGTTCCTAGCTTTGTCACAAAAAGCTAAGTATTTCCTTTGTTTACATACTCCCATATAGCCAAAATTGCACTATTGTCCTTTAAACAGGATAGTCCCTAAAAAAATAGTGCACAGAGAATACTCCTCTAACCCAAAAAAACCCAACTCCGAAAATAAGGCCCATGCAAATGCCAAACCGCCAATGGTGATCAAACTACACCAACACCCCAAACCGCGTAGGGGACACAGGGTCAACAATCTCAACAACAATTGCAACGGCAACAGCAGGCGTCCCGCCCCACCACATTCATTTCTTTCGAAACCTACAGGATCACTGGCATAAACTCCCTCTTCCAACTTCAGTGACGCCCTTACCTGTGACCAGATGACGCCTACATCCAAGGCTTTCGTCAACACTTTTGAAGAGGAACCCAATTAGCCCAAGGGCTATGCCAATGCACTCGCGGACCTTTCTTATACATGGAATACGAACGCACCGCCTCTCGGCCACCATAATTTCTCTCACAACATGTTGCACCAACCATGCACGCACACCACCACGCACCGCGCAACAAACCAACCCCTCTCACCTACAGTAAACAACGGCACTGAAATGCACCGAATAACACAAACCGCACAACGCACCACAGTCTCATCACAGTCTCATCACAGTACGGGAATTCCGCCGCTACGCCATTACATACCAACCTCACCATTCTTATAGCACATAATACCCATATGACATCCACCACATACGCATCGCATAACGCACATCACACTGGAAACGTGCCATTCATGTAACACACTCCTATCACTCCGCCCAAACATCACAGACAAAAACTGCAACGCCCAATAATCATCCTTCATGGAACAACCCCTCCCGCCATAACCCCCCCCTCCTCCAACCCTACCCAGCAAACCCTCACCATTGGACAAAATGCCACATTCTATACATTCCAGGCCCCCAGGCAATCCTGCCCCCTCCAACCTCTCATACTAGACGAGTCACTACCAAAAAAATGCAATTTGTGCACACTCTGTCTTGATGGCAACAATACAGCACCTAGGAACGCAACCATTAATAAAACCCACCCGAACTCTATCAAAGCTCCCTGCCTACATCTTGGGGATTTTCTTTGTAGCGTGCGTTGGTGAGCTCCTACAAAAACAGGAAGCTACTCACTTCATGCAAAACTTATACTAGCAAAGAAACCACTGATTATCACTATGTACATACATATCGTATCATCCACGATTTATACATGTTTCTTTTATAAGAAAATCATAGGGTTTGAATATCAAATGTGGGGTCCCGGGTGAGCAGGAAGCTCGCAACATCATGGGCCACTGACTAGGTGCAAGTCCATAAACGCCTCAGGGCGGTCTGGGTCTGGCTTATGCATTCAATGTGCTGTAGCAAAACTACATAAAGAATTGAAGTAATACATTACCATAATATAATTAGATTATTATAAAACTCGGAATCAGTAACAGTATCTCCGGAGGCCGAGGCACTCATCGAACCTGTTCAAGTGCCCTGTTTAATTGCCGACCTCTTGTCCTCAATGCTGAGCCGTGCAGGCTCAAGACCCCTTCGTTTCTTTGCTCCCGCTAGTCCCGCCCCTGGACCGTAGTTTCTGGGGTAGATGGCTTGGAATCCGGAGACACAGGCGCATGCTTCCTTGTAAACTGTCGAGCTGACTGTTGAGTTTCATTGTTGTTTGTGTCCAGCAAAACCAAACCCATACAGGATGTGGAGGATGGCCACCGTTTAACGATAGAGTTCCTACCTCTCAGTAGCCTGAGACCTACGTCATACCGCTTGGTGCTCCTATGGATTTTGCTCAACAGCGGTCACAGTGCCCTTTAATTTCCCGGTTTCCCTGCGATCTCTCTCCTACACAATCGCAGCCTTTATTTTTCACACAAAGAAGCAACAGTTCCGTGCCGATCTACTGCTAGAAGACTTCAACGCACATGGCAAAATTCAAGGACACCGGAGTGCATTTCCCACAAGCTTTCGTTTATGTTCAATTTGAAAGTATTGTGACCTCTCTTTTTACACTGCTTTTCTTTCTTTCATTCATTCATTCAATTCATTCCTTCCTTTCTTTGTCCATATCGTTTTGTGACTAATGGAGGGTAACAATTCCAGACCGAGGGTAATCTTGAACTTCGGGGCGGCCAATCAAGGGGCAAATGACTCCCCAATCATTCCGCCAATCACCACCCTCTCAGACACATTCCCACCGCTATTTCTCCCATCCGTCAAACATTCTCCCGCATGCCAGTCTAGTTCAGACAAGGATGAGCTTGCGTCGACCCACTCCGAGGTGCATTTTTTTAGATCATACTTCTCATTTTCTGACAGCGTCCTTCCCAATCTTCACAGTTATTCAATGGCGACACCGATTCAATCCCTGACCTTGAAGACCTTTTGATGAGAGATAATAGTATTGCCGCCTCTCTACCGAAGGGTAAAAGCAACTTTCTCTCGTTTACAAGGGAATCAACTCCCAGGAAGGGCACGAACGAGGCAAGCCCTTATCCTCATTTCTTTTTTTGTTTTCTTTCTCACTATCCCTTTTCTGTAGGTCATAGCACCCAAAGCACCTCGCATGGAAGTATTTGTACAGCTGACATCTCGTTCGGCAGCGTATCGTTCTGCGTACAAGCCGTTTCCTTCCCCGTTGTCAAACATCCAAAAAACTGACTCCCCAAAAACTCCCCGCCCCGCTTGGATTCAAGGCGCCGCAACCCCCCGTCGTAAAAGTCGCAAAGCCCCTACAGGCTATGTACCTTCATTCCCGCCTGTTCAAACCACTGTAGAACCCCCTATCCCTTTGAAACAGATTGACCTGTTAACCAATCCACCCCGCTATCCCTGCATTCAGTGCTCTTTGGCAATGAGGCCCACGGAATGCAAGTTCAAGTCCTGGAATAACGCCTGTGGTCCCTGTAACGAAGAACACAATAAATGCTCCTACATTCGGGCCAATAACGTCAATCTCTCGAAGCAGAGGGCGCACCTTCATAGACAGATGCAGAGTAGTGCCCCAGGTGTGTTGGATCTCTTATTCCTCCTGAATATTTGTTTAATTCCGTTTTATGCAGCTCTCAATAAAATTCTCAGTAACTTGGTCACAGTTTCAAAGGCTATCGAGAAAAGTCAAGACACCACAAATTCCCTGTTGGCCATTCGCAACGACATCCTCCGGGAATTCCGGGAATCGGTGGATGGCCTCCGCGCTGAAGGCACCGTACAAATGTCTGAGGCTTTTGGAAGTGTTGATGGTGCCATTGAGGTCCTTGACTGGTTCGCGTCAGTTGATCCCACCAATATTCCTGATGACCCTTTTTTCAACAATACCCCTCCATATTCTTTATTCGATGACTTGGACTTCGAGCACCCTTTGGCACAATCAAAATTTCACCACACACTGCCTCCTTCAGCTGCCGGTCCATCCGGAACGTATCACTCGGACGATGAGCCTATCGGAAGGTAGATGTGACCCTGGGACTTCTGGTGAAGGAGCTGGTGCCTCCAACTAATCTACTTTCATTCACGATTCATCTTTCTTAAATTCAAATTTTCACCCTTTTGCTAATCTCAGCCTCCATATTTTTCTACCAATTTGCTGTGCATTATAATAATGTAAACCACCAAATTTACTACTTAATCCACTACATGTAATACTAAGAAATCTGAGTTCCATTAACCTGACGACCGTGCCAAACCCGCAGGAGGTCCAAGCTAAGACATTATCCCAGTGTTCATACTAACCCCAAAAAAACAAGGATACTCATAATATTAAAATGTATCCAACTCAAATCATTATTTCTTAAACCAGGCTATATGATTATCTTCTGGGTGTTTGATTATAATGCAGCTGGTTTCAGGTCCTTAAAACCCAGGGAGCTAGAGTTAACATCTGCTCACAAACATACTCATGTAAGGAAATCAAGAATACTCATAGCATCCAAGCATACCCGGCACATATCATTCTTCTCCAATCCAAGCTGCATGGACAAACTCTGAGAGAGTATGATCACACTGTTAGTCAAAAATCCCAGAATCACAGGGAGCTTGAACTAATATCTGGTTTGGGTCATACTGATGTTTTCAAAATCAAAAGGATTAACAATATCTAAGTTTATCTAGCTTATACCCCTACTTCATAAACCAAGCTATAAGATCTAGGACTTATAAGCCAGTGTATCCCAAGTTATTTTCGATCCTGTTGATTATTGCTTATCATTGTCATCTAGGCATAACATTAAACAACCGTTTTCCTGATGTCATAGACACCAACACTAACATAGAAAGTTTACTTGGTTCTTGGTTTTTATGATTGATCTGTCATGACAACTCCTTCATCATGATCATAAAAATGACATCCAAATCCACCTTCCGTCCTCTCGTCGTGGCTATTCATAAATTTCATTCCACTATGTAATGTAATTCTAAAATGTTGTAATTCTAAAATGTTATAGAGTATTCGTTGAATCATAAAAGATCTGAACCTTAAACGACTCTATTTTTGATGCTTTTTGTGTGTTCAGGATCATATATAAAGATACAGTAACTAATTGACTAATGCAACAAAGTTAATGCAGAATTGCTTTGTTAAGAGTCCATTTCTTCCACTTCAATATCATTGTCATCGTAGTCCACGTCCATCATCTCGATGTTAGTATTTCCCTCATGGTTGGGAATGATATAAAGGTGGTTTCTAGGGCCGTCAAAACGCACGCGAACAACTTCCCCATCCCGAATGCGATCAGAGAGAAGCATTACAGCCAATGGGTTCAAGAGCTCCCTCTGGATAGAACGATTAAGGGGCCTTGCACCGTATGTTGTGGAATAACCAATGGACATGAGGTAATTTTTGCTTTCATCATCTATTTCCAGCTTGATTTTCCTATCAGAAAGGCGTTCCTCAACTTCTTGTAGGCGCAAGTCGACGATCTTGAGAATGTTTTGGCGAGACAGTGCGCGCTGGGAAAATATCAGGGTCGGTCATTATAAATGCAGATGAGTATATATACTCACAAAGATAACAATTTCGTCAATGCGATTGACAAACTCTGGAGGGAAGTGAGCTTGAATGGCACCCATGACCATGGATTCGGTCTGGGGCCTCACGGGACCATCACCTATATCATTGAGGTAAGCGGCACCAAGATTTGAGGTCATGATGATAACTGTATTCCTGAAATCAACCACCCTCCCTTGCCCATCTGTCAAACGACCATCATCTAAGACTTGCAAGAACAAGGTCACAAATTCGCGGCACGCCTTCTCAACCTCATCCACTAAAACGATGGAATAAGGCTTGCGGCGCACATACTCCGTCAACTGGCCTCCCGCATCATAGCCGACATAGCCTGGGGGGGAACCTATAAGACGTGCGATTGAATGTTTTTCAGAGTACTCAGAGCCATCGATCCTAATCATTGCGTTAGGTGAATCAAACAGGAGTGTGGCAAGCTATAATTGTCACAAATTATCATGATTAGTAGAGCGCAGACCGAATGGTCCTGGTCACGTACTGTTTTGGCCAGCAATGTTTTGCCGGTACCCGAAGGACCTGCCATTAAAAAACTAGCCACAGGTCGATTAGAATTTGAAAGGCCACTTCTAGACAGTCTGATCGCGTTAGCTACCGCTTTGACTGCGTTCGCTTGACCAACGACGTTCGCGGCCAAGACCTTTTCCATTCTCAAAAGTTTTTCCCGTTCAGTCGATATTAAGCGCGTTACAGGAATTGATGTCCATCGTGCAACTATTTCGGCAATCTGGTCCGGGGTAACGGTATCGGTTCCGCCACCCGCTGCAGCATCCTGGGCAGCTTTCTTGGATTCTAGCTGTTCAAGACGACTTTGCAAGTCGGGAAGAGCATAATATTTGAGATCTGACGCCGTAGCAAGATCGTGCCTTCGGAACAATCAGTAGAGCGGCAAGAGAGAAGAAGATCTTGCCCTACCTCCGTTCAGCATCTTCTACCTTCACCTTGATTTCGTCGATCTTCCTACGCACAACATTAATTTCGTTACCCCTGTTCTTCTCGTTCTCGTAAGCCGCTCTGAGAGGCTGGAGCTGATCGTCAACTTCGGCAATAGCTTTTCGCGCTAATTGCAGTCGCTCTTTGCTTGCCGCATCTTTTTCACGCTCTAGAGCATGGATCTCCACTTCCAATTCCAGTTTATGGCGCTGCAATTTGTCTATTGCTTCAGGTTCGGTTTCACGCGTAACGCGCACACTTAGTAATGAGTAAAAGGATTAAGCTTGGTTAATATTCACGTTGAACCGGAGTGATAAATTCGTACCTTGCACATGCCTCGTCGACGAGGTCGATGGCGGAATCTGGAAGCCTTCTCGAAGTCAAGTAACGATGAGCTAATGTGGCGGCAGATATCAGAGCGCCATCGAGTATCCTAACACCGTGGTGGACTTCATATTTCTCTCTGATTCCCCTCAAGATACTGATGGTTTCAGAGACACTAGGTTCGTTAACGATAACTTGGGCAAATCTGCGCTCCAGAGCGGCGTCGGTTTCGATGTGTTTCCGGTATTCTGCCAAGGTCGTTGCACCGATGCATCTAAGTTTCCCACGAGCGAGAAGAGGTTTGAAAAGATTAGCTGCATCCATTCCACCGCCTTCCGCTCCTCTTCCTGCCATTATCAGGTGCAACTCATCGATAAATAGAATAACACCTGGGCCACCATCTTCCGCTGCCTTTTCTACCTCATTCAAGACAGCCTTGATACGCTCCTCGTATTCACCTTTGTATTTGGCTCCTGCCATTAAGGCACCCATATCCAAAGAGTAAAGCCTTGCTATTAAACTGGCAGGCACATCCCGTTTTACAATGCGTTGTGCAAGACCCTCCGCGATCGACGTTTTTCCAACTCCGGGCTCACCGATGAGTACAGGATTATTTTTTGTCCTAAATTCGTCATGAGTTACAAGCGGACGAAGGGGAGAAATAATGAACGCATACCTTCTGCAGAGGATTCGAACAACACGCCGAATTTCATTATCGCGACCGATCACGGGATCAATTTTACCTTCTTCTGCAAGCGCAGTCAGATCTACGGCGTATTTCTGCAAAGCGTCGAATCCCTGTTCTGCATTTCTGGACTCTACTCTTCGATTCCCTCTAATCTGATCGATAGCTGTGATAAACGCAGCTTCGGTGAGCCCGGCGTCTTTGAGGACTGCGCTAATAGAAGGGTCTTTCACTAGCGCTCGTAGAAGGTGATCTTGAGCAATATAGGAATCATGCATGGTTTTTTGAAGGCTTTGAGCTTCTCGAAGCGCTTTGAGGACACTTGAAGCGAGAGTAGTTTCATCGGGTGGTGGACTTTGTGTCGGAAGCCGAACTATAAGCTTTTGAAGGCCTCTTTTTACTAAAGACTAGTGGAAATGGCCGTGAGTCGGCTAAAAACACAACAACAGAGGTGAAAAACATACTGGATCACCACCTGCTCTCTGTACGACGGAAGCAAATAACGGTGTTGGACCAGTGGATTGCATACCACCAGGGATCACATCTCCTGAATTTTCGTTTATTAGGACAAATGCCAAATGGGCTGGATGGACTGTGTGAAGGTATTATTAGTGAAAATGGTAAAATCTTTTTTTGTTATAATGTAATATGATGATACCTTGAGCATTGGCATAGTCTTTGGCAAGCTGAAAGGCATCGTTGATAGAATTCTGGGCCGAGTCAGTAAATTCAAAGTTTGAAGTCATGATTGTAGAATGAGAATGAGAATGAGTTGCTCCATTGATTGTTCACCTTTTTATAATAAAAATAAAACGAGACAAAGATTTATATAGGTCATAGTCGAACCTTCGAGTGTCTTCATGATGTCATTTCTCTTTTGATTATGTAATTATTAATTTATCTCCTATAAGCAAAAATAATAATTTCGAGTTTGGCACATCATAAGCTAATAGTTGCGCTCATGTATGCAACCCACATCTCCATTCCTTTAGGCATATTCATTGGCCTCCTCGCATCTTTCGTTCAATCTCTTGGTCTTACCATTCAGCGAAAAAGTCATGTCCTCAATCAACTATTGCCTAGCCACCAACAACGTGTCGAACATCGAAGACCGTGATTGCATCTCACTCATTGTGCCTTCCAATTCCGACTTACTCACTTAATCAGGCTTTGGCTATTGGGCTTCGCTATTTTCATCTCGTCCAACATCCTTGGCTCGCTCGTGCAGATAGCTTCTCTTCCGGTGGTTATTCTTGCACCCCTTGGCGCAGTATCGCTCCTGTGGAATGCTTTCTTTGCTCGTCTAATATTGGGCGATGTTTTCTCCCCATGGATGATCTTAGGCACAGTACTCATTGCTGGGGGGGCAGTTTTAATCGCGGTCTTTGGTGTCGTTCCAGAACCGACACGCTCGCTCGAAGATCTCCTTGAGCTCTTCAAGCGGCCTGTTTTCGTAACATACTTCTCAATTCTCGGGGCAATCGTCTTCATTTGTCTTATTATTGTGCGTGAATTATTTCGTTTTCTGCAAGTTCTATTTCATAACTGAGGGATCGCAGACACATGTTATAGACTACTCATTCTCTCAACACCTTCCACAAATGGTGTCGCCTCCCGTAACGCCTGTATCAGACTCTTCTATATCTATTTCAAAACCATCTGTACTCACAATGGGGATGGCTACTCCAATCGCCAATACGGTAACATCCACAGAGCGTACACCGCTTCTGGATCCAAAACTTACACAGGCCTCGTCTTCATCATCGCCTTCGAAAACATCATTAAATCTCGAGGTCTATGCTATCAATCGCACACGACTACTTCTGGCTGTATCATACGCATCATTTTCCGGAATTATATCAGGGATGTGTCTCTTGTTTGCAAAGAGTGGTGTAGAACTTCTTCTTCTAACCTTTCGTGGTCAAAATCAATTCTGGCGCTGGCAAGCGTGGGTTCTCGTATTTGGACTCGCCGCATTCGCTTTTCTTCAACTTTGGTACCTGCACAAAGCCCTCATTCTAGCTGATCCAACGTTGGTTTGTCCATGTGGGTATTCTGTCTTTGAACCAGGAATGTCCATGTTGATGTTGATGTGTCATTTCAAGCCGCGTTTTGTTTTTACAACCTCTCTTCTATAGTCAATGGACTGGTTTATTTCGATCAGTTTTCCCTCATCCCCGCCTGGCATTTAGTGCTTGTTGTGTTGGGTATTGCAGTTTTACTCGGGGGTGTTTGGGTTGTTAGTATCAAGTCGGGTAGTGGTGAAATCGATCCCGAATCATGGAATGACGAATTGGAAACCGAGGACGACTTTGTGCATCCAGGCGCTCGCACCATCAATGCGGAAGTGATGGATGATCACGTCGCTCATACTAGCCGGGTTGCGGACTGCGGTTGGAACATTGCGAATAGAAGACCAAGATTTGAACCAGATGTTCATGTCCTGTCAGCTTCTCCAGAGTCCACAGAAAATGTATCCGAGTTTAGGAGTTCATTTCGACCACACTCTGCTGTTTCCGAGCCTCTACCTCAACAACTTGCGACGCCTCTCGTAGAACCCGAATCATCGATAAATGACTCGTCACAGCGAATCTCTTCCACTTATGTCCGACCCCATCGACGCCGACCAACACTTGACATTTCACATCGATCCCGGCATGGCCATATACAGACAATACCCCTTAATTATTCTCACTCTGGTCACGTACAAATTCCATCAGCCGGCCTACCGTTACACTCAGTCTCGACTTTAGGTGCGGGCTTACAGGTTGGTCTTTCGCCTGTGAGCCCTGGGTTTGCAATTGTACCCCGCGAACGAGGTCGCAGATTGAGCGGGCTTGGTCTCGGGGCTGGCTCTGGATTGGCGGACGTCGTCTTTGATACTGCTTCCCATGAACATCGAGAAGCCGAACGTAGGAGAACTGTCAGTGAAGGGGATGTGCGCCAGCGGGCATCGGCCATGGCTTCCGACCAAAGTGTCTTGCCTAAACATGGTAGTTCAACCAATGTTATAACTAGGGAGATTGGAAGTTCGCATAGTGCCGCGAAACGGAAAGGTAAAGACAGGGAAGATGGGGCAGAGGGAAAGTGGAGGTGGTTGAGGAAAATATTTATGTAGAGTGTATAATATATATTGAATCTTTTGAATATTTAGTCGGTGGATCGAAACAGTGACGGAAACATTTATCCTGAACCTTGGACCTGTGAACGGATCTGAGCTTGAATAAGCTTGAATCTGGTATAATTATGTGTTGGGAAATTGATCATATGGATATGCTATTGATCGAGCCCCTTATTGTTTGCCGGTTGCTATGTTCATTTCGCAAAATCTATGTACGTGTACAGATGTTAAGTTGGGGACTGTCCAGGTATATCTGTTCGAGTGGATTCGGTCATGTATGAAAAAGTCCCCATGTATTGATTATGTTCTATTTTTACGTGAACCAAGAACATATTTAGATTTGGATTTTCATGGGGCACGCCGCGTGTGAGCGCTTTTAATAACCGAAGCTCACGGTATCACGTGATAGAAGCTGTCGGAGAATATACCACAACTTTGGTAAATTGAATGAAATACATACAATTAGGTGAAGCTAGCAGGTCATATAGCGCGTTCAAGAGAACTTTCAAATCCTATTATATGAGATAGTTATAACATATCTTTTCTACAGAAAGGAGGGATGGGATTTAGTTGATGGTAAGGTAGTGGGAGATAATTCATGTAAACGAAAAGTGTGGAGAAGGTACATGTATATGTATATAAGTATGATAGGTCGGTCCCTGAGCGTTTCAACATTCGGTAAATTTTTTTTCGTAATGGTCTACATAGACAAGCAGCAACCTTGAGCTTCCACACATTCTTTTATTCCTTTTCCCCCCTTTAACATTCCCTTGCCAGTTTTATTATCTTTGTACACAGTTTTCTGTAATTGGATGGCATCTACACGCCGGCCAGCCATTTCCACTAGCTCGTCAGGTTCTACGCCAGTGGACAGACTTTTAAAGTCGCGTTTTTCTGACCAGTCATTGGTAGAATTAGGGAAATCGCGGTTGAGTGCCAGCAAACCACCAGGAGGGATTCCTAAAAAAGATTCTGGCCGTCCAACGAGTCCGATCATCAGCATTTCGTTGGAAAATAATAATACAAACGCTCAAGACTCTTCTACTTCTACCACCACCACCACTACCACCACCACTACTCCTCTTCCTCATCAACCTGACCAGCCTGCTCTCGCCGACGAGCTCGACTATATCACTATCACTGCTCCTCTAATATCCAGTCCCAACTCTCTTTCTTCTTCCCATCGTACAGACAAGGCCTCCCGCATTCTAGGCATCAAACATCGCAGAAGTATGGAACCAATCCCAGCTTCTGCCCGCAATTCTATTGTTTCCACTCGTTCCGCTCGCGACCCACCTCCCATGGCTTCATTTGTTCCCACTCTTCCTCTCACTTCTCTTTATGTCGTTTCGGGTCTTCCTAAATCTCCTCATACATGGACTCTCGCTGATCCTGACTCTGTTCTGGGCCTTCATCATAGTGATGGTGCTGTCAGCCGTTGGTGGAGACCGGAGGTACTTGGTAGTACTGTAAGTCCAGGTGCTGGTGGTGGCAAAAAGAAGAGACGGGGTAAGAACGAAGAAGTTTTAAAGGGAGCAGGAGCTCTTTCAAAACAAGAAGTCGGAAAGATGTTGTCAAAGGCTCTCAAAGTGAAAATCTTGCCTTTTTTTTTACTGAGTTATACTTACACACTAATGGATTCTGATAGCTATCCTTCACTCGAGAGGTTGAAGTAATTGCATCAACACTTCAACCGGCGTCTACTATTCATACATTTACTTTTACGCTCCCTGCTCCTAATACTCCCCTGGCACCTACGCCGTCGGGTGACTTACTCCGAGCTTCCGTTCTTTCCAGCACAGACAATCGCTCTTCTGCAGCAACATTTGCCTATCCCTACGCCGATGACCCCTTTGCTCGCCCCTCCTCCGCATACCTAGGTCCCCCCAGTCTTTTAGGCCACGGCAATCAGCACAACTCCTCAGGGGTCGCTACGACGAGCTCGAATGACCTAAATCAACCAGCCGGAAGTACAGTAACATATCATGGTGTTTGCCTTACTGTCTGGTCACACGCAGACGCGGAACGGAGTAGTGCCATTCGCCGTACTCTAGAAGCAGGACGTTCACGCAAAGAGTCTGCACAATCGCTTGTTGCGTCACGCCTAAAAAGCCTTCGGGCTGATGTTTCCGGTGCTACAGGGGATGGTTCCGATCCAACTACACAGGCTAGAAGAAGTGCTAAGAAAAGTGCCCGTGGACCCTGGGGTGATGTCGACACAGACGGAGGTGAGACAGAAGCTGAAGGTGCAATGAGTGAGAGTGATTTTGAAGTCGCGAGCACTGTCGGTCATGGGCCTGGTGAAAGCACCCTGTTTTTACCTGGTGATACTGTGTTTTGGCTCCCCTATGCTTTGAGTGAGTCAAATCTCTTTCTTTATTCGCCCAATCTCAATGGCGCTTCGGTGACGCAGCCCTTGTATCACGACATCCTGTCTATGATCTCATGCGGGACTACCTCACCCTTTCTTGGGCTCGTTTCTCCAAGGACGTGCAATCTCACACCTTGCAAATTTCCAAAATTCTTGCTCATCCTGCCCCAAGAGCAGGTGATTTGATCAAGCTTGACGCTAGTCCCAAGAGTGATGGCACCGACTCTAACTTGGAGGTCATTGCACGCTTCCCCGGTGGACTTGATTTCGGACGAGGCCTCGTGGATATTAATTTCACTATGTGGCCATTGTTCAAATGTTTAAACATAGACAACATACTGACGATTTGTGAGGTGAGTATGCTAAACAATTCTCAATCTACCCATTG
Organism: Collybia sordida; assembly: GCA_037014335.1. NCBI lineage: Eukaryota > Fungi > Basidiomycota > Agaricomycetes > Agaricales > Clitocybaceae > Collybia > Collybia sordida. The sequence goes on from JAYKXK010000002.1 coordinate 2,852,228, forward strand.
AAATTCTTTCGTTCAACGATGCCAATGCTAGATCGCCCTTGCCCCTACTGGCCGCATTCTCTTTTTTTCGAGGCATCCAACAATGCTTGGGGTGTGTTCTCATTCATGGTCAACGTCTCTTATCTAAGCTACTTTGAAGATTGCTGTCTCCACTATCAAGTATCTAGTGGAGTTGCGGGGTTGGAACGGCATTGCACTTCCTGCAGTTCACTCCCGAGATGCCAAGATCTACATTGATGATCCTGGCCCATGGATTATGGGCCTTGCGACAGAGGCAAGGTACAGCATACGTCCTGCCCCGGAAGTGTGTGTGTGTGATTTGTGCGTTTTCCCCTCTTTTACTTCCAGAAAATTGTAATGACCTTGTACTAGAGATATTAATTATCTGTGAGACTGTCCGCGAGCTCATAAATCTTTGGATATTCACTATACCATTAGAAGCTGCCCCTCCCCACCAGTCGGTGCTATTTCCATTAAGCAGCAACGAGAAAAATATCGGCAAAAACTGCTAGCGGCTTTTGAATCTCATTACCACCCAGACCACTCAGTACCAAGGTAATGCAACATTCCACGCCCAATTACAGCCTATCTCACGAACCGTTAGTGAATTCAAAGAAGCATTCCCCGCAGGTCGTTTCAGACCAGTGTGTAAAATTCAAGCAAAGCGGGGGGCGTCGTCAGCTGCGGTTGCAGAACAAATAAAACCCCCAGAATGGTGGCACTCTACTCGCATCATCCAGGCGTTTGATGTCGTACTGCAAGACAAGGTGTGTTTCGCACTTTCTTTAAATCCCGAAGCGCCTACGATAAGTTCCTACCTAGTTTAAGAGACCTTCGTTCCTAAAGCGCATGAGCATGTTTGGGACTACAAAGCGCCCTCCTCAGCTAACGGCAGCGGAACAGCTAATTCAACATTCCATCCGCAAGCGTGCCACGGCATTTGTGGATGCCCGGGACGATCTTGAGACCAAGATTGGCCGCCTTTCTCGTCGCCTCAATTTTTTGATGACAGAATCTGATCTTTGGAGGGATAAATTCGTTACCTTTGAACAATATGCTGAAAAGCTTAGTGCGGAAGCTAACCAGCTGAGAACAAAAATAAACAAGGAACAAAGGGAAACCAAAAGGCTTTCAGGTCTCGTCACACTTACAGCTGCGGAAAAATCTAAACTTCAAAATCGTACGTTTATCTTCTTAATATCAACGCTACCTGACCATTCTTGCAGAGCTCAAAGACACAGAGTCAGCCCATAAAGAGGCTATTTTAGAGTTGGAGAGAATGAAAGAAACAATGGACAAGATGGAACAAGAACGCGCTGAGATGGTCGCCGAAGTCGAAGCACAGATCGAGAGAGCGTTAGCATCCATGGCGGTTGACATAGACGAATCAGATTACGGTAACTCTAGGCCTAATAGCCGTCTTTCATCCGCTTCCGCTCCTGGCGTTCGTTCAAGGCGTGCAAGCGACGCTATCAAAACTCGCCATCTTCGATCTTTCGGTACGGATTCCACTCTCGCCGAATCGTATAGTGGAGGTGACGAGGAAGAGCCTCAAGGAGACAGATCAGAGCGTGAAACAAACACCATCCAAGAGGACGACGAAGAAGTTGTTTCTATCTCCCTTAACAAAAAGAAGCGATTTTCCGCTTCAGAGGTTGACATGCCACAGGATGGGATGAATGCTGTCGACGAAGGTATTAGTCAAAAGAGCGAAAAGATCGCAAAAAAAGTCTTTGAGATCGAACAGAAGGTCAGCCTAATCTTACTTGATACTTCTTCCCCCAATTAATACGACATATAGCTTGAAACAGCTCTTGCGCCTGATCGTCGGAGTGTTTGGAATGGTACTGTCGCCCAAGACAGTGAAGATGATACCTTGCCTCCCCCACGCCGGGCGTCAAAGTCTGCGAAGCTGATTTCCAAATCTTTGGCGAAGAACAGGAACAGAAGTGGAACAGCATCTTCAACACAAACTCATACCGACGATGGTAACGCGTCCGCCACGATATATCCAAGGACTCTTCTGATCGCCCCATCGGAAGCCGGAAGCGCAACACCCACTTACGATACATTTTCTGATGCGGGCCGCGACGAACAAAATACCTCGGAACCCGACGATAATGTGCCATATACTTCGTTAAAGTCACCCGGAAATCAAAATCGTCCATCCACTAGCACTTCTACATCTACTCATATGGCCTTGGCTGCTACAGGTGCCACAGATGACTCAGATACAGACTTCCAGAGCGCATATTCGACCAGTCCACGGGGCAGCTACGTTGAGGACGAAGATACTTCTGTCCTTACTCATGAGAAAAACTTTCAAGGCGACTTTGATACAAGTGCAATACTTTCATTCTCGAAAAAGAACCGAGAACGCGTGTCAAGCACAGCAACAGCGATTAACACCCGTGAGCATGTTGGGACAAGTTCGGCATTCAGTGTAGATACTTTTACTTCCTAGATTCAGGGCGAATCAAAATAGGATGGTTCATGTTTGTTTCTCCCCGATACCCTTTAACACTTAATCAATAATTTTTTCATTTGTTACCTCGAGTTCGGTATATTATCCTATACCTTATCTATCAATTGTTTAGCAGGATCTAGCATTATTCTTATTGACGTTGTACAGACACATTCATTATCATCCACAGCCATTCGCATCCAGTAATTATCCTCCCATCCTTCTTTGTGCATTGAAAGATTTGACAACCAATGCAACTTGACCAAAAAACCAGGATTGGGATGTTTTTTCGGGGATGAAGGCAAACTTATCATTTTCCTTGCCAGCCTTGTGAGCAAAACGTATTCCTGTATCCTCGACCGTTACTCCCTGAACCTGGGTGAACGGCAATTCCCAGTCCAGGCGGAGTTTCCTCGACCAAAAGGATAAAACTCGCGAAGCCGTCAAGAGCACCACGTTGTCAGCAGCTGAACAATCTATAACATAACAAGTCAGGAAAGCTTTGAGCATGGAATGGCTTCATACTGATATGAGCAACATAAGCCTCTTGTCGATAGGCGCCATTGTTCAAGTCTCTCATCCAATACTGACCCAAAGCTTCACGGGAAGAATAAGGCTAAGGAGATATATCTAATCAATTTCATAAAACGTTGATTGGGTTTGTCTTACACGCAACACGCCGTCAGGCGATACATGCCTTGGCTAGATAGGCGACCAACCTCCATTTAGACGAGATTGAAACCTTGAAAGAGAGAACTTACAAGTCGAACACGCTCACGGTCCGGACTATCAAAAACGGTGGTGGTATTACGAATACCTAATATCAAAATAGCTTACTAAAATCGAAAGTCAGTAATTAAACAATTTACCTTCAGAAACGTTGGATGCCAAGTCGAACACCCCAATCACTGGTTTGGTAACCACCCTGCGAATATGTCAGTATACACATCACGTTATATGCAATTTGTTTTCACCCCACAAGGCCTTTGCCTACACCCTTGAAAAATCCAAGCGCGCCTTCTGACTCTGCACCTTCAATCGGTTTCATCTAATTGAAGATAAATTTTCAACAGGGAATATGAATGAAGCCATCATACCAAAACACCTTCCATCGCACTGGACACACTACTAGCAAATGCTTCTCCTCCAGCCGCAACCCCATATCTGAAGATGATCATTGTAAAAATAAAACATCCAAAGTGGCCTCTACTGACATGGCATGTCGGGGTTTATTGCGCCGTTGTGTCATTCTTCTTCTCGCTTGGTATTCGCTATCAAAAGTAGCCGCCGATAAACCTTCATTCCACCATGAGCTTCGTTCCTGGTAAGAGCGTTAGGTGTACCTTTGCCAACACTACTTGTGAATTTCGTCATGCTATCACTGAGCCCAAAAACTGTCTTTTTCACGAAACTAGCAGCTCCCTGTTAAAAAAAATTAATGTATTATAATCTGTAAAGTGGTATAAATTACCTTAGCAATCCCGATACCTAATTCTTTATTTCCGTGCATGATGACACCATGAAATGGTTCGTAAAATATGTCTGCTACTCCAGAACTAACGTTTGTAAACAAACCGACAGGATTTCCAATGAAATCAGCGGAACCAAGTATACGATACAATTGCCGAAGTACGTCTTGCCGATAATGGTATGTTATTCGAGTTTGAAGTTCGGGTAATGTTAGACGCATGTCTTTGATAGCTAGAGCATTCATCTCAAGAGGGGCATCGTTGATATTCCCAACAGTCATTGTTAGCGCGTTCACAACTACTGCGAGGGGATTCCTAATGCTGAGTCTTATCGGAAATGTCAGTGGGTAATTTATAACTTTGGAGGTATTATGATTCTCACTTTTCTTCACTACTCACCCGTTCGGTGCGCATGAATGATAAAGATAACTTGATTGGTTGAAGCTCGAGGACTTCAAAATACAATTCTTGACCAACAGCGGTGTCGACTGGTTCAGGAATAACCTCAACATTTGGAATGAGTACACTATTCGTGACTCGTGAGTATGACAGTGTTGCTCGCGCTAAAATAAACTCACTCTTGCGTTTCCTCCTCCCACGATGCACCTTTGATCTGAGTTAAGTCATAGATAGCGAATAATAGATCTTCATCGGTTTCAATGGTAAGGGCCTGAAGTAGAATTGAACAGTACTTGATAAAAAGTACTCCATGCGCTATTTTCTATAATTAATATTAGTTGTCGCCAGGGGATACTTGAACCAACCTTGATCATTTAGCCAAATAACAGACCCTTGTACTGTGGGTAAGGCTGCGACACCACTTGCCTCCTTGATGATTGGAGTTGGTTGGAGCACAACGGGGAAGATTGCATCGTGTAGTTGGTTATCAATCTGAAGCGTGCCGCATGAAATATTGACTGCTTGTGCAACATTACTGTTGCTATAATCAAACTTTAGAGTGTCAATAGAAATGTAGACGACTTCAACCAGCCTCCGATTGATGAGGGAGACACCGATACCAGCAAAGTCGATCCCAAATGATAGCGCGGGCTGGACCTCTTCCGTAACAGCTTCAAACGCCTCTGTAGTGCTAGAAATGGTATCCTGACGCAAGGTCGAGCTCGAATAATTCTTTGCCCGGGGTTTATATAAACTATGTTCTGAGTTATAGTTTGTTACTCGCAGAACCTGTTTACGACCCTCTGCGCGAACATCCAACGATACGGCTCTTGTTCGTTGGTTATCCTGAGGTTGATCAACTAGAGGTTCGCCCGATTTTCTGAATACATACATGAAATTTGAATGGCACCAAATCGCCCATCTCCATAATGTCAATATCTCGACGGGTGTCACCAATTGTCAGAATGATCTTTTTTTCCCTGGCAGCTGGAAAGTCCCAAGCGTAAGGCAAGCAGACGCGAGGCCTTAGATCATAAACTGGATATGTCCGACTTGAAGTAACCTGGATATCGCGATTGATGTCCTGGGCGGTGGGATTTATATATAGTTGTGTAACTATAATAAATTCTCACCTTTTGGAATAGTTTGATCAGGTAGTCACTTTCATTTTCTATTATAAAAGGCCAGTCTTCATTGGCAGCGGAAAGTGAAATGAAAATAGTGGATGCCTCAATTTGAATGTCAGCGCGAATTAGGTGGATGATGTTTGTTTCCCCTGGGGTTTGCAAGCGAAAATGGACCGAGCCAATGTCTTCTATGTTGATAGGTGCTGACCTGAAACCCGTTCTTGATCAATCATACAATGGCCACATCACTAATGGACTCACCATTGAGCGTTTAATCCTGGAAACGCAAAAGTAAGAAGTTTATCCTGGCCCGATCTCATGCATTGTAATGAACAATATGCCCCTGGTGTGATGGAGGAATGTTCCCTTGGGGCGACGCCATGCTCCCGGAAAGATATAGTCTCGGATAGATGGTTCTTAATAAGGAAGCGAGGAGTCAAAGTGACAACCTTTGTTAATTTGTATTTGCCAAGTCCCTCACTCCACGACAATCCAGTATGGATTTCATCAGACTTTTCTTGTCGAGAAGCAACAATAAGTGTGGTTTCTACAGCTGGTGCTTCGAGGCTGACAGACTGGAAGCTATAGTCAGAATTTAGCTCGGGTTTTATGGTAACGTCCTTACCTTCGACCAAAATGAATGCCCCAGTTTGAAGGAGAATTCGTGACCATTCTCCTGTGGGTGGGAAAGTACTATAGAAAAAGATTAGTGTTTTTATTCGAACAGGAGAATTAGGGGTTTACACATGGGGGATGGCATTGATGATACGTCTATCACAAGTTTAATTCTAAATTAGCACACCAAATCAATCGTTGATGAATTTTACCTGGTCGATTATCACCAGCCACATCCTGAGAGCCTGAACGTGACGATCGCATGGTCCTGACCAGAAGGGGGAGTCCTGTTTTGTTTATAACTATGTATGGGCTATATATCTGCACTTTGAAGGCCCCGCCTGATTCCGGGTAACGACTATAAATGCTAATGAGGGTGTGTTCTAGTCGAATACTACGACATACATATAATTGAGTTTCAGATCTAATTTTCTATCGTCTTGATCGCGTAACGTGAGGCGGGTCTCGGTATCGAAGTCGGAATGGCCATCAGTATTGATAATAGCAAAGTCGCTTGGCTTGAAAACTGAACAAACTTCAACAAAGATGCTGAAAGGTAATCACAAAAATTACCTGTATCTTGGACGTTCACATTGAGGAGTACAAAATGATTCAACTCAACAGAATGAACAGGCATTATCCCTCCTTTTCTAAGGTAACTCCTCCAGTTTTGATCGGTATCTTTGTCGTATATGCGGTATTCCAGATTATACGGCAACAAGTTCTCCAGTTCGAGAGGCGCCCGAAGCTTAAGGTTAACTTTGAAAGATGCCCTGTAGTTTCTTATATGGACCGATGAAATTGGGTTGGATCTGTCATACTTACCCTGAAAGAGTATCTCGCGCATCCGTTTGTACCCAAGCTTGGAACCGAAATGCTGCTTCTTTAGGATCGGAATGTGGACACTTAATAATAAAGCTCTTCCTGGCAATTAGGTCTTCCCAACGAATGGCAGAACACCATTTGTAACCGAAACCTTCTATTCACATGAATCAGTAAAGATCAAAACAAGTATCCTAGTCACGCTCACGATCGGGTTGAATTCTAATTTTAGTTTGTACAACAGCATCTATGGGGAGGGAATAATCTTGCCCAGGAGCGATCTTCTCCAATGAGTATACAGGGTGACCTGTGTCGTCAACGAGGGTTAACTCCAACGGATATAGTGTTTGATTTTCGATCTTATAGGTGGACCGGATGGTGACTACTTTGACGTTGTCCACTACTTTTATTTCGCAAAGCAAGCGGCACGGATACTTGATGCGTGGTCGGAGGGGAAAGACAAATTCCCCCTCGCGGTCAACAGGAATACTCCGCAAATGTTCCCACGAAGTTCCAACGAATTGGATACCTATGTTGTGTTGGCCAGAAGAGACGTGCTGGCATATAACATTGAAATTTCCGTCAGTGCTTAGTTAATGTCCCTCACCTCTCGCATGGTCTTCCAATCGTCGAACCTCCAATCAATGGTTTCATCGTTTAGAATTTTTACGGCAGGGATATCAGGGATATTCAAACTTCCGTCGAGATCTGACCAAACGAAAATGGGAGCCCCAGTGCGATTCTTGATGCGATATGGAGCGTAAGTTCCCCTGGCTTTCAGAAGAACCTGTTCACCTTCCTTCCCCCACATCTTTAAGGTTGTGGTAGCCAGTTCCGCGAATGTTGTACTGATATTGACATCGAGGCGTTCTTGGGCAGAAAATGTGACAGTAGTGCCAGAATTGTTTTCTTTCGTAACCTGTACCTCCTCGTATCAGTGCAAAGGATCATGATAAAGGCACTTACTTTGGCCGTGAAGGTCCAAGGGTCGATTACTATGCGAGGGCATTATTTGTAGATTCACAGGAAAAAATGTTTGCACCTACAAGGTTCCCAGTGAGAATTTGTAAGGTTGAAATAACTGATATGTGTTGCTAGCGTCGTTGTGGCCTGAACCTTTTAAACATAGTCACAAGGCCCTTGATTATCCATACGACAAAGCTCACCTCACTAGACCAGTCGCTTACTCCAAGAACGAAAGGTTTGATTTTGAGGTAAAGCATAGGTTGTTCGTGCAAATCGCCAATGAGTATAAGCCGAAAACCATCAAAAGATCCTTTCAACTATAACACCTGATTCACTAAATAGAGTAAAAATGAGTGGTGAGACTTACCTGTTCTTTAGACATGAGAACCCGAGCATTTCCGGCCAAGTGTGGAAGAGGTTTCAAGGTACTTGATCTCGAGGTTTGGCTTTTCAGGGGGGTTTGGTGATCATGGTTTGGAAATTTGGTTGGATCATGTGTTGAATTCAATTTTTGCCCATATAACGCGACGGCCTTGTTGACGATAGAAGTAATCACATTAATATCACGATATGATGCCCTAAAGACGATAGGCTTGGCTGAGATCTCTACGCTTGTCATTTTCTCCAAAGATGAAGCTCGGCTGTCCAAAGAGAGGGTCAGGTCAACGTCGTCCAAAAACCTTACACTATCCGTCAAGTTCCCCATGCGCATTAAAGACATGCCAAGCCGATTGACTGTAAGAGCTAATATACCCTTGGTGGAAAGTGAGTCAGTTTTAATTTAAGAAGCATAGGTACGATGTTACCTGCTGGGATAATAGAATTTGTTTCACATGAAGTCTGATTGACTGGGATTCTTGGTCTTCGTCGTCCAAAAGTACGCTCACAGAGACGTCGTGTAAATCGATGCGAAAATCCATTGTATTACCTCTACTGGACTCGATTACTTGATCCTGGATTGGACTGTCTGGAGTGACCAGAGGGGAGTGCATGGGGAGAGGGCTCGTAAAAAAGTCAAGCAACGCAACAACTGGGTCTAATGCAAAGATGATCTGCGGCGAATCGACAGTAAGAACCATGAGAGATGAATGGTTTTGTCCACCCGACATCGTGAAGAGTGCCATAAACTGGTTTCGGTCGTGTTGTGCAGTTGGAATGATCTCGCGGAATTTTGTGTTTCCGGGCCTTGAATTGTTCATTGTGAAGGACCTCAAGACCACCTGAGCCTCCCCCGATCCATCAGAAAGAAGTTTGAGGCGTAAAGTGTTATCGTTTAAAGCAAATCTTGCTATACCATGATCTTTGAGGTTATCTTGAGATGAAGCCTGGGCGTCATACAGATGTAATTTGATGGTTTTGACTGAGATTATCAAATCAAGAGTAGTTTGCAGTGTGTTGCCCTTGTTTATATGACCAGGCCGCAATTCAGGTTCAAGGTCTACAAGTGGTTTGTTTTCATCACCAACTGAGAGACCATCCCTTGATGGTGCGGCATCAATTGATAAAACCTCTCCGGGTTCTCCAGATACAACCCGAGGGAGGGTTTGTGAGAATTGGATCAACAATCCATATTGTGGCTGGGTTAAGTGCAATTTAACATCTGAAATTTTTATTGAAACCTATGCGGACTCGTAAGTTAGATAGACTAAGGTTTGGAAAATAAGAAGACAAACTCGATTACTAGGATAATCATTGTTATTTGAATCAATTGTCTCGCCGGATTGAACTACATCCGTGATTACATCGATGTCGTCAATAATTTTCAGGATTGATATGACATTGCCTTGATAGAAATTCGAGACAAGCTGTATGCCACGAAGGCTTGCGGTGATTTTATTGATGGTAGCGTCGAATGTATTGTGAGCTCTTATTTCTCCAAGGCGCATCACCAGAGTATCACGAGATTGAGCCGAGTTTGATGGGAACACCAAGATGGGGGTTTTTACCAAAATTTCAAACTGCATGCGCTCCATCTCTGGCACTCTTTGAACTGCAACTTGGGTTGCTGCATCATATAAGCCTTTGAGCTTGGTGAGTTTCATAATAAACAAATAAATGTCATGGAGTGGTCCTTCCAAAAAGTGAAGCTTGACTGAAGCTGCATTAAGGTAGACAGACGATTTGATTCCTGTGTATGAGTCCTCCAAAGGGTCAAACGTCTGATAACGAAATTCGGCGAAGTTTTGGCCCTCAATAGATAGAATTTGATTGAATTCCTCGCGGACGTTATATCCTCGATAGTCGTTGCTAAGAGATAGACTTCCGAGTCTCCCAGTCACCCGTAAGGTCGTGGCCCGCAGAAACACGGATACATCAGCCGTGGATAAGGAAAGTGTGGTAAGGTCATCCGAGCCACGAATTAGGATGACTAGTTAGAAGATTGGTCATACTTTCTGTATATCACAAAGGGCTTACTAACCTTGAACTTGAGCGAGTTTCATCAACACCCGAATTTTTCCTCCTGACGTAGTGTTCTCCGTGTATGTGGTGTCCTCCTTGTCGGGGGGGCCACTATGTATAGCCAAGTTTGATTGGGCAGCTCCTTGAGGTACGAACGTCGTCATGATGAAATCATATAGCAAGATAAGAGGCTCTGGTGCCACTCGAAATATAAAGGTGGAAATTCTAATGTCCACATTTTGATCTATGCCCTCGTATATACCAAGGAATTCTGGGGATTCTTTCTGCACTCTAGTGTAGGCAACAGTGAGGAGATCTTGATCTTTGATTTGGGCAGAGTCGACGGAAGACATGAATCTCAGTATTTGGTCCGTTCCAGGCTGTGCAAGATCCATTGACACAGCACTATAGGTTTTAAGTCCACATCAAACACGAAAAGGAATCTCCTCACCGAAGATTGACGTCCACTTTCATGTCGTACTTCGCAACGGTGAAGTCAAGGACAAAATGTTCAAAAGAAATATTCCCAATTAGCCTTTCTACGCCCGCAGGGGTGGTTTTAGAAAGTTCCGCTCTCAGGTAACCTACCTGAAAATTGAGTTCGAGAGAGTGTTGATGTAGATCGAGGCGCTAAAGTGTTGCCATTAGAATCGTTACACAACGGTTAAGTACCACCCAGACCTCTGATGAACCATCTTCAGCTTCGAAGAAAAGGTCCTCGTCACGAGAGAAAGAACGTTCATCGTCCTCGTCACCCTCGTCGTTATTGCTACCATCATCTTCAATGATAGTGTATTCGACCTCTGGCTGACTAAAAAAACCAGGGCGCAACTGAAACGCTCCAGGTACGGTCCTGTTGATGAGTGGGTAATGCTCTTGGTCTACATTTTCATCAAATTTTGGAATGCACACATCTATCAGTCGCAAAAGAGATTTATATTTCGTATCAGAGAGGTTGACCCGGAGCGTCGGGAGCTTCCCAGAAACTTTCAGTCTTGCAAGGCTCAGGGCGGTAGGTACAATGGAGTTTTGAACTTGGAGATCAATATTTATTCTCTCCAAAAGATGAAGAGAATCGTTTGAACTTGTACTCAATGCATCGAGACATGACTGAAGGTTATTTCCGACGATAAACTGAATGACAAGTAATGAGAAACACTCGACTGACGAGTTTAGAATATTCCCTACCTGTGCGGCCTCTAACCTGAGCAATAATTTATCGTACATTAGAGATTCTAGATGCTTGTAGTCGTCATCACTATAGGTTTGATTCCGTTTGAGGTGAATCGCTCTAATAGCATCTTTGTCGGCTAAGTCACTCTCAATTGAGATATGGCCAGCATCAATGATCAAGTGTCTGCAATCTTTGGATGTGACACTGGGGGTATCAATTGGTGCAAAAAATAAACGAGTAGGCTTAAATTTTACTTACTCTTCGGGTATGATAATCACAGGTGCGTTCATATCCATGTGGATATCTATTGTCTTATGTGTTTGGAGTGCATATTCCAGCCCAGCACGAGTTTCTTTGCGGAAACCTTCTAAGGTCTGACTAGCTGCGTTCTTAACATGCTATATTAGAAAGGCCTCGAAAGTAACTTGAGAACTCAACTAAAAGTGCTTCAACAGATTCGAGTTGGCTTGCTAAAGGCTTTAAGAATTTGTAAACGGCTTCCACATAACCTCTGTGATAGATTATCTCCATGGGCCTCATGCGGACCGTCAATGCATTATCGGCTCGCTCATCTAATGGGCTTTTTTCGAACTTGACAAAAAAGAATGCATCGGGTTCATCACGGGGGAATTCGACTTCCGGAATTTTCATTCTAGCACCCTCAGATTGAATGTCCTTCAGCTTGACACGAACGATTTTGGGGTAGAGGGTACCCTGAGTTGTTCCGTCAAAGATGCCAAAGTCGCTGAGAGAAACAGACGCTTCAAAGTTTTCAGGTCTTTGAATGAAGCTGGCTTGGAATGATTCGAACACGACTGAAATCACGTCTTGTATAGCACCGTGAGGATCTGTACGGAGGGCAAATGAACCTTTGTTCAATTTGACAGACACTCGTGCTTTGAGGGAGTCCCGAGGAGCTTGAAAGGAATCGACAAGGGCAGCCTTTTCGTCGTAGTCAAGAACATCGTACAGCTCCTGGCGCTGTTTGGCAGTCATCGGTTTACCGAAGGCAGGGTCTTCATCGGCCTCATCACTTGCCGAGGACCCCCAAATCCAACTGGTCCATCCTTGCTTTGCAGGTTGTTGTTTCCTTTCTCTTTCTAGCTTCTTTCGAAGCGCTTGATCTTTTCGTAGTCGTGAACGCGCGATTGACCTGTAGAACCTGATGTCCTCATAAGATAGTTTCCTCTCCAATGCCTCGAATTGTGTAGTTTCCTATAAATGACAATGAGGAGTTATTCAAATTGATGAGGTGAATGCCATACGGCGCCGATAAGTGAATTTAATATTTTCTTCTGAAACAAATTCACATAACTATTCCTATCATCCCGCCGCTCAGCAAAGTAGGCCCATGTCCACCTGTGGTTACGCTCACGGATCCCTGCAAGGATTGCTTCCCCTGCAAATAGGAGACGTGATTTCGCCGTGGTGGTTGAAAGCTCTTTAGATTTGAACTTTTGATACTAAGCAGATATTAAAAATATAAGAGTGTAAAAAGAAACTGCTGCTACATACTTGATGTTGTCTTATGTAAACATGATACATGTCAAGGAGCGAGATGATGTCTCGGTATTGGTTATTATCGAGTGCAATACCAATTTCATCAAAAATTAACTGGACGTCGAATCGGGGTGTTTGGTTATCAATTTTATGATTGACCACAATCTAGACGCCCATGAAGATATGCCACATAGTATACGGGTCAACTCACGCGACCCTCCCCTGAGACAGGCTTAAGTATGAACTGATGGTTAATGCTGGGCGGTCCTTGAGTTATCTGGTATACTTTTGAGGGATTGCGTACACTAATGCAAGGAAAATACCTACCATATCAGAAAATTGTTTGACCACATCCACAGCTGGAAGGCCGATCATGCTAGGAGAGTCAGTATCGAAATACACGGCCAACGATTCTAAATTCGCTAACTATGAATCGCTTAAGAAGGTGGTCAATCTGATGTTGCTAGGCTCACTTTATGAATGGCTCCTGCTGTACTTTCAATAAACGTTGTTTTCCATTCAGCATTAACAGACACCGCAGTGAAGCCGGCCAACGTAACACCAGCCGAAAATGGGTGCTATCATTCAGCGCTCTCAATGTTATTCGCAAACCCTCCAAAAAAATAGGTAACACACCCCAGGAACGCTCAAATGATCCTCATATCGTATGTGGATGTTTCTGACGGTTACTTGGAGGTTATTTATGATTTTGGATGTCAAAGATTCCCACAGGCCCTGGGTTTGGGTAGAATCGTCTGAAATTCATCAATCGACAGCTCAAATGAACAGAACATGGATGTTACCAGATGCCTCTGACTGGCCGCGCATATGTAAAAGTTCCGCATTCTCTAACCGCTCCATTTTGGCAGCATAGACCCTTTCTTCTTCTTCTCGAAGATCACTATTTGTTTGCGGAGATGGGACAACCAATAGGTAGACATCCTCAATCAGAATCTCAACAGGTTGGTTCCCTAGATTGAGCCAGTGCAATGAAAGAGTGAACTTGCCGAGGTGCCCTGATAAGAATTGAGAGTCTCTCCCCTATTAGTATGGAGATTAAGGAAGGTACCTTCCAGAACATCAACAGGTAACCTAAACTTGTCTAGCGCACCTTTTTTCAGGCGCAACTGTCGAAGAGTTAACTGGCCTACGAGATGTACAGTACACGTGCACAGAATGATAGACCAGATCTTACCTTGTCCAATTCCATAATTGACTTGATTCAAATCGAGGTTTTCGACATAGGGTGCTAAAATACGATTGAATAACTGAACAAGAGAATTTGAGAACGAATACCACTGAAATAAACCAGGTTTAAAAACGCACGACATTCAATACTTCTTTACCGGGGTCAAGCCACCACATACTGAGTGTGCACTTGTGAGGAGGTGAGAAGATAAATAGGGAATGATACACACGTCATTGTGTCAATACATAAGCGTAATACATTGAGTAATAATAAACAACATCAACCTTGGATGAATGCCTCTAGCTTTGTATCTGCAGGTCAATCTTTATTTATCCGGCTCGTCGAGGTCCCCTACACTTCGTTATATCGACATGCATACATAGGTATCGCTCTTCCATGACTAGATCCAGCACCCCATCAATTTATGCAAACTCTCAAGTGCTGCGATCGATTTCATTTCACAGAACGACAGAATACCAAGGGACTGATTTGCGTGGCTCTCCGGCCACTAGATATGCATTTTTTCAGCACTGTGACTGAAGAAGTACCCGATTTGGTGAGTACCTGTCAAGAATCAAGATGGCGAATGTCCCTCAACGACTCATGATTTATACCTAAGATTCTCCTATAATTAACTTCACTCATATCGATAATAACTATTCAACAACTTGCAGGTGTCATGGACCTTCAGACAGAACTCCACATACTTAGCTGGGCTTTTAAAAATCCGAATAATTTGAGTGCATCTCGAATTCAAGAAACGTGTTGTGGGAGTGCTCGGAGTCCCGATCACTTCCGTTGCGTTCCGAACATGAGCGTGATGTGACGGCCAGGCAAACTTGGACCACCTCAGAATCATAGTTTCAAGTATTTAAAGGTTGTCGTTCATGGCGGTCGCGTGCACCTCCTATTCATTACCATCTTCCCCCAATACACACTCGTCCTGTCTCGTTATTCGTCATTATGTTATCTGTCCTGTCTAAAACGGCCATTCCGCCTTCTCCAAACAACTCCCAACCACCCAAAATGCAGTTAAACGAAGTTGGTCGTTATTTATCATCTTTAGCATTATTCCCGATCTCATAGACAATGCTACATTTTACAGTTAGGAAACCTCCGCGACTCTGTTGAACCCTTTACCCAGTTTGTGGATCCTAGCATCCAGTCTTCACGTCGTTCACCCTGACCACAGATTGATCCTACGCTCAGGAAAATCCGATATCCGCTTGCACTGTACTGTCCCCACTTGGAGCCCATCTTCGGATATCTGTATGTATTTCTAATGGACTAATTATTCGCGCCACTATCTGAGTCGAAGGGTAGGTCTAGATTTACATGACCTTCACGAATTGCGATCGCGCTTTCTGCTATTCATTCATAATCTCCTTCGGTCGCTTCGTTCGTCTGGTGTGCGTTGAGAATAACTTTAATTTTCGATACAATTAACCCTTGATTCAGGTCGCAGCGTCATATTGCCTGGCCCCGTCGAATTCCCCTCTATGTGTTGTTTGTGTTCTATCTTCGGGATTAGAATCTCCGCGAATCACACCTTTAGCTGTGAATCTCCTCAAGAGTGCGCCGCTCAACAAAACGTGAGGTTAAGCTTCCGTTACATATCCTTATTTCCCTAATATCTCAGTAGTGGGAACGTATTACTTGCGGACTTAGAACAAGGTCACTGTTTGGTTATCACTTAACGGCCTCCTGGAAGGACCATAGGGATGTGAGCAACCATAATGAACTATGTACCAAATGTCATTGTATAGATCTACGAGGGGAAAATACACAGCTGTACCATACGGATTCACAATATGTCATTTATTTCCGTGAAATATCACCCGCATTCAATTCATGTGCAGCCTGTTGCAGTGAATACCAGCCCATGAAAAAACATCCGTCTAAAATTCCGAAAGAGACCCAAAATAACACATGGATCCACCTCGAGTGACATGTGACATAAGCGTGACTAACCGGGATCTGTAAATTTCGCTTCGCAAAAAATTGAACTGTCTGTTTGCTCTCTGGTTTCCCCCACTATGGCCCCCTTTGCTGATTTCTTGCTTGCATATGTTCCCATTTCCCTCCCCTATTATTTAACATCTTATGTTAAAGGCGAGACTCCTCTCTCGACAACTCCAGCAGTCCTGGCAACCTTGGTTTCATACCTCGCAGTCATCTTTGGTATTCAAGCTGTCATGAAGAACCAGCCGCCCCATAAGCTCACACCACTCTTTCAAACCCATAATGTTATCCTTTGCGCTGGGAGTCTAGTTCTTCTACTGCTCATGCTAGAGGAAATTCTTCCCATAATGTGGAACCACGGGATTTTCAATGCTATTTGTGCCGAGGATTCTTGGACCCCTGTATGTCTATTTTTCCTCTATCCTTATTGTGTTCTTGAAACAATATACAGAGAATGGAATTCTACTACATGGTCAACTACTATTTCAAGTACCTCGAACTCTTGGATACCGTTTTCCTTGCTTTTAAAAAGAAACCCTTGCGTGAGCTGTCATCATTTTTGCTTTCCCCAAAAAATTTCTCATCATATATACTTCGGGTACCAGAATTCTTGCACGTCTTTCATCACTCTGCTACTGCCTTGCTCTGTTATTCTCAATTAAACGGCAAGACCAGCATTGTGAGATTTCTTTTATCCGAATTTTTCTCGCCCTTACGATACTCGCAGTCTTGGGCGGTAATTGTCCTTAACTTAGGTGTTCATGTTGTAATGTGTAAGTTGGGACTACAGTGTGCGTGACCATTTCCTAACGGCCTGGATAGATTACTATTACTACGCCACTGCTGGAGGGGCGAGGATATGGGTGAGTTTTTAGGCTTATTACTAGTATTAGTCTGATAATTATTCAGTGGAAAAAATATCTCACATCCATGCAAATCATTCAATTCGTCATTGACATTGTTCTCGTTTACTTCGGCAGTAAGAACCTTTTTATCGCATCTTCTGACGATCGTTGCTTAGATCCCGACCAGCGTACCAGCATACCGCAGCTACTTACTTTGCGGATACTCTTCCTCATACAGCGAACTGTGCAGGGTCGGAAAGTGCGGCGCTCTTTGGTTGCGCACTCCTTACAAGCTACCTTGGTCTCTTCATTAATTTCTATTTCCAAACATACAAGAAACCCACGGCACCGAGTAAACACGCTACGAGCAGCAATGGAATGGCGAATGGAAAGGCAAATGGGTAAATTCAACAACTTCACGGAGACTTTTGTGTTACTCATCTTTTTTCAGACATAGGGCTGAGTGATACACTCATTTAGCAAACAACCCGTATAATTACGAGCTACACCAACGCTATACCCAGGGAATCTATATATTGATATTAATACTTAGACGAGCATGATTCGAATAATCATATTCGTTGACGCTGAGAGCCGCGTTCTTCGTCATGATTGTCAAGAAGTGTGAATCTTGGCCTTAGCCTTCAAATAATTTATGGGCGTGCAAAAACCTATTACGCCGATTATGATTTTGGAATCGCAAGTTTGCTGAAAATTAAGCTTTTCACATCTTGTGATTACAGCAAGATGTTGGAACACATGAGCGTTCCGCTATCTCGATATTAAGTGAGAGAACTTGTAAGGTATTGAGTGTGAAGATATAGATATGATAGAGGATAGTGAGTTATGAGGATGGAGGGTGGAGAATTTGAATCCACACGACGTTTGGACTAAGCACGATACTGTAGGCGCAGTGAGACGACGACGGGTTTCACTGCGTGGCGATGAGATTGATGTGAAGTGGTGAAAGAGTGATTAGATGTTAAACTTAAGTACCGTTGAAACATAACCCATCATTTACCTGAACCATTTGGAAGTGTGGGAGAATAGCAACGTGCACCAGGACGCCCAATTACTATAGTGAGCCTCATAGTGACTGTCCCGCATCAAAATAATTTATTGCTGTTTGCAGAAAAGTTGGCGGTGAGCCAAACAACGTTGTTTTTGAGTCTACCGATAGCAAACTTTCTGCAAGCGATTTCTCCACAACGGCTGGACGAAATACCTTGATTGTTGGTGCGTTAGAATCGTCGCGTTCTCCTCTAGACAGCCCCAGTATTATTTCTTTGAAATTTTGAGTTTAAATTTTCTGCAAAAAAGCGTGCTGTTGCAACTGTCTGCAGGCGGTAGGGTGTGAACTGACCATTGGATAATGCTGTACCAATAGTATACTGTTCATATAAGGACTATGAAGACAGCCCCATAAAATAATTAGTCAATTTCCATGTTGCGCAATCATAGAGATCAGCATTGTGTCCGAGATCAGACATTGATGTAGGCTCTCTCTCTTGACCACCATGGTGCGTGGTCAACTACTCTCAACTGACCTTCATGCAGCTATTCTAAGCATGTCCCGTACCCATGATGTGAAATCTATTGTTGAATACACTAGATGCAAGACCCAAACAATTGAGAGAATCCTCTCGGACTACCGGAAACATGAGGAGCAAAGCAAAGTTTGACTGTTGAGCACGTTGCTGATTACCCATAAAATATATGTATACTATAGATATTTTAACGAGTGTGAGGTGAGATCAGCAATATAAGGCGAAACTGAGAGTGGTGGTAGAGGACTTAGAAAAACATACAGAACAAAATTTCCGCATAACTCAATACATTATGCAACATGGAAATTGACTAATTATTTTATGGGGCTGTCTTCATAGTCCTTATATGAACAGTATACTATTGGTACAGCATTATCCAATGGTCAGTTCACACCCTACCGCCTGCAGACAGTTGCAACAGCACGCTTTTTTGCAGAAAATTTAAACTCAAAATTTCAAAGAAATAATACTGGGGCTGTCTAGAGGAGAACGCGACGATTCTAACGCACCAACAATCAAGGTATTTCGTCCAGCCGTTGTGGAGAAATCGCTTGCAGAAAGTTTGCTATCGGTAGACTCAAAAACAACGTTGTTTGGCTCACCGCCAACTTTTCTGCAAACAGCAATAACACAAGTGCAAGCAACATCAAGTATCAGTACAACAGCGTCGCCCATTGATCGGAGTCCAGACCGTTGTTCCAGTCACTTCAATCGACTTTCTGTATAAACGAACGAGTTCAGTAAGAAGTTAAGAACTTAATATCTCATATTAACAGGACCATTTTATTTCATTAACCTTAAACAGGAGATGTCAGAGATTTGGGATCGTTCAACCACTGTCCCAGGACGTCTAGATCTTCCTCGAGAGTTTCTCGTTTCAGCAGAGTTATATGTGTCAACAGCAGCAGCAGCCTCCTTGCGCAAGGTGAAATCTTTACTTTCGAAGTCCATCCTCTTGACTAACGTCTTCCTGATTAAGCCCGCGCATCAACGAAAGAAGACAGATAAACGCGATTCATCCATGGGTCACGTCGAAGATGGAAAAAGAATAAAAGGTGGACACAAATTGTGACATTGAAGCCTAGCTTTATAAATCAAAAAATATACAGAGAAATCCAGTTGGCTTGCGTTGGCGAAAGGTCCATCTGGTACCGGACATTGGAGATCCGCTACATGTCGGCTTTCTGAAGAAGGGGATCGTTGTTTGTTTAATATATATGTCGATGTAGGTATCTCGTTGAGTTGGTAACTAATCTGACTTTTATTAAAGGAAAGTATTCTTTACCAAACTGTATACATACACCTCCTAAACCAAACAGATATCCGCCAGGCAGACAGTTCGCTCTTTTTCCGCAAGGAGTGTATTGGAATTTACTGTATTGCGTAAGCGAACCCACATTCATCCAGCTTCGACATACCAACTAAACATGGCCCAGCGGTCAACGCTGGACTTCAACTCACACTGCAGAGCCGGTCTACCTACAATTTTCAAACACGGACTCATGTAATACCTGGCTAGCCCTTTTAAGGTCCTACGCCATCCCAGAGATATATGGCCGTTGGTCGTTTCCGTCAGATGGCGGCTCGTACCGCATGTGGCGACAGGTGGAGCTCACGGTCAGTCAAGGTCGAAATTTAGGACAAACTAGGTCTCTCGAAATTGGAGGTGACATATTCCCAGAATCTGATGCCACGGATCTTGGTGTATCGTGCGAGATTCATCTTAATGACATTCTCTGTGGTCGCACTACTGTAAAGAAGGGGCTTGGTTCCCCAGACTGGCATGAAAGCTTCACATTTTCAGACCTGCCACCTTTCGAGTCCCTCGATTTGATGGTTTGGCGGGAGAAGAAGATGTTCAGGCCTACGATATTAGGTTTCATACGAATTCCCCTCAATAGCTTTCGTCGTGGTGAAGCTGTCGAAGGATGGTTTCCCGTCCTTCACCACGGTTCCACGTCCAGCGACATTCAAGTCGGTGAACTCCGACTTAAGTTACGCATCGACGAGTCAGTGCCTTCATTTCGTATTGGACTCAATACTCATCACAACGTTTAGAGAAATCATCCTTCCTTATTCAGCGTACTCCAGACTACTAAAGGTAAGCCGTTTTGTTTAGTGTTGATGCTGTGGAAAATTCAAATTATAAGCAGACATTCAAGACCCGAAACTTTCTCGACTGGATGAAGGACTTTGAAACTCATCTAAAATTAAAAACCATCTCGACTCAGTTGATGTCAATCGCGGTAGCGGGGAATAATCTCATTGAACACGTCCAAGAACTCGCCTCTCGCGAGGTCGATGGAACACCTTCATGTAAGTAGCCATCTGCGTCATAAGGGGCGAATTTTGAGGTCTTTCAAAGCCCACCAAACCCTGTTCCGTGGAAATACTATTTTAACTAAGACTATGGAATTGTGTATGACATGGTATGGGAAGGCATTCTTGGAGGCCAGCATAGGTAGTGTCCTCCGCAGGTTATGTGCAGAGAAAGTTGCTATCGAGGTGGATCCTCTGCGGAGTGGGAAAAGCACTCGGGATGTTGAGCGCAATGTTGACCAATTAATATATTGGTGCCAACAGTTCTGGAACCAAATATACTCTGTAAGAGCGGAGTGCCCTCAGTAAGTCTTAAGACGATGATTAAACTACATTTTATACTTGGAATTTCTAGGGAAATGCGTAGACTCTTCGAGACAATTCGAACCCTTGTTGAACAAAGATACAAACCTGAACGTCCTACTCAAGAACAGGGTCGGGAACTTCCATGGCAGAGCGTTTCTGCATTTTGTTTCCTGCGGTTCATCGTCCCAGCTATTCTTCATCCCCATCTATTCGGTCTATGTCCAGGTTTGAATTGTGCATGGCTTAAAGAAACTATCTAATCTATTCTAGGTCTACCAAGTGTACCTGTTCAACGTAGTCTGACCTTGATCGCAAAGGTGATCCAGAGCTTAGCCAACCTGAACGCAGTATGTCATCTATGTCATGATATCCGTTCTCCTAAAAATAAAAATATTCTTAGAGTGTCCAAAAAGAAAATTTTATGCGTGGCGTAAAAGATTTTCTACAAGACAGCGTCTCTGCAATGGTTGACTACATCATTGTAGTTTCTACACCGACGAGCGAGACCTATGCGTTTACTGCGAATAGGGTATCCAACAGACACGATCGACTTAACGTTATCAATGCGTTACGGCAGCGAGCAGTAACAATGTCAGTATTAAGTCGAGAATCCATCCCAATCCTCCCCTATCTTTTGGATATTCCTCGACATTTAGCTATCATTACCTCGGCTGTAATTCGGAGTTCGAGAGAATTTCAAGCAAGGCCCAAACCGTATTTATCTGGCGATATAGCATTACATGATTTCTGTTCCCGGTGCTTCGAAATTGAGGAACACGCTCTTCTGCGAGTTAGCCAATTGGCTGCTAGGATATCCTCTGACAGACAGCGCATGCCCACTTCACCCAATCCGGTACAATCTCTCGATTCTTTGATTATTCCTGCAGATTCACCTCAATCTCCTGTCGCTGACTCTATTGGCCGCCCTCGCATTAGAAAGACGTCAAGGCCGTCTACCGCGCCTTCTCCATCCGAATCTAACCCTTCTCACCGGCGAGTTTTTGGGGACATATCTTCAACCATTTCGCGGGACTTCACCCGCACAACTCTCAACGAGAACCCAAACAACCAACGTTTACGTTTGACATCGACATCCACTGATTCTCTGCCGTATCTGGGGGTAAATATGATGCCAACACGGGCAACCGATTCACAGCAAGATATATTAGACGAAGCAAGTAAAAGAAAAAAGGGATTATTGAGGGGTATATTACGACGGTAGCTTGGTTTTGTCATGATATTAACACAAATTATGAATACGAAGAGGTGAGGTAAGGAGAGGCTATCATATATACTTGTATACCAGAACAAAGAAAGAGCGTTTTCCAAGGGTTGACCTCGGTTAAGTGAAGTATGTCATGCTTGTTAGTGTTTAGGGAGAGCCTTAAGGTCGGTAGCTGGGTCATTTGCTTTCAGTGGCCTCTGTATTAATTTATGAACTTCATTGGCAACTGTTTCCGATGTACTCCTTAGGGTCAAACGACAAAGCTGGATTGGGTCAGCTGATGGTGTGCGAAATTCTTCTGTTGAACTTACTTTGGCCTCTCGATTGGGCTCCAGCCGAAGAAGACATCCAACTTTTCCATCCACAGACATATGTAACACTCCAGCAGCGACCAAGTTGTTTGGGTTCGGATCGATGTTGTCCAGGAGATTAAGGCGATGACCGGAAACCACCTGACGATTTTTGGCCAGGTCGAGTTGTCCGGCGCTGTTTAATTCAATAGGAAATACAGACTGTGATTCGCGTGGAGGACCCCCAATTATCTTCCACCTCTCGAAAAACTCGGATTGCCCAAGTTTGACGTGTTCAAAAAATTTGGTAACTATCACGGGCAAACGAACCGCTAGGGTTTGATGGGCTCCCGCTAAATAAGAAACACTTAGAACGGGGGGAGTTGTGAACATTTTTTTACATTCCACGTGTAATAATTGCTGAACCTGTGCGCGGGGACTAATTGTGCTGGGAGGCATCTTCGCAAAAGTAACAGAGAGAGCGTCGGAATCGGCAGCATGTATTGTAGTGGTGAAAGATGTGAGGGGTGCCGCTACCTTGTTCCCGACGTATATAGCAAGCTGCCCAATATGCCCTTGGTATCGAGATTTGATCCCAATCTGAATCTGATCATCCTCGTAAAGCACGCCTTCCGGGGTGTATGTGAGTTTATCGAACCAATGATCCACCTGAGGACCAACAGAAAGACGAGGTGTGCTGTTGGATGCAACTGACAGCTCTGGCATAACTCCGGTGGCGCCAAGTGGAGAAGGCGTTATTTGCAATCCCACTAGTGAAGCCATGATATCCTGGTCACCACTATCGGTAGCGAAAGCATCTATTTTCTGTTTCATTGCTTCCTGATCTAGATTAGCTTCCTTTCCCCCATGAACCCAAGTCCGCTTATCCTCGGTGTCCCCATGCTTCATATTGAGTCGCCCAAGGAGGGCACTGACTCTTGGTGGGAAAGGGGGCATTTCTTCACAGACGTTCTGTAAAAGTTCGTCGTCATCCGGCCTCGACGCCAGAGCATAGAACTCGCAAGCACGTTGTTGAAGTTCAGCGTCCAGAACGTGGCGATATCTTTCGAAAATATTGAGTAATTGCGGTTTGATCTCTGGGAATACATTAACCCATTTAATGTAAGTGGACAATAATAGGGATCGGGTCGATGCTACACAGAATTGTGATTTCGAATGCAAAATTTGAAATTGTTCAATTGGGCTGTAACCTGGTTCGTTCGCAATTAGATGTCCATATTCCCCAAGAATATAGCCTGAGTATATGTCATTTGAGTCATCACAAAAAATGAGCATAAGACTCGCCTCCGACTTTAACTAAGCTTTCATGTGTCGAAGGGGCCTTCAGGTGTTCGAAAACAACTTTAGCGGCATACTCCTGCAAATCCTCTGTATTTGTTACGATCTGTACCACGCGATACCATACTTCGTCGCCAACGTGATCTCCGGCTGCACTGATAAGCTGCAGAATAGTGTCAACATACCATTTGTACGAATTGGCGTATTTTTCCGTCAAAATAGCAATTTTCAAGACCATTTCCTCTCGTAGAGCGTAATCTGCCACCCGAAGATATCTAAGAAGTTCACCCACGATGAGCTCTGAATTATCAACATCGCACATGCTGTAAAGAAGGTCGAGCGCGCGCCGGCGGACAGATATATCCTTATCCCTGAGGGATAGAATGATTGTACTTTGATGTCGTTTAATAGGCTCGAGGGAATCGGCTCGAGCGGCGAGGTGTGCCATCGTATCGAGTCCTAAATACCTGACATTCGTTTCTTTTGAAGAAATAAACCGTGCGAGGAGAATCGCTGCAGTTCCAACTAAGGGGGAACTACTATCCAAGTGAATTGCAAGCCCAATGGCTTCAAATAATACAGCGTGTTGAGCATTGTTGTGTTGGACGTTCCGCGTTGGCTCTGCGCTATTGTTCATGGTGGCTTGTAGCACTTGATGAAGGACAGATCGAATCGTTGGATCTTCTGCTCGAATAATGAATTTGAAGCTGAGGCCACAAACATTATCTCTCACCAGATGGCGGATAATATTGAAGTAACCGGAGAAGTTTCACTTGCAACCAAGGTGAAGGAACTTTATAATAGGCGTAGGTGGCTTCGTATTCATGTTCAATCACAAGCTAAAGCATAGCGTTCAACTATAAGGTTGTCGGAAGTAGATTGAACATACGCGATTCAAGCGGTCAACGGCTTTTGTATAACACACTGCGTATGCATCAAGATGATCCTGGGCTAGTGCCATGACCAAGCTAGTTACACATATTACAACGCCCTGTTTATCACAAAGTTCAACATAATGTGAACGATTTTTTACTTGGATACTCACTAAATCTAGATCATCCATTATAGATACGATCCGCAAAGCCCATTCTGCGGCTGGGATGACATTTGGATGTTTACGATATAACCGCAGTAATGTAAGGGCAGCTTTCTTTTTAACAAATGTTTGAGAGGTTCTGTCGGACGCGTCAGGTCCCAATAAGAACGAAGGTCAAGGCTGCGTACGGAGATATAAGCAGTCGATGGACATCTTCAACTAACGCTTCGGCCATTTCACTTCCGCCGACGTTCGCAATGGCATGTAAAGCGAGACAATTATCGATCTCGTTATTTCCGTCCAAATCTTTACGAATAGAGTTGACAACAAGGCGAAGAAAATCAGAGTTCTCGTGCATCAGCAATGTCACCGCCAAGTAGCCCTTTAATTTTGTTCAAAATATAGATCTTTACTATAGGGTGTAAGCGCACAATTTGCTTCTCGCTGTACTTTGAACTTGAAATAAGATTTACAGCCTCCATGTGGCCCACATCTACCTTGTAGCCCAAGATATATGTAAAGATGATCTTGGCTACATACCTTTGAAGAGTTATTATGATCGCATGACTATATAAGATAAATCTTACTTTTTCTTTTGATATCCATCAAGGTTTCCGTCTGTGAGTACCAGTTACCGGACGATGAACCTCTGATTTTGCAGGGCTCACCCTTGAATTTTTTTCGAATGTTAGCCATTTCCTTATTAATCCGTTTTTCTTCCAAATCACGGACACGCGCTCCACGTATATCCGCGATGAACTTTGCATGAAGTGAGCTACATAGTCGTTGTAGGCACGTGTGGGAACTGACCTGCGTGAGCCCACGCATGTTGGTCGCCATCTTGAAGAATGTAATAGGGGGTAACGATTACAATTGAATAAGTATGAGACCTGAGCTTGAGCTTGAAGGTTTCGGAATGTTGAGTATTTGGATAAGACGTATTTAGAAGATTTCATTCCTTCAGATTGCTGACGTAACTTGGACTTCTCGATCGCCGAACGAGTTAGGGCGCAATTGAGAGTTAGCAAAGGGTAAAACAAATAACTTGCCTTCATGCAAGCTAACTTAGTGTCTACTAGTGTCCATTATAATGATCAAATTAATAAAGTAGCGATCGTATCATAACAACGAAATTAAGTTGCAGTTGATTCGTTACTCAAAATCTCCGCGATAATCTACTAGGGGTACCAGGCCTGGAATTATAAGCCGATCCTCCGTAATTAGGTGTCGAATAGCCAGACAGGGAGCCTGG
The DNA here is from genome assembly GCA_037014335.1 of Collybia sordida. Classification (NCBI taxonomy): domain Eukaryota; kingdom Fungi; phylum Basidiomycota; class Agaricomycetes; order Agaricales; family Clitocybaceae; genus Collybia; species Collybia sordida. The sequence continues at coordinate 2,878,434 of JAYKXK010000002.1, forward strand.
TAAACGTGTTGACTGGAAAGAAGGTGAACCCATAGGTGTAGCAGGTCGGGAATTATTGCGAGACTGTGTAGCTGCTCTCTCTTCACTGTATCGATTAAGGATACGCACAACATCACGGGTCATGAGGTCTAATTCCTTGATCTCTTCTCGCGACATCGAATAGTCATTATTATCGCCATCTTCATCCCCGGATTCTGATTCTTCTTCTCGGGGAAGAATGGGAAATTGTTGCCCCCGTCGATGACGCCTGCTCATTATTATACCCTCGAATACCCGCAACATCGAACCTTCCATCAACGATTTCAACCGTTGTATATCGTCTAAGGCATCTAAGTTACCAACGATAGGAAGCCAGTTATCGCATTCAAGACCTCGTTCAGTAACTTCGAGTTTATATGCCCCGAACAACATGTAAGTCATCGGATCCAGTCGAGTTGTTGTCATAAGGAAGGTTTGAGCTCCCCCAGAACCTGTAGAGATGTTTTGTCTTTTTTCGGTGAACGCAAACAACTGCTTTTCTCCAGGGGAAACGCCGTCTTGGTCTAGGAGTTCCCTCTTCCGATGGTTTACGCTGGAAGGGTGAATGAACGTGATCTAACGAAGGAAAAAGATTAATGTAGTTTTAAGAGATTATTTAGCCATGACGAACTTTATCTTGGGATGTACGATATGTTTTATCACCAGTACGGATAGCAAATTTGGGTTGAGAAGCAATGGATATCAAGGCGGCGAGGAGAGGGAGCGAATCGCCATTTGTGTTTAGCTCTGGCGGGACAATAAGCGTTTTATGAGATCCGTAGACAACACCACCGGCTGACACATCAATGACACCTGCGTGATATAAGCCTTGCAAGAGATGTCCCTTAATTTTTTGAATCATAAGTAATGTCGGTTTCGCGAGGAAGTTTTCAGAGCAGAATCTGTTTGCTGATACGTACTCTCCTCTTGAATGCAGTGTCCACCATGCATTATACGCCTGCAGGGTTGCGAGTGCATCTGATCTAAAGTCTGGTGGGGTCCACGAGTTCTTTTTAGCAGCTGCTTCGGCCTTGAGGTGCATAGGGGATACGAAGGGGTCTCGGTTTGTAAGAATCGCAGCGAGGGTCAAGGCCTGATCCAAACACCGGAAGAAGCTGCCGTAAAGTACAAGACGCCCCATTTGTGCCTCTACAGGGAGCTGTAACAGCACACGACCTAGAGACGTTAAATTTTTATCGGAATCTAGGGCGCCAACCATTTGAAGGTCTTTCATCGCGGCTGCCACGCGTTCAGGGTGGGGAGCTTCGATGGTTGCAGCTAAAACATCTTCCACAGCCATGCCTGGGAAGTCAAGTGCTTTAACGTGCATAACAACATTACTAAGATCAACTCTTTTCATCTCTACGGTCTGGTAGGGATGCAATGATGAAGCATGGGTGCGACCTAGGATACCAAAATATTCACCAGACCTGTGTCTCCCTGCTCGACCCGCTCGCTGATTCAGGTTAGAAGAGCCAACCCAGGCGGAAACAAGAGATGACATATGTCGTTCAGGATCATAACGCTGTTCTTTGATTTTTGCTGTATCCACAACGTAGACCACATCTGGGATTGTAATTGAGGTTTCAGCGATGTTTGTAGCCAGAATTATACGCCGTACTCCCACTGGGGGCTGTTCAAAAATGACCTGCTGTTCTGCTAATGGGATAGTGGAATGTAGAAGATGGATTGAAAATTTTGATGTATCAGCAAAATCGAGGCCTAAAGGTCCTAGAGGTTGTAGCAGGTTGCGCTGAACTGCAGTGATGTCATCCCAGCCAGGAAGAAAAACCAACACATGTCCATCATTGGAAGACTGAAGTACGTAAGATATAGTTGCAGCGATCAGCGGGTAAGGTAGGTCGAGGTCTTCTTCACGAACATCGGGGTTCCGACTAGGGCGAATTCCAAGTAAAGCGGCAGCCGTACTGCCTAATTCCTTATTTAAGTATCTAGAAACGGATTCTTGTCCCAATATCCAACTGGTAGTTCCTGAAACGAGTTTTGGCACAAAGTCCTCCATAAAATGTTTAGTGACGGGGAATGATCGCCCTGGCACTTCGATCACATCAGCAGGACGGTTATACTCATCTGAGAAGTATGTTTGGAACAGAGTGGGGTCAATAGTGGCACTCATCAAGATAATTTTGAGAGGTTTATTTCTCGCCTTCCTGTCAGCCAAGAGCCTCTTAAGGACTACAAGTAGCAAGTCTGTATCGACATCACGCTCGTGGACTTCATCCACAACAACATGGGTAACGTCGTCAAGATTTCTCGTTGCGGATGAATGTCCATCTGAAAGGGCCGATTGGAGCCTCTTTAGGAAGATTCCAGTGGTACAAAAAGTGATTGAGCCATGTTCCTCTGGAAGTTTCGCTTCAAACCGGACCTGGTATCCCACCGATTTCCCTAGCGGTTCCCCTCGTTCCTTTGCGACCCTATCGGCCACACTAATCGCAGCTAGACGACGGGGTTGCGTACAGACAATGTTACAAGTTGCGCCTTCTTCCCGATCAATAAACTCATCAAGAATGAGCTGTGGTATCTGAGTTGTTTTCCCTGAACCCGTGGCTGCCATGCAGATTGTAACATCGTTGTCACGTATATGTGAAATAACGTCTGCCGCGCGTGAGTAAACGGGGAGTGACATCCTTGTGTTCCTCATCTGTTCGAGTTTAGGATCGGCGAGGTATGTTTGCCGTCGATCGCGTAGTTGTCGTGACTTTTCTGCAATAAATTCGGGGTTATTTCGTCGAGCCGGGAAGCGGGGTGTCGAGGTACTAGACGTCCGTTCTTCCGGGTCAGCTTCTGTGGCGATACTCGCAGGCCGATTTCGATATAGATTACTCTTTTTGATGTCGGCACAGAGGTCACGTATCTCGTCATCCAACTTATCGCTCATCTGAAAGAAAACTTTAGGAGCTAGACCAAGATCTGCACCTGATTTTGCCGCTAATACGAAGGTTTTCCAAAGTTCCGGGTCGCAACTCTCGAGATACTGGGTTACGTCGAGGTAACAAGTGATCTGCGCCGCTTTCTTCGTACTACCGGATCCTAAACCGATTCGGCGACCGCCTACTGTCATCATAGCCTCCCATCCACTCCCACCCCGACGAAGCTCTTCGAACGCCAACTCGGGTTTCCCAAAACCATATCTGCGACAGTAATAGTCCATAAAACTCCGGGCGCGCTCATATCCAACAGTGGTACCATCTGATAGGGTAACGTCTGACTGATCTGACGTCTTCGAATGGAGTTTCTTCGCATTTTCGAGCTATATATTTGAAGTGAGCACTGCTCAACGATCGTAACGAAAAAGGTGTATATACCAGTCCAAGATCGTGAAGTTGATAAACAGCGGATAAAGCGGCTAGCCTTTCAGCTTGTTTTTTTTCGACGTGATCACCCACCCCAATGATAGGGACTTCAAGATTGATCGTGACAGTTGCTCTTTTCCGGGTCGGGTTAACATGTATTGTGTAACAAAAAGATTGGTATTGCAAACTTGCCTCCACATCAACAGGTTATGGGAGTCTTGAGCAATGAAGCCATCCACGAACTTGTATATTGGTGGTTTCCCGACAGCAATCATTGCAAAGTTGCCGAGGGACGACTTGGGGGTTGATTCATGTATGGGTTTAAGGGGAAGCAACGATTTTTTATATTCCCGTATAATGAATGTTTCATCATGGAGAGGGCCTTCCAGCACTTTCCGCGAGGCTCCCCTTCCCCCACGGCCCTTTCCGGATACTCGAGATGGGCCGGCTACATGAGATGAACGTTGGCCGAAGGGTTTGTTGGGGCGTGAGGGCTGACTGTGAGGTGATTGTGGCATTCTCGCGGTCGAAGGAGGGATAACGGCGGAACCGCTGTCTACGTCGATAGTCTGTCTTGAGAAAGAAGCTGAAGATGAAACTTGTGGGCCGTCTACGCGTGGGACTTTGAATGATAATGGTTGGGGTTGTTGCTGGGCACTTGCACTTGCTTGCTGAGCCAATGACCGTTTGTGAGAATTGTGCAGAGAATGAGACAAGGGGTTATGTATGTGATCAAATTGCATGAGGAGGCGACGCCTTTGCCGTAGGAAGAGAGCAAATCTCATAAGGGAAGGACACCACGACAACCTAAAGAAAAAAGAGCCATCATACATTAGGTTCGAACGGCCTAGAAATATCGAATTTGACATGATTTCTTACAATGAGGCCAACTCTCCGTAGACCTACGTAGAGTGGTGATTCGGATTTGTTAGAGGACTTTAGGAGTAAACCCAACTGAACAAACCTGAAGTTTGGAGGCTGGTATTCCAACTTGAAGCTTTAGTTTCAAAATCAAAAATCAATTGCAAACTTTCGGACATAGCCGATGCATAATGTTATGTGCGCTCACGTATAATTGGTAAAATCGAATCCATACATAAAGAAAGTATGCATGTGGGCACGTATATGTATAAATTGAAGGATTTACGATCAGGTATATACGCTCCAGATTATCTGCTACAGTGACCTATGTGTTTGTCTAACTATTAGTGATTGTCCAGCCATTTCTTTGCAGCCCTGGAGATACTTTCCAAGTACCTGAGGCGTATTGTTTTTGCTTTCACCTCTTCCCACTGTTGGTTCCCTACAAGAATCTCCAACCGTTCCACGGTGTTTTGAATCAATGCTTATATCCCGGATATATTATTTATGATTCACGGGGTCAAGTTAAAACTAACCTTGGTTGTTTTCCATCAGAGCGTTGATCTCATTCGGGTCGTTAGCATCTTCGATTGTTTCTCGGGCGTCAATAACTTCTGCCATCAGTTCTAGATCCTCAAGTTGATCTGTCTCAGACACTAAAATATTGTGTCGCCTTAATAAATATTCTGCGCGAGGGAGAGGGTTTAGGAGACTTTGATAGGCTTCGTTGATCCGAGCAGAGAGTGACTGAGCTATGGCTTGTTGGTTCTGTTATCGAAATGTGAATCCTATCTATAAACCGAACGGATACTACACGCACCAAGCCTTTCGAAGTCCATGTATCTGGGTGGCAGACTGTTTGTACCTCCCGGAACCTTTGTTTGAGGGTAGGTATATCGATAATAAAGGGGTTGGGTTCATAAGGCAGCGCAAATATATCGTGATACTTTATATCTTGGGGCAGAGTTGAAATGTGCCCACAGTTTGTGCAAGCTGGAAGAGGTGATGGGAAGGGTTTTGAGCATGAAGGGCATGTTTGCTTGGGACGGGAATGATAATAACGGACGGAAGAATTAAGGGCGCGAAAAGGGTATGACAGCGAAGAGAGGAAGGCAAGCTGGGGTGAGAATGGTTGCAATGGGGGAAGTCGCAATGAGCTCGCTGAAGAAAAATGTGTGAACGCTAATACAAGTGAACGACGGGCAATCATTGTGAAGGGTGGTTAAAAAATGGTCAAGCAACATATTTATTTATTTATTTACTTATTTATTTATTTATTTAGTATAAATAAGCATCTCATGCAAACCTACATCGCAGCTTTGAGGTCTAAGCTTGTAAACATCTGTGACCTGGTGAACGCCTACAAAAATAATACTCATGCTCTTAGATCCACCACCCCCTGCCTTCATACAGAAAGATGATTATAACGCGGCGGACCCCGCACGCAAACGTCTGAACTCAACATCTCCTTTTCCCCGCTTTTTATCCCTCCCCAATCTTAGAGCATGGAAATATTCCGATAAGACGGCTTCCCTAGCCTCCCCAGAAACTGATACCCTACAGCAAGTCAACGGGCAGGAATCTCGGCTTATTGTTCTTGACCCTTTACGGCTTAATGACATGGAGGAGCAGCAAGATAAGTATGAATGGGCCATAGTGTATGAGAACCAAAGAGGGTGTGTATTCAATGTACATAAACTAAAAATCTTTGAGGACTGATATTCTCTCTGCAGCATAACCCTGTTTTCCATTCCATATTACTCCCATCTGTCTCTTCTTCCCTCAGATCCCTCGCCGTTCACCATTCCTAATACGTCTCGGAAACGGTCAGAACAACCTTCTATTTCCCTCACTAACTACCCCCTTCCAGACGGTAATTGGCGTTGGGTATCCAAATGCTGGATGATTGACATGCGGTCGGATTCTGGAGAAGTCCAGCACGATGGATTTGAGTATAACTGGGCTTTTCGTACGCATAGGTGGCGTTCTGAAGTCGGAACATTGAGCTCTGGTGGGTGGGTGCGTAGGAGACGGTGGGTGCGATTGATGATGCGACCTGCAAGGAAGTTCCTGGGAGACAATCATGGTCAAACTCCCAATTCGACTGCTCGAGGCAGTTTCGATGATGTCTCACAAAGACAACAAGATTCTGGTACTTCATCGTTCTCCCGCTCCTCCACTATGTCAAAAGTGGTTACACATCTTGAAGATATTTGGTCCACTGACGACTCTGAACTCAATTGGACGAAATATCAGCTTCTTATGAAGCACGTTGGTCGTGACGGCCGTAAACTTGAGATTTGGAAAACATGGCTTGGACAAAATCACGACAATGCTCAAACACGGGACTCTAAACCATATGATAGGAAAGGGAAGACAAGACAACAACTATGGAGCGAAGATGATACATTCATGTCGTCCAAACATGAGACCAAGGATATATTAACCAATGACATTCGATCCCAGCTCAAAATTCCACCTAAGGAGTACATCATATCGATGCTAGGTCTACACGTATGAAACCCTACATATATAAATTGATGCTCACGACTGACGAAACTCGAAGGGGAAATCTTTGCTGCGCTCGTTCATGTTTCCGGATTCTCGAGCCGAATTTCTCAAGATGTTGGATTTGGCTGGATTGTTACCAGAACTTGGCATGAAATTGGGGATCACAGAGAGTGAGGTTGAATTCTGGAGTTATGATGAAATTATGATACCACGTGATAAATAACGGACATAATAAAATTAATAAAAACAAACTATTGAGGAATTGACATTTGATGAACGACACGACCCACCCAGTGCAAATTGCCCTTAGAACATATGCTCTCTCACTCTCACTCTCACTAGGTCCTTCTCTCGTTCCTATCGTAGCCTCACTCTTTACATCCACTTCCAAGCCACCCTTTTTACTTCTCAAACGCGTTCTTAAAAGAGAGCTTGCCTTGGATGGCTTTGCTTTCGCTATCACTCTCTCCGTTGCTGGAGGCGCAGCAATTCGACGCCTATGGTCTATCCTTGACCAAAATTATCACAATATAAAATTTTCATCTCATTCGCTTTTCCGGCTGTTTCAACCCATACACCAAAGGTTATGGGTCTTCTTCACCCGATTTGATATATCTTTAGCTCAGAAAACATTTTTATCAAATCTCCTTTCATCCTCCGCTGGGATCCTACTGCTGCAAGCTGGCCGGCAGCGTGCTCTGGAGGTTCGAAGCGGTACCTCCCTATCACCCCAAGTTTCCCAAGTAAACCGCACATCTCCTACTTTGGATTTGACTTTACTGCTCCTTGTACGAGCAATGGATTCTCTTCTTCAGGGTCTCATACGCAAATCGATGAAATTAATACCAGAAGAGGACCACCTAGTTGACAAGACGTCGATTTCGACAGCGACCGAGAAATCGATCGAGGAAAATAAAATTATGGATAGACAAATAGCAACATTGGCTTCACGGATTGATGCAGTGGTCTTTTGGGCATGTAGTTCCCGGTATGTGTCCAGTCTTGTTCAGGATGGTTTTAGTTTACTTTCAATTTCAGCATCATGTGGTGCTTCTTTTACGACCCCAGAAGGTATAATCTAATCCGTCTTCCAATCCGACTCATCTTAGTGTCACGTCCTTCTTTTAGACTTCCTCGGTCCTATGTTAAATGGATAGCCACCCTAGCTAATCTTGATGGCCGTATCGTACAGGTCTTAAACTTGATTAGGGAAGGCCGGTGGTCCTATATTACTGGCTCACCTCTGCACTCTGAAGTCCTTGCTAATTTTGCGAAGGAACTCGGATACAACGCTTCTTGGGGAGATCCGGCATTACTTCCAGCGTATGGTGGAGCGGCCGCAAATGCGGTTTGGAAAGTTTTGGGCGTGAACAACCGAGCCGGTGTGGGAGGTCTGCCTTGTGAGCTGGTACATGGGACTACGGGTTCAACTTTTGGACTTCAAGGAAGTTGCGCCGCCAACTCATGTCTACGAGGCGTCAAAGCATTCTTGGAAGCAATTGTTATCTACCTACCAGTGGGTTCCTTTGGCCGAATGAACTTAGCGTAATCTTATAATTTGAATAGGCTCACTTCCTACCTATCCTTCTGACCCGCCCACGAACCCTCCTTCGACCCTATCATTCACTCTCGGCCTTGTTCGGAGCTCTTAGAAGTGCGACATTCCTAACGACTTTCATAACGTCCTATTGGTATACAGTTTGCTTGACAAGATCCCTTGTCCTTGCACGAGTCTTTCCATTTATATCCCACGATTTTTGGGATGGCCCATTCGGTTGTATTATGGCCGGTTGTATGGTATGTGGAAGTAGTATATGGATAGAAAATGGCCGTCGTCGTGGGGAAATGGCCCTCTACGTTCTGCCCCGAGCAATCCGTGCTTGCTTCCCCGATACATGGTTTCGGAACAATAACCGTAGGGGGCGAATAGCTGAACGGTTATTCTCCTACACTGTGGTTGCCGAATTAAGCTCACATCCCTCCTGCAGATTTGTATTCGTATTGTCATTCTCGACACTTGTCACTGCTGCGATACACCGTCCCGAGGTGCTTCGCGGTCTTTCACGCTGGACCCTTGCATTTGTCACTAATGGCCCCAGTGCTGAGTTCTGGAAACGAAAACGCCAGAATCATAGTCTTCCACCCTCCCCAGATATCTCTACACAGATTGTTGCCAACACGTCCGACACATCCCGGATATTTATGGATACTTTTCGATGACATTATAATACTGTTCAATATTATACCCTTATAAAAATTCTTGATTAAATACCACCCCGTACAACACACGAGATACGAGGATTATTTCAGCCACTCCAAAGTGATAGCATATTGTCATAAAAGGAACAACTACCAATGGGTGTTTCGCCGTTTCGAGTTGGCCCGAATGACCAGTCTGCACCATAGGCGAGAGATTTATGGGTGTCGTATCGCTTCAATATCTCTCCGCTCTTTTCCATTTCGTTACTGAAACGGACAATTTTAAATCCATCGTGCATACACGCAACGAGGAGGTCATTCACTCGATTGAACGGATGCCATTTGACCCGCCATACACCTCCACCCACATTTACTTCCGTCAGTGGGATTAAAGGTTTTCGCATGTCAAACAATCTGACAGTATTGTCATAACTTGACGGATAGGCTTGAGCAACACTAAGAAGAATAGGTACACAGACAGACCTTCCGACAGCAAGCATATGTTCTACATGTGGGTGACTTTGAATAGAAGTAACCCCAGCGTCAAATCTAAATGAAGATAACCAATGAGAAACAGACAACGAAACAGGAAAGTACTATACCGTCTAGTGATAAACGGACGTTGAACATTTTGCCGTATATCCCAGCCCTTTAACTTTAAATCATCACCACCTTATCCATGATTTAACATCAACAACAGATAATTCAATAATAAGCCACCTGAATAAATAATGTTGGTGTCCCAATAATTCCACGCCCCAACCCAAGGTTCGTAATCGTGTGCTTGCCAAGATTCTGTCAAGGTCAGAGCCCCTCCATCACCAGGACGTATAAGACAGAGGGAGCCGTTTGAGAGGGAGACAATGAGATTTCCAAGATTGCTACAAACAAAACCTTAGGTATTCGTTGTCGGGGTGAATTAATGTCCTACGTACGTCCCAGGATTCCTCCGATTAGACCAGTCTAACGAAAGACAAAGAGTATCGGTGGGTGCACATTGGAGATGATCAACCTGTTTCAAGATTCGCTGCCGTACAGTATGAAAACACCCCGTCAATCCCATTGATAAATGTGGTGCGAACCTCGTTTCTTTGGAATTCAAGCAAAGTCACACCACCCTCAGAATCTGCGACCCCCAAAATCGGGCTGGCTACCTGGGATCTATGGCACCTGTGAATTTGTCTAATATAGGATACACACCGAGAAGCTAGAAAACTACCGACCATTTTATGTCTGGAATCGCAGCAAAGTCTAATGACTGAATATGCTGACTGAACATCATCTCTCGTGATCGGATTGCTACGCCAGGTTGGAAACTCACAATAAGCCTTGTTCTGAAGTTGTATTCAACTGAAGTAAGAGACACTGGCCACGCCTTTGTTGTGGGGTTGACAAAGGTGCTTGCGTATAAGGGGGCTCGTCAAGTTTATATGTCCCACAAACAAAGATGTCTAGAGCGTCAATATGGGGACAGAATTCAACAGTATCAGCTGGATAAACTGTATCAAAAAGATCCATGGGCGTTATTTGGGGTCCGAACTCTGATATTCTTTTATTTGACAACTGGGATTTTTGATCGGCGCTGAATCTCTCATTCAGTCATTGGCGCTTACTATTACGTTTATAACTTGACTTACCACTTACCACCTCTTGTCATTCGTGCACCATGGACTTTATTCAAGGGCTTGACCCTTCAAAATTGGTTTTTGCTGGGACGGTATGCATACTTGTGCTTTTGGCTGTTATACATCACGAACTGTGCACAGGTGTTGTCCTTCCTACTCAGTCCATTCACTTCCCCTCCCTACAACCTGGCTATATTTCTGTTTGGTATATATGCTCAAGAAAATAAAGAGGGCACCCAGGCTCTACAAATGGTAAGTATTTGCAAAGATGGCAGCACTAGACCCATTCTCTATTATAGTTCACTGGTCTGCTAGGTGGTTCGACCGTCTTCGACTTCGTCTGGATAATTAGTCATGAGCAGAACGGGTTGCTAAAGATTTCGACCCTGTTACTTTTACTTCTCAAGGTACGTATACGCCCAACTTAAGTGTTGCTTGAGCTTAAGATAACTTAATTTCTTGAGGTTCCTACATTTCTTGTTTTTGGAAATATGCTCCGCCATCACGGGGCACAGTTTGTGGGGCTTGGGGGTAGAGATTTAAGTGGACCTACAAGTAATGAATTTTGCAAGAAATCAATTCAGTCAATTGATGGCATCTTGTTAATTCTAGTTTGGTCGATGCCTGGAGGATTTACATCAGGTGGTAGAGAAGGATATCAAAATGTAGATGAGGAAAGACCCGTGCCCAGTCATCATACCCGGCCTCCAGCACCGCATTTATCAAGCCCAGCCCAAGTTACGCCCGCTGCAACTGGGCCTACGCCTTATCAAACGCTGTGAGCCAGAAAGTTCACGCGTGAAAATGTGCCTATTGGTATCAAAGGCCAAACCGAAGAGATTCTATATGATAATAGCTTGACTCCTCATCTGATGATCCAACTTGGCTTCCGTCTGATGTCGAGCTCTCAGCTTCGATTAGAGTATTTGTTTCCACCCTCTCATTCAATCCGTCCATAATCTCCTGAATTGAAATCAAAAACTCTTCCTTACCATCCATGCGCTTTCTTGAGTACAGCCAAGGGCAGTCAAGGGATTCACATCTTATTTCATCCCCTGGCCTAGATCCAGTGCACGTTGCACAAATGTGTTGGGCGTTCGCAAGGCCTCTCTCGTTGACTTGAATTCGAGACGCCAAATTTGCAAGGGTCTCTTGAGGAGCCATATAGCATTCATCACAAAGCCCTAAGTGGGGTATTAGTTGGAATAAACTAGGTTTCATGTGAATACCTTGTGAAGCAATTTCCCCACAGATGACGCATTGAGAGTTATGAAAATGTTCATCAATATTTAGGGGATCTAGGATCTCCTGTCCGTCTTTAGCTTTCGTTGGCGATGCTAAAACTTCAAAAGAATGTAGTTTTGGCATCTCAACGAACCATTTGTGCACATCAGCACCAAGAAGGTTGAAGATGCGTTGTAGGGGCGGGATGAGAACCCTCAAAATGTAATAATTCGCATCAAGGTGGAGTTGGCTGAGAATTTAATGAGTGTCTAACTGTTTAAAAACGATGAGATCGAACCTGTCCTGTAAAAACTCTAATGGGTCAATAGCTCTATCGACCAGCCTACTACCGGGGGGCCCTCGAATAATGACGTAAGGAACCCGTTCCCCATATTGTGGTTCATTATTGGGATCGACCAACATTCGTTGAGCAGCCATCGTAACGCCAGGCGGGGGAGGTCCTTTCTCACTGAATGAAAACCATCAATGTTGATGACTTGACTTCTCGAGAGAAAGCTAACTTACCTGTATGTTCCCATCCTTATCTCTTTCGCAAATATGAAATCTTGCACAGAAGCTTTGTTCTCGAGGATTTCTGTCCATGTTCTATAACAATAATCCTTTACCTTGCTCAAATTCTGAGTGCGAAAAAGGATTCTTTATAAGAAGAGAATAAGAAGAAATTCTTGAAATAGTTAAGAAATATACTTCAAACAATTCTCCGTTAATTTTCTCTGTGCAAAAACGCCATCCCGCCTTACAGTCTCAATCCCCTTGGCATCGAAAACAGGTTTTTGATCGTCTACATGTTCATATTTAAAGCCAACGTATCGTTTTTTTGCTATAAGAACACAAGGAAGATAGACCTTTTTCTAGCTGAAATTATTTTATTCTCACGATAAGGGGGAGTACCCACTTTTTCGAATTTCATTTTGACGGGAGACGGGTTCTGCGAAGTGATCGTGTCGGCAATATCATTTCCTATCCTAAACGCTTGTTCCTTGGTCTTTCCGCGTAGGTATCTATCAAGAAATGTTAGAGGAGAAAGCATTATTAAGAATGATTTATCATACACAAATATGCTGTCGGTATCCCCGTAAACGACCTATAGGAGAGTAAGTGCTGGCAGTGATCAAGCCCACCACACACACCTGAGCGCCCCACTTTTCTGTTTTATCGATCAACATGATGGCCTGAATATCGTTCAATAAAGATTGGCTTCGAGATACTCTTACTAACCTTCTCTAGAGTTTCACGTCCACTCTGCACAATACTGTCTGCAATTTCGACAGCAGGCATTCGTCCCGAGTAGGTTGCGCTGGTATATCCATACGTAACGTTCGCTATGTATTTAAGACCGAGTTGTCTAGCGTCTAGTACACGTCGCAAGGCCTGAATGAATAGCCGGTTTGTTAGGTAGAACGTATATGTGAGCAATGGAGCACTATAACTTCATTCGTAACGCCTTTTAAAGCTTGTTTGATCATTACTCTTGTTTCAAGTAGTTCCACTAACATTCTTCCTAGAAGTCCTTTGCGAACTTCGGGCTTAACGTACATGATTCCGTTGGGCGCGACTAAAGTGTGTAAGAACGTATGGAAACAAGCTTCTTGTGACAGACTCACTACGGATGTGATCGGAAAGGCGCTGAACCAAACCAGGCGGTTGGTCGAGATCCATAACGCCGAGCTTGTTTTTACCCTTGAATTCTTTTACTCGCCCAAGGCAAGTGGAATAACAGTAATTGTAAGCGATCATGACAGATGGATAAAGTGATTGAAAATCGAGGACAACCAAAGGGCTGGAGTAAAATCCCGATAGAGGTTCCATAATGAGTGGCATGCATTCTGCGGCATTTTGTTTCCCGACCTGTATCTAGTGTTAAATTCTGGAGACAAAAATCTGGCAGAGATTTCACTTCTAGTCTACTCGGGGAGATGAGGACAAAGCTCTCGGGTTTGGCGATCCTGAACATGAAGGACTCCACTTTAAATTGAGAGCCTCGACTTATGACAGAGAAAAAATCGACCCCAAACACCCTGGCAAACTCGCTGGATAGATATATGAGAATAAGGAATGAGTTGAGAGGAAAAAAATTATACGCAGTCTTGGTCACAATTTCCGACTTCTCAATTATTTCCAAGGCTAGAACGACTCGATTGAGGTAGTACAACATAACTTGAATAGAATGTCCATGGTCGTCATCATGATACCATCGTGATACTGTCGAAATCGAATAATGAGGGATGCTGCGGAATTTAAATGAGTGGCCACTTGAGATCGAGAAACCCATGGGCACACCGTTTTTGTAAGGTGTGGAAAACCACGTTTTCGAAAGTATAACTTGTTAAAGCAAACTCCGAGCGCATTATTCTCCAAAGATTGAATACATGGCGGCCAGATACTTTGAGTGACGATGTGTGGCGCATCATCCATTGATCAGAACTACCGCTATGGACTGCAGGAGCGCGTGATATTAGATGCGTAACGTCAAACCCTAGGATAGTGATTTTGTGATTAGCGATTCGAGGCCGTACATAAAAATAATGGTACCGTAATGACGACCGCGTGCATTGAGGTACCCCCATGAACGACGTTCAACTTCCCATCCGACAACGATATCCGGATCAAGCTCGACAACGATGTCAATAAATGTATTCAATAAATCAAGTTCACTCGTAACCCATTCAACTGAAGCAATCCCTAATTCCTGTTGAAAGAATGGAGCAATCGACGTTTGTACCACCATGGCCCCATTTCGTGGGGCCTTTCCTTCTGAGGCTTGATAACTATAGAATATGGCAACGATCCTATCGATCGTAGCGTCTGGAATTTTACCATCTTGGGTGGGAGCTATTTGATAGTAATTAATATTCGGGACGGGGGGCTTTCGAAGGATTGGAAAATGCACCGAAAACCTCTAACGACAACAATGACATTCTTTGTCTCTCACGCAATATCTCAGGCTTTTTGTATAATGGCCCTTTCGCTTCACGGATATTTGCTGGGTCTGGGCTTTCCACCTGCTCTCATTGAGGGTAGTTTTTGTGAAAGGTTTAAAAGTGACAAACCTGAGATGGTGAATTGATTAGCTTATTTTTCGGACTATATATCGCTTTCTGCGAAGCAAGCCAGACTTTAACTCGCTTGGCACTAGGTGGATAGCCCGCATATTCCCAACCCACAATATCTTCAAAGTTTGTCGAATAAGTCTTTGTAGGTTTTTCAATTTGATGCAAATCCAGATCAGTGGCCCATTCCTCCAAATTTGAAACCATGTCCCCGGTGTTGATATGATAAATGAGTCCCGCATACTCCCGTGGTTTTTCGGGTATGTCATTATATTTTGAGTAATATGGAGAGTTATACACTTTTGCAGCTATGCCGTTGTCATCGATGCTTCCAACAAGATCTGACACAGTTGGAGGTGCGTGAATATACATGTACCTATTCAAGTTCAGAGTTCTCATAGTGCGGAAGTCAAATTTAGGGCGGATAGTCTTGTGAGGAAGTCGCGTAGGTTCCACCCTGACTGTTGTGAATGGAGATGATGAAGATAACATACTATCAAGCACAGAAAATCCGGGCCGGTGCTGCTTCACTATTGGAGAATCATCGATAAATTCTGGGGGGGCAGACCCTATCGAGGACTTCTGTAGCTTGTTGAAGGTTAGATGGGGAGAAATTTTATTGCTTTCGGATTGAGCCGGAGCCAAAATCTCTTCTAGATTTTGTCCGGTGGTAGCCTTGTGAGCGCTGACTTCAGCTTTCTTGATAATCGTTTTGGAGATGCCTCTAAAACCACAATATATGACGGGTTGTCTATTATCCGCGTGTTAAAATCATGAACCACATACTGGAGAGTAAGACTGGTAGAAAGGGTCTTCACAGGAGTTAGAAAATGATGGGAATTCTCCACCATTACATGTCCTCATAAATCTGAAGGAATCATACCTCGGGTCCTGGCCGGGTAGGTTCCACAACCGGAGGTGGATCTAAATAAGAATTCACTGGGAGAAGTGGATCTCTCCAATAAAAACCATATCAACACCCTTGAGAAGTACGGAAGAGAAACAAATACCCCGTTGAACCGCCTTGGTCACCAGTTGAACCCTTCGGGTATTCATCAACTCCATTTATGGTGGGCCCATCATTCTGCACCACGTTGTCGAATTCGTACTCGGATTCATGTTCGGTTTCGTCGTGGCCGGGCTCCTCATCTTCGCTATGTTGATCACCATGTCCCATCAATCTGACCCAGTCGGTCTCCTCCTCTTCAATCATTTGACTGATTTCCTGACTAAAAATCATGGAGACATCAACGTCTACTTGTGCCTCTTCAAAATCCGAATGAATTAAATTTTCCAGTCCATCCCATTTAGTTTGCCATGATTCGCCGGAATTGTGGCTATGATTGGTGCCATGGCCCACGGACTCTGAAACTTCGGCAGGCTTCCATACCTTCCAAGGAGATTCCCAAAGAGCTTCAATACTTTCAAAAGTGGTCATTGCTGAACGCTCCCACGCGTTGGTAGTGACTTTCAGCTCTAGTGTGTCTATCTGCCTCTCTCTTTCAATTCTACTCCTCAATTCTTCCCACCATCGAACCTCCGCGACCCAGGCACCGTTTGGCTCTCTTGAAGAATCACTCGGGTCCAAAGGTACTTCTGGTGATGGATTGAGACCGCGCGCACGACGGCGTTGGCGTTCGTCATCCCAAAGTTCACGAACGCCTAGAACAAGCGGCTCAGGGGGGAGGGTGGGGGTAACCTTCTCAAACCCCTGATGAAGACCGCGAGCAGAAATACGGAGTCTGTTCAAAATTTGAGGGGCGACGATATCAAATTCGAGCGGCATGCATGACTGGCGGAAATATGGAGAGGGTGCAAATTCATCCACGTCTGATACTTCTGTGTCATGAGTAAAGCGCTGTAGTACACTTGTTGCTTCAAGCCAGCCACACCCATACAGACCAAAGTCGCACATAAACTGTAGTAGGTAACTGAGATGGCTTTCGAAGACGCGAAATCGGGTGTTCAGCACAGATCTGGACTGAAGTATAGTAGCTGCGCGGCTGGTGTAGGCAGGGTCGGTGAGATAGATTTTAAGGAATGGGGAGTATGATGGATTAAAACCATAAAAATGGACGCCTTTCACAAGGAATATTGCACGAATATATTGCGTGTTAGATATGCGAGAACTTTGCCTATACGACAAGGCGATAGCATGATTTAAAGAATAGGCCAATTTATAGATATAGTGGCGTACTGGAAATTTGAAGGTTAGATGTTACAGACGCCGCCCCACCGACACGCTGCGACAAAAAAAAAAACTAACCACATTCTGGTGTAAGCGTTCCTTTGTATTCTACAAAAAAATATGGATAGACTTGGTGTATATGAACGCAAGCCTTTTTCCCAGTAGAGGTTGGTCCATATACTCGAATGACAGGAACGCGGGTGAGCGAAGAGTTATCGAGTGAACCTGGAGAAACGAGACTGTAATCAATTTGGCCTATCTGTACACGGAAAGTGGGTTGTTGAGGCATGAGAAAGAATCTTAGGGAGGACCTGCGGAGGATAAAAAATCCTAGACCGATGATTAACCTCCCTATTCACGGGTTCGACCCAAAATGTATGGCGGTGGAGAAAAGGAGAATGTTGAGATGAGAAAATGTCTCAGAAGTAAGTACGCCACAGACAGATTCAGGAAATTATTGGATTACATTTGAAGCGGAGTTCGTAAACTTCCGAACGAAGCCTTCACGGCATAAATGCCGGAGGCGCACTGAGCGAATACCAAATTTCGAGAAATATAATCACTGCATAGTTAAATAATCCCATAGAAATCCTACAACATATACTAGTAACTACATATATGTATGTGCTGGAGTTTTCCGTGTCACATGGCAGGCATTCGCCTTTCTGCTTATTTACATAACAGAAAGGACTTGTTGCCCAATCCACGTCTGTCCGGGTTCGAGTTTTACATACCCTCTCACATGACCAGGTTCTACACAAACATATCTTTCCCTGATAAGGGTTAATTCCGAAAATCCGTGCCTAGTCGTATTGTACTCACCATCCTTTATCTTCCATATCAGCAATCTTACTGCCTCCTTCTTGTGGATTCCAAACAACTACATCCTTCAAATTTGTGGATCGCAATCCAATTCCTCCTTTAGGCCATGTCACCTCATAGTGCTGGGGCCCATTTTCGTAAACCGAGTCAGTGGTTTTCCTGACACCCACCGCGGCCCTCTCTTCTGTTTTGGGCGTTGATCTTGCTCCTTCGGTCGCCTCGGTTTTGTCATAATATAGTAAGCCATTGAGAGGCGTAACGGAAACTTCATTGGAAGGTGCTCGAATATAATTGTGAAGAAGTGCTTGGAATTCGAGCACATCGGAGGGGAATGATGTAGATGTAGATGTGTTCGTGACGTGGAGGTTCGTGCTGAGTTGGTGTTCTGCTAAAGTTACAACGTAGGAGAGATGAAAAGCCTTGCTATAAATGGCAGATATACTCTCATTAGGCTCCAATGCTATAAATGTGTCGGTTCAGGGGCGATATAAAGGACAATATTGTGTGATATA
The DNA here is from genome assembly GCA_037014335.1 of Collybia sordida. Classification (NCBI taxonomy): domain Eukaryota; kingdom Fungi; phylum Basidiomycota; class Agaricomycetes; order Agaricales; family Clitocybaceae; genus Collybia; species Collybia sordida. The sequence goes on from JAYKXK010000002.1 coordinate 2,896,782, forward strand.
CTTAATTTGATGGAGACACCGGCTTCATTATCCATAACGATACTATCCCACTTCCATGTCTCAGTCCGAGCAAACCCATGTTGATTAAGTTTGAGATGCTCAAAGTGGGACGGTGCACCAAAACACGGGAAGACGACAGGAATACCGCCTCTGACAGGCTTTGAACCATCGAGAGCGGCCTTCGAAGAAACGAAGAGCCTTTCGGCCGGATCTGGCTCATGTATGCTGCTTGATTTCCAGGATATCACTGTGGCTCCATAAAACAAGATAACAGCGCTGGAGCCCTAAATTTGTGGTGAGCATATAACAATGTGTGGCAAAAGGAGATTATATGCCTTTGGGTGTTTGAGAATGACTCTCTCTTGATCTTTTTCGACGGGCATAGGGAGGTAGATAATATGCTAGTTGCAGAGCAACTGAACAAGTAACAACTGAAAGTATTCATCCCAGGACGGCCCGGGGCGGCGCATCAAAGACATCATTAGGACATGTGATACAACCTTGAGCTTCACGAAGCTTACTAACACATGATCAAGTCCCAGTATTACTTACCTATCAGTGTGCGCTATATCGACGCTTCTTGATCTTTAACCACCACCATCCGACCGTGGGAATTTCGTCGCTCCCCACTATGGTCGTCCTATTCTACCTAACCACTCATCCCTAATCGTAATCGCCCTTCATCCGTCCACTCTATCGGCCGGGGTCACCATCCTTTTATTAATTCCCAACCCTTTTATCCTTATCGGAGCCAATCATGACTGGTTGCATGATGATCTCCACCATCGCCTACTCCGGGAGTCCTGAAATCCTGATTATCACCCTAGATCAACTGCTTTATTTGCACACTACGCACACCCGGGAACTCATGCCTCTGCTTTGCGCAGAACCCCCTAGTGGGGTGCGGCTGCTCTTTATATCGTAAACACCATATTTCGTCTAACAAGGAGGGAGGGGTCTGGCCCCCGACACAGCCACCGTCCCTGCGCGGAGCTTACCTCTATGGAAGATTGCCAGTTCATCGCCCATGTCGAGTAGAGAGTCTCAGAAGGAGGATCATTCACTGGGAAATCCTAGGAAAAAACGACTGAAAAGTTGTATGTGAACAGGGAAGTAAGTAGTCTTTGGTGCCAGGGAGGTAGGGGCAGGTTTGAGGTTTAGGTCTGCATTCGCAAAAACTTTCTCGCTACTAGGGGACAGGGGCGTGCACGCTACGTGGGGAGGGACCCCCACGGCATAAGATTAGCGTCTAATCACTGGGGAGTAACCATCCACGCGGGAGGGGCCCATGCCCCGTAGACCGGATGCTATATGGATGGGAGGTCACATGGGAGGTTCACTATGACCGTGAGGCACCGCAGGTATCCTCGGTGTTCGACTCTCTTCTTCAGTGGGTGTGGGACATTTACAGTTTAACCGCTGGTCCGGCGTTAGGCTCTTGGATAAAGGTCTCTTAGTTAGTTTAGTTGCACGATCGTACTATGTATGACGGAGCGGCGGATTATGCCTGATAGCACCGCCTATTAATATTACTTAAAAAAAAAAAAAAAAAAAAAAAAAAAAAGTGTGCGCTATATCCAAAATAGGGAGGTGCGCTGACACCGACCGAGCGCCGAGTCCGGGATAGAGACCGTGGTGAAGTTCCGGGGAGGACAGATAGTAGGATAGTGTAGCATATGCCATATGGTGCCGAAGGAGGTGATCCAATATGATGCACTAGACACTATAATCACAGTTGATTATGCACTACAGGTTGACTGTAATTACACCTAGTGGTATACTACTGTGTCAGCAACTTGGTGAAACTCCCTAGTGAACATCTTTTGTTTTACTTCTGAGTGTATTATTATATTATTATATTATATTATTATTATTATCACTTATCATTCACGCATTACTTTCACGAATTGGAAAATATTTATTTGAATAGGTGATTCGGGTTGGAATTGAATCACGTATTTTGAGCTCTGTTAAGCTGTTCATTCATCACCTTTTCCATCGCACATTTCCCCTACAATTCTTAACCCCCCCACCCCCACTCCTCTTCCCACACACTTCTCCCCGAGACCATCCATTTCACATACATCTATTTGATTGAGCAGATAAGGGATCGACATGGACCCCGGATTCCCAGTTGAAGATGTTTGTCGTTTTAAAGATCATAGTGTATCGTCAAGCTTATATCATTCACACCCTGTCTATCAGATTGCTCCGATCGCTATCCTCATGGATGAGCTTCGGTCAGAAGATGTTCAGCTTCGTTTGAACGCAATTCATAGTTTACCTACTATTGCCCTGGCACTGGGGCCTGATCGCGCACGAGAAGAACTTATCCCTTTTCTTCAGGACTCTGTGGACGATGAAGATGAAGTCCTTCTTGCATTGGCTGAGGAATTGGGCAGAAACTTTGAGGAGTATATCGGTGGAAAAGAATTCGCTCATATTTTACTTGGACCATTAGAGAATCTTTCGGCAGTCGAAGAGACATTGGTGCGAGATAAAGTACGGTCTTGGTGTAATACCAGTTACTCTGGCTCAATGTCGTCTAGGCAGCGGAATCCGTGACCAAAATCTCCATTGTTCTGTCCCAGGCGCAGGTAGAAGATTACTACATACCCCTTTTGAAACGCCTCTCTCAAGGGGAATGGTTCACCTCCAGAACATCGTCCGCAGCACTTTATCCGGCCGTCTATGCAAAAGTCTCTTCAGCTGTCCAGGACGATCTACGAAAAGGATTTGCAGCGCTTGGTTCTGACGACACACCAATGGTTCGGCGTGCCGCCGCAAAATGGCTTGGTGTACGTTGTCTTCTTTGTTTGTTGATTATACCGATGACTTATGACCTGTGTCTGATTTTTAGCCATTGCTAGGCCATTTCGCTCAGCAACACATCTTATCGGACGGGTTACCAATATACCGCCGACTGCAGTCCGATGATCAAGACTCCGTCCGTCTCCTCACTGTCGAAGACTTGATTGTTCTCGCTCAGCGACTCTCGCCTGCAGAAGTCAAAGAACAGCTCTTGAAGCAGATTAGACACAGCATTGGTGATAAAAGCTGGCGAGTGCGGTATATGGCAGCCAACCATTTCAACGAAGTTTGTCATATTAAGAAATACGCACCTGATGTAGGCTTATGTTCTGCATTATTAGCTTGCTGAAGCCGTTGGCGTGGAAATTGTACGAGAAGAACTGATTGGACAATATGTCCAACTTTTGAAGGATAACGAAGCCGAGGTGCGGACGGCTGCCGCAGGCCAAATTCCAGGTGGGCCTTCACATTTCATGGAATTGTTTCTAAAATTAACCCTCAGAGAAGGTTTTTCTAAACTTCTTGATAAGGAAGTCATTCTCGCACGGATAGTCCCTTGTGTGCGCGACCTATCACAGGACTCGTCTCAGCACGTTCGTGCAGCCTTAGCAAATCAGATTAGCGGACTCGCCCCCTTGTTGGGAAAGGAACCTACGATTGAACACTTATTGCCGTTGTTTTTGCACCTTTTAAAGGACGATTTTCCAGAGGTGAGACTGAACATTATCAGCAAACTTGAGACTGTCAATTCGGGTACGTATTCTCTTTTGCAAAACCAATACTTTTCAAATTTACGAAGACGATAGTAATTGGTATCGAACTCCTTTCCGAGAGCTTGCTCCCAGCTATTGTGGAATTAGCCGAAGATAAATCCTGGCGCGTCAGACAAGCCATCATTGAATACATCCCTCTTTTAGCTAATCAACTGGGAAAGCCCTTCTTTGACGCACAACTTGGAAATTTGTGCATGTCATGGCTTGGGGATACGGTTTATAGTATTCGTGAGGCCGCGACAGTCAATCTCAAGAAGCTGACAGAAGTTTTCGGTGTTGATTGGGCGAAAGTCGCAATAGTTCCAAAAGTGATGGGTATGGGTCAGCATCCCAACTACCTTTTCAGAATGACAACCGTTCAGGCTATAACAGTGAGTAAAAGCTACAATTCCCGTATAAACCCCATGACACCACCAACAGACAATCACACCCTCCTTAAATTTGGAGATCGTTCGCTCCGAAATCATTGGACCTCTTTTACTTCTAGCTAATGATCCCATCCCAAACATTCGATTCAATGTTTCAAAATCGCTAGAGGTCCTCGCAACAACATTCACTACCACGCCGGAGGGTCATGAATTTATCAAACAGCATGTTGTTCCCGCATTAGAACAGCAGAAAAACGATCAAGATGCAGACGTCCGATATTTTGCCACCCGGGCACTTCAAAAAGCCCACCACGCATCTCAACTATGAAGTATCACTGGAGTGTAATTTCCATGTAGTGGATTGATTCTTACATCATGGCAGGGGTCTTCTTTTTTACCCACATTTTCTGAATACAACTTTTCACCACCGACCTTCGGATAATTTCACATATCGCAAGACTTTTCAACTTGAAGTTGCAACAAACAGAAACTTTAAACATGTATTATTCTACCAACGACAATAACAAAAACGATGCCCAATGGTGACGTCGCTCATGCCCCATCGAGCCAGACTCGTTTTATCGAAGATTATCGTATATGTTGTAAAATTTATACAAAGCGTTGAAGGTTGACTGACACTTAAGTCAAATAACACGGCTTTTTGTTTTAAATAAATTTTTTTTGTCCATAATAACACAACCAGGGGGTATCATGCCACTGTCTTGATCAGGGGCGTGATAAGCACTTAGAGACCATCGACCTGATCATGATGATCACATGTCATTGTTATCCAAGCGAGATCCAGATCTCAAAGGTTGATTGTATTGCCAAAAAAAAATCAGCAAATGTCAGGGAATGTCCAACATAGGCTGTCCTAATCTGTACCTGTCTGCACCCAAGAGTCGTAGTGAGTGAGCGAGGCCCATATTTATTAAAATAATGTTCAACATTTGAACCAGGATCGTCGGATGGCATTTTTATTTCTACGGTCAACGGAAAAAAACCTCCCAATCCCCGGAGAAGAGCATCTCCAATAGATTTGTATGCCAGAAATCGGAGTTCCCATGATGGCGTTTCAGTCCCGGGCCCTTATTAACCCTGATATCGAATTCTGATTCCCCCCAATTTTCTTTTAGTTTGTTTCTTGGATCACTTGTCGCTCATTCAACCGCTTTTTCTATAACACTATGACACTAATAACGCGCATCGGAATCTCTTTGTTTCTTTTTGCTATTGCGCTCCCACTCGTCACATCAACAAGTACCCGTGGATCAAAGAACTGTACAGAGAAAGAGTTTTGGTCTGTTCCCAATTTTCTTGCTTGTCTTGAAGAAATCTTCCTAAACTTTCCTAATAGGTCTGAACCTAACAATTGCTGCTTACCTGTAGGTGGACCACCGACTTCTCCAACACCACCCAAGGGTACTAGCTGTCCTCCCACCAGCCACTACTGGGGTCAAAAGCAAGGATGCTGTGTTCCTCGTTACCCCTCTCCCACGCAGGGTCCACCTCCACAGTGCCATAAGGGCTGGGCGTGGAACCCGACTGTTCGCAAATGTCTTCCCGCACCAACCCCTCCGTCTCCTCCCCCTTCCACCCCTTCGAAGTACCACGGGAACGGGAACGGCCGCCATAATCACGATGATAGAGGTCTTGGAGATGACAATGGTCATAAACGCCGTTCTACTCATCTCAAATCTCGCTCGTTCAGTCTTTGCCCTACTGGTCTTGATGCCTGTCCTATATCTCAAATGAAAGGTGGGGATTACGAGTGTCTCGATACCACAACGGAATTGGAATCATGTGGAGGTTGCGCCTCTCTCGGGCTTGGTCAAGATTGCACTGCTATCATAGGCGCGTGGAACGTCGGGTGTGACCAAGGTTCTTGTGCAGGTACGTACTACCTCCTTAACGCACCTCTTTGGGCACTCGATGACCGTATTTTTTAGTGTATACCTGCTCCGGAGGTTTTAAGCGTGCACAAGATGGGAAAACTTGCATTCCACTTTAGTACCGGACAATCATAACACATCGAATCAATTTGTCTTTCATACCTTCACTCGTTTTATTCTTCTTGATTTATTGTCTCTAACATACTTATAGAGCTCATTTGTCACACTTGCCTTGATGAACATATGGACCACGTCCGTTATATAGATGGACATTTTTGCTGCACCTGTTAATTTCACTGGACAATATGGAACCCTTGGTATTCATTCCTTGGTATTTTATTATCTGTTACTCGTCTCCTTCTGTGGATGACCTGTACAACGTTTTTAACTATGTCACTGATTAGGTCGATTACATATATCGAATATATGATAGTGTCTCTATTTTTACCAGCCAATCAGATTACGGCGTGCAACTGGTATAAGATTTGCGGCTTTGCTGAACTTGAATCAGTATTTCTCTCTTTCTCTCTCTCGACTACTTGATACAAAGTCCGCCTTTCCCCCAGGCTTGTTATTTCTAGCTTTCCAAGGACTAGTCGTATATATTCGGCTTCTCATCTTTGAACACGCCCAGGCATGCCCTCAACAATTTGTTCGTTTCTCTTCGCGTTGAACGCCATGGCTTTCATCACTGTTTCCGATTTTTCTCGCCCGGCAGCGTTCGCCTTGGCATCGCCCCTTCCTATATCATTTGTGACCCGTACTGTGGACCATCAATCCAATAATCCGGGCAAAACATATCCGACTGTGGGTGCTCCACCAGGTCTTTCTTCTGTTTCTCGCCCTGTCATTTATTCTCGTGTCGAACACCTGGAATACCGGAAAACTAGCGACAAACTCTCTGTCCTTCGAAATTATTACCATAAGGCGAATGTCAATGCCGGGAACCTAAGTAAATATAATGTTCTTTTTCTTGCTGTTTCACCGGAGGCTTATTATTTTATATTCATCAACAGAAAGTCTTGCTGTTCGTTCCTCGTCTGTAGCGGAGAACGACCATGTTTTTCAACAAGACTGTGTATCCCAGCTGACCGAATTCAATACCAACGTTCTTGGGTTTCAATCTATACTTGGCGAACTCAGTTCTCAAAAGGGTTTGGGGTACTATCACAGCAACAATGACCTAGAAACGCTCCTCAAGGATCTTATCAACGCCAACAAGTCTGCACTTAGCGATATTTCAAAAATTATCGGGAATCTTCCTATCCTCGGTCCCATACTTGGGCCCAGTAAGTGTTAATTCCCGCACATACATCCTGGATTAACCTTGGAACTAGTCGTGTACGAGCTTAAGTGCATCTTAGATGATATCCTGAACATCTGCGAGAGCTTGACCGATATAGTGATCAATGCCCTTCAGCCTCTTCTCAAGGATCTACTTTAATAAGATGTTGTTTGGGCTATGTGTTTGAGTTGAACCATTGTATCATCTCGATTCGGACATACACTTATTTCCAACTATCCTAATTACATGTACACCTATAGGTAATGCTTTCTTCGATCTCGAATATATCAAAATCAAGTCGATTTGTTAGACCTGACTATGTGTTTGGTGGATGGACTATGCAATAGGGTGCTGATCAAACCGACTAAGGTACGAAGGAGCTTGAGTGGATGTCCGGTGGTTCCGACTCCGGCCAGGTTGGACCCTATTACGTTTTATGTTGAGTAAGAAAGCAAGTCACGTGGACGTTCGGGAATTGCCGTTGAGACTGTGTAGTTTTTACAAGCCACCACAGTTGCCTCTCTGTATCATCGGCACTGGCCTCCACGCCTCAAGAACAAGGTATGTTGCTGTCTTGCTGCACCACCTGTTTATGCGATCTAACAACAGATAGGAATATAGTACTGATTACCCTGTCAAAATGGTAAGTCTATGATGTATATTGCAACCAACCACACCTTAGGGGTTGTGGAGACATTGTAGAATTCCAGTACATTCTGAGCTCACGGTTCACTTACTATAGGCCGATAGTTCTGCACCTATCACTCTAAGAACACGTAAATTTATAACCAATCGTCTCCTCGCCCGCCGTCAATTTGTTCTGGACGTGCTCCACCCATCACGACCCAATGTCTCTAAGGCTGAACTTTCGGAAAAGCTCGCAGCTCTGTATAAGACTGACAAGAATCGAGTCGTGACTTTCGGTTTCCGAACACAATTTGGTGGGGGGAGGAGCACGGGATTTGCTTTGATCTATGATGACGAGGCCTCACAGAAGAAATTTGAGCCCAGGTACCGGTTGGTTCGGGTGAGTATGGTTTTGCAGTCGATAAACCCAGTTTATAAGAGTTTGTGAGTAGTCTGGGCTGGCTGCTAAGGTAGAGAAGCCTTCTCGCAAGTTGCGGAAAGAGAGGAAGAACCGCGCGAAGAAGGTGAGCAAGAGATCTCTGTATGTCGAGGGTTTTCTAACCCTATTTTAGTTCCGTGGAACAAAGAAAGTTAAGGCTGCCGAGCCCCCAAAGAAGGGCAAGTAGTAATCTTAGCTCGTTTTCCTCAAATTTGTGGTCCGGTCATTATTCACCTTCAAAATGTGCAAATCTTTATGCGCGCTTCTCATCGGCGTAGATGAATATGATAATCATGCATTTTCTCGAATATGGTCCAGCAAGGAGAAATTCGGGTGATATTAATGGAGAGTAAACGGGTATAGTTATCACAGGCAAATAAGAATCTACGATGATCATCTGGTAATAATCAGAAACCAAACTTCTTATGAATAATATCAGGATCTTCTTGATACTCTTCGGCGGATACCCACATCTGGAGGTGTGGATCAATAACAAAATCTTTAAAGAAGTAGGTTATCACCTTTTTGAAAGTATTAAGACCAGCCAATATGGAGCCGCCGATCCAAGTAGAATATTTACGTTCAGGGGGGGCATAGATTTTAATCTTGACGTCCTTCAAGGCAAGTTTCTTGACTTCGTTGAGCAGTCGGTCACCGAAACCTATATAGAGGAAATGGTAAGATAATTGTTACCCGGCGAAAAAATGGCTAACCCCGACAAAGAGTGCTACCGCCACTCAAAACGATATTCGAGAACAGGCTTTTCCGAAGATCCAAATCAACGCGATTAATTGAGTCAACAACGACTTGATGGATCCCAGCATACTCCTGCCCAATCAATTCGGGATTAAACAAGATTTCAGGAGCACGGAAACGTTCAGAGCCCAGCTTTATCGGGGGACTGATGAGAGCTATGATTTTGGAGGAATAGATATGTTACCTGAACGATATTACCGTCAGGTAATCGGAAGTCTTCGACACGTCCTAGAGCATCTTTTTCCTCCTTCGTGGGGTTGAGCGCAACATAGCAACATTTCTCTTTTATCGTTCTTACAACCTCCCTTTCCGCTGTGGTGTGCAAATGGTGTCCAGATTTGCGAAGGAGTAGCTGAAGATAGTCCGTCACGTCTCTGCTCTCATAGTTGGCGTCAGACATCGCTGACAGATCATAAGGGTAAGACGGGTTACCTTCCTGCTACATCAACTCGACGAATAGCATGGGGCATTGAGAAGCCTTCAAAGACAGGAACAGCATGTGTAACCCCATCGCCGGAATCAAGAACTATCCCTGTCGTCCGTCCTGAAGAATATCTGAAATAGAGAAGAGGTTAATTAAGTTTTAGATTTGGGTATCGCCGCAAATATAACATACAACGATAGAACTGCCTGTACGGAGGTGAACAACGCGGGAACGTTGAACGTGTCAAAAAATATTTGAGCTGCCACATCCCTGTTGCTTCGAGGGTTAAGGGGTGCTTCTGTGAGCAACACGGGGTGCTGAAGTTCGAAGTATCTTGAGTTTATCTTTGAGGCGGACGGGAAAATACATACCTCTTCACTCAGCGTCCCCAACTCTTCGGCGTATACCCAGCTCCAGATGCGTTCCATGTCATCCCAGTCAGTTACAACACCGTGTTCCATGGGATACCTAATCTTAAGCAGCCCACGAAACTCTTGCGCGCGTCGACCGATGAATACATCGCCTTCCAAAGCGCCTGCCATGACCCGTATGTGTTTCGGTCGCCCAACGCTGGAAATAGTCCAATGTCAACAAACAGGACTCGAGTGCGAGATTCGGGCCTAACCGTCGAGACGCACAAAGACGGGAAGAAACATTTGGGGTGATCCTGACCAGCAAATCCTGCTTTGATTGTCCCAGAGCCCTGCGTGGTTCATGGACTGTTATAAGGGGGTCTATCATTACCAAGGAGACAGAAGAACATTATCTATCACGACAGGATGGTTTGTAAGAACATCGTCGAACTCGGCCGGCATTTTTAAGGCTTTGAAAAAAAAAGGATTGGAGTGGATGAGGGAAGTTGGCGATAAGTTATACCTACCAAACGCGTCTGATGCGTGACGTGCTGTATGGCCAATGAGTAACGGCGTGACGTCCCCTCTCTTGTATCTCACCCTATGGCTCGGCACCCTTCATTCTCTTTTATCTTCTTCCTCAGCTTCCTCTCGTTGTTCGTAAGTTTATTATTTATCTGATGAGTACATTCCCGATCTACTTCCCAAGGTCTCTGTTAACGCCATACTTAATAAATGGGAAGCAACAAACTTTTGTAAATGTGCGTCTATTATGCATTTCTTATAGTCATATTCAATTCAATTACATAGGTATATGCTTTCAATCAAATTATTCCATATTACACCTCAATATCCCCGATAATCCTTCCCAACCGTGTCTGTCATGCACGAAACAATGGTGTCTAAATCAAAATTTACCCATCTGCGCTGGTGCATCTTTGGGTGACACAAATCCTGATACTGCAACAGGAAAGGAAGGAGATGTCGAGGCTCGGTGTTTTCGTATGTACATAGACAGTGTCTATAACTGCGTTTATTGACAGTTCTAGAACGTGACTCTCCTAGAGATCAACTTGTCGTGACACTCTTCCTATTGACAGTTTTTGGCCTTTTGTTAGGAGCGGGCGTCAAGAGTAGGATGCTGAAAGCCGGAATAAATTTGGATCTGCCATGGAATACTAGTCGAAAATGGTGGGAGGTCAATATAAATCAACTACTTCGTCCATCATAATGGTTAACTAGAGATTCTAGGTTTGGATGCCCCGCCAACATACATATGAACTGGGTATATCAAATTTTGGTTACCGTCAAAATCGGGACGCGGGGATGAGGGATTACGCTTCTATTGCTGTTGCTGGTGGACGGGAGCCAGTAGACGAGGTCCACCCCCATTGATATAATATATCATGCCCCCGACCTAAATAAATATCATCTATGACTTATTAAGATCACGAAAAGTCCAGCTCTCAACGATTATGTGAACAAGTAAATATAAAATTGGAAATCAAGGAAGCCTAATCAGTGATACTTAATGGATGCACATAAGACGACACGTCGACAAGTATTTATTTTGTAAATAAAGTATTTGATCCGTAGCCTCTTTCAAAATCTGATTAATTTCCACCCAAAAATAAAATATAACTATTCAAAACATAAATCCCGAATTATTCGATGGAAACTTGGATTCATATGCAGTCCCTCACAACACTCTACAATAATACTCATGGGCTCGTTATGTTCCAAGTCGGGAACACACTCTGGTGAACATACTATCCTGGGGTCTTCCGATCCTAGTCCTGGAAGACCATCCCCCAATCCCCGTATTGCAGCCGCAGAAGCCGCAGAACGGCGCATTAAAGCGGTTGGTCGACGGATCTCAGTCGCCAGCAAAACAATACTGATATTTCGTCCCATTGTTTAGGCACAGGCGAGAGGGACAAATGCATTGAATCCTAATCAAGGAAAACTTGCCGCACAAGTGGGTAAACAATCTAAGGCTGTACAGGAACCCAGACAGGAGGAAAGACTTGTCGTGAGTGCATTCGTACCATATAAATCCTATGTAGAGCTTATATTTGGACTTTTTGGACAGTGGGATTGAATATGTCGAGTGTTTTCCATTTTGGTAGTGGCTGAATAGTTTCCTGCTAGCGGGTCTCATCATACTTTGGGGATCTTGGTTGCCTAACCGCGATGTTTCTCATTGAAGTTTCATTCTCTTCGGTTGTATTTTTTATCTAGGATTCCCATTCTCCTCTTTAACTTCAGGGTTTTGTTTGTAAGGGATTACTAGCAACAAGACCATGTATTTCGAGATGACTTCAGTATCATTGTATTCCTAATTTCCAAAGAGCCCTCATCTGTTCTTGCACTCTGATGGTTTCCTAACAGTGGAATATCTGGGTTGTGAGGAGCAACGTGCTACGCCGGCTTCGCCTGTCCCGAAAATGAGGACTATCATCCGTATTTTTGTCACTACTTATTCACTGAGAAAATAAAACAACTCCCCAATCAAGAATTTTTTTTTTCAACTTAACTGCCTGCAATACACATATGTTTGATCATGGATAGAAATGAATAGAAGTATTTCTACCCTATGGGTATTGAAAGGACTGGTACGACAACTTACTTTTGTCGAGCCTCAGTGCTGGGGGAAGCCTGATGGGGCACGATGAATGCATGTCATAATATTCGGGTTGCAAGCTCAAGGTGAAGCATCAGCGAATTTATCCAAAAAGATAAATTTTTACGTAAGAGCTTGACACTTTTATTACAAGGTCGAGGGATCAAGCTCAAGCTTCAAGCGTCTAACGTCCATGGATTGGAAAAAAATCCTTTGGAAGAAGCAGTCTTTTCGAGATGACTATGTCCCACCAGACTCCTTTCTGTCATCTTTGAAGAAGAATTGTGAGTTGGTTCTCAAACCCAACCTGTTAGGGTATTACTCACAGTTACGATTGAGCTAACTTCAGGCCTTACACGTATTGGCCTTTGGTGCTTTTATCAAGTGCGATAACACAGCATATATCGACAATTTTCGTCTTTCTATCCATTTTCGTTCGAATTCAAAAAAGAATGCTAGATCCTCGAATTGTTGTCTGGGCTACTGTTGGATCCTCTGTTATGGGACACATAATTTGGGAGATTCTCGATTTTGTACCAGTGAAAACTTCAGAAAAATATTCCCATCGTTGGTCATTATTCAAGTTGCTCGAATCCTGATTTAATCGTATAGCAGACCTCAAAACATTGAAATCGTCAATATTAACCTTTCTCGCACTGATGTCACTCACCCCAGTACTAAGGACGCTGACTGCCGCCACTTCTTCAGACTCTATATGGGCTCTTGCCGCTATTCTATTCAGCCTCAACACACTACTCGCCGATTATAGTCCTTTGAAGGACACAGGATTAGTTCAAGGACGGTGAGGATTTACTAGTCATTCAGCTCGCAACTGCACCTGATAATTTGGTTGAGTTTGACCTCGGTGTTGTCAATGAACGCTGCAGTGTCGGCATCCATTGTTCTGGCATCGCGACTGACAACTGATATTGCCGTCTTTGCTCTTACCCTGCTCTCCGTCCAGCTCTTTATATTATTTCCTATTTTACGCCGTCGCCTACAGGTATCAATTATAAAAGTATATTGTGTTGTTCTTCTGTTGATCTTTATCTATTTGAGGCATCATCAACCATCATCCAGGGAACAATCACCGTCTCAATGTCTTTTCTAGCTGCCGTTCTCACCGTTTCCCTATCCTGGACTATCGCACTCCTTTTCTCCATGGGCTCTGCAGTCATCATGTTCTTGGCACCTTTAGTTCTGGTTTGGGCCCAAAAGTTCAAAAAGTTAATCATTTCCCCCATCCTGTCTAGTATTCTAATAAAGGATTGATGTTTAGTGAAATTCGTGGGCCGTGGGATGTGGCGGTCCCAAAAGTCAATTGAGTCTCCCGAGGATTTCTGGCTACTGTTTAGATTACTCAGATAGAGAAAGATAACTTAATTCCTAATTTCATCGGAATCCCATCCTTCTGACATATTCTTGTTCCTCTTCGGTAGTAAGTTTATCTGAACCTGTCCAATTTGCTGAACTCGTCCGTGCCCGGAATCGACTCGTCCGCGTTTTGAACAATTCTTCCATCTTAAGCGGTCGGATTGCGCCAAATATGTCATCTGGGTTGATCGTGCTTTGTACTTGTAGTGCCTGTCGCAGTTCCGGCGATTGAGCCCAGTCAGGCGGATCAAAAGTGCGAGGGCGTTCCTCATCCTCCGAATCAGAATATTCACTATTTATATCTGGCAATTCTATGCTTTCGCTCTGAATACTGGGCTCAACGATTTGTTTTGCGGCTTGCAGTTGAGCTTTGGCACGGGCAGCCATTTGTATTTGAACAAGTTGGGATGGTTGAGAAAGATCGTCCTCTAATACTGGGATGTTGGGAGCAGTAACTTTGCCTTTTTGTGATGTTATAGGTTTGGATGACTTGGCGTCAGCTGGGTTGGGTGCCAAATTCATAGTTGTTTGCAGGGAAGCATTATAAGTAGCAGACGAGCTCAGAGCTATTGGTTGCTTTGTCGGGGGTTTTAATGCAGATTTAAGGGCGGGCTTTTTGAGTTCAGGTTTCTTGTCGGTTTCCGCGGCGATTTTGCGTTTCTTCATGTTGTCGTCATCCTATACATCGTGCACGGTTAATGTAAAAGTAGTTGTATGTTGGACTGATCAATACCTTTTTGGATCCAGGTGCTGGTTTTAACGATCTCTTTTCAGTCGTATCTTCACGTTCCCTCTTTCTACGTTCCCCATCTTCTTTCAGCTTCCTATCCCGCTCCTGTGATCTCACTTTCTCTTCTTCGGCTTTTCTTTGCAAAGCCAACTGTCGCCGATTTTCCATCTCTTTCAACCTTGCCGTCTTTTTATCAGACTCTTCTTGTTGCTGATGATATACAGAATAAATCAATAACACCCTGATAATCACAGTGGATTTGAAACAAACTTTTTTCGCTGCCATGGCAGCCATCTGCAGGACTTTCTCGACCCCAGGCTTACCCTTCTTGCTGGTACCCAAGGCATTACTCAAAATTTTCGAGGCCTGCCCCAGGAGCCCAAATTGGGACTGTGATGACATTGAAGAGGTCATCGACATCTGACTTTCAGTCTTGAATTTCAACTAGAATTTATTTAAGGATCCCGATTTGCATAGCATAAAGAGAAATCTCACCTCCGCATGATCTGCCGTATGTGTTCCAGACATTCGTGCTTCTTCTCGCTTATTAACTACAGCCCTAATAGGACCGTCTCCTTGGTATTCCTCTTCGTCGATATCTATTCCAACATTGACCGGAAGTGCATTGCGTTCTTCGTCATCAGTACCTCCAGGTTGAGCCGGGGTTTCATATTTATCCAATCGGCCAGTATTGGTCCCGTGACTTTGGGAAGGGATTGAACTCCAGGTCATACTGTCCTCTCTGTCTATACCGGCGCCAAATGTCCATTGTACTCCTAGAGCAATTTTCTCGTCTATGGGCCAACTATCATCTTCATCTAAGACATTCGCGTTTAGTTCTCGGAACTGGGAGTCGGGTCCTTGTGAGGGCTCAGTATTTCGTGTAGTAGGGAGCCAGGTAGTAACGTCATCGTCGAGGAATGAGTCCGGCTTGGCAGATCCCAATATTGGTTGTGTAGGGGGAGGAATATATAGAGGTGAAAGGGAATGGGCGGTAGGTACTAAATGACATAGTGAAAAACAGGAATCTGTGAGTATAAGGATAATGGGTATCGTACCTTTTTCGACAATAGGCACCGGTGGAATAAAGACAGGAGGCGGTTTGTGGAACAATGAGGTCGAGGGAAGACCACTCTTATGTGTTACAGAAGGTGAGTCCGGAGGTGTCGTCGTGGTGCTCTCATGATTGATTTCAGCTTCACCTTTTGAGCCCTGCGCATACCCTGGCGGATGCCCCAACATTTTACTTTTAATTCTAGCTTTGCCATCATTCGGAGGGAAAAGATCTGATAGGCTGAGACGCCGACCCGTGTCTTGTGGTACAGTATTAGAGCTATCATCATCCGCAACTACAGCACCCGGGCTTGCCGTTGTCGCGCCCACAACCGTAGTAGAAAAAGGAACTGCCGAAGTTTTCAATGAGTTATCTTCCTTGTTATTTCTCTCCGTCACTCTAGCTTCAGCCGCTGCGCGTGCCTCCGCGAGGGCACTGACTGCAGCACCGTTTCCTGGAGGTTTACCCATACTTTTTCCAACGCGTGCGCCGAGCCCTTCTACTGTCCTCTTTAACCGGTCAAGCATGCCTTCTTGGGGGTGTTGGGGTGAGGACGGGAGTGCTGCACTTTCTGACATTTCCTTTGTTTGGGGAAGTTCAAATACTTTTGGTTTTGAAGAAGCTACACTTCCTTCCACAATCTTTGCCGATTTAGGTTGGCGCTCTTCGCCTTCCGATCCTGTGGACTCAGATATAGTTAAGGCATCACCACTTTTCCTTTTCAAAGCATTATGCAGAGATGTTGGGAGAACTGAGTGGTCTGTGGAAGTCGAGATAAGATTCTTCGCCGATTCCTCCATAGCCTTTACCTCTCTTGCCTTTTTGAGCCACGACGTTCTCCCTCCAAGCGTTACTCCAGGTGTCGTCATACCTACGGAGGGATCTCTGGCTGTGCGTATTGATTTACGCAAAGGTACTGGTGCGGGCAAGGCCGGGAATAATGAGATGGTAGACTTGCTATCGGCAGGAGACGCTTCCATTGGACCAAGATTTTCACCATTTACATCCATGACGTGTGCTAGGGTGGGTGTTGGGGTGATGGCTGTTTTAGGGAAGCATTCCCTCGTTAAACCGTCTTGAATTAGAGTAGAATCTGGCAGGGGATGCTCGTTGTGGGGGGAAGGGGGATTCACATCCGTTTGGTGAGTAGTAAGCGATGACGCGGAGCGTTGGGACGGGGGTATCTGAGAAGCTCCATGATATGCCGAAACGAGACTGTCTAAAGTAGTGGAATAAATCGCATTATGGGAGGAACTGGGAATACTTAAGTGGTTCTCAGAAGCCAAGTTAGAATATTGTTGAACGGAGTCGATAGGAATATGACTATGGTCAGCGTTCTCGTCACCTTCAGCTATGATGGATAGCTCATTTGGTTCAGAGTGACCGGGAGCGGCGTCGGTCTCGTGCTCTGTGTAACTATCTTGGTCGACGGTTACGAGGGTAGTAAGGGGAACTAGCACACGTGAAGATGTTGTGAGTTGAACCGCTCCATCATCTGCGGTAGATTGAATGGGACAAAATCCAGTTTCAAGTGAGGATGTATCAGTGGCATGATCTACGTCTCTGTCTGTGAGGGGCATGTCGTTGGAAGTGCTGATCATATATGGATTTTCCTTGTTAATCTGTTTGTAATTAATATGGCCCGAATTTTCCATTACGAAATTTAGTACCTCGAACGATAACGACACAAGATTATTCAACTTGGACATAGGCTTAGCTTTTTTAGAATTGACCTTCTTGCGTCCTGGGGTTTTGACAAGTTCTATGAGAGGGCTGCCTAGATGTTTAGTAGAGTTTTCATTAAGAGATAATCAATCTTACTCTGATTTTGTCTTGTATAGAATGTTGTCCATATAGTCTTGGAGAAAGAGAAAACCATGGGTGTTGACTTGATCTTGAAAGAGTTGACGTCCTGGATCATTGGCCATGGAGAGACGAACTGCATTTGACCACTCCAACAGCCCTGTTCGAGGAGAAGACGACATGGCGGGATGTGTTGTAATGTTGAAGGACAATGTTGAGTCGTTGACTCGCGAACCCTAAGCGCTAAGCACTGACCGGTGACCATTGATACTTACAACGTGAGCGTGTTAATCACGTGAATGACCAGACCTCAATTACATAAGTAGCCCAGGATAAGGCCAAATTTATCATTCCCTTGTGAATATTATTTTATTATGTAAAAAGTAAATTTTCAATAAATTCCCAAGAGCCGTGAGCTGTCTTCTTTACGGTGCCCCTTATCGGGATAGTCCCAGATTTTGAACTCGATGCCCAGAGTGGCAACTCGCCCAATAACATTATATTTTCATTTAGTCCTTCTCGATACGCTGACATCAATTCTCACCTATTAGGTTTGAGGTAAACTTAATATCAACGCATGTTTTTCTCGCCGGAACTCCTGGCGCGAAGGGATAGTGGCTTTGGACTTCTATGGCATGTAACACCCTGCCCGATTTCCAGCAACCTTAAACATGAAATTCAAAACAGGCTCGCTGCAACATTGGGCTCTAAGTCGGCATTCAAAAAACTTCCAAAACGATCCATTCTCACAGCAGATATTGAAAATCTATGTAATCTCATCGCTCAACCTACCGAACCCTTCGCCTTAAGATTGTCGAGTAATCTTATGGTTGGCGTTGCGCGGTGAGACCACACATTGCATAATCCTTCAACTTAGCCGATCTAATGCAGATAACGGATCTAGCGTTTATAAAAGTGCGATCATTTCTTACTACTTGATACCTCACTCCAAATTAATCTCCCCCCTCCCCCGACAGTCAAACAAGAAATTCTAATGACAGATGTTACAAGCTGTGTTGCCTCGATAAAGAAAACATTCCAAAATTTCAAATCTACTGCTGCCGTGGATACGCAACTTCAAATGGTCCAGCCCTCAGTCCGGTATGCCAACACTATGGATATCCTAGCGTTGTCTTGATATATTCATAGGGCTTCCGTGCTTACTCTCGTCGCTGATCCATTTTCTGCGCTGGCTATGGATTTTGATGCGCTTGTTGCCGTGTGTTTCATCATCAATACTCTTCTTTCTGGCCGTTTACATCTATCAAAGAATTGGGATGAATATTTGAATATCGGTGGCATATACCCTCATATATATTGACGATATAGATCCTGACTGTGGACAGGGGAATTCGAGAACAGCGCCGATTCTGATACTGGGCAATCCAAGCTTGACCATAAAAAAGGACGGAATAAAACCAGTGCCCTCCGTCACCGATTTTCCCAAACAGAGACTTTTAGAGCAGAAAAACACACCCTTGTCGAACATCATGAACACTTACTTTCTGCTTTATTCGACCGCTCATATGACGATATTTACGGTATCGCCGATCAGTCATCGTCCCAGACCGGGGCAGCATTCGGGTTTGAAGACAATCTTTTTACATTTTCTGATGAATACGATATTGGCACGCTCGCTGACGAATTAGAGAAAGAGCTCGGATGGGATGTTTCCCAGGCAAGGTCAATATACCCAGTTTCAAAATACGTAAATACTGAAATTCCTTACAGAAACGAGAACTTACCTGTAGAAGTTCCTAAACCAGAGTACAATTCAAATTTTAATATTAGGCAAGAAAGAATTCTCAATGAACACATGGATCCTGGCTATGATGCAATGATATCGCCCTCGGTTCCCAATACTCCCCCTCATTTAAAGAGAAAGGTATGTCATGGTCATGGTTATATTTTTGAGTCCTTGATAGGCTCAAGAGCATTGTTAGACCCCTGAACGCTCAGGAAAAGGCTCGTATATATGACTTACTTTGAGACACCAATTTGCTCAAAATGATATTTCAGAACACCCTCATTTAACCCCATTGCCCCTGTCAAAAATAAATCCAGCCTCTGTTCAACCCTTGCCGGCTGTCCCATTTTCCACATCTTCATTATGTCAAGAAGAACAATTATTGACCGACGTAACCACAAAAACTGATAACCGACCGGAAAATGATATTTGCGGCCCCGGAAAACGGATCAAACGTATACGTTTGTTACTAGACGTTAGGACGGAGTTGACAGACGAGGAACTGAAGGTATAATAATATTGGTTTAAGAATCGGGTCGTGTTCACGTTTATTTTGACCACTCAAGGTTGCGAGAACACAATACATTCAAATTCAAAATACATTGAAGCGGGCAGCCAGCCTTAGACAGACCGAGAAAGAAAAAGAAAAGATAGTTGAGGAAATGCTCTGGGGAGTACCCAATTGTAGTGAGTCATTACAGCGTTGATCATTTAACTAACTACAACATTTTGGCTGTTAGTCCAGGCACCCATTCTAGCCGATTTCTGGACAAAGAATTACAGGACTCAAGTCGGCTCCAGATCCGGATTACTATATGTACATCCCAAAGTCAGGATTATACGAACAACCAGAAATTTCGACTTGAAAGGCATCGAGGAACCTCCCAAGAAGCGCCAGAAAACCAAAGATGGCTCAGACGCACACCATAGGGCCTCAGGGGACGAAATCGGTCCATATGACCTGCACAAGGGCAAGTTCATGGAGTTTAAAACGAGCCTAGGCGGTAACCATACTTTCGCTCAAGAGGGAAATTTGTCGGGCTTATTAGATATAGACAACGCTCTAGATTTTACTTATAGAGACGATACTCCAAGTAGACCCCTCCGTTCTTCTGAGGTATATTTTACTTTTTGTTTTCTCTTCTTAACTCTCATTTCTAATTCTCCCCGTAGGAACCTGGGCAGGGTCGGCATGCCTCTCATCTTCATTCTCCACCGCACAGTCTCGACCTAGGCATCACCCCAATCGTATCCCACAAAAACTCCTTATTTCCGTGGGACAATGCAGGGGATGGTCTATCAAGTGAAACTTACAGGATGTACAGTGGCAATCAAATTAATTCTGTGGACCACGCCGACGTCAGATTGCGCGAGAGTTCTTTCGGCCGAAGGGACAGCTCCCTCCTCCCAAACCGGCTAGAAAGCCTAGCGGATGATCCAGGATTCTCTCCAGCTTTGATCAACACAAATTCTCAGGCTCTTGACGAGGATTATGCTTTTGAAGGTAAGGCTATTGCCATCCTTGGTCTTTTTAATTATCATATTATCGTTTAGTCCACTCGGTCGAACCATCCTTCGTAAATTACCCTCAGGTGGCCAAGGGCACCCACACTGCAGGTCTGGAGATAAATTCGTTTAATTTTCTGGAGTAAGTATGCTCTCACCTTAATGACGACAATCGGAATTTATGCAAGGGCAGATACGCCAAGATGCAGTTGCATTCCCTTCCGTCATCCACCACTGATCTAGATTTCGACGTCATCGCACCAAAAGGAATTAGTACAAGACACGTTGTTGCCGCCGCTTTCTATCACTGCCTTGGTGCGTTACATTCCAACTTGTTTCTTAGTAGTTATGGTCATTGCTATATGATCAATCCCTCGCACTTTCATGTAAAAAAATCGCGCTGTTTACTAACATGAATGTTACCTGTGGTATAGTTCTAGCCACCAAGAATTTTCTGCATCTTAAGCAGCCTAAAGCATATGGCCAATTGTCTATTATGATATCAGTATAATTCTAATAAGCAAACATCAAGTTAAAAGCGAAGTACATGTTTGGCATCTGCGATCGCTGTGTTGATCTTCGTTTAGCAATGTAGGAGAATTAAAACCCCAGTCTTTAATAAATTGTTTTTACATAGGATACTTATTTTGCAACACTACTGACCGAAATCGGGATCCACGGGTGATGGCGAAATTATGTGAACATCGCAAGCCATGAGCTCACAGTTAGAGCTTTACTCAAGAAATATATCAAAAGTTTTGTGGGGAGACCTAAGTACTAGTCACATGGCCAATTTATTCTGACATGGATCTACCTGGAGGAGCATTTCTTACATAACTAGTGGGTTTGTTTCAGTTTCCTTGTGTAAGTCGCTTCTGTTCTTGCCGCCCACTCCTTCATCGATTACTCGCAGTATTCATCATGCCATCTCGCGCAATTGAAGCTGCAAAGGCTGCTCTCGCCAGCGTGGACCTATCAAACTATGATCCTGAGCAATCTAGACTCATGGACGAGAGATGTATACTCGTCGATGAAGATGATAACGCTGTCGGGGCTATGGATAAGAAGACTTGTGAGTTCATTCCCTTATCACACATCTTGTTTTGACTCGTCATCAAGGTCATTTAATGGAGAATATTGATAAAGGCCTTCTACATCGCGCTTTTTCTGTGTTCATCTTCCGACCTTCAGATGGGAGGCTACTTCTTCAACAACGGGCCTCGGAAAAAATCACCTTCCCGGATATGTGGACAAATACGTGTTGCTCGCATCCTCTCGATGACTTTGATGAGGAAAAAATTGAAACTGATCAATTCGGTGTTAAGGTAGCTGCATCGCGCAAACTGGAGCATGAACTAGGCATTCCTAAGACTCAGACACCCATTACTCAATACCAATATTTGACACGTATTCATTATTTGGCTCCATCGGATGGAATATGGGGTGAACATGAAGGTGGGTTTCATTTTACTATGCACGAAACGATGCATCTATTGCTTCTGTAGTGGACTACATTCTCTTTTTAACCGCCGATGTGGATGTTGTACCAAATACAAACGAGATTCGGGCTCATAAATATGTTGACAAAGCGGAACTACAGGCTATGTTTCAGGAATCAGGTAGGCTAATATTCGTTCGTGACGACATCCTTTATAATTTGCAATGACAGGAAATTTATTCACCCCATGGTTTAAATTAATTGCTCGGGACTTTTTATTTGGTTGGTGGGATGAGCTTCTCAAGCACAAAGATAGTCAAGGGAGAATCGATGCTAAAAGCTTGGCTGGATTAGTCGACAGTAACGAAGTCGTGAAGATGGTATAATGTATAATAGTTATTAGCTATAATGTATAATGGCTTTTTTCTCTTAATTATTGCCATTTCAGACAGGCAAGCTGGAAAAAACATGAATGAAAAGGGTTGTATACATTCCAGTGGGTCGGTGTTCAATAAAACCTCATATTTTGTGGGCACGCGGTAGTCGATCCCTGAAACCTGGTTTATATGTTATCCAACATGGGGTCCTCTAAAGACGAGCAGCTCCCGACCAGCGCGGACACCAAGCGGTCCGCGCCTACCAAAGGGGATGGCGGTGACAAGCTCGAATCCCAATTCACCGACAATTTTGAGGACGTGCATGAGAAATAATGCGTGTTCGACCTCCGACGCTGGTAAAGATGTCTCAAGATTGAGTTATTATTATCAGTAGAAGAGGTTTTACTGACCACCAAACGTATTTTTTCGCTTGACTTCGATGACTCGAAGATTCTCATCTGTAGCCTCGTCACTGGCAATTTTACGGGGCAACACAGCTTTGAGATGTGCTCCGAGTGAAATGTCAATCGTGGTGGGTGGATTGATTAATGTTAAGCGGCGCCCACTCTGAGAGAAGTAGGCAAGGAAAAACCCAGATGCAAAATCTTGGGCTGTTACCTCAAAGATCAAACGAGGCGGCTATGGTGCATGTTCCAAGTGAGTGGAGGCGGGCTCAATGGAAGAAGCACGAACTGGATTTCCTGTATTGATGCAAGTTTGGAACGCAAAACCCTAAGTTAGATAACACAGTATTGGTAGGTAGTTGCATGATGAAAATGTAATTCACATACTCGGCGCGCAAACAATGTAAAAAGTTCAACAACAATCTTGTAAGCTCTACAAACCAATGCTGTCAATAATACCTACTGAGTAAACATGTAGCTTACATTGCACTGTGAGGTCCATTCGCTGACCAAGGAGAATTTCTGAATCTTACAGTCCAGTCGTGACCATGCTGTGAATCGGATTCGATACCATCTGGCCACATTGGTAGAATACTCTGTCTCAACTCGTCCATCGCTGGTTTCATAATATTTTCTAGTCGCAATTCGTTATTGCCAATGAATAACATAAACATGTGATCTAATTGGAAAGCATAACTATGAAATCGGCTAAGAATGCAAGATTGTACGAACAAGGTCGAAAATCCGGGTTGGTGGCGGGGATAGGGATGTTACCGTTGGAGTATGTCCGTGACCTGGTTAACGGTGGGGGCTGTTGCACATTATTTGAGCGTTGCCTGGTGAGAGTATCTTCTATTGCGGTTTTTTTCATGGCGGATTTCAGTGGCTGATGTGCGGGGGCTGCGGGGGTTGTCGCTGTCCTACGGTGGGTCTTCTGGGGTGGTGTCACTATACCTGGGGGGATAAATGGAACTTGCGTATCACGGACATCTGGGCGGAGTGGAGGTTGGATGTATTGGCTAGGGGCGTGGGGATAGGAAAAAGGAGGATAACCATTGCTCGGGCCAGGAAGGGATTGAGATTGTTGGTAGATCGGCTGACCACCATAGTAGGAATAATTGGTGTAGGATTGCATATTAGCCAGTGAATATGAGAATCAGAGTGAGAATGAGCAGTGAAGAAGAATGTACATGAGGTATATGAGCCTGTCAGAAACAGAAATTGTAAGCTGTAACGTGTTGAATTGCCTTTTCCAGTCCAGCGTTTAAATGTTCAAGGACAAAGAAGTAGGCGAAAAAAATACCACACACGACCAATAAAAGTTACCTGCAAAAACAGCTGAAAATGAATACTAAATGTTGAACGTTGGAACTTTGAAAGGAGTCAACGTTGAGACTACGAAACAAGAAATCATTTCATGCACATATGTACTTAAAATTAATTGTATATTTCCACTATAATTTCAATCACGTGGTTCTTCATTCAAATTCCCCTCATTACTCGTTGGAAGTTGGAATCATAGAGTTGCTGCCATGTCTTCCACATTCTTCACTTGGCTACGCAGCCCCGCAGCCCGCGAATATTTTTTCAGTAGGCCTTTCTTCCTCTCTCCGATATCAACACTCATCATTTCTTCTATAGGCACACATTTCTGGGGCCCTGTTAGTTTCAAACCTTTTTCTCACTCAGTCAAATCGTTTATAATTTTTTAATGCTAGGTAGCCAACTGGGGTCTCCCTTTGGCAGCTCTCGCAGACCTTCGGAAGGATGAGGAAGTCATATCTGGGACAATGACCACTGCTCTAGCTTGCTATTCGTGAGTTCGCATGCCTTACTGCACTTCCGATTTTCAGGGGTACTTAAGAAAATGAATGGTTTTTTGTAGAATGGTATTCATGCGGTTTGGTTTGTTTGGTTTTTGCCATACTTGACACTCGAGATACTAAAGCTTTGTTTAGCCTGGCGTGTGCAGCCGCGAAATTATCTTCTATTCGCATGCCATTTTACGAATGCAACAGCCCAATCGGTACAGGATGCTCGTTTTATCAATTATTGGTACAACGGAGGTCGCGAAAAGAAACTTGGTCTCAATGGAACGACTGAGGAAGGTACTGGTGCGGTGACGCAGGCTATCAAGGCAGCACGGGATGAGGCCAAGAATCAAGAAAAGTAACAAGTGTAATTTCCTCAGGTTCGTAGACGCATATATATACAGATATAGATAAGTACCACACGTAGGATCTTCCAATTTACCAAAATTCATCTTCACCATCACGCCCTCTCTTTTTCTTCCCGTTGCTCTGCGCCAGCGATTGCCGTTCATACATCTCAGCAATCTGAGATAGACAATTACGCTTTCTTCCATGATTACCGATACAAGATATCTTACCTGCTCAGGTCCCGTTGCATCATCTACTGCTTTGTCGTCCCGTACACGAAGGAATCGTGGAAATCGTAAAGAAATTCCCCTGTCTTCGACCTCCGAGGGAATCAGCGCAACATAAAAATATAATTGGATGAACTTACAAGTCCTTGAGCAGCAGTATAAACAGGGCTTAAACTTAGATCTGCTGTCAAAACTTCCCAAACAACTTTAGGCTCAAACCACACATCTGGTTTAGCTCCTCCAGCTCTCACGTCGCCCCGGACTTGACCAAGCTCAAGAGGTTTCAAAGTCTCATAATGGGCCTGGAGGGCTTCTTCACTGAAACCCGTGCCAATTTTGCAGATGGTCTGGAATTCCTCTGACTCGCCGTCGTAACACGCGAGAAGGAAAGCACCATATACATGGGTCCGTTTCCCTTTGCCGTAATATCCACCAACGACAACTAAATCGAGGGAGTCTCCCACGCCAACCAAGTAGTCCTTTTTTAGCTGCCATAAGACGCTACTTAGATGTCAGTGTGTCTTAGATAGCACAGACTTACTTTGAGCCAATTAACACTTCGTCTACTCGGTTCATAGAAACTAGCATCAGTATCGAGCATCTTGACCATAAGTCCTTCACAACCATCCTTTACGCTGTCCTCAAGGAAGGTTTGGATTTCATCGGTAGTTTCGCTATCAGAAGACTTAGCAAAGCCAAACTCTCCTGGAATAGCAGTGAAGTGCTTCCGTAATAACTCCCGTCGTGCGTAGAGAGGTTTGCGCAATAGAGGCTGTATAATAGTGAAAAGCATGAAGAAGGAGAAGATTGTAAATAACTCACCTCCCCATTGAGGAATAACAGGTCAAATGCAAATAGACAGACACGAACCTGAATATCTTCTACCTTAACATCTTTACGTTTCCTCCGACTGAGCTCTTGAAAAGGCATTAATTTTCCGGTAGCACGATCAAATGCTACGGCTTCTGCATCTAGAACAAAAGAAGTTGTCGAATCCTTGATACACTACGGAAACAAGGATTATGGTCTGGAATAATGATGTGGTGGACGTGATTAACGAACTTTTGGAAGTTGTTCCACAAGATCCGGGTATTTCTTGCTCATATCTTCTGAATTTCGGCTGAATATAGCGACCGTTCCGTCCTCAAGTTTGTGTACCTATTTTGTTTCCATCCTCCCTTCGTATGAAAATGACAAGCTATAAACGAACCTGAGCTCGCTCTCCGTCATATTTATATTCACAGGTGAACTTCTGGTTCTCAAACCTATCAAGAACTTCGCCTATCGCTTTTGTAGGCTTCGCAAGCATAGGCTTCAAAGGTACCCCAGGAGTAAGTTTACAATGCTCTTTTAGACCATTGATACCATACTCGAGTAAAACGGGAATAACTTGATCATATGATGGTAATTCGCTATCAAACCTGTGAATTTAGAAAAATGGCGCAAAAAAGTTAACGTGCCTGTACACAGCTTTGATGATCTGCGAACCTTCTTCGAGTCGGGTGGCAAGTTTTTCTTCGCTCCATTTTTTAGTTGCTAGAATATTGAATTAGCTCATAGTAGAAAACTGAACATTCGAGATCACCTCGTTCGCTCTCAGATATAACGATGGCGTGGGCAATTGCGACGAGTACTGATCGTTCGGCATTACCAATCCGAAGCTTTCCTTCTAAACTCCGTACTATATACTTGGCCTCCAGGTCTTGGCACGCAGCAAGGAGTTTTGTGATAATCGAAACTTTCTTTGCTTGAGACTACTGATTATAAGCACCAATTATAAATGCTTCAGCGATGACGAACCGCGTGACCAGCAGTGACAGCAATATCTTTCAGGTTGTTGAAAACGACAGGAACAGTTAGAGGTTTTGGTTTGAATAAAGTCTTTTGACTATTTTTTGAGTTCTTCCATGGCCAAATGCGATGTCAGGCTGGATATAAGGTTGTTTCAAGACCACACCCAGACTTACCATGGCAACAAGTCCTAAATCACCCTCTTTCTTTAAATCACCCTTGACAACCACTGTACTCCTTCCTGTTGATTCACCGATAGCTTTAATTAGCAAGCTCTCCCCAATTCCCAGTTCAACTCCTACATAATCGGGACTCAACTTACGAGACATGAGTATTGTTGCCAAGCTTAGTTCAATTCTATGCTCACCCGATTAATGCAGAGGTAAATTACTTGCAGCAAAGATTGGAAGTCACCCTTGGCACTTCTCTGGATAACTAGAAACAGTAAAGAAGTTAGAAATGCATTTTTCTCTAGTCTCTTTGTTGTCGATTCAATATGTGAAAAGGTTTTTGCAAGGGCAGCGTAGGGTACCCTTCAAGAATATATTTGTTAATAATGCTTGGACTAAGGATTTATGAACTCACGGATCTCCAGTTTTCCAACCACCCTTGATATCAACATCGTCCTTCTTTGATAGTGCTGCTTCGACACTGGTGAATGTATATTGCACAAACCGGGCTTAATTGATATATATTGAATATCACATACCTTTTCGAGACCGCACTGTTACTTGGCTCTTTGTCATGGTCGGAATCATCAGGCTCGCTGTTTCCATCATCTTCTATATCATGGTTCGAAGAGGGGGAGCTCGCTCGCTCGCTCGTCTCTTCTATTTCCAACCTCCCGGAGACTTTCCTCTCTCCTCTAGATATAGGGCTATGTGTTATTCCTTCTGCTATTGGACGCGACCTAGGATCTCCGGCTTATAGATTGGATCAAAGAAAGACACGCAAATTTCATCAAAACCTACTGGGAGATGTGGAAACATATAGACCTTCGTCTGAACTAGCAACTCTCCGTTTTTTCGGCCTTGAATATTCTGATGTGAATTAGTGTCCGCAGTGCCACTTTCTGTTTTCAAATATACACACCTTCCGGGGTGTAATCAACGGGTGCTTTCTTGGGCTCGGACTTTCTAGCTAGTAACGTTCAGACTTGTGTCCCAATCACAAGCGGATCAGCGTACCTTGTGTAATCTCCTTATTCTGTTTCTCTGTATTATTTTTTTCCTCGGGTTTCTTTGCATCAATAGGGTCCGCTCGCTTTCTCTTATTGCCCCACATTTCTACAAGGTTGGACTGCTGAGGGGGTGCCGGTTTCATGGATTTAGGCACCTCAAAGAATTTTCCTAAGGTGAAAGTGAGAACGATGAAACGCGTAGGATGAGACCAATAGAACCTAAAGTTTGCTGGCGACCCATCGCGGTCAAGGACGCGCAGAACGCAAGACGCGCAACAAACATGCATATACAACATGTCACTTAGTTTAAAAACATTCTTTGGGATTTATACAATTCCCTGCGCCATGCACCAAGGTTGGTCAGAGCAATCTATCTGGAACTTATACCTAGTATGTAACCTGCATCCCCTCTTAACCACTTACTTTCTATCTATGTCTCAAGTATTTTCTCAAGCTATGAATAACCCTTATTTTCTTTGATTCCTGCTATTTATTGTCTGGGAAGCTACATTTTTGTATTGACCAGTAAATTTGGTAAACTACTTGTACTAGAAGGTCTCAGTTCCATTTCCAAGGGATGCAGTGTAAAATGATGGTTGGATAAATTGTAAGAGATTGTTGTAGTTTATTCACAATGATGAAAAACATGATACTATTTCCCATGAAACTAAATAAAGTCTGGAATTTAATCTGTTTGCTACACACCGGGCCTCAATGTTGGGTCGACTGTAAGCTCCTAAAAGCTCCCCACGACGACAAACATGTTTGTGACAAATAATGTTTCATGAAGGCTGTACTTAGAGGAGCTGCCATTTTTGTCGCTCCGGGATCCCCGAGCCTGGGGCCCACTCTGGAAACCTTTGAGCGATAGTTTTCATCTAGTAGAACACCTAATAAGTGCGGTGTAGTTCCCAAACATGACCAATGTCATATTTTTTGAATAATGGGCGAGCATACACTAGGTTTCACTGTGCCTCAACCCATAAAACCACGCACAAGAATCTATCTCCATCTGATCTCCCGATCTATCGTAAGTCTCCTTCACAGTTGGCCCAGCCTGTGCACAAAACTCGAGAAAAGGGCGAGCGAGAAAGAAATATTAAAAATTCGTTATCCCCTGTAGTGGCCAGAATGATTACATTGGTACAAAGAACTGTAAGTACTGTATAGCTCCCTGATTATGGATTTTACTACAATCAGCAACGCACCTCGGAGCCATCCGGAGTGCACTATACAGTTTTTGAGAAGTGGCTTTGTAGCGACCCCAAACAACTATCAACAAAGTCAGAAATTAGCAGGCCGCCAAGCCTACCACCGTCAACGTCCTCAAGATCAATACGATGGCTGAGCAGGTGTGCCTCCTCTCTCTGCTCGTGATCATACTTGATTCATCTTGAGAATTAGATCGAAAAGGCCTTTCAAAAGCAAGCAATCTTCCAGAACGCTAAAACCCGTGGTACGTGAATAACATCTGTGTTTTATACGACCTATGGCCGATTTTTGACTGTTCTTCCCGGTATTGTATTATTAGTTGGAAAGAAAGTCGCGACGAAGGACAAAAGATGGTACAAGGATGTTGGTCTTGGGTTCAAAACCCCTTCAGAAGCTATTAACGGGTCCTACATTGGTTTGTGCACATCTATCATCTAGGTTGTTGTAAAACTCCCTCATCAACGGAGTGGATTAATTCCCCGATTTATAGACAAAAAGTGTCCCTTCACGGGTGAAGTCTCCATTCGTGGCCGCATCCTTACAGGCAAGGTTGTATCAACAAAAATGACACGAACCATCATCATTCGCCGCGACTACCTCCATTATATTCCCAAATACAGTTGCGCTATGCATTAAATCGTCATTTTCAGCTCCTAACTAACTATTTCAGACCGCTACGAAAAGCGTCACAAGAATCTAGCAGCCCATGTATCACCCGCGTTCCGTGTTGAGATTGGCGATGTCGTTACTGTCGGTGCGTCCTACCAACCCTATGTTAAATTTGGATTCAATTTGACATATGGGTACACATCCATAGGTCAATGTCGACCATTGTCGAAAACTGTTCGGTTCAACGTGTTGAGAGTGTCGAAGAGCAAAGCATCTGCAAAAACATTCGGCAAATTTTGAGCCACTAGTTTTAATTGTGTCTTTAATTCAGCGAATGTGATTTCATGACATGTTGCGATCCTATGTAGTTCCTTCACAAATAAGAAAATCCTAATTTATCACTTCACTCGATTAGGCTGTTAGGCACCATTATTGAGTGCAAATAAAATGCCAAACAAGCCTGGTCATGATTGTTGGTAACTTGGCGTCAGCACTCAGATTCTGTCGCGACAAACTCCGGCCGTCCTTCACAGCGTGCGGCATTCGTTCAACATTGTTCATTAGTTTGTCGTCAACGTCCAAAAAGCTGATCATTCACACTTCGTCAAGCTGGCGCCTACTCTATTCTCTGTGTTGACCTCACGCCTAACAAAGTCGAGGCCCCAGTCGCCACAGCCAGGCTCTCAGGGCGCACAGATGGGCCAACAAACCTCTAAGAAGACGAGAAAGGGGGGGAAGGCAGGGGACCGAGATAATTCTGCAGACTCACCCTCCCCAGACGCACCACTCGACGATTCCAACGTCCCCGAGGCACTCTCACGCGCCACTGGCTCTTCAACAGCTAATGGCTCAGATCCGGTCCCCGTTCCCAACGGCAATCCTGCTATCAGCGTATCCGATCCCCAGGGAACTCTAGCTTCATCCCCCACAGCGTCACGTATACATGGCTCCCCATACCCAGCGAAGGGCACAACCCCTCCTGTCGAGAGTCCTAGTATTTCCGGCTCGACTCCCTCATCACCATCACCCCTTCCATCCCCAAGGCCGTCTCCTATGCCTCTGGATATTCCGTTCACACAAACCATATTGTCCAACGCGACCTCGTTTACACCTGGTTCTACTACAAGCAGTGGAGCTCAAGGAGAGTCAATGGGAAATGGTAGTTCAAAGGAGAAACTCAAACAGTTTGATATCGACGATATGATACAACGTCTGCTAGATGTCGGTTATACTGGTAAAGTTAGCAAGTCTTTATGTTTGAAGAACACCGAAATTACGGCCATATGTCTTGCTGCCCGCGATGTCTTCCTCAGTCAACCAACTCTTGTTGAGCTCTCGCCACCTGTAAAGATTGTTGGAGACGTTCATGGGCAATACTCTGACCTCATCCGACTATTTGAGATGTGCGGTTTCCCACCAGCCGCCAATTACCTATTCCTCGGTGATTATGTCGATCGAGGAAAACAAAGTCTGGAAACTATCCTTCTCCTCCTGTGTTACAAGATAAAATATCCGGAAAATTTTTTCCTTCTGCGGGGTAATCACGAGTGCGCAAATGTGACCAGAGGTGTGTGCTCCGTTTCTGTAATTCAATCCCCTTACGAGCTAGTTTGCGCAGTTTACGGATTTTATGACGAATGCAAACGACGCTGTAATATCAAAACATGGAAGACATTTATTGACGTATTCAATTGTCTTCCTATTGCCGCCATCGTTGCTTCGAAAATATTTTGCGTGCATGGTGGCCTTTCACCCTCTTTACATTCTATGGACGACATTAAGCGAATACAACGACCAACAGATGTACCCGACTTCGGACTTCTTAATGATCTCCTCTGGTCTGATCCTTCTGACACCGCACTCGATTGGGAAGATAATGAACGAGGTGTTAGTTATTGTTTTGGCAAAGCCATCATTAACGAATTTTTGGTGCGATACGATATGGATCTCATATGCCGAGCGCACATGGTTGTGGAAGACGGATACGAGTTCTGGAATGACCGGACGTTGGTAACGGTATTCAGTGCGCCAAATTACTGTGGTGGTGAGCTCAAATGTCAGTTTTTGTCAATTATCATTAAATATCAATGGTAGAGTTTGATAACTACGGAGCATGCATGAGGTCAGCCAGTTCTGGTGTATAATCATTACTCCTTTTGACATTACTTCTAGTGTCTCGGAAGACCTTCTATGTGCTTTCGAATTACTTAAACCACTAGATGGTGCTGCATTACGCAAGGAAATGACAAAGGCCAAACGGAAAAGGTGCATCCCACTCATATTATCAATGATAACACTACTCAAGAAACTATAGTCTTATGGCGGCGGCTTGATGTTTCCCAGACGGATGACTGCATAGAATTATGGTCATCGTGCTGCTTCTCTGACAACGTGTTTCTTGATCAATCCCGGTCTAATGACCCGTCCTTCCACCCAACACGGCAAACATATCATTGGCTATCAGGGGGTCCAATATCATTATAGCCCTGGTTCAATTTTTGCCCGTTTTGTGACTCTGAGCAGATCGCAAGTCAGCAGCCCGCCATCCTTTT
This sequence comes from Collybia sordida, assembly GCA_037014335.1. Taxonomy (NCBI): domain Eukaryota; kingdom Fungi; phylum Basidiomycota; class Agaricomycetes; order Agaricales; family Clitocybaceae; genus Collybia; species Collybia sordida. The sequence continues at coordinate 2,929,296 of JAYKXK010000002.1, forward strand.
TTCTGAATTTGTTTGATCCTGTTTGTATTCCCTCGCATGCCCCTCTTAGCATTCTGGACTTGTAATCCTATACTTCTTCATTCCGCACCTCCACACGCCTTCTTACGTTGAGAACTTGTTAAGTTCTCGTTTCGTCTATTACTATCTATATCAACTCCTTTGACTGGTGATCTTTTTCTTTACTGCCGCTGGGAATAACCTTTAACCAAGTATTATTTAATTCTCTGCAATTCAAGATCAAGAATAAGAGGTCTGCGCACGCGAGGATGAATGGTACAGTAATCTAAACTTTAATAAAAACAATTATCATCTAGTATTCCATGGTTAGTGAATATATAGTGTTGTCACACACTGAATATCGTTACTTTCATATATGAATCGGGGCGATATATCGGAAATAAATATGCTGGTGGAGTTGTGAAGGTTAGGTGGCTAATATGTTATGCTATGTTATAACCAAATGTAATTAACTATCAAGAGGTTAGTTACAATTACACACATGCCATAATAGCAAAATACGAACGCTTTACGCCGTTCAGAATTGGGCCAGGTCGACGTAGACCTGGGCTGTAACCGAACGCCTCTTGCAACTATATTGAGAATCACGATCCCCGACTGAACATATCGTATGCCAGTAGACTGAATGCTGTCACAATAATGCTACAGCCTAGTAAACTCCACAAAGTCATAGTTTCAAGCCCTCTACCAAATATCATCTAAATAAAAGTTAGTCTTCACATGGTGAATTCAAGTTAAATTAAACATACGTCTGACAAGAAGACTAAGACAATTGTTAGGAGATTGCCTACAGATGTTATAATAGGCCCCCACAACCCCAATAGAACCTTGGGTTTGAATCGTCAATGCGACATGTGACACACAAAATTTATTTCCATACCATAAAACCAGCATTGAATATTACCCCGCTTAATGCAATTCCAGTTATAGCAAAAATTGTTTTGGCATCTCGAGGAAGCAGAAATGGTTCGAAATCAAGGTAATGGACGACAGGAATAAGAATCCAGAAAATAGCGAAAGTGAACAATCCAATAATCGAGGTCAGTAAATTGGCGTGGAGGCCGAAAGGTGGCGGGTTAACGGCATCATCCGAGTCATTACGCGCCTCAGTGTATGAGCTTGTGCCAGGATCCTCATCCGGAATTTGGTCATAGACAGCAATGGTTTCCGGGTCCGATGGCAGAGCTGCAAATTTCTTGTACATGACTTGGTACAACCCATACCCGACTGACGCGACCAGAGTTAATAAATCCCCTACAAGCGGTGCAGTTGGGGTGATGGATGTAGTTTGAGTCCCAGACCGTGTTTCCCGCATGCTCGGTTTTCTATTCTCTACCGTGCTCCCGCCGTAAATAACGGTCAAAACACCTAGGGTAGCCAGCAAAACAACCAATAATTTCTTGAGTTCCCATTTCAGTCCAAACAGTCGGACTGTTATAATGTACGCGAAAAATGCATTGGTGTTCCAAATAGCTTTCTCACTGTCAGAATATGGGGATAGGCGCACTTAACATCCGAAGATCTTACCCGTAACATCGCTAATTCTGCAAAGAACTAGTTCAACCCAAATGATTAGTAGGTTTGTATTTATAACCACGTACGACGCGAGAGATACAGCAGCAAACCAGAGAAGGCCAGGGTATGTAATTCCAAAGGTCAAAGCCAATACAAGGCGAAGGAACTTCATGTGCGGAAAATGCAAAGCTCCAGGTGGAGAGAGGTGATTTGTGATGGCAATGCCCAAGCCTCTCCACAGAGCCAATGGAGAGTGGTCCGTGGTAATCATAAGGTATAAGAAATGGGCTGGGAAAATTATCCAGAAGGCCGAGTGGACAACGTAGCTGGGAGTAGTGAGTAAAGGAATGATTTAACACCTAACAAGATGGGATTACACACAATAAAAAGAACGGCTGTCGATATCCGAGCGTCGTTTGCACATACTGTTGACGTTGTGTGAGAGGATTTCAACATACTCGACAGTCTACAGAAGGCATTACCTGGGTAAGCTGAGTCTCTGCAACAAACGCACAAAGTGTGACAATAAACAAAGCTATAGCTAGCGTTCCGCCTAGGCGTGGTGCTGCATCGTTCCTCGTGTGCATTTGATGATTATTAAACTTTCTTCTTGTAACGCAAAATCAGGAAAAGGAAGAGCCGTTGGAATGAGCTCACGTGACATTCATGAATCCTAAAATTCAAATTTGAATTGAAGCCTGTCCAGTGTCGACCTGCTCTACCTCATCGAACTCTGGACTATACCATCATGTTACGTGCTCTTCTCATATCAACCAGACCTTTGATATCACGACTTCGGGTGGCACCAATATCTCACATTCATCATCACCCCCTTCGTCCTTCTGTCACCCAAATTCCCGACCTGACCAGAGGGATGAAAGTCCGGTCGTCCGTCAAGGTCATGTGTGATGGGTGCAATGTTGTCAAACGAAAAGGAAGGGTTTATGTGGTTTGTTCAAAAAATCCAAAGCATAAACAGGTATGTCCTGCTGCCAAATGATCCAGTCCCCCTCCCCCAATCGTTCGTTTGTAGCGGCAAGGATAGAGCAACACGCTTATAGGTCTAAACAATCGTTCACATGAGATAAATTATCAAAGGAATACTTGATCTATGGCTTGCGGGTCCACATCTGATATTCGTACTTTATTCCCCCTTCTTCTTGCTCTCCCCCAGGTACCTCAAATCCCAACCATGATTCTAATTCACTATGTGACGCTCTAATCCACTCTTCCTCTCCCTCCCCATCGCCCATCCTGTCCTTTCCGAGAAAATCTGGCATGAATACATCACAATCATCAAAAGCAGGTGACATAATGCGTGTAAGTAAGACGCGGTCCACAAAACCCAACGCAGACGAGGCCGACAGAGTAAGCGATTCATTGTAAAGGGACTGCCCCCCGATTATGAATACGCGATGTTTGAATTTTCCCTCTGAGTTCACGTCACTTATAGACTCGATGGCAGAACTAAGGTCGTGGTGTAAGTATACCTCCGAGGTTGTAGTCGATTCTCTGAATAACAAAGGGTATTCGCATCAATCATCCGCTGCTTCTACGTTATGTGACGCACAGTTTGTAATTTTTATTACGGCTGATAACAATATTTATGCGGTTGGGAAGGGGTCGATACCTCAAGGGAATGCTCTCCCAAGTGTTTCTTCCCATTATGACTACATTGGACTGTCCTTCCGGTGGAGTAGACGTTACTTTAGAAAAATATTTCATTTCTTTGGGAAGGCGCCATGGGAGACGTGAATTCTGGCCGATTCCGTTGGTCTTCGTTGCAGCGACGATGATGGTAAGACGAGACATGTGGCGGACTGCTCAGAAAAATACAAACATAAACCTAGATAGCCAAAAGTGCTATCCGCAGAGTACAAAAGTCTTGTGGACTAAATAACACCGTTCCACCCTCGGACCCACAGGAACATTCATATTTGCACAATGCTCAATTCCATTTCTTCCATTCAGACCCTGCAGGAGGTTTAACTTCAACTTTTCCCTTCTTAACCTCGTCCCAATTCGTGCTCAGAGTTGTGCCACCACTTTCCTGATAACTTTTCATCATGGCACGTTTCGTATCCTCGTCTGCATCACCAAATATCTTTTGGAAAAAGCTGTTAAGGGTACTATCACCTCCAACATTTGGATCTTCATCAGTAGACTTTTCTTTCTCCGAACCCAAGATCTCAGTCGTGATTCCTTCCCAGTTTTTGGTCTTTTTAGCGGTAAAAGTAGAGGAAGGTGCCGCAGAGTTTGCTAATGCTATCATCGGGGTGTAAACAACACTCTTGATATGGTTGGGTGAAAAATACTCACGGTCTGGACTATCTCCTACAAGACCACCCCACCGACCAGGAATCATTTTGACAAGGCGTATTTCGACTTTTACCTTCCCCACGGTATACTCGCTGATGTTTGGATCGATCTGGCCTTTGAGTGGTTCCAAAGTAATGCCCCTGTCCCCATTTTCATATGAAAGCTATCATGAAGAAAATTAATGAAACGAATCGAACTGGGATCGGGACACACTCGTCTGGGGTCGAATTTTACAGAGACATTGGAGGGGTCCACACCACGATCAAAAATAGAGACAGTGACCCTTTCATCGGTTTCGTAAAATTCGTATCTGACAGACAGCGTGAGGCCGCGTATAAAATGGAATCAGTGAAGATATATGATACCTAAGGTTTACTGCCATACTCAGGCTACTATTCAATGGGACGTTGATAACAAGAGTTTCATATTCCATGCTGTGCTGCACAAGTTACTTACGTAATAACGATTCGATAATTGCAGTCAGTGCTTGTGATAAGTCGAGGGACTTTCGTTTCTTTGAGAAGATGGGAGTAGGAGTAATTAGAGAAATATCCACCATGTCAATCCCAAAGGCAGTTCTATATTTTTCTTCTGCGTCCGTTTGGTCTGCAGTTGGTGAGTTCATGATCTCTTCGATACATATGTTATCCACCATTCAATGAAAATCATCCGTACAGTTCTCCTTACTCTGTGGGTTCACTTCTTCATAATCATCATTCCCCGAGACTAATTTTTTATAGTGAAGAGAAAGGGTACAGTAATGAGGAAATAGATCGCAAAGAAGTGAATTTAAGTAAATTTCCTTCTTTTTTTTAACAAGCACACTAGCTTCACATTGCGCAGGTAAGGGCGAGAATTTCAATCCCACTTTTCTTCGCCTCAACCCTAATGGTAGGTTGTATCTTGAGCCTGGAAGTCTCTTTAGCTGCCAATTACCTCCAAATTAGCCACCGTACCAACCCTGGTCGTCCCATTACAAAGCACCCTCACCAATGATACAGAGAGTCGATACAAAGCTATTACTGAAACGAAGGTATTGTGTATCATGTCATCCGGCGAAAACGATCTTGATTTTGTAGGCCATCGTTGAATTTTTGGACAGATCTCGCTCGTCGATGTCGCGCACCCGCACTACATCATCCGCACCTGCACCCACACTAACACCCGCTACCATTGCGTTCACTACAACGTCTACAACTATCATTGATGATATCCTACATTCTAAAGCAGCAGATCCAAACATCTTACAATATGTAAATGCTCGTAACGAGTCTGCGCTGGAAATCCTGGCAAGAAGGGTTTTACCAAGCCTGACCGAAAAGGGGCGGACGTTGGAAACCCTCCTTTCTGATGCGCAGAATGAAAAAATCCGTGTTTCGGAAAAGGTGAAGTTCCTTTGGCGCAATAAAGAAGCAGAGATAAAAGAAATGTTGGAAGTATTTCAAAACGCCCATAAAACCAACGATCAGTTGGAGGAGGGTATGTTAGCTAAAAGAGCCAATTTTTTCAAGGTCGCTCGTGACAGTTGGGAGAGGGTTTTGAAAGAAATCTTAACCAGGTTAAACGAAGAAATTACTGGCCCATATGTCCTTGGTATACGCGCTACCCCTTGAGGTTCATGCTAATTTGTTAATACCACAATAGGTGACCAGCTCTCTATAGCGGACCTGCATCTAGCGGCTTGGATGGCAAGAGTAGTAAGTTTGGTCGGTGGAGCAGCCAATGACGACGGCAATATGGCAATGGGAAAATTAGAGGAGCATGTTGAGAGTGGGTTTTCCTTACCTAAGGAAGTCTCTGTTCTTGGCACCCGGACTCAACGCGACGAGCTTGGGCTTGGGCATCGGAGTAAGCTGGCAATATTTTGGGATACTATGAAGGAACGACCGAGCTGGAAGAAAGTTTATGGAGACGGATTGTATTGATTAATAACTGTAGTTCAACGTACAGAAGTCTAGTGCTTATAGGCCCTCTTGAGTCTTGATACAATATTTTCGCGAACCATAGGTACTTAGGACAAATACGAAAGTTTTCCTCACGTGGAAGTCGGAATTCGGGGACACAGCATTGCACACTCAGTTCGACTTTGCTGCTAAAATACAACTTAATTCCCTTCAACTTCATCAACTGCTGAGCGGGGTGCAGGCCAGTTCACAACCCTGTATTGTCTTCCACTCAACTGCCCAGTACCCCAAGAATAATCTCAACGTTGCTTGTTCATTTGCGCCCGTAGGAGCTTAAAGTAAGCGAGCATTGTTGTCGATGTTCATCGTTCAGGTTTTGCTCTTGGTATTGACCTGAGTTGCTGTTAGCTCGTGTTAACGCTGTGTTTTATGAGCTTGGTGTTGACCGATTTTTCATTGAAGTTAACATGTCTATTTCTCATCCACCAAGCCCTCGAATCGGGTCTTCGATACCACTTGACGACTACGACACTTCTAGTACGGAATCCGATGAAACGACAAGGATGCATACAAGATCTCGGGTCCCTTTTGTGCAGTCTACATCCATAACTGGCTCTTCTCCAGGTTCACTTCCCTCCGACTTCCTCTTCCCGCCGGCCTTGCAATCAGGACGGTCGTCCGTTTCATCTACGGCAACGAACACTCCCATTCCGTCACGTTCTACATCCCCTCTTCCACAATTCTATTCTAATCCATCCTCGTCTTGCACGTCAGACACTGATAGCGAACCCAACTCGCCATTTCTGCGGACAAACAGGAGCCTCTGGGGACGAGAGAATAGACGCAGGTGGTGGCCCACATCACGTCGCCGACGTAAGAGAGACACACGACTATTAAGGACATTAAAGAAATGGATGCGAAGAATCGTTCGACATCCATTCTTTCCTAGTCAGCCTATTACTATCGTGAGTTCGTGTTTCCATCTTATGGACAGAATTAACTAGATAATTAGGTTTTAACTCTTATTCTACTCTCTATTTTTGCCATTTTCTTAACCCTTCTCTTGATATATATATTGAATCCTGACAAAGATCCCTTACCCTGGAGAGCTTATTGCACCGCTCCATCTCTCTATGCACCACAAAATCCTACTCCACCTCTTTCCACCACGTTCCCATATTTCAATACCTCTTCTGCCAAACCATTTCCACCATTTCCTCCCACTAACTTGGACGCCTTTTCGCCTGTAGGGATATTTCTTGGAGTGTTTTCGATCGATTCTGGATTCGAGCGCCGTATGCTCGTAAGAACTACATGGGCGAGCCATCCACGCAGTCGAAATGGTGCTGGTCAAGGAGATGAAGGCCTTGGGACTTCAAGAACTATCGTTCGATTCATATTGGGACAACCACGGAAAGATTGGGAAAGACGAGTAAAATTAGAAATGGAGAGTACGTAGATCATCTAACCTGCTTTAAAAATTGCCACTGATGTGGTATTTAGCATATAACGACATCATCATCCTTCCAATCTCGGAAAATATGAACAGCGGAAAAAGTCATGCCTTCTTTTCATGGGCATCAATGAATGCATGGATCCCTCCGCCCTATATGAATTCGTCTGTTTCACCAGCCAAATTCTCCTATTCTAATCAAACTACTTCTCCACCTCCTCCCGCACCCCATGATGCTTTTCAAATCTGGCAGATTCGGGACTCCGCGAGTTCGGAAGCTTGGGTTCGGCCTGATTTCGTAGTCAAAGTAGATGATGACTCCTTCGTAATGCTTGCCGAGTTAGAATCGCGCCTGCGACTCGAATTATATGCCAAGGGTGGATCCCAACAGAAGTTATCATCAGCGTTTACATCTAACACGTCAGCAAACATACCTGTACACGGGAATTCGACGAGTGCTCCCTTGGTTTCGGATGGAGAGTCGTCCGCCTTGGGCACGATATCTACCCAGATTGATGATCCCTTGATATATTGGGGGTACCTCGTCAAAAATCGTCTTCATACTTTTATGGCGGGTGAATTATACGCTCTTAGCTGGAGTTTGGTAGATTGGGTTTCCAAGGATCCAGTCGTAAAAACTATGACCCGGGGCGCAGAAGATAAACAAACAGCCAAATGGATGAAACTTCACCCTCGGGCATCAGAAGTTAGATGGATAAGTGAGCGTTGCTGGATTTATGACCACCCCCGATCAGGAACCGTGTATGTCAGGATTTGTACCTCTCCCGCAATTTTATTTACAGCCTATCCGTTAGGTATGCTCACGGATTCTTATTCCCTGCGGAAGTCACACGGGTCAAACGCGGAATGGAGGCCTACTTCGATAAATCAATTCAAGGACTCTATGACAGCCCATCAATAGCAATGGGGAGCTTGTCTCCAACTCCTTCTGCTTGGGCTTATTCCAGCGTGTCAACATTTGGGGTCCGATATACACCACCTGCCCCTGACCTAAGTATAACTCATAGCGTCGAGGCTCTTGTAGAAGGGAGTGAAATGTCCATGATTCGAGAAGGTGAAGTTGCCCCCCTGCTACGCGCGGTGTCACTTCTAACATTCCACCACAGGAAGCGTGATGGCTCCCGACTATGTATGGGCACATCGCGAAGGTCGCAAAAGACGCTATGAAGGGAAGCGCGTTGGAGGCACAGTTGTAGTACATTTCATCAAGAAAAATATGTGGTATCTGGAAACGGCGCTTGCTTTGTTGGAAGGCGAGGAGATATCGGAATCTGAAATTACCAAATCTCGGGGGATCGAAGCAGCTTCGGATTCATGATGTCAACACCATATGTGCCTTTTCAGATAAGCGTCGTTAGCTTCCAGGAAATTAGTACTAGGAATTTTTTATGGACATTGATGTTACCCTGGAAGATATGCTTGTTTTATTTCTTTTGCTTCCTCTACCGTGTTACTTATCATCCGGATTTGTATATCATTTATGCGAGTCTCGTATTATTTGGGTTTGGCTCTGGGCCCCTGTAGGTATATTTCGTTGCAATGGGTATGGCCTATTCGCCTATAAGAAAATACCGCCAACAAATTTCGTGACGGGCTTAGTCATTTTAAATAACCAGCGTTACACAAATAATAGTACACAGCCTTCATTATGCGCGCTTATATATGTATGTAGATAATGGTTGTATTGGGTTAGAAGTTTTCATTCCCTATGTCGAAGATCGGTGTTGAAGATTGATAATGGCTCATGACACCTCGAGTAATCTTCGGTTCCCATTTCTTGAACCACTCGTCTTCTGTAAGTCCCATAACCCTAGTCATTCCATTGGGCGTCCGCCGAAATCCTACGGGGATTGCAGGTGGTTCCATATTCAGCCCCCCAAGGTGAGGAGCCCTACCGTTAGTGACGCCATATGTACCGGCCTGGACAGGAACCCAGTGTTTGAGAGCGTACGCGCCTCCACACACTTTCCAGAGTCCCCCGCCTCGAGAATGAAAACGCTTGAAGAGCCATATAAAGGGGTATATAAGAAGAACAATCGACAAAAATTTGAGCCATTTATTGGAGAGCATTCGGGAAAGCTTATTGTCAGGTCTGATTAATATTTTCGACCCATGGGTCTGAAACTTGACTTCGACGAAGCCGTGATACATGGTCGCTTGTATCGCGGACCTGATAGAGATTTCTAGTTGTTGAAGATTCCAACCATACAAAACCTAATGAACTGTTAGTCTAACGAAATTAGATTGAGCCACCCTCACCTTTTCGTACTTAAACTCCTTGAGATACTTTCTACTGGCACAATAATCATCGGCCCATTGTCGCAAAGACTTGGACGACCGGAAAGTATTGGAATCATCGGGTAGGCCCTCAAACCAATCACCCCTACTGGAGGTCCAAGGAGGTAACCCCCGAACCTTTTGCTCCTCTATCCATCTATCTTGCCTCTCTTTTTCGGCCGATTTGACCGTCTGTCTAACTCCACAAAACTCTATCTCTTGCACCATAAGCCCCCGGTATGCTGGCTCATTGTCAGCAATGGACCATTGAATAGGTACGGATGATAAGGGTGGGGGTATGTCAATACAAAAGTCAAAGTCCGTAACAATCTCGGTGTATATTTCGCTCCGGGATTCGTAGCGACCTTCACCGTTGCTTTCTCTTACCCAACGGGTACGCTGTTCCGAATGCGTGCCTCGACAATGAAGACGATATGATGGAGTCCTGTTGGCTTGAGATAGTAGAAAGCGATACAGTGCCTCTCCTATTAATTGTCGTGATGTATAGTTTAGTCGATACTGCTAAAGCATATAACATACCGTCTGTATTCAAATGTGGGTCATGGGAAATAGTGTCTCCTGTACTGGTCTCAAAGTAGTCGGCGTCATATAGTGAAAAGTTGGGAGGAGGTTCCTCATCGCCGCCCGAGTTAGAAATGGAAGTTGAGTTAATGTCGAGGTCGAGGAAGTCAACGAGGTGGGACTGTGATGATTCTGACTGCTGTTCGAACGGAGGTGGTGGCTGACCGATGTCTGAGAAAAGGTTTGTACCGTCACTCTCGATTCCATCAGAGTCTACTTTGAGAATTGGCATCGTATGCAGTAGTATTACAAAATGAATTGATGGTCTCAAATTCCAATACAACCTCTAGTCAAAAACGTGGTTCAGTAAGATTCACCCCATTGATTATTCCCACCAACCACCAAACAGGTGTTTTCTATCTACATAATGCATTATAAGATGCATTCTGCTTGAGTCTACATAGGGCAACAACCCAATGTTAAAAATCCCTCAGGTATCATTTTTCGTACGGTCGTGGCTTGTAAGTTGTCTGTCACCAACTTTTTGGCTTGCCAGTTCCGTGCCCATGAATACGATACCCCAACCTTGACCTTATTTTTGAGACATAATCCTGATCTTATTGCTCTGTTTCGTAATACCTTGCCTGTAAACTACCAGAACGGACAATGTCTGTTGTTAAGCTTTTCAGGATCATATCTGGGCTGCAGCATGTCCATCAGCACGGGGGTCCGAACCTGCAGCCCATACTATCCTCCCGGATATATCTTTGATCTTCTGAATTATTTGTCCCCTACCCATCATCCCTCGCGCAAATCCCCTGGTAATTTGAGCGTCATGTCCCATTTCTAGTGACATATCAGTATGTGCCGACACCCCCCCCCCACCCCCCCCTCCCAAAAAAAAGAAGCGAAAGCCTACCACGGAGTTTAACTATAGTCGGCTCTGGAATGCCCTCCTCAAAGTATACCTGGCTGTTGGGATCGCCAGCCTTACCAATTTTACCCGCGTCTGGCATTCCAGCAGATATACAAAAGCGAGGAGCGTCAAGTGCCGCCTGAGCAGTATATCCGCGCAACATATTTAGGAGGACTTGAACGTGACCTTGTGGCTGCATATAACCACCCATGACGCCATAACTTAGAAATAGTTCGCTGCCCCTAGTTGCCAAAGCTGGGATAATTGTATGATATGGCCGTTTACCACCCTGTGGTCAGCGCAAGGTTATAAACCGATTTGGCGAGGAAACCCAAGCTAACCCTGAGGCCATTGGGATGATCTTTGTCTAATACGAATCCACATCCTCTGTTCTGAAGGGTAAATCCGCACCCTTTAGGTATGGCTTCATTGCCCGTTAGCCTTTATTCAAAAAAACATCATTCAGTTATTACCTCCTGTTCCGAAACCTGATAGACGCCAATGAGGTGATGATTGCCCTAAGTTGGCTTATTACAAACCTGCATAATTGCTCTGTATATAGCTGCACGCATTACCCCATTGGTCAGTTACTAGGGGGGGATATTAGCCGCAAGGTGGACGCAAGCGCAGTCGTAACAGCACCGGAAAAATATACCGTATCGGACGAGTTAAGTGGATTACCCTATCATTTATGCCTCAATTAGAGCTGATTGTTTGCGAAGCCGCGCACGTTACATACATGAACGACTTCCGAGTTTGTCTTGTCTGGGTTGAATAACTTGGCGCGGGATGTTAGATAATTCTTTCATCGGATTAGAGTATAACACGTAATGCAAGACGAAGGCACAAACTTTACTTAAAAGCTTGCTGACAGGAATGTGTTCGAGATCGGGATCCGTGACGAACCACTGGCTGTCTATCATGAAATTCAATAACAGATCAACCGTAGAGATAAAATACACGCCTGAGAAAGCCAATCTTATACAGATCACTTTATTAGGATCAACATATCTCTAGAAATGCTTTACACACCGTAATGCTTCAATAAGGGTATGCAGATACTCTGGAGAATTGTGCTCCATATCCATGAGAGGTTTAGTGAGTCCTAGTTCTTGTATACTTTCTAGTATCCCTAATGCTATCAAAGCTGTAATCCCTGCATTTCATTCTTAAGGAATCAGGAACAAAATCGGTTATTCCGTATGCTACCTTGTCCATTAGGGGGGCACTCTCAAGACGTTAGGATAATCAACTCGGAATATATGGAGATTGAGCGGTACCTCGTAAATAGTAACTTCGTTTCCATATGTATAAGCGATAGGCTCAACAATTGATGTCTCGTGCTTCGCTAGGTCATCGAGTTCCATCACTCCACCTTTGCTTTGAATAACATCTACAATGGCTTGGGCAATTCTTCCTTTGTAGAATCCGTCTTTCCCGTGGGCCCCAAGTTCGCGGAAGGTCTGAGCAAGGTTGGGTAGTTTAACTATTTGACCGGGGAGTGGGGCTTTTCCGTTGAGTAACATCTCATTTCCATTTGGAGAGGCGTTTTTGATCAAGTTCTATAATGATTCGGTCAGTGAGGCTATCATAGAGACAGAGGGGCTCTAACTTCTGATCCTTGCCACTAAAAAAATTGGGAAGATGTTAGTACGCCCACAGGAAGTTGTGCGTCATCCTACAGCGTAACTATGGATCTCAGAAACAGGCACACTGTAATTATCAAGATGTTAGCTAATTCCTTGCAAGTTGCGTGGTCACTTGACGCACCCCTCGTCTGCTAATCTGATGGCAGGTTCGAGAACCTCAGCTACGGTTAAATTTCCACTTCCAAATTTCTTGATGGTGTCAACCCAAGCCGCTGCTGCTCCTATATTCCTTGTCAACCAAAAATAAACTTGGAGTTGAGGGAAACACAAACCTGGCACAGTCACCGAGTTCAGGTCGGTAAGAGGGATGCGTCCGGACAGTCCGCGGGAAAGAGCATACTCGATCGTTAATTTTTCAGGCGAGCGACCTGAACCATTGAGTGCCTTCACAGTCTTGGTAGCTGCGTCATAGAAGAGGCAAAACGCGTCTCTATTACAACAAAGGAATAAGTTTGACATATATGTTATGAATGGTTGGACTGACCCTCCAATACCACAGCAAGATGGTTCCGTAACATTGAGTGCGGCAGATGTGGCGACGGCGGCGTCAGCTAACAAATGTAGTCTTTGATTCCTGATTGCTTATTGATCAGGGCGGTCAAGTTCGTACCTGCATTCCCACCCTTCCTAAGAATCTCTAAGCCTGCTTCGGTGGCGAGGGGTTGCGATGACGAAACAACGCCCTTGGTTCCATAAACTACGGATCTACGGCTTGGAAATCGACTCAAGACGAGATCTGGTTGATCAATTTTGCTCCAGTCGATTTTGATGGGGGAGGACATGGTTTATTCAGTAGTTGAAATCAATGTGGTGATTTCCATAGCATATATATGCTGATTGAATTTAATACCATGTGGGGATCCGTCGCATTTGGTTTTATAGGTTATTGCCGGACCGGAGGGGTTGGGATTGAGAAATTATTGATCAAAATCACACACAAGTGTGCCCAATGGTGATCATCTGCGCCCTTTGCTCCGGGATGATCACATAGATGTATTACTCTACCTTTTCGGTTATTGGTTGAACAAAAGCCATCTCACGATGCCGGCACCCCGCAGCTCCCATGTCGTCTGGAGCCTATACTGTTCGCTCAGTTGGTTGTCGCTGTTAAGGTTTGATCCGATACCGTGGGCACCCTTCGTGGGCACAGTGGTTGTTTCGTCTGTTTGTCCTCAATCTCCTTATTTCACTATATATGCCACAAATTCCTTTATCATATATTTAGTATAAATAGCAAATGACATCAGCAAATCCTGCTTTTACTATGGGCACTATGCTATGGTTCCTCTAAAATAATATTAGAATTATAGTGTCCATAGTGACCCATAGTGACCTATAGTAAAAAAAAAAAAACAGAATTTGCTGATGGCCGCCCGGCCGCCCACCCGACTACTTTACTTAACATTTTAGATACCTTCAGTTGACTATACAGAGATTGAGGGTGAGTTCTTTACTTGTCATACTTATTACTGACTACGCGGTTATCAACTGCATTATATGTTCGAACTTGATTATCCTTGTTTCTGGATATCATGAAGTCCATAATTTGGTTTTCTTTTGATCTTTGAGTTGAGTGAAGATGGTTTTCTCTGAAATTTCCACCCAGTAAATCTAGTTACGTGGTGGATTTGTAGAACTACATAAATAATTCGTGTGGCGTACGAATTATTTAACCGTGTAACGTGTTGTCGAAGCACGTGATGATTTTGGCGTGAGACGACCATCAACGACGTCTCTCGCCCTTCTGGATTTTTTAAATTTCAGTTGTCGGTGGGGGTGGTCAGTCATTTAACGTCTCCCAAGTCATTTCGAACAAAGGATGGGTGTATTATAGACGACAGTCTGTTTCAGGTTTGTTCGGCGCATGTTCCCCGTCTTACGTTAAACGTCCAAGACTGAACCTGTGGTCATTAATTTTATGTTTCTCCTTCATGTCGACGCCAACATCGACCCGTAGCGCTTCAACTTCCCAACTAACTTTCCCCAGCTCGTCCTCGGTGACTTTGTCCGTTAGCCCTGAATCCATTTCGTCGTCTGTGCCCTTGCATTTTCTCTTGTGTCATACACTCATTTTTACGCTAGTTCTTTCATGTCTACTACCCTCTCTGAAAGCCCTAGCACTACTACGTCAGAATCTGAGTCTCCTACATCTACGAGTTCCCCGCTTTTTACGACTTCCACTGCTATGTCTGGTTCAACCTCTTCTCTCACACAGACCAGCTCGCTTGACTCTAGTTCATCATTTTCGAGCACTTCATTGTCCCCATCATCTTCCAGTATTTTATCTAGTGTGAGCTCACAAATTAGCTCGCAATCCACCACAATATCTTCCATATCAACCACAACTACAGTATCCTCGGTATCAATTACAACATCCTCCATATCGACTACAACATCCTCTACGTCAACTACATCATCCCTGATTACGCCTCCGACAATATCGCCATCTACTTTCTCCGAACGTACCTCCACCCCTACAGAATCTCCGTCATCTACACGAGAAATATCCCCCACGTAAACTTTTGTGTCTCGCTTTCCCATTTTCTCTAATACATTCTACCCTAGAACCACTTTTCATACGACATTTTTTGTTACAGCGACTGATAGCCGTAGCATTGGAACAAGACCTCCGTCTATTATTACGACCGTCATTGTGTCTACTGCCAGTGATGGGGTCGTCGTCACCGTCACAGAAGTGCAAGTCAATCATCAACAAACCTTAAGTCCAGACAATAATAACTCGAACAAATCGTCGTGAGTGATATTCTGTTTTTGGTGAAGAGGACAAAATTTATGTGAGACTACTAAACAGGTTTTTCCGAAATACAGGTGCGGTCGCTGGTGTGTTTGTTCTCGTTGGATTAGCCGCTGCTTCAATTCTGCTCTGGATTTTCTTCGCCGTTCGCCGACGTCGCCGTACTCAGCGTTTAGAACACGACACGGCGGTTTCTGCGACTCTAGCAGCTGTGGGATTTCATAGGACTCCACTAGATGATGATGACGATGATCGCATCAATAGCTCACGACGATCTCGTTTCGGTTCTGTTGAAATGAACCAACGTTCGAGCTCCGGCTTTGCCAACGGTACCATAAGTTCAACTCCAAGTGGTGGACGAGCATCCGCCTACATGGACTCACCCAACCCTGATGATCAGGATGCTTTTAACCCATATACTGATTATGTTGTCCCTTCAGGAACAAGAGATGGTTATACTCCTGGTCGCACTTCCAGTCCACCACCAAACCCCTTCTACAATGGTCCTTACCGGGAAAGGACAGGAAGTGGAAGTGGAAGTGCAGGGGAACATGTCGTCAGTCATTCAGCCTCTCATAGCGCAGGAAGTTATGAGCCTCTACTTGCTTCTTTCCACCACGGTTCTTCACATATCCAACATACTGGTTCACCGAGCCCTTCCCATAGTCCACAACAATTACCAAACACAGGAAAACTTCCTCCATCTACAGCCCTCGGAACAGGCTCTCCAGAGCCAAATCTAGATAATTTTGGTAGTAGCGATCCTCCACTTTACTCATCCAGGAGCACTGGTGACAATAGACTGGATCCAGGTCTTCGGCAAAGATTACCAGAAGTGGTGAACCATGTTTCAGCACAAGACCTCCGCGACGACGAGGATTATTCTAGGCCTGTCCTTGGGGTAAAAACCTCCTTAATCTACCAATAACATAATCCTCACGTATTGGGAACAGGTTCGAAACTTGCCGGATACAACACGGCATTCATCGCATGAATCATAATTGGGTAATCATTGTATTACGGATTTTCTTTTATGTTTCTCTTACCTAAACTCCTGATATTTTCACATCAACCTTTCTCCATTGTTATATCTTCGACTGCTCATACAGTTACCAGCGCCAAAAATTTTGGACAATGCATTATACGCAGCCCCTTGCGAGATACAGACGTTAACCTCTCCCACAAGTGCTATTATACCTCAGTTTCATAAACCAAATACCTATTATTACAATGTCTAGCAGTTCATCCTATAGTACCAGCTTTCATTCACTTCCCTTGCATTTGTTCTAGGCTGTCCGCAACGAGATCTCACGAGCTAATTCCAGGCCATCTAATCGAGTTTTTTTTTCACAACATAATTCCTATATAAACTCGTCCATATATTTCGACAATGCTTCCTTCCTCACGGCCACAAATCCCTGCGAAATGACCAACGCAAATACTTTTATTCCTTCCGCATTCGAGTACGGCAATGAGCTGTCCGGCTTTTGGGTTGAATATCCTTCCGGGCTTGTGGACCTCTCACGCTCTCAACACATATCACCTGGAAGCCCGTCAGATGAGCCGATTTTAAAAGTAGGGCAAGCCGACATTTCTGTAGACAAAGGCCGTACAGTCAGGATCAACACGAAGGCGAGCGCCTTGGTCATTATTGATATGCAAAAGTTAGTTTCCACTGCAATCCCAAATAGTTGAATATTGAAACAGAATACTAACTGCTATTTCTTGATAGTTTTTTCTTACATCCTGAGCTAAGAAGCCATCCCACTGGACTAGCTTGCGTTGAACCTATTTTGAATATTCTACCCACTGTTCGATCAAAAGGGATAAAGGTTCTTTGGGTGTTCGTATAAATATTATCAGGTATCGGGGTTAAACTAATTCTATAGCTCTTAAGAAACTGGGGTCTCACTGAACACGAACTCCGAACAATCCCCCCTTCTCTTTCCCGCAGTTTCAGGGGGAAAGGTAACGGGGGATTTGGATCACCACTTCCTGGGAAGTTTGGACGACTTCTGATGAGAGGTGAACATAATGCCGACTTATACAACCCGTTTCAAGAGGAGTTTCTCAAAGGAAAAACAGCCGGAACTGATTTTTGGATCCATAAAAATCGGTACAGGACTACTATCCAAAATGTTTTGCTTTCTTCAATAATGCCCTTAGTATGAGTGGCCTTTGGGGGTACCAAACCGCCTTGGATCTATTCCTCGAAGAAAATGGAATATCAACCTTATTTTTTGGGGGAGTCAATGCCGATCAGGTGAGCAGCACTTATTCGCGTATGGTTATAAACATAGGCTCAAAATGATTGACCAAGTGTGTGCTGGGGACCGTCATTGACGCCTATTCCAGAGGATATGATTGTATCCTCGTTCGGGACGCCACCGCTACGACCTCCCCAGAGGGCGGTCTTTCTAACTTTATCCACAACACTGTTAACGTACGTCTTTCCTTAAATCGACAGAAAGGTGCTCTTCAATGTACCTACAGAGCTATGGGTATGTTACAGATACAACAAGGTTACGGAACATGAGAGGGCCGGAGAATGCTGACATTCAGGCTTAAAGGGACCAAAAGGTGACAATGTAGTAATCTTGATACATAAATAGGCTGATAGTCAACCTACGATTTGAAAATTCAAATGTTGATACCTAATCATTCTAAGTTTGAGAATCGGGACTAGTACGTGGCCGAATCTTTCACAGAATGTTAGCTTTATAGTTTGTCACTTGCAAAATCGGACGCACGTCGAGTAGAGTTCGCCGATTAAAGATATCATGAGGTCCTTTAGAATGTGGATGGGGTGAATCTGAATCTGCAATGGGGCTCGGAGGTTTCGAATGTGAATGCGAAGAAACGGATGCCGGAGGGGTCAAGGGATACATCTCTTCGGGTGCTCGAGTACTATTTCGTCGGAGGATGGACCTAGGGGGTCTTGGTGGTGGTTCCGCCACAAACGGGTTCTGTGCTGGTGACGAAGCAGGCATTTCCAGTTGGTGTTGGGTCTCATCAATGCTATTATCGACATCAGGTGGCAGGCTGGCTGGGTAAATAGACGGACTCGACGGCGCAATAGAGGCCCCAGAGTGGAATAAATTGTGATCTAGCACGAAGTCCGTATTGTGTTGGTGGGTGCCATTCCAAACATCGCCTGTATGCGTTTGGTTTGGAGAACGCATACCAGATCCTATACCTACTAATCCGACATCGCTATGACGCTGGCTACTTGAGGAGTGCATTGAACCTTGTATTCCCAACGATACTCCTGGCTCTCTTGGTTCTCTGTGGGCCCAGCTCACTGACGTAGAATCGTCAACAATTGCACGCATGTGAGGGGTATTGTTGGGGTCTTCAAAAGGGTTATGAAGGGAAGATGCGTCTTGTTGGCGCATACCTTCCAACCAACGTCGGTGACGGGTGCGACGAAGATGTCGACGAAAAAGGAAGACAAAGCATAAGCCTATCACAGCAACGATTACGCCAACCACAACGAAAACCCCGGCAACTGCCCCATGGTTACCAAGAAAACTATGGGAAAGGTTATCTGTTAACGGAACGAGTTTCATATGAGTATTGGACTTGCCCAGAAGTCTTAAACACCTCATTTCCATCATTAAAACCTGTGGGGTTGGCGACTATATGTGTGTATGTCACGAAATCACCATCGGGTAACGTCGAAGTGGTGAGTACCGTTACCATCGCGGGCGTCGAAACTGCGATTGTCCCGTTGTTGGTCAGGGTGACAGGAACAACTCTGGAAAACGTGGATTCTGGCCGATCAGTAATGGTACTAGTCCTCGTTGACCTAGAGGGGTTGTTTTCTACTTGAGAAACGTAAAATTTGAGATGACACCAAATATTGTAAAAAGCTCAACATACCCGACACCGATGTCGTTGTCTGAGGCGAACCGGTTGAAAGTGCCAAATCTGGTTTCTGGGACGACTGGGGTTTGTTCGATGCACTTGTAGAGGTTTCGTGCCTCGAGGAAGACGACGTTGTCGAATGGCTTGTCGGTCGTGCTCCCGAAGATGTAGAAATTGTAGGAGGTTCTACGGGTGTTTTGGAAGATGAGTGAGTGGTGACTGTAGGCTCACTATCGTCGGGCATCCTGAATGGTAAGTGATAAGTAGGAATACCAGAAGCACTGGACGTCAACAAACGTGGGCTTCAAAGATCGGTTCGTAGTCGAAGCTGTATTGATGGACGTGAGCTGTGTGGAGGTCATAGATTGAACCTGAAGATGTGTGGAGGCCCCAGCTACCCAGGAGGTCGTATTTACCTGGGTGGAACCAACATTAGACAATGGTCCCATATAAGTCATCAACGTTGGGGCACACCAAGACGAATTTTTCTGACGACTCGGAGATTGAGCTCGATGGAAGAGAAAGCGACGGCAAGGAAGGTAGTAAAACTGTGTTACCTGCTTCTCAGACGGTACCCAGAGTAAGGTATCCACGATAAACTACGAACCTGAAGTAAGAACAGAGGTCATCGTCCACCTGGGAGAGCCATAGGTATCCCGGACTCACGATACTCTTAAGAAGGGGAGAAAAGGCATTCTTGTCCCCAGTGGTATGAATATAGGGCAATACGTGTTAAGCTTCCGACATGTGGGCGGTAAAGTCCCGAGGCTCGTATAGCAAATGGGCAAGAGTGATTTGGTCATTTGATAAGCCTTGTCCATACGAAAGAACCGAGCTCCACATTTAACCACTTATTTCCGAATTACCGCCACATGCATCGGCAATAGTGATGACAGAAAAAGGGATTTACAGGCTAAACGGTGGTCGTCATCGCCGGACCGAGGTTTCCAGATGGGCCAATGCCACATCTGATGATATCGCGACAGCAAGGTCTCCTCAGAAATCGCTTAAATTAGAAAAAAAAGAATTCTAGGCGTTGCATGGGGATTACAGTGAAGTAGTCACCAGTCCGAAGAATATACACATTATTCGATAGGTGGAAGGATGATTAGGGGGAATTAAGAACAATCTAATCCTAAATCGAGTAAAAAAATGTAGAATCTACGACTCGGAAGTCGTGTGAGTTGATGATTAACATTGAGTATTGCACTCACACACACCAGTGGAGTGTGTGCTGGTATCATGGAATATAAGGGTATGTCATCGAAAGGAAACATAGCAGAGATTTGGAAGAAGGGAGTGTGAGTTAAATATGTGAATCATTGTCCTAATAGAATTTATGTCACTAAAAAGTGAAACGAATAATATCGATATTCACACACCTCACAGTATCGTGGTCTCTAATTCGTTCCTTGAGACTTAGCAACAGTTGTTCCCAGGTACCCAGCCTTTCATCTTGAGTTTTACTGTTCCCCTTCTACGTCCCGCACTGGAGCTTCCAAAACTGAGTCGACTGGAACTGTTCACTCGTCTCAGCGCTCTGTCTCCATAACTGACACCACTCCCGGCCTTTTCGGGATCCAAAACTCCGGATTCAATAGAAAGCAAGATGGTTCTTGCGGCGAGAAGAAAGGGCGCTTCAACATTATCACCAGTAAGGGAAGACGCTTCGAGAAAATGTACATCTAGTGCAGATCATAGAGTTGGTTCAAGTAGCGTGAAATTTTTTATGGTACACACCGTTCTCAGCAGCCCACCTACTCGCCTCCCCCCAGTCAATTTCACGCTCCTCTTCACGGTCTGATTTATTTCCAACCAAAACTGTTACCAGATGTGGACTCCCCAAGGCCTTCGCATCTGCAAGCCACCGCGAAAGGTTTGCAAATGATTCCCGACTATAGATAATCAGCAAGCATATAGAGTGGTCGGTCACTAACTGACTTCGTGATATCATAAACGAGAATTGCCCCAGCAGCCCCACGGTAATAGCTTCGTGTTACAGAGCTTTCACCATCATGTAAGCATTCCAGGTCGTCACATTAACGGCTAACGTACCGAAATCGTTCTTGACCTGCTGTATCCCAAAGCTGTGAGGAAGGGTAAGTTGAAGCGATTTTGGCTCTCAAGTAATCCCCATATACCTGTAACTTAATTCGCTTTTCTCCAAGTTTGACCGTTCTACTAGAGAACTCCACACCAATAGTATGTTGTGAATGGTCTTTAACTGTGCGCTGTGTAAAATATAGATCCCCACATAGTGAACAAAATAAACGTGCACGAATTATGAGTGAAATGATGAAGCAAACAAGATTTTCCGGTTCCGGCCTCTCCTAAAGTATGCATACATTAGACATTAGTGGTATGAGGAATGAAATAGGAGACCAATAATGATATATTTCATCAGAAAATCTAGAGCTTTTGTGATTAGAGAACACCCAGTCCAAAAGGTATAGATACAAACCGTATGTTTCTACGAGTTCTGTTGCATCTACCTCGTAATCATTGAATGGCATAAGTACTATGGGGAGAGGTCAGCGTCAGCGTTGATGCCGTCGTCCTTCGGAAGACCGTTAGCGTGCAAGAGCAAGCCTCATGTCTTTCATTGTCACGTGATATAGACCATTTAACCCTCCAAATCGCAAAGTTTTTGGTTGATTAAATTGGATGTTCTTAATCGAAGGTACGAACGAGTGAGAACAACTTTTCGTACAGTGGTGGTGACGAGTTCTCACGATCACCTCTTAAACTCGAACCACCACTATCTTACTTATTCTCTACTTCATCATAATCATTCAAATACCTTACTATTACAAAATAATTTCTTGCGATTACCTGTTGATGCCTCTCTCTACTCGTAATAATAAACTTCGTGCCACAATAGATCACTCCTTTCCATGGTCAAATCCATCGGTTCTCTCTGTAAATTCGCAAATCGACCCTTCCCGTTTCCAATGCGAATGGGGAACTTTTTCTGCCTGCTGGCTCCTTGTCGCTGATGCCCCCTACGGCACTCAGGCTGCAGTCTTTGACGTTGACTCTGCCTTTCGGAATATCCCTGTTGCACCCCAAGATCGAGTACTTACTGCTCTTCGAATAGATGACAAGATCCACCTTGATCACATTCTCAACTTTGGCATTCGCCCGGCTCCTGGTATATGGGGCTTGGTGGCAGATGCGGTTGTTAAGATTGTACTGCATCGCGGTGTTGATGCCGTAATTAAGTGGGTGGACGACTTCGTCTTTCTACGGTACCCAACTTCCGGTACATCTTGGAACACCTTTACCTATGGTTATGATACCGGTCTCTTGTGGACCACGGCTGATGAACTCGGGCTGCCATGGGCTCCCGAAAAGTGCAGCGAATTTGCTTCCTCATTTTCGTACATAGGCTTTGAATGGGACCTCATAAAGAAGACTGTTCGCTTGCCAACTAAGAAGAGAATTAAATACCTGGATCGCCTAAGTCCGTGGGTGGCTGGTTTCACGCCTACCCTCACTGACTGTGAAACGTTGATTGGCACTCTAAATCACGTTACATTGGTCATTCCAAATGGCCGATCTCATCTCCCTTCCTTATATCGTCTTCGCGCGTCCTTCCCTGCCACCACGACTACGTGGACCCGTCGCCACATCTCAACTAGTGTGGTAGATGACATACAATGGTGGCAACGAACACTCTCCGAGGAATGGTGTGGGCTAAAGATCATCCGCCCACCCAAACCCTTACCGACATGCCTTCATGTCGATGCATCAACAACTTGGGGTGTTGGACTTTGGCTAGATGGTAAATGGCTAGCATGGAAATTGAAAGATGGATGGGCAGGCGATGAAAGAGATATTGGCTGGGCGGAAATGGTTGCTGTTGAACTTGCGCGCCACACCCTTATTGCTGCTGACTATAAGAACTGTCACATTATTCTGCGATCAGATAACGCTGGCGTTGTCGGCGCTCTCAACGCGGGCTGCTCTAGAAACTCACAACAAAATGCCATTCTACGAAAAATTGTAACTCTCTTTCAAGAACACTCCATCTGGATCACAACGACTTGGATTCCGTCTAGAGATAACTTAGCTGACGGTCCCTCCAGAGGAATCTTTCCCCAACATCATCACTTGATACAGAAACAACCTCACATTCCAATCCACCTTAGACCTTTCATCCACCCAGCTATCACCTCACGAGATTGCGTTGGTTAAAATAGATTACATTATTTTAAGCATTAATTATGTAACTGTATGCGGCTGACAACCACCAGTACAATATAACATTCAAACACCTTTGATGAAATTTCAACATCTCGCCACCCGAAATGAATCTTGACAAATCAAAAGTTGATACTATCTGCAAACGAGTTGCACAGGAGACGATCTCAAACTTTATCCTACGTTCCCGTCGTGAAACCAAAATTGACCTATGCAACAAAGCCTCTCGCTCTTCTGAGCAGCCCTATTTCAGGATAAAATACAAAAACAAGATTAGAGAAACAGTACAAATGGCCTGGAAGCAGTCGACATCGAACAGATACAGATTAGCAGTCACTCATTTTCTATGCTTCTGCGAGGATGAAAACATTCCGGTTGATGAGAGATTACCCGCCTCTAAGTTCGTAGTTGCAGCATACGTTGCGAAACTGGCAGGAACAATGTCTGGAAACACTATTAGAAGTAAGATTTCTGCAATTCGGGCTTGGCACCTGGAACAAGACATGCCTTGGTTTGCTGATGAAGATCGCCAACTGACATATGTCCTGCGAGGTGCCGACCGTCTCACACCTTTTACTTCATCTCGTCCCAAGCGTTCCCCGGTTACTCTGCCAATGCTTCAAACACTTCTGACAAATCTCGACACTTCAAATAACTTTGATTGTGCCGTCGGATTCACAGCATCCGTGGCCTTCTGGGGTCAAGCTAGACTGGGTGAACTGCTGACAACAAGTGAGAAAGACACTCGAACGAAGTCCATTCCAGCTGCAGCCGACCTTGGGGCACCAAATGCTATTGGTTCTAGAACACTATTACTACCCAACACAAAGCGAGGCGGCACAAAGGGGAGGACCTTAACGACATCGGGGGGGACATTCGCAAGGAGTAGATGAGTTGTGCCTCCAATGCGGAACTCGTGGCCTGATATTTTTGGGTAGGGTCTTGGTGGTGTAGGGTGGGGAGCGGACGCACAGCTACTTGTAAAAAGAGTGGATATGAATTGATAAACCCTAAGCCTATAACACCATTACGTCAAACACTATCGCCACCTGCTAAACGTCGTGCAGATTTTCGTTTCATGCGGAAAATCTTTGTCTTAGTTCGTTACTGCGACGGTTTACATTGGGGGTAATATAATAAGATTGCGTTAGTATCATGTGTTGTGCTAAGTTGTGTGCGAGTTATGCGTGAGTGGGCGAACCCTGTTAGGGGTTCCGACTGGTCGGTATCCACACGTCGAGGGATCAAATGAGTAGCGGGGTGGGTGGTTACGCGCCGCGGTTCTCATTTCATTCCGCGGTGTGTAGATTCGCGACCGTCCGGGAGGGAATCTGAGGGAGTGGTGGGTGGGGTGATGAAATGCGCGGTTTTGACTGTCTTGGGTCGTGGATGGGGTGAGGAGAGGAGGCGATGTCGCATCCACGTGACTGTCCAAAGATTTGACTCAATCTCCTTCGTACCTTAGTCGGCTTGATTAACACTCAAGGCGTCGTTAGGCTCATCTTGCAACATGTTTTTGGGAAACGCCTTTTCAGGCGAGAAGAAAGGTGGTGGCGCCCACGGATGTTGATGAGGTGTATTCGGAGTCGCATTTTGATTAAAGATGAAAGGAACATTTTGGTTCGCTCCAAAAAAGGGTGTACGTGGTGCATCAAGCGTGGACGGGACGTTCGTGCAGATTTTCGTTTCATGCGGAAAATCAAGGCGTTAAAAGCAAAAACTTTGACAGAACTAAAGACTCGTGTTCCTGTGGAGGAAGGCACTGACATGACATGCTCCTCCATAGCTACACAAGTCGAAAGTTCATCAAAAGATGTAACAACATTTGGGCTAGCTATAGATACCCAAAAATATCAGGCCACGAGTTCCGCATTGGAGGCACAACTCATCTACTCCTTGCGAATGTCCCCCCCGATGTCGTTAAGGTCCTCGGCCGATGGTCATCAGATGCTTTCCTTCGTTACTGGCGGTCCCTTGACAAGCTTGGTCCACTCTACACCGAACACCTCAAGATGCCAAAATAAGAGTTGAAAATCCTCGCTACAGGCTCAGTGATGGGTTGTCGTTCTCGTTTCGTCGACGCGCCTGTGGCTTGGCTTATGGGTGTTCTCCAACCCGATTACGCCAACAAACCGGCCCCCTAACGAACAAACGTTAGCGTGCAACACCCATCACTAGACAGAGTTGTCGAGGAGAATATAGATTAATAAATTTACCTTATCATTGTAAAGTCAAACCAAACAAACTAGTACGAAATTGATCATGGCCAACGTCTCTTATATTATACACACACACTACCATCCTTTCCAGGGAACCCACACATCTACCACCCTTTGTCCGCCATCAACATCCTTGTCCACTATGTAATACCATGGGTATGCCTTGAATTTCAGCGTTTTGTTTCAGCCCATACCATCATCTAGGATTTAATAGCCTTACTCACCGCCGCAATTAGACAAGCATGCTGTCCTATGATTTCGACAACGGTTCCGATTTGTAAGTCGTCCGTCCCACCAATCGAACGCACTAATATGCCGTGTTCCTGTGAAATCCTTTCCAAACGCCAGGTTTTTCCAATTACCTCCCCATATCCGCCCGAAGGACCGGTGTCTTTGCTAAACGCAATGGCTCCAGCATCAATCAAAGCTTCATCCTCCCCTTCCTTCCCTCGACCAGGGTAGTAAGACACGACTGTTGCTCTAACTCGTTGAGCAATATGACTTTTATCAATTATGCCGGTGGATTGTTGCTGTAAATCCAAAACGGGGTAATTCCCTGTGATGGTTTCATTGTAATGCGTGACATCTTTTCAATAGTCGCACGCACCAGCATGCAACTCGAGAATACCACAAAGTTTCTTTGACAATAAGGCTCTTGTATATGTGCTTGCAACATGAGCGGTCGGAGTCGATCCAACTGAAAGAACAAATGGTTCCTCATATGTTTCCTTGCTCTGCAAGCTCGGCCGTATAGCCAAAGCGATTTCTGCCGCAGAATTCACAGCTTCTACTTCAGAGGACAAGAATGATGATGCTTCGGACGGAGAAGTCGATGAGTAGGAGTTCCCTGCATGGCTATAAAAACCATACAAGCAGATAGCAGGTGATGCAAACAAAATCAACAATAATTCTCGAAAAGACGGTGAGTGAGGTGATATACCGGCACGTCTACAGTACAGATTGATGAATCTAGAAGCACTGATGAAGTTCAACTGTTTCTCATACCGTTGACCTCCATCGATCTTAACAAACACTGACCACCTCAATGGCTGTTGGCGACTACTTTCAAATTGCTCCAAGAACCTGACCTGCTCGGGATGATCTATCAACAATCTAATCACACCTCCATCCGCTATGACTTGATCCCGTAATTCCGACAGATCGGCAGCTTTGTTTTGGGCAACAGGCATTCCATACAAAATCTGCTCGTAATCATATTCAATAGAAATCATAAACGAAGGGCTATGGCCTACATCTTTAACTGTACCATCGGACACTAAGCCAGCTTTGACGACTTCCCAAGCTTCCATCATTGTTGATACCACGACTGCATGGGTTTGATCCACACTCGAGATGAGCTGCAATCTTGTTCCCTCCGTCGTCTATATCCGCACCCTTAGCAATTGGTACGGGGAATGTGCCATTTTTACCTTGTGGGTCTTAAGGTGTGCTCTGAACCTAGCTCCCCAATCGTTGGTCTTCTCATGCATCCTTGCACAGTTTTGGGCGAAAATATTCCGGTCGATGACAATTGCAGGTGTCCTCAGGTTATGCAATGGTTGGCCTGCAAACTCATTGACTAATAATTCCTTCCGAGGCCGTTCCATAAATTGAAACGGTGTCTTTGTCTGGGCTTTCATAATGTCTTGTGGAAGTGGGGCTTGAGTAAATGATTGTGTACCAGACCCCATACAGACCTTGGTATAGGCTGGTTCTTATTTGTTCCATATGTCTGCTTTTCTACACACAACCGGGCCGTTCACTATTACATAATTTATTACATCAGGCAGCCGCAATTGCCTCGATTTCAACATCCACATCGTTTGGTAACTTTGCTGCCTGAATACATGTCCTTGCGGGCTTCGGATTCGGCAGTAACTGCAAAGGAGGTCATTAACTGAACCCAGTGTCAGATGATATTTTAAAACACCTTCTCATAGATTTCGTTCATCGCCTTAAAATCGCTCATATCTTTCAGATAAACGTTGACTTTGACAACTTTCTCCCATGAGGACCCCGCGGCTCTCAGGACGTTACCCAGGTTCATAATGCACTGAGCCTATAGACTTTTTAAACTCAAATAGACACGATCGCTATGGTTTCCTACTGTATGTTCTTGGATGCCCCCGTCAACAACTACACCATTCTTATCGACAGGGGTTTGTCCACTGAGGAAGATTAGACCTGGGATCTTTGTAGCATGGGCTAACCGTGACAACAAAATTGAGCAGATGAAAGTTTTTCTTGGGAAATAGGCCATTACTCACAGAGTATGTGTGGAAAATTGGGATTTTCAGGCGCGTTTATTTTTTCAAGAGACATAGAGACCAGATTTTGGAGTGTGAATAGGATCTTGATAGATCATGATCTTGATATTTATAATATTTGTGAGGACTTCACTATCCGGGCCGGTCATGCTGGATTCCGTAACTCGCTCGAAGGTTTCAACCAGTCCACATGCACCCCGCTTCCATGACATGATATCCCGAGTATGCAGGAAGCTGAAAGAAATAACCCCATTGACCCGTTACTCCTTGCTATATATAAAACAAGCCTTGTTCGAGAATGACCCAACTAAATCCGCAATTATGGCTGCACTTTCTTATGACGCTGTGATCCGTCCGTCAGGGGAACCCACAGAAATGAGTGGTAAGGACCTCAAGGATGAACGACTTATGTTCACTACACAAGAAGAACGGCGCCTTCTTCGAAAGTGTGACTTTTTTATCTTACCTCCTTTAACCTTCATGTAATTGACCTTTATTTATTGATCTTTCCTGGGGAAAAACTGACCCACCGGCAACCATATTTATATAGGTGGGGTTTTGTACTCCTAATAATCCTTTGTTCATCTAGCCAATGTTTCATAGGTACCTATGCAACGCACTCGACAAAGGAAATGTCGGCAACGCAAAAACGGATGGCTGGGATAAAGTAACTTCGTTTGTGACTCATGGTTTCTCTTGGATTAAAATGGTACTGTTCCGTCCAGGACATTAATTTGACAGGAAATCAGGTATTTGCTCGTAGATTTACCAGGCGAGTTTTCTCTAAAATTTATCGGGATCTGTCTAGTATTATATCCTTGTCATGATATTTTATGTAAGTTTCACTCAAGCGCTACTGGTTCACGCTAACACGGTCTGGCTGCTGGGTTTCAGGTTCCATTTTGCTTGTAAGCAGCACAAACAGATCTCACACTGTCTCTTATCGTCCCAAGGTTTGGAACCCCCATCGCGTTGCTTGTGAAACGATATTCTGCTGCCAGAATTTTACCTCTTATGATGGTCGGATTCGTAAGTCATCACTCGGAACCCCGAAATTTATGATAATTAACATTATGAAAGGGTTCAATGTATGTCCTGGAGATCCAACATATCTCCGAGTATACCAAGAAACTGTTTGAACAGGTCCTTGTTCGCTGGCATTGCCAAAAACTTTTCAGGTTGGTGACACCACCGTTGTAAATTATGAAGTCACTGCTCAGCCTCAGTCAACTGTAGAAATTTTCGCCATCAGATTCTTTCTAGGGATTTTTGAATCTGCAATGCTTCCCGGAGTGGTAGTGCTCAAGTGTCACCTTCCAAGAGCGTGGTTGTTGATGAATTTAAATTTGACAGGTGTTCTATCTATCGACATTTTATAAAAGAGATGAACTGGCATCCCGGATAGGGCTATTTTATGGTAATTATTCCCTCCGACGCAGATTTCTGGGCTCATATCTAGGACCCAGCTGCCGCTTCAATTGCTGGAGCATTCTCAGGTTTGAATCTTCCATTGAACTCGCAGTCCTTGTTGAGGTTTCTCTTAGGTTTGATCGCTTTTGGTGTTTTTCACCTCGAAGATCCGAAGTATCACTCTTGGCAATTTCTATTCTGGATTGAAGGTAACGTGTTACCCATTTTCTCTCTCGCCCAACACATCTCAAGGAAAAGTAAGGGGCTGGAACTGTTAGTTTCGCGGTCTTCGCTTGGTTTTGGTTGCCTCGATCCCCCTCCACTTGGTGGGTACTTAGTGCACGTGAAAAAGCTATCGCCAGAGCTCGCGTGTTGTCAGACTCGTCAGTCACCGTGGACGAACGTCTTAACATCCGGGATGCATTTCGTCCATTCAAGGATCCTATGTATTGGTGCATATAAATCAATTTTCGTTCAAGTCCAGGTTAACAACCAACCACAAACTTAGGTTATGGGCTCTCATCAGTCTCTCATTCGGGGTTCCATTGGCGAGCGTCAATAACTTCCTTCCACAAATCGTCGCGAGTTTGGGGTATTCTACGATCAAAACGAATTTATTTACAGTTGCTCCCAATATTGTGGGTACCGTTGCGTTGCTCCTGCTTACATTCTCTTCGGATTTCTTCCGCGAGCGTTCCATACACATGTGAGTACAGGTGTGACATCAGGATCATAGGCATGTCAGTAACAATCCTTATTCACCCATCCAGTTGTATTCCGCTTGTGACAGCTATAACTGGGTTTATCGTGTTGGGTTCAATCGACGTTTTGGAGCACCGTCAAGTTGCATACTTTGCTTGTTTTCTACTCACCATTGGGGTACGTTTATAGTTTTTACAGGACTACAAAATCAATATGTATTATCTGGTCAATTTAGGCTTTCGCACCTTCTGTGCTTGTGAGCGCATGGTAAGCCTAGTCGACGATATTCATAATAAAAAAAAAATAACCCATATTAGGTACTCGAATAACACTCCAAGTGAATCTAGGCGTGCCGTCGTAGCAGCGGTTATGGGTGCGTTTTCACTTCGGAATCTAAAGTATAGGGCATGGCTCACTATATTGTTCTTGTTAGTGGCTCTGGCCAACTCGGCGGGTCTAATTTCGACAAACGTTTTCAGGGCAAGGGACGAACCCAAGTACATTCCCGGTAAGCAATCGTCAAACCTGGCAATTATTTAAATCTCACCCATGTCAAGCCCTCGCAACATCGGGTAGGCACCTTTTTGTACGAACTAAGCTGGAACCTTTAGCTCAAATGTATCCCAGCTGCATTTGGTGGATTCTGCTTGTTACTTGTTGCGGGGTGAACAATCCAACAAATCTGATAACTGACCGGTCTGCTGATTATATTTCAGTGTAGGAACCTACATGAGGCTGGAGAATCGACGGAGAAACAAAGCGCAGGGTGTAAATATTACTGCTGCCGACGTCGACACTGCAGCTTTGGGTCAAGGTCCCAGGTCTCCGGACTTCCGTTATATGTACTAATCATAGCTCTGTTGTACAAGTTATACACCAATCTCATATATGTTGGTACACGATATATATCCTGAGCCTATGCCATCCGTCAGTCCCTGTATATCAAAGAATTCACAGATATTACCTCCTGGTCAGTCTCGTAATCAGCACCAATATCTTAGAGAAGGCGACATCCAAATTTGGAGCAAATGGAAGGCATTTAATTTTTTTGTTGTGGGTAATCTAACGCAGATAAGGTTATTGGAGGCAAAAATTGCAAAAAAAAAAGACGAGGCAGAAAAAATCAGCAATAAAACCTGCCTGTGCATTATACAGCTGTGCCTTCCCTGCGGGGTGAAAGGTAAAGATGGGCACAATACACAGGCTGAAATGCCAAGAAAATATAATGAAGTCCAACTAGCGAATTTGAAGTCTGTTTCATGGGTAAGTAATGACTTGTATTTCCGGGGATGGGGCAAGGCGCAAGTCAAAAATTTCTACTGGTGAGCCTGCATGATTGCGTCGGATATAAATGCCGCAGAGACCTGTTTCCCACCAAACCAGCGACTATTGAGGCCTTGGATAGCCTTCTTGGCGGTATCGATCGAGTCGAATTTGACATAGATTTCGCCCTATGAGGACGTTAGATGACGGTGGGCCCCTCTCACGTAAACGTACCTGGGTTTCTTTCTCGACCTTAATTGCTTCTACCGGTCCATACTTTTCTTCGCATTCTCCTTTGACGTCTTCTGCAAGGTCCTTATCCCAGTCACGCTCTGTTTCTCTGAGAAAATGTTGAGTGAAACGAGTAATGCTGAAGGAATGATATTTACTCTTCAGGATCAAACATATTTTTTAGTAAAACCGAACGTGACTGCATCACCTGGGATATGGTGGGCTTTGAGCTATTCAATGAAAATGAGTTAATAGGCCAGTTGTGATCATGAGATGAGTATACATTGGCTCGGGCAGACTCTGAATTGGATCAATCCTAGCAAGTTTCTGCATTAGTGCTTGACGAGACGCGGCGTTCAAATTACCACCTAAAGCGGAATGAGGTTTGTAGAAAGCCAAGAAGTAGGGAGGTGCTCACCCCCAGCTTCGTCCAAGGAGTCTTGCTGGGTATACCTTGCGGTCCCTTTCTCATGGACTGTGTTGACACGAAGCTGTAACAGAAATCGGCGAAGATAAGACGAACGGCACAAGACCTTGCATGATATTAAGCAGAGCATACCGTACGGCCCGCAAGTTCAAAACCCTCCATTTGTTCCAATGCCATTCTTGCGTCTTCTACTCGCTTGTATCTTCATGCAGTTGAGGGTCGGTCAATTTTTTCATGTAAAATGTTAGTACGCACTGCACAAACGCATATCCCTTGCTGCGTCCAGTCATAGGATCCCTGTGAAGATCAACAAATTCAAGCTCGCCAAATGGCTCAAAGACCTGTTTGATATCGGATTCGGTGAGGTTAAAATGTAACGACCCAACATATAGCCTGAAGTCACAAGTTAAACGGATGGCAATGGGTTTCATCCTGCTTGAATTGCAAACTCACTGCATTGCCCCATGTGGAGCACTAACTCCAGGGGGGAGGTTCAAATTTCTAACAGAATTGGTTAGACACCAAAATCAAGTATTGCCAGAGTTCATACCCATCTCCTGGATGTAACTTGTTCCTTTCGGATTCTGTAAGTTGCACCATGATTGGAAGTCCCATCACAACAGTTCCAGAAAGCGAAATCGCTTTCTCAACGAGATCTATAGCACGAAATTCAACATAACCAATGCTGTATCGATACATTAATTCGATGAAAAGCGTTGAGATAATACACTTACCCTTTGGATCGTCGCGATAGCCTATCAGTAACGATCCTAGAATCCATGACAGTGCCTTCGCCGAGCTTGTCTTCGAAAAAATAGCCTAGGTCTCGAGCTGTCAACCGTGCAGCGAGCTGGGAAACGAAAACGGATCGAGCCTCTGAGTCATCTTCTTTTGGTTCATCAGGATTATAAGCTTCCTCGGGAGGAGCTTCGTAAATTGGGGAGGCCCGTCTAATGGCGGAGGGAAAAGGTAAACAGCCGAGATATACAGAACAAGAGAAACTTACTTGA
This sequence comes from Collybia sordida, assembly GCA_037014335.1. Lineage (NCBI taxonomy): Eukaryota > Fungi > Basidiomycota > Agaricomycetes > Agaricales > Clitocybaceae > Collybia > Collybia sordida. Next base: position 2,962,244 of record JAYKXK010000002.1, read on the forward strand.
TTGGAAGAGGAAAAGGGCTTCTTGTCCTCTGGTGATCCCTAAAGTCATCATCATCATCTAGGGGAGGTCGTCTCTCACCACGACCAGGATCTCTTCCCCCTCGGTGTCGAGGTACTTCATCAAATTCGTCTCGTGAATCGAGAGGGAGGCTAGAACCATTTCTACGGTCCGGGCTAACTCTGGACATGTGTGAGGGTACACTCGAAGGAGAGAGGTCGCGAAAACCGTCATCTGATTTCTTTCTTTTTGAACGGTTTTCATGATCTCGCATTTCACCCGTGTCTTCAGCGTCATCTCCTCGTTTTCGCCTCCGATCCCTGTCCTCTCTTTCACGACCTCCGTCACGGTCCCGGTGACTATGCCTGCTGTCGCCTCTAGTGCGAGGCCTATCGCCGCGATGACCACGCTCTCCATCCCGCTCACGGCGCCTTTCCTTGTCTCTATCCCCACGATGCCTATCACGAGATCTATCGCGGTATTTGTCTCTGCTACGGCTCCTCCTACGCCGCTCTTCATAGTCCCCTCTATCTCGGCGTCTCTTTTCTCGGTCCCTGTCTCGAGAAGTTGACCTGTGTGATTTTCTTGTACGGTGCGTATCGGTTGAAGGATTTCGGGAACTAAATCATTAGCGTCAGCCTGAATTCATAATATTTCCGGGTCTTTTATTTAGGTACATACGACCTGTGGTTTGGGGACTGATCAACTTCCATTCGGCCGTTTGGAGACGCCATGAGCAGTTTTAAGTGACGAGGAAAAGGGAAAAGCTATATTGACAGGTATTTGGTTGCAGGTTGACATAAAATTTATTTACGTAATTTTTGGATAATTTCTCACGCATTTATCAAACCTGCGAGACGATCACGAACTCGCTTCTCAGCCTGACCCAATTCTGACTCTTCAGACCTGCGGTATAACTCGTTCAAGGGGTTGGCTGCTCCTTCCTTTTCTAAATCTTCCTCAATCTTAGCGAAATCTCTGCAGAATTTCCCGTTCAAGACCTTCATTGCTTCAACAATCATCCCGACTTAATACCTTTTGATGGACACACCTGGTTGTATAAAATGTCCTTAAAATGTTCTCGAGCTGCCTTTCCGTCAAGCGATAATGCTCCATTGAGCTGTCCAAACTGTGATACCGTTGAATGGTGTTTTAACTGCATATCGCTTAAAGGTTAGTTAGTTTGTTTTGCGCATGACTAGAACTCCCCTGTTGAATGAATCCATCTTCTGCTGCGCGTTCGAAAATCTCTGCCGGCTCTTTGGACATCCACCTATCGTCCATGATTAATCAGTATTCAAATATTCCTTCCGCAACCATCCCTACATTTCATAACACAGGGCTTCGTCAGAACAGCCTGCTTCTTTGAGAACGCTAAATGCCTCCCTGTGCGAATCGGGATCATTATCAGATTTTCACAGCAATTACACTACCATTCACAGCCTACCGAAAGAGCATGATAATGTTGGGCCATAAAGCCTGCTCTGTACACAGTCGTCAGCACCAACCTGCGATATCGACACAAAACGCACCAGCAAAGAGATCCATGGCCGTTTCTTCTCGAGCCGACGAAGCGATGGCACCCGCCCTTGTGGCTCCGATTGCACGAGACAGGGCTAATGCAATTGACAATCCAGTGCTAGTTCCATCTTGCTCAACAGAAACAAAGCAAGGAAAACCCTTTCCTTTCTGGTACAAGGACCTTACAGACGACCCAATCATCCTATATTTCAATTAGCGAACGGAAACGATATCCAGTTATGGGTATAGTTGAACAACCTTGGTGCAACCATAATGACATCCTGCTTAGGATGAAAATTGAGCAATTTGTAAAACACGTTATAACCACTAGCGATGACAATGGCAGCTGTGGTTTTTAGTCGAGGTGCCACCTGCCCATTGAAAACACGAGGTTGGACTTGATCTGGGATCAAAAGGAAAAGGACTGGTACAAGGACATTAAAACCAGCCTCTGAGACAACAACAATATAACCACCATCCGCAACGGCGGCAGCCTTGCCGAAGTCGTGCTCCACCACGAAGCCCTTCGATCTAGCATCAACGGCGTATGAATCTTCACGGTTTGCAATCAGAATATTCTCATTTGGAATCCCACTGTCACGCAGGTTCTGGGCTTGTGCTGCACCCTGGTTTCCGAACCTATGTTTTACAACAAATTAATTGTCAACACGATCTAGGTCTGCATTGGTGTTGGCTTTCACCCCAAGAAAACGATCAGCTTGTTTTCAAGGAATTTCAAATCTGCATCCGAATCGTAATAACTACGAGCGTTGTTTAGTCATGTGGAATTCTGTTTAGTCGGGTGGAATTCGAGGCTCTGCCCACCAAGACGTACATTTTTGCTGACATGAAGAAAAACCGTTTATAAAACACGTCGGGAGGGAAGTATGAACGAAGACTATCTATATGTTTCTCCATCCTTCCTTTTAAGTAATCCTTGGTTCTTTTTCGGACATCCTGCCCCGAAACTGTGATAATCGGTTGGTAACGGGATGATTAACTCATAGATCATGAGGACTGCGAAGGTGGAAACGGCTGGGTACAGGTGAGAATGGGTAGGTATCATCTGTTGTGCTGATCGGCCCGGATTTGCCGCTTGCCCGATTGGGGGAAATACGAAAATTAATGTTAGTGTTTGAAGTCTCTATTCTCCCAAATTACGATGCTTGCATTGAATAAAGTCGTTTGTATAACCGGGGCCTCCAAAGGGATTGGACGAGCATGGCGAGTTTATTTCCAGTTTAACAAATACTTTTCATAACATCCTTAAAGTGCCCTAGAGTTCGCTCAACACGGTGCCTCTGCCTTGGTATTGCACTATTTGGGGGATGAAGAAACAGAGAAAGAAGTTCAGTCTCTTCGACACGAACTTGAGAAACGGCAAGTTAGAGCGGTGGTTGTAGCTGGCGACATAGCAGATCCTGGAACTTCCACAAAAGTCCCCCAGATTTTCTTGTCATCTCCAACCCCACTTACTTTTGTCGCATCAGATCGTAGAAGCAGGAGTAGAGGCTTTTGGTAGGATTGATGTTCTCGTCTCTAACGCTGGTATATGTCCGTTCGCGGAGTTTTTGACCATGCCACATTCTACCTGGGAGAGGACACGGCAGGTTAACCTTGATGGTTCCTTCTACATCGTACAAGGTGACCCGCTATGGTTTATGTAGCTTGCTATCCGTCCTCATTGGTGCGGTCAGCGGTTGCGAACCAAATGAAGAATCAAATTCCACAAGGAGGATCAATAATTGGAATCTCTTCTATTTCTGCCTTAGTTGGGGGGGAATTCCAATGGTGAGCAAGTGTCGCTCTCATAACAGCAATTCAACAAACCACAATCACCGTTTTAGCCACTATACTCCCACGAAAGCCGGAATTCTGTCGCTTATGCAAAGTTGTGCAATTGCACTGGGAAAGTACAATATACGTGCTAATGCTGTGCTTCCGGGGACTATTGCCACCGATATAAACAAAGAGGACCTTGCTGATAAAAAGAAACGGGAATACACGATCAATCGAACAGTCCTTGGCAGATTAGGTGGTGAGCTTCCTATTTTACTTTATGTATCAATAAAGCACTGGCAATCTCACAAAAAATCACAGGGCCAGATGATATTTCAGGGCCGGTCGTGTTCCTTGCAAGCGACTTGGCCAAGTATGTCACTGGAGCATCATTACTAGTAGACGGCGGCCTCTTTGTCAATCTACAGTGAACATAATTGACTGCCTAGTCATGATGGTGGCCCGTTCGGGCCGCCCTTTGCTCAATATATGAAATCTGGGTGCAAAGCTTTGCCGTCAACAACTGCAGGCTCCGCCGCAATCAGAACTGTCACCCATCTTGTCCATTCCTTTGATGGGTTTTTCCAGGCATGCAGAGTACCTTTCTGAATTACTGTGTCACCGGGATTCCTCAAATGCTTCTCCGCGCCGTCTTCAGTAATTAGAATTAGTTCACCATGGGCTATGATGCGGGGTGGGAACATCCCGCACGATCAGCTCTGAACACAAATTAGACGACAGTTATATCTACCGAGGATATTATAATCCAAGGACGATGTCCGGTGCTATTCGATAGCTCAGCCTACTGCCAGAAGTCTCGAACAATATGTGCTGACCATAGGCGTGATGGCGCCGGGTGCAAGGTCCGTAGACCTCAAATTGGTTCCCGTTGGGTGAACTAGCCCAAAATTAGTTGATTCATCTATCTTGCGTTTTGCACCATCCTCTCTGCGTGATTTTGTTCGTGTTGGCTCTGGAATTGGATATAGGGCTCACATATTATTATTATCATTGGTTGGTATTGAGTCAGCCGTGATCCATATTGCTGCGGATTGGGCTCCCTTAACAGCTTGCATGCTCTAGAAGTTATTAAGTTACTTAGATTAGAAAAATACGCAGTAAATGGCATAGTAACTACCTGTGCGCTCAAGCACATGTCACTCTGGACGATTGCTATACCTTGTTTATCATGAGTAGTGACAATACGGCGCAGATCTGGAAGGTGAGATATCAAAGGGTCAGACATAAGCTTGAAGAGTCTGGCACAAAGGTTCGATCGTAGTTAAAAGATAAAGCTAACCCGAAGTAAACCAGAAATCTGCTGGCCTCAATGGTTTCTGGATTCAGACTGTCACATGGCTAGGTGGGTGTGAGAAGTTTTCGAGCTGTGTATGTAAGCGCCATATTGGCAATTCAAAGTTAGGCATAAGTAGGTAAATTAAGTATGTGAATATGCCCTCACTGTCCAAACCCTCAAAGAACAACCACAGAACACGTAAGTCGCTTGTGTATGACCATGGAAGAGCTGACGAAGACAGTGGGGCTGAAGGGATGCCTGATCCGCAAAATTCCTTATATCAACCACTTGGCGACTCGGGACTCCCGCGCGACGATGGAAATACTGCAGATGTGCCACGAATTGCACAGTGGGAGGAAGATCAAGAGATTCGAATCGTCGGAGATTCACAAGGACCATCTCGTATTGTGTGTAGATTCCATTCTGACCCTATCTCGAAATCTCAACAGTTCATATGTAGCATGCCCTCCAAGTTGGTGCGAATGTTTGATACAGAAATGACCTAGTACGCTAATACTTTAAACTTGTCAGATCTTTCTGACTTGCCGCTTGGAGCCCTGCGCAAAGCCCAGGGCGTCTTTGACTTGGCCGCAGTGGATTCTAGCGACAATAATTACTCAGATGGAGCCAAGTCTCAAATTGATACCTTGGGATCACAAGATGGAGAAAGGAAGAATAAGATAAAGGTGGAATCTGAATGGAGTTTTAAATCTCGTCTTGATATGGCAAAGCGTACGAGCAAGAATGCGTGAGTGCTCCCTGCTTGTAATTAATCATTTCTTGCAATCCTTTGTAGTCCCACAGAAATTACTTCTAAAAAGCCAGTTACACGGAGAAGAACTGTTGTCGAAGTCAAAAAAGTGGTGTGTTCTTATTTGAATTTTTATTTGAAATGGATTGATCTCGCCTTTGAGCAGCGCGCTCGAGATCCACGGTTCTTACCTTTGTCTGGCAATTTCTCGGGGGAAAAATTTCAACAACACTATGGCTTTCTTGCAGACTCCCACAAATCAGAGCTAGAAACATTACAACTAAATCTAAGACGAGCACGAAAATTGCTTGTTTCTTCACCCCAAGACCTTTTTTCTGACCGACAACAGGAAGTAAAGAGGCTTGAGCTTGCTGTGAAAAGAGCAGAGAGTATTGTAAATAATGACAAGCGGAATAAGGTTGAACGAGAAGCCCTTGTCCAGATGGCTCGAAAAGAGAAGGACAAACAGAAAGCTGGCAAAGCGAAGTGGTGGCTTAAGGGATGTGAGTCATATATACTTTGTCCCATATATTGATGTTCTTATCAAAATGTAGCTGAGAAACGGGAATTACTCGTTCGAGCAAGATATGAAGCTTTGGTGGTTGAAGGGGGGAAAAAGGCGGTTAAAAAGGCCATTGGGAAAAAACAAAAGAAACTTGGCCAACAAGAAAAGAAGTCAAGGCCTTTTTTCAAAGAAAGCTATGTCGGTCCCCAGCAGCACAGGAAACGTGGCCCCAACTTTGCTAGTCGAGATGGCGAACGATTGGTGGAGAAAAGACGAAAGCTGGAATAGTGTTTTATCAACAGTCAACTTATGTGTATTTTTTTAACTATGCATGCATGTATTATTGAAGACGAGAGCCGTGAGAAAGAATTCAAAATTTTGAACGAAGTTTACAGATACATCAATACTTCACTCTGTGCTGAGTCAATAAATGAACAAGCTCATTCACGTTCTCTGCGTCACTGTAGATCACACGGGACAAGTTCTACCGTCCACGGGGCAGATCTTGTCCAGGACATCTCTACTCCACTCGTGATTATTTCTTCATTCGCTATGTCTTCCGTAGCGTATGGTCCTGAGGAAGGCCAACGAACGGCGTCGCCAGAAGCACTACAGAATAGTCCACAAATTGATGAATCTGATATCTACAGAGGGAGCCCACCATCCCCGAATGTGGTTTGTTCACCAAGCCTTGACACACTCTCATCGTCATCGTCAAGTTTGTTTAGTGGAAGGGGCCGACTGGGCGCCATTGCGGCAGTAGTGGAATTAGCAATTTCACGTTGGGCTGGGGGGGACCCCTCGGGACTCTCTACTTCTTCGTTGGCGTCTGAACCAAGCGTCGCATTGCCCCGTTCACGTCATGTTAGACTTCGGAGGCGTTCGTCAAGTATTGGTACCTTTCATATCCCCCAGTCCAAACATGACATCACAGCACACATCAATCGCATAAAAGCTCTGGAAGAGTCAAGGCAAACCCCTCGACATTTTACTCTGTATATACCCCCCTCTCTTCCATCCGAGCCATTTCGTACCAAATCTACCACAGGAAGGGGAGAGCCTATTGAACGATTTACCTCAACTACCTCATTAACTCTTGTTCTAAGTCAACTGGATATTGCTTTGAAACGAGCAACTAAAGCCCGACACAGTCACCTTCACAGTAGTATGCCGGACTATCTATTGAGGGATGGACATAAATCGTATCGGGGTTATGCGCCTCCTGGTGCCGTCACTTCCCAATTCGTTACAGGTCAGAGTGGTACCAATAGCTCTCCCAAAGGAAAAAATATGTACGCGAGTGCAGTATTGCCAGAAATATCCGCACCTTTTATGGATAAAACATCTGCGAAGAAAGCATGGTTCCTGGATGTCGCATCTCCCACATGGGAAGATATGCGCACTATTGGAAAGGTAATATTTAAGTATATTCGACCTGAATTTTCTGCTAATTATCCACAGCTGCTTCATCTCCATCCGCTCACGCTCGAAGATATACTACAGCAAGACCCTCGCGAAAAACTGGAGCTGTTTCCTAAGCTTGGATACTATTTTATTTCCTTTCGGGCAATACAGGGCCAGTTCATGTCGAAACAGAATAATGAAAACGATAGTGCATCCAATTCTACGATTCATGGTGTCGGTGATAGTGTTCTTGGTGAGGCAAATGTCTATCTAGTCGTTTTCAATGAGGGTATTTGTACGGTGAGTGACGCCAACACCAGTGCCATATTCATTAAACTGGGCTCGGTAGTTCCATTTTACAGATATTTCTGGTGCGCTCACAATTTTGGTCTCAAGTGTGATCCTGAGTTATGTCACAGAACATACTGATCGTATCAAGAATCGTATCGTTCTTTTTGAGGAAGCCTTAAATATGTCGTCAGGTAGGTAGATTATCTATTTTTTGCTTAGATATCGTCTTTCTCAGACACGCCTCATTTAGACTGGATTGCACACGGCATACTGGATTCTATCGTAGATTCATTTTTCCCCTTTTTGACAGAAATTGAGAAAGAGGTGGCTGCTATTGACAATCTCATCTTTGCTGGCGCCCCCGGCTACCTCGCGCCTGTAGAGAAAGGAAGGAACATGAAAACACCGATTATGAAAGAGAAAAATCTATCTTATGAAACGGTTGGGCGATATGGGATTCAATCCTTGGAGAAAATTGACAACGATACTACCGATCCCGTAGCTGGAACTCTGTTTTCGCTTCCCAAACTCATGTCTGGCTTCGATTTGCAATGGTTGAGATTCAACTGTGCGAGAGTTTCGTCGAGGAGTGCCTTATCATCATCACAAATGAGTCCTACTCATTTGACCATTCAACGTATGGCGAGGACACGAAAGCTTGTTACATCTCTCGCCCGTCTGCTCGCCTCGAAGTCGGAAGTGATTTCTCAGATCAGAAAGCGTCTCTTGACTTCGAGCCATGCGGGACTCGGCAATGGAACTAGTAAAAATGACGAAATCGAAGTTGCTATATACATGGGAGATGTGCAGGGTATGTGATCACCTGCTATCAGACATGAATCCGCACACCATGATTTTTAGATCACATTCTATTTTTGCAGCATTCTCTTGCTCATTATGAACGAATGCTCAGTCAGTCACACCCAAATTATCTATCACAGCTACGAACGGTCGTTGCTCTCACAAAAAATGGAACCGACAAGGCCATTATCTCTCTGACTGTTGTCACTGTTGCTGTTTTATGTATTCAGACTCTTATTGGTGCGTCAAAATTTCGTGCTTGTCTATCAATTTACTCAGCCATGTGTGACAGGTACTTTTTCGTTAAATATAACCGTTCCGACCAATGACCATTCCCTGGATGGTTCTTATCATGTTTTTGGGATTGTGATTGCACTTGCTATGCTGATTTTATGCAGCTATTTATTTGTTGTTTGGCGTTGGTGGATCCAGGCAAAAAGGCGGAGAAGGACTGTCCTGTGAACTCGTCATATTTTTGGGAGTAATGTTCTCGTTGCAAAAAAAAGGGCAGAAACATCTCATGAATAACTTTATATAATTCAACATATATTTAATGTCATATTTCTATCGACAGTTGCAGTCAACGCTAGAACATTGTCTGCATCCTCCAGCGCTTCTTGGACTGGAACTAGTCAGTGACCAGGTTATGTGAAGGAAAAGTTCATACCTTTCAGCTGGAATTTGGTTTGTTTCTTCTCAAAATCCTGAAACGTGGAACGGAGTGCGTCCCTCTGGCGGCGTATTGTTTCGTCAGCTCGCTTCAGATGTTCTGTTTCGGAGCGTAGGTGCTCAAGACTTTCTTCGACCTGTTGATGAAGGAGTTCCAGGCCAGCCATTTGTTCCACGTAGATGTCTCGAATCTCTTCCCATTTGCGGCCTGGAAGTGAGATGGATATATAAAGTATTCTTAGAACTTGATGGGACGAACCAGACGATTGTGCCTCGCGTGCAATAGACGCATATTTTGATATCTGACCAGCCAGATCATGACCATCAGCCCAAGACACAGTTTTGGTGAAGTCACCAGTACTAGAGCGTTTGATGCAACTTCGCTGTCGGTGGATTGGGGGCTGGGGGGGAATACTCATTTTCTCGGTAGCACTGGATGTGATATCATTAGGAGAAGCTGAATCTGGGCTTTTGGCTTTCGATTCATTTGAAAATGCTATTGGGTTTAAGGATACTATTTTCTGAGGATCACTCGACAAATCAAATCCCGATTCGAGATCACGTATACGTAGTAAATGAGGTAGGGGTGGTGGAGATGATATTGAACGGGTAGTCATCGGCGTCGATAGAGCCACCGAGGAAGGTTTATTCTCTTCAAGAGGCGCTCCAATCGGCCGTTGCAACGGAATTCGGGTTTCATGGTAAATCGGAAGGCGTCGATTAATATTATTCCCTTTTGTCGCGGGAGGTCGAGGGAGTTGGTTTATGAAAGTTGAAGCTGCATGATAGGAGCTCCCTGGAATTGGTTCATTATTATCGGTGATGGTTCGTATAGTACCTCGAATAGAATGGTCATGGTGTTTATTACCCTGGTGACGCGGAAGCTGTCGTCGTAATAATGCGTTCGTGCGTGTTTGCTGTTGCTGAAACCATTTCTCCATTTCTTTAACACGAAAGTCTGAAGGTGCAACCAAAGTCTGGAATGTGAATGGATCACTAGGTCTTCTGGGTGTTGTTGAGGTCTTGGCTAGCTTGTGACATTTGCGAATCATTCTGTCTTTAAGATGTCGAATTTCTAAAATTCTCTCCCAAGAGAGAGCTGATTTTTTGCCCAATTCAAATGTTTCGAACTTGAGAAGTTGTTCATACATTGATGCTGTCCCGGGAGGCAATAGAACCTGATAATATGATATTAGATTGAAGTTTGACGCAAATAGCTCACTAGTAAACGTTTAACCTTGAGTTGATTCAAAGTGTCGGTTGCCTGAATATATCTCCATCCTTTGGCGGTTCTAGGGTCATAAGGTTCCAATTGACCTCTTACTGGGCTGGAACGAAGATAGTCAAGAGTGGGGGAGACGAGATGATGAGAGTTCATGTGAGAAGTACGAGACAATGTGACAGGGCATGTATCTATTTTGATCAACATGAGGCATTGTCGAAGTGTACAAACTCAGTTTCCTCTGGGTAAGTACTACAATAGAAAAAGTTGGACTATAAAAAATCTGAATAGACCCATCATCTTTGATATATCTTTGGCAGTATTTTATATATTGAATGTATAAGTAAGTAATTATGAAGGTGAAATTGCAAACTTGTTCTCCATGACGCTAATCGTGGGAATGGCGGCATCTCTAATGTCCATTTCCTGAGAAAATCATGTGTGCAGACTCTTCCTGATACGGTTGGTAGCCTTAACTCCCTACTTCAGTGGTCGAATATATTCCATGTCCGCCTCATTCGCTCGATACGAGTCGTTTCTCATTAACAATGTTTCCACTATCTCATCCTTGGAGTCTTCTTTACGTTCTATCACCTGGTTTCTCCCTGGTCGGTTTAAGGACGCCGAGTTCGCGTCTGAAGCCCGTCAGTTCAATTCTATCCCACTATCAGAATTAAGCTTACCCCCCCTTGCCAACATAGTATCTGCATTGCTTAATGTAATGAGCATGTATCATGACACCCTTTTAGCCAGGATTGTTCGGGCCAACCAAAACTATCATCCACTCATCCCACCATCATCACATGCCCGTTTTACTAGGATGTGGTCCGAACAAAATACACAATACAAATGGGCTGCCCGAATGCTCCAACTTATCAAACACACGGAACTTGTGGTGGAAATGATCTTGCGGCGCAAGGTTACATCCAAATCCAGGTGGAGGGTTATCGCTCTGTTGGAGACATTCAAGTATATCGTACTTTTGCTATATCATGACCTTGAATTTACACAATTTTTTAGAGCCGTGCTCCGTTTTCTCCTATTAAGAGTGACACGAAGACCTCTACTATCACCGCCCGTTCCTGAGAGAGACCTAGATCCAACCAGTATTCCATCAGGAAGTAACTTATCTTCTCCGACGCTTGCACCATCGTCTCCTGTTTCTTCTCTACCGGTGACTCCAGATCATCTGAAAAACAACCATATACCGCTCCCTCCCCATGCTTTATTTATAGCATCAACCCCAGTCCAGTCCGACTCAGCAGTGAGCGACTACCTACTTTCAAAGGCTATGACAACAGCTTCCGTCAAGCCATCACATTCACTCATACAACCTCTCTCGTCGCCCCAGGATTGGCTGGCTGAAATTCTCTACATTCTAACGCCCCTAGTATACTGTTCGTGAATCCTTTGTCCAGTTTGGAAACAATATTAATCGCTACTAGCCTCCACGCTAATTTATAATCACCGGTCCAACACCCCTTTGATCATGGCTCTTACCTTGGAATTCCTATCACGGAGTTTCCGGAGGAACCCACCATTATCCTCTGGGCTCGAAAGATCGGAGTATGCGCGAAGAGATAAAGATATGCTCTGGTATCTTCTCCGTGGATCTATCTGGCGGTATTATACTCGGTGTGTTTTTTCACTACTTCTTCCAATGAGTACTTAAGCGTCTATTCCAGTCCTAAATTGGAGAATGTCGTTGACCAAACATCACGTACACCTTTACTTGGGTTATTCGGTGGATTTATCCGCGACTGGATTCCATTAATTGACGAATATTATTATTGTATGCAGCCATATTTCTCCCCGTCCTTGGCTAATCAATCCATTTTCCCCAGACACTGCACCTTAGTTCCTAAGGAAAACTCAATCTATGTAAACTTGACTATGCATCGTTTTTTGCAACTCACTTGCCTATGGGGTTAGGGACCTTTCAAAATGACTTTCGAGATTGTCACTCCGAATTGTTCAATACCTAAGATTTCCCTCATGCGAAGCCTGCTTGTGAGGATCATACATTATACTAACATATATTATGCCGTGAGCTAGACCCCCTTGGTATGAAAGTCTGTCTACAAAATAATTGCCAAGGTAAAAAGAAACATTAAGAAACGAATGATGCTGAGGATCCTATAATAATAACACATCATATCTACATTCATATCCAAACTCATAATAAAAAATAGTCGGTATCAGTTGTTTGCTTCACCTATTATTTCCCGAATCGCATTTCTGCCAGTGCGAATTGGTCAAGGGCACGTCTAAAATCCAATTCGTCCAGAGAAGTATACTTCGGCGGAGACATTGCCCAATTAAATATAGATAACGGACTATGAAGTCTGTTATAGCTATGTGGGAGAATGTAAGATACGGTTAGAGAAGAAGACAGACGCTCACTATATTTCTGACAGTCTAATATGCCACGGAGGAAAACCATGAAGTTCCAATGGAGTCCCGATATAATGGTGGTGGTTGAGAGAATGTAAAATCATGAAATCAGGAGATGAAAGGCTGTCCCCGGCTGATTACCATATCAGCAAGAAATAACTCAAAGGAAGGGATATAGGCACATTCCAATGACATGTCGAGGGTGTCGACACTCAACATAAATATACGATCCTGCATGCTCCGAACACTTTTTCGACGATTTCTGTTGTGAATCCTTGAGAGGGAGCAGGCTACCGCTGCAATAGCCGGTTTCGCTGATCTCCGCGACGTAATACATAGTGTCAAAGGCTCCAAGGAATGACGCACAGATTCTTTTGAAAATGTTAGTTTGGACCAAACGAAACTTCCGGGACATACGAAAATGTTGCTCGAGTCCCCCCGGTTCCATCTTGCCTTTCGGGGGCATCTGACGTGCAACAATGGGAATGACAGTGGTGTTTAAATCTTGATGTATACCACGTTCAGGAGAAATAGGACGCGATCCAGAGTGGTCGGAAGGAGGTGGTGTCAATGGGTACTCCATCTCAGATCCACTAGATTCTTCGTCAACTTGATCACCAGAAAGATATTCGTGGATGATGTGTGAACATTTTACAAGCATACCTGAAAAAACTCAATTGTCAATTCCATAGGATAGGAAACCACAGAGGAGTACACTACCATGTTCTTCGTATACGGTGAGTTTTTTTATGCCAGTCACACGACACCACATTACGGCATTAAGAACGCTGTGCATTAAGACGCGTTCAGCATCTTCTCGTCCATCCCTCGGATCCACAACGAGGAGAAGTGCAAGGTGTTTTGGTATGCGTCGACGCACAGCCGTAAAAGGCAACGGTGTTCTCCAGGTGAGTCGTTCCCAGCACGAACATACGAGTAAAACGAAGTTATATATGAAATGAATGACACGGAGAAAGAAGTTGGCTAGTGTAGCCATACGTATGCACCGACGTTCACCAACGGGTTCGACGTGGAGGAAGTAAATAATCACGTGACTGAAACAACCTTTGAACCCTGAACAAATCACAATGCCCATACTTGTGTGGATTTGCATAGTTATATAATTTATTATCATAGAATAAACGCCCAACATATCCTACGATTTATAATATACATACATAATTATTTATTCAATTTACATAAATAACTTTATGCAAGTTGAGAGATTCGATTAGAGTCCAGCAGAGAATTCAATGCGGTCGAAAATATGTACATGAACATACATGAAGAAGGAATTTCACAAAATAAGGACATGTTCGGCCTAAGTGAGACCTATTTCCCCAATATTCCTCTTGATTTTTAACAGCATGCCAGTTTTCCAATTGTCCAGCTTGGTTACTTGGTCAAACTCAACAACAGCACCTGTAAATGATTCCTGATCTCCGGCCTCGACAGCCTCAATAAGTATGGTGATAAATTTGGCTTCCCGGGTTGACATAAATGTTGCATCTTGGTTTGAATATTTACCCAGATTTCGTTTTGCAGTCACCGTGTCCTGAGCCATCAATTTTGAGACAAGAAAAAAGAAACAATTTCCAACAGAAATTTACATACACCCATAGCTAAGGCACATAGACTAGCTTTGAGCCAATATTCTTTGACGCTATATTTTGTCAGCGCTGAGGTCAAGGAATGATCTGCGACTTGTTCGTAACGAGCTATCGCTTGTGGGTATTCATCCAAATCCGCATGAAGGTCCGCAGCGTCTTTGTAACATGCGTTAGCAGTACTGCGCATGGGTTAATATTCGATATTGCATTCGAAATAAAACCTCACGCTGTAGCGTCTTCTTGTGCATACCAGTCTCCCGCTCTCACCATGCTCTCACAAGCCCTGCGGAGGTCATTTGATTCCTGAAGATAGATCTGTCCAATTTCCTTTTCTCGATCCGCTGCTTGGCGAAACCTTCCGCTCTGGGTGAGATGAACAATCGTCTGTGTTAACGCCTGGATCGCAACTGCACATCAAAGTTGGTTGAAGGTATCACGGCGACAATAGCAGACAACATACGATCCGGAAAACCCCTCTTATAAGCTTTGGCAGCATTCCACCAGGCGTTGGCAGCTTCGTTCTGTTCTTTACATTTCTCTCGACACTCTGCTTCCCTAGAAAATGCATCGCCAGCCTCTTTGAATAATTTTTCGAGTTTGTATGAGTTAGCTGCTTGTTGATAGAGATCTCCAGCTTCCTCAAATTTCGTCGACGATGATGAGAACCATCCACCAGATGAATTGGCTTTCTTGTCTGCTTTCTCGAAGAGAACTTGAGCAGGAGATTTAGCAGGCATAAGTTGATAGTCGTAGCTGTAATAAGAGGAGAAACTGTATGTATAGTGCACGTATAGAGTGATATAATGATGTGATGGAGGTCAGCTGATCTCCTCACTTTCTTCCAAATCTCGTTTTTGGACTTATTTCAGCTCATACACCCCATTATTGAATTCAAATGGCCAACCTCCCAATTGATTTAATCAGAGTTCTATCTGATGCTCACCCGAAACCTTCAAACATCACTTTCCAATATGGGACCGCAGGATTTCGAACATTGTGAGTGCCATCTTTGAAAGGTGGTAACAATAATACACAATCGATCTCTCTGGTTCCAGAGGGAATACGTTGGATTCCGTCCTTTTTCGGGTTGGAATTCTGGCCGGTCTTCGTAGCAAAAGGTTAGATGGAAAAACCGTAGGTGTAATGGTGACTGCATCTCATAACCCGGAGCAAGTACGTCACAGTGATGTTCGCTGGACAGGACCTCATCTTATATCAAGGACAATGGAGTGAAAATAGTTGATCCTCGGGGGGAAATGCTGGAAACCTCCTGGGAGGCACATGCCACTGCACTTTCCAACGCTCCCAATACAAATGACTTCATCGAGGCTCTCAATACTCTCATACACGCAACAAAGATAGATTTGTCCAGGCCTTCCAACGTTGTTTATGCAAGGGACACACGACCTTCTGGCGTTTCTCTAGTTTCGGCTTTAGAAGATGGTTTCAAGGCAATCGGCTGTAGCACGCGCGATGCTGGCGTTACAACAACACCAATTCTACACTATCTTGTCAAAGCCATCAACACCAAAGGTACACAAGAAAGCTATGGTGAGGATTCGGAAGACGGGTATTATCAGAAACTCAGTCTCGCATTCAAGAAGCTGGTCGTGAGTCAAGTTATTTTGATTCACAAATCATCGTATAAAAAACTCGTTTAGGCCGGTCGGCCTCCTCTTCAGCCTGTTCTCATCGACTGTGCTAATGGGGTTGGTGTACTCGCAGCCACTAAATTTACAGAATATCTAGGAGACAGTATACCTCTGGTCTTGGAAAACACCTCCATTTCGACACCTGGTGCCTTGAACAATGCTTGTGGGGCTGATTACGTTAAAACGACTCAGCGGCTCCCCCCTTCTCTAGTCGATCGTCTGAAACCGAGTCAACGTGGCTGCAGTTTGGATGGTGACGCAGACCGCCTTATGTATTATTACCTGGACGACCGAAGCCAGTTCCATATGCTTGATGGAGATAAGATTGCCACTCTCGTTGCAGCATTTATCGTTGAGCTTGTCAAGTCAGCTGGGCTCGAAAACGAGATTAAAGTCGGGGTAGTGCAGACCGCATATGCGAATGGTGCCTCTACAAAATATCTGACCGATGTAAGAGCGTTAGTTCATTGACAAGTACACCTAACGATATCTTCCCAGCGTCTCCCAGTGAAATGCGTACCAACAGGTGTCAAACATCTCCACCATGCTGCAGAACATTACGACGTCGGAGTTTACTTCGAAGCGAATGGACACGGCACAGTTCTATTTTCATCTCTCACACAAGCTAAACTCGCCCAATACCAACCTTCTACACCCGCACAATCCACCGCTCTAGGTCATCTCATAAATCTCACAGATCTGATTAATCAAACTGTCGGTGATGCACTCTCAGATATGCTTCTTGTCGAAGCCGTGCTCTCGCACAAGTCTTATACAGGTGTTGAATGGGACTCCTTGTATGTTGATTTACCCAATCGACTAGTCAAAGTAATGGTGGGAGATCGGAATATTTTCCGGACAGAAGATGCTGAACGTCGTCTTGTGAGCCCCTCTGGGATCCAGCCCAAAATAGATGCTCTTGTCCAGAGATATGAGGGCGGGCGGTCCTTTGTGCGACCAAGTGGAACAGAAGATGTAGTAAGGGTATATGCTGAAGCAGTGGTGAAATCTCAGGCAGACGGTTTGTCCCTTCGTGATATATATCTTGTTTTTGATGATAACCGTTCCCTAGAATTGGCTTTCCGCGTCGCTGGCCTAGTCTACGATGAAACGGGGGGTGACCCTAGCAAACGCCCTAAAGAATTCTTATAACCGCAATAATTGTATATAGGAATAGTTTCAAAAAGTTTCTCATATCTTATGTGACAATTCGCACTAATGTATGTTGCTATCATTTACTTTGAACTCTTTGTAAGTAGTTTTGGCATCGTAATCTGGGACCGTTCCCTATGTATAGATGTTACACGCGCCGTGATCGTGTCCTCATGGCCGGACAGGAATACTGTATATCTTGTATCTTGTTCCAGAAATGACCAGCTTTTGTATAGTTGTATTCTTTACCACTGATTTGGAGCAGAGCGATGATGTCTTTGGGTAAACTTTGATAAACAGGTATAAAGCAAGTTTGTTGAATTATAAGTTTACCGAAACAGTTGGTAAATTTCATATTGGTTTCTCCATGTGTCGGTTCGTCATTTACAAAGGAACCTCGCCCGTCCAATTATCCCATGTTGGTTATATCCATTGTTCCACTAATATGTTAATCCCTTACATTCGACAATCCGCTAATAGCTTCTAACACGACCATGCCATTCAATTATTAATCAAGCATTTGATTCTCGCCTTCGTCTCGACAGGCGGAGGCCTATGAACGGAGATGGTTTCGGTGTTGGTTAGTCCGACCCAAATGGTACAAAACGAAATTTTATAAAGCTTGATAGGCTGGTATGACTCGGTATATGACGAGGAGCTGGGTAGCCAACCATGTATATTCACTTCTATCACACCGGTTAGTGGATTTCGCCTTATATTATTCAAAGCGACCGCGGCAACTTAATCCAGGCTTGGAATAATGTTAATTTGACCCGTTTGGCGGAAAAAATCAAGTCACCTCTTGTATTGTACGTTAAGTCATCACTAATGTCCTTATCAATTTGCCTAGTACACATACAGTGGTCATGTTCGAGCGACGACGGCGGGCTCTCTTTCCCTGGACAACTGTCACCCTTTTGTTCATGGAAAACTCATGGTACTTTCAAAGTTGAAACTCTTAGACTTGAGAAATCACGTCTAATATTCCAGTTCATGCATAATGGCGGAATTGCCGACTTTCCTCTCATCAAACGAAGACTGCAGGCTAGCTTACCAGACGTTGCATTCGATATGGTGCAGGGAAATACAGGTAATAATCTTATATATGGTTGTACCATACTTGCCAGCTTGCTCCTTCAAATTTTAATTTAGATTCAGAATGGGCATTTGCTTTGCTTCTATCTAAGGTATTTGTCTATCCTCATTTTCCTGTGCTAGTTTTCAATGTTATGTTATAGCTACAAGACCCCAATTCAAAATCCTTTACATCCGAAGTTTTGCGTCAAGCAATGCTTGATACAATATCTCATTTGAATGCCCTCGCTGCCGACGCGGGTATTACCGAGGTGTATCTTGTTTCGTGCAATTACACAGAACTGTGCTCATTTTTCTCTCAGCCTAGTATCATGAATTTCTGTATCACAGATGGCGAAAGTGTTGTTGCCACGCGATATATATCCTCAAGAAAGGATGAGGCTGCTTCCCTTGTGAGTTTGGATGCTTACATAATTTGGTGCTGACGGCCACTCAACGAATCAGTGGTTCTCCTCGGGGACTACCTTTAGTGAGTATGCCGACGGAGGACATTACAAAATGTCCAAGGCCGATAAACGGGAGAATATTATCATGGTGGGTCACCTGAGTCACATACATATATGTCTACTAACCTTTCCTGATAGATTGCCTCTGAGCCCTTAACATTTGAAAGAGGTGTGTCTTAAACGGTCCTTATGGTAATAGCTCTTGATTTTTCTTTAGCCGACTGGATGGAGATTAAGACAAACAACATGGTCGTGATTACACCTAAAATGAACCTCCTCCAAATACCCATTGTTGATCAGTTCTACGTTCCACCGTCTGACCCAGGTGCAAGCGCGAGAGCAACCGAATTCGCGCAAGAAAAGGGTCTTCTTAATCCTCGGAAAAGTATTACCGTGGATAAGACATCTGCTAATAACGCTCGACGCTCATCGGTTGGGACCCATTGAAAGCGGCGACTATATGTATTTGTTTTATTTCTGTTGGCCTCCGTTTTTAAGTTAGATTCACGAGGTATATAGAACACTTAGAGAGCCACATCTGACGAGGAACGAGATCCAGATTAGTGGGAAATAAATACAGCAGAGGCGATACTATGTCGAGACTAGGAATAATTATATAAGATACTTAGGTACATATGTGTGGTTTAGTGAAATACGCTCGCAATACTACACGTAACATGTAACACTGGTCACTACTTAGTGTGACAGAACGGAACGCGAGTTGTCACAGAGTGGACCGTCACATAGGGTGCCAGTGAACCATCACTGTCTATTGATAGCCCCGACGTCGTGCGAGGCGAGGTCAAGCCCACTCGGGCCCTTCAACTGCTCGTGTCCTTTTCTCTTCAAATATGAATCCGTGGATTATCTGGAGTGCCATCTCTCATGCAGCAAGGTGAAATACCTGCGCAAATAATATCTCATTGTTGCTGATTGACACACTAGATTATCCACAGTGTTACAGATACTCATTTTTCTTCCATTAATACTGGCCACTCTATCAACCTCAGCATTTTTGCTACTTTCCCTTCTCCTGTCTATTCATTCCCTTATACACGGAACCCTCATCCTCTTGTGGGGTTCTGACGCTCTATCTGTCATGCAGGTACCTATGCACCCTTTTCTCCTCCTCGTTTGTTTCAACGCGTTCTCTTCCTCGATTAACCCCTGGATGATCATTGCCGCCGAATGGTGGGGCACTGCGCTCATATTTTCTGGACCTCTATTTATAACCATGGAGGGCTTATCCAGTTTGCTCGTCGTTCAAAAGCTAGGACAGGAAGGCAAGCGTCTTGTTGTCGAGGGTGAATCATATCAGTTTGCTCTATTGGTTGGTTCTGCGATTACATATGTCGCATCCGCATGGTGGATAGTTGTCGTAAGTTGCTTTGAGATTTAAGTCCGCTCGGTATTCAGGGTTTGATTTCAGTCGTACCCCGCAGCTGCCTCTTCTCCCTTGTCTTCAACTCTCTTGGGTGCTGCTGTCACCGCGTTTTTATTTCTAACCTTCATTGGTTTCGTGCTCCGACGGACGAACGTCATTGAATCCTCTGGGCTTGCTGCTTTTATTGCATACAATGTTTGGTTGTGTGGTTTTGACCAGCAATCCTTTTCTGATCCAGCGTCGTCCTAGTACGTGATATACCTTTTCTGATGTAACATGAACTGTCATCACTAACTGGAAACTAGCGCGCCACTCCTACCAAACATCCTTCCTCACTTTCAGGCGTTATTAAACTTTGTGATCAACACTTTGCCAAAACCAGTTCTCATTGCCCTTCTTTACCGCCTCTTTATGCTTCACCTCGCTTCTCGAATACTACCCACAATTGGAGCAGACAGCTGGGAATTGGTCGAAGGTGTTCACGATAGCTGGAACGACCGACCAGTATATGCATTCACACTCTCCGTGTTGAGAAGCTGACAAAATTTCTAGACTTCCAACCTGACACGAATACTTTTGACATATCGGCAGTTCATATTCGTTACCGTGTATTCACACCTTCTTTGTATGTGACTTTCTGTGCCCCCCTCAGCATCTAACATTCACGATCAGTACTCGATCACTCATCTCAAATATGGTGGCGATGGATGAACATATTCCTGACTCTTGTCATATGGTCGGTGGAATTGCTTGTGAGCTCGGAAGACGATGTCGCTACGAAGGATTGGAAGGTAGATTAAGATTTCTGTCATCAAGCGTCAAATAGTTCCCCCTTTGATATTACCACCGATTCGTGAATCGTTTGTGCGTTATGAAATCAAATCCATTACTCATATTATACATTCTCCTTCCATTCGGCCTCACTCTCAGATTCGCCTTCATAGTATTCTCTTTTCCATATCTGTACCTTGCGCTTTACTTCTTCTAGAATTAATTCACAAGCAATGAAAGCTTCTTTACGATGGGGTGACGATACCGCAACAACTGAAAGAGAAAGACACTCGGGAAAGTGGAACCGGTGATATTTCGTAGTGAAACATACCAATGGATGGCTCGCCGACTGGAACTGTACCAAGGCGATGATATACAGCACATCGAACAAGTGCCTGAACTTTCTGATCATCTGGATGGTGATTTGAACGAGAAATAGATGTAGCAGCTGCCTGTATGATGTTTGCCATGGTTTTGATGGCTAATTTGGAGTAGGCCTGATATTCCAGTCGCGTCACCGTTTTTCCTATCGGGTAGTTGTGAAAAGGTTGGGCTTGTCTAGATCCATCAAACCTTTGAAAGAATTACGCGTAGTCCCTATGAGAGAAATGAACATTTTAACAGATATATCAGTATCATGTACTGACCAATGAAGATTGCACTCGCCCCGGCAGCATCATCACGAACAGAATTAACGACTTGATCTACGTTTATTGGTTCATGGCAGAGAACACAGATGCCTTCAGGTATTTCTAGAGTAGCGTCGACGGAGGTCGTGGGTGTTGACAGTGACATTACAAGGGCTGAATATTGAACTAGTCGCCGCTCCAGGCGGCTATACCTTGCTTAGCCCTTCCATAACAACAGCAAACACCCTGATTCCTTCTCCATCGTTCCGAAACACTAAAACTCATTGAAACCTAGGGCTGAGTGTGGACATTTTCATTCCTCTTTTTATCGCAGCATCTTTACAATATGCCCTTTTTACCAAATGGAAAATCGCTATAATTCACTCAAAATAACCTTTATGGCCTATCCGAATCCGCCACAACTAATTTATTCATTCTCTCGCGACTTATCTACCCGGCAACCACTGTTTCTTTTCCACAAACCTTGGACTTCATAAATTAATTCAACATTACCTTTGCACAAGGTGTTCAACGAGTTTCACAACTCCCGAAATATCCAACACGCTATCTGCTGCGAGAAACGTCAACAACAATATTGGCGTGAAAACAACACCTTACAATCGCAACCTATATGCCCTTGTTGCTAATAAAACAGGTGTAGAACCGCATTGTGCAAGAGCGGAGTCGTCACATCTCTCAATTGGTACATCTCCAATGGCAAGTTATTGGTTTGGTTAACCCAATCATATGTGGGGGGATACCGAGGCCTGTGCATACACCTCCAATGCTCGTTGATGGGAACGTGACGAAGGAGTACGTCCCGAAGTCGAGATCAAGCATCAGGGCATTCACACCTTCTACGAGCACGCGTTTCCACCCCGCAAGTGCTGTATGAATGTACGGGATCCAACTTGTAGGACAGACTGAAAAGGACCAGGTTGAAGTAACGGAATGGATTGAGAAGGCCACCCGACCGGAGATTGCGACAGAAGCGAGCCTTCAAGTGTGTGCAATGTGGAATCTTCCTGCTGATTATAGTCATTGATTATGCATCAATAGAATATCAATTCACTATTGCTTCCTCGAACCTATCTCGTTAGTAGTTATTTTACAGCTACAGGGGTCCCTATATTCGGCGCTCTACATCCCACTTTTGTGCGTTGACATGAAGTTCATTTCAAATTCTGGTTACCGAATCCTTTGTCCTAGTTGAAGCTCCAGCTGTCACAATACTATTCCCACTTTTCTCTAACACCATATTTTGACCACATAGGCGCCGACTTCAAGAAAGATAAGTCTTCCAACTCACCCAACAATGTCCTCTGCGGGACATACAAGCAAAAGTTGGCATCCTCGGATGCAATGTTTTATTAATGCAGCTGAATTCCAAAGTTAGTGAGTGTCTGGATGTAACAAGGATTGTGTTGTCCCATGGTAATGAAGAGGGATTACTATAGAAACTCTCAGTTTGTCCTTACCAGCATCAGATCCGTGCTACACTTTTTTTGCATGGCCACCGGCGTCCCACATCTTGCTTAGAGGGTCCGGATTGGCATTTGGAACCGATTAATTGATTCAACATGTGTAAGGGGAACCCCCTTACCGACTCCCGCTTTCACTTTTCCGAACTCGGTACCACTCCCGACTCAATTCCCGAACGTACGAACGTTCGCGAACGTTCACTTTACCGACCGTGTACTTACCGACAACATTACCGACTGTACAATTACCGACTACCTTACCACCCCCACCCCGAGTCAACCCGACTCACGCACTCATTTACACTACACTCGTTTATCTTCATGTTCCCTTCACCGACCCTCTTTCACCGCTCCCCGACCGATGCGCGACTTGTCGGGAATCTAGGGACACGCCCACGTGATCCTTTACCGACAACGCGTGTCGTCGTACCGTACCGGGAACGTGCAATTAATGTAGTATCTCGTATATAGACATAGACCACTAGCTGAGGGACCCTTAGAGTATTCTCTTAGGATCCCCTCCGCTAGGTATGTAGTATGTGTACTATACTGTGAATACATTACTTAGGATCCCCTCCGCTAGCCCGACTTAAGAACCCGACTTCCGAACTCAGTTAAAACCCGACTTCCGTCAGTCGGTTTCCACTTGGTCGTACGCACGCGGGGTTGCCCTTACATTAGAATACTCTCACCACCCGAGGCCTCAGATTGCACGGACGGTAATAACGAGCCGTCAACTCCTAAACCCGTATCGCACAATCTGCCCCTCATCCCGAGTCAGTTAAACGTAGGAACACGAGCAGTAAGATGTCCGAACCCAGTCAAATGGAACGCATGGAGTCCGAACTCGAAGAACTACGACGACTACTCACCACAAGGTCGGAGGACCTCCAAAAACTCAAACACACCCTTCGGACGTTGTTGGATCGAGTCGGAAACCCCTCACCACACACCGATGTACCATCACCGACTCTAGCGACACCCCATGTAACAACAGCGATACCCACACCCCGATCGGTAAATCAGTCGACACTCCGCCCAGCCCCGCCACAGCCCTTTGACGGCGCACGAGAGCGCGGTAGAGCATTCATCCAGTCCTGTGAACTCTACATCAAGCTAGTACCCCACCAGTTTGAAGATCAGAATGCCCAAGTGCAATGGGCCTTCACCTTCATGCAAGCGGGACGCGCGTACAATTTTACCGACCGTGCGCTACGCTTCGAGGAGAGGGTCGGCGCACCCATGTACGAAACCTGGGAGGAATTCAAGGCCGACTTTGCACTAAGCTTCTACACTCAAGGAGAGGCCCAACGCGCACGAATCCGACTGGAAACGAACAGTTACCATCAGGGCGACCGTTCAGTGGACGAGTACACCGATGAATTCCGGGAACTCATCGACAAGTCGGAATACAAAGAAGGGACCACCATGGTGGTAAAGTATAGGAAAGGACTCAACCCGACCATCCAGTCGCAGATTGCGACCATGCCTCTGGGAAGACCAAACGACGACGACCCCCGAGCATGGTACACCGCCGCCCTCAGATGGGACGAACTCTGGATGGACAATGAGGCATTCGCAAGTACGGAACCTGAATCCACACCCAAGACGCAGGAACCACCATTCGCCGCGAAGCTCGAGTCGGGATCTGACCAACCTACGTCCCCACCGCCGACGACACCAAAACCGACTAGTCGGGAGACGGGAACACAGACACCACGCCGGTCGGGAAATGTGAAAACACCTCCCCCGAACCAAAAGCCAACCCAAAACCGATTCGAAAGCCTCACCGTCGAAGAACTACCCGAGACCGCGCCCGAATCAGAGGCAGAACCCGAACATTCCCTACCCCCAGAGTCAGTTCGGAGTATGCGGATACCACGCTGGGAGCGCAGACTACCCAAGGTCTACAAGGTAGCTGCAACCCCAGGACCACGGTCACTTAATCTGAAGGTAGAACTACAAACTACCGACACCGGAGAGACGTTCGGAGTGAGTGGACTCCTCGACTCGGGAGCAACGGGGATGTTCATCCAACAACGGTTTGTGGACAAACACCGAATTGCTACACGAAAACTGCAACGTCCGATCCCGGTATACAACGTCGATGGAACCCCAAACGAGTCGGGATCCATTCGGGAAGTTGTCGAATTGGTACTTAGATACAAGGGACACTCGGAACGCACCACCTTCGCGGTAACGCAGATCAACACTCACGACCTCATACTGGGCTACACCTGGCTCAGACAGCACAACCCGGAGATAGACTGGACAACGAATGAGGTAAAACTCAGTCGGTGTCCAGCCCAGTGTCGGGTGTGCACCGAAGAGGTCAAGGCGGAAACCAAGGAAAGGCGGAAGATCGAGGAACGAGTGAATGCATGTCGCACAGGACAATTCCCGACCGCGGGTTTGGACGAGGAAGACAAGTCCGAATTGGACGCAGAAGATTCGAACCCCCTCTCCGAACTGCTCGAGGAAGGAGACCGCATCTTCGCCGTGACTATGCACCCGCCCGACAAGTCGGAAAACACCACGAAAGGCCCACAAGAGATGTGTCGCGCGATCCCGAACATTTCGCAGCGACTTGCGGAGGCTTTCCATCGCAACTCCCGACCAACCAAGACGTTCCGCGAAACAGCACCCGAGTACCTGCACGAGTTTGAAGATGTGTTCTCGAAAACCTCATTCGACGCGCTTCCCGACAAGAGGCCCTGGGACCACGCCATAGAACTCATTCCCGATTCGAAAGCTCGGTCATGCAAGGTATATCCCTTGTCGGTAACGGAACAGGAAGAACTCGACAAGTTCCTGGAAGAGAATCTGTCGTCGGGACGCATTCGCCCATCTAAATCACCCATGGCTGCGCCATTCTTCTTCATCAAGAAGAAGGATGGCTCACTCCGACCTGTACAAGATTACCGAGTGCTCAACGCGATGACGATCAAGAATGCGTACCCCCTCCCCCTCATCTCCGAACTCATCAACCAGCTACGGGGAGCTAAGTACTTCACCAAGCTCAACGTACGATGGGGTTACAACAACGTGCGGATAAAGGAGGGAGATGAATGGAAGGCAGCGTTCCGAACGAATCGGGGACTATTCGAGCCGTTGGTAATGTTCTTCGGCCTCACCAACTCACCCGCAACGTTCCAGACGATGATGAACGCAATATTCCAGGACCTCATCGTAGCAGGAGTGGTCTGCGTATACATCGACGACATTCTCATCTATACGAAAACCCGAGAAGAACACCGACAAATCACTCGGGAAGTATTGAAACGTTGTCGGGAGCACAAATTATTCCTCAAACTGGACAAATGCGAGTTCGAGCAAGAGAAAATCGAGTACTTGGGACTTATCATTTCGGAGGGCAAGACGGAGATGGACCCCGTCAAGGTTAGCGGAATCGTCGAGTGGCCAACCCCGACCAGCAAGAAGGAAGTGCAGTCCTTCCTCGGGTTCACGAACTTCTATCGTCGGTTCATCGAAGGATTCTCACATCATGCTCGGGCACTCTTCGATCTCACGCGCAAGGACTCCGTGTGGAAATGGGGCGAGGCCGAACAGTCGGCATTTGACGAACTGAAGGCTAAAGTGGCTTCCCGACCTGTGCTGGTATTTCCCGACGACGACCGACCTTACCGCGTAGAAGCCGACTCGTCGGATTTTGCAACAGGTGCGGTACTCTCTCAACTAAGTCGGGAAGATGATAAATGGCACCCGGTAGCATTCATGTCCAAGAGCCTGAACGCAGTTGAGAGGAATTACGAGATTCACGACAAGGAGATGTTAGCGATCATTCGGTCCCTGGAGGAATGGAGGCACTTCCTGGAGGGATCCCGACATCCATTTGAGGTCTGGACCGACCACAAGAATCTGGAGTACTTCCGGTCAGCCCAGAAACTCAATCGCCGACAAGCTCGCTGGTCGTTATATCTTTCCCGATTCGACTTCTCGTTGCACCACAAACCTGGACGAAGTATGGGCAAGCCCGACGCGCTATCTAGACGCGCCGACCATTCGGACGGCGCAGAGGACAATAAAGACATTGTACTACTCAAGCCCGAATTGTTCATGGTACGCGCGTTAGAAGGAATCAAGGCGGAAGGCGAAGAGAAGGATATTATGAAGGACATCCGACGCGGAAATCGAGGTGGGCACCAAGAAGATTCGGTAGCAGAAGCTGCACAAAAGCTCCGACTGGGAAAAGGCAAGTCGGTCCATAGCGCTGAGTGGCGGGAGGAGCAGGAAGTACTCTATTTCCGGGGTCGGGTTTACGTCCCCAACTTTGCCGACTTAAGAAGACGCATTGTTCAGCAACACCACGATACCCGAGTAGCGGGACACGCAGGTCGGTGGAAAACATTGGAACTAATTTCCCGAAACTACTGGTGGCCACAGATGTCGCGCTACATAGGACAATACTGTCGGACCTGCGACCTATGTCTACGGACGAAGATACAGCGCCAACTACCAATCGGAGAGCTGAAGCCACTCGAAATCCCCGAGTCCCGCTGGGAGATCATCAGCGTAGACTTCGTTGGCGCGCTACCCAAGTCAGACGGATTCGACGCGGTAATGGTAGTGGTAGAGTCGGTAGCAAAGAGATCCCACTTCATCCCGACTCACACCACGGTTACAGCTCTGGGAGCCGCACGCCTGTACTTGAAGGAAATCTGGAAGCACCATGGATTACCGAACGCGGTAGTGTCCGATAGGGGACCACAATTCGTGGCCGAGTTCACCCAGGAACTTTACCGACTACTCGGGATTAAGTTGACGTCGTCCACAGCCTATCACCCGCAAACTGACGGACAAACCGAACGAGTCAACCAAGAACTCGAGCAGTATCTCCGACTGTTTGTCGGTGAACGACAGGACAACTGGTCAGACCTCCTCCCACTCGCCGAATTCCAGTACAACAACCATGTTCACTCGGCGACGCAACAGACACCCTTCTTCCTAGATACGGGACGTCACCCCCGAATGGGATTTGAACCACAGGCTACGGAAACCCGACTAGAGACAGTCGGGGAATTCACCGAACGAATGAAATCCGCGCTAGAGGAAGCAAGGTCGGCACTAGCCAAATCGAAGGACGACATGGCGCGGTACTATAATCGCAAACACCGACCAACTCCCGAATACGAAGTCGGTGATTTAGTATACGTGGATTCCACCGACATCCCGATTCAAAGACCCACTCGGAAATTGGCGCATCGATACGTAGGACCATACCCGATCACCGAGAAGATAGGAACGCACGCCTACCGACTAAAACTACCCAGATCAATGACACGCGTACACCCAGTCTTCCACGTCGTGAAACTCCTACCAGCACCCGCCGACCCAATCCCGGGACAAAAGCCGACCACCGTTCCACCACCCGTACTAGTGGACGGAGAGGAAGAGTATGAAGTGAGAGATATACTGAACAGTCGGGTTAGTCGGGGAAAGTTGTTTTATCTCGTAGCCTGGAAGGGCTACGGGTATGAACACAACTCTTGGGAACCGGCCGACAACGTTCATGCAGATGACATTGTCGCCAAGTTCCACAAGGCAAACCCTCAGGCTCCTCGACGACTTCAGCGGGCTCAATTCGACTCCATCCCTTTCCGACCATTGCACGAGGTCGTGCAACCCTAGAGGGGGGGTAATGTAAGGGGAACCCCCTTACCGACTCCCGCTTTCACTTTTCTGAACTCGGTACCACTCCCGACTCAATTCCCGAACGTACGAACGTTCGCGAACGTTCACTTTACCGACCGTGTACTTACCGACAACATTACCGACTGTACAATTACCGACTACCTTACCACCCCCACCCCGAGTCAACCCGACTCACGCACTCATTTACACTACACTCGTTTATCTTCATGTTCCCTTCACCGACCCTCTTTCACCGCTCCCCGACCGATGCGCGACTTGTCGGGAATCTAGGGACACGCCCACGTGATCCTTTACCGACAACGCGTGTCGTCGTACCGTACCGGGAACGTGCAATTAATGTAGTATCTCGTATATAGACATAGACCACTAGCTGAGGGACCCTTAGAGTATTCTCTTAGGATCCCCTCCGCTAGGTATGTAGTATGTGTACTATACTGTGAATACATTACTTAGGATCCCCTCCGCTAGCCCGACTTAAGAACCCGACTTCCGAACTCAGTTAAAACCCGACTTCCGTCAGTCGGTTTCCACTTGGTCGTACGCACGCGGGGTTGCCCTTACAACATGTCCACTTTTACATAGGCCTCTCTGCAATAGAATGCACAAATTGTTTTATCTGAACCCGTTTGCATGGTGAATTTGTCACTGTCCAATTTCCATCCGAAACAGATTCCTTTACAACAAAGGAAAAAACAAGGAAATCCAATATCCAATGCCCACTCTGTGTAAACCTATTTAATTATCAGCACTTGGGTTGATGATTTCAAAGGAAGATTCTTTAGTTTTGGGTGTCCAATAAGATGAATGTCACATTCATCAACTTTGAGAACTCCTTCATCTTCGGAAACCTTCTTAACCATAATGTTTCTGAAAAAATGACAATCGCCGGGGGCAAGCTTAATGGGATTCTAGTTTTCACAGTGACTGACCCTGAGTTTGTAGGATGGCCAAATTTGTAACGTCGATCCATTGATAATCTCAGTCATGGACTTACTGTGAATCTGCAATGAAAACATTGGGTCTCCGGGAGTAAGGAATTTGAGCAACAACTGAAATATGCTCATGGTATTCAATAGCCGCAAAGGCCTTCTCCCTGGCTTGGAGGTACGTTTATTAAGCCATCAAGCTATAGAAGTGGCATGGTATGCTTTCATGAATGAACCCTTATGACCCGAGATCAACAAAGAATTTAAGATGTTAGCCAAGGAGAAGAGTTCGGACAGAGGTGGAATATTGGCGTGAGTTGCGCTTGGTCTTCCAGACAAAACCCTGCTTACACCCCGAAAGGGATGATATGGGACTTGGTACATTGATTTCTGAATTAACGGTTGGCCACTAATCTCGTCCAGGAAAAACAGTGCAGATGGTTGCCACCATGGTTGCAAATATGCCAAAACCTGATGAAGAATGCAAAACCAACCTCATTGTTGTACCAGATGCTCTTCTTCAACAAGTAAAAATGTTCTGGTATTCTCTCGTTTCGCAAAAGGGGGTGTGTCTATTTGAATCATAATATTAGTGAGTTTCAAAGAGGGGCAGTTGGCAGTTTTAATGTTTACAACTATTTGTTTTTGGCAACTACGTCATAATATTGGGGTTGGGAGACCTTGCTAAGCAAGGTAATGACCGGTCCGATAGTTCCTACCCCGCCACTCGATATTTGTCACACCACAAATGTGAGAATGAATATGTGACCCGTGACGGATATATATATATAGGGCATTTTTAAACAACTCCAGCTATAATTAAATAAGTTCAAAATGTTCCGTCCACGTCTACTCAAGTCTTCCGCCCGATGGCTTCATGGTAGTCTCAAACCCTCACCGCTACTACCGTCTATGTGCATCAAATTCAGCACAAATATCCGTCCTGACGTACCTCTGGACATTCACCCCGAGGTTCAAGATGCCCTAGCCACAAATAAACCAGTTGTTGCCCTCGAAACCGCCCTGGTCACCCATGGTTTTCCTTATCCTCAAAATATAGAACTGGCAACGTCCCTCGAACATATCGTAAGATCTACGGGCTCTATACCTGCAACAATTGCGGTCATAGGCGGTCGCGTTAAAGTTGGGATGGACAGGCCCCATTTAGAACGATTAGCAGACAAGCAGCGCAGTCCAGCTAAAATATCTCGTCGTGATATAGGAGCCGCCTTGGCCCTTGAGCTCGACGGAGGTGTGTTTAGTGGTATATATCTCATCACCATCATTTGATGCTTTCACACTCAGGAACTACATGCAGCGCTACCATGGTATGTGCTATGCTATCAGGGATTAAGGTATGATAATTTGTTCTATTTTTAATACTGGAATTGGACGAATGTTTTACCAGATATTTGCAACGGGCGGGTATGTTATGATATCTACTTTTTTCACTTATGTAATTCTGAACGAGGCAGACTTGGAGGAGTCCATCGTGGAGGAGAGAAATGTGTGTCTTTAAAACATTCTGGGCTTTCATGTCGCTGACGAAAACAATCAACAGCAATGGATGTATCTGCAGACCTCGGCGAACTTGGCCGATGCCCTGTAGGAGTAGTTTCTGCTGGGGTCAAGTCAATTTTGGATATTAGAAGGTCATATCTTTCCTCTCTGACGGAATACGTACTGACAGATAATTATAGAACTCTAGAATACCTAGTAAGATGTCACTTTATTATAAAAGAATGTAACCTCATTGATCTAATAGGAAACCCTCGGAGTTCCTGTCATTACCTATGGACCAACACGCGAATTTCCAGCATTCTTCTCTCGTCGCAGTGAGGTTAATGTAGGTTTTGACTTGAATGAATTATGAGTCCATTCTCATAAATATCATCTCTAGTCTCCTTGGAACGTGAATGACCCCATAACGGCCGCCAAAATTTTGCGTATGTGATTATTCCTCAAATTCGAGATTGGTCTTTCAATCAACCCAACATAGACACACAATGGCAACTGGGCGTTGATACTGGTGCGCTAATCGCCGTTCCAATACCAGAGCAGTACGAAGAATCGGGAAAAGTCATTCAACAAGCAGTGGACCGGGCTGTGGCAGAGTCCGAAGAGAAAGGGATCGATAAACTTGGCAAAGACGTTACCCCATGGCTTCTCGCGCGAATCGGGGAGCTGACAGCAGGTAGTTCACTTATCTCCAATATCGCGTTGTTGAAGAACACTGCGCTCGTTGGTTAGTGACCAATACGCATCTCTAGTTCTAAACTCAACTTTTCTGTAGGCGGTCAGATAGCCGTGGAATATCAGAAATTATCCTCAAACCAAGTGAGGGATAATAGCCTGCATTTATAGTTTATATGTATACAGAATTTTAAATAGGGTCGGATTTTTTCCCCATCAATACCTAACACCACCCGGTATGCCCCTAATTCCCTTTCGTCAAAGGTCGATTATACTCCGCCAGCTTCTGTTAGTTCAATGGCTCGGTTTTACGCACATATATTGAACCCATACCTCAGTCTCCAGTTCGATTAATCACCGTCGGCTCTGCTGCCGTGGACGTCACGGCTCAAACACAATTAGTTTCCAACGACGCTTCTGACGTACAGTCTACTGCACCAGGTGTTATTTCGGTGTCGCTTGGTGGTGTCGCCCGAAATATGGCAGAAGCTTCCCACAGGGCCTTAACTGCCCAGTCTTCAAATATTTCCTCCATGCTGGTGTCATTGATTGGCGAAGACCCTTTTGGATCTCTGGTGGTTGAAGGAACTAGAAAATTAGGAATGAGAGTCGATGGCTTTATTTCAAGTAAAAAGCGGACAGCTATCTGCAACATGATTATGAAGGAGGATGGAAATCTTATTGGTGGCGTTGCCGACATGAGCATTATCACTTCTTTAGATGGAGATCTAGTTGCGCCTTACTCCCACAATTACAATCGACCTTTTGTTAACCTTATCCACAGGTTCTTCCTTTTGTTCAAAACCACAAGCCCGTCATCCTCGCATTGGATGGGAATCTATCACCGAAAACTATAAAATCCCTCGTTGCTTATTGTCTTAACCACAACATCAAAGGTATTATATACACTTATTCCCTCACACATATATGCTTACCGTGTCACCCCTTCCAAGTGTTTTTGTGAGTGTAAATCTATTGAAGTCTATTACAGGTCCTAACCACATAACTAAGTGAACCCACTTCCGTAATCAAGTCCGCGGCAATTCTACCCGCTATTGCAGCCTCACTCGATTTTATTGATTTGACATATTCGCCCATCGCATTCGCTTCTCCCAACATACGCGAATTAATCCAAATTAGTCAAAGTTCAAGTATTGAGCCTTATGACCTGACTTCCCACCCCTTATGGTGGAAGGTTGTCGACAACTTTTTGATGGGATCTCAATTTCGCATGGATTTGGAACAACTCGCAAGGCAAAACTCTTCGGATTTTGATTCATCAAGAGGCACGTTGGAATTCCTGATAACTGAAGGAATCGCGCAGATGGCGATAAAACTCCTTCCGTTCTTTCAGCATTTAATAATCAAATGCGGAGAACACGGAGTCATTCTTGCCTTTCGAATTTCTCAGGCCGACTCGCGGATATCGCCCTGGGCGCGGAAACATAGCGAACCTTCTGGACGATATATCGTTGCCCATGGCGCAAATGGCGAAACAATCGTGTTACAACATTTCCCTGCTTTGTCAATAAACGAAATCGTAAATGTTACAGGAGCTGGAGACTCGCTTGTAGGGGTGTTCCTAGCGAACCTCGTCCAAGATCCAAAGTTATGTCAGGATCCAGAATCATTACAAAAGGCAGTGTTTTCAGCTCAGAAAGCCGCGGCTTTATCCCTCCAGAATAGTTCCGCCGTCTCACCCCTTTTGTCGTTGCCAAATGAAGGCTACCAAACATTTTAACCCGATATACCCAATGGGCCGACTCGCACGGTTTCGTTCTCCCGTCGAAGCTGTTCCTTTAATACCGTTGCCGAAGTTCTTTTTAAAGCCTTGATTTTCTTGTCAAATCGGGACTAGAAGTAGTGTAAATTAGTAGTCATCAAAACTGTAGTTTGGGGGAGACAACGCAAGTTACCTGCGCTCCATGTTTCAATCTTGTAATTATATTTGCTATTTGACCTTTGGTCATTTTTGCAATTTTTTCAATTTTGGCATCGTCTAACATAGGGCTTTGCAAAGTGTCACGGCGATGCCACCACTTTGTCAAGAATTGTTTTTGGCTTTCAGTTGCCGGCGCTTGTCTCCAACGGGCTGACCGAAGAAGCCTATATTTCGTGATGAATAGAATTATTTGGGTGCAAAGAAAATATTACCCAAGTGACATAGATCCTCGAGTAATCTTGCTGGCAGCGTAAGTATCGCATCCCCGAATGGCGTCAGGTAGTGTTTCAGCGGTAAGGACCTCCCGACTCCGCATGAAAGGAGATAATTTATGTGCGGCAGCAGTGATCTTGTCCAACACAGCTGGTGTATAACGAGCGTTGAAATAGGTTCTTCCTTGTGAAAGCTGAATAGGTTCTATACGCAAATATCCTTTCCCGAGACATTCAAGGACGTAAATGTTGTCCCCACATCCAACCCACGCATATTGGCTCAATTTAGAAATATGTGGCGCCCCTGTGCACTCGTTAATTAGTGAAAAGGGATCTTCATAATCGGTGTATGTGACTGATTTTGGAGCTGGAATGCAGGCGACATGGTGGGGAGTAATACTTTCTGCGGCGAGATTCTCAAGGCTTTCAGGTGTTTCATCTGGAAAAACTATCAGCATTAGAGTTTACGAGGTAAGATATATCCACCATCAATGATAACCTCTGGATCAAGTCCGAACAAAGTGGGAGTCGAGACAACACCCAAAACATTTGTAGTACTGTCTACAAAATCTATTATCCGACAATTCTTTTTGTTTGTTTCAGGCGACCGCCGCATTCCCCGACCAATCTGTGATTTCATGAGTGCGGGTATTTCGGGCTTCGTTGAAAACCAACCATCTGGGCAAAAACATTTCGGGAACGAGTGGGTCGAGCGACAAGAACACAGTCGATATTAGGAATATCAGCGCCTTCTGTCAATATAGCTGACACAACACCTGAGTACAGAAGAATCCCCTGGAAGGAGAGACTGACCACAATTTATCAAGACAGGGAATTGGCCGGCTTTGAATGATTCAATCAAAGCTTTACGTTCAACGTTAGAAGTTTTTGAGTATAAGTATCTTGCATCAATTCCATAAGCACGGAATGTTCGAGTAAGGGCCTCAACATGGGAAATGTTGACACAAAATACGAGCGTCGATTTCCGTGTAGCTAACCAAGCGAAGAGCAATATTAAATGAATACACTCTGAAGTTACGCATGCAAAACGCACCTGCACGGTCAAGCCATGTCTTCACAATTAATTCATTGACAATTTCTGTGTTTATGACATGGGCGAGACTTTTGAGATTGAAATCTCTAGTGCGAGAATTGATAGTGACATTGTCCAAGTTGATCTTCGCTCGGACTGACGTAAAGCGGACATCGCATAGCCTATTTCATGCATTGTTATAGAAATTGGAATTGAAAATCTGCGACGAACCATTGCTCCTTGATCATTTCAAGAAAATTCCGGTGGTAGACGATCCGTTCAAAGATAGAACCAAGGGACAGGCCGTCATGGCGGCTGAATGTTGCAGAGAATCCGATGATGGGAATCTTATATGGAAGAGAAGGGGAATAAGATTCTGAATCAGGATTTTTTACATCCGGGTCGAAATGCGACAAGAGCCGACGATAACTGGTAGGGTTGTGACGATTGGGCAGCAATCGAACCATAATATACGAACTCACGATGGAGCCGCGGCGTGGTGGGCTTCATCTATGATTATGGCTTTTATCTTACGGGGGTTGAATTTCGTCAATCGATCAGGATTGAGTAGTGTTTGGTATGTAGCAACAGTTCTAAAGATGTTAAGACACTTCTGATTCCAACCTAAATCAAGATGAGACCTTACACATCTGCTTTTCCGGATGCCTTGTGTCTGGTTCCTTGTTCAATCTCTACAGACCAGTCGGGGAAAAGGTTCGCTACTTGACTTGCAGACTGTCTCGCGAGCTCTATACTGTTTACGATGATGAGAGATTTTGTAGCAGTAGCATTGGATATTGGGGATGAAATACGTGATAGGAGAGAAATAAAAACAGTTGTTTTGCCAGCTCCAGTGGGCAAAGATACCCCTACACGTGAAACACCTGACTGTAAGGCTTCAATACATGCGTCCAGGCAGTGTTCTTGGTATGGACGAAGTACGAGAGGTGAAGGGGTGAGAGTGGAATGCCTTGAAAACAATACTCTGGGCGGAGTGTATCCATTTCGATACCATGAAAGTGGTCTGAACATGAGTGAAATCAGTCACGAAAACGTCTACCCTAAAGTATACTATCAAGACATTTGTGCATATTTGGCGACAGCTCAAGCGCTCATACCTCATCATCTACTTTGGACTTATTGCATAGTCAAAAGATGAAAGCCCTAGAACTGTTTATTGTGTATATTTACAACATGTCTATGAAGGATCAGGTCTAGATTTGTATTATGGTGCTCCTTGTCCACGATATTTTGCAAAGCCATGTGAGTTTATTTACAAAAATGGGTCAATGATAAGTAGAAATACCTGTTCTCCCTTGTGACACATGATGTGAAGACTTGATTGTAATAGTGCAGTAAGTATCCGCAGTACTTCCAGGAACCACGTTACCGGTGAGTCACTTCTAGTAACTTTCGTCATATTGAAGCAGTCTGAATGTTGGGTCGAGGTTCTCATGAACTTAGAAGTATCATTAACCGACAGAGAAATTTGGGGCTTGTGTCGAAATTTACCGAATAACAGTGGCAATATTCGCAATGATGCTTCCTCGATAGGTGCGAGCAAAGGACTACATCTTTCGTAGGAAACAAGCTAGAAAATACCAAAGGCATTTTTACTTAATTTTTTTTTTTTTTGCAATAATCGTTTCAACAAGCAAAGCAAAGAAAGACCGAACGAGGAGTTGAGGAAGGAAAAACTCTATAAAGCCCGATACTTAATTTAAATTCAATTGAGCTCTATCAACGTAACGTAACATACAAGAGGGGTGTATAACATTTAATTGACTTGTGTGGATTTGATGTAGGTGTAAATAAGACCGGTTAATTCGAAATTAGTGTATTGCATTCATAAGATAAAAATGCGAGGGTACTATGACTATCATGGCCAGTGTCCGTTTGCCCGATGTGGTATGCTTGGTAGCGGCGGTAATGTCGTGTTTGTCGTGCCCCTGATGGTAAGTGGGGGAAAAGTGGAAACAAAATTAGTGCCGCTTTGATATGGTGAAGTATATTGCAGAGGAGAGTGGGGACCAGTGGGACGCGATGCTATTGGATGTAATGTTGGATAATCCGTACTGGTTGACACCCTCGGTGGAAGGTTGTGAGTAGTGTCGGACCTGCTCTTTTTCCAGATCTGTTCCGTCGGAGAAGTTGAAGACAGTTCCGCATCGGTTGCTTTACGCTTCCCGGGCTGTTGGGATATAGCAGGGACATCATCATCAGAGTCCAGAGTGAGATCAATGACATCATCAGCTTGGGACTGGGATTGAGGGACAGAGGTTGTAGAGCTATTGAAAGATTGATGCCCAGACGATACACTACCAAACGAAGGTGATAGTTCCCGTTTGACTTGACCTTCGTCTTCATCGTCCGAGTCAAGGACAAAGATTTCGTGGTCGTTTGGCTTTGCTTTTTCATTTGAATCGCCAGGTCCGGATTTTGGTGGAGAACCAGGAGGAACATTGGCAGCGGATGGTTTGCGGGACAGCGTTGGTGATTTTGTGATTCCAATAGTTGGATGAGAAAGCTTCCATCGCGTAGAGCCATATTTATTATCTGATGTATGCCATTCCCCATCTGATTCCACAATTATATCTTCTACACTCTCTGGGCTATGCTTTAATATTTCGTCAAAATATCTTAGGGGATGTTAGACTAATAAATGGATATGCGAATGAACGATCATACCCATCAATTATCAAGTCTTTACAATCCAAAACTCGTTCACAAACAGGGCACAACCAGGTCGTGGTTTGCTCCATGACTGAGAACCATGACGTGGCGTCAAAACACTGCGAATGCACGCATCGCGAAGACCGACAGGGAGTGCTTATACGCATGAAGCTCAGCTAGATAATATTCAGCTACGTCTTGAGTAATCAGCAGACACGCACTGGACATTTCAGTGACATTTTTTGCGGTCCCGCTACAATATCATCATCTTCTGAGAAAGACTCCATCACTGGGACACAGTATAAGTATTCAAGCGAATTTCCGATGAAAGGATGTAACTTTTCTGGCGTATTTCTTGGCTACTTCTATAGCTCCCTGACTTGAGAGTCGAAACCAGACAATCTACTGTGGTTGTCTCTACAAGCATCACCACAAGATAATATTTCTAAGAAGAGTAAATAATTAATAGATAGATATTGGACAGTGAATTAGAGGGGCTGACTTTCGACTGAATGGGTTGTTGGCTATTAACATAGACCATTTCCACTCGATTCTGTACATTGGTAAGGCGTACGCACTTTCCAATGTCAGGAGGAGGCGCAGTTCCAGGTTTCTTTTTTAACCCCTTCAAATTCGCAGTCAATTGAACATTATTTACGCGAACCTCACAGGTCGGAGGAAATTCGATAGGACAAGGAATCGTATTCGTCCGGAATGAATTCGGCAGCGAATAGAAAATCGATGATGTACAAAATAACCGGAGTTGATATTTGGACCTACGGACACACTCAGTAGTTCATTCCAAGCAAAAGGGGGATGAAGAAAAAGCCAAGCTCACCCAGGTAGTTTTAGCTTCGCTAGTTGATCATTGTTCAGACTGAAAGTTACGACTTGTTGTCTACGATCAGTCGCCCCAGTAGACTCTAAATTCGCATGATTAGTATCCATCAGTATGACGGGCGAGAAGGCTGACCTGGACATTCTGTTACTGCCGAAACGGCTTGATCTATTTGGAAGAAAGGCGATTCTTTAAAACGGATAGCTATCCATCTTATGAGAAATATTTGTTATTGAAAGTAAGAATCAAGTCACCTGGCGATTTAAGACCAGAAGAAGTTGAGGGAACGGGGGCGGAAGGACCAGTAGGTTTACGTGGGGGTGCATAAGGATTGTATCTATTAAGAGAACTAGTTCCGTCCAGTCCTGAAACGTATCCTGGCGGTTTTGAAATGTTGGTTGGATGATATTGGTTGTGAGAAACAGTTGTAGGAAGAACTGAAGAGCTAGCGGGCAATCGGGTGGGTGTATAACTAAAATGACCAACATCATTAGAAAAGAAAATATCTGGGTCACATTGTAGTTCTCATTAAATACCCACATCCCCGTGTTTCGTACTTGGTAGATTACTGTCCTTGCTTTGACCCAGTTGTCCTCCAGATTGGTCGTCCTCCATGTGTCGAGTGTCGCGACTATCCTGTCTATAATCTCTTGTTTCTTGCCCGATTTGGGGAAATGCATTCCACACTCTTCATTGAGACCAGTAAGGATCTGTTTGAGCTTATCAACAGTGTTGTTTTTGATACCGTGCCGAACTTGCTACAATGTCGAGAGCGAATTCAAATGTTTATATAAGACAAGTCAAAGGTAGTAACTCACCTCAAAGTCAAGCCATGGATCTGAGCTAGCCATAGATTTCTTGAGTGGCAAAGCAAGAGTGAAGGGGGGATGGGCCTAAGAGACGGTAACGTGAAACGACGACTGGCGATTGTTGGTGGATGTTAAAATTCTTGACAACCTCCAAACATGGCCAACCAGAAGCTGCAAGGGGGGCGATCGATAGACAAGCCCGAAAAGTTGTTGGTAGTTTTTGTGTTGGAACTTTGCATCGTTCACATACTCATGACATCCACAGACGACTACGATAATCTTACAAAAGATGAGCGAGAATCTCGTGATAAGGAGGATCGGGCCCGCGAAATAGCGGAGCAAGCAGGTATGCACAAGTTGCCTTTTATCTAAATGTTAGTCACCGTCACTTATTTACATCGCTATGCAACCCAGGCCTGCCATACACTTGGACTCAAGAACTGGGAGAGCTTGACGTCGTTGTACCTGTACCAAAAGGAACCCGAGCCAAAGATCTCATCGTTGTATTACAGAAGAAAAAGCTAAGCGTTGGTCTCAAAGGACAAGACCATATCCTCGATGGTGAATTATGCAAGGAGATCAAGGTAGAAGATAGCACTTGGACTTTACGTGCGTATACCGCTCATTTAAGAGGTTATGTTGCTGATTGTGTATTGCCAGAGGATAACCAGGCGGTCCTTGTTCACTTAGAAAAGTTAAATCAACAACAATGGTGGGAGAATGTTTTGACCCACCATCCCAAGATCGATACGAGAAAGATAGAGCCAGGTAATAGCAAACTGAGTGATCTCGACGGCGAAACGAGGTGAGGCTACATTCATGGCTTGATTTATCCAAGATACATAACTCAAACTAGGGGTATGGTGGAAAAAATGATGGTAATACAAGAATTCCGCCACCGAAATTGTGCTAACAAACCTTTAAGTTTGATAATCAACAGAAAGTGAGATGTGCCAGTGAAAGCCATAGTTCCTTACTAATTTAACGCGATTATTAGCAAATGGGCAAACCTACTTCGGATGAAATGAAAAAGATAGAGGTGAGACCCGATTCTACCAAGCTATATACCAACCACTACATGCTTAAGTAGGCCTTGAAGAAATTCCAAGCCGCTCACCCAGAAATGGATTTTTCCAATGCAAAAATTTCCTAGGTAAAATGTGTTTTGTGTGTTTAGGTTGTGACATTCTCTAGCGCATGAACCCTAATTGATCAATATTTTTCTTACCAACAGCCACGATTGATAAGATAAACATGTAGTGGAAATCCGGCAGGAGAAATGTGGTGCATTATAACGAAACCTTTTGTCTCTTTACTGCGTTTGACGTAACCGCATTGACACTTGTCCGTTTCACATTTTCCACCAAACTTCTCAAACCTTTTTGGCTATTACTGGTCGAACTTGAGGATAGAACATCATCCAAACCCTGACCCGAGAGCTGCTTTTGGCGTTGTGCCCGTTCTTCTAATAAGGCGGACATTGCTTTGGTTCTTTTAAATCTGAAAATAGGCACCTAAATAAATGAAGACCAAATTACAACATTAAGCCAACTTACTGGGGATTGCTTGGATCAATTGCGTAGTGATGGTCTTCATGAAGTGCTTTGAACCTATCATCATGGACGTTGATAGAGAAATCCTCTTGATGGTCGTCGTCCTGGTGAGCCCTATGCCTCTTCGTCGTTTTCCGCTTCAATTTATTCTCGGCTTTTAAAATGGATTTCAAATTGAAGTGTTTCGGTTGGTCATTCGTAACCTCTGACGCCGCCGGGAGAGCCATTTCTTCTGGTCGCGTCATCGATTGCATTAGATTTTTTGTCCGCCCCCATTTGACTTCTGTCAATGCAGTCGTGAGACTTGGGTGCGTGTCCCCGTCTTGATCTTTATGCTCGAAAAAACCATCGCCGATGCTACTGGTGGAAGTTTCCTCTTTGAGTCTCTCCTTCCTGCTCTTTCGCTTGTCCTTTATTTTTCTCTGATATTTGTCAAGTGTGGTTTCTTCGTTGTCTTTCTTTTCGCTAAGGCCGGGTACAAATGTAATTTCCATATCGATACTCGTGTCATTATTCTCACGGCTCCACCCTTCGGGAAGGTCGGCTGTATCTCTTGATAATAGAAGTGCACGGAGTTTGTCTCTTGAGGATCCCTTATTTTTATTGGGTTGAAATGATTCCGTATACTTCAAGTCCTCCTCTTCAGATCCTGAGTCTGAGGCCAGGTATGCATTAAAGTCTGCCTCTTCAATTTCCTTTTTGGACAACCTTCGTCGAGTAACTTGATTTCTCTCAGCATCATCTTCATCCCACGTCAATTTAACTTTCGAGTGGCGAAGGGCCTAAACCAGGGGTTACATTGTTGTCTTATATGTTTACCAAAGCCAATTGTTGGGAGACTTACGTCAGTCACAAAATCAATCCGCTTCAATGATGAGTTAGATTCTGCAGTAGCCTCGTCCCTGAAAAGCGAAGATATCATGGAATGACGATTTCGATATGACAGTCAACTCCTACCTCCACTCATCACCAAAAATCATATCTTCGGGAACAAAACTGAGGTCGAATACATTTGCTGATCGCTCTAATTCTGTTCCGTCAAGCTCCTGGAAAATATGCGAAGCAGTGTCTACCGTATCACAGGTAATAATCCCATAATAATACCTAGTCTTCATTAACCTCCAAAACTGAACCAGAGGGATAAAGAACATACCGAAGACGTTCAAGTTGGTATTTCCTTAATGCATCTTCGTTATAGTCATCTTCACCTCTAACATCGTATATGCTCTGTGGGTTCACCCCTTGGCTGAGGTCATCGTTCTTCTCGAAAATCTCCCTGGGTGGCCCTTCCATCTCCTCTCGTGCCATTCTCTCCTTTCCAAATTCACTAGGGTAAATGCGAACACTCACTACCTTTCCACGAACGGCCTTGGCCTTAGCATGCCTAGCAGTGTATTTCTTGAGAGGATCCGGAGATGTTCTGGGTGGGTCAAGATCGAGCCCCGCAGAGACGATAGGTGATATAAGGGAAGAACAAATATCGTAAATATGACCTGCGCGGACATGGTCCCAATCTAAATTCACGAGGGCCAATCGACGAGAGCGTGATCCCTCTTCCTGCAGAACGATAGGGTGGATTTTATTGTATGCAACGATTTGTGCATCGAGATCTGCAAAATCACTCTCGTCCAAATTTACTTCATCCTGATCACGACCGACGATTGGTCGAGAGCGCTGGTTTCCAATTGTCACTATATCATTGTTATCGCTCTCCTCGCTCGAATCCAGGTTCTGGTTGTCCTCATCCGACGATTGAAGTAAAACCTCTCCACGAGCGTAATCCGGTAAGGTCTGAGTGTTTTCTCCATTGGAGTCGTTCTGGAGCCGATAGTAACGTTCCAAGTTATCTCGACCATGCTTACTGGAGAGTGAACGTCCATATTTGTCTACTTGGTCTAGGTGACTTTAGTTTTATACAACAATAAGCAAAGAAGTTTGCAGCTACCCTTGTCTTTGCGTTTTGTGGTGAAAATACCTTTGAACCTTTCATCTATGACGACTTTAGTTCCTTTTTTCTGAGGGCGGCGAAAGCGGGGGTCAGATTTTACTCGAGCGAACCGTGGATCAGACATGAAATTTATGTATGTAGAGCTAATGTCCCGAAATTTGTTATCAACTCCCTAAATTACGTAAATAAACCAGGATTGATGATTTTGCAACCTGTGTTACATATAATAAATGGCTGATTTTCCGCAGCGAATAGAAACCTAAATCCTATTCTAAACACCCATAAGCGAGGCTTGCCGTGATGCCGAATGACAGGGAGTGACACCGGCTATGGTCAACCCTTTTTTTGATCGTGAATGCCTGGTTTCTAGATATCTGAACTGAAAGGAGGGGTCGACCCCCTTCTTCAGCCTAAAATCTAGCTTTTCAAAATTTTTCCTGCCATAAGGAGTAACTCAGGGTCTTGACCCTGTTCAACATTATTGTAATGAACGCACCCTGCCTTCGACTCAGGCTCCTAAAACCATCCCCTTGCATGATGCTTGCTAAAGGTTCCAAGGGAACCAAACAAACAAAGATTGTATGTTCGCAAACTTCAGGGAGGGGCTGGTGCAAATTCGCCATTTCCAAATCACTGAGGTTGAGCCACGTTTGATGGCGCTTCTTGAATTTTATCCCCCAGAGCCCTTTTATTTACTGCACGTGATACAATATAGTATCTGATACGTCCCACAGCATTGATTACTAATATATATCATGATCACTTCAATAATCTAATCTGCGTTTGTATGGCATAACGACACCCACTGAAGCCAGGACTGAAGACATTCTTACCTTTCTTGATGAATCAGGTCTATCCCTAGTTGAGTTCATTATTTCTTTTATCACAATTCCTCATTGGAAATAATTTGAAAGCAAACTGTATAAAGCTCTAGATGATCGCTGGAAGTCTCATCAGTTGACCAGAGAATATAATCAGCAGTTTTACTTCAGATATTATATGTATGGTCACCAGAAAGAAGATTTCAAGTTTGTGGCTGTCTGTTTGCAAGCTGCATTGGACATCGATGTGATGATCACAGTGCACTTGTGTAGAATTCTCGAAATGGAAAATATAAGATGACATAATAATTATATTCTTCTCTAAATGT
Source organism: Collybia sordida (assembly GCA_037014335.1). NCBI lineage: Eukaryota > Fungi > Basidiomycota > Agaricomycetes > Agaricales > Clitocybaceae > Collybia > Collybia sordida. The sequence continues at coordinate 3,006,045 of JAYKXK010000002.1, forward strand.
GTTTTTGAGATTGATGATGTAAACCCTACAGTTGGGTTTCGGACTGATTTCCGATCAAAGTGGGGCGAATTTGCGCCAGCCCCTCCCAGAGAATTGCAAGCAACGAAAGTTTGTTTGTTTGGTTCCCTCGGAACCAATATCAAGTCTCGGGCGAGGGGATGGTTTTAGGAGCCTGCCTTTGACTCAAATAATTATAATGATTCTCTTAACGTTGTCAGCAATGGATTCAGTGGGATTTCTGGATGGGTAGGATAAAGTTAATGTTCTTGACATTGATCACTACAAATTTATTGCATTTCCTCATTTCTATAGAAAATCAATGCTGCCTAAGAATAATATGCTGATTTCCTTTTTTTTTCTTCCCTTTGTGCACTTTCTTCCACCTTGATAAGTCACCATCACTATAGTGGTCAAAAAACATCACTTCCTTTTTGGGCACTATCTCTGGCACCCTTTGAGGCTCTCCCGAAAAACAAATACAAACCTAGATTGGCTTACGGGATGAAGGCTCCAAAAAATCCAGACTCAGATTCTCCATTTTGATCTCGGCTAAAATTTAGAATAGGATTTAGGTTTCTATTCGCTGCGGAAAGTCAACCAATAGTTAGACATATAAGGACAGATGTCAAAATTTTAAGGTTTTTCAATTGGTGATGATAGACTAATTAGAGTAAGCAACCGGAAAATGCACAAAGGCATGTATGGCTGGTGTAATATTGGTCGTGTCTCCCAAAGTGTTGACGTTCTGAGAATTTTTACCACAAGATGAACTCGGATTACCGGAAACATGAGATATTTGTATACTACTCTTCACCAGTAAACATTGCGTGGTGATTATTTATGACCCATTGGAGGAACGCAGTTTTTATCTGATTGAACACAGCACTGTCTGTTACGTTTTCTCTTCTTCTTTCACATGCTTGTTCTTTCTCTCTATCTCGTGACCTTTTCTATTTATAGAACCATCCCCTTTTACGCATTTCTTCTCACACGATTACTAATCATGTTATCTTTTCAACCAATAGCATAGATCCCTCTTATCTATGCTTACTCATATACCCTTTCTTTTACTCATACATCCTGACTCATTCATCCGAACTCTCGTGTATATAAACTCGTCGTTTAGCGTAGTTACACTTCAGCTTGACCTGAGCTAATATACGCTCTTCTACCTCTTTTGACTTGACGCGAAGCTCGATCTCACTCGCCTAAGAAGGGGGTGCAGTATCTTATACAAACTTGATCGACTCTACCTTGAAGAAGGGAGTCCTGACTTACGTCTTAGCTGAAGAGCTGACGTAGAGATAACGAACAACTTAGCTGTGATCACGAAAGCTAGAGCGTCTAGCTTAACAAAAGGTCAAGCTGTCTTCCGTGTCAACTGATAACAGTTCAGACACATCGATATACGGATCAGGAACCGCCACACCACGATTTGAAGAAGACCCCACAGAGAACGTAGAAATGGCCACAGAAGAACCACAGACTCAACAGCAACCTAACACCCCAGCCTTTGCGCCAGTAGCTGTTAGGGCAACCCCGCCGAATTACCGACTGAGGGGATTCCGAGTGAGGGAAGCCGAGTGAGGGAAACCCGAGTCGGGAAACAAGGTCGGACTGGTGGAGGAGATCCTAAGTTAATATATTCACTGGTATAGTACATATCCTACGCACCTGGTGGAGGAGATCCTAAGAGAATACTCTAAGGGTCCTCCAGCCAGCTCATACATGTTATATACGTAGTTCCTACATTAACTACACGTTCCCGGGACGGTACGACGACACGCGTTGTCGGTAAAGGATCACGTGGGCGCGCCGCCATGATCCCGACAAGGTGTGCGTACGTTCGGGAGCGTTAACGATGGTCGGTAAAGTGAGGGTGATGGTAAACGATAGTAGTGTAAGTGAATGCGTGAGTCGGGTTCGACTCGGGATAAGGGTCGGTAATGAAGAGTCGGTAAATAGGGAGTCGGTGAATGTGAAGTCGGGAACCTTGTCGGGTTTGGAGAAGTTGGTCGGGAAAGTGGAAAAGAGGTCGGTAAGGGGGTTCCCCTTACATTACCCCCCCTCTAGGATTGTGCGGCCTCGCGCAATGGTCGGAACGGGATGGAATCGAATTGGGCACGCGGGATTCGTCGGGGAGCTCGAGGGTTTGCCTTGTGGAATTCGCTGACCAGTTCATCTGCATGAACATTCTCAGCCGGTTCCCAAGAGTTGTGTTCGTATCCATATCCTTTCCAGGATACCAGATAATACAACTTCCCCCTGCTAACCCGACTATCCCGTATCTCTCCCACTTCGTACTCCACCTCGCCGTCCACTAACACAGGCGGCGGAACTGCTGTCGGTCTTCTTCCTGGGATTGGGTCGGTGGGTGCAGGTAGTAATTTCACGACGTGGAATACTGGATGGATGCGTGCCATAGACCTCGGTAATTTCAGTCGGTAGGCATGCGTGCCTATCCGTTCTGTAATCGGGTAAGGCCCTACATACCGATGAGCCAGTTTCCTTGTCGGCCGACTGATGGGGATGTCGGTGGAGTCCAAGTACATCAGATCACCGACCTTGTAATCAGGTGTAGGTCGGTGTCGGCGGTTGTAATATCGCGCCATGTCGTCCTTGGATTTGGCCAGTGCGGATCGGGCTTCCTCCAGCGTAGACTTCATTCGGTCGGTAAATTCCCCGACCGTCTCGAGTCGGGTTTCTGCTGGTTGGGGTTCGAAGCCCATCCGTGGGTGGCGCCCCGTGTCTAGGAAGAATGGCGTGTGTTGTGTCGCCGAGTGGATGTGGTTGTTGTATTGGAATTCGGCGAGTGGTAGTAGTTCGGACCAGTCATCCTGTCGTTCTCCGACAAATAACCTCAGGTATTGTTCGAGTTCTTGGTTCACTCGTTCGGTCTGCCCGTCTGTTTGGGGGTGGTAGGCGGTGGATGCGGTTAGCTTAATACTGAGGAGTCGGTAAAGCTCTTGTGTGAATTCCGCTACGAACTGTGGTCCCCGATCGGACACGACCGCGTTCGGTAATCCGTGGTGTTTCCATACCTCCTTCAGATATAGTCGGGCTGCCCCAAGCGCGGTTATCGTGGTGTGGGTCGGGATGAAATGAGACCGCTTCGCCACCGATTCTACTACCACCATGACCGCGTCAAATCCCGACGATTCGGGGAGCGCGCCAATGAAGTCCACACTGATTGTTTCCCATCGACTAGTCGGGATTTCGAGTGGTTTTAGTTCCCCGATTGGAAGTTGGCGCTGTGCTTTGGTTCGCAGGCATAGATCGCATGTCCGACAATACTTGTAAGGGCGACTCTTCCGCAGTCGCGCGCGCCAGGTATATCTCCCGCGAGTTCGCGCGGAGTCTTACAAGGAGAGCGGAAAGCTGTTGAGGGGATCCAAAGTAAGTATATTGAATGTAAAACTATATACGACGCCTTACCTGTTGAGGGGATCCAAAGAGAATAGTCTAAGGATCCCTCAACGAGGCAGGCGACACTATATACCTAAAGATACATTAACTACACGTTTCCGGTCTCCTACGAATCGTAAATGAAGGTGCGACGAAGTGGTAGTCGTCGGCTAGTCATAAGCGGGTAGGCGGGCGCGTGGATTACGCGAGTGATGCGCTGATGCGCGGAGTGATGGTCGACGGTACCGTAAGCGGAGAGTGCGCGTAAGGCGCGGGTAGAGTGCGCAGAGCGCGGAAAGAATGAACGAGAGGCGGAAATGGGGTTCCCCTTACATTACCCCCCCTCTAGGCTGACGCGTCCTCGTGTCACGGTTGGTGTGCAGGAGGTCGTAGTAGACCCGTGCGATGCGGCGTGGGGCTCCGGGATTCTTGCGGTGGAACTCCGCTACTAGTTCGTCCGCATGAACCTTGTCGGCGGGTTCCCAAGAGTTCTGTTCGTACGAGTAGCCCTTCCAGGCCACTAAGTACTGCAACTTGCGGCGGTGCATCCGGCTGTCGATGATCTCCTCGACCTCGTACTCTACTTCACCGTCCACCAGGACGGGGTCGGGTGGAGGGACGGCGTGTCGTCCCGCAATTGGATCTGCTGGTGCGGGGAGGAGCTTGACAATGTGGAAGACGGGGTGGACCCGCGCGAGGGACTGCGGCAGCTTGAGCTTGTAGGCGTGGGTTCCGACTCGCGCTATGATCTTGTATGGGCCCAGATAGCGATGCGCCAGCTTATGCGAAGGGCGGGAGATGGAAATGTCTCGTCCGTCTAGGAACATCATGTCCCCAACCTTGTACTCCGGCGTGGGTCGGCGACGGCGGTTGTAGTACGTGGCCATGTCTTCCTTCGCCTTGGTGAGCGCGGAACGTGCTTCTTCCAAGGTGTCCTTCATCCGCTTCGCGAACTCGTTGACGGTTTCTAGATGGGATGATTCTGCCGTTGGTTCGAATCCCATGCGCGGGTGGCGTCCCGTGTCGAGGTAGAACGGCGAATGTTGCGTGGACGAATGGACGTGGTTGTTGTACTGGAATTCCGCTAGCGGAAGGAGATCAGTCCAGTTGTCCTGTCGTTCACTCACAAACAGTCGCAGGTACTGTTCCAGTTCCTGGTTGACCCGTTCCGTCTGTCCGTCTGTCTGCGGATGGTACGCCGTAGACGCCGCGAGCTTGATGCCTAACAGTCGGTACAGGTCCCGCGTGAATTCCGCGACGAACTGTGGTCCGCGATCCGACACCATTGACTTCGGAAGGCCGTGCAGTTTCCAGACGTGGTGGAGGTACAGCCGCGCTGCTCCCAGTGCGGTGATCGTCGTGTGCGTCGGAATGAAGTGCGCGCGTTTGGCGACCGAGTCGACAACCACCATGATCGCATCGTGAGTCTGGGATTGTGGCAGTTCTACGATGAAATCGACACTGACCACATCCCAGCGCTCTTCCGGGACTGCGAGCGGATGGAGTTCACCTATGGGTAGTTGTCGCTGCGCCTTGGTCCGGAGACACAAGTCGCAGGTCTTACAATACTGGCCGATGTAGCGAGACATCTGTGGCCAGTAGTAATTCCGCGAAACTAACTCCAAGGTTTTCCATCGCCCCGCGTGTCCCGCAATTCGCGTGTCATGGTGTTGCTCGACGATCCGCCTGCGCAACTCCGCATCCTGTGGCACGTAGATTCTTCCGCGGAAGTAGAGTATATCCTGTTCCTCTTTCCACTCTGCGCTGCGTACCGAGTTCCCGCGCGACTTCTTCAGCCCTTTCACCGCCTCTGTCACCGCATCCTCGAACTTCCCCAGTCGGTTTCCGCGACGAATTTCCCGCAAAATGTCCCGCTCTTCCCCCTCCAGAGTAAGCCCTTCCAGGGCGCGGATGGTGAACAGCTCCGGTTTCAACAAGGTGATATCCTTGTTGTCATCCGATCCGTCTGCGTGATCTGCGCGGCGGGAGAGTGCGTCTGGCTTTCCCATGCTGCGTCCCGGTTTGTGGTGGAGCGTGAAGTCGAAGCGCGACAGGTAAAGTGACCAACGTGCTTGACGACGGTTGAGCTTCTGTGCGACGCGGAAATACTCGAGATTCTTGTGATCTGTCCAGATCTCGAATGAGTGTCGCGCGCCCTCGAGGAAGTGCCTCCATTCCTCGAGTGCGCGGATGATTGCTAGCATTTCCTTGTCGTGAATCTCGTAATTCCGCTCCACCGCGCTCAGACTCTTTGAGTAGAAAGCCACCGGGTGCCATTTGTCGTCTTCCGCCGAGAGTTGGGAGAGGACCGCTCCTGTTGCGAAGTCTGAGCTGTCTGCCTCGATGCGGAAGGGTCGGTTGTCGTCCGCGAACGTCAGGATGGGCCGCGACGCAATCGCCTTCTTGAGGTCGTCGAACGCCGTCTGTTCCGCCTCGCCCCACTTCCACACCGCGTCCTTTCCCGTGAGATCGAACAGTGGCCGCGCGTGATGCGAGAAATCCTTGATGAACCGCCTGTAGAAGTTGGTGAAGCCCAGGAAGGACTGCACCTCCTTCTTGTTCGTCGGCGCGGGCCACTGCGTCACTCCCTCCACCTTCACCGGGTCCATCTCCGTCTTTCCTTCCGACACGATCAACCCCAGGTACTCGATCCGCGTTTGTTCAAACTCACATTTATCCAATCGCAGGAAGAGCTTGTTCTCGCGAAGGCGTTTCATGACTTCGCGCGCGACCCGTTGATGTTCTGCGCGCGTCTTCGTGTAGATCAGGATGTCATCGATGTACACGCAAACCACGCCTTCCATGATGAGGTCTTGGAAGATGTCGTTCATCATGGTTTGGAATGTCGCGGGACTGTTGGTCAGGCCGAAGAACATTACCAAGGGCTCGAAGAGTCCGCGATTTGTGCGGAACGCCGCCTTCCATTCGTCGCCGTGCTTGATGCGGACGTTGTTGTATCCCCAGCGGACGTCCAGCTTCGTGAAGTATCGCGCTCCGCGAAGTTGGTTGATCAGGTCCGAAATGAGTGGTAGAGGATACTTGTTCTTAATCGTCATCGCATTGAGCACGCGGTAGTCCTGGACCGGGCGGAGGGTGCCGTCCTTCTTTTTAATGAAGAAGAATGGCGCGGCCATTGGAGACTTGGACGGGCGGATACGACCTGATGCCAAGTTCTCCTCGAGGAACTTGTCAAGTTCCGCCTGTTCCGCTACCGAAAGCGGGTACACCTTGCAGGATTTGTTGGTTGCGTCCGGGGTAAGTTCGATGGCATGGTCCCACGTTCGTCTCTCCGGGAGTTCGTCGAAGGAGGTCTTGGAGAAGACATCTTCGAACTCGTGCAGGTACTCCGGTGCGCATTCGCGGAAGGTCTTGGGCAGATCGTTCTTGTGGAAGGCTTCCGCGAGTCGTTGCGAAACGTTGGCGCGGATTTGTTCGTACTCCGTCGGGGCTTCCGCGAACACTCCCAGTCTCTGCTCCGCCTGTTGCCTCCTCCGTGCCTCTTCCGGTTCCAACAATCGCACTGCGAAGATCCTGTCACCCTCCTCCAATTCCCAGTCCTCCTCGCTTCCTCCACTCTCTCTCTCCGCCTCTTCCTCCGCTGTCTCCACTTCGGTCTCAGTCTCCGGCCAAGGTCCCGCGCGACAAGTCCGCACTTGTTCTGCGTGTTTCCGCGTTTCCTTTCGCTCTGCGCGGATTTCCTCTGTGCAGGTCTTGCACGCGTCGGGACATCTCGACATCTTCACCTCTCCCGTGGTCCAGTCTACCTCTGGGTTGTGCTTGGTGAGCCAGGTGTAGCCAAGGATCATGTCCTCCTTTCCGATGGTAGTGACCGCGAATTGGGTGCGCTCCGCATGGCCTTTGTACCGCAGGATCAGATCCACCATGTGCGTGATCTGTCCGCCTTCGTTGGGAGTGCCATCGACGTTAAACACTGGAATGGGCCGGGTCAGCGCGCGGGTGGTGAGGCGGTGTTTCTCCACGAAGCGCGCGTGAACGAAAGAACTGGATGCTCCAGAGTCCAGCAATGCTTTGGTGCCGAACTGTTCTCCGGTGTCAGTGGTTTGGACTTCGATGGTCAAGCGGAGGGAGCGGTCACTGGGCGTAGCGGCTACCGTGAGCTGTCTGGGTAGTCGCTTTTCCCACTTGGGCACTCGCGGGCGGCGGGGGGTGGTTTCTGCGATTTTGCGCGGTGTTTCTTGTACGTCTGACGGGGCGGGTAGAGTCGACTTTTCTGTATTCACAATGTCCATTGCTAAACAGTCGTATCTACTGCCCGTAGACACCGGGGGCGTACTGTTCACCCGGTGTGGCGTACAAAATCCGCTTCGCCGTCCTCCGCCACTTCCTTCTCCTCTTCTTCCTCCCTTGCATCCTCAGTCTCCGCCGCTCGCATCTCTGCCTTCCGCGCGTCCAGTCGTGCCAGTGCCGCTTGCATCGCGTCCTCGAGTTCGTCTGTTGACATGAAGCGCGCGTCGAAGGTGCGCGGGCAGTCCTTCTTCATGTGCCCCGGAACTCCGCATCGGTAGCATAGCGGCGGTCTCTGTTGTGGTCCCCGGAGGGCGTCAATGTCCATTGGGACGGGGGCGGGGAGTGAGCGAGCTGGGGCTGGAGGTGCGACAGGCGCAGCGGGTTGACTGCGCGCAAAGGGGAACTGGGTAACGGGGAACGTCACCGATTTCGGAATCACCGATGTGGTGCGCAAGGGCGGGTTCCGTGCGTGGCCTTTGGTCTGCTGGAAGGCCGCGTTGGCGATGCGGTTTTGGTCGCACATGCTGGCTGCGCGATACCATTCCTCCGGTTTGTCATCCGCCGGCCTTCCTTGCGTCATCATCGCTACCTGGTTCTGGATGTGCGACGACAGTCCCTTGCGATACTTCACCACGATGGTGAGGCCCTCCGTGTATCCCGCCTTCTCCACCAGCTCCTGGAATTCATCATTGTAGTCGTCCACCGCGCGGGTTCCTTGGTGGTACAGCTCTGTCTCCAGTCGCATCAATGCCAACTGCGTCTCCCCCTGGATGAAGAATTTTTCCTCGAAGTCCGTGCGGAATAGCGTCCAAGTCGCGTAACGCGCGTGTCCCTGTTTGGCCTCGTACTCAAGTGCGCGGCTCGCAAAGGTGTATGCGCGGCCGGTCTTCATGTACGAGAGCGCCCACTTCACCTTCATCTCCTCGTACGGAAACTGATCCCGTACTAAACTGATGTACAACTCGCACGAGTTGAGGAATGCGCGCCCGTTCTCTCGTTTGCCGTCGAAGTCGTTGGGTACGGCGGGGCGTACCGCCGGTCGTTTCCCCGTTGACACGACTGGGGTCGGCGGGCGTGTGACGGGAGCGGGAGCGGGGGCGGGCGCAGGTGCGGGTGATGGTGTTACAGGTGTTTGTACAGGGGGGCCATAGCGGCTGTGAGGGTCCGAGTCAATCTCGCGAGGGTCTGCTGGATGTCGAGAAGGGCTTGGGATTGGTGCCCGAGCTGTTGTTCCAACGCGGTCACCTTCTCGTGCAGGGATTCGTCCGCTTGGATATCCTCCATTGCGGAAGAGGTGTGTGTTGGTTCGGCAGGCATCGGATGTGGGGAGGGGGGTTCTGGTGCAGTCACTGCGTCACTGGATTCGTCGGAGGCACTGTCCGCTCGAAACCTTCCGGGGATCTGTACCGTGAATCGGCCTCCACTGGGGAGACTATTCTTCTGTAAGGGCGACTCTTCCGCAGTCGCGCGCGCCAGGTATATCTCCCGCGAGTTCGCGCGGAGTCTTACAAGGAGAGCGGAAAGCTGTTGAGGGGATCCAAAGTAAGTATATTGAATGTAAAACTATATACGACGCCTTACCTGTTGAGGGGATCCAAAGAGAATAGTCTAAGGATCCCTCAACGAGGCAGGCGACACTATATACCTAAAGATACATTAACTACACGTTTCCGGTCTCCTACGAATCGTAAATGAAGGTGCGACGAAGTGGTAGTCGTCGGCTAGTCATAAGCGGGTAGGCGGGCGCGTGGATTACGCGAGTGATGCGCTGATGCGCGGAGTGATGGTCGACGGTACCGTAAGCGGAGAGTGCGCGTAAGGCGCGGGTAGAGTGCGCAGAGCGCGGAAAGAATGAACGAGAGGCGGAAATGGGGTTCCCCTTACAATACTGGCCAATGTAGCGGGACATCTGTGGCCACCAATAGTTTCGGGATACCAACTCGAGTGTTTTCCATCTGCCGGCGTGTCCTGCAACTCGGGTGTCGTGGTGTTGCTGGACGATGCGTCGGCGGAGGTCTGCGAAGTCGGGGACGTAAACCCGACCTCTGAAATACAGTACCTCCTGTTCCTCCCGCCACTCGGCGCTGTGTACCACCTTGCTCTTTCCTTGTCGGAGTTTCCTTGCTGCCTCTGCCAGTGAGTCCTCCAGGTGCCCGCCTCGATTTCCGCGTCGGATATCCTTCAGAATGTCCCTTTCCTCTCCTTCTGCCCTTATCCCTTCTAATGCGCGTATCGCAAACAATTCGGGTTTCAGGAGAACGATGTCCTTGTTATCTTCCGCGCCGTTTGAGTGGTCCGCTCGTCTCGAAAGTGCATCCGGTTTGCCCATACTCTGTCCCGGTTTGTGGTGTAGCGAGAAGTCGAATCGGGATAGGTATAGGGACCAGCGGGCTTGTCGGCGGTTGAGTTTCTGTGCCGACCGGAAGTATTCCAGGTTCTTGTGGTCGGTCCAGATCTCAAACGGTTGTCGGGCGCCCTCTAAGAAGTGTCTCCATTCCTCCAATGCCCGAATAATGGCCAGCATCTCCTTGTCGTGGATTTCGTAGTTACGCTCCACCGAGTTGAGGCTTTTCGACATGAAGGCCACCGGGTGCCATTTTTCATCCTCCCGACTAAGTTGGGACAGTACTGCTCCTGTTGCAAAATCCGACGAGTCGGCTTCTACTCGGTATGGGCGGTCGTCGTCGGGAAACATCAGTACTGGTCGGGAGGACACACGCGCCTTTAATTCGTCAAAGGCCGACTGTTCTGCCTCGCCCCACTTCCACACTGCGTCCTTGCGCGTAAGGTCAAAGAGAGCACGCGCATGGTGGGAGAATCCTTCAATAAACCGACGATAGAAGTTAGTAAACCCGAGGAAGGATTGTACCTCTTTCTTGCTAGTCGGTGTCGGCCATTCTACAATTCCACTAATCTTCACCGGGTCCATTTCCGTCTTCCCTTCGGAGATGATGAGGCCCAGGTACTCGATCTGCTCTTGTTCGAATTCGCACTTGTCAAGTTTGAGGAAGAGTTTGTGTTCCCGACAACGTTTGAGCACTTCCCGAGTGACGCTTTGGTGTTCCGCTCGGGTTTTCGTGTAGATGAGTATATCGTCAATGTACACGCAAACCACTCCTGCTGCGATGAGGTCCTGAAATATTTCGTTCATCATTGTTTGAAACGTCGCGGGTGAGTTCGTTAGTCCGAAGAACATTACCAGCGGCTCAAACAAGCCTCTATTCGTGCGGAACGCCGCCTTCCATTCGTCCCCTTCCTTTATCCGAACGTTGTTGTATCCCCACCGAACGTCTAACTTGGTGAAATACTTGGCTCCGCGTAGCTGGTTGATGAGTTCGGAAATCAAAGGTAGCGGGTATGCGTTCTTGATGGTCATGGCATTGAGTACTCGGTAATCTTGGACTGGTCGGAGTGACCCGTCCTTTTTCTTAATGAAGAAGAAGGGGGCGGCCATTGGTGATTTCGAAGGGCGAATGCGTCCCGACGACAAGTTCTCCTCCAGAAACTTGTCTAACTCCTCTTGTTCCGTTACCGACAAGGGATACACCTTACAGGAGCGCGCTTTCGAGTCGGGAATTAGTTCAATAGCGTGATCCCATGGGCGTTTGTCGGGAAGTGCATCGAACGAGGTTTTGGAAAATACCTCCTCGAACTCGTGTAGATAGGCGGGGGCCGACTCTTGAAATGTCCGAACGGGTTTCGAGTTGCGATGGTGGGCTTCGGCTAGTCGTTGAGAGATGTTCGGGATGGCTCTACACATCTCCTGTGGACCTCTGGTCGTGCCTTCCGATCGGTCGGGCGGGTGTAGCGTTACTGCAAAAATCCGATCGCCCTCCTCTAGTAACTCGGAGAGGGGGTTCGGGTTTTCTGAGTCGGTGTCGGATTCTTCCCCTTCGTCGGTACCCGCGTTCGGGAAGAGTCCCGCTCGGCATGCATTTAGACGCTCTCCTGTTCTCCATTTCTCCCTGGTTTCTGCTTTGACCTCTTCAGTACAAACCCGACACTGGGCTGGGCACCGACTGAGTTTGACCTCATTCGTTGTCCAGTCTATCTCCGGGTTGTGTTCTTTGAGCCAAGTGTAGCCCAGGATGAGGCTATGGGTTCCTAGGTGTGTGACAGCGAAGGTAGTGCGTTCCGAGTGACCCTTGTACCGTAGGACTAATTCTGCTATTTCGCTGATAGATCCCGCCTCGTTGGCGGTGCCATCGACGTTGTACACGGGAATGGGTCGTTGGAGTTTCCGTGTACTTAGTCGGTGTTTTTGCACGAAATTCCGACTAATGAACAACCCCGTGGCTCCTGAGTCCACTAAGCCGACTGTGCTGAAGGTTTCTCCGGTGTCGGTGGTTTGGAGTTCAACCTTGAGGTCTAGCGACCTGGGTCCCGGAATTGCTGCTACCTTATATTCCTTGGGGAGTTTGCGCTCCCAACGCGGGATTCGGGTTTTCCGACTTGTCGGGGATGGTGGTACGACTTCGGTAGTGGGTTTGAGAGTGTCTAATGGGTTATATATTTCATCCACAGTAAGACACTCGTATCTACTACCGCTCGTCAGCGGGGGCGTACTGTTCACCCGCTGCGAGTCGGAAAATCCTCCCCATTCTCCTCCGTCCCTTCTCTTATGCCTCCCGCCTCTTCCTCCACGACTCGGTTCTGCGCTATTTGTGCGTCAAGGTCCGCCAAGGCCTCTTGGATCCATTCCTGTCGCTCCTCCTGCGTCATGTACCGCGTGTCAAACGCTCGGGGGCAATCTCGCCTGAGATGCCCCTGTTCGTTGCAGCGGAAGCACAGGGTGGTTCGTCCTCGTAGTCGGTTCGCGTCTATATCCATTGGGATCCCCGGGGGTAGTGTTGCTGCAGGTACTCCGAACGTGCGCAGCGGTGGCGGGTTTGCCTGTGGTACGGGTCGGGGTGCTGACCGAGTCGGTATTTTTGCGAAGGAGAATCCCGACTGGGTTGTTGTCGGGTTTCTTGTCGGTCGGGTACTCATGAAGGCTTCGTTGTCCAGTCGGTTTTCGTCGCATTTCATGGCGGTAGCATACCAGCCGTCGGGGTCGCTATCTCCGGGTCGGCCAAGTGCCATCATTGCGATTTGGGACTGGATTGCTGGGCTGAGTCCTTTCCGATACTTCACTACGATGGTGAGACCTTCTTTGTAGCCCGCCTTGTCGATCAAATCCCGAAATTCATCGGTGTACTCATCTACCGACCGATTTCCCTGGTGGTAGAGCGCGGTTTCCAGTCGGGTCATGGCCTTTTGCGCTTCGCCTTGGACGTAGAAGTTTTCCGCGAAGTCGTATTTGAAGTCATCCCATGCAATGTACCGTGGTTCGCCGTGTTGTTCTTCATACCGTAGCGCTCTGTCCGCGAAGAGGTATGCCCGACCCGTTTGCATAAATGTGAACGCCCATCGCACGCCCGCCAACTGGTCTTCGAATTGGTGAGGTACTAGTTTAATGTAGAGCTCACACGCCTGGATGAACGCACGACCCTTGGTGCGGTTCCCGTCGAAGGTCGGGGGTAGCGCTGGTCGGAGTGAGGATGGTTTGAGTCGGGTTTCCGCCTGAAACACCGGTACTGGGGTTGAGGGTGGCGGCGAGGGTATCGCTTGAGACCGAACACTCGGACTCGGGGGTGGTGGTGGTACAGCGCGCTGCGGGGCAGGCGCGGGTGCAGGAGCGGGTGTCATTCGGTCCATCAACGTCTGCAGGTTGCGGGTGAGTTTTTCCAAGTCCTCCGACTGTTTGAGAACATGGTCGCGCATTCGACCGAACTCGGTTTCCAGCTGTTGCATTCGGGCGACAGCTTCTTCCATAGTACCGTTCGGAATGTGGTCGGTGTTCTCGTGTGATGAGGGGATAAATCGTGCGAGGCGAGTGCAGAGCTTTTTCCGCGGTCTGTCTTCGTCGGTTCTCTCTGTGCGTCGTTTGCGCGGTTTATGGCCTCTCGTTGGGGAGAGTATTCTACTGTTAGGGCAACCCCGCCGAATTACCGACTGAGGGGATTCCGAGTGAGGGAAGCCGAGTGAGGGAAACCCGAGTCGGGAAACAAGGTCGGACTGGTGGAGGAGATCCTAAGTTAATATATTCACTGGTATAGTACATATCCTACGCACCTGGTGGAGGAGATCCTAAGAGAATACTCTAAGGGTCCTCCAGCCAGCTCATACATGTTATATACGTAGTTCCTACATTAACTACACGTTCCCGGGACGGTACGACGACACGCGTTGTCGGTAAAGGATCACGTGGGCGCGCCGCCATGATCCCGACAAGGTGTGCGTACGTTCGGGAGCGTTAACGATGGTCGGTAAAGTGAGGGTGATGGTAAACGATAGTAGTGTAAGTGAATGCGTGAGTCGGGTTCGACTCGGGATAAGGGTCGGTAATGAAGAGTCGGTAAATAGGGAGTCGGTGAATGTGAAGTCGGGAACCTTGTCGGGTTCGGAGAAGTTGGTCGGGAAAGTGGAAAAGAGGTCGGTAAGGGGGTTCCCCTTACAGTAGCTCCCAATGAAGATGGGAAAGCTGCAGAAATCAAAATGCGAACCCCAAATGATTTCAACGGAGACAGAAACAAGTTGAACTCGTTTCTGTTTGACTGCAACATGTACTTGATGATGAACAACAAAGTATATGACAATGATACAAAGAGAATCCTATTCATACTCTCGTATATGAAAGATGGGACAGCAGGTCCATGGAAGGAGAATTGGTGGCGAGAAAACTGGACCAAACTCAATGACAAACGGATAAACGATTTCGCACAAGAACTAGAAGATGCATTTGCACCAGTTGACTTTAAAGGAGATGCGATAATGAAGATGAACATGTTACAGATGGGACCAGGGATGAATGCCGATGAATACATTGCAGAATTCAAAGGAGCTGCAGCCAACAGCAGAATAACAGAAGATGGCGCATTAATCGAATATTTCATGAAGGGAATCCCAACACCACTCAGAGAAAAGATCCAACAGATGGATAATGCCCCACAGACAATCAAGGGATGGTATAACAAAACATCCATCCTTGATAACCAATATCGTCGAAGCAAAGCCATCACAGCACGCATCAAAGGAAGCTTTGATAAGAAGAAGTTCAATTTCAGGAAGAACCCGACACCACGATTTAACACAAACAACAACAATTATTGTGATCCCAACGCCATGGATATAGATCATATCACAATCAATCGACTCTCTATTCAGGAAAGAGACGAACATATAAAGAAAGGACTATGCTTCGAATGTCATAAACCAGGACATCGAGCATCAGATCATCGTGCCGGACCAGCAAACTATCTTCAGAAGAAAGAAGAGCCGAAGAAGAGTGCCTATCAGAACATCAGAACTATTCTTACGGAATTAACCGAAGAAGAAAGGAATGCTACCTTAACACAAATGGAAGAAGAGGGTTTTTAAAGCGGCGGACTACCTCGACGTTAGTACCTGCCTCAGATATTTCACTTTCACCTGTAATTTTAGGAGAGAATAAATCACAGTCATTATCTATTCCTCTTACGGTGATGGGAAACGTCGAAATCCACACAACTGGACTCATAGATTGCGGAGCCGGAGAAACATTCATTGATAAAGACTTCGTAAAGAAGCATAACATCCAAACCGTACCAATATGGAAACCCATAACAGCAAGGAATGCCGATGGAACCAGAAATCAAACTGGAGATATAAAAGAATGTGCATGGATCAAAATCCGAATTGGAAAAGAAGAAGTCAAACTCCGACTTTTAGTCAGCGGTCTAGGAAAACAAGATATCATCTTAGGATTACCATGGCTCAAACGACACAATCCAAAGATAGATTGGGAAAAAGGAACAGTCGACTTCACATCAAACATGCAAAAAGAACGACTTTCAGAACAACTCCGAAGACACTTTGAAACACGACACCTTTATCAACCTACAGTTGAAGAAATACAAGAAATCTACCCGGAAGAAACATCCCCCAATGGCACTTTGAACGACGAACAAATCCTACTGGAAGAAGTAGAAGGAGAAACAGATCTCGACCTTCTTAGAATCTACCTAAATCCAGAAACTACAGATGAAGAAACAACGGTATGGATAAGGGCAAAAACTTCAATTTCACAGGGATTAGAACATGGTACGGAAGCTCAAAAACCAAAGAAAGAACTCCCAGAATTCTACAAAGAATTTGCTTCGGTTTTTGACAAAGAAACATCGGAACGAATGCCAACAAGTAAACCATGGGATCATGCAATAGATCTGAAACCAGATTTCATTCCAAAAGATTGCAAAATCTATCCAATAAGTCCAGCTGAACAAGAAAAACTTGACGAATTTCTAGAAGAAAACTTACGAAAAGGATACATCAGACCATCCAAATCCCCGCAAGCATCACCATTCTTCTTTGTAGCCAAGAAAGAATCTACAAAGCTCAGACCAACTCAAGATTATCGAAGGTTAAACGAAGGAACGATCAAGAATGCATACCCACTCCCTTTAGTCAACGAACTTCTAGACAAATTGAAAGGAGCCAAATATTTCACAAAGCTAGATCTTCGATGGGGATACAACAACGTTCGAATCAAAGAAGGAGATCAATGGAAAGCAGCCTTTAAAACTAATCGTGGACTTTTCGAACCGTTAGTCATGTTTTTTGGATTATGTAACTCACCGGCAACTTTCCAGAACATGATGAACGACATCTATGTGGTTGAACTTAATGAAGGGTGGATCTTGATATACATCGACGACCTTCTTATTTTGTGAGGGCAACTCCGGCGTCGACCGAGTCGCGGAAGTCCGAACAGCGAATACCGAGTTAAGGGAGTCGGGGTCGGGAATTCCAACGCGGGAATCTAGCGGAGGGGATCCTTAGCCAATGTATTCACTTGTAACTACAGATATACTACTCACCTAGCGGAGGGGATCCTTAGAGAATTCTCTAAGGGTCCTCCAACCAGGTGTACAGCCTATATACGAGGTTCCTACATTAACTACACGTTCCCGGAACGGTACGAGGGCACGCGTTGTCGGTAAATGATCACGTGGGCGTGCCCCAGTGATCCCGACAAGTTGCGCCCGCGTTCGCATTCGGAAACGTCTAACGAGTGTCGTGAAAGGGAGCGGGGATGGTAACGAATGTAGTGTGAGAGAATGTGTGAGTCGGGTTTGACTCGGGGTGGTTGTCGGTAATGACAGGTCGGTAGACGTAGTCGGTAACGGGAGTCGGAAAATGAAACAAGGAGGTCGGTAAGGGTGTTCCCCTTACATTACCCCCCTCTAGGATTGCGCGACCTCGCGTAATGGTCGGAAAGGGATAGAGTCGAATTGGGCACGCGGGAGTCGTCGGGGCGCTTGAGGATTTGCCCTGTGGAACTCGCTGACCAGTTCATCTGCATGAACGTTCTCGGCGGGTTCCCAGGAGTTGTGTTCGTACCCGTACCCCTTCCAGGATACAAGGTAGTACAACTTTCCTCTGCTGAACCGACTGTCCCGTATATCTCCCACTTCGTACTCTTCCTCTCCGTCTACTAGTACGGGCGGTGGGACGGTGGTTGGGGTTCTTCCTGGAATCGGGTCGGCGGGTGCGGGCAGTAGTTTCACAACATGGAATACTGGGTGGATGCGCGACATGGACCTCGGTAGTTTCAGTCGGTACGCGTGTGTGCCTATCTTCTCAGTGATCGGGTAGGGTCCCACGTACCGGTGAGCGAGTTTCCTTGTCGGCCGACTAATTGGGATGTCGGTGGAATCCAAATACATCATGTCGCCGACCTTGTAATCGGGTGTTGGTCGGTGTCGGCGGTCGTAGTATCGCGCCATATCATCCTTTGCCTTGGCCAGCGCGGATCGTGCCTCCTCCAGTGTTGATTTCATTCGTTGTGTGAACTCCCCGACTGTCTCTAGTCGGGTGGGTTCCGCCTGAGGTTCAAATCCCATGCGCGGGTGTCGGCCAGTGTCTAGGAAGAAGGGGGTGTGCTGTGTGGACGCGTGAACGTGGTTGTTGTATTGGAACTCGGCGAGCGGTAGTAGTTCGTTCCAGTTATTCTGCCTCTCGCTCACGAATAGCCGCAGGTACTGTTCCAGTTCCTGGTTCACGCGCTCGGTCTGTCCATCTGTCTGCGGGTGATAGGCGGTGGACGATGTCAGCTTGATCCCGAGTAGTCGGTAAAGCTCCTGCGTGAATTCCGCTACGAACTGTGGTCCCCTGTCAGATACCACCGCGTTCGGTAACCCGTGGTGTTTCCATACTTCCTTCAGATATAGGCGTGCGGCTCCTAATGCGGTGACGGTGGTGTGGGTGGCTATGAAGTGAGACCGTTTCGCCACCGATTCGACTACTACCATGACCGCGTCAAATCCCTCCGACTCGGGAAGTGCGCCGATGAAATCCACACTGATGGTCTCCCAGCGGGTGTTCGGGATTTCCAGCGGGTGTAGCTCCCCGATCGGTAATTGACGCTGTATCTTGGTGCGTAGGCATAGGTCGCACGTCCGACAGTATTGGCCAATGTACCGCGACATCTGTGGCCACCAGTAGTTGCGGGATACCAGTTCCAGCGTTTTCCATCTCCCCGCGTGTCCCGCCACTCGGGTGTCATGGTGTTGTTCCACGATGCGTCGGCGGAGGTCTGCGAAATTAGGGACGTAAATCCGACCACGGAAATACAGTACCTCTTGGTCCTCGCGCCACTCTGCGCTGTGTACCGCCTTGCCCTTTCCTTGTCGGAGTTTCTTCGCCGCTTCTGCCACTGAGTCCTCCAAGTGCCCGCCTCGATTTCCGCGTCTAATGTCCTTCATCACCTCCTTTTCCTCGCCTTCCGACTTGATTCCTTCCAACGCACGTATGGTGAACAGTTCGGGCTTGAGGAGGACGATATCCTTGTTGTCTTCCGCTCCATCCGCGTGGTCGGCGCGTCGAGAGAGGGCGTCGGGTTTGCCCATACTCCTTCCGGGTTTGTGATGTAGGGAGAAATCAAAGCGGGAAAGGTATAGCGACCAGCGAGCTTGTCGGCGATTGAGTTTCTGGGCTGACCGGAAGTATTCTAAGTTCTTGTGATCAGTCCATATCTCGAATGGATGTCGGGCCCCTTCCAGGAAATGTCTCCATTCTTCCAGTGCCCGAATGATCGCCAGCATCTCCTTGTCGTGGATTTCGTAATTCCGCTCGACCGCGTTGAGACTCTTGGACATGAAGGCCACCGGGTGCCACTTATCGTCTTCCCGACTGAGTTGGGATAATACCGCGCCAGTTGCAAAGTCCGATGAGTCGGCTTCGATGCGGTAAGGGCGGTCATCGTCGGGGAACATCAGTACCGGTCGGGAAGCTACTCGTGCCTTCAACTCTTCGAATGCCGCCTGCTCTGCCTCGCCCCACTTCCACACCGCGTCCTTCCGCGTCAAGTCGAAGAGTGGTCGGGCATGGTGGGAGAAGCCCTCTATGAAGCGCCGATAGAAGTTAGTGAACCCCAGGAAGGATTGTACCTCCTTCTTGTTAGTCGGGGTTGGCCACTCCACAATGCCGCTGACCTTGACGGGGTCCATTTCTGTCTTACCCTCTGAGATGATGAGGCCTAGGTACTCGATCCGCTCCCGCTCGAACTCGCACTTGTCAAGTTTGAGGAATAGCTTGTTTTCCCGACAACGTTTGAGGACTTCCTGAGTAATCCGCTGATGTTCCGCTCGGGTTTTTGTGTAAATGAGGATATCGTCAATGTACACGCAAACCACGCCGGCGGTGATGAGATCCTGAAAGATTTCGTTCATCATCGTCTGGAACGTGGCGGGTGAGTTCGTGAGTCCGAAAAACATCACCAATGGTTCGAACAACCCTCGATTCGTTCGGAACGCTGCCTTCCACTCGTCACCCTCTTTTATCCGCACATTGTTGTAACCCCAGCGGACGTCTAGCTTGGTGAAGTACTTGGCTCCGCGCAGCTGGTTGATAAGTTCCGAAATTAGTGGGAGGGGGTACGCGTTCTTGATCGTCATCCCGTTCAGCACTCGATAATCTTGGACAGGTCGGAGAGAGCCATCCTTCTTCTTGATGAAGAAGAATGGCGCGGCCATGGGTGATTTCGACGGGCGGATACGTCCCGACGACAGGTTTTCCTCCAGGAATTTGTCCAGTTCTTCCTGTTCCGTGACCGACAAGGGGTAGACCTTGCACGATCGGGATTTGGCTTCGGGGATGAGTTCGATGGCGTGGTCCCAGGACCGTTTGTCGGGAAGTGCGTCAAACGAGGTTTTTGAGAATACGTCCTCGAATTCATGGAGATACGCCGGTGCCGACTCGTGGAATGACTTGGCGGGTTGGGAATTTCGATGGAAGGCTTCTGCTAACCTCTGAGAAATGTTCGGGATTGCTCGACACATCTCCTCCGGTCCCTTGGTTCGTTTCTCCGCGTGGTTTGGATCCCTCAAACTCACTGCGAAAATGCGGTCACCCTCCTCTAGGAGTTCGGAGAGCGGGTTTGGATTTTCCGAGTCGGTGTCCTCCTCTTCGTCGGTACCCGCGTTCGGGAAGAGTCCCGCTCGGCATGAATTGATTTGCGCATCCATTTTCCGCTTCTCCTTGGCCTCGGCCTTGAGCTCATTTGTACAAACCCGACACTGGGCTGGACACCGACTGAGTTTCACCTCATTCGTTGACCAGTCTATCTCCGGGTTGTGTTCCTTGAGCCAGGTGTAACCTAGGATGAGGTCCTGTTTGCCGATTTGAGTGACTGCGAAGATTGTCCGCTCCGAGTGGCCTTGGTAGCGGAGCACTAGCTCGGTGACTTCGTCAATCGAGCCCGCCTCATTGGGAGTGCCGTCTACGTTGTAGACGGGGATGGCTCGTTGTAAGGAGCGGGTGGCAATCTTGTGTCGGCGGACGAAGTCCCGACTGATGAACATCCCTGTGGCTCCCGAGTCCACGAGTGCCTTGAGTCCGAATGACTCTCCCGTGTCGGTAGTCTGGAGTTCCACCTTCAAGTCTAGCGATCGCACTCCGGGGATTGCGTTGACCTTGTAGTCCTTAGGGAGTCTGCGTTCCCATCGGGGAACGCGGGTTTTCCGACTGGTCGGGTTTTGCTGCACGGCTTCAGTGGTAGAGTTGGGAACGACATGTATTTCCTCCACAGTCAAACATTCGAACCTACTACCACTACTCGGCGGGGGCGTACTGTTCACCCGCTGCGTGCTACAAAATCCTCCTCCCTTCGGGCCTCCTCCTCTGGTTCCTCTCCCGCTTCTCTTCCTGCTTGTCGGGTTTGGGCTAGCTCTGCGTCTAAGTTGGCAAGGGCCTCTTGGATGTACGATTCCCGTTCGTCAGCGGTCATATACCGAACGTCAAAGGATCGGGGGCAGTCCTTGCGCATGTGTCCCGGCTCGTTGCACCTGTAGCATTGCATGGGCTGTGCTCGGGTGCGTTTCGCGTCAATGTCCATCGGTACTCCCTGCGGGAGTGGGGTAGGCGCTGGCGGGGGTCGAGTCGGGAAACTGTGTGCTGCTGCCGGGGTCGGGAACCGGAGCGCGGGAATGCGAGAGGGAAGTTTGGCGAATGACAAACCCGACATGGGCGTGGTCGGGTTGCGTACCTGGCGGGTGCTAAGGAACGCTTCGTTATCCCTTTGGTTGTCGTCGCACCTCATGGCGGCGGTGTACCAGGCGCGGGGGTCGTTGTCCGCTGGTCTCCCGACCGCCATCATGGCGATCATTGACTGGATCGTCGGGTTTAGTCCCTTGCGATATTTCACCACAATGGTGAGTCCCTCTTTGTACCCTGCCTTTTCTATCAGATCCCGAAATTCGTCCGTGTACTCGTCGACCGACCGACTTCCCTGGTGGTAACCCGCCGTTTCGAGTCGGGTCATGGCGCGCTGAGCTTCCCCTTGCACATAGAAGTTTTGTGCGAAGTCGGTCTTGAATTCCTCCCATGTTTCATACTTGGGCGCGCCGACCTGGTCTTCAAAGCGAAGTGCTCGGTCCACGAACTGGTACGCCCGCTTCGTCTGCATGAACGTGTACGCCCATCGGATTCCCGCTACTTCGTCCTCAAACTGGTGTGGGACTAGTTTTATGTACAGTTCGCAGGCTTGGATGAAAGCCCGACCTTTCTCTCGATCTCCATCAAATGTAGGCGGTGGAGACGGTCGGAGTGGGGAGGGTCGGTGTCGGGTGGTACTCGGGAATATGGGGGACGGCGTGGATGGAGGCGGAGAGGGTAGTATTTGAGACCGATTGCTCGGGCTCGGTGGTGGTACAACAGGTGGTGCGGCGGTGGCGGTTGCAGGTGCGGGGGCGGGTGCCATTCGATCGATCATTTCCTGGAAGTGCCGGTTGAGTGTTTGGAAGTCCTCTGACTGTTGGTGTAGTTGTTCTAGCACCCTTCCGAGTTCGGTCTCCAACTGCGTTATCCTTACCGCGTCCGGGATCCTATCGTTTGGGGTGTGTGACATGTTACTACGATGGTAGAGGTGGGATTGCGTAGGTACGATTGTGGAGTCGCTCGTGGGCGGTCTACGTTTCGTCTGGCGTAATCGGTGACCTCGTGGGGGGAGAGAATTCTACTGTGAGGGCAACTCCGGCGTCGACCGAGTCGCGGAAGTCCGAACAGCGAATACCGAGTTAAGGGAGTCGGGGTCGGGAATTCCAACGCGGGAATCTAGCGGAGGGGATCCTTAGCCAATGTATTCACTTGTAACTACAGATATACTACTCACCTAGCGGAGGGGATCCTTAGAGAATTCTCTAAGGGTCCTCCAACCAGGTGTACAGCCTATATACGAGGTTCCTACATTAACTACACGTTCCCGGAACGGTACGAGGGCACGCGTTGTCGGTAAATGATCACGTGGGCGTGCCCCAGTGATCCCGACAAGTTGCGCCCGCGTTCGCATTCGGAAACGTCTAACGAGTGTCGTGAAAGGGAGCGGGGATGGTAACGAATGTAGTGTGAGAGAATGTGTGAGTCGGGTTTGACTCGGGGTGGTTGTCGGTAATGACAGGTCGGTAGACGTAGTCGGTAACGGGAGTCGGAAAATGAAACAAGGAGGTCGGTAAGGGTGTTCCCCTTACATATTTACTCAGACAACCTGGACGACCTCCGACAGAAAACCCTGAAGGTTCTACAAAAACTAAAAGACAATGATCTATACCTAAATCTGGACAAATGCGAATTCGAAGCTACAGAAGTCGACTATTTAGGATTAGTAATCAGGGAAAATGAAATAGGCATGGAACCAACAAAATTAGCAGGAATAGCCGACTGGCCAGCCCCAACAACAATAAAACAAGTCAGATCCTTCCTCGGTTTCACAAACTTCTATCGGAAATTCATTGGACACTACGCCGACATCAGTAAACCATTAACAAATTTGACAAGAAAAGACGTCGAATTCGAATGGACCAATGAATGCCAAAAGGCTTTTGACACCCTGAAACAGAAATTCTTGAAATCACCGGTCTTAATGATGCCAGACAAAAATAAACCATTTCACATCGAATCAGACGCATCAAAATGGGCAACTGGAGCAGTGTTACGACAACAAGATGATAACGGAAACTGGAGACCATGTGGCTATATTTCCCACTCATTCACAGAAACAGAACGGAATTATGAAATATACGACAGAGAACTCCTTGGCATTATTCGAGCCTTGAAAACATGGAGACATTATCTAGAAGGATCGAAATTCCCCACTGTGGTTTTATCAGACCATAAAAATCTCACATATTTCCGAAGCACACAAAAATTAAATCGAAGACAAGCCGGATGGAGCCTATTCCTATCACAATTCGATCTGAAACTCGTACACACACCGGGAACAAAAATGATACAATCCGACGCTCTTTCTAGAAGATCAGATTACATTCATGATGAAGATACAGACAATGAAGATCGAATCCTTCTTCCAGACGACATCTTTGTCAGGCTAATTGATACAAGTCTACAAAGCGATCTAAAACAGGTTATTGAAAAAGATGACTTGTTTGCTAAAGCATTGGAAGCATTAAAAGTAACGGGAACACCACCGATCAAATCAGACTTAGCTGATTGGAAATTTGAAGACGGCCTACTATTCTTCAAAAACAGATGCTATGTGGGACCCAACACAGAATTACGATGAAATATAGTGAAATTGTATCACGATGAGAAGCCAAGTGGACACCCAGGACAGTACAAAACACAAGAACTGATATCACGAAACTACTGGTGGCCAGGAATGGGAGTTTTCATCAGGAACTATGTGGCTGGATGCGCGACATGTCAACAAATGAAGGTAAACACACACCCAACAAAACCCGGTTTAATACCAATTCCTTCAAATGGAATTACACAACCCTTTTCTTTTGTGACATGTGACTTTGTCACAGATTTACCAGAAAGCGACGGAAAAGACAGCCTCATGGTCGTGGTAGACCATGGCCTTTCGAAGGGGGTAATTTCTATCCCATGCACTAAAACCACCGACGCTTTAGAAACAGCCAAACTATACATCGAAAACGTATACAAAAGATTCGGACTCCCCAACACATTCCTTTCAGATTGAGGCCCTCAATTCGCAGCAAAAGTGTTCAAAGAAATGGGACGACTCCTTGGAATCAAACTTGTCATGAGTACAGCTTATCACCCACAAACAGATGGAGAAACAGAACGACTAAACCAAGAACTTGAAATCTATTTCCGAATGTTCTGTCAAAACAACCCGACACTCTGGAAAGATTTAACACCAATAGCAGAATTCGCTCATAATCAAAGATCTCACTCCACAACAAAAAAGTCACCATTTTACCTCATGATGGGCTTCGAACCACAAGCAATTCCCACAGCATTTGAGAAAACCAATGTCCCTAGCGTGGAACAAAGACTAAATGAATTAAAAAGGGCAAGAGAAGAAGCGATAGCAGCACACGATTTAGCCAGAAGAAAGGTAGCCGAACGGACAACACGAGGATTCACTCCATTCAAAAAAGGAGAACACGTGTGGCTAGAAGGAACAAATCTTCGGATCCCTTATCAATCACGGAAATTAGCACCAAAAAGAGAAGGACCTTTCAAAATCGAAGACGTTCTGGGACCAGTCACGTACAAACTAAAACTACCGACACAATGGAAGATACACCCCGTGTTTCACGCCTCGCTTCTTTCACCATATACAGAAACCGATACCCACGGACCTAACTTCCTTGAACCACCACCTGACCTAATTAATCAAACAGAAGAATTCGAAGTGGAAGGAATCATGAATCACCGACACCGAGGCCGAGGCTTCCAATACCTCGTGCAATGGAAAGATTACTCATCCGCTCACAACACGTGGGAGCCAGAAAATCACTTAAAAGGAGCTTCAGAAATCCTTGAAGAATACAAAGAACGAAATCATCTTTGAAACCCCTTGCCATCCTCACCTCTCTCATCGCCCTCCATTTCATAAACTTTATCATCATGTCTTCCATCCCACAAATCATTGTTGACACCATCAGCGAAATCCAATCCTCCCCTCATACCCCCCGTATCAACATCCCTGCTACCGAAGCACGTCTCCAAATCATGAGAGACACCTTGAACAGACTCGAATTTCAGAAATTATATATGAGAGAAGAATACCAAAGCCAAATGGAGACCATATGGGCTGAAGAACCTGAGTTTAGCGAATTTCACAAATACAAAAGACTCGACAAACTTCACCAACAGGTTTACAATCAAACAGCCGCCATCACCAGAATGATGGACGAATCCATTCGAAACTTGACTCGTAGCGAAGGATTTGAAATCATCTCCCTTCTATACAAAAATGCTGAAGGACAATATAGATTCCCCACTTCAACCCCGTCAAATTTATCATCACCAGCACCACCACAACAACCACCCATCATCTCCGAACCAATCCCCATCCCACCACCATTTCTTGTCCGACCACCAACACCTGCTCCTCCAACACGACCTTCATCTCCGTCCCCATCATTATCATCAATATCTTCATCGGAACAAATTAAAGAACCAAGCCAAGAAACAAAAGAAGTGTTAACCCTTCTCACCAATCGAAAAGCAATCCGATCAAAAGGAAAAGGAGTTCAAAAGAGATCTAGATCCCCAAAGAAACGACCCATCAAAATCGTAGTCGGACCGCTCAGTCACATTGGCACAAAAGAACATCCCATCGATTTAACCTCCATCACCCATCCTTATCAACCAAATACAAAATGTAGTAAATGCAAAGCCGAAGGTCACACAGTCCTTGGATGCCCCGATTATTACTGTATCACATGCCATCAACCAGCCCCAAATCACACTGGCATAAGCTGTCCAAATCGCCCCGGGCTTCAAACTGTAGGATACTACAAAAATTACAAGATAAACAATCAAGGAGGATACGACGATGTTGAAACGCCAAAACCTGAAGACATCGATGATTTACTTGAAGAGTATCACGACGATGTAGCAGAATATAACATGGCTGGAGAAGGAGATCTTAGTGGAATTGGGCTCTGAAGCTGGGACGCTTCGAAGATAAGAAGGGGGTAATGTTACGTTTTCTCTTCTTCTTTCACATGCTTGTTCTTTCTCTCTATCTCGTGACCTTTTCTATTTATAGAACCATCCCCTTTTACGCATTTCTTCTCACACGATTACTAATCATGTTATCTTTTCAACCAATAGCATAGATCCCTCTTATCTATGCTTACTCATATACCCTTTCTTTTACTCATACATCCTGACTCATTCATCCGAACTCTCGTGTATATAAACTCGTCGTTTAGCGTAGTTACACTTCAGCTTGACCTGAGCTAATATACGCTCTTCTACCTCTTTTGACTTGACGCGAAGCTCGATCTCACTCGCCTAAGAAGGGGGTGCAGTATCTTATACAAACTTGATCGACTCTACCTTGAAGAAGGGAGTCCTGACTTACGTCTTAGCTGAAGAGCTGACGTAGAGATAACGAACAACTTAGCTGTGATCACGAAAGCTAGAGCGTCTAGCTTAACACTGTCAGAGTCACAGACTCCCGCTCAGGTAACCAGTCTCGTGCCCATCCGTTATTTGCACATGTTTCTCTCTTACGGAGTTTCAAAACTCACTGCAGAGCATGTCTTATACCACAGTGAGTGCATTGAGTTTTGAAACTCCGCTCACGTGGCGATCCGGAGGTCGCCGTGGCATAAGGGATGGGGACGAGACTGCAGGTAACCGGTAACCTGCATAAAGAGTGCCAGGACCCCTACTACCCTTGAGCTTGAATCTTCAAACAAATTTGATCCGCTGATATTTCATCATATTGGTCAACCGTCTTTGGCTTCCTCCGATATCTCGAGGCCAAAAATGGACTGGAGGGCAACCGTAGTGAGTTGCTGATTGTGAATAGACCCATCAATATGACCACGGTTGTAAGCTATGAGTGTTTTCAGTGACGATGGCAGTAAGGCGCTTTTTTGTTCAATTAGAAAATCATCTCAGCCAAAAATAATGAAATTTACATAGTGTGGTCTGCGGAATCGCGACAAAGGTGTAAAAAAGGTGTGGAAATATCTACCATGGTCACTTCAAATAGTGGTAAATGACTGTCCCTAAAAATACTTGACAAATTCTGATGAGCCATAACAAAGGACAGGCGTGACAACATGGCAACAACAATGTCAGGCAACCATCATGAAATAGATATATAGCTCAGAAATCTATCTCGCTGTCCTCCTGTCTCTCTCCATTTCCCTTTCACTCCTTGTAAGTCGTCTGATACTGCCATTATCACTAATGCCTCACAAATCCCAGTTCTTCGTTACAGTAGGCCGCAGGACGCCTTTCTTTCCTTAGCCATCCTTAAACGCCTTCATTCAAACTTTCCTCAACATTAGCTATGATCGCATGCACTGTCAGTGTCGGTTTAGTCGCACTTATGCTGGTGGGACAAGCTATCGCCCTGCCATTTCCCGCATCACCAGGGGTAAGGATTCATAATCGTAGACTTGATATATATTTGCTAACATTCATTCCTGAAGCTTGCCGTTGGAAACTCAGCCGTTCCACTACGAACAATTCCTGTTTATATCAAACGCCAGATCCCCGCAGAGCAACCGACCAAGTCCCCTGCAGGGAAAATTGAGCCGTACAAGCGACAAATTCCTGCTGAGCAACCGACCAAGTCCCCTGCAGGGAAAGTTGAGCCGTACAAGCGACAAATTCCTGCTGAGCAGCCAACCAAGTCCCCTGCAGGGAAAATTGAACCGTACAAGCGACAAATTCCTGCTGAGCAGCCAACCAAGTCCCCTGCAGGGAAGATTGAGCCGTACAAGCGACAAATTCCTGCTGAGCAGCCAACCAAATCTCCCAACGGTCAAATAGAACGTTACCGACGGCAGATTCCAGAAGAGCAGGCCACCAAAGCTCCTAATGGAAAGGTTGTGGCCTACAACAAGCGTCAGATACCCGCCGAACAACCAACTAAGTCGCCAAATGGCCAGATCGAGCGATATTGAAGGTAAGCTATTTATATCCGTTCGAATAATAAATTATAATTATTGACTCTTATGTTTCACACAAGTGGAGTCTGTGCACACTGGCAGGGATTGAATATTGCTTTTTGAAGAGTTTGAGGTACTGGAGAGGACGTTTTCTGATGCGCGCCACTATTATTCTTTCAAACATTCTTTGCGTAGACCGTAAATTTGTCATTCATTGTTGCATTAATCAGAGACAGACTCGAAATATTCTATCCTTGCTTCATCCAAACTAGAAGAGTCCCGCCACCGTCTACACCAACGATGACTGATCCATCTTTTCCCATTGCGCATGCCATTAGGGGTCCTGGCGAATCAGTTTGTTGTGAATTTCCCAGTCTAGTTTGTAATATCCACATTGGTATTTCTGGATGGACCCATGGACCCTGTTTTTCACCTACGGCTGGTCTTTGTGTTGATTTAACCATGGTGTCCTCGTCAGATGGGAAGGGACGCGGTTTGCAAGGCTCAAGGTGAACCACGTTGAAGATCGAAATCGAAGAAGATTTTGTGAATAGAATAATTGGATCATGTGTGGGAGAGTGATAGAGATGAGGGTTAATGGCAGGATTTTGGATATCTTCTTTGGGGAGGGATACCGCAGAGATTATTTTGAATGACGCTCAATCACCCTGAGGTGAATGCATACTCAAAGGCGTCTTCAAAAAAGACTCACCACTTTCTTGATAGTCCTGAACTTTACCGTTAGTTTAAGAGTACATCGGCTAACAACCTAACGTACCGATGCACACCCACGTAACACGATTTGTTTTTGTTCTCCAGATGGAAAAAAGCGCTCCATCCCCAACCAGCGCCATACTACTATCTGGCCCGTTTCTACATCATAGATCTGCTTGAGTTCTTGATGGTCTGGGATTTTGATTAACGTTGATGTGCAGTGTGTCAAGAGGATATCATGGCTCAGCCTGCCCAACCAGAGTCTTAAATAAGCTACATTTGAAACCCACATAACTTCGGATATACCATGAAATACTGCGGACAGATGCCTTGTGTATCTTGCTACTACTAAACAGAGGCTTATCCTCACGGCTGATGGTGCTACCAGTACTGCCTGGTACAAACCATATTTTGACCATCCTATCAAGCTGTCAATTTTTTTTTAGATAGTCGTATAGCATATGGAAAAAGCAAATTTACACCGCACGTAGCAATCAATGGGAGTTGTGAATGAAATGCCTGAAGGGCGTCAAAGAATTCTTATCAGTATCCTCGGGCAACTTTTTTCTGTGAAGCATGCTCACAGCACCTAGAACAGCTGCTTGATGCCCACCAGACCGACCTCCCATTAGCACCGCTATGCATTGTCCAATACCAGTACCTTCAGGTTCTGACATGTGAAGCCCATGGGGGGCTCCAGCTAGACTTGGTGAGGATGCAGGTGGCCAAGGCGGGTTGGAAGGCATCTCTTTTGGAGGATAATTCAGGTCATATATCCTTACTGAATAATCCCTTGATGTCGTGCAAAATATATTTGTATTTATAGGATGAACGGCGACGGAAGTGATAGCCTACATGGGTAACAATCAATGAGGCTTATTGTGTGAAAAGTTGGACTTACACCACCGTGTCCACGGAGGAAGCCCGAAATACCCTTTCTCCTTACATTATAGATGTAAAGTAAATTTGATTCTGAAAATATTAGGAGTGGCTCAAGTGGAGAACCTGGTTGGATTGTCCATGCGATATTTATAGCATCTGTTGGCAGAGGTTTGGAGACAAAGTCAATCTTCAAATTGAACCCTTAGTAGAGGTAAGTAACGAGAGAACTGGGCATCATACCTGAGGCAAACTAATGCGCATGGGCACCCGAGAATTTCCGATGAAAAAGACATATATACAGCGATGACCACCAACCGCCACAGCGTCAGACCATTTTGAGATCATATTTTTCCATTGTAAAATTATATCAGGAGCATCTTGCGCAAGGAGACTACCATTCCAGAGTGTCTTCAACGATTCTTCGCCCCAAGGAAAAAAAGCGATCGTTCGAAAAGGTGTTGTTGAAACGTTAGACTACAGACCACGCGATCATACTTGAATAAGCAAGCATTGGTCAAACGGTACAATTGACCTACATTGATTTTTTTGGCTAGAAGGAATGGGAGTGGAGAAGTAGAATCTTTGTACCAAGGAGGCCTAAAATCATGTTGGTTTGAAAACATGGGCTCTTTTACCTGTAATTTCAATGATTTCAGTACAATACCTTGAATCAACCGTTCCGAAATGCACAAATACATATATTGATGTGGCGAGACCTAAAAAGGCAACAGTCGAGGTTTTGCGCATCCAACATGTCCTCACTCAATAATTCGGCCTACGAACCTAAATTTCCTCTCAAGTCCGCTTCTCTTATAGGTTTACAAGCTGGTGTTGTTGGTGCTTTCGTCAGCGCAGTGCAGAATGCTCTCGGTACGCATACGCATGGGGCCATGGGCATAATAACACGCAGTGGGGGGACAATTGGTTTTTTTGGTGCCTATTGAATCCTTTCCCTACGTTGTTGACTTAACTCAGGATTTTTTCTTAGCGGCCATGGGCGCGACTTTCGCTTTGACAGAGTCTGTCGTAGCCAATCAACGTCGTACAGATGACGCTGTAAATGGCGCAGTTGGGGCATGCGCTGCTGGTTTTCTGGCGGGAATACGAGGTACTTTAAATGCTATACATAATCTGTCTGGTATTAACAAGTAGCAGCACGGTCAGTTCCAATGGCGGTTGGCTCATGCATCGTGCTGGGAGCCGCGATGGGAACCTTCGATTACGCTGGGGAATTGACGGGCGAAAAAGGAGAGACGAGGGAGGAACGGCGAAAGCAGTTTTTCAAGCAACCTCTAAAACCACTTGTAGTGGAATGAATTCGGCATTAAGGGATTAAGTATAATATCTACTGAATTACGCGTTCGTCGGGTCTGGTAAATGCTACTTCTACGAAAGTGGCACAGAGCTCATAAGAATATCGAACCCTGTCAAGCTTTCACCCCGCACGGTGTCCCGTACTAGAGTCCACATCGCTTGTTTTGCCTGAGTCTTCAACCAATGCGTTATAACGGGCAATGACTTCAACATGATGATCATTATAAAACTCTTCCCAAGTTCCTGCCGTTTGACATTTAACCTGGGTTGAGGTGTGAGGAGGATGGCACCGGAGAAATATTTGTACTGACATGGTTCGTCAGACGACCCCAAACATCTGCATTATCTTCTTCCTTCTCATCCCCGCCCGTTGCAAAAAATAGAGAAATGGCGTCAAGGTCTTCCTCAACTTGGACGCCTTCATCTGTGAACGGACGGCCTGATGAGTGCTCTTGGTCCTCACGTGAACCCATAGGTCCATTCCCCGATCCATCTTCTAATGCGTTATTGGTTTGAACACTGTTGGCCTTTCTGTATGCAATGCTCATCTTCTTCCGAGTCGTCTCAATATCATCTCTCGCGTGTTGACCAAGAAAAGTGCGCCAGGATCTCACGGAGTGGTTATGCATCTGAGTGATACGCGTGTTTGACAGGTTATTATAACATACATTGGATAAAAACATGCCTTATTATGTAGTGCCTGTGCCATCGCATTGATTGTTGTCTGATGGTCCCTCTGTAGTAGGATTTTCACATAACGAGTAACGTAATCTCGTTCATGTTCAGAATATTTGAACCCCCCTCCAGGTAGGGGGATACGGGTATGTTCGGGTGGAGGCGTTGGTGATCCAACTCTAGCCCCTTTAATCACAGACGCCGTCACAATTTCTTGTTTAACCACTGTTCTTCCCTTTGGTTTCTTCCGTTGTTTCCGCGGCTCGTCATGACTCTCATCGATCTCCTTTCTCTCGAGTTCTTCAGATTTCCCGGAAGAAGTTGATCTCGCTCTCTTTCGTCGGCCGCGCGAGGAAGAAGGAACATTGAACGAGTATTGTGCAGGGTCCAAAAGCTTGTTCTGCTCTACTGAGTCATGAACGAATGATGCTGTAACAGCGGGTCTATTAGCGGCCAGAGTTGAGTTTAGAAGATCGGTGAACGTTTTAGATCGAGAATAGAGAATTGCGTAATCTGCAGTGGTGTGATTGTTAGTAATTTTGCCCCCATTTCTCTGCTTGACTTCAGCCTGTTGATGTCACATAGTTGTAGCGGATGCTAACCTTAATGGCACTAACAACGGCGAAGCGGTTGTTAAGGTCTATCTGAACAAAAAAAGAAAGTTCGTAACCCGTTTCGGATGTGAACAAAGCGCCTGACTGGATAGTCGACCGATGTGATGAATTGGCAGCTGGAGTTCGAGAAAATTGGGTGGAACCATGTGACAAAAGAGAGGTTGACGACATCGCAGTTGCTTTACTTTTACCCTTCAAGTCGTTGTTCAATAAGGAAAAATTTGGAATGATAGGCGATTTACGTCGCAAGGACGGGGGAAGGTCCAATTGGGAAGATGAGGGATGAGCTATATCATTTGAACCATTATACATGGAGACAAGGCCAGGGTTGAGTGTCTTTGGACTTTGCATGTCTTGTGGAACTTGGCCAGTGGAAAGCATCATCTGGGTATTGAAAAATGATTGTGGGACACTTCTTTCTGATGCCAAATCCCATGAAGCTGGAGGCATGATCTGAGCTCTGATAGTGTCAACAAGAGCAAGTGAAAATCGCTCATACGAGGGAGATCCATAATCAGCGCTGGACGGTTGATTCAGGAAATTTATCAGGGGCTGTGGGGCGATATTTTGCATATGACTCGGTCCCGCCTGGTACTGAGGGGTAGGTAATACAGTTGATTGTTGGGAAAGATGGGAGGGATGGTAACGATGCGTAGGTGGTTGTAGTTGCGTATAATTCGGATGCGGCACGTTTGGTGCCATTTGAAGGGATTGATTGTAGAAGGGTTGACTCTCAACCTCCGCTAGCGGATCGGAAGACGACCCATATTCGAGATTGCTTTG
The DNA here is from genome assembly GCA_037014335.1 of Collybia sordida. NCBI lineage: Eukaryota > Fungi > Basidiomycota > Agaricomycetes > Agaricales > Clitocybaceae > Collybia > Collybia sordida. The sequence continues at coordinate 3,039,109 of JAYKXK010000002.1, forward strand.
TATGGGATTGGGTGGGTGTTCGCGTAATAACACGCCTGGCGTTTCACTCGTGGCCAATAATGTATGTTCCATATTTTCTTGTACAGGTTCTTTCAATCCTCCTTCAACTGGCGTTATACGAGGAGTCGGAAGGGGGCTTCTTTCAAACTATGCTCAGAATAATACGTTATTTTATATCAGGTGGACTGACTTGGGCAAATCTTCCAATTCATCTTTTATTATAGGAAGGCCGTCATCATGTGTAAGACATCCCCCCCATTGATCCACCTCTCCCAAAACTCTTTGCGCCGCAATTGATTTCCTGACCCAGGAATGTTCGAGGACAACTTTGTTCTCGTCCTTCCCCCAATCGCGAATAAAAAGTTTCCCCTGGATGGAATCCGAATTGACGAGAATGACCTGTGCTTGTTTCGGGTCCGCGCAGACAGTTGCCCCAGCTTTCTGTGAGTTTGGCTATAAGATCAAAGGGTGGGACAAAGGGAAACAGCTTACTCTCAAAAGTCGCATAAGTTTGGGACGCCCAATTATACCACCCGCCTCGACGAATATGCACCAACTTGAGCCGTCTGGATTCTTGAATACCTTGGGAAAATCTTGAGTTAGGTGTATCGAAGATATTTCGTCCATCCCTATAAATCGCTGCTAATGGGGAAATTGTCAAGGTGGAAACACAATATCATCTTGCGGACAAGCGGGAACGAAACTCGATAACCTGGGGGAAATTACATAATCTGGGATGGTTATGCTATAATTAAATTCGACTAATGAATAAAAATTATTGATATGGAGTCGGGATCGTTTAACTTTCAGTGTGTTAGAGTGATATGTATAGTTTTTTTTTCTTTGAGCATCGGTACCTTGTGAGCCAAGGCATTAACTCGAATTTTTCAATCGTAATACATCCATGGGAAACTTATTTGTCGTGATTGACCATAGTTTGCAGTTATCCATTCGACAAGCACAGATTACCCATTACTTCTCGCCGCGCGACAATGAAAGTAGCTCAAAGGCAATATTATTATATGTGCGATCGAGGTTGAATTGCATATATCATGACATAATGAGAGGAGTGGAACATGATTGTGCATACGATAGGGTAAAAAAAGACATTTAACGGTAACTTGAGGGATAAAATTAGTAGGGGAAGACAAATACGGGATACATTACGCACCTCTTCTGTCTGCGGGCACGAGCACCCTGACCACCAAATTTCTTGGGTTCCATCCGTCTCGGGTCTGCAATCAACAGCGTTCGATCATACGCCACCAGTTTCTTCTTCAACTCCATCGCGCTGTACGCATCAATGTATTTTGCATAGTAGGCAACTAAGGCTTTCGCTATGGCCTGTCGGATAGCATACACCTGTGATGTATGTCCTCCTCCTTTCACGCGGACACGGATATCAACAGGGGCAAACGAATCTTCTCCCGCAACGAGAATCGGTTCATAGACCTTGAGGCGTAGAATCTCTGGTTGGACGAGCTGAATGGGTGAGCCGTTGATACGAATGATGCCGCGACCCTCTTTTGCGTGTGCAACTGCCGTTGCAGTCTATGGAAAGTTATGTTTACAATTTAAGTATAACGATGACGAACGTACCTTCTTTTTGCCAAAGGTTTGAACGGCTTTTGTGGTTGAGGCCATGTTGAAACAAGAAACCCAGCTGTTTGATGAAGGATGCCTTACATAGCACGAATCAGCTCAATTCATATGTCTTTAAAATTCGCCCTTATACCTTGTTTTGTGGTCGTCGATGCTGGCGCCGATGTCGTAGATAGTTGAGAATGTGGCTTGATGCAGCTGCCCAGTTTCATCCGGGAAATGCCGATACCCAAGCTGACAAAGCAAATGGTTCTAACGTTTCCGCTGGCAACGTGACTTCTAAAACGCTATGCAAACATTGACGGGAGCATTGAAACGGGGAACAGGAAGAGTGCGGTCCCTCATTAACACTACATCGTTTGCTAACATTATGGCTAGACCCTCCATTCTCGCTATATTGGGTCAAACTCTTCAACTTCCCTGTTTCAAAAGGTTGCCAACGTGGCGGATAATGGCCACACTCTTTTGAAAGGTATCTACGGTTTATACTTGGTCGGGCTTAATATTCAATTCCTACAGCTAAGCCCATTTTGGAACCAATTTATCTTTCTCTTGCACAACCTTTGAAACGAAGCAAAGCCGATCCTCCTACTGAGGGGAACGTCGTCGTCCTTGACCCGACCATTTTCAATCACCCCATACGCAGGGATGTACTTCATCTTTGTGTCACCCACTATCTGGATTCATTACGCCAAGGGTCGGCCAACACTAAGACTCGAGGAGAGGTCCGAGGTTCAGGTATCAAGATTCGTCGACAAAAGGGCAGCGGCAAGGCACGTTTAGGTGATGCTCAGAGTCCAATGCTTGTGGGAGGGGGCGTCGCCTTTGGTCCCAAACCCCGGGATTTCAGTACGAAGCTGCCGAGGAAAGTGATTGAAATGGGAATGAGGGTCGCCCTTAGTGTCAGGATGAAGGAACAGAGATTGGGAGTCGTGACGAGTCTGAATTGGCCCAACGGCAAGACTAAGCATCTGGCACAGCGCATTAATAACCTGGGCTTGAAGAAGACTCTTTTCGTCACGGGTGAAGACGTGTTACCTGCCGGTCTCCAGAGAGCAATGGGAAATATTCCTATGGTGAAATTGATCACACCTGATCAGCTTACGGTTTATGAGGCTCTCAAGTGGCAACGGATCGTTCTAGATATCAAGGCAGTAGAATTTTTCGAAAGGACATTAAAAAAGCCCGCTCTTATGACGTACGCTTCATTGGCTGATGCTTGATCTCTACGAATATACATATCTATTTGTTTCTAATGGTGAAGTATTGCAATAACTTCTCCTGACTGCAACATTATTTCTAGTAATATAATATCTACTATCACTTTTGGTACAACCAGTGATGAGCAAAAATTACGTGTGATCCACTGCAGAAATACATATCTTCTCTTGCCAGCTATTACTTAGTTTTGAGTGAGGATCATTGGAGGGCCCGCTCTCCAGCTGTAAGATGATAATCCATAAATAATTCAATAGGTCATCAACACGAGCACGTGACTACCGACGCGTTAATTGTGTGGCAAGCTCGTGTCCCCCTCATAACCACAATAAGCCCCCTCGATTGACAATCCTTCAAATGTCCCAGCCCTCCCAATCCTTGCCAAATCTTAATGAAGAGGATCAAGCAAATGAGGACTATCAGTTTACTGGTCCTCTTCTTGTTAATAAACTTCAAGAGGCCGGAATTCAAGCAAATGATATCAAAAAATTAGCAGAGGCGGGTTTGAACACCGTCGAGGCGGTTGCATTTACCCCAAAGAAATTCCTAGTAACCATTAAAGGGATATCTGATCAAAAAGCGGACAAAATTCTGGCAGAGGGTAAGTACCTGATCTCTACCAAAAGTACAACTTCTAGAATTGAAAGATAATTACAGCACAGAAGATTGTTCCGCTTGGTTTCCAGAGTGCAACGGAGGTACATGCTCGTCGCTCGGAACTTGTTCATATAACGACAGGGTCTAAGCAACTCGATGCACTATTGGGAGGTAAGTTCAAGGATTGTCTTGATATACGGACTTTTATGTATTGTCCGGAGGGGGTATCGAGACTGGTGCCATTACAGAGCTCTTTGGAGAATTCAGAACAGGAAAATCACAGATATGCCATACACTTGCCGTGACATGTCAACTTCCTGTAAGTATGGGTGGCGGGGAGGGAAAGTGTCTTTATATCGACACAGAAGGAACGTTCCGTCCTGTCCGTCTTCTGGCAGTGGCAGAGAGGTATGGCCTCAATGGGGAGGAAGTTTTGGACAACGTAGCGTATGCCAGAGCGTATAATGCAGACCATCAAAATGCTCTGTTGACGAGCGCAAGCGCTTTAATGTCAGAGTCAAGGTTAGTTGATAAATGATTTCCCTTATCACACTGAACTTCACGTTGCTCTTAGATTTTGCCTCCTCATTGTAGATTCATGCACCGCCCTATATCGGACTGACTTCAGTGGTAGAGGGGAGCTGTCGTCGCGTCAAAATCACTTGGGCAAATTTTTGCGAACTCTTCAGCGTTTGGCAGATGAGGTTTGATTCCATTAGGGGCTCATTCCGATCTAACACTGAATCTACCCTAGTTTGGCATCGCCGTGGTTGTCACTAATCAGGTCATGTCGAGCCCGGATGCAGCTGCAGGGCCCTATGCAGGTAACGAGAAGAAGCCCATAGGGGGAAATATCATGGCCCATGCTTCCACCACTCGGTGTGTGCGTTACAAATTCTTCAATATTTCACTAAACATCGTAACAGGCTCCAACTCAAGAAGTCTCGTGGCAATACACGTTCGTGCAAAATATACGACTCTCCATGCCTTCCTGAGATGGAAACACATTTTGCTATCCTCGCTAGTGGTATAGGTGATCCAGAAGAGGAGGCGTGATTAACGATAAAGAACATTGTATTCGATTGGTACATTATGATACAAAAAGTCATTCATACTTTGCTAGTTTCTATATCATGCGGTGAATTCAGTTGAATGGTAAATGTCGAGAAAGCCAGTTGAGTGGAATGAAGCAGAAATTAAATTAGGAATCGTGTAAGAATATTTGCGTCCGTTGCGTCGATAAGCTCCTGTAATTTGCTAACATCAGTTCGACTAACATCGGCGATATCCGCCATAAGATATGCTATATCGCCCTTTGAGTCACTGTATTGCTTCTCGACATTGTAAGGCGAAAGCGCTTCGTTAACTTGCCTGAGGACACCAGGCTGATTTTTATGGACGTGGCAAATACGAAGTTGGGTGCCTTGTTCCGCCGTAATAGCACGCAGGTCGACTTCAGGGAAATTGACAGCCCCAAGAGTGGTCCCATAGCCAAGGTAACGGGCAAGGGCCTGGGACACTTCATCACCGATCATCCTCTGGGCCTCCTCTGTCGAACCACCAATATGAGGAGTAAGAATAACGTTGGGAAGTTTTCGGAGGGCGGTGGCCCACGAATTGAGTTGGTCATCAAAGGGTGCGCCGTTTGCACCAGGCTCAGATGGGAAGACATCAATTGCCGCACCCGCAAGATGGCCTGATGTGAGCGCTTCGATTAACGCCGGGATGTCGACAACACGTCCTCGAGCGTTGTTGATTAAGTACGATCCCTTTTTCATTTCCTTGAGTTGCTGGGTGGATATCAAGTTTGTCGTTTCAGGGAGTTCAGGCACGTGCAATGTGACGAAATCTGACTCGGCGAGGAGAGTGGTGAGGGTAGTGACCTGTCGTGCGGAACCAAGGGGCATGATATTGATCACATCATAAAAAAGTACCCGTATCCCAAATGATTCAGCGAGCACTGAAAGCTGGGAGCCGATATGTCCATACCCAACTATCCCAAGTGTCTTCCCTCGAACCTCCCAGCAACCTTTGGATTGTTTATTCCAAATGCCAGTTTTTAGCTCATACGCTCTCTCGAAAAGTTGGCGTGAGAGGGCAATGAGCTCAGCCATAACAAGCTCGGCGACTGAGCGGGAATTGGAGAAGGGAGAGTTGAATACAGGAATTCCAGCTGATGCAGCCGCGGGGAGATCAACTTGATTGGTTCCAATGCAAAAACACCCTATAACCAAGAGCTAGTGGTTGTTGTTTTTTCTTTAGATTACTAGCACATCATGAGTATAAAACCAAAATTTACCTTGGGGGCGGCCTGAATAACACGGCGAGTAATTTTTGTCTTGCTACGGATACCAATAGCGTGATATGAGCCGATCTTTTCGACAAGCTCATCCTCAGTCATAGCAGTAGTGTAGTGATCAACATGAAAACCAAGTGCTCTGAAAGTAAACACAGCCTCTTGGCTGATATTTTCAAGGATAAGTAGCCTGACGCCACCATTTTCTACCGGCTGCAAGAATCTGGGTGTAATTTCTGAAAGTGAGCGTCGCCGCACATCGAGACTAAGCTCCTGGACAGAGAGTCTTGAGATGGTAGTAGAAGTAGTGGTCACAAATTTTGCGTTGGTTGACATGATATGAAGAAAAGAAGAATTGAAAGAAAGATGAGGAGGATATAATGCAGATTTTTTAAGTACAATGCAACAACCCGGAGTGTAAGTCTACTTGAGCACGCAAGAACTTCGAATTTTCGATCATCTGGTCATGATTTTCCCAAATTTTTTTGAAAGGTAAATCGGGCCGGCCATCTCCGTTGACTCGATTCAAGGTAAAAGGTCGTTAGTTTGTTGAAATTTCTCTTTTCCACTTCTAGTCTTACCATGGGCTTATATCTCCTTGATTATGGTGCAGGAAATGTCCAGAGCCTCGCCAATTCAATAATGAAATTAGGTTACAATTTTACATGGATCGCTCAACCTGCAGATTTCGCAAAGGCTACCGTCAGTCAAGTTTTTAATCACTGTGTCCGATAAATAGATGTAATATCTTCACCACTAGGCCTTGATATTTCCCGGGGTCGGAGCTTTTGAGACAGCGATTGAGCACCTTTCAAACCGCGGTCTCCTGGAGCCCTTACGCGATTATATCAACTCTGGAAAACCTTACTTCGGCATATGCATCGGCATGCAAGTTCTCTTCCAGTCATCCGCAGAGTCACTTTCAAAAGGATTAGGCATAATACCCTGTCCTATCGAAGCATTTGACAACATTGAGAAGCCAGTACCGCATATGGGCTGGAATTCAGCCAACCTGCTTAATCCCGTGGAAGGCACCACTGATCCAATCGACGCCTCATATTATTACTTTGTTCATTCATATTGCGCCAAGTACGACCCACTCAGATACCCGGCTGCTGCAGAGTGGGCCCATACCACTACACAATATGGCCAAGAAATATTCATCTCTTCCCTTCGCCGGGGCAATATTTTCGGTACACAGTTCCATCCCGAGAAATCTGGCGCTGTGGGCCTTGCCCTCCTCGACAAATGGTTAGGTAATTCTGGCAAATTTCCTCCACATAGTGCATTTGGAATGCCTCGTGGGGTGATATCCAAGGGGGAAAAACACTACCCTACGAAACGAATTATTGCTTGTATGGATGTTCGTGCGAATGATGAGGGAGATCTTGTTGTGACCAAAGGAGATCAATATGATGTTCGCGAGAGATCCGATTCGACACCTGACAGTTTGATCGCCAAAGCGGCAGGAGCAGTGCGCAATCTTGGCAAACCCGTTGCTCTAGCAGAAAGATACTATCTCATGGGTGCCGATGAAATATGCCTCCTTAATATTACATCATTTCGCTACTCCCCTTTACAGGATCAACCCATGCTCGCTATCGTCCGTGCTGCAGCCGAACGTGTCTTTGTTCCGCTAACCATTGGTGGTGGAATAAAAGACACTGTTGACCCCGACGGAACAAAGCGCAGCGCGCTTGAAGTTGCAGGAGCTTACTTTCGTGCAGGAGCAGACAAAGTGAGTATTGGCTCAGAGGCAGTATATGCTGTTGAGCGACTACGTCATCATGGAAAAGGAGACGGAACAAGCGCTATCGAGACAATAGCACGCGTGTATGGTAGGCAGGCAGTTGTGGTTTCTGTAGATCCCCGAAGAGTGTATGTCGATCCGAAGACATACGAAGGACCATACAAAGATGAACTTGTCGTCGGCCTTCTGGACAGCGCAGAGACAGAGCGAGAGAAAGCCTGGTGGTATCAATGCACCGTTTCTGGAGGACGGGAATCCCGTGAGATATCAGTTGTAGAGCTCGCGCGAGGTGTTGAAATTCTTGGTGCCGGGGAGATATTATTGAACAGCATTGATCGAGACGGAACAGGAATTGGATTCGATTTAGCGCTCATTGCGCTTGTAAAAAAGAATGTGGGAATCCCAGTCATCGCAAGCAGTGGTGCTGGCAGAGCAGACCATTTCACTGAGGTATTTGAAAAGACAGGGGTGGAGGCAGCGTTGGCGGCTGGTATCTTCCATAGAGGAGAGGTTGAAATTGAGGGTGTCAAGGTTGCCCTACGAGCCAAAGATATCCCGGTGAGGGTGTAGGATCTCCAATCAGATCACCAGACATGTCCCAATGTGACAAGACAAGACAATTCATATCCATGAACAGTACCTGCTATTGGTCAGGAAGGTGGTTATACTTCATATAGCATACAACAGGCTACTAAGTTGGGAAGGGTACAGTGTCGAAGAGTATAGAAGACGTCGTGCTACAACTGTCAAAAGAGGTTGCAGGTTCCAAAAGGAATCCCGAGAAGGACAGTTTCTACAAAATAGATTCCAATAAAAATCAGGTAGATTGGGAAATGGCATTCTGGTCAAATAGAGATGAAGCCAGGGGTAGAAGCACATTAAGGTATAGATTGAAACAAAGTTGGGGTAAGGGTTTGGCATATACACGTATCATTCGAAAATTCAATACATAAGGAGACTTACGGTCGGGTCCTCCCCACCACTCGCCCAACTTTCTTCATGAGGCTTGTTTTTCTCCCGAGACCTGGCGAAGTTGAGCTGGCCCCTAAGGCGTTTTCGACATATTCAGCGAGGGGCTGTTCTCCTGATGTTTCGTTTGCCGCTTGAGGGGGGGCTGGAAGTTCTTTATTGTTGTGTGCATCAATATAGACAAATGGCTCTGGTTTATCTAATACAATTTGGTTTGCTCGTGTTCCTCCAAATCGCCCAAGGAATGAGTTCTGTGTACGGTGTGTTGGGCGAGTTGGATTAGCATTTCCACCAACACCGGGATAAGAATGTTCGGTGGGGGATGATGGGGATGGAGGTTGGTCATAATCTGGCCCAGCAGGGACGTTGGGTGCATCTCTCATTTTCCGGATACGATGCATCAGTGATTTTGACCGCTTGGGGAAACCTGGAGATGAGATAGGTGGTGATCCTGCCGGCTCCGGGACTTCAGATGCGTCTGGCACAAAGATCGGTTGAGGGGGTGGAACTACCGAACGGCGAGTCGCCATACGTGGCCTGTTTACATTGCTATCTCCTTGTTGACCCCCCTCCAGATATTCGCGGTAAATCTCTCGTGCATCACGAGCATCTTTCGGACGCCTTGAGGCATTACCACTACGCGAGGTTGAATGGGAATTATGTGAGTCACGCCCATTGTAAATGGAGCTTGCTGGGGTGTCCCCATCTGGCTTCCCAGTTCCCCCACCGGCGAAAAACTCTTCGTAAGGTTCTGGTTCATGTATGCCCCAAGCTTCTGCAATAGCATCTACTTTCTTCTTAGGTGGATCAACATAATTGTTTGAAAATGCTTTAGCAGCATGAGCAGAAGGATAAGCGCTATCGCCATGGGCGAGGGGATCATCGGAGCGGGCACTCCATGCGAACATAGGAGCTTTGTTACGCTGCCGGTTGCGAGACGGTGCACACGCGTCGAAGGGGCCATCATGGTGGAACACTGTAGAAATGGTTAGTCAGGTTCGTAGAAGAGTGAGAATTAGAAAGTTGTCCTTACTTGGCCCGACACCAGTAAAATCAAGGCGGTCAATAACATCTGCATGCTGGGAGCCTTTCTTTGAACGGGGCTTGCCCGAGGCTTTGGCTTTTTCAGCGAGAATGGCTGAATCTTGGGATTGAGACCTCCGACCAGGGGGGCGAGAGCCTGGGGATGGAGTTCTAAAATGACATTGACGAATTAGAAAATGGTTCAAGGGGAACAAAGTACGAACATCGCAGTCTGGCTCCGTCCAACTCTTGTACGAGGATTGTAATCGGTGCTTCCACGAACAGTAACAGTGTCACGGACGGCTTCGGTGATATCACGGTTAACATCGCGTTGAGCTGAGGCAGTCTTTGGGACTGGGGCAGGCATTCGTGGAGGTTTATTCTTTGGCGGTGGCGGCGGCGGACGCTGAAGCTTAGTCGCTGGATCAACAAAAGGATCGGATGAAGACCTAAGACGAGACTTGGGATGGCGTGATGATGGATTGGGATAAACTGTAGTCATTGCAGGTGATGAACGGCAGGTGGTTGTTCGCTTGGGGGAAACAGGGCCGTTCGCACGCCAAGCACTATACCACAGGCGGGCCGAATACGGAATTAGAGACCGTAACTACAATTGCTTGATAAAAAGACTTTCAAGTAAGATAAAAAATCAATATGAAGACGATGGCAGCGACGACGACGACGACGAGGACGATATGGGACACAACGGCGGCGACGTTGATGAGGAGTAAGTAAATTGGAAGCCTCAAATTCATAATCATAAATAAAAAATCAACCAACGTTTTTTTTTACATAACCAACGAATAGCTTACAAGCGATTTATTAAGTAATATTTACTTTTTCATTTTAAATAGGTGACACAGAAATTATCTTTTATTTACATTACACATTGTCATCCCCCAAGAATGGGTGGAACTACTTTCATTTCTAGGGATGTTATTGCTGCAAGGATACTGGCCGGAGAGCACCTCATCATTTACAACGACCATTTCCTTCGAATCCCTACTTCCTGGCTTGATGCACATCCGGGTGGTACTCTCGCTCTCCTTCATTTCGTTGGTAGGGATGCCACTGACGAGATAGAGGCATACCATCAAGATGATACCCTAAGACTGATATCTCGTTACTCTATTGGGCGCGTAGAGCTTAAAGGAGCTGGCTGGAAACCCTTACTTCCTCCAATTATGTCAGGCTGGGTCCGTAAACCTACTATGGACGGAAAGTCAGAATGGTTCAATGAGGCAATCCCTCTTAGGTCCACCGTCGATACCGAGTCGACTCCATCATCCCAAATACTTCTTGTTGCAAGAGACGATCTAGTACAACCTGGGATTGGCCTCGATACTCTAGAACCTCCTTCAACCAATTTATCCCTTGCAATGCAATCTCAACATTCCCAAGCATACAAGAAGCTTCATAAACGTATTGTCGACGCAGGCCTGTATAAAACTCCTTACCTCTCGGGTTATGGTCCTGAAGTTCTGAGATACACAATTCTCGGATCCCTGTCTGCTTACGCTTATTCACATAATTGGTTAATGACCAGTGCAGTTTTCTTGGGCCTCATGTGGCATCAATTGGTTTTTACCGCCCACGACCTGGGCCATATGGGTGTTACGCACAATTGGACTATCGATCGAATATTAGCCATTTTTATCGCCGACTTCGTTGGGGGATTGAGCATCGGTTGGTGGGTCGAAGTAAGTGTTTTGGCTCTAAAATAAATAGATTCTAGCTAATATCAATATAGAATCATAATGTCCATCATTGTAAGTAATTTAGATGAATGTAGGCGGCCACTAATCCCAACCCAATGTTTTATCAAAGTGGTCACCAATCACCCTTCTCAGTCAGTACAGTGTGAATCATTTTTCTTTCCTTCTAATTTTTGAATTCTTCTCCACCCTTTCCAGTGACCCCGATATTGAACACCTTCCTTTTTTTGCCATCTCACCCTCCTTTTTCTCGTCTTTATGGTCTTCGTACTACAAACGGACCATGTATTTCGACCGCTTTGCAGCCACCTTCGTGGCGCTTCAACACAAGTTATTCTACGTCGTCATGGCCTTCGCCCGCTTCAACCTCTATGCTAATTCATACACATTTCTCTTTAAAAAGGCATGGGATACAAAACGTGCACGCGGAGGGCGATGGGCATGGTGTCTTGAGATGGTGGGAATTGCCTTTTTTTGGTGTTGGTTTGGAAGCATTCTATATGGCTGTGGGACATGGAAAAAATCTCTGGCTTATCTTCTAGTTAGTCATGCTGTGACTAGCCCGCTACATGTTCAAGTTCGTCTGAGTTTTCTCGCTCATTTTCACTTTATTGATATTGCATTTCTAGATCGTTTTATCACATTTTTCAATGTCGACAGCCGATCTAGGCCCCACGGAATCCTTCCCACATCGACAAATGCGTACTACCACGGATGTGATCTGTCCCCCTTCTCTAGCCTTTATCCATGGTGGACTCCATCTTCAAGTCACACATCACCTCTTCCCTCGATTACCCCGACACAACCTGAAACGTGCTAGCGCACTTGTCAAAGAGTTTGCGAAGGAACAAGGGCTCATTTACGCAGAATTTGGGTTTATTCATGGAAACGCCGAGGTCGTCGGAGTCTTGAAGGGTGTTGCGGATCAAGTCAAACTCATAGGAAAAGTTGCAGATGTCGGTATGAGGGAAGCCATTGAAAAAAGGGTGGGGCGGAAGGAAGATTGATCTATACATATTGCAACAAATTAATTCAGTGAGCTGTTTAGATATAGATGTTCCGCATATTCAAGAGTCATTGATCATTAATCCTCATATGCATGTCTTTCTTGTATGTGGGTAACGCTAAGTCGTTCGAGTCATTAGACTGATATTTGAATGAACTGGTGTTAAGCATGGGGGGTACAGGGGACGAAAGGCAGCATGGAAGCGATATGCGTAGTTTACTTCTTTTTTGCAGCTTCCTCCTCCTCCTTCTAAAGAAAATACGGAAATCAGGTGATTGTACGAAAATGAAATTATGACTAACCTTTGCAGCGCGGGCTTTACGAGTGCCTTCGTGTCGCTGATTCGCACGAGCAATACGAAGAGTCCTAAACGCTTGGAATTCACGCTCTTCATTTGTGATTTTACGAGGAGGCTCCGCCAAGGCGATGGTCGGCAAGGGGATGGCAGCACGAGTCGTTTCTGCCTTAAGATCGTCTGTCTGAATTACTTTTTAATATCTGCTTTTCTGATATCGATAATGTGACTCACAGATGAATCTCCAGCCTTGGGCTTGCCGGCCTTACGGGGGAAGACAATCAAGCGAGCCTTGTAAGCTTTCAGCCTGTCTACATTGACTTTTTTGCCCTCCTCACTCAAATTCCTTCGCCTGTGGTCTACAACCACACCAACACCACGTGCCTCTTTCCTTCCAATGCCAGCTTCCTTGAGCTCTGCAAGCGTGAAACCGCGACCCTCCCTAACCTTGCGATTGTAGCGAACTGTCTGGGCACGAACAGCGGGTCGTAGAAGGGAGGTAGGGCGGACTCCAAGGGCAGCAGCCTTAGTTTTCCTAGCTGTACGCCTCCTAAGTTTTCGTCCCGGCTGGTCGAACCAAGTGCGCACGCGGCGCTGCCAATCCTTTCGAAAATGATTGGCGTGGAGGACTAGATGACGATAAACCTAAGATTCCAGTAAAATTCTGATATCAACGACGACGAACCGTTGTTGTGCGCAAAACCCATTTTTTATTCTAACGAACAGTTAGTTACATGAATAATTTATAGATATAGATGAATCGTACGTTTGTCCTTGAGGGCGTTGAGGGCGTTGCCAATATAACTCTTCCAATTCAGCCAAATGTGAGGTTGTGGCTGAACTCAACTACATAGTACCATTCGGGTAACGCCGAAACCCTAACCCTGGACGTTAGATGATGAATATTCGCACGATGCTTGATGGGAATGTCAATGTCATTGATGTAGATCATATCATTACGTAATCTACATCTCCATTGTTACCAGTCATTTCATTTCATCCGAACGCCGAATTCCTACTTCTTCATCTTTTTTTTCCCTTTACAACAACAATTCTGGCTATCTAACCTTCCGCTCTTTATATTCCCTTCTTTCATTATGGTCATTCGTTTTCAATCTTTCTTGGCAATCCTCTCCTTGGGCTCGTTATTATCTGGCATTCAGGCTTTTAGTTTTGCCACTGGGAATCCAACGCAGTGTGATGATCTGAGTATTTCTTGGACTGGTAAGCAACCATTCAATTTACCTTCTAGAAATATTAATATATCGAGGTATAGGTGGTACTCCTCCATATCAACTGCTTCTCAGTCCTGTGGGTCCCAATTTATTTTAATCACTATCCACACTGAAAGCAACTGAAGATTTTTGGAACACCTCGTAACATTTCTATTCCGTCCTCCGCATTCAGCGATGGCAAGGGCGCATTTTCGTTCCAGCTTCCCATGAAGAAGGGTGACAAGTTTCTCCTCACCATGTCTGATGCAACAGGTTACGGAACTGGTGGGACGACTGATGTGCTGACGACGGGCACATCTTTGGGTGGAAATTGTAATACGCAAGATCCAGGTAGATTTATTTCTCCGTCCTTAGAATACCCTCGCTCATCCAACCAGGCATTGATTTTCCATTCCAGCTAAATCTGGCGTTACAGCAGTGCAGGTCCGTATTTCCTTCACATTTGCACTTGCTTGACTCAAGTGTTACTATGATTCAGACCATACGTATTCAGTAGCTACACAGGTGCACTCCAACCCGTTACGATTGTAGTAAGTGTTCATGTAGTTTAATACGGCAGTCCAGTTCATCGACATGTCAGGCAATGGTACCAGGAGGAACTTCTATTATTCTAAAACCTCCAGTAGGCCCCACCAGTTTCTCTTGGGATGCTAACGTTGCGCATGGCACGTCAATGGTTTTTATGATGTTCGATGCTCAAGGACGAAACGGTGGCTGTTCTGACATAAAGACCGTTGGAATCACTGACGATTCCACCTGTCTCAACAATGATTCACCCATATCTACGGCTACCGTTCAGACATCTACAACCTCGCCCGCCTCTTCTACCAAGACTACCAAGAATACAGCCACAACCTCCAATTCGCCTATCGCTTCCGCACCCACAGAAGAGCCCGCCAAAAAGACATCTATAGCCGCGATCGCCGGGACAGTAATTGGAGCACTCATATTTCTCGCCGTTGTTATTACACTGGGGCTTTTCTTCCTCAGACGAAAGCGCGACACTAATTCTAGTCTTCCTCCATTCCGCAGGCAGTCTCGTCTGGCACAATCTGAAGTTGACCTTACTTATGATCCTGGCCATCCCGCGAACACCTATCCACGTTCTCCCTCCGGCATAGACACCGCCTCACCATATGACTCTAACCCATTCCTTGACTCTACGCTGTCACACCCACACCATTACCAACCACCTTCACAATATCAACTGCCGTCTCAATATCAGTCATCATCCACATATCAACCTTCTGAATATTCCCATTCACCATCAGAATTTGGACATTCTTTATCCCATTACCCTCATCCACCATCACAACATTCTCAACCGACGCAATATGCGACACCTCTGCAGTCACATCCTCTATCCCAATATCAGTCGCAGTCCATATCGGGGGCGGACGTGGATCCATTTGATCCGTATGCTCCTAGCGAGTCACCTTTTGCCACTGTCGAGCCGTTCTCTTTGTACAGTTCTAACCAATCTACGTCGCGTGACTCGATGTCAACGTCACAACGGAAGGCAACAATGGCGGGCGTTACATCATACAAACCCTCCCGCTTTATCGTTCATACTGACGTCGAAGATGATCTACCGCCCCCAAATGAAGATGGCATTGTAGAGCTTCCTCCCCAGTACTCTGAGAGACGGGCACCTCTTAAATCTGCTCCTATCCAGGATCCTCTCGCTTCACATTTATCCAATACATCGTCACCTACTGGTTCCACCTTACCCAAGCCATGATTAAGTGTACATGCGTTCTATGTGCATAGGTGTTGTTTTACATTCACCAAAGCGCCAGGCACGTGTTATCAGAAGAATCCGCGACCATTGTTTTTATATCTATATTCTATATGTCTAGTATCTATTCCATTGTCCGCTAGGTGTATATCAAACGGTGCTCCATGTACTTCCCCAAATAGGATCGTTGTGAAAATTACATCTTCCACGTATGTATATTACAGATCTTAAAGCACTCGCTATGTCCGCGCTTTCGTAGCCCGACTTCGACTAGGACTTATGTATGTACCGCTTTTATTTCCAACCAACCCTTCAAGTCCCATTTATCCTTGTCTATTGTGGCCTACTTGATCCATCATTTGAACTTTCAGCTTGTGAGTTGCTTCACATAAGATGACAGTATCGTATTTATTATACTTACTTGGCGTACTTAGGGGCGAGCTCTGAATTTGACATTACTCTATGGCGCGTGCACGCCCTATCCGGATGCCAGAGAATAGAGGTTTAATGTTTCAATAATAACAATATGAATTACTCAAACGTAGTTGATGAACTACCCGGCGTTCTTCCACTGACTTCCAGTAACGGAAAAGTTAACCGAAAATGTCCTATAATCTATTCGACAGCCACAGTATAATTCTTGTGCACATCGCAACACAGTAGTAGACCTTAGGTGTTTGTACTACCTATTTCATGCTTTTCGTCTTCGCTACCAGAATATCCTCGCCTATTCATAACATTGACTAGTATCCTTTACTCAGTGAAAACCCACACTGGATGTTTTTGTCTATCCAGATTTCATTGTGCTTAACAAGTGGCCCCAAGTCTATATTTTTCCTGCGAAAATGATTTTCCCTACCTCTGATGACATTCAGAGGCGATCATCCACTAAACGCCTCCCATTTGAACGCGAGAACATACATGTCCCCAAGTAAGCCGTCTCTGGAGGCATGTAATAATATAACAGGCTTACAAAACACATATACAGCGACTAGTGAGAAAAAACAAGTCTGTATAAAGTACAAGGTCGGATCTCATTCCAAACTTATCGTTCGCTTCTTCCAATATTCTATTCACCTGGGAGGCCCGTTCCCGTTGACGGGGGTTCCGTACTTAGATTTTGTTTCGCGAACGCATCAATCATGGCTTCCTGATCCTTTCGTCGCCGGTGCCTCCTCCGTCGATCGTCTTTTATTACTCGTTCAATACGGCGGCGGGATTTTGTATGTAAACGGGGGTCCGCTAGGGCTTGCTTGCATTTGTAACATGCCAATTCGATGCTCGCTAGTAGGCGAAGCGTTTCAGAGTTGTTCAAGGCCTATCGACAAACATATCGAAGTAGGTCAGTAGCTAGCAGCGGCATGATAGTTCGGATCTCACTGACATTTAAGGACCACGATACAACTCGCGAGCCTTCAACGCATCCAATGACCACAAAATTGCCCCGTTTTTCCGCTTGAAGATCGGACGTCTGAGCATTATCGCCACTTAAGTCAATACTGCTTTCTGAGCCACCTCCTGGATCGTACCTCACTAAAAACTGCCATAACCTTTCCTGTGGAAACGGTACGAACCACTTAAATATTGCTTCAACTCAAAAAGAAATGTCAAGATTTGTAAGACGAACATACCAACTCGCGATGAATGTCCAGTCACCTCTTGGGTTACAAGGCCTCGACCCATATACACCCATGAATCTCTTTCTGGTCTACGTATGTGGACTTTGACTTGAATATCACGAAAGTTATCTCGTAAAGTTTGAGGAGGGGGTGCTTATAAGAAGAGATCGGTCAAATAGCTATAATTAAAGAGGTTAATGGTACCTTGTAAATAGATGGGGTCTTGAGGCTCCCGTGTCTGACCCAAAGGTTGAGCTACATTTACATTCATTCCAACGTCGATATCCATAGTCTCTTCCATGTGTGAATGACGGAAGTCGGCCAATTTCCTTTGAGAGTGATAGTCAGCGCTGGGTATTGTTCTTGACCAATTCCAAATTGAAATGATAGCTATTGTTGACAGATATAAACTTCGACGAGTTGGAATGGCAGGCCACCTAATTTGCTTATGAAGGTTCGAACTCGAAGGTATATTCAGACGATTACATGCACGTGATCATGACCATCCAAGTGTTAAAAGTTGTCAATGTGCTCATCTATCCCGAGCCGTGTAAGTTAGTATTCAAATTTCAGGAGTCGTTTGTATTCTCATATTTGGTATAGTAAAGTTGATTCAGTCAAATTTCGTGCGTTTGTCTGTGGTAGATAGCACGCGCGTCCGATTTATAGAGGCATATTGAACTAGGGACATCGCAATAACAATGAAATATTGGAGAATGGGCGTATCTCCGGCTCTCATGTCTAACGGGAATCAGGCGATATATACGTACCGCCAACAAGGCAGAGGTTGCGTGATGTAAACTGAACATTCGTGATGGGTGTCCTCTTGGTAGGAAATGTCGCAACAAGATCCGAACTGATTGTACAATGTTGGAAATCATTATTTTAGCGGGAAAAGGACAAAATACACACGTTTCCGCGCCTTCGCCTTCGTCCCTGGGCGCTGAGTCACTCGAAGCCAGCCCATTTTCGCGGGGCTTTCCTTTCGGCCCCCCAGCAGCCTTCACATCCCAGCACCGTACAGTCCAATCCGCACCGCCGCTCACTAAAAGAGAGGATTCTGCACTGAAGGCCAGCGAATATATGGATGAGGAATGTCCCATCATTTTTTTGATTCGTTTTCCTGAACCAAGGTCCCATAAATTAATTGCAAGGTCCTCCCCTATCAGAAAAGTATTGTGAATAACCTGTTCGTGGGGATTAGGTCGACAAACCTGAGCTTGCCAAATATCGACCGTCTGGACTAATAGCGACAGAAGATACGGAGCCTTGATGTCCGATAAAGACGCGCACACAAGAGCCGCGCTGGACATCCCATAGTCGAGCGGTCCAATCACTCGAGCCTGTTGCAAGGTACAGTGAATTGGGGTGAAACTGAATACACTATCAGGGAATATTAAGCAAATTTTTATCTAACTTCGTTGATTCAGGGTTGGACGTACATCAACATCACTTAAATGGCCTGCATATATTCGCAAACATGAAGTACGATCTGTGGACCACAACCTAGCCGTACGATCACGACTGGCTGTTGCAAAATAGATCCCCATGGGGTTCCATTTGACGTCCCAGACTGGATTTTCATGACCTCGAAATGCCACTATGTTAGACATAGTATCCATGGACCATAACCGAACAGTAGCATCTGCAGAACAAGATAGCAAATATTTAGGGGGTGCAGCAGATCCGCTTAGAGGATCAAATGCTAGTGAATAAACCGGACCGCTGTGTCCTATCAACTTGCGTGTCGTAGTTCCTTTTTTTTCCCGTAGACGATTGATTGATGCAACTAAATCATGTAGGGTGTCAAATGGCTCTCTTGGGTGGGGAGGGGGTGCAACGCACTATCCTTAATTGAACTGGAAGAAAAATCACTCCTCATCCCTTGGAGCTTTTCACCTTTAAGGTTCCAAATTCTGATATAACTTTCGGCAAATCCAGCAGCCAGGAGAGAGACATCAGGTGAAAAAGTGGTGCACGGTGAGCTAAAAAGAAAGGATTCAAGATAAGGATAAAATTTAAGAGATAAATGAGATACCCTTCAGCAACGTCGTGTAAAGTGTAAGCGCATATACTTGGTAATGCACGTGCTCGTAAATTACCCGCTTGCGATGAATTAATGTCTATGTTTGCGAGTACGGAAGGCTCCAATCGGATACGTTTTCTTGCATCACGAACGTGGCTGACTTCCCTTTCTACATCTAAAGACTTGAAGTTTGGGGGACGTGGCAGAAGATCAGAATCCGAAGGCATTATCATCCCTGGAAAACTAATGGGCCTTGGAATTTGACTATCATACTGAGCAGCAGGATCCCTTTCTACCATCGCTTGTTCCCTGAGGACTCGTTCGCTTTCCGCACGCAATTCTTCCGGGATGGGGATTGGACCTAGCTTAATATCACCTTTAGAGGTATTGAAGGCATGTGCGCTGTTGATGTTGGCTATTCCATTTGGTTGAGGAATTAAGGATGAAAGGAGACCTGTTGACTCTTCCCAAGCATGAGGAAGTGCTGAAGAGGGATTTGATGATGAGACTGTAGTATCTGTAAGAGCGGGCTTTCTAGCACGAAATAAAGGATATACCATCGAAACGGAGGTGGTTGTTGACAACTCTCATCACTGATGCTCTACCTCTCTTACCTCTTTCTCCGCTGAAACCATCTCCAACACCGAAAGATTCCCCTCCCACACCTTCAGTTAACCATCCGACAAGCAGGCCAAACCCAGAGCGGCTCATTCGGATAGCGTATTTCTCGTTTCTAAAACGTTGAGCCTGTTCATCACTCTGAACATGCGCAGGAAGTAATAGGGCTGATAGATGGTGAAGTGCTTTGTGATGTGAAGCTGCTAACGATGGCGAAAATGTAGTATGGAACTTATGGGCTAAGCAAATAATGATCAAAAGTAACCCCCCTGAAACACCCCGCTACTCAAACATACCAGCATCCTTAAAGCCATGTTCTACTAGGTCGAGATAGAAGTGGTAGAAAATAGGGAATAGAATAGGACGGAATTCGGGCTATGGTTTCGGACTAAGCGATGGTAAATCATATCTGGGTAACTCGACGCACTCTATACATGTCCAGTGACCCATCGACCCACGCTTCAAGCTCTCGAAAGCCCTCCTGTTTGTCAGTAGGATCCAGAGACAAAATTTCCTCCGCGCCGACAGAACCTATGCTTGAGATGAGGTTTTGTATGTTTGTAGGATTTCCCATCGTTTGAAGTTCCTGTAACACGCTTGATGGGTCTTTGAACACATTCTCGCCCGGCTTTGAGGGTTTCTGCGCAAAAACTGCGAGAGTTTTTACAAGTTCACTGGCTGCAATGGTATCTTGCTGCTTGGAACTCTGTTCATTTGAAGAACTAGTTTCGATTTCGTTCAATAGAGCTTTCTCAGCAGCTAAGTGACCTCGATGTCGCAAATATTCCAATACCGCCCTATCTTCGACAGAAGCATTTTGAACAGTATCCTTAGAATTCGCAGGGGAAGAAGGTAAAGGTGATTGCGAAGATGTTGGGGGCGTTTCAGCCGACATTACAGGTCCAAATCTCTACCATGACCAAGTTGCAGTGACGTGATGAAAGTCATGTGACCCATAAAATCGTGACTTGGCGGACCTCCTCAAACAACCAACAGCCTTGTGCATGCTTGTGTTTGTCAATTCGTTATTCTCTCCCTCTTCAATCCATGGCATCTAAACAAGCTAATCGTCAAGCCATTACCCTCAAAGGGTCAACTAGTTTGGTTACTGAGTTTTTTAAATATGCCGTGAACACGTTCGTCTTGGTGATTGCCATCTGTAGTGGCACAGGCTAGATCGTATATTCTTTTTTCTCCTTTCTCCTAACAGTATTCTCTTCCAACGCGAAGTGTATCCATCCGATGATTTTCACATGGTGAAAAAGTATGGCCAGACAGTTTTAGTAACTCAAGACCTCGCCCTTGAGAACTATCTCGACAGGTAAAGTGATTCTTTCGTAGTAGAACCAGTACTAAATGAGTCACTATCCAGAATTCTCAAGCAAGTCCAGAGTGGGCAATATTGTTATTACTGATACCAACAAATCTCTAAAGTTATTTGCAGAATGGCTCCTTATGGGTTCCGTCACTCAACTCGTACTGGCTATTATATCTAAAGACACGCGTACCCCACTTGAGCGATGGGTGTTTGACATCAAACTCATAGAGCCATCTGCAGAAACAAATGATGTGTACTCCTATATCCTTCCTTAGTTTGCCATAGCTGACGTGGACCACGAAGGATGCCCTCCAAGCCGGAAGCGGAAATACAATCAGAAATCCGCGCCATCTTGAAACAGATCATATCAATGGTTACCTACCTGCCGGTGATACATGAGCCAACAGTGTTCAACATCCTGGCATACACGTCCGATTCGGCTGATGTACCTGCTGGTGAATGGGTTGATACCGATCCATTAGCTATCGAAGCGAGCAAGAGTCAGCAGGTGAAAATGAGGAGTTTTAGTACTGATGTACATCGAATTGAGGCGATGGTCGCATACCGCTATGAAGAATAAACAGGCTGTCTGTTAGTCTTTTTTAGGTTCCAAACATTAATAGGATATCATCAATGAAGCGCCGAGATGCCTGGTCGACTCTGGATTGACGTATTGACAAATCAGGTCGGATCAATGTCATGAAGTGTATCATTTAAGTATCATTTGCGTGCCCCAAATGAACCGGGGATTGGGATCAATCACCAGAACAGTGGTATGGTATCAGATATTGTCATGACCACAAACAAGATAAAATCAAACTCAGCCCTTGTCACTTTGATATCTTTCCATCCTCCTCTCACCTGTTCTTCTCTCTTTGGTTACATTCCCTCCTTTCCTTCCCTTTTTTTCTTCTAATTCTTGAATACTCTTTTACTTGTCTGGCGGGACCCGGACCCTCTATCCTTTGCAATTAGCCATACTCTGATAACCAATTTCAATGGGCGAGAGTTGGTTCCAAAGAGAGTTTTTAACAGCAAGGAGGCTTGCCTTCAATGTCCTGTTCTACGGCAGTCATCTCGGAATATTTGCGTATGGTTGGTGGAGTCAGGTGAGCAAAGCGTAATCTAAAATCCCCTGACAAGTACCCACTCCCATCACAGCAAACTAACACCAAGTTGGCTGGTCTCAATACCTTAGGCTTCTCGGTTTGGTCCTCTCGGGGAGCTGGTCTTGTTCTTGCTTACGATGGAGGCCTGATTTTAATTCCCATGTTGCGGAATATAATCAGAGTAGTTCGGCCCAAGTTAACCTGGCTTTTCCCTGCCGATGAAAACATCTGGTTCCACCGACAAGTGGCTTACTCGATGGCATTCTGGGCCATGGTTCACACGACGGCCCATTATGTTAACTTCATCAATGTCGAACGTGCTCGTAGGTAATTTGCCCCAGTTTTGCGACACAACTTACCATGCCGTGTCCCAGAGCTCCGAAAACAAACCGCCCTCCAGATTCATTACACTCAACCTGGCGGTATTACGGGCCACTTTATGCTTCTCATAATGCTTTTGATGTACACTACGGCTCACCACAAAATCCGTCAACAATGTTTCGAGGCTTTCTGGTATACTCACCACCTTGCCTTTTTCTTTATGATTGGGCTTTACACTCATGCCACTGGATGTTTTGTGCGCGACTCTGTCGACCCGGACTATATTGGCAGCTTTCCTTTCTATTCAACCGAACATTGTCTTGGGTATCTTAGTTGGAGGTTCATCATTTGGCCGGGTATCATATATTTCGGCGAACGTGTATACCGAGAATACCGTGCGAGGAGAGCCACTCGTCTGTCTAAGGTTCTTGTCCACCCTAGTGGTAAGGAGAAATTTTCTTTCGAACTCCATAATATTTACAACGTGGTAATAGGTGCTATGGAACTCCGTATCGTTAAGCCAAGCTTTAGATATACCGCCGGACAGTGGTTGTTTATTCAAGTGCCTGAAATTTCGCGTTGGCAATGGCATCCTGTATGTGTACTCTACTACCTCTCAGCCTTCATCCATTCATCGTATTCTAGTTTACGATCACTTCCGCACCAGAAGACCCATATGTTTCTATTCATATTCGCCAAGTGGGAGACTTCACCCGTGGACTCGGGGAACGACTCGGCGTCGGCCCATCCGTCGTTGCTGCCATGACGCAAGCAGCAATGAAAGGGTCCGAGAAGGACGAGAAGACGGGCATGACGCGTGGGGATTTTGTCGAACTTGACTCCAGTTCCGGTGCTACTACCCTTCCTGTTGTGAGAATCGACGGACCATACGGGGCGCCTGCTGAGGACGTTTTTAATGTCGAAGTCGCCGTTTTGATTGGTGCTGGAATAGGCAAGTCACCAAAGAACGCAACCAAATCTAAAGTTCTCAACTTTCAATCTAGGAGTCACACCTTTTGCGTCGATTCTTAAGCATATTTGGTATCGGCAGAAGAAGGGCAAACTTGGTACTCTTCGTCGAGTTGAATTTTTCTGGGTGTGTCGCGATGCACCATCGTTCGGTTGGTTCCAGAGTCTGCTCCAGGAAGTTGAGGCTGCCCAAGCCGATCGTAAGATCCTACCTTCAAAATATTAGCGGGATCAAACTTAACATTTGTTTTCAAGCCAACTTCCTTCGTATCAACGTCTATCTTACTCAGAAGATCGGCGAGGACATGCTGTGGAACATCGCAGTCAATGACGCAGGTGCAGAGTATGATCCTTTAACCCTGCTCCGATCACGCACAATGTTCGGCCGCCCTGATTGGATGACGATCTACGGTCAAATGAGACAAGCTATTGAGACTGGGCAATATATTCCCGGTAGTAAATCTCAACTAAAGACAAAAGTCGGAGTCAGTACACAGTTATTTTTTTCCTCAAGGGCTTTTTGGGTAACACATCATATCTAGACCTACTTCTGCGGACCGGGTGCCCTTGCAAAAGCCATCAAAGAAGCAACAGTTCATCACTCTGGACCTACTGTGGAATTCTCATTTGCTAAAGTACGTCGGGTTCTTAACCTTCGTTTTCTAACCAGAGCCTCACAATACTACAGGAACACTTTTAGATCCTATAACTACTGTGCTTCGTCTCTCGTCTCTCCCTGATACATTTGTCGTGTTCATGTTAATGTAATTTAGTCTTTCAGAACGTATCTATTACATTCGAAGTTCTTCCATGTTGCTGTCCCAAAGCTTGGTCCTTCTCGACCCTAGGTGGATGGTACGGTTAATTTGCTCCTCGGCAACCATCCTAATACTCTTTTTTACCCTTTGTCGCCTATCATACTTGTCCTCGAGCTCCATAGGATCAAAGTCATGAGTGTCAATGAGCACCTTGTCGACGTCATGGTCAGGGAAGAACTCTTGTAAGTGGCCATATACAATTTCCGGGGAAGGTCGAGTTGCCCAAGTCATATCCGGGTCGCTCTCTCGTAGACTAATGCGATTCGTCGTTGGAATCTTGCCATTTCGTCGAGATGAAACAGAAAGTCCATTGACAGAACGAGGGCTCATCTCAGGTTGGGTGGAACGGCCCTTGACACTCTCACCTGGCACTAAAAAGTCCAGAGGTGGCTTTTTCCAGAATAATGTTCCACCGTTGTCGCTATCCGTGTCATATTCAGATCCACCCCCGAGATTTGACCATGCAAGGTCTGGTGGATCAAGTGAATGACTGTCTTGGTTACCATGAGAAATTTCCAGGTTCCGTGATACGTCATGATGATCAAGTCGACTGGGACGATTAGGTGCGAGGGGAAACATAGCAAGTGTAGTGGAGTAATCGGAGTTGGAGTGCAAATGATGCGATGAAGGAGGTGCAAGCTGTGATGAATAAGGAGCTCCCGATTTTGTATCTGGCAATGGTGGTGGAACATAGACAAAAGTTGGGATCTGATCGGGTTCAATATCAGGGTTGATAACACGAAATTGTCTCCGAGGGGTCTCGAATGAGGATTCATGAGCGTCAAGCAAGATATTGCTGTTGTAATCATGAACGATATCTTGCTTTGGGGAACTAGGTGGAGTAATAAATACAATAGGAGGGCCCTGATTCGCGGCTCGCCTTGGACGCGGAGATTTAGTGTTGAGATCCAATATTGATGGGGGAGCTCTGGTTTCCGCACGACTAAGTGATGGGCGCGGATCCCGTGCAGGTGCAATGGGAAGTGGAGTAGATGGTATTGACTCGCGGGGGTCCGCCAAGAACGACTTGACATGGCGAATGGATTTCCAAGATTTTCGAGATTTTCGAGAGGCCAGAGAAGAGGAACGATGCAAATGTGGTGAACCCTCAATATCGGAAAGCTTGAATTTCCATCCAGGTGGAAGACGAAGATACGGATGTTGTTGAAGCTCTGCTGCTGATGGTCGCTTCTCAGGGTCCCTAGCGATATGCACTTTAGCATAAGGAATATTGCATATTTTGTGAACTATACATTTGAAAGCACTGTCGTCGAAAATCAATGGCATCTTCAGAGAGATGAACGCTTGCCGGGGTCGGAGGGGGCAATTTCTGTTGAAAAAGCTGCGAGTGAAGATAGTGAATGTCTTTACGTCAACAAACAGAAAAATTATATACTTTGAATAAAACTGGAAAGAAATCTTCTCCACTCCAAGGCCTATCACCTGTCCACATTTCCAAAACGATACATCCAACGCTCCAGATATCCACTTTTACATCGTACCCAATTCCTTTTGATTCTAAAATTTCTGGAGCCATCCAGAAAATTGTACCCTTCATGGCTGTAAAGGCACGCGCGCGATTGACAGTCTTTTTAGAAATACCAAAATCCGAAATTTTGCATACGCCAGAAGTTTCCACCAGAATGTTGTCAGCTTTGAGATCCTGTTTGACATGAGTTGAAAAAGATATTGAGGATGGAAAAACATCTTACACGATGTAGTATACCTTTGGAGTGAAGGTATTCCAATCCTACAAGAATTTGACTTGTAAATGATTTTGTGACACCTTCGTCAAACCTTCCATGGTTCTTTAGACAACTAGATATAGTCCCCCCGGGGACATATTCCAGGAAACTGTATATTCGGTTCATTCGTATGGACTCCGGCATTTATCAGCCAACTACTCACATGCTGAGGTATTCCGGGCTTTCCTCATATCCTAAATATTGAACTATGTTGGCGTGGTCGAGATCCTTCAAAGTGTTTTGTTCCAGTTTGAGAGCTTGCATAATATCAAGCTGACGAGAATCTGATCTATCACTTGCCGTCTTGGGAAGCTCGACTTGTTTGACCGCCATAATTTCTCCTGTGGTAGCATTAAGGGCTAGGAATACCTGTGCATAACTCCCCCTTCCTAACAGCTCTCCTTTTACCCATTGAAAAGTAGCTGATGTCTATTGAGATATTATCTGTGGGAGGGGGATATAAATATCACCTTTTCTGGGTTTGACAGCATGAGGTGCAATATTTTCAGGAGGTGATTGACGCCTGCGAGAACCTGATACCTCGAGACTCGTCGAGGATGCGAATGGAGACGGGGTAGCTGCGGAGCGTTTCAAAGTAATTGAAGCGTTGAGACCCCGAATTCGTGATAACACAATCTTTGAAGTAGGTTGGACGGAGTTCTTCTTTGGTTTAGCAGAAGCTCCATTGCCTGAGAAACTTAGCATAATGCAAAGTTCATGAGAATGGTTCAAACAGCAACTAACGGAATAAGATTGAGGTTTGTCATGATGTTAGAGGCTTTGAAATGTTGGAGTGTATCTATGCTGCATCGTCGACAACCTGGTTTCGGAGATGTCCGGTCATCACTGAGGCTGTGCCAATTTTGATATCACAGAAAATTATTAATATTAATTATTTAATAACTTATTATTACTATTATGTTTTAGTGCACACTGCAATATTTCCACGTGCTGAAAGAATTTCAAGCTCAAAGTTAAACGCGTCTATCGTCTGGAGTTCGTTGTAGTTGTTGGGTGTGACGGGCGGAATCATGACTTCCACATTCCCTTCATCTCATTCACTCATCAACATGAAGGGATCCACCACTCTTCTCCACCCCCCAAGTTCCAAGAGCCTTCCAGTTGATCTATCTGCTCTCCAGAACGCAAGTCGAGTATTGCAAGACCAACTAGTGAAAGATTCTCAAATCATTCCTGAACTCGGTGATATGTTAACCACTCGTGTGTTTTAAACTGTCTATTCTATATACCTCTAATACGCCCATCAGCTGGTGGCCAGGTCTCCGCGTCTTACAGCGTATTTCCGGACGATATTCGCGTACCATTCCAGAAGAGGAAATTTGTTGGGATACCAGAAGGGCTGTTTCAATATTATGACAGTGAGTCTTGTACTTTAGTTGTGGTTGATGGCTTAATAACACAATCAGGTGCAAGCGTTACTTCTCATATGGGCCTGATGCCTGAGATTGAACGCGCTTGGATTTCTATTGATCATAAGCTGTTCTTGTGGGATTATGTTGATGGGTTAGTTTAATATCTTGCTTTAAATTCAAGTCTCACTCGGGATTCCAAAGGCACGAAATTAGTTCTTTCGTAGATCAACCAGATATAATCACTCATGTCGCGCTCGTCAGGCCCAAGCGGGGTCTTTTTATTGATGACATATCATCACTTCTGGTCATTTGCACACCAGTTTCTGTTCTACTAATCGGCCTTTCATTTTCATCCCTCCTTGGCCATACCCGTACGCACCAAGAGATCCGACTTTACGCCACAGACCTGGCGGTTAGCACCGACGTTGAGATGACATCCGTGATAGGTAACCTCGATGGTAGGATATTTATGTGCGGGTCTCAGGACGGAAACTTGTACGAATTGCATTATCAAGAGAATGAGTCCTGGTTTGGAAAGCGCGTCCAACTTATTAATCACTCTATCGGTGGCATGCAGAGCTTCCTCCCTCGTTTCGCTTCTTCGAACACTGAAGGTAAATATAATTTTGTCTTCTGAAGCCCAAGGATTCACATAATTTCCAGAACGGATCGTGTCAGTAGTTTCCGATGCTGGGAGGAATTGCTTCTATACGTTGACTTCGAAGGGTGGTATATCAATATACAAACCCAACGGCGACAAAGCTGTGCAACATGTTCAAACGATCTCAAACCTTTATAAAGCTGCGCAGGAAAAAGCACCTGGATCTCCTGCCTTAACTCCTCACAACTTTCAAATAATTTCTCTGCATGTAGTCGAGCAAAATGATCCTCAGTCATCTGTGCAACTCCTTGCTATTACATCTAACGGTGTACGGCTTTATTTTTCACGGTCTTCAGGCTCTTATAATTATTCGTACGGTCAAGCCGGTAGTTCAGGTTCTGGTGCCCAACTACTCCAGCTTGTTCACGTTCGCCTCCCTCCTTCAAACCTCCTTCATCCCGATGAATACTCGGGCCCTTACAAGTCACCTATGGTCTCATATGGCACATCTCAGGTCCTTTCACAGCCTACTACCCGGCCATATATTGTGTCAGCTGTTGAGAACACATGCTACACTCAAGGAATGGTTGTGGCGGCTCAACAGGGTGATACCGATGGCACAGATTACATCTTGTGCCTTGCACCTGATCTTACAAGGATCGGAACTTTAGGACAGCTTAATCTACCTTCGCAACAACCGCCGGCGCAACAGCAGCAATTCAGTCCCTATTCCCCTTCGATTACTGCGAGTCGGCCTCCCTTGACAGAATATGCCACCCTTCTGGCAATACCTGGGAGAACTTGGGCTATGGCAACTGTACCAAGACCGATATCATTACCTACACCTCCTGGCGCCTCTGGTCCCGTTGCCATCAACGAACTTGCTCTGCAATTTGGAGAGCCAGCCCATCAATTCATGCTGTTGACTAATGTTGGGTTGACGTTCCTAGTCAAAAGAAGAGCTTTGGACTATTTGAAGGCCGTGCTTGAAGAACTTCAGTCAGAAGGCAACGTCCAACCAATCATCGAATTTCGTGATAGGTGAGGACTTTTTTTGCGTGGCCAACTCATATTTTGACGTAAACATAGTTTTGGGAGGGATCAGACGTGTTCAATGCTTCTAGGCCTTGCTTGTGGGAATACATTTTTAGATGGTTCAGATGCACCTTCATCAGGCACCATTAGCATGATGAATCCTGATATAGCTGCTGTGGCAAAGCAAGCGTTTTACGACTTTGGAGAACGCCCAATGTGGACTGAAAGGGTGACATATGGAACGAGTGAGGCATTTGGAGCATTATTTGGAAAAGCTGCTTTACTTATTGGTATTATATAGCCGATAGCCAGGGTACAGCTATTTTTAGTGGAAGACGGGAAGGATTTTCTCTATATTTTGCGCGATTAGTTCGGCCAATATGGAAGGCGAAGTTAACTAAGCCTGGGTACGCGTTTTCCGAAATTTATTATTTATAATAATGGGATCTTTCCTCAGACTTGCGGAAAATCAGCAGCTGGGTGTCTCGAACAACAGCTTAATGATTATCCAGAAAAATCTCTTTGCGCTGAAGGATTTTCTCGACAAAAATCCACAACTGTTTCATTCATCACCAACTGAACCATCCACGACCCGGGCACCGATACCAGAGCAGGAAGCATGGAAGGTATCGGTCTATTGAAGATGTAATTTGGGCTGGCTAATATTTTTCTGTTCAGGTGGAACAGAATTCAGTTTCGGAATTATTGTCACTTCTTTCTAGGACAATAGAAGCGCTGTCTTTCGTTTTGCTTTTAGAGGATTATCGGCTGGGGGAATTGATATCCCAGTAAGTAACAAGGAAATGTGAAAGCAATATCGTTGTTGATTCTCGCGGAAGATGTAGCCCCGATATTCAAAAACTGATTAGTTCCCAAACATTTGAGGATCTCGTCACATCACAACATGGGATGATGGTTTCGCGAGCTCTTGTTAATGTCCTTATCGACCACCAAATTGGCCAACAGATTAGTGTGAGTTTGAGAGCCTACTTCTGGGTTAGCGTCGCCTGGATCTCGATATTAATAGGTGGACACAATAAGCGATGTTTTACAACACAGATGTGGATCATTCTGTAGTACAGATGATGTCATGTTATATAAAGTGTGTCTTTTTTCACTTTACTGCCCTTGTTTTGACACCATTCGAAGGCCAAAGAGAATGTCCGAAAGGCGTCTGAAACGCAAAATCCCGTCGAAAAACAGAATTGGCTTGCAGAATCATTAAGGTATGTCTTCAAAATTATCGGCCTGTTATCTAATAAACCCTCATCTGTCAGGTTGTTTATCAAAGCTGCGCGAATCCTTGAATTTGATAAATTACGGGAAATTTGTGGTGACTACCAACAGCTTTACTACGCTAAAGGTGACGTTTCAAGCATAAAATACTTAGTTGTCCAAACATTCATCTACCATAGGCGCTGTGGAACTCCCCCTTACGTGTGCACAGGCTTCTGATCCGGACAATATTGGACTAGACTATTGGCATGCGGATAAACCTTCTAATGATACTCGCTCAACATTTACTGAACTGCGGCTTCGTTGTTATGGCCTAGTGCTAGACAGTCTAAGCGTTTTTGAGGAGAAGTCAAAGCAACCCCCGACCCATTTCGGTTCCATCCCTACTGACCTCGAAATCGTTCGAAGTCATGCCTACGACCTCGCTTTTTCGAGTGAAGATGAAATGTTTCATTCGACACTATATGATTGGCTCATTACACGGAACCTAGCGGATGATCTTCTTGAGGTACCTCTTAAGAGCGTACCAGTCCAATTCCGGCATGCTGATTTCAATCTATAGATGCGGCCAACGTTCCTTGAGGCTCATCTGAAACGCAACCCTGTAACAGAACAAAAATGTCAGCTTTTATGGCAATTCTATGTCAAGAATGACCAACCACTGCGCGCTGCAGAAGTATTGGGCGCTTTGGCTGAGTCTATCGAGTAAGTTGCATGTTTACTAGCCCCTACATTTCAATGACTATCCCTGTAACAGGTTTAATCTCAATCTCGATGTTCGACTGGAATATTTGACACTAGCTGTTGCAAATGCTAAATCGCATCCGATATCGGCCACGGGTAGGCATGAGACTGCTATCGCCTTTCTTACGGACCTAGAAGAAAAGCTTGAAGTGGCTCAGGTTCAGCTTGAGATATATAATACGCTCCTCCCGCATGTTAATGACGCTCAAGAGGTGGGAGACCGAATCGAATTACTTTCTACACGGCTTTTCACTATGACGGAGGTGCGTTCAACAAAATACTATGTTCGGCTATTCTCAATAGGCCAATAGCTATACCAAGGGTATGCTATTCCGTTTGATATGCCAGTCCTAAAACTTCTTTGTTTGCACGTATCTGAGCATCGTGACGAGAACATTGTGCGGCCGATTTGGAATCAAATATTTGATGAAGGTGAATCTTTTCCACAAATATCCTACCCAAGTACCTCGACCCATACTTCAACAGCCCTTAACGAGGGACCCGAAAATACGAGCACATCCGCAGACCGGATAACACATGCCGTTGTAACGTTGGGCCAACGATTCTACCCATCAGAAAGTGCCTTCCCTCTCCGTGAGTGCCTCAACTCTGTATTCACTGATGCACAAGCTAAGGACATCAGGATTTATCGCGACACTCCTCATAAGATTTGTGTTAGCAAACAAAACTGTAATACCACAGGGTTGGGCGCCCCGGATACTCGTTCAGTGCGGAGTACCTTTTACAGATATTTGGGACGTTTTTCATGAGATGTATGAATCGCAGGTGAGTGTCTTTGATTTCCAGCTCATTAGGGTAAACGACCTGAATATTCTTCGAGATCCCACCGTTCAATGATCAAGCCAATGTTCAGGCAATCTCGTCGGATATAGCAATTCTCCTCTCGGACTGGCTGGAAGAAGCCAAAAGACCACAATCATCAACCGTTGGAAGAGGAGAATACCCCGTGGGTCGTATTGACCTTGCAGTTGACCAATACCTCGCGGAGCTCGAGCCTAGCCGTTCGGAGACGAGATCGATTTATGAAGCCATAAAGCGACAGCTAAGACGAAACTGGTAAACGATATCAGCACACCTATCATATGTAAATCGTTCAGTTGCACGCGAAATAATGAGTCAGATATCATAATTCATTTCGGATTCGATGTCTCTCTCATTGCCAGCATATACCAAGAATGGAGTAGTATCTAATTATTTAGCAAATAGGCGACTATTTACTCCACACTCATGTCTTTGTTAGACTAAATAGTGGATGAGTGATAAGACAGGAGATAGATGACAATAACATACATGTGGGTTGAAGAACAAGCTGTTCATCCCCCAGGGATATGGCTTGGCCCTCTTGTTCATGTACTCATATGAAGGAACTTCGGGAAGGTGTCCATCGTTCTCAGCCCGGAGGTGATCGAGATGGGCTTTATGTTCCATTTCAACGTTGTAGACCCATGCAACACACACTGCAACTATGTAGGGAATGAGACGAAAAGCACACCAGAAAGGTGAAGGGAGACTTACTTCCAGGCATGCATGCATAATAACTGTAGTCATAAGTTCGAATGAGATCCTCCGTTGGTCAGCCTTGTGGCTTTAAACTTACCTGATTTTTCGCCAGAGATCAGTCGTTCCTATTAATGAAACGAATGAGGAAAAATGGTGCAAAAGAAAAAGGAAAACTGACCAGCGGCATGATGGGCAAGTTGCTCCTGCTCAGCCTTATAAGACTGATAAAAGGGAGTGGATGAGTAGAAGCGTTGTTGACGCGAGGCGCGTCCAACAGTTCTGAGTGCGTTTCGAGCAGCAAGGAAAGACATGAAAGTGGAAGATGAGGTGGAGCGGTGAGGCCTAGGCTTAAAAGTTTGGTGAGGGTTATTTCGGAGCGTCGTATTTGATCGTGCTTGGAATAGATGGTGCTGACCAAGCAAGATCGAGACCAGGACGCGTCAGCCCAAAAAGTCGCGGCCTCACATTTGGACTGTTCTACTCGACTCAATGGTCGTCCGTTCTCAATCCTCCGCTGCTGGCGTCCTTGCCCTTCTACAGGAACCAGATCCACTATTCAAACAACACGCGCTCAAATCTCTTATCCTTCTAGTACCTCAGTTTTGGGCTGAAATATCAGAACATATTGCTTTAATGTGTGTACTACTGATTATACCCCCCCCTTTCGTTCATATCTCATCTAGGGTCTTATAGCGAAGCTCTATACGAATCAGATAAACTCTCAAAGGAAGCTCGTACCTCCGCTGCTCTTCTAGCCAGCAAGGTATACTATTACTTGGGCGAGTATGATGAGGCACTGTCCTTTGCCCTCGGGGCTGGAACTACATTCGAGGCTGAAACCCAAACTTACGGATCAGAGGAATTCGTTGAGACCATAGTTTGTGAGCCGCTCCTATTGCTCAGTGTCGCCTTCAGTACTTGATGTGAGTTTAGCCAAGGCCATCGACCGATATGTTCAAGCACGCTCCTCGGAACATGAAGTTATAGATTCTCGCCTACAAGACATCATCGAGTCCATATTTGGAAGATGTATAACAGAAGGAGAATACAAACAAGCTATTGGTATAGCCTTGGAATCGCGACGCCTGGACATTATTTCGACGATATATCAGAAAACACAAGACACGTCTTTACTATCCTATGCAATGGAGGCTGTTTTAGATACTGGATTCTCCTTGTCCTACCGAGATCAGGTTCTCCATTTCTTATTCCCCCTATTCCCCCAACCTACCACGGGTGATCGGTCACCTCACGTCCATTCTCTCACAAGGCTCCTCATCACCTTGAGTAGCCCATCACTAACCGTTCCACTTCTGACTTCTCTAGTCCCCAAAGAAAAACTCCTCGCTTATCAATTTGCTTTTGACCTGGTGGAAGGTGGTTCTCAAGACTTTTTGGAAAGCGTGCGCAACGCGTTACCCGAAGGCGATATGGCAAGTGACATTCTTTGGTCAATCGTGTCTTACACTCATGCGACTTCTGAATCTAGCACACGAAAGATACATATGACAAACTTAGAAATGTCCTCACAGGTCAAGAATCAATCAAGTTATATCTTGAATTTCTCAAACGCAACAATAATGTCGACTTATTAATTTTGAAAAATACAAAGGTATGCCGAATTTCTTTCCTTTGCACGAAACGAATATTTTAATTCATTCAACACCCTAAAATAGGAAGTACTAGAACCCCGATCATCCATATATCATACAGCCCTAACACTCCAGAATGCCTTTATGCACGCCGGTACAACATCTGATCTCTTCCTGCGCGAGAACCTTGAATGGTTGGGCCTTGCCTCGAATTGGTCCAAATTTTCGGCCACTGCTGGCCTCGGTGTGATTCACAAGGGATATTTTGAACAAGGCATGACTATCCTTGGTCCCTATCTTCCCCAAAGCGGGGGAGAGAGCGGCATTCAAGGTGCCGCATACTCGGAGGGTGGGGCTTTGTATGCACTGGGTCTCATAAATGCGGGCTGTGGAAGTTCTGTTTCCTCGTACCTTCGAGATACGTTGAAAGCTGCTCAAGGGGAAGTCGTGCAGCATGGCGCCGCTTTGGGACTTGGTGTTGCTGGAATGGGCTCGAAGAGTGCAGAGGCTTTTGAAGATTTAAAGACCGTTCTCTTTATGGATTCGGCGGTTGCAGGTGAAGCTTCCGGTTACGCGATGGGCTTAATCATGCTCGGAACAGCGGCAGGAGAACATGTACAAGAAATGTTGGTGTACGCACGGGAGACGCAACATGAAAAAATAATCCGTGGATTAGCTGTGGGCGTTGCTTTTATATATTATGGTCGACAAGAACAAGCAGACGAAACCATCAAAGTCCTTCTAGCTGAAAAGGTTTGTGTCTTGCAAAAATGTTCTCGCCTCATTCATAAAGATATACAGGATCCAATTCTGAGGTATGGGGGCGTGTACACACTAGCGCTCGCATATGCTGGAACTTCTAATAACGAAGCTGTCCGACAATTATTGCACATTGCTGTCTCAGATACTTCCGACGACGTAAGACGGGCCGCCGTTACATCGTTAGCTTTTTTACTCTTCAAAAACCCGAGTCAAGTACCCCGGATAGTCCAACTCCTAAGTGAAAGTTATAACCCGCATGTCCGATGCGGTGCAACTCTTGCTCTGGGTATTGCATGCGCAGGAACTGGCCTTCAGGTTCGCCACCTTGGTATGACAATGCTATATATTACATCTTACTTTCTCTCTACGACAGGACGCGGTGGAAATATTGGAGCCTATGACGAAGGATAGTATTGACTTTGTGCGCCAAGGTGCCTTCGTCGCCTTGGGTATGATCCTTGTTCAGCAGTCGGAAGCTTCATCACCTTCCCTTGCGTCTACACGCGCCCTCTACACCAAAGTAGTCTCGGACAAACATGAAGATCCGATGGCTCGGTTCGGTGCAGCCATCGGACAAGGATTTATCGATGCCGGAGGTAGAAACGTGACCATCAGTTTGCAAAGTAGAGCAGGAAGTAAAAACACGAACGCAATCGTGGGGATGGTCTTGTTTTGCCAATTTTGGTATTGGTATCCATTAGCTCATTGTGCCGCTTTGGCGTTCGAGCCTACAGGCATCATTGGACTTAATGCAGATTTGAAGGTAAATCTTTAATTCTTTAATTTACGTCCTTCCAACCAGCCCGCCGTTCTTTCAGCTCCCAAATTTTAACTATGTATCCAATGCTCGACCTAGCCTCTTTGCCTATCCAACATCAACGAAGCCGCCGAAGAAGGAGGCTGTAACCAAGGTTGCAGCCGCTGTCCTTTCAACCACGGCTAAAGTTAAAGCCAGAGAGAAAAAAAAGGCTGCTACGGAAGGCGACGCTATGGACCTGGTAAGTCACAAAACTGCCTGGATTGCCATGACTAAAAAGATGCTAGGATGGGAACACTGACACAAAAGATGAGAATGATATCGAGATGAAAGCAGAAGATTCGGTGAACGATGGAGACATCTCTCCGATCGATCGCTCCGTTACAGATAATCTCGAGGAAAATAAGCCTGCACCATCAGCGAGTAAAGCAAACAAGAAAGGAGAGCCTGCTTTTGAGCTAAGACCCAATTTTTCCCGGGTCACTCCTATGCAATTACCTCACGTAACCTTCCCCAGCGAGGGTCGATATCAACCAGTCAGGATTGTCTCAACAAATCCACCGAGAGCCGAAAAAACCACTATGTTGGCAGAATCTGGAACCTCAGAAAGATATGCTGGAGGTGGTGGCATACTGATCTTAATCGACCTGAAGCCTGAAGATGAAGATGATCTAATTGTATTTGAACCCTTGATCGAGCCAACTCCGGCCCCCCCAGAAATGCCCAATGGACATCGTACCCTTCCTGCCTCAAGCGGCCCCCATATTTCTCTGAACGAAAGTACACCCGAAGTAGATCCCCCAGCGTCATTTGAGGTGAGTTGTTGAAATACGTACTGATTTCTGGTTTTTAACTACGTGTGATAGTACCCGTTTGACAACGATCTTTGAGTAGCCTAAAATTCTATTATCCCATTGTACCCTGGTCACTGTATTACGTTCTCTTGCAGTTGCTTCCTTTTTTCCTATGATTCACAATTCTATAAAAAGTTCCCACTTAATATGGTTCTTCGCATTTTGAAATGGCCCTTGCACAATAACAAGTCACACGCCTCCTTTACCCACTGGCATTATGACTTCGAAATCTTCCTCAATTAGAGTCGCAATCCTCGACGATTATCAGCATGTTGCCCTGAGCAGTGCTGACTGGTCCACTCTCAGAGAAAGAGTCACTATTGATGTATTTTCCGAAACCCTCCACGACGAAGACCTCCTCGTCCAGCGTCTTCAGAGCTATCAGATAATATGCACAATGAGAGAACGAACTAGATTCACATCAACACTCTTAGACAGACTTCCAAACTTGAAGTAAGCGTTTTTTTTATTGCTGAAAGTATCGCAGTTACCTATATAGTCAAGGTTACTTACTACGACTGGGATGAGAAATCTAGCGATTGATATTCAGTTTGCTAAGAAAAAAGGTATTATTGTGTCTGGTACAGGCTCGGGTGGGAACTCTACCCTAGAACACATCTGGGCTTTGATTCTTTCGGTGGCAAGGAACATCACTACCGACGACGTCAGCATTAAATCAGGGAGCTCTTTGTGGCAGACTAACATCCCGTTGGGATTATCAGGGAGAACGTTAGGCTTGATTGGGGTAGGCAAACTTGGATCACAAACAGCCAAGGTTCACTATGAGATTCTCATCACTATTCGGGACTGACCATGATGACAAGGTCGCAAAAGCTTTTAATATGAGAGTTATAGGTTGGTCTCCGAACTTAACAGCAGAGCGAGCCAACCAGGCTGGGGTCGAATTCGCGACGTCGAAAGAGGAGCTCTTACGACAAAGCGACATAGTTTCCCTTCACCTGGTACTATCACAAACCACACACAACATTATTTCCGCGACAGATTTCGCCAATATGAAACCCACTGCTTTCCTAATCAACACATCTCGCGGACCACTCGTCAATGAATCAGCTCTGGTTGATGCCCTTGAAAAGAAACGAATATCGGGAGCAGGCTTGGATGTTTTTGATCTTGAACCTCTTCCTTTAGAACACCCTTTACGAAGAACTCCAAATGTCACCCTCACCCCCCACACAGGATACGTAAATGACACAAATTACAAGGTGATGACCAGAGTCGAACAAAAACATAATGTTAATGATGAAACTAGGTTTTCTGGAGTGAAACAGTAGAGAATATAGCTGGTTTCCTGGAAAATACCCCAAAAAGAGTATTAGCATGATGGTGTTTGAACAAGTCAAATCCCATATTTATAGATCGTTTGGTAGTTTGGTGGAGTCGTCGAGTGTGTTGAGAGAATGCACGACGGTCTGCGAGCGAGGTTTGAAGGATATTTTGAATGGTTTGGGGTGTCTGCGTGCGTCTTGTTATGTATAAAGTTTTGTGATGCCGCATAAAACATACATGACCAGACCATCGGTGTAATCCACGGTCGGTTCAATCTCATTTCCATTTGCATCTCTTGCTTTTGAAATATCGAAACTTGAAAGAATCGAGACTATTGCAATCCAAGCAGTGCTGAGGGCAAAATAGCGACCTGGGCAGATTCTAGGGTGCGAGATTAAATCAATCAGGTCTAAGATGGATGGCGGGTAGCAGGTCCTAATACCGTCGACCAAAACCAAACGCCCCCATGGTGCTTGGGTCGGGAGGGGGATTTTCTCTCCCCTCTCTCAAGAAACGCTCAGGTTTAAATTGAAAAGGTTCCGGATAGATATTTTCATCGTGTAATATTGCCCTAGTAATGAACAGTAATCAGTGGTAGAAAGAAATTATTTAATGATATTCACCATGCGTTCCCTACAACCATTGAACCTGCCTAAATAAGTAATCGCCACAATCCATGCAACGTTCTCTTACCAGCTGGTATATAAAGCCCATCATAAACATCATCACGAATAGCCCTGTGGGGGACGGCTAATGGAGTTATAGACTAGCACTGATTTCATGAGAACCTCAAGACACAAACCTAATGGAGTAACAGAGTTCCAACGTAAGGTTTCGGACAACATGGCATTGATGTAAGGCAGTGAAGACCGATCGTTGAAATCAGGCGTTCGAAAGTTTCCTACAACCTTTTCTAGTTCAGCTTGTGCACGGGTCTGAATGGCAGGATGAAGTGCCATAGCAAGCATCCATGTGAGGACGACAGAGACGGTCTAGATATAGTTGCATTATTTAAAAATTCCCGAGTATTGGATATTTAATAGAGACTGACGGTATCTGATCCAGCTAGAAACCAATAATTATATATAAAGCTGATACTCCAACATAAAATAATCACCTAGATATGCGATTCCGGCACAGTTTTTGACGACTTCTTCTTCTTCCAAAGCAGTGTGTGAGGATTTTTTCTTCAATGCTTCGAGATTGTCGGCAACGAAACACGGTACTTCAGGAGTAGTGGCCTGTATAAAATCCAGAATATGAGAATGGTATGTTATATGTATTACTGACCATTGATCGCTTGAAACTGTCGAATGGGTCGTTTCTCAACCGAGCCGCGGGTATGGCCCACTCCTCGGCTTGTTTCTTAAAGGCTGCGCCTGGAAACCACGCTGTTCGTTCTTGAGCAACTAGGTCGCGTGGATAAGACTTCATGACTTACATGGAATATACCGCAAAATGGGCAGAAAATCTACGAGATAAGACCCAACGTTGATAGTCTGCGATAGGCCCTCAACAGCTTCATGGGCAAGTGCTACATATTGGTCATGATCAGATTTCACGTCATAACCATAAACCACCCGCAGGATAACGGATGCAGCGTGCCTGGATTATGATAAGAGGAAGACCAGACTAGAATCATTGTAACAAAATACACACTGTCGTACATGCTGCCTGAAATCTTCTGGCTTCTCCAACAATTGATGGAGAAGAGTTGTAGTCGCTTCAGTTTGGATGTGATGATACTCAGGAATGGCCCGAGGTT
The DNA here is from genome assembly GCA_037014335.1 of Collybia sordida. Classification (NCBI taxonomy): domain Eukaryota; kingdom Fungi; phylum Basidiomycota; class Agaricomycetes; order Agaricales; family Clitocybaceae; genus Collybia; species Collybia sordida. The sequence goes on from JAYKXK010000002.1 coordinate 3,078,623, forward strand.
GAAAATATTGATGAAACATTTTTCGATGTTGCCTGTATTTTTCCTAATTCTGTGGAATGAGTCGATTGAACAAAAATGTACCTCCAACGATCAGAGTATGGCATATGAGCCATATCCCAATCCCACCCCATAAGTTCGTTTGCCATGATCTATATAAGTCAGAAGCAAATGAGGAATGTGTATTGGGGTTGAAAATAGGAAACTCTAACCAGTGGTGGTCTATCCGAATAATTCGCTGATCGTCTCTCAAAGAGTTCAGTTGTCGCTTTAGCCGAGTTCAGAATTATCAAAGGACTACTGAAGATTTCCATATACAACACATCGCCGAAAGTACTTGCCCAATTAGCATAGGTCAACCACGAACGCTCTCGAGGAAGGTTGAAGAGATTGCCGATGATGGGTAGCCTTTTTGGCCCTGGTGGTAATATGGTCCCATGAGGGGGACGAAATCGTTGCCGATAGCGACGCCATACACCAATAAGAAGAGTAACGAATAAAGTATATAGCAATAGATCAGACATGTCGATAACGTTCTGGTAGACCACGAATCCAGGATTACAGGACTTGTGAGAATGTTCTCAGGAGGAAGTCCTAGTGGTGATTCGTGATATACAATTTCATCCAAGGTGAGCTATATTTTTTAAAAATGAATCAAACAACATAGTAGAAGAAAAGGAGATAATAAGGTCGATGAATTATAAAACATACATAATGGGCCATGAAGAGTGGTTTATGTAGCAGTAGGATCTGGTAGGACTAGCGAGTGACATATGTCACGCGTCTCCTCTTTCTTTGTCACAAATAGGGTGGTCACATTATCTGCCCGCCTGTTTCTTCTTCAGATTTCTTCCATCTCTCATCTACTTTTTGTATCATTTGTGCCATTCGATAGATTAAGTACTAGCCATGGATAACAGCTCAGAGTCTCGTACAATGAAGGCTCGTCGAGAGGGTTCGTTCCTTTTCATCTATTAATCGAGATTGCTTTGTTCTTACGCGCCCACAGCCTATAAAAGCAAGGGAGCTTTGAAGCAAGATGATCTCAGGCGCCGTCGCGAAGAACAACAAGTAGAAATTAGGCGACAAAAGAGAGAAGAAAATATATCAAAACGGAGGAACTTCCTGCCATCCACGGGGGCTGATTCAGACGAAGATGTTGGTAGCGGTAATTGGGATCCCCCCGTATGTGGTCGTTTCTACTCTCAGAATATGTTCATATGGCTCATAAAATCATGTTTTAGTTGGCCGATGAGATGATCGCTGGAGTCTTTTCTGAGGATCCGGAACGGCAGTTGGACGCGACCACCAAATTCCGTAAACTTCTCTCAAAGGAAAAAAATCCTCCAATTGAACGCGTTATTGAGTGTGGTGTTGTCCCTCGGTTCGTTGAGTTTTTGAAACGCGGTCATTCTATGCTTCAGGTTCGTGGTTGGAGCATATCGCAAGCCAGAAATTGCCATCGCTGACCACGATTTGATCTCCATCAGTTTGAAGCTGCGTGGGCCTTAACTAACATTGCTTCTGGCACTGCTGAGCACACTCAAGTTGTCATCAATGCCCAAGCCGTTCCCGAGTTTATCAATCTTCTTTCTTCCCCTGTCCTCGATGTTCGCGAACAAGCCGTCTGGGCCCTCGGAAACATCGCCGGTGATAGCCCCCAGTGCCGAGATTATGTTCTTCAACAGGGTGCATTAAGGCCTCTTTTGGCCCTTTTGAGTGAACATCACAAGCTCAGCATGCTCCGGAATGCCACATGGACCTTGAGCAACTTTTGCCGAGGCAAATCACCTCAACCAGACTGGGAACTGGTCTGTTTCTTGCATGGATTCTATGCCCCGATTTCTAACACTAGATGACACTAGATTTCACCAGCATTAACAGTATTAACCAAGCTGATTTACTCTCTGGACGATGAAATTCTAATTGATGCTTGTTGGGCTATTTCGTACCTTTCAGACGGTTCCAACGACAAAATACAAGCGGTCATAGAATCGGGTGTATGTCGAAGGCTGGTGGATCTCCTTATGCACAGCTCGACGTCCGTCCAGACTCCTGCTCTCCGTTCGGTTGGAAATATAGTTACCGGAGATGATCTTCAGACACAAGTTGTTATCGCATCTGGTGCACTCCCGGCCCTATTATCCTTACTCTCCTCGCCTAAGGATGGTATCCGAAAAGAAGCTTGTTGGACTATCTCCAACGTCACCGCAGGATCCCCGCCTCAAATCCAGGCTGTCATCGACGCCAATATCATCCCGCCCCTTATCAACATACTCTCAAATGCAGATTTCAAAACAAGGAAAGAAGCGTGCTGGGCTATTTCAAATGCTACATCCGGTGGCCTACAAGAACCTGCCCAAATCCGGTACCTTGTTTCCCAGGGGTGCATTAAACCTCTCTGCGACCTGTTGACTATGATGGATAACAAGATCATCCAGGTAGCACTCGATGGTCTTGATAATATTCTAAAGATTGGCGAAATCGATAAAGTTAGTGCGGGACCAGGCGCAGTTAATCAGTATGCTCTATATGTGGAAGAAGCCGGAGGGATGATCACTATTCACAACCTCCAACAGCATGATAATTTGGAAATTTATAAAAAAGCATTCAACATAATGGACAAATACTTCCCTGATGAGGAAGATGTCGACGCTGCCATCAGTGCTCCTAATGTGGACGCGAGCGGTGCTTTTGCTGTATGTATGCAACATTATTTGTGGCTTAATTTTCTCATCATATTATGCAGTTCCACTCGGATGTCAATGCGCCTCAAGGCGGTTTCAGTTTCGGGCAGTAGGTATTTCTTGACACAAAGCAGGTCTCTACACTGTTCCGTAGTCGGATTCAACCTCTTAACCATTTTCTACGCATAATACACATTTTACGTAGTGTCTTCTGGTGATTTTTAACCTTTTCCTCGTACTCGTTTAAATTTTACTTGTGCCGCCCAATTATCAAATTCATACGAATCAAGTGAACAATAATTTCTACATGTATCTTGATTGCAATCCAATTCCATGATGTCCCGGAGATTTTACTCTTCAAAATAGTGCGGGTCTGATATCTGGCTATTCGAATATTCAAAAGTTCAAAACTGGCGTTAAATCGTGTTTGGTTGAAGTTCAATCCACGAGATTGTCGAAAAGACTTTTTCTACAATTGTGGCTGTGTTTGGCTTTGTGTTTCGATGCTCAGAATTTCTTGAGCTACCTACTCACTCCCATGGCTTCCCAGATTCTTCCATTAGGTGTGACTAAATGTGTTGCCTAAATGTTTCTAGGATTTAATAAGGCTCCCAGAATTGATTGATAGATGTATTGGTTCGCGGATATGGGTTATCATGAAGAGTGACCGTGAATTTACGGGTACCCTGCTTGGGTTTGATGATTTTGTCAGTAAGTGCAATTGCCTTGCCCCATTTGATGCCATATAATTAATCGTCGTTTAGATATGGTCCTTGAGGATGTCATAGAATAGTGAGTGCGTTCAAGATTCCTTCCAATCGCGCAATAACCTTAGGAACCTCCAGCGAAATAACGCCGCAAGGCCAAAAACAAACCAAACTCGCACAGACCCTGCTCAACGGAAACAACATATGCATGGCACGTCGTGAAACAATGCTTAACATATGAATCCTTATCTCATCGACCTCACAGCTAATACCGGGCAGTGCAGGACCCGAGGAAAGATAGTTACGAATCTATTCTAGTGGAGTAGCAAGTTATCTCACATCCAATAATTCAGGATGTAGTGATTAATCACAAAATCTTCACAAGTTTGGGATATATCTTATAATGCGGTAGAGATATCAAGCGTGACCGGCCAGTGATCAGATAACCTGAATTGTCTAAGGTTGTGGCGAATTACACATGAAGCGAGCCGACCCAAAATTCGTTTCGACACCTAATGCAACTATGTCAGTGGGTGACCCTTGGGTGTGCAGTCCACTGACGACAAAAGAATCTAACCGCCACGCCCCAAATTTGGGGCTGGAATGACTACACCCTACGATCAACGACTGCACCAAGAGTATGCGAAGTACCTACGTATATTCTTCTGCTTGAGGGTGTAAATGTCGCCATGCATCTACAAAGGTTGGATGTTTCTCATCGGCTGGGTTCGTTATCTCGTTGAAGTCTGTTCGCTCCTCCTCAGATAATCCGCCAATTTTATCCCAAAAACTTCGAGCAGTCAAGTCTATATCTGTCATCTTTTGTCGGTTCGTGTCTTGTCAAAGGCGTGAGGTGTAGCGTACCCTTTTTATCAGGAATGCAGTTGAAGTCACCAGCCCAAATGACAGGCTTCTTAGTGTCGAGTTCCCGTATATGTGATTTGAACGCTGTATTCCATTCCCGTTTCAAGTCCATTCTCTAGTTGAAACATGAACAGTGAATCATTAAAATATCCGAAAGGAATATGCAATACCTGCAAGGACTCTCCAGAATTTGGCACATAAGTCCCGACAATGAACATGTGCTCAAACTCAAATTCTACGTAACCTAAAAGGAAAGTGAATTTCGAGCATTGAAAGAATCAGTTCACGTCATTCTCACGACCAGCAAGTTCGACAGGATTTTTCCAATTAGGCAATCCAACAACTATCCCCAGAGGTTTGGTGTTTGACAGGATGGCTGTACCCGCTTAAAAGAGGACTGTTCATTTGTTCCTTGTGAATGATCAACATAATTCTAACCATGTCCTGGCTTGGGGTCCGTTCCCCAGACTTGGTACTAAACACGCTCCAACATTGCTTTTGACACCATATAGTAGTAGGTGGCACATACTTTAAATCGTGACTTTAAACAAATTATGTCGGGTTTACCTTTCGAGTATTTGGTTTCTGTCAAAATCATGATGTCCGGGTTTTCAGCTTCAAGGTATTTTTTGAGGACCTAATGCAGGATGAATATAAAAATTGAAGGGGTAGTCAAGAATGGTTTAAAATCCCACTTTTTCATCGAGTGATTTTATACCATTAACATTCCAAGTTACCAAACGAATTGTCCCCGCCTCCCTAGGTGTGTATATAAACGTCAAAGGTGGGTTTTGTTGGTTATCTCTAACAGTCGATGTTTGAGGGGTAAAAAAGTTTGATTTCGTCCTTTTCTGAGATGTATCTTCAGGCGCAGTGTGCTTGCGTTTAAAAGACATATGATTAAGAGTGTAAGTTAATATGAGTACTGTGTAGGATATCAATAAAACTCGTGAGAGCCACGTGAACATTTTTCTTTCCAAAATTGAGTCAGTGACCTTAACTATCAAATTATAACTCACATGCCCATCCGACTCCGTCTTGCCCTCCACGGTACTCGTCACAACCGGATATTTCATCTTGTTGCAGTAGACAGAGGCCACCGACGTGATGGAAAGCCGACTGAGACGCTGGGAATCTATAACCCTCATATAACGAAGGGACACGAGCAAAAGACTATTGAATGGAGTGTTGATAGAATTCGCTATTGGCTTCATGTTGGGGCTCTTCCCAGTAAATCCGTTACAAAACTTCTGGAAAATGTAAGCTCTCCCTTTTTGTTTTTTTCGACGCCCGTACTCAAAACCACTCCAGGGAAAAATTCTACAACCAAATTCACAATATCACCGCAAAGCCGTCAAACCGAGGGATACAAAGCCGTGATCAGCGTTGTAAAATTCCTTCATTATTTGGAAGGGTTGTTGAGATGGGGACACTGTGACTAGCTCTATATTTCGCACACCACACCTACTAATGCAGACGTGGGCTGCGCCCCAATCCAAAATGCCCAATGTAACGCGATGACCCGCAGAAAAACACCCCTGCACATAATAATTAAACTCGAATCTCGATCCATTTACAACCTATCTAATATCTGAGAGGGAGGGTCAAATCTTAATAATTCTCGAATTTCATTATGACCCGCAATGGAGGCAAGCTCGGATGCGGTGAAGCCATCAGAATCCTGACCGTTTAGCAGGCATTGTATTCTGAACGATGGTGTAAAGTCTCACTTTTATCATAATATCAGCACCTCTGTGAATCAAAATCCGAATAATAGGGAGATGTCCCCGATCAGCTGCGAGATGAAGGGGTGTATATCCCTACGCGGAGAAACATGTTACATGCCACCGAAAGGAACAGGAAAAACATACAAATTCATCGCAGCTATTTAAATTGGTCTGTGGATTTTTTTCCAGAAACGCGGCAAGTCCTGTAGCATCATTGGAGATAGCTAAACCATGCAGAGTTTCCTCCTTGGTTTCGGCAGCATGAGCCATTGTGCTAACGGATACCCCGAGTCCTTCTGTTCCATTGTGGTGAGGAACACGTTGATGTGTATCTTCATCCCGTATGTTTTCCTCTGGAGGGTCCTGTGCTTTCGAGTCTTGCGCCTTAAAGTCTTCTGTCCATCCTAACGTTTTTGCTATTTCAATATATCTAATTTCCGCGTCCTTTTTCTGAAAGTATCTAGAACCTGTAGCGTTCCAAACGTCCCATTTTGCGCGCCCAGTCAAGTCAAATAATGAGGGGCGGGGGGTGTTTGGCTTCGATGATATGGTCACGTATTTGAATAGCCCATACAACTGTTTTTATATGATAAGTGTAAACGTTGCACCCAAGATCAGGGAGGTTCATGAACCTCAAGTTTAGTCGTTGTAGAGACCCCTGACAGAGAGCTGGCGTTCGATAAGTATAGAGAAGCCTTCTCAAAACTCGGCGATGCATTTTCGACAATGTTAGACATGGTGGGAGGGAAACAGGTGACCAAGTGTTACTATTATGTAATATCTAAATTAATGTCTAAATCAAACCTGCTGCCTTCATTGCCTTGAATAAAATGGAATTAGTGAACATCGTATTTATTGACAGTCATATGTATGTACCTTCGCCATCTCGGAACCAATTTTTGCAGGGCTGTCTGTCACAATGACACCAGCTGCTTCCAATGCTCTAACTTTGTCCACGGCAGCACCTGAAACAAAAATTATCTATCGAGGCTTAAAGTAAGTGTTTATCCAATAATTACCCTTTCCTCCCGAGATAATGGCACCAGCGTGTCCCATTCGACGTCCAGGAGGAGCAGTACGCCCTGCGATAAACCCAATAACAGGTTTAGGGTGGCTTCTGGTCTTATTGTAACGTTCCAAATAGTCCGCTGCTTCCTCCTCCATGGAGCCACCAATTTCACCGATAAGAACGATACCTAAAAGAATTGGTTTTTGTAAATGCGGATTTTACCAGGGACCATACCTTCAGTGTTAGGATCATCAAGAAAGACTTTAATCACATCAATGTGCTGGGTACCCGGGAAGGGGTCACCTCCAATACCCACACACAACGATTGGCCGAGTCCAGCATCGGTGGTCTGAGCAACAGCTTCATAGGTAAGGGTACCGGACCGGGACACAATTCCTGGGAAAGGTAATGTTAGGTTATGTTTCCTTATTTTCTTTGGCCATACCAATCTTTCCAGGTTTATGAATGTGGCCCGGCTGAATACCCATCTTACACCCAAGTGGGTTGATAACTAGTAATACATTAGGCAGTTTAAAACCGTTAAAAGGTAAAGTTCGTACTTCCTGGGCAATTAGGGCCCACAAGCCGTGAGCGAGACTGACTGTTGAGAGCGTTCATAACCTACGCCCAGCACGCGCGGCCCTCTGAGTTCTCCATGAGCCAAAATATATGGTAGAAACAAACCCGAATTTCGTCCGCCTGCGGGATCCCCTCTGTGATGCATACGATTAATCCAATTTCGTTTTCAATTGCTTCAAGTATAGCATCGGCCGCAAATGGTGGAGGAACGTAGAGAATAGTTGCGTCGGGCTTGGTTTCCTTGACTGCCTAGGTCAAAGTTCAGTGCAAGTTCATCCTGAAGAATGAAATAGACTGACCTCCCGAACGGTGCCAAAGACTGGGAGTCCAAGATGCGTCTGCCCCGCTTTCTTTGGTGAGACACCTCCGACCATGTTTGTACCATAGGCAAGAGCTTCCTTGACGTGAAATGTACCCTGGAAGTAATAGACGTATTATAACTTTATGTTAGAAAATACTACGTAAAACTTACAGTCTTTCCTGTGAAGCCTTGACATAAAACCTTCGTGTCTTTGTGTATAAGAAGATTATGGATGGTATCGGCGTAACTCTTCCGGGATACGGACTGAGAGAACGACCTGCGTCCGACTTGGGGACTGTGAGAACAAGAACTATTTAGAGGTGGAAAAGACGTACTATTGCATAAGAGTGATTGGCCTGGGTAGCGGAACAGCATTGAACCAAGGGATTTTAGTGAGGATTAAAAAAAATAAGTAAACGAGAGCGTCGAGATTTTCAAGTTGTTCCGATGCTCTGACGCGGCTGAGCCCGCTAGGAGTGTGACCACCTTGTGACAAATGCAACCATTGACCGATCTTCAAAATAATTATAATGTTTCTCTCGCCACAAATAACATAAGTATAGCGGTTCTTCTTCAATTTGACGTCAAATCTGATTTGAACGTATTTATTATACTTCAATTCTCTCTATTATATTTAACGCTCTGTGATTGCGATTCTCCTTCTTTCGCGGGCTTTACGCGACGACCGGTTCAATGTCAAAATGGCGTATTTCACCTTGTCATATTCATGGGCATTCACCGCACTGTAATTATCATAACGGATCAGCGGATGAAGATGTCGTGCTTAGTAACAAACCTTGATACTTCTTCTAGAAATTGTGTTTTTACTAGGTTGGGTGCACTTGTTGTTGGCAACTGTTGAAGAATGGAAGGCAACCACGACAACAGTTGGGGGGTCCATATAAGCGAGATAGAGCGGAAAATTGTCACCACAGTCGATGTTGAGTCTTCAGGAAAATCCCCAACAAGCCCTGCCAATAAATATCCTAGAAATTCGAACCCCTCCTTCTCGAAAACTTCTCGTATGGCAGACGAATATATGAGAAATTTAGGTGGGATAGGAGCTGCTGCAGTTAGAAAATCGTGTGTCAAGATTGCACGGAAGAGATCTAATGAGGCAAATATAATATCAGTGTGGACCAATGTAAGGGCGGCCATAGCAGCCCGAAACGCAGTGGGAAACACAGGAGACGGGAAAAATATATCGGGTGCAAGGTCGGCCAACCGCAAAAGCATGTGTAAGAAATCTTCCAACACTATGTCATCCGTCAGCATCGCGTATTATACAGTAAATAGTAGGTAGATACCATCAGGTATGTCTCTCGGAGATTGTGTCTGCAAGAGTGAAACTACTTTGCGTGTCGACCGTTCGTAAAGTTCTCCGAAGGTTCGACGAAGAGTTGGATCTTCTTCGTTACCAAATCTACCGATAATTTTTCCAGCAATCCAAAGATAACTTGGAAATCCTGTGCCATCAAAAGCAATCGACATTCTTGCAACAACTGATGGAGCGACTGGAAGAGCGGCGCTCCCGAAAAGTGTTATTCCATGACGGATGACCCTGGTGGTCCTCTCTGCTATGTCATAATCTGATCCATACTTGGCAAGAAAGCCATCAAAGATCATCCATGCATCTTGACAGCTGTTCTGACAAGCAGCTGGGAGTTGTTCACCAAAACTGTGGATGACATGCAACATGACTTCAAGATTCTCCAACCCATCTGCACCAGGGCGTGAGCAAAGTTAGCTGATTGGAGATCAGATAGAGAACTTACTACAGATGCTTTGCAGTTCTTCTTTTGTAGCAGGAGTAGTTTTGCTGGTGATAGCATGAACCTGCCCGAGAATGTCCAAAGAGAAGGTCCTAAGAGAATCAGCTGCTCGTTCCATCGGCATTGCCGATATAACATAGGCAATTGCCTCGTAAACCTGTCGTCTATCATCTTGAACCAGTTTCGACCCAGAAGTACTGAGGAAAGTATGTAACGTAGGCAAGAAATCGACCAGATGCTAAATATTGTTTAGGTTGGGTATTATATTTTTATGACAAAGTAACGACTCGCCTGTTTACAATCTTGGCACAAATACTTCAATGCCTGTCCCGCAGCAGCACAAACCTCCGTATCTGGATCTTCAAAGCCAGCGGATATGTATTGCAACTGGAAACTGATGTATTCCGGGTGCATATTAATCCACTCCGTGTAGCGAGATATGATAAGCAGCGCCGCATATCTGACACGAGGATGATTTGGTAAGGAAGGTATAAGATCCATAATCTTCGGTACGGCATTTTTGTCTGCAGGATCTATCTCTGCTCCCATGGATCTCATAGCAAATAGAGGGGCTTCAATTTCTTGCCAGGACACGGAATCTGGTCCTCTTGAAAGTGCAGTAGTGATCATGTCGTACGTCGCTAGTAGGCAGGTATCTGTCCGAAGGACGAAACAACAATCCTTAAGCGTGTCGCCCATTACATGCCGAAATGACCTGAAGACTTCAGCCTCTTGACCTGAGAGAGCGTTGGCATCAGAAGGGAAATGGAGATGCCCGATAATAACGCGCATGAGGGTCTGGTAGGCCTCTACAAATAGAGGAGAAACAGATGATTTTTTTCCAATGTTTTGAGCAAGTCGCATCCAGAAAGGAAAGGTAATAGGAACAATGTCAAGGTCGGGATAGGCAGAACACTCTCCGATTGCTTCAACAATGGAGAAGAAAGTCTCGGTGTGCTGTAATAATAATAACCGGTACGTTTCACCAGCCTCCGCAAATATTCGCGCGTAACCCCGGATCTTTTCAGGGTCGTCGCGTTCCTTGAGGAGGTAGGGTCTGAGGGCGATAATCCTAGGGACGATAAGTTGGATGACAGCCATATTGTCGTCAATTTCCTGGGTTTCGTGAACTAATTCACAGATGACATCAACTGCTGAATCAAAGAGGTCATCAGAAGCCAATGCATCGAAGGCAAAAGAAAACAACGGGGTGGCCGCCAGGTCCGCGATGTCAATCTCCCCTGCGATAAGCCAGCTACGCAAACAATTAAATACTTGAGATTGAACCGCTGATGTAACTCCTGGAATAACATAGAGATTAAAATTTGGGACGAGGGAAAGGTGACTGCCTACGTGCCGGACGCCTGGGTGTACATTGATAGCAGTTCCAAGATCTGTTTTGAGTTCGCATCTAGGAGACGCGCAGATCTTTCTTTGTACTCGTCGTCCTGCATACGATTAAAACCTTGATCCTATCCTAAATGAAAATCAAGAAATGACTCACAGTCACAGGAATTTTCGTATTGCTGTTGAGTTCCTCGGGAAGAAGAGCCAGAAACTGGAGGAGTGTAGGAACAGTTGCAGGATTCCTCCCAAAAGACTCAATCATGGTCTGAACCGCATTGGACCAAGACGGCATTTGTAACGCTATTCCAGCAAGAGCCAAACATAGCTGCACGATAATCGTTCGGGGTCCCAGATGGTGCCGGTGTAAGGCGGTCAAGAGAGTATCGCGTAGAGCAGGCAGATCTTGCTCGTCGACTTGTTGAAGATCGTACGTTACCTGGACCGTGATCGATATAATCGAGACATTTTGTGTGAGTGAAGTATTTACTTACTTTTGTTCTGAAGGTTTGGGCTGCAAACAATTTTGCTGCAGGCGGAGCATCGGTTGATAAGAGGAGGACATTACAGGTTGTCCATGCCTCAGGCTAGGACAAGGGGCGGATTGGGACACAGTCAGAGGTGTTGGTTGCGAGACTGGCCACAGGCGAAAGACAATTTACAGAATGCTGAAAATCCTGAAGCCAGGAATTTGCCCTTTCTAGCGATGTCTTGTCTGGGGCTCTACTAAAAACGTCAAGTGCTGATAACAGAGCCTGGATATCAGCCATGGTGAACGAGATATTGAAACTTTGCAAAGCGTATGAAGTGTAATGGAGTGAAGATATTTGGAGCAGGCTTTGTTGTTGTTGACATCACACTGCCAAGACTCCTTGAACAGGAAAAAGGCGACTATAATGTGAGATGTGCGGGGAGCAAAACCATGGTATATTGCCATCATCATAAACAATCTGCGTAGACTTCACGCAGAGAAAGATCGTCAAGATAATGGTACGAAGCGCAAAAGAACTATAGAGAGAATATCCATGCAAAAGAGTGTGAGGAGAAGACCAAGATAATGAACGCGTAAAGAGCTGCATCAAATATACAAAGGAAACTAAAAGGATATATAGAGATGGTGTAGACGTAGGACAAGAAAGAATTGAATGTCTGGGGTCTTCGACGTGCCTTAGGCGCGGAGGAAACCCTTCTTTCTGCCAGTCTGCCAAACATATTATGGTGAGTAATTATTATCAAGGAAAGAAAAAAAAAAAAGCCTTACAGAAGCCTTCTCAGGAGTTAATGGTCGTCCGCTCTCAATTTTCCGCTTTTTGTCCTCCAGATCTGTGCGCTGCTTTTCTAAGGCGTCCTTCATTTCCTTGTGCCGGGCGTATAATTCTTCCTCAGATTGCTTGAGCTTTGCTTCTTTCTCTTGTACTTTTTGCTGGAACACCATCTTCATCTCGGCCTCCATCTTTGCTAATTTGGCCTCATGCAGGACACGCTCTTCCTGCATTCTTGCTGCAGGACTGGTAGATAAAAAAAATTATGAAAAGTAATATTGATAGAGGAGGAATCGTACTTGATCTCCTTGAACACAGTGGAATCTTGGGCAACGCCCATGCTGAGTAACTTTTCCGTTCTCCAGTTTTCGTAAAGAACGTCGTTGGTGTACTCCCGAAGCTCTTCCATATATGTTCGGACAAGCATTTGGCGAAGTTTGACAAAATCGCAATGCTCCTCATTATCAACCTCAACGACACCCCATGGGTATGCACGACCACGGACTTGTCGACCATCAGGTGTTGTGACAATCTTGTCTGATCCAACAACTGCAAAAGGTATTTTACTCGCTATTTCTTCGGCTTCAGCAAGAGTTTCTTCATCTTCATTATCGTAGGTGGGAGCTTGGAAAATGTGAATATTGTGGTGAGCGATATCAGATAAAATCTATGTGCTTCGATAAGTAGCTATTTCGTGAAATAGACTTGCTTCCTTACGCGTTCCTTGAACTCCGCAATTTCTTCGTCTGTCATGGTATCTGCCTTTGCTATGACAGGAATCAGGTTAACTTTGGTGTGTAGCCTACGCATAAATTCAATGTCGATTTGTTTCAAGCTGACACACAATATTAGGATCCAAATGCGATATTTCTTTGATAAGAAACTTACGAATGCCCCGTGGGTTGAATGAAGTATAGGCAAGCGTGTACGCGGTTGTCAACAACTTTCATCCTGTTGACGCGATTTTCTTGTTCCAGGTACGAGTCAAACCTTGATTCTATGTTCTCGACAATGGGTTTCCAACTGGAATATGCCTGGTAAGCTTCTACCCAGGAGTGAGAAATAGACTTCGGTGCACCTGTCATCATTGTTGACAAAGTCACCAAACCCGGGAGTGTCCACGACTGTCAAATGTAAGCGAACGCCGTTTTCCTCGATATCTTATAGTAAATTCAATTACTGAGAATGAGGAATGGTGACGTTAAGAATTTAAACATACCAGCGCCAATGCTCTCAATGGCAACGGTTTTGGGTCTTTCCGCAGCAGGAGGTAGAGGTGCTTTGGGAGGATAGAGAGTCGTGTTGAAAAGGGTATTAATCAAGGTAGACTTTCCCAGTCCGGACTCTCCTAGGGATAGGAGTAGACCATGTTGAACAAGAAGTCGGTTGAAAGCAAATGAAACGCCATACCAACAACCATAGCAGTGAACTGGAAACCCTTTCTGACACTTTTCCTATGAACTTGGTTCGGAAGGTTGGCAAAACCCACATAACCCATCAGTTTTTTACGGATGACGGACGACATGCCAGACGTATTGGCAGTCTGGGCCAGGGAAGGATTAGAACCATTGGCAAAACCGTTTGGAGAGAGGTCGCCATTACGGGAAGAAGTATATGAGTCCGCCATCTAGGAGTAAAAAGGAGAGGAATATAATGAGGGAGGAGAGAAGGGAGGAGGAAAGTAAAAAAAATACTTGTAAGCTTGATAGGACGGTCGAAGGGAAAGAAGTCGGTCGACGTTGTATCTGTTTGGTCTTGGTGGCACAAGCGTCCAATTTCGGTTTAGGAAGCAGAAGCGACTACAGCAAGTACCACTCCGTCAATTATCATTCTACTTTCCATTCAAATAAAAGTAACCACCCAAGAAAACGAAATAATCTTCATCTTGACCATATAGTATCGTTCAAGTCTTGTCCTTTTCACTCATGGCCTTCGTCATTTTCTCTAACGTCTGCATGCATTAAACATGTGGACCCACTCATGCTGTCGTCGTGCAATGCCCTAAACTATATTTGAATTAATTTATTTAAAAAGTTACATTGATAGTTGAGTTAAAGCATAGTAACATATAGCTTTACCCGCTATCTCTCACGACAAAAAGTCTCATCAACGAACAACCAGATTGCACTTTTACTTGTTGCTAGTAGTTTGGGTACCCCAACGGGTAAGGTGCTCAACCTCTGGTAAACACAGAGCCTTTCCCGACTTTAGCACTTGTATTATCGTATTATGTATGATAATAATCCACATTATGGGCAGGTAACCAATCTTTAGGAAAGTCGCCCAGGGATGGACCCTTAAACGCTCGGCCACGAAGATGATCTCCACGCTTTGCTTTCCTAGTTTTTGAGTATATATGCCGTAAATCCACCGGCAAATCTTTAAACATGTCTTTTGAATCCTGAACAACAATCAATGATTTCCGTTGTATAGGCTCAACTAAAACTTACATTGGCTTCAGCAATTAACCTATCCAATGTATCACTGGCCCATTTGAGGTTCATGGCGGGTCTTGGAAAATCTTCACAAGAAATTTTAATATAGCCGTTGTCCCATTTGTCCAACTTATTGACTCCGGCATCTGCAGGAGGATTGGGGGTCCACCGCGGCCCAGCCAAGAGTTTAATTTTGTGAACAGCGTTGGCGTCTTTCAGTGGAAGTTGGTCCAAAGAAGCGACAATGACACGTTTTGCAGTTACAGGATGGTCCTCCCCGGCATAATCCAGAGAACGCACAACAACAGGAGTCTGGTTTGTTGGAGGGACAAATGGTTTGCGGTATGCTTTACTTGGATAAGTTCCATTACTTTTGAATGGATGAGGTAAAACCCTTACCGGTAAGCTTAGGCATTTCATGTTCTATTAGGCGGAGGTAGTACAATACTTGTCGCTGTTCCCGGAGCATAAGGTGACCAGCAGACGCGGAATCATCGTCGTCATATTCGTCGTTCAGCAAGTCGAAGGCTTGGTCAGAAGTGAGCTTTTCTTCGGCCCTCATACGCCGGGCCAACGCAGGAGAAGATAATGAGAATGACCTCAAGGAATGTGAGAATACAGGACGAACATTCTTTCCAGATATTCGAGACAAAACACCGACGAGCGATGTCATGTTTGTGTGGAATGCCCAAGTTTCAACATCAAATGAAAAAATAGTGCTTCAGAAGCCTTTAGTAAATAACACCAAATCACCAAAGGAAACCATTATCCGAAAATCTTGACTATGTAAGTATAAATTTCACGACCAATTCCATAAAGCCATCGAAAACTATGGTTGTAAGCAAGCTTTGGATATGAACGCACGAACAAGCTCAGCTAAAGCACACTAACAGCGCCTGCAACTATCTATCAAAGCAGAATTAGAAAACGTCACCTCCTTGGTACCCCCAGATGATTTTGAATATTTTTTTCAAGTCGATACTTTGATACTATCATATCTCATCATTCTCACACAAAAATTCTTAGGTTAAGTGTAACAGTTGCAACGAAATCCACCCCAAGCTTGTATCTCTAAATCGTCAAGTACGAATAACAATCCCTCTCAATCACCCACGAGAAGGTGACATCACCATAGGAAGAGCGTGAAATCTCTGGTAGCAAGGGTAGCAAGGCGAATTTTGTTTGGCGGTGTGGCATGTGTAGGTTTTCCCGCCCGCCACCTTAAATTGAATAGCTTATTTGACGGAAAGGCAAACGCGAAAGCTCAGCTAAATTTGAGACAGGCCCAGTAACCCCCTATGTTGCTGAAAATGGGAAATATGGCCCTCTCCTAGTCATCGAATGCCGTGGATTGGAGTTTATTGGTTTTGATCCAAAGGTCTGAGACCGTTGATAATCAAAACATGTTACTCTTTATTGATGGTTCAAATAAAGGGTCTTTGGAAGTGTATTGGAGCCACAGGGAAGATATTCCCAGATGTTGACTTGACAGAAGGGGAATGGTCCGACTACGATGAAAATGTTAGCTGTTATAATTTCTTCATCGTGCCTTTAGTTGACGCCAACTCCAAGGCTGCGTTACCTGTGGGAATTTCAGAATTTGGTAACCAGTGGAACAGGGCTTAACCTTTTCAGTTTTCACTCATGCGCATCTCAATAATGGCAAAACTTCCAATTATCATTGCCCTGCATTTCCAACGTATCACCTGTCTTTTCAGATGCATAAACTGTCGAATAACACCATATTGGCTGCCACACATCCTATATCGGCCTCTATTGATTGTAATTCCCAAATTGCTACTGTCGACATAGTCTCGCCTTCCATTTTGCAATCTGCTCGACACTAAGTTCGACCTCAATGTCAGCTAAAAGGTAATACCCAAGAGAGATGGCCTACCCCCAAAGAGTGGCTTCGGCCTCGCTGATCTTCACTTTTTTCATATCAACTCCACGTTCGGTCAGGACATGGAGAAATCCGCGAAAATGCTAAAAACTGAAGTTTGACAAAAATATTCTAGTAAATCAAGTCTGCAGGCATACGTTAATCGACGTCCTATTCCAACAGAAATAATATAGGTCATGATTCGGAACAGAATGTCAATCAAATAATAAAAACCTATAATGGCCGGATAGAGGGGAAAGTGTATGAATTGTTCCATCTTTCACAGTTATTAGTCCTGCCGAAGTGACAAGACCCCCCGCTACGAATGAAGAATGCTGGAATTTTCCTGTTTCTGAACGGAAATAAGCTACTCTTTCTGACGCGGAAAAGAATTTGATAATGTTTCGTTACCCTTTATGCCGATAAATATGTTAACTAATGAAAAAGCAGATAAGGAAGGATAAGAGGCTAGTTGAGACAACAAAATATACAGACAGTTCTTGTCCTGCCGTAGAATTAAAAAACTGATTAATTGCGCAAGCAAGACGAACCCAAAAGGCTCACTGAGACATATATCCAGGTATCTCTGCGAGCTGTTTTCCTTGATAAACGTTGAATGGTGCCTGTTGGCGTGATGCGTTGTTGTAGACGTCGAGCCCAATTATATTTCTCATGGATTCTCTGATCCGCTGAATGAATGGCATCATTGCTATACCTATTCGACGAAGTACGCGCTGGAATCGTTCTGGAAAATATGTTAGGTGGATGTTTAGGTGTGCTTCGAGGGATTATTCCCGTCCCATCGCCTGCATCCATCCAGCGGCCAGTCGAAGTATCTACAGGTTGGTCATTCTTTGCCCAAAGTAGCTTCCCATCATCACTGATTTTAACAAGGTAGTTAAGTCCTAGTGAAGGTTTAGAAATTGATAGAATGTATGTTGATCAGCTTACTTTGCTCGGCTGAAAGATATCTGTTTTTTGTCCAATAAATTCAGGGAACAAAAAGTCGGGTTGCTCGGGGAGGCATTATACTCGCCTTATTGTCTAGCAGGCAGTAACTCAGCATCGGTGGCACTGTACCCATCTGCTCTACTTGCCTCTTTGTCGAGCTGGGTGCGGGGACATTCTTTCAACGACAGTTTTTTCCCCTCTCCAGCATCGAGCCTGGTGTGCCATTACAGGTTGACCTAAATTTTGAGAATGTTGGACAAAGATGAACTTGCCATTTGAAAAAGTTTTCGGTTGTATTCTCTTCTTGCCAACGCCTGTGATACCACTAAGACATATATCATTGTGAAAGGTTCGAAGTACAAGAAAAGATATAAGCCAGGAATGCATACCTTCACTAAAATTATTGGATCGTCAGTGACGTCATCGTGCAATTCTATGAGGTGTATACTCAACAGTTCGATCCATAGCGGTGCTTGCTTGAGAAGCCAAAAGGGTGAGTTTGTTAAAGACCATCTCAATGTACGATACATACGTATCCACAAGTTCTAGCCAGTGTTGAGTTTCAAGATGTTTTTGTTCGACATTGGCTTCATGTCTGTGAGACATTCTGAGGATCTTGTCATTATCTTGTAGTCTGCCAACTAGAAAGGCAGCTCTTCGCCAGCGTTCCCTCGGGGAATTCTTACCATCATAGGCAGCTGTCCTGTCAACCTTTGTTTTACGAGGAGTAGAAACTATGAGATACTCAGGAGAGGTAATGTCGCACCATAAATTGAGCATGTGTAGTGGCGTCATCCCAGCGAATGTTGGGATTTAGGAATTTTTTGTTTTTCTTTCGCCACAGACGTTGAATGAGAATGGCGGCAGCTTCAGGACTGGGATACTGTTCGGAGTGGTCAGAGATAGTAGTTGGTGGTAGATCCATAATCCTCATGTTATAATGATACATCGATGACAAAGCGTCGGCCACCTTCTAATTTGGGTTGTCGGTTATTTCCGTTCGTCGAAATTAAGTATGTATCAACAAACTGTAGTTGTCAATCGTTATCCGCGTTGTCCGCGTTGACTCTTCCTTTCCGTCCTACTAATTTTCGTCTGTACTGGATGCGAGAAACACTGGGCGCAGTCCTCGACGCGTCGGGTGCGCTCCTACATGTTGTCGATGTTTGTCATCCTTTCTGTCTTCAAAGCGTCGGTCACCTTCTAATTTCGGTTGAGTGTACTTCGTAAGTTGCATGTCATGAAATGCTCATTCTTTATCTCCTTCAAAATGGACCGCGTTTTGTATTTGAACCTGCTTGAGGTTGTTCTATGTAGATATATGAGAGGCTCTATTGGCCTCCATTCCGCAAATACAGCATCTTGGATGAGTGACAAGTATTGAATGCCTTATGTTTCATATTGAGATCATTCTTTCACTTAGATTCCTTTTATCTTTGACAATTTGCCTTTAGTCCCAATGGTGGGGGGTCATGGTAAGCCTCTGTGCGCACCCATAAGATTGAGGCCGTCGGATAAGATATTGAATCAAGACATTGTACGGTAAACAATTGTCGTGTAAGAATTTTTTTGATGACGCGACGCCAGTTTGTGGAGGCCATCGTGGGCCCCTGCGCACATATGTAGGGTTACGACTGTTGCGCGAGGTACTGGGTTAAAAC
Organism: Collybia sordida; assembly: GCA_037014335.1. Lineage (NCBI taxonomy): Eukaryota > Fungi > Basidiomycota > Agaricomycetes > Agaricales > Clitocybaceae > Collybia > Collybia sordida. The sequence goes on from JAYKXK010000002.1 coordinate 3,097,801, forward strand.
ATTGTACAGCGAAGAATTATCAACCAAAACAGAGAACAATTATTGTGTAAGATTCTTTTTGGCATGAATTGACGACGGCACGCCGGTCTCCCTTGTATGTTATATAATCTCAAGTATGGTTATGGTTGACTGTTCGCGTAGAATGACGTCATGGGCATTAGGACATTAAATCGCTACAGAATGTTTTTACCGTATGGCTATAGTGAACAGATGGCATGGAGTCAATGAAAACAGTGATGGGAGTAGCAAGAATGGTACCAGAACAATGTATGGAAGAAAAACAATGCGTAAGTGTCGATCTGAAATTGTACATCAAGTAGGTAGATAAACCAAAAGGAATCAATCCTAGAATCCAGTGAATGCCCAATCCTGTGGGAGCGTTAGATATGGATGCTTTCGAAGTTCCGCCGAGGTTGGGCGCTCCTCCGGATTGCTAACCTCTTATGAGATAGGAGTTCATGAGGAACGGATATAGGGAGCTTACATAGCGAAACATTTACGTCTAAAATCATCGGCCAATTCTGACAAGACGACATCTTCAGGAACTGGCGGCGGTAGCTTGGATTGGTATAACTTAAAGAGAAGTGTCAACTTATGATCCACAAACAAAGACCTTGGCTCATATACCTTGAACATAACTGCAACAGCCTCGTCTCCCATCCATGGTCGCATACCTGCCCACATCTCTAGGACAACACAACCCACGCTCCAAATATCGATCTTGAAGTTGTACCCTTTCTTTTGAGTGTTAATAACCTCTGGAGCCATCCAAAACACAGTGCCTTGCATGGCAGTGAAAGCGCCACCACTGCTGTCATCTGTCCGCTTTGATATGCCGAAGTCTGAAATTTTACAGATGCCGGTCATTTCCACCAATATGTTGTCCGCTTTGAGGTCCTACATCCCAAGTATGTTAGTACGGTTAAAGCTATACATAGATGTATAAATTACTCGGTGCAAAATGCCTTTCGAGTGTAAATATTCTAGGCCGCTGAGGATCTGTGCGGTAAAAGATTTGGTTACATTTTCTTCAAATTTTCCATGTTTTAATAAGCAGCTTCCAATCGATCCTCCAGGAACATATTCCAAAAAGCTTCAAACTTATCAGGAATTGCGCGTTCAAGACTGACTATTAGACGACTTACATGCTAAGATTTGCAGGAGTTTCCTCAAACCCCAGATATTGAACAATATTGGGATGATCAAGGTCTTTGAGCGTCTCGCTTTCCATTTTGAGGGCTTGAACCACTGTAATTTGTCTTGAGTCATTCTTGTCACTTGCCGTTCGTGGCATTTCGACTTGTTTGACAGCGATCATTTCACCGGTTGATGCATTGAGAGCGAGATAAACACGACCATAAGTACCCCTCCCAATGAGTTCACCTCGTACCCATTTAAAAGTGGCTGAAGTCGAGTAAGTGACAGTAGCTATTGAAGATAATAAACTCTTACTCGGACCACCAGGAGACTCAGGTAGAGCCGAGTTGGCGTGAGCTTTCGCCTGTGCGGTGGTGACCTCTTCCAATTTGATTCCCCATAGTTTTGTGCTCCGTTTTCGTATTACGTTGGAATAGGAATCTCCTCTGGAACTACGATCAATCAGCTTCTTGTGTTCTTCTGCTACAATTCGAATTGATTTTTTCCCTCGGATACGCGTCCTGTCGGGGACGGGGGTTGGGGGAGCCAACACAGCCGGAGGCTCAGCTGTGGTAGGCGAGGTTCCACCTGAATTGGCTTCAATGACTGGTTTGTCCAAGTCGTGTTCAGGGAAAAATTCTTCGAGACGTTCGTAAACATCCTCGGGAGGTGGACGAGGAGCCCAAGTAGAGCCTTGCCTGTCAGTGAAGGTGCTCCCTCTCGGACCCTTTTCGCCTTTGGATATGATGCGTTTCTGCAAAGGTTTAGGTGGAGTGATTGGTCGATGAGAGGGAGGGGGTGGAGGGGGAGCAAACGTCGTATGTTGAGAAGTTTGAGCAAGCGTAGGCTTTCCCTGCTGTGGGTTGTGCGTAGCGGCCTCCGTATGTATTGTCAATGGTGGACGCAAGATCGACTTAGGTCTATGTGAATCAGCCATTGGCGGTATCTTCCACATCATCGTCCCACAGTCATCACCACCACTATCTGAACCATCACCGAATTGGCTGTAGAAGGTTGATTGTGACATTTCGCTGGATGATGAAGGTGGTGGAGGTGAATGTGGCCGCTTCTCAGCTTCTTGAAAGTGTGGAAGTACTAAAGTCGCTTCCCCGTTCTGTCCAATAAGACTTGAAAGCCAAGCCTTGTCTTCCTGTCGTAAAGTCGACTCTGAGTTGCGACTAGCACCATCGGTTCCTAACAATGTTCCGCTAGATATTGATGATTCCTCTGTTGCCTCATTTTGTTCGCGACTCAAGTGCCGGGGGCTACGAGGACTGACTGGGGTACGTGGGGGTGTTTCGCCTGCATCTGATGAACGATCGGAGCGATTACTGTAGTGGAGTTCGTGTTTATTGACAGAGGGGCCCCCTGTGTGATATGCACGACCCGGAGACATGGCTCGAGGGGATCGAGCATGTTCGTTAACTTCGCTGTTCGTACCAAATGTGGGTGATTGCAACTGACGTGGGAATCGATGAGTAGGTGACGTTAATGAATCTCCGAACGCGGACTGAGGTCGCGGGTAAGGATCGTGACTGGGGGACATGAGCCCCCCAGAATATATATTTGCACGCTGGTATGAATTTTGTCCCAGATCGAGCGTACTGCCGTGGATGGAACCCTGCATAGGAAGAGGCCTCACTGTCTGGCGTGATTCAAAGGACTTTGGAAGTCCAGGCGAAGTACTGGACGAGAATGGTATTGGTTCCCTCATATTGTTTGTTTGCCGCGTCATTGGTAGTTGAGGAGGACCGCGTCGTGGGCCACCGGGCTGCAAGGTGGCCGGATGATTGTTAAATGCTGAAGCTCGAAGATTATCCATACTTTTGGTACCCTTTGTTAGACGACGCCATTGACTTGAAGAGCTTGGCATTGCCTTCATGTCTCCTCTTTCCTCTCCTTTGTAGGTGACGACAAAATTATGTGGAAGAGGTACACCCGCTGGTCGCGATGTCGATACAGTACGAGTATCAATAGAAGGGGCTGGGACAGCTGGAGGAGGTTGCCGCGGAGCAGTAGGGATAGCCAAGGAGCGGCCTGAATATGGAGATGTTACTTTGTAACGAGGAGATGACATAGGTGGGCGAGGAGCTGATCGTGAGGCTAGCATGGGAGCACGTGATGGCTCTTGAGCCATCAAAGGGGGGTCTTGCTGGGCGTTATTATTAGGTATTAAAACCCAAGACTCAGATCGTCCAGGTGGATCTTCAAGATCATTTGGCTGGCGTTTGCGGCGAGGATCTCGTGTCGGAGCCAAGCTTTCTCTTGAAGGTTCAGTCTTCAGTCTGGACCCTATGGCGGGGGTTTGACGGGTTCGCCCATACGGGCGGCCTGTGCTCTCAAATAACTGTTCTCCAGCCTTCAATGCTTGTTCGCGTTCAGCACCTGCATCAGAACCCGACCTGCCGTGAGCATTGCGGGGCCCAGCAACGGATCCAGGTGAAAGGTCCTCATGAACGAAATGAGAGCGACTAGGAGAATGAGGAGGGGGAGACACAAATTGCCGAGACCTTTCCGGCAGGTTAGGTTCGTTTCCTAACCCGCGAGTAGTATCCGGCAAGGGCGGCGTACTCGATCTCGCGGGACGAAGGTGTGGTGAAACAGGTCTTTGAGGTGGAAGCCGACGGGGAGTGCGAGGGGATAAGGATACGGGGCCAGAGTTAACAAATGATGATAATGTTTGTTGCTGTGGGGGAGCAGGAGGAAGGGGGAGAGTGCACATTGGTTCTATGTGTATCGCGATCGGGATTATCGAGATCTGCCTCATACCCTGCAGCCGTTTCAAGGGGATATTGCTCACTTGTTGAAGAAACACTTTCCTGTCTAGACCGACGTTTGGGGCGCAAAGGAGTGTGATCGGCGTTATAGGGAAGAACGGGGGGAGGGATAGTAGTAGCAGTGGGGGAACGTGAGCGAGGGGGCTTTTCATGCACTGGTGCTGAGGAATGAGAAACAAAAAATTTGAGTGATCCCTTAGAGTCTCCTTCATCACGACAGAGGCTAAATAGCCGCTCGTCTGTCAGAGCGTTTCCGATGGCATAGGCACCCATCTCTGTCTGATAAATCGAAAAATTAAATTGGTCGTCATCAAGAATATTCAACTAAAAAAATATGAGATGGCATTCAAAGACAGCTGTTGTCTATGTACTTACTTTGTTGAAGATGCATTCTCGAATAAATGCTGCATTTTTTGCGCCGCTTATATCAACAGTAACATACCAATCAGAGTCCGTCGTGACAACAATAAGAACCTTCCCAGCTATACTGATGCTCGAATATGAATCGGAGGTGGACATAGTTGGAGACTGTACTTATATGAATAAAAAAAAACATAATAAGGTAGTTGAACGCACTGTTCGGGGCCGATCAAGCGTGGGTTTAGAATGTCGAAATGGAGATTTGAGGGTTTGAAAAAGCTTGCCTCGGCGAGAGGTGGTGATTGGAGGACCATCGCTCATAGTACGGTCATTGTGAAGAACATTTGGCTCTTGGATGGAAGGACCATCGTTGGAGAATTCCACAGGAGGGATGATGAGCCCAGGGGTGCTTGGAGGGGGGGTAGACTCCTCGCCATGTGGAGAGCTCGTGGTAGACGGAGAGGATAAAGAAGGGTGAGACGATGATTGATGTACGACATTGTTAGAGGATAGATTTGTGTTGAGGAGAGTAGGTTGATGATTGAATTTTGAGTGGGGAGTTGGTGGTAAGCGATTAGGACGAAGTGAGGAAGAAACATAGTTTGTGTGATTGGAGGCATTGGGATGGCGTAGATTTTCGTCGCTCCCATCTGAGTCTGAGCCTGAGGGGCTTGGATTGACAACATAGAGTATTCGGACCTTCTTCGTTCCCCTTGCGTCCTCCGACATGAGGACACGAGTTACGACAGCCAGTGAGAAGTAATTGTGAGTAAGGTCCAAGTAGAAAAAAGAAACGGGGCTGTTGTTCGGTTAATAGCTGGGTCGAATACAAGGTGGCAGTCGCAAGTGTTCTTCCACGATAAGTGCGGCCGCGAGGCTGGCTGTTGAATGGTCAGCAAACCAAGCGATGAGTCGTGCTGGTCAGATTGCGACGACCCTGCAATCCCTATTTCCCACTTGTCGTCTGGCAGGAGCTGCAGGCAACGTTGCACTCAAGCAGACGCCGTCGTCGTCGAGGTCACGGTAAATCCAGCTGACTAATCTTCACTTTAATTTATATCCACTGTCAGTTCTTTCACCGGCTCGTGTACGGCCCCGTTATCCCGCCGACCAGGTATTTCAATTTCAAACGTAAACAATAACAGAATCTACGTCTACATATACAACTCAGGTATCACTCTTCCGTCACTTGTTCATCCCTACTACCCCAGTCTCCATATTAAACTTAATATACAAATCAAATCTTGTCATTTTCAGTGGGTGGATCGTAAACACACCTTGGGAAAGTCTGCCTTCTCTTCTAGCATCATTTCACCCCAGCTTAGTAGTTTGAGTAACCCTACTAGCTTGACCTCCTTTCCCTGACTCAAACTTTCCAAGATAGCAGCATTCACCTCTCCTGCAGTCTTCATCCGCTGTGCAGGTGATAATAACTCCGATATAGCTGGAGGAGCTGATGGAGAAAACTCGAAAGCTAAAAGCGCCATCGTTCGCTCCAACTCGGACAAAAACTCAGGATTCTCTTCTCCTCTTGGAGCGAGCTCTTCTTGCGCAAATTGTAGGGCTTCAGCTATCTTGCCGTGTCGTATATATTCAATCAGTTTCTGTTGTTGTAAATGAAAATATAGTCCAGGGTTTGTATCTAAAATCTAGGGTGTATGTCAGATATTATGGCTCGAAAATAGGGTCGAACAAAAATCAATTCATATTGAAGACTGAAGTTTTGGTGTATGTCTCATCACAAACCCCAAAAGGTTTATGAGTGGTGCATGAAAGGTTATAATCCTTGAACTCTCAAGAGTTTTCCAAATAAAAAAGGGACTCATACCTCAGGATTCAAGTCGTTAACCCTCGTAATAGCATCTTCGACATCGCCTCGCTGGAGAGCCTCGCGAATTTCCATTCGGCTTTCTATACTGTCGAAATCGACGGGCGGAGTAAGTTTGGCTTCTTGACTGAATTCTTCTGCAGCAGCTTTGTAGCCTTCAATAACTAGATAATCCATGATGAGGCAATTCAAGTCACTGAATGAAGACGTAAGTTAGAGCGCTTAAAAAAACCATTGAGAAAACAGATGGTCAGATAATACATGCAAGTGTTATCTCGTCAGAAGTCGGAGAGATTCCCAAATGTGTTTCATCCAGTGAGATTAAGTAAAGGTGGTACACTCACTGTTTCGTGACTTGAACCTCGTGAAGACGACGATCCCATTCATCCTTACGGATTGAATGCTTTGGAGGCTATGTAAAGGGATGATTATGAGACCTTCACCGAAATGCTCGTCATTGAGTCAACGGGTACTAACCATTAGGCAAATTCCAAGATTTCGTCCAGAATTTATGTGAATCATGGCGCACTATTTAGGGCAGGCCAATAAGTTTGCACCAGGATCACATGTTTCTACAGCTTCAAAATTTAAAATTCCAAGTTGACCAACCTCTACTACGTTTTATGATCAACACAAAATCTTAGATGCTGTTGTGGTTTCGTCGCGTCTGTATCCAATTTCTTCTGATCATTAAAATCCCATTATCACTCAACCTCCAACAAATTACACTCATCATAACCCATAAGAGATGAACTATGTGAACACAAACGCGATATGAAAGCCTCATACACAGCCTTAAACGAATTATTTAATTTTGGTCTACTGTTATGTGTTTCCATTATTTCTCAGAAACTCACGTTTGGTGGTCTTGGGGGCTTGAAGTTCAGGGGTCATTACGTCGTGTGGTGCTGGGCAAAATATTAACAAGTTCTGGATTGTCTTTTCTATTGGGGATCCCGAACTGACCAGGTGTTATAATGGCATGATCCCTACACGAGCGGATTTTAAACAGAGTTTCGAGATGCTGATAGTCGTAATACACCACCACTTGCACAATAACATACCGTCGTCTTTGATTTCCATGAGTGAGGGAAAAGGATTGAACCAAGGATATTGAGCCCGAAGCGAAAGCATCCCTGTCCAAGTCTGCCAAGACATGAAAACATCCACCACGTTTACGTATATGATAATTCCTAATCCATCAGATAAAATTTGCTCTCATAGAATTATCCCATCCTGTATAGTGTTAATAAATGGATTCCCAAAAAAATATTCCCAAGACTGGCTACACTTTGGATACAACCCCACCCGATCGAATCATATCAAAAAACACGTCTTCCGTTGCTGCTGTTGGACGAGATCATTATATTCCTAATTACTTCAACAAACAAACAACAGACCTTTTTTTCCATTCCTTGAAAGACTATCTGTTTTTCTACCCTTGCGTGACGCCTTGTCGTCAATGGTCGGTGCTGGTAGGGTTGGCTTTCCCGAACCCCTGGCAGCTTTTGCGTCGTCAGCCAATCTTAACGTTTGGTTTTGGGACTGCTGAATCGCATTGAAGAGCTTCACAACTTTAGCTTGTGGTCAGCGTCAATGACATAACTTAGGTTAACATCTGCGAACCTCCCCGTTGAGCTATTTTTCGCAACTCCCTCTCGCCTTCACCCCCCCAACCACCGATAACATCCACTATTCTTCCTTTGTCTTCTTTATCTTTTTTCTCTACTTGTAGGACCTTTTTCGCTCGGAGTTCCAACTTTTCGTCATTTCGTTGCCGTGTGATAGATGGTTTAAGAGATAGAGGTAGTGCTGATGGAGCTTCCGTACTTAATAGTGACTGGAGAGTAGCCCCAAAGGTAGATGTTCCCGTTGCCCTAATTTTTCTTTTGGATGTCTGGCGAGATTTTTCTTTCTTGATATGAATGTCTTCATCTGACGTATCTTCACGATCATGGTCCTCTGAAGAGCTATCAGATATATGGTCAACAGACTGTGTTTTATGATCCTGGTCTATTTCAGTCAGTTTTCGTCGTTTAATGGGTGACATGTTGAGAAATATCAAAAGGTTACATAAGATGGTTGGTCAGTGCAAAGGAACCTTGGCTACATTGATCGATGTTGATTCGATCACCTGGGCAGGTGGAATCATTTATGCAACTAAGTACACTTACATAACTACAAACCTCAGTTAACCAGTCCTGAACATCGTCACTTGCGGCCACATTAACCAAGAGAGAATATCGTTTGTGATTGCTGGTTCCTATTCGAACGCGACAATTCAAATATTCTCTGCTACCAGTCTCTAAAAGACCGTTGAGTTGCTCTTTCCACACGACTCAGACTATAAACCGCGTAACATGGATCCAACATCACTGTCGCAGTTGGATCTGTCTCCAGAACCAGATCTTCATCCTCTATATCCAACCATTGGGTATATCAGCGCGCTGCTTACTTCCCAATCAGGACTGGCACCAACTCAGCGAGCTGAGCTAGTCTCTCATTGTTTGACCCGCTCCTGTGTGTTTGGGGAGTTTCCCGTTCTTCAGTATCTCCTATCGGACACCCATTCTCAATCCTATATCGACTTGGGATATCGGGACGAAGATGGTCTTGGCCTGGTTAGTCTGACCATCCATGGATTCGGCGCAGATTCCGAACGCGACGTTGAAAGAGAAGAATGCGTGAGGCTCCTTGTTGCCCAAGGGGCAGATATGGAACCAGACATTGGTTGGGCTTAGTTTAACTCACATGGGTCGAGCGTGTGCTGACTCCCGAATAGCTGGATGGACGCCCTTACATCACGCAGTACTCCTTTCTCCACCTACATTAGTATCACATTTGATGACACACGGGTGTTCTCCGTTTTCTACTACCCGCCGAGGCTTAACCCCCCTGGACGTTGTCACGGCCCATTCTATTTTGCCAGGCCGTGACGACGTCGCGCTGTTGCTTGAAGAAGCCATGCGCGGAGAGGGTTGGACGGGCAATAAGATGGAACAGAAACGCAGGGACTCCGAACAACGAATTAGAAGAAAGAGAAGACAAAAGGTGGTCCGGGACGATATCAGTAAGGCGCTCGGAGTCAGTTCGACTTGGTGGGGTCCAGAGTCGGGTTCTCAGTCGTCTGATTCTGAGTCGGATGGGGAGGACAACGGTGATGAACGCATATACGTAAATATAATGCTCCCAACGCTTCCCATGAAACTAACCAAACAACGTAGACGCCTCACCCCGATTACTCAACCATGCTGGTTTTTTCTCCCCCCTCTCTACCTTACATTTTTGATTCTTTGATTACCAACTATCAACCTTCTTTACGCGATGCCACACCGGCAAATATACTTTATATGTTAGCAAGATTCGCATGTTTAACATGTGATCATATGTGGCTGGAAGATTTGATTATTGGTGCCACCGATGCCGTTGAAGAAACTTTTTTCGTACGTACCAATCCTTTCCTAGCCATTGTTTGGCTCACTATTCATAGAATCGAGCGGATGATATTACTTGTCTTGTCTTCTGGTTGTATAATTCCACTATCTGGTTACATCTCTTGCAATGCGATACATCAATAAACGAAGCTTGTGAGATGCTGGGTTCCTTCGAACTTATCGAGGAAGTTATCAATTCGGTATTTGGTAAAAGATTATTTCATTTCTGACGACGAACCATTATTGAAGATTGCACAGTATTCATCATCCGGTTTGCAGAGCGTCGAATCGACCAGCTTCTGGATACGACCCTCCTAGACTTTTCCCCCATGGCGGCCGAATTTGAGTCAGTCCAGTTTGAATCCGACTGGTCATTCTTACGTCCTTTTTCTGCGAAAAGAAAGCCCACTCCTTCTGGATCCGTCTCCTCTAGTTATGCTCTCTCACGTAGCGTGACTCCTTCCTCACCTCCAAGCCCAAGTCGGCCCCTATCACCTTCTCCGAGTCAAAACACAATACCCCCATCCACATCGCGAGGATTTTCTTCTCTCAGACAGACCTTTACTCGAGGCCGTGCTCCTTCTTCAAATACCCCTTTGCTATCCTTATTCCCCGACGCACCTCCACCACCTTCCCCTGTTGATCTGACATCTTTCCTAACATCGTTGCACACATTCCTCACCCTCTCAGATATTAACCCAGTGTTGGTGACTCAGTTTTGGTCTCAAGTTATGTACTGGACATCTTGTGAGAAACTTTCTTTGAGGACCTATGCCTCATGTTGCCTAACGTATATTCAGGCGAAATTTTCAATCGCATTATTACTCGGAAAAAGTACCTTTGCAGGTAATTACTCTACCTATTTCAATTACCGCACCATATACCCTTTCTTTCAGGTCAAGGGCTGCACAAATCACCGTGAATTTAAATGTAGTACAGGATTGGCTGGAGCACTCTCAGCTTCCGCCGGGTATTCATGGGCATTTTGCTCCAGTCCGGGATTTATTAAATTGGCTCCAGGTTGGTCGCTTCACTTAATCTAGAAGAAGCGATCATGATTTTAGGTCTCAGTGCCTCTCTTCCATCTCTGATTTTTCGGAACTTGTGGCTACAATTCAAACAATGAAAGGTATCAATCCTCTGCAGGTAAAAGGGTGCCGAAACAAAACTTTCTGGTAATAATAGTTTCTATCCCCCAGATGCGGCGCGCCGTCCGTGATTATAGATATGAAGTCAGTGAAGGAAGAATGACAGATGAATGCGTACAATATCTTACGCAACTTCAAAAAGACTGGGAAAGACATCGCGTAAAACTTGGTGTTGAAGCTATCCGTAAGGAAGTCAGTGCCTAATCACAAATACGCTGAGTAGTATGATTTTAACTTATTCTTAGATGGACGATCGGGACCGTGACGAGGCTGATTCACTCTCATCATTTGTTAATGAGTCGACTAGTAATATCTCAGGGCAAAACTCTTCAATCTCCACACACTCGTCCGAAACCCCAAATTCTCAACATAACATTGATGTCTTGTTCGGGAGCAACCAAGAAATATTGACATGGGAGCCTATCAAGCCTCCGCCGGCACTCGGGGAGCTGCTCGACTCCCGCTATATGCTCCCGCTACTCTTTCCATCGGATCCTCGTATGCTGACCGCACTCCCTGGTAGGGTGGCGTCCAATTCGGTTTCTGACACGGAAAAGCCTGATCACGACAGTCATAATGTACAAATATGGAGATACAGAAATAAAAAATTAAGGGAAATTGGCATAGGAACGCTACAATGGGTAGATGGCGCTAATTCAACGGAACGTTGGGGTAAATCTGTTGAAATCGACGACGACGATAACAGCCTGGGACCTCCACCGTATATATCCGGTGATTTTGGCGTGGACGAGACTCCAGATTTGAAAATCAGCGCTCACATTACTCCTTTGACGCGAAAACCCTCAGGCCGCAGCAGGGGTAGACAGAGTTTTGGCGGAGAAACAACCCCAATAGATTGACCTAGGACAGTATGCGTACACTAACATAGAATATTGCTTTCCAAATTCCGGGCACACTTATAACTTCATTATCGCTTATTCGTGGCTATTTTGCCAACTGATTTATATATGTAGTGAAAAATAATGTGATATACTCACCGTATAATGGCTGTATGGGGATGTCATTCGTCATTCCCTTGGCGACAATTAGTTGTTTGCCGATGACCACCATAGCCACGACTTTCAAGGCAGTGCCTGGCAGTCCAAGCGTGTTCACTCACAGCACATAACTTATTGGCAAACCAATTCAACCGTCTTTGTTCCCTTCTCTTGCTACCTCGTCTTCCGCGTCTCGAGCATTCATGACCCATCCAAGTCCTGCACGCGACCCATTCGAGAGTAATGTGTCACTAGATAGCCCATATGTTGGGCAGAATCAACCTAGTATTGCACCATTTCAAGAAGACTCTACGTTCAAAAACTCCCAAACCAACAGCAGGGGGGCTCATTTGTCTGACACTTCTAGTGCTGGTAACCACTCAATATACGTTGATAAAGACACTGGCCACTTCCAAAATCGCTTCCAGCGAGATTATAGCGAATCTCAAAATGCTTCTTTAGTTCAGAATGCCGCAGATGTTGGTAGGTCGGATACCTATCAGGACCTAGGTCGGATCTCATTTGATGGATGGACCTACTTTCTTTCACCTAACCATTGTTTAGAATATTTGGATCCGCACAATTCCGCCTCAACAAGACCATTAGAGAAAACACCACCGTTCATTCGATTGCTTTCGAGTGGGAAATATCCGCTTGAACAACGAATAGAGGATAAGAAACGTGGGATTGGTCGACAGAGGTTCCCATTTGTTGGTATGTCTCTTGTTTTGCCGCCAGGGATATGTATCTAATGGTTCACGTTTAGTTTGGGCAATGTCAATTGTCATGGTTGCTGTTTTTATATACGAGTTAATTGTCAACTCTAAAGCTCAGGGAACGCCAATTTCGTTTAAGGTATGTATAGAAGGTTCAAGAAAATATCATGTATTAATCATTGAACAGCCTGTTGTCAATCCAATGCTAGGACCCTCTTCGAGCGCCCTTATCAACCTTGGAGCTCGCTTTCCACCTTGTATGAAAATGATTGCAGAGGTTCCACCATCGACAAGATTCGGATGTAAGAGATCCAAGGCAATATCAGGTCGGAGACATTGACACCAACGGTTAAGGTCTTAATAATACTGCAAATCCACCTGATCGTACGTGCACGCTTGAAACAATTTGTGGTTTTGGCGGTGAGTGGACTTGGCTCCAAATACAAGATGAAGAATTTAAAACCCATAGGTTTCCATGAGAAAAATCCTAATCAGTGGTTCCGGTCTGTTACTCATGCGTGACTCAGATCCTTTTTTTTTACTATGAATCCTAGGTTTATTACGCCGATCTTCCTACACGCTGGCTTTATTCATATACTCCTGAACATGTTCGCACAGTTGACACTTTCTGCTCAAGTAGGTTTTGTTTCCTGCCTCTCTTATTTATCATTCTCAACTTCGGCAGATTGAGAGGGAGATGGGATCTGGTGGTTTCTTTATCACGTATTTCGCTGCTGGTATATTTGGGTGCGTACAAATATATTTGTGAGTAATCTAGTTAATTTTAGACCAGGAATATACTCGGCGGCAATTTTGCGCTGGTTGGTTTACCTTCTATCGGTGCTAGCGGGGCCATTTTTGGGACAGTAGCTGTAATGTCACTTTACTTCTCTGTGTTTTATTTCTTAATAATATAATATTTGTGTCAGGTAACTTGGGTAGATCTCTTCGCACATTGGAGGTACCAATACAGGCCTGTTAGGAAGGTGCTGATCTTTCAATGCAGCCTCCTGTTTGTGTACTGAAATTTTATATTAAAGCTTGTTTTTATGACGATCGAATTGCTTATTGGCGTTGCAGTTGGATTTATACCTTGTAAGCCTCCCCAGCGACTGAGTCTTTCTTTTTGACTAAGATTTATATGATTTAGTCGTCGATAATTTTGGTTGGCTTTCTTGATTGATTCGTTGTAATGGTCATCTGATGTTTGACTACTCAGCACACCTTGGTGGATTCTTGATGGGACTCCTTGTAGGAACCACCTTCTATCCAGTCATCAGTGTATCCAAACGCCATCGCTTCGTTATGTGGGGGTTTCGCCTAATCGCCATTCCGCTAGCTGTCATTTTATTTGTCGTTCTGATCAGAAATTTTTATACATCGGATCCTTATGCAGGTAGTTTTATTCCTGTTTTAATCTGCAAACATTTCATTGACAAACGTTTCTGGTGACAGCCTGTTCTGGTTGCCGTTACCTTTCTTGCTTCCCGACAGCCTCTAACAACCATTGCAAGGGGTGCGTAAATTTTTCCAATTAGAAATACTGATGTTGGGCTAACTCCAGTTCTAGGACTGGTACGTATATATTTGTGGTTATAAAGATATTTCATGACATTATTACACCATCACAGGATTAACGACGTCACCTACGTGATTTATTATAGGAAGCCACATAATTCGTGCTTTCTAAACCATTCTTTTGTATGTATATGGTGCTGAACTTGGACTTGGAACATTAATGTGAAATATTGAACGTTGAATCCGAGGCAACATACACCGTAATCATTACGTAATATTTTAAATTTTAGTTTCAACTGAGTAAAGGACACTTATGTAGAATAATATTAAAAAAACCATCAGTTTTAGCACTCATCACCTCGAGCTGGAAGATTAAAGGAGAGCTTGCCAGTGGGTACTGAGCTTACGCAGTCCGTTCAGCCATGGCAACGTCGTCGTTTGCTCTTAGCCCCTCATGGCCTCACTTCCTCGGTGTTTTGACGATATTTTTAAGCATTTTAGTTGGTCTGATACAGTATATTCTTGTTGGTAGGTCATTGACTTCGTCGAGGGGACACTCTTACCTGAACTCATATATTTAGGTTTTTCTGATCCTGCACATTGTGGAGCTCTAATGAACCGGGGAAGTTGGCTGGATTCCGCACGACAACACTGGCAGCCTGATGGTAGGTGATATATTATGAGTTATGCACCGAGTCTCATACAGCAGTGGTCCTAGGCTGCATGCTATATTCGTACAAGGCAAACGACGTGGCTGCATGTCTTCAATCCAAATCAACAATTTTCATTGGGGATTCAGTCACTCGCAATCTATTCTTCCAGTTTGCCAACATATTGGATCCGACTCTTCCTACTTCCTCTTCCGCGAACGGCGAGAAGCACTCAGACCATCGGCTAAGAACTAACAACGGCAACGACATATCTTTTTTTTGGGATCCGTTTCTAAACGATTCCCGGACGTATGAACTTGTAGAATCTCGCTGGAACGTCACTACACAGGGGGAGAACATGCAACGCCCGGCGTTGCTTGTTATGGGGACCGGACTATGGTACCTGAGGTACGCTAACACTTCTGGTGGTTTGCCATCTTGGGAAGCCAATATGGAGCACATCATCAATGCCTTAGCACAGGGACCTTCAAAGCCTGCAGATGAAATCGTGATCCTTCCAGTGGAACAAGTTGTTCCATCGAAGTTGTCCCGTGAACGTGCAGTTTCCATGCGTCCTTCGGATATTGACGCAATGAACTCGGATTTATTTCATCGCCTCAAACCTCCTACAAGTTTTTTATCACTATTACCCTCAGATCCAGTCATTCCCGCCTCATTCCCTCTTGTTTTCAACCAAATGCTTGATCCATCGCTGACAGATGATGGTCTACATTTTTTTGGTCCTTTGGTAAAACTTCAGGCAACCATTCTTCTCAACTTGCGTTGTAATGATGTGCTACCAAAAACATTTCCGCTTAACAAGACGTGTTGCAGCTTTTATCCTCGGCCCTCAATGCTTCAAGTTATGATTCTGGCGGTTGTAGTTTTCATGGGCCCAGGACTTTATTACTTATCCTATCAGCAAGGCAAATATTGTCCCCCCCCATGCCGCCGTCACACATGCTGATAATTTTGGTCAGTGCAATTGGGTCCTCGGAAGCAGGATACCCCACTATCACCTTTACTGTTTAGTATTGCTATAGCGTTGATCTATATTGCTGATCGTACAGAGTTGTGGTCAAAGGAGCAAAAACAATTCAGCCCCTGGACATTTACGTTCTTGTGTATGTTATCCTTTGCAAGCGGTTTGGTCACAGTCAAATCAAGCGATAAAGATTTGGGTTTCTTGAATAGAGATCAAACTGACGAATGGAAAGGATGGATGCAAAGTAAGGTACAGCTACGTTCAAGAAGATCAAGCTAACTTTTATCTCCAGTCGTGATTTTGATTTACCATTATCTTGGTGCTTCGAAAGTATCTGGGATTTACAATCCCGTTCGCGTACTCGTTGCATCATATCTATTTATGACCGGCTATGGCCATACAACCTTTTATCTAAAGAAGGCTGATTTTAGTTTTTTGAGGGTGGCTCAAGTATGTCGTCGCTCGGCCGTAACTCGCTCGTCTCTAATATTTTCTCAGGTGCTGGTTCGCCTCAATCTCTTGCCTCTCCTACTGGCATACACGATGAACACGGATTATATTTCTTATTATTTTTCCCCATTAGTGACCATGTGGTTTTTGATTATCTATGGCACTCTGGCCATGGGTTCACGGTTCAACGACCGTATTGTTTTCTTGCTTTGCAAACTCTTCATTTCAGCTTCCATATTTACTTGGTGTATGAAAAAATCTTGGATCCTCGACACTCTATTCGAATTTCTCTACCAAGTTTTCGGAATTCGCTGGTCCGCGCGGGAGTGGGCTTTTCGCGTCAACCTAGACTTATGGATCGTTTATATTGGGATGTTGAGCGCCATCGCCGTCATTGAAATTAGAGAATACCGAATCAACGATCATCGGTATTGGCCTTTGGCTGTCAAATCTTCTATCGCCACGTCGTGCATCACCCTTTTCTGGTTCCTCGGATTCGAACTCTACCAGGAGTCGAAATTTACATATAACCTTTGGCATCCCTATATGTCATTCCTTCCTATCCTAGCTTTTATCGTATTGAGAAACGCAACCGTTAGGCTACGCTCGGTATCATCTCGAGCCTTTGCACTAGTGGGACGGTATTCCCTCGAAACATTCATCATTCAATACCATTTATGGTTAGGTGGCGATACAAAGGGCATTCTGCTTGTAATTCCTGGCACACGATGGCGACCAGTGAACTTCGTGGTGACTACAATAATGTTCATCTACATCTCGGACCAGGTGGCGCGGGCTACTTCCGTCCTCACCACCTGGATTTGTGATGTAGCGCCAAAGGCGTTACCATTATCTGCCTCGCCTAACGCCATTCCGCCAACCAATCATGTAGGTCAAGAGACAACACCGCACGGTGGAGCTCAGGAGGGAGAAGGCATCCCGCTATCACGTCGTAAAGAAGGCGAAGAGCGCTTCTTCTCACCGGAATCTGACACACCCGTCCAAATTGGGAGATGGGTAGATCGCCTTACTGGGGAGCCTTCCTCATCAAGAAAACCTGTTTTGTCCACCTGGCGTGTTACAACCTTGTCTAATATTGGAGTCAAGACGAAACTTTGTATCGGGTTAATTCTTATGTGGTTAGCCAATCTCACATGGACGTACTAAGTTAGATGGAGGGCGACAGTAAATACTAATATGTTTTCATTAATGAGTGATACGCTTAATAGATGAGATAAATTTTTTGTATTGTCGGTTTATAGTATTCAGTAGCCTTGATGATTTAATACAATCGAGATTTCACAGTGTTACATGGACAATACGGAGAACGAGGAACTAATCTTTTTGGTTTATGTAACACAGTAGATCAGTCCTTTATGCCAATTGAAACATTTTATTATTCGATAAAGAATGATAGTCTGAAATGTTGTTCGACAATTAGCAAAGTGAAGAAATTGAGTAAGACGAAGACAGTAAAGATAGGTCATAAGGTTGAAGACACTATTTAAAAAGTAATATCTTCGTGACAGTAGCACGAAAAAGTGCATGTTCAAGAAATAGTTGATAATAATCATTACGAGCCGAACAAGCAGTGCACGTACATCTGCAAAGGAATATAATGAGCTCACAAGTAATAATATAGGAACGCATAATAGAAATGTCAGTATTAGCATGGTAAATCATCAATGCTTGTCCTTAAGACAAGATCAGGGCTTGACTTCTATTTTGATCAATCATTCAAGAAAAGAGGAATTATGCATACATTAGTTGGATTTAGGCTTGGAGGGGTTTAACCTATATATATAAATGAAAGTTTATAAGCGTGATGCGCGGGAGGAATTGAAAAAGAAAAAAATGAAAAGAAAAAAAAAAGGTAAGTGAATCAGAAATTTGGGTATATGAATAACGTTCATAAGCAAGCATCGAAGCCTCCAAGTAGCGATTCATAATTGTCTTCACATGATGACAACACACAGAAAAGATACATACCATGAGGTTGGGGGTGAGATGAAAAGGGAGGAGAGATTGACAAACGAAAAGTTGAACTTTGAACTGTTTTCTAGGGTGTGAATTAGGGCCGGTCATCTGTCACAGAAGGTCACGGTACGGTGACGGTCCGGGTCGTTTGGGCGTTGCAAGCTCGCTACAAGCTTGCAATTCTTTTGTTTCTTCAGCCTCAAAGGCATTTAACTGTAAACGATGGCGAATGTCCTTCAGCACCACATTGACTTTCATCCACGACCTGTCTCTCATTCTCCTTCCCCGTTCGGGTTCGGATTTGGTCTGAGTTTACCCACATCGTCTTCCATGGCCTCAGCCGGATGGCAGCCCTCACCCACTCCAGGCCACACCAATACTCTATCTTTTCAGCAACTGGCTTCTTCAGTGAACCAACACTCTGCCTCTCGAGCGCAGAAACGACGACATGACCCTGATGATGATATTGAAAGTGGGAGACAAGTAGGACCACGGGATGACTCGATGGACAGAAGCCCAACCCCAGAGCGACCTAAGCGCGCGCCACCTAAACGGGCTCGTGTGGCCGCTGTCGCTGAACTTTCAAACAAAAACGAAGGCACAACGAAGGAAAATAAAGCACCGGGTAGCAGTGAAGAGAACGAGATCGATGTTGGGGTCCTGTTAGGTCCCTATAAATTTCCTATCAATATTGGCACTGTTCACATAACTCTTGTTTTATAGCGAGCTTACCATCGCAGTCACTACTACCGCTATTAACGTCTCTACTAAATGCTCAACCCTCATTGAAATCGACGATTCTCCCTTTGATACCCCGACCAACTGTTGAGGCCGCTATTCAAGCCCTCGGGCTTTCGGCGAAGAAGCTCCGTGACGCTTATCCATACTCAACTTTTTCACAACAAGGGACTCCTGCAAGCTTTGGGTTTGGAAAACCGGCACCTTCACAGAGTATACCAGCCTTAAATTTGGCAACACATCACATTAATAATGGCGGAATGCGTGATTCATACATCATATCACGACTACGCCCTTTTATCACAGAATTTGTGGCAGTTTGTTTCTCATATCTTCCCTATTTCACATCAATCCCCGGAACATCGACGGACTTCAACCAAGTTTCTACGCATCAGCATCAACATACAGAATCACGTTCGATCGCGCTTCATTCCTTAAATAAAGACAAATCACTCCCCTCTGAGACGTTTATGTTCCTTTCTGCAGTCACAAACCATGTATATACGCAGCCAGCACTCACCCAGGCATCACTAGCTCCACTTCTTGCACCACGCCTCGCAGAAGAGTGGAATAATTGGGTTGGAAAGGTTGATGAAGTTGTGAATCGACAAGGCGGAATGTTTGGAAGCGAAACTGTTAGGACATGGGAACGAACATTGGATAATTTAGCTGAAGGAAAGGGATTTGAAGGTGGAAACATGATGCGAGGTGTAAGAGATTTATGGATAACGAAAGTTGGGTGGTTAACGGGACGGACTGCACATCAAGAGATGGATGAATTATAGAGAGAAGTAGTGGAATATATAATAATAATAATTATGTATGGATGGGTTAGCAAGTGACATAAATAGAGTGTAAATTAAAAAAGTAAAAAAAGTAAATTAAAAAAAAAAAGTTGACCCATGCATGCACCATCGTGCGATTGGCCATTTTCCGTTTGGTGCGAATGGGACCCCTTTGTCCTCGAGAGCTCTGAAAGCTATAAATCTATGGTCTAGATGTATCTCAAATTCCAGGTCAAAGCCAATTCATTGTCCAACTTCCTCCCCATCCCACATTCAACACCAACTTCATAACTCTCAAACAACAACTTCACCTCAACCATCAAAATTCCCATTATCACCATCTTTACTTCACCCCAGACAAAAGTATAGGCCTTTCGTTGCATATGTCCATCCAGAAGAAATACAAGATTCCGACCTACAACGCGTAGACCCTGGTAGATCTTTTTCAAATGATTTACACTATAGCTCTAGTCAACATATTGTGTTCAACCCCCCTTGGTGCCGCAAACATAAATACCCAGCCACGTTTGACACCAAGCGAGCTTCAAATCCACTTCCCATCCCCCTTGTCCCTCCTCCAAAGACTCGTGTCGCGCTCTATCGGAATCTTTTGTATCTGTTATCTCTCCGCGACCCCATTTCAACCCTTCCAGCACTACTAGACTATCACGATTCGTATTCTGACCTCCGGTCCACGCGTTCTTACAACCTTTTAATCGCGCAGGCTCTTCGGCACGCGTCATTCGGAACCGTTCAATGGCTCCTTAAGGCTATGAAAGCGGACGGTTTGTCAGGAAATTTGGAAACCTGGAAATTGAAAGTGAGATGGTTCATACAGACTGGATGGTGGGATCAAGCATGGAACGAAGTCATGGATTCACGGAATTTGGGTGTTTCTGGATCTATCTCTCAGAAGAAATCTCCAATCCCTCCTCAGATATGGTTGGAATTTCTTAAGACATTGAAACACGCATCTGTTAGAAGACACCGTGCGGATCGTCGGCAGCCAAACAACTCCTTACAAACAACCCAGGAAAGTCAACCAGACACTCTCAAACTCCACGTTACGCGGTATCGTACTCTTGTAGCCAATTATCCGGCGTTGGTTCCCAAGGAGCTGGCACAGGCCTCACCACGTACGATTTATCTTGTCGTTATGGCAATGCTGAAGGCTCAGCAAAGTGCAAACGCCTTTTCATTTACCCAAGCTTATTTTAAAGCCTTGCCGCCATATATTCCTGGCAATTGGGCAAGAATATGTCAAGATATTATCCATTTGCACATGGCCCTAGGCTCGACTCAGAGAGGCCTGCGTAAATTATACGAATGCCGCAGGACTATGGTTACATTGACGAAGACGCATTCGGCTTTAAAACCTACTTCAACCACACTGTTTCTTCTGCTTTCTCCTTTACGACATGCGAAACGGTGCGGTACGGTGGCATGGAACGTTTGCAAGAGCTTCAAACGACAATGGGGTATTAAGACGATGGATCGTCGTGTGAGGCGCAGAGTTGCAGCCTTCGCCGTCAAGGAAGGCCGCATGGATATCGTAGATAAGGTTTTGGTCCCCGAGAAGACACTAAGATGGGCACACGGAATGTGGAAAAGAACAACCCTGACGCTGGGTGTGACGATCCCTCTGCGTCCCCGAAGGCTGTTGAGACCACCGGAGAAGAAGTTGTTTCGGTACAATGGGAGGGAAGAACGACTATGGCAGCTACTTAGACAACGTAGGATGCGTATGACAGCCCGAAAACGGAATAAATAAATAAATATATAACACTAAATATCTATTTCTTGATAATTTTGTGAGTCATCAAGCACATCTATATCATGTCCTCCGAACTGCAGTCAAGTATTCCCCTCCTGATGTCAATTTTAGTGTATTAATGGCGTGTCTGTCATTGAACGTAAGCAAATCATTAGACGTGGCCAGCAAGAAGTCCCACCTGCTCAGCCCCAAGGCCTCTCATCAACCCTTCATAAACAAAAAATGCACAAGCGTTGACAGGGAAAGCACGTAGTATACATGGCGCCAGGCCCCGATAGAAGCCGGAAACCCCCTGCAGAGAATAAATGCGTCGCACTGTGAAGAAAAAAGAGGGTTTTGTCGTTAAAGCCATGGCAGCCGGAGAGGCCGGATATGGAAGGGGATGAGGGTGCGACATCATGCGACTAGACGTTGGGCACCTCATGTAAATATATATATATATCAAACAACGTTTTAGTTACTCACTTTTTAATATTATCAGCGGGGATGGCCATCCCCCAGAATGCAAATGCACCAAGGCCGCCAGAGAGAAAGTTAGCTGATCCTGTACTCAGCTATCCTCACCTATGAATTCCAAAATAGGAACTTTATCAACTCCGATCACTTACTTCGTAAGGTGTCCCGGTCAAACGTGAGAAACCACGCATGAGAGCCTTGAAGATTCAAAAAAAACACATTTAGTTGATGGTCATATCTCCCACGTTCAA
Source organism: Collybia sordida (assembly GCA_037014335.1). Taxonomy (NCBI): domain Eukaryota; kingdom Fungi; phylum Basidiomycota; class Agaricomycetes; order Agaricales; family Clitocybaceae; genus Collybia; species Collybia sordida. The sequence continues at coordinate 3,119,783 of JAYKXK010000002.1, forward strand.
ATCAATACCCACCTCAAAAGACAGAAACATCCAGAAGAAATTGCTCCGAAATGCAAGACTCCCGGTAAATCCTGACCATAGGCCTATGACGCCTTGGGCGCGGATAATTTTCCGTGCGCAGTCTATAGGTCCTTTGAACTGGCGGTCAGCTATAGCCTTTTGGGACTGGACCTGAAGTTTGACTGCAAGAGTGGGTAAATGTTTTGCATGGAATATAAGTACATTTTTACGGATCACTTTTGAGAAGTTCTACTGGCGTTGCGATAATGGCACTGATTCGAAAAGAATATCAGTTGAGATTTGAGTATACAATCGAGGGTACAAGTGAGCTCGCCTCGTTAACCCAGCAAAAAGGCCCGCAACCCCATGAGCCATAAGGGTCAAACGAGGTATGCCCGTTCCCGGCGTAGCTTCCGTCATCCCGTGGCGAAGGAGAAAGAGGCGATAGTTGTGGAGGGAACCTAATAGAAGAGAGTCTATAGCAGCCCACCCAACAGCTGGAGGGGTTGCTCCTTTGTATAGTGCAAGAACTCCCTTAGTAGTTACTATTCATGTTTTTTCCAATGTGCATAAACCCGGTACCCAACATACCTCATTTCGGATAGTTTTCCTTAAAACATCGACAGCACCATTATATGTACCGAGTGGCGAGCATTGTAGACGCGTTTTTACCGTGTCAAACCTAGATTTTGAGGTAAAATAATCACTCTTTTACAATAGTCAGCCTATCATCAAGAAAAAAGGCATTGAAAATGCACAAACCTCCCTCCCTTGATAAGACCACTCACCCGTGTCCTACTGCTACCTGTGGATGGATATTGGCCCAATCAACCTCAACCCAGTATAGAAAGCAAACCCATTACTTTTGTTAGACCTATTAAATTTGGATGTTTCGAGTCAGTTCGTCTGAAGACACGACCTTTTTTTTATTTATTTCTGCGACAATAGACATACCACTTCCAATGCCCGCAAAGGCACCGACAATCCTAACATGGTTTCCCGGCGGCACATCGCTGCTCATTCGTCGACGCCTTGGGATTTGATAACCAAATACTGAGTCCCGACGTAACCTAAATCGACGCAGACAGTGTTGGAAAAATTGAGCCTCAGGACTTGTGTGCAGGGCAGAAACCGGGGAACAAATAATATGCCGATCGAAGAAGCCGAGCGGAATAGCCACCGTCGCAATTGCAAGTCCATACAACGACCATGCCACCATCCGACAGTCCAGTCGACGAGAAACAATGTCGCATATGCTTGGACGGTCCAGGATCTGAAGATGAATTAGGCCGCCTTATACGACCGTGTCTATGCAAAGGTTCCATCAGTGTACGCACTATATCGCTCTAAATTAAAAGCATTTGAAATGGACTCAGTTTTCCACTACAGTACGTTCATATCAAATGCCTACAGACGTGGAGGACAACGTCTGCATCAAACAGTGCATTTTTTGCATGCCCTCAGTGTCACTACAGATACAGGTTCTCCCGGACGCGATTTGCTGGCATTGCTACAAACCCAGGTACCTTGGTATTCATTCGCAGACTATGAGCTTGAATCTACATCAATGACGAAACCCCCACAGTGATTGTAGGAGGCATTTCCGGACTCATCTTTACTATTATTGTGATGCTTTCGTCTTTCATTACAACGTTCTTCATGGCAGCGTTTGAAGAACCCAGCTATTCTTATTACCCGTCCTTTATCTATGTCTCCCCTCTGAATCTGGCCCATGATCTTATCACCGCGGCACTTCGTATTCTCAAAGACGAAGACGCAGTTGGTCTGTTCGACACTGGATACGACTCCAGAGCAACCTGGGCGCATGGAGAGACATCAACACCACTAACAACACCAGTACCCCGCCCGGATCCTGGCATCCTAATGAGATTCATCCGGCGATTCATCTTGGGGCTCCCTATGGTTGGAGCCGGTTCTTTGGTACATATGTTACTTTCCATGCCCCTTCTTGGGCCCTTCCAATGGCTGGTGCGGCAACGGGGAGGTGGTCGCAGAAGACGGGACCAGTCTCGAGATATCGCAGCTCTTGTCATAGTTGTTGCTCTGGTCATTGGAGCTCTGAGGTCGGTCTGTTTTGCCTCCTGATATCGCTTTTGGCTATTGACAACATATCAGAGCACTGTATAAAGTATTTAAACTAACTGAAGAAACGACCAAACGAGTACTTCTTCGAGCAGAAGATGCCATTTTGGAAGTTAATTGACTGGTTAAATATAGACGCCATACATATTGGGTCAATAATTATTGCATTTGGGGAAATTCTATCTAAATCTCCAGTGCCGTCTTCCGTTGAATCGAACAAATCAATCCAGTCTCGTGGCAAAACACTCTGATTGATGGTATATATTGTTGGTATATTTGGTATAAATCTTTAGCCGTGCTTATGTGGTGTTTTATGTGCTGCGTGTTACGAACAGGGGTTGGGAAGAGCAGCTTATTCATGTAAGAGGAATGGTAACGGGAAAGACCAAAACAAAACATCCTGTATTCTTCAAATTCCTGTGTGGAGTGGAGTGGATGAAGTGATCACTTACAGCAACTGAAAACAAGTTTAAATTTGACTATTTGGGAAACGATAGAAACTCCCCAACTTTTTCAGAAGGTCCGTAGAATTAATTCCTAACACAATCATGCTAATAATGGGTATGTAGGCTAGATAATATTTCGTCCATTGTCCGAGAATAGATGCACGGAGTCCACCACTATAGTGTCATCAGTGCTCCTACAAGAGCGCTACAAATAATTGTGACCGCGCCGAAGGCATGGGCAGCCGTAAATCCGAAGGGTGTACTAACCACACCTGCGTTGGAGGGCGGAGTGTTTGAACTAGTTACTGCGGACTCGGCCGCACCTGTAGCAACTGTGTATACCGATCCAAATACGGATGTTACGACCCCGGCTCCCGATGTCGCGAGAGTAAACCCTTGGCCACCAACACTTGTTATAATTGTTCCTGCTTTGCCTCCAACGGCTAAGGTAGCAAGAAAATATTTAAACCGGCGAGCAGTTACAAATGAACAAGAACTTACAGGTAAGGGTCTCGATAGCACCTGCAGCGCCACTCGTTATCTCGCTACCAACAGAACCAGCCACTCCAGTGGCCTGGGTGAAAATAGAAGGGACTATAATTAAATTTCATTAAAGTCGTGCGGAAGAAAGGAAGGATTATTATAATTACCATCGCCCGTGACGATAGAACCCGCAACAGACGTTAAAGAGTTAACGAGGCTGTCAACTATGCAGAATTCGAAATCAACGTAAATATTTGGAGCAAAGATGAATGATACATACTTTGGCGATGTTCAAGTTCAGGAGCTGCAAAAACAGCAACGAAAGAGGTCAGGAAGGTGACGAATAAGAGGTTCAGAAGCATTATAATAATGAGTTATGAAGATAGTTCGAGAAGCAAAAGACAAGAACGAATGGATATGGGATTGACAAGATGTGCGACGAGCTATATAGAGGCTAAATCCAGTGTTTCTATGTAAGCTCGCCGGGGTTGCTACGTATGGCAGTGCAAGCGCAGCCAATTGCACCGCCATCAATTAAATAATTACATAATCTACTAAGTGCACTCCTCTTCCCGATACCCGGATCCGTCACCAATTCTTTCAGATCGAATACAAATGCCTCGCGCTATCATATCGCCCTCCGTTTTGGCCTCAGATTTTGGGGATCTCACAGCAGAATGTAAAAGAATGATCAAATGCGGTGCAGAATGGTTACACATGGGTTTGTCCATTTAATCTCAAACTAAACTTCACGTCTAACGCTCTGCCATATAGATGTCATGGATGGGCAAGTAATCCATCTCTTTCGTAACTATGAAAATCGTTAAATTTATTTCGGTTACCCAGTCATTTTGTTCCCAACATTACTATGGGTAGCGCGCCGATCTCTCCGTAGCTCAAACTTTACTGACTTGTATGACATTTTAGGTGCCCCTATCCTCTCCTCAGTCTCTAAAGGTGTACCGGGAATATTTATGGATTGTCATATGATGGTATCCGAGCCCGAGAAGGTGACAACTAGCCCCCGTTTGGGCCATGGTCTTGGATGTTGACTAATATAGTGGGTCGACGACATTGCCGATGCAGGCGGTGCACTATACTGCTTCCATTTGGAAGCCACCGGTGAGCGCGTGTTTCTCGCTGTATTCCGCTTACACATTGCTCACCCCAGCCTGTCAGAGGAGCCGTTGCCATTGATCGATGCGATTCACGCGAGAAAAATGAGGGCCGGCGTGGCCATTTCTCCCGATACACCATCCACTGCCATCACGGATGAGATAGCAGGTGCAGCAGATATGCTTCTCGTAATGACGGTTTATCCAGGTTATTTCTTGTTATCTCTGCACGATAAGCATCCAGTTTAATATTAATATCTACAGGGCGTGGAGGGCAGGCATTCTTAGAACGGTGCGTTCCCAAGGTAGCCGAACTTCGGGCACGGTTCCCGAAGATGGATATCGAAGTGGATGGTGGAGTTGGCCCCAAAACAATCGCCGCCTGTGCACATGCCGGTAGTTCAAATAGGCCATGCAAAATATTTGTACTCACCCTTTCTCAGGGAGTAATGTTATTGTCGCGGGTACAGCTATCTTTGGGGCCGAGAATCCTGAGGAGGTTATCGCCGACCTCAAATCAACCGTCAGCGCTGCCCAAGAACTGGCCTTACGCTCGCGGTAATTCAAACCCCATTAAGGGACAAACCTTCCTGGATTTAAGAAACAATAAACTCATTTTTCTCCAAATCAATTCAGATAGGTGTGGCGTGCAATACATTGGTTCGACCAACTCTAGATTATAAGGGGGATGGGTAACGAATATAATTGAGTATACTATGAGTTCCTGCCCGGGTATATATTATGAATCACCGACTCGTTATATTTTCTCACCACTTGAGCCATTCACCATACATATTGGGTTGTTCGCCACGGACATATGCTTCGAATGTTCTTTTCAGGATAGTTGCCCAACCAAGGTCTCGCTGATCTATCGTGTCGTCATCAAGGCCTAAGATGGTGGATACATTAGCGTGGGTACGCGCTGCACTTTCGCCGGCAGCAAATCGGGAACCAAGGTCAGGCCAGTTTCTAGATGGGTCAAATGGCTTCCACCTTGGAAGAAGATTAGACGAAAAATACAAAGGATTAAGAATGAATCTGCCCACCAGAAATTGTGAAAATGATAGGAGTATGCTCCTTTAAAGAAACCATTGAATCCAAATGCCTGAGAGGCAGCGCTGTCAACCGCAGGCGTGTCGAAGAAATTTGCGAAACTGAAGGTAAAATGAACAAGAGCAAATGTTAACCAGACAAAAGTTTTACTCTGTGAAATATGGTTGTGCGGGACGATCCCGCTGATAATTTTCTGTGTTTAACCACGCTGGGTCAAATAAAGCATCCGGAAGGCGTAACAAAAGTTCTTCCAGATGAGCATCTTTCGTATATCGTGATATCGTCATGGGGTGAAAATCTAAGTCATTTTTCAAGGCGGTCCGAAATAGGAAGGTGCCCAATGCAGAGCGCCTATTCATATGGAGAACTGCAGTATTATAGCGCTTTAAGCGAGACCAGCGGTAAGCGAAGGCGCCTTTCCAACCCCACAGTTCCTCCCAGTCGCGCAGAAATAAAGTATCTGCATCAAGATAGGTTCCACCATACCGATGACAAAGAATAAACCGTGCCATATCGGAAAGAATTACAGATAGGCGGTCATACGTGGAAGACGATTTGGAACCGGCACGGGTCAAGAGGTTGTCGCCATCAGTATGTGTCGCTGGAGCTTTTTTTCCATTTGGTATGTGTATGTCCCTTTGGGGAATTTGGATTACATTTCCTCCGGAGTTGAACAAATCCCTTTTCCGCCACTCGTCTTTTAGCTCTGGGGTTCCATCGAGCTGTTCTGTAGTATTCCATAATTTGAATTGAATAACATCCCTAAATCGGGGATGTAGAAATGGAGAAGCCCACGGATTCGTCTTGAGCTGGTCAAACATATCAGATAAAGCAGATGGGTTGGGAACAGAGGCTGCAGGTCCTGGGTTGATCCACATCCACATTTTGGGACGGCAGACTGTATCGTCCGGAGTATGGAGATGTAAACCGGTGTTTTGGGTGAAAAGGAATGACAACAACGCCGTATAGGGCTTGTCAGTGAAAGGTCCTGTCCAAAACATGTGGAATACGCGAGGATTGTCCGGGTCGCAGGGTGTTGAAAGTGATGCGGAAGGTCGGTGAGGCACAACTTTAGGAAGTGCAATGGGTGGATGTTCCCATTTAACACCTCGCATTTTTGTGAGGCCAGCATCGGGATCACTCTCAGTTTCCCAAAAATTATTAAAATCCGAATTATCATCACCTCGTATAACCTTACTGGAATCGGCATTCTCAGTGTAGATATACCGCTGGTCTTTTGCCTTCCTCCTTTTGAGGTTATTCCCGTTATCCAACCCTGCACCGGCTCGTAACATCTCCAAACAGTCCCTTACATACTGTTTGGCAGGACGACAACTTTAAATGGTTCGGAATAAGCATGACGGCGAGGACGTACTTTTTTTTGACCAAAATCACAATGATCCATAACTATATCCAGATCTGCTACATTCCCGGGAATAGGTCGAAGGGGATATGCGACATTTGGAGGGCGGGTAGTGATATCCAAATAGGTACGTGTATGACCTGTGCCCCGCGTGGTATTCGCAAAAGACCCGATACGTGTCCTGGGGGGATTTCTTTGCAGCGGAATGCCTGGGTTGCTTGGAGGTACCATGAATTTAAGTTGTGTTGGAACTGGATAAGTGTGTTAGTCTTGCCTGTGAGGTATTTCTTGAACTCACTTGGGCGTCGGCTTGGGTAATGCCCACTAGCTAATTCCCACTGCCATATCCGCTGCAGGTCTTCCCGTTTATACACCAGTGTTGGTGGGTCTCCAATAAATGGGCCGGGCCATTTCTTTGCTTGTGTACCAAACCTCTTCCCCAAGGCAAAAAGTACGAAAAGAGATAGTAAAAACCCAAAACATAAAACAAAAAGACCTTTAATCCGACCAAACCGATAGACACAAACACGATATATCCATCGAGGATTCACGAAAATGATGCGCAACCGACGCGTTCCAACACTCGGTATCGGCAAAAAAACTGTGACAAGCCATGGGGATAAATCACGTCGGCTTAACTTTTCTTTGACCGCGGACGAGCTAGATTGTGAAAAGATAGGAAGGCTGACGAGGCGACGAGAGTTGTTCAGCATGAGGGCATTGGAAAACTTGACATGCGCAATATAGGGGGTTCAGTCCGGGTGTCAAAAATGATCGACATGGATCAAAATACGTGGGAAGCATTTTATAGTCTAATTTTGAAGAACAAGTCCGAACACAACTACTGGACATATACAACTTTAGCACACATGATACAAAAAGATTACAGATCCGTAAGTATAAGTCATCGTTTAATTCGAACCCAAAGGCTGCATCTCTAGGTCTGCCTGGTCAGTGGGAACTGTTAAGATGCGCAGAGTGTTGGTGTGACCAAGCCCGCCTTTCCACCCTTGTACAGCAATGATCGTAGACCCAGGAGTGATGATATTCAATGCCAAAGCGCTGCGAAGCCCGAATCGGATGCGGTTGTCGACCTGAAGAATGTAATATTAGGATGGAGGAGTGCGCGGGGATGCTTTCACTCACGTCTTTTTGCCATTGGTGGTCTTGGATGCCTCTTGGTTCGGGATACCAGAAAGGGTAACAACCGCGATGCAGATGGATCTGGCGGGCGGTTTGTTCGTTGCGGGTGACTGGGAAAAAAGAGTTGATTAGAGAGAAAAACTTGATCTCAAGATATTTACCAGTGAGAATTGGGACCCGAGGACGGTACTTCGAAATCAAGCGAGCAGTATTCCCACTCGTAGATAATACAAGGATAGCGCTTGCGTCTTGTTCAGAAGCGGCCGCAACGGAGGCAATCGCAACAGTCTCAACTGTTTCTGTGGGACGGGGTTGGATAGCCCTTAATTCGTCGTACAAAGGTGGGTAACAAATGGCAGATTCTGCAAGTAGGCAAGTCTCTGCCATCATGAGCACTGTTTGTAATGTTAGTAACTTTATTGGAGAACATTCATTGCGAAACAATTTACCGGATTGAATCGGGTATGAACCCTTCGCGGTTTCTCCAGATAACATGACACAGTCGGCTCCATCAAGAACAGCGTTCGCTACATCGCTAACTTCGGCGCGCGTCGGTCGAGGGTTATACTGAAAATTCATTAGCAATCAAACCCTCAATATATGGGTATGCAGTACCGTCATTGACTAAAAAGTGGTGAGAAACATTTAATAATGGTAGATACAATGACTTACTTCGAGCATCTGCGTAGCAACAATAACAGGTTTTCCTGCAATGTTGCACTTGGCAATCATCATTTTTTGGGCTAAAAAGACCTGGCTTGCTGGGATTTCAATACCGAGATCGCCACGAGCGACCATAACACCGTCTGTCTCTTTTAAAATCTCGTCAAAATTTGCGACACCTTGTTCATTCTCGATTTTAACAATGATTTTGATGTTTGCACCGTCGGGTCCAAGAACTGTCCGGATGTCTCTAACGTCTTGACCGCGGCGGATGAACGAAGCAAAGATCATGTCAACGCCGTTCTCAACACCGAATTGTAAGTCTTTCTTGTCTTTTTCAGATAGGGCAGGGAGGTCGACTTCGGTTTTGGGAAGGTTGACGCCCTTGCGCGAAGAGATTGTCCCGTTGTTCAATGTACGAACATGAACATTTGTGCCGTCAATAGATAAGACTAAGAGGGAAAGGATACCTGTCAAAGCGATGTTAGATGTTGAGATTCATCACTCGTCAGGCTTCTTACCGTCGTCAACATAAATAAGTTTTCCAGGAGCGGTGACCTTGGGAAGATTTTGCTAATGAATGGGACGCGTCAGTATTTTCCAGATACAAAGGTATGCAAAGGAAGGAAAGCTCTTACATAGTCAACCCAAACGACCTTTTCGTCACAGGCTTCGCTATACTTTGGGTCTGTCGAGATAATAAATTCGTGTCCGGCAGAGACGGGAATCTACAAGGATGAAATATTTTAATGTAGATAACGCTTTCGGGTTTGAACCTACATCGACATTGTTTCGAGTCAAACCAGTGCGGATCTCTGGGCCTTTCTTTAAAATCTAATGTCAAGTTTTATCTTGAAAAGTTCGGAAGTGAGGCAGACCGTGTCTAGTGCAATCGCGACGGGTCGACCACTGGGATCATCTGATAATGAGACTTAACCAAGATACAAATTATAAAAGAGGAATTTGGAATGCTTACCTGCGATCATCTTCCTGGTGTTGTCGATGACGCTTTGATGGTATTCATAAGAACCATGCGAAAAATTCATTCGAACTACGTATTTATTCAGCGGATGAATAGGTAAAGGACAAGAAGAAAATAGACGGACCAACATTGACGCCAGCGCGTCGTAGTTCTGCAAGCTTCTCGACGGTGTTGACTTTAGGGCCTAAATAAAATGACATCAGGTTTTGTGATTAGTGAAGAAGGAGGACAAAAATGGTACCAATTGTGGCAATAATGGAAGTCTAATAGATAGGTCAAAGGACAGCTCGATGAATGATAATAAGGACTGACTTTACGCAAAAACTTTGTCTGTTCAGTAGGGACTGGTGCATTTGCAGTGCTCAAGGTCGAGGACCACTCGAGCTGGGATCTGATTCCGTCGTTGGGATACATGTTAGAGGGATTAAAGAGAAAGAAAAAATCTCTTCACGATAGGTATAAAAGCAGCGCTTATCTAGGGTTATCGATGATGTGATTTATTTAAATACAGGGGCGGCGGCGAAACTGGACTTATCATCAATCATTATTACATCATTCTTATAATTTATTTTCAACTTGGTTAAAAAGAAAAAAAATAGAAAATGGGAAAAGAACAAGAAATAACTAGATCTGTCCAAAGCAAAAATTCGACAACAAGTTACAATACTATATACACAAAACTGGAAATATACACGCACTGGCTACATGACTCGTAAACTCCACCCGTGAAGCCCTCCATCAGCTACTGCTGCGGCCTGTGCTGCCTGCAACCAACTGGTGTCAAGATTGGCCCCCCCGGAGGGATTGGCTGCTGCCAAGCTCCCCAGTTCAATAGTTTGGAAAACATTTTCGCAGGCGATAGTGCGGCCCGAGTGGTATCCCACCCCGTCAGACGAGCGAATAAATAATAGGGGTAGGCTTCGACCCGCAATGGACATGGGTGGAGGGGCATTTGGACCATTTACTTGTGATCCATCTGGTTGCCCTGGGGAGTGGTGATTGCTCCCTGTACCGTCGGCGTTAGGGGGGAGCGCATCTTGGTCCAAGGCCTTTATTACTTCGGCTAATGGGGGCATTTCCACAACAACGACAGTGTGTATTGGTCCTGTCAAGTAGCGCGGGGATGGTACTATGTGACCACCTGGTGGTCCAATTGGAGAATCTGAAGGACCGCCTTCGGGTGTAGGCTGACCTGGTTGAACATACGTTGGCACATTTGCCAATGGTCCCGGTGGCGTTGGTTGGTAAATACGGTGGCGAAGAGGGCCAAGATTTCCTAGATAAACATCAAGCGGCGTTGGCGTCCTCGTCTTAGGGTCCTCATAGAAAAAGTTAGACACATTTAATTCCACGGTGTTGTTAGCGGGTCGGTAAACTGGGGCCGTGAAGAGCGTGGGGAAAGGCGTAATGGGCATCTCGGGTATACTGTTGTTCTGCCCAAAGGCATCAAAAAAGGTGTATTGAAATTTAGCTGCGAGATGTCAGATTTGAGATCGACACAAGAGAGTGGAATGACCTTACAGATTCCAACGATAGTCCAACACAGATAATCATCAACCTCATCTGAAATAACCCGAACACCATCTTTTAATTCGTCCCGTACGCGTGGTGATTGAAACAAAAGGGGGTGTGTACCGGCTTGAGAGGACATCCCTGGCGCTGGTGGTGCCACTACGCCAGGTGGACCAGGAATGGGACCAGCGGCAGACAGATAGTGTCGTGATCCGTCGGGGTTGACACGCTGCAACGCAATCTTCTGCATCTGACTCACCGGGCCACCATCATCGGCTGATACCCGACCTTTGTCTACTTTCCGAATGACTAGTGGAGAAGTCGAAATTCCTGAGAGTGTGTCTGATAAGACAATCTCACATCCATATGTAACCGGTTGTGGGCCCCCTGAGAAAAAGACCAGGAGTGTGTGAGTGATTGAACCCCCAAATTCCCATCACATGACACATACCGACGGGAGGCATCTCGTTGGGCCGGCGGACAACATTAACGTTAAATGCAGACCAAGCTACGTTACTAGCACACAGCTGAGCATGATCAATGGTCATGTATTTCGTGCGGACGGTCTGAGAATTGATGCGGTTGAACAGAGAGACAGGTCCACCAGCTAGAATACAAGAAGAGATGTTACGAGTCTTGGCCGTCTTTTTCGAAGGTTTAGATATTATTGTGACGGGGGCAGAATCAAAAGCAGCCCATACACGACCACTAGGGGGTTCTGCGCCTTCTGGCGTCAGAGAAGGGGGCGGAGGCTCTGCGATATCAAGAGAAAGCTGGAAACTCTTTGCCTTTGCAGTTCCCGTTACATGTAAAAACTTGAAACTGGCGGTCATGTTATTGTCGAGGGGAGCCTTTTGCTCAAATGATCGCTCCCCACTTTCTGATACAACAGTCATGGAAAGTTGTTGCGTACGTAGATGCCAAACAGGGCCTTCGATGTGCACAATAGGCGGAGGACAGAGAAAGCGCTTTTCACTTCCATACGACTTTTGCGCGACGGCCGCATGTAGACAAATAACGGTAGTCATAGGCATGACGCGAGCGGGGTCTTGCAGAACATGGTCACGAACGATACGACGTATCTTGGTATGGGGATCTTCCGACTCTGGCTCGTCCAGCTTGCGCTTTCCAGACGCAGGAGGCTTACGGAAGGTCTATCAGTACGTACGGAAATAGTGAGCAGCCTATACTAACCTGGGGTATTACCAAGACACCGTTCTCATGTTGAGGGGCTGGAGGAGGTACCGATGGGGGCCAAGAGTTGTTGTTAGAGGATTGCTGCTCTTTCTTGGATGCTGTTAATATGGACTGGATAGAAGCATTGGGATCAGGCAACGGTGGGGGTGGTGTTGATGATGTATTCAGAGAAGGTTGCGGCGATGACTGCTTATTGGAAACCTAGAGCGTGTCGCGCGTTGAATTACATGGGGACAGGATATGAAGGAGGATATTTTACAAGTAAATTTACATTGGACTGGACTGGGGTGGCTGAACGCGATGGATGATTTGATTGAAGATGGCGGTCGTCGTTGTCGTCGACGGCAGCCATCTGAAGATGGTGGTTTAGAAAGAAAGGATCCTGGCGTACGGACATTCTAGGCGTGAGAGCAAACCTCTCACGAGGCTGAAACAAAAACTGGAAGTGAGGTGGGAAAAAGTTCAGACTTCGTGAGACAATTCGTTCCTTTTTATCCCGGCATCTCCCACTTGCCGTTCCCCTGCCGAGCCTCCAATATCCCATATGGGGAAATAATCATCAATCACCGCCAGCGTTGCCGTCCGCCAGCCGAGAACTCCACCGGTCCCGGCCGGATCGAAAAGGTCCGAGCGCTTTCTCCTGTCGTTGTCGTTGTCGTTGTTTTCGTCGTCGTCGTCACCGTCGTTATTGTCGTTATACCCTACTGCGCTTAAAGCTGTTCGACGAGACCTTAATGATAAATATAATGATTCATGATCTATAGGTTCCCCATCTGAATAAGGCGAGAGTAAATGCTCTTCGAGACGCCTGTCGACGCCGGCAAACATTGATTCTATGAGATGCCTAAGTCAAGTCAACTTCTTTGTAACGAGGAAACCTACCAAATGACAGAATGCCCAATTTATCTTCGTCTTTGATGGTTTCCCTTGTAACACTCTCTGATTCTGCCTCACCAAAAATCACCCTACTACCCTCTTCCTCCTCTTCTACGTCCGCTACCTTGTCCCATCCCGCCCATTCCCCCTCTTCTCGTAACCAACCCCACTCATCTTTGTTTCCAAACCTTGTTGGAAAAAATCCCGACAGACTGAACGGATCTTCTTCCTCTAACCGCGGCGTATGTAATGGGGTCGCATGTCCTGTCTTGGATTGTTTGTAATGGAACGACGTTGTTCGTGGAAGACTAGCCAGTCCCGAGATGGGGTGTGGCGCAGACTTGGATCGTTGGAGAGACATGGTGGACAAGAGTAGATCCTTACTTGTTATGCACATTCTTTTTTGTACCTGTTGAATGCCTGCCTATTCTGGACCCGCCATCATGATGTCAGACGCGTCCTTGTCGCGTGTAAACGCCTTCAACATATTATAAGCCGTTATATACAGGCTGCCGTATTTAAATTATTGTCCAATATGCAAACTAGATGCAAAGTCCAATGAATGCAAGAAAAAACGAAAGTACTTGCAAGAGATGGTGGTCATAAAATGCAATCATGGTGATTGGATAAAAGTGAGTCAGGGACGCCGGTGATCTAACCTTAACTTAAGGGGTCTTGGCTTTTCATTTGGCTCCTGTCCCGTCCCCTGTTACCATCAGGGAAGGGCACCTTACCAGTGACCTTGGTCCCGCGAGAATCGCGCCTCGAACTCGATCCATGTGCAGCATCAGTTTTGATTCCCATCTCGACATCTTGCTGATAACGCTGCCAGTCCTCCACTTTGAGCATCGATAAACGCTTTGATGATGATCCACCCATAGCTACGAGTCTCTCTCCACTGAGGGACCGCGAATGACGCTTCGATGGTATGTCATGAGTAGCAAGCGTCTTTCGCCCCGATTGATCCGCGGCCTCTTTCTCTTTCTTCTTCTCCAGTTGTGCGACCCGTTCCGCCTGTCTTTTGGCGACAGCCTCTTTTTCCAGCATTTTGTTTCTCTCCCACCTTTGCTTGGCGGCATTCAACTCCTCCTGTTCTTTTTCGGCCTGTGTAACCGGGGCCTGTAGTCCTCTCATCTTTTCTCGATGTCGTTCATTCAACTCCTCAAAGGTGCGCGTGCGACTAGCGGCGGGCCGTTGTGGATTTACAGGCGCGGGTGGTGACGTGCCTTTGCGAGGAGGTAATACTGTTACAGGGATATGTCCTCCCATGGAACTGCTTCGTTTAACACGGCTTATTCGGGCTAGAGGGATATCATCAGAAGAGTCAGTACTCGGCGTACCATGCCCCAAAGCACTCTCTCGCTGTTTACGTTGATTAAGCGCATCTGTAACAGCCTGTGGCATAGGTATCCTGGCTGCAGGTGTGGGAATAGGCGAGGTGACAATTGGGGGAGTTACTCCAGCCGGCGGTTGGAATAATTTTCGGTCATGAACGTATGAGTCCCAATCTTCGTCGCGTACAGGTACACTTGTCGGTCGACTCACTGGCTCTCCTTGCAATGGGGCATATGACGCTAATGTGGACATTTCCAAGGAGTGGACTCTAGCACGTGGATCAGTTGCACGGGGGGGACGTAAATGAGACGGTATAGGCAACAACGCGCTACTTGCATCAATACTGAGAGTCCGTCGGGAGGTCATGGAAGGACGACGAGAACCTGTGGAAGACGAAGGCGCAGGGGTCTCTGACCGGAGGGCATCAATGGACCTTCGGATGGTTTGGATTTCCAACATCAGTTCTTCTTTGCGTTTCAGCTCCTCAAGTTCAGATGGGGTCATATCTTTCTTGCGCAATTCGTCTTCGGCGATAAAACCACGAGGAACATCGTCTTGGATACCGAGTCCGAGGTCCAGAGTGGGAAGGGCTCCTGGAGTCTGTGGATTCCTTGCAGCAGCGCGCCGAAGTTCTTCCTCTGGAGCTGGTGCCACCTTGAAATCAGAGACCCCTGAGAGTTGACGAGCCCGTCCATCATTGACCAGAGTAAATGTGGACAGATGCTCCGGAGTTGTGGGTGACGCAGAGCCATCTTGGTCTTTCATGAGGGGGATGGTCGAGAGACCACTCGGTTGACGTGCGTGTTTGCCCAATGTGGGGTGATCCTTCTCCCATTCCTCCCGTTCTTTCGCAATATCGTCAAATCTGCTGGCCGCCTGACGTTCGGCGTCGGCATCCCGTTTTTTCTGTTCCGCGGAGATTTCTTGGAGCTTCGTGTGGAGCACTGAGAGAATACGGAGTTGAACCGCCGCTCCCATCAGGGCTACTGCGGCAATGAGACCTAACTCGATTTGCATCGTCTGGGAGACAGGGAACTCAATATGGTTGGCATTGAACTTGGGGAATAGGGAGCGAAAACCAAGATTCCAAATATAGAACTAGGCAAAAAAAGGAATTAGAGGAAAAAGGAGATGATTGAGAGTTCTCATCTTACCTCCTTCAAGCCAGCAGTAGTATAGCAGTCGACGCCGAGAATGAACGCGGAGGCGCCTACGAACGCCGTGGATATGAGAAGAATATGGTAATGAATCTTAAAATAGCATTCAATATGCAGGGTCGGGTACGGTAGGGAAGAGATTACCTTTGGAATAGTGCATAGAGTGAAGCCAATAACGGCACAGCCTAGAAGTTTATGTCAGGAATAATGAAAGACTTGAGGATGCTTGACAGGGTACCAATGTAAAGAATCCACCTGAAACCGATCGCTTTGATGAGGCCGCCATTATGGAAGCACTGGATCCACAAGCCCAGAGCGAAGCCGCCCCAAGCGCCGATTCCATACCTTGCAGCTTTCCAGAAGAAGATGGCGATAGCGCCACCTGCTACGCCGGCAACGACGGAGGCAAGGACAAACATGCCACGGAGCGTTTTGGACGGAGGATTGACAGCTGCCAAGACACCAAACTTGAGGATGAGGACTATGCAGACAAGTGAAAGGGTATAAAATCCAATGAGAAAGAAAGATGTCCTGTGTAAAGATGAACTATGAATACAAAGCAGAGAAGAGAATTAACAGACCATCTATTCTTATGTCCCCAGAAGGCGGAAGGCAAGCCAGTTAGGATAAGGATTGCACCCAAGACACCAAAGGCAGGGTCAAGTATTGTGTCCTAAATGTAAGATAAGTGTGAGATGGGTAAAAGGTGTGTGTAGGATGAACATACAAGAGAGATGGAAGGACTCGGAGTTGAAGTAGCTGATGGGGTCGAATTTGTAGGAGTTGCAGAGCTAGTAGGAGTAATTGTATGGGTGACATTGAAGACAGTGGGTACAATGGTGGTAATGGTATTCCCTGGGCGGGGAATAAGAGTACGTGTAACGTTGGCAGTAGTGAGAGAAAGCTGGAGGGAAAGAGAAGGAGAAGGAGAGGGCGTTGGAGAGGGCGTTAACGTTGGAGAAGAAGAATTAGAATTATTTTGAGACTGGGCGGCGACAAGGACCAGAAATGGGAGGGCAATGAAGGGTTGTCGCCAGTGGTTAAAGAGCCACATGGTGGTGGTCGGGAGAGGGAGGCCTAATATCACCGTTAGACTGACCGTATTTGAGTCAGCCTCCGGAAGCAAACAGGTAAATGCTAGTAATAATTCATTGATTGATTAATGGAATCAACTAGTTCTATTATACTTATTTACTTACTAGTTCAATAATGGAATCAACTATTTCTATTATACTTGTTTACATACTAGTTCATTTCTATTAAACTTGTCAAATCTATTGATGATGATAACTAAACATCAATCATTCTGATGACGTACATCTCGGTTATTTCAATTATTCGTCTAGTCAAATAATTCAAATTCAACAGGACTTGTTTCTATAGTTTCCAATATTCTCTTCATTTTCATCTCTTCTCCCTTTTCAATAACTGTAATCACTTTCCCTCCTCCTCCAAACCGTCCAACTCGTCCTGCTATATGTACGTATCCGTCTACCGTCCGTCCGTTCACTTTGCTTCCTTCTGCAATTCCCAAAATAAACACATGTGTTAGTTCTCGTAGATCCAACCCCCGTGTCGTCGCAGCTGTCGATACCAACAACTTCGGGTTTTCACCCACACCCCGTTTACTTTGCACCTTTTCACTGTCTGATACGTCTAACCCCTGAGCGTTCACCCCCATCTCTCGCAGCTCATGCACGGCCCGTTGTACTGGTGAGGAGGATGGTAGTACCAAAAGTGCAAGTGATGGAACATCCAATGCAAATGCCGTCGCGATCGCTTCCAACGCGTTTGGATTGAAAGGTGAGGGCTTGTTCACGTATTCTACCATCATTTATCATCAGTTCCCCCTTAAGAATACCCATATATATCAAAACCTACTTTCTGCCATTTGTTTGTCAACTTCTGGTGCTTCCAATGCGGCCGAGGGCCCAAATAACATATCTGGGTCTACTTTCCCCTCTTCGACGTGTTGCGCTTTTGCAGGTAGTGCCCCTTCGATATTCCCAACTCCCGTATCTGAAATCACCAACACCGAATGTGTAACACTCTTGCCATCACAAACCGTCTCCGAATCTATCTCTCTTTTTATCCCCTTCACCTTGATCAAATTGTCTTTATTCAGCCATCCACTCTCTTCAAACAGATAATTCCTCAGGTGGCTTCGTAATGTTGCACTCAACATAACTAGCTGCGGTTCTGCTCCGTCCTTAGCTCCAGGCGCGCTCCTCCGCCGGTGCTGCGTCACCCCTGGCTCATCCCTCCTCCGCTCATTTGTTGACTTCCTCGTCTTATATATCATATCTAGCAACTGCCGCGTCACTCCAGGGTGTGCTAGTAATTTCCGGTTTGCCTTTTCAAACGCTTTTCGGAACGACTTGTTTGGGTCTTTCTTCGGCACAGTCTCAATTAAATAGTCCACCTCGTCTACCACAACAGTTGATAGACCCGCAAGCTGTAATGCTTGGGCATCTTTCCGAAGAATATCATCTATTGCCTGAGGTGTACCGATGAGGACGTGGGGAGGGGTGTCGCGGAGGGTTTGCAACCCAGTGGTAAGATGGGCGTCCCCGTCGCGAACCAGGACCTGTGCTATGGTAGATATGGGCGGAGCTGCATCGGCCACGGACGTTATTTGCTCAATCCACTTGTAGAGCTGGTAAGCGAGGTCGCGGTGAGGGACAAGAACCAAAGATGTGATACGTTGGTGTTCCCCCGTATTTGCACCAATTTTGTGTTTCGATACAAGGCGTGGTTTGTTAAGAAGCGCGACGACTAGTCCAAATGACCTATGAATCAACCTATTAGAATACATGTAATGCATTACAAGTCGAAATTACCGACTTTCCCGAACCCGTCTCGTCCTTCAACAGAACATCTTTCCCATTAAGAATGGCAGGAATAAACTGAGACTGGACCTTAGTAGGGTACTGTACGCTAGGGAACGCCAAGTGGAGGGCATTAATAATGGGAGGATGTAGACCTAAATCGTTGAAAGTTGTCCTAGCCTTGGGATCAGTACTGGGGGAAATATCCAATGCACTGGCATGTGCTTCCGCACTACGACTCATAAGCCGCGTCTGTAAAGGACCCCGCCATGTTGAAATATAAAATATCTGGCGACCAAGACTCGTCAAGGTGGGGGGAAAAGATTTCATAAATCACGTGGAATATAGCCTCCAGTTGCATTATAACACAACAAATATTTTCTTTTCTTTTCTATGGATCCGTTTATCAGTATCACATCGCTCTATAGGACTTACCTCCGTGAAATAAAGAAATTGCCAACTTTGTATCTCAGGTAGCTTTGTCGTTTCTCTGGCTGCTAAATTTAATTAAATTCAATGAACCCGTTAGGCAGTTTTTCCAACTAAAAGCGTCGGATGATCTGCACGGTGCGTTGCGTGCTCGAACAGCACACATACGCGAACATAAAATAAAACGCGTACAAAAGGTTTCTCAATTTCTTTCTCAGTGTCTACCTTTACTTATATTTTCATCGGTAGGACTTGCACAAAATTCGAGCAGCTAAACCCGGTAACTCAAAAGCTTTTCGCCATGTCCTATCTCTCGCCTATGGAAGGAAAGGAAAACTTAAGAGAGAGCTAATGGAGGTCGTTCTCCTCCACCCATTCAATTAATTTATGAAATCTCACGTTCCCTCTCAATAGCCCATCCTCAGAGATTCCACCATACCTCCCCCTCCACCCATCATTCCCCAAATCGAAAAATCGCGCCCCCCTGTCTTCTCCCCAGAACTCAAAACCCTGCTCACAACCAGTTCCTCCCGTCGCACTAAACCACTTTCCATTAAAGCCCTCATTGCTCCACCTCTCCTTCCAGCACGTGCGGATCCCAATTCCGAAGACGCACGCCTGCTTGGTCGTCTGAGCAGACGCCGCGAAGTCAACATCCGTTGGCGTTATTTCACAAGGGAGTGGAAGAAAGTTTACCCACCCCTCCAGGTCGTCGTGGAAGGCTCTGGGGCATCGGCGGCTGCTGTCGCGCGTGTGGGGATCCGCGGTATTGGGTTTCAGGGCACCGGTGTGTTTGAGGAGGTAGAACGTATTGCGGGTGTAGTACATCCGCGACCACCACTGACACGGCGGGAGGTGCAGGCGGGAAAAACGACAGGCGAAGTGCAATCAGGTCATCCCTCGAGATGGTTGCGGCGACGCTATCGAGAGCTTCTCTATAGACTACCGATCTTGACTTTCACTCCCCAGACTGGAGACAAAAGCGGGAAGCGGGGTAAGTATGTTGTTTCTTTGTCCGCCGCTGCCGCCAGCCCCACCATTCACCGTTCAACACTGCGTGTCCCCGAAGTTTCTAGCGAAGAGGACCAAGCTTGGCTTCAACTGCCAGATACAAAATCTAGTACGAAAGAGCCGGTAAACATCTCTGGTAACCACAAACGGCCTCCTAGCAAACACCCGAATACTACACATCGACGAACTTGATAGTATATATATGAAAAGATGACATAGTATTGAGGGTATGTAATGCAGAAGCTCATCCTTCTCGGAAATCTGCGGGCATGATTTGCGCCCTGCAGCGGACGGTGAACAAAGATCTAAATCTACTCTTCGCGCGAACCAATGGGTTCGTATCGCGTCCGTCCATCTGTCCGGTCCAACATTCGTCTTAGCCAGCTTTGATTGCCGTTGCGGGATGGTCGAGCTTGTGCGCTGATAGCGTAATGATTCGTAGGGGAGCTGTTTGCCACGAGGGATGCCCTTTCGGAGTCATTTTCTAATTGTTCTTCAAGTTCGTCTAGAAAAGTACATATTAATTTTTGCTGTGACTAGATAGTGATATAAAAATTTTACCTTCGCCGAAAACTGCGTCCATTTCCTCCAAGGGAACCCCCTTGGTTTCCGGATATACTGTAAAAGGTCAGCCACTATAAATTAAGGGACTCTGCGAAGTGGATACACACGGAAATATACTACGACGCCGCGCCGTTAGATCAATAATTTTTTTATATGAATGCCACCCACCAACTATGAAGCTACAGGCACAAAAGAAACCATGCATTGGGTACAATCGCCATGCCATAAGCTCTTGTAGGTAGGGTGTCAATTCCCCAACAATGAAGTTGAAGAACCAGTTAGTAGCGGTGGAAAGAGATACACCTTTCGCGCGGACAGAAAGGGGCATGATCTACATTTGTCGTTGATAATGAAAATAAAGCGAAAAAGAACGTGGTATCGTTACGGACCTCAGGAGGGTATAACCAAGGAATCGGGCCCCAACTGAATATTTTTGTGAAAAAACCAAGATTGATATAAATTATAACGAACCTATATCCAAATGCCGCATTGAAAACGATGACGCACATAACGACAGCGTTTGGGGTATGTGGAACATCAAGATACATCCACCATCCTGTCGCAACCAACGCCGCACTCATCTGTCCCCAAAATGAATGTGGTAATTGTGTCCGAAGAAACCATGCGAACGTACCACGACCGCTCCAGATAGTAGGATTGTGCGCCTTCCCCAACGATCAACCAGATACCATCTGTTCAGGCCTGAGTTCAACACGCTATTCAACAATCAAGTTAGGTTGAGACACATACGGCGGAAGAGTGCTCAAGACGTATATTATAGAATTAATACCAGTCATTAATATCGCTTGCCGTCCGATCCAACCAGCCTCTGCCGTGAGATATTCACACGAAATCAATGCACGGACAACATGAAAACGAACCTTCAAATACACGAGCTGTTTAAAAAGAAATGAGCAACGCAGGAACAAAAATTCTGTAAAGGACATACGGGCGTAGTATGAAATTACTGATGATTCAAGTTAGAAGATAATTTACAAGATTTACGAATATAAAACAGGAATGCGCACCATTGATACCATTCTGAAGCGAATAATTATTCAGTAACGTGGTGAGGAAGAATATTATATCGCGTACAAGTTGTGCAAACGCTTGAGAAGACATTGCCAATAACACACGACGCTTATACTTCTTCCACATCTTCCTATAGGAACGACCTCCTCCAAACTCACGCTATTGCTGGTTGAAGATTTTCTCTGATATAAAGCAGATATTGAGACGCACTTCTTCTTGAACTTTCCTCTTAATCTCTTGGAACTCAGCTACAGCTATAGGATCATGAATGTCCCCACCATGCAGATCAGCAATGACTCGCATCCCTTCCGAGTCTTTGTCCGTGTCAATGAGCCAACTAAATAAACCATTAATAAGAGCAAATTATGGGAGCCTTACAAAACACGTTTACCGAGGGCTTTCGGGCATTACTAGGGATCCTGCGGCAAGAATAGCACCAATAACGCACTGCATAAAGAGGGGTATTCTCCAGGAAAGGTTCGACTCTATAAAAGAACAAAAGTAGTCCGTCCACTTTGGAGGAGTCATTTTGCTATACACACTACGGTATACTTTAAAAAGGCGTACCACCGAAGAGGAATACCCAATGATATTCCCAGTGAATTCCATGCAGGCCAAAGCACCGCGCTAATGGGCCCATATCAGTAGACGCTAAGGAAACGAGGGTGATACGAACGTGATTTGGAGGTGATATCTCACTCTGATAAATTGGGACGATTGTTCTATGAGTCAGAGTTAGTCCACGATACAAAGGACAAGGGAAAAAATGCTCTCACGAAAGAAGGCCAACGCCAAACCCGCTGACTAGGCGGCCAATAATCATCGTCCAGAATCCTATGGTGAACGTTTGGATTGCACCACCGATGGTGAATACGACTGCACCGACGAAAAGAGTCCCTTTACGGCCAATGAGGTCACCCACCCGACCAGCAGCAACAGAGGTTACTGATTAAGTTTTAAAATAAAACCAATATATACAATGAAAGCCCACAAACTAAATGCACCGACTTCAAGTATGGCAACCATGGTCCCGAGATCGAGGGGTCCTGGGTAGTTAAAATACTGGCGAAAATATGGCCCAGTGATAATACCACTCATGACACTGACTATGATTTAAGCCAAATCACACTGAAAAGCCAAAAACTATGTACCCTTGATCATAACCGAACTACCAGGTGGTCAACAAGCGTCAAGAGAGTAAGGAAAATTGCACCAGACTCACGAGGAAGACACCAAGACTAGCAAATACGGAGATAGCATACAGAAGGGGTTGGCCCACCAGCTTGGAGGAAGTTGGGCGGGATATGTGAAATTCCGGCATGATGCATGGGAGATTGAGGTAAGAAGAGAGGAAAGAGGCGTAAGAGTTAATTAGCTATTAAAGGCATAATCAGCTCCACCGAGGTCGGCAAGTCGCGCGGCACACCCTACTCAAAACTTGTTTCATCATCCGTACCGTCTCAATATGCCACGGTCTGAAGCATCAGTCGATGACCTTATATCCAATGTCTCGTACGACTCCGAGGAAGAATACCGATTAGCACAACAAGAGTGGGAAGAGAGTTTACAGCAGCTTCAGCAATTGGTTTCTGTAGTGATGCTACCATTTTTTGGTAAATGGTTAGGAAGGCGCTGGAGTCACTGGGGTCAGCCTAGAGTATCCTCTTTGTTCTGGCATGAACTAATCGTTGGTTTATGTAGCATATGCACGCTATCTTCGAGTCGGCCTTGGGAAAGCTTTCTTCGGGGTATAAACCCGCAGGTCCGTAGAATAGAATATAGTTACTATCAGTACTATATTGGCTACTATTCTGTTCTAATGTGCCCCTTGCCATCTTATTCTCTTAACTAGTTCTAATAATGCTCCTGTAGGCTGCAAGTTCGTCTTAGACATATCCTCAGCTAGTTCATCAGCAATTTTCCATTCCCCTCGCTGTAAGAGCCCTGCAAGCAAAATGTACCACGTGGTGTTAACAAGAGGAATTTTTCGTTCAACCATATCTCGATAATATTTCAATGCATGGTCGAGTCCATCCGGATGTGGATGCTCCAAACAAGCCTTGATGAGAATGTGATATGTTGGAAGTGTGAATTGAATGCCACGTCTCGTCATTCTGTCAACAATATCAACTCTCCATTCCTCCGTTTTCTCAGCGGATAACCATTGGCCTCGGTAGAGACCTGCCAGGATTGAAGTGTATGTGACTTCATTCGGGCACAGCTCTGGATCCTGTTCCATGCGAGTTAACATCCGTACCGCGGCTTGAAGGTTCTTTTCATGTTTTTCCCGCATCTGGTGGTCGATAATTGCGCTGTAGGTTGCGACGTTGGGCCGAACCCCTTGTTTCTCCATAATGCTGAGCATCATCTCGGGGGCATCTTCTCGTCCAGCCTTTAATAAAGCGGAAAGGATTGTAGAGAAACTAAATACGTCTCCTGTGAGCTTCATAGACGCTATTTTCGTGACGACTGCTGCAAGAGCTTTGAAGTTGCCGCGCCTGCCATGATAGGCTAGGAACGTGTTGTAAGACACAATGTCAGGCGTTGGTCCCTTAACCTCCATACTGCGCAAAATCACATCAGCTTCATCAGGGTGATTTGCATACAAAAGGCCATGGAGTACGGTGTTGTAAATAGCAAGGGTGTAATGCGCTGGACAGTCCGCTAACAATTCTTTTCGAAATTCCTGGAACTTTTTCATAGCCTCCTCCGGTTTGCTTCCACGGAATAACGAGGAGATAATAGCGCGGTAGGTAAGGCCATCAGGTTTGAGTCCTTGTGCAAGCATCATGTTCCATGCAGCTATGGATTCATCGACGGCGCTCTTGCCTTTATACGCATCAATCAAGGCGGTCCACATGGAAATCCCGGGTTTAACCCCCAAATCTCCCATATCACTCCAAACTTTCGAGGCGAGGTCCTGACGGTTGAGTTTGAGGAATCCAACCAGGAAGGAAGTCCACCCAACCTCAGTCATTGACACTACTCTGCCGTCTGTGTTGATAGAAGGATCTGCAGCAATATATGCATCAGGACCTGAAAGACCTGCAATAATGTCTTTATATAAAGACAGCAAGGTTTTGAATCCCGCCGGAGTCGAAACATTGGTAATCTGTTTGGATAAGGACGGGGGTCGGGCAACAAGTCTTGCTGTGTTGAGAGTCTTTACGAAATTCTGGACCTTCTCCTGTAGCGATGGGTTATATGTAAGCTTCTGAATAAAAGCCTGTGTGGTAAATGCATGGAATCGAACAGAAGTCGCCAGACACACTTCCAATGCTTCCGCAAATGAAGAGCGCATGGCATAAGCCGTTGTTACTGCAAGGAGGAGCTGGACACGACCAGGCGGGCTATGATGTGTATTCGGCCTCGTGTCGACAGCGAGCGAGTTACTATGTTGGCTCCCCTGGTGCTCAATATTGTCTTCTGCACGTTTTTTATCCTCGTCTCCTATCATGTCCATGTATTTCCGATAGAGCCTGATTACGCTTTCTGGGTCCTCGCGCTGGATATGAACGAGCATGCACGCATTCAACGCGTCAGTTGAATCTCCCACTGCAGCCAACAATGCAACAGATTCGAGCAACCGCTGAGTCGGAGGCTCCCAGGACTGATTGTTTTGAGAAGGTAGGAATAATCGCGTCAGGGAGTCCGCAAACAGTTTGACCTGTGACGACCCAATGAAAGGAATAAGTTTGTTGTGCTCTAGCTGTTCCCAGCACCGTACTATAGCATCAACATTTTTGTATTTTAAAGCTTCACGTATTCCGCTAAGACTATCATTAAATATCTTTGCTTTTGAGGACGATGTAGCGCGACCGTTTGTAGAATGTACGAACTCAAGCTGCTTCTTTAGCTTGTCGATAAGAACAGTTGGTACGGGCCGCGAAGGATTTTGTGTAGATTTCTTAAAGTTGGTTGGTGCGGAAGTGGATGCTTTGGCAATAAGAGATGGAGCGAGAAAATCAAGAAGAACAAGAGATCTGCGCCGTGTAACCACCTGCAACATGGAGGAGAACCAAAATTATTTTTCTACTTTGTATGTGTGACAAATGGGCTCAAGGTCACGATTTCACTTTCAACAACGTTCATTACAGTCATGGGCCACGGAAATTCTAACAAACTATATATCACTCATGCAGAACACGCTGGATACTTTGGTTCACATTCTTCATCATCCGGTTTTAAAGCGTAGCTATACTTTCTATCTCTATTTTCATTCTACTCACTTGCACCTCGGTAGTAAATCACAAGCACCCCATCCTGGGACAAGAACGCCTTTCGATTCTTGTGCTCTATCTTTTCAACCTTTCACCCATCCTGTTTGTGCCAGGAATGCGGATGGTACAGGCCATGTTTTCGACCTTGTGAACATAATTCCATGGTTGAAGTACGTTGGCTGTTCATTTCTTCAAGGTCATATTTGACTCGGGAAACTTCACTAGACAACACGATAATACACACCCCATTACAAAAGAGCCACTTACACCATCCGATCTTATCACTCTTCACTACTCTCGCAAAGAAGCGTCTGGTGAACTCCACGACCCTATTTCCTTTAAACCCTTCAGTGAACACTCGCACATTGTCGCAATAGCAACAACAGGAAATGTATTTCTAGCCGACAGCGTTAAAGATGGAAAAGATCTCGTCAACGATGTGACGTTCAAGAAGTGCATTCATTTTACTTGTTCCACAGTGTACCAGCTAATCCGACCTAAGGCAGGACATAATCACACTTCAAAATCCACATGGATTACCCCAGACTTCAGTTTCCACCACCCCAGTTGTTATGGCTCCTCCCACCTCGATCATTAAACCAAAAGCGCCTACAACAATGGTTTCCTCCATCCAGGCTAAAGCTGCTGTTCCATGTAAGAATGTTAGCCTTCTAGATAATGCATACTTTTGATTCAGTCCTGTCGTAAGGGAACGTGTCGCCTTATTCAAGTGGTATGCCCGGTGCATCGTTGACGTCGACTTCCGTCGACCCTCAAACCACATCTAGTTCAAAACTTCTCTGGGATGAGGTTCGTATTCGACCTGCTTTGGTGCACAGATACACAATCAACAAACTCTTCAACAGGAAGAGTTAATGTTTGAAGATATTTCCAATCCTCCGAAGGGTAAAGGAAAAGAGAAGGATGTTGGCAAACGTCGCGCATATATTCGCATGGTTACCAGCCTTGGTGGTGGTAGTTTAAATCTGGAGCTTTTTTGTGAGAAGGTGGGTTTATGCATCGGCCTATTTTTATCCTACATTGATTATCGTTCATCAGGCCCCCAAAACGTGTTACAATTTTTTGATGCTGGCCAAGGCGGGGAAATATGACCAATGTCTCTTCCATCGGCTCGTACCTGGTTTTATGGTGTGCCCTGCATGTTAATTAACCCAATGACATCACACCTAACATCAGGAGTAGATCCAGTCCGGGGATCCCACAGGTACTGGTGCAGGTGGAGAATCATATTGGGGGATCCCGTTCCGTGATGAACACGATGTCAAAGGTGCTGCAAAACATGATAGCCGTGGTGTGCTGGCGATGGCAAACAAAGGCCCAGGAACTAACGGGTACACGCACCCCTTTTTCGTTCCCTTCTCAAATAATCTGATGGTCGTCCAGTTCACAGTTTTATCTGACATTCAAACCCACTCCAAACCTTGACAAAAAGCATACGGTGTTCGGGAAACTCGTTGGTGGCGAGGACGTTCTCGATTTGCTAGAAAAGCTGCCCTTGAAGGCTGGAACGGAGCGACCAGCTAAACCGGTCCGCATAACGGAAATTGTTATGTGAGTTTACAATGATTGTACTTTTGTTATACTGTTAACCGGATGGCAAAACCCAGTTACCAAGATCCCTTCGAGGATTACAAAACCCGCCTTGCTAAGAAATTGGCAAAGAGGGCAGAAGCCGGACAAAAACCACCACAAAGTCAAGAATCCACGGAAGGAGACGACATTAATTGGTTTGGTGTCAAAGTCAAAACGGGCGACTCGGTCTTGGGGCCTAACAACGCCAACGAAACTGTGGGGAAATATTTAAATCTCAAACGCCCTATGACAGATAGGCCCACCGAAGATATCAAGAAGAAAAGAAAGACGGGTTTTGGTAATTTTGATGGGTGGTAGTTGACTGTGATTATTCGAGCTAATACATGTAGGGTATAAATTTAATGATATGATAACTATGTACCGAACGCAAAATGGTTCCAGGATTGTAACGACATTACGCTGCAACGAGAACTTTAGCCCCTTCTTCCTCAGGTGTGGGTTCCGTGATCGTCTGTTTAATCGGATGTGTTGTCGGAGCCATAGGCAAAGTGGTGTCTGCTAGTGGTGTCATTTCATGAAGCTTGTTCAAAATTAGCGACCCCATATTTGTGATAAATCAAGAAACAAACGATGTCCGCTTGCAATTGGCGCAATTCCTCTTGCACAGAGTCTTTCTCGTCGTTCGTGAGATTGTTCGACAACATCTCTCCGATCTCCTGTACGACTGTTAAAGAATTTTATGAGGGAAAGTTATAAACGCACCCGCTGATATTCCTGTGCCTCCTGAGTTTCCTCCAGAAGCTTCTCGACTGCATCAATATTCATTTCTTTGTGAATTTCTTTCAACACATCATTCCCCTGTTTGAGACCATGAAGAACCGACACCTCCACTAGGGAGAATTCTATGGTAGAGACCTTGAGATTCTCAGCACTCTTTCCCTAATGATTAACTCCGCAAACATACAAGCTGCTCTAAAGTTTCCAATTGACCGTCCGTCTTCAATAACAGACCTTGTTGGTACTTTCGGCGGCGCAACGCGATAATGGCACGGTCTTTCTGACCGGCAGCGAGATGTGTCTTCGCTATAACCTGTTCCCTATTGAGGATAGTCTGAATCTACAATCAGAAAACGTCAGTTGCGTTCGTGGAAAGGGGTATCGCAATACCTTTTTCTGATACTGTCGTAGCTTATCTCGTTGTAGTTTGAGGCTATTTGCACGAATAGTGTCATCACAAGTAATATTGAAGAATATCACTGACGACCAACTCTAGAATGGCACGGTCTTGTGGAGTTATCTTCGGGATGGATTGCTTGCCACCCATTATATATGCGAAAGCTGACCGCTGAGCGCTAGAGCCGAAGTTAGCACAATTGCTTAGTATTTACATAACCGTTTTCGAACAGGCGTTTATCAGGACAAACATGCCGAATGAGTTGCCGAAGCTGGTAGTATATAACATTTGATCCTGATATCCTACTGATTCCTACATACATACAATATAACTTATTCTACAACGAGCTATAGTGCCTGAAAGTTCCCTGACCAATCACTGGTCGAATCTAATCCGTGTCGCGGTGAGAGTTTGTCGTATCAGAGAGAATAAAGATACTACCAGACTCAGACTCGAGAGTCGCCATGAACAGTTTTCTCTGTATGGGTTGACACCTTAGTGAGTAATACGAGGGGTAGATGAGGGTGTATCCAAAGTGCTGTGTTGTGATGCCGCCTTCCAGGCCTCAATGTCATAATTATTTGTCAAGAGAGCATGATCTAGGCGTTGGACATATATCCTGGAGGTAAACGCCATGCCCGTTGGAGTGGTTGGGCCGCTAAATGTATTGTTGCCACCGAATGTATGAATATTTCCTCGTGTAGGCATCAGCTTCGGGCGTGTAGATGCGAAAATGATCACTTTTAAGAGGCCGGAGGAGGAAAACAGAACGCTGGCAACGCAGTTGCTTCAAACGTGACCGATTGGCCAGAAAATGCCATCCATCTAACGATGGCCTTTGCGGCCATTGTGATAATGTAAACTGCAGGATAGCTTGATTATAGGATTTAACATATAAAAACACTATATTTAATTATATACTCACAAAAGGAGTTCCATAGCGACAGCTAAGTTTGATTTCATGTTCTCATTGTGGCTTGAGACACGGAGATCTTTAGGTACCCGATATCTTTTACTCGGGATGTGCAATCGACAGCTTTCCACGTACTGCAATAGCAGAAAGGCAAACAGACTGGACGATAAAGACGATACCTAGCCGAACTCCAAACGAAAATGGTGGTGCCGAAATTGTCGAGGAATTGTCGTAGGACATTGGAGGAGCTTGCATGGGGAAGGAACGTGAAGAGTGAGTCGAGAGTGAGTAATATCCGCGCTGCCAGCGCCTCGAATACTGAATACATGTGGGTGATCCGGAATGCGCTGACTATATACTAGTCCATTCCCAGGGAATACTTCAGGAGGAACACCAACATCGAAATCGGTATGTCGCCTATCGGCAGAGACAAATTATAATACAGGAGATGATAGGTGACAAAGTAAACGTAACTCACCGATGAAAGCCTAGGTGCAAATAATAGCCGGAATATCGAGCGGGGAGTTTTAAAAAATGTTTGGAGCCACCGTTCAATAAACAGAAATATATGTGGATTGTGGGGTTAGTATTAGACTCGTGTACAACCTGGGGGCTAGAAACGATCGCCGATCACAAATCACTTTTAAATTTTACAGCCAGGCCAAGAGGACTGAGAAAATCAAAATGAGATACGGGATGAAAAAGGATGAAAACAGGTGTAAGTATCTGTGAGTTTCAAATTCTAAGCCGCCTTGGAAACCGTCCATCGGTAATCTCGTTGGGGTCAGGAATAGTATAGTTAGCAAAGCAGTCGAAATTGAAATCCACTTCTTCTATGCGTTGTTTCATTGCCGCGATGAAAGTGGATAATTCGCATAAACCATCATCGTTTTTTCCACAACCCTGTACGCCGGTGAGAGGTAAGACGGCATCATTGAGAATCCAACGAATCTGTTCGGGTTTATCGAGGGAAGGACACGATAAGACCTGGCCAACGAGGTTCGAGGCAAAAGGGACTATGCGATTGATAAAGTAGGTCTGTAGGTGAATACGGTTCAGTACATCAATATTTTAATTTGTGATAATTAGGTACTTGGTTCCTAGGAATATGGTCTGTCGGTAAAGGTCCTCCAGCGGCTAAGCTCGTGAAGTTGAACGCAGTAAAAACTGTGTAGGGAAAGGAGCCAAGTAAGCCTTGAATATGTAATCCACATACTCATGGGGGTACGTACTTGTGGTCAAAGCCGTGTCATGAGTGGCGTCGACGTATATGGATTGATTGAGAGGAAAAGTCACGTTGTTAGTGACTACAGTAGAATTTACTGTGTTCCTAAATTCGGTGATGGGTGTTTTGGTGAGTCGAGAAATGACCTCCTGAACGTAACCGATTCCCTGAGCACTAGCGGATGGGCTTCCTGGGCCATTCCCGTACCATAGAAGTATATCTGTATGTACCAGTGAAGATCCGATACATCCACTAGAATTATGATCGCGTACCGTCTCGGTATTCGTAGCCCTCCCACTCCGTCTCTGTAAATAGATCACAGAATAAAGACGCGCTTAATGCAACAGTCTCATGAGTATCTATCAATGTAATTTTCTATGTAGAAGTAAGAAAGCCTTCGCCCACCTCATATGCACAGAGTTGTTGCATAGCGACTAAATCTTTAAGCTTCAACTGATATCCACTAATGAATGGTGCAAGACGCCCCAAAGCGGATTTAAGATAGACCTCCTCCCATTTGCTGGCCTGTATAGTTCCGATGGGGTTGTTACTATTGGGACACTGAAAATAAGGGGCTAAAGTATTGTTGAAGCCTTCGCCTTCAATGGTGATGAGTTGGTGATATTCTGATAGATACTTTTGAACCCCAAAGAAACCTGCAGCAAAATGTAAACTATAATGTTTGGGGGAAGATGATATAAGAAAATTAGTCGTATTTGGGGTGAGAGAATACTCGCGCAGAATCCAACATCCGAGCTAGACATGAGAATCAGGTACGGCAAATCACGACGATGCATTGACATTGACCTTCCGACGTGGTGCGAAAGACTGGAAGATCCAAAAGCTTCTTGAGAAGCTCTCCTAGTCCGGTCGGTCAATCGCAAGTGTGAGATCTACACAATCAAGGTATGTACCGTATTTCATTCGAAAACCCATCCCGAGATTGAATCTAATAGAGGTATAATGAGACGAATAGCGATGATACCGTAGATTCATACAACTGAGAACGTCCAAAAGGTGTCAAGGTTTCTGCTCCAAGTTTGTAGGTCCAGGTGTTGAGAAATTCAAGAGGCCCTGACGCGCTGAATCCTGTACTAATTGCCGCTGTATGCAGATTTGCTGCAAAGACGGCTGGAAGTGCGTCTGATGTCGGGTACCGTGCTCCATGACGATGAATGAGATGAACTTGGATGATATTACAGCTCCTCGGAATTAAAGGGGACGCATTGGGTAATCCAAATGATTCTACAGATTGCCATGGAGAAAGG
This sequence comes from Collybia sordida, assembly GCA_037014335.1. Lineage (NCBI taxonomy): Eukaryota > Fungi > Basidiomycota > Agaricomycetes > Agaricales > Clitocybaceae > Collybia > Collybia sordida. The sequence goes on from JAYKXK010000002.1 coordinate 3,151,429, forward strand.
GCTCCCAGGTGCTGTAACACGGCAAAATCTTTTTTACCATGATTGGACATATGTGGTTGGATTAAAGGGAAAATGGAATCCACTTTGGCTAGTGCAGGTCCAGTCGCAATAGCATCGGCTTCATCTCCAGCTAACAAGAGTATGATCCCATTAAATGGCACATTAACTAAGTGAGAATATCTCACTCACTGGGCGTTGGGCCAGCGAAACCAATCAAACTCCCCGGCAAGAAGAAGGTATCAGTAGATGTGATTGTCGCATTTAGAGGAGGGAAAAGGGCCGTTGAGGTAGAACCCGCGAAGGAGGATGCCAATTGTTGATTTTGAGCAGTTGATGTCCCAAGCAACAGAGAGCTGAGGGTGAAAAAAACATGACGAGCACGGTGGGGGAACATTTTGCAGATCAGCGCTCTTGAAAAAAAAAGGCCGTCACATCCTTTTTACATCCTTTTCAGACAGTTCTCAGAGAGATATAGTCCGATCGATTTCTGGGCCCAACGTGTCGGGGAAGCAGATACAAGGCTTTGGAGTGGAGTCAAATAACGCAATGCCGACCAGGTGATGTAGCTATAAATAATCCTACGATGAACAGCCTATAGGGCGTCCTCAAGGTGGTAATCTAATTTCTCCACGGCCACGGGTGGGTTTAGCTCTTGAGCTTCTTCTGTAGATTATTCCTTTCTTGAATATACAATCTGCTCGAAGCCAGTAATCCTAAACGTGAAATGGCAATTTTCTTTTTACTTTTCAGAAGGACATGAACCAAATTTATTCAAACCGAAGACGACGTAATAGTCGTGGTCATGATGTTTTGAATGAAATTCTAGTCCATGCACCTGATCGCTTCCTTTGTAATTTAGAACCATAGAACAGTATTCTTTTGTGGGTTTTCGGCGCTTGGTGTAATTTGTGGATGGGGCAGGTGAGAATTTAGACCCCAGAGAACTTATATGTACACCGATAAACGGTTTGTTTAAATGAAAGATAGAAGAAACTGACGGATTGGTAAATCTACACAATTGGGGTTGTGGGGAAAGGGGCATATGGTCGTCTGGCACCAGTGTATTGTGTGTACAAGTATTTACAACCCCAGGTCCACAATTCGGTTTTGTCTACCAAGTTGTTTGCAACAGTCCCTATTATAGTTGATAGTGACAGTAATCCAACCTGTCGTAACCTCCTTGGGATGCTGCCTGTGCCGTTCGTCGATTCTAATGGCTCTTAGACTCCTGCAACCACTCAAGTTCAGGTCGACTGTCCTAAACACCGCTAAGTATCACGACTACGTGCGAGTAACAACACAAGGTCATCCATTTATTAGTCTTTTTCAACCCATATATTCGGTCTAAAACTATTTAAGGAGGGATCATACGCGTCCCATTAGCTTCCCCAAAGGTCATTGGGGTGGCAAATTCCCGTGGAAACCGAAGGTACAGCCTCCCCCCTTTTATGGGGTACAAAATGCCCGAAAAATTATTTGCAGTCACCAGGAAGATTTTTATGCTTTTGCAACGCTCTCCTTGGACCCGGAAGAGCTCCGAACCAGTGTAAAAAAGTCTCATAGTATTGATTGGGATCCTAAGAAAGTCGGAGATGCCTTCTCCAGCCAAGCAGTATTTATTGGAATTTATGATGGGTAAGACTATTGTTACTTGGCTCATCCTTTCTTGACATAAACTCCTTTAGTCACGGTGGCTCAGCCGTATCCCAGTATATGCGCCAAGAGTTCCATGGGATTTTTGAATCAGTTGTCAAGTCATCAATTCCTGAGCTATTTACTTGGATTAAGGGCCTGGGTGGCTACTTCAAGCGATTCAAAGGAGGAGCACTGGCCCCCTGGATTGAAGCGTCGGACAATACACCTGTGCTCGACCTGGAGGCTCGTGCAACTGAAGCATTCTTCGAGGTGAGCTTCACATTCTATCTGGAGCAACTATTATTGATGTTTCTAATTAGGTGGATAGGACACTATCAGTCGACGGATTTGCGCAGACGTGTGGTGCAACAGCATCTGTTGCTATCTTACATTCTCTTGACGCACCTGCGGCCCCATTTTTCTCCGCGAAAAGAGTTGCCCTAACTGTTGCACATTGCGGGTCAGCTCGTTCTCAACCCCAGAGTATTACATCGCTCAGATAACCCATGACTTACAGGGACACGAGAGTTATTTTATGCTCAACAAATGGTGGGCGTGCCTTACCTATGACGGAGAATCACCACGCGGACGCGCATGTGGAGACCATCCGACTGCGGCGAATGATGGGATCCTCGCTGATCACTGATTCTTTTGGTGATTCAAGGTACAAGGACTTCATATATTTTTGCGGCATTTCTAAATATTTGTAGATGGATGGGTGCTCTTGTTAATACTCGCTGGTAAGTAATACTATTTAGTTGTAGAACACATGGCCAATCGCCCCTTTAGTGTTGGAGATCTTCGCTTTAAACGATTTGGAGTGACTCCGGAGCCTGAAGTCAGGACCAAGCTTCTTGAGGGTAGGCTACGAAATCCTCATTATTTTGGTTAAATAAATTATTTACTCCTCACTAGGCAAAGATTGGGCTTATTTGGTGTTTGTCTCAGACGGCATATCGTCAATGCTTTCCGACGACGAAGTTGTTGACCTAGCTCGAGATGCGCGTGATCCAAAAGATGCGGCAGATAAAATACTATCGTTCGCACAAGAACTGGGTGGAGACGATAATGCGACTGCCATTGTCGTTCCTCTCGCAGGATGGGGTTCGATTAAAGGACCTGACAAAACAAAGGAACTAAGAGAGTATAGACGCCAGCAAGCAGGTGTGCTCGATCAATTTAATCAGCTACCTTGAATTAACATTTCCTCTGATAGTTGGAAGCGAGAGGCAACGTCGAATGTAGATTTTTGATGCGAGTTTATTTCACTTGGAAACATAATGATTGACACCGATTTATCCATATATATCAAATAATATTAACGTAATTTTGGGTCGATGGAACTACTTATCGTATTCCCCACCTAGTATGGCATACATTCCAATGACCCAGCGGTGCAAAGCGCCGACTTGCACGTTGAGTTGAAAACAGAATGTCAATTAGGACTTGAATCCTCAACCAAATATACATATTTATAAGAAGGATCTATACTCAGCGGTAGGATCACAGAGTAAGAAAGAGGATGATAGCCAGACATAAGATGTCATGCATTAAGTTTTTTATTTCAGTGCTAGGATGTTTATGTATACGCGTGCGGGCATGACGTCCAAAACGTGAAAATCTCACGCGTGATGCCCTTTACCGATAAATCGAATCGTCGATAACCAGTCTATGTCTTTGCAGGTTAAGCTTCAGACTGCTTCTGCAGAATTTCAAAAACTTCAAAGTGACCTATCGAACATCGTTGAAGCGCGGCAAAGGCTCGATGCTCAGTTGTCCGAAAACGAACTTGTTAGAAAAGTTCGGCTCCAGCGCAATTATTTTCGAGGACAACAAATTAATTATCTATCCAGGAATTCCAACAACTGACCTCAGCAAACGTGGTGTTCAAACTGATAGGTCCAGTTCTTGTGAAACAAGATCAGGGAGAAGCCAAGAGTAATGTTGAAACACGACTAGATTTTATTAGGAGCGAAATGTTCAAAGTGTTTCTCTGTGTTGCAACTGACCGAGAACCTGACTATTATTTGTATAGTAAAAGGGTTGAAGCGCAACTCAAGGACATCGGGGAGAAGCAAGAAAAGAAAAAGTTGGAAGTAAGGGTCCTATATTATGTTGTTCATTATATTGAAGTACAACCAATTTTTCGCTGCAGCTCGCAGAGATCCAGTCCGCCCTCCAACAGCAACAAGTTGAACAGGCCCCTACATCTTCCAAACACTCTCCAGCTCTGGCGGCATAGACATCCGTGATTATAGTTTGGAATCAGTGCACCTGCAATTCTATCATAATAATTTATTATCCTATGCAAGCAAGGGTGTCGAGAGAACCGGTTTTTTTGGTGGTACTATTGCAGCGTTGAGTGCACGAGCAATATCGCGTTCTGTTTCCGGACTTTTAAGTATTCGTTCCAGTTTAAAACGCTTCATGGCGGATATTGGTGGACAATTGCGAATAGTAACAACATCATCCTTTCGCAGTTCTATATTTCCGATGGGTGAGCGGAACGCTAGAGATTTAAGAAGACGCACGATTTTTTTCATCATGTATCAAGTATTTTTTGCTTCTTTCAATACGCTGTTATTGTATGTTCAACGAGATATGATAGTGTGATATTGGCCCCAACATACCTTCCCAGTCAACTTATGAATAACCCAACGTGAGACAGTCACAGTCACCGTTTTGTCCATGAATCCGGCCTTAGTGACCACACCGTTAAACGCCATGGGCGGCATTGAGACTCTAGTAAATCAAAAATATTGAACTGTGGTGAATTATAACGAGCACAAGTCAAGCTCGCAGAATTCACTCGTCACATCGTGACCGCCTAAGTAATAGGTCATGTGATTACGCTAAATACCTGATCAAGTGTAAATTGTGTAAATCGTGCTGTCTACATCTGGTCTACATCCATTATCGTATGGAAAAATTGCCTGTTGATTGCCTTTACTTGTTGGACGTATGAAATTCGTGTATCCGCCATGAATAGTTGATATATAATGTATATGACATCAGCATATGCCATTCTAACTGTTGTTATACAACTTCAGAGGTTTCATTATTTTGGGGGTCGTTTTGTGTTGGCGCATACTTCGATTTTTTGCGCAGAGTGGCACCATATCTAGTAGAAACGCTCAGTGGTGTTTATAGGCAATAGATTTTAGCCGACCTCTGAAGCACAAATGGTATTGGTACCATTGAAAGTGCTGCAAATGCAACCACAGAGGATGCCCATTGAGGCCCGAGGTTATCGTACATTTCTGTCGTAAAAAGCTAACGAAGACGATTCATAAGTCGAGAGATTAATGGAGAATGATGAAGTATTACTGGGAATGCAGCGCCACAGATACTCCGCATAACGGTGTTGGAAGCCAGGGCAGATGCCGCAACGGAAAGATATGCATCAATAATATAATTGATCAGACTGAGCTGGTGAGAAAATCAGTTGGAAATGCGAAATGATCTAGGGCGTGAACATACAAAGATCCAACTGATAGAAAACCCCATGAGAAAGCCGGCAGACATTGGTGCCCAAAAAGATATTTTTGGATCGGATGTCCACCTTGAGTCCGTAGACTGAGTACTCTTGATGCAATTCAAAACGGACCCGACTCACGCGAACCAAAAAAAAGAAACGACCAGGAGGGGCCCAGCAATAAGTGTCATTTCCAAGCGAAATTCGGGCGGAACGGGATGTGGGGCACATTTAGCAACCTCTCGCTCATATTTTGGGTTGTATACCATGATATACTAAAAAATTCAGTTTAAAATAGGCCGAGTACGTATCAATAGTCAACATACCACTATGACGGAAAGTGCACCGCCAATTGGGATAGGAAGGAACATGAGACCCGAAGGGCCAGGGCCAAAGTGGTGGCCGCGAACAAAAACCGCGGGATATGCCTGAAAAAGAAGATAGACACATCCATAGACAAACTGTTTGTCCCCGAAAGAACGTCATTATGGATTGAGAAAAGAAATGGGAGAACGAACGTACGCTGATGTAGAGCGTCAGAGCTATGAGCATCGGCTCTGAGAATAGTATTACAAATGGACGGGCAAGAACATCCTCCACTTGTTGCATTGGACTTGAAACGTTCCTTTCCATCTCGGCATAAAATCGGTTATCTCCACTTTCCATTCGTTTCTTCTTGGCCTTCTGAACAAGGAGGACAGGACTTCGAAGGGGAATTAGGGTAAACTTAATGGTTGTAATTGCGAATCTCACCTATATGTTTCTGGGATCGTGAATATGATCAAGAAACAACAAAGACCAGCCTAAACATCTCTAATTTAGCAATAAACTCTATTCTTAGGCTAAACAACCGTACAAATATAGCCAGCGTCCAGAATACCCATCTCCAGGAGGTGGATTGACCTATATAACCTGCGGCAGTAGGTCCAAGAGCCGGTCCCGCAAAAGGCGCAACAGTGAAAATAGCAAGGGCTTTCCCTCGAGTTTCTGCATCCCAGATATCAGCTATTAGGGCACTATGAAAAAGTCATTAGCGATGACTTTAATGTCGATGACCAAAATGCGCTTCTCACCCAGAATTTGTCAAGGGCGCAGCCGCAAAAACACCACCTAAAAAGCGAAAGACCAGCATAGACGCAGTGTTTCGCGCTAAAGCTGCACCAATTTGGAACCCCTGTAAAGCTATGAGCCGTTTGTAAGCGAGAAGGAGGTGGGTTTACTGTACCGCATAAACAACGAAGCCGAGTAAAAATATAGGTCTCCTCCCGTATTGCTCAGACAATGGGCCCCAAAGGAGGGGTCTTTCGATATAAAAAAGTGAGCTATACTTCGATGAACCAGTTTCCAAAAAGCACAGACCCGACACAATACCCAGCTACAAATAGTGACAGGGTAAGCACAGCAAGTTTCTGTGACATGCCGAACTCTGACATCAACTGGGAAATAATTCCAGCAGCTGATCTGGCTGAGTTAGACAACTGTGGAAATATCAAGTGTTGAGTTATACATACGTGCTGAACTGGCAAAAGTTCTGCAAGGTTGAAGTCAAGATGATATAAATAGATGTGAAAATGGGAGCATACGCATTAAGGACCAATAATCCACTCGCCAAAGTCAAGTACCATCTACGAAGGTTTGACCAATTCTGAACGGATGGAACGGTCGTGAGGGGAGGGGATCAGGGATGAAGGAGAGGATGTACCTTTGGATTAGAAGGGTCGACTTCGTCAAAGACTACAAGAAAGGGGTCTTCATCGCATTCGTCATTTTTATTTTCTTTAGTTGGATCCGGGTCATGAAGAGGCTGGGGAGGGACAGCGTTACAATCAAGAGTCGTCGAGGAACGAGAGAATCGACATTCTTGGTTGGACTTGGACATTCGATTGACGTCGGCTAGTAACGAGAGGGGCTACCAGTGGGGAAATAAGGAAATCGAATGGATCATAGAGAGGAAGGGGCCATTATACTTATTAGTCCCGGCAGTAAGTGTATCCATTGCCGTGTTAAGAGATGAGAACTTATCCGACGTTGAACGGACTTGCAGCGGTCCGCGGAAAAATATTATCCTGGAGTCTATTATGACGTAAACATAAACATCTAATAAATCTATCTAGACCATTCATTACATACTTACTTATATTTCATGGATTTTACAGAAATTTATAAACAATCAGCATCTCTCGTCTCTTTTAGTCCAGGCGCACATTTTATCCTCACCGTCGTACAACAGAGACTTATCATAAGGCGTTCTGACTCTTTCCAAATATCTAGAACTTGGCTCCTCGACTCTTCTCCTTCCCCTACAAATGCTGCCCTCACAACATCCAAGTCCAGAATACTTTCATCAAATCCTAGTAATTCTTCCGACCCTCCAATATCTCATATAGGCTGGTCTTGCGATTCAGAATATATTCTCGCTGCTTGCGCAAAACGTGGCGTTGTCCACCTCCTCAAACTTCAAGATGAAGAATGGAGTGGACGCATTGATTCGGGTGCAGAAGGTCATTGTCCATTCTTTCTTTGCCCTTTTTTTCTCACACCGCTCTTTTTTTTAGGCCTTGTCAAGGCAGAATGGGCCCCAGATGGGCGATCTGTACTCTGTTTCTCGGAATGGGGTGTGAGTGTTGAGTCAGCTCCCTGCATCGACTGCTCATGGTAGATAATTTAGTTACGTGTGACCATATGGTCCTTGATCACGGGAGCCGCCACATACATACAATATCCTCTACATCCGGACAGAGGTTCATCCAAACCTTTCCTTTTTGTCAACATGCTATTAATGCCTATGGTCAGGCTACACTTTCCGCTCGGATGGTCGATATTTCCTCTTAGCTGAGAGACATAAATCAAAAGATACAATCGGAATATATGATACCTCAGATTCCTACAAAATGGTTCGGGTATGCCTTGTTCAGACTTGCGCGGGTCGTTTCTCAATTTGGTAACAGCACTTCCCAATACCAACATCCACATTATCATCCATTGCTTTGTCTCCATCTGGAGCCCACTTGGCTGTATGGGAGGGACTATTAGAAGTAAGTTTTTGTCTAAAACACTCTTACCTCACTGGATTTCAATTTCAAATTACAGTACAAACTTTACGTCTTGTCCCTAACCGGCCATACAATCGCCTCCTTTGTGCCCGATCCAGACCCGCCATTTGGAATTCGCAACGTTGCTTGGCATCCAAGTGGTATGTTCCTTGCGGTCGGAGGATGGGATGATAAGGTACCTATGACATATTTATCCTATATCACATCTCACATCCCGAAGGTGCATATTTTGGACTGCCTAACTTGGCAACCCGCAACCACTCTTGAACTTTCAGCCAAAATCTCCCAAAACGTTGTGCGTGATTCTAGACATTCCCGGCCCCGTACCCGTTATCGCTGACATTCATTAGGCATTTTGGCGCGAACCAACGAAATGGCTTGAATCAACGCAGGGCCGCGGATTTCTATCTTGTCAGCACCCATAATATACTTCCCGCCAACTTCTAATCGTCTCCATTTAGATGAGCGGTTATACGGACCACAGACAATTACTCTGAATCGCGTTGATCTAACCAAGGCGCATACTAAGAGCGGAGTTATACAATTGGAGTGGAATATTACTGGAAGTCTTCTGCTCGTCCGTTTTGGTCAGCCCTACAACATTCCAATGGCATATGACTTGATTGTTTTCAACAGAGAACACACCTACCGCAGTCCATATATATGATTTCCCGACAGCCCAAACCTTTGCGCCCAAGCTAAGGACTGTCATACTTCACTCACAACCAGTCCTACACACGCGGTGGAACCCGGTTCGCAAAGGTAGCCTCGCGCTATGTTGCGGGACCCAGAGTGTCCATATATGGAGTGATGAATGGTTAGGCGAAGGCGGAAATGAAGAAGAGATGGCAGAGTGTATCGGGGTGCCGGCCAGTGAGTCCTTCGATCATCGCAATCCTCGCAATAAATCTCAATTTTGCAGAAAAATTTGAAACAAGAGATTTACGATGGGCTCCGGATGGCAAAGGGTTTATATTACTCGATAAAGATCAATTTTGTTGTGGATTTGAAGTCCAGGAAGATGATCAAGAGGTGGACGAGTCAGTCGTTCAGTAGCCCCCGCACGCGAGCAGTTTCAACCATTTCAGGGCGATAGGTCGTGTAGATAGCCGTGAACGTTTCACGTCATGAACTATATGTATACCCTCATATCGCCGTTCAATATGCGCATTGCGTGTGTGTCCTATTTACAGGAAATTTAGTAGGTGACCGGTAAGTATGCCGAGTGGCGCCGCCGATCATTTATCTAATGTTGTATTGAGTATTTTAGTCAGACGTGGACTCAGGTCGAGTGTTCATGACCGTGACCCCCGAATTCGAATTCGAATGAGCCAACCAGACCCTTCATCATACATTCAAGCCTGAGCCTCATTGCATGAACTCTAGTATATCAAGTCCATTGTCTTGCAACCGTACCACACCGGCTTGAATACAACGCTTGATGGATCCTACCTGCTTTAAAATTGTAATAACGTCAAGGGGGTTTAACTACAATTTCTACCATACACCTGCTGCGGATCTTTCTCTTCCAATACTTCTATTTCTGCACGGTTTTCCAGCTACATCGCAAATCTGGTGGCGCCAAGTCGAATTCTTCCGCGCTCATGGTTTTTGTACGCTCGTCCCCGACCTGCTTGGGTTTGGCAAAAGTTCGAAGCCAACGGACCCAGAGGCATATAAGCCAAGCTCGATTTGCAGGGATATCGTCGATATTATGGACGCTGAAGGCATTGACAAGGCCGTAGCGATTGGGCATGGCTTGTTCGTATTTCCCATCGAACCATCAAACCAGGAGTAACAATGAAATATTTGTTCATACAGCGGTTCCAATGTTGTATCGCGTTTAGCCAATCTCTACAAGTCTCGGTTTCTAGGCTATGCTTTCTTGGCTGTCCCATACACCCCACCCTTGCCAGTTATAGATATGCAACGTACTGTAATATCGGTGAGACATTGAATCCAAATAGATGACATCAGGTCACTGATGAGACTTCCTCAGACCCGACGGGGATGCGGATACGAAGTTTGTGGGCATACACTTTTTTTCGCGGAAAGTCATTCTGCAGGGATCCTCGACGCCCATGTACCTAATTCCTCCCGCCTAACCTCCCCTGAATTAATACTTTATTTGTTTCGTAGATGGAATCTTTCTATGGGGCCATGTTTCCTGACGACCCAAAGATGTGGGTTTCGCATGTAGCACCTACTGGTGCCTTGCAAGCATGGCTTGAAGCAGACAAGAAAACACCACCATTAGCTTGCCTCACAGAACATGTACGAAATTTATCCCTGAAGGTCTTGGCTCATTTTCAAGTATTTTTTTTCCAGGACAAGGAAGTGTGGCGTAATTCCTTCACCGCCGGTGGGTTTGAAGCACCCCTGGCGTGGCACAAGGCGAGTTTCGTTCACAGGGTTTTTCAAAACCTGTTAAAAATGCTCCTGATCGTGAATTATATTCTACAGGCTTTTGTTTCTGGCATCAACTCTTTGGATGAAAAGTGTGAGTTATATTCTGCACCCCAAATCCTTTGCACAAACCCGGGTAGAGAATTGCATCTGACCTCCTAGCTCTTCATTCCTTCTTATCCATTGATGGGAATAAAGCAATTCCATTGGATAAATACACGATAGAGCAACCTGTTTTCTTCGGTGCAGCTCGGTTCGACTACATCTCGCATGCGGTCCTTGGAATAGCTGCGACAAACCGTCACTGTAAAGATGCCTCTCTACGGGAATTCAATGCCGGGCATTGGCTTATACTGTCAAATCATACAGATGTGAACAGGGCTTTACTTTCCTGGTTTATGGACATTGTAGTATAATGAATATAGTAAGGGCAGTGTAGTATATGTATTAGTGACCATGTAATGAATTCTGAGTCCTGATATGTTTTCAACAATGATGATGATAAAAAAAAATCAACTCGTGGGAGAGCTTAGTCATCAATGCCGCTGTGACGCGTCCAGGCCTGGATCGAGGTGAATATGTATTAGTAATATAAATTATTTTTTTTTAAGATTAGTGGATTTGGAATTGGAATTTGGCTCTTCCCAATGCTTTCTCGTTCTCTCCGTGCTGCCTCTTTTCTCAATAACCGTCGTTTTCCTTTAGCTACTGCTCGTTCTTACGCTACACCAACTTCAACTCCAAGGTCTACTAGAGATTCAAAGGAGCAGGAGAATAGTTCAAGTTCAACTCCAAATTCTAGCCCTGCACAAACCGGGGGTGATGCTGAGATAAAGGGCAAGGAAAAGGCTGCGGAGGATTCACCGTCTAATCCTTCAAAGGTGGGCTCGGAGGATATCCACAGTAAACAAAGCACACCTCCGCCAGCAAAGCCCACTCCACCCCCAAAGCCCGACATTCCGAAAGCTCTTGAAGGGTTTTTCCAACAGTATTCCCAACAGTCCTCTCAGCATAAACAAGATTCATCCCGCAAGTCGGAATCATCTTCAGACAAAGGGAAACCACACAATGAGCCCCCACCCCCTGGCAATAACTTTTCCAACACTCAGTTAGGGTGGATGGCAGCCTCGGCTATCGCCTACCTGGCATATTCTAGCTCTAGTGGCTCGACCTCACGAGAAATCACATGGCAAGAATTCCGTACAGCCTTCCTCGACAAAGGTCTTGTTGAGAAACTCACTGTTGTCAATGGTCACAAAGTTCGTGTTAAACTACATCCCAATGCCACTAGCGCAGTCTACCCTGCTGCACCTTTGGGAGGTGGGGAGTTCCACTTTTCAATTGGTAGCGTCGACGCTTTTGAGCGTAAACTCGACGATGCCCAGATGGAACTAGGCATTCCCAGTCATGAACGTATACCCGTCGCTTATCAAGACGAGATCTCAGCGTTCAGTGCCGCTCTCAATTTTGCTCCAACTGTCCTTCTAGTCGGTTTCCTTTACTGGATGTCAAGGCGAGGGAGTGGTAGTTCGGGTGGTGGAATATTCAGTATTGGCAAAAGTCGTGCCAAACTATTTAACAAGGATACAGAGGTCAAAACGAAGTTTAAGGATGTAGCTGGGATGGACGAGGCAAAGGAAGAAATCATGGAATTCGTCAAATTTTTGAAGGAACCAGCCAAATATGAGAGATTGGGAGCAAAGATTCCCCGGGGTGCAATTCTCTCTGGGCCACCTGGAACGGGTAAAACTCTTATCGCAAAGGCGACGGCAGGTGAAGCCTCCGTCCCTTTCCTTTCTGTCTCCGGGTCTGAATTTGTCGAGATGTTCGTTGGCGTTGGGTCGTCAAGGGTACGTGACCTATTTGCATCGGCCAAAAAGCACGCACCTTGCATTATCTTCGTCGACGAAATTGATGCTATCGGGAAATCCCGTGCGAAAGGAGGGAATTTTGGAGGAAACGACGAGCGCGAATCAACTCTTAATCAACTCCTTGTGGAGATGGATGGATTTGGAACGCAAGAACATGTCGTCGTGTTGGCAGGAACAAATCGACCAGACGTCCTGGACCCCGCATTAATGCGACCTGGTCGATTTGATCGACACATTGCCATTGACTTACCCGATGTGTCTGGTCGCAAGGGGATTTATCTCGTACATCTTGGGCCGCTTCGACTCCATGAGGAACTAAGCAAAGACCTCAATAGCTTCGCCCAAAAGCTTGCCGTCCTTACACCCGGCTTTTCCGGAGCAGACATCGCCAATGTCTGCAACGAGGCAGCCTTGCATGCTGCACGGAAAGCTTCGGAATTTATCGAGTCAATCGATTTCGATACGGCGATTGAACGAGTGATAGTTGGCTTAGAAAGGAAGAGTCGTGTTTTGAGTCCAGAGGAAAAGAAGACTGTCGCATATCACGAGGCAGGACATGCTGTGTGTGGGTGGTTCCTGGAACACGCTGACCCACTGCTCAAAGTCAGCATTATCCCAAGAGGGACAGGTGCATTGGGATATGCTCAAGTATATTCTATCAAATTCTTTTTGTCCCAATATGCTAATTTTTCATCTTTTTTAGTATTTACCCCCCGACCGGTATCTGCTCTCGACCCCTCAAATGACCGATCGGATATGTATGACTCTTGGCGGACGTGTTTCCGAGGAAATCTTCTTTGGATCGGAGAATATTACAACCGGTGCTCAAGATGACTTGCAAAAGATCACTCGCATGGCTTTCGAAGCTTGTGCGAACTACGGTATGAATGATATTATCGGGCCCGTCAGTTATGGTGGAGACCGAGGCGCGAAAGAAGGCTGGACAAAGCCCTTCAGTGAACGGACAGCCGAAATGCTGGACGCGGAAGTGCGTAAAATGATTACGTGTGTTATTTTCTCTTTATCACCCGAATTTTCATTGAATCCCATTGTAGTGATGCATATGAACGCACGCGAAACCTTCTGACCGAACACCGGGAAGACGTCATCAAGGTAGCCAGTTTACTTCTTGAAAAGGAGGTGATCACTCGGTATGTAATATGTCCATCTATCCCGGGACGCGTGCATTAATTATCGGACCTATCAGTGAGAACATGATCGAACTCCTTGGGAAACGACCCTTTGTTGGCCGGTCAGACGATATGGACAAATGGCTTGATGAGAACCACAGGAAGACTCTACCCATTCCAGAGGCACCAACGCCTTCTCCGGAACCTGAGGGGCCTCTCCCTTCTCCCGTTGCAGCAGCGACAAGGGCCAACAATCCTTTTTGAATTATCTCCTTCCACATATATTTGTACTGTAACTTAATGCTAGCCTTAGACAGCTAATCACCGAACTAAACCCTACTCATTCAGACTCCTTTACATCACTGGGCCAATGTCAAGTCAGGTCGATAAATTGCAGCAGTCCTATAACAATCGAATATGATTTGATACATGTGTAACATATGTTCGCTATTAGTTTACAATGCAATTGCATGTCGTGGTTAGAAATAATTCAAGAAGAGAAAGTACGAGTCGAGATAACCATTATAGAGTATATCTGAACCCACTCCATTCATCACCTTTATCGATTCTTGCTTCGGTGACGCTCTCGTATCGTCCATTCTTTTCGTCTGCAAGCTTATTATCAATCCCTTCAATCACCTCGTCCCGTTCACCACGATCTCTTCGAGCATTCTCCCTCTTCAACAACACTCCAAACAGGACAGAGCAGAAGAAACCAATTCCAATGTATGCAAGGACAACTCCATGGCCGGTCCGATACCGTGGCGCATCCCATGCTCGATACTGTGAAAAGTCAGTCATAGATTGAAACTCATAGACTATGAACTAACAATATTGGCCGTGACTGCACCATTGATGTTTCCGAACCCAATGGCCATCCCGAGGGTAACACTGCGTTTATATGACCCCTCAACATTACTAGCAACCCATGCTCTACGGTTCCCAGTTAGTAGTGGAATCGGAAGTTAGGAGGTTGTCTTACACAGAGTTTGCTATATCATGAGAAGAGTGTTAGTGATAAAGAAACGTAAATCAAATATAGGCGTACGAATAGTAGGATATATTGCACTACCGTAGAAGGGAGGGGAGAAGTGTTCATTTGTGAGAGTGGATAATTGTGGAAAATAAGGAAAACTCACGAAACCGCTAAATAAACGGCGAAATAGGACAAAGCAGGGCTTGTAGAAGCGATCAGAATAACGTAACCCGTCATTCCTAACACTATGTAAGTCTCTGGTAAAACTTCCGGCTATAGACATGACCGACCAACACCGAAGAGACCGCTAAGCAGAAGACGTTAGTAAAGCTGACTTCTTCTCTAGTGCAATTATGGCTATGACACACAGATTAATATAGTAACGATGTCCAATCCTATCACCCAAAAATCCAATGGCACAAGTCATGATGCAGCCCCAGGCATAAACGGGGACTGATAACAAATTGGATTCGTTAGGACTGTAACCTGATTGTATATTTTAGTGTTTGCCTAGTATCAAGAACTGCTGGATCATACCACCCAGCTGTGCACATAGTTAGATTTGAAGAGTCAAGCTAGATAAATCAACTCGCCTTTGAAATGATGGATGGTAAAAATAACGAAAAAGCGTATAGTGGGCCATCACTGGATAATGAAAGTCAGTACCAAGACCTATTGGTAAGAGACAAGGATACCCACAAGCCCATATAAATCCCCACTATTGAACTGTATCACAATTGAATCATTAACATGATGAACGATAACGACTTACTAGCAACCCATGTTTTCCAATCTGTCAACCCTCTCCAAATGTATTTTTGTTGGAATGCTTCTCCTGCTGCACTAAATTGCATGTCATCCTGAAGCCGGCGAATGACGAAAACACCTAGCATTTTAAAGAGAAATTATTACGTGCAAGTGTAGGATGATTAGTGTGACGCACGCTCTTCCTCCGAGAGAAATTTGGCCGTATCAGGGAAATCTTGTATGATCCAGAAAGAAAACACTCCAGCAACAACAGTAGCAAGACCTTCGAGCATGAAAATCCATGCCCAGCCTGATGTTAGAAGGTGAGTTCTGGACGATGCTTAGAAAGTATCTGCGGCACGTCTACCTGGTTTTCCACCAACCCCATTCATCTTTGCAATCGCAGTCGCCAAAAGACCACCTGATATCTCGTAAATGACGGCCCAAAAACGACAAGCACGAGGAGCTTCACGTACTGAACGCTCCGGCGACTGTCGCGGACGAGAAAAAGATGGCCACTCTAGACCCCATTTCGGAGCGTTTATACCAACTATGAATGTCTATGAATTAATTGGTCTGGTCCAGGCTGGTTATACTAACCTTGATATATAGAACACGATACCAGGATACATCCCAGCTTCAAAAAGTCCAAGTAAAACTCGTAAACCTGTGTCCAGTTTCATGAATTAGACTTGGTCTAGTGGTGGAAAGTAGAGCACACCGACTTATTAAACCACCATAGTTAATTATTACGCCATGCAAAGTCTGAGTGCCAACGCGGGCATAAGTTCCGCACTGTGTCCGCTGACCAATGACATACCATAACAATACCCCAAAGAACCATCATGAGCGAGAGCCACACAGAAGGTCGAAGTCTACGTAGAAAGACATTGCTGACGGGCTTCAAAGAATGTAAAAAAGGATGTCAAATGCATTGCATGAAAGGAGATACGAAACGCGCACCTCAAATAGTGCGTACGGGAAAAAGAAAACCGTCAATGAGATTAAAAATTGTTTATCCGTAACGTGTATGTCCTTTTCGATGTTATACAACTGATGCGCGAATGAGATATGAGAAGTGAAGTGGCAAAACAAATACTGACCTTGGCATTTCCAATACTTCCTCGATCTAGGAAATTTAGTAGATAGACAACCGCTAGCCACGGAATGACATGAAAGTCAACTCTTCGCATGAGCTTTCGTTCGTCAATGTTGGTCGTATCGACATCTGGACGATAGACTTGATCCGGATAAAGACTTCCTTCGGTTGTGTTTTCCGTAGAGGACGATTTTTCCATGTCGAGTGGCTTCGAGGGATCCGCAACCAACCTGTCCGGCTAGCTACTAGGGTTTATAGCATTTTCAGGTATTGTGACATTTTCCACGTCACTCGTGTGATAAGTATAAGCACCGAACCCCATGGCTGGCCCAGTGATGAGAGTGTCCGGTCAGTCCGACTTAGGCACGGGAAAGAATTTGACATATCGAGCATATTGTATAACCGGTGGGGGGCGCCAACGTCAAGACCAATAGGTTAGGCTGAAAAAAATACATTTCTGAGTTTCCTCCGTGTTCCGCGGCGACAGGCGTATAAACATGATTGGGCCTTACGCTATGGAATATCCACACTTCCACCTGATCATGTTAAACCCCCTCGACAGTTACTCTCCAAGATCCATATGCTTCTGCCACCCTACGTGATGTGTAAATATGTAAGAAGCGCCCGCGTTCGAGCTCGATCCGAATCTTCCATCAGCTTATCGGTTTTTTGCGGATGACCAGGGTTAAAATGCTCGATGATGACCTGTGAACCTGCATCGTCCGCGTGCTTTTTCGCGACTCATTTTTCAGGACTGATGCAATACACGATCTCTATTCATCGATTTTGTAACGTCAGGGAACGCGGTAGTATATGTAACAAGGAACAGTATTCCCCGGTTCCCCGGACGGTCACTGCCGAACCAGGCGCTGGAAGATGTCCTAAGCAAACTTTGTAAGTGCGTAACACCAAAAAGGGCAGCTAAGATCCTCCAAGATCCAAAAATCTATTCCGGTGAATTGCCAGCCCGCTGTACTCCATGGGGACCACCCAGACAATTAATAAGAACGAGAGTTGACATTTCTGTTTTGAGACAGATAGTCAGCAAGTTCGACAGCACAGTGCTGTACAATACAAACGCACCCTTCTGTGTTGCTACGCAAAAGCTCTACGAAATACATCGGCCCCGATCGTGCCCTGTAACCCCAGTAGAGCCTGCCCAAGCCACTTTCTCACCACTTCTGTTTCTTTGCCAGCAACTCTAACTATAGCACCTCCTTCTTCCCCCCAGGTCATGGGACTAAGGGACCAGATCATCTCCGCCGGGACTTTAGTTTTTAATACGGATATCTGATCATATTGCGCAGTCATATCCCGAATTGCGCCCTGGACTAGTGGACCATAGAGCATCACCATAGCATAGCAGGAGTAAGGTGCCAGCCTGTCACGCAAGCCTCGGGGAGGGAGCTTGGCCCCGGGGTCGAGCTCATCGTCAGCTAGTGCCATGACATCCTTGGCGATTCTCCTCCCATCTGCCCAAATTTCATTCGCACTATAATATTTGGAGAATGACCATTCCTCTCCTAATGACTTTCGGCCGGAAGTTAACCAGTCAAGAACTACGAGCGACGAAGTCCTTGACAGGTGAAACGTCTGAATTTGCCTGTACGACGCTGATTGGAAACAGGTCACAGGGTCAGGTAGGAGAAAAAGGGCTCCTTCGGTTGCCACTGTGAAGGTCAAGGTCTGTGTTGTGATCAAAGGGTTCTTGAAAGACATTGGATTAGCCATATTTTCAGTTGGCCGTTTAATTCGGGTTGATGCGAGGCGTTCCCCTGGCCTAGTCTTAAATACTTTGGTAGACCCCTACGTGAGACCATTTTTTTTTGTTTTCGGTGTCTGTGATGAGAGAAGGGTCAATATGGACTTACCTGAGATAAGAGGACAAGCACTCCTCCCAAATCAACATCGACAGAAAGGTTGATTTGATCTCCACCGACAAGCCCACCCCCATAGCTCATTATATAAACAACAGCGACGCCGCCCGGAGAGATGCGGGGGGATAAAAGTTTGAGTGGGTATGTTGATGAGAGTTCAGAAAACACTGCATGACTTGTACCATACGAGGATAGTGCGATGCGTCCTCCTCCTGCATCGATCTTTGGAATCAATGAGATATCTTTGGATTCCATAATGGAGGTAGACAAAGCTTTTAAAAAAGTGTTCGGTGAATGTAAAGTCTGTAATGCAATGATGATGAGTGTTGGACAAAGTATGGATCTCGCTTAACCAAATGGTTGGAACGGATAGGGGCATATATATGATCGTGTATAGGTTTATCTACTTCTTCGCGTGGGGATGATTGTGAATCATGTTATATTTCAGTAATCGAACAATTACCATAGGTGCAGGGGAAATTAAAAACTACAAAAGGAGTGTGTGGACTGATCAGAGAGACGTAGAGAATATGATGGAACAAAAAAAAAGGAGATAGTGAAAGGATGGCCATAATGGGCCCAAAAAAAGAGCTAAAACAACAACAGGTTCCGAAAAAGCCAGAAGAAAAAAAGGTAAAATAAATGAGCTGTAGGGTGGCCATGAGGCGTCGAGACTAGAGGTAATAATAATAGTAGTAGTGATAGTAGCACGCATAGAGTCAAAAGAAGATGCCTCAGTACTTGCGTGTTGCAAGTGCCCTGATTTCATAAAGGCTGGAGCGATCAGGTGCAGCAAAGACATCCGATTTTGCCAGGGTAGATTTCCACCCCTTCATTTCGGTTCGATGTCTTTCTTCTGCAAGCCTGCAAGTCTCCAGGAACCCCTCGTCGATATCGAAAACCATCGATGCCCGAGACCCGCGATCACTGCCGGATTCTGATATAGTGCGAGTATGGCTCCGAGCAGGGCTCGGGGCTTCTGCCCGCGTCGATGATGTGGACGAATCGGCAGTACTAGTTGTGTGGGTACTGCTAATATCGGATCCAATAAGTTGCAAACTTGCTCGGATTGTTCCACCCTTTGATTTCCACCCCTCGCCATCCTCTTCATCATCTGCGAGATTGGCAAACACATCTGGTTCGTCCTCATCAGGAGGTAACGTTGATATCCAGCACATTCGCATGGGGTCAAACATCATATTTCCCACTATTCGTGCACCCGAGGCAAAAGAGCCGACAGGCGATCCGATCGATGAACCTGTTAGGTGGGTGATAAGGGCAGGTCTCGTCGATGTTCCAACAGCAGCGTCGAAGTCTCGAAGGATATGATCGTTTCCTTCCCATCTGAGTGAGAGAGGGTTCCATTTCATATCACCAACAACTATAAATGATAATAACATAAGAATTTGAATTATGGTTATGATATAAACTAACCCTTGGGAGCACTAGCACCCCCCAAATTGCGTATAAGAGTTGGCTTTCTGCGGGTTGGTGAAGACACATGTTTCTTCCTCTTCGAGCCGTTTTCGTTTGGACTTGCAGGTTTTGAGGGGAATTCGATGCGAGTGGTCGTCCGTTTAAGTGTATTGGTTGCAGGTGGAAAAGCTATGGTGCCTGTTAATTCTGAAGCAAATGATTAGCCTTGTGAGAATAAGGGTGCACTGTAATAAACGCACCTGTGCTACCATTTGATCCGTCTCTTCGCCCTCTTCTCCGAACGGTGCCTTTGTCGTTCGTTTTCGATGGGAAGCTAGCCCCAGGGATCCGGTTTCCGTATCCTTTAGGTTGAACTCGAAACCGACCTTCTTTTTCTCGATCAGTCGGGAGATCGTCAATGCCATCTAACTCAGTCCCGTCCCCGTAGGTTCGTTGACGTTTGGGCCGACGAAGAACTTTTGGGGCAGTCGGTTGTGGATTGCTCGGGACTCGTGCCGATTTTAGAGACAAACTAGAGGGTGGACGCGGGGGTAGGGGTGATGTTGCACGAAATCTAGGAGATTGTGCGCCGGGTGACGATGGTGCGGCAAAAACGCCTGAAAGAGCCGGTCGTGTTTTCAACCGGGACTGTGTGGGCATGGTCAATCGAAGTGCGGCGGGGTTGGATGATGGAGTAGATGGTCGTGTTGGTGGGACTTTGAATTCAAGTATCCTGCTTGTAGAATTCTTATGAGATTTAGCACGAGACGCAGCGGTCGGCTCTTCATATCGAGCCTTAGATCCGCTGGCTACCGGTGCCAGCCCAGAGCCTGATGCCTGAGCATTACCAGATTCAATTAGAGAGGATAATGAAGCTTTGCGAGTAAGCTTTCGTAGTGTGGATGGTGGTGTTGGGGGTTTGAGGCCTGAGTACGATTTTTGGCCGCGAAGGCTTCCGGGTTTAGGAGAAAGAAAGGAGGGAGAAGGTGGGGTAGGGGAAGCGGATGAAAAGGCTTGATATGTCTGTGCGCGAGCAGGCGGACGTAGGGGGGGGGAAGGTGATAGTCTGATTTTCTGGAGCTGGCGAGCTGAGGATGTGGGTGGATTAAGAGGGGACTTGGATCGATTCAGACGAGAAGGCGGTCGGAGCGACGAAGGGCGCTGCGGGGGCATGCTGTTGCTTCTGTTAAAGTGACGCTGAGATTGTTGTTGAGCGTTGTTCAATAGGCGACTAGGGCTGAGGTCGACATCATCGTCGAACACGAGTCCCATTTCAAAGTCATCCTCGGGGTCAGGACTTGAAACCTTGACTTGGTTACTGGTGAGCTGTGCTTTCTTCTTCATTTCGAGGATCTTGGTAAGCTGACGACCACCATGGCCAGATTCAAAAAGAGCGGAGGGGATGACAAGACCTTCCAGTTCTTCGTCCTCTTCGTCTTCTTCAGTCTCAGTGTCTGGAAGAGAGGCAGATGATGCGGAATTAGAGGAAGGGGATGCGTCAGCAAAACCGAGAGAAGAGTAAGCGTCAGACGATTGAGAAGAAGAGGTTTGGTCTTTGTCTCCCCATTCAAGTGAATGCTTTGAAGATCGGTGATTGAGGGACAAAGGGGCGAGTGAAAGTTGGGTGAGGTCCGAAGGTAAAGAGAAGGCATCTTCAAAATCCTCATCAATAGGTGGTTGTGGTGGTTTACTTATTGGAGCGGGAAGAGCGGTGACTTTTATTGTGGACACTCCTTCGTCTTCTTCGTCAAATTCGGGGTCTGGTATTGTTGCTGGAGGGCGGATGGTGATAATCTCGGTCTGGGATTGAGACGATGCAGAGTCTGATCTCGCTCTTATCCCCGCCATAACTGCCTTTACTTTTGCCCCACCTGTCTTTCCAAAATCCATCTCAAGATCCCAGTCTTCATCGTCGTCATCCTTGTCGAATGGTGCGTGTATAGGTTCGCCTTCTGGGAGGTCAAAGTCAGCATCTGGCCACTCCTCACGAGGAAGGGCAATAGTAGGTGCAGGTATTGTGGCCATAGTCGAGTATAAGTGTCGAACTGGGAGTAGTGTGCAATTTTCCGTCGAATATGGTGAGAATGGGAGTGAGTGGGAGTGTCGGTTTGGGTAAAAGAGGAGAAAGGTAAAAAGAAAGAGAGAAGATTAAGAAATGAATATGGAGAGAAAGAGACTGTGTTGATACTTTTTTTTTGTTTTCTTTTAGGGAAGGGACGACGACAACGACGAGAACGACGACGACGACGAGAACGGTGAACTCTGTAGAATTTACTTTGTTAGCCTCGTGTATGTAAACACTCCCTTTGTGTCACATCTGTATTGTATTGTCACGTCACATTTACCCCATTGTCCATTGTTTATTAAATAATTAAATAATTAATCAATTTTCATCAATATGGCATCAATCTTCTTAGCTCCCGTGCATTCTCCTCAATCTCGTCTCCGCTTTCCTCAGAACTATTCCCGTCTCTTGGCTCCATTTCTGTCCATCCTATCAGACCCTCGTCCAATCCTCGTCGTAAACGCAGCCCACGTTCAACCATCATCTCCGCCATCCCTTTCAGTTCTCGTGCACTGAAAACACTTCGGAGGGGTCCAAAAGCGAGTAGGTAAAGCTCTGCGATCGGTTAATTAAGCGAAACACTATTCACCACACAACACACATACACACCTTTCACTAGCGGGCATTCTCCAATAGCTCGGAAAAGGAGCTTTTTGGCTCGTTGCAGTTGTCCTGCCCGTATCTCAAACTCCAGGTAGACCCTCCATACCACATGGCTTGACCTTGTTCTAAGTACAAAACAAAATTAATAAATAAAATAAATAAAATATCAGCGAGCACCAACATACCTCTCGCTATCCACTGCTGCAGCCAGCCCGCTTCTTGTGCGTTCAATTTCACTTTTCCATCGACCCCTCTCCCAGCCTGCAATCCATACTTCCGAAATTCTCCGGAATACACTTTTTGTGCCTCCTCCATTATCACCTAATCTTTCTCGAATACGCCCCCAAATCCCTTGACCCTTCTCTCCTTCCAAAAAAAAACCCATAATCAGTGAATTATCAGGATATTCATCAAGCCCCTTTGCCGCACGCTCCCTCAGAATAAGAGGCGGCATCGGATTTTTGAGAATAATACCATGGTGGTAAACCATGAAAAGGGAGGCAACAATCAATCTCTCGCGATTGATGTTATTGTCAGCTCCAGAAAGATATTCGTCAAACACCTTGAGTGGTCCAGATGGCTCTTTTGTCGTCAATAAGTCAAGCAAAGCCCGAAGCTTGATCCATGCTTCTCGTTCTTTATCATGATGTTCTTTCCTGGCAGCATCTTCAAGTCTACCCCTCGCGCGAAGTATCACAACACCACTTCGACCTTCAGTCCCAACGGATCGAAGAATGACGTTCAACGCTTGTTCCTGAGCACCCTCTAACCACTCCATTTCCGCCCAATCCCACCACAGTGTAGCAACCCCTTTTGCCGTTTTGGATGCCGATGCGACCAGTACAGTTTGATATACTTTTCGAGCGTCATCCGTCCGTCCACGAAATCTCTCGAGATATGCATGTGCACTCCAATGTGACATTGACTCACGCTGAAGAGACAAAAATGAACGCGAAAGTTTAAGAGCGCTGAGCAGACCGTTTGAGCGAATGGAGACCGGTGATCAGGATATTCTTACCTTTTGATGTTAGTAGCAGCCTCGAAAGCCAAAGCCAGAACGTCCCATTCGAAATCATTTTCCGCCTGTCTCAGCTGAGCAAAAACAGATCTCACGAATCTCTCGTTCAGACCTTCAACATGCTTTGCTTCCCATATACTCATTTTCCCGCTCCCCTTTAAAAGCTTACAGCTAGCTGGTACTTCCAAAGGCCCCAAAACACCATTTCCCCACGAAAAAGCCGGACCAAACCCACTCACGTACTCCTTTTCCCGACCGACGATTACCCCGGCAACCGCATCCGTTGCAAGGTAAGTCCGCTCTATGTCGTCAAGGAACAGTGCTTTAAGGTAGGAGGAACGCTCCAGATGATCATTGTTCCATCTATCGTCCCAGTTTACTTGGCCATCACCTGAGAGGGAGTCAGAAAAACCAGGAACATGGAGACCCAAGAATGACAGCCATGTTAAACGAAAAGCATGCTTCAGACTAGGAGAGTGTAGGTCCATAAGAAACGATCGAATATCGTTGAATAGAACCACCGAATAGGGATCGCTCTCTTCGAACGATTCCTGCGTGGAACGGGCGGGAATGGCTTCGTTTAAGTCAGCTTGCAACTCCTGTGCAGCCCATTGTCGATATGGATCAAGGTCAGTGATACTTTGAGAAAATTTAATTGAGTCTTTCGGAGGCTGTTGTTGGCGATTACTAGCTAGCCAGTTAGCCCACCCTTGTGCCCCCTCTTCTCCTACCCGTGGCATTTCCGAATCCCAAAACTCTTCCAACAAATCGAGTTGGCTTTGAAAGGGTATCCCATGGAGGGAGGGTGGGAGTCGGTACATCCTGGGGAAAACTTATGTTAGTGGTCCCATAAACAGCAAAACATTGAAAGTAACGCACAATTCGGCCTGTGCTTGAAACATCGCTGTAGCGCGTTCTGAGTATCCTATGAAAGAATAAATCATGCAAAATACGTAAAAGTATTTTAACCACCTGCCTGCCTTTTGGAAAACTACAGCAACCCGCCAAAATATTCTCAACATGACAATTTCACTTTGCTCGCTGTGATCTAGCATACCCAATACACGCACCACATCTTCCACAATTCCATCGATACCGCGATTTCCCTTTCCCATTCTCCACTCGAGCCATTCCAGTTGTACCCCAGCATCTCTTTCTTTAAGTGCCTCCTCCCACTCAGCTCTGAGTTTACTCTCATGCCATAACGCTTCCCCCGCTTTCAGGTACTTGAGCCGCAACCATTTAGAGGCACCGTTCCGCGGGTCAGCAGCAAGGGCTCTTCCAAGAACAGAGAGTGTTATCTCAGAACGAGCCTTGAAAGCGTTCTTAGATGATTCCGGGATAGTTGACAATGTGTGAGACAACAGAAGAAGCCATGTTTCCGTAGAAGATGGATCTGCAGTAACCTGCTCCCCTAGATGCTTCAAAGTTTCTTGATGGGCCGTCAGAATAAGTGTATCAGAATCACTCTCCGTGCCAGATCCACCTCCATCATCATCATTAGATGACGACGAACTCTCCGAATCTGAGTTATCATCACGCTTCGGTAGGGTGATGGATCGGTAAGATTGTTCCGTGCTGTGTGGCTGGCGGCCGGAAGATAAGCGTA
Organism: Collybia sordida; assembly: GCA_037014335.1. Classification (NCBI taxonomy): domain Eukaryota; kingdom Fungi; phylum Basidiomycota; class Agaricomycetes; order Agaricales; family Clitocybaceae; genus Collybia; species Collybia sordida. Next base: position 3,176,409 of record JAYKXK010000002.1, read on the forward strand.
GAAATCCGTCGACTTCTTCATACTTCTGGGGATTGCTGGCTTGGGTTATCCTGCGAGTGGGAGGTGCCGCTAATAAAACTCGGCTTTTGGAATCAGTTAAACCTGGTAACTTTTGAACATACAGTTGTTAAAAGCTAAAGGGAAAGTAAGAAACAAGTCAGAGTATACCTTTTTACGAAAACGCGTTACCTCAATACCACTGCCGCGTTGTAATGCAACCCATCCATGTGGGACACCCAGTATACTCCTTCCCCCTTCATTATCATTAGACGTCATGAAAAGTAGTTTAAGGCTGCCTACGATCTATAGGGCGATATCTTGGTATATCCCTTGCATGTAATCCTCCGTATTGAAGGTTGAGAGGGTCACCTTTCTGATCAACGTAGAAGAGTCGTGTTGCCCCAGCACTATAAACACTTTCGTGCTCTCCGACTTTCCCTTTTTCATCAATCGATATACGATAGGCGGTATCCACATTTTTCGCGCCTGCTTTATCCTTAAGTTTCTTGTGCTTCCGCTTGCCACTAGACTTCGACTTTCCCGATCCAAGGGCACGGTCTTTGGTACCTCTGTTCTCAGCTTCTGAGGATGATTTAGAATGAGATTCCAAAACCGGAAATGAGGAGAACGATGGAGGAATCATTATAGTTATTCGAGTAAGAAACAAAACCCTAAAATGAAATGTTCACTGTTCAAACTTCAAACTTCAAACATTCAAATGATCAAGGTAAGCGAACTTTCAAACTGACTTATGTAATCACATTTTTCTCGTGCTCGCAAAGTTTTCGTTCTTGTCAGTCTAGCCAGGCGAAGCGCAATCTTCAATTCAAACAGCCCAATCATGCGGCCCCTCACGGAAGATGAATCAAAAGCAGTGTTTACTAAACTTGCAAACTACATCGTTTGTGTGTTTTTCATCCGATCCTGGCTTATTCTGAATACACATACTCACTTGCTAGGGAAAAAATCTCATTCACTTGATCGACCGACCAGACGAGCCCTATTGCTTCAGACTTCAAAAGGATCGGGTATACTACGTCTCTGAAGCGTCTATGCGTCTCGGGATCTCTGTTGCACGGCCAAACCTTGTCAGTCTTGGAACGTGTTTCGGTAAATTCAGCAAAAGTGGCAAATTCAAGCTCCATATCACTGCGTTGGACTACATTGCACAATACGCGAAATACAAGGTATATCTGGCTCTGGTCTACGACATTTATTGAGTAGTAATTAAATCAAATCTTTAGGTGTGGATAAAACCTAATGGCGAGATGCCGTTCCTCTATGGAAACCACGTTGTAAAAGCACATCTGGGAAGGATAACGGAAGACACCCCCGAACATCAAGGAGTTGTGGTATTCAGCATGAAGGATATTCCTTTGGTGAGGACAAATCTAAAGGAGTTGGGGAAATCCATTGATCCCCGCTCTGTTGTAGGGCTTTGGAGTCACTGCTCGATCGACAATAGATACCCGAAAACTCGACCCAACATCGATAATAGTGTTTCACCAAGCGTAGGTTCAAATGTTCATCCGCCCCTTCCGTTTTTCACATTTGATTATGAATACAGGGACGTGGGGGAATACCTTCGTGATGAAGTCAGTCCACATATCCGAATATATGTATACGCCACTAACCCTTGTGGTATAGGATACTTTGTTCTAGGCGATACCCCATGCATTTCTCTACGTTTCTAATGGCCTTGGGAGGTTTCAACGGACCCATCCTTTCTTACTGTACACACCTACCCGGGTTTGAAGTGCTCAGCCGCGGTAGATTACTTCGTATCTGTGTGTGGATATATGAATTTGGGGCGGTACTGAATTATCTGTATTTCCCACAAAATTGATTCATTACCATCACACTACAGAGACGGGTTCGACCACCGTACGGGAAGTCTCGTAGCCGATATGCTATTGAGAACAGGTGGTTCAGTCTAAACGCTACAAAGTACCAGTCCTTTGGAATTTACGTAGAAGTCGTTTATGTTTTTATGGTCTTGTAGCGGGAAAACACTTTTTTCAATCTTCATTGCTCTGTACTCGTTTCCTGTTGAAAATCTGAAGCGTTATTATTTCTACATGCGCGTATCACTGCTATTGCAACTTGACCAGCCTTATGTAGTTTTATATTGTTGCAAAGCTTCGGAAGCTTGTCGGAATTCGGAATGGCTCCTAATCCTTACACGTATTGGACTACCCTCACCAATGACGACCTCACTGTTGATGTTGTCGAAAAAGTTTTATCTTCGGTTGAGGACGATTTATGGGTGGCCGCTGCATGCACAGACAGAGTCTTGGACGATGTGAAGGTCCAACAAAGTTTGCTCCATATTGGCATTGCACGAACGGACACCGGTGTCGAACGAAGTAAGGATGCTGTCGCATTCGCGTCAAATGATACGAATGGTGCTCATGGCAAGGAGCAATGGGTTCCCGAAACTTCAATTATAGAAGACCCGTTTACCGACGCACTCACCGCACACTTCCGAGGCGTGCCCGTTGATGCACAATTGTGTTCAATACGCACAGTGCTTCTGGAACGTCTAGACAGATTAAACACGTATGTGGAAATTTGCAAAAAGGCACCGAATATACAGAAGAACGATGAAGATAACGAGGATGATGAATGGGAAGATGATCCATGGGGGGAGGGGCAGGGTGAATCTAGGTCTTCTAAAACGATGGATGAGACGAACTCTACGATGACAATGCCAATCACGCTTTCCAATTTCCTTTCTGATAAATTGTTGACTTCAGCATGTCTTTTTGCGTCTTTGCAGTGGTTTGGCGCGTTACGCATCATGTTCCAGCGCCACGGTTCACTCTCGTCGTCCCGGCTAAGTATCTTAAACAACATACCAGAACATATACATCCGTTGAATGACGACGGGATACTCGACCTTTTTCCTAACCTAGACGCTCCTACCACCGCACCGCACCGTTCTGAGAAGGATTGGTCTGAAACACCCGAAGTGCAGATTGTGTTGACAAGAGTGTTACCCGCCCACACGCCTTTTTCCGCCGACCATCACACTTGGTATACGGTTGATGAAATTTCAACGTGGTATCAAAATCGAGTGGATGCTATTGTCTCGGCTACCGGACTCGTCGATACAGCGTTGGTAACTATTCAACATGGTGCATCTCAAGGAATTCCTGGACTTGACGGACTCGGAGAGGAGCTGAGTCTCCTGTCGCGCCTCGTTTATGACGCGCCTCAGGGACCTGATATTAACGATTGGACGCTCGATCGTTGGCGCGCCATGGATCCTGCTACAGTTATGCGGCAGTACCTTGCTCACTCTACTCCAGACTCATTATCCAAAGACATTACTCATCTGGTCATGCCATACCTCTATGTACTTGAGGCACAGGCGGAACGGGCAGGTAGCCCAGATCCCCAGCTCCCCAATCGCATTCTTTACGACTACATACTTTCTGCTCCATTGGAGATGGTCGCAGCTGTTTTTGAGGCATCGAAACCTACCTTGCCCATAGGACAGCGTCTAATTCGTGACGACGAAGATATTGCTCGCTTAGCGCTAGCATGTCTGTATGGCAGCGACAACCTTGACCAATGGTCAACTATGAGCCGAATATTTGAATGTCTCCCGGCCTGGGAGATCTCCAGGGACGAAGATGTCGATGAGGATACAGCAGATACAACTCTTTCATCCCTTGGAAGTTTTGTTACTCCATCGACGCTCAGACCTCGATGCACATCGACCGACCTTCTCTTATTTTTCAAGCCTCTTCCAGTTGCTTCCCTTTCGCGTGCCCTTGATATACTCGACATTCACCTAGAGTCTGGTGAAATACTGTCACGCTGGAGTGTTCCAGCACCCTTACGATGGTTTTTACAAAGCAACGCCGATGTCGTTGAACAAAGATCATGGGCAGCCAGAATGGCTCGACGTGCCGGGGGCTCTGATGACCAGCTAAGTACTGTAGAAGACTGGGAATGGTTGTTGGAAGATATGCTGAAACTGTCAGGCACGGCGGAAAGTGGCTTGAGGGGCGCTTTTGGACTCTTACAACGTGATGAAATTATGCGCATATTTTTTAGTGGGATTTTGAGTTCTGGAAGTCAGTATTGTTTATTTGTCTGCTCTTCATAATTCTCATATTCTTTAGAATTTGACCTTGCCCAGGAACTTCTTCGTTCTCCCAAAAGCAAACTCACCTTGGATAATTCAGAAATCGAGGATATCTGTCTATCGTGTTCTCAAGAATTCTATGATAACGCTAGTTCAGGTAACTACACATTTGGGGATATGAAGTTGGCTTATGACTGGTGAGATTTTATTGAGTCCGGCGCTCAGCATAAGTTTATTTTTATTCTTTCAGCCTGGACGTCCCAAGGGTCTCGGAGCGGATCCTTCGGGAGAAGGGCTTCATTGAAGCAACTTCACGCATATCCTCATTCAATGTCGTATCAAAACCAGGGATTCCCATATCACCTATCGAAATTCGACTCACCAAAGACCGCCTTTCTCTCGTATCTCGCGTCTTGTCCAGCAACAATGATGCTTATAAACACACGGAAGTTATTTTGGACCTCGTTCGGAAGCTTGGTTTTACGGACGACGTCGTTGCAGAGGTCAAAGCCCTCGCAATGCTTGCAGACACAGCCCTGCAAGCAGAGGATTTTCAACGAGCGTACGAACTTACCAAGCGAATGAGTGAAGCCGCCATCAAACTCCGCTCACTCGACCCCCTGAACACCAACAACCCGCAAATTGCAGAAGCAAACGGAGTTTGTTGGGTCGCATGCTTCCAGTTGGGCCGACAGAGCGAATTTGATGATCTCGATAAGAAGCTTCTACTTTTAGGTTGGGCACTCGAACTCTGCCCCCAAGAAAACCTTCCCGACGTTTTAGGAACATGGCGGCGCCTGGAAAAAGAAAACATTCAAGTGCAACAGGATAAGCTAAGCTCTCACTCGAGCGGGACTGCCGCTACCGTACCGTCGAAACGCCCTAGGACTATATCGAATAATGTCGCATCTTCTTTGCGAAGCCGCCTACAAAACTTCCATTTACCCTCCCCTCCGCTTCTTAGCACGCCGGACGCCGCCGCCCTCGCTAGTCGTACCTTCAGAAGCGTGGCAGCAACCCTTCCGTTCTCCGTCGGTCATTCACATAATTCGGAGGCAGACGCCAAACTAACACATTCAGGGGATCAATGGTCGATGGAGAAAGAAGACGTTTCGACACAAGCCACTCGAGTATTTTCTAAAGGAATAGGGTGGTTGATAGGCGCAGACGAGGGTATGTAAAAAGTACACTAGCCATGACAGGGAACATTATTCGACAATGTATATGGACAAACGAGTAACGAGAATCAAAGGTGGAATCCATGTAGGTAGGGTGTGATATATAGGCTCCAAAGACAGTATGTCATAATAGTGTGGCCCCTTGAATCGCCAATGAGGGCCACTACAACAGAATAAGTATCACAGAATGAATTAAGGCTGGTAATGGATAAGGATATAAAGAATAAGATAGTGAAGAGATAGAATAAACGAGTGAGATAGGTGATGTACAACCAGTCCATGGCAAAAAAGTCAACTGTGTGCTCAAGGGACAGTACTTCCAAAGCGAGAACTCGTCCCTGTGCGAGCTCTTGGCCTATGCACTACGCTCTCGTATTTAGTCCCAGTAGAATCAACAGAGTACTGGCGGTGAACCCCACTATCGCGGGCCCGTTTTCCTCGCCCACATTTTTCACAATAGTTTGCTTGATTTTCAGACCGAAGTTCCTCCACTTCGGCCTTGAGATCCTTGACTTCACCTTCTAATTCCCATATACGCTGTTGCCATGCCATCTTTGAAGACGCAATCTGATCTTGTAGGACTTGGATTAGGGGGACTTGGTCGTCGGATGTAGGTGCTATATGCAAGGCATGTTTGTCATTACTTGAACGGTCTGACTGAACAGCAGAATCTGGGGTTATTGGCGAGAATGTATTATTTGAAGGGCTAGGGGTGCTGAGATCCGTTTCAAGGGAAGATCGTGTCTCTTTCCCCACGATGTGATCACCGAATTGAGCACTGAACGTTGTTGAAACAGGCCTCAGCTTCAAGGTCGGAAATTCTGTGACGTTCGCTGGCGCACTCTGAGGGGCAGAGTCGTTTAACCAGGGTTTCTCGGGATGGAAACTCGAAAGCGTACGATTCTGGAAAGATACGTCTTCCAAGGCTGAGAGGGGTCCACGATCTATTTGGTCCTGTGAGAGGGTATTGATAGATAGTGGAGGAAAAGTTCTTTTGGGACCTGGCGCAGGTTTGGGCTGAACTAGTATATGTGTCGCAAAGGGATCTTCGGTTTGGGGCTCTGAACCCTCCAGAAATGCAGGGGCTAGTTCGGGGACCGGAATGCGATAGGTCGTGAACTTGGTAGTATTTTTCTGTATAGCTTGCTGTGCATTGTAGGCTGCAAATACGTCTGATATTGGAGGCACCGGTGGAGGCGCAACCTTTTCCTCCTTCTCATGCGTACGCCCGCCATTGAAAAGGCGCATAAATCCACTTTTCTTGTGTTTGAGGGATTTTACCGGTGGCATCCCAGTTTGGGGAACCCCCGCATCCGAGTCAGATCTCTCGACCCTTGGTTGTCCCGCCCCTCCGACAATATTCTGAATTGCATGTCTAGCCTTTGCACCGGCACTTATCGAACGTGCACGACTTCTTGGCGTAATAGGATTTGGATTGCTGTCAGAGTATTCAATATTTTTTTCGGTGGCCCTTTCAAAATTTGGGAAATCAACCACAGAGGACTGTGGGGGACGAGCTATTTCTGGATTCATTGTCGAACTCCGGAAGCGTTGAGCACGTGCCTCTTCTAAAGTTATCAGGGAAAAGGTTGGGGAGGTAGCCTTATCATTCCATCCCAAGAGACCTCCAGCAGGTTGAGGAGGTGCAAGAGAACGATGGTCATCACTAATCTGTGCGGGTTCGGATCGCAAAATACCGCCGAATCCAATGATAGGCGAGGAAATCTCCTTGCCGTGGAGGGTTGAGATTTTATCCTTGGGGATAAATAACGCTTCTGAACCCAACGTAGACTTTGGTCCAGCTCGCGATGCAGAGCTCGCGATAGTCGAATCTGTGACAGTGGTGATAGAATCACTCCGAGTGATATGAGATTGCTGGTGAGAATTATCTTCGGAATATGACGACATCACAAGGTCCGGGTTGGCATAAGGATGGACATCTTCGTTCGAATATGATGGTCGATTATGAAGAGAGGAATTGTCGTAATGATTGTTGGTATTCGAAGCTTCCTGCCTATGTTTAGGCGACATCGTGTATGAATGAGTGTGGGCAGGTGAGCGATCACCTGTAGAAGGGGATATTGGTGAAGAGGGCGAGGAAGGATTGGGAGACTCTAGATGCATGCGGCCTAAAGAGAATTTTCCACGGGATGATTTCTGACCAGAGATCAGTGAAGGCCCCAAGGCAGAAGTTGACAAGCTTTCTTGAGCCAACGCACTTGAAAGAAAACAGACAATATTGGATGCTATTCAATAGAAGAAATAAACTAACGTACTATAAAGCACCTCGTGGATAAGATATCTGCGATGAGGTCGTCTCGAATGATTTCTTTGACCCAACTTGAGAACGAGCCGACTCTCCACTAGGCCTACTGGTGCTTGTTCTTGGACTTGAAAAACCAAAACCTTTCTTGGGGGGGATATTATTATACTCCGATTCCTCCTCTTCTTTAAGTGCTTCCTCGTCTAGCTCCCAAGGGGCCCGGGAATGGAAGCGCATCCTTGGACCTAATAAACTCATTCTCGGCAAGGGTTCATCATCGTTATCATCATCATCAGGTGCTTGTTGCTCGTCATCATCATAGACGTCAGAGGACGATATGGAAGAGCGTGTGTCATCAAAGTCCAGGATGCTTGCGGCGGGGTCGTTCAAACGATCACGGTTTGTTTGGGGACCAAGACCCGGACTAGTAGGCGAATTATAACGAGATTCTGCAGAAATAGAGTGAAGGTCTCTATCATGGGGACGTGGAGAGAAGTAAGGGCGACTGTAGACAGAGGGTGTATCTGAGAGGTCTGAAATGGCAGAAAAACGACCGGCACGGGTGGTACGCTGGTCGAGCAAAGATCTCAAATGGTCGTCATTAGAAGAATCTGAAGGAGAATTAATGGACCTTAGCATGTTTGAGAGAGGGAAAAGAAAAAAAGAATGGAGGGGAAGAGATGAGAGGGAACTGAGAGACAGAGAGCTCAGAGAGACTGGTGGTCCTTTCACGCGATTTACAGTCTAACCCAACTTTGAGCTGTCCATAAATCTGATTCAAGCAAACATGTGCAATCTCCTTCCATACATATGTACTTCGCTACCGATACACACTATTTCCCTTTAATCTAACTTGTCCGCTCCCGAACTACATACTATTATTATTATTAATTACAGCTTTTGAGCAGTTTCTGCCACTATATTTTAATAATCAATTTGATGTATATACTTCACTTCAGACAATAACCCACGGACTTGATATATGATCGGTCAGTCAATTTATTATTAGCCTCCTCCCCCCTCGTTACGTAATTCATTACCCTTCCTGCTTCCAACGTCAAAAAGTTTTAAATTTCAATGTCAACGTCAACCATGGACACCAATTCCACACCTATACCATTGGCAACTTCTTCAAACGGAAGACAATCAGGGAAGTTCTGGAAGGTCCAAAAGACTGCCATCGTGTAAGAATATCCTCATCTTTCATCAGATCACAGGCTGAGCCTGCTTAAGCCGAACACACCTCCAACCAGGGGTAAAAACTAAATCCTGGCAGGATCGTGTTCAAAAAACACAGAAAGCTCTTTCGATCAAAAAACTTGAAAATGAGCTCAAGGAAGAGAAGCAGGCTGATCTTCAAAGGTAAGAACCTTCCCTTTCACTACCCTTCGTCTTTTACCCATCGTAATAAACAACCCAAGGCGAAGGGAAATCACTATGGCGCGGAAAAAAGCAGCCGAAGAACGTTTGCGACTAGAGGAGGCAAAAGCTAAAGTATGTGTCCTCACATCTCGGGTCCGACTAACAACTTCTTTTCTCTTAGATGGGAGCCAGGAAAGCTGCACGGCTTCGCCGCAAGGCGGGGCGGACTAAAAAGATTAATGGTTGATGTATAATTATTAGTTCCATGTGTCCGCAAGTAAAGTAAGGATGGGTCATGCAAGCTACAGCGCCCAAGTTACGTCGATCTCTCCCTCTTTTACAAAAGGTTTGTCAAGCCCAACCAAAACACTCTCGCACAAAGGGCAACTGCTCGCCAGTACATCTTCGAGTTCCGCCCTCAACCTTTCAGCCTTCTTTTCATCCACACTCACTCCTGGCCTTTTATGGGATCCTACACCTGGTATCCACGTAGGTGCGGAAACGACAGCTGCTAACGCGTCTGGTATAATTAAATCTCTTAGCCGATCCCCGGCTGAAATGATATTTCGACCAAGCAAATTTGCTGCGCGGGCACCGTTTTGCAACGGGTTTGCAATCGTGCCGAAGTTTGCCGAAAGAAGTGGTCGAGAAACAGCTGTCTGGTGTGACTGAGCAGTAGTGGCAGCGGAAGGCTTTCCTATGTCGGTTCCTTGCAAAGGAATGGTACCTATGGCCTTCGCCGGCGCTCCTTTCACTAACTCGCTTTGAAGAGCTACTATTTTGCGCAAAGCATAGGGAGGAAGATATTCTTTGGCCTAAGTGATAATATTATTGGTTAATGGATCAAACTTGGAACAATATCAAAACTCGCCAGTCCAATGAGGCAGTCTGCATGGAAGGAATGCCGACAGGGGAAGACATAAAATTGCCTCATTACAAGTAAATTATTGCAGACTGAGCATGGTTCTGCTGAATCAATAGTAACAAACCGGTTCTTCAAGGCAATGATGTCTTGTTTGATCGACTCGGCAGTTTGTGTCGCATCGTCCATCTCACTTTTGAGCGCGTCAATATGAGATGAATATCCTTCAAGGGCGTGGGCAATCTCTTCTTTAAAATCATCAATCACAACGAAATCTGGGAAGAAGGGAAGAATATCTTCAATCTTGAGCAAATCAGTATTTTCGAGAAACCGCATAGCTCTGTCGGTTGTTTGAGTCACAAGCTACATCCCATCAAACGTCATGAAACTTACGTCTTGATGTCTTGTTTATCCTGGACAACATAACGAGCAATTTTTAACCATAACTTCTTGCGCAATTGTGTATCATCTTCGGGCATGTCGGCGTTGATCTTTGCTAGCTCCAGGTCACCTTTTTCTAGGGCCAAATCCACACTATTTTCCCAAAGACCCATCTTAGAATATATGTGTACACAAGGTTGTGTTCGACCAGAGTTTTTACAGAGCCGCAGTGCATAGTCGAGGTCATAATATGGCTTTCCTGTGATCGGATGTACTGGTGCGGTCATGAGGAATCGTAGAAGGGAAGCATCATCCTCTTGCGGTTTGTGTAGTGGAAAAGATGTTGGAGATATATAGAACGTGATGATCAAATTGTGTATTGTTGGCGACGTGTTTGACTGGTCGAAGATAATATGATTTAGGTAACGAATTGCGTGGTTGGGAGACAGAGGATCATGAATGGTATGCTGGAATTGAAGGATAGAAGGGATGAGGAGTAAAGGATCAAGTGAAGGCTGTCGAAGCCATGCATCTACAGTTTCTTTAGGGGCATGTCGCATCAATACGGGTCCAAACCGATAATACAAGTTCAAATCGGTCTATATGCAGAGTCACGACGAGAAATAGGATAGGTAAGCTAGCATACCTGGCGACTTATAGAGTCAATAGCCTTGAGCCATTCTTCTTCCACAATCCAGTGTTCGACTACCCTTTCGAGATCACCAATTGCGGTCGCGTAGTAGAGGTACATATCAGTTCTCCCATGCGATTGTATGAGCTCATAAACGGTGTGGTGGTCCAAATCATTCTAGCTCGCAGACCGTTAATTTCTTCCTCCTATATTAAAAATACGAACCGACCTTGTATGTATCAAAGAATTGTCGAAGGTCGTCTTCAAGAATAGTTCGTTCGGTTTGGAGATTATCAACATCACTGGACACAGACTCGGAAGCGACGAGGTCATCCAATTCGTTGCATTTGCTAAGATAAAATTCCGCCAGCCAAGTCGCTAACATTATGCGTTGTGTGATATCCTGAGTCCAGTAGTCAGTAATGACAGGACCAGTAGGAAACATCAGCGACAAACGGTTTTTCGAGTCCGTTCGAGTCTCGAAATTAGATATGATCTCAGTGAATCGCGTTCTCCGGCATCCAAAAACTTCAGTGCAACCTCCTCAAACGTGACAGAACATTGCGCATAGCATTGGGCAGCTTGGAAATACCTCCCTTCGCTGAAGTATGCATTAGCCTGAGCCGCAAGTACATGATCTCGTTGTCCTGCTGTCTTGAAGGTTGTCAACCAGGTATTCCGAAATATGATATGTCAACTTCACCTTGGCGTATCTGAGTGCGACTTCAAATTCTCCCTTTTCAAGGTAAACATCCCAAACGTCACGATCCTCGTTCCCCACCACCAGTTCAAATAGAGATTGATCAGTATAAACCCAGTATGTCTTTCGAACAGGATCTGCAGCAAACCCTCGGACTTCCTCGGAGGGTTTCTATGTCGAGGTCCATTAGCTGAATAAGTCATCGTGAAAACACATTACTCACTAGAGGAAGGGATTCTTCGTAAGTGAGTTTGTCATTGAGATTACACACTCCGGCTATTCGATCCTTATACAGCAATATGAAGTGAAATTCCGTCAAAGCCATGGATAGTGGAATTTCTGGGATCCCGTCTGTATTGGATGTGGGATATGGTAAAAGCTGAGCAGTGTCAATGTGATCATCAGCGGCAGACGCAAAGTTAAGAACACCATGGTATATACCAGGCCCTTAAGGTCACATAAGTTAAAGATGCTTGTTAGGCTCGTGGTGCTGACCTGTCATCCACGCCATGCTTTTGGGTAGAGAGAGGGCCTGGTCCGAATTAGGAGTGAAGAACTGCAGTTCAGAATGTTGCAAATCGCCAGGGAGTTCAAGTATTTCTGGAAATTTGATAGAATTATTACTCCCAGTAATTATAAAACGACAGAGACACACTTGGAGCTACCTCGCGATAGCCATTAAAAATCCCTACGAAGATACGACCACTGTCCTCAGACTTCCTTTCCGGAGTACCGACAAATTGATATATTCGCGATGAAGTGGTGACAACAATGAGGGCTTTTTTCTGATCAGAGGGCGGGAAGAAGTCAAACTTTATCCCTGTTATTGGATGTCTTTCCGGAAGTGAAAACACGGATTGTAGATACCGCTCATGGGATTTGAAGAAATCCTCCTCAGCATCAAGTAGTGCTTCATATATTGTTCCGTTCCGTGCTCCAATAAGGAATTCCCGGGTAGATGTCGCATGGGAGGTAGAAAGTAGTGCAGCTTTATTCCATGCTATGCTCTCGATTATCATTTTGAAACCCTTGAGTTGACGCGGTTTCTTCCATGACCTGAAAAGATACCAATTCTCCCCTTGAATCGACGTTATTATGATGTGACGACCTGATGGGTCCATAAAAAGTTTATGGATCGTCATATCCGCAGCCTTCCTGGGAATTGGAATTTTGATGACTTGGTCAGAGTGAGATAGTTCTATGAGAACGATCACATTCGAGGATAATCCCATAGCAAGTACATCGGAGCATACTGCAAGTGAGACAAGAGGTGCTGGGAGCATATATTGAACACGCCCGAGGTCAAATATAGGTGCATTGTCAGTGCCCGGTGGCAGACCTCCACTCTAAAACATAGTGAGCTGCATCCCAGAAAAAGGCAGGGTTAGATCTACCACACTGATATCCTCATGTGGCTCCAGAGAGCCTCTTAAATCGGGTGGCGAAGGCTCAAACCCCTCATACTGCAATCGAGGTAGCTGGTGCGTTGCCTGCCCCGGACCAGATACAGTATTAGTATGTTCAACATCTGTGAGGAGAAAAATTAAAGGTTATCATATAGAAACAAAGAATCTTACATTCTTCAAACATATTGTAGAAACTACAAATCGTATGACGCTAGGAAAGCGTGCAGATTGTTGTGATTAGCGTCCTCCAGAGACTAAGAGTCTAAAGTCGTGAACACATCACGCCGTAAGGTTGTCACTGATCACGTGCTGTTGTTACCCCTAAAGTATAATATTGAGATCAATAGTAGTTTAAGATTAGTAATGATGAGTTAACGAAGAATTACGCTAGCATTAAACGAATGGCTTTGTAGGCGTGAGAAATAATCCTTCTTCTCCTCCTCTCACGACTTCGCCATTCGTTCTCCTCAATTTATTTCAGAAAGCTACAACGCGTTCTCACCTTCAGTGTGAGAAATCATGCCGACGAACCCTACACGTGTACATGATGAACCACCACGGAATACAGTTACTGAGAATACGGAGAGTCTGCAAGATTACGATATCTCGACTCTAGATCATACCCTTCCTCTAACACCAGCTCAAAGATCATATTTCTCCGCAGCAAGATTAAATAGACATGAAATAGAGACCCTCAATAATGGAATAAGGATGAGGAACGACACGCGAGCGAGAGCGAGAACTCGATCTCAAACGACCAATGAAAGGAATCAACTCGGTCCTGATGAAAGTCCTTTCCCAATCCCTTCAAGTACTTCTACCGGTAATAACTCTTCACGATCCGTTACTTTCTCTTCTTCTTCGTCATCCTTTTATCCCCCAAACCCTGTACAATCCTCTGTAGACGTAGCCCAAACTTCGTCGTCACCCCTTCCAACCAACTTCTCTACTTCCAATGCTCCTTCCACTTCCACTACTAATCGTCCCTCCACTTCGTCTACTACCCCCCTTACTACCATACCACCAGTACCTACTCCTTGTTTGAATTCCACTGCATCGTCTTCCCTTACGAATCCCGCGCATACAGTCAACCCCAACTCCAATACCTCGATCGCCAATAACAATCCTCCTTATTCCCCTTCCGTTTCTGAACTCATTACTTTAATTTCTAATTTATCTCCTTCCTCACAAGCTCGGATCTCCGCCTTATTCCATGCATCGTCAACGAACCAACCTTCTCGGTCTTCTCTCACCAACATCAATCAACCTTCCTTCACGAACTCTCCTCAAAGCTCTCTGTCAACCATTTCCTCACAAAATGTTCCTTCAACGCAAACTGTTCCTTCATTGCAAATCAATCATCTCTCTCAGAATCCTGCTTCCACTACCATTTCGGTCCCCAGTACCACCATTAATCCCATAAACGGTCCGGTGAACAATACGATCAATCCTCCCGCACATTCCAATCCATTCCTCCACAATTTAGAAGGGCCTGCCTCCTCAAACTACACCTCCACTTATCGTCAGGTTCCTCCGCAACTTATTGCGCTTCGGGACCAAGGGATTCACCTTCCCCTCACACTCTTCACTAACAAGTCTTGGGAGATTATGCACATTGATGGTGACGACCTCGAATACACGAAACGACCTGATGCTCTCGGTGGAAAATCTAGATCATTTCTGACCACCTCCCAATTTGGTGACGAACTATCTCTTCCTCAAGGCCTATGGGACGAAGCATGGGTGAACTATGCCACCTTCCTAGAACAGTATACAAGTCCTCATGCCGTCGCGCGTTGGGAGAAACATGCTGCTTGGATCAGAAATCAGGCAGACTTTCATTCCTCTTTTCCACTTTATCGTCAATTTGACTGCAAAGAACGACAATCATATATTCACAACCCTGTTGAATTCTCCGAGGAATCATACCTACTTAAATTTCAGAATGTCCAACTTATGTCTCTTGCAAATGACCTTATAGCTGATCGTACTCGATCCTTTCCGCGTCGCCCCAATCGCACTCAAGTACATTCCAATAAACCGTATGATCGTTCCCAATCCCCCGCCCCTTTCCCCAAGGCACCTCGAGCAACACGGGCACCTCGAGCTGCCTTATATGTGCCCGAACCGGACATCGCTTCCAGCAGTGTCGCGCCTCGGTCTTCCCCGACGGATCTCCTCTCTTCACTCGCACCTCCGGAACCTCCCTTGTCTCACGCGAGAGGAACATTACCTTGTGTGTCTCCCACAACCTTGGAGGTCGCTGCAAAGGTCACCCCCCTGGCTCCACCCTTGAACATCGCTGCTCCTTCTGTGGTGACGCGAATCACTTCGCCCTCTCCTTCTCATGTAAACCAAATCCCCCTGGAAGCCATTAGATTCAAGATAGTCACCCCATACAATGCTGATGCGTTCGACTCTGAAATAACTTCCCTTAATCTGTCCGACACATTTCCTTCCCTGGCCACTCGCCTTCGTTCTGGATTCCACATCACAAAAGGCCATTTTAACTTCTCTATATCTCGCACACCTCCTAATCACTTCTCCTGTGCTGGTCACGAATCCTTTCTTGATTCCTTCCTTGTGGATGAACTGCGTCTTGGTCGCATGTCTGGTCCCTTCTCGTTTGCCGAAATGGAAATCATCTTTGGTGGCCCCTTTGTCACTACTCCCTTTCTCCTTGCCATTGAAAAACGAGGCCTTGGAGAACCAGATAAGATCCGGGTCTGCCGAAACTCCTCCAAAGTCTACGAAGATGGCTTCTCGGTCAACGACTGTATTGATTCGAGTGATTTCTCCACGATGTGGACCACAGCTGCTGATGTGGCTGAAATTGTATGTCACCTTACCTTCTGTGTATGAAAATGTCTACCTTCCCCTTCTGTCTTATCTTATATTCCTCCTTCCTTCTTGACAAACCTGATTAAAATCTTCTTCTTCTGACACGGGACACACCTTTGTGACTCCCCCTTCTTGCCCATGTGGCGTTCCCTCCTTGCCTTTCTTCAATGCCCCTGCCTGCCCAGCTTACGTTTTGACCTCACAGGTTGCAACCGCACCACTTGGCTCGGAGGCGTGCAGCTTAGACATTGAGGCTGCTTACCGCACGACTCCCGTCCACCCTGATCATAAACGGGCGATGGCTGTCACTCACCGGGGTCAATTCTATGTCGAACACTGCGTCACTTTTGGTATTGCATCTGCCCATGGCCTTCAGGGTGAAATTGCTGATGCGATCCTGGCCATTTGGCAACGCAAAAATGTCGGTCCCTTTGCCAAGTGGGTGGATGACATTGTCACCTTTCGCTTCCCTACACCGGATGGTACCTTCCCCTCTGTGTTCTCGGACCACAAATACTCTTACGACCGACAAAACGCTCTCAATCGCATCGCTCATCTTGGTGTTCCCTGGCACCAATCAAAGGGCCACGACTTCAATCCTGTTTTCCTTTTCCTTGGTTTCTCCTTCTCACTTGTTGAATGCTCTGTCTCGGTTCCAGATGCCAAACGTCTGAAACACAAAGGTCGCGTGGACTCGGCCCTAGCTATGTACACACGATCTCGCATGGATCTCAAAGCCGTCCAAAAACTCTTTGGTGCCCTTTCTCATTTGTCATTTGTTTACCACGACATGCGTTCCTTTCTCCCACCCTTGTCTCAATTTGCCGCAACGTTTGCAACAAACCCCCATGCATCACGCTTTCCTCCCCCTTCCGTCATCTCTGCCCTCCGCGAATGGTCTGCTGTTCTCTCCCAACCCTCCCGCTCTCGAAATCTCTCCCCTAGGGGTTCTCCCATTGACATTGACATTTGGGTGGATGCTTGCACCTCCTGGGGTGTTGGTATTGTTCTCGGCAACACTTACATGGCTTGGGCATTAACCCCTTCATGGCGCGGACCCGCACGGGACATCGGCTGGTTAGAAACCGTTGCTGTCGAGTTGGCCACTCTTCTCCTAGTAACCCTCAACTACACCGACATGCACGTCCTAGTTCACTCCGACAATCAAGGTGTCATAAAAGCTCACGACAAAGGTCGGAGTCGTAATTTTGAATGCAATCTCTCTATCCGTCGCACCTGTGTTTCCCTCGTAGCCCATAACCTGGCCCTTTCCCTGACATATGTTCCATCCGACCTCAACCGTGCAGATGCCGTTTCTCGCGGCAACATTGACCGCAGCCTTCTTAGGATTGACTCCACCTTAGTCCTACCTGTTGAATTGTCGCCCTTTCTTTCACGTGTATAGATTATATTCTGGACTAGTCTACCTTTCTGTATAAATTAGTATACACTTGTCATCCACACCTTAATACTCTCTTCGCCCACACCATGAATCCGTTCCACCCCAATAAGTTTTTGAATGCAGACAAAATTCTCAACAGGCCCCCTCGCAGGAATCTTTCGGTCAACAGTGCTGTCACAAGCATCCTTGTCCCCCTTCCAGAGGTCCTACCTCCCACACCGACGGTCATTGAACAGTCCGTATTCCGTCCCCCTGTTCCTGCCAAAGATCGCTTGTTACACTGGACAACTCCTCACTCTGTTAACCGGCACCTATCGCAACTGGAGCTCTTCCCCGACAACATGCATCGGAAAGTAATTGACATCGCCCTTAGCAGTCTAGCCCCTAACACGCAAAAGACCTATGCCGCCGGCCTCTTGCGTTTCACACAATTCTGCGACAAGTTTAAGGTCGCGGAAGACATGAGAATGCCTGCCAGTGATGACTTACTTGCCATCTTTCTTGCAAATCAGGCAGGGGGCTTGGTCTCCTACGATTGCGCACACAACTGGATGGCTGGTCTCAGGTTCTGGCATGTGCTACACAATGCGCCATGGTATGGAGAAACTGATCACATTCGCACTATTATGAAAGGCATACGAAATGTCACCCCGGACAAAAGCAGGCGTTCCCCTAGATTACCCATGACATTGAATCACCTGCATGCATTAAGACAGGCCTTATCCATCTCAGATCCCAAAGACGTTGCATTGCTGGCTCTTGCCGAAACTACATTTTGGGGAACCTGTCGGCTTGGCGAGACAACAGTTCGTTCCCGCGAGAGCTTCAACCCCAAATACCATGTCACCAAAGACACTCGGGTTGAAAAAGGCACCTCACGCTCAGGCGTTCCTTTCATTTCCTTTCACATCCCATGGTCAAAGACATCCGGTTTATCGGGTGCCGACATTGTCCTAACTTCCCAAGACAACCTAAGCAATCCAACCGAATCCTTCCTACGTCACCGACAAATCAACTCTGCCATTCCCGACTGCGCTCCGTTGTTTGCTTACATTCTCCCTGATGGCTCATGGGACCTATGGACCAGGGACAACTTTATGAAGGAGTGTAATGTCATCTGGGCAAGGGCCGGTCTTGAGTGCCTATTAGGCCATTCTTTCCGCATTGGTAATGTGACCGAACTCCTACTTCAAGGTGTTGAGCCATCAATTGTTTCCACAAAGGGAAGGTGGAAAAGTCACAGCAGCTTCCTTCGTTACTGGCGAAATATTCAAGAAATATTACCAGCCTTCCTAAGTAAAGATGACGATATTACTCTCAAAAGACTTCGTGACTCATTTGACCTGTTCGAGTCTGCCTGTAAATAGCTCATTAAACATATTCTTTGCGCAGCACATCTCATGGGGTGTCGTCCTAACACGACCGTTGTAAGCTGTGCTCTATTTTGGTTGGTCCATGTTAGGACTTTCCTGATAAGGAACTGACCCCTATGCAACGCTCAAGAGACGGGCCGAGAGCAACACAGAAAGAAATTTGAGTCACGAAAAGCTCCTCCTCTCAGCCCAACTCTTTCCCCAAACCCCGAAATATATACATTATATTTTGGTCACTTTGAGAACAACTTAGAAAGCTAGTAGTTTAAGATTAGTAATGATGAGTTAACGAAGAATTACGCTAGCATTAAACGAATGGCTTTGTAGGCGTGAGAAATAATCCTTCTTCTCCTCCTCTCACGACTTCGCCATTCGTTCTCCTCAATTTATTTCACCCACCCTCCCACTCCTTCCTGCCTTACCAGTGTTGTATTTGGTTGGTCCATGTTAGGACTTTCCTGATAAGGAACTGACCCCTATGCAACGCTCAAGAGACGGGCCGAGAGCAACACAGAAAGAAATTTGAGTCACGAAAAGCTCCTCCTCTCAGCCCAACTCTTTCCCCAAACCCCGAAATATATACATTATATTTTGGTCACTTTGAGAACAACTTAGAAAGCTGGCATATTCAGGCTCCTAAAACCATCCGCTCGGGAGACTTGATATTGGTTCCGAGGGAACCAAACAAACAACTTTACATTGCTTGCAAGTCTCCTAGAGCGGCTGGCGGATTTTCTCCCATTTCATCACCGAGGTTAATCCGAACTGATGGCTGAAAAATAAAATAGTATTCTTGTTGAGGAATACCTTTAGTACACGTGATTTTATTTCCCAAGAAGGATATTCCCATCACAATCAAATATTATCACCATAATGACGCTCACTGAAGCCAAAATTAAGGACATCCCAGCCGCTCTAGGAGACTTGCAAGCAATGTAAAGTTGTTTGTTTGGTTCCCTCGGAACCAATATCAAGTCTCCCGAGCGGATGGTTTTAGGAGCCTGGAGAGTATATGTAAATTTTATATGGTTCTTGCAATATATATTAAAGTAAAATGTTGACTGCCAACCCCGCCCGAACCTGCGCAACCGCTGATATGTATTATTGTTTTTTGTTATTACTTGGCTTGATAATATTGTCTATGGCTAAGCAAGGTCCGAGACGCCGCAGGCGGCCCCTAGTTATATACTTCAAACACTTTATAAGTAATCTGACTCCAAACCAAATTTCTTTTTGTTCTTGCTCAATGTCAAGACCTATGCCTCGCTTGTTTCTTATACGCCATGGTACATACAAACAATTCTGTCTGCGATTAGATTCCTTGATTGTTCTCCCAATCTATTGCAGGCGAAACTGAGTGGTCATTAAATGGGTCAGTAAAGGACTTCATCCTACCATAAGCTAGCTTCCCGAGGAGTCAACACTGCTAATCCTATGAATAGGAGACATGTTAGTACTAAAACATCACAATACTTTATTCGCTATAATACACTTACGACAGACCGGGCGTACTGATATTCCTCTTACTCCACGAGGAATGGAACAAGTTAACGGAAAAGCCAAGGCCCTCGTGGGAGACGGTTGTGCGTAGTTCCTTCCCTTGTCGAAGATCTGGATGTCAATACACCCCATCAGTGATGATCGACCCTAAAAACTTGTGCACAGTCTTTGTGTCTCCCCGCCAGCGTGCCCACAAAACCTTTCACCTTCTTTTCTCTCATGTTCCTGAATTACCTCACCATATACTATCTGAAGAAGTGAGAGAATGGGATTATGGTATTGTTTTATTCATTTATTCCTTCTATCTATTTTCTATAAATCTAAAGAAGGTCGACAGGCGACTATGAGGGTCTTCTGTCATCTGAGATCCAGGAGAAAAATCCAGATTGGTCTATCTGGAAAGATGGGTGGGCATTTTAATAGTTTTCCCATCAACCCCTCTTTTGTGAACACACGCTTTTGTCAGATGTCCAGGGGGAGAATCCGTTGCCGAGATGGAGAGTCGCGTTGACATAGTTATCGCAAAGGTTTTCTCGTTATGATATAACGCGCGCATTTTTTTTGAGTCTCTCTAGGTTCGCGAATATCATCGACAATATAAAGAGGAAGGTCTGAATACTCGAGATGTCATGATTGTCGCACACGGTCATTTCAATCGAGTATTGATATCTCGCTGGATCAACTTTCCTCTGTCCCTCGGTAAATTTATCGTGCATGAACTGGTCTGGAACTGACCAGTGTCTTGAATAGGAACCCACTTCAATGTCGAACCTGGATCCGTATGAATTATCACACTTTGAATTAGCCCATCTAATCAATCTGATCACACAGACCGCAATTCTCAGCTATAATCACAATTCTTTAGCAGAACCAGCACTCAACGCTCTTAACTTGTATGCTCATATCAATTAAGATAATTGAAGTAATTTTATGTCAATGGTAAGATTGATAAATACATATGTATTGAAAATGTATTAAGTATACAATCGTTTTTCATCAAATAAGATGACTTTTTTGAGGACTTGTTGTCTTACGTTGATTGGTTACATCAATAATTTGGCCATTTCATCTTTTCCTTGTAAGTATTAACCGAAATACACTCCTCGTGCAGGCCTCAGCTTCCACTTTTTCCTTCCTTCTACTCTAATAATGTCCGAGGTCGAACGGCCACTTTCTGTTTCAGAGTTGGACCAGGCTATAGACTCGCTTGATTCAGAGCCTGCGGCTGTGGCTCCGCGTGTGCACACTCCTCAAGGCGACCATGAAGGAGTTGAGTCAGCGGAGGCGCCAGTTGATGCAGACTTCATGCCGGAAATTGTACGTGGCGACGAAAACCTCAATATCACTTCCGCCAACACAACTTCACCTGCTATACCTTCTTCGGACCCTGTACAACCAGCAAGTACTCTTGAGGCTGAGGAAAAGCCCCAACCCCTGCCGAGCAAAACGCTTGCGAGCAAAACCAAACCCGCCATGACTGTCAAGCCTCCAGCTGGAAAGACAAACGGTGGCCCGCCTACTCCTCTTGTAAAAAGGGTACGTGGCGACGCGTATCGCATTGTTGTTCCCGCTACATATCCCTTCACAGATTATTAGCTCTGGGACTTTCGGTGTTGGGTCATTAAAGCCCACCCCAGCGAAAGGTTCAAGCACAGTTGCACCAGTGAAGCCTTCAGCCCCAGTGTCTGCGACTACGCTGAAAAAGTCTACGAGTGGATCCTCTGCAACGTCAAAGCCAACAGAACTTACTTCCCGCGCGTCCGCTACCACACCCGCCGCCCCAAGTAAGAGGCTTTCTATGGCGCCGGCTAAGCCAGCACCACCTCCTTCAGACAAACCGTCCTTGTCAGCCTCGGCAAACACGAAACCACCAGTCACTAGTCGGGCATCAGTTGTATCCCCAGCTGGTTCAGTCGGGTCTTCTGCATCTCGCCCAAGGGCATCTGTTTCGGACGGTGTCAAGAAAGCACCCCTGACCTCCCGACAAAGCATTTCTTCAGCACCTAGAGTTCCTGCAACAGGAGCAACTAAGCCCCCTCCTGCTAGGTCGGCCACTTCAACGGCAACAAAGCCAAATCGCCTCGCGACGACGTCCATATCATCGATAAAAGAGGTTAGAGAAGACGGAAAACTTTTGGACGAGTTACAAACCAAGGTACGCCTACAGGTTGCTTGTTTTGTTGCATGATCTTAGGATCTTTATAGCTCAAAGATTCAACGGATTCGCTCGCATCGAAGACCGAAGCTGTTGTCGCACTCGAAGACCAAGTTGGACACCTCAATTCTTCCCTTGAAGCTGCTCTAGCCGACGTTGAATCTAAGCACCTGCTGGCTCGAGAGCTTGAGAAGGAAAAATTGCTACTGAAGGCCCAGCTGAATGAGGCAAAGGAAGTTTTCAAGAAACTTGAATCAGACCATCAAGACATTACAACTACACTTCAAATGACGCAGCGAGATGTGAGTTTCCCCCCCTTATTCTTCTAAAGTATTCTCAACCCTTCCTGCAGCTTCAAAGTGCGAAGAGTGATACCAGCGTCCACGATGAATCAATAAAGGGATTGCGGACTCAGATCCAAACATTAGAAGGGGAATTGGCGGTAGCCAAGGAAAATTTTGCGACCTTACAGGTTTCAACCACAACCGAAACATCAGCAGCCGCTCTCGCTGATCATGAAGCACTTCAAGCTGCGCAACTCAGAGTTAGGACCCTTGAAAAGGATGTTGAACTTCTTGGGGTAGAGCATGCCAAAGCTCTGCAGGAGGTTGAATCACACCTCAAGGCATTGCAAGAGAAAACAGCGTTTGCCGAAGAACTCAGCGCTCAGGTAGCACGTCTCAAGGAAGAAAAAGAAGAAAACTCAGGGAAACTTTCAGAACTTGAAATTGAGATTCTGGAGTTGAAAGAAAGCCAAGAGGTCGTTGAAGATGAACGCGAGCGTTCCTTAGCTAGTGTAAAATCCTTGGAAGAGCAATTGCTCAAGGCTACATTGGCAGCAGAACAAGCTAATAATGACTTTAGGGTCAGAGAGGCTGACCATACTGCGCAACTCAAACATGCAGAAGACGCTCATCACGAAGCTCTCCAAAGCGCCTTGGAAGAGCAGGATAAACTGAAAACAACTATCGAAACACTTCGACAAGAGCTAGCTGATCTAGAACTTGCGCAGGGCGAGGCTGCTGCTAGTGCACGTGAGGCCGACGAACAGCATAGAATTAAACTCGAACAAGCGGAACAGGGATATATTGAAAAACAAACAGAGCTAATGCACGAGATTGAAAGAATTACCACGGAACTCAAGGTGTGTATAATCAATCTATAAGCGCAAGTTCTTGCGGAACTAATATAGCTCCTCATTACAGAGCCAGGAATCGTATTACAATTTAAAGGTTGACGCTGTGAAAGAGGAACACAAAACATTATTACAGGAAGCCTTCGAGAAAGCCAAGGTAACTTCACCGAAACTTGAAAGATTCTATGAATTTACATTTTTCCAGGACGAAGCTAGGGAACAACATGCGCAGGAATTGCAGGCGCTCCGAAGCACTTCAAGCTCAACTATTGATCAAATACAAGCCATGAATCAATCTGCACTTGAGGCGTTGAAAGCTGATCATGCCTCTGCCATGGATTCCGAAATCAAGGGCCTAGAGAAACAGATCAGTAATATTAGGTTAGATCTCAAAGCCACTCAAGATGATCTCGCCAAAGCCAAAGCCGCGCTTGAAGCAGCCCGCGCTGAAGTAGCAAGTTTGACAGCTCAGCGAGATCAAGCTCGAGCTGCGGCTGCCTCTTCCCCTGAAACGTCTTCCGAGCATGCAGCAGAGTTGATTCGACTGACTCAAGAATTATCTGTCAAGACAGATGATCTAGAAGCAATGACTGGTCTCCTCGATCTTACCAAAGCATCCCTGACAGAGATGTCTAACAATCAGGCGAGGGAGCTAGAAGAAGCCGCCAAATCTCGTGCTGAAGAAGTAACTAAGCTTCGTACAACACATGATGCCGCGGTTGCTTCACTTACCGCAGAAAAGGCTGTCCTGGCGAATGAACTCTCAGATATCCATGGTGAACTTGCGACTTTAAAAGCATCCTTAGGGTCTGAAGCTAGTGTTCCCAAAAACAATGGGAACGGTTCTGTCCATCCTCCGTCGCCCGGCGTAACAAAGGAGGAATTACAGAGAATGCATGAAGCTCATAATCTCAAGATTCATGATCTTCAGGCAGAACACGAGAAAGCCATGAAAGCACTTAGGGCCGACCTTGAAACATCCAAAAGTCAGACTTCGGAGCTTCAACAGGAAGTCGCCCGTAAGACAATGGAGATACAATATCTCGAACAAGATCAAGAAGAGAATCAAGAGCAAATCACGCGGTATGTTGGATTCTTTCGTCTCAAAAGTTTCATCGGAGCGTCTATTGCTTTGGCCGTCATATACGGATTCATATAATTTAATATTGGGAACTTAATTTATTGACGCTATTTATTTGTTTGCCCCACCCGCTATAGATTGAAAGAAGACGTGGACTCCTTGACTGAGAGTATTAGCAAGATGAAGACAGCGGTATGAGGAACGCACTGCCCCTTGCCTTAACGGTCGCCCCCCTCCATGACTCCGGCCACGTTGAATCCACACTCCCGCCATTCATTTCCCAGCCCGCATGATTCCTACTCTAACTCGTTCGTGCTCAACCAGTTGATGCTTAATACTGTCTGCTAAATACGTTCGACTGAATTGTTTGTGCACATCATATACCGGGCCTATATTCCGCTTACCCTCCGATTACATACCCCGTCCAATCAGTAGCCTTAACATCATTTAGTGTTTTTGTGGCTATTACATACCATACCATATCTTATCCTAGCTTATACGAGACGTTGAGGCGTAAATCAGAGTTGAAGAATTCGGTGTTTAGGCAGCCGCTCTTCCGTCCCGGGACTCCTTTGTTCGCTTGTGATAGTGGTCTCAACAAGTTGTGACCGTTTGATACGCATCGGTCGAACCAAAGATATCCTTCGAAATTGAAGCACTCCTACTACACTATAAAAAATACATAATAAGCATTGTGTGCTGTGTCAACCAGTGTCAACCCTGTCCGCGAGAAAAAAAAAAGAGTCAGTCCAGGGCGACGACAATCAGAGCCCGTCCGAGCAATCGAAATAAATTGTGCGGCTAAGTCCGATCGCTACGGTCCCCAAGAAAATATTTATTGAAATCATTCGAGTTGAACTCAGGGCCCTCCACCTTTTTCGCTCTTTCCTCTTCTTTCCCTCATTCCTACCTGTCTTTTCATTTTCCCTCCTCATACGCAATGGCCATCCAAAAAGAACCAGGTCAGAAAGGTGTTAGTTGGTCTAACATTGCTGTCGGTAGGATCTCTCCTCTCCTCACTCTCACTACACCTTACTTATTGAATTTAATTTACAGGTGCAATCATGAACATGGTCAGTAATGGGATGTAGTCTACATTGTCGTCAATCAAACTAATATATTCGTGTTTTTTTCGTATCATTAGTTTGTAGGTGGTTCTACTTCATTTTTGGACTATGTTGACATTCTCGACTTAATTTACAGGAGGCAAATAATTTACTACATTGACGTAAAGCTGTTCCTCAAATTCCCTGTTTTTAGGTCACTACTCTAGGCCAACCATTAGAAGTCTTGAAGACCCAGATGGCTGCCAATCGATCACAAACTATGTGGCAAGCATGTAAAACCGTATGGTCTCGCGGTGGCATTGTTGGGGCATACCAGGGGCTCATTCCATGGGTATGTTTAAAGTTCACCACCCACTACCCACATGTAATTATAATTGTTACAGGCATGGATTGAAGCCTCAACAAAAGGGGCGGTGCTAGTTTTCACAGCGTCAGAGGTTGAAACAGCATCATTGGGTGCTGGCATCAGCCCAGCATTTGCTGGACTGTTGGGCGGGATGACTGGTGGTGTCGCGCAGGCGTATGCGACCATGGGTAGGCTGATTTTCTCACTTTTCACTGCTAGGATGGGAACAATTCATCACATGGCTGGTGCATTGCACAAATTCATCCATCACCTATTATTTATGCGGAACCAGCATCGAAGTTCCATTAAAAATGAATGTTTACTTGAAACTAATTTATTTCACTTTTTAGGTTTCACAACTTGCATGAAAACCGCGGAAATCACGCGACACAAAACGGCAGCTACTGGTGTCAAGCCGCCATCGACCTGGGCTGTCTTTGCTGACATCTACCGTCGGGAAGGTTTGGCTGGAGTCAACAAGGGTGTCAACGCTGTTGCCGTTCGTCAATGTACGAACTGGGGGTCACGGTGGGTCTCAAATATTGTATGACACCATTCCCAAATAACGATAGTGTGTAGAATGGGTTTTGCGCGGCTTGCAGAAACTTCTATTCGAAAGATCAAAGGCAAGTCCGAGACCGAAAGTCTCGGTGCGCTAGATAAAATTATTGCTTCGACAATTGGTGGCGCGCTGGCTACATGGAATCAACCCATTGAAGTTATCCGGGTCGAGGTATGATCACCTTATGTGCACCATCAGCTATTTGACATAATGTCGTCGCAGATGCAATCTATGGCTAAGAGCACTGCGAACGCCAATCGACCCGCAAAACTTACGATCATGAATACTTTGTCTTTCATTTATAAGGAGAATGGTATCAAAGGCTTGTATCGTGGTGTGACTCCCCGCATTGGTCTAGGGATCTGGCAGACAATTTGCATGGTGTCTTTGGCAGACTACGTCAAAATTTGGTAAGTACTTTCCACGGCTGACTACATAACTGTTCTGAATGATTTTGCAGGGTGAAGGGTAGGCAATAGTATTGATGCATAGGTCACTTTTATAGAGTTCATACATTTGTTAATTATAAACATAGATTATACCTTCTAAGTATTACTGATTTGTAAATGCTTGGGACGTTGTGTTTTTCTTGGTATTCTACAATCACCTCACCCGTCGGGACACGGCTAAATACTAACCGGAGCTCTATTACAACCGCCCTCTAATCGAGGTACTTCGGCCCTTTGACCTCTGATTTGACCTACATAATTCCTTCTATTTCTCCCCATGAGCACCGTTCCAGCAACAAAAGGGACTCATCCTCTACTTTTACGCTATTTGAATCAGCTGGCTCTTCATCCCCTGCGGACGAAAGCATTCACAACTGGTACCTTTCTTGACACGTCAAGTATACTTTACGTTAATGAGCCGAATGTCAAATAGCCACACTATGCTTCCTACAAGAGGTATTGGGCAGTAACCTTGCACGAATCCCTGTCAAGAAACCTGCGAAAAGCGCTCCCCTCCCCATCCACGTAATGGCGGGCTTGCATATTGATATGAAAGCCGTCAAAATGGCAATTTATGGCTTCCTTGTATCAGCTCCCATAGGACACTTCCTCATTGGAGCTCTTCAAAGAGCTTTTGCAGGGAAAACAGGAACAGGAGCGAAGATTGCACAACTCCTAGCCAACAACTTGTTGGTTTCCCCGATTCAGGCGTCAGGTAGGTCGATATGACAAAATTTCAATAAATGCCTCAACATTTGAGTTTACAGCGTACCTCGCGTCTATGGCTGTTATTAACGGTGCGAAATCGGTTGATGAAGTCATCAAAACTGTCAAAGCAGGCTTCTTTTCGGTCATTCGGGTAGGGCCTATCTATTCAAGCGTATCTATCCCGTTCACGGCTAATGTTTTGGTAGATCTCTTGGGTTGTTTCCCCACTGTCTTTTACAGTTGCTCAGAAGTTTATCCCTGTTGACGTAAGTCGAATCCCACTTTGACCATTTCATCCCTTCAATTGATCTCTTTATTTTTGAATAAGCTTTGGGTCCCATTTTTCAACATTATCCAATTTTTCCTCGGAGTAAGCATTTGATAGTCTCTAACGCTATACTTCTCAACTTTTTATAGACATTTTTCAATATGAAAGTGAAGCAGTTGCGAATGGCGGCAATTAAGAAGGAGAAACTGGAACAAGAGAAAAAAGAGAAAGAAAGAAATCAGGTTGACCTTCCACCACGGGCGGACTGAAGGGCGAAGCGAAATAAGGCGTAAATCATATGAATAATAAACAGGATATTTATAATCATGTCGATTGGTTATGAGATACGATCAAACATGGACTATCTTCAGCTAAAGGAACATCTTGTCGATATTTGTACCGCACTAAATCAGACGATGCCTCGAGAATTTCGGTCTCTAAACGCCATCCTCCAAGACCGTATGCACCTGGAATTGTGATCCAAATATTGGGGTGAATCGTGTATACTTCCAAAGGTTTCAATGTGCCACGAAACGATAGTGGACCAACGTAGGATGGTATGAGGTACCTGGAAGTAGTGGGTTTTAAGAAAACAGTGGCATAAAATAATCACTTACGATGTTTCCACATCAGATGATGGGCGAGCAGCTAGTCGCAATACAAACCGTGATGCATGTGATGAAGAGTAGTTACGGAGCGTCATTGTGATAGGGGTACGGCAAGGTCTGAACACAGCAGCTCATTTGTTGATCACATCTACAAAAGAGAAGGAACAAACCCTTGATCGAAATCATGATATATCGTGTTAGTTTCCTGTAACGACAGAACTGTTGGATCCATCTCCATGTTCCATTCAGACTCCCGAATAGCATCAAGGATTCCTTGTTTTTCTCGTTGCGTTTCAGCATACATGCTGCGCTTAATCTTTGCGTTTTCTGCCTCGGATATTATGTCCTTGAGTGGTGCATGCCTGGCGCCCAAGGAAATACCTGGCACGAATATATGTCCTGACCTTTGTTCCGCAGAAATTTCCCAAAAGAGAACGAAATCAACCGAAGCAGGATTATAAAGCGGGAAGATCGACGAATATGACTCGCTGGGTATGTAAGGATGCCTTCGCGTTGTGGCGCGGGACACGGCATTCTTTTTCCCTAGATTGATGAATTGTTGGATAAGATTCGTACGAAACGCACGAGCCTAAGAATGTACCTCAGAGAAGATGTTGAAATGACAGAGGAAGAAACCCACGTTTGGTGAGTGGCTGCATAGAACATGAATGGGTGGTGGGGCAGAAGCTTCCGGTGTTGCTCCCTGCAACACGTTGTTCAATTTGTGGGCGACAAAATCCAGTGTCTCGCGAGATCCCGACCCTTTGTCCCACCAGTTAGTCTCAAAAATTAATTGAGATGACTGGGATGGTGGTATATCACCACTGTTGTAATTTAATAGTAATAAAATTTCAAACACAAGAAAAACTCACAAGGTATTCTCCAATATAGGAACGCACCTCCAGTTCGGGCTGAGACTGGTGACTTGGGTAATATGGGCAGTTGTTGATGACACATTTGTAACATCAAAATTCACAACGAATGGATAGTCAGGAGAATGACCTGTTTGTGCAGTAATAGAGGTTTCGAAAAGAGTGTCAACGTAGTAGGTTCGTCTAAGACGAGTAGATTGAAAGGGGCCTGTTTCGCTCTGTCCACTGTCGATAAGATCATACGTGCAGAGGAAATTCAAAAAAGCACTCACCTCTCGATAAATGAAGAGGAGAGAAAGGTCATTATCACCAGGGGACTCCGCATGAAGTACGACATTGACTTCAAAGTTATCTCCGGCGTTCAAGAAGGATCGTTTTTGGGACGCGGATAGTATATGACATGGAATTGTTGGTGTGAGAGAGTTTTCCGAGACCAAAATTTCGGAAGTGTTGGAAGTGTCTAGATTTCTGTCACAACTAGCAGAGGGTAGATAACTTACGCCTCACCGGTACCTAACTCGTCGTCTATGTCTAATAATATTTCATCCTCCGGTCCTGCGATCATCCATACATCTGTGATCGATCTCATCCCAATATTTGACAAACACAGAGTAATCGGTGTTCTTTCCCCTTGAACGAAAGAAAAGCGTTGAGTGCCAACAAAACTAACAATTAATTGGTGGGTTGCTTCTGCCACTTCGACCTTCATCAAAACGTCAGGAGAATATGTCGGCTTTTGTCGTTGTAATGGTGTGTCGTGTAGCCGGCGGCCACGAGTAGCAAGGGGTTCTTTTGCCGGTAAGAGAGATAGAAAATCATAGGCGACATGCGTGATAGATATCGAAGTAGGACGAGTGGCTTTGATGGAGATTGGAACCTATTATTATAAATTAAATGAACCGGGATTCACTTGAAACTATAAAACGTACCGTGCGTAGCTCTTTCGCATTAAGGAAAATATCATCTATCACCTCAACTTCAATAAAATTTCCTGGTGAAGGGCTGGAATTTGATGTCTCTAATACGACGGTCAAGTTTGATAAATTTATCTCTGTATCCAAAGGATTTTGCAGACAAAGATCAACCCAAAAGACCTCTAAATATAGGTATAGGAGTGAGTGAAAACTTAGTACGTGCGGAGAAGATATACCATTGACTAGTGCATTTCCATCTCTCAAAAGTTTTTCTTTACCACCACGGGACCTCCAAAATGACTTCCAATCATCTTCGCGTCTTTGCCAAATCCCAGAAGACACTCTTTCTCTACTTTCCATTAGCCGTACACAACTATGCCGTGCCAAACAAAAGGAAAATGGGAGACGAAGATCTGGTAGTTGTTGATCGTTCCCTGATGTCTTTTTCAGATGCTGAAAGTTATTGTGCTGAATTAAAAACCTCAATATAGAAAGGAATACCCTACGGAGAAAGCAACGCGGAAGTCGTCCAGAAACAATTTGTCAGTGCCGGGTAGTTTACCTGCATCGTTCATAGCTTCGCTGTGGGTCGGGGGAAGGGAAAGAGGTAAATATGGCTGGGAAGATCCTCTAAGGAGGCCTACGAAGATTCTCACAGCACCCGCAACATCACCCGTCGTGTACAGTAGTCGTCCTGATCATGAACAAAAAAAAGACAAATCAGTGTCGAGGATTTCAGAAGATTGAGAAGGACGCATACCCAAAGGATGTTCTATACCAGACATTATGGCATCTATTCCTTGAATATCTACAGGAGGCTTTCCCTCAGTCTCCCAAAATGATGGAGAAAGTGTCTTTTGGGGTCTATCCTTGTATAGGTCGTGAGCCTTACGTAGAAAATACATGGTCAGCGGTTTCTGAGAGGATGGGGGTCAATTCTCTGTTGCAAAGTTTGCTAAATCGTCTCTCACGATGCCACATTTCTCAAGTCTGTTGGCCGCAATGAGGTACCACAACGCTGCCCTTCTTTTGGTCCTTTTGAAGCTACCCAATAAAGCAGCATGTGCTAATAACAGAGCGGCGGGAGCTTCTTCTACCTTGAAATAATGTCAAAATGAGTTGGGGTTTAAAAAATGAGGGAACGAACATTCCCTGCTGCCCAGACTAGCCAACGCTCGCCTTCGAGGGCATTACTAATAAAGTCGGGGTTTGCTATCCCAGCTTCCCAGCGAATTGCATATTTGAGTGCACGCAGTTGTGCATGAGGTGGGGGATCCGGTGTTTGCATGCCCAAATTTGATAGAGCATTCAGGGCGTGAAGTTGCAGCGCTGGAGACGGTGACACAAGAAGAGGTAGAACATCCTGATAGTGACGAGTTAATTAACCGAGAGAATGACCTTGGTTTGGCAACGCACTGAACCACTTTTGCCCTCCTTGCGCATTGCTTCCCAGACAGTTATTGCAAGTTTGAGGTCGCCCAACACCGACGCAAACTCGGCCAATCGCTGTTGTTGGGGCGGCGGTGATATCATGGAGGTCCCAGAGTTGGACGTATAAGTTCCTGCCGTTCCGGGGGGGAGTGAGGAAACAGATGATGAGACTTGATGGCCTGGTGACGGCGAAGGCGATGGTGATCCAAAGAGGCGGCGGGTCGACGAAAATAAACGAGACGGAAGACGGCGTGTTGATGAGAACTAATTGAAGTAATTAACAAGGCACTTGGATTGATATAGTTCCGTACATTTTCGTTCCATTCGACAACACACTTCTCCATCCAAGGGACTAAGCTCATTACCACGAACTCTCGTGTAAAGCGAGCTATCTGCTGAATGTCATTTTCAGTCATTTTCAGAGTATTCAAGGTATTTAAAGGGTTTGGAAGATCTAAGTTAGTTGATTTCAGTGAAGGATGTGGTGGGAGGCGGGGCATCAAAGCAGGAACAGGAACCGCTTGGGGCGGAGGATCGGGCAAAGCGAGGGGAAGCAGATAACTATGCAGACCAAATTGTTTCTTCGCCGCATTGAACAGAGCTCCTGCTCTGCATGTTGGTTAGGGTAGTCGATATGATTACATATTTGGGACTGCAACATACTCTTCATCTGAGAGTGGCGAATTATGTGGATGTATTATAAGAGTGTATCGAAGAAAGTTCGGGTCGACCCATGATGGAAACTCTACACTTCTGGAATGTAAAGTAGTAATAGCCTGTAGAGGATTGGGTGCTGTTGTCGATACGGCAAGGATAACTGTATTTGTTTGACTCCATTTCGTATACTGTGATCTGATGAAGATGACTTTTGAGACACGCACCTGCTACAGGATGGTTCCAGCTCTCATATTTTGAAGGGACATGATCCCCCTCCGCACATCGTCTGAGCTCGTCCCACCACGGTGGTCTCGGAATGCTCTTGTCCCCAAGTTTCTCCATATCCTCTACCCATTTACTACACCGTTTATTGATGCGAGCACCTATCCAATCAATAGTACGCACAGCACGCTCTTCCTCCTCTTCTTGGCATGCTGCCTCTATTTCGGTCAAGTCTGAAAATCTCAACGCGAAGGAAGCATGTGGGACAGACACAAGGGATGTGGTACGAGTTGTTACTTGAAATGATGTTACAATAAGAATAAGAAAAATATATTATGGAAAGATATACCTTGGGGAAGTGGGGAGAAAGATTGTAAGATATGTGGCAAAGGTGGCAAAGTAGAGGAAATAAGGAGCTCAATGAGATCAGGAGAAGGTAGAATGCAGATATGAGGGCTCATAGAATATGACAACGGCGACATTTTTTCTTTTCTTGAGGAGACCAATGGTACAGACTGAAGCACCGAAATTTACGAAATTGTATACTCGAGTCGTTTACTTTACGGGTTGATCAGAAAAGTGATCTAATATTATATAATACGAAATACCTGAATCTTTGCAATTGAATTACATAATAGTAATCTCTTAACAGACATGGAACAAACAGACCGCATCCAAACGCATCCCTTAGAAACCTCCGACGCACTTGTCTGTCTCTCAAAACTTTCTTCCTTTTTCCACCACCATCTCCCGTTTCCCTTTTTTTTCTGTATACATTTTGGTTGTTGTTCACCCCACATCAACACCGACTCTCTTTAACGTCTTCCCTCCCTAACTGGCCCCAGTATGGCCACAAACTACAACGCCATAGGCGCAAATCAAGCGTCACCATATGGCTCTGGTGACCCCTACTACAATGAATCATCCGGTTTTATTACCCCTCACCCGATTAAAAAGCGTACCAGCAATTGGGTCAAAATTGGAGTTCCAGTTCTTATCCTCGTTATCGTTGGTGCTGTTGTTGGTGGTGTCCTTGGGAGCCGAAGCAGCAAATCCAAGTCGGGTAGTAGCGCCGCAAGCAACTCTGGTAGTGAAGCCGAGGCGAGCTCTGCTGCTAGTGTCAAGTTGGCGGTCGGTCGTTTTGCTACTGCAACCAACAGCGCCTACATGATGCCCGTATATCCTGCCACTGTAAGCATGCTTTTACTTACGAGAATCCTTAAATTTATGTGTGTTTACAGACGAACACCGCGGCATTTACATCACCCACATTCTTACCCTCCGACAACTCTGCTACTGCCTGGCCTAAAGATCCATTCCAACCTTCGAAACCCAGCGTATTGTCTGTGCGCCCTGATCGTCCCCGTCTCATCGCTCCTGCCTACAAATGGGCGGCTCTTCCTGCTCTCATCCAAAAGGATCCCTACCTGAAAGGTTGGAATGATACTATTTTTGGAAATGCTACAAATTATCTATCATTGCCACCTGTTAAGTACAACATGGATGGTAGCAGTGGTATCTTGGACAATGCCAGAGAAATTAAAATGAGAATTAAAGCTCTCGCTTACGTGTATCGGATGACAAATGACACCAAGTGGGTAGATCGTACTTGGGCTGAAGTTCAGGTTCGTCGTATATTAGTGGAGGGTTCCATATCCTAACTTAGTTTATCTAGAATGCCGGATCCTTTGGACCAGAAGATGATAAATGGAATGTTGGCCACTTCCTCGATGCCGCCGAACTATCAGCAGCATATGCTATTGCATATGACTGGCTATATGACATGTGGACTACAGATCAGAAAAGCCAGATGCGGGCGACGTTGCTCAAATACGGCCTACAGCCTGGCCTCACCGCATCTACTGATCCTGGCGTGGGCTGGTGGACGCAAAACACCACAGGCAATTGGAATTGCGTCTGTAACGGTGGTTTGACCATGGGTTCGTTAGCTATTCTTGGTGACGATGACTCTGGTGTTCCTGAAAAGCTCCTGGCGCTTACTGTTGATAACGCGAAAAAGAATTGTGCCTTTGCCACCATTGATGACGGATCATGGGCAGAAACAGCTAATTACTGGTACTTTGGAAGCACAGGACACGCCGAAATGTCGTCCGCTCTTCTTACCGCAACAGGTTCTCATTATGGTCTCATTGATGTCAACTCTAACTTCTTTAAAACGGGCATATACCATATGTACGCATATGGACCAACATCCCTGTTTGATTATGGTGACCACGGACCAAACAAATTTTCTTCAACTGCAAACTCAATGCACCTCTACGCCGATCAATATAATCAGCCACAATTCTCCCTCTTTCAAAGGGAACAACACGATGCTGCCGAACCATGGAGTATGTTCTGGTATAATCCTACCATCTCAGGAGCTTTCTGGGATGGTACACCCCTTGATCATTTCTTCGACAATGCTCTCGATCAATGGGCTTCCATGCGAAGTAGCTGGACAGATAATGACGCACTGTTTTTGGCAATCAAAGCAGGCAAGAACCAGGGTCATCAGACACATAACGACCTTGACGCGGGTGACTTTGTTCTTGATGCTCTGGGTACTCGTTGGGCCGGTGAACTCGGGTCAGCTGATTACCTCTCACCTGGCTACTTCAGCAGCGACCGTCAAGATAGCGACCGCTGGAAATACTACCGAAAGATGACCGAGGGACAAAATACCATTTTAATCAATAATGCGAATCAGGATGTTGGAGCGGCTCCTACGATCAAGTTTGACTCGAGTAAAACTGCTCAAGGTTCCAGCACTGTCTTCAATAATACCAAAGATTCTACTGCGTTTTGGACTGCTGATCTTTCGTCAGCATATCCTGGCTCGTAAGTGGGTCCATGTAATTCTGTAAACTTAATCTCACGTCCCTTACTAGAACCGTCAAGCGTGGTATTCGTATGCTTAATTCTCGTCGACAAGTTCTTCTCCAGGACGAAATAACCTCGCAGAGTACTGTTCAATGGCGGATGCACACGAATGCTACAATTGATACTACTGAAGGTACTACTGCTAAACTGAGCATCGGTGACAAGACTATGGTTGTTACGATGTTGAATCCTCCCACTGGTGCTACCTTCTCATCAAGTGACGCAGTAAGAATGGCTTCAGACGTAAAGCCCCCTGCCGATGATCAACCGAACCCTGGTGTTAAGGTGTTGATCATTTCCCTGCCCGCTGGCACATACAATTTACAGGTATTATTTAACCCACAATGGAGTGACATGGCATCCGGCGATTTTGTGACACCGAAAACCGTTGCATTGGATGGTTGGTCGCTGACTAGTCACGACAGTTAATAGACAATCGTATTTACACCGCAGACATTTTATATCGTAGCTTTGTTCTCGGATTTATAGTAATGGACAATTTTGTATGATTGATGAATTTTTTACTTTAACAGTCGTGATGCAAACTGATGCATAAGATGTGACAGCCAGCGGGTTTACATGCCAAGAAAAAAAATTAAAAGGTACACGGACAAACACGTTTGGTTACTGGTAACCTTGGAGGCGAGAGCCCAAATTACAGTTGTGTTTGTCTCCTTTCACTCTCTCTCTCTCTTTTTACATTATTACAACAACAACTACATTAGAGGTTCAATTGCGACTCGAGTGTGAGCTAGAAGCCCTCACCGTCGTTGACTTTGTCTGTAAGTGTCTTCACTTTTATCGTCGTTTCTCTTGTTCACGCTTGTCGTTTTGTTTCATCAACCCTGCCTGGCTTATACATCTCTCTCTTAGAATTGAACCACCTCATCCCATCCTCCCCGCTATGTTTATTACCAAACCCAAAAAATTTACCCTCACGCTCTTTGTTTACGTCGCCCTCGTTTTCACCCTCGCTGCTTCCTCTGAAGCCAAGAGCTTCCAGCATCACCAACACCGCGACCATGTAAATCTCAAACGCCTGATTAAAAAGCGCTCTCCCTTCCCCCAAACCGCAAATACTCCCTTAATACCTGTTGCGGGCGCGGCCCCGCCGCCACCTTCATTTTCGGTCGAATCAGCGTCATCTTCATCGTTGTCGTCGTCATCTACCGCTTCGTCCTCAGAAGCTTCCACAACCTCCGCGTCTTCAGCCTCAGAAGCATCACAATCAACGTCGGTCAGTCTATCCTATTTATGATATCTTAGATTGCCCACCCTTAAGTCCTTCTTACCAGGCTTCAGAGTCGTCAGCAAGTACCAGCCAGTCCGTGTCAGAATCTGCAAGTTCGACTCAATCAAGTTCAACATCAACCACGCAGCCTAGCACGACTGCCGCTCAGACATCAGAGCAGTTAAACCTTAGTGGAGCAACACCTACACCTTCAGTTGAAGTCATAAAGCCAACATTTACAAAAACCCAATCAGTTGATGCCGCCGAATCAACCGACACCCCTGTGCCTAAGGCTCAATCCAATGCCTCGAAAGCCAACAGTACCACATTGACAGTGATCATCATCGTGGCTGCTTCAGTCGCTGGAATCGCTATCCTCTGGACCGTTTTCCGTAAATGGAAACTTGGAAGCTCGAAGAAGTTTGACGAACGTCTTCAGCCTATTGACTGGCAGCCCACAAATCAGGATGATGGAGCGGGAATAATTCCTCCTCATAGACGTGCCAGTACAGGCGCGTCCTCGTTCCATTCAGGTAGCGGTCATGGGCACGCGCATGGCTCCGATCATGGACATAATTCAGGTATCCCCGATCATGATTTCACTGCAGGCCCCTCAACACTCGCACCTGTCGGAGGTTATGCGGATCTGGCGCGTGGGTCGAGCCCCCAGCCCCAGATGCATCAGATGAATCGCGGGCCAAGCTTGACTCGCCCGGCTTATGATATTGGTGTTCCACTCCATCACCAAGCTGGATACGGCACTCAGGACGCGTATGACTACCCGGATGCAAGGCGTTATTAAGAAGGTGCATGAGTTCATTTGAACGACCCTCAATGATTCAGATTTTCTCATGACCATGTCTGCATGCCTCCAGTCGCCGGCCATCCCCCCCTCCTTTTCTGTTTGCCATATCAACATTGACTTTTACTTGTCTTTTTACAACCAATGTCGCTGGACGTTAAAATACTGTTTCTCCTTCACCAAGACCATTTATCTCCTCTCCCATGAATGAACACAACAGCTTAACCCGTATAGCTGGTATCGATACCCTTTGTGTTTTTATTTACCCACGATCGTACCTTCTTAGTTGCCATACAGGCAACCTGGCCGGTCCAGTATGTGATCCTACGATGTATTTACCATAACCGTGGATTGGGTAGTACAAATGGATAGGTCCTTGTAGATCTGCTTGTTACGCACATATCCTTTAATATATGGTATAAGATCACAGAATAACCGTCACAAAGAATCCTCATTATGATAATGCATTCTGTTTCCACATAACCCAGGCTGCATACCCCGCCACAATCACAGGAACAGGTATCAACAAACGCCAATGATATCCAAGTATCCGTTGATCAGTCTTTAATTTGACTTGACTTGGATTTTGCTTAGGCACGTCATCAACTAGGAGCGTTCGTTCAAAGAGGCCTTCCAAACCAGTCGGTGCTTCGGGTGCGAAGAAACGTTGCGGACGAAGCCACGGCTCCGTTTCGTCGGCCCGGGCCGATCCTTGGGTCGGGCGTGCATCTGTGGGGGTCCAATCCATCGCATCAGCATCCGGTGTATTAGGGACATTCGAGGATTGCTGTGGAAGGGAGGGATGTCCGAAGATGGGGTTCATCGGTGAAATTATGGGTTTTGAGGACAGTGTAAGTGAGGCAAGGATGTCGGATTCGGCTGCTGTTAAAGGGGCAGGCGTGCTCGGACGGCTGAATGGTGTTGCAGACCGTGAGGACAGAGGTCGATGAGAATTTGAATCAAGAAGCCGGATGGCTGGTGGTTGTTGGATACGAAGGGTCAGATACGATGCTACGAGTATCTGCACTCATGTAGTCAGGAACGGTAATTTGATGGTAGACTTCACACCAACAGTTACTTCCAGAATCCAGGAAAACGCAAAATAGAATCGACTTCTGGACGACAACGGTTGACGAATATGCATGATATCGTACTGTGACGAATGCCATGCAGCAACTACCAAAAAGGAAGTGAACAGCCTCGACAGCCAGGCGGTCATTTGTAATTTCTAAACGGACAGGTTAATATAATGTGGTCAAGATGGATTGTGATACATGCGATGTACACATCCTTCCCTCGGACCCGAAGGTCACGTCCCCGTCTTTGGGCCCTTTGTATTGTCGAGTACAATGGATCCCATATCGACCACAACAAGGAAAACAAAATTATAAGGGGTGATATGGGTCGCATGAAAGAGAGCCTATACAGTGGGCGTAGGCCAAGCGCAGCTAACAATTGTCTTAATGTTGATATAAGAGGAAATTCTTGAACACCTACCACCAGAGTTAGAGACAAACGCGATAATGAACGACGCAAACCAAAGGATCCCGCGTATTCTCCATGCAATCATTTCGAAGCTGACTTTTTCTGCTTCCTTATAGGTTTCGGATACTCGCCTTTGTTTCTCCTTTCCTTTGCTTTCTTTTAACCACCCTCCGAGTGCCTTTGTCCTAGCCATAGTGTCTTTCCTTCGTATTTCGTCCTCAACAGCAGGAAGACATGATTCACACACGGGTGGATATCGCGTGTGGAGAGATTCCTTGTATTCGGGGAGAGTTTCAAGGCGACGCTGATATTCTGGATTCTGGGGAATCTTAGTATGCATACGTCCACACCACTTGGAATACGCACATCGGGAGGCGGAAGGTAATTCGAAAGGAGATGTACAAGTAACATTTGATTGGTTTGACACGTATGACAAAACGGACCTTTGCCATACATGGTGGGTAGCTGACTTTTACTAGGAGATGCTGGAATCGTGATGAGTTGGTAGATCAGACAGGCGATTCGAGAGTGTAGTAAGAACATACCGCGCTTTGCAAAGGCTATTGAATTCATTGATTCATCATGCATTGCCGGCTCGTCTGAAAGGATGTTGCCCTCCTCGTCATAGTGGTTCCAACAATCGCATGACGGACACCGGAAATTTCGCGAGTCTCTCCCTGGAGAACAAAGCGAACGGCAGAAAAAACACCTCAAGCGAGTGCTAGGCCGACGAAATAACCCCGACATTCCTAGTAAATTCGTTTCCAATGTGAGAGTCCTAGCTATGTAGAGTAGAAATTTTGTGTCGAGTATGGAAACGCCGAGCAGTCGAACACAGGTCGGAATTTATTTGTGAGTATATTTGGAAAGTGGATATGCATGAAAATCCGGGCGTGATCTCAATTCTGAACGATTATGTCGGTCGCCGCCCCTGCGCCTTCAGCGAGCAGAGGAGAAATTATTCTCCAGCCTACATATTTCACATCTTCTATATTCGTCAAAGCCGTGCGCGACGATATCACCTCTCTTATCCTCACATATCACGATCAATATACGAGAACACAACCAGCGCAACCTTTTACGCTTTTTAAGTCACTCTGGACATCCCAAGGATGGAAATGGTTTCATTTCATGGTATTTGACAATAGAACGCGCGCAACGTTTCTCCGCGTCGTCTCGCGATTGTTCCTTGGTGCGAAACAGCCTTTGTTAACTTTTCGCCTATCAAAACGTGTGTTTTAGAACGTATGGTCAAAACCGAGGCACCTTACAGTAGAGCGGTTGCTCTCTTTGGACTGTACACTTTCTTCTACACTCAACCGTTGAATACAGCTCCCCCCCTCCAAAGCATTGCCCATATTCCAATACCGTTAGGTGTGATGCATTCTGCAGTATCAGCAGCCGAACAACCACTAAAGGCACCCTAGATCATTATGCATCGCTCAAGGCGCTTCCAAGTTCTTTCACTCCCGATCACTTACTACCGCTTCGACCTCCTGTATCCCACATTCTATCGACATTCTTAGCTGATCAGGTTTTTTTAATCGTTCCAAGTTCAGAGTTTGGTGCACTACAGCCTCGAGATCTTCCTAGGGAGATTTTTGTTGATGAGACAACTGTGCTGCCCATCGATTTAGATGCTCCTAAGAAGAAAGGTAGGCCCACAAGACGGGATAAAGTCAAAAAGGCCGCAGCTGCTCTGGATGTCCTCAATACATGGCTCGAAACTACCCCCGAAGCATCAATGACCCCTAATCAAAGTTTAACAACAAACACTCTTGAACAATACAAATCCCAGAAAGCTAACATGCTTGATGCTATCTATGCATCATCATCAGCATCCAAGGACCATTCATCTATTGAACAGGCAAATCGATTTGTGGTTGAAAGGCTCAAGGCAGCCGAAGAACTCGTGTCATCAGACATCTTCGCAACCTCAACGGAAGGGAACCTGAATGCAGGACTCGCACGGGTAGAACGCGCCGCAAATGCCCTTGATACAAGTGCAGAAAAGAGGGGAGGAATACTTAATCTCTTGGAAGGGGCAGGGGTGGTGTGAACCTCGCATGAAGAGTAAAGGTTTGGCATTCTGTACAAGCGAATGCTTTCACGATTTAATTAATGTCTCATCTAATAAATATCCAAATCAGCACACTTTGGACTTGAAATGAAATTTGAACCATTACAATTGAAAATCCAGCTTCTCCAGCCTCCATGAGTGTGAGGAGTCAGAATGCTCCGAATGTAGGGTTTTACCGTTTTTCCTTATTCGCCAAGAGATAGCACAATCATCGATCATATATGGCGGCCATTCAAAATATTCCTCCTTGGCTGCTTGGCATTTTTTGTTGTGAAGTGGCGACAGCAACACTTGGGCAACGGTAAAACCCTCCCCTCTCATCATACACCACCGCCATTCTTTTGTGCTCCTGTGTTTTTAGGTGTATCCTCTATTTCCCTTGTATTTATCTGCCCACTAGGAGTCGATATTTCCTAATGGTCTCGTTTGGCCACAATCCAGAGCGTCGAAACCCTCAATTTCCCTATCTCGGTTCTTCGGTAACCAACTCCCCTCCCTCACGCAGCTTTTCAAATGGTAGTGCTGTTCAAGCAAAATTTGCGAAGGGCCCCTCTTCCATCCGAACGATGGCTAGTAATAATTCGATAGTATGTAAAATTCATTCGACATGCCTCGAGATTCTCAAGTCTTCGATAGAACGCATCACCATATAATGTTAGTGCAGGTCAGGGAAGGACGGTTCCTTCTATTGTTCCATCTATCTCCGACAAAGTACGCCTTGAACACTTGTTAAATATGTATAAAACGTTAATTTATCCCTGATGGTATAGTTTTCGCTTTCACCTGATCCAGCTGTATGGGGATCTGCCGTATCCCTTGGTCAACGTGAGCCGGATGACGACCTTCACAATCCTGATCCCCGCAGAGATCGTGATAATGATTTTGGTTCCAACATATTTACCTATAGAGGACTCACCAACCTTGGGTGTATTTTTATTCTTGGGCTCGGACTCATTGCGCTTTTGTTCGTTCCGTCCGTTCTCATCCTTTAACTAGGCTTTGATGGTTTTGCAGCGCTGGATATCCTTTAATTTCTCATTTTACCGAACGTCCTCTTTCTACTTTTGGGGGTTTCAACATCGGAGGCATCAATGCCACTGGACAGGTATATCGTTTTTTCTCCCATATGATTAAATTAGACGCAAGGCAATTCTCTAAAGGTTCCAGACTTACCGGGCAATAGAGGTCTAATTGATCTTGATACCCCACAAAGCGCATACACAAAGGTATCTTATAATGACCCCAAGAAAATCCTACAACTTGTTTTCAGTGATGAATTCAATATTGATGGCCGCTCCTTCTATCCCGGCGACGACCCATATTGGGAGGCAGTCGATCTTCATTACTGGGCGGTATTGGCATCTCTTTTCTTCAAGAACATAACTCAAATATTCACCTTAGACCAATAATATTGAATGGTATGATCCCAGCGCTGTCGCAACCAAGGACGGAAACCTCGAAGTCACTTTATCGCGAAAAAATACACATGGCCTTGAGTATGAGGGTGGAATGTTGACATCGTGGAACAAATTTTGTTTTACTGGAGGTCTGATTGAGGCATCGGTAATGCTTCCTGGCGCAAATAATATTGCAGGACTCTGGCCTGCTATTTGGACGTTGGGCAATCTTGGTGTGTTTTTCAACGTCGTTGGGTTGGTGCTTATGAAATTCAACCTTGCCTTTTCGACCAGGTCGGGCGGGGTATGGGGCAAGTCTTGACGGTCTGGTAAGGGGAACCGGTGAACATTAATGTTGATAATATTTACCTTCCATTCAGTGGCCATACACATACGACGAGTGCGATGTCGGTACTGTTTCCAATCAAACCTTAAACGGGCTTCCTATTTCATCTACCATCAATG
Source organism: Collybia sordida (assembly GCA_037014335.1). NCBI lineage: Eukaryota > Fungi > Basidiomycota > Agaricomycetes > Agaricales > Clitocybaceae > Collybia > Collybia sordida. The sequence goes on from JAYKXK010000002.1 coordinate 3,219,222, forward strand.
GGGATGGACAACATGGCGGAGCACTATCTTTCCTCCCTGGGCAACGCCTATCGCGATGTACATGTCCTGGGGAGGCACATCCTGGTCCCATGCATTCTGATGGTACATATGTTGGACGCTCTGCACCTGAAATTGACGTGTTCGAAGCGCAGGTATGTCAGATCTTATTTTTCTCCCTTTCTACTCCAGAGCATGTATAATAAATATGAACAGGTAGCTGGTGTGCCGCTCACAGGTCATGTATCTCAGTCATCTCAATTTGCTGTAAGTAAGAATCGTCCCTGGATAATACATTGACGAATTTTGACCTAAACCAGCCGTTTAACGACCGATACATATGGTTCAATGATACTATGATTATAACGGACCCAAGTAAGACTGCTATAAATGCATACCGTGGCGCGGCCTATCAACAATCAACTTCAGGACTTAGCCACACCGGTAAACCTTGTGTATAAAGAGGTTGGTTCGTGCTAATCTTATATATAGACCAGAATTGTTACGAGCTTGAAACTGGTTGTTTCACCGATTATGGATTCGAGTATAAGCCTGGTGAGTTGTTAAATTTGTATACTGTATATGAACGTTCATGCAAGTTATCTGTCATCCAAGGTTTCGACGACGCTGTAAGTTTCAACACTCGAAATAATATTATGTGCTCTATAATTTGCTTATTTCATTCTACCAGTATATCACCTGGATCTCTCAAGGCCAGGCTGATTGGACTCTATTGTCGTCTGGAGTAGCGGCGGATCCAGTTGCGAAGATAGGGCCCCGGCCGATCCCACAGGAACCTATGGTTAATCGCCTTGTTCGCTATGCCATAATATACCCCAACTTATGTCTATTTTTCTTATAGTATATCATTATGAATCTTGGAATGTCCGAGAATTTTGGTGATGTCGACCTTGAACATTTGACCTTTCCAACTAAAATGAAAGTGGACTGGGTCCGTGTATACCAGCCACAGGATGCCATTAATATCGGCTGTGACCCCAAGGAATTCCCTACGAAAGCCTATATCGAACAGTACGAGAAGTCTCAATTCATACGATTCTGAACGATTCAATTTGTTTTCATTAGCTATCTTCCAGTATACACAAATCCGAACCTCACGACTTGGGTCGATGACTTCAAGCAAACATTCCCAAAGAACCGATTCCTCGGCGAATGTTGAAATAACACTCAGTGACCAGCCTTACTAGCATTCCTTGTATAGTCACACACTACGCCGTGTATGTTTGTATACAATTGTGATTTAATGAATATATACAGATTTCGTTATGGAAGCCTTTCAAGCCAACGGCGTTATTAGCGAGGGGCCCTGCATGACTCGATGATGATGACAGATTTATGATGTGAATGACCTTGCTGACATAATCCGTTGTGACAACGACTCCCTGGAACTCCAATTCTTGATTCCATCCAGTTGTAACAACATTTCCACTCTTTTGTAGATACCCTTCCTCATCCCTAGCCTCTATGGCCTCCTTCCCTCAAAACCGCTATTATCCAAACTCCACGACATCCACTTCAACGACAAATCTACTTACCCCAGCCTCTGTTTCCAGGAATACAAGCAATGCAAGCTCTATACAGCCAACGATCGCAAGGGCTCCACAAAGTTTGCGAAGCATGCCAAGCAACGCCTCCTTGGTTGGTTCCTTCATTAGACTGGTTGATCATAGTTTCTTATCTCTCATTATCTGGGTCTAGAATGAATCCCCTTACACCGTTGCCCAACCAGGGAGCCGGGTTCCTTCTGTCGCTCCATCTATCTCAGACAAGGTACGCATTCTTGTATTTCAGTGCATCATCCACAAAATATCAGATCATGTGCGCTCGGGCTGACGCAACGGTATAGTTTTCTCTCTCTCCAGACCCCACAGCGTGGGGCTCAAACCTTTCTCCAAGTCACCGCGAGAGCGATGACGAACTCCATAATCCCGACCCCAGGCGCGATCGAAACAGCGATTTCGGAGGGAGCATTTTCACTGTAAGAGGACTAGCTAATGTCGGTTGTATCGCGATTCTTTGCGTTGGGCTACTTGCACTTTTGTACGGTTCTCAACATCTGGTTTCTACAATTGCGTCATTAATACTTCCAGTGCTGGGTATCCTCTCATTTCACATTTTACCGCCACAACTCCCTCCCTCCATGGCGCGTTTAATATTGGCGGAATCAACGCCACCGGGCAGGTAGGTAGACCGGCATATCTCACCACAACTTATCCAACTCTCATAGGTTCCCGACATGGCTGGCAATTGGGGTTTAATCGACCGAGACACACCTCAAGATGTATATACTAAACCGTCTTATCACAATCCGAAAAATGAACTTCAATTGGTTTTCAGTGATGAGTTCAATGTAGAAGGACGAACTTTCTACCCCGGGGACGATCCGTATTGGGAAGCAACAGATCTCCATTACTGGGCGGTTTGTCTTCGTTACCAAGCCCTTACACACAACCTAAACCTTTTCGCACCAGACCAACAATATGGAATGGTATGATCCTGCAGCCATCACGACCAAAGGAGGAGCCCTCGAAATCACATTATCTAGAAAAGAAACCCATGACTTGCACTACGAGGGCGGCATGATGTCGACTTGGAATAAGTTTTGCTTCACTGGAGGCTTGATTGAAACGTCAGTGACTCTACCGGGCATGAATAATATTGCAGGGCTATGGCCTGCTATCTGGACGATGGGAAATTTAGGTGGGAACGGTTTTCTGTGGCTGTCTGCAATAGTAGTGATTTTCTTCCAGGTCGGGCAGGATATGGTGCAAGCCTTGAAGGCATGGTAAGACCGATTACTAACCTGAATTATTTCCCCCACTAAACCAAAACAGTGGCCATACACATATGACGCTTGCGATGTAGGGACCGCTCCTAACCAAACTATTCGCGGTGAACCCGAAGCGGCTACCATTAATGGGGATACTAATGCTGGGGGGGCTTTATCATTCCTTCCTGGACAACGTTTGTCTCGTTGCACATGTCCAGGTGAATCTCATCCGGGTCCTGTCCATGCCAACGGAGACTACGTTGGCCGTGCTGCACCAGAAATCGACATTTTCGAGGCTCAAGTAGGTCCAATTTCCAATTTTACACCTTATGCATAATCACATCCACTGTAGATCACTGGTAAACCGCTAACAGGCCAAGTTTCGCAATCAGCACAATGGGCGGTAAATTTTTATTAAGATCTTAAATCGTCTCCTCCTTATAAACTTCAAAGCCCTTCAACGACCGATACCTATGGTTCAATACAACAGATAACATGATTATTGTTGACCCTGACATTACCATATCCAATCCCTACTTGGGAGGAGCATTCCAACAAGCAACCTCTGGAGTCACTGAAACAAGTGAGGCCTATTTATGATTCCTTGTCCAGCGTTTTTCAACCGTAATCCTTCATAGATCAAGAATGCTACGAGTTAACGTCGGGGTGTTTTTCTGTTTATGGATTTGAATATACGCCCGGTGAGAATAGTTTCTTCATCATTACAACAATTACTTATCATGAAAATAAGGTTTTGATAACGCCGTTCGTATTCGAACCACATTCGATATTGAATTTTGACAGTTTGAATAGTATATTTCCTGGATCTCGGAAGGGAAGCTTGTTTGGACTCTCAATCAAGCAGGAATGGCTCCTGACCCAGCAGTCAAAATCTCTGCTCGACCAGTCCCTCAAGAACCAATGGTACGACATGCGGACCGAACCCCCTTCAATAGCTAACTTAACTTATTAGTATATCATTGCGAACCTTGGAATGTCCACGAATTTCGGAGATGTTGACATTGAACACTTGACGTTTCCTACGAAAATGAGAGTTGACTGGATCCGGGTTTATCAACCAAAGGATGCCATAAACATTGGGTGTGACCCAAAAGACTTCCCCACACAAGCTTATATAAACCAGTACGGAGCGCATCTTTTAGTTTTTTTCTCTTCCACCTGACACGTTGGAAATCTTAGGTACATTGAAGCTTACACCAACCCCAACTTAACAACTTGGCGAGATGATTTCAAACAGCCCTTTCCCAAAAATCGTCTCCTCGACCAATGTTAATGTCTTCGACATATGTCCTGTATTGTTTGATCGGTGCTTCTGGAACATCCAGACCCTGCTATTCCCGTTCTGTTGCATTACCATACCCTACATTTTGAATCTTGCCTGCACATTCGTTACTTCAAACGCCAACGTCAACTTACAGCTGGGCCACTAGACGTAATATTCTAAACGGGTTATGTACTCGTGGATGTCGACTAAAGGATATTATTTTCTGTATGCATTGTCAAATTCAATAGTGTTTGTAGTCGTCCCAGTGTTCGCTCTAATGTGATGATCCCTCCAGTTGTCAATCTTGGGACCGCCCGGTCGCGATCCTCGTCGGATAAGGCAGAAATTGTGGTGCTTTTCTTGATCAATTCTCGCGCATCCTGGACAACCTTCTGCAAACGATGACCTTGGTAATATATCCACCTTATCTCAGCCTCCAGTCCCCCTAAAGGCGTTTCAAGAGCCCGTCTCACGAACCCTCTTGAAAGGACATAAGCTTTCTCGTTGTACAATCGACTAGGAAGTGCATGAGATGACCATTAAGAGGTGCGAAATTTTAGTTTACCTGTTGACAGTGCCTTCTTCGGTTCCTCGTAACTTATCATATGCAGGTTCACAGAACCACCTACAAGTGGTCAAAATATGGTTTCACTTGCAAACACACTCAAACGTACGGCTCTCTGACAAGAACAAGGCCTTGTATAGAAATGAAAGCCTGGAGCAGGGAAGATCTTGCCGCACTCCATGTCTCATTTTTATCCCCAGCCCAAGTGCCGAGAATTGACAAACACACTTTGCCTTCTTCATACAGATTACTGGCAGAGTGAGATAAGTTGGGGTAATGTCCTAGTGATATTCGTCTGCTCACGGATTTACTGGTGTGATAATTAGATTCAAGAGTAATTAAAGTCATGACGGAGACCTACCACGTCCATTTCCATTAGTCCAACTGTGGAAGTGGGCTATGGGGGGACTATTCGGAAAGTTTGAATCCAACATCCAATCGATCATAAAGGGTGCATCTTCATAGGGCGTGTTTTCGGGCCCAAGAATCAAACATCGGAGGAGGTCTGTGCGGTCTTCGTACGCGCGAACAAAAATTGAATCTTTGGTGAGAGTTAGAAATTAAGGTAGCGATACCGGTTGTCATCGACAAACCTGGCAGACTGGTAGAGAGTACACGATACTCCCGAGTTAGGCGACCGAGAAACGATTTTGGAGGTTGCGCTGGAGGAAAATTAATAAAAGCGTGGTCAGGAGGTGCTGATGAAAGAATGTCAAAGCGCCGGTTGGGAACATCTCCACCGTGGTTGTCGTTGTCCCTCTCACTGTCTATATTATGAGACTCTAATAGTTGTGGGGGTGCCATATGCACATCTGCGCTCGCCGGGTGACGAGATTCTTTAATGGAAGGCAGGTCGGATAGAACAAACTCGGGATTCGAGGTCCCGTCATTTACAGGTTCATCAGCCCACCCTATATGATGACTGGCCGTGAAATCTTCCATCTCGTCGTCATCGTCATCATATTCTTCCCATTCGCTGCCATTAACATCCGGCTGCCAGGTACCATCCCCGTTCATCGCCCATATCTGACCTTCGTTATCCGCGTAAGATTCGTGAGTGTCCGATGCATCATCACCCCATAAATCGTCCTCCAATTGCTCAATTCCATCGTATAATTTTGTTAACCGGTCCAATGGATATACATTGATCGTCCAATCGGGATGCGTTACTTCTACAGTTCCGTCTAGGTTGAGCTGACCCATAAAAATAAATGAGATACTGCCCGCTAATACTATTTGGAATGACGCACGTTGGTAACCTCACCCAACCACGAAAATCCATCCTCGGTCGAAGGCTGCCTGGTTTTGCTTTCGTTGTGTTCCTCCCCACGATTGGCGGCCAAACGAGAGCCGATATCCGACATTTCTTTCCTCCAGCCAGCCAGACGACCTTCAATAAAAGGTCCTTCACGTACCCAGCCTTCCAACTCGCCGATCCGGGGCACATAAGGCTTGCTGGATCCATTTGTGGTACCCTCACGATGTATAAATACAAAATCCCCCCGTCTAACTCCTAATCCTTCCGATGCAGAATCAGGCATCACGGCAGCTAAATCAGAGGTGCCATGGGGATCGAGCTCCAATACGGAAGCGAGTTCTATCGAACCACTGTCTGCTATAAGGACCGTAGCAGTACGATCCGCGGCCTTTACATATTGCACAACTGCTGGTTGCTTCATATCCTCAGTTTTCCAAACAACATGGTCTCCGGGCCTATAATAATCGGTAAAGATTCAACCTCCAATTCAGCGTCGACGCTCACCAACAGTCATACTCGTCGGGATTCATATATGGAATGACTTCAGTGGACCTAAGGGCTTCTTGGGTGCCGTCTTGCCATAAGACATTGAGTGTCGTCTTAGTTTCTGATACCATGAATGTCTCGACCTTGACAGTACCAATGCCATCACCCTCTTGCCCGTGCGTCGTAACGGGAAGTCCCCTAGTATCTTTTAGATGCACGCGATCACCAACATGCATTTCCATATCTAATCGGCCACGGATTACGGTAAGTTTGGCTATATCTTCACCATACCAAAATCTCGGAGGGCGTTGCTTTTTCTCAGCTTCTAAAGTACCAAGCTAAAATAGATCACCAAGTCGCTCACTTTTTGATGAATGGATGAGCACACGTACACTTTGGTTAACTGCCAACCAAGCAATTGCATACACTGTGTGCTTAATGGCGACAACGGTATCGACACCACCTGACGGCGGGGGACCCATGAGAAACCCGAAAAAATTATGCACCCCGCCCGCTGAAGGTGGAAGTATATCCTGCAATACAAGCAGTTTCATCGACGTGCGAGGCTAAGATCGAGTTAAGCCAACTGACAGTACCTTTCTCGCCGACACTGAGGCGAGAACTGAGCTCTGGTAAACGGATGAGATGGCCAGAGGCTACTTCAACTGTCACTTCATCGAATAACTTCAGCCGAAGTGAGCTGGCCATTGGAATTTGGATGGTAACACACGCACCTCAATGACCTGCAGCAAAATGAGAATTTCGAGAGAAGGTAGTTTTTTAAATTTACCTGTCCTATCCAATCGTCGAATACAACATAATCGCCTATCTCCGCATCAAATCTATCTTCAAGTTCATCCAAAGTTCTCCAACCTATGGATTCACCGCTGATTACATGTTCAATGCGCCCTTCTACCTGCACATTTGTAACAACGCCAGAACGAAGGTCATCTACGGACCGCTTGCAAAGATCTCCCGGTTGAAGAGTTCGGTCAACCAGCCTCAACTGGGTTTCTGGGAGGATCTCCCGCTCCCCACCACTGTTTAGAAACGATACCCCTACTTCACCAGGGTTCAATGGTCGCATCATAGGGTCTGATATTGGAGAAGGCGGAGGAACATCCTCAGCGTCATGCCAACACCTCTTCGTCATTTCTTCAGTTAGAAAGGTAGAGCATAAATCAGAATCCCCACCAAAACTATTCCATATTCGTTTGGAGGTACAATTCGCTGTACGATATCCTGTTGATAAAACTAAATAAATGTAGGAAGGGTGGTGTTAAATCCGTTACATGAACATGACACCTGACGAACCTTGGTTGGTTTAAGACTAGGATGTTTTGAGTCTTTGGGAAATGCTTCCGGTGAAGTCATGTTTGGATAAGATGCGTTTGAAGAGATGTAGCCCTGTGCAGAACAGAGAGCGCCTTCTGCTTTCGCCAACCAATATATTGACGAAGGTGATGGAGAATAATGTTAGCGGAAATGATGTTTGCAGAGGCGTTTCTCAAAAGCTTCACACTCTGAGCTTGACTTTTAGCACTTAGAGACCTGTCTTACATAAACTTTTATCGACTACATTACAAGTCGCCTTCAAATCTATAACCACCATGTCACTCAATTTGGCCCCAGGAGCGAACATCCCACACGAGCTCATTGTAGATATATTATCGAGACTTGACTGTAGATCCCTTTTAACATGCAAGCAGGTTGGTTACAGGTTAGGCCCGATATCCCTACCCGTAAACTAACGTTGTGACAGGTTTGCAATCTATTCAATATATTGATTAATAACACGGCTGGCCTTCGCCTTATCATTGATCTCGACGCAGCAGGACAAGGGGATAATTTTATGAACCCTTCGATCAGTCCCAGCGATCAGCTTGACTCTCTGAAGAAACACCAAATTGCTTGGAGCAATTTGGAATGGATTACCGAACAACGCCTCCCGATGCTTGAGGGCGGTTTATGGGAACTGTATGGCGGTGTGTTGGCACAAAATAGCCCAGATGGAGACATCGTATTTCACCAACTACCGTCAGAAATCCGTTCCATTGAACAGAAAGATTGGACTGTAAGAGGTCTTAATATTATAGTACGTGATTTCGGCATAGACCCATCACAAGACCTCCTCGTACTCATCGAGAAGCCCAAGCGGTACGTTTGCGTGGTAACTTTGTAAACGAAATCATTTGCGAGATATTCTAGATCTGGGCTTCACCCAGACTGTGTACTTCGAATCCACCTGCGCACCATGTCAACTGGTGCTGACCATCCCCTAGCCATTCAACCTGTCATATGTCATAAACTAGATGATAAACAAGATGAGGCAGATTATTTATCATACACTATACAAGTATCTGCCAATTTTATTGGCATCCTTTTTGTCTCAGCAGAGGGAGAAAATGAACTGATTATTTGGGAGTGGAAGACAAGCATGATTGAATTTGTGAGTATATGTCAGTCTGTATGTCGATAGAATTGGTGGTGTATTGATAACCAGGATACGGCCGGTGACAACATTCAATCGTTCTCATTTTTAGGCGAGGAGTTCATCATCGTGACCCTTCTAACTGACGCGCACGAGACGGAAGATGAACTCGCGAAACCAACTTTGGCTGTTGTAAACTTTAGAGAAGAATCAAACGGGCGGAATCAAGTTGAAGATATAGAACACATATTTTTCTTTCGGTACCCTACTCTAACCACAGATGCCACGCCAATTGGGTTCGAAATTCGCTCCGATCCGTCTCCGGTTTGGACACCTAGCCCAAATATCCAAGTTCCTTTCTTTACTGCTCAACATAACCGACTCTATGTTATCTCATTGTGGCTTTGGGTTAAAAGCCATATGCGTTGTGTCATGCTTTTTGCACAATCAGCTACTTTTCTTGAGCGTATCCACAGAAAGAATGAACTCGAAGATAGGGTTTATGAATGGTCTACATGGGGACCAACAAAAACTCGAATTCTTCTACCATCCATACCTCCATCAAACGTATGGGTTTGTTATACCAACGGGTCGAGATATGTTGCATTGCGAAAAGATAAAAAACGATTCATTTTGGACGTATACGACTTCAACCTTCGGGGCCTTCAGCGGGCTGTACAGATAGGAAGCGATACAAAAGCGAGCGATAAATATGTGACGAGTATAAGTGTGCTCGAAAAAGGCATTTTTCAGAACACGGTAGAGACCTCGATGCCATACGCAATACAATCACTGCCATTGAATTTGAAACGCGCTGCGAATATTGCTGTAATGTGTAGTGAAGATAATATCATCATTGTTGATGTGCGTGTCTTCACCTCTTATTTTTTTCTCGTAGCCGCTTAATTCTCGCCCTAGACGCGCGCCAACCGGAACGAGTACCGGATTTTTACATTTTAGGGGAGTATGGGATGTGATAGTTGATAGTTCACGGGGGAATCGGCTGGAATCACAAGCCAATAGCACAACACGCGCTTATTAAAAGATGTTGAAGGGGAGAGATCAGGCTATGCCAGGAAGCTCTGAGGGAAATGGGCGATTCGTCTGTTCGTAGAATGTATTTCTGGAAATGAAGTTCGACTTCCAATGGCGAAATTTCACGCCAACGAAGGATTATCTAACTGGGTGCTATTTGAGGGATCTACCTGATTTACATCAATATGAGCCCTAGCGACGAGTGTGGAATCGGGTGGGTAAGGTCGATCTTATCAGATAAAAAAAGTTCCAATCAGGTGCTCGATTTTACTGCTTCAAGAATCAAAGGCCGCCAACAGCTTTCTCTCAAAGCTTTAAAACCTCCCACTCGCTCCATGACTCAACGCCAATTATCCTTTCCTTTACATTTTCTCTGTCCTCCTTGTTTTAAAACAATGATTCCACACACAGCTGGCCCACGTAGCCTTGTTACAGCGTCTGTGGCCACAAAACGCTCACACACTTTCAAAGCTTTTTATGCTGTATGTGTGTTCATCGTCGTCCAGTTTCTTCCTTTCTGATCGCATATAATTTTTTAGACCATCCACGGCCTTCGAAGACCTAAGGCTCCCGAGCAAGATGAACCCCCGATTTCAGAAAACGTGTGTTCGAGTCATTTTACCATAATACATTTTTAATACTTGCCGACGTCAAGGATTTCATTTTATCAATCTTACGGGCAAACCCTTCGTTAAGGGATACTCGGTCATACTTAGCATCCTTTGGCCCTCGTCCTCAAACCAAATCCCGTCTTGATGTCCCTCTCGACGTTCCTTCCTTCCCTCCCCCTGTTACTCAACAGCCGACCGCGAAGACAATACCAGTCGTTGTTGAACCCGAGAAACAGAGTCCTGTCCTCGCTTCAATCTTGGATCCTGTCATCAGGCGAACTGCTCTCGTGAAAGTTCAAGGGCCTTTCACTGATGTTCAGTTGGACAGTATTACACGAGGGTTGGTTTACCTCGAAAAGCTCGGTCTTGTCAGTGTCATTGTTGTTGAGAACGATGATTTATTGAGAGGTGAACAAGAAGAAAGAGCGTTGATCATCGAAGAGACAATGCGTGTTGTTTCGAGCCTTGAAAAGCATGGCTCTCGGGCTCGCCCAGTACTTGGTGCAATCGTCAGGCTTGGACCGAAGCCCTCCAATGATGGGCCCTTGAGGGATAGTGGTGTTGCTCCCCCAGAATCTCACACGTATCCCTCCGATCTTGTCCCTATTCGATCTGCCCTTCGCGCCGGAGAAATACCTGTGATTTCACCATTTGCTCTCGACTCTTTTTGCCGTTCTGTCAGAATAGATGCAAATGATGTTATCTCTGGTCTAGCTCACGGAATGGTAGAAGCATCCGCTCAGACGGATTCGGATGGCCGTTCTGAGGGTGAAAATGGGGTGAAGGAAATTGACCTTACGCCCCTTCGACTCATGATCATCAATCGTGAGGGAGGCGTTCCGTCGTATGCTCGATCAGGATATCCACATCTTCTTATCAATCTTGATTCAGAATACTCTCACATCCACAAGACCTTCCATGGATCTTGGCGTCATTCGAACCCCACGGCTTTATCCAACTTAGCTCTCGCACGCACGTGTCTCGCTGCTATGCCTCCAACATCTTCAGCCATTATGGTTTCTCACAAATCACCTAGCTCCCTAATCGCTAACCTCATCACTAACAAACCCGCCGTGAGCTCAAGTCTTCCTCATGCTCTCCTCCAGGGTAATCGCAAACTTACTCCCGATACACCAACCCTTCTGCGTCATGGTTCACCAATCCAGGTATTGAGGTCAACCCATGACATTGATAAACCAAGGATGAACTACCTACTGGAGCAAGCGTTTGGAAGGACTTTAGATGCCCAACCATTTTATCAACGACTTGAAAAAACACTTGATTATGTTATTGTTGCAGGTAACTATGCCGGTGCAGCGATAGTTACAAAGGAAGAGGGTTCAGGACACGACCCCATTGCATACCTTGACAAATTTGCGGTTTTACCTAACCACCAAGGGGATGGTACAGTAGACTTCTTATGGGTGGCATTACACGACGAATCATACGGTCTAGGCCATCCTTTTTCCGCTAATCCCAACGGTGGTAAAGGAGGAAAGGGCGAAGGTCAGGACTTAGTTTGGCGAAGCCGATCAAATAATCCGGTGAACAAGTGGTACTTCGAGCGTAGTTCAGGTCATATCAGGATGGGGGCTTGGGTGTTGTTTTGGTGTGATGCCGAGAAACGTTTGAAAATTGAGGAGGGTCGTCGAGGGAGCGCTGGTTTATCGTACGTGGAACAGTGGGAGGAGGGGCGGCTTGCAAGATGGGCTGAGACCATTATAAAAGTTCCTTCCAGCTGGAAACAATAATATACTCTAAGTTTCTCTTCTCTTATACTTTGATATTGATGTCCATTAAGTATTTATATTCACATTCACTGAGTAGACATTTAGATTGAATTACATTTGATTCTACCATGTACGATGTCTCTTGTGTTTCGTCTTTGGGGGAGTGGATTGAGCACTAGTAGATATACTAATATTTTCCTTTTCGGATGTACTTGCTAAGGGAGGCGCTCCGAGGTCGCCAACGCGTTTCCAAGGAAAGTATTTGCCATCTTGATCAACTACACTGTTCATGAGGTTATTAACCCCATTGACAACGAGGTCTCGAAACGTGGTATTAGTCCAACGGTCCAAGTTCCGTATCAGGAAGTAGACGGCTAGGATGTCACAGGGACGGTCCAATTGCCATTCGTGAAAAGTAGTTTCGTCAGGACTGGATTCTATGGTACCTGGGTAGGGGGCGGATAGAACGGCCTCAAGTATAATTTTAACCCGGCTGGAGGCGCAGCGATCAATCGAAGGTACTCACAAGTGGCCTCTCTTCATCCATACTGCACCAATCAACATGTGCTCTGACCGTGCCGCTGGCCCATATGAGTCCTATAATTGGCGCATAGATGTGGAGAGAGTGGAGGTGGCGGACCGCAGCTGCAGTTGCCATGCGGTTTTGTCGATACGCATCTTCGAGGAGCTGGTGGACAGGCTTCTTGTCCTCCCAAAAGCTGCTCGCAAATTCGAACCCTGGTGTGTCGGGCAGATTGGCACAAGGGGTACTCTGGTATCGAAATGAAGAGCCTTTTGCTGTACTCCCAGTCTTTGCAACTGTGGTGTGACCCTTGAGCGTCTTATATGGTGATTTTGCCGCGTGCGATAAAATGCGGACTCTGGCTGCGGGTACAAAGATAGCACAGTCTGGCGCAACGGTCTTGGTGTTAAGAATACGGGAGGCCTGAGTACCCATATTCGATAACACCAGAGGCTGAGGTAATGATATTGAACAGTGTACACTGAAATGCAATCAACGGGCTGGCAAAGGCAAGAGTGGGCATAGTCACCGATGTGTGCTTTCTTGAACGGCAGGGCTTCTGAAAACGTTGTATCTGAATGGTTTCGCGTAAGGATGGGTTTGTCCTTGATATTGAGTCGTTCCTACACATTGGCCGCATAGTCTGCTTCCGACCACTTTTCATGGGATTTCCGCATCCAATGTAGGCGTTTCCAGGCATAGAACACAATGGATACTTCTGCATGGAGTTCACGTTCTGTAGATGATCTTTCGGCATCATTGCTATAAAATAGTGCGGGGTATTCCCGGTGCGCGTCTTGAATAAAGTCTAGAAATCCAGGAGTTGAAAGCTTGGATAATGTTCGGTATTCCTTGGACGTCTGTGCAAATTTTTAGAGGAGAGGCGGGACAATTCTCCGGGGGTATGACCTTATCAGCCCATGTCGATGGAATTCGTCGGGTGACATCGAACAATTTGACGACGTCTGCCTTTGAGGGTTCTGGAATATCGGAGTAAGATACCTGCTCACAACATTGATATGCTGACCAAGTCTCGAAGTTTTTTATATTACGAGCAATCCTGAAAATATGATAAATATCGCGACGGGTCAGGGAAGGATAATGAAGGCGAACTCGGAAGCAGATGGGGAGCGGGTGGTAAGTCGTGGACGAGTTAAGCCCTTTCGTTTGATCTTTTTAGGAGCATCGCTAGTAAGACTTTGATTCATGGTTGAGACTTGGAAGATTTCCGAGTAGCAGTACTTAGGAGATCCAAAGAGATTCTTCTCATGTTCAACTTGGAAAGTCTGGGAACTAATTTTGAACCGAATGGCAGTGCAGTTGTAATATATTTGATCCGATCAAAGTTATGAAATCCGCGGATGCATTTAATTTTGATTCTCAAAATGGAAGTGTACAAAGTAGACGTCAATGAGCGGCCGTTTTACATCACATATACTTACCTCAAAGGCCAATACACTTACTTGGAGGATTCAGGAGGCTCCAATCATTCGAGGTGTGCATCACATGTCCGGATAGAGAAGGTAATGCGTACATATAGTCTCTACATAGACAAAGCAGTATTAGATAATTCTATCCATGAGCTTCCTTGATGCCTCTACACCAAGCTATAATAATAATATTGATTAGTGATAAGCAATATTGGGGTATCAAGCCAGGACTCACAAATGTCGCAGCATTAGCAGGGAAAGCCTAGACCGAGAAAGAGTAGAAATGAATATCGCAAATATCGATAATCCGAGTTCAAGCCACATACCCTTGCCATTGCGGGCCCGAATCCTTTCCACAATGCGCGGACGCCATCCTGGGCTATCGTTTTCCGTGCACAGTCCAACATACTAGAGTAAGTACCCGTTGGGGCCGATTGAATTCTAGATTTCAAAACCTATCGCGTGGAACATAATGTCGGTCGGAGGTAGTCATAAGAAATCTTGTAGTAAAACACATACGTCTGGGGGTATCGCCAGCGTCCACATTGCAACACCTGCTGTACCTCCTGCAAGGATGACAGCACCAAGATTTAGATCAGCCGACGATGAGCCTGCTGGTGTCAATGCTTTCTTTGTTACCTCGTACGCTGCGAAGTATCTGTATACCTGATTTAACTAATGTCCTGACCAATAGTAGGATAACTTACGCGGCGCTCCCTGGACCATCCCGAGCAAGAGTAGCAGTGGTACCACGGAAGATACTTCTCATTCCACCTTCCTTGTACAAGTGCTTCATCACGTCAAGCACACCCTTATATTGCGGGCCAGATCCTCCTTGACCTTGAACCTGATTTAAATGTAAGATAACCTACAACGGGGGTGACGGGTACACAAACCTGTAATAGGACCTTAGCTCTTTCCACAGGGGCCGTAATGAGGGTTGCTGGGATGGCGGACATGAATCCAGCTGTTGCGAGTTCTAGTGTAGATAATGATTGGTTGGTTCGGTTGGGTGTTAGGGAGAAGATTATATTTTTTGAGGTATCATAGGCCTGTAAAATTAAACGAAGGGTTAGAAGAAAACATACAATATTCCAGAGAAATCTTTGTACCCAAAAGGACACAGCGAATATTGGGGTTACACCAAGTAATGGGGGGACCATACCGCGATAAAGACTGTAAGCCGCTTAGTGAGTTTAAACCTCTTATCACAACGCCCCCAAAATGACAGACCCAGTCAGACCATCGCGCGCAAGCGTTTTTTTCACTACGTCCACTGCACCCGTATAAACACCGGGGGCAGCAGTTTGCATCCTCGTTTTTGTCAGGTCGAAAGGGTGACCTTTTTGAGCGCGTTCCTTTAGTTTCGCTGGGATATGAAATAAGCGCACATACCCACAAGCACGGCGGAGACACCTCCAAATCCTCCAGCGATAAAGGACTTAACAGACTCGACCGCTGATCCACGAGTTTCCTCCGATGGTGGCGCGTCGTTGCTCTACAGCACGGTTTTTCGTGATCCATAGGCTCTTTTTTTTTTCGAAAGGACCAACGTACCATATTATTGATTGGATGGGAAGGTCTAAGAGTGTAATAAAAGAAGGCAGAAGGAGAGATAAGTTTTTTGGACGGGACAACACCCGAAAAACGCCCGGCGAAATACTTTAAGAGGACCAAATTCACGTGCGTCAAGCCGGACAGGGACGTCCATCCCGAACAACGCCATTTGGGGAAATTTTGCAGGAGAAAAGAGAAGCAAAACCGATATACCTTCTTGGGGGTTGCATGGCCAGTGTTTTGCGTTAGAGATATGAAAAAATATATACCATATAGAAAAGTGAGAAAAATAATAGATACTGTACAAAATTTAAGTATTACTGACACCTGGAAGTCTAGTATTGATTGACAAATTAGTAGTACGCATGCAAGGTATCCGAATCCATATTATGTCGCATCTAAGGCTCATCGTCTCTTCCGAATCCCCCTACTGGTTCATATGTAGCTTCCGTCGTGTCCCGCCTCCACACCGAACGCACCCCGTAAAAGAAAAGACAAATGACGCCCACCCCTAGTGCACCTACACCCGTCGGGGCCCCGTAGGCGATCCACCAAGGCGGGTAATAGGGGATCAAGAGCCGATCAATCTGGATAACCCCACCCCCGCCGGTGGTAGACCGGCCCCAGGAGAGAACACGGGCCCAGTCGGCATGACCATCTGTACCTCGTGCTCCTTTGATCCCGACAACATATCCATCTACTCCTTCATCGTCACGTCGTTGAAAGACAATGTCACCGTATGCAGAATTTGCTGATTGGAGCGTCGTGTATGTTGGGGTGTCGTCGAAAGACAGGGGTCGGTTATTATACAGAGGGCTAATATCTTTAAAGTTGGACTTTGAAGATGTCGAAGAAGGGATCAAGTGTTGGGTGACGATAGAATAGAGACCGTCAGCATCGGCATATAGTTGAGTGAGATTAAGATCTTTAAAGGCGTCGTCGGTTGGGCATAGTAATGTCCACCCAGCGCCATGGCTTTCCCAGGGCGATCCCTCCGGTGGCGCTGTCCCGTTAAGTACCCATTCGAAACCAGCTTTTACAGCCATAGAAGCCATAGTACTCCCCTTGGCGGCTTTGACAAGTTTTCCGATTGTCAAGTGGACTGAGCGAGGAATGAGTATATCTGATACCTCATGAATTACACCAGTTTGAGTCAATAGATTTCTGGGGTATAATTCAGCTTTCATCCCAGACCATCCACCACTGGAACTGAGAAATACAGTCCCGTTATCCAATCGGTCAATTTGGATATCGCTACCGTCAAGGGTGGCGAAGGTCCTTTGAGATCCATTGCGCAAAGATTGAGTATACTCGACGGACTTAAGGGCGTGGTGGAGTAAGACATTTTCTAGGTCTTGTTTGGATGGTGCTGCGAGGAGATGGGCGCTGACAAGCATACCCAGACGTTGAAAGGCCGAGTTATGAGGGATAAGCAATGTCGTTTGGGGTGTCGTCCGTAATATCTCTGCCTGAGATGTTGAGAAAATGGCAGCTAAAAACGACGATAAGTCAAGAAAAGGTAACGCGGACTGTAAAGGGTCCACAGGAGGTACAAGGGGGCGCGATACAAAGTAAATAACTGTCCTATCGAACTCGACTAATAACCATCAGGAAAGGGATTTGCATGGCAAATTTTGGGACTCACTAAAATCACCAATGATACCCGCACCTCCGAACCTAACAGCTTTCTCAGTAGATTTCCCATCTTGGCTAACCTCAACTCCTAAAACCTGGCTCCCACCACCGAGACCTTCTTCCTCAAGGGCTGTTTCTAGCAATAAACCATCTTTGAGTTTATTTGGAACCCATTTGCCCGGGATAAAATGATACTGCAACAACTTCCTTAATTCGTCGCTTCCCTTTTCAGGAAGTTCCCCTTGTCCAAAAACCGAAAGGACATCATCTTTCGGGGCAAGAATCGTATATTTAGTCTCGGTATTGTTGACGTAGGACGTAAGATCGACCGAGTGAAGTAGTGTCAGGAACGTGCTGCAATTGTAGATGAGGAGATATTTTTCTGCTGTTGGTTTAAGAGCACCAGGGGGGATCAAAAGAGAATCCACAAGATGTAAAACACCGTTGGCGCCATAGATATCGGGTTGCACGAGGCGAGCGGTCGAAACTGTAGTCTTCTTTGGTGAAACATTAATTTCAAGAGTCGTATTCTGGATCGTTGTCACTAGGTTGGTTTAAAAGAATTGGTCGCGTATGAAGGACACTAGGCACTCACAATTGGTTCTGGCGTCAAAAGTATCGAAGTATCGAACGCCTTTTTCAATGACAGCATGCATATTCACAATTCGACTGAGGTCGTCAGCGGCATATGGGCTTTCGAGATAAAGTCTCTCCAAATCATCTAGCTTGTCCCAAGCGTCATTGGTAGGAAGGAAAATTGTGAGTTCAGAGGTGGTGTTGAGGAACTTGGTGATTTCGGGTGTGAGAAGCTTATTGAGGAAAGACCCTTTAGAATACCGGGAGACCACTTGCGCTGTGGAATAAAAGGAAGGTTTAGAACAACGGGGCGGTTGAACACGTTTGCAAGTTACCTAAATCGGGAGGAGGCTCAAGGACGTCGGAGATGCCGAATAATATACCATTGCTAGCATTGACCTGTGGCTTGACTACCTGTGCACCGTCCTTTCCAAAGGCATCGACACCAACCCATGCTCTCTCGTCTCTAGACGAGAGGCGCAAGCGCTGTGGAGCACCACCGAGTGTTCCACCAGGGATAGGTAACCAAGGTGGAAAGGGTGGTGGCTCTTTAGAAGGCGAGTCAAGAGGAGTTCTAGGAAAGAGGAGAGTGTCGTATGTTCGTGGATCCGAAGAGTCTGGGAAGGAATGTATGGAATAGTTGAGAAGGTGGTAGAAAAGTTGCTGCCGCAGCTGTTCCTTGACATTATCTGTGAGAAGAGAATCAGGTACTAAAGCTTGTTGCCAAAGTGGATTTGTGGCTGCATGGCGGTCAATAGCATCATTTGTCGGAGCGAAAAGAGTACAATTCTTGAGACGGTTAAGTGTGGGGATTAAGCGTGTGCGTTGAAGAAGGACGAGAATAGACAAATAATCAGGATCTGCTGAGAGAGCATCGACTATCGTATCTGTTGGTGCAGTGTTCGTTGTAATTAACAGAGATTGAGAAGAAGAAGAAGTAAAAGCAGGAGGAACGAGAAAGAGGATGAGAGGTAGAGACGGCCACAGACGCATGGATGATGGTAAGAGGCACGGATGAATGACCCGGACTTCCGATCATTCCTTTCTCTCCTCAATGCTTGACCTATGCCAATCTTACGGCGCTTATCCACCTGCTGGCCTCCTCCATCTCGTCCTCCCCACAGATATCGTCTTGGTATATTATTTCTCTATAAGACCTTGATTTATCTCTTTTATGAATATTTTTTACTAGATCTACCCCTCAGTTGACGCTATCGTCATCCTCAATGCCTCTTCACTCGCCCTTGTCCGTCTCCTCGCCTTCTGGGAGGTCTTCCCAGGAATGATACACACTAGCCAATCAATCTCCTCCGTTGCTGTCGATTCTCGCATGAAAATTGTCTGTTCAGAGACTGTGTTTCGTCCCAGGCTGACCTAATTCACCTTAGATAGTCGCTGCAATGAACTCACGCGTTGCTGCGTGGTCTCTTTCAGGCAGCCAACCAAACTCATGGCGCATACATTCTACTCTCACCCTCCCTGAAGAACATACTATTACTACTCTCGACACCAAATCTGGTATTTGATTATCTTCATCCTGCGTCCCATAACCTCATCCTTTTTTAGGCCTTCTTGCTATTGGTACCCGTTTCGGCCTTTCCGTATACACCCTAATTCTAGAAAACGATTTACCAACGTGGTCTCTGAAATGGGTCGTCTCGTACGCGTTTCCAATGCTCTACTCAGTACCGATTTCTTATGTACACCTAGGATTACTACACCCTCTTTGGCACGTTTCGCCCCATCACTCATGTACATTACTACTCTATCAACAGTACATACTCTCCCATTCTTGTCATATCTCTCACTCATACACTCTCACAGTGCGATAATTCTGTTAGACTCTATTCCACCACCTCGGGCCGCCAGACTCAAACCCTCCCTCATTCCCGCCCTGTCACCAATGTATCATGGCGGCTGTCTCAAGTATCTACTCGGTTAGAGCGTCCATTCATCCTGTCTAGCTACATCACCTGATCACTCCCTGCAGCAATGACCTAATTCTATATACTGTAACAAGCGATTCTACGCTCCGTATTTTTCTTCCCGTTCTTGATTCACCACAACATCTGCAACTCCATGCATCTTTAGATTTATTCTCCTCATTACCTTCTCCCGTCTTGTCTAATTCTTCCAACTCAAGTGTATTTTGGCTCGATAGAGAAATCATCGGGAATGCCTTCAATCACATATTAAAAGGACGGTCCGATCAAAACGATGCGCAAAGCCGCAGAATAAAAGAGATCAACGATGAGGGATGGGACCTCTTCCTTCGAGTGTTGGGAGATGGGTCGATCGTCATCACCGCTGTCGCTGTAAGTCTACTTTCACCATCCAAGTCAATTTGCCCATCAACAATCCTAGAATATAGACCGCCGTCCTCCGACCCTATTGAAGCAATTTACACTCCAAAGATTAGCCCCTCACACTCTCCCTGGACCACCGTCACACCTGTACCTGATTCCCAGTAAGGACCCAACTAAAATTACTCTCGCCATGACGTCGCCGCTTGCTATTTTTAACCTCTTCCCTCTGGATTTTTTTGGCGCGCAGTCGGACGGTTTATGTTTGGCCGCAAAGGCGGTTGATAGAGTCATAGAGGAAGAGTCTCCAGTTGTGCGCTTCGTGAGGACCCCGGAAGGCAAAGGAGTGGGTGTGATCCGTAAAAATGGTGGTGGGGAAACATGGAGACTCGTAGAACACCGCTCACACTTGGTTCGCGCGGGGAGTTGGTCGTCCGCCATACATGTTGTAATCCTTGATGGAGGTAGCCTTCGAACTTCCTTACAGAAAATACCTAATCTTACACCCATGGATAGGCAGGACTTTTGCGACTTATTCAGCAACTGGGGTTCTGACGCTTCATTCCACGCCCCCACAGACCATAGCCCTTCCAGAAGTAAACTCCCTCTTCTCTATGCCATTTAAAGACGGGCACGAATCAATTATTGGCGTCACTCCTGATTTCTCCATTATTCACATCCATGCACGCTATTCCCCTTCTCCCAGCCTCACGCTTCATGCTCAGATTGACCTTCCTCAACCACATCCCCCTTGTCCCCCCAAAATGATTCTTCCAGTTGACCCTATGGCATGGAGTCTTACTCATGAGTGGATCCCGCATGATGTCCTTCTAAGCGTGTCCAGATCGGGAGATCTGGCCTTTTGGAAACCGGACGAGGGTGAGAGTGGCTGGCGATGCACAGGCAAAGTACGGACGGGTCGCACGGAGATCAAATCCGCGACTTGCAGTTCAGCGAAAAAAACCGCTTTGAGGGTGTAGCTTTACTCAACTCCTTGAGAAACCCAAACCTCATACTATTATATTTTCTAGTTGTCCCCGAAAACGGTGGTTACGAGCTGACAATCTGGGATTCGCAGGAGTCAGAGTTCGCCACTGGTCTCGAGTACCGTGGGGTTTTCAGGTGCGTTTTATGTTCAATAATTTTTTCCCTGAGACCGAGAATGTTGTAGCGAACCAATACAAGATCTCGATTGGACTTCGACGCCAGACACTCAATCGATTCTCGCCGTCGGTTTCTCGCATCGTGTTGAGCTCCTTTGCCAACAGCGTATGACTTACTTCGACGAGGAGGCCGGATGGGCCTTGTGCACCAAGATTTCTATTGGAGAGTACGCCTTTCGGTATTCCACGTTCCCTCAGGCATATGCTAATATATTTAGTTTCATTCCATACACCATCAGCGACTCGATATGGCTCGCGGATGGGTCTCTCCTCCTCGGCGCCGGCCACCATATGTGCTTGTACAGTGCACCGAGACTGGTGACGACACAACCTCAAACCGAAACCCTGTTTGAATATGTAGCACGGCATAATGGTCCATTAGAAGACTATCATCCTCAGATGTTGCTGCAATGTTTATTATGGGGTAAATACCCTCTTTATCTTGGAGAGTTAGACGGTGCTCATGGAAAGCTGTTATCTAGAGAAAGTAGAACTTGTGAAGGAGATTATCGTTAACTTGGCACGACATTGGGGGACACGAGTAGGAAAAGAGCGAAAGAGCGCCTGGACATCACTCCCAGTGGAGAAGTTCCTCAAAAAGGATCAAAACATTGCCCCAGTTAGTACTCGATTTTTTTCCGTTGGTTTAATCAATGTGATCTAACCTCGCCAACAGAACACCGTTCACAAGAAGCGATACACACTACTCTTCAATGAGCCCCAACAAGCAGAAGGGTAAGGGTTCTACCTAATATAAATTATTGAACTTACTAGCCGTCAGACCTGACGAGAGCGGCTTTTCCCATCAGCTTGTTGCACGCTTGATCGAAGATCTTGAGGCTTATCCCTTGCCTCACTTGACTCCAAATGAGCAAGCACATCTCTTAGTCCTCATACAAACGACTCTCGAGGTATTCGTCCACTCATCCCCCAAGAATCCAGTTAACAGACAATCAATAGATTGATGAACAGCGCCGAGCACTTGATTCCAATGGCCTTCGCTATCTGATATCTATGCGCTCTTTTTATATCCTGAACCACCGAGTGTCTGCACCCAGCAGTCCTGAATCAAAAGGGACACTTCCTCGCCACTCGGGCCGTCGGGAAAGACTCCGATATCGCGATATGATCTGGGCATTTCATAGCGAATCCCAAGATCTACTGCTAAATTCGTCAACGTTAGCGTGTCAAGGAAAAATGGGCTGGGTTGATGCGCGCGCGCTAGGCGTTCCAATATGGCTTAATTCTATTGAAACTTTGGTTTGTACAACCAAAATAGGTGTAAATCATGTATTGACTTGTTTGGCATTCAGAGGACGCAGATAGAGGTCATCGCACGGAACGAGTACATGTCAGGCGAGACTCGGGACCCGACAGCTTGCTCATTATATTACTTCGCGCTCGGGAAGGTGAAGCTAGTACATGGGCTTTGGAGACAAGCCGCGTGGCATAAAGAGCAGGGTCTTATGCTCAAATTTTTGAACAACAACTTTACAGAACCACGTTGGCGAACGGCCGCGCTGAAAAATGCATATGCGTTGCTGAGTAAACGACGTTTTGGTGAGTTTTTAATTTCCACAAAGGATTGACATTTGATCCATTGTTTTAGAGTATGCCGCAGCCTTCTTCCTATTAGGGGGCGCTTTGAAAGATGCTGTGAATGTATGTATCAAGCAACTTGAAGACTTCCAGCTCGCTGTGGCTTTGGCGCGGGTTGTAGAACAAAGTAATGAAGGACCCATTCTTCTCGATATCTTGAACAGTGTAGTCCTCCCAATCGCGTTCAAGGACGGAAACCGATGGCTCAGTAGCTGGGCATTCTGGTTGCTTAACCGCCGCGATTTGGCAGTGAGAGTCTTGCTGGTAGGCTATATCTCACATATTGTCCGTAAGAAGTTAACGAGAGGCTTCAGACACCTCTGCAAGACATTGTCACTAGCCTGGATGTCAAAGTAACAGAGATTGGAGAACCACACTATGATGATCCTAGTCTTGCGCTTTTATTCACCCAGCTTCGATCTAAAACTCTGCAAACTGCGAAGGGCACAAGCGAAATATCTGGCCGATCAGAGTTCAATTTTGTACTCCAAATGGCACGTGTGTTTTGTCGAATGGGTATGTACATTCAGTTTATATACTCCCATGCCCTCATTGATTTGGATACCACAACAGGCTGTCATGTCCTTGCCTTGGATTTAGTTCGATCATGGTCCTTTGACAGACCTTCAGCAATCATACGAAACGAAGACCTTTTAGGTGATCGAGAACGGTCTCCTCCTCCGAGCCCAACAATATCCCGTAGGTCTATGTTTGACCTCTCGAGTCGGCGCCGGTCATCAATTATGATCGATATGCAAATCACAGACCTCCCACCAACGAGGTCTCCTTCCCCCGAACGTCCCGCGGGTGTGATATCAACTGTGATTGAGGAAAAATTTAACAATGAAGGAGATTTATTTTCCCGGAAAGTGGGCCTTGGAAATTTGATGAAATCTGCAAAACAAGATGTCCAAGTGCCGGAGTTTGACATGAACTCATTCTTTTGACATCGAATTTTACTGCAGCAAATACTCAATTAACATAATGTGTTGACGTGATGATAGCGACACAAATACATTCTGTGTGGATTCCGTGTGATACAGCCAGTGGAGACAAGGGTGACAAGGGTGTGGAAAATATGCCGATAAAGAAAGAATTACTCTTGAACCTCAAGATCTCGCTTCTTGAGTACCATATCTTTGCCTACAACGCGCTTCCAGACATCCTGCACGTCCTCGACCACCGTCTCGAAATGTGAAGTTGCATCATAGGAGCGGGTGATAAAGATATTATCAGATTCTCCCGATGTTGTGGGTGTATAGAGAGGCTCAACAGAAACAAACCTGTCCAATGTTAGAGTATTATGTTGCAATCAACGTGAAAGCTCACTTTTCATGAATGGGGCCAAGGAGGTTAAGACCAGGGGCAATCTCAAGTTCAGGTTTGTCGGTCTCGACGATTGTGCTCACGATTGCGACGTACACGTCTTTCGCGCAAACATTGTGAGTAGAAGATACCATAGCGATGTAGATATCTGCAATCTAATTAGTATCTTCACAAACATACGAGAAGAGAATATACCATTTCGTCGGTTTACTTGGTTCTGAGGAATGATAATCTGGAGACTATCACTGTCGTCAGTTCCAGGAATGGGATGCTTGAGCAAACAAATGGCCCGGACAACTTTGCCGTCTTCGACAACTCTCATCTTTCCCCCATCCGATGATTTCCCAGCACCAAAGTAGCTAGGATCTCCAATGACCTGCTTTGCCTTTACGGTCTCGCCACCGCTAGTTACACCGACGAATTTACCATCGGCATCCGTAACAATCTCGTCGATTTGTTTGTCTAGCATGTAAGTACCACCATATATAGCACTGAGACGGGCAAACGACTGTGGAAGTTCTCCAAGTCCATAAAGGGGATAAATGTAAGGAGATTTTCCGTAACGAGCCATCGAAGCTGTGTACAGGATTATGCGATCGTAGGTTGGGCGTGCGGGCTTTGTGATGTAACTAACAACCTTGAGGTTTGGTATTGATCGGTAGGCTTAGAAACTTGGAACTCACTCATCATCAAGGTAAAGGGCCATCGCGTGTCCAATAAAGTCCTGAGTACCAGGCTCTAACCCAAATTTTTCATACACAGTCTTCATACTATCCCTATCAAGATTGATTCCTGTGATTAAAGCTCAGGATAAATATGGTATTGCGCGACCGACAAACGAACCTTGGTGTGTGGCGGGATCTTCATCTTTCCATCCCTGAAGGAATTCAAAGAATTTCTTCGCCCGCCGTTTCTCGAAGAGACCCATAAGAGGACTCTTTACAGCCTCCATCTCAGTGCTGGGAACTTTAGATATCTTTCCATCGCGGTACACAAAGCTACCCGCGATTTGTTTAAATTCCAGGTAGCGTGTAACATCAGTATGAACAAGAATTTTAGTGAGTTCTCCGGTTGCAATGATGAATTTAGGGATGAGATCGACAGCGTAATCACGGTCACGACCGAGCTCGGCTGGGGGAGGTTGGTCGGGTCGGAATTTGCGATATAACTAGAAAGACACGCTAAGCCTTAGTCTAAACAACAAATTGAAGTTCATTACCTGCGTCAAGTTCAAGCTTGCACTGTCGCCACCGTAATAATCATTCCGATCCATGTGTAATACCTTCTTCCCCTCAACAGACAGCAACCCCGAAAGGATGCACTCGGTCAAACCTGTCCCGAGCACGATGACCTAAGAAGAGAGTAAATGACAATATCCATGTATAAAACGACCGCATTACATCGTAATTTTCATCCATGTTGGTTAATTTGTGAGAATTGGTTGAAGGTTTGAATCAGATAGGTAATCCTTAGAGACACTATCTTATACTGATCAGTTCGGCACGCGGCACGTGGGTGGGAATAGGAGGCTGCAAATTACAGTAGTTACTATATACAACAAGATTATCACCAAAAAAGCACATATTATAACAGCCCAAAGCCTATGCTCGTGTCCCCTGGAGTGAAATTTATCAGCTGAGATGAACCCCAACCGGAAACTCATGAAATAGAAATAAAACTAGCGTAGAAGGAATATTATTAGAACGGTTCAAGTAGTGTCACTCTCTCCTCGGCCACGTTTGTTACGATTGGCCATGTCAGAATCGTGGTCAAGGCTATATTTTCTCTTTGGGTGGGTGCTTGAAGTACTTCTCGACGCCCACCGAGGTTGACCTCGTTGAGACTGAATTGGTGGCCCTTGGTCCTGCTTACTGATTTTCCTGGCAAGCTTTTCGATAGCTAAATATAAATGTCGTTAGTAGCGTTATTATCCAGAAAAAGGAAGGGGCATGCGTTGTTCGTTCCGACGGTAATATTCAGCCCAGGATTTCGCAGAACGGCTAGGGAACTAGGGATATATTAGGCTTGTTGATATATAGCTACTGGTGAAGTGATAACACACTTTTTCATGGAAAGGCTGCCATCTGTCTTTGGAGGGGGTCTCATTGAAGTTCGGGAAAGATGCAACATATTTGGCAATGATGTAAAGATCGGCGTCGGTAAAGGGCCCTCCTTTTTGTCCCATCTCACTTTCAGACCAGATCTTGACTGGTTCATTATCATTATCTGATTCTTCTTCTTCTTCTTCAACATCATCTGATTCGTTTTCGCTGTCGTCGTCATCCTCATCTGAGCTTGGGTCGCGATACTTCGGCCTCTGCCTTACTGAAATTTTTTCTTCTTTCTCAGATTCCGCATCTTCCTCATCATACTCTTCACCCTTTGCCGCTGCGAGAATTTTATCTGGTACATCATGCTTATTGGACCAGTAAGATGCCCAAGATTGAGAGGTATGGTGAGGAGCCTAGATAGGTCCGAGTGATCATCAATATATTTTAGATATCTTTCATGGAATACAGACCTTCTCCGCTAATTGTATACACAAGTCATTTCTAGTTAGTGTTGGGTCACCTTTGAGCCGCCACGAGATGAATTTTAAAAAAAACTCTCTATCTTCAGGAGTATATTTATTTCCCCTGCCTCGATGTGGTATGACTATTGTAGGAGGGCTCGGGGAACGCGACGGAGGGTCGGGTATTGTGATTTCGGCATTAGGAGCCGGTAGGCGATCTCCATAAACCGGGGCAGGGGCGGTGAGGCTGTTAATGGTACTTCGTCGGCCTCCTATGGGCTGAGGGGTAACAGCAGTAGGTTTGGGGCGTTTCTGTGTTTTGGGAGGGGCTCGTGGTGGCATAACCGGTGAGTCCTCTGTCTTGTAAGCACTCGGGGAAGGCCTCTTTATTGTTTGTAATACCATTTTTGGAGGATTGAGATAAACAGTAATCCATTCGTCCAAGCGATCTTTGTGATCTAGATAATAGTCTTTCCAAAGACTCGAAGAATGACCGTTTTTCTTGGATTTGCTGATGTGAGCTCAACGAAAGTAATGTATAATCGGTAGTGACTCACCCCATGCAAACTATTTAAGGCATCCTTGTAGGTTTCCTTCTTTTCTCGACTATCTAGCAAAGCCTGAAGAAGTAATTTCTCATCAGATGCTTCAACAGGTGCTGACAGGGCAAACGCGTCTTGTATTATTTGTTGGGAGAGGTAGGGCATATTGAAACCACCCATTGTCGATATACCATTCTGAAAGACTTGAGGATGTTGGATCTGACCATTTGTCCAAGGTTGTTGATGATGGTGAAATTGCTGATGTTGTGGGACTTGATGGGGAATATGGGGGGTAGGACGTATACCGGAAGGCCAGTGATTTTGGGATAACTGATGTAATTGCTGATGTTGTGGTTGGTGAGAACGATGATTTTGTTGGTTTTGATGTTGGGGGTGGTGTTGTTGTTGGGAATGTATCTGTCGTTGAGGAATAGGAACAGAATTAGGATAAGGAGGAGGTTGAGTAAGATGAGAAAAATCTGGATATGGATTTGAACTCGATGAGGCTATATTGTCGGACGTATAACCGCTCATTGTACGATGAACACCTGGATTCATACTTTCTGGCAGCTTAAGATTTCCGAACAGCCCTCGTCGAGAAAACCAACTTGGTGGTCGCGACCAAATTGTTGTGACTGTGACATTTCCTGTGACACTCAATATCATCACGTGATGCTGTCGCGCTAATAGAGGAACGGGTTAAGGTCCGTCGGAACCTGACCGGAATGGGAACGACGAGCCCCAGGTTTTGTGAAGTTCTTCCTTTCTCCCGTTCATCATGTCCGTTGCCAGGTTTTCTCGCATTTCTCCTCTTAGAGCTCGTTCTTTCGCTACCTCTGCCTCTCGGGCTGCATTGAGTGCGTCCGCCCTTCCCAAAGCTGAGCAGATCTCTGCTGAATGGAAGGGCACCTCCGCAACTGGTGGTACAACGAAGAATTTTATCGGTGGCGAATTTGTAGAAAGTAATTCATCAGATTGGGTTGATGTCCTTGATCCCGTTAGTATTCACCTCGAATGTTTATACGCCAAACTCAATCTTCCATCTCAGTCCACTCAAACTTTACTGTCGCGTGTCCCTCAGACCACAAATGCCGAATTCGACCAGGCTGTAGATGCTGCTTCACAAGCGTATAAAACCTGGAGCCGGACCAGTATAATGAGTCGCCAAAAAGTCGTAATTGAGTATGTTGAAAGCAAGCGATATTTCACTCGGATCTAACTTCTTTTGTTCAGACTTCAGCAATTGATCCGCGCAAATGCGGATGCCATTGCCAATAGCATAGTATTAGAACAAGGGAAAACGATTGCCGGTATGTGTTATGCGGGCTATCTTTTCGGTATCTTATTTCGCATTCATCCGTTTAGATGCACACGGGGATTTACTCCGGGGTCTGCAAGTTGTCGAAACTTCAATCGGCATTACGTCTACCCTTTTGGGTGACAAAGTTGAAGGTGTTGAGCTAGCCTCATCCTTACACTAAGGCAGGGCTGAATTTTACCTGATTTGTAGTCAGCAAGGATATGGACACCGAAGTTCGAAAAGTACCTTTGGGTGTGTGTGCTAGCATTGCCCCATTCAATTTCCCTGCGTGCGTACTACAATATCCACAAGATATAATGAAACATAAACTGTATCTGATACTAGGATGATTCCCCTCTGGACTATACCCATGGCTGCCGTCACTGGAAACACCTTGATTCTTAAGCCATCTGAGAGAGATCCAGGCGCAGCTATGATGATTGCAGAATTATGTCATCGTGCAGGTATTTGTGTTCATCTCGAAACTAAGATAATCACGCTAATTTACTTTCAGGTTTACCTGCTGGTGTTCTTAATGTTGT
The DNA here is from genome assembly GCA_037014335.1 of Collybia sordida. Taxonomy (NCBI): domain Eukaryota; kingdom Fungi; phylum Basidiomycota; class Agaricomycetes; order Agaricales; family Clitocybaceae; genus Collybia; species Collybia sordida. Next base: position 3,248,419 of record JAYKXK010000002.1, read on the forward strand.
CCATGGTTCAGCATCAACAGTAAACGCTATTTGCGATCATCCCAATATCAAAGCCATCAGTTTCGTCGGAGGTGATCGAGCAGGCAAACATATCTATGAACGGTAAGATAAACCTGTGATAGTTTCCTAAACTTATTTTCACGACCATAGGGGAACAAAAAATGGCAAGCGTGTTCAAGTGAGAATGTTTTTGAAATTGAAAGTAACCAGATTTATAACTATTATATAGGCAAACCTTGGTGCAAAGAATCATGGTGTCATAATGCCTGATGGTGTGTTGAGTTCTTATAGTTAAAACAAACCCCAACATATTCCTTGAAATAGCAAATAAAAACCTCGCTCTCAACTCGCTTGTTGGTTCTGCATTTGGAGGTACGTGACAAATGGTGTTATTTAATAGCTTATTTCGTAATTTATTTCATTTTAGCCGCTGGGCAACGCTGCATGGCCCTATCTGTGGGTAAGTGAATCCTGATTCTGATTATCTTCTCTTCTCAGCCTCGTCGTAGCGGTTCTTGTTGGCGAAGCTCAGTCGTGGCTCCCTGATCTCATCGAGCGCACGAAGAAGTTGAGTGTGAATGGAGGATTTGAAAAAGGCACCGATCTGTAGGGTATCCCTATCCGGGTTCTCGACTGCAATAGCTGATACAGTCTGCAGCGGCCCTCTCATCTCACCAGCTGCCAAAGAGAGAGTTGTGGGTTTGATCGCATCAGCCGAAGAGCAAGGCGGAACAATCCACCTAGATGGCCGCGGACTTCAAATTAATGGTTATCCCAACGGTAATTTCGTCGGCCCTACCATTATTGAGGCCGGAACCAATATGAGATGTTACACGTACGTAATGAAAATATTATTATTTCCAGCTTTTAGACTCAAATCTTTTTAGGGAGGAAATCTTTGGGCCCGTCCTCGTTGTCATCAAAGCCAACACTCTAGACGATGCGATTGAAATCATCAATGAGAACAGGTACGGTAACGGCACTGCAATTTTCACCCAATCTGGCGCTACAGCACGAAAATTCGAGACCCACGTAAACGTGGGACAAATCGGTATCAACGTTCCTATCCCTGTGCCATTGCCCATGTTTTCGTGGAGCGGCAACAAGGTAAGCCATTGTTTGTTATAACATGGTCTTTGATCACTACCATTAACACCTATCCAGGCTAGCGTTCTAGGTGACATAGGATTCTATGGAAAGAGGTAAGATAAACATGTTCCAAATACAACCAAAACAACTAAATTTACTTTGTAGTGGAATTAATTTCTACACTCAAAATAAGGTATCAACAAGTTCTTGTGTATAATTCAAATTCTAAAATGTTACTTAACAGACCACAACGAGCCTCTGGAGAGCTGAGGACGCGATTGGCAACCGTGCAGCTGTAAATATGCCCACTCATCATTAACGTAGTATCGGCCCGTCATATAATACATTCTTATTAACGCTTCGAATCTCACTTTGACCGCGTTGACCCCCGCTCTATACTGATTTCCCAAACACCTCATCTAAGAAGGCATTAGATAGATGCGTACATTGCTCAAATACTTGTTCAAACTCGTTCTGAAGTCAGAGATGAATTTAGTTAACTCTCCCTCTAAACGAATCGAACTTACGATTCCCCCATAATATGGATCGGGGATGGATTTATGATCAAAGTACGAACCCCAGAGCCTAATTTCCGCTGTCGCATTGCTAGGCTTCTTGCGGAGCAAATCTCGTAAATTGTTCTCATCTGCAGCCAGGATGTGTGTAAACTCCGTAAAGTCGGAGGTATTGATCCGCCTGGCTTCACATGAAATAGGGACTTTGTGCTGAAAATGTTTGGTTTGAGATTAAAATGCCCCCGATCATGCGTAGCACCTTTTACCTTTTTACATACGGCCACAGTCCTAGGAGGTTGACAGAGTGAGTTCAAGGCGTGCATTGTGGGGTAAGAGTCTCTTTCACCGTTCATCTGGGTCTTCCCCTGTATGATAACCTGCTGTTCCACAGCTATCGACTGTGATGTGCAACCCACGCTTCGTAGCAACATCCCTCAATACAGCTTCGCCCATGGGAGAACGGCATATGTTTCCTACATGTTTGTCACTGTTATTGAGTGCGGGATACAGGATTTTGCCTGACATACCTAAACAGACGACGAGGGCTTTCACAGTAGAGTCTGACATTAACTCTATGATTGTGGGCACTGAATCATCCAATGATATTACTACTGGGCTGAATATCGAACTTGAACGTTCTAGTATCAATCAAATCATGATGGCGATCGGAGATTTCGGAGTAATATTATTCTGTAACAACGTTTTAACGACCTCGGACTCCAGACTATAAACCAGGACAGCAGCGAGCTCTCCACCTATATATGTGCTTAAATTCATGTAAATATGTGCGTTACAGGTCTCTGAAGATACCCTGGCGTACGGGAGTTGACATGCAATTCAGCGAGATTTCGATCACATTTTCCCGCCGAACGACGGATATTCAAATCCAAGATCCATTAGTATTGATTGGAAATGAATTTGGACTTGTTCTTCAATGCCGTCCCCACCAATCTCTGTTTTTCTGACCACCATAGCCTCTCAACCAGCTCTCAGACAGCGTCAAGGTCCGTGAAAATACTTAATGCTTGACTAATATTTGTCCTCATGAGGACTGAAGAATATCTGTTACGAATATTGCAAGTCAAGAAGATTCCGTTCACTTCATATGATTTAGCCTCGGATGAAACCGCCAAGAGGTTATGGAAGAGGAAAGCGCCATTAGGTTGGATTTTCAATATTCCTTGGATCCTCAAGTTCCACTCAATCCCCTCCGATCTCGCCTAGATCAACAACAGTTGCCGGGAATTCTTGTAGGGGGGCAATTTCCTGGTGTGCGCATCGCTTCTCGTTTACAACGATCCTGGTTACTGAAGTACAAATTTCGATCAGCCTTTCTCTGACTTGTGGGTTTTTTCGTCTTCCACAGTAATCGTTTATATTTGAAGTGATATTGCCAAGTGAATTTGCTGTAGAAACTGATGGTTTGGACACATTCTTACGTTTGAGCGAGACCTACAACCCCAACGACGAGGATCGGCCTGCTCCACCAGTTCAGCCAATTGGTGTTCCTGGTGCCGCATCTCCTTTACAGATGACACCGGAACATATCAGAACTAAAATTCTTGCTCAAAACTCATCTCCTTTGAAGGGAAAGGGCACTGTCATCCCAGCTAATAAGAGACAAGGCGAATTTGACGTCAGCACAGAACTCGAGGGGTATGGATTACAGGGGGTCAATGTCACAGAGGACGAGCTTAGGGATCTTGTAGTGGAGCTAGGACTCGATGGCGATGATGCTGGTGATTTAGTCAAAGGGTTGGGCAGTGGAAGTTCATCAAAGGTTATAACCGAAGAAAAAGGAATTACTGAGAAAGAACAACTACCAAGTCAGCCTTAGCCAGAAGCAGGGTTAAATTACAGTGAAAGCGGAGGTGTAACCACACAAAGGATCAACGAAGTCCTAGCTCCCAGCACAGTAGTGAGTAGTCAAACATTCCGTATAGAATAAGGGTATAAGTTCGTATCACAAATAGGCATGCAATTATTATACTTTGAATGTAGGCACATTCCGAACCTCTAGGATTAGCATATGGTGGGCGTGATCATGTATACGAGTCCGTTTTGGGGTCTGAAATTCAAAGGGTGGTTTACAAAGAGGTGATACATAAGGGATACACCAGAGGTTGTCAATTAGTGCTGAATCAGGAGTCTGAGTCTGAAAGTCCTTCCAGTGTTCTTGACCGACGTCGGCGCAAAGGATCCGGACTTGTATTCATGGGGGGCGTGAGCCCTATGTTATCCTACCCAACACAGTGGATTCAGTTACTTTGAAAACACCGTTCGATGTGTATAGGACTAACCGTCTTTCTGCTTGTACTCCTACTCGGTCGGGATCTTCGCCTTCTTACAGGGGGTTGTTCATTATCGATGTCCGACCCAGACGTCAAAGGAGAATGGGGTTGACTGGGCTGATTTACGGGGTGGTCTAGGACACCTTCAGGTCTTGGTAAGATGGTTGGAAGGATACACATTCCCAGAATCGTCAGGGTGATGGCGAAGAAAGCTGTCCCCGAGAAAAGTGCGAATAGTAATGGAAAACGCAAAACAAGACCACTTTAACATAACATCAGCAAAAATCTTATGTTTCAAGAGTATTTTTATAATACCGAATACCACGATGCACGACGAGGCCTCGAATGGAGGCAATTATCACGCGGATCTCGCGCCCTTCCCCATTACCGAGGCTCTTCCAACCATCCTGTCGTCCAAGTTCAACAAAAGCAAGAAGCTTTGATGATCCTGGTACATAAGACGACAACATGGGTACGTCAAGTGTTAATACAGTTGGTTTTCGGCGGAAAAAAGAAGTGTGGGGGGGGTATGCAATGGCCTGGACAATTTTTGAGTATAGGACCGCAAAGTTAATTATACGACTCACGGGTCGACGAGCTGATATTAAAGTTTTGTTAGACGAAGTGCTTATAGTCAACTTTGCCATGAAATTGCCCAAAGCATAGTTGGATTCGGTCGCAGGGAGTATTAAACGAAGCGAAATATCGTACGGTTGCTGGCCGGCAAGTTTGGGGAGAGCTGTCAAAGCATATGGTGGTGTACCATCACTAAAGATAGGTCAATAGTTGTGGCCTATGAGGTCAACACGACCTACCCAAATTGTAAATGGATGGGAGATTCCCAACCAACTGCAACATTTCTCCAAACTAAAAGCCCAGCTATACCTGAAAGAAGGAGACAAAACGGTATGATAAGACAACAAAAGACGATAGGAAATAACTGGGGGGCGAAAGGTCGGAGGATGGCAAACGCGCTTGAGAAGATAGATAATGCAAAACGGGCCGGAGTATGTGTTATTCCGGGAGGATGCTCTGCTTCACCAAGATCACGATTGACACTCATTGTCCGTGAAGCCATGGGTATTGACGAATTCGAAGGGTTGTAACGTTGTTACAGTACGAATCAACTTGCGAGAAACCTGCCCTCGAGCACGTGAGGGTGTTAACATTAAGCGTAATTAATATTATTTACTCCAATACTCCAGCCCTGCTCCAAATCAACGTCAATCCACATTTGCCCCATGTCCGACCCAAAATTCAATATTCGGGACCTTCTAGGTCTTCATCCATCCTCTGAGCATTTTTCTCGTTATATAAAGGGTCTGGCCGACCTTGTCTCCACTCCTAGTGCTACGATCCCCCAGGTCAAGTCTTATCCTGATGCTGTCTATTTAAACTATTTCGCCCTTGGGTTGAGTCTCCTCCTCACCCCTCTATCCGGATACAAGCCGAGCCCTGGACTTAAATACTCGGAATTAAATAGTGATAAACTGGTCTTGGATAGCATTGATTTTTACAATATCCCCAGTCGTAAACACCCGCATCCCAAAGTCCAGAGTGCATCAGCACGGACAGCTGAGCTCGCATTCTCCACTTACCCCCTATCACCACTCGTTTTAACAGCTATAGAGACAACTAAGCCTGAGGAAACAAATTCACCTCACCTATCCCTCCTTGATGTTATGCCCGAAACCTCTGGAAAGGATTTTGTACAATATCTAGGAGAACCTGACCGCAAGGGAGGAGGCGCGGGGCCTTCATCAGGATCCATTGGGATCTGGTGTGAGTGGACAAAGAACGGGATTATGGTTGAATTTGGAGGGGACGAGGCGAAGGGTCCGCAGGCTTGGGAAAGAGGAAAGGATGCGATTTGGAAAGTGATAACGGTATTCAAACCAAGCCAACAAATCCAATGATGAACTCACGCTTTCGGAGCTGGTTTGGAGCATTTGAGATAACCTGCTACCATTTGGGGCCTTAGCCTGCACACCTCCCATCATTCTTTTCTGCGCAAAGGTACATGGTACATGTGGGACACAAACACTTGGACTTATATACTTGTTTACCACGCCACTGTATCTCCTGACCATTTCTAACCATGCGTACGTATGGTAACTAATATGCCGCCGCAAGCTCGGATATCGTAGCATCGCTTACTGATTCTTATAGACATGTGATTTTCACGAACGACCATTAATTGGAACTGGACGCGATCTCTGTGATTCTAAAGTTACTCACCCCCATCCCCATAGTTCACTGCGTTTTAACATGGCTGTTCCCGCGTCTTTGTCCATTCTTGATATTTCAGGTCGATATGTCATGGTAGGTCTGCGATTATCCCGTCCAGATACAAACCTTGGTCCCTAAGTGCTTTGGCAGAACAAGCAGATCAGCGACACTTCGACTGAACAGATCCTTACATTGCAAGGAGTCGGCTGGTTGAAGCGCAAGGCAATCATTTACGGAACTCTCACTCTCGATATCAAGCATTATAAAGATGATGCCGATGTAGAACATATCGATATTGATCAGACACTCACAGGTGGAATTCCTGGAACAAGCGAGAAGAGGACTTTGTCCTGGACGGAGCGAGAGAACGAGGATCACATTTTCGGACATGTCAAAGGAAAGACTAGGAGAGTCAAGGTGGATGAACTCGAAGATACATTTTTGAAGAACAACTGGACTTCAGACACCTTGGAAAAAGGCGTCATTCAATCCTATGTCGAAAGTGATACTCCTAAGAGTGGGACCACGTGGATTGCAAACCAAGTACGTCCTTCCGCGGGCTCATTTTGACATATGCTGGACCGACTTTGTAGACATGGGGCATCGAAGAGGTCAATGGAGAAAGGCGATATTCAAGGCATGTCAAGTTTACAGGCCCAGGCGGTGAAGACATTGAATGTAGATTGGTTTATGATTACAGTAAGTGCCACTTTTGCTATGGGACGCATGTGCAGCATTAATGGATAACCTTCTACAGTTTCACCTCTTGCATAGTGTCAAATTTTGTTCATATGTAGGATATCCTAGGGTATCTAATTACAATTAGGTCATGTTGTACATTTGAACTTTTAAACCAATCTCGGTCTATCTTATCTGATTAGGCCCTTGAAACGGCTGAGTCAGCAACTTGATATAGCTTGTGGGTAAAACTAGCCTCCAGGTAAAACCACGGTCGACCAATGCATCATTAATCAACTAATCACTCCTTACCAACCTGAACGTATTACACATCACAACCACAACTCACTTGCAACCATGCTGGAGGCCAGTTCGAGCTCGAGTTCTGGGTCATCCAAGGTTGCTAGTCAAAGTATCTCCCTTTATGACAGGAAGCCTAGTTTAAATCTTGAAGAGTGTCATGTTGTCGATTCCGAAGCGTTGACACCTGCCGCCTCACCTGCGCCCGGACGCGATACCTGGCACACCCGCGTGAGAAGAAGACTGGCCTCTAGTGTACGGTCTAAGCATCCTAGGAGCGTCATGGTCATTAGCCGTATATTCTCGTACTTGCGTGGCCCTAAGACGAAAATAGATTTACCAGGTTGGTCGACATAGCAATCTGGTGTCATGTTTCTTACTCAGGATGATTAGAACCTAATCCATGGTTAGATATTAATTTTGGGACACGCTGGCGCCAAATTAACTTTCCTCTCGAATCATTGTCATCTCGATTGACCCGCCCATGCACCAACCCCTGGCTCTTACTCTTTCTTGGGGCTGTATATATCATAGGGCTTGCATTCTTTTCTCGCGCCCAATCTTTTCTCATTCCTGCTTCTTCGTCTATCGGCTGTACTGCGACATATTGGCTGGCGAATAATGGTTGTGGTTTAGATGGTCGTAAATGTTTACCATTTATGGACTCGTTATTTGAATTTCGCTGCCCGGCGCAGTGCTCGAGTGTTATTCTACAAAATCCGCGGACTGTCGGCGATCAGCAGGCTGTCTTCGTGCCCCTCCTAGTTGGCGGAGGAGATGCGAATCAAACATACAGGGGGGACTCCTTTATCTGTGCCGCGGCTCTTCAAGCGTAAACCGTGTCCACTTTGCCTCCAAATAGCTATCACTCATAAAGGTTTTGAAATACAGAGGCCATATCAGCAACAACAAAGGAGGATGCGCCGCATTAGAGCTTGTCAGTAATTTTACTGATTTTCTCCCTCTCACAGCGAATGGCCTTTCATCTATTGGTTTCCCGACTACATTCCCCCTTTCGTTCCGATTTCTTCCATCTACTACGCTTACTCACTGTGAAGACCACCGTGACAGTGCATTAGCCTTCAATATCATTGTTACTTGGATACTCTTTGTTATCCTTCGACCTCGGCCCATTGTCCTCTATTGGTGTCTTGTCTGCATCGGGTACTGGCACGTTGCACTCTTTTCCCAACCTCGGGCCTCGCCACCACCTCTCAGCGATGCATTTGGTACATTTCTACCAACCCTTTTCATCAGCTATGCGTTCTGGCGACTAGCATTCCGCTATACCCTCCCATCATTCTCTCGTATACCTCTTGAAGGATCCGTCTGGTATCTTGCACCATTCTGGGCGGGTGTGTTGACCAACTTGACAACTGATAAAATACCAATTAGTCGCTTAACGGCTTCAGATCTTTCAAAACGATCTGGTGCCATTGTGGCACTGGTTATCATAGTGATCATTGTGGCGATTATGGTAATTAACCAAGTAAGGGTGATTCGTAAGACTGGTTGGCTTCCACACTACGCGGGGTGGTATATCTTAGGGGGGTTAGTTACCTTGGTGATATCCCTACTCCCTGGACTAGAACTACGCCTACATCATTACATTCTGTCTATGGTTCTCATGCCAGGTACTGGATTCCCGACAAGGCCATCGGCTGTCTATCAAGGGTTTTTACTTGGGATGTTCTTAAATGGAGGTGCGGCATTTGGTTTCGACTCCATCCTACAAACAGGAGCAGAGGTGAATTCTCTTCTACAAAGGTTATTTTCGCTTACGACAGTACTTGTCTTGTACGTGCTTAGCTTCGTCAGGATGGACCTTTGGGATCACTGCTCCCTACACTCCTCACAACTTCAGCGACATTCAACGCGTCCATTCCATTACTCAATCAATCGATCTCATGGGATGTACTTCCGGAAGGATGGGATGGGTTTTCCCTTCTTGTAGACGACGTTGAGAGATACGCTGGCACAGCCCTCAACTTCAGCCTTGCGGCCTTTGATCCAAAAATCCCGCATTTCTTTAGATTGGCAGTAAGCCTTTTTTTACCGTATTTTATGTTTCGTCACCTCATACGTCCAATCATACAAGTTTACTTCGGGTGCCGATACTGGAGATTTCACAATGCCTGCAGTTTTATGGCCAAATGGATCCTGGGTTGACCCAATTCCTGGGCCGTCGTAGGTGAAGGTAATCCAGGTTTGGTCAAGACTATTTTGTCACCGTGCATAAAATTTGTTATAAATTATAGGTATTGGGATTGGAAATTTTGAATTTTCCGTAACAAATTTATTTAAACGTCCCGTCATGTAGCATTCAATTTCTTTCCATACGCCGTTGATTACATAAATCATAAAGGACTTGAAACTGAAATTACTGAAATTGATTGATTATTCATGTATGTCACGCCCCAAATCAAATACAGGTAAGGTTCAAACTTGCAAGTGCTGTGCCGTTATGTTGTCCGGCTCAACATCATCGCAGGGATCCGTCTTCACTAAATCTCGGTGTTAGTGATCGTTGAATAATACCTAATCATTGTTGAATCTGATAAGCTATAAATATACCATAGATTTTACGCATTCGGGAAAGCGAGGTGCAGACGAATGGTACTGCAATATATGTACCCCTCAAAACGGTACTAGTGTGGATCATATGTGCTCACGCGCAGCCCGAGAACATGAGCGCCATTCTGTAGATCATGCTCGTAATGTTGTTGAAGCAGAGATGTGGTGGAACCCAGCTCCAGATGTCACAGCCTGGAATATTCCAACCGTGGAAAATTCTCCTTTGACTGTTGAGGAAATAAACAACAGAGAAAGTCGTTTGCATGTGGATAATGTTCGGGATATGGTTCCGTTCTGGATTCGAGGTGTCGAGGCTGCAGAGAAAGGAGACGTCCCCAAACTCGAACAGTTTCTCGAAGCATTGGAGACTGATTCCGAGGCATGGTTTAACACTCGATCGAATGACTGGGCGAAACCCGATCAGGGCTGGGGCTCTGGTGCATGGGATCTCGGGGGTGATGAGAATCAACCTGTAGAAAGCCAAAAGGTGTCTGGGTGGGATTTTATATTTGAAACTAATGCACAGAATGACAATACTAGGCCCAATCCGTCTATTGATCGCTTGACTCACAAAAAGAATACCGAGGATAGGCGAAAGCAACAAATTAGGGGGAAGAAAAAGTTCAACTTGAAGAAGACTCATCAGGGAGACAGTGTGTATGATTTTATCGAAGAAATCGCAAGGCAGGAAGCTGCAGGAGAGGAACGAAAGCTGAGGATGCGTGCTTTTTTTAACGTTTGTGGGAATTCTCTCCTAGTAATTTAGACTGACATGGTTGTAGATGTCGACGCACGAAAAAATTCAAAAGATTCATGAGGTTATTCATGATCTGATGGCTGGTCCTTGAAACTCGATACTTAGCGGAGAGCAAGCGATTACTTGGTCATAAAGATTTGACAGCGCAGAGTGTCCTAGTAAATCAAATAAAAGCAATGAGTCGATAAGTCGACACAGTATCGTAGCCGACTGCGCCAGGCTTAAGTATTAATAAGTACAGAGTGAATTCAGAATTTTATCCACAAATGCGTTTAGTCCTTTTCATTGTTTGCGGCATCTCACGAGTTGAATAATAAGTATTTCGATCTATTTTGATACTTGAACCCAGATAAAGATCGGGTCCGGGCCGGTGCGGCCCTGAGATAACCCTGGGGCTTAAAATAAGTATGCACATGTGTGCTTCAGATATTCATATTGATACTTTTTTACAATTTTTGTAATCAATTTTTCTTCGGAGGTTCATATCATTATGCTATTGTGTATAATTATCTTCAATTTCATTGCCTCTTTCTACTACAAGTTTTATTGAATGGAATGTTTGGCAGAAGCTAATGATCATAAATAACATTATTTACCCATTCTTGGAAGCTTGTAGTTGTTTGTACTGCTTAGACACTAATCTGTTCCGTGTGTCTCGTGGTTGAACAAGCCACCCTTCCCCACAATTCTTTCTAACACCCATCCAGTTTCACATTGGTTGAGTATTTGCACACCCAGGCAATGGATCTCAGTGGTAACGGTGGTGGCCCCATTGTAAAAAAGCAGGAGGAGGATGACAAGGGCGAGAAGCGTGATGTAAAACCAATCGTGAAGACGTTGAACAGGGTTCCCCGTATGTTCTCATCTCATTGGATAGAGGCTTTTGTACTCAAAGTGCATTCTTTACAGGGGCTTGTGTAAGTTGTAATTATATTCTGGATTATCTCCATTTGAACTGCTCGACAGAATGCGTGTAGAAAGCAAAAGATGAGATGTGAGGGCGCTGATAATCCTCCTTGTAAACGTTGTCGAAATACCCATCTTGAGTGTTTATTTGAAAAACCTTCCAGGGAAGCGACCCTCACAGGTGAAGCTGGTTTAGAGTGCGCAAGCTTCATTTCCATCTCAGCCGCATTACTTACGCTATTCCAATGCAAATAGACGGATTCGGAGTCTTGAAGCACATGTCGCTGATATTCGCCATACTCAAACCACGATATCAAACACGCTTGCAGAGCTAGTATCTCATTTACGTGCAGGGGCATACAGCGCGCGATCACCATCTGCTTATCCACAATCGTTTCACCAGTCATCGCCGAATTTAAATTCACCGTCGATGTCGACGCCAACAACGAGTCATCAGCATGTTAGCGAGGTACACCCATCGCCACCTAGAGGGCCTTCGTCCTATTCATCGTCTCATGGACAAGCAGTTCCCCCGCGTCAATCTCGTGGTCCTGGCCCAAACACCGCATATCACGCTGCCCCACTGTCCTCAGCTAACCAAGTCTCGCCTTCAGGAGAGTTTCAACCTTCTGCATATCCAAACTATACCCAAAATCAACAAACCTATGGTCATACTTCAAGCACGCCTCAAGGCCCTGTTTTGCCGCCCTTCTCTCATATTTCAACTATGGGTCCACCAATACAACAAGGGAACGTCTCCTCTGTCCGTTATCAATCTACAGAAATCACACATCCACGCAACTCGACCAGGAACTCAGCTTCGGGGTCCAAAAGGCAGGCGCCTACTTCATCTAACGTTACCAGTGCAGACTCTTCCGATCTTGACGACGAAGACAACGGGGAATTACCTGCCTCCGGCCTTGTTGCACCCTGGGAGGTGCTTAGAGGATTAGCTGACGTTGCTATAGAGCGGGCTGCTAAAGTACATAAACATCAAGCTTCGAAGGATTCTAATTTCTCACTGACGTTAAAAATAGGAAAACGGAGATAGCAGCGAGCCACAGAGCCGAGCACGGACACCTTCCCCAGACAGACAGTCAAGGCCTTCAAAACGAAGAAAGATCCGCCATAGACTTCACCGAAGTTTGGTTTTCCCGGATGGTATCTATTTCGCAGTTCAAGTAAACAAGGCTTACTGATGATATCCCACTTTCATATGCAGTGGTGACCAAAAACATCATCACCGAAACTGATGCACGAGAATTATTTGCTTTGTCAGTTATTTCCCTCTCGAGTGTCAAGACTGCCTTATTTTTTTTTTTAGGTTTTATCACGGATGTTCGACATTTCTGTAAGTGATGCACGTTGAAAATGCAAGATCTTACTTGAATGCATTTAAGACCTGTATTTGATGCGAAAACCGACACTTTCGATGCGTTACACGAACGATCTCCCTTTGCTGTAGATTGTATTTGTATGGTCGCAGCTCGTGTTCGCGACGGAGGTATGATTGGTTGGAAATTTAAAAATATCAGCTAATTGTCACAGGTCAAGCAAGTGACCTTTACATCAAAATCCTGGAGGAGGTCCAAGCAATTTCGTGTGCTACACTCTTTGCCCCAGTTGTGCGTAGTGAAGCGGTTCAGGCGATGAGTGAGTGGGCTAGTGTGTCTGTATATAGAAGTACTTATACCTAGCCCAGTCCTCGTGTCCGGTTGGTCGGACAATGGATGGCTTAGTGGAGGACATGCAGTACGCATGGCTATGGAATTATGTCGGTTGTCCTTTCTCATTCACACACACCCTTTGACATCCTTCACCAGCCATGCACAAGGCTTGGCCAAAGTTACTCAGAAGAATGAAAGCTAATAAAACCAACGCAAACGAAGACCGCGACCTTGTGATTGCTTCCCGAACTTGGTTCTGCCTTTATCTTTTTGAGCACCAGTAAGTAGGCATATTAGTTAATTTCCACCAACAACAACGCTATGTTATCTAATTCACAGACTTTCTTACGGAACCGGAAGGCCCGCTGTCCTCAAAGATGATGAGAGCATTCGGGAATGCCGAATGCTTCTGCAACATCCTTTGGCGATCGAAGATGACATGCGACTTGTATCTACTGTGGAATTGATGGCTATCCGTGAACGAGTCAACAATGCGCTCTCCCCAATTGAAGGGCCTGTTAGAGATGAACATTTTGTTAGGCTTCGTGAAGCTGATGAAGAGTTCCTTGCTTGGTATACGACGTGGGACGATGCATTCTCCCAAAAGTATGACAACGTCGGTGAGTTAACATTTTGGACTTAGCCACTAGAAAACTCAATCCAAAACACCATACTCTAGCTTTCTACAGACAAAGTTTGCAGATTCAACACGTTCATGCGGAACTTTTTCATAAAGCCACTGCATTGAGGGGTATCAATGGTCCAGAAGATGTCCAGAAAATGCCTCATGTGCAGAAGCAACTCGCCCTCCGAGCGATTCAGATTGCTCGACAAGGTTTGGAAATTACTGTAACCTCACCAGCCTATCGAGAAGGAATGAGGTTTGGTAATTATCTTCGATTTTATCCATTCATCGGTTGTTGATTAGTTTTTATATTCAGCGGTTCATTATACACATGCCACTGCCACGTTTGCGGCCTCTTTTTTGTTACGTCTAGCTCGACTTTTGTAGGTTAATAATTGTGTCAAAACCACCACGATTGACTTTATGATAGTCCAAACGATTGCAATATGTCCGAGATTAGGAATCAAGTAGAACGACTCGCAGACCTCATGTCCGAAAGTAAGTTATAATACATTTATATGTCGCGCAAAGCTAACGTATCAAGTTCCTGGGAAACGGTACGCAACCACTCTTCAGCTCATGCTGAAAAGGTCAAAGAAGCGGAAGGCAGGATCTCTCTCGCGCTCACCAAAGACAAATCGTGAACCGCCCCGTCCGTTGTCAATGATTGTAGATAGCCCAACTGCCAACAACGTCGTTGTGGCACCCAATACCCACCAGAGACATCAAGATTCCTACCCTTCCCAATATGATGCGACATTCCCCAGCGTACCTGAAAATCAAATGCATGGTGTTCATATGCCGGGCCCGATACACCATAATCAGCAACAACAGCAGCATCAGCAACATCCGCATCAAATATCTTACCAACCCACACATGCACATCATTCACACTATTCTACTGACGCAGACCACATTTGGCGTGGCTTCGAAATGACAGCCAACGAACAATTACCTGTTTGGATATCGGATCAGAGTCTCGGGGGAAATTCCTTCTCACAGAACGGCATGGATGCCTTTTTGTTGCCAAACGATTATATGCCGCCAGCTCCTCAGATTTGGTGATAGTACTACTTTGCACGCATCGTATTTCATATTTTGTTAACTTCTGCGACCACGCGCAAATATCGAGCATATGGGAATATCATATTGTTGTATATTTGGTATTAAAGGCCCAAGCAAACTAACTTATCTACCCTACACTCGACACTTCGGGTTTTCCAAGTCTTCCATGTTACATGTATACACGCGTACTGTTTAATCTACTTATTCGAGATGTTTAACCTAGGGACATTATTGCAAGATCGACAACCAACAACCTTGAAACGCTGGCTTTTCTCCTTCTTCCGCAAGAATGAAACGAATCCCTTGAACAATCTAAATAATCCCTCGTTAAACGACCCACCCTTTACTAGTAACCTTCGACCTAACATTCCAGCCCTCCCGCTCAGAAGTTCCGAATCCTCT
The DNA here is from genome assembly GCA_037014335.1 of Collybia sordida. Lineage (NCBI taxonomy): Eukaryota > Fungi > Basidiomycota > Agaricomycetes > Agaricales > Clitocybaceae > Collybia > Collybia sordida. Next base: position 3,263,517 of record JAYKXK010000002.1, read on the forward strand.
ACTGGGTCTAATAGAAAACCTTACATTTGGGGCCGTTCTCTTTTTCGTAACAAAGACAAGATCAAACCACGCCACAACCCGTTAAATTCGGAGAAATCCTCTCCAAGCGAATTCCCAATTCAGCAACACACAAAATATCCTGTGATTGTCCATAGTATTGAAGGTTTATTCAAAATGTGTATTACTAGCCATATTCTCTTAAAGACTGACTAGAGGTAACAAAACGACGAAATTTTATCTTAAAATTGGCCAAAGCCCTGTTATCATTTGGGGCGCCCTCCCATAGAATCGAATCTCAACTTGCGGCAGCGTCCAGGATTTTAGAAGCCCAAGCCGGTGCGTGAGAACATTTCAGTTGCCTTTGAAGACTTCTAAATTTACCAATAATTCTAGAATTTGTGCATATACCAAACATTATCATCGTCACAATACGAAATGGGGATACAAAATCAACCAGGACTCACTTTGTTCGAGCAACAGGCCGCATTGCATTAAGTTCATTGCACAGTGTTCATCAAATTTATCGTGATGTCTTGCGCAATGACATGAGTGCTCACGCCGGAACAGAAGCTTTAAGACAGCTTTTGCGAGCACCACCTATCTACTCTCTCGTCACACGCTGCATCCTTGCCTTTGTATGTGCATCTATTATATGTGTTCTAGCCTTTGGTGGGTCCCTTCTCGATATGTGGATCAGCGGTGCTTGCGCATGTGTTCTTCAATATCTCGGACTGAATGCAGCCAATAAAAGTGCCATGTATGCAAACGTATATGAGTTAGTGGGTCTTGAACCATCGTGGGTACCAATATTGATAAGTATGCACAATTATAGGATCTCAGTGACTATCATTGTGGCATTCGCGGCCAGAGGGCTAAGTAACATCCCCGGAGAATTATTCTGTTATAGTGCAATCTCGTCTGCTGGTGTGGTTGTCATCCTCCCTGGATTTACTATCTGTAGGTCACCTATGTTCACAAACATCATTCATGTCTGAGCCAATACCCAAGTGATTAGCGCCCTTGAACTCATGTCAAGAAATATTTTCTGTGGGTCTGTTAGAATAGTGTATGCAATTATTTATACTCTCTTTTTGGTAATTATATTCCCCATATCTTGTCACTGAGTCCTTTTCTCACCCTCTTTCTTAGGGATTTGGTCTTACCATTGGGTCCGATTTTTATTTCGTGGTGGATCGCCGGGCTCGCCGTATATACTATCAGACATACATACCTTCAGATGCGGTCTCCGTCCACGGACAATTCTCAATGATCAACGGGTCGACCCCGTTCGTGCCGATAAGCGGTAACTTAAGCCAGGGAACCACATCATACGAAACGCAAAACATCATGAAGGGTAATAATATTCATTTCTGCCGGCAACATCTATTTAATGAATTTAGGATGCTTCCGAGATCCCGCATGGCCATGGTATCGTCAACCCTTCCCATTCTGGGCGATTTTTATCCTTGTTCCAGTTTATTCAACGTGTTCATCGCTTTCGAATCTCCAAGACTGGAACTTCCAACTAGTCATTATGGTTACCTTTTCATGCTGCTCTTATGCGGCCAATCGAGCGACGGGCGCGGTCCTTCCTGGTCGGACCGATTTGATATCCGCGGCTGGTGCTTTTGTCATCGGGTCTTTGGGCAACGTCTACTCGCGCGCCGTGGGTGGAACAGCTTTTACGTCTATGGTTACTGGTGTGCTGTTTTTGGTGCCGGTAAGGAAATATATTTCGGTGTGATCGTGTCCAATCTCACAGACCCTGTTACCTCAGTCCGGTATTGCTCAAGGAGGCGGATTAGCACAAACCTTTCGCAGTTCCGCGGAGCAATATTCTAACGGGTTCTCGTTGGCATTGCGCATGATTGCAGTTGCTGCCGGCGTAACCATTGGATTGTTTGTCAGCCAAGTCATTGGTAAGTAAAAATCATGAATCGTGGACATAAGAGGTTAAACGGTGATGTAGTCTATTTTTTCGGGACCCAAAAAAGTGCTGCCCATTTTGCATTCTGAGTATGCCAAATTTTCTTCTGTTTTAGGATCGACCGTATTATTATTTTATTATCAAATTCCAGTCGTCGGTCATACAGGTTTGTGTAAGTGGGAATAAACTAGGTTATTGCGAAAATGTAATAAAACAAACAAGTGTAGAACTATAAGAACTCTAATATACTTTACGAACCAAACAACTGATTAAGTTCCTCCATCCGACGCTGCAACATATCTGCCTTGCTAAAGTTTTGACCCAACGTCATATTAGCCAACTCGGTCTTCTTCCTCTGAACTTCTAAGAGACGAGCCTCTATTGAATTTTCAATAATCAGCTTCACAGTAGTGACAGGTCGTGTTTGACCCAATCGGTGCTATATACTACATTAATCGGACATAGATAAGTTTCAGAAATACACATACAATGCGATCCACAGCCTGGTTCTCGACTGCCGGATTCCTATCCATAAGTATTGTTAGGCAACTTGGAAGAAAGTAAATATTTTTGGAAAGTACCAGTAAGGGTCCATTAAATAAACGCGTTGGGCGGCGGTTAGATTCAAACCTACACCTCCAGCCTTTAGGCTAACTAAAAGCACTTCACATGCTGGGTCGTGTTTCAGTGCCTCCATAGCCCTAGTTCGGTCGTCACGCTTCATCGTGCCGTCAAGGCGATCATATTGTATACCCGCTACCTCAAGAGCATCTTCAACCCTAGTCAATATCAGCACAAATTATTCAGAGAACCTGTGATGATGCTTACTTATCAAGCATACTCGTCCATTGGGAACTGATTTGGAGTTATTCAGCATATCATTCATACAAGCAAATAGTGTGACTAACAAAACAACAGTCTTGACGATACCATCATCCAATTGATTTCCTTGGCCATCAACCATCTGAACTTCAATAGATGTGGGATCATAGTTACTGGAGTATGGATTTGCGCGAGAGAATTGCACAAGATCACCAAGTAGGGTCTTGACTTTTGTTGAAGGATGGAAATTCTCGAATGATCCACCCTTTTGTCGTTTTTCGCGTTTCTGAGGTTTCTTCTTGGGGGCAGGATCGAAAGGTGCTTCGGGTTTGATCTCTACTGCATCAGAGGGACTCAGACCCGTCTGACAGGCTGAACATGAACGCCGCGTATCCGGCGTTACATTTGGCCATCCAGGGCATATCGAATTACGGTAACATTCATAACAAAAGAGATGCTGACAACGTGTCAAAATTGGTCGCGGTGTGGATGGACTACTTGCACGGGTGGGCCCTCGTGATAATGGGGCTTTTGTTTTCCTCCCACGTTTAGGCGCTGATGGTCCATCGACATCCATATTATCCGGGCTGACTGACTCAGTGGAAACACAAAGTTCACCTCCGCATTCAACGCACTGCGTTGTCGCTGATTCGCGCAAGAGAGCGAAGATGGCAGCCGCTCGAGTAGCATTTATCCCATCTTTAGCGATAGCGGCAACAATGTCCTCATAGGATCCTGCGTCTTGCAATTGGCCTTCATGACTTGGGTTCTTGTTCTGGACCAATTCGAAGTGGTCGCATATTTGACGTAAACGCAGGATTTTCTGCAAAATACCGACGTAGTTTTTCATGACCTCATTCTTGTTGGACATTTCGTTGAACTCGGCTTTTGATTCATTAAAGAACTGATCGTAAACGGCTTGTTCTTCAGGATCAAATTTCAGATACCGTAGCTCGTCTCGTCGCGGAGGCAAAGCTAGGATACGTTTTCCATCCACCGTTTTGGTCTCCTTTGTTCGACGAAGAGTAATACATTTCATGATAGTCTGCAGTCGCGCGACACCCAATGCCTGGCCAAATTTTACAGGGCTTCCAATGAATTCAGTCCAAATGTTCTTGTCATCAAATGGTTCCAATCGAAGGAATTTAATGAGTGCAAAGACATCGTCGAGCTTGTTTTGAACAGGCGTTCCTGTCAAGCAGAGTCGTCGATCTGCCATTAAATCACATGAAGCACGACTACCGACTGTCCCTGTCTCTTTAATTGAACTTTACGATAAAGAAGTTGAAGATTAGATAAAAGGATAAATATCAGCCAAGACATACGCACTGAGCTTCGTCGAGAACTACGCGAAACCAATGAATACTTTGCAAGGCGGACGTTGACTCTGTTCCTGCTATCGCGGCCGATTTTTTCCTTTTAAGACCTCCTTTCTTCGCTTTCGGCAGCCTTAGAACTTGATTTCCATGTTCATCCACATCAACCCCCCCTACACCATCACTACTGCCGTCATCTTCGTCGTCGTCGGGGCTCATAGCGCTTCGGTTCTGCTTCGAAAACTCAGAGGCTAAAGTTGCAAATGTTGTGATTACCGCGTCAAAGTCGGCCAAAAATGCAGGATCTGGCCGACGAGCATTTCCGTGATATATGTACACACGAAGAGGTGTTCCTTGACGAATTCGTGATGGTTTGATATCAGATTGATTATCTACCTGAGAAAGGGATAGGCTCAGTTGAGAAAGGGATTGGGAAGGTGTGGGGGGTAAGCAAGCCCCTCCACTTCCTCCAAAAACCGTCACCTCGCCCTTCCAGTGTTCTCTAAATTGATCCTCCCAATTAGAGACAGTAGAAAGGGGGCATATGATTAGCGTTGCACGACTTTTTGCCTTGATTCGCGAAGCCCTGATATATTCAGCTTCAAGCTTATCTTGATTTTTCGCAGCTTTCCCTTTAGATTTGTCGGATGAACTCCCATTCTGAACCGGCATACCCCATACACTTCCAGAAAAATGAGATGCGTCGACTGGATTACATGAGGGAGGTGGGGGCAACTCGATTGGTGATGTTGCAAATGCTTGAGCCGAAGCTAATGTTGCTCCAATTAGAGACACACAGGTGATGGTTTTTCCCAGTCCCATCTGCACATAAAATTTGTTTGGGCTATATCAAAAGTGAAAAGAGAAACATACATCATCGGCCAGGATTGAACCTTTGGCCTCCTGTGGTTCTTGGAACACCTCTTTCTGGGTAACGATGTGAAACCAAGTTGATTGATGGGACAATGGATTCTTGCGGAGTTGCCACAAAGATGAAAACTTGCCATCTGAACCGAATTTCTCTCGCTCGCGTTCCAGTAAGAATGTCAAAGCTTTCTTTTGATGTGGGTAGAGCTTGGTTGCTACGTCAGAACCTACGAATAAGACCTCAGCAAAATTCGGTTGAAATGACGTAAAACGACTCACAAGGTTCTGTTTCCGCTAGTTCATCCCCATCCTTCAAACTCTTAAATAACTCATCCACTTGACTTCTCTGAACTTCAACACTCTTCCCTGCCATGGCCGGGGTACTCCAACGCATGTTATTACTAGGTGATCCATACCCCACTCTATTTGAAGCTAGGACTGCTCGATTATGGCCACCAGGGGGCGGGTTGTGGGGGTTGTGGTAATGATAATTGTTAAGGCGATGAATATCGTAAGGAGGTGAAGGATGATCGAGTAAGAGACCTGTAGAATGCAAATAGTTTCCAACTACTGGAATGTTTCCCTTAGGGGTGTACACAAGCATCTGGAGAGGAAGAATTGGAAGCTTCGTGATTCGAGGCGTAAATGTCTTGGAAATCCATCAAGATAAAAGAGTTCGTACATTTGCTGGTCCTTTTCGCACTTTAGCATCCAATCGAATCAAACCCTTCCCCAGCATGGGGCCTAAATAGGTAGCAACCTTCTGCTCAACGACTCCAAAGCCCTCACCAACAATCGATTCTCCGTGAGGGCCTCGACTATGTGGAGCTTTGATATGGATAGTTTCGGATCCACCAGGCTTATTAGGATTATGCTCATATTGAAGCCTCACAGGCGCCCACTGATGTTCGCCTGAGTTTGCATCTTGAGGAAGAAGATATGGAACTGGGTATAGAACCAGCGCCGTCACAGTGAGTTGCCCTATACAAATTGGGGTTTTGGGTGGTAGTTCAGGCGGAAGCGTGGAAGGTATCAGCTGCCTAGCAGAAACGGCTGGGGGAGGTGATGGTGAACTTGTGAGATCTATTATTTGGCGGTTAGGTGACTTGGAGTTAATTGAACGAGTGTTATGAGTGGGATCGGATGGAAAGGCGGAATTGCCTGGGTGTGGAGGTGTATCGAGGAGTTGATGTGAGTGACGAGGAACGAAAAATGCTGAAGGACCAGCAAAGGCTGGTCTGTACATGCCTTGACTCTGTGGTGAACTCGGTGGGTGGAATGTCGTATCAGAAGGGCGAGGGGATTGAGAAAAGGTCGAAGACGAGATTGTTGGTGCATGTTGCGAATTGTGTGAGGTGAAAGAGGACATAGATGAAGGCGGTGCTGAAAGAGGTAACTCGCGAGACGATAGATAGTGTGTTTTATTAAGGGAAGCAGGGGACGCGTATGGTAGTTCTGTTCGCAAGGGCTTTGTAAATCGTTGGGAAGGATGCTGGTCACTACTGTCTTCGTCGTCGAGGGTTAGATCAATTTGATTGGGACGCTCATGGACGGAAGATAAAGAATGGGAGGATAATGAATTGGGTGGACTTATAGTTGCATGTGTTACCATTGTCGAATACGACCCTCTAAAAGCGACAAAATGGAGCTGCTCGTCGTTGGAGACAGCTTGGATATGAGGGGGAAGACGACGAACAACAAACTGTATACTCTCGGAGGAGATCTACACGTGATCCTCTCTTGCTCCGTAAGCAAGTAACTCGAAACATTCACAGCAACTGAGTACTTACATACACATGCCCGATTCCTCCTCCTCGACAAAAAGCTGACAGATACATAGCCATCTCCGAATCGGCCTTATTCAGTAAGCTAAAAAAACTATATTTGCTTTGGCTCATTATTAATATAGAGTAAGTACTAACGTTCCAGTGTTGGGATAGACGACCCGTTTAAATTACTGCAAGATTTGAGAATCTACCTATGTACTTACTCCTAATTCAAATTTCATCTATTTGAGCCAAAAAATTAACCACACTCCTACTCTCATAACCTGGGCAGGGACGATAATATCCCGTTAAGGCCCTGCAAAAAGTGATAAAAAATAATTACTAATCATCACTGCATAATAAACAGGTTTCAATTTATACTCAGCTCTTGGTCGCTGTTCATGGCAGTTGCTGTTGACCATCAGACAATACTGTCCGGTCTTGCTCTGGTAGGATTGGTTTGGTATGCAGCATTATGGGCTATAGGAATACTGGGATGTTGTTCTGCGTAAGTTCTTTGAATTCTTTTCCTTCATGTTGGGAGATTCAACACCATATAGTCGTAGAAGGTATCGGTTACGCCCGCGGTCTCCCCTTGCGACATCATTATCTGCCCCAGGAGTATCAATACTCCGACCACTTAAAGGCCTGGATGCAAATCTATACGAAAATCTAGAATCCACATTCACTCAAGAATACCCAAACTTCGAGATTATCTTTTCTGTGGCCGAAAACAACGACCAAGCACTTCCCATAGTGAGGGACTTGATAGCGAAATACCCTAATATCAAAGCAAGTGTCATCATAGGTGAGGGGCATTTATTATGTTGTTGAAAAGCACGCTCTGACATAGCCTAGGTGAAAAGGTTGTTGGTGTCAATCCTAAAGTGAACAATCTAATTCGTTCATACCAAGAGGCTGCGAATGATATTCTTTGGGTCCTTGATTCAAATGTTATGGTTGATCCGGGAACCCTTGGACGATCTGTTGACGCCTTAAATAGTCTTGGTGTATCACAGTCGGGGAAACAGACAAAACGAGTGGCACTGGTACACCACGTCCCTTTTGCTTTGGCTAATGGAGGACAACTCGGTTCAAGGATTGAAGAGGCCTTCTTAAACACCAACCATGCCAAAATGTATATTGCGATCAACACGGTCGCAATAGAATCCTGCGTCGTGGGCAAATCAAACCTTTACCGTCGCTCAGATCTCGAGCAAGTCAATGGGTCTCTCAAACCTTCCACACACGAGAGCGCTAGGACTAATGGAGAGCGTGGGCTTCAAGCCTTCGGTCGATACCTCGCTGAGGATAATATGATCGCAAGCTCACTTTGGCATGAACTTGACCAGCGCCACGACCTATCTTGCGATGTGGCACGTAACGTCGTTGGAAATATGACAGTATCAGATTATGTTTGGCGGCGAGTGCGCTGGATTCGTGTCCGAAAACATATGGTCTTGGCAGCTACCCTCTTGGAGCCCTTTACCGAATCTCTCGTCCTCTCCGTTATAGCGTGCACTTCCCTGAACTATCTCCGCGAAATTCCTCGTTGGATTGTTTTGGTCTTGCACTTCACGGTATGGTTATACGTGGATTTGGATATCTATGCTTCTCTTGCTGGCCATCCTTTACCGTCCGCACGGCGTTGGCAGTTCATTATAGCCTGGTCAGTGCGAGAATTGTTGGCTCTGCCAATATTTTTATTGGCCATCTTTGGCAATGAAGTTATATGGAGAGGGAACCGTTACCAAGTCCTTCGTAATGGGGAGGTCAGGCAGGCAAAGCAGAGTTCCTTGAGCGCTTGGTTCCATAAAATTACGCACCCTAAACGAACAGACCAGTATGAACGAATTAGCCCTCGAAACGATATTGATTAATCGGAATTATAATCTAAAATTTTGGGTGTTCATACTATGTCCAATAATAAACAGATATTGTCTGTTGGAGGTCTCTACACTATTATTATAGACAATAGATTACCTTTAATAGGTCCGTAAGAAACATAATCTAAATAATCGTCGCTTGTCCATTGTGGGAATCCGACGTTGAGCGAAATATCGTATCATCGCATACAACGTTGAACCCGGTAATGGTAAATCATAATAACTTCTTCAAAAAAGCTGTCTGACCAATCTGGTCGAAGTTGCAAGGCCAGTGGTCGCAATCGAGCTTTGTCGCCGGCGTCGGTAAATACGGATATACTGTCACCCATTCTGTGTTTCTGTCGTTCATTAGAAAACCAATTTTTCACTTGTTTGAACGCCCTGAAGATCGAAGTTTGCATGAATTAGTCAGTGAATTGATTGATTTTAACATCTAGAAATTCTACCTGTGTAATGCAATGGCAAGTAGGGCTATCCAAGATTCGCTGGGGTACATGGTAATCTCATCATATACCATTCGAAGTACGCGCAGCTGTCTATCATTGACAGGAGAATTTTCCAAAGACTTGATTCGCATGGCTCGCGCCAGGTTTTCTTTTTGCCGAGCACGCAATTCCGCTTTGATCATTCTCTGAAAACGCGAGGATTTCTGCGTCTGTTTTTTACGCAATGCCACATGATGAGTTGACGCGGATAATTTTGAAGCAGTGTTAGGATGATTGGATGTATTTGAGCGCCTAAGCGCGGTTCGTTTCAGGAGTGGTGGAGGAGATGCTTCATGAGGAATTGAAGGAATGTGGATTGTTCCCATGGGATCATGTGCAGAAAGGGTTGTGGCCATGAAGGAGGGTGAAGATACAGTTTGACTGGTCTGGGGAGAAGATGACGCGCAATAATCATCATCATCAGAATGGTTTGTAGTGTCAAGTGCGATGGTTGCCAGAAAAAGGAGTGGATTATTCGTAATGGATTTCATGAGCGCTTTGAGTGTGATTAGTGGTGGCGAGCCAGATTAAATATCGTAGGGGCCGAATGAACAACAAAATTGAGGAGTGCCCTCAAGGTACAGAAGAAGGACACTGTAAAGAAAGAAAATGGACGACTAGCGCCAGTGTAAGGAAAAAAGATATGTGAATCTTGGTTGGATGTAAAACGGGACCACTTTATACCCACCGCTAGCATGACCGAGCTTGTTATCTTCACATTCGGACAAGGGCAATTGTAATATTCGGCATTTACCGGTATTGTTTTCGAACAAGGCACCTTGCAACCTTTATTAAATTATGTAAGCATATACACCAAAAGATCCATGTCGTCGACAAGGGCAATAAGTAGATTCATAAATTTATAATATCTCACTATTTTTCACCCATGTCCGATCAGCGTCAAAAAATTATTTCATCAGTCTTTTCAAGGCGTAACGCGACTGGCAACTTGGAAGAAAATTATGTCTCCCATGTTAAAATTTGGGAAGATGCTGGACCGGAAGGCGGGGGAAGGAAACCGCGTTACATTCTTCTTTCTCGTGCGCACCATCTCTTACTTCAATTGAGCCTTACCGACACGTTTTAGGGGCCAATAATGGTACTGGCTTTATCCATAAATCCAAGCTGAATACGAATGGAACTTTCTCTGTTGGAAAGACCTGGAGGCTTGCTGAACTTCGTGGTATCCAAGTTGTAAATGTAAGTCTAACACCTGACCAGCGATCTCATGTCGGCCTAACTTCTTTCAAGCCCCTTGCTTTCAATATCACTCTTTCGAGAACGTACCGATGGCAGACCGAGAATCAAGCCGACCAATCATCTTTTCTAGAGGCATTGGTTAGATTGTTTCGTCTTGTGGCCCCGGGTGCGCAATTACATCTGGAAGGTTTAATAGTTCTTGAAGAGAGCACAGGTAGACTAGTTTTTCGACATCATTGTCCTTGATTCTCAACCTTCCTCAGCCGAGGCTCGCAATAATCTAAATACTGTAAATCTCTCTGCAAGAACTCCATCACCCACACGAATATCAGGATCACTCCAACCTCCCACGACGTCCCGTTTAGATCGCGAGAGTGACTCTTCTCACTCTATACCTGCATCACTTCGTCCGCGGAACCGACCCGAACCCGCAAGTGCGGGACCACTCACTGGAAATTCCAACCGTAGCCACTCTCCAAATTCTCTTCCGAGAGATCTGACGTCTAATCGAACTCGACCATCGTCAACTGCGGAACAACGCCAACCAACCACCCCTCGCTCAAAATATGGGCGTCGTCCCTCGAATGCAGGCTCACAAGATACTCAAGTCTCGTCGATAAATGCACTACCTCAAGCTACACCAGTGGACGTCCCGTCGAGCTCACCTTTCCGCAGTTCTCAAAACAATTCATCTATTCCGTCGACTCACTCACTTTCGCCACCTATACCTGCGCCATTAACATCTGATAATTCTCGCATGCAGTCTTCTCGCGCGGATGCCGCTAACAAGCTCGCCTCGCGCAGAGACCAAAATGCGCGTATCTCGCTTTATGATCCTACAAACCAGGGGACACTAGACCGGTTGATAAATGGTGGAAGAGGACCTCATTCTGAAGGAGAAACTGATGACGAGAATGCCATTGCTACTATGTCAAGCGTCGAAGAGATGATCGAAGGCTATGAATGGGCTAGTGACAATATCACGGGAAGACAATCAGCAAGAGGGGCAGCCGACCTAATTGAGGCTCGATTATTAGATGAATTGATGGGCCTTGAAAAAGTATTTGTAGCTTATATAACCCAACGTATCTCACCTATGTGTATTCAGGCCAATATTCATTCATTCCTAGAGTCCGACGATAGGATAGGTGTCGTTTTGAAATACATGGATGACGCTATTTCGGAGTTGGACAACATGGACAGTCTTGTTTCTTCCTACAAGATTCATCTTAATGTAAGGATCTACCTACTCTTCTTGATTCGTTTTTACGAAGCTTTTTAGACCGTCAGCGATGACATATCATATATACAATCGCAAAATCGAGGCTTACAGGTGCAAACACAAAATCAACGAGCACTTTTAAATGAGTTGCAAAAACTTGTACGCTGATCCTTTCATGTCATACGTTCAGCTGAAGTACTTCCTCCCCAACACTTGATAAAACACTCTTATACATTTTCTCTCATTCATAACAATCCTGCGCTTTAGTGCTCTCGTGATCCGCAAGTATACTTCATATATTCAACAAGCCTTATTCTTGATTTTTGGACATAGATTCTTGCACAGTAGTAAATGGTGTAAAAAAGCAGCCTTTAATCCATATTCCAATTATCGTGAATATCTCAAACCCCGGCCAGCACTCAGAAGAACTTCCAAAGAGCATCTTTCAACCATGTTATGTGGCCGGTAGGGGTTAGCCCAGACTATTGCGCTATAAATCTCCTTTCCGATGCTTGAGAATAAAATGACATTTTTAACGGTATGTTTATATCAATGGTAATCAGCAACCAGCATTAAGTATGGAGGAATGGAACCCAATCGTCAAGAAAATCCAAGATCCTTGAATGACATAGCATGATTGGGTGTTCGGCAATTGTTATTTTATGGGAGGTTACGTCACCACACACATGAGATGCTTACAATACATGTTCACTTCTATTTGGATTCATTGCTATTGAGCCTACAGAGCCATAAATGACATTGATTAGCAACGTCTTCGCTATGATCTAAGTATACAGTTCTCGTGAGGTAAAAGTGGAATGATATAAATATTATTAAAAACTTACTAATGGAAAACGCATGGGGAATTTCAGCGTGCCCATGCACTACTCGTTTAATGTCCGGACTGGGGGGGAGAAAGCGGACTATATGGTACTTTTCCTCCCCTACCCAATCATCATGGTCACCAAAATAATACCACAATTTATCCCAGTGCTCTTCAAGCAACCCTACTTCTAGGTCGCGTATCCGCGACATTTCATCATGTGCCATACCGAGAGTTGCATGAATATTACTAGGCGAATGTAGAAAAGTCCGTAGGATGTGAACCTGGGCAAGGGGCCAATCATGGAATAAATGATTTAAAGCGCCAGCTGGAAGTAGCTTGATTAGATATGAGAGCCACAAAATTGGTTTCAATAAATAAGGTGAAAAAAACCACTATATTTGACGCCGTCATAAATACTGTCTAAATCAATTGATGCAACTCAAACACTTACAGAAAGGCGACGGCCATTCGGTGTCTTGGCTATTTGCGATATTGTGGGGAATAGTAGAAAAACGGCACTAATGATATTAGGTCTTGTCTTGAGAATCTAGCGAATTGATTAAATTTTATGGAGATATCACAAGACGAATCATACCTGTAGTGATAACCATGAACCAACGCTATGTCCAATTACAACAAGCTTAGCTTTGGGAAATTCGTTGCGTGTGGCATCGAGGGCCTCTAATATACTTTCTAATTGAGCCGTAAGTTTATAGTTTAACGCTGGAACTGGGTGCCCAACGCCTGGGGTGTGTCCAAGGTGCGAGTGCCCGAAGACCGCAAGCCTCAAAGTCGAATCCTTTTCGTAGATTGTGGTGAGAAATGTGGTGTAAAAGTCAAGCAGTCCCGGATTTCCTACGGGCTTCGTAAAATCGAAACCCGTAACATGGTTTTAGGAGACTACCAACCGGGGATGAAAAAAATTATAGTTTCTGGTGTCATTTGTTTCGGGGGCCACCATAGTGAATGTGTGGAAGTCGGCAGCTTCTTGTGATGGAAAACTGCATTTAAGTAGGGTCTTGGTGTCGCTGTCAAACTTGACGAGTAGGGTATGAGGAAAGATGGTAGAGACATGGATAACAAACTAAACTTCTAATGGAATGGGGTTGAGTTTAGCATCATTAAGAACAGATACGATGTGCGAGTAAAGATAGACCGCCACTCAACTTATCACACAGAATTGGATTCAAACCTACTATGTAGTTGTCGTTTCAAGCCCTAATTTATGCACTAATGTTGGCATCAAAAGTTGATGCTGTCCAACACACACACATATGTTGACCGTGACTAGTTGACTACGTGAATCGTGACTTGGTTTCTTGGACTCATATCGTCAAAGAGGACTCAAAACATGTCCCGCGCACCTCCTTTCCCTACGCGTCGTCGGGCGCCGTCTCTCACAGGGGATATGAATGTAGTTGTCCCACCTCCCTTTTCTGCACCAGGACCAGGCACACCTCCAACACGTCCTCTTCAAATCAATCGCCAGGAAAGACCGATAACGCCTTCCAACGATAGTTATAGTTTGAATCCAGCCCGAGCGGCACCACCAAATACTGCCCCTACCGTTCCCTCACGTCCCCAGCGATCGGAGCTGAGAAACCGGGTATCGGACTACTCTGGATCTGAACAGGTGTCATATAGGGACAGCATTAGCACAACGCGATCTGATGCGTCCTACCGACCACGTCCGGGCGCGACAAGTAACCCAAGTACTCCTCTGAAGCCACGACCAAAGCCTCAACGCCTTCAAAGCGCTCCTGATGATGATGGTGAACAAGCTACCCCAACATCTTTAGCCTCTGCGATGTCTGCATTCAAATCTGCGGGCTCACGTAGACGAGGGATGACAGACGGTAGCGACGATATGGAATACCGTATAGAACGACAGAATGAAATAGAAGCTGAAAAGGCCAGACAACAACGAATACGCGAAAAAGTACCAGGTAGGCGAATCAATGGGAAAGCGCGTGCCGGTGATATAGACGGTGAGGCTTGCATTTAAATTGCTATCTTTGCCTCCGACTAAACTCAAGCCAGCTATTCTCGACCAAGTTAAAGATGGATGGGAGTTTATCATCGAACCTGACGTGAGTCCGTCAACTTACACGGCTTCCAGCAGGATATAACAAAATGGGGCAGTTTAATAATGTTGATCTAGCACTTCAACTCTTAGATGATTCCTCTCTGGGTAAAGATATGGATTCCTTTCGGAGGACGAAAGAGATGCTTAGCGGGGCTTTAAAGGGGTCTGTTGACAGTATGTTTATATGATGTCTTGTCGGTGTTTAATCGTGCCAAACTGATCATCTCTGTCGGTGCAGGACACTACCAAGCATTTGCTACGTCTCTTCCCCACCAAGCAACACTATTAGGGCATCTTGGAGAGACTCAAAATCAAATTCATGGGGCTCGAGCCTCAATCCTCGAGGCCAAGGATGCTTTAGGTAACAAGAGGGCCGATCTCGTCCAACTTTGGTCCAGAGGGCAGACACTAGAAGAAATGCTGCGTTTATTGGATCAAATGTACGCTTCGATTCTTCCTTTAGACCGAGTGCACTCATAAATCATCTAAGCGAACATCTTAAATCTGTACCTGACCTATTAGAAACTCTTGTGTCGGAAAAAAGGCTCCTTCAGGCTTCTATTCTTCTTGTTCGTAGCCTCAAAACAATCAACAAATCTGATATGTTGGAAATTGGAGCAGTCAGTGACCTGCGAAGTTACTTAAATGCCCAAGAAATAGTTTGCCCTCCTTTTTGAATCATGTTTGTCATTATACTAAAGCAAATGATAGACATTGCGCGAGGTTCTCATCGATGAGCTTCAAAATCACCTTTATTTGAAGTCATTTTGGTGCGATGGGCGGTGGTCAGCTTATATCCCAAACCAACAAGCATGTAAGACCAATTATATCCTCAGGCTTTCATTTTGATTGAAAGTTAATTTAATTTTTCAGTTCCCAAAGTTGATTTTGAAATAGATGCTGTTCCAAAAGCAGCGCTTAATGACCCCTCATCTTATTCCCCCCTCTCTTCACAAACTCGGCAATCCCGCTTTCTTAAAGACCTTGCGGCCCGACCTAACGATCCTCCATATGACTTGAGTGATCTCGGATTCCGGAGCAATACTCAAAGTTCATTGCCAAACCTTGTGCCGGTGCCGGCGACCGCAATTCTTCCTCCTAACCCTGAATCTGATTCGTTTACATATATGGAAACTTTAATCGAATCATTAGCAGTCCTTGGAAAGCTAGGAAATTCTCTCGACATTATCGTTCAAAGATTACCTGCCGAAATATTTTCACTGGTCGAGAACACCTTGGACGAAGTCGAGGAGCGGGCGGAATATGGTCGTAGGAGATCCAGCGTCTCACTGAGTGGGATTATAAGCAGATCGGAAGGTGTCTATATTTTCACTGGGGACACGAATTCGAATTCGATTTCAAATTCAACCATCAATGATATCCCTTCGAATGCTTCTTGCTTGAGGCTCGCGGCCTTGGAGTCGCCTGCAAAACGTGTCGATCATGAAATATTACAAGATTTATTTTGGACGCTCTACTCAAAGTTGGATGCTGTGGCGCAGGGCCTGCGTGTTGTGTACGAGGTAGCCAATCGAGTTGGATCGGTGAGGCTTGCCAAGAGATTATGTGTGGTAATAACCTAGAACGATTTTTCAGAGGCGAGATTTCAAAGATTCCTCAGGGAGTAAACCAGGATCACTAATTCCGCTGGTCGAAGTGTGGAACCCAATTCAGGCCGAGGTCTGTGATCGACATTTTATCGCACAACATTCTTATCATTTCGCAGGTCCGGACTCTGATATATGACTATATCACAGATGAAGAACAAGGTTCGATGTCTGGGCGAAACCCAATTTCATCGATCAACGAGATTCTCCGTGAGGGTAAGTTTCTGAGAGACAAAACAAAGGTATTATTTTTCCCACTTCTGACGACTTGTTTTGACTTACCTCATGATCCAAGACAGTATTCCGGCTTGGGGATACAGATGCGCGGCTTACAAACAAGATACTAAAGCCCTATGAGGATGGGCTAACCCGTGTTCTCAATGACACAATGCCAGGACTCGTTCCAACGGCTTCTGGGGACGCTTTACAAACAACCCTCACAATTGCTGGAACGGACGATCGTATGCTAGGGAATGATCAACACCACCGGCTCATAATACGCCCGGATGCATTTCATGTTGGCGTCCTCTTTCAACCAACACTAAGATTTTTAGATCGTATATCCAAGGTCCTGCCATTCGGTGGAGAGTCGGCCAAAACATCAGGCGCCATTTTAGACGAATTTGTTTTAAAAGTGTATCTACCACAACTAGAGGAGAAAGTGTCAGATCTATTTCATGACGCCGTTACCGGTATGTGTTTTTTTGTATCATCACTGTAAACCTTGTGAACCACTCATTACTAGGTCCCGAGTCGTTCCAACCTGATCCAACTTCGGTTCTATTATCTCAGGAACCCCTCGTAAAGGTAGCATCTCAACATTGACTCACATTCCCTTATATTTAATACATCACAGGCCAGTACACAACTCATGGCACTGATTAACTCGTTGTGTGTAATGTTACATACGAGTCCATTCCACAGAGAAAACTATACGCGCTTGATACTCGGCGTCATCATCCAGTTCTACCAACGATGTAGTGATCATTTCCAACACCTCGTTTCAGTCCAAAGTGAACAAGAGCCGAACCTTGAGCCACAGCTTGCGCTTGCAACACAGTGGGCCCAGAGATCAGAACTAAATACCTGTATCTCTGAATTATTGACGGCTTTGGTAACTCTAACAACTTATCCACATCTACTCTTATAACTAAAGTATATGCAGGATGGAGATACCACGAAACGACACCAGCTATGCCAACAAGAGACCAACCTTGAACTCGAATTTCTCAACCAAAAACCAATAACGCGAACGGATCTAATACCCTCAACGCGTAATTTGGCAGCTTTGGCCAGTTTACACCGTAGCGTTGTAAGCATTACCGTCCTACCACCTACTATCATTATTCACAATAATACAGTCTTGGTTCATCATGGGATTGAATGCTCTCAAGGCCGTACCAGAAGAGGGCATTTCTCCAACTATGTCGCCCAGCCTTGAACCCGTTTCGGATGCACCGACTCATTCATTCCCCAATATTCCATCGTCAGGTCAGCTAAGGTTACCACTTTCTCGTGAGATGACGCTGTGAGTACTACGTCAGTTGCCCAGCAGAATGACGTTCATCCTTGTCACTCAATAG
Organism: Collybia sordida; assembly: GCA_037014335.1. NCBI lineage: Eukaryota > Fungi > Basidiomycota > Agaricomycetes > Agaricales > Clitocybaceae > Collybia > Collybia sordida. The sequence continues at coordinate 3,281,110 of JAYKXK010000002.1, forward strand.
GCGATTCCAAGCATTGCTTAAAACTTACGAGCAGCTATCTAGTCTTATTCTAGATAGCGTACGTATTGATGTTCGATGCCGAACTATCTACTATCTAGAGTCATCGATGCGTCATGTAAGGTCAACTGTACCTCACGTTTATAGTCATTGCTGAGATACCACAGGGAAACTATTCGATTGGTTGCGAAGCGGGAGAACCTGATCCCCATATCGTCAATCTTAACACTGAGCTAGGAGAGTGCGATGACTTAATTTCCGTTAGGCTCCCTAAACGCGAAAGACAGTAAGCTCTCGTCCGAATACTACACCTTCCTGACTCATGTTATAAAGCTTCATCTTCGCCGGACTGGGTCATCTCATGGAACACATGTTGATATCAAACGCACGCCATCTACGACTTCCTAACACTTTTGGAATTAAGAAGATCATGCGAAATATTCTCGCCCTCCAACAAAGTATCAAAACCTTAACCGATGATCAACAAAACACGGAATTTGACCGAGCAAAGCGCTATTATTCCCTATTTTCCATGACGCCCCAGGTGAGCCTACACGCTCCATGAAAACCAACCTTACTACCACTTGGGATAATTCAGAATATGCTCGACGACATCAGAAAGAGAAGATCTTTCAGTTTTGATGAGTATCAAATCGTTCTAAATTCTCAATGTGGAGTAAATCCAGAAGAAGGCGATGTGGGAATTTCCAAAGCCTCGGACCGTAATTATAGCGCGTATGTAATTGACCTGCACGGATTGGAACTAGAGAATTCGGGGATCTAGTACAGGACGTGGTTTTGATATACTTCTCGCACTAAGCCTAGAAATAACTGTCTGATCATGACAGACACAGACCATGTTTTAACGAAATCTAACCCCATATAAGTACATAGTTACTTTATAGCAGAATAATTATGTAAATAATCCCAAGTTTTTGTGTCATGTGACGTATTCTTACACATCGAGATTGAATATTGATCTTTAGCTTTCCTATCTCAGAAGCCAATCATGGTGCATTTTCTTCTCCCGTTTAATCCAAACTCGAGCTGAAGTCTGAATTCACAGACACCAAAACCTAGAGATTTAAATCCCAGTGGTCTTGGTCGCGCGATTATCAACAGAAAAGTCAAAGATGCTCGTAGGATGCAGGAATCTGGCCTAGTGAGACCCACTTATTACTAACCCCAGTGCTATCAACGAAAACATCCCAGTTCGCGACAGATATTGATTCCACAAACCGCCTTAAATCGGTAACTCAAGAACGCGACCTCGACGAATTCTTTAATACCGCTCAGCTAGCCGGTACAGAGTTTACAGCAGGTTTGTTTATGTTAATACGATGACGCTCTATTTCTTAACCTGAAAGTAAGAACGCCGAAATGTGAAAATCATTCAGCAATCCACTAACTCTGCCCAAAACCCATACCTTCTTTCCGAACAAGAAGAAAGAAAAACACTAAAGAGACACGACGAAAATAGGATGAGACTCAGGGTGCCCCGGAGGCCTGGTTGGACGAAGTCGATGACCTCGGTAGAACTTGACAAGCAAGAGAAGGCTGCTTTTTTGGACTGGCGTCGAGGTCTCGCTCAGTGCGTTCAAGTCCACTTGTTCAAAATAACTCTACTTAAAATTGTAGGTTACAAGAAGAAGATAAGTTCCTCCTGACCCCATTCGAGCGTAATTTGGAAGTTTGGCGTCAACTTTGGCGCGTGATAGAACGCTCTCATCTGATCGTTCAAATCGTAGACGCGCGCAACCCGCTGCGTTTTCGTTGTGAAGACTTGGAAACTTATATTCAGGATGTTGAAGGTCCGGAGGGTGAATCTGGCGGTGTTAAAGGGCTCAGGCGAAGCCTTTTGCTTATTAACAAAGCAGACCTCTTAACCGCAAAGCAACGGTGAAATTGTAATTTCTTAATCGATGAAATTCTGCTAATTCTGATTAATAGATGTTTATGGGCTGATTATTTTGATGCGCAAGGAGTTCCTTACGCTTTTTTCTCCGCCGCGAACGCAGTGGCACTTCAGAACGCCAGGCGGGAAGCCGCCGAAAACCTATCCCGAGAAGGAGTGGGGACAAGCCCAGACAGTAACAAAGTTAATGAAGACGACGAGAGACCCGCCACACCCCCAGACGTCGTAAATGAGTCCCGTGAGGATTCTCAACAGTCTGATGAAGACACATATTTTTCCGCAGAAGAAGAAAACCAGGAGGACAACGATCCACGGGCAAACGTACTTTCAGTTTTGGAGCTTGAGGACCTATTCCTGAGGTTGGCACCCGATATCTCAAGTGAGATAATTTCTCATACCAAAATACAAAGTTTCTACTTTTACATCTACAGCATTCGCTGATTCATCAGGGCAACCACCCACAAGGATCGTTGTGGGTCTTGTTGGTTATCCAAATGTTGGGAAGTCGAGCACAATAAATTCTCTTTTGGGAGAGAAGAAAGTCAGCGTATCGTCAACTCCAGGGAAAACAAAACATTTCCAAACTATACACCTGTCAGATTCCATCATGCTGTGCGACTGTCCAGGTCTCGTGTTCCCCCAATTCGCTACGACGAAGGCGGCTCTAGTCTGTGATGGCGTTTTGCCGATCGACCAGATGAGAGAACATAGTGGTCCGATATCTTTGATAATCCAACGTATTTCAACCGACGTCCTTCAAGCCGTATATGGCCTGACAGTCAAGGTGCGAGGGATCGAAGAGGGAGGTAATGGGGAGGTGACGGCAGAAGACTTCTTAATAGCGTACGCTAGTAAGTTTCTTCAATCCATACTCCCCAAGTTTCTAGTCCCTCACAAATTTCTCAGTCGCGAGGGGATACACACGTTCGGGACAAGGCAACCCGGATGAGGCCCGCTCGGCTCGCTATATATTAAAAGACTACGTCAACGGAAAACTTTTGTTTTGTCACCCTCCACCAGGTGTATCGGAAATTTCTTTCAATATCCAGACCCACGATAGTACTCTGCGCAAAGCAATGGGAAAGAAAAAGGCCCCTGTAACCCGGGTTGGGAAGGCCGCTGACACTTTCGTGCCATCGAACTTGCCTGAGTACCCCACCGAAGGAAGTGTTCTGCCGGCTCTCGGACAAGGGTTGAAATCTAAAGCCATTGACCACGCATTTTTTGAAGATAAATCTCTGCTATCTGCACGCCCATTCATACAGGGATCGTTACAGAACGGCAGAGTGTTTTCGCGCACAACATTATTCCCGCACCAGAACACTATTGCAAGTAACGGTACACCTATAGCGCAAAATCAAGGCATGCTACATGACATCGACGATAGAAAGAAACACCACAAGAAAGCGAAACGGTCTAAACATCGCAGTGGAAAAGGGTACGATTGAACGAGCTTAGTCTTACCGTCTGGTATATTGGTTAAAAAAACTACTTACCATTATACCCACTACCCAACCACAAAGAGCAGGTTGGGGCAAGTTGCACTGGAATGTAAACGTTTTTCGTGAGCCTGAAAACCTTGGATCCAAACGAGAGTTCAGGAAATCTCGAAAACAATCAGGCTCCTGAATCACCCCCTGCGATGAATGACAAATGAATTTGGTGTCCATACTTGCTTTGTGGCAAACATGTTTCGTGAACGGGGCTGGCAAAAAAGATGTCCTTGAGTCATGACATTGTAATTCAAGCAAAGAGTTCCTCTAATGTTTTAGGAGCCCGAGTATTTTACAGCTATGTTCAGAGCAATAGACCCTAAATTTGTACTCTGCCCATACACAAGACATACATTTTTTTTTTCATTCTAGTATCGGTACGTCAACAATCAAGCGGCATGATGGCTGTAAATAATTCCATTAGGGATTTTGAACAAGACCTGACCACTAGAGACAACAGGGAGTGATACGAGGAACTTATCATCATTGAGAACCCCAAACCTTTTTCACTGCACTCACTAAGTTTTGTTTTATTATGATGATTAGGGGCGGTCAGAGTGGTCGATTCTGGGTCGATTCTGATGTCGGTCAAGACTCCGGTCCTGGACATTTGATTTTCTCAAAATCGTCTCAAGATGGATTTTCACTCTGACCGCCCCCTGGAAAATTCCGGTCCCAACATGAGCTTACGTAATTTTTTATTTTTATTTTTACATATTTGAGTCAGAACAAGACCGAGAATCGAAATCGAATTTCCAAGATCGCTGTACCGACTAAAAAGTCGGTACAACTCAAAAGTCGAACAACGGTCTTCCCACGATTTTTGGTGTTTAGGACCGGACTCTTGACCGACATCAGAATCGACCCAGAATCGACCACTCTGACCGCCCCTATTGCTGGGAAGCAATAATTGTCGGATGCACAATCATGCCGGTAGACTTTTGTAGATCAAGTCCGGGGATCAAAAAAATAACTCCGACTATGTGTATTTTTTTTTCGAGGGGCCCATCGTTATGAAGGTAGTTGTAAGTAAAGCTCAGAAAATAGTTAAGCGACAACCTCCGAGATCACCGATACCTTTTCTGCCAGCCCCTCCAGAGCGTTCACGAAACATGCCTGCCACGTAGACCTGTGACCGATCCTAGAATGTGCAAAATCACGATTCTAGGACCTGTAAACCGGGTAATCCCGTGGCAGGGCGCGCGCTACGATCGAGAAATAAGCTTCCGGACATCACCGCTGGCCACTTATAGATAATGACCCTAAAAAGGAAGGTTCATTTGGTGGAGGATTTCGATGATGTCACCATATGTGTCACCTCTGATGTGAAGTCGTTGGATGTAGGATATGCAGTGGAAATGGACAAATATGAAGAGAGGAAGCAAATTCCACTGATATTTGTAGATAGTTTAATAATGTACAGCTGGCCAGCACATAGTCAACATTTTTTATTGAAGCTTGAGCACAAAATGGTGTAAAACCAAATAACTGATCACATAGCGGCTTGACTTGCCCCACCAAGACTTACCTTCCTATTTAGGGTCATTGTCCATAAGTGGCCAGCGGTGATGTCCGGAAGCTTATTTCTCGATCATAGCGCGCGTCCTGCCACGGGATTACCCGGTTTTCCAGTCCTTATATCGAGGATTTGTTGATTCTCATATAAGGGCTGGTCACGAGTCTACCTGCCACGAAGCAAATATGGACAACAAATTCATTTGTCATTCGTGGCACGTGGTTCGAGGGTGATGGTTCTATGTAGGAGTCTGTATTTGACCTCGGTCCACGTCCTCCTACATAGTTCCCAATTACGACGAGTATTTTCGAGAACATCACATCGAAACCCTGGGCCAGGGAAAATGGCCTTCAAATCACCATTTATTTCGGCAAACAATTATGCGCTTGATAATTATTCATCTGCAGCGAATATTCAAGATTCCGACGACGAATCGGCCCCAACCAAGCGCGGACCGTCAACGGGTATATGCGCGAAATTAGTCACAAAGCGCGGCGGTCGTAAAGAAGGTGAGCCTCACCCATCTCATGACATATAACACGGGACGAAGGCGTCAACAGCGATCGTATTAACCCTCCACAAACCAGCGACCATCGGACGAGACCCAGAACGTTGGTAAGATCTATCTAATTCAGACTTCCGCTAATATTAAATTCTCATCTCAGCTCCTATGTTGTCGATGATAGTCAGGTATCAGGTGTTCATTGTAAATTATACGCGTTAGATATGTGTTTTTCTTCATACGTAATCTAATCAGTCAAGTTCCTTCAGTGTACGATCTCCCAATGGCGGAATCTTCGTATCCTGCCAGGTATTTAGATATTGCTCGTTGATCCACTTACAAACCACTTAATTATTGCTGCCCTAGGACTTTTCAAAAAATGGAACGCGCCTCAATGGTCATCGTATTAAGAAGGGTCCCATTATACTCTTGGATGGCGATACACTCGAACTTCCCAACTTACTCAGTTCGTTGATATATGCTCATGTGCAACTCTAACAGACGTCTCGTACAGCATTTATCTGTGTACACATTTGGAAGGAGCCTCGCGCTAAAATAACCATATTTGAACCCACTCCACCTCTTCAACCAACCGAGAAAGTAATTGGTAATCCCATTTTTAAGTTGACTTGATTGATCAATGATATTTGAAAGGTCATTGGGGGATACATCGTCACATCTCACTGTCTAGGGAGTGGTTCCTTCGCGACCGTACATCTCGCTCTTGATCCTGTCAGACATCAACAAGTCGCTTGCAAAAGTATCAGGACAAGAAAGGCCAATGAGGTCGAACAGGTTATGAAGGAGGTCAGAATTTTGATGACCTTATGCCACGTAAGTCCACACAGAGTCATTAGATATTCTAACCTGAGAAAGGCGGCCCGCCGCCGCCCTCTCAGCCGAACATAAACCGAGTCTATGATACTGCAGAAGATAGCGGATTTATGTATGCCATTCATTCTTATATCAGCTCTAATTAACTTTTAACATGTTAAGACATATTTTTCTGCAGCTTTGCACAGGGGGAGATTTGTTTACTTATATTACAAATCGCCCGACGGCAACTAGTTGCCTGTGCGAAGCTGAAGCAAAATATATTATGTATCAACTGCTCCGAGGATTGGAATATCTGCATGCCCGAATGGTATCTCATCGTGGTGTGTGTTCATCCGAAACTTTTCCAAAAAATCATAACCAAATCAAAGTATTTAGACCTAAAGGTGGGTCATATACGACAAAGGTTCAATATTTCATGGACTGATTCAGTGACAGCCTGAAAACATATTATTATACGCCCCAGGATCATACCCCCGTATCTTGATTGCTGACTTTGGACTTGCACGACCGAACGCTTATCAAGAAACATTCAACGTCTGTGGAACAATTTCCTATCTGCCCCCTGAAGGAGTCCTAGCTTTGGACAATAAAAATTTAGGATACACAGGGTACGTTTCACCAGCACGCCCCCTCCCCCGCCATATCTCAGTCATATAGCATGCCAGCGGATTGCTGGAGCGCAGGGGTCATCTTGTTCATCATGCTCTGGTAGGGCTACTCGGTGTCTATTTGAATGTAACTCAGGTATAATTACAGTGGATTTCATCCCTTCGATTATGCGTCTTCCATCGATTCATCGACTGACTGGTTGAGTAATACGAAAAATTCTTGCTACCCTAGCTTTTCGCAGCAATCACCGAATTATGTTCACACTGAAGCAAAACTCAAAGCGCGAATCATCGATGGCCAAATCAATTTTCGGTGCACCCCTTGGGACAGATTACCGGCAGGTTTGTTTTCCCTGCCTCTATCCAGTTCGATTGATCGCTGCCTACTTCGAATCAGCTGATGAGTCATGGTAGGAAAACTATTAGTGCAATCTCTTTTGTGTTATGATCATACTCTCCGGGCAACTGCTGAGCGCGCTCTACGGGCTGATTGGATTGTTTGTGAATTAAAGAAGCTTGATGACCTGTATGAACGGCGGGTCATCACAAAAAAGGACAACTCATAAAGTTCAATGTTTTCTCTGGCTTATAGCACTGTCCGATGCACACAGAATGAGCTCCGAGTTTGATGTTTGTTACTGTAAACTTGTTATTATACCAAACATATCCTACCACTAAGCCTTCAAAAAGTTGGCGTGGACTATGTATTATGTGTAAGAGAACGGAAATAAAAGGATTTTGCCACTGACAGTGTATATGATCCGAGGCGAAAGTGGAAATCTTTGTTGAAACAGGTTAGATCGAAAGGAAGGTTCTTCGAGGAAAATACACGAACAAAGTAATAACTATGATCGTATCCTTCCTGACTTCGAACTCTCACTTGAAACTCATCATAGCCAGCATCGCGAGCGGCTTTTAGGAAGTTTTCTGGAAGGAGCTGTCCTTGTTTGTAGAAGTTATCACCTGTGCCCTATATTTAATTTCAAAACCCAAGGAAATTTTGGGTGAAAAGATGAGAAGAGTACATAGTCAACCAAAATATGAACCGGTTCTTTAGATCTTGCAATTAGGTTCGTTGCATCATATAGATCTTGAGCCTCCTGAACTCCGCCTTGTAGATACCCTGAAAATGCCTTTACCCCCCAAGGGCATTTTGTAGGGTTAGAAATAGGTGCGAAAGCCGACGCAGAACGATATTGTTTGGTGGTAGATGAAAGATACAAAGTGAGGGCGCCGTGGCCGCCCATGCTATGGCCGAATATCGATTGGCGCGTAAAATCCTAGTTGTAAAACATTAGAACGAGTCCACAACATAAACAATAACTTCACGATCGGAATTCCGGCGTCTTCAATGATTTCTGGGAGTTCTAATGTGATGTGGGTAAGCATATTATAATGCTTGGAATATTTCGGATTAGTCGCATTTAAGTAAAATCCAGCCCCGGTACCGAAATCCCAGTCGACATCCTCTCCTTCAATACCGGCTCCGCGGGGAGAAGTATCAGGGAACAATAAAGCAATGCCTTGAGTCGATGCGACACTCATGAAAGCACCTTTCTGGGCCCTATATCCATATAAGAGTTTGTAATGTAATCCAAAAACATTCGGTTCTACCCATTATCTTCAGTACAGGTAAGGCCAGCGAGATAGACAAGGACGGGAACCTTGTCGTTCTGCGACTGCGGAGGTAGATATAAATTGAACTGTGCATCGAGCCCGCCGAGGGCTCTCGACTGGATAACGTTGAGTCAACTTTGAATTGTCGATCGGGGGAGGGTAATCCGAACTTTGAACTTATATTTGATTAATTCTCCTTCAAATGCCTTGTTAGACGAGATCCTTTCAAGGGTGGTGTCTGACATGGTAGTGAGGGCTTGGAGGAACAGTGGACTGCTTCTGTTTTGAAGTCTTATAAATATGGGACATGTCGCATCTTATCCAATAGTTTCTCGCGGATTTCTCTTCGGCGAGGTTATTTCCCAGACCTAAATTGAACAAATTATTCCGGATCACATATCAGAGGTATTGATTATTGATATTCCCAGCCTCTTATCCGCGCCCTGTAGCGAGTAAGCAAGCTTGAAGCCAAGGGCATGAACTTAAGGCTCCAACCATTTAGTATAGTATACCATATATATGTCGTATTCTTAAAATTATGACCGGCTTTTAATTGTACATGTTTGTGCCCTACTCCTATTGTGTCGACTTTATTATATAAATGACTATTTTGAGAGTTGCAATATAATAATATAATATATGAGTATTATTATATTCTTCATCTGATTTGTTGGTCACGATCTCTCTCTTACATAAGCTTCACGCGGAAATTATCTATATTACCCGTTTTAGGTGAATACAATATGCCAAGTTTGGGGACGCGCTTTTATCCCTATACTTCCTGCTGTTCTGTTAATGCCTCATCGACAGGCCCAGTATTTCTCTATATCACTTCCGCAGCTATCACCGGCTCAAAAGGAACTCTACCAAACATTACCGGAGACCTTGCTCGAGTTGAAAGCCAAAGTAGACGTAGACGAGGTTATTGGGGAATATGTTCAGAACGAGACGTTGTACTACTTTGCGCGATACGACGGAGGCATCGCGCACAGGGTGAGACTCTTAGTTATGATATGTATTTTGTATGGGTCAACATCTGACGCATCGTCTTAAGTTTCCGTCAAAACCTTTTCGCGAAAGGTTCGAGGGACTGGTCACGGAGTATGGTACGCGCGACAGTCTTTTATAACGATTTTTTTCACCATATTTGTACCCAGAACGTAAGAAATCAGAAGGAAGTTTAGAACCATTTGACCCCTCAGCACACTATATACATCCCTTATCTCGCGTAAGAGTATCATTCAGGATCAAGAAACGCCGGGCTTGCGCAAGCATCTCATCTGCTCTGAGTGCTGGATCTTCTGAAATGCAAGAGGACTCAGAGTATGCATCTCGAGAAGCTAATGATACTAGTGAGGAGGAGACCGGAGAAGATGAATCGTATGGTGAGGAAGGCAGTAGGCGGATATCGACGCGAAGAAGCAAGAGGTCAAAGAAATCGAAGAAAGATCTTCCTTTCAGCCCTAAAAGAACGCGTTCAAGGCGGATTTTTGTCGTTGAGTCGGACGAAGAGCTTACAAGCGACGATAATATAGGACCTCGGCGATCAACTCGCCGAAAGAAAAGCGTAACAGTTAACCTAGATACAGAAATCGATCGTGATATCACCTCAGTGAGTGACGAAGACAGCCACCGTCGCAACACGCAGAGTAGGCAAGGGGCCAGTGGGAGGAAAAAGACAAGGGTTACTCGTCCCAAATTGTCTAGACCTGCGTATGGTCTGATTCGTCCGTCTGGTGATCTTGATTACGACTCTGATGAGGACGCTGTGGCACTTCGAGCGCATCGCAATATATGCGAGAAGTGTCATCGTGGCCCCGCTCACCAACTCATCCACACACTTTTGAAGAAGCCGAGGGGAAAGGGTAAAAAGAGAAAAACCCCGGAGGATGAGCATGAGGAATCTATTGACGAAGAAGAAAATTTAATTGCCCTTGGAGGGTGGGTGCAGTGGTGTGTTTTCTTCATTTGTCCCCTAAACGAGCGTCTAAGGACATCAAAATGAATGAACAGTCTAAAATGTCCAGTCGCTGTTCACTGGCGCTGCCTGTCAAACACGCAACGGGATGAAATTATGAAGGCTGTACGAGACAAAAAAATAGAACAAGTCCGCACACAAGATACAGGGGATCAACTTTCGCTTCCTCCAGAATCCGAAAAATTTGTTAGTCTGACTGTGCACCAAGCTACCGAGTTTATTTGTGGTGGGTTCAACTTGGCTTCTGTTACCACTCATTGAGCTGCTTCTAGGTGCATGCCAGAAAGGTGGGATTTGTATGGGATGTGTACAACCCGTCGTGAACTTCATTACGCCTCGTTTGACGCCTCGTGGTGTATCGCCCCTTGCATGCGGGGATGTTATGACATCAAACGAAATCCATGAAGTGATTGAAAGTTCTCCAGAGAAAGCCGATGAGACGCCAATCGACGAGCTTCTTTTTCGGTGCTTGACTTGTAAGCGAATCGCTCACTACGCTCATTTGCCATTGCCGCCAAATATGTCATCACATTCCAGCGTGGCGGAGATTGCACAAGCATATACACAGACGTGGCTTTGTGGAGATTGTTCCTCGTATCAAGACGGGGTCGACAAGATTATTGCTTGGCGCCCCTACCCCGCCGAGATTACCGAACCCCCTTGCCTTCCTGGTGAGCTGCCGAAAGTTAAGGATATGCTTCCTAGAGAATACCTTGTGAAATGGCTAGACCGGAGCTATCGGCGCCTACAATGGGTCCCACATATGTGGCTTGTCGCGACACATTATGCGAAGCTGAAAAATTTCTTGGCGGGTGGGTCAAAAGTGGAACTTCTACATTCCGTGGAGCCGTCGTTGAAGGGAGAAGACAAGAAAATTACCTCGATCTTTGACATGGATGGTGATTCAAGAGCCCCTTCTGCTAGGCCTGGTGTCAATACTCCCAATTTGCCTCCAGAGGCGAATCTCAATGCGGAGAGTAAGATTCCGCCGGGTTGGAAAACAGTGGATCGAGTTCTCGACATATTGTTGTGGCATCCTCAGCGACCTTCAAAACATAAAAGCTCATTTAGGAACACTGGGCAGTCTCGGGGAAGCCAAGATGGAACTATGGGTAAGATCGAAGAGGCCATAAGGAGGGAATATGTCCTTGCCTTTGATCAAGGAGAACAGCCAAGTGATGACTTGACAGAAACTATCTCGGAATGGGAGTTGAGGGAAAACCGTAAATTTGCACTTGATGACATCGATCAAGTTGTATGGGTGTTCATTAAGTGGGGTGACTTGGGCTACGATCAAGGTTTAATTCAACACATACCTCCTTAATCCTGACTGACTTCCAGCACAGCTACGTGGGACTCTCCGCCGCGCCCTGGAGATGACGGTTACCTCTCGTTCCAGACGGGTATGCGGCGTTTTCTTGCCTCTCGCGAAATCATAGTTCCCAAGCATTCCAAAGAATATTCTATAAAGTTTGATAAACGAAGGAAAAACGAATACAGGGATCAATATCTACTAGAGGATCCATCAAAGCTCAATCTCGGTCAAGATTCAGCACTCAAGCTTATGTCTTTTCAAGTATATTTGCGTTCCTTTCTGCTTAACCAACTTCTAACGACTGATATTTGAGGTTGATGGATTTAATTGGTTGTGTAATAACTGGTGGATTCACCAACATTGTATTCTTGCTGATGAGATGGGATTGGTGAGTGGTATTCCAACAAATCTCCGTTCTTGACAATATTTGGATTACAGGGAAAGACGGTGCAAATTGTTACATTCTTGGGATACATCATCACACAATTCAAAGCCTTCCCTGCCCTTGTAGTTGTCCCAAATTCAACCATAACAAATTGGGTTAGGGAATTTGAACGCTGGGCGCCCAAACTTAGAGCGGTACCCTTTTATGGAGAGGCAAAAGCCCGAGACGTAATCAAGAGATTTGAATTGTTTCACGAGAACAAGCGGCCTAATGAAACTGGCGCCAAGTATCACGTTCTCATTACCACATACGAAACGCTATTGAATCCCAAGGACTTCACCTCTGTTTTCAGAAATATGCCGCGTTGGGAGGTACATTGTCTGACCATTTCCATTTCTAAACTAATCTTTGGTACCTGTCAGGTTCTCATCATTGATGAAGGCCAGAGATGTATTCGGTTTTGTTGCCGGTGAATGCCCCCACTGACATCTCCCTTGCGTAGTGAAAAGTGATAGCAGCCTGCTTTTTCGAAAGCTGAACGAATTGAACAGCATTCATAGGATAATTATGACAGGCGTAAATTGTTTCTCTTACCCTCTAATATTGACGTTGACTTTCGACCAGACACCCCTCAACAACAACATTCGGGAACTCTTCAATCTCATGAATTTTCTTGATCCTGAGGATTGGCGAGACCTCGAAGCGCTGGAAAAAGAGCATGAAGAACTGAATGAAGACCTCGTGAAAGAACTACATAACCGATTGAGACCTTACTTCCTCCGCCGTATTAAGAGCGAAGTATTGCAATTACCGCCCAAAGTAAATAATGAAAATCCGCTGTTAATCATCCCCTGACTAACATCTTCTGTAGAATGAGATTATTGTCCCCATCTCAATGGCCCCGCTACAGAAAGAAGTGTACCGTTCAATCTTGAGTAATCATTTTATTGTCTCTGGAAGAATCATGCTGAAAATGTTTAGGCCATAACGCGGAATTGTTGAATGGTTTGACAAATCTGCCTGATTCTAAGGTTAAAGGCACGGTGACGAAAGGCAGGATCAATAATGTTCTTATGCAGTTACGGAAGTATGTCAACCCCGCTCCTGAACCGAAACTCAAGTTCAATCCTTTTTATAGGTGTCTGCAACACCCATACCTCTATGACGAAAGCATCGAACCCCTTGGTCTTACATCCGAAGAAGCCCATAATAAATTGATTGACGGCAGTGCTAAACTACGATTCCTGAAATCACTTTTACCAAAGCTTAGGGAACGTGGGCACCGCGTCTTACTTTTCAGCCAAGTAAACAAATTTACCTTTATTATATTATTGGCACATCTAAAGCCTCTGTTTTAGTTTGTAATTGCATTAGATGTAATTGAAGACTTTCTTGCCGGAGAAGGATACAAGTACCTTCGCTTGGTAAAATATCTGCAGTTTTATACAACTACATACTAAACCGTTTCTAAGGATGGCAACACTAAGGGCAGTGATCGGCAGAAGGGCATGGATGAGTTCAACAAACCTGGATCAGACGTCTTCCTCTATCTTTTAACCACTCGGGCTGGTGTATGTTCTATCCCACAAGTGCTTTCCCGATGGCTAACACACAGCGATTGGCCGGCTGCAGGGCGTAGGCATTAACCTTTTCGTGCGTACATTCACACTCATCTAGTCGTATCTAATTAATCTAAACCAGAGCGCGGACACCGTAATTATTTTTGATCCTGATTTTAATCCTCATCAAGTCAGTTCTAATAAAATTAAACCAGCTGAGATAACTAATATACATCACAGGATCTGCAAGTAAGCCTTCCGATAGTGAAAATGGGAATTATATTTGACATTTCTCGAGGCCATCGCTCGAGCTTACCGGTTTGGACAGCAAAAAACTTGTCTTGTTTTCAAATTAATGGTAAAGAATTCGGCGGAAGGTGAGAAGGCTAGTAACCCGGTTCAACCGCTCCCTAACATTGAATAGAGCGTATCATGCAGGTGGGAAAGAAAAAGCTTGTTCTAGATCACCTTATTGTCCAAAAAATGGATGATGAGGACTCAGCAGGAGAGAATGTCCAATCCATCTTGACTTTCGGGGCGCGAGCCCTATTTGAATCAGATGAGGAGTCCCGCGACATCGTTTGTGAGTAAAAATACCCCTTTCATCTCGGCGGTGCTGAGTAGTTTCCGTAGACAGTGACCATGACATACAAACACTCGTAGAGAAAATCGAGAAAGAGGGTGAGAAAGAAGAGGAGAAGAAAGAGGGACTTTCATTTTCTTTTGCAAAAGTCTGGTCTGCCGAGAGGGACACTCTTGAAGAGGTAGGCGACCAAGACCAAGGTGACTCATGGGCGCAGACGTTGCAAAAAATTACCCTGGAACGAGACAAAATACAAGGAAAAGAGGTTTCCCTATCTGGACGTGGTGTCCGTCGTCGGGCGGCTGCCCTATCGAAAGTAAGACCGAAATTTTGCTCAAATACACGACCCTATTAACGGCAACCTATATTGGTCTCCAGCCTAATTACTCTGAAAACTTCGAAGGCTCGCCTGTGAAAGAAAATCCTACTAAAGGCCTTAAAGCCTCCGCTGATAATTCTGCATACACTGGATCTGGGGCCGAATCTGATAGTGATGTATCTGACGCCACTAACTCGATTACTAACGATGCGGATTTTGAATTGTCGAATCGAAAACAGAAGAGCAAACAACCACCTCAAAATGTAAATCAGCCTCTGCCCGTGTATGATCTAAATTCGCTCGAAGTTCCCTTATGTGGATTATGTGCGAAACGACATGGTGATGGGCCAGGTGAATGCGCCATGACTGAACGATCCGAAAATTTGGCAGAATTTCGCAAGATGCTTTTACTTCATGCTGAGGATGAATCCTGGGAAGAGAGGGTAAGCCCAGACTTCGCATTGCTAATTTTTATCTAACCCTACGCGACCAGAGGGATGCCATTCGAGCCATTGACAATACCCTTTTCATCCGTGGTCATACATCTCTGATTGCCGGGCAGCCTCTGTATCCTATTAGGAAAAACCACAATACGACTATTCCGCCAGTAAATAGCAAAGTCAGCGGTGCCAATGGTATAGCTCGGACCAATCATATACGGAAGACTCCAAATGATTATCCTGTACCTATGGCATCATCCCTTTCTAATGCCGTACCCACGAGGCAACCCAAACAGTCGAACGCCATTCCTGGGCCTTCGAAGCGGCCAGGATCGCCAAGTTTCTCCAATGAAGAGGTCATGAAGAAGAAAAAGAAAACTTCTCCTTCGATTTCGAATTCTTATCCATTTTGTCCTGTTTGCAACCAATCTCTTCACCTTGTCAAAGATTGTCCTCTAGTCGCTCAAGGCCCTCAAAGGTATTTCTCGGTTTTTGTAAATCAACTTATTCCGTTAACCCTTGCCCCAGTATTGCCAAGCAGATTGAAAGGCTTGAAGGAAATCCCGACATGGTCCGCACAGTGCGTATATTGCAAAAATTATTCTCCAAACAAACGAAACAAAGTTAGAAAACGGATACAGTAGATGTGAAAGAATAAAGTACAAACTGCACATATTTTTCAGATGTATGCTCAAATAATAGTAGTAATGCATAACCGCAGTTAATTACTTAAAATAATAATTTCGATTTTTATTAATTATGATGTATTAATTATGTAAGGTTTATTTGTTAATTATCTGTTTGCCAAGTCTTAGCCGTTGGGCCAGAACGATTGATTGCACATGAACGAACCATCCAGCGCTGCCAATAATTCGACTTTCATAACCCTCAAGCGTTCCAGGCAACAAGAGAGTATATCTCGGCCACCTCCTCTACCGAAAATCAGCAGCGACCTCATTCTCCAGGTTTGCACCCACACTTCTCTCCGACGGGCAAGCGATAATCCTGAGGAACATGGGGACAACGAGAGGTTTATCACCCTGGGTACAGTAGCCTTCGACGCTGTTGTTACCCATGCCTTGTTTGACAAGAAACCATTTCTGAAAACTCCCGACTTATGTGTATGTTTTATTGCCTCGTTTCCAGACGTCATTCATCTTAGTGTGCACGCACCCCTAGTCCCAACGGGATCTAGCACTCTCCGATGCAAATTTTGAGGCATGGGTGAGGATATATGGGCTGAAGCAGAAGTTACGCTGCCATCCCGATATATTCTCAACCCTTGACTCGCCCAAGGTAGTGTATTACATACCCGGAGTCGTTTCGCAGCTTTTTTCATTTGTCACAACAGGAAGTCCGGTCTATTTTTTATTCGTACGTGGGGGGAGTGTATGCAGAGCATGGCCTGACGATCGTGCGAGAATGGATTAGTGATTTGTTAGAATACGACGAACACATTCCCTCACGATCCTCAGAACCCATGCCGCAGCAACGCATCGGGACTCCACCTTCAAAGAAGTTGAAAGGTGATCCGTGGTCCCCATCCCCTCAACCACCCACAATCTTTTTTGGATCGCAGCCTCCTCCATCGCCCGTCCTTCGAGAGGCCCCACCTCATATGTATCAGCATGCGTCACCTTATTCTCAACTTGTGCATGAATTGACACCAACACAACACACTGCTCCACCGCTGCATTCTCCGCCCCGGTTACAAGTGCCACAACCTATCCCAATCCCACAGTCATTCACTTCACCACAACATTCCTCGGTGCCGCAGCTATTCCAAGCATCCCAACCATTTCAGGCAGCACAGCCTTTCCAATCGTCACAGCGCATCAATCCGACATTCCGATCGCCTTACCCATTTCAAGGATACCAACCTCAACAGCCCAAATTTTCGAATCCACCTTTGAAACAACCTCCCCGGCCTAATCCGCTCGCTCCCGCTCAGCCCGGGCTTCCGTTCCTTCCTTTGTTTAATCAGACTGCCACCCAACGACGAGTAACCGTAGAATACCCGGCTGAATTTAGCGGTCCCCCTCACGCAGGGAAATGGACTGTTAAATGTGTTGGTGCGCCCAAGTCGCTTTCCATGTAGTGTTTATGGATCCTTAACGTGCATTTTTTTCTCCAGTGAATGGTATACCAAAAGGGCAGGGGACGGGAAGCAACAAGCAGAGAGCAAAGGAAGAGGCCGCAAGGCAGGCATATTACGCCATGGGCTGGACTTAAATCACCCAAACTGCGTAAGTATTAAGGGGTAGATACATTTTCAATCTATAGCACCCGAACCCTTTTCTTCTTCTCATGAACGTATACAACACGTCAAATGCATAGAATTGAATTACAGTATATTTAGTGGAGGTATAAGGTAGGTATATTTTCTATAGATTATGTCCGGAAGTGTCGAAGTTAGTCATTAGACATCTGCCTGGGTATATGCAAAGTTATTGAGAGGTATTTGCTCCATCTTGATTGGAGGCGGCAGCAGCAGTTATGAATCGATCGCAAGTACGATCATCATTTAGATAATCGTTGTGTGTTCGTGGAGGGCACTTTGTGGTGTTCAGTGCCCCTCCTTCGGTTCACTTTTGATATTATTGGCACGATGCACAACTTGACTGTCAGCTTCTGTTTCGTTTTCCTGTCTTGCTTCGTCCAACGCCTCTTGAACCTCTCCCTCCTGAGCCACTCCACCTTCCTCATCGTCTTTAGGCACGCCTTCTACCTCACCTGCTAACATATCTGCAATGCCGAGGTAGAACGTAGCTGGTTTGAACTTGATATCTTTGCCCATAATCTCAGCCCATTTATACCTTGCTGTGTTGATCCAGCCGACCAAGTCTAGGTGATTGACGTGCTGGAGTGTCCCGAGGTAAGTGCCCTAAGAGTGAAGTGTCGGTGATAAGTTTATGGAAAATGAAACAAAGAGAGCATACCCATTTGGAGGATTCTACAGAAACGAGACCATCGTTAGGGCCCTCTTTCTCGAGAATGACTGAATGTGGCCATCTAGAACGGGATTACATATCTGTCCACCCAAAATATACAAGTAACGTACTTCCATGTGTCAATCAAACCAGGTTCGTATACGGCCCCCCAGCTAAAGTACTTTACACCATCGACATCGGGCGTTTCCTCATTGAACTGCCGCATACTATCAATGGTCAAGCATTCAAATGCTTTGCCGTCACCGCCACCATTAGGGAGGAGGTCAAGTAGGGAGAGAACAGAGGGCATGCGAGTGCGGCCGATGGTGGTAAGGAAGTGATCTGCAAATGCAGAACCACGGTGGGGAGTGGCGATGGTAGTAATGGAGAGGACATTAAATTTACGTTGAGTTAGGTGGGATGTAAGATATCGACAATCCAGACCACCCTGGTTAGGAATTAGGTGTATATTGTTACTTTGAAGGATGGTTTACATACCATGCTGTGGCCTGGAGAAGCAATAAGTCGAAGAGCAAATGGTGTGATTTCATAATGACGTGCCTACAAGGTGGACACTTCTTCCGGGGTAGACCTCCGATATTTTCTGTTCGAGGACTTTTGCTCTATCAACGGGGCTGCTGGTGGCTGGAACACGCGTAATGAGTACTTCTGTTCCATTGGCTTCGAGTACTTCTTTGATCCCACGCCAATGTGTGACTTGGACGGGGGCAATGGCTGGTCCGATAGTGACCGAGTCAAATCCCAAGAGACCGTGGCAGAAGACTACGGGGTTTTTGGGAGAGCGATCTATGATTAAAAAAAGTGAGTAGAGAGACATTCGAATGAGACAGAACGGACATTTCTTGGGGAGGTTGTTCTGTTGGTTTTCGGCGCGGTCATCCTCAGTCAAAAGGGGGTCAGTATTAGATTTTGTATCGTTCTGGAACCACCACCAGGAGGCGGACGTTGAGGTCTCGGGAATATCTGCGACGGAAGCAGTAGGAAGAATAGGGGAAGTTGAAAACGTGCGGACATGGTTACGACTCGAAACGGAACGGAGGGTATCCAATGAAGAACGAGTTAGGGGAGAGTGGGTGAGGACGATAGGGGGAGAACGAAGGAAGTCCGTGTGAGGTGTTGTCGAGACTGTCGGTGGAGGTGACAAGGACGCAGTAGGGAGCGTTGAACGCGTTAGATTATCGATGAATGGGGGTCCGTGCGAGAGTCGATGGGAGGCAAGAAAAGAATCTGGGAGTTGTGCGCGTGGGGGAGGTGTCGGTAATAATGCAGGTAAAGGTTCGTGTAATGCTTCAGTAAGGGAAGCCAGACTTGGAGAGGGAGGAGTGCTTGAAGGTGAAGGTGTATGAGGTCGTGACCATTGTGAACTAAGCCAACGTAAGATCGGAAGTCTCTTCGACGGCATCGACATTGATTCGACACGGTCGTCAATGTTGACGTTGATGAGCAAAGGTTCAAATTTAAAATTTTGACGGCCGTCGTTGTCGTTGTCGTTGTCGTCGACCAACATCTCGTTGAAATATAACTTTTTGTGACGTCACACTTTTTTTTTAAATTCACAGTGAAATGCCACCACCACCTTCATTGCCGTCCCTCCTTCCATCTCAAATTGCACTTCAAGACGGCAAGTTACTAGAAAAAACAAATTATTTTATATTCTCTCTTAAATTTTATTCTTAGTAACTACTAATCCGGAACAATTACATACCGCCCTCAACCTCGCCAAAGTCACTTCACCAGAACAGTCCGCTTCCATATTCTACCCCATTTCTTGACCACGACTTGACCACATTGTATTATAGAACACCTATATTTATATGTGCTTTTAAAGGTACCTCACACTCCCTCATGTTCTTATTCAATCTTCAATCCTTGTTATTGTTCTCTAGATTGTAATCGGCTCTATCCCACCCGTGACCGGGTTATGCTTCATCGCAAGCGAGACCATAACGGCTCTGTTGATGACACCCTCATTATAACATGGAACGAATGATGGATGGGCGTTGAACGTTGAACGTTGAAAGTTGAAACGTTTTACATATATCCACTCTATGTGTACCAAGCTCTTGATCTCTAATGTTACATGCTGTATACGTCAGACTCCGCTCTTTACAAGGCCCGCCGGTGTGATGTCGATCATGATGTTGATCCCATCCATGGCAATGACAACCATCCGCACCAAGTCCATGAGGCTCTTTATGCACACGGTACCTTGTAGACATGCCCCTTTTTCACTTGGATTACTGATACAGTGATAATTATTGGGAGTCACCTGGGGGTAGGAGTTATGGTCGGTAGTTCAAGTTCAAGTAAAATCTCATAAATACGGTTGCGAAGGTGACGGACAGATCAACATTTAATTTGTAATTGTTGTATGAAGGGAGATAAGAATAAATAAAAGTAAATTGGATGGGATCAAAGAAAGAAGAAGAGTTTTAAGTTTTGAAGGAATTGTGGGACAAGTCAGTGGTAACTGAAAACTGATTTCAGGCAGGCCTGCTCTTTCTTTCGATTACAGCTACTAAATCTCAAATCCTGGAAATTTCAACCCTTTCCTAATTGTAATCATTGGGAATAATCACCCAAAATCTTCTCCTTCTCCTTCTTATTCTTCTCCGTATAGGGAGTACCCCATTCAACAACCAGCCATACCGTCCCTCTCAGCTCCCAGGACAAGACGAATGTCCTTCTTCTCTAGGAAGAAGCAGCAGCCTCCAGCTCAACCTCAGGCTACTGTCACCGTTCCACAAACTCCAAGTCAAGCCCTTGCTCACATTGCAGGTAGTAGTGGTGCCAGCAAGGACGGTCACACACTACCTCAACAGCAACAACCTTCCAGTTTACGTGGGGATACTCCTCTTGATGCGTAAGTTGGCACCTCATGTACCATATAAATATATATATCTATAACCCATCTTATCATTTTTTTTTTCACTAGTCCGTCAGGAAGCGCTAATAGTAACAATGGTCTCGGCCCGTCCTCACAACCTCCACCCCAAACACAGCAACGAACTCAAAGTCAAAGTACTCGAGGAAGCAGTCCAAACGGGCCAGGAACAACAACACCTTCCTCTGGCACACCCCAACCAGGCCAAAATCAACGTCCTGCCTATCCATGGTCCGCGCGCCGTCTTGTCCTCCCACCCCCCCTCGTATTGAATAAACCCGGCGTCGTCCCTCCCACATCACCGTCACCTTCTCCATTTCCGCGCTATGGTCATGCTCTTCCATCGACAGCTACCTCAGCCGGGGACCTCTACCTTTTCGGTGGTCTTGTTCGCGAAGTCGCACGGAACGATCTATACTTATTTGCCACCCGAGATAACTCGGCAACTCTCCTTCAGACGGGCGGTGAAATACCGTCCGCGCGGGTGGGGCATGCCAGTGCCCTTGTCAGCAATGTCTTGATTGTCTGGGGTGGGGATACAAAGACAGATCCCAAGCTGAGGGAAAAACAGGATGATGGTCTATATTTGTTAAACTTGGGTATAGTTTTCATTGTGTGTTGTTCGTTTGGTAAGACTAATACTACCGCAAAGTATCACGGGAGTGGACCCGTGTGTCTGTGCACGGACCTAGTCCTGTTGGACGCTATGGGCATGCCGTGACCATGGCAGGATCAAAATTCGTTGTCTTTGGTGGCCAGGTCGATGGAGAGTTCTTGAATGATTTGTGGACCTTTGACCTTAATTCCCGTATGTCTCGTTTCCTTTGTCCCGTTGTTACAACTCTCATGATAATCATTCACTCGTAGTTAGATCAAGGGCAGTTTGGGAGTATTTAGAACCTGTGACGGGTGAAATACCCGCGAGGAGGACGGGTCATATTTGTGTAACCTATGGGGAGCGGATCATTATGTACGTCTTTTTAAATTTAGTAACTTTGGAATTTCTGTTGATCATATGGGTGTCAAAAGCTTTGGCGGTACCGATGGCCAATATCATTATAATGACACATGGTCTTTCGATTTGCAGACCAGGCAGTGGTCCGAGCTGAATTGTATCGGATTCATTCCCTCGCCTCGCGAGGGGCATGCCGCTGCCGTAGTCGATGATGTCATTTATGTGTTTGGTGGACGGGGCGTCGATGGAAAGGATTTAGGAGACCTTTCTGCATTTAAAATTTCTAGTGCGCTTGATTGCTTTCTGATCACATTGGATAGCGTTGATGTGTGCATACAGACCAGCGGTGGTATATGTTCCAGAATATGGGTCCCTCACCTAGTGGCCGTTCTGGGCATGCAATGGCGTCGGTGGGGCCCAGAGTTTATGTGCTTGGTGGTGAATCCTTCTCACCCTCCAAGACCGATGATTCGGGGTTCGTCCACGTTTTGGATACCAGTTCGTGCTCATCCGCCATTGCTTCTGCCAAGCCTTTGGAAAGCTTACCCTTTTCAGAGCATATTAAATATCCAACATCGAAAGACGCCCTGCCTGGCAATGTTCCAGCTGGCTCCCAGGACTTGTCACGCAAGCTCTCGGCGACGCCCCAGAATGTCCAACCAGCCCCCGCGGTGACTGCTTTGACGAACTCAACAAATAATGGCCGGTCAATGTCCCCCAGTGTAGCTCCCAGTCCCGAGGCTGAGGACCCTCGTAGGGCAGTGTCCCCCTCGAGTGCGAGGTCGATTAAACCAACTAATGGCGTCGTACAGCCACCCTTCCCAGCAGCGGCCAATGGGAAAGGCAAAGCTCCTATGAGACCACGGAGGGAGGATGATGACTTTGGTACGGATGACGGTACTGACGTAGGTGCCGGGGATTACACCCGAGAGAGAACTATGTCACCCGACCAAGGACAACGGGCGAAGAGCCCTCAATCGACTGCGAGTCGGGCGGTCTCCCCGGCGAATGGTGATTCGTACGGTGGTCAACAGCCCAATATCGTAGGTGTGACAATGGGTAGTGCGACAGGGCGTTCCTCTCCTGCAGTCGTTGAACGTACCAAGACGCCAACAGACCCATACTATAGTCAATCCGGATCGCCTGTTGTGAATGGATTCGCGAGACCTGGTTCACGTACCGGCAATGGATCAGTTGGAGGATCAGTTGGGAATGTAACGGCGGACCTCATCAGGGATTTAAAGGCGAAGGATGTGGAAATGGAGGCTGTAAAGAAGCAGATAGGATGGATGAAGGAGGCACTGGCTAAGGCTTCGAGATCAGGGTATATATACGCTGATAGGGATGGGAGTCCGGTCACCACCGAAAGGGAGGGTGACGAAGGACGCAGTGCTGAATTAATTCTCAACTTTAAACAATTCAAGGCACAGATTCAAGTGAGATACATATGCGTCCTCATGAGTTAACCAGGATGACTGACATAATTTGTAGACCGCGATGGTGGAGCAGGCGAGACAGGTCTCGGAGCGGGTCGCGGATGCAGAACGCGTTAAATCGAATGCTATGCAGGAAGCGGCGTATTACCGTGCACGACTTGCTGCCATCGAAAATGGGAACGATGCGGAAAATACTCGGTTAGAGCGTGGTCGAGTCGCAGATTTAGAGAAGCATACGTCGGAACTTATGAATGAACGTTGGATGCAAGACAAGAAAATCGCCGAACTCAGTGACTCTCTAGCGTTACAAACCGTTCTCTATGAACAAGCAGAAGCGCGCGCAACTGATGCTATCAAACGAGCAGAAGAAATTGACGCTTCGCACGATCGCACGTTAGAACGTCATAATAACCTCCAAGACCAACATGATGCACTAGAGGTGCAATACCGAGATCAAGCTGAGCACATCTTGTCACAAACTTCCTTACTCGAGCAGCGTGAGGCTGAGGAGATGGCCCTTCGCACCCAAGTCGATGAGCTTACGCAGTCTCGGGACCAACATATGCGCGCTCTTGACCAAGCTCGGATAGCCCTCCAGGCGGCATCATCGCGTGCAGAGGAGGTCGATACGCAATATCAGCGCGCGAGAGAACAAATCGGGACCTTGGAAACCGACCTTGCTGAGCTTCGCGGTGAGATTGAGGCTCGGACCGCCGATGCTGAGTCTGCACGAGCAAGACTAACAGATGTTGAAAATTCTTGGGCCAAATCCCGTGAGGAGGCAGATGCTTTTAGGGCACTTACGACAGGCAGTCTTGGAGAGCTTATGGACTCGCATCGAGAGCTCAAGACGGACGAAGATCGTATGGCTCGCGGTCATGCTGAAAAAATGCAAGCAGTGGAAACAGAGGTGTTGTCGTTGCGCAAGATGTTGAAAGAAGCCTCTCAACGCGTGGAGGAATCGCAAGGCAAACTCGTGCAGGAACGACAACGCGTCCGGGAGCATGAGACGGATCAGTCCTTCCTGCGATCCCAGATTGTGGGCCTTCGCGCGCAGCTGTCCAACGCCCTCACTGATGCCGGGGGATTACGAAAAAGTCTTACGGAGAAAGAGACACTTCTCCGAGAAAAATCCAAAGAAAGCTCGGACGCTAGTCTCAAATTAGTTATGCTGCGCAATTATCTTGCAGAGAACGGTATCAACATTGACGATGCGGATCTCCGGTCGTCTTCGAGGGCAACTGGCCGTGGATCACCAGCGGCTGTCGCAGAATTGGAGAGTAGACTTGCGGAACGTACCAGACAGCACGAAGCTGCAGAGCGAGAGCTTGCTCAGGCAGTACGCCGTAAAAAGGAGGCGGAGACACAGGCAGCCCAATTGTCCACTCAACTCGAAAACATTCGGTCGACACAGTCGCAATCCCGCAACGGCGACAACGCTCTAGAAACTCGGGCCATCGAAGCGGAACGGAAACTCGAAGACACTGAACGTGGGTATAAAACGCGGATGCAACAGATGGAGGAGGATTACCAATTGGCAGTACACTATGTCAAGTAAGTACTCATATTCGGAATGGCCGTACTCTCCTCTGACACACTTCGTAGGGGTACGGAAAAGATGATGCGAAGGATGAGAGATGAGCTGAACAAGCAGAAAAATTCGAACACGGCACTCCAAGCCGACCTCGACGCCGCCCGTGGTGGTAAATCAAGCTCGAGCCGCACGATCAATGGTCGATCCACTCCGTCCTCAGAAGAAGACTCTTTACGCGCCCAGCTAACAGAGGCACAGAGACAAGGACAACGTCTTCGCAGCGAGAATACAGAGCTTCGACAACGTCTAGACTCCCTAGAGAAAGACGTCGAGGCCTTACAAGACAACCTCATCGCCTCGCAGCGCGAGTCGGACGACAGGCTCAGCCAAGTAGAAGAACTGCAACATGACGTCGCAAAACTCCAGTCCTCCCTAGTCATCGCACGAGGCGGCCACGAAGAAACGATCCTAGAGAAATTGAGTAACGAAAACGCGTCTCTACGACGTGAAAACGAACAGTTGTCGCATAAAATCGGCCTTCTTCTCGAAGTAGAACAGCCCTCATTCGGTCAGGGACGCCCTATATCTGGGGTGTCCGCTCGAAGATTGAGCACATCGAGTTCAGAAAATGCTTTAGCCTTTGAACACCTTTCTAGTGAATTGGACGACTGGCAACGACAGCTTGCTAGCTCAATGGCCAACCGACGGCCACTGAGTGATTTTGATTCGGAACCATCTGAGAGAACAAGATCTCCTCGCCCATAATATTCTTCGCTTCCCTCATCTATGTATATTTTGCCTATACCCGACGGGCTTAGCTCCTATTATCACTCACTCACACTCGCTTGGATTCTCCCTCATACTCTAAATTAGTTTGCTCCGCTCTCCCTGAATGTTTTCGTCTTGCTCTATACATATATATTCTCCATTATGAACAGCATGTAGCTGTTGTGACTAAATGATGATTTTTACGACGCATTCGCCCGTTGTGTCCATTCTACTGCTTTTTGTTTGACCATATTCGCGCCATCTTCATCTCCAATCCTGCGTTCCAACTCCAGCCACTTCTTGAAGAATGACCTGAGGAGAAACATAAACATTATGACACCTCCAGAATAAACAACACTAACTTGGCTTTATGACTTGTCATCTTAATGGCCAGTACACGATCGAATAAATTGCTGATAAAATTAACTTAGTTCAGGTGTTGGTAGAACAGAAAAGTTAGATATACCGTAAACTCTGTATGTCTCCTTGGCCTGCTTCCATATCCATATAAACAGACCATAAGTCCCATCGCTTTGGGTGTGAATCTATAATCCCCTCGAACACAGTCTTGCCCCGTTCGGGCTCGCCATGTTTATATTCAAGTTGAGCAAAACGCGAAATAGCCTTTAAATCTAAAAATTCGATTCAGAACCTATAATCTCGACGATCTCACAGAAGTACTCACGCTTTCGCTTGTCCAAACTTTGTAGACTTCTGGGTAGAAGCTTCCTTGCATTCTCAAGATCGCCTTTTCGAAGATAATACTCTCCGAATAATGTCCATACTTTCGAGCTCTGACCAAATTTCTTGCATGAGCGTTTGTATTGCTCTTCGGCTTTCTGTGAAAAAGTTCAAGATAAATGTTCCTATCAAGTAAAAGGACCCGAACCTGAAGCTTTCCTGTTTGATCCAGGATAGATGCCAGACGGAGATGGATGGTTTTAGAGTCGTTCGCTTGTGCAGCTTCTTTGAAAACAGACTCCAAAGTCTCATCGGTGCCATAAACGTTTTCTAAATTGAGCAATGCAATCCATACGTTCAACCTTTCTTGCTCTTCTCGGAAGTTTATTGTACGAATAGCTCTTCTAGCAATTTCTCGTGCCTTCTCAACCTCAGATAGCTGAACGTGGAATGACATGTATTGAACCCATAGATACGACGAATTTGGTGAACCCAGAAGTACTCGTTCGAAATCCGCATTTGACTCCGGGGTCTTGGTCTGCAGATCGGCAGTGAGGTCATACTCGATCTCTCTGCGTTTACGTTTTTTCTTCTTGCTAGGTCGGCTCTCAGAGTCACTCTCTTCGGACGAGGAACCTGATTCAGCGTCTTCGGTTGGTTCAGGTTCATGACTTGACCATTGAAATCCGTTGGAGAGTTGAAGGACGGGTGTAAATGATGTCTGATTATTGCTGGGTCTCTGCGAAGCGTGATACGGTTGATACGAATGAGCGACCGTATCAATATCAATTTGCATTGTATCGCTTTCCTCGCTACCACTCTCCGCTTCCTCACCATCGGTGAGTAGTTGCTTATCAGCGGGATCCCCGGAATATTCCATTCGTGATTGCGATGTAGGCTTTTCAGAGTCTTCATCCATTTCAAAATCTTCTTCATCGAAATGGGAGGGCTTAAGGCTAAGAGATATTTTACCTTTCTCGATACCTAGAACAAAGGCTTTTACTCGGTCACCCTCGCGGAAACCACGTAAAGCGATTGTGACATCCGCGCCCTTGTCGTCAGATAACTGGCAAAGTATTATTATCAGAGATTTCTTGAGATTCAAAACAATCACCTGTGACTTATGGCAAAGCCCACTTAATTTGGAATCATCTATTTGTATAAAGAGCCCGTATTTCTCTATCTTCTTGACAATTCCTACCACTTTTTGGCCGATCTGAATGTCCCTAATAGAAAGGTCTAATGACGGATTTAATTTTGAAGGGTTTTCCCGTAACGACATTTCTACTTTTTTCGTTTCACGATCGACGCTAGAGCAAAATTTAGACAGGAAAAAAGGTGTCTTAGGAGGTCTTACCTGAGGATACGGCCCTTGACAAGTTGATTTATCGTAAATCTGGGTTTCCACTCTTTAACGTACTAGCCAAAATTTGTTGGTTATGTAGAGAATGGAATGGGGTGGCTTACTCACGTCGTCAAACAATTCTCGTATCTGGACACGAGCATCCACGTTTCGACCCACGGTTACGAATAGGCCGTGCTCTGCAATGCTTTTAATAAACCCACGAACTGTTTCACCAGCTTGCAAGTCGTTCAGATCGCCTATCTCACGATCCACGATCGATGTAATTTTGCCAGGGTACATTTTGGAATGTCGGGTGGACAAAGTAAGCTGTTTTTTAGCTTCATCAATTCCAACAACGACAGCTTTAAGAATAGAATCTATCGGTGGGAAAGGTATGTTGACATCGAAGTCGTCGGACGTGTCTGTAGGATGTATAATTCCTCCAATGTGCGTTGCTAATTTCAATAGTGTCCCTTGGCGTGCATGACGTGTAACACGCCCCCCGACGATTTGGCCGACCGCAACGGAATCCATCGTCAGTGACCCTTTAGAAAGTAATTCCTTGACCTTCGGTTTGTTCGCGACGATGACAAATCCTTGCTCTGTGTTACGAGTTACAACGACTAAATTATCGAGAATATCGCCTGCTTTTAGCATCGTTCGAAGCTGAGCCAAGGATAAAGAGCGATGGTTTGCGAGATTTTTCAAAGACAACACTGCCCGGATTTGCGTTGGTTGGAGGGTGACTATTGCGTTACTTTTGTGTATTTCTGCCACGGAACCCTCGACAATGTTGCCGATCTCAACACCACTGATGTCTATAACCTTAGGTTTGAAATTAGGGGCGGCTTGACGGATACTGGCTACGAGGCGCTTGTTGTCTTTTTCAATAGCCGTTATGCGTACTTTGACGACTCTTCCAACCGGGAAAGAATCGGAAGGGGTTTTCGAGGATGACTCGCTGATAGATGGCAATTAAATCACGAAGGAATAGACAGCCTGCATATCACCTACTTGACCTCTTTGATTGGCACTAGTGCTTTGAGGTTATTATAGAACTCAACCATCAAATGCTTTTCATAGACTTTGAAGACTACCGCATGAGCAATCTGACCAACCTTCGCGTCATCCAGACTCGATAGGATGGGCAACGTCGAGTCCAAAAGGGTCTTTTTAGCCGTAAGAGAGATCCGTTTACGGTCTGTATCGACGACAAGGACCTGTCATGATCGTGAATACGTGTAGATTTAATTAATGAACAAGGTTGTACCCGGCACCTAATGCTCGCACCCGCCTTGAAACGTTTAGATGGCTGCTTCAATGCAATGTCTGCGTAGTGGTTTGGCCAAATTACCCCGTCAACATTTCCCGATAATGCGACAAATAACCCAGTCTCCGTGAGCTTCTTGATGGTTCCCCTAACAACTTCGCCGACTTCGACGTCTCCCACCTGTAGAAATTTCTGTTCTAGAATGGATGGTTTTAAAGATAATTGCAATAGCCCATCGAAGGAGAAATAACCCGTCACGCGTGCTCGGTGGATTGAACCTAGTTTCCATGGACCAGAAGCAGACAGAGTCGGTACATGGTCATCCGATACATGGGATATCTACATTGGAGTTGAGTGAATTGGTATGAGCTTGAAAAATGTATACAAACGTGAACAAAGCCATCAAGCCCAGGTTTGACTTCTACTATCAGACCTCTTTCTGGTTCCAGTTTCCGAACTCTTGCTGCTTCAATGACCGTACCAATAGGGTATACCTCTCCAAGATCTTTCGTCTCTGGCAGGCTATCATTTCCTTGTATTCGTTGAGGGTTGAGTGCTAATACGTGATCCGTGAGAGCAAGCGCAAATTTAGGTGGTGTCGATGCAAAATCATAGAGTACTCGGGCCTTGAGTTTTTCTCCAACTGAATGAGGCTTTCTTGAATTACTCTGGGACAAGTGTATTTCGTCAACAGTTCCTCCAAAAAATCCGAGGACCTGGAGATTGAGTCCAGTAGGATGCACAGCAATGATCAATGATTGGACAAGCATTCCAGGAAGAACGGAAGTGACATTGGTCACCTCTGAAAGCTAAGATGTATATAAGTGCCTTATTGGGTAGAAGTGTAGAAAGCATGCGTTATTCACCGAGGAGGAGGCAAACGTGGAAGGGTCGATGGTAACATTGCAGATTCGGCCATTATTGGACACGCTCGTCACTGTAGCATCAACTAACTGCCCAACGCAGAGTCTCTTTTGGGACACTTGCTTCGCATCTTTGAATGACAAAAATCCAGATATGCCGGTGACGCCAAGATCCAGAATATACCCATGGTCTTCGATGCTCTCAATAGCTGCAGTAATGGTCTAAGTCATTGTATTAATAATGAAAAAAGGACGAGGTTGCTGCGAATTACATAGCCTTGTCTCAGATCCGATTTCTGAACTCCGGCGTTGACCCACTTTGGTATTAGCGTCAACTCCACGCGTCGACTAGCTCTTATGACTTCGTCTCTAGATTTCCCAACCCCATTCATATCTGTTGAACCAGGTGCATGTACGGCGTTGACCATACATCGAATAAACTGGCCTTCTTCGAATATTTGAAAGAGATCGGGAACGCGTGAAGTGGGCTCTTCATTATTTTCATCTTCAGTCACGGGATCCTCTTCAGGGGTATCCTCGTCCTCCAAGAGGGTTGTAAGTTGAGATGAGATATTCGTGATGGGAACATGACCGAATAGTTGATTGGGAAGAGAAACAACCAAACCAAGAGGCTGAACAGACACAATTTGTCCCAAAATTTTCATGCCTACGTGCATTCGCTATAACATTACACAGGTGAACCTTTTCTGCGGATATGAAGGACTAACTAACCTTATAATTCAAATGCTCGATTCTGATATTACCACCCTTCTCCGCTGCCGCTCCTGTTCCTACTACTTGACTCTCTAACTTCCTTTTTCTTTTTTTCACAAGTTTGGTCGTTTTGACATCCTGTATAACCAATGCGTTTAATGGATCCGGCCAAGATGGGAAAACCGACCTCAAATAATTCATTGGCCTCCTTAACAGCCTCAGCACGGATTGCTTTAACTTCAAGGGGAGTGAACGAAGTCCCTCCTCCACGAGGAAAGTCTACCTCCTCAACAGCATGGTTTGAGGAATGTTGTAAGGCTTTTTCGGTATTCAGCTTTTTATCAACAGTTATTTTGCTTTTTTTCGTGGAATGAGTTGTATGGGTGGACGCCGAATCTTCTAATGGCCTTTTGTGAACCATTTGTCCGCAGAAGGTGATAAGCGGACAAAAGGCGAGGATTAGACGACTTGACCGTCGTTTCAATGATCTATGTAGTAGAGATTTTTTGAGTGATCGGTAGAATTGATCTCTAGTGTGTTACGTCAGCATTCATAATCCCAATTTCCATTTTCACCTTGTTTTCTCTTTGGCTTGAGGAACTATAGTATCACGATCTTCAAACTCTTCAAGCTCTCAATAAAAAATGGGTGAGTAAAATTAAGGACTTCAGAACCTGACTAAATTCGCCTCTCTCTAGATTTTCAAGTAAGTGAAAGATTTATTCCCAGCAGGCCAAAACCTGACGATACTTGCAACAGAATCGTGTCGGTTCCAAGTTTGGAGGCGGTGGTGTTGCAGGTGCATCCGAGACGAATGTCGATAGACGCGAACGTTTGAGAAAACTTGCGCTGGAAACCATTGACCTTGCCAAAGTACGTTTCTCTTCCTCCCCCTCTACCAAGTCACTGAACTATGAGCCCTAGGACCCATACATCCTGCGCAATCATCTTGGGTCATTGGAATGCCGCCTTTGTTTGACTCTTCACACCAACGAAGGTTCTTATTTAGCTCACACCCAAGGCAAAAAGCATCAAACGAACCTTGCACGACGTGCGGCTCGTGACGCGAAGGACTCTCAATTGATGATTGCTCCTACACAAAGTAATATCCAGCGCAAGGTTTTTCTCAAGATTGGCCGTCCCGGATACAGAGTGACAAAAGTTCGCGACGTAGATACAGGGAAGGAGGGCATGATGGTACAAGTCCACCTTCCTCAAATTAAACCTGAAGTTTTACCTCGTCGTCGGTTCATGAGTGCTTGGGAGCAGAAACGGGAACCGCCCAACAAAGCTTACCAGTATCTTATTGTGAGTTTTTATGTCCAGTATTTTTCGCTGTCGTCTTATTTACCCAAATTCTACACAAGGTTGCAGCTGAACCCTACGAAACCATCGCATTCCGTATTCCCGCTCGTGAAATCGAGGATGAAGCCGACGACGCTGGGTATTGGAACTGGTCTCATTGGGATCCTGACACAAAACAGTACAGCTTCCAATTCATGTTTCGTCTTACATATTAATTGCAATTTGTATTTCTGTCATGCTTATCGTGGTACTGTATTATAGTGTTAAATCGTTTTCATTCTTACCCTGGGTCACATCAGTACTAAACCAAATCTCTAGGTAAGTGGCACTATATGAATAGAGTAAGAGTTGTATGTAATACCAAGTGTATAATTTGTTGAAGCTGTGCTTTCGGGAGTGACGACATAACTTATCTCCAAATAGATCAACGCGTATACGCTCGGCATCGTATTCTTGTCGGCAATTTGGTTCTTTATTATAAACTCCTGTTGCGTTGTACTGATGCATACAGGCCCCGTGAAACAGGCTTCTGATAACTTACACCATGCCCTCCTTGAATGCAGCTAGTTCAGCCGGCTTCGAATGGGGATCAAACATTCGATATAAACCCATCGGTGTGTTCGTTGGTGGAACATCAGGTGTGGGCCGCGCTATGGCACGAGCTTTCCATTCCTATACCAAGGGGAAGTGCCACATGATAATCATAGGACGCAATCGCTCAGCTGCTGAAGCCTTATTCGCGTCATTTGATGAGCCTGTCGATATCGCGAACAATGTTAGACGCGAGTTCGTTCATTGTGACGTTTACGCGATGAAAAACATCAAGGAAACCTCCCATGACCTTCGAACTCGACTCCCTCACATCAACTTCCTTGTCCTCTCAGCTGGCTATGGTAGCATCCTTAATGACAGAGATGAGACGGAAGAGGGAATGGCGGGCCAACTCGTAACTCGATACTATTCCAGGTGGCGATTTATCTATGAACTTCTGTCATTAATGCGGAATGCGTCTGAGAACGGGTTAGATGCGAAGGTGATGTCTATACTCGGTGCTCAACGATACAAAGTCCTATCAGTGGACCTTGATGACCTCGCCATGAAAAAGTCTTATTGGGGGTGGAAAGCTGCTATACAGAGTGTAAATTATAACGATTACATGATGGAGGTGTGTCCTAAATTATTCCACCTTCAGTAACCTCAACAGATCTCAAGGAATATGCTCTCCGTGAGCCAAATATCGCTTTTACGCATATATATCCCGGAATCGTGGATACTCCGGCCCTTTCCCGAATATTCGACTTCTGGCTATTCCGGCCGTTTTCTCCGATTTTTCAAGCCGTATCTAAATATCTCTTTGTCAGCGCAGACGATTGTGCATCGTACATGTGGTATGGGCTTCTGGATGGTGATAAGGGATTTTTCCGTCGTGATCAACTGGGTAACAACTTGGGTATGCAAGGTTATGATGGTTCTGCCCATACCAGGCAGATCATATGGGATCACAGCATGCAAGAGACTGATCGTTGACGAAACTCCGACCTTGCATGTTCCATTTCGTCAGGTGCCTTTGTCTCTCCCTGAGACCCAGAAACAAACTGACGAGATTTAGATATCCATTAAACTCGTAACCTATTCCCGTCAGATAGTGCAAAATGTTCCGATAACTAATTACATATTGTTATGCTTATTTGAACTGCATCTACATCTCGTTTCCTCTTCAGAAGCTACATTCAACAAATCCGTTGGTTGACGGTGCTCCTGTATGAGTGAGGCAGGCTGCGAGCGCATAATGTAAGTACCAACTCTAGAAATATGACATCACAATCTCACCACAAACGTCCCCGGTTTCGTCGTATATGACTCGATCGGCACCTGGGCTTCCCCCGTTGTAAATAGTCCCCATCTTCAATGGATATTCAAAGAATTCTCCAGCACATGCCGGAAAACTGAAGCCCTGTAAATTTCCACATGTGAACAGATTAACATTTTTTGTCACTCCGTAAACGGTGATTTACTTCGAAGTCATGATACTGGTGTGGATAGTCACTATATATATTGTCTATTAACAAGGCTCAACTATGTCTGTTCAATTTTGACTTTACCTAGCACCTCCAGCTTCAGCCTTGTTTACGGCCCCGGAAATATCACTCGAAGTGTATCTATTTCCTGTTCAATTTCTTGTTAAACTCTAAAAAAACCTGGTTGTCTCTTGATGCGATTATACCTGCGCAGGTGCATCCTGCGGTTTGTCGTTTTATCACGACCGCTCCGACACCACTCAAGCATACTAGAAAGAAAAGAGTCGCGTGTCGGAACATCAAGTGCCTTCGAGGTACGCGAGTGTAGTACAACCTCTCTTTCCCCCCCTGACGCCCCTTTTATCCTCAGTCTTTTGCTTACATCGCACGATTTTTCATTGTGCATATGCTAGCTGGACTTCTGATAAAGCCTGTATGTTAGCTCCGTTGGCTTCTATCGTATAGAATGCTCAATAGGTCTTGAAAGCGTGATTTCTACCCCCAAAGAATGATAATCAATTCCTAGCCAGGGATATTCCACAAGGCAACCGACCACCTGACGATACTCGAACAGAACAGTAAATGTGATAAGACACCGGCGCCGCAACTTGCTAAAAATTTCTGCAATATTTCCTTAACGGTTCTAGTGTTTGATTGGTTTTGGTAGCCTCCGAGATGCCCTCGAGTACACGTACCCGAACGAAGGGGGAATTCAAGCTAAATACGGTGAGAAATAATAGAGGATATGGGATCTTAAACAAAAGAAAAGGGGTTAAAAAAAGGTAGGGAAGTGAGGAAGAAAAGTTAATAATACCAGCATATCACGAGGATTGTGAATGCAGTGTGGAACGGCGACGCGCCTCGGTGGTGCGAATCTGCTTACAAATATCATCATATAAGTTATGTGTTCGCAATAGGGAAAAGGTTGAGGGTGAATGGGAGTCAGAAAGATGGGAGATAATATAGAATACGCTTGCCATATAAAGATTGTACTTCGCTAATTGCTGAACGCCACAGCTGGCTGAACCAATTGCTGACTTGAGGCCGATAGGCTGACTTCTATACGATACAACACATGCCCGAGGCAAGTCTACTATACATAAGTCTACGACTGTAATTCGTTGCGGTAGATGACCTACGCCATAGGCGGCGATGAGGGATTACAAAATGAAATGCAAGGGGTATGAGAGATGAAGATTGTTCGTATATGCTTGTAGGGCGGCGTATAAAATTACATGCTGAGTTTTGGGATTGAGGGACGTTTGTGATAAGTCATCAATAGAATAAAGAGGATGAAAAGTGAATATTTGTGGATTGTCAAAGATCTACTCTCCGCTTGCTCAGCAGCTTTTTTTGGACCTTGTCGGGCTTATACTGGCTCGAAGTGATGTTGTGAGGTGGGTCGACGGAGGTAATGGTTGGCTCGAAGGAGAGGGGGATGTGTGGAGCCAGGGGTGGCGGGATACTAGTAACACCAAGAATACTTCGCTTCTTCAGCTTGCGGCCTTGTGACATCGGAATCTCTTGAGCACGAATAGATTTTTGATCACCATGCGAGGCGCTAACGGGGGGTACGGCGGATGGCGGGGATGGCGGCCGACTATAGATTTGCTGTGCTTGTACAGGTCGTTGGTTGTGGGGAGGATATCGTATCTGCTCACCACGGGGTGCGTTCAAACGAGATGGTTGGAGAGGTGCAGGCATTATAAGTCGTTTCGGGAGGTGGCGGGGAATAATCGCTCTTCCTCCTTGCTGAGGCCGGATGGAACCAGTAGTGCTAGAATTTGTTTTCTGTACACTCCGTATCTCGTGAAAACGGCTTTCTTGTTGGGGGGTATGTTTGGGTAAGTTGGAACCTGTTTCATTTACGATTGTCACGATACGGGAAGGTTGCTCGGGTACGGTGGAGTCCGATTTGAGCTTTGGGTCTCCAGATTCCTCATCGGGAAATATCGATGCACTTGTAGGTTGAGCACTCCGGATAACATCTGGGATATAAGAATTCGAGTCAGAACGTTGTTGGGTGAGCCCCATAGGCCTTTGTGTGGTTCTATTGTCGTCCAGCAAGATATCATGTATTTTACCGTGCGGAGAGTTGCTGTTGAAGTCGGATTGCTGAGTCCGAGTGTAGGGTTGAACAGGATACTGAGAATTAGGAACCATAGGGGTCCCGGCTCCAGTTTCGGCCGGCCCGGACCTTGATTGTTCAGACGATGCTGAATTAAAAAATGATGACTGCCGATATGGAACATTATGCTTCTGCCTGTGGAGCTGTGTCAGCTGTGGTGATTGTGCCATATGGTTAATGGTTGAATACCATTGTTGTGATTCCTCTGCAGGAGGAACGTTAACAGGGAGGCTTAAATGGCGATTTGATGACTTTGAAGCGACCTTTGACGTCTGACCGTTTTGAGTTTGTTGAGGTAATGAATTGTATTGGTGATGAGATGCTACACTAGCTATATCAGACCGAGGATTGTAATATTCCTGGAAGTTGTGAGGAAGAACTTGTCCGGGTGTGAGGTTCAACGACACGCTAATTGGGGGTGGCCCTGATGATGTATGGGAGTTTAGGATCCCTCTCGAGATCATGGGTCCCCGCGATTGGTCCTAATTATAAATGAATGGAGGATTTCGAACTAGGTATGAGGTACGTACTTGATGCTTGTTGCCAACATGAGGTACCGTTGATTGAACAACCTTTTGTATTGCTTCATAAGGCCCTCCATGATGGATCGGTACACCTAATGGGTTGGTTTCATCGAGCTCGTCGATCCTATCTAACACACGAGGGTGAATGGGGTGGTTATCGACATTACGCTTAGGGTTGGTGGGTAGTAATAGTCTGCCATCAACGGTGGCGATACCCTGCCGAGGTGCTAAAGCTGGTCTGTCAGGTCTGTCAGGTTGTGAAATATCTTGGGTAGAAGAGCCTCGGAGATGTGTTGGGCGGTCAGAATAAATAACATCATACGAAGGGGGTGATTCTTGGCGTTTATCGACGAGTTGCTCAGTAATAGTTGACTGTGTAGTATTATCCGATTTCCGCCAAAACATAGTGGTATTCTTCTTCTTCTTCTTCGACAGAAAAGGATCTAGGACCTCTATGGACTTCGGCGGAGGGTTCGAAGACTGGCGCGAACTTGTTGATAATGATGCGGGTGGTGGTGAGGCAAGAAATGCTTTTGATTCGGGTGGGCTTATAATCGGCGGTAATTGACTATTACGGAATGTACTGGGGGTCTCCCGGGGTAACGGCTGGGTATTCGAAGCCACTGAGCTAGAAACTTTGACCACGTCAATGACGTTAGGATTTGGTGCAACGGACGTGAGTGGGTGAGATGAAGGTATGTTGCCCACAATGGTTGCAGGAGGAGGCGCCCAAACAGGATTGTGACTCGTGGCAAAGAATGGATGCGAAAGAGGGTCAGGTGAGAACGCAGGATCATCGTACAACGTGGACGGAATGCTCTTGATAGTGAGGTTGGCATGGTTAGGATTGGACGATGATAGAATTTTGGGAATTTTGAGTTTCATGGAATGCGGATTGCTGTTGGCGATAGAGGTTAATAGAAATTTGGAGAAAGTGTGGGCTGTGGTCCGGGGGGCCGTTCGACTGCCAGATCGGCCGAAATGGACAGTTTTGGAAAAAGTATTGACGTTTGGCTGAGAGAATGCAAAACGGTCAAATACGATATTCTGAGTGTGATGAGAATAGGCATGGTTGTTGCGGTGGGATGATGGATGCATCTCAAGATGATATCGATGGAAAAGTCAGATTTTGAGTAAAATGTAAAAGAAAGGGGTTGAAAGATAGAACAAAGAAAGAAAAAAAAAGACTTGAAGAAGAAAGAAGTAAAGTTGAAATGGTAGAAAAAGTAAAGCCCTCAGACAGGGACTCTTAAAACTAATCGAGTCCCGTCGTTTCCAACTGTTGGCGCGCTCAAACCTGCTCAAACTCAGGGTCATAAATCTTGTCACCACGTGGCATCCCTCAAATGTATTCTATTTACGTACAAAATAGCCAATTCATTGCTCGACGCGGTCATGTGCCCTCACACGTTCAATCTTTTCAAGTCTATATTTCGGTAAATATCAATTACTGGTGTCCAAATGAGTAGTATGCATGCAGTGAAAAAGCGTGGTAACAATGAGCAATTCTGTAATCACTTTACGTGAGGCTTGCGACAATCAGTCTGGTCAATCCTTATTGATCTCTGTACATCATCCAGCGGGTTGGGATACCTTTTCCTGTTCCCACAATCCCGCTTCCAATTCCACTGGTTGAGCTAATCGTTCTGAACTTCCCTGACCCCAAACTGGTCGGAGCTGGCAATCGTGAAGCGGGTCGTGGCAAGGCAGATGTAGGCCCAATTCCGGTACCATATTTCGCGGGAGCACGCAGTCCAGTGGCAATAGGAAGTTTTCCCGTTGAAGGCTCCGTGGTATTTATCGGAGGTATGGTAGGCGCTGCAATTGGAATTCTTCTTGGTCCTACAGTGGTTGTATCTTGAAAAGATCTAGTAGCAGTTCTCACAGTGGAGACAGTGGTTTGACCGTTGACTATGGGTATGCGTCGAGGTCCCGTGTTGAATTTGTTTGGTAGTAGAGTTGATGTGGCCGTGACCGCTCGCTTTGGTCCTGAAGCCGTCGACGCAAGCTTGGAAGATTGAGAACCTGCGCTGAATGTCGCAGGTGCCGCTTTGCGGGAATTGGCGTTAGAGGCAGCTGGAGATTCGGGGACCGATGGAGCCTCCGTCGAACTAACGCTCCCTGGAAGGGTTGTTTTTCCGTGGCCAAAGCGCGTTACTCGCTTGATAATTTTCAATGCGGGTACCGCGGGCGGAAGGGCGGAGGAGTCGCGAGCCGGTGCCAGGGGTGTAGCAATCAGGCTGGGTTGCTTGAGTGAGGGGGATGTAGTGAAGATTGACGCCCTTGGCGATTGCATTGGAGACGTGTCAAGTGAGAAAGATTTGTTCGCTGTCGAAGGCAATACATATCAGCAAATGGTCAATGAGAGACTGGCCAAAACTAACTGGGAAGTTTAGGTGATATGGGAGAGCTAAAGTTGGGATTATACCCAAAACTTGAACGTTTCGTGATACTTCTCTTTGCCCCGGGTTCTAGTTTCAAACAAGTGAATGTTAATAATGTAATAGGGAAGATATAGTGGGTTGACGCACTAGAGTCATGAGTGGTCATCATTGGGGAAGATTCAACAGGCTTGGGAGATGGTTCTATAAGAGAACATGAATTGAAAGCAACTATATTGTATAGAATACATACCATCCGTAGGAATATTGACGTTAGTCGAAGAAAGCTCTTCATCTGAGTGACAAGTTAGCCAAACGTCTATAATAATTACATATAATTTACCATCTTTCTCAATAGCATTTTCCTCTAGTTTCATCTTCTGCAATGCAGCTTCCATGTTTGCCTCTTCTACGCCGATATCAAAACTATCATCCCCTTCCATCGCACTCATAAATGAGTCCATGCCATTTCCGGCAGCCAAGAAAGAAATCTTATCATTCAGCAGGTCAAAACTTGCATCCTCAGATTGTAGTTGCAGTTGGAATGACGAGTAAAGGTCGATAGAACGGCGTTTTGGGTCGTGCGAGAAGGTCTTGGGAGGGTTGGGCCTGAGAGAGTGAGAGGGTTGTAACGTGATCGTGTTAGAGGGAGGAGGGGATGAAATAGAACTAGAGGCTGCAGCGTCTGGAGGAAGCGAGTCCGTTGGGGTCTCGAGAGTCACCACCAGTGACGAATCACTCGGTGGCTCAGATAAAATAAATATTTGAGGCTTTTGAACATCCTCAGACAACAATTTGTCAGTTTCACGGCCAAGACCCTCTGCACCGAGACTAAGGGGTTCAATGGTATCAATTGATCTGGGTTGAGCAAAGGATGCGCCAAATGAATTCACCGCGTTTATCACGGATGTAATACTTGAATCAACACCGGGGGGTGAGACTAGAATTTCTGGCGCGACCAGAGAGGACGACGGAAGAGCGGTGTGGTGATACGTTTTGCTCTGGGCAACTGGTGTAAGATCACGGTCAAGAGTAAGCTCTGCAAATGGGGGTCGAGGAGAGGTAGTAGATGAAGTATCCGTCTCAGTGACGGTGTCAAGCGAGCGAGTTGGAGTAATGGGAGTAGTAGTAGCTGGACGAACGTAAGTTAAGGTGTCATTCTCGTCGTCTTTGAGCTCCCCGAGGCCATCTTCATCCGTTAACATCATGCGCATAGACGTATCGTCGATAGTCGTATCTCCAACGTCAACAAGGCGTCGTTTTAGAACAACTGAGGCAGGTCGTGGTTGTTTATTGGAGCTGCCGAAGAAGGCAGAGGTCATGGAACATTCGGCCAGGGGTGGAGTGGAGTTCTCCTTGTCAGAATCAGCATCAGGGACGTCGCGGTCTTGAGTATTGGTGGACACGAGAGGGTCAAAGAGGTCGAGGACACTGTGACGAGGGCGAGTAGTCGACATGGATGGATTAAAGAGTCCAGCCTCAATTCGGTCTGAAGTCACAAATGTTCAAATCCATGTTTGGCCTTGTTGACGCGACAACACTGGTAAGGTATCCACCACCATGAACTCCAAATCATTGTCCACAGTCAAGGCAGAAATTAAAGATTGGGAACGCGCTTTCAAGTCATCTAATGGCAAAGATCCAACAATTGAAGATATAAAGCTTCAACCTCATATTGGTTACTTCACTTTGCCTTTTCTGACCGTACCGATTTAACAAGTATTCTAGCTAGCAAGTACAAGCTCTACAAGAAACTTTCTAAAGCTGCAGCCCAGGGCACGACACAACCTGTCCCATCTACTTCTGCAAATCCTATCTCTGATCTGCCTTCTACACCACCAAGGTCGCGAACACGTGTTTCTGTTTCACAACCTAGCCTGTTGCTTTCTAAACCTCGCGTTGCACATACTACAGCACCACTCTCTACCTTCAATCCTTTCTCACCTCAAAAGAACAAGGGAAAGCAACGGGAAGCTTCCATCATTCCAGTAGAATCCCGATTAAATCCCTTCACAACGAGCCCATCCAAGACAAGTTCCAAACGCGCTGCACCACCCCTACCATTATCGTCAGACCCTTTCCCGACCCTCCTGTTGCAACGTCCATCAGAACCCACAAATACTCCCCCACGTTTACCGCCAGTTCAGACCAGTGCAATCTCCCGAGCCCGCAAGCGCCTGCGTGGCGAGCCTGTGTCGCCCTCACCAAACAAAGAGAAACGGCGACGCGTCGGTCCACAATCTACCCTTCCGTTTACCACCCTTGCTCCTGATTCATCCGATGATGGGGACGGCGATGGAGATGTTGATATGGACACGTATTTTGTCACCGATTCACCCGTTAAACAGACCGTAGGAATAAAATCGTTCAAGTTATTGTTTGACGAGACTTCTGGTCCTACACAGACTGGCCTTTTCAATGAAAGGACATCGTTAGGACGAACCAAGAGCACCAATAGGCTGGGAACACTTTTTGGAACAGTTCCCTCAGGCAATATTGATGAGGACATGGATATGGAATGGAACATGGCGGACGGAGGCTCAGGGGAGAAAAAGAACAAAAGAGCATTGAACAACAGCTTCCTT
Organism: Collybia sordida; assembly: GCA_037014335.1. Lineage (NCBI taxonomy): Eukaryota > Fungi > Basidiomycota > Agaricomycetes > Agaricales > Clitocybaceae > Collybia > Collybia sordida. The sequence continues at coordinate 3,322,516 of JAYKXK010000002.1, forward strand.
GTGAAGAAAAAACCAGATCAATCCAGTGATATGAAAATTAGTTCCAACGTTGTCCACCCAGCTAAGCGATCTTTGCCGCACGTCGAGCCGGAGTTTGCGGGAAAAGAGAAAGAAGCCCCAGGAGAACAGCGAACTGGGGCGTCAACATCACCCCCTCCGGTGGATGTAGTAAAACCGGATCTCACCAAAAATAGAGGAAAAGCTAAGGGAAAATCCAATATCCGGAAGAAGGCGAAAATATCCACAACTGACGAGGAATCAGATGAGGAGCTAAACATACCTGTGAAAGTCATTGATCGATCGGGTATTCGACAATTTAGACAGTTTCCACACGGAGGAGAAAACGACTTTAGCCTTGGCATGGATGATATACCTGGATATATACGTCGGGTTTCTCAGGCGGACACTCTTCCAAGTGCGGATATCGGACCAGAAAGTATAGAGGATTTGGGTAAATTCGAAGTGGAACTCCCAGAAAAACTTCGGCGGGTACTAGCTTTAGAATCCGTGGACGCGAAGGCGCGTGATTCACGAGAAGAACAAGTGTTTAAGGGGTTGTTGTATGGCTATCGATCGAGCCATTACGACCCAATCAAAGGAGGCAATATTTGGGACGTTGGAGAGGATGATTCAAGAGTCGATAGAGATGGAGAAGTCATAAGAGACACAGAAGGAGAGGACGACTGGGAGGGAGAGCCAGTTCCTTGGGAAGTGGGGGAACTTTAGACTTGCGTCACTGAACAACGCGGATAAAATCAGTGTGCGTTTCACCCATGCACGCTTCTACGCCGTTCCCAACATTTCTTAGGGTTTAACACGAAACAAATTAAATGCTTCGTGTTAGTGTTCCCTGATAAGACATAATCTCAAGCTTGATATGCGTGTTTTTGATCCACGTGAGCTGCATACTTTTCAAATCACCCGTAAGGTATCACAAACCTGTGCAACGGATAGCATATCCTAATCGTATGGTGTAATCCACTTTAATCTTGCGTCGTTCGAGTCGATTGATTAGGTCAATGGCTGATATTTTTTGTGCATACAAGCCGTTCCGTACCGTAGTGTGCCTCGTTCACCATGCATGGCCACACCTGCATTGCAGTCGACGAACCATTTGATCACACTTGACATGACACTACCCTTCCGTGAAGCGAGGAGACACCTACGCGTGTTAATAGGGCCGAACTGGCATGAACTGCGTGTATCCAGCGCTGCCGTTGATTTAAGAATCGGACGAAATGCGCAATTGTGGGTATGCCTCTTGGTTCTCTGTTAACCGCCGCTTTCTCCTCATTGACATCCCTTCATCGTCGTACTAGTATCCGCGAGAGTCTCCGCAGTTTCGGCAGTTCCTCTAGTAGCCTCCGAAGTAAGAACACACAGGACCGACCATCCTCGTATTATCCACCAACAACCCACGAACAAACAATGATTCCTCCCATTCTCCGCGACCCTGAAGCAGCAAGGAAGCTTTTTGAAGCTATCCTCGAGTCGCCCAACGGCAAACGTGCCTTGTCGAGACTTGCCCGGACTTGCCGAGCGATCTGTGAGCCCGCTCTCAATGTCCTATGGAGAGAGTTAGACTCTTTGGTACCAATCCTCGGATTGTTCCCTGGGCATTTATTAAAAAAGGCCCGTAAGCCAGGCCTTGGCTTCGTGAGTACATACACGTTTTAGTTCGTTGCCACTAACAAAACCTTATACATAGGCTAAAATTCCTGCTGAGAACGATTGGAAAGTTATCTTAAGATACAGCGAACGGGTTCGCCAACTCAACTATAATGAGATTTCCAATGCCGTGGCCCCTTCCGTTTTCTCTGTAATAGAAGGAAGCCGACCACGCACGTATATTCTTCCCCGCCTTGTCGAGCTGAATTGGAAGGCGGAGACCCCAGCTGGTCTCGACCGTTGTTCGCTATTCTTGAGCCCAGAATTGCGCGTGGTGAACTTGGAAATCAGCACTAAATTCCCCCAATTAAATTCCTTCCTCGCCGATATGTCGAGCCGTACGAAGCTAACGGGATTCTCCTTCGTCTCACCTACAAGCTTGCCAGATGCCTTCACCGAGTTACTCCTACGCCAAGATGCACTGGAGAGAGTGGTACTTGTAGCGCCCGGGGCACTTTCCCCCGGTGTTGGCCGCTGGCTCGCTTCTCTTCCACAACTCAAAACCTTACAACTTGACCTCACTGGGAGGTCGATGATTGCAGTCGAGGGCTTCTTTGACGAGTTGCGCCCCCGCTCCGGGGACTCTACACCTAGTTCTGTAGGGTCGACTGACAGTGGCGTTTTTTCAGAGGACGAACTTGATTTTTCAGAGATTCGCAAGTCAGCGCTGAGATTGACAGGTGACTTGCCATCGAAGAAGTCTTTCGCCCAAATGCGTAAGCTTCACTTAACAGGAGACGTATCGAACATAGCTGTCTTCGCGAAACATATTACCAGTCCTTTGACACAGCTAGAACTCGTCATCGAGGATCCTCCCGATCGTGCCGATTGGTACGATCTCTGTGCTCTCATTTGCGAGAGGTTTGGCGACAGCTTGCAGTCGCTACGAGTCACAGCAACAGGATCCTCTAGGTTTATCGACTTAGTTCGGTCCACGACTCGAGCAGAACCTGCGACGAGTTTACCACTCGAACATTTAACATACCTACCATACCTCACACGTCTCGAAATCGACCTTCCCGAGTCAATCATCTTTACACCTTCCGATATCGAATCCCTTGCCAAAGCATGTCCAAGGCTCGAAACTTTGAAACTTTGCCCTTTAGCACGGTTTTCGCAAACAACGGGAGCTCCCAAAATCACTCTCGACACTGTGGCATATCTGATCAGCAGATGTCGGCGCCTACACACATTAGCTCTTGTGATAGATGCTAAGGAGGGAAATCCCAAAGTGCTTACCTCGCGTCGAACCTCTTCAAAATCTCTCCTCCGATTCCACGTCGGGCACTCTTGGATCGAAGACCCATTGCAAGTTGCTATATTCCTTAGCCATATAGGCCCTCGCCTCGATGCCCTTAAATCATTCCAAGAAAAGACCAGACCAGGTTACTCAGAAACGAATGCACGCAACTGGCGAGAGGTTTCTGAACTACTTCCACATATTCAAAACGTTCGCTCCCTTGAGAGAAATTTTTTGGAGATGATGGAGGAAGTGAGGCCAACAACTCTCGATAAAGGTATCGACGCGACTATCGACACCACCGAGTTTGGGGTCCACGCATTCCCTTCCACCACTGAATGTGCTATCCAGTCCTCGCCATCCTTACTAAGTCAGGAAGTACAGGCTAAACCCGAGGTTTTATCTATAATGATTGAAGCCTCTCCTGAGACCTCCGAAACAGGTGTAGGCCCATCGCCTGTCCTGGTAGATCAGTCTGTTCATGCGACTCCTTCGACAACGTCAACCGAAGTGGACGCCAGTGTACCAAGCATCGCGGAGTCAGTCCAAGCATTATTATCTCCTTCCACGTTTAGAAAGGCTCCCATTCGTCGACCTCTCCCCACATTCCTTTACTTCCCTTCTATTCTCAGCCTTTTTTCTCTGGTATATCGCGTGTTTATCTTTTACCCACTGTCCTTTCCTTCAAGAATCTTCCGAGTAGCGGCTGCACTGGCTCAATGGAAAAAGCCGGAGCAAACAATGTCTATAGAACAAGGATCTTCAAATGCTTCTTTATCTGAACCTACTACACACTCAGACATTCCTTTGGACGTTCTCTCCTCAATCCATCAATGATCATTTACGAAAATAATGCCTATACTTACCTATGTACTTGTGCTGGCACTTATAATAGGTTATTCATGAAATAAATCACGAACTCTTTCTTCTCAATTCCTGCTATAATTGTTTCCAGTGGTTGTCGAAATAAGATGAAATCAGGTTACGAGGGTTGTAGCAAACAACCATCAATAACACGGCGACGCGTCATTTGGATCAGCAGCACTCAACTCTAAGCGCAGTACACCATGGCAGATAACAAGAAACAAGAAAAAGACTTCACGAGTGAAGTGGATACTCTACTTCCTGAGGCAGAATCTATTGCGAATGTATGTTATCTCCAACAATGTTTAACGGAAATCTAACCTCAGCATTTCTAGTCAGGCAAGCTTCAAGAAGCTCTTGACAAGATATTTAGCCTTGAAAAACAAACCAGAAATGTGTGTGTACAAAAATTTTAAATGATATATAGATCCGATCCCTTTGCCTCAGGCTTCCGATCTCTCCTCTACGACTCGTCTTGTGAAAGCGGCTGTTGCACACTGCTACAATGCACAGGATCTCGCACTTCTTAACTCTACTATAACTCTCCTGAGTAAGAAGCATGGCCAACTTAAGGCAGCAGTCCAAGCAATAGTAGAGTTGGCGATGTCCTATCTTGACGATATAAAACAGCAGAAGGGCACAGAACAGTGGCTAGAGCTCGTCGAGACTCTCCGGGGTGTTACTGAGGGCAAGGTATTTTATATCTATACTTTTATTATCATATCGTCTCAATCCAAACTATAGATCTTCCTAGAAACCCCTCGAGCTCGCGTTACATTGTTACTTTCTCACTATCATGAGAGCCTTGCGACACCTTCAGTCTCCCCTTCGGCTTCCAAAAATTCAATGGAAACAGCGTCTGATCTTCTTTCCGACCTCCAGGTGGAGACATACTCCTCTATGGAACGACGAGAGAAGACTGAGTTTATTCTGGAACAAATGAGGTTATTGGTAGCAGTAGCACGACAGAAGGATAGTGAGCGGGGTGGGGATGGAAAGGACTCCCTTGGGGGTGGGGAGGCAGAGTGGATTAAGGTTAGGGTAGGGGGTAGGAAGGTAAATGAGGAGTTCCTAAAGGAAAAGAATAATGAAGTTAGTTTAATTACTTTCCTAGATGAAGAAATTACTAACTCAAAACAGGATCTCAAACTCAAATATTATGATCTGATGATTCAACACGCTCTACAACAGAGTTCCTATCTAGATGTCGCCAAATATTATTATAAAGTTTGGGAAACGCCGTCCATCAAAGAGGATACCGAAGACAAGGGGAAAGCGGTTAGTTAATCCGTTAGCCACTTTTGTTTCGTTCTCATATCCTTATAGGCCCTCGAGCACATCGTTTATTACGTCGTTTTGGCTCCACATAATAATGAACAGTCGGACATGCTGCATCACTTGTTTGCCGATCCTGCATTGGCGAAGCTCGAACTTCATTTGTAAGGTGGAATTTCATAAGTGCAGCATATTGTGCTGAGATTTTTACAGCAATCTTGTAAAATGCTTCACGACTCGCGAACTAATGCGATGGCCAGGTATTGAGACAATATATGGCGAATTTCTCCGCAAAACCCCAGTCTTTACATCAGACAAACGGTGGGAGGATCTTCATACAAGAGTTATCGAACACGTAAGTAATCACATTTTTTGTTTCACACCTACTGACTTTGCTGTAAAGAATATCCGAGTTGTAGCTCAATATTATACGCGAATCACACTTCTCCGACTCACTTCCCTCCTCGATTTAACCTTGAAACAAACGGAAGAAATTCTTGCCCGGCTCGTCGTTTCTGGAACGATCTGGGCTCGTATTGATAGACCTGCTGGAATTGTAAATTTCAGGAGTAAAAGGAGCGCGGAAGACGTTATGAATGACTGGAGTTCTGATATGCAAAGATTGCTAGGTCTTGTGGAAAAGACTTGGATGGGTATGAATGCTGCCCAGGCCGCACAATCCCGGGTCAAGGCAACCACATAGCGATGCATACTGTGTCTTTTCCGATTGTTCTTTTAGATTTATAATAAAGGACGAACATCTAAACAATGATTAAGAAATAAGTGTATTAAGTCTACGTGCAGTGCAGGTCTACCTAGGTTGTACCACTTGCATAAAATCAGTACTTTTGGCAATTTCCTCCGGAGAAGGGACATTCGAGACAACTGGTTGAGTCAAGACGGGTGAATAGGATGGTCGCACCCCCTCCTTCCATAGTCTAACATATTCTTCACCCTTGGTCCACTGGTCACTTGAACCATGTTTCTCTACAATGGCCCTCCATCGTTTGCGAGCAGCAATTGCCCCTTCATCCAACTCCTCGCGTCGCTCGAAGGAGACCAAACCTCGCTTCTCTTTTTCAAATGCATGTTCAATTTCACCCCGGGAAAAAACCGCGCCAAGGTGTTCGGCTTCCATAGCAGAGAATGTCGTGGAGATATGATGTTCCGAGCGAAGAGAGCGAAATTGGGCAACAGCTCGGGAATAGGCCTCCGCAATTGGTATTGAATGGAACTGGTACTGATTCAAAGTAAACCGGATGGCACTCGAATTATGAATTAGATTGATTTTATTGGAAGAGATTAAAAATATACTCTTCTGGTGTAGGATTCCTCCCTCTCTGTCTAAGACGCGTCCAGTTCTTTCCCCGAATTGGATGAGAGTCTTCAATACCGGCACCCTCTACTAATGTAGTCGGACGGAACGCTTCAAAAGGGTGGTCTCGGAAAAATTGGCGGCGTATATCATCTTCCAGGTAGTAGATGGGTAAAGGACGCGGCTCGTACGGCTGAGACTTGGACGATTGAGGAGCGAAATTGAGCTGTTGATCGTATTGTGTACGTGAAGGAGGAGCTTTAGGTGGGAGTGGAAGGGGAGGGTAATCAAGGACGGCTTGAAACCAAGCAGGTTGCTTCTTAATGTAGTTCGCGTTCATTAAACGCGAAACCTGTTGGTGAACTTGGGATGCTATTCGCCGTACCATTGTGAGCGTTAAACTGTTCGTCAATTGTCACGGCAGGCCAAAAATCTTGAGTTCAGCATCCTTATATCCAAACATAACCAAATAGTTAGCACAACCTTCAAACTGCCTATGTACATAGAAAATTTCGCATTTACGTAGCACACGAAATGTTCGAACTCGCATTGCATGCCATTTTAACATTGAACATTTAATTTACTCTCTTGCTAGGTATGAAAGTCCGTATAAAACACGTGGCGTTAACATAAATAGGGAAAAAGGTCCAACAAGAAATACGATTGGGTCACACAAGGACTATCATATAAATAATCCCAGGTTCAGTTGCAATTCAGCTGCAAAAATACTAGGCCCGTTTATCGCTTGAAGGTCCGCAGATCTACACGGAAGGTTACAATCTGGCCCGGACCGACTCGGCCTGAGTGACTTTGAGCTTCTTTGCTTGGTCTCGAAGCACACGGCGAAGCTATTACTCCAAGTTAATGTTCATTGTCATGTAAAGATCCCCACGACTCACCATTTTCCCTGACGGATTTTTAGGAATAGCATCAATGAACTCTATACCCCCGGCGAGGCGCTTATATGGTACTTTCACATCGGCGATGTGCTATTTCTTTTCAATTGAAGCATGTAAATATACACCGAGAAAACGTACCTTTGCCAATACTGCTTTGAGCTTCAGGGATGCATCTGGATTCCCAGCTATGCGTTTCCGAGCCGCTTCGCTTAGGACAATATACGCCATGGGAAGCTCTCCGCTGTACTCGTCAGGTATACCAACGACACATGCATCCACAACATCAGAATGCAGAAGAAGGTGCCCCTCAAGCTCAGCCGGGGCAACTTGGAAACCTCGAACCTTCATGATCTCCTGTCAAAGAGAAAAAAATGATCAAGCTTTTAGCAAGGCGTGATTTAAAATTGTCGAGCACCTTGAGTCGGTCGACGACATAAACTTCTCCATCCTTAATGATCACTTCATCCCCGGTACGGACCCAGCCTTCAACAAACGTTTCCCGAGTACTAGGAGGATGTGTCAGACATCAAACAAATCAACAATGAAACTTACGCTGTGTCATTGTTGAGGTATCCCATTGCCATTGACGGCCCTGTGACCACCAGTTCCCCCTGTTCACCTTCAGCTGCTAGCGAGCCATTGGCCTTAACCACCCTTGCTATGATTCCCGGTATAAGCTGGCCTGCACTTCCAATAGTCGCAATTTTTTGAGTGGGAGGAATCATTGCAACTGTTGTGCACGTTTCGGTGAGGCCTGGAAGCGCATTAAAAAACATCGCATTTAGATATAGTATTCTTACCATATCCTTGACCAATGGTAGCATTCGGCAAAACTTGACGTAGCTGTTCCATAAGCTCCCCGCTAAGAGGCGCTGCTCCAGACATGCAAAATTTAATGTGATTCAGGTTATATTTTGTCATGTCTGGGTGCTGTAAAACAGAGTCAGTTAGGAAGATAAATGTATGAGGAACACGTAGCACCTTGCACATTAAAACGACCTGAGGAGGGACTATGCTGGGAGGATTGTAAGAAGCGGACTAATGCTATACTAAACCACATACTATAAATGGGTGATTCGATGGCGGACGAGACTTTCCAAAAACGCCGTAAAATTGAATTTCGGTACTACGACGACGGACATCTGCAAGGTTGTTATTGTTACGAAAGTTATACCGAGCAGCCGAAAAAATACACACTCCACAAAAAAGTAAAAAATGCAACTGAGTTGGCCATGTTAAATTCCACTCCCAAAACCGCACATGAATTACGCACGTTAACGACCAACCCATAGATGTCTGCTATCCCGTTTAGATATGAATACAAGAAACAATAGTTATGCTCACGAAAGAATGGAAGAACTGCGACCACGGTAAGCCAAATAACCACAACAAACACTGAAAAGAATATTACCCACCTGCAATCGCAACATCGCCAGGTACCATGCGTTTATTCTTCCATTGTTTATCATTGATCTTGTAATGAGTCGCCATTTGGATAACGTTTGCGATGACAGAATAGTGCGAAATCGCAACAGCCTGAAGGATGGGGAATTGGTAAGTGTTGAAGATGACCATCCACCCATAACGAACCTTTGGTTTTCCTAATTATTTGTGAGAAACATGAGCGAGATAAAGATATAAAAACCACACTTACCTGTTGTGCCACTAGAAAAAGAGAGAAAGGCCAACGTTTTTTTTGCCTCCCCAGCCTGAAGCCTAGGCTCGGTAAAGTTCTGCGGTTCGTTTGCACCAAACTCCACGAGGCCATCAATAGAAAAATGCGTGGATGAGGGTCCGGAACGAGGTGGGTCCTCAATAAAGATTATCCTATCATTGGATAAACCTGCGATCTGAGCTGCTTTATACGCAGTATCCAAGAACGTAGGGTGAATGACAAGAAGTGCCGCTTTGGTAGTGCGAAGTTGATGAACGAGCTCTTCTACCATGTAACCAGGATTGGCGGGTCTGAAGGGGTGTATACTAATCAAAATTTTGGATATACTCATAATCCCATGGGTCTCACGTTATGATACCACCAATTCGGTGGACCGCCCATATTGTAGTGACGTAGTCTGACATGGCCGTTTCAGCATAGTTGAAACGCGCGCAAGGTAATATATTCGATTGAAACTTACCTATGTTGTTTGGACTGAAAACGCATACTAGATGATAATCACATCAGACATGCAGGGTGGACAAATAAATAAAAACGCACCAACATCATGGCGCTCTGATATACGCAAAATTCATCAAAAGTTGAAGTGAAAGAATGATAGTTGGATACACACTTAAACTCCATTTGAGACTCAATGCATTTGCAAGTCCGAACGTTCGATAGGAAAGCTGAATATATAAAGCAATGAGTAGAAACCAATATTTTATGTGAATATTGAACCTCTGAATGGCCAAGTGGACGTCCTGTGTGATCTTCAATTAACCAAGGGGTTGTATAGGGTCGAAGAGGACGGCTTGGGTGCTGGCTGTCCAATATAAATTGGGGTATGGTGAGATTGTCGGGTATGGATGGAAGGGGGGAAAGGGAACGAAATTCAGCCATAGTGAAAGAAAATAGGAATGAGGGAGTGGAAAAGATAAAAAAATAGGATTCATTATATACAGCGGATGGAACATAACATGAACAGAACACAAGCAAGGAACAGATTCGGTCATAGGCGTCACAAGATCCGTACCTAAGATCCGATCAATACGATCACCCACAATGCCGCTGACGTAACTCTACCCCACCCAGTTCTGCATCATCATGGACGACGACGACGCTGAATTGCGGAATCCGTTTCCATCTCCACCATCCCATTATACACGCTATACAACTCATAACCTAAATCTACTTACTCTTCTACGTAGTCGCTCACAAGATCAGTCTGATCCTAATCAGTTTCAAGTTCTCGCAGACCAACAGGATGTTCCTGACTGGCCGCTGGTCCAACTTGAGAAACCTCGTGTTGACTGGATTTTAGAGGAACCCGACGCATATTATGACGTCTTTGGCGACAGGTGGTTTGTACGCGCTTCGTTTATTTTACGGATGTGCTTGTATCTTGAGTACTGTTTGAAATTAGGTCAAGGAAAAAATACCGTCACTCGCAGAACTAGGCGGAAACCAATTATATCCAACTGATCCTAGCGTGGGTAGGGAAGTGCTACACATCCCCGTTGCATGTACTCACCCCACCCTCATAGACAGACGTCCAGCTCTTCTCTCTGTTCTGCGATCCTTACTTGTCTCATTTTCATCGCTCACATCATCACTACTCGCCCCTCCTCCTACTAACCCTTCAACCGCACCAGCCGAATGGCAACAACATGTAGAATGGATAACCGTCATGAGCCAAAATATTATGGCAGCGGCCAACGACTTGCGGCCCGTCCAGGCATGTTACGTCTAACACTTCCATCATTTCGACAAACCCTTCTCCTTCACAGGCCCGAGGGAACCTTGAACTCATGATGAAACGCCAGCTTGAGCTACGGAGGAGCGAATCAAAGGCTCTACATGCGTACGTTCATGTGGCCATATCCGACTCTACATGATGTCCTTCACAACGATATAGAAAGTGTGATGCCATAGAAGCGCGACTTGCAGAGTTACGTTCCTCGATGCAAGCCTCCCCTGTATCATACCATCACGCTCATCAGGGCCAATACACCAGCGCGCATCAGGTATAAAATATATAAATTTTATACATCAACACTGGATACTGATGAGTACGTCGGTAGGGATCCACGCAAGGATCGGCAATTTCAGTACGTCCCTCGTTTCTGTCACTCCGGTCTCAATCGTTCGATCATATTGGTAGACTCCAAATGTGGCCAGTCTGAATGATGTTCTTCGGTGGGCAGAAGAAATTGGATAACAAATCATACATCTCAAGATTACTGAGCTTCGGAAAGAAGCCATCGTGCAGCTATTAATACCTCACATTTGCGTGGTCATATACAGTCATGTAATTTACTGAGTCAGTGTCTCAAAAACTTGGTATCACTTGAAAAATACCAATAACATTCACTAAAGAGTTTTTTATTTTTATTTTTGGTGTAGCGTTTGAGATAGTCATCCGATTGACGACCTAGTTGTCCTCTTCAGTATCTAGCAGAATTTTAATTCCTCTTGAATGTCATTCAAACAATGAGTATTCTGAGTAAGGATATTTTGTGATCAGCACCAGAAGAATAAACCCTAACCTTAGAGCCCAAGGCTCGGACTCTTCGTGGCGAGAAACCTTGGTCTTATACAGCCACACGATTCACGAGCTTGAACAATGGCGACTCGCCGAAGGATCGGGGTTAGCGCAGCGACAACGGAGGCCGCTCGTCGTCAGCTAATGCAACCCGTCCCTTGTTGGGAAAAAATATGGGTCACCCCAACAGATAGCTCCCTCAACTCAAATTTGAAGATATTTAAATGGGTGCAAACGGAAAAGATGCAGGTTTTTACACTCCATAATTTTTCGAACCAAAAGATTAGATTGTTTACTTCTTCATAGCAATTCAGTGATGACGAAGGAGAAGTTGATGAACCACTTGCTCCCTTACCTGACGAACCGGAAATTGTAGAAGGTGATGATGATATGGACCAAGACGAAGCTGTATCTACCGTCGTTCCTGAAACAACACAAACGGACGTCGTCGATGTTGACCCAACTGCGACACAAGAAGCCCAGGAAACTCAAGAAGAATTACCTTCAAAGCCACCTTCCCCCAAGCCCCAGCTTTCTATGACTTTACAGCCTTCATCGGACCTCGGTATAGATCCCATTGGTGACGCGCTGGATGCGTCCCTCAACCCTATAGATGCAGGCATAGTCGTTGAAGTTGATGTAGGGGAGAAACTGGACCCTGACAATGGGATGGAATTGGACATGTCTGGGTTGGGTCCTGATGGTCTTGGGCTTGAGGCCTCACACGATCTCTCTCAAATGGAAGCGGCAGATGCACTTATAGGGGGCGCAATGATGGATCAGAGTGGAGATCCTTTCTCAGAGCCTATCAATGAGTAGGCGGCCTTTCATAAACCTTCGTGGATACGCGACACCGAGGTACCTTGCGCGGGTATGACCAACTTTCAGACACATCTTGGTATTGAGGGCCAGATGCTTCCATCGTCCAGAATCTTGCCGTCCGTCAAATTTTCCAAGCACTCTTGCAAATTTATGTCCAGACTCGGCAACTGCGACTGGTAAAAGTATTTGATCCATAGACGAATTAACATTTAAAAGTCGACTCAATGCTGCTGTAAGGTTGAAAAGACTTTGACACTAATGCAAAAGAGCCAGTCTTCTGCTGAATGCGTTTCGCAATGAACCAATTCGTATCATAGTACTTTAAAAAGACTTGAGTGATGCCTCACCTCGGAAAAGGTCAAGGGTTCGTGCGAAAAAGAACCTGAACGAACCCTATTTCGTCTCCTGACCCCTTGTTATGCCCTATCCGCAGTATCTCTAACTGTGCTCATATAAACGTACCAGTTTGGAGTCCTCGAACTCAGAACCCATATCTTTCCTACAAGAAATCCAATCATGGATCTACGAGCGCTTGCCTTCAGAAACCACCCCAACGTAATTTTCATCTCCATTTCAACTTTAACCGCTTTTCTTGCCTTGAGACCAACACCGTCGCCTGTGCCTATCATCTTGACTCTAACATCCCTTTTGGTATACTCAAGAATCCTCTTCCCATCCAGATATGCTGTTCCCTATACTATTGTCCTATGGTTTGCCATTAGCGTAGCAGGAACCCTAGCCAGACTAGCGCCTTCACTTGATGCACTTTCTACGCCCTTTTTTTCGGTCATCACGCTTTTCATCCTAACTGCCATAACATCATTTTTCACTCTGGGGGTTGTCTATCTTGATACTAAGGTTGGTGCCCGCTCGTTATCTCCCTGGTCTCAGGTCACCTTCTTTCCTGCACTCTGGACATCACTTTGGTTTACAGTATCATATCTAAGTCCAGTTGGGCGACTTTCAGCCTGGAGCCCAGTTGAAGATTTAGGCTCATATGGCTGGATCGTCCAACTAGTAGGCGCGCCGGGTATAGATTGGATTGTGGCTGCATGGGCCGTCGTGTGCTTTCAAACCATTGGGACATGGTTTATTGGTCTAGAAGAGAAAGAAGATGAAGAGCCATTGATTGCACACGAGGCCCCTGTACGCCAACAATCTAAAAAACTATCTCATATGGGTAGCACGGCATTGCTTGCTATATTTTTGTCGGCGCTCGCTCTTCCTCCGAGTTTCCTAAATGATCACCCCTTGGCTGTCATCTCAGCGGACACAACCCCTCTTAGCGTAGGTTGTGTCCTTCCCCCACCCCAGAAGTACAAACGACAAAGCCTTACGTTGCAAGACTATATCGAAGAAAGTAGCAAATTGACAAACTCTGCTAAGATTCTACTTTGGCCTGAAGGCGCCGTGACATTCAATTCTGAAGATGAGAAGAATGAAGGATTTGCCAAAGTGCGAGATTCTGTCAAGGGAAGAGCTTATATTGGTGTTTCATTTGAAGAGGTTTACAAGGACAAGGGCAAGAAGACAGTTTCAAAACGTACTGGCCTAGCTCTCATTTCACAATGGTCATCAGAGCCCCATTTGGTATATTACAAGCGACACCTTGTACCCAGTACGTCACCGCAATAAAACCCAAAACCTATTATTTATCTCGTTCATTCGGTTTTACAGTTGCAGAGTCATTTTCTCTAACTCATTCCACACAACCACCCACCATATTTACCCTCGATTTACCGGCACCAAAGGACATGAACAAGACTGAATGGGCACCAGGACCTAACCATACTCGTCCAGTCTCAATCACAACATCTATTTGCCTCGATTTTGCAGATCCGGCTCCTTTTGCGGAGCTAAACTCAAGACCTACAATGATCCTGGGACCTGCACATACCTGGGATGTTACTGTGGGATTTGCGATGTGGCGTCAGGCGAAGCAACGAGCAGAGGAAGTTGGATCCATGGTGCTATGGTGTGATGGTGGAGACGGGGGTGTCAGTGGTATTGCTGGAGGAGGGTTTAATGACTTCACCCAAGTTGGCCTTGGGTCATGGGTAAGGACAGTTGGAGTCCAATACCCATTTGAAAGCCGACGCACACCCTTCGCGTATTTCGGAAATACTACAGTGCTACTTTTCTGGGTGATCGCCCTGGGAGGGTCTCTCGGAGGGACGTTTGGCCGTCTGCCACAAGTCGAGATGGTCAAGGCAGGATACCGAAGCGTTCGTGGTTTATTCCAGCAACCTCGGGGCCCGGTTGAAGGTGACCTTCTAGGCTGACATTGATCCTTGCTGTATGAATTACTTTTTGCTACTGTTACGATCTTGTCCACTTTTGTCACATAGTTCACAAATATTTGATTATGATGATTGATGTACCACGAGGCAGCCATATGATGATGACTCGTGGCTCGACTATGTTTATATCTCTGCACTATCTCGACACGCACCTACCGCACCCGCTCGTTAATTAAAAACAAGTAGTTTTATTCTTGTCAAGGTCCTTTCCCTCACAAGTCCACTTATTGAAGGACTTGCCCATATTCCAACGTCGCCATCAAAGATCTTTTCGCGGTCGAGATTAGCCCGCAGCCTTCGCGGCTCTTCGAGCAGCTCGACCCCTGCAGCATTTACCTGGATCTCTCCAAAACAGTCCCCACCAAAGGACACCCTTGAGGGGAGTGACTGGGTTGACATTACCCACGCAGATTTACCATCACAATTCGACAGTGAGCGTCCTACTACCCACTCTGGTATGGTCAGCGAGATTGTACTCCGGATCTATCTGCTCACTGACTTGTTAGCATTTCGTCGTTCACCTTCAATACTTTCGGATCTCATTTTACTCTCTGCAAGTTCATCAGACTCAGGCACGAGCCAGACACGCTCTTCACCAACGCATTCCACATATAGACTGACAAGAAATACAACAAGAACACATCTATCACATCCTGAGCGCGACTCGGATCCAGCTTGTGCGTCCCTTCTTGGGCTCTCAGATCTTACCCTTGATTTTCCCCAACCACCTACGTATATCCCATACGGTTTCACTCGAGACTCCCTTCAGGCCGGAAATAAATCTTACACCCATCAAAGCACAATTCCTTTCAATACAGATTTTTGTCCTCAAACCACTTTCGGAGACAACGCCGCTATTGACAGTAGCAAAGAACGTCTGCCACTTCATCGAGGCACTAACCAACCTTCCCCGCCAAACGAGCCCGTCAAACTTCACAAGCGTTTAGGATCATTGACCAAAGCATTTGCGGTCTACTCAACCATCACTTCCACTATCAAAAACACACCTTTCTTGGATAAATTTACGAGAGCCGCACGTCCCCAAAATCTACTCTGAACAGCAAAAGCAGCTTCTTTGAATCCTTCTGCACAACTTGTTGCAACCTTTTTAACTCTAGTCACCGAATTCATTTCTCTTCATTGTTTTGGACGCCAATTCACTCTACTCATAAACTGGGACACACCTTACCCTCTACCGCTCTCCAATTAACTCGGAACTTGCAACCTTCATAAGTATTGCCCCTTGACGAGCATTCCCCGGAAGCATCGGCGCCACCTTGGTTCTCAGCGTTTTTTATTTGAGACACATTTACCTACTTCTATCACCACCTGAAGCTGTAAACTCAGCTATCAATCCCCGACTCTACGCACGAGACCTAATAAATTTGGATCGGGTCTGGTTCCCTTCGCCAGAAGCCCGCAACGCTACCTGTGTCGATACAAAGGGTGTTTTATTTGAAATGGACTATACTGGAAAGCGAACCGACGTGGTGGATTTTGGTGGTGAGACGGATTATTCTCATTATCAATGGTTTCAGGATGCGCCCCCGAGGGCTCCGGTGAGTCGCATTTTAGCGTTTGGTTTCCATCACGCAAACAACATGTTCAGCCAGCTCCTCCCGAGCCAAATTACATACCTCATCCGGACGTTATAGCTCAGAATGAAGCATTTGAATATGCGCTTAGTTGTGCTCCGAACATTCTGTATGGTAAATACAAACAATACGGCCAGGTACGTCATCACTCATCGAGAACGTGTACTGTGTTACATGACTATTCCTAGTTGGGCGTTTTAGCGTGGTGTTCTGAGTTTGGGGAGTTGATCGATGGCCTAAAAAGCTTAGGTTTTGAAGGCAATATGTTTGTCACCACGAGAACACAGGCTTTGCAGACTTGTGAAGACCTGCTCAAGCTGGGGCTCGATATCAAGATGCAGATCATTGTAATGTATCTGTCCTCTCAAATCAGTCGTCTGAGAAGGTTTTTAGATGGTGAGGGTACATGGAATGATTACCCAGAACCTCAATTTCCACAGTACCCGGGAGATTCTCGTTGACATGACCCTGTTTACATTATCATTCTAACAACTTTTATGAATCATGTTGAACACTTTTCTCCTTCGCGCGGACTGCACCAAATAAAAGCCGATTGTACAACGCATAAATTAAATAAAAACCATGGACCTCCAATTGAAGATTAAGGTAATGAATCGTAAATGACAATAAAGAGTCTGGGCCTGTTTACAACACTGTATACATACTTGCATCCGCATAATCCAATAAAATATTCGCATAATAAGGATGTCCTTTTAGCCCTAAATTTGTGTTTAGTGTGAAGTGGCAAGCCCGGTGTACTTTGTCCAATAGTCAGTAGAGCCGATATCCAACGGAATAGGGGCAGGTTCATAAGTCGATTCCCGGGGAGGTTCAGGAAGCGGATTAGTAAGGACTGGGCGTAAACTGGGCGTAAGTGATTTCCGATGAGAAGACAAATAATCAGGGGTAAAATATTGGCTCTGTTGATTAGGTGGTGATGCGGGATGTTGATGCGTGTTCGTGGAGGGGGCTGGGGGATATATTATTTGAGGGGGTGTTTTGGGCATAGAATGGTATATCTGGGGAGGTTGGGACTGGAATGGTGTTTGTACCACAAACGCAGTGTGACTTGATCCATGCATGGTATCTTGATTATTGGGCTTATCTTGGTTGTTAGATTTCGATGAAGAGTCGTTTGCTGGAGCTACAGCGTTCCCGATGCCATTAGCCTCATCTCCATACATACTACGTGCCTTCCATAGACGCTCCATTTCCCAGGCTTCTTTAGCTCTCAAAGCATTCATTTCAGCTGTAGATGGAAGTTCGGAGGTCGGACGAGCGGATATCGATGGATTTCGCTGCAGCGGGCGGGGGGGAGCGCCCGGAGTAGGAGGAGGGGGAGCAGGCTGTGGTTTGTTGACATTGACTGGGACTGAGAATTTTTCGAGTTTACGATCTGATTTTCGGTCTTCGTCACGCTTACGACTGCTTCTGGTCGCATTATGCCGCACATCTGTAGTTCCTGTGTCTGCTCTATGATGAGAGTCATTACTAGTGCGTCGTGAACGTGTTGTCTCTATTGGATCTGTACACTCGCTGGATCGTTGCCTTTGGCTTCGGCGCTGACTTCGATTTCGTGAGTCCTTTTCAACATCACCATTTGGTTTTGTTTTCCCGTCGCGTTTCTGCTCCCTCCGACTGTTCATTTCTGAATCGGGTTTGGATGATACTTTTCCTTTGCCCTTGCCTTTATTGTCCAGAGACTCTACAACTTCCCACTGTTGACCTCCAGCTACTATTGTCTCGCTCGATGCATAAACGTTCCCTGAAGAACTTCGAATCAGTTTGAAAGTTTCCGTTTGGCGTCCGGAAGCGCTGTTAGATGATGATTCGTGAGAGGATGACTTTCTCTGCTGAGATATTTTAGATGGTAATGCTGGAGGTGGTAGTTCCGGTGTAGCAGGAATTGACATATCGTTAGAGTAGGGTGTCGGGGGGTTAGCTAACATAGATGCAGCCGAAAGAGGGGAATCACTGTAAGAATAACGGTTTCCGGGCGCGAGATAAGGCCCATTAGCGGATGGTGTTATTGGGAATGGAACAGAGGAACTAAATGAAGGGGATCCTGCCGCCGACTGAGCTACCGCGACTTGGGATGTTCTAGAGGTGCGCGATGTGTGTGACTCTTCCGATGGTGATCGTCGATCCAAAGTAACAGTTGGTGGTGATCGCGTTATTGATCGTTCCGTTGGTGGTCCAGGTTTTTGCGAATCTAATGTCGACGGAGAATCAGAATAAGTGGAATAAGCCGTACTAGGCTGATAAAAGGGTTCCTTTGAATCATGATCAGGTACAAGAGACTGTGGCTCAGGAGAATGGGGGGGTTTCGGAGTGCGAGTGGAAGGAACTGCGATGGGGCTTTGAATTGGTTCGCTTGTAGATGATGGTAAAGGTACGTGGCTTCGTTCAGAACTTGGAGGAGATTGCACGAACGAACGAGCTCTGGAAAGGGGATCTGTGGATGATTCGGGTGTGAGTGGGGTCTGAGGATCCCGTTGAAGGGCATCATTGTATGCTAGATATGTGTTTATGTAGCTGTCATGAGCCCGGCTCTCAGAAGGAAGGGGTGCAGTATTGAGCATGGGGGTGGTGTCTGCAGAACCTGGTGTATCGGGGTTGGTAATGGTAAGTCTTCCCATAGAAAAGGGCGCTTCTAAAGATATAGACGAAGAACGATCCGTATCGCGAGGTTTATCACTGAGCCTAGCAGAAGGACCGGCATCTATTGATGGTGGGGGGACACGCTTTGAGATAACAGACTGTGGTTTTTCTGGCGCGGCCGGTGGTTCCAGAGGATCGAGACGCTGATCTTGATCGGGGTTTACATGTTGCCAATCGTTTCCCCTTCCCGACACCCTCGTCTGATCTTCTGTAGATTTTCTCAGAATGCTAAATTTTTTGACTAAACGGCCGAGTACACTTCCTCTCTTCGCTTTTTTCGGTGTGGCGTCGTGTGTCTGGATGCTAGATGCCGATGCGAGTGGGGCGACTGACATCCTTTTCGGAAGTTGCGATGGGTGAAGGTTCTCTACAGAGTATGGGACGTGTTCAACAGGTGTAGCCGGTAGGGATACGGCGTTACGTGCAGGTTCCTGCGTGTTGCTCCCAAATATACTTCCAACGGCTGGCGTGCGACGCTTGCTTAGCTTCCGCGGCAAATGAATAGTACTCGTATCTGGTATATGCAGATGAACTGCAGACGTGGATTGAGATAAGGGTGATGGTGTAACTGTCTTTCGTCGGCTTTGGGCAGATAGGCTAAACCTCCTTGCGCGGGCATGCAAAGGCTGACAGGACTATCATTGAGTACTGGGGTTAATAATCAATTCGGAATACTCACGTTCTGAACATCCACAGAAACAGGCTCGTTACCAAGTCCGATATCGTAGGGTGAATGGTGATGCCAATTTGTACCCCAAGGATCTGTTACATCTAGAAGATCGACATTATCGTGGGCCGTCTCCGAAGTCTTTCGGGACCGTGGTTTGTTGCCATCGACAACACGCGTTTGCGAAGAACTGGGCGTGGCTAACGGCGAATTAGAAGACGTCCTGCTTGGACCTGCCACTCTCGTCGACTCTTCAGAGCGCTCGTGCCCAACGGAAGACGTTATTGGAGGGAATGAAGGAGAAAAGATAGTTGGTGGTCGCGCCGTAGGCCTCACTTGTGATGGGGGAATGAGATGATGATTCTTGTACCAACGCGGTCCAACAGGATTATGGAGATTGTATCTCAATTTGAAAGATGGAAGTGGAACTGAAGCCCATGTATCCTTGTTGTACCATGCTGGCAGCTCCTTCATGGTTTCGGGAATAATTGACCGTGGAGAATTCATCGAGGGCACCCAATCCAACTTCTCAGTAATCTCTTCCGACCTTTCAGCCTCTCTTTCCTCCACCTCCTTTAGCCCCTTGTTGTTGTTAAGCTGTTGTTTCGGAGGAGATTTGTGGATAGGTGGTGGAGCGGGAGGTGCCGTCGCCGATCGTTTAACCGATTTACGGGACCATATTGACGTGCTTGAATTTGATCGACGCTTTGAAAGCTTACGTTCAACAATCTCTTTTTGTTCCATATCCCTGTAAAATGCTGCGAGATCTGCGGGCGACGCTGGCGAAGAATCTTTTCCTTGCGACTGCAGCAGAATGGGTCACTTTTCTATTCAACTTCAACATCAAATCAACTTGCCTCTTCATACGGCTCTGCCGCATACATTGGGTTGCGAACATGGTCCATTGGTACTAATTATACCAGCGTTGAGCTGGAGGATCCTGCAGAAACTATGGACTCTTGAAGAAATGACAGGCTTCTGCTCAATCCACGTGGCCTCGTGCAGGCAAACGTCAGGCCTTCTTAAGTATGTATATTGGGTATCCTTCATCAATGTCAACACCGCCCACACACAACTAAAATTCCTTTTATAACTATTCTTTGGAGAAGATATCACCATTCAGGCGCCTAGCTTACGACTCAACGAAGTTATGCTGTTGCTTTTACATAAGTAAATTGGACCAATTTTTTTTTTCCAACGTGACTACAATGTCCCGAAGGGTATATTATTATATAGTAACGGTGAGTCACTTTTTAGGTTAGGCAGCATCTCAATCTTATCTACCCGGCAAAGAGGGTTTATATAAATACTGGGTACAGGTGGCCTGTCGCCTGTCTTTGTATTGTCCGAATGGTTCACAACACCTTATTTCTGTAATTCTATAGTTTCATGTGGTCTACACACAACTGTCTTTCAACACGATTTGCAAAACCCTTGATATTTTTCCGCCTTACACCTTCAAGAAAGGTGATTTTTGTTTCACTTGGAAATCGATCTAGGTAGTGGAACATGGTGAGAGGAACCCAGGTAGTGCAGACTGTATACCCTGGGCTTGTCCTCGTTAATCAGTTATACAATAACCCGGGTAAACAACTATGGTTTTAAACCCCGGCTCAGGTGGTGGAACTCAAAATTTGTCCTTGACGCGATGTCCGTTCGAATCTTACTGCTCGGCAACGGAGGTAGAGAACACGCTCTAGCTTGGAAGATATCCCAATCGGAGCTCCTCGATCGTCTCTATGTCTGCCCTGGGAATGGGGGGACTGCCCAGGAGCCCAAAACCACTAACGTTGATTTAGATCCATCGGACTTCCCGCGCCTGGTCGAATTTGCTGTGAAAAATGAGGTATGTTGGCTGGTCTGGCTATACTATATCATGTAAAGACTCGACTGATGTATATAGATTAATCTAGTTGTGCCCGGTCCCGAACAACCGCTAGTGGATGGAATCGAAACATACTTCCGGAAAGGTAATGTTCTAATCCGTTACTAAAAAAATATTATATTTACTATGTCTTCTAGTCGGAATACCAGTCTTTGGTCCCAGCGCCCTTGCAGCGAGAATGGAAGGGTCCAAAGCATTCTCCAAAGACTTCATGGAACGACATTCGATTCCAACTGCGAAATTCCGAGTTTTTAAATCATATCAATTTGATGAGGCAGTTCAGTATGTGAAGACTTGTGGACATCATGTGGTCTTAAAAGCTAGCGGACTTGCCGGTGGGAAGGGTGTTCTGATTCCCTCGACAATAGAGGAAGCGATCACGGGCCTTAAAGATCTTATGGTAACAAATGTTTTTGGTTCTGCAGGTGTGTCATATAAAAGCCTTTGCTTGCACTATGATCAGAATATCTTCGTTCCCCAGGAGATGAAGTTGTAGTAGAAGAACTTCTTACGGGGCCTGAAATATCTGTATTGGCCTTTTCGGATGGTTATTCAATCGTCCCGCTTCCCGCCGCTCAAGATCATAAACGCATCGGTGACGGCGATGTCGGATTGAACACGGGTGGGATGGGGGCCTATGCCCCAGCGCCCATCGCAACTCCTGGTATCATGGATCAAATTATGAGAGAGACGCTAAGGCCAACCATAGATGGGATGCGGAAAGAGGGTGCGGATGTCTCTTCGTTTTTTCCTTTGGATCAATTTCTCAATGAGAGTACAGGTTTCCCATTTACCGGCATGTTGTTCACTGGGTTTATGTTAACTCCGTCCGGTCCCAAAGTTCTCGAATATAATGTCCGATTTGGCGATCCCGAAACGGAAGCTCTTCTTCTCTTGCTAGCTGAAGATGTGGATTTGGTTTCTATTTTAATGGTAAAAAAAAAATAAAACCCAGGTGCTGTTCACGAACTCAGTGCTCGACAGGCTTGCGCAGAACACCACTTAGATTCGGTAAAAGTCACGACTAGAGATGGTTACGCTGTATCTGTTGTTATGGCGTCTCAGGGCTATCCAGGCCAATATTCGAAGGGGAAACATATAGAATTCAAAGGAGTATCATCTGGTTTGTCTTTCTATTGATTCGTTAAATATATATTTTACACAGTCGTGAACAGATGTAGTCGTGTTCCACGCTGGGACAACACAGAATGAAGGAAAAATTGTGACGTCAGGTGGTCGTGTCTTGGTTGCTACAGCCTACGCACCAAGTTTGGAAGAAGCCGTCAAGGCAGCCTACACTGGGGTTGACTCTGTTTCTTTTGAAGGAAAAGTATATCGCCGAGACATAGCCCACCGGTAAACACATCCATTTATTATCAAGTGTCCAGTACCTTATACCATTAAAAGGGCTTTGAAAGCGGCAGGCGAGGTCAAAGGTCCCAAACTGACTTACGCTGGAGCGGGTGTTTCAGTTGACGCTGGCAATGAGCTTGTTGAGCGTATTAAACCACACGTACGATCAACACGCAGGCCGGGTGCTGATGCAGAAATTGGAGGATTTGGTGGGACTTTCGATCTCAAAGCAACAGGATACCGAGACCCAATCCTTGTTAGCGGAACGGACGGTGTTGGAACAAAACTCCGGGTTGCAGTAGATGTAGGAATCCACGACCTCGTAGGTTGGTAATGATTAATTTGAAATCTTTGGGAAACTAAAATATCTCATTCAAGGTATCGATCTTGTCGCGATGTCGGTCAACGATTTGCTCGTGCAAGGAGCTGAGCCTTTGTACTTTTTGGATTATTATGGCTGTAGCAAACTTGATGTTGAGGTAGCGTCCCAAGTCGTGAAAGGAATCGCCGATGGCTGTCGAGAAGCTGGTTGCGCATTAATTGGTGGAGAAACAGCGGAGATGCCTGGGATGTATATGGATGGTATGTACATCAAACAGCCGGTGCAGTTCGAGTGTTTTTAATCGTGTTTGATCTAGGTGATTACGATCTCGCGGGATTCTCTGTTGGAGTGGTCGAACGAAACCTCATCCTTCCCACCAACAACATTGCCGCTGGGGATGTTCTTCTGGGCCTCTCTTCTTCCGGTTTGCATTCGAACGGGTTCTCCCTTGTTCGAAAAGTAATTTCGGTTTCGGGCTTCAATTATGAATCCCCTTGTCCCTGGGATCAGAACACAACACTTGGACGCGCTCTGCTCAAACCCACAAGAATATACATATCTCAAGTTCTTCCCATCGCCAAGGCTGGTCTTCTCAAAGGAATGTCTCACATCACTGGCGGCGGATTTATCGAGAATATCCCGCGAGTCTTGCCTAAAGACGTCGGCTGCTACGTTGATGCATCGACCTGGACTCTTCCAGCACCATTCAAATTCCTTATGAAGTACGGTGGGGTCGAGCCGCTGGAAATGGCACGAACCTTCAATAATGGTATTGGAATGGTTCTCATTGTGGCGCGCGAAAATGTAACGGCTGTGAAGGAGGCACTCAGCCGGGGTCCAGCTGAAGTTTATAAAATTGGAGAGGTGGTTGCTCAAACAGGTGTCGAGATGAGGAACCTGCATCACTGGTCATAAATAATTGGGTGGGATAAAAGAGAGGGGATGCAAGTTATGACAAAAAAACCCAAATAATAAGTTGGCTAGGCTGTAACTGTGTATGTTTTGTGAAAAGAAAGGAGTAATGTATCTACAGAGGAAAGAATCAATGGAATAGTTTAAATGCTAGGGTGTGGGGTGAACTAAGGATGAGTGGCTGTGACAAAAATATCAAAGTAGACAAAATGAAAAGAAAAATGACTATATATAATTTTTTTTTTAGAAAACGCACAACCCGAAAGATGCAGGAAAACAGAAATGGCGTATAAACAGGAACAATGTCCATTAGAGATGATTTTAGGCGGAAAGAGCAATTTCCTTAGGGATTTCTGACGCAATGGCAGCAAAAGACGGGGGTGGTTTGTTCACGGGTAAATCACCAACATCAGGGGCATTCCCGTTGACAGCGGGTTTCGTATCCTGTGGTGGCTTTGATTAGAGGTTTATGCATGGGTCGATTCAGAAAATCTTACCGAAGTATGGGTCGTGACTTTGATCGGATCGGGTGTAGTACCTCGAGTACTGGGCTCTTTAATGCTGTCCTTCCGAGCAGGTGGGGGAGCTTGAAGCACTTGAGCAGCCGTTGGTGCGCCATTACTATGGCCATTAGTCAGCACACCATTAAGCCCAGGACTTCTTGAGGGTGGTGTAGTTGTCCCGACGAGGACAGGAAATTCGTCGGCGTTTGGAACCCGTTGTTTCACTGCAGGTGGTTTCTTGTCATTACGAAGCGAGTGAGAGGCATGGTTGTTTTTGACGGGGAATCGAGGACGGCCAGGGTCTGAAGAAGACCTACTCGAAGCTTCGGCACCGCTTTGTTGTTGAGAAGGCTCCTAAGTCATTGAATGAGAACATTTTCTAGTAGGTGAAGAAAAGAAAATGACCTCGCGGATGGACATATTCGCCATTTTTCCCTCGATGTTTGAGAATTTGTTGTCATTAGGCTGGCGCGATCGGGGAGCACCTCGACCACCGTAGTAAGACGATGCATGATGAGACCCAGATGCATCTGCAGGAACGTGAGGGAATCGACAGTCGTCACTGGTGAATGAGTAAAAAGTGAGTGAGTAAGCCATGAATAAAGTTAGGAGGAAAGCATACCCGTTTTTACATCGCCCTGCTGGGAAGAACAAACACGGTGGCTTGCGGCTACCTCCGAAGGATCCACGTCGAGCAGTTCCACGACGATTGTGAGATGGACCGTCGCGGTGATTGGGATGCGTCGGACTCGGACCGTATGCATCAGATTGTGAACCAGGTGGTTTGGTTTCGCCATTTATATTGTGGTAGAGTGGTGCGGCATTTACTGGTTGTAGTGAGGAATATTGGTTGGTTGGATCTTGTACAGTATAAGGGGGACCGGTAGGAGGGGGAGAGGGATACATATTAGAGGGCGAGTGAGGTCCGGGAGGAGGGAGGGGGGCTTGATGTTGGAGTGGTGGAAGAGGAGGAATGGACATTGGTACTGGGACTTGTCCTGGGTGTGCGTAGGCCGAAGGTGACATGGGTCCATACGGAGAAGGAGGGATACCATTAGGTGCGAAAGGAGATTGTGCTGGTGACAATACTTCCGCGGGAGGTTGACCGTGGGTGATATGAGAAGTAGGGGGTGGCGAAAGAGGGACCATGTGATGAGTTATGTTTGGGGGTTGCAATGAGGGAGGGGGCACGGCATAGTAGTTGGGTGCGTATGGCTGGGCACCCATCTGGTCGTAGGGAAGTGCATATTGGGCAGGAGGGGGCATTGACCCCTGGAAGTAAGGAGTTTGAGGATGGGCAAATAGGCAAGAGGATCCATAGCGACAAGCAGGGAAGAACCTGCACGGAATGAGTCTTGCAACTTCTGGAGGAGGTAGGTTACCGAGACCATTAGACACGTTGTCACCTGTTCCATGTGGGGGTGGTGGAGGTGGATAATAGACGCTGCCTTCGGGTAGAGGTAGTGGACCAGCGTTGATATTTGGGTAGTAAGTATAAGCAATTGGAGGTGTTGCTCCGTAGTAACGTTTTTCGGGATCATCGTTAGTATCAGGAGCCTGGACGGGTTCCTGAGGTACTGTCCCATCGGACGAAGTCTTGTTTTGTGCGAATCTTAATAACTCCAAGATAGATGGGTCTGACGTGTACTCTTCGGGTCGCCCTTGATTAGAGCTATTTGTGGGGTCGGCACCTGTGAATAGCATATGAGTGGATAATAAGAAGGGATATTGGGAATAAACAACCCACCCTTCTCTAGCAGAACTCTCACGACATCGACATGTCCGTTTCTAACAGCTTCGATAAGAGGTGTTGCACCTACATGATCTAGTAGAATAAATGCAAGTTAAGATTCCAATTTATTCAGAATAGTTCTAAAAAAACCAGTGCAAGAAAGAAAAAAAAAATAAGACGCGTACCTTTGATTTCAATATCGACAGTCGAAGCGTCTCTCAAGAATTCCTGTACACTTTGGAGGTCACCCTCAGAGGAAGCCTTCCATAGAGCAGACACCATTTAGTCTTTACACAA
Source organism: Collybia sordida (assembly GCA_037014335.1). Taxonomy (NCBI): domain Eukaryota; kingdom Fungi; phylum Basidiomycota; class Agaricomycetes; order Agaricales; family Clitocybaceae; genus Collybia; species Collybia sordida. The sequence continues at coordinate 3,349,025 of JAYKXK010000002.1, forward strand.
GAAAGAAAGAGATGGAAGATTTAGAAGAAAGCTCAAGATAAAAAAGCAACAAATGCGAAAGTGCAAGAGACGGCCAGCAGAAAGAAAGATTTGCTGAAACCGGAACGGTCGGAAAAGTCGAGTAAAAAAAAAATAGCGTGGGCAGATTCCAGATCGATCTGGGGCTCGTCTTTACCATCCTTGCGTGACAACCCGGCATAAAAAATTCGTGACAAACACTTATATTAATTTTATTTATTTCCTTACTCAACTAACTCACCTTATCTCCGGTCCCGGTTTTATTCAAACTTTCAACTTGCATCAATGCCTGGTCTTGGCCGTTGTAATTCCCTTTTCACGCTCTATCGTCCCTCAATGAATCAAATTTATATAAACATCACAATTCTACCAGTCTGCCCCACTAATTGTTTATCTGTACTTTGTATAAATATTTTTGTTGCAGTTGCAGGAAATCCGAAATACATTCCACTATCAGGCCTTGCCCACATCTAACCCCAATTTGCGTAAAAGCTGCTGTGCAGGGCCACCCGCTGTAGGCGGAAGTTCAAGTTCCCTCGAAGGTGGCAATTTCATAAGCTCTCGGACGGCAACGCGCGTGTCTTTCTCTGTTTATATGGTTCATTTAGCAGTCACTTGAGAAATATTCCAGAAAGCACCATTATAAAGTACATCATACACCTGTAGGCAATTAAGCTGCAATTTTTTTTGGCACTGGGCAAAAACGTACTTACACTACTTGCGATGGGTGCGGTGACACCTAGTTCCTCAATGATCGTCTTAACACCTTTCGTGGTGGAAACACCTTCCGCGACACTCCCTAGAGTCTCCATGATTTTGGACAACGACTCGCCTTGGCCAAGACGATATCCCACAGTATAATTACGACTATTTGAAGAACTGCAGGTCAGGAACAAATCACCAACACCTGCGAGTCCCAGGAACGTCAATGGGGATGCCCCGTAAGCTGTCCCAATACAAGTCATCTCTGCTAACCCTCGCGTAATGATCACTATCACCGGGTCATGAGGGCTGTCGTAAATTGACCAAGATTTAATCTCACTTGCTCTAGTGTTATTTTGGAATCCAAGACCATCCGACATACCCGCTGCGATGGCATACACATTTTTTAGAGCCCCCGAGAGTTCGATACCGATGGGGTCTCTGCCCGTATAACTGGGGACGATCAACAAATTTCGGTATGAGCATAAAATGGAACACACCAGCGGAAATGGGGTTGGTGAAAAAGAGCAGATGCTTTGTTAGCTTCCGATTCCGTAAACGAAGCGACTGATACAGATGTTGGTTGCCTTTCCACAACTAATAGAGGTTATTAATGCCCAAGTGGTTGGTAAGGTTGAAGTTTTCGTACTTTCTTTTGCAAAAGAAGGTCCTGACTGATAACACCGTATCGTAAAAGAGCAAGAGTAGATGAATTAATGACTCACAATAAAAGTAGCTGCCTTGGCTATTTCCGGTCCACAAGTATCGGCAATTATCTCCAATGTCAGAGCGTGAGTGCCAATTTCTATTCCTTTATTCACGAAAATTAAGAGTGGCATCTGCTCGGTATTAAATTGAGGTTGTAAAATTAGTAAATTCTCTCTGGGGAACATAATTGAGTGAGCGATTGACACTAGTATGACTCACGATCACCTCAAAAATTGAGTCGGAATCGCGAACAAAAGAACATCCATCTTATCCATAAACTCTCTGTCGGGCAAGTCAGGTCCGATGGCCGTTATGTTGGTTGGGAATTGGTGATCTCGAAGGTACATGGGGTTTCGGTGGTGGGTATTAAAATGTTCCACGATAGACTTGTCGCGTCCCCACATGTAGACGTCATGCTGCGAGTCTCCAAGATGAGATGCCAGACAAGAGCCAAAGTTTCCAGAACCGAAAATTAAAACTTTAGAATTCTGAGAGGGTTGATCCTTCGGAGCGTACATAGCAGACAGCAAACGAAAGGAGCGGAACGGCGTCGTAAGCAAATTAGTTGTAGAGGGTAAAAGTAATCTTCTGAATTGCCTTGTCGAGGAACGAGGCGAAAAAATAATGTGCATGCAAGGGCACACAGCACCAGGAATAGAGTACTAAAATCCAACCTTTATAAATTATTATCACTAACCTATTTAGTACGCGTGCAATCACGTGTTCTTCCACGTTACATGAAAGTTGGGTACCCAACCGCCACATATCACTAGTTTACTCCCTGAAGACGGCTAAGAGTCAACATCCCTTTATAATGCCTATCCAAGATCGTACCAATGAGTTCAAATCTTGTGTTGAATCCATCCGAAGCAGATCATCTGCCCCACGCGGCTCAGAAGCCAAACAGAGGCTGCTACATTCGAATGGCAAGCCAGGCAGTAGTAAAAGCGAATTCTCTCGTATGGCCTCAACCATAGGCAAGGATATCAGCAGTACTACTCTCAAGCTCACCAAACTTGCCCAACGTACGCTCCGCAAAGAAACACCTATCTAATGCTAAATTTATCGTCCTGTAGTGGCAAAACGCAAAACGCTGTTTGACGACCGACCCGTAGAAATAAGCGTACGCCGCATTTTCAAAGGCACAGTGGTTTAGTGACTAAATTGCCTATCAAAATTTCCTAGGAATTGACCTTTATAATCAAGCAAGACATTGCACATATCAACAAGCAAATAGCATCATTACAATCTTACGTGAAACAGCGGAATGCACAAGCATCGTCTAGGTCTCCTGAGGGGAAACAGATCGAAGAACATAACCACAATGTCGTTATGCTCTTACAAAGTAAATTGGCAACTACTAGCATGACTTTTAAAGACGTATTAGAGGTACGGACGCAGGTCAGTAGATTATCTCAAGGGTAGGTCTATCAACTAACCCCCCATTACAATCCTTAGAACATGAAAGAGTCCAAGGATAGGACAGAACAGTTCATGTACTCAGCCGCGTCTGCAGCAAATCAAGCCCCTCAAAGTCAGCTTCCCAAATAGACCTATTAGGCTGTGTGCTAATATGCCGTATACGTTCATAGATTCGGTACTTTTCAACTCGCAAAGAAGCGACCCAATGGGTGATGGGAGTTTGAGTCGCTTTGACTCCAAAGGTAAAGGTCGCGCACCACAGAACGGAGATGTCCTGGCGTTAGACTTGCATTCAGCGGAGGAAGGTTCCGGTTCACAAGGGGCATTCGCACAGATGCAGTTGGTAGAGCAACAGGTGAATAGTCTCTGAAAGTCGATTATCATTTAAGTTAACGTGACTTCCCAGGACTCGTACATTCAGTCGCGCTCAACAGCAATCGAGTCGATAGAATCAACTATTGCAGAACTCGGTCAAATATTCACACAACTGGCCAACATGGTGGCAGAACAGCGAGAAACTGTACAGCGCATTGATGCAGATACTATGGACATAGCATCAAACGTCAGCGGAGCACAACGTGAATTGTTAAAATACTATGCAAGTATATCTAGCAACCGGTGGCTGATGTTGAAAGTATTTGGCGTCCTCATTGTCTTTGTGAGTAGTACCCTTTTACATCTATCCTAAGATTGACTGTTTCCACAGTTCTTAGTATTTATTTTGGTTTCGGGATGAATTCTTGGCTGGTTCAAGAATATCGAACAATTAAGTTTATCATCGCATATAGTAATAGTTTTTGCCTAAGACTATCCAACCGGAATTGCATTAACACCCGTACCCCACGTTTTGATATTGGATCGCTTTGTCTTTTGATTTTTGGTATGTCGTTTTCCCCCACGGTGGACCTCCCCATCATCGATGTCCCCAACTGTCCATGTTCGCCGTGTCACAGGTAGCTGTTCGATTCCTGACGTAGCCGAATATCTTTGCGGCGGATTAGGTTCATCTAACCCCTGCTTGGCGATACGCTCGGTCTAATGTTCAGGTCAAACAAATTACGACAATCAAATGAGGTTTTGCCCTTGGGCTTACCCGTTGTCCAAATAACTCCTTGTTACGTTCGCGGACTTTTGTAATGCGGTTTTCACTTCTGCCTCCCCCGCCTGCTGTAAGCTCGACATTTATCATTCGGCCTTCCAGCTCCGATTGATGGAGTTTAAGCCCCTGCTGCAGAGCATTCCTATGGCTGAATTCTAGAAAAGCACAACCTTTCGATTTTTTTACTGGTTTTGTAGATGACGAAGGTTTGGGTGTCAGAAGGCGAACTGCAGGCGGAGGATCTGTGGGTGAAATTAAACAAGTTACTTGATTAAAGTATTGTTGACGCACCGCAAGCCGCAAAATGTTCCTGGATTGCTGCTACAGACGTAGTATATTTGAGATTGCCTGTCCGGGATTCGTCAACACTGATAGAAATATTGAAGATAGTGACCGCACCAACAAATAAGATAAATCGTTGCTTTACTGGTGCGACTACCTCTTTCTCTCCCTTTTTATCTATACTTTGGGCACTTTGTGCCAACCTCTTGCGCTTTGGGGCTCGCATTCCGCCGTCTAATCCTTTCATCTCCGAAACTTGTTCAGTGTCACCGTGTTTCCGCTTTTTCTTCTTCTCCACCACCGTTTCATGCTCGTTGTCCACCGTCCGGCTTTTACCTTTGTCTTTATTTTCCGTAGTATCGACGATTTTTGCTTCCTTCTTATCGACCACCATCGATTCCATTTCCGCCTGAGGACTATCCGCATCACCCACATCTTGGACCTCCAGGACAGGGATATCGTTGGTCTCATCTGGAATTTTCGCCTTGCCGTTACCTGCCCTACGCTCACGAAATGCAGCTGCTTTCTTTTGTTTTTTCGTCAATTTTGGGGGAGCACTCATTGTATGAAAGTCAAGGAGGAATAAATGATGATTTGCGCGTGTTCTTGGTGAGGTTCATAAAAATCTGACACGTGACATGGAGATGGACGGATTTAAGATTATCCGTAGCGGTCCGTAACACATTCATATCATCCGATCGAGCAATATAAGTACCGCACCAACGATCAGCCTCGAAGAAGTATACACAATCAAATATAAATTTGGACAGGTTCACGTACAAGAATTAGAATACAATACAATAATCAAAGACCCACTACATAGGAAAAGAATGATGTATGAGCTTCAACGTTCGGGATTCGATGATATCACACTTACTACGGGACGGAATAACAATTACAGGTAGAGGCTGAAAGCACAGCGAGTGCGCTCACCTAAGAACCCAGTAAGTGACATTCGAACTCAACCCAGCGTCAATCCATTGACGGCCTGTCCGGCCCCTTCTACCTCTCTCTCGTCCTCCTCGTTCCTCCTCATACTTATCCCACCACGAGGAACTGGTCTAAGGATCGGGCTGGCCAGCGACATCGAAGCTCTCATAGTTGGACTAGATGATATGTTGACTGGCCGAGGAAAGGAAGCCGGGTAGGAACCTCCGATTGTAGGTGAAGATGCCGCTGAACTCACAGCAGATCCAGGTATGTTGATGGGGATTGTAATCGGAAGTCGAGAGTTCCTTCCACCAATGGGAGATCCGAGTGTAGAATGAACATCGCGTAAATATGATATAGATGGCGACACAGCACGACGTTTAGAAACAGATGGGTAAGGGTCGAAGCGGTCGTCAACTACATGGGATGGTTTTCGTCACCAGTTTGAGCGCACTTACAAATAGGGCTTACGTTTACGCTTGTTAGATCGCACCGCACTTGTTGTGGGGGGTGGGGTGTAACGCCAATAGTTTACCGGCGCTGACGCAGCTGATGACAGAGATGGTGACCCGACCGGCTGCTGAAAGTCTGAATAATCGTGAAACGTTGAAAATGAAAAGTCTTTACCAAGTCAACATCCATTGCTGCAGCCCCCAAGCTAGAGCTTTCTGAAACGCTCATGTTAAGATCGTCACCATTCACACTACCAGCGGGAGTGCGTGTTTTATATATATTAATGGGTTCGCTACTTGGCGCGGAGAAAGCGAAAGGTGTATCTTCAGTTTCTTCCTCATCATCACTAGGTGTATCTTCTCGATGTAATTCTTCACGACCAGCTTCTTCAGGATACCGACCACGGTCAGTAGTCACACGCGGTGTGCGTGGTTGTATGGGAAGTTCAGAGCAAGAAGTGATAAGACGTTGAAATGCAGCTTCAGATTTGACCTCATTCTCTTCGGGTCGCGATTCCGCCAAGAGGTTGAGAATACGAGGCTGTTTTAACTACATCGTTTCAAATTAATTAGATACAAAAATCCACCACGCGAGAAACTTACAGGATATGAGAGCCGGCGGTTCGGTAATGGAGAAAACTGCATGTCCTGGGATTCCATAGTTGTCGAGGATAATTTCCGTGGGGGTGTGAGTGGGGGTTTAAGATCGATGGTTTTGCCCTTTGAATCGTCCAAGGAATCACCCAAGGGCTTTAGAGGGGGAGTGGGATTTTCAGAACTTCCTGAAGAACTATCTGTTAACATCCTCTCTCTGTCACTTTCCGATTCTTCAAAAAGCATGATACTATGGCTTCGTCTCCTCGAGTGCATGGTGAAAGACGAAGCTAAAGGGCTATGTAGACGGGTTTCTGAGCCATAGCTTGCCTTGGGAGCAAGTAGGCTTGGTCTACGAAATCGTTGTAGGAGAATATTGGGATCATCTGGGGTTAGAGATGATGTTGACGCAACGGGACTTGAGGAGGACGGGGGTAAAGCAAAATCAGTCGAAGAGGTAGCGAACGATGGGCGAGAAGTAGCCTTAGGCATCGCAGGGACTAGCTACCTTTTGTTAGTACTCAAAGGAGAGTGGAAGAAATAAATGTAGTGTAACCAAATGGTATTATAATAAAATGTCTGTGTCTATATCTGTCTGGGTCTCATTCAACTGTACATACAAATACCCATGGCCATGGCCAATCGAGTCACATGCACATGTTGACGATTATCTAAATAACTAAATAATCTAAATATTAAAAATTGAAGAGCCCACAGTCCACAAAGAGCCCACAAGCAGGCCTAGCAACAAGAAAAAAAAATTCAACGGAAATTTTTATGATTTGACACGTACTAATTGCTTACCTACTAAGCCTAGGCTTCCAGCCACATATACAGGTCCACCCCGCTATTCATACCATGTCACTTGTGCAGGGCATGAAAACCATATACAACTCACCTTTTTAGGATCACCTGTGATATATCCGCGAGTATACGAGATTCGAGCAAGTGACCATATTCCGCAAGCAGCAGCAGCGTAAACAGGAAATTTCAGGCCCGCCAATAAAGTGCTATAACATGGGTTGAGTGACTCTAACCGTTGTTTATGAGCTAAAAATAACGGACGTTACATAGATGATGGGGATATTTTCCAATGTATTCTGATGGGCACCTGTGGAAGATAGTATCAACTGTTGTCCAAAAATGTATCAAGACTCATATTCTTACGTTGTGCACAGTTGAAAAGGAGGGCGTCCCTGGATTTTTCCACCTGTGCTTGCTCTGCATATACTATGACAAAATTAGTTCGCGTCCAAAAGACGGGGGTGTAAGGCATACATTGTGGATACGAGATTCCTGCTCTTTTTCTATGTCTGCCAACCATTATATTTTGTCCAGCGAGGACAAATACCGTGGATAATAAGGCCGCGCCAACATATTCAAAACTATACAAAGTCAATGTTAGCCCCTACTTTTTGATTCTAGATCGAGGTGTTGCTTGCCCTTGAGGTACTATAAAAGTTGTCATGGTAGATTGAGTGTTTTTAGGGATGATGAGGGATAGAACGAGTGTTGTTCCTTGCTACTCTTTCGTGGAACCTTTTATATGCACGTACCTTATAGCAAATCCAGGGATTAGTATTCGTGATCTGCCTTGGGAAACGCAACCCGGCCGGGAGTCCTCGGCAGAAATTACGCACACAATACGGCACGGAAAAGGATTTTCCTTGACGTGTCATTGGGTGAATAAGTGCTAAGCAATAACCCTCCAAATTTCCCCTTACACGTAATTTTAATCATGTAATACTAACAACGATATGATAATGATCGATGATCGTTTAGCACGTGCCAATCAAAAAATTCACTTCAACAAGTGTACGACCGATATTACAGGTTGAAGTATGTCTAAACGCACAGCAAACTCTACAATACTTGAAGGACAAGCTTTTCCCAAAGCGTCAGGTGGTGCCCCAAGGCGCGAAGATGTCGCTGCGGATGAAATGGGGGAGTTTGAGGACGCTTGGGAAGATGAGATTGAAAGTGATGAAGATGTTGTAGATACAGAAACCGGGGATGGAGACGGTCTGTAATAAGTGCATTTTTATGTCGTGATTCTTGTCTCATAAAGGTCTTAGGGATGGATGTTGATGAGGTACTTCCCAGTATTGAGGAATCCGATGAGCCGCCTCGAGCTCCAGATGTCTTCATACCTGGTGTTCACGTCTTAGGTGACGGTGAAGTGTTAGAAGCCGACGATTCTGTTTATATAATGCGACATCCCATGACGGTGAACTGGCCCTGCTTGTCTTTTGATGTACTCCGAGACAATCTGGGTGAAGAACGACAACGGTATCCCGCCACAGCTTATCTAGTGGCGGGTACACAGGCCGATGTTGCAAAGAATAATGAAATCACTGTCTATAAATTAAGTTCTTTGCACAAGACACAAAAGGATAATGGTGAGTAAAAATGTACTATCATGAGCTGATGGATTAATTGGGCTCTTGGATAGATGAGTCGGATTCAGACGACGACGATGACGATGATCACCTTGATGAAGACCCTATCCTTGAACATCGGTCAATTCCACATGCTGGTGGTGTGAATAGAGTTCGTGCACAACCATTGGCATCTTCGTCTTCCCTTCCACCCGTATCTCAACCATATCATGTCGCGAGCTGGGCCGAGACCGGAAAAGTGCACATATTTGATATTCGCCCACTTCTCGAATCTTTAGACATACCTGGATACTCGTTAGACAAAAATCGTACCAACACTCCTGTATTCACCATCAATTCCCATGGCCGAACAGAGGGTTTTGCGTTGGATTGGGCCGCGTCGGGTCCAAGTTCCTTACGGCTACTGACAGGTGATATGGATTCCAAAATCTATTTGACCACGTCCACACCCTCAGGCTTCAATGCCTTGTCTCAACCCTTCTTGACCCACACATCCAGTGTCGAAGACTTGCAATGGAGTCCATCAGAACCCACTGTGTTCGCCTCTTGTTCTGCAGACAAGAGTGTTCAAATCTGGGACGTACGGAGTAAAGGTCGTAAAAGTGTGGCAGGGATTGACCCTGCGCATGAAAGCGACGTTAATGTTATGAGTTGGAATCGAATGTCTACCTACCTTCTTTTAAGCGGCGGCGACGAGGGTGGATTAAAAGTATGGGATTTACGAAACGTAAAGAAGAAAGGGTAAGATTTGGTTCCGTTTCGGCGGACAGAACCCTTAACAGTGTCGTTTCCGTAGGACTGCGGATGCTAATCCGACACCCGTCGCTATGTTCTCATGGCACAAAGCACCCATTACTTCCGTCGAGTGGCATCCTACAGAAGACTCTATTTTTGCTGCATCAGGCGCAGACGACCAAATAACGATGTGGGATTTGGCAGTCGAACACGATGATGATGAAACGGGGATGAGCATGGAAGACACCCCAGAAAGCGGCCGAGGTGTTCCTCCGCAACTGCTTTTTGTTCATCAAGGACAAAAGGACATCAAGGAAGTCCATTGGCATCCTCAGATCCCAGGTACTATGATCAGCACAGCACTGGATGGATTTAATATCTTCAAAACAATTTCGGTGTAGTATTATAAAAGAGTGCACTTTGCTCATTATCTCTTTGAGAATTAGTATAATCCGACACTATTATTGGCTTTCGGAGCCCGTATCTAACGTAAAAGGACGGGGGGTTCAGAGTGATTATGATGAACGTATACTGGATTTACCTTTGTAATATTTTTGTGGATGAGATCGGTAAGAACTGCGTATAAATTACGAATATCAACCAGGTGCTGACGAGCAAGATAGAGTTGCTTCTCGTCATGCTCCTTTAGCGAGAGCTGGAAAAAAAACCAGAGATAAGAATCTCATTTGCCTTGTGAAATATTCTACTCACCACATAATCTTCAACGTTTGGATACTTTGCAATTTTCGAACAAATCTTAGCTCTTGTGAGGTAATCTTGCCGAGCAGCGTCACGCAAGTTGAAAGCGCTTTCCTGAGCGCGATGTAGCTCTGCGAGAACTTCTGTTTACCAAGTTGAGCACATGAAAATGTCAAATTTGAATAGCTGTTAAAACCTTCTTGGATTTGAACTCCTAAATGCGATATTATTAGAAGAGAGCTTAAAAATTAAATTAGATATTACCAAAGTTATCGCCGCTGAGAGCCCAAGTTAGAAGATCAGAAAAGAACAGGACAGACTATTCTCACTCTTCAATCCTAGAATTTAGTCAGCGTATATGTTATGGGTGTATGCTATCGATTACTTTGGCATTGTCAGAGTCACCCAGAGTTTCACATCATCCTGTGATGAAGTTTAGCCGCATATATATGCAATAGGAACTATGACCGAGGGACTCACAAGCATACCCGCCAATTGTTCAGACTCTTTCTTAACAATATTATGAACGTTCAGTGACATATGTTTATTGGACATTATGCTGCTTGAGATGCACGCATATGAGCCAGAGGTTCTATGTGAAGACTCGATATCATTAGAGGTGCCATTGTCCAATTTACGTTTCTTGACTTGCGAGGTCCCTTCTGATGATAAAGTAGAGGGTGGGTAGATGGTAGCATCCGTTGATTTCTCAGCGTGTGATATATGGAAAGGGGAGTCCAGATTCGATGTGGATTGGATAAATTGATGCAATTCTCTGGGAGAGTTGTGATGCTGGTTGGAATAAAATAGATAGTTATAAACCTACAGTATCTGAAAAAAATAATTTATCAGTATAGGTGGGTGTCAGTCTTACTGATGGGAAGCACCTTGTTGGGAAATCTATGAAACACAATGTCCTCCCCGGTCGTCGTGACTATTTTTCTAAATTGCTACATTAAATGGTTATATTTGACCATGGCGGTAGGGAACCACGTATTTACCTCTACCCTGTTCGTCAGGTCTTTTTCCATGGTACTAGACAGTAATTGCAAATTTACCGGGTAACGGGTGACATCGTGGCTTATAGGTGCCGACGCGTTCGTATATTGTGATTGGTCATGTTTGGGTCGCAAGGCCAAGACCTGCCGTCAGTTCCTATATGTGCTACCCAATTAATTTGAATGTCGACACAAGACGAGAACGATGCTATTTCTGCTCTAACTGGGTTCTCCCTGAACCATATCTTGGATGGGTTATCTCTCCCAGCTGGCACAGGCTTATCAAATCAACTCGGCATAGCCGGAATACCTGCTTTGAATCCGGGTCAAATATATAACGATAAATGGGATGAGGAAGACGCAGTGGGATTGGATCAGGGAGAGGATTGGGAGGCGGAAATCGATCGTGAGATGCGAGAGGAAGAAGAATCAGATGAGGCTCCCGTCAAGCAGGAGGCTTACTCTCCCAATGGTATCCGACAGAAGCAGAAACGTGTTCGTATCGTAAAGAAACTCGTAGAGCGACCTAAAAGCGTATACGAACGTTTTCCAGCTTTCGAAAAGGACCGGGTCCTGGACTTCAGCGAATTATTCAAAGGTTATACTGCGCGAAAATCACGTTTGACAAAAAAGCCATTCCAAGGTACGAGTCAAAGGCGTCCCCAATCAGCTTGTCTCTCAACCGTTCTTACGTAGTGGAAACGGTATATCCTCGTAAGAAAGACATACCGAAAGGTTTCCTGGACGCCGTCGTCGGCGACACCAAGCGACAGGTGGAGAGTAAGCGTGTTAAAGACGTCATATCTTCTGGGAGTGTGGAAGTGGACCTTCGACAAGCTCTAGAGGTGTGCTATATTTCTCTTATGCATTTGCTTACTTAGCCAAGTGCAGGAGCGTGATAAAACAAACGTTCCTGTTAATATGCCACTTCATGATCGCACTTTTGACCTCGTCCTCCTTTCGAATTGGGAAGATCAGATAGTCTGCGAACCGGAGCCAACAACTGGACAGATTCTTTCTATGGAAAGCAATCTCACAACCCCTGCCAACAAAGTTTTGGAATCGGGAGCGTGGACTCAGAGCATTATATGGAGTCCCAAGGCGCCATACAGAGATTTTACACAACTAGAGTTTAATCATGAAGATGATGTAATTCCAGAAGAGCGAAGTGGTATGTCCTTGGGTAGCATTGACTCTCTTGTGTGTGTTTCCTCACATCGATGCAGTCGAAACAGTGAGACCTAGGAAGCGGCTGAGAGCGGATGCTGGTCCAGTGCGCGATAAATTTAATATCTCAAATGACCATTTCTATGAGGTGGCGAAGGAAGGTGGGCGCCATCGTGTTAGACAGACATTTGGGCAGCTTGTGGTGGAACACGCATATCCCGCCCAAAAACTTCAGCTTCCCTTCGTGAGTCTTGTAGTTATTCCGTGATAATCTCCTAACAGCATCCATGTATAGTATAAAACACGCTTATCTAAACAAGAAGCTAGGTCGTTCCATCGTCCGGCACTCCAATTCCCCTCCAATATCGAACTACGATTCAGTAAAGTCCGTACTGCGAAGAAGAAGAAGGATAAATCCGGAAGAAAGGTAGGTAAAGGTGGAAATGTCGGAGAAGGTCTGCGAAAAACGAGCGACCTGAGCCTACGCGATACCAGTAATTTCGTGCTATGGGAATATTCTGTAGGTCTCCACGCCAGTTCTCCTAGTTAGTTATTGACTACCGTGATAGGAAGAACATCCCCCTATTATTCCCAATTTTGGGATGGCCAGCTCTTTGGTAAATTATTACCGCAAAAAAGATGAGAAGGATGAATATGTCCCAAAGGTTGGTGCTGATCCTCAGCCAACAATCTGGAGAATAATAATTCTTTCACAGTCCGATCTTGGTGTCCCATTTGTGTTAGAACCTCAAGACGAGTCTCCGTTTATGAAGTTTGGGTATGTATACCCTGGCCAAACAATGCCGGCATTATACAATAACCTTGTCCGAGCACCCCTTTTCCGTCACAAGCCTTATTCTACAGACTTCTTGGTTGTAAGGTCGGCTGATGATATTAATCTGATTTTATGAGTCTCAACTTCTTGCATCTAGAAATACTGTCAAAGGAGATACAAAATACTTTTTGCGGGAAATAAAAAATTTATTCGTCATTGGACAAACGTACCCTGTAACTGAGGTTCCGGGACCTCATTCGCGAAAAATCACGAATACAATAAAATATCGGCTACAGATAATTGCATTCAAGTTACTCAAGAAGAGTCAAGGGGAGAGACTTAAGATTTCCCGACTCATGAAGTATTTCCCTGATCAAAATGAACTTCAAATGCGGCAAAGGCTGAAGGTTTTTATCTTCCTCCGCCTTCTCGCAAATTAATATCTTATCATTGACTAGGAGTTTATGGAATACCATCGACGTGGCCCCCACCAAGGCTTTTGGCGCCTCAAAGCTACATTATCTATTCCAAGCGATGCTGATATGCTTAAATTGGTCGGTCCCGAACAAGTCGTCCTTACGGAGAGCATGCAAGTGGGACAGCGTCACTTGCAAGATGCGGGATATAGCCAAGCTGCAGACGTCGCGGAAGGCGACGGTGATGAATCTAACTTATCTGTAGAACAACAGCTAGCCCCTTGGATCACCACCAAAAATTTTCTCTTTGCCACTCAAGCAAAGGCTATGCTCCGATTACACGGCGACGGCGATCCTACTGGTCGAGGAGAAGCTTTTAGTTTCATTCGAATATCGATGAAGGACATTTTCGTCAAGGCAGGGGAGGACTACGAGCAGAAAATGGGTAAATTATCTATTGATTCAAAACTAAGCTTCACCTGACCTTGGTACACCAGCTGAAGCCGAGAACAGACCAAAATCCGCTCATCGTTACAACGTTGCAGAACAACAATTAATTTATAAATCTGAAATTGAGAGGATCTGGAAAGCCCAATTCGATTCTCTCAGCAGAAAGGATGAGCCTCAATTGACACCAGAAGATGAAAATAGAGGAGATACGAAGAAACCCCCAACCCAGCCTTCCATTCGACGCGAAAGTTCTATGGCCCCCGCTATGTCGCCAACGACCGCAGGACCTACAATGCCTTCCTCTCCTGTTTTTAGCCGAGGTTCATCTCTGGATCACGACCGGGAAACTAGTCTTGGCCCTGATGGGAGTAAACGCGTTTTACGTATCAAAAGAATGGTATTGTTTATTTGCGAAAGTCTGTATTTCTCTACTCACATTACACATAGATCAATGGAGAATGGCAAACAGAAATCATTCGGGACCCGGCAGTCATTCGTGCTTATGTCCGGGGTCGTCAAGCTCTTGAAGAGGAAGCAACCTTGGCTGACAGCCTGGCGCCCACTGGTGATGCCGACAAAGACAAACGAGCGAAGAAACGGTAATGTCACTGATCGGGGCAAGGAGCATTATTGATGTAGGTGATATCGTTTCCAGATTAGAAGAAGAAATTGCCAGGATGAAAAAGAATCAAGAACGTCGTCTTCACAGAAAGAATGCTAAAATTGTCAAAGAAGGTGGTACTCCAATGCAACTCAATCGTCCAGTTAAACCTGATACTACGGTCAATATTTATTCATCATTCAATCCTAATATATGTGATTTACTCCCCCCCCAGAGACGCTGTGGACATTGTGGTCAAATGGGGCACATGAGTCGGTTTCGTTTCTCCTATCGTTTCTTCTACCTGACACATATTTGCCCTCAGAAACCAACAGAAAATGTCCTCGATGGGCCGAGTTCAACAGCGGCACTGCACCTATCACACCCACAGGCCCCGGGTCCGCAACTAGTCCTCCACCGACCAGTGCAAGTTTACCCAACCTCGGATTCAATCGGGGTCCATCGAGCACATCTTTTGGATTTCCGGCAGCCGTTCCATCCCCTCTCGCCACGAGCCCCCCCATGTCCGCTGTAGATGATGACCTTGCCCCTTCTGCGGGTCCTAAAATTAAACTTACCCTCAAGCGGAATTAACCAGATTCATGCTTGCGTTTGGGCTACTATTGACATGTATCTCTTACGGGTTCTGTAACGCATAGCTACTTGTAATAATATTTGAGGCGAAACTATTTCAGCCATGGGACAATACAATAAACATCACAATGCGTCAAAGGATTATGATGTACAATACACTGATCATCATAAGTATACATAACTAGGAAATATGGATATTGATAGTAAGGATCAAGAAAAGGCGAGGACAAGAAACAAAGAGCAAGGTGGGATATTGTCATGTTAAGCCGAGGCCATCTCAACATCCCGTGACCCTTCACTTTCATACAATGGGCGAGCTCTCTCCTCCTGAGGTACACGAGGCCCATAACGCTTCTTGTAATCATTGTTAATTGTGATGATCATTTCCATGATCAGATTAGCATGACGTTGTCGGTCTTCTTGGGAAATCACATCCTTCGACCGCGCGCCCAATTGAATTTTCCCGATATCCTTGGACAACTCCTCAGATTCTGGTGAGCGGGAACCGAGTGCGGGGGAACCAGCGATTGAACGAAGACTCGGAAGGACAGTGGTGTGAACATGAGGGGAAGAGTGGGATGAACTCGGTGTAGATTCTCGAGATGGGGGGGACGGCGACCTGTAGAGGCGCTGCATAGGTGGTAGCTTGTACTGCACGTCACCAGCAGTAAGAAGAGGGTAGAGCGAACCAGACTTGGGAGGGGAGGCGGATGATGCTGCGAGTTT
The DNA here is from genome assembly GCA_037014335.1 of Collybia sordida. Classification (NCBI taxonomy): domain Eukaryota; kingdom Fungi; phylum Basidiomycota; class Agaricomycetes; order Agaricales; family Clitocybaceae; genus Collybia; species Collybia sordida. Next base: position 3,364,792 of record JAYKXK010000002.1, read on the forward strand.
AGCCGGTAGGCCCCGATGTATTTCCGTCGTCAACCTTGGCTCCACAGGCTCGGCTCGAGTCGCTTGAGTGCCAGGTACAGTCTTCAAGGGGACAATGGTGCGCATCGATTTAGGCATATAATCTGGGCGTGCAAGATGGGGAACGGGAGGAGCTCCTCGCGAGCTGTGTAAATAGTCAAAGGTGGCGACTGAATCGGGCATGGATAAAGGAATTTGAGGAGGCGTTGTGTTTATGGGAGTCGAGACCGTTGAGTGAGGAGAACTACTCTCAAGAGGAGGAGTAGGGTGGTGATAATGTTGGCCCGTAAACGATGCACTGGGGTGATACTTTGTGGAGTTGCGTCGATTACTTGGAGGTGGACAATAATCATTGCCATTTGTTTGATACATAGAAGACTCGTTTATGTTTCCGTACATATTATAAGCATTAGCTTGAACGGAAGGGTGATTGGATCGGGAGAGACTGTAGGCATTGTTGGCGAACTGTTGTTGAGACTGAGCATTCGAATACGGAGCGTCGGAAGAAAAATTTGAGCTCGATGTGGGACTAGGGCCAGGAATTCCAGGCATTCCAGCGAGACCAAGTTGACCAAGACTCACGGCATCAAAGTAGGTGTCAGAGGAGAATCCCTGAGAGCCGTTATGTGGTTGGCCGCCGGACTGTTGTTGGTGGTGTTGTTGCTGACGACCACCGCCTGAGGAAACATCACGGCCAAGGGTCACCAAAAATTCATTCACAGCAGCTAATTCCTCCGGAGTCCGAATGTCAAGGGAAACAGAACGGGGGTTAAAGTTGTTCACTCCATGATTCCCGTTTCCGTTTCCGTTATGCGGAGAATAGGACATGCTATTTAGCCGTTCCGCCATGCCTGTTTGCAGGTGTGAGAATGGTGGGTTACCCTGGGTTTGTGATATGAATGTACTTACGAGGGTCATAAGAAGGATTGACTCGACGCTTCTTCATATCGGTGAAGAACTCATCCACACTGTAGTCATGTGACCTCTTTGAGCCGGTCGGAACAGTAGGGTTCCCTTCAGACCGTAACACCTCCCAGGCGGGCAGTTGTTGATTCTGCAAGAATATTTCATGCGAGGAATGGTGTGGATGATGTAGAGAGGAATGGCTAAGTTCGGGTGAAGGTGTTGATAACATTCCGAAGTGAGATGCTCCATGAGTCATAAAATTAGGAACCAAAAACGACGGAATGGTAATAGTGTATACATACCTTCCGACCCGGACGAAGAGTGGGATTTGGAGCGAGAAACGGGTCCCCTAAGCGTTGCGCTATTAGAAGAAGACTTTGAGGAGGTGCTCTTGGAATCGGGCATCCGTGAAGCCGAATCGCCGCGCACTCGGGAAACGTATGCGGGGTCAACTACAGTGATCGCTTTGGAGTGTTTATGTTGTTGGTGATGTTCTTCGGTATGGATTTTCTCATGTTTCTTGAGATCCTGAGGACGCTTGAAAGACTTTTTACAAATCTTAAAGGCCAGAACGAGATGAGAGACAGGAGCGTACGAGTGAAATAAATAGCTACCTCGCAGACATGGGGTTTAAGTGGAGTATGAACTTGGATGGCTGAGTGAACAAGTGAAAAAGGAATAGAAATAAGAGGACGCACCTCTTAAATGGCTGGTGATATGATCACGCTTTGCACAAGTAGTACCGCAATCCTTCCACTTGCAAGTAAGGCAAAGGTTGTTTGTGCTCTTCCTACCAATGTGGTCATTACAAAGATGGTTGTAAAGAGCTTCAGGATCAGCAAAAGACTGAGTACAGTCGATCCAAAGACACTTGTGGATAGGAGAAATTTCAGGAGATTTTGAATTATGTTCTGGAATTGGAGACGGCTCTGGAGGAGAGTTTGGCTGATTTGGGGAGGAAATGGTGGGAGAAGGAGGAAGTTGAGCGGTCATGTCAAAAAACCAATTGTGGGGAGGAGGGAGCAGGGAATGCTCAAGAATATCTAAGGGTACCAGATCTCTGGAAAGAAAATGAGTGGTCATGATTGTTTTAAAGTCTGTCTGCGCCAAGACTCAATGTTGATCGATTCAAGAAAAACTCTTGTTATTCAACGCCAAGACTTTACCCACCGCCAAGTACTTTTTTCTCTCTCCGCCAAGTCTCTTTATTTCATTACTCTCTCTCTCTCTAATCTACCACTTCCATCTTTTATATATAATATATATCTTATTTCAACTCTTCTCTCTCTATACACTTTTATCTTTTTTACATCCCAGTTTTCTCTAATTTTTACTCACCCCTGGTTCGGCTACCTCAATCTAATCATTCCTTGGCATTCATTGCCAAGCCAATTCATGTCCTTTGATCTCCGGCGACCTTCTCCATATAACATCTAGGAGATATTGCGGCGAGTACTTTGCCGAGATCTTACTGAACTTCCGGAATCACCCAACTTGCGATTACGGAGGTTGACCAAGTGTATCTATTCAAAATAAATCATAGATACGTTCAACCCTTACTTGCTCGGGAATTGTGACCCTGGCTATACATATCTCTTACCCAAATATTGCCCATCAAATCCAAAGTCGAGCATGATGATGAAATGATTCAGTCGGCTTGCTGCCAAACTTGAGAGGTTTTAGGGAACATATTTATTACCCTATGTATTGCCAAGAAGACCACAGCTTTTTCCAAGACTTGGCTTAGATCGAGTTGGAACGATCACCTTGGCATTCGGGGGCTGGGCATTGGGGAGACAACTCTGCCAAGTATTGTCCACCAGTCGAGGTCGTGCAGCGGCATGGTTGCGACCAACCCTAACCAACCTCAAGCTCCGATTCCCGGTCTCGCAATCATGAGGTTTGTTCTGGTTATTTTACCACTATTAAAAAGACACCTATCTACATATATACTTGTGCGTATACTGTACATCCTATATTTTGTAAAGTATGTTGGACTTGAACGTGGTTCGGAGAGCTCGTCACTCTCGTCCCTGAAAATCCAATCAGTCATCCAACCGAAGGATGATCTTGAATGATATCATCGACATGTTTAAATACAACTTTGTTGAAAGCTAGAGAAATAGTATACGCTACATTACTGTAAAAATACACCAATCGTCACCATTTATCGACGGGGAATCTCCTTTCATTGTGCCTCGTTCTCTTCATTATCCGCATTTACTCGAAGGACTTTAACCCATTCTCGGTAGTTAAAGTTTCCTTGTCTATCCGTGAAAGGGCCTTTGAGGAATCGGTCAATCTATCAAATTAAAGGTCAAGCAGTCAAATTCGTTCAAAGACGACGATCGACGGATGACTTACCTCTCGCTGATCCATCCTTTCTGCCACCTCGCTTAACCACTTTCTCATTTCATCTACCTTTACCATTCCTGTATCGTTCTCATCGAAGGATTCAAATGCCTCAATCAATTCCGCTTCGGTATCGAACTCAAAGAGTCGTTCGCTCATCATCGTAAGAAACATCGTAAAATTGATACCCCGTTCCGCTGAATTGTCTTCCTGATATGGTGATTTGCTATGGCCTCCAGGGCGTGCACTCAATAGATCATCCAACATCTTCGCTGAAGGAGTAATGCCTGTTACAAGAACGTATTAGGTCTCTACCGCTCTTCCCAAATAATTAACTTATAACCCACCTAAACTCGTGAATATCTCTTTTAGGTCACTTTCGTTGACCCACCCATCTTTGTCATGATCAATCAGTTGAAATGCTTCCTTGAACTGTTGTATTTGTGGGGCTTGAAAGAGTGAGAATACCCCTGAGGGTTCGCGACGCGCGCGCGATTTCTGGGCTTTTGTGAGTTTCGACGGCGTCACATTAGGCGACAGGTAATCCGGGTATTTCGACATAGCGTTCGGGTATCTGGTTGAAGAGGTGGTGGCAATTACTCGAAACGCTAAGTACGAGAAGAGAAGCACATTCGTGGCTGTGCAATCATTCCTGACGCCCTGAGTCTTTCCCCTTATCTCGGCTTTCATGTTCATTGAATATTCCAAGCCCAACCCCATATGTCGATTTAGGTATATACGCTATTCGTTACATGCTAACACCTTTTGAATATTCTTTCCACATGATAAAGAGAACCCAGCTCTTTGGAAGCCATCTCATGAGACTGAAGAGCCAGGTCTTCCCTCCAGCCAGCAAATAGAGTGGTGGTCTAGGTTGAAGCGCCTTCATTACGACTTGCTTCGCAAACACTTCCGTTGGCATTGTATCAGGTGTTTGACTTGCATAAACACGCTTGAGGATATTGGGCAGATAGGCCGTGTACAAACTGTCCTGCGGAAGCTCATAATCGCGCCCGCCATTGGTGGATATATTGGATTTTACGGCGCCTGGAGCGATGTGCAGGACTGAAATATTGAAAGGTTTACATTCCATGGATAGAACGTCGCTCAGACTCTGGGCGGCAGCTTTCGAAGCACAATACAAACCGTTCCAGGGCGTAGCACTGTCATAATTCAGCATCACAAATGAAAGAACCGCAAGGTATACCGAAATTACTGACAGTTCTCCCACAATAGAACCAACATTGACAATCACCCCACTTCGTTGTTTCGCCATGACAGGGATGACAGCCTTCGCCACACGCAAAATAGCATAAGTGTTAGTGTCGAACACTCGTTTGACGTTCTCAATAGATTGGTCTATCAGGGGACCTGCCCGAAACGCCGATAAACTTTAGGCCATGTACGAGGAACGCGAGGATACTCTGGAGCGCACCAGGAATAAAGAAACCGGCATTATTGACAACGAGATCAATTCTTCCTTCTGTGTCCACAATGTGCCGAACGACATTATTAACGCTCTCATCAACGTTCACATCAAGGACAAGCTTTTTTGTATCCTTATGTTGGAATTCTCCCATAGATTCCAACCTGCGAGCGGTCGCGTAGACTTTGCATCCTTGTTGGGCAAACTCTTCACAACTATAAGAAGCTCCATATATGAGATTTGCTTCAAAAACAATGACCAACTCACAGGGCATGTCCGATTCCCCCAGTTGTACATCCAGTCACAAGCACAACACGAGACATGGATGGATAGAAACGTTAATTGACCCCCATACGGGTCACATATTTATTGAACGTTCGGGATCACGGGATTGCCGGTTCCGACTGCTATCAGTACACGGTATATTGAGCGGCTCATGGAAATTTCGTCCATGGTGTAAAATTATAAAGATCTGCGGCGTTATAGATATCAATGAAAATTACATACGATAATTGAAATAGGAAAGGGGCATACATTGTACTGCCTTGTGGTGATCTCCGGCAAGGTATTTTGAAGTGTTATGATAAATGTGGCGAACAATACGGACTGTGTACACGCGAGGGCTGGAGTCCTTACTTTCCTTCCCTTCCTTCTTCCTCGCTTTCCTATTGCTGCTCTCACTGCACCCTGCTTTACACGTAAACGTTCACGGTCCCTTTCCAATTATGCCTCTACTATCAAAGTGTCTCACGCGGGCCGTGACTGCTTTGTTTTTTGCCGCTAATGTGGTTCAAGGTCTGACCCCCGTACGGCGGGCATCGACATGTAATGGTCATGCAGAGTTGTGCGAGAAAAGTTATGGGAGTGTCTCCTTTGTCGGTGCGCATGACTCTTATGCAATAGGGTCAAGCAATATGAGTGGGTTCTCCAATATTCCTTCTCATGAACTCCTATGTTCACCTCGACGCCAGTTACTGTCAACCAAGACCAATCCAGTCCGTCATTTATATCAATTCTGCTACCACATATGATCTGATAAATGTTATAGTAACACAACAACTGAATGATGGAATTCGGATGTTACAGATGCAGGCTCACTTAGAAAACAATGAAATCCGACTTTGTCATACCAATTGTGTAAGTTTCCATCACGAAACCTGATGACCATTCGTTCTGATTATTCTAAAGAAACTATTCGATGGTGGAAGTTTGCAAGATTTCCTGGGTTTAGGTGAGCAAGATTTTCATCCAAGTATGTGATCATATATAACGTTATCTCATCCCAGTCAAGAAGTGGCTCGATGCGAACCCCAACGAAGGTGCGCCAAAATTATCCCTCACGGTTTATTTATTTGGCAACTAACGGATGAATGATTGTGTATTCGTCATTTTGCAGTTCTCACTCTCCTTATTGTAAATATCGACAACGTTGCGGTGGCTCAATATGATACAATCTTCAAAGCAGCAAGCCTTGATACCGTCTCCTTCGCACCTAATCCAGCCACCATACCTTTCACAGCTTGGCCAACTCTTGGTTCTATGATTGATACCGGAAAGCGCCTTGTGACCTTCCTTGATAATGGTGCTGAGTCAGGTTCCGTACCATACTTGATCAACGGTAAGCATCGCGTAATAATGAACACGTTTTCTTTGTATTGATCGGTTTCATGGGACAGAGTTCACGAATATCTGGGAGACGGTTTTCAACGTTGCTGACCCAGCCCTCTTTGATTGTACTGTGAACCGAACCAAAGGAGACACGACAACTCAAATGTATCTCATCAATCATTTCTTGGATAAACTTTTGTTTGGCCAGCCTGTACCGGATGTCCTCAAATTGAACGTCACGAATTCGGTTAGTGGCGCTGGTTCCTTGGGAGCACATGTAGATACATGTGTAGCGGCAAATACGAGACCACCAAACTTTTTGCTTGTTGATGTAAGCTTGTCCAACCCAGGTAGATCTGTTTTAAATGATTGATTATTTTCTTTCTAGTTCTATGAATTTGGAGGCGGATCAGTTTTCGAGGTTGCCGCTAGGCTCAATGGCGTACAGTATACCCCAACTACACCGATTGCCTCTCCCCTATCGACATCTAGTTCGGATGGCTCATCTGGTTCCAATCAAAGTGGTGCCATCACTACTGCAAGGTATAGCTACCTAACAGCATCTGTGACAGTCTTTGCTAGTGTTGTCTTCGGTGCTTATTGCTTGGTTTAATTTCACAAAATTAGGCATTTTTCTACAATCTACTAGACATTTCTGTAAACTTACAAAGCCGTGAACTTCTCGCTTTATAATTTAGACGGAACGGACAATCAATTGCCGCTTGATAATTATGTATCCACCCAACTTTCATCGTTTTCTTTCTAGTCGCCATTTATACACTCGGGGCTTGTAGGTTTTTTCATCCACTTTCCTCACTGATACAGTCCTTTTACCTCTTCGTGCATCGATTTCATCCTCATCCTCCTCATCACTGTTCTCACCGTCCATCTTTTCAGCACCTTTCAACTTCTTCCGGCCACCCTTACTCATCATCAAACGCTGCATTTCAAATTCCCGCTCTGCATATCTTAATTGCGTATCTCGTGCGAGTCGAGCAGAAAGCTCTTTCAAAAGTCGGCGCCTATTTGACGCTCCATTTGTAACAGGGTCATCTACTGAGCTCTCGATCGGTGTGCCGTTTTCACTCGGGTCTGAGGTTTTTGAAGGCATCCTTGACTTGTTCCGATCGTCCATCACCTTCCAGCCCAAATCAGGCACCGGCGTTTCTGCAAATGTGCTTGGTCTATCGTCTCTTGAGGTCAAAACTCGAGTGCGCTTATAATTCCGCGCTAACAGACATTAAATTTTTATGATGAAGTGTCAAAAGCAGAATAATTACCATCTTCTTCAGAATCTACAAAAACAACGTGACCGGGATTTTGACGACCTTTGCCCTTTTTGAGGCTTTTCGAATCCGCTGAAATAATTCCGGCATTTATAAGAATTTGACGCTCTTCTTCATCAAGATCAACATCTCCATCATCCATTCCACCCCCCCGCACACCAGGCTTCACCAGGTCAGCCAAAGTGGTTAATTGGTTTTTTAATTTGTCGATTTTCTGGGATCAATGAACGACAGACTCCTGTATACAAGGGGTAGAACAAACTTTCAGACCCGCTACCCTAACAGTGCGAACATAATTCTCGTCCTGTGTTTTGAGTACTTTTACAATGTCTGTCGGAAGGGCAATATTGCCTCTACTTTGTATATGAACACCATTCTAAATTGATTTGATCAGTACCCAGATAGATGTCACATAGATTTGACCAGCCTTCGTCTTTTGATTGCGCATAGAAAAATAAAACTCATCTTGATTCTTCTCGGCAGCCTTTTGTTTAAGGCGAGTTAAACGGTCCTGCTTTGAATGATAATCGCGAGCACGCTTGACATAATCAGCATGTTTCTCAAGGATACCAAGTTTAGCTCTGTGTGCGAGTTGAGAACGCTCTTTGTGGTTGCGACGGTGAATAGAATTTCGCAAGGAGGATGTCATGAATGAAGATGGTGACGCGTGACATTAATGTGTGACAGAACAAGTTTACCAAGATCATCTCAAAAAGGCGGGTTGTTGGGTGGAATTTCACAAAAATTCCTAGTGAAAGATAACCTAATATGAGCTTTCAGCATTTCCGCTTGGGAGATATTTCTCTCCACCAACCTCTTCCTCCTCATCTTACTCAACATCAACCTTCAACTTCTACCTTTTCAGCTCAGGTTAACCCTAATTCTTTTCCTACAAATCTTCATTCAACTTCCCCCTCTTCCACATCAAAACAACCTTATGGTTCCGGAGACACTGATGATGGATATACTTTAGTTTTTCCTAATCTTGAAGCTTTTCATACATGGCGAGCTGCTGAAGAGGAAAAACAAGTAGTTGAATTTGTCAAGGTAAGTTCAACTCTAGGTGGTGCTAACCTTCGTTCTCATTCTCCGTAAAGGGGGATACCCACGGAAGCAAGGCAGTTCCGCCCCGTTTTAAGGATCACACAAAATTAGTTTGCGCACGTCATTCGCGCAGCGGTCGGAAAAAGTATGTAAAAAAACATCCCGAGCGGGTCAGAAAAGTCCCTAGTCGCAAGGTCTGTCTTTGTCCGTCCCTATAGGTAATAAAATCAATGCCATTATTATGCGATAGCTTGAAGGCCAAGGCTGCCCCGCCTCTATCAGTTTCAAGACCTACTTTGACACAGATGAGGTTCGCGCCTGTTGTAGGTATTGACAACTGCCGTAGATCGCCACATTGAACCTCCCACCCGTAGATATGTCTCAACATTCGCATGAAATTGGACCAGCAAACCTCCCTTTTACTCGTCGCGGTCGTAAAGCTGCAGTGCAACGAGAAAAAGACCGATCTCAGAAGGAGTCATCACCAATCGATTCTCCCACTCCCACTCCGGGAGCAGCCACAAATACAAATGCCATAACCGGCCCATCATCTGTTCAACCCGGTTCTTTGTTCACATCTGCAGTGTCTATGCTTGCCCCACTACCCGGTCAACCCCAGTATCAACAGCAATCCCCTTCAGTTTTCCCCTATGCCTCTATACCAGGATATGGTCCGACGCCTGTCCATCCGACCCATGATCGTTGGGAAAACATGGCAACATTATTTCATTCTGTACGCGAGAATGCTCGAGGATTCGAATATCCGCCTGTAAGCGTCGCTGCGCTGGAATCAATATTGATTCGATTATACCTTGAGAGTCCCCCAGTTGGGCCCAACGCAGCACCCACAATGGCCTCAGTTATTCAAAATGGATTAACACAGGGCAGACCTCAACCTCCCCCGCAGGCGCATCACAGCTCACAACAGGTCAATGGGCCTACACCCACCACTGCTGGCACGGATGGTGTTAATGGGGCTGTTACAGAAGAGAGCTAGTGACTTTCTCAGTAAGTAATCCCAGCCTATCTTAAATGCCTTATATCCAACGGTAATTATGGTCAGAGTTTTTTTATGTTTACTTCCGAAAACTATACAGACATTGTAACAATGTATCACTACAAAGTGTATGGGATTGTATTTGCCTGATAATTCGACCAACTTGCACCCTTGCTCCAATTTCCAACCAAATGGTCTTAATGACACGTGACATGACGTTTTAATCAGTATTACTTACCACCGGGTCCCGCGACGGACGTCCTTTAATAGCCTTTAATCAAACTTGGGTTACAAGTTTCGATTGACGACCCCCATCATGTCCGCCTTCAGTTTCGCGAGACAAGCTTTTGGGCGTGAAAAACCCCATGTGCGTATGATTGGAGCTTTTCAATCCTTGTGTTAAACTTTTCCCATCAGTCTTCAATCACCGATTGGGTCGATATTTTAACATTGAGCAACATCGAAGAGGAGGCATACGACGGGTATTGTTTCATGTATCGCAGAATCTTCTAGGAGGACTGACATGTGGTTTTCTAGGATCCCAGAACTTGTAGACGCCATCAATCTTCAAGCCGCAGGGTGAAATACTATTCTCCCAATCTTCCACTATAAATACGCTGATAATATCATCCAGCCCGACAGAGGCTTCAAGAGCATTACGGAAAAAACTTAAGCACGGAAATCCACACCAGCAATATCGCGCTTTAGTTGTTAGTATCTTCTTCTCCATTAATTAACTACCTTGGCTTACAATCATCATAGCTTCTGAAAGCTCTCGTAGAGAATTGTGGCCATAAATTTCAGAGTAATTACTCTTCTCCATTTATATTAATTTATTTACCTCACACGAGAACCTAGCGACTTTTGCTGACGGTCAGCTTACTGACGCCCTCAAACAAATTGCTTCCGATCCAAACGCGGACAGAAGGGTCAAGAAGAAATTATTGCTCGTTTTGGCATCATGGCGAGACCAATTTAAGGACGACCCATCCATGACCCTGATAGCAGGGCTCTTTAAGCAATGCCGGGGGGAAGGGCGTCGGTTGAGCTCTCAGGAACTTGCTCATCTAGCCGGTTTGGATTACGGTGGTTCCGAAGCCAGCAAGAAGAAGGATGAGGCAAAAAGACAAGCTAAGCGTGAAAAGGAAGAGGCTAGGGAAAGGTTGAAGAGAGAAGAGAACGAGCAGCGCAATCGAGAACGCGGCGGTCGATCCAGTCGTGCTCCCTTTGACTTTGAAAAGGTACAAACCTTCTTCGGCAGGATCAGAGGGTCAACTTGACGTCCGGGATTAGGATAAGCCGAAGGTTCTGGCAAGCATTGTTGATGCTTCCCAAGCCTCCAGTAATCTTGTGAATGCTATTACAGTCAGTTCGCTTGGTCTTTTAGCGTACTTCCATCAATCCACTCTTACTACCGCAGCTCGTCAATGCGACAACCGATAACATCCAAACAAATGAACGTGTTCAAGAATGTTTGGCCAAAGCTAAGCAGGCTAGGAAGTCTCTCGTACGCTATATCCAGGTACCGTCAAGCTACACTCACCCTGATACCACGAGACTCACCATTCCTAAAACAGTTGGTGGAGAATGAGGAGGTAATAGGCACCTTGATCGAGACTAACGAACGCATAATAAATGCGATAGAGACGTATGATCAGCTGGTTATAGGAAGTGCGGATTCCATTGAAATGTCAAGTGCAATCGCGGCTAGTCTTTCGGCAATGCGTATAGATCCACCAGGGAGTGGGCCCCCTAACCCACAGGAGCGATTGCAAACGAACACTGGGAGTGCTGAAACTGGGAATTCACCAGGAAAAGGCAGTCATCATACTGTCCATATACATCCCGATCTACAAGACCTTAACTTTGGACCACTGGGGACTACATCAGATCATCTTCCCGCGCCCCTTCAACCATCAACACTGTCGAACGACAGGAATGGTCATGAAGAGGTTTACGAAGGGCGTGTGTCACTTTCAGACTTTAGTGATTATGATTCTTCAGACGAGGCTGGTCAAAAGGTGTCAGGTTCAGGCAGGAGAGAGGGCAGGAGAAGTTATGTGGATGTATCAGATGATTCTGAGGATCAGGGTGTGGCGTCCGATTCAGGGAAGGCACCCGACTCGGAGGCTGACCCATTCGCTGATCCGTTTGCGGACGCAGGATTTTCTCGGCAATCATGACAGAATTAATCCATCGTGGAATTTAGGAATATTATTTTTCAAATATGTACAAGTTGATGTAGGGTTGGTGAACAAGGAACTTGACCAGTTTTGTGGTCAAACATACACGGTAAAGGTTCGGCAGCTGAAGAACGGTGTACATAGTTCATACCCATTCAATGATTCCCCTTCCGTTCTTTTCACCGATCCAGTATGGTTTCAGAACCTCTGGGAGTTGGATAGCAATGATATCTCTTTGTTCGTTAAATGCGGCGCCGTTTTCCAGGAGCGCGACTATGAGTCGGGGTATTGCAGCAGCAGTGCCATTCAACGTGTGTGCGAATGGGAGAGCAGAAGATGGAGTAATAGTAGCCTCCTCTACTTGCTGTTTGGAAGGCTGAGGGCGGTAACGAATATGAAGCCGGCGTGCTTGATAATCAGTACAATTAGAAAGGGATGACACTTCCCCCCAGTTTCCGCGGCCAGGCATCCATGCCTCCATGTCGCGTTTCTGGTAGGCACTGGCACCAAGTTCTTCGGTAGGCATATCCAGTACTCTAACATTAAACATATTAGAGACCAATCAATATGCGTAGTTGGACTCACCTGAAAGAAAGACCTAGACCTTCAAGTATCGACTTTTGTATTTGCATCAACTCGGCCATCATTGATTCACTACCCTCTCCGGTGGTTACGGCGAAGAGCTCAACCTTTGTGAACTGGTGGACTCGGTACAAGCCACGAGTATCAGCCCCGCGCGCACCAGCTTCAGCTCGGAATGAATGGCCTAGCCCAACTACTTTCAAAGGCAATGTAGTTGCAGGAAACACTTTATTGGCGAACATTCCCGCCAAAGGAATCTCAGATGTACCAGAGAGTACGAGCTCGGGGGAAGCAGATGTCGACAAGGGTTTGATATGGTACATTTGGGCTACGGGTGGGTCGGAGCTGTCCCGGGGTTGAAAGCCACATCGACTGGCAACATCGGAGCGTACGACATCTGGAGTCATTACGGGTGTGAAACCATACTTCAGCGCGACAGTCATAGCATAGTTTGTCAGTGCAATTTCAAGTAAGGCGGCCTCGTTTAATAGGTAATACCAAGATGAACCAGTGACGGTAGAGCCACTTTCGAGGTCAAGAAGACCAAATTTGCGGCAAATTGACACATGATCACGCTCAGAATTTGGTGGTATCGGTTCGGGACCATGGATGGATAGTGTGACAGCAGCTTCTTCGGGACCCAGAGGTGAGTTTGGATGTGTGTCATTTGGTATGGCAAGAGCGAGGGTCAACAATGCCTTTTCGGCTTGCGCCAAAGTCGTTTCCAATTCTAACACCTCTTCTTTGAGCTTAGTTGCCTGAGAAAGAGCAGCGCTTTTGGCTTCTGTGTCACCCTTCTCCGCGCTTTTCCTGATTTTCTCTCCAACCATGGAGCGTGCATTTCGTTTCATATTAAGTTCGTTCAAGATTCGTTTATGCTCGGTATATGTCCGGGCGACGTCATGTATTGCTCCTGGGGGCAAAACAGCTTTTCGGTTCAACGCATTATTAGTCTTTTTGACTATATTTTCAGATATTCCGCGGTAATCAAGACGCGGGTTTGGTAGAGTAGTCGTAGGGCGAGACTGTGTCACATTTGATTTGGAGGTGTGATTATATCTTTGATGTCTTTTGACTCGATCTCATGTTAGAACAAAATGAAGGTAGTTGAATGTTATGGCTCACCAGAGACATATAATTTTAAGGACGTTCGTCCTTTTGGCACGGAGTGGAGAGTGAGAAACATGGTATAAGTAACTGAACGGAGGCGATATTAGTTCATGCTTGGTTTTCCAAGAGGTACTAACATTCGAGAAGCTCAAATGGCTACGCTAACAGTCAAGTCAGCAGTCCACGATAGCCAGTTTTCGAAATTTTAGTGAAAGGACTTGAAGTGACAGTGCTTGGATTTTTGATCATTACTTATTCAAGCAGTCCAGGTCCCGGTTGTTTGGCTTGAAAGTCGTTGTCCATTATGTCTAACTTGGGTGTCACAACGATCACAGGCGATGTGACCTGACGCGCCTCATGGCTTCCTCTGCAGACATCGCGACTCGCGCAGCAGATATTCCATACGAGTTACCATGGTAAGCGTCGAACGAACACCGGTTTGCAAACCTCATAATCCTTAATACTAGGGTTGAGAAGTACCGGCCCAGTGTCCTGGATGATGTCGTTGGCAATGCTGATACGATTGATCGTCTGAAGGTCATAGCAAAGGAGGGAAACTGTCCACACATCATCATATCGGTAAGTATTTTCCCAGACAATCATCCCGAGCCCTAACGCCTCCGAAAAGGGGATGCCCGGAATTGGTAAAACGACAAGTATTCACTGTCTTGCTCATCAACTTCTCGGAGAGGCGTATAAAGAAGGAGTCCTGGAATTGAACGCATCTGATGAAAGGTGCGTAGAATCATGAACGGCTTATTCTAGCACCCTCAAATCTAGGCAGAGGCATCGATGTTGTCCGCGGTAAAATCAAGGCGTTTGCCCAAAAGAAAGTTACCTTGCCTCCTGGAAGGCATAAGATCGTAATCCTGGACGAGGCAGATAGGTTATTCTCAATTATTGGGCTTCTATATGATTACTTATGCCATATAGTATGACAGCAGGTGCCCAACAAGCATTACGTCGAACGATGGAAATTTTTTCCAATACCACGCGGTTTTGTCTAGCTTGCAATATGAGCAATAAAATTATCGAACCGATTCAGAGTCGTTGTGCCATCCTTAGATATGCAAAGTTGAGGGACCAGGAAGTATTGAAACGCTTGTTGGAGATATGTGAAATGGAGCAGGTGAGAGTTTGGCCTTTGATCGTTCGTTGTTCTAACTCATTCCCTAGGTCAAATATAATGATGATGGACTTACCGCACTCATATTTACATCCGAGGGAGACATGCGGCAAGCCATCAATAACTTACAGTCGACACATTCAGGTTTTGGCTTTGTTTCTGGCGACAATGTTTTCAAAGTATGCGACCAGCCCCATCCCATCATTGTACAGGCCACGATCCGTGCATGTGTAAAAGGCGACATCAATGTTGCTATGGAAAATCTCAACGAACTGTGGGATCAAGGTTACAGCGCAGTGGATATTGTAGTGACTATCTTCCGTGTCGTAAAGACTTTTGATGAGTGAGCAAAGATATTTCGTTTCTATTAAATTATCTTCAATCCATTAATTTAGGATGCCCGAATATACAAAACTAGAGTACATTAAGGTAACCCTTCATTTACTCTGAGATAACTTTGAATTTCATACATATATATAGGAAATTGGATTTACCCATATGCGTATCTTGGAAGGTGTTGGCACCCTAATACAGCTGGCTGGTCTGATCGCCCGATTGTGTAAAATGGTAAACGCATCAACATAGATCATGCCCCTATTTCTAATACCCTGACAGAATATGAAGCCTGAATTATTCAAGGTTTGATTCTGAATTTCAGATTACACCTCAGGCCTCACCTTTAAGCTTCGTCATCGGGCCGAAGTCTATTGTATCATTCCTCTAGCCCTTTAGAATACCCGCTTATTGATCTAGTTGATGTACGATGTTAATATATGTTGCGCGCGACATCCTTGCGGAAATGGTCTTTTTACGACATTTTATAGACTAAGCGGAAAAAACCAACGATCAAAATGGTGGACTTCGTTCATGCCGGGACTCGGCCCGGGAGGACCAGACAGATCGAGGCGTAACGTTCATCACATGATGAGTAAGTACTGTGACATTTCAAGGTAGCGTGACACCCCTGCTAATTCTGAGATTCATCAGCATGGAGGTTTGCTATCTGCTACCCCTTCTGCCATGGCTTCTCAAGAAAACCCGGTAACAATACGTTTAAAGTCTGTCAAAAATGTTATCATTGTATTATCAGGAAAGGGGGGTGTTGGGAAATCATCTGTTTCAACACAACTAGCACTTAATCTCTACGCTTCGACTCCAACAACACGGGTTGGAATTCTCGATGTCGATCTCACCGGACCGTCAATACCACGCATGCTTGGGGTAGATGGACACGGCGTTCATCAAAGTAGCGACGGGTGGGTTCCTGTGTATGCCGATGGGCCTGAGGCAAGATTGGCGTGTATGAGTGTCGGGTTCCTCCTAAAAAACAAAGGGGATTCTGTAGTATGGAGGGGCCCCAAAAAGAATGGAATGATTAGGCAGTTTTTAACTGATGTGCGGTGGGGAGAACTTGATTATTTGGTGATCGACACCCCGCCAGGTTTTCGTTATCTCGTTGTTGGCCCCGTGCAGAAATTGATAATGATTTTTCAATATAGGGACATCTGATGAACATCTTTCTTTGCTTGAACACATGGCTCTTATGCATTCTCGCTTATCCGCCGTAATCGTCACGACACCGCAAGCGGTAGCCCTCATGGACGCCATGAAGTGTTTGTCGTTCACACGGACCGTAAACCTACCGATATTAGGGATGATAGAAAACATGAGTGGATATGTTTGCCCATGTTGTGGGGAAGTCAGTAATGTTTTTTCAACGGGTGGTGGGGAAGAGATGGCACGGAGAGAGGGCCTCAGGTTTCTAGGCAGCCTGCCAGTGGACACAGAGCTTGTGACGTTATTAGATGCAGCAGAGATAGATAAACCTGGAACGGTGCCTGAGGTGGAGTCTTTTAGGCTTCTTGAACGATATACGGCCACGCCATCTGCAGAATTATTCAAAACCATTCGATCGCGAATGCTAGAGGAGTTGGAAGTATTGAAAAGGGAGGTCTTGTAAGTAATAAATAGAATTTGATGATCAGGGTAATCAAAAATTACTTTGCCTCGTTTTCGATATGTTCAACATTCCACTTCCAGATTAGGTAACATGACTTGGCCACGACTTTGTCAACGCGAACGCGCCTTTCTTCCCTCTTCTTTCTCTTTCTCTTCCTTCCTTTCCCCCCCATTCATGATATTCTCTCCTCATCATCACCTCTAGGTCACCTTTAGCCTCAATCTACTCCCCGAACGCGACAAAAAAGATGGAAGATACTCCTTATACAACCCCCGATGAAGACCCATTCAATGTTCAACCACTTCAACCGCGAAGAAGACGCTCAAGCCTACTTAACAAGTGGATCCAGGAACAGCAGAATCAAACACCACAAGCCGACGCTTCGTTACCACCTCAAGATCTCCATACCATTCACATCACACCCTCCCTCGTCTATCCAGGCTTGGCCTTAGAGAGAACTTCAATCCGCGACGATGCCCTGACAACAGATGGCTATGACCTACTCGAAGATGACGATATACCACAAGATCTGGCTCCCATCTTTGACGTAAGTCATTCATTCATTTCTTCGCCAGCTAAATACAAACGAATCAAGCAGCTCCCCTCTACACCCACCACCGCTCACTCTCGGCGCACCTCAAAACTTCTCCACACTCCCTCCTCGTTTCGGAGCTTTAACATTTCCTTTAAGTCCGCTTCCCCGTTAGGGTCGCGCCTATCAGACAGTGGCTCCCCCCGACCTTCTTCGCGATTATCTCTATTTCCGCACAGTCCTAGACACAGCACTGACTCGAATGGCGACAGAAATACCACTCATCAGCACAATAGAGCGTCTAGTTTGTCAACGCTTAACCTCTCCGGTAAAAATGTTATTACTACTGAGATCCCCAGGCCTGGGAGTTCCTCCAGATGGAGACCGAGTGTATTGGGTCATTTTTCTTCATCCATGACATCGCAGTTCTCGGTAACCCCTTCCGAGACGGCTTATACACCATCCCGACCAAGTGTATCGTCAGGTGATACATACACTAGCACCACAACTACAGACTGCGACCTTCCTATAACTCCACCTACGATTAACTTTACGGACTCGATGTGTTCTCGAAGTCAATCGCAAGGGAGTGTTTTCAAAACCCGGTCGGGAATTGGTTCATCTAGTTCGGTGTGGTCACAGTACGGGGATATTCCTTACTCGAGTACCCACGGACGTTCCATGTCAACGTCGCAAATTGCGTCATCTTCTGCATCCACTCTCGCTCATAAGGTCGGTTCAGTGCGAAGACCTCTTAGTCAGAAACCTGGGTCGAGACTGGCCAATCTGAATATTGGTCATGAAGGAGAAGCAGATGATAATGATAAAATCCCTAAACCTCTCAAGTATGATCCCACTCGCCCACATATCGCCTACTCGTCTGGAGGAACACTCCCTCGTATCAATTTTGCTACGCTTACGTCGCGCCAGAAAAAGAAAAAAAAACTTGTTGTCATAGGTGTCGCCCATGACGATGAACGAAGATTTGCAGGCGTCAAACGTTGGTGTGAGGTGCGATATGAACGTTGTGTCACCTTGCGATATAGTTTGTTTCATCTAATCTTTGGCCTTCGCAGAGCTTTGGTGAGGTCAGCCAAATCACGAGAATGCCTAATGGGGATTTGCATGTACATTTCCGCCTCGCCGAAGTCGCCGACACTGTAAGCATAGCTCCTTAACCCTAATTGTTCTCCAAATAACCAACGTGCTCCAGGTTTGCCGCCTACGTGCTAAGGTATTTATAGCCGGTGTTGGGAGTGTTCAACTTTCTTGGTATACTGGCGACAAGCGATAACGTTATTTGTTGCTATCTTGCCAATGAAGTGAGTAAATGATACCTCCTTCAGTCCTCTTGACCAATCTGGGTAGCCTTCTTTCCTCTTTACAGTGTAGTCATGTCATGACATATTCCCGCCTATATACGACTTCCCCAACCTAATTCATCTGCTGTGGCCATATCCCGATTCCCTTCATCCATTTATGCTGTTACACGACCTTGAGACCGAAATGAAATTATGCCGTAAGTTGTGTCGTTTTGGTGGTGCCCGTCTAATTCGTTTGCAGAAACCTATGACAAGTGTGACCATTATTCCTACCCGCACAATACACGATCACATTTCCCCTAATATATTCACCCCGACTGGCTTCGGTGCTCTCCAGCCCCCAATACCTTCCAAGCCAGTCTAATTCAAACTGCATTCTATGTTACAAGTTTACCTACGATCCGTTCTCATATCCAACAATGTATTTTTTGCGGACTC
This sequence comes from Collybia sordida, assembly GCA_037014335.1. Taxonomy (NCBI): domain Eukaryota; kingdom Fungi; phylum Basidiomycota; class Agaricomycetes; order Agaricales; family Clitocybaceae; genus Collybia; species Collybia sordida. The sequence continues at coordinate 3,383,682 of JAYKXK010000002.1, forward strand.
CACAGGAACCCCCTCCATTCCGAACATCTTTACATTCATTCGCTATGGACTTTTTCCCAACTACGCATGTATCTAGGACCAAACCTATCATACGCGTGCTGTCACGTCTGGTGACTGCAACTTCTTGTACCAGTGTGACCAACGTTATGAGCTACCTCACCAGGCATGTGATCAACTCCGATCTTATATGATATCTGAAACTCTGGTCATGACGTCATATTAGAAGTAAACGATCGTTAATTATATAACGGTCAGTCAACTTGTTAAATATTTAAATAAACAAGCAGTTGAACGGATAACCAAACTCTAATCATGACTTCTCCTCTTCCTCATACCCCTATCCCACTTGTCATCGTTGAAGGCTTCCTTGGAGGCACCAGTACTATACTCTGGGGTAAATTCCACAGATTCTTAAATTTGGGCGCAGAGAAACATGAATACAGGAGGATAATATATACAAGGTGAGCCTGCCGTGCTCCCCAGTAGTTGAGCACTCTTCCCCACACAAAAACCTTAATAGTGTAGGTCCTGTGAGCTCTTTACATGATAGGGCATGTGAATTGTACTATGCATTAATGGGAGGCTCTGTCGACTATGGCGAAGACCACGCGAAACTCAACAAACATTCAAGATATGGTCGCGTGAATAAGGAAGGGATATATCCGCAGTGGTCCCGATTACGACCATTGCATTTCCTCGGTCATTCAATAGTCAGTCGCCTTAACTCGATAGAAAGTTACTTTATACCTACCAAAACTTCCATAGGGCGGTGCGACAATTATCAAACTCCAGGCTCTGTTGGAACGAGGACATTTTGGCCCCCACTGTCACCCTGACATGATCTTGTCTGTCAGTACTAGTGCGTGAATAAAAATATATTCACGTCCCTTTGCTGATCAACATTTAGTTTCATCTCCCTTCCGGGGCACTCAACTGGTGTATATTTTGGGTGAAAGTGAAAATGCCGCACCCGCAGTCCGTCCCCTCTCGGCTGGCTCTCTGCTTGCGAAATTGGTCCATCTCGTAGCATTTTTCTCTCCCCTTCTTCCTCAGGTGTTTAATTTCCACGCAGAGGCCCGCGCGCTCTCCTTTTACGATATATCTTTGGTGTCACTCTTGAAACAGGTACGGAAAAGTGACTGGGCCGAGAGTCGAGATGCTACACCATACGATATGACTTTTGAAGCAGCAGATGAACGTGAGTCGAATCTCGAGGGCCAGCCCCATCGAAGGACCTATTACCAAAGTCACGTCACATCTATGAATTCCGGGGCGCGGGCCGTACGTGCATCGTATCTACCCGCGTGGACCTTACTCTCAATCCTTTCTCATCCGTTTCGTTTACTTTCATGTGCGATCAGCGCATTCGATTGTTCGGCCCTCCAGCCAGTCCCTTCTTTCCTTGGTAATAATATTTTACTTATGCCATTGCCCTCATAAACGGAAGCACTAATTTTTGTCCAAAAAGTAGACCAAGGGACACTTGGTGAAGCATTCAAGGACAACGACGGCATTGTACCGTTGTTTTCCCAATGGCATCCATTACCATGCAGGTGTGTTCGATAATGTCTATCAGAACGATGCACAATATAACAAGGACTTAGGTTAACCAAATGTCAGCATATCGAAGTTACGAAGCACATTTCCAACACAGCGAAAGGTCCTATGCTACCCTTAGTCCCTGGCACATGGAATGTCTACCACATAGATGCTGCTACGCATATATCTTTAGTTCCTTATTGGACTGGCAATCCTTTGCAGAAACATTATTGGACTAGTTTGGGGTGTTGGCTACGTGCCATAGACGATCACGGCGACACCCAGCAGCAACTTTTGAAACAGATTGATGAAATTTAGAATGATATAAAAGAACATGAAAGTGTCTTGACTTGAGTAAACAATAGAATGGTTTGTGAAAAGAGAACATGGAAGGTGTGATTTGAAATGACATCGTGACAATCACTCCCAAATGAGGTGATAGTAAATGTAATGTAGCGTACCGTAGATAGCCCAATCATGACCTGGGAATAGGGCGTTGTGCGATGCTGTAGAAAACGAAGATGAGAAGATATAACAGAGCTGGAAACGTCTATATAAACGAAGTGGACCGAAAAGAAATGGGTGCAGATATGATTTTGTTTACAGTGTATGAAGGTCAACGTTCCCATTGACTCCAGTCGGTAGTGTTCTGGTTGAACTGTGACTGTGGAAGGCGCAGGTGCCCATCAACATTCCCCCGAGAGTTACGACTAGCAAAAGAACGAGTGTGATTATTTCTTCCTTGGCTACTGTGGGCACCATGTTGGTCTCGGCGATTTGGTTGCCGTCTATATGACGGAGAGTTAGGCGGCCTCCCCATGTCACCATAATTACTTCGGTATCCCGATCCGAGGCCGGTATACGGGGCACTGGGCGTGTGAGCTGGTAACTGAGGAGGTTGAGGAGGGTACCCCTGGTTCGGAACCCATCCCATCTGCGTGGTCGAGGGGAGGGTGGGCCTCGACGACATTATGACTGCCGGCGGAGGTCCTGAGAAAGGGAAACTATGGGGTTGCGGGTATTGCGGCCAGCTCGACACCGTTTGCGTTGGGGTCGAGGCTTGCGATGTAGGGTTATTTTGGTTTCCCGCCATATACTGATCAAGGGCTTCAGGTTGATAAACAGCAATAAGGGTTCCCTGTTCGTTCTGGATGAATCCTGTAGGTACGAGAGGTGCTCGACTATTCAGGTTTTGGGTTTGTGACTGGTCCAATGCTGGTGTCCTTGTGGGTTGGGGGGGATAAGGCATATAAGACTAAAGTGATTGTAAGCTAAGCTCAACTTGCTTCAGGATACACGCACACCATACATTCCCTGCCACTGTGCCTGAGTTGATGCTCCCCCTGATCCATTAGCCTCGGAACCAGCAGGGTTGGTAAAACTTGGAGACATTGGAAACGGGAATTGTTGGCCTGGCATTGGATACCCAGGATATGCAAAGTACGACATTGGATAATGCACCGGATGGGCATATGGGTGGACCCATGGTGTTGGGGTGTAAAATCCACCACTTGCGGAATAGGGTAGGGTGGAAGATCCAAACGAAGAGGAAGGCGGTGCAACCACCGTCGGGAGGGGATCCTCGTACCAGTCGCGATATTGATTCGCTTGCGACACTACATCTTGCGAACTAATGGACTGGTCTAGTGCATCTGAAGAATGCTCACGTGTCTGATTGCCACCAGAATCATGTTCGGGTTTTACAGTGGGAGTGTTAGCGTCAGTGTTAGAAGAGGGTACTTCGTCCTCCGTAACATCCCCAGCAGGTGCAGAGAAGGTTTCCAATTGAGTAAGATTAGAGGTATCCTGATTATTCCCAGCTTGCGGAGCAGGGTTGTCATTTGCACATTGGGAGTTCTCTGGGGTACGACGGCGAGGTCCAGTGAGCTGAGAGGTAGGAAAGCGTCCGCGCACCCGCCCCTGCCTCCATGGACCACGAGGGGGGTTACAGTCTCTGAGCTGAACCCGCATCGTGCGGCCCTCGTAGGTCCGGTTATGCTAATAAAAAATCAGTGATAATAATATCCGTGATAATTTGGCATGAATACCTCTTCGAAAACCGCACGCGCGGGGGACTCGGTGTTATCGAACTTCACAAAAGCAAAAGCTGCATGCGAATGGACTAAAAGTAGCTTTTAGTCTTCACAAATAGATATAAGGGGGCCAAACAAACGTGGTCGGACAACTTTCACGCTTTCGAGACCCCCGAAACGGGAGAAGAAATTGGCTACTTTCTCTTCGTCCCATGCGCCCGGTCCGAAAGTTTCTAAACCGCCCACAAATAAAGTTGTTGGATCCAACTCTCGCTCTGTCGGAACAGCATCGTTGTGAAAATTATGTTCCTTGTTATTAAAGGGAAACTTCTGAACAGTAATATTTGCACTAGTTGGAGTAACCGGGAATTGTGATCCAGGCGTCCTGGGAGTTATTGGTGACTTCCCTAACCCCGGCGTAAGTGGTAAATCAAGTTCCTGTCCTTCGCGGCCTTCGGTAGCTCCTCCAGAGATTTCGTCAAATGTTCCAAAAGAATCTGATTCGGTGTGGGATACTGTAAAGTGAGAGGTTGATAAAGATGGAGATCTGTTACAACAGTGATGATTATTAAAATTACGTGGACACAGCAGGGGCGCACCTTCTGGGGTTGGAATCGTACGACCTTTTCTCCCCCCAGGCACCATACTGGAGTCGACGTCCCTCTCGCGCCTCGCTAAGAGGAGGAAAATCGATTTCAGACCATTCCACCCTAGTAGGGGAAGGGACAATTTTCGCATCAAGCGGAGGGGTGATAGGTAAGGTTTGAAGAGAGCTAGACGGAGGTTTGATAGCCTTTCCAGATTCCGTAGTATCTGAGGGAGCGGGGACGTCCCCTACAACATCATTTATACTAGTGGGGTTTGAGCCATCTGTGCAAGTATTATCTAAGAATGAGGTAACTTGAGGTTGCTCGGAGTGTAAGGTGTCCTGGACATGGGAGGCGTAAGATGTATCGTAATTAGGAATTTGACTATTTGGGTGCGGGGAGCGTTGATCAGCCCCGATTGAAGCCGGTTGATGAGCCCATGTGACGGTGAGGTGAGGAACACGACGAAGGGTCTGCTGATTGGATTACAATAATATTCCAGGGAGGATAGCGAATAAACAGACCATCAATGCGCTAACGCAATCATCACGATAATCCCATTTGACCTCCCAACAAGTGGTATCCATACAGGCAGAGCGGGGTCCGTCATGGGGGGCCGGATAGATTGTTCGAACACTTTCTTTATTCTTGTTTTGCCCTGCACGAAACCTCGCGGTCAGCGTGTCAATGGATGGTAGGATTCAGACAGACCGTCTATAGTTTCGTTGATTTGATACGGAGTGAATCTTTCCAAACGACCAAAAAAGGCTGCGAGGGAACGGATGGACTATGTTTCGCAGAAATTACAAAAGGCTCGGTTTAATTGATGAACACATCAAAAATACTACACTCACTTTGCCATCAAAAACGACTGGTTGGAAGAAGAGGCTGGCATTTTCTGAGGAAAACGACGGATTACCGCTGTGATTTTCAGCGTCAACAGCCTCCGCGTTGTAGAGTAAAGAAATAAACCTGTAGCATACTTAATCCACGACAGTAAGAAGGTACTTGGATGAAATCTCACTTGGAATTTCTTGGTTTCCATACTCTCATGGCGTAAGGAAGCTCTAATTCGACTATTTGATTATTTCGGTTTTGGTGGGTTTCCGAAGTCGTTTGCATGTTCGCATTATGAATGGGAATATATTGAACCGGAGTACTATAAATATTGTTTGAGTATTTCACGCATATATTCAAGTGTGAATTCTAACCGATAAGAAATGAGAAGCGTCCTAAAAGCTCGGGCGGGTTCATAGCGCAAAGTTCGACCCAGGAAGTACTTTGGGGGACTGGTATGAAGCGTGTGGATTAATGAAGCCGCAGAAACGGCATCCTGTCATATCAAATCAAATATAAAAAAGGTATTGAGAGCCGGAACTCTGTACAAACCTCACACTGGACAAATGCGCAGACGCCCCCTTTGGTGTCGCGCACGACTTTGATATTTTTGACCTCTGTATGTTCGGATAGATGTTCCGAAAGTAGGCGAGTCAGTTCCGCTTGATCTACAGTCGAAGGCAGACTATAATTTACGGTCAGCGGCAAAACATGAGTATGCTCTAGAGGAGAAAAACCTTCCAACGAATACGCTAGCATCATGAGGCATTTTCTCCTCCCTCTTTTTCGGAGGGAGATCTACTTTGACCAGAAACTTTGGATCAAAGGTGGCAGCTTCTTGAGCTGGGGGAGATACTGAGGGAGAAGTTGGGAGGGTATCGAAACGAGTCCCCCAAGTACGTATCTGAGGGGAAGATTTCTGGGGCATGTTGGGTAGGAAATGTTATTAGGAGAGTAGGATGGTGCGGTTGTTAAACAGAAAGACGAGGAGGGAAGAAACAAAGTTCGACGAAAAGAAATTACCAGTTTATTCCTGGGTATATTTTCTACGAAATTGAATATTCATTAGAAATATTCCTGGTGAGATAGCACATTATCAGCAATTGGTTTAGAAGCAGTTCGCACCATCGGGTGGTTCGCGCGCCGTCCGACAAAAAATCCTAGAGCAGTTCAAAAGACACGTTTTACGACGCCCGACGCGAGCCAGTCTGGAGGCGATAATCATACTCGTCTATAATTTTCTGACTGGTTACAAAGCTGATTAGTTTCCTGTCATGCCAGAGGAAGCCCTCAGAAGCCTTATCCTATGTCAACCAGTCCTCTGCCTCTATAACATGTCCAGAAGTGTACATCAACATTCTGACCCCATTGAGGAAGAGAAAACCAGCCCTATAGTCTATTTACGGTGCAAGGTCCGAGGCCACGGCCCATAGATGAGGGCAAGGAATGTGGAGGATTGGATTCTGACCTTAATTAGTTAACTGTTAGTCCTTCTCTGTTGACATCTCTGCTTCCTGATGGAATACAAAATTTATTTCACGAAGGAAGGAGATCTGCACTGTCCACCCTGGATTGTCCAGTGTTTATTAAATGTCCACTTTCATTCTGCGGGTGCATCCCAGAATGTATAGATGAGCAATTTCCGAACCCTGCCCAAGGTTTTTGTTGGTGTTCCATCTATATCCATCAATCAAGTGCGGCTCCGAGAAATGGATTTGCTAGAAAATCAGAAATGGCGAAAAGAAGCTAGAATATGTTAAATTTCTCGATCCACGGATGGTTTTGTTGATCTAAGAGAAAGTTGTTGGGAAGTAGGCCATCATGAGTCAATAAATAGCATTCGTGTGACAGTCCAAAAATTATTGAACGTTCAAACTCCGATAGCCAGAAAAATTATGATTAACTCAATTTGCTGAAATCAAGTTCTTGCCTTCTAACCCCAGTATCCGTTTTCGCACTCAGCACATTCCCTTCTACAAACCTTCCAAAAAATAATCTAATCAGGGCTATTTCAAATGTCTGATGACGGTTTTGGTGGAGGAGGTGGAGATGATTACGACTATGAAGGTCCTGGGTATGTTTGAAAGTATCTGCTATGGGCCGGTCATTTGATCCATCCAAACCGTAGATACAATGATGATGGTTTTGTGTGTATCTCACTTACTCTATTATTGAGTTATTCCTGAGGTGGTGTCACCAATTTCTATCGGTCCCCAGGACGAATCCTACGACCTACTGGCCAATGGAATTACAGAAGGAGAGATGCCGATTGGAGAAGGAGGAGAAGGGGCACACGTCGTGGACGAGGACAGCGCGCAGATAAATGGCTTGAATGGGACGGACCATGATCAGGAGATGGGAGGTGGCGAGGAAACTCAGGTGGGTGCAGGTTTAACGGGAGAGCGACAACCAAATAAGGATCGAGTCACAACTCCCTACCTTACCAAGTACGAGCGAGCACGGATATTAGGTACTCGGGCGCTACAGATTAGGTATGTTTTCATTGTCTGGGCTGATTTTTTATCTCGAAATCACAAGGAATTCACACTCTTTTGTTCAGTATGAATGCTCCTGTACTTGTTCCCCTCGATGGCGAAACGGATGCTTTACAAATTGCAATAAAAGAACTCTCACAGCGAAAAATCCCGCTCGTCATTCGACGCTACCTCCCTGATGGAAGTTTTGAGGATTGGAGTGTCTCAGAACTCATTAGCGATTGAACCAGATCCCTTACTACCTACTGTATTTCCTATACCTATGGAACTCCGAAATCGTTCAATATATTATTATAATTGTTTATACATGAAGCAAAGCTAAGTGGTTGAAAGTGACAATACGTGCATGAATGGCCAGGAAACTTAGGCATTGCGGGAAATAAAAAAATATTTACAAGCGGGCATGCAACCGACTTGAATGGTGTAATATCACCGGGCTCGGAGCGTACGCCCCTTGGCCTCCTTTCCAACACGAGATCGATTAGGCTTTTCCAAATCGGCACCTTTCGCGGGTTGCATGTAAGACGTCTTTCTCGTCGTCTGTGTTGTTTTAATTAAAGTCGTTTTGGTTTTCGGCTTCACGACATCTTGCATAGAGAGATCAAATATCTCATCCGCAATGATTGTTGGTCGTTGATTAGTTGTCTCCGTGAATAGGAGCCTCCGTTCATCGTCTTCTAGGGCGACGGGTTTTGGCGCTGATGCGCGCTTCTTTGAAGGGCTAGATTCACAATCACTATAGTGTGAAGTTGTCTGATATCGTTTACTAGGAGACCTAGGAGGACTGTGCAATGTTTTCAAAGACCGAACCGGGACATCCGGTGTACTAAGGACCATGCTTTCCAAAGGAGGGAGATTTTCCTCGTCTGCGTGAATATTGTTTTCGACTAAATTCTCTGGTTAGAAGAGGGTATCGACAAATTTTGAGCGCCTTCTCACCTTTTCTCTTCCCTTTGACCTTTGGTATCAAGGTTCTTTTAACAGATTTGAATTTATTATCCACAGCGACATCACTGCCTGTGGCAACAAGTGTTTGTTGGACCTCCCAATCTGATGGTCTCAATTTCTTCCATTCTTCGATGACTTTGTTGACCCATACATCCGTTTCTCCCTCAACATGATAGTCGACTATGTCTGCCCACTCGGCAGCTGGAGGCGTCTTGTTGACAAATATTACTTTACCCACTCGAGGTTTAGTGCTCGACGTTGAGGAACTAGGTGGGGTGTGGACAATTTTGGCGAATTCTTTGACTAGCTTTTTTAAACCATGCACTTTCAACGAGGTGCCCATTATTATAAGCATATCCGGTTTGCGCGCGAGATCTGCCGACTGAATAGTTCCAATATCGTCCCCTAGTGGGTGAGGTTCATTATACAAAACTACGGCAGGCCGCAGTGAGCCAACTCGGATGGGTCGAGCGGACCTAGCGGCGCGGGCTTCTGCTGGGATTGGTCAGATGTTTCGTTAAATATTAATACATAACGCATACATCGTGTCAAACACTCTGGGCAATCTGGTGGTGTTCCCTCCACAAACATATCTAGATTTTCAGTGGTGCATGGAAAATCCGCTGAACATGATGTACACCGAACGCGGTGGATATCCCCGTGTAACTGAACGTTGCGCACGTCCCTTGTCCTCATCTTGGCTTTTCCATGTCCTGAAGACTTTGCTTCTTGGCTGGAGGTCCCGAGGAGACCTACTCGTTCTTCCAAACCATCGATGTTTTGAGTATATGAGCGGAGGAGCTTCTTCTTTGTATCCAGAGTTTTGATGAAGTGATGGGTTGGAGCAGGTGATGCAGAATCAATTGACCGTTTCAATTGGGCAATAAATGTGTAAAACACGGCAGTTGACCTAGCGTCACGAAATAATGACGCGTCGAAAAGGTCGCGGCCCTTAAGAACAATATCAGGATATTGTGCTTTAACCAATGCATAGAGACCGTCGGACGACCGAAAATCCTGATCTTCTGTTAGAAGTGTCAAGCCAAAAAGAATAAAAAAAATTGATAGCTTACAGGAATTCCAGACGAACAAGAAATCCCGGCACCCGTAACCACAACAATTCTTTTGCTTTTCGCAACAGATAAAGATAAATCAGAAAGAGAGCGTCGAGTGGAGGAATTTTTAAGATCGGAAAGACTGAGTGTTACCGTCATCTTCTAAGGTGGCCGTGATCAGTGTCCAGCTGTCGAGGCCAAGTAGAACTCAAGTGGGACAGAAAGTGTTGAATTCAGAGTTTTGATGTGTTTGTTCTCGGGTATGTTTACGCGGTTGTCACGTGGAGAACGCGTCAAATTATTGAAGCGCGTTCCCTCTCCGCGTGGAACGCGACCAGTCATTTGCACTTGCTGTTAATTTTATTTATTTAAATAACAATTAAGTTGTGTATGCATCAAGTGTTTTGAATTCCAATAATATCATTCCAATTTGGAGGACTCTGATAATTTGATGAAATACTTATGTAACGGGATTTACTTATTATAACATTTATAATAGTTATCACAGGTCTCGTACATCATCCCTCTACATCGCGTTCCGCAACCTTAGTACGCTCATGATACCAGATTGGTTTGTCTTCAGAGCACGTTGATGATGTCGTCGAGTCCAGAGGTCGGTACGACCCGTATTGTTCCTATATGGGTTTAGATGTAAGTTGCGTTCTCAATGAAGAACCTTCTTTAATTTGACGCACAGTTCCAAAGACATGGTTAAAATACCAAACCTCCGAAAGAACGGTCCCGTTTAGCGTGCACCCCAAAAAGGGTACAGCACCAGTTTGGGATTTGAGAGCATTTTGGAGCTTCCTGAGCGGATACCCGGTTCTGTTCGACGGGACGATGCCAAACCTAGACCCGCGTTCAACTAAAATCACTGATTACCGAGCTACGTTGAAGAACTTACGCAGCGAGCATATCGTACGTAGGGAATTGATGGAACGCCCGTATGGTCGATTCAAAGTAATTGATAAGTTCTTGGTTCTTTCGATACGAAGGCCCGTAACACGAAACATCAAATGTCGAAGTGCAAGTGGCGTGTTTAGAGAACTAGAAAGCAGAAATTTCATAAAGCATCAAGTCCGAGCGGTAGTACGATGAACTTGGCTTCACCAACCTCATGTGCCCAAAGATCAGCGTTGAGTGCACCTTGATTGATCCAAAATTTATTCACTGATATAAAAGACTAATAGGGGTCGTAATGAGTTATATGAATTGGGCACACTGTAATCCAAAAGATCTTCACGACCAAATTTCTTCACAAATGTGTCCACGCCTGGTCCATGATAAGGGGGAATAACCGTCCCGTCGGGTAATATGGAAGGCGAAGGGGCGGGGTCGAACTGTCTTGAGAAATCGCAGTATTGTTCGAAAGAACTGGTAGAAATCAGAATCAGTGCAGAGCCGACTAGGGTGGGGATGAGTACGGACCCATCACAATTGTCTGGCCAGAGTCCATGTATTGTCCAACTACCCTGGGGAAGTTTTTGTCCCTTCTTCTCGAGACCCGTATAAGTACTCCAAAATTGTGTTTGCAAGACCAGCCCCCCGGGCGAGGGAGAGCAGCAAGTATTCGCAATTGTTGACGTATTCGTGCAGGAGTAGAAAGAGGGCTCCGAAAGGCATGCAGAAATGCTTGGATAAGTCCCCTGGTTTGAGTTGGATGGTATAGGGGTTTTGCCTCCATGAACCGCAGACGCCGAAATCGCCACAATAATCAAGTCGAAGAACCAGACCATGATGCGTGCAAGTGCAAGTGTAAGTTATCCAAGTGAAATTATGGCCGCATATATATCCTCTCTACATCCATTCCATATCCCCGATAGAAGGCAAGGATGTTCAGCAGAATCAAGAATGTAAAAATTTCGTGTACGCCCAGATTCTCCATTCGAAGTTGACGAGAATCGAATTATCGTCGCGATCAGGGCCAGGCGAGACAGTATCATGTGGGTACTATGGGCACGTGGCGGCTGAAGCCTATACACATATTGTGCCAGCAATTATACCAGTAATCGACCACGTGTAAACGTGTACACTTCCTTGACACGTTCGGCATAAGTACAGCTTTATTGACATATGTGCACACAAAAATCCATATCGAATCCATTATAATCCCGAAAAGACCAACGATGCAGGCACAAAATGGACGCCGACCCAGAGTTCGAAAGCCATAAATAGCTCAGCCGTAAGCTAATGAGCACGTTCGTAGACGTCCGAGCTAGGTAAACACACCACAGTATATCGTTCAGCGAATTCGAGGGCGTATGCGATCCAGAAGGGAGATCAGACGTCGGCCCAGCCACCTTCGTCCAGTTTATAGGATGCTTCACTTTCTGGTCGGTCAGGGCTATCAACGAGTTTGGCCACGCGCTCTTCGGCTCGCCCTATCAATGGATGACATCTAGACTTCAACACATCAGAAAGAGGTCTCATTACCTTTGCGAAGAAACATTCGGGTTGCTGAGGCATGAGATAGAATGTGCCCTCCAATTGGTTTTAGGGCACCGCCAGCAACAAAAGTCATTGTTGCACCAGGATCAGCTGTATGGCGTGACTATTGTTGATAGGTCGTTGACGCGAAATGGGGAGACGTACATTGAACTTGGTTAGTGAGTAAGATTGCGATCTAAAAACAGACTTAGTTCGGAATATAGGTCAGTCAACAAGTTAACAAACATTATATTCCTCTGATAACTTGGTTAATTTTGAAAGCATCTTGGGCAAGAATAAGCAAGTAGTGATATTGTTGGAAAATATCTATACCTGGGCAAGCTATATGTCCATTAGTAACGTATTTACACGATCTAAGTCTGTAGAGGAGTTATAGTTCACCTTCTGCTGGCGCTCGCTCAGTTCACCTCGACCAGAAAAATCGACACGAAACAAGGCCATGATGCTGTCGATAATCTTGTCACCGTTAATGCGTGAAATAATAATTACGGAAATTCAGATTCACAAGAAGCCTAAAATCCTTATCCTCAGCAAATCTGAGAGAGCATTCGTTGATGAGCTCCATCTATAGATCAACCATGAGGATACAGAAGAAAAACCAGAAGAAGTTATTTACTTGATGCTCGCTGTTAAATGCACGAGCTTAAATCTTTTCAGAATAGTTGGGACATAATTCAAAACGTGTAAGATATACCATATAATATATTTTCCAGCGCCATGTTTCCGTCAACGCCAAATCGGTCAGCAATAGATCGGATACGATCTGGGCGAAATGTTCCTATATAATTATGTTAGAGGTTTTCTTGGGAGCTTTAGCCGTCCTATACCTTCCGTATCAATGTAAGCGACCTTGGAACTTTGATTAGACAAATTAATCTCGGGATAATAAGTGTCGCGTTACCTTTCCGGAGGCACCCCCCAGTTCGGCGGGTAGTTGTGTAACAACGCTCATCGTGTGGGCTAGTTGTGTTTTACCTGTTCTGAACTCTCCATAGACTTAACGAGGGATGAAAGCTTGTGCACTCCTTGTATACTGTGATTATCATACCTTCAGATATGGATTGGGACATAAGACCACCTGGTTATTTGAGACCCAAATCTGTAACTCTTATGGACCATCAAGCTCACCTCCAAGAATTGCATCGACCGATCTGCTTCCCGTGCTAATTATATTGACTTTTTTGCGTTTATCTTGGACTTCAATGCCGGTTGAGAAAGACGACCCCTTTACATGTATCAGGAAATTGGAGACAGAAAATTTGACGTTGGATGTATTTCACGAGAATTTTATGTGCCGCTTCCTTGAACTTATGTTAAATTCATGGGATGGTTATGAGGCTATGTCACGAACCTTAATCTTTTCAACTTTGGCTTCGGACATTCCCTGCAGCTTGGGATGAGAACGCGCATATAGGTTGAGTAAAATTCAGACTTTGATTTTTAACATTTGTCGTCTGGTGGTCATGTTGACACCAGAGACAGTGTTAATTGCAGCAGACTACAAGGATTTCAAGAGTAATTCCAGGGATCCATCTGGGAAACAAACTTTGAGCTTGAGGATATCTTGCACATTGATACCCTTAAAAGGTTGAGATAGCAAAAAAAAATAGTACGATAAAGTGCTTACATGTTGCTGTAGTTCGTCAATAGTGTCAAAAAATGGAATCTTTAGAAGATGAGAACGATATATTCAATAATAATCCTCGGGATTATGGGTGTTTTTGAAGCGGTACCTCTTCCTCGTCTACAGGACTAGGTGCACGTGAGGGTGTAATAGACGCTGGAGAAGGGGCGCGGCGCGGAGGCATATTAAACGTAAGTCTGGGCTGGGGCTGCAAAAAAATGAGGATTCAGTTTACATGGGATGGGGATTCGACGCATTACTTATTTTATATGGACGATCATGTGATGCTTTCTGATTGGCTCTTTCGATTCTTTGCACATTTATGAATTAAGTAGTGTACCTTACACAGGTAGTTGAGATTGAGAGGACACTGACTAAAGTAACAATATAAATTACAAAATATAATACAATGAAATAAAAAAAAAATGGGACGCATCAATCATTATCGACTACCATACCTCCCCTCCCTCGTCTTATCCTGTCTTCCAGGCCACCCGAACCACCGAAAACCCTCTTTTGCTCTTTACTTAAAAACCCACCCATGCCTTTTGACTTCGCTCTTGCTTCCTCCTCTGCAGCAAGCTCTGCCTTTTCTTTTTCTAACATGGCAGCCAATCGTTCTTGGCGTTCTGTGGACATAGATGATGCATTAGACGTCATTGCTGCTAATTGCGCTTCCCGCTCCTTATTAGATATATTGGCATGACTTGAGGATCCGTTTGCATATGCGGGGCGAGTGGTTGGCGGTGATCGACTAACACGGAGGCGTTTGGAACGGGAGCTGTTGTTATAATAAGGATCTGGGCTCCGTGGCCTTTTTTCATCATTGTGTCTTCTAGGATGTCCATCGCTCGGGTAGTTATCGGATTCGTCGGACCTGGGCCATGGGGTGCGATGAGGGTCAATCCTGTCCCGCGGCTTTGTGTTATTGCGACGATGGAAATTTTCGGCACTGTAACTTCGAGGCGATCTTTGCTGTTGGGTGCTCGGGTAATGGTCAGCCCTCATATTATCATGAGAGTTCCGATGAATAGGTGACCTGGACCTGGATCTGCGATCATAAGGGCTTTGAGAACGACGGGAGTCGCTGTGATTATCGTATGAGGAGGAGCGTCGATAACGTGTGGTGTGTTGATGATCTGGACTATGGAAGCGATGGGTTCTCCCATGTTTACGTTCTTGCTTCAATTTCTTCCGTAGTTCTTTCTCTCGTCTTTTTTCTTCTTTATTTTTCTTGGGCTTAATGCCATTTCTTTCTTGCATTTCCCGCAAACGCAAAGGGTTTGACATCAGAGCCTGATAAGCTGCCTGCTCTTGCTGCTTGATCGCGAGCAATGGATCTTCTCGAATCTTAGCTGCAATGTCCCGTGCGTTGTTCGCATTTTGAACAGCGATGAAGTTCTTGTGAGAAGCCCCAACCTAAAACAGATGAGTAGGCTCGCTTAATTCATATTTGATTGCTGCTCACTTTGGCATTTTCGTCAGCGGTGAGAATTTTATCGACTCGCTTTTTGCCCAGTAGATAATCTTCGAGGTCATTAGGATTCTGACTTGTACCTGTTGCTGGAGTGGAGTACATCCATTCCAGCTTTTCAGTCCGCTTCTTCCCCGTTTGTTCTTCTTGTAGTCTCTGAAGTTCTTGAAGTTGGCGTTCCTCCTCTTTCTCCTTGCGCAACTGATCCAGTTTCTTTTTTTCTTCAAGCTAGGGAATATTGTATATTAGTTGTAGAAAAACTATACCATTAGAAATCTACGCACAGCCTTCTTTTCTTCAAGCCAAACCCGCTCCTGATTTTTCAACAGGAGCGGATGCCAGGACTTTTTCATATTAAGATCACCGCCACCCATGATTGCAAATGTCTTTCAGAAAGAGATTGAGATCGAAGTAATGGAAGTCAAGAACTACGTTCACCTTCGGAAGTGCAGTGATTGTAGGGGTTTGTTGTATGGTGTCTGTCTACAACATTACGTAATAAAGTCAACATCACTCCTCTCCTGGCTACTGCCCCATGCGTTTCAAGTACTACTTAACCTTGAGGATCGTCAGGCCACGGAGTCCAACCTTGGGCACGTATGTCGCTACCTGCTTATGCAGATGAAGGCGTGCATCCAGAGTTTAATGTCTCGAATGGACATGCCAGTGGGGAAATTAGTGGGTCCGACCAACCTGCGTGAGTGACCAATGCGTCTGTTATCCTATGGATGCTTGCCTCTTACCAAGTTACCAGGCGTTCTATGTATACCCTGACTCGTGGAGAGATAACAAGGGGACTTGCCAATAGATTTGTTCACTCACGCACTTACATATGTCTCTATCTTGGAATGGCTGCGCTCTCAGTAACAACTGTCGTTCTCAGTCTACGAGATGGCTGTCCTGGTTTCGCATTCTATGTCCTGGAAATTATCATAAACTCTTCAATGATTATTGAAGTTGGGATCCGTTTTGTTGCCTTTGGGAGGGTACGTGCTACCTATATCTAGGTTATACCAACACTAATTTTCAATTAGCAATTCTGGAAGTCTCCATTCAACGTGGTGGACCTAATTCTCACCATTTTTTGCGCCTTGACGCTACTTATCCTGGCTTTTGCAAAATGTGGTACCGGAAGCAAGGAAGAAGAAATTCTTGACACTTTGCTTCTGGTCGCTAGAAATGTCCTTCAGTTCGGTCGTCTCGCAGCGGTGATGAGACAGTATGAACTTTATATCATGATCGGTTTCGTATTGCTCACGCTATTCTTCTCAGGTCGGGGCAGTCGATATTTTCGCGACCCAAACCGATCGATATTAACACCGCTCGGCGGGCGGGCTACATGGACCTAGACATTGATAGTGACGATGGTAACGATGCAGAACCCCTTGTATCCAACCCCGTACTCTTTGATGCTGGGCCAGAACAGACACCTCAATGGGGCGAACACCGTGAGCCATTCACAGATATGCCTCGCGCAATACAAGCTGTTCGTGATAGAGATGTTGAGGATGTGTGGGCGGAAATGGGTTGATTTTACTATGAGAAAGTACTTTCTGTAAGCCTTTATGAGACAATAATCATCTTAATCTACAGTGACATTTACTAAAATGATGAGCTGACATTCGGTGTTCGGCGTTGCGGGACTGAGTGAGTGCTCCTAGATTACATTTGCTCGAGTTACGATGGCCGAGGGTGGTTGGATCGATACCTCGCGTTTGATAGAGTCCATCAATATATATACCGTAACCTAGGTTGATGGAATTTCTAGATGATTGAGTTGACCAGAGAAAGTGGTGAAACTTGAATCACACATAGTCAATTGTACAGTATAAGAATGTAATGTGTAATTCGTGATTGTGGTCCTGAGTAACGAGTTCCGTACAAGCGAGAGTCCGTATCACCGGACGGCCTGGCCGCTAAGGAACCGACCAATTTTGGGAGTAGGTCGCCATTTAATTGGATCGCGTTTCGCGTTTCCATGAGAAGAAAAAATTCTCTCATGCGCCATACGAGAAACCTCTGTTGGCGCAGAATCCGCCTATCCACCTACCAACGCCAGCTCTCTGCAAGGCCGGTTTCTTCAAGTCTTGTATCATCCTGTACCCAATAATTTCGGCTGTATCATCTCCATCAAATTCAATCAAAATAGGAATCCAACTGTCGTCCAACATTAGCCCAATTTCTCGCTCTTTTGCCCTCACCTTCCTTCTCTTATAGCTCAGTTATCTGAGCCCGTTTCTTACATGTCTTCCACTTTTTCAACCAGTCACGACCCACCTTCACGAACCTGGTGGTCTCTTTCACCCAAATCTTCCAACCCCGTTGCCCAGGATTTGAGACGAGGATACTCAACCGAGAAACAATCCAGACATTCTCCAACTAAACCTAGTAATATCACTTTCAATTCATTGGTCTCTGCAATGGGTTTCAAGTCTAAAAAATACCCTTCGTTGGCCATACAAGATCGATCCATTCCCGCGCGGGCCGGTCCACCACCCTCAGGGGACCCATATGACCATTACACAGCCAGACCTATATCTAAATCGGCATCCTCAACACGATCCAGAGTCGATTCATTGGAGCCTCGAACACCTGTTGACCCTCAACGAAACCCTCGCCGTTCACTACTCACACTCTCTGATACTGATCCCTTTGCGGTACACACAATATCAGCACCACACATCCTTTCTGATCCAAATCGTCTCTCCTCATATTCAAACTCATCTATTATCGAGTATGCATCCAAAACACCGGAACCTCCCGTGTTTGACCGTGGCTCATATGCATCATCATCTTCGCATTCCAACCAACATGGAAGTGAGTTGCTGCCTGATAGTTCAAATTTTTCTCCCATAGACTCGACGACCAGGCGAAAGCTGAAGCCCAAGTGTGTAAT
This sequence comes from Collybia sordida, assembly GCA_037014335.1. Taxonomy (NCBI): domain Eukaryota; kingdom Fungi; phylum Basidiomycota; class Agaricomycetes; order Agaricales; family Clitocybaceae; genus Collybia; species Collybia sordida. Next base: position 3,401,618 of record JAYKXK010000002.1, read on the forward strand.
TTGTTGACTTCACATATTTAGTCTGATGTTCCACACCACCAGAAAATCGAAGGGGAGTCTTCATCGGAAGCAGTCCCTTGTCTCTTCGGAGGGTACGCTTGGCTCTGCTTGGGAAAGCTTGACGCATGGAAATCAAGTTAACATGGGCAAATTGGCGTCATCTTCAACGCTCACAGACAAAAGTCGCTTCAGCCAACCTGAACCGACCCCTGCACCGCGTCCTGAGGTACGGGCGAGAGGGATGACTGATACCGGACCTAGTCTCGCACCCAAATTTCTTCAAAAACCTGAAGACTCACCTTCCAAAAAACCTTTCCCCAAGAAAAAGCCTTCGCCGCCGCTATCGGCTTCACCTCGAGTTATTATTCGCCAACCATCAGTCTCGCGAATTGGTTCCCCTCCTAGTGCTCCGCCCAAGCATGAATTACCGCCTCCACCTACTGTGAGAAGTATAGGTATCGACACGTTAGTCGATCCATCTGCAGGTTCTGCATCATCATCAACCCTCTCGTTTGCGTCATCAATCTCTTCCCATAGAGATATAGCGGTTAACCAACGTTACAGTCCACGTCAGAAGGAAAAAAGGCCCGCTGATCATGCCACGTTTTCCGCGAGGTCGGAAGGGGAGCAAACGTCGCTACAAAACCAGTCAATGATGCCTCGTACCCTCAAAAAAGCTCTATCCCATCAATCTCTTGTTAAACCTACTCCTTCTCCAAGTACAATCCCCACTTCTTTGCTTGAGCGTCCAATTGATAAAGGGCCCCGCAAGCAACGGTCTTTCCATCAGCCCAGAGCACCTATACCACCTATACCTCCCCCCATGAGAACGATGAAATCTTTTGGATCCCAACCACTCCCACCGCCGAATTCGACACCGATCTTTGAACAAAGGAGGGGTAGCGCCAGTGGCGTCTTGACTTCGGGAAGAAAACGCTTGTTTTCTGGCTCTTCGAGTCATCGTCGACCTTCAACCTCTCAGTGTATTATGTCGGAAGATGATACCCGCTCAGTTTTCAGTGTTCGGTCCGATCCAGACCCAAAATATGAACCATCTTTTTTCAATCCCTTGTCACCAACTACTACATCTTTTTGGGATGAGGGAACGCCTGACGCTACTCCGATCAGTCCTAACCCCGCCCATGAGTATATGTCACAGCAGATCATGTCTCCGGCGGAAATGGCTGAGGTTGAGGCGAGCGTGGAGGAAAGTGTGCATATCCGGAAGCGTGGTCTATCAATCCTCTCTGCATCCACAACCATAAATTCCGAAGTAGACGAAGAAGCAGCCTCGATAAATCCTTCTCCAGAATTCATATGGGATATTGGGAAACCGGACAATCTCCTTGTCAGGAGTACATCGCTTCTAGGAAAAGGCTTGACAGTACCTCCGCGGATTGGCCTCCGGCCCTCGACATCACAAGCGAACATAACCATATCTTCCTTAGGTCCTATTCTATCCAAACCTTCCTCTGCCTCTTCCCCCTCCTCCCCTTCCCAAACCATGACTAGTCTGCCGCCACCCCCGAGACCTCGCCAGCGTCCAGCAATCGTTCCACATCCTCCATCGGAAGAGCGCACCGGTTTTGTGCCACTGCCTCCTCCACCCGTTCGTCGATATCTCCGCCCCAAAATCTCGGTCGAGAAGGCGCTTCACCGTCGTTCAATAATGAGGAAACCGTCCTTTTTAGAAATCGACGATGATACCGACGAAGAAAGTGACATCGAAACAACTGGAGAGCCCTTAAACAGTAGTTTTCTCGACCTTGCACGAGAATCTTTTGACACCGTTCACACCATTAATGAGTAACTGCTTCCACTACTTCAATTGTATTTACTAGCACATAGGTTAAGTTCTCTTGTCTATTCGTGCCATTTTTGACCTTTTTATTCACTATTTACATCTCACAAATACCATTTCCACACTTGTGTTAATAATACGATTTGACCTTCACTTTCTCTCACTTCGTCCAATCCGGTCTTTCCCTTCGAACCACATTCATTGCACAACAACAATATTATGCCATAGTTCAATACTTCATCCGCTTAGATCCTTCAACTTATTTCACATAAGAAAAAGATTATATGAAGCTGTCATACACTATAAGAAAACATCAAAATCTACTAATCTGTTTCATCGGTGTGATATCCAGCTCGTCTCATAGCCCCAAGACGATGTCGTGCCGCTCCTAGATCTTTCTCCAATTTCAAAATTTCTACTTGCTGTTCCATCTCCCGTTTCTTGAACTCCAGTACTGCCATATTTTTATAATCAAGATCGTCCTCCTCGCTTTGCTTTGCAGAAACAGCTTTTACTTGACGCACGAGCGCCTTGCAGGCTTCTGTTACAGCCTTTGCGGCCGCTTCGAGGCGTTCCTGGGTCTTCGACATTAAGTTTGCTTTGACGCGAGACGCGGCAACCAGCTGGGCGGTGGCGGCGGCTACCTCATTGGACGCGACAATGAGTTGTTCTAAAGAATGAGTTCCCGATAGGACACCATCTGCACTTTCAATCAAAAGGTTTGTCGCAAAGGCAACTGCCTTGGCAGCGGAAATTAGACCCTCTGTCCATCGATTATTGCGCTTATAAAACTGCTGCGTCGTGCTTGATCCTTTTCCCTGAGCAACAATTTCCTGCTGGGAGTCCGTCGCGGCCTTGATAAGACGTGAAATGGCATTCGTGATGGCCATCGCGGAGGACAAGATAGAGTCATGGACTTGTAGATCCACCGCACTAAATCGAGATGAGTCTCTTGGACGCGACATGAGTTCTTGGAGTCGCTGTGTCGCGAGTTCAATGGCTCGGGCCGCACTTGACATCTCCTGCTCGACAATATCTCCAATATCGCCATTAGCGCGAGCCAGCGCACCAGCCTTAGCACCTTTAGGTATTAGTCCGTCGACGACTTCTGACAATTTCGTCAAGGCACCACGGGCCTGACTATTGTTGCGCATAGCTACCTCCTTTCTCTGACTGGGTTGTAATAGATCGAGTTTATACGACTGAAGGTTCTCAAAGAATCGAAGACCAACGTCTCCAGCTAACTTGGCGACACTGATGATTTTATCCGAGGCATCGTCATCACTTGCAAGACGAGTGATGCCTTTTGTATTGATGAGAACATCGGCCAGTGATTGAGCAAACTCGTTGGAAGATTTGATGACTTCGACATGGTCACCACCCACATCTCCACTCAAATATAAATTAAATATCGTCGCGAATTCTGTTGCATTGTTGACGGCTTTTTCGACCATAGAAAGAGTGTATTCAGGCGTAGAATTGAGATTCCCTGCCTGCGTTGGAGATTCCAATTCGTAGATAGCATCGTCGACCTTATGAACACAAGCCTGGAGGATGGAATCTAAACAGTCAGGTTAATACAGCAATCGTAATGCTGGGCTGTCAAGTCCCACCAATGATTTGATTTAATTTCTTGCGTTGGTCAAGAATCAAATTGTCGATTTGTGCATTTGTCGTCTCATCAACAATGTCCTGGTTCTATCGAGTGCACAGCGTTCGGTACATGGTCAAATTTCGTGAAGATTCGACTTACCTGTTGTGTTTCCGAAAGTTGCTGAATGGTACTATCCATACCTTCCTGGAGTATCATAATCTCTTGGTCTTTTTCATCCCGTAATCTTTCTAGATCACCACTGGCGTTGTCCAGTTTGCTAAGAAGCTCATCAATTTGAAGTTGTTTTCCCTAAAGAAAATGAGCAAGATTCCAAAGAAGAGTTCTAGGTATACACACCCTCAGCGAGTCTTCAAGTTCGGATAACTGCCTATTGTATTTATTCATCACGGACGATACTTCAGAGTTCTTCGACCGCGAGGAGTCTTCAGCCCTTTCGTTAGCAAAATTCAATTCGCGACGAAGACGGTCCGTTTCTTCCTTGTGAGAAGATTTTTGGCGGTCAATATCGAAGCGTGCCCGATCTCGTTCTCGAAGCATATCGGCAAGTTCAAGATTCTTAGCTTTCATGTCGCGTTCCATTCGCTCCATACGGTCTACTGCTTCCTGGGCTGAATTAGCCTTGAGTTGCATCTGCTTGAACTTTGACAACATATCAAGATGCTCCGTCCTCAACTGACTGTATAATTTTGCCAAGGCCTCATATTTGTTACGCCATAAAGTAACCTGGTCTTGAAGTTGTTTGATTAGGTCATCCTTCGATCCTATTTGGCCATTAATATGTGCAGTCACGCCAGCCAGCTCTGCTTCCAATGCTTTCACTCGCTGCAAGCTGTTGAGCGGAAGGCTAAAAATAAACGTCAAAACTTACGCGGTCATATTGTTCCAAAAATATCTGATCGCGTTCATATTGGCCCCTCATGGCAAGCAACTCTCTTTCAAGCTCACCAGCTTGCTGCTGGGCCGACTGGTTGTACATCATCTGCTGCTGCATTAATTGTTCCTGCGCAAGCCTTTGGCTTTCTGCCTGTTCACGCTGCTTCTGTTCAAATTCTCGTTGCTGTTGCTGTTCCATTTCGAGGCGGCGACGTTCTTCGGCTTCACGGGAGGCTTGTAGGGCAGCTTGTTGATCTTCATATTGCTTAAGCATTCGAACTTGCTCGTCAATTTCAGCAGCATTAGGCGATGGAGCAACAGGCGGGGGAGAGGGCGATTTCGTTCCTGTTTTGGGGCGAGCAGGGAGGTCAGGAGCATCTCCTGAGTCAGTGAGGTTAGGAGGTTCCTGATACAATATAAACGAGATAAGTGTAAATCATTTCGTAATGTATTGGCTTACCTGGCCCAATTTGGGAACGTTGATTAGTCCAGTCAGGTATTTGAGATTGGAACATTCGTAATAGAATTTGCGTAGACTATAATGATGTGAGGTATATCGTTGCTTGAGTGGTTCCAGCGCATCCACATCGTTAGTTCCTGCCTCGCAATTAGTTAGGATGTTAAATGAAGTCGATTGTAATCAATAGCTTACGTCGAAACATCGCTCGTAGCATGCTGGTGATGAATCTATAAATACCCCAACTTTCTTTGACCAAGGGTACCAAGGACGATATACGGCATTCGTTATTCGCTGAATGCCTAAAATGGGAAAAGACCAATTTCTGAAAAGACTCAATCTGGTCCTGCAAGCCCATGAGATCGGAGATTGTTTCATATCTGCTCGACGGTGAGTACACTACATACAATCAAATAGAACAGATGAACCTACCCCTCATTGGGATCATCTATGCCCTTTAATGTCACATATTCTTCGTATTCGAATAAACCGTTGAATTCAGGCCTCATGCGGTGAAATCTTAATTTTGCCAAAATAAATTGCACGTAAGTTTTTATCAAAGGACCATAGCCTCGAGACCGAATTCAGTTGAGAAATATTGATTCATCAACGTAGACCAACCTCTTTGCCCATCAGTTCCCACAGTGCGCGCACAGGTTTCGAGCCATGCAGTTTGCCCATGAGCTTCCTTGATGGTCTATGCAGGAAACGATGTCGACGAGATATCAAGAACGTTGAGCGCATGCTACGTACGATCGGATGCCCTTCTTGTAGTACTTTGTGAACAGTAATCAATGCTTTGAAAGTTTGCACTTCGTCAGCGAGGATAGGTTGGACGCGCAGACCACTCCAGAAAGAAATCGACGAATGATAATCCCAAGTAAAGACAATGCACTCTGCGGGATTCAAAAATCAATCTTAGGAGTAGAGGAATGAGTATGTCACTAACTTCGAACATGCTTCTGTTTCGGAGCTGACTCTTCTGGACTTGTTGCTTTCTTGATGTTAACAACAAGTTCATGCTCTGCTTTATCCTTATCGACAGGCCTTGTTGGGTAATGAACCTCCTCATCAACATCGAATGCGCTTTGCCGCGTCCGTCCACCGCCAAACCTATGAAGATTTTCAGAACCGGGGTCTATGGATGAGAGAATATACGCACATTGTGGTTAATGCTGCGTTTTGGATTTGGAAATGTTATATTGAACAAGGTCAAATACTGACCATAAGCAGTGCGTGCGAATTACGTCCATTCCGGTGCATCATGCTTTCCTTTCGTCAACTCAAAGGGGGATTAGGTATCTTTACGAACTTCAAGCCACGCCCTAATAATACCTCACTACAATCCAGGCGTTTCTTCTTTGCAAAACGCACAACAGATGTTCCAGCAATATATAAACCGCGACAAGAATCATGGATTAATCCTACCATGCTCGTCATAGGATTTATACCTTTTTTTACATTTGGACTGGGCACTTGGCAACTCTACCGACTCCAGTGGAAGGTAGCTCTCATCGATGAGCTAGAAGAAAAATTACATTTACAACCTCTGACACTACCTCCTAAAATTAAGTTCGTCCTTGATCATCCACCCAATTTTCTCTTGCTAACAGTATAACAATGATAGTCTCTCTGTGATTCCAGAATTCGTATTCCGGAAGGTGTTACTCCGAGGGAAATGGGATCACGCCCATTCTATGCTCTTTGCTCCTCGAGTCCGGGAAGGTGTTCATGGTGTGCACGTCGTGACACCACTAATTCGGGAGAACGGATCAACCGTCCTCGTCGATAGGGGATTTGTATCGAATGATTTTGTTGATTCATATACACGCGAAGAGGGTGAAGTGGAGGTTTTAGGGATGCTGCGAACTTCACAACCGCGAAATAGCTTTACCCCTGATAATCATCCAGAAGAAGGGCAGTGGTACTGGACAGACGTTGATGCTATGGCTGAATTTGCCGGAGGTGAAAAGGCGGGTGTCCAACCGGTATATGTAGAACAAATTTTTGGTCAGTTTCTTGGTATGCTCGAAACCCAGCTCTGACCATATTCGTCAACAGAAGGCCATGCGGGTGAGGCTGAGACGAGGCTTTCAAAGGGAATTCCAGTTGGACGTGCGCCTACGATTGATCTGAGAAATGCACATCTATCCTACGTTATTACATGGTTCTTATTTAATTCGACAACCTCCTCATGGCAATTAACTGAAGAGAATACAGGTTTGCGCTATCAGGGTTCACGGCCTTTATGTTTGCGCGGGTCCTCATACACAAGAAACGGTTTCCTAGCAAAAAACTACCTCGATTCACCTAAAGACTAGATGGTATGCCGGTGAGATTAAGAATTATGTAATAAATTGTTAAAAGATCAATATAACAAGACATGCCATCGCTCCGCTCCGGCTCAATTTGGGCATGTGAGCAGCAGGAGGTTGAATAAGGAAGGGGACAAATATTACCATACAAAAAGCGGACATTTCTTGAATGATACGAATAATTTCTTGAATGATACGAATAATACGCATCCCAAAAGTATTCCGTCTGACACTTCAATCGCACTGGACTCTACAGGAAGGTTACATGGAGCAGTGGGACCATTTATGAACTGTGTCGAATAGAAAACGCATCCTAACACAACCGTCCGCATCACTGTGTGGGTTTGGGATTGGGTTGGCATTGGCTATTGAAAAATATTTTTATCACTCCTCCCTTAAATTATTCATATGTAATACACAATCCAAATTAGTGTCTTTTTCCAGCCCATAATCATCACCAACCGTCATTCCATCAAACTCTTAAGCTTGCCTGGTGTTCAGGGTGATTATAAAGCAAACTATGGGACTTGGTTTATATGAAGTGGATTAAAACGGACATTCAGTATAATGAATTGATCATGTACTTATAAACATCACAATCATTCGGGAATCCCCCCGCCAATGGAATCGAATCCGTCGACCAATCGCACGTGATTCTGGGGCATGATTACCGAAGGGCATACCGAAAGTGCTTATATGTACTCCCATCTTTATTGTAAACACCATTCACATTCCCTTCACTAAACTCTGTGTCCTTTTACTCGTTTCTACCTGAATTATTCTAGTGCTGAGTGCCGAGTCCGGTGTTTAACAAGGGTTAAATCCCACACGAACAACAAAAATAGTTAATTTATCTTCTCCAGCCTTCACTCTTGTCGCCGACTAGTTATAATTACTCATGGAGAATACTATGGAGTCTTTTGGTGTATCTAATAGCCCTTCCGAGTCGTCCAGACAATCTCGTATTCACTTTCCCACCGACCCTTTGCGCTCGCGACCCCTCTCTCATGAAACACCCCAAAGAACTTCGCCTTTAACATTTCGTTCGTCGCCTGTTCGACGAAGTTCTCCCTTAAACCCCCATGTAGCCAACTCCTCGACGAACGCCCGACGTCGTGTGCGATCCGTTGATACAGCAGACCTGGTAGACACGGCCCGACCTCGGAGACCACTTACAACCAACTTTGTGGGATCACGAGGGTTGAACTCTATGGTCAATAGGCATCCAGAAATTCTGCCTCAGGAGGATACTGAGGGAGTCGGCATTTTTCCTGATGAATACGACCTATGTATGTAGCCTCTTCTGTTTCTCGAATATACTTACCCTCAAAACACTAGCCCATGAAGGTGAGGCATCCTGTGCTTCGATCCGGCTTTAAATATAACCATCATCAAGATCCACGAATATTACAAGATGTTCAACGTGCGTTGAAACTTAAGGCGCGACGTGAAGCTCGCTTAGGGCAACATAAAACTGCGGTCCACAACTCGGATGAAACTCCCATACCTTCTTCGTTTAATAAAAATCCACTCACTCATCCCACATTTAAAATTGCACCTTCACCCTCCCCGCATAAACCACGCATACCGTCAGAAATTGATTTCGGCCCTTCGGTAAGCACATCATCCACACACCCAGTCCCAGCATCATTGGACAATGGAATTACGCTTGATTGGAGTGGCTTTGCGTTCTATGAGCGTCCAGAGAGACGGTGGCATTTATCAACAACAAAAAGAAAAGTAAAGGAGAAGCTACCTCAAGTAAGCACAGTCGTAGATCAACAAGAAAAGGCGCACACAGGTGTGGTCCACTTCGGCTGACTTTTCCTTGATCAAACCTTCCTATTTAATAGATAAGCTATCAAGAATTAAAGCTCTGTCTGCCCCTCATACGCAAAGCAAGGCTGAGATAACTCGTCAACAACTGGGCCGGCGCTATAATCTCATATACAAAGCTTTGTCTGAAAAGTCACCCCTTCCAAACTATGCAAAAATTGCGCGGTGGTATGAAGCACAAGATTTGCTTATCAAGGGTTCTCTCGAGAAAGCGGAACCTTTCACCTGGTTAAAACATCTTAGACGCGGATCAAGTACCCTAGATCGTTCACCTTGGCATCTCTCTGCTTTGATCATCGAGGAATACATCCATGCTGAGACCCGTCATGACTTAATGAAATACATGGATTCCACTTCTGAGGATGCCGCTTCTCACGACTTGACACCGTCAATTTCTCCTCCGTTCATGAATGTACAATCAAACGTCACCACATCCCGTTCATCATCAGATTATTCGCTCGAGCGACCATTAATGAACAAATCGTCATTCGAAGGAAAGATTTCTTTTGAACCACGCGTTTCATCAACCCAAGATTCCCAGGAATTGGATTCACCTCGCAGCCTCGACTCCTATGACACTCCCACCAATTTGTCTTCAAATGTTGGTATCGCAAGTCCTCAGCCCAGTCGTGGGTCCCAACAAGATCTCGCCTCTCGCGTTTTGAAAAACCTTGTTGGCAACAATGATATCACACCTGAGGAGTTGCATTCGGATTCAGGCCGTAGTCAAAACGAGGACCGGCTGAAAGGATATATGAATGCACAGTCAGAAAGAGATGCAAACCCCAGGTCCGACGATGAATATGTACCTCACGCTGGCGTTACGTTGACGGTGACAACTCCGACTCCTGGTGAGAGCTCGGATCGTGACGTATTCCAAGAAAGTATCATGCACAGCCAGAACCTGCAAGTCAGTCCAGGTCGTCTAGCTCGTCGCCACAGGGCACGCACATCCCTTCCATCTGTTGACCACTCATTAAAAGCAAATGAGACTAAACAACAATTGGAAGCGGAAGAGGGAAAATCTTTTGAAACCAAGACAAAGTTGGCATCTGATGTCTTTTATTTTTTTCCTGCTCACTCAAAGTTGTAGGCTCCTCGCTGAAATAACAACACACAATCATCGAATTCGCCAGCTCCTTAACCGAATATCCGTTGGTGTGCGGGAATATGACGCCGCTCAATCCAATGCTATGGCATCTTTGGCCACTCCTCATACTAACCTTCCTCGAGAGCTCCTCGACGCATTCAACCATGATCCAGCCGCCGTCACAGGTGCCACAAGGAGGTTTCGCGGATGGAGGGCTGTCGATGACATCCATAACCGTTTAGTTAGGCAACGTGATGTCCTCCAATCATTCCTCGCATATTCAGGCCGCGAGATTTCGGCTCCAAAGAGTGTATTGGATGATCTAATTACTACTCTTGTCCGTTCTGTGGAAAACCTTGAGGTTCACAACAGCGAAATTGTGAAAAGAGCAAAAGATGTAGGTGAAACTTTGTTGGCGGTGCAGGATATGCATACCAATGTCAAAACACATTATAAATCCACCCTATCACATACTTCCGTGGTTTATCCTGAAGTGAGTCTAATAATGATGTTTTTATTTTATGTGATTCACATCTATCAAAAGCTCTCCAATATTATAGCCATGGAAGAAAGTTATAAGGATCAGTACCAACAGATATGGGAGCTTGGCATGGAAACGCTCACCTTCCTCCTTGATACAGTCACTCCTTTTTGGAGGACGTACGGAAAGCCAATTGGGGAAGATATTCGCGACTTCCTTATCATACCGCTTTATCGAAACGAGTTTACTGGAGAACCTAAGAGGTATCATATCAGGGGGTTTCCTACTCGTTCTTGGCGACACTGGCTTGGGCTTGTTATATTCTTTCTAAGTTCCATGACGATCTGTATTCTTCAGGCTCGCACTGCTATTTCTTCCGCTATTCATTATAACCTACCCATGATTCCTTATGAAAGTGTTCGTTGGACAGCATTACCGTTCTTTTGGGTTAGCATCATCATTCAATGGTGGGCTGTCGTCATAGAATTCACGATTGTCATGATGCAAATCGGGATTTTATTATGGTGGGCTGGATGGTCCGTCAAGATTTTTGACTAAATTATTACGTCGCAGATAGATTTTACATAGAACTTGCTCTGAATGCATTACATTCCTTATACTAATGAACTCTCTGTGGGCTGACGAATGTATGATTCATTGTCAGGCGCTATGGGTAGTGTGCTGAGTGATGAGTGAATTACGCCAGGGGTCTGCACTTGTTCAAGAGATACAGATTTGGAATTGGAGGTTTGAGTAGGCAAAGTCGCAGTTGTTGGTATGTTTGGAGCGTGACTATACGATGGTATGACCTTCCCATTATCAACACACGGACGGCAAAACCCTGACCAATTCAAAAATGTGAGGTTCACAGGACGATGGGAAAGAGAATATAAGTAGAAATGCTTACGCCCACCAAAGATGAGAGGTACGTCAGCTTGACCACAAGAAAGACAGAGTATTGGTGTACCCGTGCCGGACTTCTTAAGAACTTTGGATATACGGCGTCGTTTCTGTCCGGTGGGTTGGGGTATTGTCGGATCTCCCGCGACCTCTTCGTTAAATGGAGCTGTGATAACCTTCCTTTTCGTGCGGGGGGCGCCTTGCGTACCTGGTTTAAGAAGCTTAAGATGGGGGTTCAATGAAGCCATCTACTAGCGTGAACGGGGAGAACTGAAATAGCATACTAATAATTACCTGAAGTTGGTTTAGGAGAAAGCCTGTGTCGAGGTGGTGTGCCAGGAATTTCCGATCTGGAATGACCTAATAGATTACCGATGATTATGCCGGACCAAACGAATTAGAAAAATATAGCTTACAACACTTTCCAAAAGTTTACGATTCTCATGCATTTTACATTCATCACCGACCCATCTATAGATCGTATCCCATACAGCCAACGGGGCCTTCCTTAGGTGAAAACTCACCACATGGGATGGTGAACTTTTAGTAGATACATCACTCGTGCTGGTTGCCTCTTGTGCGCCCGAAGGCACACTCGGAGAGCCGAACGGAAAGAGGGTCTTGATGATCGTGTGGCATGTTGCATCAACGCTCGGATTATCGAGTATCTTTTCACATGTTGCTAGACCACGGGGGAAAACCCATCGCTCTGATGGGGACTCGGTGAATTCAATTACTAAGTCAAAATCTTTAGTGGCATAAGATGTAGAGATTTGGGGTGGGGCAGGAGGGGCCGATGTTGGCATGTGAGTCTGGGATGGTGGATCCGTAACCGAGAGAGGTAAGGCGTGCGTATTTTCAGGTGTCGCCAGTGACTGAATAAGGAGGCCAAGAGTCTTCAATTGATCAGGACTGGCCTTACCAGCTGCAGCCAGCTGGAGGAGATTCGCAAGAGTGGGGTTCGATGAGGCTGCAGCATTGACTTGGTTTATAAGTGCAGGCGTGATAGTCGTCACGGTGTCGAGAGAAGATATGAGAGGTGCTGAGGAGTTGGGCGGATTAGAGGCTGCTTGAGAAGTAGCTGCGGAAGAAGATCCTGAGGTTTGTCCCTGGGGGTTTTGAACAGGTTCTCTTACATAGGGTGTGTAAGATCCATTGTATCGGGTGGCAGACTGCCACGAGCTTCCACCAACATTTGGCTGTTGAGTTCGATAGGCTGGAGTAGACGTATTTGGAAGCAAATAATGGACTTCATAGAACACAGTTCCGGGGAAAATGTGAGGTCCGATTTCGAGATCGCACTTTCCACGAGTTTGTATGGTATGAGGTGGGGGCGTCACGACAGCCTTTCCAGTACGTGTTTTAGTGGAAAACCGAGGAAAATTTGAATACAACCAACGTTCACGCGCTGTATTATAGGGCTTAGTTTAAAAAGAGAAAAATAATGAACAGTGACCGACATCGTCGAAGGGACTGTAAAATTACATGACTATGAAAACTAAGCTAGTATTTTTGAGAGAAACTTATTGGATTACATACCTATCAAAAACAGATTGCTTCACCTCTTCTTCCTCCTGATTTTCACCAGGTTGAAGTTCCCAGTTAGGACTGGGACCTGTAGGCAAATCTGGCAAACCATTGGTAGATGGTTTGCTCATGATTTGTATTTGGCTTTGTTTTTAAGCGCTTTTGTTATCATTGACTCACAAGCGCTTGTTTTAAATTTGTGTAATCGGATATCGGCTCTACCAAGTTACGGACTGCCCAAGGAATTTGGTTTACATCCCGAACTCGTCTTATGCTATAATTGATTAAACCAGACTACCATTAACCAAAAAGAATATGACAAGTAGAGTTCGTGAGTATCCGTCAATAACTCCTCCTTCCATTGCTCTCTCATGTTGGCGCAGAAAAGGGCGGGCCGATCTTCAGGCCCACCGCCAAATCTAGAATGCGCCCAACGGTTGGAAATAATCAACAGTCATCGAACACTGCAGATAGCCTAAGCATTCCCCGAAACAAAGAAATTCCTATACCTTCTCAAAGTTCAATCCCGCCGACGCCAATCCTTTCGGAGAACGCAACACTGGTTCCACCCATTAATGAAGCCTCACCCCAACAAAATTTGGACGCACCCAATATATCTCAATCGCATCCTGAGGCTTTGGATCCATTTCTCCTCTCTGGCCGTCCTCCATCCATGACTAATTCTCGAGTACCACCCCATATCGTACCGAGCCGGAATAACACTCTTGACTTACCGCAAAGGGTTAACAACTCCCTCCCTTCGCTCGTATCCATAATCAATCCATCCCCTCTTTTCCCTTCTTTAAGGTCACCTCCTCCGCCCATATCTCAAGCCCCAGATCTAGTAAGGAACGGTCCTGAACCATCAACATCCCAGATACCATTACATGTCTTACATCATTCTGGAACCGCAAATGTGCCTGTTCCGTCCCCGAATATTATAGTAAACGCCGTTAAACCTCGAAGGACCGCGTCAAAAAGGAAAGCATCCACTACTGCACCCGATAGTGACGTATTGGAAAGATCTGACCGTGGTCACGAAGAAAACATCGAGAAAATTGTGAAACGGAAGAAGACTGCCAAAGACAATAATCTTGATACCGTCAAACATAAAGCAAAACGCAAAAAGACAAAATCCGCAGCCTCGGGGCCCGAGGATAGTGGCAATGAAACTGGGACCATTCCCAATGAACAAAAGAGAAGATCTTCTAGTGGTACACCGCGTCCCCGAAGGTCGCGTGCTCCATCTCTGCCACCTTTTGATCCTGATGCGGATCCCGGAGAAGATATCGATCCAACAGTTGTGACAATGGCTTCCCTTTGTGTTGATACCGGCCAGGGCCGTGTTAGTCGTAAGGCTGCGGAAATTCTCTCCAACCACGCCGCATGGAAAGCACAGAACCGAGAAAAGAGGGCCAGAATGAAAGCCCTAATGGAACTCAAGAAATATGGTCGAGACGAAGACGGACTCGACGATAATGCGAGTAAGACTAACTCTCTTAACGCAAGTCCACAGGAGACTTCTGCTCCTGGTCCCTCTAGTAGAATAACTACATCAGAGGGAACTCCTATCGTGGATGACACTGGTAATGGGTTTGATTACTCCCAGGACCTGGCGACTAGCCGATTCAACGTCCAAGTGCGCATTGGACCCAATGGAGAAACTATTATTGATGAAGAATCACTCGTGGTCGATCGCATTGAAGCTGACGACACGGAAAATTATACTCATGTCGTCGAATCTGACCACACGAAGTTCGTCAATTCTGGATCATACGGAAAGAAGTTTCGTGGTTCACGATGGAGTGCCGAAGAAACGGAAAGTTTCTATGATGTAAGAATAACCTATCCTTTAAATCTGGTGTCTCATTTCAAGTGTAGGCGCTTTCTCAGTATGGAGAAAATTATGAGCTTATCGCGTACGTTCTACCTGGTCGCGATCGGAAGTCTTGTAAGAATAAATTCAAAGCCGAAGATAAAAAAAATCCCGCTAGAATCAATTATTGTTTATCTAATAGCATCCCCGTTGGTGAGTGGGCTTCCCCTTAGATACTCTATTTATAATAATCATACCAATGAATTAGATATGTCTACACTTTCCAGAATGACAGGCAAAGATTTCTCAGGTCCAGTCCCAGAGATCCGCGCTCCTACGCCCCAAATAGAAGTTGAACCTATAATACCCACTCAAACCCAGGCAACCCCTGCCCCCGAAGTCAAAAGTAAACGTATCAAGAAAAAAGGTCTCAACGACGACGGCATCATTGTCGTTGGAGATGCAGGAGACTTCGTTCCGTTCCCAGAGAGCCCCTAGGGTAAATAATGGTAATTATATTCATACCATCAATTAATAAATACTTTCTGGAGAACCCGCAACGGGATGTGGGAAATGAAACTCCGAGAACGTTTATCACCATCAAATTTGACGCGAGATTGTTCGGCTGAGACTGGATGCAACGCCGTGAATGCACCATGTGTGCGATGCAAAGGTCGTCGCACGCTTTTGTCTTGTTCCCATTTTCCCTGTGACCTTTCACCTGCTGTTTGTATATACTATGTATGTTGCATCCTACACATATCCCCAGTTAACCATACACGAACTGAGGGCGAGTCTATTATTTACTTTATGTATCAAACAATATTAATTGCTCTATAGTATATCGTTGTATTCTTCAGATAGGATTACACAATACGTTTAACTTTCTTTATACTAATTGAGGTATATCATTTATTCAACTTATGCTTTAGGTCCCGTTTCTACAAATATTTCGACCGAGTTGGCAATCTAAGACATATCAACTCTGTTAGCAATCCTCATCCGTCTACGACTGGCAAGATAGAAATATGTTTCCTCAAAAAGTTGTTGTATGTGGAGCAGGGTTTTTAGGTATGTGATCTCTCAATTACGATGATGGGCAGCTACTTTCTTCCTACATTGCAATGACAATAGTTTACAGGATCCAACATCGCTCGAGCTATAATTTGTAGTGGCGTTGGTTCTGAACGACGCGTTCAAATATCGTCTCGTAGCCCACAGACAATACACTCGCCACTAGCGAACACCGTTCCTGGCTGTAGACTTCTTCCACCCGTTCCCTTGGACGTTACTAAACCTGTTACATTGTCTCATGCCTTCAAAGATGCGCATGTAGTAATATCCCTTGTTGGAATTATGGAAGGCGCCCCAAGTCAGTTCGAGGATGTGCAATGGAAGGGTGCAGAGAATGTCGCTCATGCCGTGAAAAGTATTGGGGCAAAGCTTATTCATTTCAGTGCCATTGGAGCTAATCCAGAGAGTAATATTCCGTACATGAGAACAAAAGGGTTAGCGGAGGTTTCTGTTCTTCGTATATGCCCGGATGCGACCATATTGCGACCAAGCTTGGTTTTTGGTCCAGGGGACGATTTTTTCAATGTACGGCATTTTATTGATCCAGATTGTTATTGGCAACTAAATCAGTACAGAGATTCTCCCGCCTATCTCGAATTCTTCCTTTTCTTCCAGTGTACGGGGGAGGATCCTCTCGTTTCCAGCCTGTGTATGTGGGCGATATAGCCCAAGCGACCGAAATTTTGACGAGGAACGACGACGTCATCAACAAAGAGTTCGCCGGAAAAATAATTGAAGCAGGGGGACCAGAAAGTATGTTAACATTTGTTCATTATTGAATTTCTACCTGTTTATAAGACTATCCTTTCCCAGTTTTTACCTATCGAGAGTTATTGCAGCTAATCTTGAAATACAATCATCGTTCTCGAGCAATCATATCTCTTCCTTTTCAAATCGGCCTACTGCAGGGTATGCTCTTTGAAAGGCTGCCAAGAAATATCTTTACCGTTACTAGGGCACAGGTATGTTCCACAGACCTCACCTCCCGGATCTATCTTCCATTGGCTTATTACATATCAGATCAAACAATTGAAGTTGGATAATGTTGTCGATTCGTCGCCGCCCGATAACCACGCGTCCTTCAAGCTTCTAGTAGAGCGATATTCAAAGCCTTTGAGTTCTTTGCATGATATTTTACCAACATACCTCTAACGGGTGACATTATCTATGTGTATACTAGTACAGCATGTTGGTTGTTCGCATGTTTGTGTAAATGCCCTTGCATAGCAGTGTCCCCTTATTCAAACTTTATCAGTAATGTCAGCGGTAGTTATTCCGGGGCCAAGTTCGCCCGAAACTTGGACATTATGTAAACAATTCGTCACCAGTGTTCTAAATTTAGCCTCGGGCCTTATTGCCTGTCAGGCTTTTTATCCTCACACACGGAACGCGGCATGTGGTCCCAAGTTATTTAGTATCTTTCTTGCCTTCTCCTTCCTCTAAAAACCTGGGGAAAACAGTGTAGCAGAGGGCACTACAATCTTCGAATGAACGAGTCACCAAGTATTAACCGACCTTACAGCACCTTCACCAACAAGGAAAAATGGTTTATTGTCAGCCTCATTTCATTGGGCGGTATTTTCAGGTGAGCAGGGTCTCCCGTGTTCATTCTTTGTCGTTAACTTTCAATATGCAGTCCATTGACGGCAAATATCTACTTTCCTGCCATCCCTACTATATCACGGGTGTTTCATAAATCCATCGAGCTCATCAACCTTACAGTGATTTTCCCCCTCCCCCGCCTGAAGTTTTTGGCCTTGATATACATTAAAATAGGTTACCATGTACATGATCATGCAAGGGCTAGGTACGTGCCTATGGACCGGAATGATATACCTTCACTAATTGTCGCGAAGCCCCTATGGTATGGGGCCCTGCGTCTGATCACCTAGGAAGGCGCCCAATATTCTCGGGTTGCTTGTTGATATTGTCTCTTTCTTGTATTGGGTTGGCCCTTGTGCCAACCTCTGCTTACTGGCTATTAATGGTACTTCGATGTCTTCAAGCTGCAGGCTCAGCCAGTACAATTGCGATCGGTAGGGTAGAAAATGCTGTTAAGTCTCAGGAACTGAAAAAATGGGTCTATTAATGTATAGGTGCCGGTGTCATCGGCGATATCTCTACTCCACGGGAGCGAGGGGGCTTCTTTGGGATATATACCCTTGGACCCATGGCGAGTCTTTTTCGAGTCCTTTCGAGTCATAATAGAAAACTCCTGAATTACCAACTGATGATGGATACGAGTAGATTGGCCCTGCTATCGGGCCTGTTATTGGTGGCGGTCTCGCCCATGGTTTGGGTTGGAGGTTCGTTCGGCAACTAAAATTAGACTTACTGTGATCTAAAGATAAACTCATTTATTTAGAGCAATTTTCTGGTTCTTATGTATTTCGTCCTCGTTATGTTTGCTGGTCATGATATTGTGTGTATCTCAAGAATTCAAAAATAAATTTATTGATTGTTCTACAGGTTTCTCCCGGAAACGCTACGATCTATCGTGGGAGACGGCAGTGTTGTTCCTCCTTGGTTCTATCGACCAGCCATCCCAGTCATCAAACTTAAAGGCAGTCATGCGGAACCTCCCACCCTTCCCAAATCTTCCAAGTCATGGAATCCTTTTCGACTCCTGGTGCATGTTGACATAATTATATTGCTCGCACTGAATGCCATCATTTGCGCAGTATTCTACGGCTTTACTGCGACAATATCCACCTTGTTTGAAGTAACATATCCCTTTCTAAACGAGACTACCATTGGGCTTTGTTTTTTAGCCCTGGGTGGAGGCATGGCCATTGGAAGCGTTATAAATGGCAGGTTTCTGGACTGGGAGTACAGACGTATCGCGAAGACAAAAGAAGTGACTGAGAAGGTCAGCGTGAGGACGGGTGCGAGGGCATATGACGATGGCTTTCCCATTGAAAAGGTTGTGTGAATAGGTTTCAGGTCGAATCTAACGTCGCTAACTTCCAGGGTTCGACAGGCTAGATTAAGGGCTTTCCCTTTTCTAATCGTATTACTTATAGCGTGCAGCGCTGGATACGGATGGTGTCTCGACAGAAGAGTGAACATCGCTGGGCCTCTGATGATTCAAGTTGTTGGTAGGTTGTCATACAACTCGCTCTATTCTCGCATAGGACTTATTCTAACCCTCCTGTTTCTTTCTTCAAGTTGGATACTTATCCATTGCAATGATGAACTCCACCCAGACACTTATGATCGACCTCATGCCTGGACAAGGATCTTCTATAACAGCATGTGTGAGCGATAGCGTTTCGTTTCTGGTAGCTGTATTTGTTGAATCATAGATCGTAGAACAATTTCGTACGGTGTTCTTTGAGTGCTGCCCTAGTTTCTGTCATCCAGCTTATTATTGATGCTGTCGGAGTTGGATGGACGTACGTAATCCTCAGTGGGCTGTCAATACTCCTTTTCCCCTTGTTGTATCTTGAACTGAAAGTGGGCCCAAAATGTAGGGAGAAGCGGCAGCTGTCTGATCGGTAGAGGTTAGTTAGTGGTAATAGTTAACGTGTACCCCTTCTGTTTACTTGGACTTTTTTTTTGGATAAGTACTCGAGACTCAGTTGATAGTGAAGGAAAGAGGACAAATAAATTTAATTTCACCAGGCTCTTTCATACTGGTTGGCGGCCTTTATGTCCAGACCTAATTTTTTGGCAGCAATGAGTGGCCAGTGGGGTTGCCGCAATAATTCTCGTGCCAAAAAAACTACATCTGCTTTACCTGTCCTCAAATATGATTCCGTTTCGTGAGGGTCCGTGATAACCCCCACGGTACCAATCGGAAATTGGGGGTAGGTCCTTTTAAGACTTTCCGCGAAATGCACCTGTCGTTTTGATATATAGAGTGAGGAGATAGTGATAACCAATGCTGTTGAAATGATACCTGGTAACCGTGTCCCACCGGAATTTTTTGTTGAACCCAATTGCCTCCAGAGCTGCAGTCAACTAGATCAATCCCTATTTCTAGCAGCTTGCCAACTAATATTGTACTCTGCTCAATCCCCCACTGTCTCCAACCATGGTTTTCACCTTTCTCGGGCCATTCAGCCCAATCGGAAGCACTGATTCTAACAAAGAGTGGTTTGGTGGGCCAGGCTTCCCGACAGACTTTGAAAAGACGTAGAGGGAAGCGTAAACGATCGTCCAGCAGTTGACCTCCGAATCTATCATTACGAGTGTTGGACAGCGGAGAGAGAAAAGAATGGATAAGGTAGCCGTGTGCGGCGTGTATCTCAATAAAGTCAACTGGTAGAATATCATGATTACTTGACGGTCATCTATACCTCACTGACTTACATCCAACTTGTTCACATCTGTGTATAGCGGAGACAAAAGCATCCGCAACATACCTCATATCGTCCTCTGTCATTGCTTTCGGTTGTGGGTGTTGTGGGGAGAAAGGTAGGTCACTGGGGCCATATACTAAAAACACGCATTTGAATGTTCCGAAAAAACCGTTAGTAGATTGGAGCTCGCCTGTATTTGGCCATCCACCTTCGCTTTCGGTTGCGATATGAGACGTTCTATGCCCGGCCTTGTTTTGAATCCAGGGTGCAAGTGTAGACGCCTTACGACCTGCGTGACCAAGTTGGATCCCAATTTTGGTGCCCTGAGCATGCGAGAAGTCGACAATCCTCTTCAATGGCTCGATCTGAGAATCTGTCCATATTCCCTGAGAAAAATATCAACAAAAATGACGAATAAACAGTGGAGGTCTTACAGCATCTTGAGGGGATATCCGGCCCTCTGGAACAACAGCAGTGGCCTCCATGCAAATCCCTCCCACTCCGCGTGTTGCAAATCCCTATATTTTTGAAATTAGCACCTCCAAATGTGACAGCCTTGTATATGATATAGGATACAAACACCGATATGTACTAAATGCCAATCTGTTGCATGACCATTGTCGGAACTATACTGACACATCGGAGACTTCACGCACAGGAAGAATAAGATATTTGAGGAATTTTCCGATTTAAAGCTGATATACTTACCACAAATATCCTGTTCTTAAATTGTACATTTCTCAAAATCAACGGTCTGAATAGGAATGGAATTTCGACATCCTAATATTTCGAATATTTGAGGATAAGGAAAAAAGTATGCAACGAACTAAAAGGTCTATTTACCTGTTCAAGAGGTGTCCCAATAAGTGGCTCGTTGAGTGGGAAATATTGATGGGCTCCTGGGACTGGGGGGTTGACGTTAAGCTTTTGCACCATATGATAAAATGTATGATAGCATAAACATCATCGTAAGATCCAGTTTTATACGTTGTGATTAAGCTTTTGGTTCAAGGTTGTGAGAAACGAAAAGTGATTTCCGTGGAATCTTTCACTCGGCAAGGCGATTAAATAAACCGATCCCAATGATTTTGAATATCTCACGGGCCGAGTCCCGACTCCTATGGAGATACGTGTATCTGTGTGAGAGTAGACCAGGTACAGTACCTTATCCTCAGTGTACTCGCGTTGGGCGCTACATAGTTGTTATTGCACCCCCGAATATGATTCCAGTTCAGGCATTACCTGGCCAGCTGGCCCCTCCGTCAATTACAGCTCCCGCTTTGCCGACTATGTTTCGTGGTTGTGTTGGCCAAATTTTGGACAAGACCGTTATAAATGATTTCCGCTCTGAAGTATTTGCTCATGGACAGCTCCACAATGCTTTGTCCCACGTGCGACAGAGGCAATTCCCATGTATCATTTGGTAAAATTAAAAAAGGTCTCTATTAAACAAATACGAACATTGCACGCTGTGGGCGCGGCCAAAATGTACTTGTGTCCGTCCGAGCCGTAAGCCGGGCAACGCCGGTCTCCAGATGCATAATTATTGATTGAATTGGGCTCACAAGCTGGCTATTCACCCTCAGTTTCTCTTTAACTATCTCGATCTTATTAACTCAAAGTACAAAATGGACACGAGCATTCCTGAAATCATTCTTGGAAACCTGCGTGCTATTGATCCTCGGGCCAGTTTTCGTGGCTCCCTCCCCAAGGTCACATCTTCTTCAGGAAGAACATATTTCGTAAAATGGGGAACATCATCAGAGATCGAGCAATATACTGGCGAGGCGGAATCCTTGAAGGCAATAGAAATTGCTGCACCTGCATTATCTCCCCGTGTTTTGTGGTTTGGTTTTGGGGCTGAGAATCAGCCTTGTATGATCTCTCAATACAAGGATTTGGACCCCATCACGGACGTAGCTGGCCAAAGGTTGGCTCAAAGATTAGCAACTGAACTGCATGCACATGCTAGTGCTGATGGATTCGGATTTCATGTGCCTACATTTTGCGGCGCCACTAGACTAAAGAACGGATGGTTTGAACGTTGGGAAGGTTGCTTCACGGCCATGATAAGTGATCTGGTGAAACAGCTGCCCAAACAAGACGATTTTGAGGATTTGTGCCATGATATTGCCGAGGTACAGGGAAGGTACGACGAGCATAATTTAAAACTATGATAAATAATATATTCAAGTCTACCATCAGAGTGATTCCAAAATTATTGGGTATCTCACTTGAATTAGTAATATTTCTACATGCCTTATTCTCCTGTTCATTGGTGCCTAGGTCCTCTGAAAATACAACCAGTCCTTTTACATGGTGACCTATGGGTGAGCACTTGTGTAAATTGACGTCTCTTTGACAAATTATAATTTCATATATAAGAGTGGAAACATTGGGGTCGATCGCTCAACAAATGAACCCGTCATTTTTGATCCATCTTCATTTTATGGGCATAACGAAGCGGAGTGAGTATTTATTCCCAATCATGATATAGCACTTAAATTAGTTTGCATTAGTCTTGCGATTGCCCGGATATTTGGGGGTTTTCCGCAAAGTTTTTTCGCTTCATATCATACCCACTATCCCAAAACCGAACCCTGTGAAGAGTATGATTTACGTGGTGATTTGTATGAACTCTTTCATTACTTGAATCATACTGTATTGTTTGGAGTAAGTGTAACAGCCTTTTGTAGAAAAACTGATGATAATTGTAATTTAGGGAAGTTACGCGAATAGCACAAGGAAGAAGATCAAGCGACTCCTGGATTCACTATCATGATTACATAAACACCTTGTGGCCTAATAGGTGCAAACTCACAACAACATCCGCCGTCAACAAAGATCAATATAGCTTTGTAATTTAGTGACCTTTCGTATCGTCTTGCTTTCACGGTCAGCTACCTCTACCGTGCCAAAATCTCGTTTGTAGCTCTATCTATACGTGTATAACGTCTCAGCACCAGCTCCTACGTCGCTAATTGAACGAGGAGCTTAGGGCGTGTTTTACGAAACATCTTCGGTCTCGCGGGATTCTGCTTTTGACAATGAGTCAAGGTATTTACTGTGTATCTGAATATTAATTATGGAATCTGAGCATTTTACTGGAGAATTCAACCCTGTCCAAGATCCTTATACTTACGATGATGGTAATTACGGTATGGATGAGGATGAAGACGATTATGAAGAAATAACACAAGAGGATTGTTGGACCGTTATATCCAGTTTTTTTGATCAAAAGGGACTAGTCAGACAGCAACTCGACTCTTTCGATGAGTTTGTTCAAAATACGATGCAGGAATTGGTCGATGAAAACTCAGACCTTATTCTCGATCAAGCCGACCAACATACAGGACATGAAACCGATATGACCCGTCGATATGAGATCAAGTTTGGTCAGATATATCTTTCACGACCGACGGTTACAGAGGCAGATGGCTCCGTTGTTCCTGTCTTTCCGCAGGAGGCACGGTTAAGAAATCTTACCTACTCCGCGCCTCTGTATATCGAGATGAAAAAGAGGGTATTAGTTGGGCGTGAAAGCGCGGAAGGGATGCCAGGTGACATTGCATGGGAGGCTGAACATGATGATAACCCAGATGATACAACCAAAGTTTGGATAGGCAAGGTGAGAGTGAATTCAATCTGAGACGAGGGCAAATTAGACCCATTCTCAGGTACCTATCATGCTTCGGTCAACATTCTGCATTCTTCGTGGTCTCCAAGATCAAGATTTGTATGACTTGAATGAATGTCCATATGACTCGGGAGGATATTTCATCATCAACGGGTCTGAAAAGGTTCTGATTGCTCAGGAACGGATGGCCACAAATCATGTTTATGTTTTCGCTAAAGCTCAACCCTCTCCAATCAATTTTCTCGCTGAAATACGTAGTGCGGTAGAAAAAGGAGGGAAAACTATAAGTCAATTCCAGGTGAAAATGTTCCACCGCAATCAAGAGCGCTCTGTGAGTTTTAATTCATACATGGTTGTCTTAAAGTCTTATGTGCTCCGTAATGATTAGTTGGGGAATGTAATGAAAGCGACAATCCCGTACATCAAGGTCGATATTCCAATCTGGGTCGTTTTTCGCGGTCTCGGGGTCATTTCTGACCGAGATATCCTGGAGCATATATGTTACGATATGCAGGATGCTCAGATGCTTGAGATGTTAAAACCGTGTATCGATGATGGATTTGTCATTCAAGATCGTGAAGTTGCACTGGATTTTATTGGAAACCGTGGGACGACCACCGGCTTGTCCAGGGAGCGTCGTATACGTTACGCACAGGAAATCCTTCAAAAGGAGATGTTACCCCACGTTTCTATGGCTGAGGGTTCAGAGTCCAAGAAGGCATATTTCTTTGGGTACATGATCCACCGGTTATTATTAGCTGCATTAGAGCGCCGGGAGTTGGACGACCGGGATCATTTTGGTAAGAAGCGCCTTGATTTGGCAGGTCCTCTGCTCGCCAATCTTTTTCGTATGCTTTTCCGAAAGCTTACGAAAGATGTCTATCGGTATTTACAAAAGGTTTTATCTTCAAAACAAGTTGTGACAACCTCACTGATACCTGGATTAGTGTGTCGAAACGCATAAAGAGTTCAATCTCGCCCTTGCTGTCAAACACCAGACAATTACAAATGGTCTTAAGTATTCTCTTGCAACTGGCAATTGGGGAGACCAAAAGAAGTCGATGTCGTCCAAGGCGGGTGTATCGCAGGTTTTGAATCGATACACCTATGCTTCAACACTTTCTCACCTTCGTCGCTGCAACACGCCGTTAGGTCGGGAGGGTAAAATTGCTAAGCCTCGCCAGCTGCACAATACCCATTGGGGAATGGTTTGTCCTGCAGAGACCCCCGAAGGCCAGGCTTGTGGTCTCGTCAAAAACTTGGCTCTCATGGCGTGCATCTCTGTCGGTTCTTACTCTGCACCGGTAATTGAATTTTTGGAGGAGTGGGGACTAGAGTCGCTTGAAGAAAATGCTCATTCTTCCACTCCTTGTACAAAAGTCTTTGTCAATGGGGTATGGATGGGCGTTCATCGTGATCCCGCCAACTTGGTCAAGACAATCAAGAAGTTGCGAAGGAAGGATGATATCAGCCCTGAGGTTTCCGTTGTTCGTGATATCAGGGAAAAGGAGCTGCGACTATATACAGATGCTGGTCGTGTTTGTCGTCCACTCTTCATTGTTGAAAATCAACAGCTTGCTCTTCAGAAGAAGCATATCCGTTACATCAACAATGGTTACAATGACGAAGGCGAAGAGTACAAATGGGAACAACTCATAAAAGGCGGTATCATCGAGTTATTAGATGCAGAGGAAGAAGAGACTGTTATGATTTCGATGACTCCGGAAGACCTCGAGAATTCGCGGCTGACACAGAATGGAGCCGACCCCCATGTCAATGATGCAGAGTTCGACCCAGCAGCTAGGCTTAAGGCCGGAATTAATTCACATACATGGACCCATTGCGAAATCCACCCAAGTATGATATTGGGCATCTGTGCTAGCATCATTCCTTTCCCTGATCATAACCAGGTATGTCTGACAGCCTATTGTGGTTACGTGGGATCTAACTTTGATAGTAGTCACCTCGTAATACTTATCAATCTGCCATGGGTAAACAAGCTATGGGTATATTTTTGACCAACTTCCTCATACGCATGGACACAATGGCCAATATCCTTTACTATCCCCAGAAACCTCTTGCTACCACTCGCTCCATGGAGTACTTGAAGTTCCGAGAACTTCCAGCGGGACAAAATGCTATCGTCGCCATCTTGTGTTACAGTGGATACAATCAAGAAGATTCCGTTATAATGAACCAGAGTTCCATAGACCGTGGACTTTTCCGAAGTATCTACTATCGAAGCTATATGGACCTCGAAAAGAAAAGTGGGATTCAGCAATTGGAAGAGTTTGAGAAACCTGTTAGGGACAATACGCTTCGTATGAAGCATGGTACATATGATAAACTGGAGGATGATGGTTTGATTGCACCCGGCACTGGTGTTGCTGGAGAAGATATCATTATCGGAAAAACTGCGCCTATCCCTCCTGATAGCGAAGAGCTTGGTCAGCGAACACGGACCCATACCCGCAGGGATGTATCAACACCCCTGAAAAGCACAGAGAGTGGTATTGTTGATCAAGTTTTGATTACGACAAATTCTGAGGGCCAGAAGTTCGTTAAAGTCCGCGTTAGGTCTACTCGTATTCCGCAGACTGGAGACAAGTTTGCCTCGAGACACGGGCAGAAAGGAACCATTGGCATTACATATCGTCAGGAGGATATGCCGTTTACGGCAGAGGGAATTGTGCCCGACATTATCATCAATCCGCATGCCATTCCGTCTCGTATGACCATAGGACATTTGGTCGAGTGTCTATTGTCCAAAGTTGCGACGCTCATTGGAAACGAGGGTGATGCTACACCATTCACTGACCTCACAGTTGAATCAGTTTCGACGTTTTTGAGACAGAAGGGCTATCAATCTCGCGGTCTGGAGGTCATGTATCACGGGCACACAGGCAGGAAACTGCAAGCTCAGGTGTATCTTGGACCAACCTACTACCAGCGCCTTAAGCATATGGTGGATGATAAGATCCATTCACGTGCTAGGGGCCCTGTACAGATTTTGACGAGACAGCCGGTCGAGGGTAGGAGTCGTGATGGTGGTTTGCGGTTCGGAGAGATGGAACGGGATTGTATGATATCGCACGGTATAGCTGGATTTTTGAAAGAACGTCTTTTCGAGGCCAGTGATGCATATCGTCTCCATGTCTGCGATATGTGCGTCTTCTCATTATTCATTCTCTATCATCGAATTGCTTATATTCTTTCTACAGTTGTGGCTTAACAGCCATCGCTAACCTAGTAAGTTACATTTATTCAAGGATCTCATTGTTTATTTACTATTTTGTCCAGAAAAAACAAAGCTTCGAGGTAATTGTGGTCTTTCCGTCCAGGCGTATTTGTCGTTAATGTTCTTCAGTGTCGGGCGTGCAAAAACAAGACAGCATGTTCACAGCTATACATTCCATATGCTGCGAAGCTTTTATTCCAGGCAAGTCCGATTTGACACCCTATTCCCTATTTCTTTTATTCAAAGGGCCCCGGTTAGGAACTGCAAAGTATGAACATCGCGGCTCGACTCTATACCGTGTCATCTGGCCGTATCCGCGACTAATATTATCCCACATGCGCTTTGTATGTATAATACGATTTTGAAATATATAAATGTAATTAGAAAAAGAGGGTTGTCTAGTCGTCTCTGTTTCTTCCCATAAGGCCTTGCCGCTCGTGTTCCTGGCTCTGATGATTTTCCCCCGACAAGCGAGGCTTTTTGTGGTTTGGGACTTCTTCGCCGTCACTTCCAGCTTCTTCATCCCCTATTTCGAAGACAACATGATTGTCAGAGAGTGCCCCGTGGCCACCAGGTCGCCCGCCCACAAGTGTTGCATCGTCGTCATCTGTATCTCTTGCTTGCGACCGGTGATTGAGGGCTTCCAAATCGTAGTCCTCGGCGTCTTCTTCGTCTTGAGCAATCTCGTCTGACATCGCTAATGTAAATAGCACGGTATGGTTAGTCCAAGTTGCTCAGTCAGTGAAAAAAGAACATATCTTCTATTATTAGCGGAAGGCCTCCAGAGGAATGCAATAGAGGCGAAGGCGGCTAGATAAAGCAGTGCAAGCCAACCATCAAGCAACCACCATCGGACCCGCCATGATTTTGCTGCATAATCTGAAAGGGATGCTATAAGTGACGTCTAAACGTGGA
The DNA here is from genome assembly GCA_037014335.1 of Collybia sordida. NCBI lineage: Eukaryota > Fungi > Basidiomycota > Agaricomycetes > Agaricales > Clitocybaceae > Collybia > Collybia sordida. The sequence continues at coordinate 3,429,497 of JAYKXK010000002.1, forward strand.
TAGGGAGGAGCACGTACCTTCGGCAAGACGGCCAGAGAAGGACATGGAAGAAACAACAAAGAAAATGGCTATGATGAAAATGGAAAATAGTAAAATGTAATATAATCGTTCAAACATCTTCAGCTTGTATCTTTGTTTGCGGGCGCGAAGTTGGGCGATGGTCGCTATTAATGGTCATATTAGTTTGTGTAAAGGATGGACAAGACTGGGCCGACCGTTTAAGGAGTACATGGTCCACAACAGGAAACCGCTGAGTGTAAAGGCAAGTGGGATCACAAACATGAGCAACACAAGCGCCGATGTTTTCTCGAGCTGTAGTTCGACAATACCCACTCCATATAGGACTAAGGAACAACAATAAACTGGTGTAATGACTAAAAAGCTATCATAACTTACTTCCGAAAATGAAATGACCGCCCGCTAATATTTGACACTTGATCATTGTGCGACCTAGGGACTCGCGAACAACACTCAACCCCAAGGAAACCACTAATAGCATAAAGAACGATAGAGAGTTCCGAGCCGCATCGAGAATAGAAACTATCAACCAACAGTTATTGAGTTGAGACTTAGAGTTTTACAACGTTAGGTAGCTCACCGACAATAAGGAACACAGTAGACACAGTGCTTCTTCCATGCGCGTTGAGATATCGGTAGTATGCTGTTCTTTGATTAACGCGAGAAACTTGGGAGGCATCGAGAAAACACACCCCAGCTAGCGACCATCTCAATTACCAATAGGCCTACGAGACTCGAGAGATAATACTAGAATAACAAAATTAGTGGTCAATCGTAACGCAGCGCTTCTACCAACTTGGATGGGTAACAGCTCATGAATATGGTGATAACATAACCATCCCCAAGCCACGGCGACAAGAGTATATATAATGGACATCGCAAGGTAAAACTAGGAATCGACAAGAATTAATACAAGTTCGTAGGTCAGGAAACTGGAAAATTACATTAACTTTTGGATAATCCGTCGCCGCCAGTTTTCCCTCGAACGTGTTTTTGAATAGAACACTTCCAGAGTAAGTTGGATGGAAGGGTACATCGGTTTGTGCGCGTGAATTCAATGTCTGAACCGTGACCGGTATCAGTGCTGCGAAAATTCATTTTAACCGGCGTCAGAGGTTAGCAACACAGTATATCTCACCCACACAATAATACCCTGTCTTCCTAACTGGATACTTGATAGGTTCCGTATACGTGTAAAGTTTTCCTGGGCTAGATCCCTCTGTTTGACGCGTCATGAGTGTACTGGATAACCGGGGCGCAACCTCGCGCCGCCACGGCGAGGTATAATTGCTCGCGGGTGGTGTCGGGTTTCCTTTAGGATTGTTCCAAAGTCCATTAGCAGAAGTGTCTGTGCTGGATTGCTTCGCGGGGAGTTGTAGGAGGGCTGACCAGAAACTCGTGTCGTTCATGGACCTTCCCTGCGGTAGGTCGATGATGAATTGACCGAGTTGGTCAGGTGTGCAGATGCCGTCGGACACTGCGCCTGCTGTGCATACGTACGTCTTCTGCTGGGAACCCTATTATTCCTACAGCGTCATAGAATGAGAATGAATAGTGCGCACCGGTAAGTAATCGTCATCCGGATCCGTCACCTTCCCCAGGTATTTCGAGTCCGCCCATTCATATATCACGGCGGCGACTTGCCCTTGAGACATTGCGTCGAAACTGACTTGATAATAAGTTTTATCAGATAATTGAATCTCTAGCCCACAAACACTTCATGATACCATTTATATACGTAGCCTGATTCGCCCACATCCCACTACATATCTGGCGGGAATAATCTAAGGGTTATAAACAACACACACTAGATCAGTAAAATAAAATAAAATAACAGAATAATCGTAGCTAACCGGCGTCGACGACTGGGACCTCATACGCCCAAGAAGAGAGAGTGGATAAGCTGAAAAGCACAGCGAGTTTCAGAAAATGGCTTGCGACCATGACAGTCACGACAAGCCTATTGTTTGCTGTTGTTTCTAATAGAAGCCCTCGATCCTCTGTGATGTTGTGTTACGTAATCCGGGACGTAAGGTCAAGCCGAGTACCCTGACGCTACGCAAGGCGCCGGGAAAGCCTAAAGGCTCTCACAATACATTTAACTCCTGCTTTAAAACCTCAACCATGCTCGGAGACGACGAGGACGTTTTCGACAGCGTAACATGGGAAACACCCGCTGAACCCACTTATGGCTTCGAGGAAGTTCCACAGACAGGACCTGGGTTCAGACAAAGTACCGTACCCGATAGCGAAGGACCACACGATCCCAAGTGGGAAGGATACCTCATTACATCAGTCAAGGATCCAGTAAAGGAGCTTGCGGAGACGAAAGATGCCTACGTATCGTACCTCGTACAGGCAAAGGTATGTCCTTCGCACTTGCTGCCTGCGTACAACTAGCGTCATTGACTCCAGCGGCCCACCCAAAGACGAATCTCCCTATATTTTCAACCCCAACTCCGTCTTCTCGTCGGCGATTCCAGGACTTTGTGTTCTTGAGGGAAAACCTGGTCCGCGATTTCCCAGCTTGTGTCGTTCCTGCCTTGCCAGACAAACATAGGCTTGGTGCGTTATGTTGGGTTTGAGAGTATGCGCTCAACGAGTTTACTTGCTTTGGATAGAGTATATTACTGGAGATAGGTTCAGTCCGGAATTTATGGAGAGGAGACGACTCGAGTTTGTCTCGATCACTGCTTGGATGATATGTTCACTCACATTCTTCAAGGCTCCATAGGTTCCTGCAACGGGCGTCTCGCCACCCTACACTTCAGAGGAGCACCCTCGTACGCGCATTTTTCGAATCTACAGAATGGGTATGCAATCCATGTGAAAGCCTTGTTAACAAGTCACTTAACATTCCCCCAGCATGTCCATATGCACCAACACATCGCCCACCCCCCCGGGCCCGAGCCTTCCCCAGGGATAATCGACAACATCTCCGACACACTCCTCAACGCCTTTGCACGCGTACGCAAGCCCGATGAGCGATTCCTTGCCATGCGTGAACACGTAGACAAATTTGAGGAAGGCCTAGTGGTGTCGGAACGGCTATACAACCGCGTCCGCGGGCGAACAAGCGGTGAGTCCTCCCTTCCCCTCAGCGCACGCGTGCGTCGCGCGTCGTTTTTTCCGGTCGAGTGTCTGAGGCTAAAAGAGACGGCCACCCGGAATCCGGTGAAGACCTTACGGCGGACTACCACGATCTTGCTGTCGCCGTCCAGGGTCTAGGATTTCTGGAGTCAGGTATTACGGAACCGCTCAATCATTTTTCGAATACGCTGTTGGAGTTTTCGGCTTTGCTGAGGCATACGGTAAGTTGGTTGTGAAACTAGATGCGGATGTTTGGTGGCTCATGGGGCATGTTAGGCACAAACGACTACGGATCCTTTACTTGTTCATCTACACTCGCTGTTGACATATTCACACGCGAATCGGGCGGTACTGAAACTCCGGGACCAGAAGCAGCTGGACTTTGAGGAGCTTTCGGATTATCTCTCAGGAGTGACGGCTGAGCGCGACAGGCTTGCAGCCGTCATCAGCGGACACGCTGGTAGCACTGGCCTAGGTTTAAGTGCTTACCTGAAGGACCGCGTCGACGCCATTCGGGGTGCGGATGACGATAGGAGCCGAGTGGAAAAAATGCGAAAACTGGACATCAAAATTAAGGAGGTGGGTTTTTTTCTAAGACTGAGTATCCTGTGCAAGTTTTTAAAAAGAGGACAGCTCCAAGACGCGGTGACTACAGCACATGAAACGTCAGACGCATTCAGCGACGAAACATTACGCGAACAGTCTATCTTCCAATACGCAAAAGAGGCAGAGATGAAAGAGATGTTGTCAAATTTGGCTGATGGGGAGATCGAGTTCTACAAGGCGGTGCGTAAATTTACAATCTCTCTACAAATAAACTACTACTAAAGGAAGAGAGGACAGGCGATGGAGGAGTGGGAACGAATCATACCCGTAATTCAACGTATACGCGTGGATGTCTAAGCTGAACTCTTTACGAATCCTCTGTTTTTCTCCGCTTCAATCTGCATATTTTGTAATTTATCCACCAGTAGTCTTGCACATAGTTGAACCATCAGGTTTCTGAATTGATATTATGTAGCTGAGTGAGAAGTAGTGGCGGCTTCGGTTTGTTTCTTTTTTTGTAAGTAAGCGGCCCTTTGGCGTTGAAGTTTGATGGGAGACTCTTGGACGGCCAGAGAGAGCTTTAAGAGAATGAAATTAAGGACGAGAGGAAAAAGTGGGGTATGGGCTTACATTAATAACGCCAGTATTAACTGCGCGAACCATAAGAAGCTCAGCATCTTCTTCGGTACCGGAAGTGGTGTCTTGAACATTCGCGGGTATCCAGGGAGGAGGATTCTGGGTTGGGCTGTAAGAATAAAATTTGCCTGGGACATGTTATCTACCTGGCCTTCGGAAGCGGTTGGGGTGGCGTTGTCCTTGAGTTCGAGAACGACGGCGAAAGAGACGTCACCTAAGAAGAAAGAGGGTGTGGATGGAGGATTATTGATGAGTATGTTAAAATAGATATACCACCGGTAGTATCGACGATGGCGAGTTGGGATTCAATCATGTTAAGTTTTACGAGAAAAGAACGAAAATATTGACCGAGGACTTCTGTTGACATGGCATCATCGACACTAGGGAATGAAATATAAGGGGAGTGAGTGATAGAGAGAAACGGAGGTGATTACCTGGTGTCTTTATTGAAGCCCTGGACAGTGATCATGTTTTCGACAGAGAAAATGAATCTTTCCAATGGGATCTGGTCTTTATCTTTGAGAACGATAACGATTTTATCGACATTTCCCTGGTAAAAAGTGAGGAGGGGGATGGAGGTAGAAATGAAGATTATGACAGACAAGGATGAGCTCTTCAGCGATAGCCTTTACAGCGCCAGATATATATTCGTTGAGAGCGGGATGGCGGGATTGGAATACTGGAGTATCATATTTTTTGCGACGGATGAAGAGATCTTGTGGATAGACTTGTCGAACATATAGAATGGTATGAATCGCAACTTCAACTAATTATAGATCACAGTAAATCTAGAAAAACTAGAAAAATAAATTACATATATACATACTGAATTCAGTAATTCCACGAACGGTCTCTGTGAAAAAAGAATAAAGAATAAGAATTAAAGGGAATAGGAATATAAAAATATAAAAACAGCACATACGATTGAAAGTGAGTGACATGGTAAAGTGACGTCATTGAGAGTTCTTGTGCTATTTCAATGTCGAGACCTGTTCGATTTTGGGCTCATTCAACTCGATTTCCTTTATTTTTTACTCGTTCACCTATTAGACGCTATTTTATTCCTAAAAGAGTAATCTGGTTAATTCCTTTCGCAGGTGGTTTAACTCTTTATTTCGCCCCTCAAAGAAAATCTTTATTTCCTACCGTTTTTTCTTCTCCGACTCTCATCCCATGTCCTTCCCCTTCCCCATCAACATCCAATTCATCCATAGACCCTCTCATACTCTCTCCTTCAGAACTTGACCGCAATATCCTCAATCGAATATTGGCCCTACTCCGTGATCGCATATGGGAGCCCATCCTCACTGCAAAACGCTTCGTCTATCTCTTCGTCCTTTTCATTCCTGTAATTATATCCAGTCCTATCATTCTCATAGGAAAGCCAGAAAAAAAGTATGGTGGAGATAGATGGGGTGCTGTATGGTGGTATGGTCTTCTCGTCAGAAAAATGGAGGCAGCAGGTCCTACTTTTATAAAGGTACGGTTCATACTCCTATCATCCTTTTTCTTTTCTTTTCCTTTGACTTCTCAATCAAACCCTATTTTACAGTTGGCACAATGGGCTGCGTCAAGAGCCGACCTCTTTCCTTCCCTACTTTGCGAGCGCCTCGGCTCTTTGCATTCTCAAGGAAAACCTCATTCTCTTCAACATACCAAACAAGTCATTCAGAGAGTGTTCCAACGTCCCTTCGATGACGTTTTCGAGCACTTTGATGAATCTCCTATCGGAACAGGTGCTATTGCCCAGGTCTATCGCGCTACTTTGAACCAAAACCTAATACCACCCTCATATCTCGGTCCGCGTCGTTCTAGAAAAACACCAGCAGCTGCCATCGGCCCAGCAATTCTCCAAGATCCCCCTCCTTCTGTTCCTACTGCATCCGTAGCTATAAAAATCCTTCATCCTCGTGTGTCAAAAACTATTTCTCGAGATCTCGCCATAATGTCCTTCTTTGCTCATTTCATCTCCATTTTTCCCGGAATGCAGTGGCTTTCTTTGCCAGAAGAAGTTGAAGTATTTGGAACAATGATGTTCCAGCAACTCGACCTTCGCAACGAAGCCGAGAATCTTTTAGCTTTTGAACATAATTTTGCACACAGGAAGGTCCCAGTAACGTTTCCTAGACCCTTGAGGGTCTGGTCTACTCATGATCTACTTGTGGAAGAGTTCGAGAATGCTCTCCCTTTGGAAGCGTTCCTCAGAAATGGAGGAGGGCCGTATGATGACCAGGTCGCCACCGTTGGCCTTGATGCTTTTCTCGTAAAAAATTCTCTTTTCTTTCTGGATAACTTTTGCTCATCGTCATACAGAACATGCTTCTTCTCGATAACTTTGTCCACTCCGATCTGCATCCCGGCAACATCATGATCAAATTCAGCAAACCACCCTCCACAAAAGTCCTTCTCCAAAACCTCTTTAGCACCATCTTTCACACACAATCACACGCAACCGACGACGATATTCCCTTGCCCACGATGGACCACTCCGACTCCGATGCGATCGTCGCACGCCTCCGCACCCTCATTCCCTCCCCAGCCGCCTGGCGAACCGAGCTCTCCACGCTCCACGCAGCAGGCTACGTCCCCGAAATCGTCTTCATTGACGCCGGCCTCGTAACTACCCTCGACGCCACGAACCGTCAAAACTTTCTTGACCTCTTCCGTGCTGTAGCCGAATTCGACGGTTACCGCACAGGCCAACTCATGGTCGAGCGCTCTCGCTCTCCCGAACTTGCCATCGACACCGAAACTTTTGCCTTGAAGATGCAACACCTGGTCCTAAGCGTCAAACGCAAAACCTTTTCTCTAGGCCAAATTAAGATCTCTGACCTTCTCACGGAAGTTCTCCGTGCCGTACGGGTGCATCATGTTAAAATGGAGGGAGATTTTATTAATACGGTTATTTCGATTTTGTTGTTGGAGGGGATTGGGAGGCAGTTGGACCCCGGGTTGGATTTGTTTGCAAGTGCATTGCCAATTTTGAGGCAGTTGGGGGGGCAGATGGCATCGAGGGAGAGGATGGGGGCGGGCAGGGGATTGCCGGGAGGTAATTTGGGGGCGTTGTTGAAGGTGTGGGTGTGGGTTGAGGCGAGGTCGTTTATCTCGTCGGCTATAGTGAATGCAGATGATTTGATCAAGTATGATTGGTATGTTTTTTTCCTTCCATCTACTCTCTTAGTTTCGTTGTGGAGCTTATTTTTTTTATCTTTCTGTTTTTAGGTTGTGTCCTAGTATATGATAATTCTGGAAGCAACGACAGGACTGTATAATATTATAGAGAGCTTTGGTATTAGACGTCAACGGACTACTTAAAATGTTTACCCACTCAATAGTAAATAATTCTATACACACACGTGGTTGGAGTAAGATTGTATTTGATGTTGACATTTGTTAGCGCCGGGATGTCATTTTTAAAATACATTCATACGTAACTTTGAGAAAAGATATCGTTTAGCAAGTTTCGTCCGACGCCCTCCGTTGCAGTTCCACTGCATCCCCGTGGTCGAATGGCCACTCCTTATGCCTTTGTAACATTAGTTTCCTCCGATTCTTACCTACCCGGAGCATTGGTCGTCGCTGGCGCTCTCAAGGACATTCATCCTTCCCCACCAGTCCCACCTGAGGTCCCTTTCCAGACAGTCTGTCTCGTCACACCAGAAACTGTTGATGTATCCACTATTAAAATTCTAAGGGGCGCTTTTGATGTTGTTATTGGCGTGGAGGTTATCGGCCAAGAAGATGAGAAGGGCCTAAAGTTGCTCGGTGAGTACCTTTTGAACTTATCTCCTGCCATTTGAGGGCGCGACAACGCGTCAACTGGGCGCTCTGATCAGACTTATGATTGCCATCCATTGGGGATGACTTATACCTCGTTAAAGCCCGCCACCAGGCGCGTTCACACTTGGTGAAAGACCAGCCAGTTTCTTACAGTACAGATCGCGAATGTCAAAATGAAAACTCAAATAAAATTTCAGGTCGCCTCGATCTCAATACCGTCCTCACCAAACTCCATATCTTCCGCCTGACCCAGTTCTCCAAAATTATTTTCCTAGATGCCGACGTTCTTCCTATCAGGCCGCTCTCCCACCTTTTCTCATTGCCCCATGAATTTGCTGCCGTACCAGACGTGGGTTGGCCTGATATTTTCAACTCTGGTGTTTTAGTGCTATCTCCAGGCGAGGAGAAGTTTACCCAGTTGACTGATTTGCTAACCTCCAAGGGCTCCTGGGATGGAGGCGACCAGGGCATTTTGAACGAATGGAGAGGTGGTGATTGGCACCGACTCAGTTTTACCTATAATACTACTCCGACGGCCGCATACACGTAGGTTTTTCTATTCCATCTGTCCGTTACGAACCATATACTTATTTCTTCATTCAGTTATGCGCCTGCATACGAACGGTTTGGGGCTCAAATATCTGCACTTCATTTCATTGGTCCAAACAAACCCTGGAGTTCCCTATCTTACCGAACACCTTTCTCAAGTCAATCCATCTCACCGGCCGATCCCCTTCAGCAGGCCTACGATTATAACTCCCTCGTTGACCGGTGGTATGCCGTGTATGACAAACATTACCGCTCCCATACTGTTCATCCGCAACCAAAGTTTGAGGTCAAACGTTACGAATCAGCTTGGAATGACCATACTTCTAACCCAGAACTATCTGCACCCGCGTCGAGTGGCGATGTACTGAGCTTGGAGGATCTTAAGAGGTTGGCAATTGAAGGTATAAACACGTCGCGTCGGGCACCCGACGATAGCACAGGTGGCCGCGGGGAGTATAAAAGCTTGCCCCTCGACGGTCGCGTCGATTTAATGCGCCCAAAGAAACCTGAACCAGAAGAGTCAATCCAGCCCAAAAAGGAGAAGGAAAAAATCATTGAGACCAAAAGGCCAGAAATGCTCTTGAACCTATCAGATTCTGATGATTTGCCGCATACCCCTATGACACGCCACCAACCACTGCAGACCGAGAGTCCTCCGAGGTGGCAGACCTTACCCACCCCCGGTCCCCATGAACTACCTCCTAGTCCCCGCCCACCTATAATTTCTCTTCCTTTAACAACTCCAACTCCGCATTATTTTCCGCAACAGCCCCAGTTATCAGTCCACCAACCTGGTCAAGAACAGCCTTCCCCAACACCTACCCATATTCCTCTACCCAAAAATCTAGAGACACAGCAACGCCACGATCCTCACGCTCAGCATCAGCCCGACCATTCTACACCAGACAACTTTATACCGCGGAATTCGTACGTTACTGAATCGGAACCACAGGCTGAGCCTCAACCTCGACGACAGCACACTGAAGACACTCGACCACCATCCCCGCCATTGCTTATATGGAATCCCGCTATAGAACCTCCCCCATCCGTCACCCCCACCCCATCCGCTTTCCCCACGGATACTTATTTCCCCAATATCTGGGACCAGAAACCCTCAAAGCAAAACGATCAACCTCACCAGGACACCTCACCCATCCCAGACTCTGGGGGATTTTTCCAGCCCCCACCGCCCTCTGAAATCCCTGAGTCACTGTTACGCCAGGGTCATTACCGCAATGTCACCGGAGAGGACCAGTTAGGATCCACGCCCAGTCCTGATCGCACAAAAGTTAAACATGTCTTCCCTTGGGAAGAAAAGCCACGTTTGCTCCCTGGACGTGTTTTTCCCGCCGCGGACTCCCCGACGCCATCCCTTTTCCTAAGCCCAGGAAGCCAGACCTCTACCTCGGAGGTCCCGACCACGCCAGAAGCAAAGTCAACGCGCCCTCCCATATTGTCGCCTTTGCATGGCTTGCCATCTTCATTGACATTCACCAACGCTTGGGATACGGTACCAAGTATCCAGAAATATGCATCCAGGCTTGTCCGCCCATCACAGCCTCGTCCCTTAGACCCCGCGTTCGATGACGATGGCTGGAGAAAGGGAAGTCTGAAGAACTGGAATGACAAGGCGGAGGCGAGCAGCCGGGACGGAGACATCGAGGATGAGGGGGAAGATAGCCTTGACGAAGCTGCACCAGAAGATAGCTTGATGGATGATGAAAGTGACCAAGAGTCAATTAGATCGTTGCAGAGACGTTCGCGTCGCGGGTCCTCAGTTTCGGCGACCCATACAGTTACTTCCAAGCTCAATTACAAGTCGTTTGGCGTTCAGACGGATGCTCGAGAAACACGGGACCAGGCGGTTCAAGTTTCTGTGGATGTAGAAACACAAACCAAGAAAGAACCCGAACCGATCTTGGACAAGAAGCAGAACCAAATTCCTCCGAGCATTCCCAGTCCGCCTCCATCACTAGAGACGCATAAAGCCAGCAATGCACCCGACCTTCCCATGACTACTGCAGCCCCTACTCCAACTTCCGAACTTCGATCCCCATTACCAGAACCCACAACACCGACCGTTTCTCCCATCTTACCATTACTGTCTCCCCCGTCTATCACACTCTCTCGCCCTTCTGAAAAACCTACTACCCGATCAAAGCTTACTTTCCGCCCCTTACGTTCTCCACCCCTCGCTACACGTCAGACGTCGAACGACTCGTCTATTGGCTCGCCCGCGTCGTCTGCCGGGCCTATGTCCCCACCGGATGGTCAGCCCTTGTCTTCCCCTCTGCGGAAAGGTGGTCGGGTTTGGGACCCAGCGCGTGGCGTCGAAGTGTTCAAACGCGGCTCTGAAGAGGTCCTCGCTCGCTTTCTGAAGATAAGATCATGGGAAGATGAGAACCGTTGAGTCCTATCGTACCATGAACCCTTTGTTTTTTTTTTCCCCTTTTTGTCGTCGTTCGTTCGCACTTCTGCATTTTCCATGATGTTTTTTTTTGCTCATGACCACGTTCGTTTTCGCCGATCGAGTTGCAAGCCGGACATTCGTTATCCATTCGTTTTTTTCTTATTTCTCAATTAGGTTGACTGCAACACATGTTTATTGAGCGGGGGTGAATGTCGCCTCCCTCCCTAGAGAGCTGCCGGTTGATTAACAACAGACCATTTTTTCCAATGGATAGATACCACAACGTATATTGATGTAAAAAAGTCTCTGTACAACTAGGTATTGAAGAAACTTGATAGCTCTCTACCCATACCTTTCAAAACCTCTCAAAGCCTTATACACCTTCCCTCGGTCGTACTGACCCATATCTTACCAGGTAATGATTAGAAGCTGGATCGGAAAAACAACCTGCCTCCCGAATGAAAAATGACGATTTTGTCTGGCATACTAGATAAGCCCCCCAAAAACCTGTGTGAGTTGGTGGATCTTGGGTAGAAGCCGGACACCATGGGTGAGTCCAGCAAGATGGGAAAGCAGAAGAGTAGATGGCGAACTAGCTGCAACTATTAATGTCAAGGAAGTGTAAATTGGTTTGTTATGTAGATTCCGCGTGCAGGGCCTTGGTAGCTTATGTAACTTTCAACGCATCACCACAAATACTTACAACGAGCAGCCTCAATACGATTTTTCCTGAACAAGATTATGGACACTTACTGCCTGCTGGATTCTCCTCATCTTCGAAGCCCTTGTGAAGATGGACGGTAGCCCATAACCTTGATTTGAAGAAAAAGGGCATCAGACCCCAATAGGTTGGCATTCCCAATTCTAATGCCCTGATGTAAATAAAATAACTCAGTTGACCTATGACTTGGCCAAGAAGGCGCAGCTATGTCAGGTATTCTGAATGGAGGCTGGAGTCATTGGCTCAAACAAACCCAGAAAGTAGGCTCTCACAATCCACCGTTCACTGCATACCAAGTATTGAGCGACTTGCCTGCCGGTCTCTGTTGGCTTTCCTGGGTTACCTATTAGACCCATAAGTATCTCACCCACTCGGGAAAAGAATGCCCTCTTTCGTAATCAAATTTCCGCATACTTACTTGATCTGGATTCAGGTAAACTCAAATGACGATCCATGGTTGTCGTCATTGCTTTTAATCGATGATGTCATCCCTCCCAACATCCAGTATATAAATTGCAGTGGTACCAGTACAACGCCGTAAACAAAAAAAATATGACGAACCCCACTCAAATATTTAACGTTCCCGAAGCTCAAGGCACTGAGTATAATCATTTCATTCTGTATAATGTATTATCAATTACTTACCCCAACTCTAACAGTCGTGTCGAACTTGAGACCACCGCTGCTGCTGCCCAGATCGAGGCCCCTACTTCCTCAATCGCGAGAGAAGTAGAAGCGAATGCGGACCACGTCAAGGAAGCCGCAAATGAAGCCGCTGAAACCGCTCAGGTCTGTTCCCCCCAATATTTTTGGTACCCATTGTTTATTTTTCCTTAGATAAAAGGACCATCGTTTACTGGAACCCCACCGTCCGCCGTAGATCAGCTACAACTGCAGGCTAAACAGACGACTAATGCCGCCGTCGCTCAAGGCCAGCGTGATGTCAATTCTGCAAAGGCTACCGGCGCTGGTTACATAGACCAAGCGAAATCTCTGGCCTCGGACGCTATCAATACCGCTCAGGTATTCAAAAGTCTCATTGCGCTATTCATTTTTAATACTAATGTTAATTACTCCTTGTTCAGACTTACCTCCCCACTAGTGTTGGTGGAACCGCAAACACCGACAACGCCGGTACCGATGGAATATCACCTGCCGGCATTATGTCGTCATTACAATCCGGCGCCAATACAGCCCTTGGTGTTACGAAGGAATATCTGGCTACCGCACAAGAGATATCTAAACCTCACGTTGAGAATGTCAAGGGTATGGCTCAAGGGTACCTGGGTACCGCCGGGACGCAACCTGCAACCAAACCCCCAGCCTCGTCGACAGGTATTCCTGCCGCAAGTGCGCCCTTGGAGGTCGGGTCTCACACAGTTAACACTCCCTATCCAGCCACGATAACGCCTGGCACTAAAGTTGGAGAAAACTAGCTATCTAGTCAATATGCCTTTTATCCATATTCTATCGTGATACCCGGGGGTCTCCTTTATCTGTACAAATAATATTCAATACTCCGACGTATATACTTTGTATAAGTAATGAAACACGTTATGTAGCCTTCGGAACCTTATCAGTTATCACGGCCACCATTGAACATCCAAACGGATGGTCATCGTGGTCCTAACCAATTCCAATCTAATTTGAATGTCAACTTGCCAGCAACCTGTCAGCGAACAAGGTCAAGACTCGTGTTGGAAATGATCGTTCGGGCCGGTACATAATTACTCCACCAAGGGTGTATATATATTCCTGATTGAGCAATCTCCATAGCCTAATCCTATAATTGACCTCGCTTTCCCTCTCGAAGAAACATGGTGTGGAAACATTTTCTTACATCCATCTTGGATTGATTGAGCCCTACCCAAGGATAACTTTTTGAACCTCGCAAAAAAAGGATACGAGGTATATAGCGAATCCCAATGTAAGATAGGGCATAGATTAGACGATCGCTAAGATCGCTGACTGACATCATGTTACCGATAGCTAACGTGAACAAGACTGGCGGTCAGGAGCTCAACTCGCCACATAATAGCGGAACCAACTCTGGTGGGCCTAACAGTGGGTCGACATCATCTTAAGGATATAAAAACACTGATGTCAAGATGCGCGCCGTGTTCAGTCGACCATAATGAAGCAATACAGAACGCTGAGAAACATGGTTCTGGGGAAAGTTCATTGTTCTCGACAGCCCTTGGATTTTTGAACAACAATAAGGTACTCGTTAGATGGTGACTTGTGGGTCCCAGTCGCCACATTGATTCCCACCATAGGATGAGCACGAAAAGCCCTTAGATGAACAGGATGTCACGAGGGCCCACGAGAAAGCGTATAAGGAAGGCAATCTTTCTGGCTTGAACGCTAGTTCTCTGGGAAGCGCAGCTGCGATGCAGGTAATTTCACGTGTCATATCCATCGTATCTCCCAGTAGTCATATTTCGTACAGGTTCTTCAACAATTTACATCTGGGGGAAAGGGCAGCGGGGGCTCGAGTGGTGGATCGTCTACTGACCTGATCAGTTTAGCCATGGCGGAAGCTACTAAGCTGTTCGACAAGTCTGGAGGCGCTGCTTCTGGAAACAAGCAGGATGCTGTCAATGGTGCAGCTATGACAGTCATGAAGCTATTGGTGCAATCGAAGTTTAATGGAGGGGCTGCGACTACCGGAGGAAGTGATTCAGGAGGGTTGGGGAGCTTGCTAAGCCTTGTGAGTAGAGTTTGAGCTTTCCTTATAGTCTGGTGATCAAGCTTGAACTTTCAGGCTTCCAAGTTCGCCAAATGAAGTCAAGAATTGAAGATAAAAGTGCTGTATGTACTTCACTTTGTCATTTATTATTAAGGGAGCGAAGTGTAGATACCAATGGAGTGAATTTATAGTATCGTAAATTTGAGGTCGGGAGGAGCTTGAGATCAGACAACGAACTTTCGAGACTCGCTTATGTTTGGAGTGTTTACTTGCTCACATGTTGGACTCAAAGGCAACCCGCGTCCTTCTTGGTCTGCTTTCAATTTTCTGAATACCTTGGGTGTGAATTACGGTCTTTTGAGGTGAACTTGGAAGCAATTGATACATAGTAATACATTGTGTTTTCTTCATGGGCTATAATATAATGTAATGGAGGTGCAAGGGGGTATAATTTGTGTGAAGAGAGGAAAGCGAAGTGGTGTGGTTATAGTAGTAGTGGTTGTCAAGATGCACTATCATAGACAGAGGTATTGTAAGACATGTATTGCTTAGAGAAAATCCGGTTTAGGTGAGGTGGTAGTTGAGGTGGGCATGCTTGAGATGTTTCAAGCGATGGCTGATGCGGAGTCAGGGTTAAAAATATCTTGGGTGGATATGATTGGAACGTTAGAGCATTCATGAGAGAGAAAATCCTCGTCTGGTGGTGATGTGATACTTGGGTAATCGCCAAACAAATCATCCATATTGGAAAGATCTGAGTCAAAGATAGAGATGGGGGACGGTGCATTCTCTGGTAACGACGTTGGAGAAAAGACCGGCGTAGTGAGAGTACTGGATGTGGTAGAGGAATTGGTAGATGGTGATGATGCTCTGTAGAAGGATGAATCGTCTGAGCTGAAAGAAGAGAAACGAGATCTTGGTATAAACGACCGAGACGAAGGGGAAACTTCAGGATTTTCTCCGTATGGCATTACACTTGAGTGTTTTGGAGTTCGCTTTGGAAGGCGAATAATTTTCCTCTGTGTGATAGGGAAATTAGGTGGTAAGGCATCAATATTGGAAGCGGTGTATGACATAGAGGTTGGAGTAAGAATTGTGGATACTGGACTGCTTGTAGATGGGATGAAAGCAGGATGAGGAGCAGGTAGTGGTATTGTGTGAGTTGCTGCGAACCAAGGGCGTTTTTCAGGCGCATTGGAAGGGGAGGATGCTAGCCACTGTCTTTTCGAACTGTCCCTGATCGTGAGTTTCGATGTGAAATCCATGATGAGTTCGTCGATATTGATGCTTGAGTTAGTTGGAAGGCGGGTGGTGGCTTTGTTTCGCATCCACACTGGATCCGCAAATGTAAATTTCTTCGGTTTATATTGAGACGCTGGTGAATAGGGTGTGGGGAAAGCGTGAGGTGGGGCGGTGTTAGTGAAGGCAGTCATTTCCAAATGGGATAAAGAGGCCTAAATATTTATGTTTGAGAAAATAAATAAAAAATGAGAGGCTGACAATCACGAACCACGTCTTCGCCGGAATCCTTATCAAAGCTATGTGCTGAATTACCTGATATGAGGGTGTCCGTTTGTTCTTTTGTGGGAATTGAGCAGGGAGACGTGGTCTCCTCCAGCATTAGCTTTAGCGCTGAACGGTTTGGGGTCGGTCTTCGCATAACTTTTCCTTCCTTCTTTGCTCGATTCCGATGATTTTGGAACTTGAGTGGGGTAGGTTGGGATAAATTTATCATTTCGACGATGTAACAAACTCACCCAAACTTCTATTTGCCTCGGTGTCATCAAAGACTTTCTTGCCATGGCAATCCGATCGGGGACAGACGGATATGCGTTATGTTCGAAATATTTCTCAAGGAAAGGGATAAATTCCTGTATATTTGCACTGTTCAGCAGAACTCGTAGTTGCGTAGATCATCTCTGTTACCTGATTAAATGCTGGTTTTGTTTGTTGCTTACATGGTTGTTTCTGAAGTTCCAGTGCCCGACTCCTGACTAGTTGTTCGACGGTCTTAATTTGATCCATATATTGGCGTTCTGGCACCCGCATCAAACGTTGAAAGCTGGGAAGACATCCAGTGTCTTGATGTAAACGTTGGGAAATTTTGTGCCAAGCTTGAGAGTGTGCTGATATATATGTTTCGCGGATCTGGCGAACAGATTTGATGTACGCATCGGAAAGTAAACGTGCAGCTTCCAAAGGACAGCCGCTTGCTACCAAAGACGAAGTTATCTCTTTGGGTATGGGCAAGGAAATGGGAATGGGGGTGGTGACTGCCTCGTTTGTTGGGGCTCGTATATCAATATGGTGTGGTATACGTCCTGTTTTGCAAAGGGTCCCAAATCTTTGTGCGACGGTAGCAATGCTTTGCTCTATCATAGTGAATACGTCGTGGGTGAAAAATGGTGTCCTTATTCAAACACGGCCCATCCACTCTTCTATCAACACCTTCATTACTAAGCACAATGGAAAACAGTGTGGGAAAGAAAGGACAATGCACCAAACAAACAAAAATCGACTCAAGGTTTGTTTGTAAACAAAGTTGGTATGGCTGTATGAACCAAAAGAACCAATTTTATGATACTCGGCTTGGGATGGTCGAGAAAAACATTTCGTAAATTGTAAAGTTTCATGCTTGTCCATCTTTGAGTCTCTCGCTAAAAATATCATGCAAATGAATGGATACCCGAAAGCCTTTCTTTACAATAAAATTAAGTCAATGTTTACTGTTGTAGATTGTCATTTTCGAGGATGCAGTACTGAAAGACCTCGAGGAATGTATAAGGGATAATATAAATGAGGTCGAAATTATAGTCAAGTAGTTACAACGGGGGAAATTATACGTCAAGATGCACTATCATAGACATAGAACCCGGTGGTATGATTCATACAGTAGGCAACAAGGGTCGGGAAGGATAGCTAGCTTGGAAAAGATATGGGAGCTTCGGGGGCGTAGTGAAAGATATTCTTCACTGGTAAAGTCGATACCATAAGGTTTTGGTGTGAAAGGGAATGGGAGTCTATTCCATTCAAAGGTTGCATGGTACTTGGATAATCGTCGGATAGATCATCCAAGATTTGAAAGTCAATTCCTGAAATCGAAAAAGGTGATTGTGCGCCTTCTGGAAGAGAAGCCGGAGCGAAGATCGGTGTATTGAGACAACTAGAGGTGTTAGATGAGGTGCTAGAGGATGATGATGGTCGGCGGAGATCTGAGCTATTCGAGTCAAAAGATGAAGATCGAGAGCTCGGTGAAAACAACGATGATGGAGAAGATTCGGGAGTAGTGCAGTTTTGTCCATGGTGTAGAGCGCTTCGATGTTTGGGAATCCGTTTCGGAAGACTAGCAACCTTCCTACGTGTATTTGGTATTGGTGTAGTCGAAACATGAGGGATTGGGCCGACATGACCAAATGTATGCAATTGGGGCAGGGACATGCTGTTTATCGGTAATGATGTCGAAATTTGACTGAGTGAAGGAGGAATGAAGGCGGGATGTGGTGCTGAAGGAGGTGTTGTATGCGTAGCTGCAAACCAGGGAGTTCGATGTGGTGTGTCGGGTTGGAAACATTCTGTGCGTTGTCGCAGTTTGGTCTCACTGAAGACCAGCTTCAGAGTAAAATCAGTAATGAGATCATCAATCGTTGATATCTTATATGTTGGACGAATGGTAGAACAATTTCGCATCCAAATAGGCGTTGGAAATATATATCTGTTTGTTTGGGGGGAGGTTGGAGAGTAAGGAGTTGGAAAAGCATGCGGCGGCGCGGTATTGCTGAATGCTGGAGGAATCTGAGACAAATTAGAAATCTGAAGGTAGGTATCATGAATTAACACAGAAATCTAGAAAAACAAGAAAAACAAACATTGTTCTCTTTTTCGGGAGTATCCTGGCTATGTCCTGAAGTGGTATGAGAGTCGTCGGTTTGCCCTTTGGGGATTAGATATTTAAGCGCCTTTAATGACTCAAGCGATAGGTCCTGAGGCAAAGTATCTGAGGTCAACCGTCTCAAAGCTTTGCCTTCCTTCTTGGAACGATTTCGATGGTTTTGAAACTGTTTCGGCATCAGGAGAAAACATAGTTTTGCTGCGGAGTGTGCTTACCCAAACCTCAATTTGCCTTGGTGTCATCATTGATTTCCGCGCCAGAACCAACCGATCAGGAGCGGACGGGTATGCATTATATTCAAAGTATTTTTCCAGCAATGGAACGTATTCCTGAATGAAATGAGAACATGGGAGGTGTAGACATAAACTAAAAAGTTCTCACCTGGTTGAAGGTCGGCTTGACTTTAGTAGTATTCTTTTGTGCGCTCCGGTTTTGCTGAGCTTTGAAGCGTTCTAGAGTAAGATCTTTAATCGTAGCTATTTGATCATTGAATCTTAATTCCATGAAGACGGCTATGTCCTTATATTGCGCTGCCTGTGCTGCGGGGTCAGACATCAGGTAGGGAGCGAGCTTGATACAAGTTTCGCTGTAATTTGATTCGAACTTGGCCTTTAATTGGCGTGCAGAATAAAGGAAAGAATCTGAAAGAGCCTGGGCTGCCGTGCGCGAACATCCTTGCCTGACCAAGAGTGAGAATATTGCGTCTGGACATGATAGAGATAGTGGTGGGAAGGTGATGGAGGTCGTGCAGTGGGAGGTAATAGGTTGATAGTCAAGACTGTCAACTCCACACAGGGATTTGATAGTTTTAGCAATGAAACCAATATTCAACAGCTTATCGCGACGTGTACTGTTCGCAGTAACCATTGTGAGCAAGAGGGTGTGAATGGGAAAAGCGGGTTGAAGTCGGTGCTCAAAGGACCATGCATTCATACAACTAATTCTGAGGTAAGCACAATGGAAATCGTGCTCTTTGCTGTTGTTTGGTGAGAACGCAATAACCAATCCGATTCAGGCTCCTAAAACCATCCCCTCGCAGCACGTGTCACGATGACAAATCAACTTTGTCCATATTTGCTTTGTGGCAAACATGTTTCGTGAACGCTCTGGAGGGGCTGGCAGAAAAGGCATCGGTGATCTCGGAGGTCGTCGCTCAAGCACATTCTGGGTTTCAAAATACTAGTTTTTTCAAAGGTGCCAAACTTGTATAAACATTACGGAAACTTCTCGCTTGAATAATGGTGTCACGATCGGTGACGGCCTTGTTCTGCCTTGTTCCGAAGTAAGGTTGTAGTGAATTTTTGATAAGTGATATTGAGCCATCTATCTCAGTGTCCCCTACTACAAAACAGCTCAATGTAACTTTAAATGTTCTATCTAAATATAAAATAGCAGCTTCTGAGTTCACCATTTACCTACCTGAAAATATATTATGTTGATGTTGACCTTGGCCATAATGCTTGTACAATTTTGGATTGCATTGGTAACTACCTACTAACTGACTATCTGCTAAAAAATGGGCATAAGAGGATGATATATTTTTACCTTTCTGAGATAGTGACCCACAAAAAACGAGAATGAATTCCACTCCACGGCCGCAGGGATGGCATGACTTCACTTCAGAACGAGGCTGTCACCGATCGTGACACCATTATTCAAGCGAGAAGTTTCTGTAATGTTTATACAAGTTTGGCACCTTTGAAAAAACTAGTATTTTGAAACCCAGAATGTGCTTGAGCGACGACCTCCGAGATCACCGATGCCTTTTCTGCCAGCCCCTTCAGAGCGTTCACGAAACATGTTTGCCACAAAGCAAATATGGACAAAGTTGATTTGTCATCGTGACACGTAGGCCCTAGCGCGGATTTGATCCGCAGATGACCCTGCAGATAGCCGACCGCGGTAATTGGTTCGATTTGATGGTAAACCGCAGATATCCCATCCGTTGGCATTTTTCGAACTCCGGCTGACATAATCAAAGTAGACCGATCAGCAGTGATTGATTAGTCAACTGAGACTGGACTGTTATCTCCACTATTCTCTTGAGCTCTCCCTTGTGTATACAATGAGATGACATTAATATTATACATGTTTTAGCCCAATATTTGATATTTGGAGTACCAAATTACACTCTACTATTCTTTTATATGACCCATCCCTGTTTTTCGTACCCTAGTTATTCATTATCTGACCAGAAACCATATAAATCCACAAATATTTGCGAGTTAATTGTTTTTTTTTTGGATTTTGTCCTTGATTTTGAGATTGTACCTTGTAACACTAATATATTCATTCCCAATCAACAAGATCTGTAAGAATTAACAGTATTTCATTGATATCTTGGCTGGCTTTCTTGTCAAACTCATTCTGCTGCTGGAATGCTGCAGATGATGCGGATATCTGCGGATTTATCCGCATCCGTATCCGCGGATGGCTGATCCGCAGATAGCCGAGCGGGCCGGATGCGGATCATACCGAACTAGGGCCTAGTGACACGTGCTGCGAGGGGATGGTTTTAGGAGCCTGGGTTCCCTCGTAATTTAGGAGTCTGCATATATTTAGGAATTTAAACTAAACTATCGTGCGGATAATATTACAAAAAATGGGATGCCAAGATGCACTATCAAAGGCATTGAAATTTTTCTTAATTTAAAGTCAGGAGGGGTAAAGTGGGCCATGAAACCTGAGAGTCACGGGGAAGCCACTCTCAAGGAGCTTGTATCCAGTATCTGGTGCAACGACTGCGTAAAAGGATTTGCACACGTTTCTTCAGTCCACTGGATCCCATCAATTTGAGCTGAATCATCGACGAAATAACCTCGAAGGTTTTCTTTGTCCTGAAAATCAACCCCCACAACATATGGTACCCCATCATCGTCAGGTAAAGACGTGGGCCCTAGATCTGGGGTTGAGGGCGTGCTCGATGATGAGCTACTCGAGGAGGATATACGGCCTCCACTACTAGAGATAAAAGTGAAGGATGATGAACGTGAACTTGACGGGATTCGGGGAGACGATGAAACATCTGAAGATATGGGGCTAACGCCACGGTGGGAGTGGTTAACGGACTTGGGCATGCGCCTGGGTAGGTGAGTAACCTTCTTGGGTTTCCAAACTGATCCCTTGGTGACTGTTTCAATTCCGAAGTCCGGAGTAGGCAACCGGGAAGGATGTCGACGTAGCCTCGAGGAGCTAGGTGGGAATGAAAGTAATGAGGACGTATGAATAGGGGATGATGTCGATCTGACAAGTGCTGGATGGGGAGCAGTCAAAGGTACAGTATGGGTGGCTGCAAACCAAGGATGTTTCGACGTCGAAGGTGGATGTGATTGGGAAGAACTGCGAATGCGGAGTTTTGTTGTAAAGTCTAATATTAACTCGTCCATGTCTGGAATATTACGGATGAAGCATGAAGTGGCGGGTTTACGAGTCCATACAGGAGTTGGGAATTTATGTTGTCCAGTTTTCGTGGGGAAGGGCTCATAGTCACATGAGGGAGGGTATATCATGGGAAACGCATGTGGGGGTGCATGCAGGGTGAATAAAAAGCAGGCAGACTCGTCTTCATTCTGGTAGCATCAATAAGAACGATAATGATCCGGCTATGGAGAAAACTACAGACCTTTCTGCTGCTCAACCATTGATCCGAAGGTGTAATGGATGTACACGATTTTTTGTGATTTTCAGGAGTAAAAAAAGATGGCATCCGCTTCTCTAATGTCTCAATGGAAACTTGTGCAGGTAGAGGGTCGTTTGATAACCTCTGCAAAGATCTTCCCTCTTTCTTGGCACGGTTTCGGTGATTTTGAAACTAGGTACATGTTAAATCGGATTGGAAACATCGATGAAAAATATCCACACCCAAACTTCAATTTGCCTTGTGGTCATCATTGAACTTTTTGCCAAAGAAGCTCGATCAGGGGCAGAAGGGTAGGCGTTGTATTCAAAATAGGCTTCAAGTAATGGCACAAATTCCTAGCAGAGAATGAATACAAATATTGTATATTAGGAATAGAAACGCACTTGATTAAACATCGGCTTTGCTTTTGTAGACTGAACCTGTCGCAGTTTCTTGGCCTGATCACTAGCTACCTGCTCAGCTGTGAGTATTTGTTCACGATACTTGCGCTCTAAGAGAGAGCGGGTATTTTTCACGCGTGTGGAAAATCGTTCTGGATCAGAGGCGAATTGCGTAGTAAGTTTCCGATATGATACTTCATATGCATCACGGATCCGACGTGCAGAATCAATAAATGCATTAGATAAAGACCTCGCAGAGTCTTGTGGACACCCCAAACTGAGAAGAGATGATATTATTTCGTCTGGTAAGGGAAGTGCAAGTGCAAGTGGCGTTGAATCCGGGTTAGGATTAGGATGAGTTTTTGAAGGGGTTTGGATACCATGGCCAGTTCTAGAGAGGGCGGAATAGAGAGAGGGTTTTATGCTCTGTGCAACTGTGACAATTTGTTGCAAACCTAGTCGATAGGATGATGTTGAGCAGTCCATGGCGATACGCGTACGGGGGGAACTCTCAGTGGGTTGCATCGCAGCTTTACTATGAACGAAGCTATTAGGTAAGCACAATGGGAAATGGTGCAGATGTTCCCACGTGAAACCTTGCTCATTGTCAAACAAAGACCACCAAATTTGAAATAATCGCCCCTGTGAGCACTCAGCCGTGAGCGCGTGACAAGACAGGATACTCATACCACCCATGTACTTAGCACTAGAGCAGACATCGGCGTCAATACTTTATTTTCAATTCTGAGCCTGTCCTCTACATACCTTTACTCAACTCCAGCACCTAACGTTACTACAACAAACTCTCGGTCATATACCTGGATAGATGTTTTTCACCTTCGTCTGAAATCCGGAAAAATATTATCACCACAATTGGCTTCCTGGGTATAGTCCCTTCATTCCTTTGATAGATAGATAGATAGCCTATCTCAAGACTCACGAACACAACCATTCACCCTTATTTGTGTGCTAATCTGGATTTATTGTAACCTTTTTTTTTGGATCAAAAGTGCCACCTCGAGGGTGACATGTTAATAGGCAAACATATGAGTGTACAGAAATTTGCTGCTAGGGTAGCTAAGCTTGCCCTAGCTACTAAACTAGACAAGGAAATACTAAACTTTAAAAAGGGTCCATATGGAGGGGCCTCCCAGTGCCCCAGGTCTCTCTGGTGAAAAGGTGAACACTGAGGATACCTGCAGTGCCTCTTGATTATTGAACTTCCCATGTAAATCTCCCATCCCAAATGGCCACTGGTCAGATGTAATTTTTGGCAGCATGGGACCCCTCCCATGGAGATGGTCTCCTCCAGAGAAATGTGCTGCCTACAACCCCTGCATTCTTTCACAGTATCATGCACAACCCCTGTCCCTGTCTAGCAAAGAAGAATTTTTTCAGAGATTGTGTTGGGAAACAAACATGTGCTAATAGTATATTAGACACTATATAAGTACATCCATAGTCTAAGACAAATATAACTCTCTTTCCCTCTCACCATCTCATACCGCTACGCTATCACTCTCTAATAGGTTATGGGCCCCGGTCTAATATCTTACATTCACAAATAATCAATTAACAATCCAAACAACAACCAATCTAAATCATTATTGTATCTCGAATCATAATTTTCGGCATCCCCTATTTTTCAAACTCCTATTGAATCAGAATGGGAGACGCCACCGCCAAACTCATTCGAGTTGATACTCGGATCAGCTCGACAATCAAAGTCAATGAATCCCTCAATGGTAACAATTACCTTGCGTGGCGCAAGAGAATGAGGAGAATCTTAAGCATGTGCGAGGTTCTCGACTACGTCAACGGCACGATTGCTTGTCCATCAAATGATGTCAATGAGGCAAAAACTTGGAGGTTCAATGACAACTATGCCCAAGTAATAATCACAAACAATATTTCAACGAGCGAGATGACCCAAATTACTTGGTGCAACACTGCAAAAGAAATGTGGGACAGCTTACAACAAGTTCACGATGCTCAGGGACATCAAACTGTCGTATCCGTCATCCGAAATCTATTCCAAACATCTGCCAACAAAAATACAAATATCAACGAGCACCTTCAGAAATTAAAGGAGTACTGGGAGCACATCAATATGTTAAATGAAGAAGACTTCAATATCTTGGATCGATTATTCAAGATTATCATTTCGTCTTCGCTCCCGCCCTCTTGGGACTCGTTTACTGAATCGTACATTGGTGGCCAAAAAGGGGTACAAGAAACCGACCCCAAGAAACGTATGACGTCACAACAATTCATTGGAATTCTCCGAGACGAAGCTGCTTGACGCAAATCCCGAGGCTTAAAGTATGAATCAGTTAACCAAGCTACAAATAAATCACTCAAGAATCAAATCTCGTCGCATTCATCACTTCATTGCAACTACTGTGGCTACCTTGGTCATATTGTCTCCGAATGTCGCCATGTTGGAAAACCAAAATGCACAATCTGCTCAAAGCATGGTCATACTCCCGAACAATGTTATCACAACTCATCAAATCAATCCCGCGGCAAAAGATCGCACAACGAGAAGTCAAATAATAAAGGAAGAGAAAGGCCGAACAAAAAATCTCGGAAAGAGGAAACAAATATAGTTGAGGAGAAAGCTGACAAGAAAGAAGATGAAGAGCAAATTACTTTTAACACTGAGGAGGACGGACAATATTTTAACTTTGAATCCTGTAACGAGAACAAAAAATTTGATGAACATGTTATCTATTACAACTGGGTGGCTGACAATGCCACCACCTCCCATGTTACAAACCAACGAGACACCTTCATTACATTCTGCCCGTTAGAAAACATTAATGTGGCTGGAGTTGGTGATGTAACAACAGTCGCAAAAGGGCGTGAAACTGTTGAACTGGAGTCCAAAATTAATGGTCAAAAACATATATTACGACTTGAAGACGTTCTTTATATCCCTACCAACCGGAATAACCTTATTTCATTAGGACGTTGGGATGCTGCTGGTGGTCGTTACAATGGTGGAAACGGAATCTTGCATCTGATCACGAAAAGTGGCCAGATAGTTGCAGAAGGGACAAAGATCCCGAATAATCTGTACAAGATGAAAGTCAGCCTGAAGATTCCTTCAAATCTTGTAGAAAATACCACTTTACCTTTGCAAGCATTCCTTACAACGGAAATGGCACAGAGTTGGGAAACCTGGCATAAACGTTTCGGACATGTCAGTTACAGTGGTCTTCAACGGTTACTGGAAAAGAACCTTGTCGAAGGTTTTTCAGTTGATACAAAAACCCCGCGACCCAATTGTATTGCGTTGACAAGCCTATGTGCACCCTAGGCATGTCAGCGCGCGATTTACCCTATTTCGCCGACTTAGCACCTATTCCGCTCACGTATATTCCCTATTTCGCTGACTCTACACTATTCGACCTCTTCCGGTTTACACTATTCCGCCGATTTACGAACTTCGTCTCACCGACTTTCGAAGACCTCTTTCCTTTCGACCAACGTCATTCATTTAGCTATTCCGGCCCACTCCGTTCGCTTTATTTCATTTTCTTCGACGTTCACCGACTCTCGCCGTCAACGACTACCCGCTCCGTAGTTTGGGACTTCAACATCGCGCAATTCGTACCTCATTGCGGGCGCCCGGTCTTCCGGAATACAATCGTCGCCCCTTGTTGTCTAGTCCAAGACTCCGCCATCGCTCTATACCATTATTTCGTTTCGTCTTTGTCATTCGGACATTTCATATCCTTTGAAAATTTAACCAGTTTACCTTATTTAGATACTCGCTTTCTTAGGTATAAAAACCTCTGTATTTCGGTGTCTAGATATATCATATCTTATCTCTCCCCTCTCTATTTCGCTCTCAGAGTTGCTCTTGTGCTTTCCGAAAACACACTTAGAACCAATAACTTGAGCGAAGTTCTTGCCTTGTCGATATTACTACGTTTCGGCAAAGTACGACGGTTCACACTTTAAACGTTCTATAGTTCGGTTTAACTTTGTGACGTGAAGTGCTTCATACCCGACGCATAGCATATAAGTCGCACATCGTGCACTTGCGCCGCCGACGGAATAAGTCTTCCTGTTTCCGAGATTGTTAGTCACTGTTGCGCGCTCAAGTCTTAACTCGCCGATTTGACTCACCGGTATACTTCTCTATTTCGGCGGTCTACTAACCTTTTGCTTTAGTCATCTAGGAAATTATCCTCTGTACATTTTATTTGATAGGAGGAGCGTCCGAGTGTTTAGGTTTTATTTAACATACTTGGAGCGTACTCGGTACCGTCAGCGTGTACGGAAGCTAAACAAACAACAGAACTGTTCAATAAATCAACAACAGTCAAGACAACGGCAGGCAAACTCACTCATATTGATTTATGGGGGAAGTACAAAACCACTTCAATCAATGGAAATCAATACTACATAGTTTTCGTTGATGATGCCACCCACTACATAACTGTCAAGTTCCTCAAATCAAAGGAAGAAGCAGCACAACAAGTGCAAGAACACATTACATTTCTTCAAACCCAAGGGAAAACGCCAAAAGCTATTTGTATCGACAGAGGATGTGAATTTTTGAAGGAACCACTCGAGTCATGGTGTCGCGAGAAAGGTTTGGAAATGCAGATGACTGCACCCTACTCTCCGTCACAAAATGGCGTGGCTGAAAGAATGAACCGAACTTTAGTCGAACTTGCGCGGACCATGATATTAGCTCGGAAATTACCTGAGTACCTTTGGGAACATGCTGTATCACATTCAGCATATATTCGAAATCAATCTTACACAAAATTTCTAAAAGATTCAACACCTTACAAAATGTGGTTTAAAAAGAAACCAAATATTTCCCACCTTCATGAATTCGGAGCACCAGTATGGGTACTCCTGCAAGGACAGCATGTAACACCAAAGATGTTACCAAAATCTAAACAAAGAATCTATGTTGGGTACAACAACGGATCAAAGTCAATCCAGTACTACAACGTCGAGACAAGAAAAATTCTCACCTCACAAAATTTTTGTTTTCTAAATCTCACAAAGGAAGAATCCATTCCCAAGGAAATTGTGGTTGCTCCCAATTTGCCGCGAGAAGAGGAACCCATTGGAGAAAAATCCTTGAAACAAAAGAATGAAACTGAAAATCAATTGGATTTAAATGAACCACGACAAACTCGTCAAAAGAAATATGATTACCGTCATTTAAATGACCCGTTCTCTGATGAAGGGGAAACAGAACAAATAATTTTGTCAGCTGAAGAAATCTACATAGCCTTCATCAAAACACCATTTGGAGGGGAGGATCCCAAAAGCTTAACGGAGGCAAAGAAATCTCCAGAGTGGCCTGAATGGGAACATGCTGTACAGGTTGAGTTGGACCAACTCCGTGATGTGGGAACTTGGATACTTGTTGAGAAACCCAATGACGCTATTCCTATATCCAACCGATGGGTATTTGTACAAAAATACAGTAAATCAGGTGACCTACAAAAATACAAGGCACGATTAGTT
The DNA here is from genome assembly GCA_037014335.1 of Collybia sordida. Taxonomy (NCBI): domain Eukaryota; kingdom Fungi; phylum Basidiomycota; class Agaricomycetes; order Agaricales; family Clitocybaceae; genus Collybia; species Collybia sordida. Next base: position 3,457,347 of record JAYKXK010000002.1, read on the forward strand.
GCGAAGGGCTACGCCCAATGACCCGGTCACAACTACTTTGAAACATATTCACCTGTTGTACGACTAGAAACTATTCAAACAATCCTGGCACTTGTACCACAAAAGAAGTTCAAAGTCCAACAAATGGACATTAAAGGCGCTTTCCTAAATGGAATACTACAAGAAAAAGTTTACATGCGTCAACCAGACAGCTTCGACAATGGTACTGGCTGCGTCTGTCAATTAGTTTGAACAATTTACGGCCTAAAACAAGCAGGACGTGAATGGAACAGACAACTCGACGAGAACTTGAAAAACTTAAATTTTAAACGGTTACAGTCGGACCCTTGTGTCTACATTTGACAGGACAACAAAGATCTCGAAATAATCACTGTTTGGGTAGACAACTTATGACTTTTTCCGTCAAACAACAAACTTATGCAACAGATGAAAAATGACTTACAATCTTGTTGGGATGTTACGGACTTGGGTGAACCATCAAAAATAGTTGGAATCGAGATCACTGTTACCAAAAATTCCATGAGCCTAACACAGGAAAAATATATTGAATCAATTTTAAAGAAGCAGAAAATGGAAAACGCGAACCCTGTGTCAACGCCGATGGATCCTAAAGTTGTGTTGGAACCAAATCCCGACGGAGTTGAAGGCGACCGAAGTAACTTGTATGCACGAGTCATCGGCGAGTTGATTTTCCTTGCAAACGCAACTCGTCCAGACATTGCCTACATCGTCAGCCATTTGGCAGTTTACATTGCAAATCCAAGTTTACAGCATACAACAGCACTAAAACATCTGTTAAGATACCTGAAAGGGATGAAAAACTACGGAATAACGTACTCAAATGAATCAAACACTCCTACTAGCAACAAGAATCTGTTCATGGGTTACTCAGATGCAGCCTATGCGAATGTGTAAGGGCAACTCCGGCGGAGTGCGCGCGAACTCAGTAGAGCGAGACAACGCTGAGGAGGGGATCCTAAGCACAATTGTATTAAGTGTACAGTATGTAACTACGTACCTGAGGAGGGGATCCTAAGAGAATACTCTGAGGAGCCTCCATCAGGGGGGGTGTGCTATATACTTAGTACTACATTAAATACACGTTCCCGGTGCGGTACGACGACACGCGTTGGGCTCGCGAAGGTCACGTGACCGTGCCCTTGATAGCCCGAACAAGTGCGAAGTCCGGCGGCGAACTGCGCGCGAAGTAGAGAGTGGGGGCACGTGCGGGCGTAGGTAATGAGCGTGCGATGTAGCGAATGTAATTGAGTGAGCGCGAAGTAAGCAAGGGGACTGTATTGTAAGTCGGCGGGATAGCTGAGTTGTGGGTCGGCGAGGTAAGAGTCGCGAAGTAAGAATCGCGAAGTAAGGAGCGGCGAAGTAAGGGAGAAATGGAGTTCCCCTTACAGAATGCCAATGGGTATAAATCAACTTCAGGGTTTGTATTCATTTCAGGGGGAGGGGCTATTACATGGCGCTCAAAGAAACAAACAACAATTGCATTATCCTCGACAGAAGCTGAATATGTTGCACTTTCTGAGGCTACACGAGAGATTTGTTGGTTAAGAAGTCTTTATGATGAGTTAGGATTTCGTCAAGACTCACCAAGTAACCTGAAAGGCAACAATGACGGCTCTATCGCGATGGCAAGAAACCCTCAATTCCACAAACGTGTGAAGCACATTGCAACTCGCTGGCATTGGGTCCATGACATGGTTGAAGCAGGCTTTGTCAGCATCACGAGTTGTCGTGACCCCGAACAAACCGCGGATGTCCTAACCAAAGCGTTACCACATCCAAAGCATGAAAAACACATTCGAGAAATGGGCATAGCACCAGTTTGAAGGGGAGTGTTGGGAAACAAACATGTGTTGAAATTAAATCATCGCTCTCTCATTTACTTACTTTGCATGTGACGCACACACACATAACCATACACCTTAGACGGTCTGTGCGCACTCCTATTTACTATATAAACCTTGTATCTATCTCTATAATAGAATAATGGTCTAACAACCTTCTCTCGCACTCTAGCAAGTACTCTTACACAAAGGTGAGGCTCAGTAGTATAGCTCTGTACATACACAGTCCTGTATGTCTTTGTATCCTGCTTCAACAACATGTGCTAATAGTATATTAGACACTATATAAGTACATCCGTAGTCTAAGACAAATATAACTCTCTTTCTCTCTCACCATCTCATACTGCTACGCTATCAATCTCTAATAGATTGACCTGTACCTCAAACCTGCCCCTCTTCCCCTGAACCTCCCAATTATTTGCTACCCTGTTTGACTTAAGGCTGCCAAACCCAGCCCCAACTGAATGATCCAACAACTGGAAACCCCGATGATAGGGTGTACAACCACCCAGGCCTGTAATTCATCAATTTATGATTACATAATCGTATTACAGCCGTACACGCAGATGTGTGAGGACTAATAGGGATTATCTTTGCCCTTGTAGTCAAAACAAGTTAGAACCAGTCATTGCACACTACACTACAAGTACAGTGGACACATACAATGGTATCTGTACATTAGAGCCTCCTATGTATGCCCGGTTACGACTTAAGAATTGCCAATAATAGACACACACGCACGCATACCTGTGCACATGACCACGTGACCTATGACGTTCTATCACAACTTGTCCACTCAGAAGACAAACCAAACAGGTAGCACCCCGCAGACCAGATTAGACTTGGCAATGACTCAGCCCCATGTAAACGGAACTGTACTGGTACCCAACGAAATAATTATCGTACGACAGTTCAGGAGCGTTCGCGAATGATGGTATCGATAAGATGAAAATTTTAATAATAGGACGAGACCGGTGACTAAACGAGAAGTAACCGGAACCAAACTAATGGAACGATCACCGACATTTCCAAATTAAGCGTACCAACTACGCTTAGTCAGCCACGTGCAAGCGTGCACCAAAATGATATACTGTTTAACAGTAAAATTGCAACGCCTAGACCGTAGGATTAACAATCCTATTGGTATAACCAGGAGTTCAACACTCTTGGCACTCAAAAGCTGACTCACATACACGCGCACGTGGGCAGTACAACTCCGTTTCGGGCTTTCTAATTGTTTGTTCTCTATTTGTTACTTTACTATCTAAACTGTATATAAACCTCCACAATAAGCAAGGAAGGGTAAGGGAATCCACCTCTTCATTTGCAGTAGCACTTGAATAACAGAGTAGTGATCACTTCAGAAACTTGACCAAACTAAGAACCTAAGAACTTGAATAGAAATCCAGATTGCTGGTACTTAATTGAAGACCTGTCAGAATTTGGTATTCATGATAGGCCCCATTGACGAGACGATTCAATTGGAATCCTTCCTCGTAATGGTAAGAACTTTAATTAAAGACTTGTCAGAATTTGGTGTTCGTGGCAAGCCCTGTTGACGAGACGACTCAGTTGGAGTCCTTCCTTGTAACGGCAAGAACTTGTTGATTATATTTAAGATCTAGGCTATTTGGTATAGTCCTTTTTCTACCCAGCGTTATACACACGCACACGCATGCACACTTTGTTGAGTTATCTCATTGAGAGTAACAAGACACATCACACACACACACACACACAGTTTATACAACCTGTTTAGGGCTGCACGCCGTAGCCGTATTTACGGTGATACGGCACCCGTAATACGGTTACCGTATCCGTCCCGTCGAAGGTTTTGTACTCTCTTCGACGGTACGGTGGACGGTACGGAATTTACCGTTTTACGGCCGTAATTGACGGCCGTACACCTACCGTATATTTGTCATTGTTTGTCTTTGATAAGCGATCATGTGATAATGTATCTTCTGCTTACCTCATCTTTTCTTGTGTCCAAAAACAGCCCTACCGTCGCCACTTGTTGTCTGGCTCGCCGGGAACGGGGAAGCCCCCGTCACAAAATGGGTTTGGGGGGCATTCCGGTGACGGATACATCCGGCGTGCGAAAGTCGTTGGGATACCGTATACGGCCGTACAAACGGCCGTACCGTGCCGTCCGACCTTATTTTGGGGGGCTTACGGTACGGTTACGGCCTAAACCGTCGCCGTCAACACCGTCAATTTTATGGCCGTACACCGTATACGGTACGGTGTGCAGCCCTAAACCTGTTCTGAGAGATTGTTATCTCCACACACGAGTAACTAGTCTTTAGAATTCAAATCCAGTGATATTTCTATATCCATACCCACAAACTTACAGGCATACTTCTGTTTCTTTGTGTGTATTAGAGGAGTTGTGTGAGATCAGTTCTTTTGATTTTATACACTTAGGAGTAGAATACCCCTTTCACCGATCTTGAACAAGTGAGAACTGGCAGCATGTTGAGCAATGATATGGCAATCTTCCCATAGAGGTGAGATTTATTGTAACCTGTTACCTATAACACTACATTCAACCCAAATTCGACAATTCCAATCTTTGTTTAATTACCTCTATTGTAAAATTGTCTTTGGCGCGTTTCAAGGCCCTATCTTTACAGTGGGTCGACACGTAGAACCTTTGGCAGTGAGTGACGCATGATACTTCACCAGACCCTACGAATTACATAGATTTTACGATGTATAGTGAGCAATTATTAATCAGTGTCTTCCCGCAAGCCCAACTTCATCTTCGATTTTCCACCGCCCAACCTCACGCATGGCTTCAGCGTCCCCAGATTCAAGTTCAGGCGCATTCAGTAGCGTGCTGACCATCTTCCAAGGGTCTCTTCCTCCTCCATATTGCAGGACCTCACGTTTATACCTTTCGCCTGTTTCACGGTTCAAGGGATCCGCCGCAAAAACTTTGTTCCAGACCCGCGAGGCAATGGCGCGATCGAAAAGATAGGAATAATAGGTTGCTCCATAGCCAAAAAGATGACCGAATTGTGTCTGGAACGATGTCTCTGGAACATGCGGGATCAGACCTCGGGTGTTGTGAAGATGCGCAAGTTCGGCGGTTGAATCAAAACTTGGGTCGAGGACGGCAGAAGAGTGGTACACTTGATCAACGGCCGCAAGGAGGATCTGGGAATATGTGTCGATAGAGTGACATGGGTCAGCGTGGTGGTTGCCTATCTGCCTGACCGTTGATGTTGCGTCCATGTCAAATAACGATAATACCGTTAAAGAGTTTAGAAAATGCTCCATTAGGATGGAGGGAAGCTCGACAAAATCTGTCGCACAACGAGTACCAGAAACATTTTGGTAATCGGTTCGCCCAATCATGGCTGGGTAAATTCGATGTTTCAGATTTTACAAAACATTTTCAGATTTAATCACTCACAATGCATTGCATGGCCCATCTCATGGAATAGTGTCATGACTTCGTGCCATTCCAGAATAGTCGGGCCTTGGGTGAGCGTTGGTCGGGTGAATTCACACAAAAGAACCACCAATGGGAGTTGGTATACACCGTCCTGCCCGGGTAGACGATGCCGTTTCACAGCCTCGAACTCTTGAGATTCGCGGATACGAAGCTCGGCCCCTTCTGGAACCCCATCGGCCAACTCGTCGTCGTGATCCGTCCTCCGGGAGCAGCGGACGGTATAGTGAGCTGCCCCACTTGCTTTGCCCCTCCGTGCAAACAGATCAGCATATATCCACCCGATAATGCCTTTCTGCTCATCGACTACCTCCAGTTTATGAACATCTGCATGCCAAACTTCGCCTGACGTTGCATCCGCAGGGCGCAGGGATATCCCGTATAGATGGCGGAATAGTCTAGAAAGACCCATAAAAACAGTACCTAAAGTAAGAGGTGGTAGGGGTATTGGTGGTGCTGGCGGCTCTGGTGGACAGTAGAAATCCCTGTCCCAAGCCTGGATAACAGGGAGCGATGACGTTTTGTGATGAGCTTGTTTCCGTAGACGTAATGCATGTAATGCCTGTTCAGCATGGGGGCGGGTATGTTCCATTAATGCATCTAGAAAATATAGTACATTTCCTATAAAAAGTTAGCCTCTTGCATGTCGAAATAAAAGAGTAATTACCAGGGGATTTGGCCATTTTATCATCAAGGGCCATGTCGGCGTAACTCTCTCGCCCCACCAGTCGGGCGAGTTCCCCACGTGTGTGTAATAGTTGTTCCAAAATTTGTATTTGTTCTGGCGTGCTTGAGTTGGCTGCGATATACACTCGCCGACGGGGTTCCTCTTCAGGAGCGGAACGCATAATCATCTGCGCTTGCAGGGAACCTGGATAGACCAAAAGGTCGCGCTGAGTAAATCGCGCCTGGAGCTGCAATCTCACACCCATTCCTTTGTCCTTCAGACCTACGAGTTCTGAAGGCTTAATGGAGGTGGGTGGGCGCGCAGAATGTGCTTGACTAAGAAATTCTCGGCCAAGGGTCTGGATGTCTGACGATAGAGAAACGAATCTCTGGCGTTGTTCGGCAGGCATATTTATTGCTGACTTCTCAAAATCAAGCCAGAAAATTAGGGCAGTCTTGTAAGCTTCTGGACTGAGGGTTTGGACGATCGAGGGATCGGACATGACGGCCTTTAGAACCTGAGAAATGAAATCATAAATTATGATTCGCAGTTAAGACAGAAATATTATCTACGCACTTCATGGAGCCCGACATGAGTGTTGAGTACATTCATAAACTCGCACAGGGTCAGATATGCATGATTGGCAGCTTCCTCCCACATTCTCTCTGGATGGGCATTCCGAACCAACTCTGCGAGATCTATTACGCCGCATAGCATGTCACTAAGTCGGTCCAAGTTTTTCACAACTTTCAACAATTCTTCCCTAGATTCACGGGCCCGCAGTATTCGATCGACAAGGAGTTGAGCTCGGACAAGAGTGGCATCGGCAAGCGATATGAGACCGTGTGGAGTATTGAGAGAAGAATGCCCGAACAAGCCGGTGGGTGACAATGGAGAGGTTCGAAGGCCCGCCTTGGGGTGGTCGAAAAGGGAAATGAGGGCGACATCGTCAGTGGATGTTGGGATAGTGTATATAGCTTGATTCGATGTAGGCCTTGGTCGTGATTTCACTTCCGGCTTGGGGAGGGCGTGACACCCTCGGAAGTGAAATATTTTTTGTGAGCGTTTGGGCAGGACATTGCCCACGGACCTTGCGAACATGAATGAAAGGAAATGAAAGGATGTGTAGTGACAGGGAAAACGGATATCCTGCGAGATATTCAAGAGCTCGACACCTCCAGATTTTAAGTCCCAGGCCAAGGTAAACGAAACTTACCCTGCCCCTGCCATTCTCAAATTACGTGATGGTGTGCGTCACGTTGAATTCCAACATTTCTTATTGGCTATCATCATTCTTTAATGGAGAAAGTAGTTTTAGAGGTCTGGACGATGGTTACGTTCTATTAAATAATGATATCTAGATAATATGCTGGATGTATAAGTTCTTGTGACTATCATGAATGGCTATGATGCGTAAGCAGGTGTGTAAAGTAAAAATGGCTACATGAAATAAACAATTTCAGGCAAGGTGTATGGGAGGAGCAGATGGTCATTTTAGGTGGTCATGCAGATTCCAAGGGAGACAGGCTGCCTTCTAGACCTCGATCAAAGTCCATCTCTATTTCGTTCTCGTTTGGAGGCGAAGGAGAATTGTGACCGTTACCGTTTCCATTGGTATGATCGCTGTGTCCATTCGTATTCGCAAGAGATGCTGCAGCTTCTGACTCTTCCGTTGGTCGGGAAGGTACTATGGAATCAGGGGCCGCGGGTCCATGTATTGGTTCCACAGCATATACCCAGAATTTAGATCGTTTCTTCCCTGCGATCTGTTCTAGAGCTATCTCCGTGGGTTTGAGGGCCGCTGCACTCGATATTTTGATCTTAAGACCATTTGAATTGTTCTGAGATTTTCCATTCGTCTTCCCGGCGACGTGCTCAGAAGAGTGTGTGCTGCTCGTGCTTTCTTCTGTTCGAGCACGTTTTAATGGCGGTTCAATGTCTAATTGTGTCTCGGCAGGCGCTCCCAATCGTGAAGAACGTCGCTCTCCTCGCCAATGGCCCCAAGACTCTGAAGAAGATTCACGTTTTCCGTTCGTATTCAACTTGGTTGCAGCTCGTGATGAACGCCGTTGTCCAACGGCTGTAGGAGCGCGATGCTTTTTCACCCGACCAACCCGACCAGGGGCGTCCGTCCTGAAATTGAGAAAATCATCATCGTCAAACTCTTCGTCAGGAACATCATCGCCTTGGTAGGTGTACTCGTCGGCATCGTCCTGAGTTCCAAAAATAGGAAGTCAGCCGGGAGATGCGGCGACAATATCGATGTGGGTGGACTTACCTCACTGTCGTCAAAATCGTTGCTATATACATAATCTGGTCGCTGTGTTTGTCGTCGCGTTCTTGTTTCCCGGACTTCTGCTTGTGCCATTAAGAGTCGACGTTGTTCGATCCGTTTTCTGACTTTTTGCACCCGCTGGAAGATTGAGATGAGTAAGCTAGTCCATATCAAGGGGTCTGATGCGAGTGAAATTTTATATCAATTATTTCTGAATCCCGCGGGGCAGGATGGGTCGACGTCGCAATGTTCCCGTAATCTCCTGAGAAACTTACCGCTAGTTCTGTGTCAATGGCCTCAATGCGATTTTCCAGGGTCTTAATGAGCGTAATATGTCCCTGGTCAAGTTTTGACCTCCTCTCGCCTTTTTTGAGTTCGGGAGGAGCAGAGGCTTTCAAATCCTCAATGAGAGCAAGGTACTCATTCTTCGTGGATGAAACCGTCGAAAAGGTCGCAGTAGTCTTCCATGGATTTGTTGATACAAAAACGCGCGGCGAATCTATAAAACAGAGGTGACAAATGAGTAACACCGAGATTAACAAAAGTTCCACTGCGCGGCAAAGACCGATGAACAGAGTTTCAAAAACGAGGATGCATGTCCCCGTAAATACACGCAAATAGGGGTTTGGGAGTAGGACGATATGTGGTAAACGCGCACGGACCATCTGCAATCCAGAAGCGTTTCCTACGCGAATCTTGTCCCAAGGGAAGGAGTTGAAGTTTCTCCTGGCTGTGGGGGTCGGTAGGCTCTGGTGGAGCATTCGCGACGTCTTTTTTTTTGTGTTTATTCTGTGATACGCCCCATGCACGATCGATGATGTTTTTTGTATTTACACCATGAGAAAGCTGTAATTCAACCAATTGACGGAGGATCTTGAGCTAAATTCCAAAAACCGAATCTTATGAGGATTGGAAGGTAAATAATAAATTCATGACACCCACTTTGAAATCCCAATCTGTCGCAAAGAAACCCCCATCGAGCCCTTCGAATGGGTCCACGTTCCTCCTTAATTCTTCATTCCAAAATATTGTCCTCTCAGAGGATTTAAAATACTCGGAAAGTACACTCGCCACAGTTGTGGAGATTTGGTCTGTACTGGCACCACACAGATAGTGTCAACCCACTGCGACAATACAGAAACGTGCTTTGACATGCCCTTACCTCAAGTTACGCGTCTGTGGCTTGAGGTTGGTGATAAAATGTGCAAGGAGTTTACTGAGTATTTCGTTGGGTTCCTGCGACAGCAAAGCCTCTTCGAGACTGTAAACAATACACCGGTATCGAAAGCATTGAGTAGACCATTTCTAATAGTTGGGGAGGGACCCACTCCATAGGGGACTCCAAACCTTCGATCTTTCCCCGGAGGTTGGTGAATTTGCAGATGAAGGCATAAATAAACAACGATTCCCAGCGACCTGAAGGGTGAGTTGCTGTGGATGGAGGGCATACATGACCTTTCGCGCCAGATGCAACGATACCAGACATGACTGGTCGCAAGAAACGCGACAGATGAGATTGCGGAGTCGCGAAAGAAACGAACAGAAGTGGGGTTTTGTTACGAAATCGTCCTAACAATCTTATTTTTCAAGGTGGAACAAATAAATTACAATAGTTGTGCCTATATACAGCTATGTCATTCTGGTTGGAATGGCCAACTCCTTCTGCGAAGAAACTTCGGTATTGTTTCTGCATTGTGATCCCCTTTAACATATTCCGACATCAACCGTGACATGCCACTTCGCGAAAATTTGCCCAGAATAAAGAAAGACTCAATAATAATTTTATCCTGGTCCGACCTATCACCATATGCTGTGAGATCTAAGAGCTTTCACAACGGAATATCAATCAACTTACCTTGGGGATATCATGGTGTTCACTAAGAGACTCGAGATGGGCATTAAATTCGTTGACGCGATCTTTGTGTGTCTTATTTGCCAATTTGGCCACGCGCTCCGCTAGCTGTAGGACAAGTGTTGGTTATATGGCTGCTTATGAGGGGACACTAATATCAAAAGACGAACCCGTCGCTTTTGAACCTCTTCAAACCGCTTTTCGGCCTCAGTTTTCCTAGATGAGCTGCTATTTGCGGCAGGTGAGTTCCTCCCACTACTGCCTGGTGTTTTGTGGGACTCTTCTTCCTGAAACAAGAGTTCCTTCACACGTTCGCGCTCCCGATCGCGCTCGGGATCCTGCTTGGACTTGGACTTTTTCTTTTTTCTGAGGGTATGATGAACGTTGGTAGATCAATGAAACTCATAAACTCACTTCTTGACAATCCCACCCTCGGCCACTCCCCCTTTAAGTTTGAGGGAGCCGCCAGGGCGTATCTCGTATTCCGACATGAAGTTCGGGAACGAAAGGTGAAGCGAACCTGAGTGATATTGTCGGTGTCTGTAAAAGGAAAACAACCACGTGCCAAAGGAGCACTCTGGAAAGTTGGCTCATAACTTTCTGAACTTGTTGCAATTCGAGTACAGCCTGAAGACCGTTCACGGCCTTCAATACCTCTAGCTTCAGACTCTTTTGCTAGCGATATTCATAGTCCCAATGGCGGTTCTTTCGTCCCCGGTAGTTCTTATCCAATCGATACCCCCTGTCACGCGCATTTTTACAGCAGCGACCATCCTTTCTTCGGGCGTGTATGGATGGTTGTATTGGAAAGGACTGGGATCTGAAGCCAATCAATACATGACTGTCGTGCCTGGGTACGCTTTGTTTCGCCCGTGGACGCTTGTCACTTCAGTTCTCGTCGAAACAACAATATTTGAGGTTTGTCAGGTTGTCAAGTTTGCATGTATCACTAATTTATGATATTGCCTAGTTTGTTGCCTCAATGATTTTTATCCCTGCGTCGCTCAAGTATCTAGAGCGTTTATGGGGCAGTATTGAAACATTAAAATTTATTCTCGCCTCTGTGGGCGCATCCAACATCATTGCTTTTGCTTTCAATTGGATAGAGTTTATGGCGACTGGAAATGCTGATCTTTTCTTGTGAGCCCTTTTTCAAATTAAGGATCCATTATCAAAGATAACCTCAACTCAAGGTATGGTATGAATTATCACGGACAAATGGCTTTGCAAATAGCCGTTTTGGTTGCTTTTACTCAACTCATTCCCGAACATCAAGTTCAAGTACTAGGGGTCATCAAGGCTCGCGTCAAGGTTAGGGAAATTTGAAACACGCATAGATCCATACCATTTAACCATCTGTCCAGACCTTGCCAATGGCCTACCTTACCTTATCAACTGTATTGTGTATTTTGGGATTCCAATGCCCCTGGATCATAATCCAATTTGGTTGGTTCGTTGGTTGGATTTACCTACGATTTTACAAGAAAAACACGAGTGATACTGTGGGTGGGACTGATACCTATGGCGACCGGAGCGAGACATTTTCCCTTGTTTCGTGGTTTCCACCCTTTATGCAGTAAGTCTTGGACCCTGTTACAGTCATCTATACTCATGATGTTCATAGTTATCCTCTCACTCTTTTGGGAAATTTTGTGTTCTCACTTGCAACACGGTTTCATCTCATTCCATCTTCGACCACAGACATCGAATCTGGCTCTTATAGTCAAGTTCCTGGTGGTGCGCGTGCTGAAGCAGAGCGTAGAAGGTAACGCCATTCCATCTTCACCTCCTAACGTATGTTTTAAACATCATGTAGAGCCATGGCCTTAAAAGCGTTGGATCAACGGCTTGCCAATTCGTCCTCTCCTTCCGCATCGCACTCCACAAATGTGGGGACTTCCCAATCCCCCCGACCTCCCCCTTCGGCAGCGCCCGGACCTTCAAGCCCTTCTACTGATACAAAAAAGAATGCCAATGAAAGGGAGTCTTCTGATCTGGGAAAGGCGAATGTGGATGGTCGGTAGCGGGCTTGTAGCATTCAATGTACACCATGACGCCCAAACTTTTACCTATCATAGCCTCGACCAGCTCCCATTTATAATCATTTCTTCGGCAAAGTCTGTATACTCCAATAACCACGTATATGAACTACATATCAACCTGTTATTACGACCAAGTGTCCAATATATTAGACAGTAATTATGTAAGAAATGATTTTAGAATTCAACGGCTGTTTATTCAAATAGTGAGGGAGCGGAGGCTCGCCCAGTATCTGGCTCATGTCTCGTCGCCCCTCGATACCCTCTGCCAAAATCTCTGCACCAACCACAGGAAACGGACACGCCATTTTACGAACCCCAGAGAAGCGGGATATCGAACCCTTCCACCATCCACCAAATGTCAAACCAACCTCTTCTTGGGAAAAAGCCTCGACTTTGGACAACGTCCAAAGTGTCGGTGACGATCCAGATCAGCTGTTCACGAGACATACTATCTCCGAGGTTAAGTTTATACAGCAGCGCTTGAGGTATTTTCGACAGTTTCTGTTTTACCTTCCCATCTCACCGACTATCAGAGCGGATGCGGACGCGAAACAGGAGGAGCTCCGTCTTATGGTTGGGTGCGTAATTTCTTGGTTCTTCCGAAACACACCATCTTGAGACTTCGCTTTGAAAGCGTAGAGAACGGTATCGTGACCTTTTACAAGCATCTACGTCTATTATTACTATTGCGCGGTCCTCCGAACGGGTAAAGCAAGCATTGGAAGATACCAAGAATGCTATTCTTTCTCAAAAGGAGTCACCCTTACCACGAAAGTCTTCCATAAGCGGTAGTAATGGTGAGCATTTTGCAGCACACGAATCACGGCCATAAACCTGTCAGCAAAATTAGACATACAGCTCTACAATCTGCAACTGCTTTCAGCCCATATGAAGCTCCTGTTAGACGCGCCTGAACACTTGTGGCGGCTCATTGAAAGAAAGAAATTTTATCCGGCGGCATGGCTGCTTCTACTGGCTGGTGTGGTGCATCGAGTATTAGTTCGAGACGATGACGATGATGACGATGACCAAGAAGATAGAGCATGGAGAAATCAAGGAATCATCGTTTTGGTGAGTACCTGAATTTGTTTCCCGGACTATATCAATCTGGCGGCCAGGAACAATTCCCCCTCGTACAACGTCAGTGGGATGCGATTTCGCAGTTTCGTTCACAAATCATCCACAAAGCATCTATATCTCTGAGGGATAATGGGGTTACCGTTGAAGTATGAGAATCACCTACGTTTTGAATCCAGCTCATCTTCATGATAGGATACTTGTGCAACTCTCCTGACGCTTCATTTATTAGACTCGCGACCTCTAACAGAAACCTTTTCTCTTTTTCTTGGACAACGCACAAAAACGCTCCAAGCCCTAGTTTCATGGAACTATCGAGCTGATGTATCTAAAATATCCGACAAACGACCCACCGGTAACCTACTGGAACTCGAGGCCAACTCGTCAGGATTTCGGCGAAAACCTGTGAATGTAATCAGAGAGGCTACGCATGCTGCTTTGAAGGTCATTTTCCAGACGTGTAAAACAGCTCGAGGTATTTTTCATGATGACCTCCCCCATGCTTCTTTGATACGGCGAGCACTGGAAGCTATCCAATCCGATTTTCCCATCGCCCTACAAGAGTCCCTCCCTCCCTCCCTGTGCCTCACCACGCAAACCCTTTTGACTACACTACCATCCTCAGCGCACTTGCTATTACTCCCCCAGAGTCTGAGGTCATACAAACCTTACGTTGATCTTGACTCGCCGTCGTCATCCATTCAACGTACACAGTTCTCCCGAAGAATGAAAGAATGGTTTCATCATTCTTCAATAGTCCTACATAAAGCGGTTGAAAAATGGTTTTCCAACCTAGAGAGTATCAAAGAAGTTTGGAGTATTCGAGCCTCGATCAGATCTTGGGTTTCAAGCTCTCCGCTAGAACGAGAGGAGATGATACATTTGGACCATGCTTTAGACGAACTGTATCAACAGCGGGCCATTCAAATCTGGAGGCAGAATCTCAGTGTCGTATTGAAATCTTTTCAAAGAAACTTATATTTGGCAACGTCAGAACCAGAGATGAGGTTGGAAAGCACTCCAGGCAAGTAGAACACCGCATTGTAAATTCTCATCATTAATTGGGAGATTTTAGAATCAACATTGGCTGAATTTCTTTTTCGGGCCCCACCACTTCCGTTATCACATGGAAGCACTAGATCTACAGACATACTCTTTCAGAAATACAAAACTGCTTTGCGAAGACAGATCGTTGGCCGGACGACGTTGCTTGATGAACTCTTGTCTATCTTGGAGAGATGTGCCAGTGCTATACAACAAGATTTGTCGCATATCAAGTCCGGTGGTGACGATACACAGTAAGTTCTTATGTAATACTCTATAACATAGTTAACTATCATCCATAGAGCGATTGCTCACCAACTAACTGATACCTATAGGCCAGAAGCGGACACGTTCTGTGCGAGTATTGTCCAAAGACTGGAAACGACATGCCGGGACTTACAGGACGCGAATCAACGTCAGTTTGATTCTTTACCCCAGGAACTGATTCTTAATTCAAATTCAGTGCACGGCCTAGTCCTCCTCAGTCGAATCGCCATAGAATTATCTTCTTCATGCCCTTTCATTTCCGAGATAGGTTGCTCTCCATCGACGGTAACAGGTGTGAAATAATAAAAATTTATCATTTCCCATATCATCGACTTATTTCCCATCCCAGATTTTCGCACCGAGACATGTGTTCTCCATAATCGGATTATCTGTCATTGGCAAGAGCATACCATTTCCCGAATCATCAAGGATCATCGTCTGGTGGCCCACTCACGTCGTTTTAGCACTCAGAGTAGGTATTCAAAATATTTTGAGTATACCCTTTCATCAAATTTTTCAGAGTTACACTCAGGTCCTGGTCCTTCCGCACACCTTGTGCAATCTCTTCTTTCGCTTTCGAGATCAATTGAACAATTGGGCCTTTTCCGTAATCCATCCAGAAACGCACAAGTCTCTCAAGAAAGCCTTCACCGATTCATAACGGAATTTACAGAGGATGAACAAGAAGATGATACTCAAACAATCAATGATCTAGCCTTTTTGTGGAAGCTATCTGAGCTCCAGGGTGCCGAATGGTCTGACATTTGTCAAATTTTAGATGGTCGGATAGAAAGAAAAGCAAGTTGCTTATTCCCTTACTGAGTACCTCTGCTGATGCCAAAAAAGCTTCAGCCTGGCATAAATTCAACAGATCTGAAGAAGATGACCTCAGACTCTCTGATGCGAACACAACTACTATTCACCACCTTCCTTCCGAACAAAACCCTGCCAAAGCCATTACCTCCTGCATCAGCGGACAGGTTTTCTTCCTTACTGCCATTCGGTGTTCCTAATTCAGAGCAACAGTTCGAATCTGGTATTGATTTAGCAAAGCCTTCGTCTAGATTTGGGCTCCTTCTAGTCGGAGGTGTATAAAATTACGTCATGTGCGGAAGCAAGTATCTATTTCACACCAAATCCTAATATGAGTGGCAGTTCAAGGGCTATGCCAATCGTCAGGTCGATAGATCTAGAGACCCACTTCATAAACAACCAACTTCTTGAGCGAGTGTTTGTGAGTGCCTTCCCTCTATCTATGTGCGGAGTATCTGGACCTCTCCTCGTGAGGTCACCTCGACTCCTGCTTTAGCACTCTGCCATTACCCTCTCGGCGCCATCCGTTCTCTCTTCGACCTTGACCACCTTTGTTGCAGCATTGCTCAGGACTTGAGTATTCCGCCTTTCATTTGGGGCACTTGCAAAAACCTAATTTCATGATGTCGAGCATAAATTTTGCAAATAGACGTGCCTCTCCAAAGTATTTGATTTTCTCCACTCAAAGCTTTTTGGTTACATATTCATATATCTGCTTGGCCTTGGGAACAAGGGTATCATACCACACATTTTCGGTTTCAAATTTCTTGTAATGTTCGTCAGATTGGGTGAAGTCTGACTCGTCACTAAAGACTTCGACTTTGAGTGTATCACAATGAAGCGTGAAAGACAAGATCGTCGAATCATAGAGGGCAAAGTTGAAGAAAGTCACGTTTTCAATCAACATTGTAGGCTTGTCAGATTTCGTCCAGTCAGTTTTCGTGGTGACTAGATAGCCAACTTTGGAGAACCTATGTAATGTCATTGGTTGAGCACGGCGATTGTGGTAAATCCAGATTATTCTGCGTCGGCTAGTAGGATCTGCGTGAGTAAGTGAATCCGAGGCTAAAAAATCCAATTCCAAGTGGGCACCAACAATGTGTTGGTCAAGGTGACATTGACTTGAGGGATATGTGTGGTTTCCGCGTGGAAAGCAAATTAAATAAAGCCCCCCTTGTCAAGCACTCCATTTTAATATAAATGCAAGGCCAAGATCTCCAGACAACTTTTACAACGACGTACTCGCGCCGAGTCGTCAAAATAACTTTTTACAAATACATCATCATGTTGTTTATGGAATTGTATTTTTTTTGAAAGCATACGGGAAGCATCTGCATCAGATACAAGCAAATTAATGCAATGGTGTCGGGTTTTGACTGTTCCTTCGATAAACTAGGGCCACAATAGATGTCATATTCAACATACTGAAAGCCAGATGAGTACACTCAAGTGACAACAGTTGGAAGACTTATTGGGGTGGACAAGGCACTAAACCTATGATGTAAACATGATCACTGACCTGCCATACTTTCGTTCTCGGGCGTTAGTATCGTGTCCAGGGGCGCGTTTCCGAATTTCTTCTTCATCTGCTTATATCCAGCGTAGCCTTGATTGCTCCCGCTCCTTTACTGTCTTGGTTTTGGTCCCAGTCTCGCTTTCGTGTCTACCGCCTTGTTGCAGATTCTGGCTTCTATTTCTTTCCGACGACGTAGGTGGATTGTGTAATTTTTTTTCTTTACGCCCATCGCTATGATATCATGGAAAGAATGACTATATGAGCATGCTGGAGGTTTTGGTTTCTCGGGCAGTGCTCGAGATCTGTTGATTCAGAATCCGTGCGTGTAGAAGTGTATAGAAGGTACAACTTGAGCTTTAGATTCCTTCTCGAATCATGTATGGTTTAATAGGAAAAAGGTCTGAATAGTTCATCGCGGTGCACGTTTATTAATATCGTCGGCTAATATTGATATCTTTACTCGAACACGTAGGTGACACCATTGCCACGTAGGTAGGCACTGTAATGGAACTTGGGGAGTCACATAAACCGGTCGGAACTTTGTAGCATATGCAGGATTACGACTGGTTGAGTAATTTTGGGTCTCATGCTCGTACATTCACTCCATTGGTAATATATATGGCTCTCATGCACCTCCACTAAAATAACACAGTGAGGACACAAATATGAAATATGGTCGGCGGATACACGTACACAAGGATGTTGTTTCTGTAGTCCGACAGTCAGAAGAATATACAATGGGCAGACCATGACACGTACATTGGAATATGGATTAATTTGACAAAATATCCAATGAAGCCCATGACTCCGAAGCCAATAGCGACGGCCTTGCAGATTTGTGTGAACTCTGGAACGAGAAAAAAATTAAATTCCACTCTTCTACTTCATTGAACCACTCACCCTGTTGGTTGGGTTTGGTGCAACGTGTGAGGAACTGGAACAGGTCTGTTATAAAAACCGCGTTGTATGGGAACGAAAACATACTTGATTTCCATCGCGAACAAATTGTTGGGGAATCTCGACGAATTCACGAACTTTGTCGGACATGATGCTGGTATATTGTAGAGGAAGTGGACTGAGTGGAAAGCTTGCTGGCGTTCGGAAACAGAAACGAGAGTGATCGGCGTATTATTTCCCACGGTCCCTTGGACACGTTGGACTTTTTCGGCGCTCCGCTTAAGTATCCGAAAATTGGGCGTATCCTTGGCCATAGAGGTAAGTATCAATTGCACTTTTCGTTTGCCTATTACAAGGGCTAATGCTCATTTCTCTTCTGTATTTAAAGCTTTATACACGCATGAATGTCACTCGGCGGTAGTTTAACTCGGCTTTCAGGTTTTCGTGCCTTCTCTCGCCCAACACGGAACGTCCACAGGAATCTTATTTATCGCCACAATTCAACGGTGGTTCGCGACTCACCAATATCGAGCCATACGCTTCTCCAAAAGTTAAAATCTAGCGATGGTCCTGCTGCCATTCACACGTATTATCCAGCCCTAGTTAGTGAGCTCAAAAAAACCGCGACTACCTCCACATCGCATGTACCTTCCCCACTCAACCAACAACAAATTTTCAGCCTTCTTGAAGTGCTTGGAACGTCTGGCCGACCTGCCGACCTTCAGAGAGTAGAGGAGATTTTGTCCGACATGCCCACTATGTTCGGTATAGAGCCCACCATCGAGGCGCACACAGCCATCATCCGAGGTCTTATTAAACATGGGAATGTTCAAAGCATACAACGTTGGCTTTCCAATATGCCATCGCGTCCCGGGTATTTTTCCCCAACACTTGAGCAATTTCACATTGTCTTGGAAGCATGCGTAGATCTTGCATCCTTCAAATTTATGCGCAACTTAGTTCGGTCTATGAAGCAATATGGATGCAAGCCTACCAATGAAACGTATAAAATCCTCATTCGTGGGCGTTGGGAAATGGCAGTGCAGGAAGAAAAGGTCCCCCATGTTGTTATGTTTTCTTCGATCCTCGATGATATGAAGCAAACAGGCCTAGCCTACGATCCAGAAATTAACTCCCTTCTTTATGATGGATATGCCGAACGAGACTTGACTACCTATGCAGAACAAATTCAGTCAATGTACCAGGCACAATTTCCAGACATGGAGACTCCACAAGCGCGAAAAGAGATGAAATTAAATCTCGACTTGTCCCAAATGGCACAGACGCAGGGTGTTAACGCTACCATCACCCTTTTCAAAACTTTGCCAGAAGGACATCAGAACCCATCTGCCTCAACTTTAAGAGCGATTCTTCGACACTCCAGGACCATAGCAGACCTCTACGCTCTTGAGGAGGCATTCGGAACCCCAAGCCCCGTCTCTCACTGGTCCATACTTATCAATAATAACGTGCGGGCAGGTAACTTGACCGATGCTCTAGCTATCTATGAAGAAACGAAGAAATTAGGGATTGTCCCTGATGCTGGTCTAGTCGGCCCTTTGATAGCAGCATTATGTCGAACACCCGTAAAATCACCTTCAGATGAATCGCTCGACCAAGCTCTTTCAATTTACGGGGAACTCTCTTTAGCTAACCCTCAATCTTCCGCTCCTGGAAAAGCGTCTGAACCGAATGAACATTCAAGTGGCCCAGACGCGGGCATTTATCAAACATTACTTCGTGGCCTCGCATCATCAGAAAATAGCACAAAATATTTTCCCATCGCAAAATCTTTGATAGATGATATGGAATCTCGACATGTGCCTACAAACGATAGCTCGACAACAAGCTCCAACATAGTCCTCCTTATGAAATGCTCTTCTAGCGTTGACGAAGCGCTCGAAGTCTACCATACGCTCCGCGCCGGTTTAGATGAGAAAGGCTATGCGGTTGTGCTCAATGCTTTCTGCAAGTTGTCCTTTGGTGGCGGGATCGAAGTACCTTCCCTCACTAATTACTTTGAGATCGTGAAGGACATGCGCAGGGCGGGTCTTGAGATCACCGTTGAAGTGTATACAATCCTTTTACATCAACTTGGCGCTGTAGCCACACAATTCACAGAAAGAGGCGCTGGAATTTCTCCAGAAATACAAGATCGACTTGTCAACACCACTCGCCGTACTCACGACCTCCTTACACTAGACGCAGCGGTTTCTCCGGATGCGTACGTTTGGAATCAATTAATGGATACATATCAGCGCTTGGGTTGTTTCGCGGATTCTTACAGAGTCTGGGACACAATGTACTTATCTGGAAGATTCGACCACGTTAGCGTGAGCATAATTCTCGACGCTTGTGGTTATGCTGGCGCATGGCCGGTGGCGAAGAGAATTCGTGCGAATCTATCCCGAGATCAATTCTCTTTCAACCTTCATAATTGGAACACATGGCTAGAATGTTTATGTCGTCTCGGAAGGCTGAACGATGCAGTTAAGGTGGCATGTATGGAGATGGGCAAGGAACACAATACTGTTATGCCCGACATAGAGTCAGCCCGTATCCTACTCAAGTTTAGCAGGCAGCACAACCAGGACTCTGAAGTGCGGTCTCGTCTCCAGCGCTATTTACCTGATTTATGGGAAACCCTCCCTGGAGATTTAAAGCAATCATAATACTATGTAAAAAATACTCTATTCATCTATCTTCAATACAATCTAAATATACAATTGAGAATGCGTGTGGTTGAACAACGCAAACTACTTGGATAACCGTCTAGGGGAATAGATAGCTATTGCTAAGTGAAATAAGGTAACCTGAATCGTCTATGAAGACAACTCTTCCACAGAAGGACAGTCGCACTAGATACATATCAATAATCAACAATGAATCTATATCCAGCAAGGGAACCACTTACAATAAGGTTGATATCGCCGTATGCTTAAGTAGAAGAGTCATTAGAATCGGCACAGGGAAGGAAAATGTGGAAATTTACCATCGTCAATACGAGAGACAGTTGGCCAGAACTTCTTTTCACGAAGCCAAGGTAACGGATATACAGCTGTTTGCCGGGTGTAGGGTCTAAATCAATCTAACTCAGACGAGTTGAGCAGTGAGTGAAAACCATGACAAACCGATTCCATTCAGTTGAAGCAATAGCGGAGATGGGGTGAGGTGCATTCTTTAGGACATTGTTATCTTTGGGCTGTTTCCCTGTGATGATGTCTTCCGCCTCCTTGCGAATTTCGATCATTGCATCGCAGAATCTAAAAAAAAGGGTCAACAATGATAGTTTTTCCAGAATCCGATGTCGGACCTATCAAGCTCTTCTAAAGTTTCAGATTCCGTAGGCTCGATCAACATGCAAGTTGGAATAGGCCATGAGCATGTAGGAGGGTGGAAGCCGTAGTCCTGTTCCGTCAATTGTACGATGCCTTAGGAGAGAACTTTTATGTGGCCGTACCTGAAGGCGCTTAGCGAAGTCAGTAACCTTCAACCCGGCAGATTTATCGAATTCTGCCAAGTCAATGAGGAGCTCATGAGCGACCCGACCTTTCTCGTTTTTGTATCTTAATGTGTAATGACCAGATAGTCGGCTAGCCATATAATTGGCATTGAGTAGGGCTATTTTGGATGAATCACCGAGCCCTTGGCCGCCTAGCATCTTGACGTACGCCCAAGAAATAAGAGCAATAGAGGCGCTGCCGAAGGGTGCTGCTGAAACCGCATCAATAGCCTGATCGCCTTTCACTGGCATAATCGGGTGACTAGGAAGGAAAGGAGCCAAATGCTCAGCCACACAGATGGGTCTGGAACGATGCCTTTAGATGACAATACAAACGAATAGACTTGACTTACCCAACGCCAGGGCCACCGCCGCCGTGTGGGCTAGCAAAGGTATTAGAACTGACCACCGTCTTACATAGACAAGGATTTACATTGCAAATGTCTTATGGAGGTTCAAATGACAAACATCACCACCGCATGTTGCAGGATTTGTAAGGCCAATTTGAGCATTGAGGTTAGCACCTATGAAATTTGGTTACGGTAAAGGAAGCGAGAGCCTAGAAACCACCACATACCATCCAAGTAGACCTGACCGCCGTTATCGTGAATGATTTTGCAAGCCTGTTATAATAGTGAGGAGAGGGTTATTGAGGTATAGAAACACCTTACGTCTTGAATACCAGACTCGAAAACCCCAAACGTCGACGGGTATGTTACCTGCGTTGCGGCTTAGGAATATACCAACAAAAAAATAACACCTTGAATATACCATGAATGCTGCTAAATTGTCCTTGTGCTTTTCCGCTTTCGCTTGTAAATCAGCCAAATCGAGATTTCCATCAGAATGAACTTGAACAGAAACGACCTTCAGGCCAGCCATGACGGCAGACTGTAATTCGTCAGATAACAACTCTCAAGGAGGAAAACCCGACACTGACTGCAGGATTGGTTCCATGAGCACTGAGAGGAATCAGACATATGTTACGGTGTTGTTCACCCCGGGATTCGTGGTAAGCCCGGATGACACAAAGGCCAGCATATTCGCCAGCGGCACCGGAATTGGGTTGGAGAGTAGCAGAATGGAAGCCAGTAATCTTACAAAGGTCCTCTTCGAGTTCCTTAGAGCAAGACATCAACAACCATTCTCATCACAATACAGATAAAACTAACCTTAATTACAGTGTGATAGCCCTTAACCTGGTCATAAGGCGCAAAAGGATGTACCGCGCTGAATTCAGGCCATGTGAGAGGGATCATACTACTGGTGCTGTTGAGCTTCATGGTACAACTACCTAGTGCGATCATGCTGTGAACAAGACTAATATCCTTGGATGCCAGGTGATGAATATAACGGAGCATCTCTGTTTCCGAGTGATGTTTGTTGAAGACAGGATGAGGAAGATATTCAGAGGTTCGTTGCAGCGTGGAAGGAATTGCGGATGCCTCAGGTTGTTTAAGATGAGCCATGGTCAGAGGGGATACAGATGCAGCTGTGGTGAAGACATTGATGAGAGAGAGAAGGTCTTCCGGAGATGCACTTTCATCAAATGTAACTCCAACACGAACATCGTCAATCCGGCGCAGGTTGATGCCGACTGCTGCTGCCGCGGAGTGTACTGCGTCCGCGTTCTTCACCGCATGCGATACGTTCAAAGTAACTGTGTCAAAGAAAGTCTTGTTCTCTGGTTTATAACCAACAGTCTCCACCGCTGATCTGAAAACTTGAGTGAAACCATGAACCTTTTTTGCGATTCTCTGAATACCCGCGGGACCGTGATAAACAGCATACATAGCAGCCATGTTAGCAAGGAGGGCTTGACTTGTGCATATGTTGCTTGTCGCTTTTTCTCGACGAATATGCTGCTCGCGTGCTATTGCAGTTTATGTCAATTTAATATCCTGATGGAGGTAAAATAACGTTACTTTGCAATGATAAGCGATAGGCTGATTGACCGGTGGTATCTCGACTCCTGCCGATCAATCTACCGGGCATTTTTCGTTTGAGCGCATCAGTGACTGCGAAGAAACCTGCATGTGGTCCTCCATAGCCTGCAGGGACACCAAATCGTGCGGAGTTTCCAAGGACAATGTCAGCGCCCCATTCACCCGGGGGCTTCAACATAGATAAAGCTAAAAGATCGGTTGCGCAAACCACCAAACCACCCGCAGAATGAACAGACTCAGCCAAAGCCCCAAAGTCACGAATAGAGCCGTCGACATCCGGATACTGAACGAGCACACCGCAAAGGTCAGCACGGAGAGTGTGGTCCTTCAATGCCGATTTAGCATCCTGAACGACGAGATTAATCCCAAAACCTTTGGCACGAGTACGAAGGACAGCTAGAGTTTGCGGAAGAACACCTGAATCAACGAGGAATGTCCGTCTCTTCTGGTGGGTTGAGAAAAAGGCCATAACCATTCCTTCAGCTGCCGCTGTTGCTTCGTCGAGCAAGGAAGCGTTGGCAATATCCATCGATGTTAACGACATAACCATTGTTTGATAATTGACAAGAGACTCCAAACGCCCTATAATTAGTGTAAGTCATGATCCACGAAATCATTTGATTTTGATCACCTTGAGCTATTTCAGGCTGATACGGTGTATAAGGGGTATACCATGCGGGGTTTTCCATTACCTGGTGTGAATCTTAGATACTTGACAGAGAATCATAGATATTAAATGCAAGCGACGAACATTCCGCAAAATTACCGGGGGCACCACAGCCGCATGATAGCCCATTCCGATATAGCTCTTGAATGGTTTATTTTGACCTGCGAGTGCCTGCGCTCTGGCATGAAGCTGTGATTCGCTGAGGGCGGGGATAGTCGAATTGTTCATAGCCGTGGTTGATATCCGGATCTTTGGGGGGACGGTGTCTTCGATGAATGCCTCCATAGAGTTATACCCTATTTTAGCAAGCATCTGCGACGCCTCATGATCATCAGGACCGATGTGACGCTCAGGAAATGCATCCAGTGGTGAAAATAAAGAGGTCTGAGGTTTAAGGGTGGCAAGGCCTCGAGACCAATGAGCAAGAGACAGGCTTCGCTGGCTGGAGAGCCGCACAATGCCCACTGCACGATGCATGGCCACCATGATGGTTAAGAGTCAAGAAAGCTCAGAGGACAGAGTAGAAATAAAAACGATCGGTTCGCCAAGAGGCATGGGAAGCGGTTCACCGAGCCATTCACCGAGTAAGGATTATTTCGGAGCCTGAGTAGAGGGGCGCGAAGAACAGTGTCTGTAACTGCATTGAGACTGATATAATTGCCATGTTTCAAGGGGGCTCAAGGGTGATCATCGTTGTGAACGATGAGCAAGTTGAAGAAAAAGTGCCTAAACTCAAAGAAATAAGCGCGCAGACTTGGCCCCACTAGGACAAAAAACTTTTTTCTGGCTCGGAATAGCTTTCCGTGTGACGTCACGAAGTAATTATTACGGCATCAAAGCCAGACAATCTCTGCATGCGATCCGTGAGAAAGCAATGACTTCCTTGGTTCGAGCTCTGTTTACGCGTCTTCATTAGTCGAAGACATATAAATACAACCTGTTTTATGTCACTCACGGAGGCTCCATCTCATGCGTAACTTTCACGCCTCGCAATCCATCTGCCTCAATTTCGTTTGCAACCGTGCACATCGCATCCTTCACCGTGTGGCCTCTAGCCTGTATCATCTTACCTTCGTAAAATTCAACAATTTCCAATATAGAGGCCAGCATCTCTGTATGAATGTCGGCTACCTGCCTCTTTTGAGGCATGGTGAGAGTTTCCAGGAGAGGAATTTGGCTCTTAAGAATCGATGACGACCGTACAAGCTCATACTGGAGTAAAAGTGGGTCAAAGACAACTAAACGTGCTCGAAACGTAACAATACGCACAATAAACTCATGTAGACTACCTGGTGATGGCAGATAGATTTCTGCCTTGGATAGTGCTAAATTCAGAAGAGTAATCGTCTTCATAAAAGTTCAATCAGTCAAACTGGTTCATTCATGGTTCAATTGACAGCCGATAGTCACCTCTCTCACAATTTGTTCAACCCCACCAGTTGTGGTCAAGTTGTCCAGCTTTGTAGATAAAAACTCCAATAAACCAATAAGAACATTCCATAACTCTTTCCAGTGATATCCTGTATCGAATGCCAATAAACGATATCGTGTTAGAAACGGAAAAATGAGTTTGCAACCCACCAAGGCGGATATTGTTCTCCTGAAGATACCAAACAACACGATAACATACCCATATACAGTTCCTGGAAACATTTTTTGCAGTAAGTACAGGTCATCACAGTGAACCCACCTTCCTCACAGGTATGAAAACACATCCAATTGCTTGTGCAAGTTATGGCGAAACCAAAGCACACAACAATCTAATAATGCGCATACGTGGGGGGATTTAGGTGGAAGTATGGGTAACATAGGTAACCTCTAGTCGAAGGAAACCATTGATGTATTTAGCTTGATGCTTGTATAGTTGACTTACCTGGCGGCACAGGCGAATAGTAATATCTGATGGGCGACAGAGAGTCTCCATCACCTGATTGTTTTCAACCAAGCAAAGGAGGATACTCAAGGATATGTTCGCGTATGCCATTGATCGTGGAGTCAATGTTGATGAAGCGTGCGTCAGAAGGTAGGACGATAGTGTCAGGAGTGAAAAGAGTAGAGGTGGTGTGGGAGACGCTGCGCTTCCTGATACCAAATCTGCTAGTACTTCGAGAAATACAGGGTTGTTGTGTAGGAATTCAAATATGGGTAGAAGAATAACAGCAGCTTCAACTGGCCTAAAGACTTGAGAGTGAGCCCAGTCCTATTGACAAAACAGGGGAACGCACTGATCTTTAAATAATTCGGGGGAGGGGTCGCGTGAGGCGAGGGTAAATGCTTGATTTGGTCGTAACATCGCCAGCATTGACCCGAAGGTCAAAGAAAATATCGGTTTCACCTGATCGTCATGGATTTCATGGTATGCCCTGCCCGTGATCGTAAGCTGAGCACTTGCCACTGGCACAGGATATACTGGCTTACTTGATAGACGCGTTTAGTAAGTCATTCGAGGCCCGGCATACTTTTTGAAGTAAATCTTTATCTGTAATTTCTTTGATGCGTTGGAGGTACAGATTCAACCTCGCCGCATCCGACTTATGGAAATTGGCCAGAATTGCCAGAAATAGTACAGCCTCGAAGACAAACGGTTCCGTAGCTGGCGACTTAATGAACTATTTTGGAGGGAAGATCTGATGCTTAGCTGCTATATAGGTTTGGAAGGACAGCATGAATGCAACACACAACGGCGATCGACGGGAAGAGGTCGCGTCGTAAAAAGTATGCGCCAGGGCTAAGCTGGCCTATTCCACACATATATATAAGTGCTGTTTGCAAAACTTGATGACGAACAGCAACTGATCAACGCCATGAGATGCGTATAGGCTCACTTGCAAGGCTGTCGTACCTAGGACTCCTTCGTCCACAAGAATATCATTGACCATTGCTGTGAAAGCCTGAAGTATTCTGCACCACGAAATTTTGCGCTTGGTGCAACTGGAACGTACCATGAACACTCTATCACTCTGGGCGACACCCCCACCCAGAATTTCCATGACTTCCCATCCAGTTAGGTTTTTCGCGAGTATGGAGTGGACAAGGATTGAAAGAGTCTCTAACGCGTTAGATTTTTTAGCATCCCCCCCTTTCTTGTTACGCCCATGGGCTATACACTCCCAAAACAATGCATTCAGGAATGGCTACTGGAAAGTATCCGGCAACAAGTTCTTTGGATCAAGCCAGGTCTGATGACGAACCTTAAGGCTTCCAAGACAGGTATCCTTGGTTGCTCGGCTAAGTTCTCTTTGCAGAAATTCACGCTTGACTTCCAAATCGAATAAACTTGAGAAAAACTGTTCTTGAGTATCGTTGGGCGCAATTTGTTGGGGTGTTAAACCCTGAAATAACTTGCTGTATGTTCCTATAAGCTTCGATTGAAACTGAGAGGAATGGAGGCCGAGATTCATTGATCGATGGATAGTGGTGTCAATGCTCTCACACTTGACAATGATAGTAGGTAAGCACTGGTAACAGTGTCTGCGACTGTTTCCCAGGCCGAAAGCAACTGCTGCGGGTGTCTTCGCTAATTATAGACTTATCCCCGACCCTAATCGGAGATTACAACAGAGTAGGATAATGTAGAAATACACTTCTTGTCGAGAGGAGAGTCAAGAAAAATCAGTCGACGCTTGCTAACAGGATTTCCGTGATCCAACCCATTAAAACTTCGTCTCTAATCCTGACACCTTCCAACAGACGTCGAATCCCGACAAATGCTTTTCGACCACGCCTTTCACCCTCTTTTTCGTCGTCTCCAGACTGACCGTCTTCAAAATCTGGATCCTGATCGTCAGGAGCTTCAACAACTCCTGGAAAACCGAAATGATCTGCATCCACTCTCGGTGCGGCATCTGCTGAGGCGAAAGATGTCCGAAATAATATGCGAAGACATAATAGGGCTGTGAGGGCATTTGAAGGTGGATCTACAATGGGTCGTTCATAGGTAATAACGGTACTGTGTGAGGGCGGAGGAGGCCGGTTGGTCGGCGCGCTCGTCGGGTACGGGGAAGTCTCTGTTGGTAGAGTAACTGTATCGCTTTGGGAAGGGTGTTTTTGAGCAGGTTGGGCACTCGATAAATGTGTCAAGATATGTGAGCGAAGAGCCGGTTTCGGCAAAGAGGCCCTCGTGCACGATGACCATAGACATTGTGATTCGGGGGCTTCTATGTTGACCAGGTGTTCAAGGAGGTGATCATACAGCTCACTGGGAGAGGCAAAGGGAAGCACGAGACATTTTGAATTATCCCAATGACATTTAAAGCGCTCGTTGGTAACTGGATCTTTGCGTCTGTCAACCCCTCGTACAATGAATTTGGGGTTTGGACCAGGTAATACCATGGCCTGAGCCGACGGAAACACTGCGTTGACGTTTTTAATAACATCGGACGCAACAAGGAGTGGATATTGCTCGGTAAAGGGCGAAAAAACGTCTTTGTAAAGATTCCAAAAATCGACTTGGGTTAGCTCTCCATCAATTTTGGAAATGAACATAGTTTTCATCCTGCAAGAAATCGATGAGGTGAGTTTATGGCGGAAGAAAAATAAAAAAAGCTCTTCACCATTCGTAACAACGTTGGGGTTCAGGTTTCGGCAATAACATGTCCAATTCTTCTTTTGTGAGGTCGTGATCTCGGGTCGCAAGTGTTGTCGAAGGTGCTGTATGAATAGTACCCGTAATATCCAGGGTAACCTTTTCTTCGAGACCTTGCTGTTCTGTAAGGATGAGGCTAACAAGAAGCTTGAGAACGCCGGGCATCTCGGGATAGAGCAAAAAAGCTTTGGCAGACGACATATGTGATATATGCACATACAGATAGTTTACGCACGCATCATTCAAAGCCTTGTCTGCAAAAAGGGGAAGATATTTGATTGTCGCCTCCAAGGCTGGCGAACTTGGCAATATGCATGGAGCATTGGCAGCATTCGAAAGAGTCAGAGTAATGGCAGCCAATGATGCTATTATCATTGACCGATTCAACGACTGCGATGCAATTTGCTGAAGTGGAGGTAGCGGGTTGGATCTGAGAGGGGTTGATGAGGTGATGGTTATTTTGGAAGCGACAACATGATAGATGTCGATAATGTGAAGGATGAACTCAGAATTTTCATCGCTATCCAATTGCAGGTCATGAAGTGCCTTCATAATCAGTGGCATGGTGTGAGAATGGTTTGCAAGTTCCCAGGCATTCGGCTCATGCAAGGACGCATTTCGAATGACAAATAAAGACTCGAGAGCATATCGACGTTGTTGCACCAGATCCGGTGGTGTAGAAAATAAGCTATCAAGATCAGTGAAGCTTTTATGGCCTTCAGAGATGTACCATTCCGGCCATTCAAACAGTCCGTCAATAAGACCCGGTATGCCCTTCAGAAGGAACAATTCGTTATGGCAGAGCCGACATAATCGATCTAAAGCCCAGCCAATTTCGGAAAGTATACCCGATCGAAGCGATAATGCCATTCTATTACTGGGAACAGGCTCTGTATACCAGCCTAGATTGAAAAAGACATATTAACATGCTCCGGTTTGGCTACTGGATGCTGAAGCCTGAAGGACATACGTTCATAATCATCTCTAACATCAGCAACAGGGCGGGGAGCTGTTTGGGGGATATAGTTTGCAGTGCGGTAGTAGGTGTTAGTGGGTATCATTCGGTTGGTATTTACAAAGGTTGTCATCGTGTATCGAAAACTCCTGGTTCAGCACCAAAATTATTCGCGTTAGGTCACACCAATCTCACGTGATGGTCGTGTCACGCCACCTCCGACAACCTTAAGCATTTGGATTCTGGAAATTGGCACTGATACATAATTAAATGCGTCGAAAAAATTCAAGAAAAGAACAACTACAACTTACAAGTGTCTATGAACTACAGTGTCTCTTCCAGATGGAGGTATCCGAAGAAAAGTGTTCGTCGGAAATCAAAAAGTTTCGCCATATCGTTACTGAGGCTCACAGGCTTTAGACCTTTTTTTTTATTTTCCTCCAACCCCTATCCTTTTTCTGAGCCGCATGTGTTCACCTTACTTCAATTTGCGCACAGGAGATGACTAACGAACATTTAGAACATTATCACCCATGTTGCGCTGGACAATTAGTTGTAGACCGTTGCAATCGGCCCAGAACAGGATCTTTGGGCGCTTTCAAACATCTTGTCAGGGAGAAACCTTCCAAATTCGTTGTATCGCCTCCATTACTACTTTAAGAAAGATGTTCAATTTCCAAACCTATAAGTACCCTCAATAACGGCACTTCTACAACTGAGACCAGATGTCGGATTTTATGTTCGTAGAAGACTTTACCTCATTACGGGATCCTCCTATATTTATCTGTGAATGATAGTTTCTGGTAAGAGGATGTTGTATTATTCATTGCCCCGGAGGATCTCCTCTGTCAAACGTGGGATTGAGATAAATGTTTTTAACCCTCCTTTTTCGCTGCTTTAATTTTGAAAGAAGTGATCCAACGTTGCGGTGTAGGTTGATCGTTATGACTTCGATATTGCTGCATATATTGGGCACCAAACAAGGGAACAAGGAAGCCCATCTTTCAATACCTCACCATGATCTTATTTTCTTTTTCGCCATCCTCTTTCTATTGGATTGGCAATTAACTACCTTTCTTCCCGACATTTACCCTGCCATTAAGTATGTCAAACATCACCATTATCAGTGCCAATCATTATGGCCACCTACTGTAAGAATGTGAGTAGGGCAGAAGATCAGGAGTCAGGATGATCTATGATACACTACAACATTAGGTTACGAACCCCCCTGTGGGTCTGAGCCAATTGAGATAACCCGGAGACGAGGTTGTCATCCGTGGAATATTTGAAGGCAGGACCATCAGGAAAGCTACACTGTTGTTTCTCAGAGTCAGTCGTAGGAATAGGCCTAGACAAACATCAAATGGTAGAAGTGCGACATGTAACAGTATCAAAGTTTCATGCTTGAATGGCGGAAGACATCGGCTAGAAGGTCGATCGTGAATTTGAAGGAATCCGATGGGGTTTATATCGCGTGCGTATGCGGAGATCACGCCCGGTCCGTCATGGGCGGCCTACACCTTAACAAATTATTATCTCGGACATGGGGCAGAGTGATCGAGTCGGAACCGGTCCACATAAACGAGACAGGTGGAGACATTGAAAAGGCGTCAACTGAACAGTCAGTTAATGTGGTTAGTGAGACCAGGTGAATGTGGGACACAACGTTATGGTAATACCCACTAATCTCCTTTGTAGCGAGCAAAGCTTCTGTGGAGGATAGGTTTGAACCATGACAATGTCAACGGTTCCTGTAGCTATCCGAAGCCCATCGTCGGGCGGTAATTATTGAGCTGAACTCTATGATACCTTCCAGATAGGAGACTATGTATATCAATTGAGTTTTGGGAAAGCGAAAATGCCATCAGACCGAAAATACGTCGGGAGAAATTATCTAAGCACTTGGGTTCTTTTGAGTGATTCTGGGCTCCATCTGACAGGGTAGACAATCTTGAGATGGCGCAACCTACGAAAAATAAACTCCGAGTCACATTATTGTTCTACGTATTGAAAACCCGGCCAAAGCGCCTTCTGTCGCACTTTCGGGGGTCGGATATTGGATATCGCAGAGGTCACGCTAACGCCGGCATGAGTGATGACAAAAAGCAATAATAATAAAAGTACTAAAATATCTCAAGCATCGTTATCATCATCCTCATCCTCATTCTCTTTTTTCCACAGTGCATACATTTTTCTCCGGTTTGAGTCACGGGTCTCTGGTTGGCTCGCGAACTCAAACATAGTCTTCAAAAGTTTCTTTTTCAACGACCGGCCGTCTAACCGTCCTTCCGAAGGGCTATCAAAACATGAATTCGAAACAAGGCTCGGGTATAGCTTCTTGGCCTCAGGGGTGCTCAAGCGAATGCGTTTTTGACTCCTTGGTTGATCCTCAACTTGGGAGGGTGGTGAAAATGCAGAGAATAATGGCTCAAGAAGCGCAGTTTGGATACGCTTGTATGTGACGCTCGTCTGTGTTCGAGAAGCGAGAACAAAGAAAGGATGAAGGATTGTTTTGAGTGGGACTGGTAGTGGCGTAGGCGCCGGAGTAGAAATGTTAAGAACTTTATCAAGCTCTTCGATATAGATATCGGCCAAATGGTATGCCAAACCCGTTGGAACGCGCGGGTCAGATGAACTACATTGGCATCTATTAATAAGAGTTATGACCAGATCCAAGATAAACATACCACAGAGGGCCACTAGTTTCCATTAAAATACAATTATAATCATCACAGGCAGACTTTTCCCACTCTGTCCTAACAAGGAGGCGGAAAGACGCGTTTACAAATCGTCTAACAAGCATATAGTACTTGTCAATTCTTTCAAAAAATCTTCAGAACATATATAATCAGAAGTCGAGATAGGTACGGACCGTAGGCGGTCTATTCCATTCCACTCGCGTACAGTTGTTTCCCAGAATCCGCGCAGAAAGGCAAGAGACGCCGATGTAGTTGTGATAGTCAATATCAGTTCGGCAAGCTCGGTTGCCAGTGCTTGCTGAACGAGTGGTTTGTCAGACATCCAGAAACCTTGCTGATAGATTAACATTAAAACGATATTTATATGGAGGGAAACACACTGTAGAAAAGACCTTTCCATAACTTATCCATTTCTAGTTTTTGGATCTCATGTTGGGAGTCGGATAGAAAAATTGCTAAATTCTTTACGGCTTTATCACGCGTCTTTTTTTCTTCCTGGATGTCAGCTAAGTGGCCAATAATGTTGGTGTAGATGAATAAGACCAACCAGTAGATGCCAAATATTTTCCAAGTGGGGGATTTGGAGAGGATGTGGTCATTGTGGTGGAGATGAAGGTATCCTCGATTATTATTTTTTTCAAACCCCGCACATCCTAGTCTTCAATGACCTCATGACCTTGTAGTGTGCTCATATAAATAACCGCGTCGAGTGCACCATGATTCCGAACACAGCGCCGTAGCATTATGTCTAAATCTCCAATTACCTGTCATGGTATGTTCATTTGAGCTTTCGATGCTCCAGATCTTTCCATCTCATCTTCATTCATTCTAGTTCTTGATTCGTCTACTGGAAAACCCGCAGAGGGTGTAATGATTCGCTTGCAAGAATTAGAGATGTCAACAAATGGAGGTCCTGATATATTTCATCCCCTAGCTACAGGGTACGTACTCTAACGTCATGACTCTGCATAGGACAACTTATTAGCCACCAGGCTTACTAATTCAGACGGTCGATGTCTTGACCTTCTCCCTCCAGCAGGGTCTCCTGAGGCCGTAAAGGAAAAGTCCGATTTGATTGCAGGAAAAACCTATAAAATAGTATTCAAAACCAAAGAATATTTTGAAGGTACCGGTCGGAAATCTTTCTATCCTTGGGTTGAAGTGGGCCAAGTTTGATCAATCCTCAGACCCTTTGCTCACATATACCTTAGATAACGTTTGAGATTGAGAACCCGGCAGATCACTACCACATCCCTCTCTTAATCAGCCCTTATGGATTCACTACATACCGAGGAAGTTGATGGCCTAGATGGAGTACCCGGGTTAATTAAGCAGCGTGTATGTGTATCCAAACACAGTAACAAGGGGGAGAGTGACAATCTGTATCTAGATGGATGTACTAGCCACGGTGGAATGATGTGATATAGAATTGCAAAATGATGATAATAGTGGACGTGCAAGTGTACAGCGGAAATGGAAAATTAAGGGTGGGTCGCAGAGTACAGGAGTGAAAGGACAGTACGAATTATCGTACAAGGACATTGTCATATTGCGTACCCTTGATGTGACCTCCCCGCATTGATATCTTGACATTATTCAGGAACTGATCCCGGTTTTTGCTCATCTCCAGAGCGGCATCTGCGAAAGATCAATGAAAGGGTACGTTCAAGTAAAACAAGAAAAAGCACCTTTATTCAGAGGGTCGTCGGCATTGGGCTCCAAAAATAAGTACTGCAACCCAACCATTACCGAGTTGAGGTTGAGTACGGGCTTCCAGTCTTCACGGAGGATATTTAAGCACACGTTGCCCTCTAAATCAACGTTTGGGTGGTAAATCTACACGCGGTATGAGCAAGTGATGTTTCAAATCAGATTATGTACATACGGTCTGTGTGCATTTAACCTTTGGGGGGTCGTGTGGATAATTTGTATTGATTGCGAATGAGAAAACGAATGCGCCCCCCCGATACATGCCTTTTAGGAGTAAGGCAGGAGTAGTAAAGAAGAGTACTCTGGAAGGAAAATTGATTACACAGACCTTCATCAGGTGTAATTGTTAAGGAGAAATTGAGGAGATCGGCAGGATCAGGGAAATTGGTTTTCATCGTCGACGGTAGATCAAGTTCAGTCAAGTCTATATTGAGAGAGTCAGTATAGTACTGTTAGCCACGGTAGGTGGCTCAGAACGAGAAACTGGGCACCTTTCTGCACTCGAATCTGGGCGGCGCTGGTCTTCGGCTTCTTCTTTGCCGCTGCGTCCTCATTCTTCTTCATGCTCCAGATCTAGAAAGAGTATATGTTCAATGACTACACTAAACAGCTTGAAGCTTTCTTGTGCTCACTTTAATCATGGTGAGTAGTGGTAGTGGGGTGAGGGGTTAGAGGTGGTGGTAGGTTGCCAAATTATAAAGGTGTCTGATTTGGGACACCCTCATTCCAATTTCCGACTCATTCGTAAACTCGAGTAGGTGGCTGTGCTCCGGCACGCCCCTACAGCATTGTTTTCAACTATCTGGTAATCCAGTCAAATATGTGTCATATGGTCCTCTCGTGTGGCTTGCGTGACTCCTGTTCCTGGTAAACCAACTTCTTTACGGATCCAAAAAGCTATTTAATTCTGTCAACCTGAAGCACAAGCCTGTTGCCACGTACCCACCATGGTTATTCAGCAAGAGCTCTCCATGGATCTGCCAGTGATCGACCTCGATCTTTTCTTGTCGGGGACAAATGACTCTCCAGAGGTTATTCGTGAATGTAAGAAAGTGTGTCATTCATGTCCCTGATTACACCGATTCCATCTCACTTAAGGGTCAAGGCAGCGGAGGCACTTATCACCTATGGTGCCCTCGTGCTGCGCGATTCGCGTGTATCTGAGGATGATAACTCCACCTTCCTTGATCTATTGGAGGATTATTTCTCTCAGACACCTGAAGAGTTGAAAAAGGATGAGCGACCGGAATTGAGCTATCAAGTTGGTGTCACTCTAGAGAATACTGAGAAACCCAAATGCGCCGTAGATGAACCTTGTCTCCGCATTATCGAACGTTTAGATCCTGCAGAGAGACCTCTGGATATTACTGCTCACTCCCCGGACCCTAAGTGCAGGTTCTTTTGGAAGATGGTTGAGAAACCTCCGTATGAAACACAGTTCCCCAACCTTAACGCGGCCAACATCATTCCTCAGGCGGATAATCTCAGAGAGCGTTGGTCCCCGATCATGGAACAGTGGGGAAAATCGATGAAAAATGCGTGAGTTTTGGCATACATAAATAAGCAATATAAAATAACATACAATCCTTTTTCGACAGTGTTGCCAATCTTGCGGAGATGATTGCTATTGGTCTGGATCTCCCCGTTGAGACGTTCCGCGATGCAGGAAAATATGGGTATCCATAAATCTATTTCCAAGTCTAAAAAGAGTTTATTAAAAGCTGTTTCCAGACCCCATATTCTTGCACCAACAGCATCGGACTTGGTTAAATATGGGAAAAAAGACACTATTCTTGCGGGCTTTCACTCTGACCTTAACTTCTTGACCATCCATGGCCGCTCTCGTTATCCTGGATTGCATATCTGGGCGCGGAACACGGGAAAGCGGATTCCAGTCAAAATACCAGAAGGAAATTACCTTCTTGTCCAAGCCGGAAAGCAAATTGAGCATATGAGTGGGGGACTAATCAAAGCCGGTTTTCACGAAGTCGTAGTCAATCATAAAACCTTAGCAGTTTGTATCATTCTGATTCCCCAATGGCGTTTTGATTGAACACTTTACAGGTTATCGAAAAACGCAAAGTTCAATATCCTGAACGACCATTGATACGCATTTCCTCAACGTTTTTCTGGCATCTTTCTTCTGACTTTGACCTGATTCCCTTACCTCAACTATCTGCCAAGGCTGGAGAAATGCGTGCTCAAAGCTCAAACCCTTCGGAAAGTGACGAAACGATTTATGAACCCATGAAAGTGGGACAACAAGTTCAAAAGTAAAGCTTTAATTTTTATCCCCGTTTGGGATTCGCCCTGATCCATATTCAGTGAATTAAAACACATTAACCTTCTATAGCTCGGGTCATAGAGATTGTGATACTTTACACCAGTTTGATACCAATTTAAACATATATGTTACAAAGATGACGAGCGTCACTTCTTAAGAATTTTTATTCAATAAAAGGGCACGTCCCGTAACATCAGGCCGAAGGTGTCGTGCGCATGCGCTCTATAATCAAGGCGGACATCGTTATATCCTCGAAAAAATCGTGACCTTGGGGAAAGACTTCAAGGCGGTTCATCTCCGTTGGCCTTCCATGCTTTCTAAGATGTGCAGGAAGAATGAACTTTGCCAAAACATTATGGGTGGTTTTTTCCTTGGAAGAAAAACACTACTCGTAACGTTAAATTTTGCCCACACGATAAAAATATAAATACAGGTGACTCACAGTCAGTGTACCTCCCGTTTCTTCCCAAAAAAGGAAGACAGACCTGTCATGGTCAGTTATCTTCCATGTCCACGCCTGTGCATTTATTAATCACCGTTGATGCCAACACAATTAATAGTGTGACGAACGCTACGAAACGGCCGAGAACTCGCTTCGAGTATATCATTGATTGGATACTCGTTCCCGCGTACACACAGAGATGGGACTTTTTTTGAAGTTGTTATGCCAATTCTAAACAGTCAAGGTTGATGTCTTCCCTTTTCAATGAGATGAACGTACTCAAAATCGCCCACAATATCACCTTCCCATGATCTGCGCCGTATCGTAGTAATGTATGACGACGGGGTAAAACAGTTGAGATTAACGGAGATGAAATATGATGGATGAGGATCTTCCTGATCAAGTGGTGGAGCGAGAATCATGCTGTTAGGCGGCATTGTCTGTGGCCAAAAAGTGTAAACGACTGAAGTAGACGGTCTCCTGGTTGATTGGTACCTGTACGATGACATCAGACTATTAGATCCATTTGACGAAAAGATAGGATACAGCTGAAACGAACCCAGGGGGCGATGCAATGGAATTGGAGAATCCATACTGAAGAGCGGGGTGAATAGGTGGCGGTGGCGACTTTAAGCTCGCGGTTGGTAAGTCAAGTGCGGAGACATTGCGTTTAGCTTCTATGTCGCTGGTGATGAATAATTCGGAAAGTAGGTCAGTCTAGTATTTTTTATTGAGGATGTGCGAGGACATTGTTAGACTCCTCACCTGAGCGAAGGAAGGATCATGGACGAAGATTGCGAGATAAGCTATCTACAAGCAGTGGTCACTTCAAATTTACCCTTCCTAACTGGTATGAGCGGTGAGACTGGAGCGTCGATAGCGTAACTCATGTTTAACTAGTGCTGTGCTGAGGCACTGCCAAATTTCAAGGCGATCAACATTAGGATTATTAATCATGTGATTCTTTGATTCACCCAATCTTATCATTTCACTTACAAGCCAAAGGACAATGGTATACATGAGTAAAATTTAATTAATGGTGCCAGGAGTAGCTCCAAATACCCTAAGGACGCTTTGTAGCTTAACCAGCATCTCGTCCCATTCTGCTTCAGCGTCGGACAAGGCGGTGATGGCTCCCCCAGCACCGATCGTCCATTTCTCCGATGGGTGCTGATCAGAGTTGGTTTCTTCGTCGTGCTTAAAACAGCTGCGAATGGTGACGGACCAATCACCACTGCCACTGACACACCAATAACCAAAAACGCCTGAATATACACCACGATCGTGGTCTTCGAGGGTTTGCAAGATTTCGACACTTCGTTTTTTGGGAGCTCCTGTCATACTACCTGTTGTAAGGTAATGCTTTTAATATCCTGTATCTACGCCAAAAAATCACAACCACACACCAGGGGGGAGACTGCGTTTTAAGACATCCCAGCCTACTTCGCTGTGTGGATCAAGCGAAGCATTTGTGTCATTGGGGAGCCTTCCTTCGATGACGCTGACAAGCTGCCATACCGTTTCATATTCCTCTACACTGCAGAACTGTTTCACCCGTACATCATCGCCAACGACACCATGAAGATCATGCCTAATCAGATCAACAATCATTAAATTTTCTGCAACTTCTTTGACCGAGCCAGCCAACAGTTCTTCAGCGATGGCCCGTGTAATTTCGGGAGCTTTTCGCACCGTACCTTTGATTGGCCGGAGTTGACAGGTCACCCCCGGAGGCCGGGAGAAAGATAAGAACCTCTCGGGAGAGGAGGATAACAATGTCGTGGGTTGGAGACGAATGTAGGCTGAATGTGGCGCAGGATTGTTCTGTCTCAATAATTTGTAACGCTCCCATGAGGATATATTTTTATCGGATGGTTTTGGGATAGATATATGGGTATGCGCGGTCAAACACAATTCGTAGGACTCGCCAGCATATAAACATTCCTTCGCCTTGTTGATACGAGCGAGATAACGCTCCTTGTTCGGAAGGGTAACGATGGGTGGCTCGGTGGTTTTTTGTTCAATGGCTTGCAAAACATATTGTGGCATTTTCATGAGTCTGGATTTCATTTCTGTGATCCAAGAATCGTCCCCGGGAATGATAGATTGTATATATAGTTTTCCAGACGTAGAGTCGAGGACGATACTTCGTTCAACAAAAATGAAGTTCAGGTCTGGATGGCGGTTTGTATATCTTGTTCGATGTGAGCAGGGCGAAACGTGCAATGAGTGAACACCAAGTTCGTAGCTTATCTGCCCGATGAGACCACCCCAGAATGGAATATCATCACAACCATGGACTTTGTGGGCACGCATGAAAGCTGCGAGCCAAGACCATATATCATGGGTTCCTAAACTTTCGCGAACGCTGCCCCACCCTTTTTTGAGTATAACGAATGAATCATTGAGAGAGTATGAAATTTGGGTAGATTCTGGCGTTAAAGCGCCCACAATGGAAAAACGTCCAGGTTGAGCAGCCGAGTCCAAGAGAACGAATGGACTTGACTCATTCAATACTCCAAGTAACTCACACACTGCTGTGATGGAAATGTTGGGTAAGTCCAGTATTGTCGTCGCGACTGCGCGGCGGGATGGTGAAGAAGTTGGTGGAGGGGAGTGAGGTTGAAGGTAGGGCCAGGGGTTTCCGAAGATACGAGTCCCAACGGAGTCCCAAGGGCGCACGGGCCTTCTCGACTTTTGTATCCATTGCTGTGCAAGATCCCAGAAATTGCGGACTACATCTGCCCCTCCACCCTCGGTGCGCACAGACTCGGGATGATATTGTACAGACCAGAAAGGTCGTTGAGTATGCTTCGCCGCCATGATAATACGTCCGTTTTCATTGCCATCATCAGCCCAGGCTAACGGTTGAAGTTCCCCATTTTCTGGTAAAATGACGTGGAGGGAATGATACCTAACAGCATCTACCTGTCCTACTCCATGGAACAAATCTGCTCCAATGTGTTCGATACGAGAAATTTGCCCATGTTTCACAACTCTCAACCGTTGAAGCTGTGCACCATATTCAATCCCCATACTCTGAAGGCCGAGGCATACGCCAAATATAGGAACGACATGCTCTTCTTCAATTTTCCAAAGGTCCTTTACAACGCCAATATCCTGTAGATTATCTGGTGAACCAGGTCCAGGTCCTACGACGATGGCAGAGAAATATTTGAGATATGGTAGAAGTTCCTTAATTGTATGGTCATCGTTTTTGATGATGTAGACTATGCAGTCGGGAATAGATTGTCGACAGAGTGAGGCCAAGCTGATTGAAAGGTCGACTACGTGACTAACACATATAAGGTCAGACTCACTTGAAAGTAAACGAATCATAAGAATCTATGAGAAGCAATCTAGGTGGCACGCTTGCCATACTAGCTGGTTCAATATCATCGGTCATCTTGGTAGTTGACATGAAGATATCTTAGATAAAATTTTCGTCAAAATCTGGATTATAGAACTTGTTGGTTATGAGTGATAAATATCACACTAAAAACACAGTAATCCGTGCAACACGTACTATGAGAAATATGGTGGAGGAGAACATTCGAATACTCAAAAAATTTATGTAACGGAAGGGTCTTGGCGGGTGACCGGAGCATATGAACTCATCGTTGATTCGGACAAGGCTTCGGAGTTGATATAATCGGCATGAGAAGTCAATCGCTGAGCATTAAGTTTCATGTTGAAGTTGAAGGTGTGTAAGTTATAAAACGATAGCTCATGGTAAATTTATACAAGAGAGTTGTTGAAGTCGAATATATCTTATCTTGAAGCTGGCACTGGCGACAGGTGTTTCAATTCAGGGCTCACATCACATGATCTGCATCCTAAAGACAAGACCTCAACATCAGATTTTTATTTTTGTTGGTGAGATGTCGTCCAGACCACAGTCTCAGGAAGTATTCGATAGAGTGAGTATCATTGCCAGGTATTATACTGCCAGACTCAATATTTCGATTAGCTTAAAGCTGTCTGCGTTCCTCTGCTCGAAATATCACTTCTCTCTCCAACAAACACGTCCAATGCTTCCAAACTTTTATCTCAACTTCTACGAACGTTGCGTGATGTCAAAACATCGGGATTCATCCTGACTACTTCACTCATATCATATGCGTTTTTCCCTTTGTCGACAATTCTACGTCGGAACTCTGCACCTGATATTCCTGATCAGGTATTTGAAAAGATTTTTCTGATCCTTGGTCTTCTTTGTGAGGACTGGTGGTGGGATTGTGATATAGCCACCTGGGAACAGATATTTATGCTCTGTGGAGCAGTCATCGGAGGGATAGATGGCAAAGGAAAAGGAAAGGTACGCGACGATGAAACAAGAACGGCTGCCGCTGCGTGTTTAAGGTCACTCCTACGTCCGCGAACACCCGAAGAAGAAACGACTCGTTCTCTTCCTTCGCGGGATATTTCCCAGAAACGGTTGGATCAGTTCAAGTTACATTCATATACGGACAAATTCCTCCCCGTTCTCGGACAAACCTTGGATTCTCTACTTCATACCGTGGAATCTTCCTCCCTGGATCTACAGAGAGTGTCTCTGGATTTAATAACATTATTTGTTGGAACATATGCTCCAGATGACCTCGTTCCATCAGTGCTTCCTGGGATCGTAAGCTGCATGTCGAGAGTGTGCCTTGGAAAATCACAAAGCAAAGGATGGGCAAACGGTGAGATTGTCGCAGGTGCCCTCAAAGCAATGACGTTGGCTGTAGTCAGGGCTGTTGGGGATGAGATTTGTATTCGAGAGGGTGTAATAAATCCTGTGGTAGATCTTGAAGATCTCGCGCGACCAGTTCCAAAACCAACCGAAGAGCGAAAACGGCAATACACGACACCCCGAACACATTCGTGGTTATCTGGTACATCTTCTCAGCTCCTGATTGCCATGAATACCCTGACTTCACTCGTTTCACACCCCAATCCATCGGCTCTTCTGGGTCTTATCGAGTTTGCGTCAGCGGTCCTAGGCGCAACGTCTCTAACTCTCCCTCGTGTGCAGCCTCTTTTGGTGTCTTTTCTTCTCTCCCTCTCAATTTCGACCTACTCAACCGTTTCCAAAGAAGCACGCCGATCCCTATTAGAACTTCTTACTACACCGTCTAAAGCTCAACACTCATTACTACAAACCCTGCTTTACAGTACAAGTGAAAATATATCGGCACTTCCTCGACTCCTTCCCGCTCACGCGGATGCCAAAGTCGAACACATCGCCGGTCTAATTGAAGCGACCTGCCTATTGATCAATGTGGACGGGCCACATAGAGGAAGACTGCCGTCTCTATCTATGGGGATCAGTAAAATCCTGGGACCGACAGGAGGGATTGAAAAATGGGGTTGGAACATATTGTCTGTCCTTGAGTTTATCGAACCTCCTGTTACTTTATTTCAAACATCAATGGGACAGTTGATGATCGAAAGTGATTCGCAGGCATCTTCGGAAGTTGTATTTCCTGAGATTATGTTCAAAAATGTATCATCAAGTGGTACACGTGCTGCATTGGAGCGGATGTTTCGTGCACTAGGACGTGTGGCGGGAGATGGATGTCTCTTTTCCGTGGAGTGGTTTGCCAACTTCGGCCGACAGAGCCCAGGGCCGAGATCTATTGCAGCGACTTGGTGCGCCTGCCGACTATTAGAGGGGGTCGCCGACCTATCTGTTACAGGTGGGTCTAACGATGATATTGTTTCACGTGAAAGGAGTAAGCGCCTGTTAAAACTTGCTCGCACGATTTCTCGCAACATTGCAGAGATGTGGGATGAAGCAGGATCTGACACACTCACAAGCCCCATTCCCGAAGAAAGGCCACCAGATCTTGAGCCCAATCCGTCAGTACATCACGTTCGTGGCCTCTTGTCCATTCACGAAGGTCTCCGTATTATTCCGGGTTCCCTTCACAAGGGGAGCGCGTCTGCAGAACAACCAACACTTCATAAAACGCTTCAATTGCAACTTCTCGCTGTTTGTGCTGGTATCTTGCAGTCTCGGTTCACACCAATGTTGATTTACACACTATATCCAGTCTTGCATTCCCTTGTCTCACCAACTGCATATCTATCATCTACAGCTCTGGCGACCCTTCATTTTTACACGGTAGCAACATCTTACGCATCCCCCGCGAATCTCCTCTTATCTAATTTTGATTATGCCCTTGATGCGGTGTCTCGCCGGCTTAGCCGACGATGGTTGGACGTCGACGCGACCAAAGTGCTAGCTTTAATGGTCCGGCTTGTTGGAAGTGATATCGTCGAGAGAGCTGGCGACGTTGTTGAAGAATGTTTCGACAGGCTTGATGAGTTTCATGGATATGGAATTATAGTTGAAGGGCTCGTCGAAGTGCTGGGGGAAGTCATTAATGTCATCAAGGTCGATGCAGAAGTCGCTACAAACGAATCTCAAGACACAGAGGCAGTTTCTTCCATGGACAGTAGTCCTCAATCCATGCAAGAATTTCTACAATGGGTTTCCCTTAGGAAAAACTCCCATAACTTGGAACTGGATACAACTGACTACGGTCCCGCTCCCCGTGAAGCCTGGGGATCAGCTAAGACCAGTGATGAAGGAGCCGATATAGTTGATGAGGAAGTCCAACAAAGCCTTGATTCGTACGCCGATCCCCCGCCCACGGCTATCCAAACATTGACGAAACAAATGGTTTCACGGTCATTATATTT
Source organism: Collybia sordida (assembly GCA_037014335.1). NCBI lineage: Eukaryota > Fungi > Basidiomycota > Agaricomycetes > Agaricales > Clitocybaceae > Collybia > Collybia sordida. Next base: position 3,500,599 of record JAYKXK010000002.1, read on the forward strand.
CCTGACACATGGTTCACCGGTTGTTCGTGCTAGGATTGTGACACTCTTGAGCTCCTCCGTTTCCGTATTGCCTCCGTCAGCCCTCCTCCCCTCGATACATTCAGCATGGCCGTTTATTCTCAACCGGTTGGCGGATTCAGAGCCCTTTGTCGTCAGTGCTGCAGCTTCTCTCATCGAAAGTTTGGTGACTCATCATGGGAGTTTTATGTTTCGGCGAATATGGGATGATGTATGGCCGAAATTTTCAGTGCTCCTCCAGGGTTTGAGCGCCGCCGATTCCATAAATGCGCTTTCAAGACGTGGCCCCAGTGCTGTTGGGACTGAGTCGGCATACACCCATTCCCACAGACTATATAGGTCTGTGATAAATTCAATGACTGCGGCGGTGAAAGGTGTATCCCCACACGATGCATTGATTTGGCAAGTCATGTTGACCTTCAGACGATTCCTACATATCGGAGCACATGAGGAGCTTCAGCAAAGTGCACGGAATTTGTATTGCGCAATCGGGAAAAACAACCCCGATGCTGTATGGTTAATGTTGTCATCAGCGTCAAAGGATGTCCACCCCCTTTTGAGTTTTTTGAAAACGCCTCAGTGGAATATAGAAGCTAACGCATCAATTATTCTCCAAAATATCATAACCAAGTAGATTACATCATGCACCGGAGAAAATCAGAGGATTCCAACAAATTCCGGGAACGGAGATGCTCAACCTAAATGAGCGCCGGGAAGGCAAACGATTTGGTTCGGATTAAACTTCCGGAGCTCTACCCCCGCTCGTTGAAATAGAGATGCTGAGGCATCATCACTGGATCATCGTAAATATTAATTGCCTACTGGATGAACGCAAGGACTGACACTTTGTAGCTCAAATTGTATACGACAACCTTTACCCCCGTTTGAATAATCTTAACGGTACATCGAAGGCATGGGCAGCTAGATAAACGCATTGTTAGCCCAAATGTGAGGGTATGGTTGGTATAGTGCTTAACGTATTGCAATACAACACAACATCTTTTCCAATTCGCTCGCGTCCAACCTCGAGCAACGCATTTTCTTCGGCGTGAAGACATACGCACTCATATGGAATATCGAACGAGGACGAATTCTCGTTACAATGTGGACAACCACCATCGTTACAGTTTGCTAATCCTCGAGGTGTTCCATTGTACCTAGGGATTTTCAGGCCATGTAATAAAAAATACTATTGTTTTTACCCCGTTGCTAGCACTCTGTTTTCACGTACAAGAACGGCCCCAACCCGTCTTTTCATACAATTTGACCGATGGGATGCAAGAGATGCCAAGGTCTGGAGTTCACCACGATGAGTTTGGGGGAAGCAAGATCAAGTCGAATACACAAAACCATGAAATAAGCGTCCCATCCTGGACGTAAGTTCTCAGGATCAAGAAGATTAAGACTATCAAGGTATGCATAAAGGAGGTCTATAGTTTGGAAGGAATTCACAACGCGAACGTTGACCAGATCACTAAGACCGTGAAGAGATGATGAGGATGAGTTAGTCGCTGTATCAGTTGGATCCCCAAACACGAGCGTATCATCTTCTTGTACAAATAATGAGAGTGATAAACTTAAAATAAAAGTTGAGTTAATCGTTAGCACCAAACCTATCCGGAACTTGCCTTTGTGAACGCAAAAATCGTTGGTATAATGGTCCGTCAAGGCTGAGGAGCATGAAAAACGGCCGTTTAATAAAGAGTTCTATATGTTGCCGGGTGCGAAGATCAGTAGTCACAAAATTTAATTTCCAGTTTGCAGTAACGTATTTCAGCATTTCTTGAGCAGTACGAAATTGCAACGCTTCCTGTGTTTGTCCGGCGAGTGACAAATTGTCAAAAGAGTAGGTTGAAGTTGAGCTTTCTCCACGAAGAACAGAACCCTCGGCGAGGTCAAGATGGTCCAACTTTATCTGGACAGGAATCGCGAGTCGATCCGACATCTGTGATACCTACAACTCAGTTACTTACTCAGGAATAAAGTTGATCGCTGGGAATTGGACGTACCCCCTGAAGGACAGATTCATTTTTGGCGATCCGCACACATATAAAATTTTTCCTAGAAACGAAGAATTCCTTGACAGTAGACTTTCCCGAAAAACGAGTACCGACTATCGCGATCAGCATAGTCGTCTTGGAAGAGTCAAAATTATAACCAGTTGGTCACAAACCCAGTGACCGTGACTGTTCGCGTCACTTTTGTCACGCTTACAATATTAAATAAAAAATAAAGGAAAACGACCCCATGCCAAGCGCGAGACAGTAAATAATCAGTGAATTTACCGTTATTCAAAATCGCTCAGGCTCAGGTAAGTTGAATCAAATTGCATGCGCCAAGTATTACTTCAAGTTGGTACATCCATTAGCGAATACTGGGTGGACTGAAAAAGGGAATTGTCTTGGTAAGTCACATAAAATACACTGTTCGAAAATAAAAGGGCGTCGGTAGGAGCGACTGAGAATTCTGTTTGGCAGACGCACCCTGATTTACCGGCATGACTCAAGTTTAGTGTGAATTGGAGAAGACCGGCTTGCTGGTTGTTAGTGTACCTTCCTAAACGACCTCGAATATTTTATATAGTCCAGTGGTCCCGTAATATTGCCCTCGTCGCCATATGGCGAGTATTCTTCGGAATGGTTGGAACCCGTCCTACCTGTTGTGACATTGCCACTATTCCCTGCGTAATCATCCTATCCGCTGGCACTAACCGAAAATATACATATCTTCTAAGTTTAACAGTAGCAACAGCAGTGAAAATAACTATTTCATGAAGGAACAGGTTGAGGCCTTCGACGTTGTTTTGCCGCTGACTTTTCTTTGATTCGACTTTGCTTTGCTGCTTTCATGTCCTTTGGCGCCGACGTGCGAAGTTGCTTTATGTGAGTGGGTATAAGTGGCCTATAGTGTGCTGTGTTTGATAGCCAGGGTGCAGTCAATGTTGGAATTGTCTCTAGCAAAGTAGCAAAGTTGGATGACATATTAAAGTTTGCCTGAATACAGATTAAACCCGAGCGCGTTGGATAGGTTGGTTCAAATACGTACGTCAATGGCTAAGACTGCAGCCCTCCGTAACCCAGTGGCTTGCGCCAAAGAAACCTCCGCCCCTTTAGGAAGTGGAACGATTTTAATAACATTTGCAGGTCGTGATGAGTTATAAGCAGCGACCAAGTGAGGTAAATGATCTACTAATAATGGTGGGTCAATGTCACCGCAACAGACTAGGATTGTTCTGAGTGGAGGTGGGGGTGCAATTGCCGGCTTATCCATGATCGGTGTATCGATGATGAGGCGCTCCAGACGTATTTGGGCTTCCAGTCGCCTGGTAACTTCGTTGATTCCTACAATAATGTGCTCGACGATCGTGGGCGCTTCCACACTCAGTGGGGGTCCTTGAACATTGATTTCTGGTGTTGTTTCTAAAGAGCCCTTGGAGACTGCTTCGCCCGCCACAGGAACCTGACTTTTCGCGTTCTCAACTTTCCGCCTTTTGTTTCGCTTTGATTCCAATCGTTGGGCGTATTTTCTCTTCCGGGAACCCCTGCTACGCTCTGAATGATAGTCGGCAACACCATCAAGCATACCAATAGCCAGTGCAAGTAACGAATTTTGTGTATTCACGGGAACGGAAGGCCTGTTGGTTGAACCTGAGAATTTAAGCGATTTACTCAGGTTAATACTGATTTGCACCATTGAATCCGAAATGGACTGTCAAGGACACTCTTAAAAACCACTTTCCTGTCTGCATTTTTCTCGGGTTTTGCACGGTTTGAAACATGGGTATGAGTTCGAACAGTTTTATGGGACATTAAAAGGAGATGGATGCGTGTCTGGCCCAAACGACCGGATCTTGCCCCGTGGATTGGCCGTGTTTGACCCAAAAGGTTGTGACAAATTCATTCGCTCCCAATTCTTCCCACCAAACCTCATAAATAAGTCGATCTCGCCCAATGTTGCATACTAATACATCAACAGGACTTGGATTCGACTTTTCTCTTCCTAGACGTGTACCGGTTCAAGCAAAAATGGATTCCACCGCCGAGGACTCGATAAATAATTCAGACAACACCCAGTCTGCGCGTAACCGAAGTGAACCATCATTAGGATCTGCATTAGGGGTCATGGGATTTGAACACTCCTTCTCAAACTTACAATCCACCCTTGGGATGAAAGAATCACTCCAAGGAGAGGCTGGCGACAAGTTGGTTGAAACAGACGTATCCAGAGTGTCCTCCGCCCACCGGAGAGATCACCGCATCACACCGGAATTCGTAAATACTGAAGGAAGTTCGGGGCAAGCCAATCGCAGTTCCGCCTCCGAGTCTCTACAACAACTATCTCGACACGGAACCTTACTCAGTGTCGGAGCCACACCCGATCGGAAGGCCGCAGAATTAAAGACTATACTAGGGAGCGCTAATTCACGACTTAAACCCGGAGCCGTGATCCTTCCTGGTTCTGGGCAGCTGAAAAATTATGAAGAACCAACATCGCTCGAACAAGCAAAATCGCGCACGCGTGTGGAGGTCGACATTGTTTTACATAGTAATATTTGCGTCCAAGGCGAGTGCCTCCAGGGATATGTTACAGTGAATATCCGGAAACGTTTAAAGAATGAGTCGGTGGTCGCAATATCAGGTGGCAAAATCCGGATCATAGGATTTGAATCCATTTCTAATGAACGCAACCGGTACCCATTCTATCAATGTTCGTCCTCCCTATCCGCCATCGCAGCCCCCACTAGTTTATTTCGGAAATCTAAATGCGATTCTGAGGGATTTTCTCAAGCTTCAGAGGGTAGGCACAGGCTTCCCTTCTCTATGTATCTTCCACTGTCCGCAGATCATGGCACTCCTAAAGGGGCCATGCATACACAATCAGGTGTGGCGGTACGTTACATTGTGATGGTGTAAGTCCCTAAAAATTTATACTACATTCCGATTTAAAGAACCCCGTAGGTCTATTAAAGTCAAAGAATTGGAATCAAACAAACGTTCCATTGCTCATTTCTACAGGGATTGTGAGATTTGGCCCCGCCTAAACCCATCTGTGATCTTGGCAGCTGCTGCTCAGCCTCTTCAGATGAGTGTCTCGAGAGGATTGTTCAGGGGAGGAAACGGGAAAGTAAGCATGACGGCTTCACTACATCGCTTGCACTGGGTTGCTGGACAGCAATGCCATGTCAACATGCGTGTCACTAATGCAACAAAGAAAACTATTAAAAGTGTCACACTATCATTGTTTCGCTCTACTGTTGTCTTTAAACCTGACCCCAGTTTGGAACCTTTTTCTGAGGATTATGATCTGGATCTTGATGCTTGTCAGACCACGACGAACCGGAAACAGATTTCCGAGTCCGTGTTGGAAATGAGCCAGCAAAATTCTCGGGGACATGCAAGCGCCAAAGGATGGTGGACGGGTGTAGGCCCTGGAGAACAATTGGACTTCTCTCACGTTATCGCCATACCGGTATTTTACATACTTTTCTACGCAATAAATTGTTCACACTATCAACCAGCCAGATGCTTTATCGATCACAAGAAGCCGGCTGTTAGAAGTCGACTACTCCCTCAGAATTACACTCTCTGCTCGCACTCTCAAAACAGCAGATATTCAGGTTACTCTACCGATTCGAATAATCAACTTTCTTTCCATCGATCCACCCTCAGGTTTATCGCCTTTTCAAAATGATATGCCAAATAACCATAACGAAAACATGAATTCTGCAGAGCACGGGGTGGCACACCAACCCCACCGCGACGACCTCTCGAGACCGAAGGTATCAGGACTTTTCGAGGCCTATTGCACCAACCCCAAATTGGAATCATCGGTCGAGGCGGATGAAGAAAATTCCGGAACGCTGAATGAGAATCCGGACGACGCGTACGATGGCATTGACTCAGAATTCTACGGAGATTACTACCGGGACGTAAACGATATCCAGCAAATGACTATTCCCGAAGATATGGAAGACTTTTCAATATATGAGGACGATGCAGACGAAATAGAACAATACACTTATCTTCCAGCGGCTATGGACCTGGAAAACGCCCCTCGATTCTCGGATCTCTACTATGCGTCTGTACAAGAGAACCTCGATCAAGTATGTCAGGAAGATAATATCCTCTCCTTCGACGGTAAGCCAGAAGGTAAGCCAACTCAACCGCCGACCTCCGGCGGTCTTGAAGACTTTAATGTCCCAAAGCATTCTACTGGGGCTTGTTTTGAACTACGTCCAAACGCGCGGCGGCCGGCCAACTACCCGCGGCCAAACCGTCCCCGCGGGCCGTCTTCTTTTGCTCGACGCGTTCAAGAGAAAATTAACGCTGTTACTACTGCCAACGATCTTGGAAATCTGGATCATCTGGAAGATATTTCTGCTATTGATCGAGGGTCCTCGCAATCTCATACGATTTTCGACCCTGATGATGGCTCGTACTTTTCTGCGCGGGACGTCCCTGATCAAACTGTTGTCCAGGACATGCATGGCCAACACGATCTCGCAGGTTCGGTACCGGAAACTTGTCTGCCGATCACTCTGGATCTTTGCGACACGCGGCAAGCTCAAATCATTTTAGCTGCATCGCCCATGCTTGATGCCGTTTCGCGGTCTACAAATAATGGGTCTCGACTCTTGCCAGTGCCTCCTGTTACGAACGGTGATGTGCTGCCGGACACAACTTCAAAAATAGTCTCTCGAGGACCACTCCCGACTTGCCCTGCTACTGATATCAACGTTCATAACACAGACTCTGCACAATCAATACAAACTCTTGGTGAGAGTCCCACCACTGGTACCCACTCGTGTGCTCAGAGGCCCTCAATCTCAATGATGGCGGGTGCTGTGAGTGGATCTGCCAATTCTGTCAGAGATAGAATCAAAGAGTTGGAAGAGAGGGTTAGAGCGGTAGAGGCTGGGGAAGTTTAGTATTTAATTTTCCTTCCCGTGATCTTTATTTCGCGTTACAGTAGGAAAAGTGTATATTGCCAAGATGATTATATATGAGTACATTGATCGAATGGGAAGCATAATTAAGATGATCTGAGACCAAAGAGTCGAGGGTAAATAAAAGTAATAATGACAAGACATGCCATCGCTCCGCTCCGGCTCAATTTGGGCATGTGAGCAGCAGGAGGTTGAATAAGGAAGGGGACAAATATTACCATACAAAAAGCGGACATTTCTTGAATGATACGAATAATGTATCCAGAAAGACAACGGACAGCCCTCAAGCTCAGGAAAACAAGTACAAGGCAAAAAAAAAAAAAAAAGAGACCCGGACAGGATACTATCTATCCTCCGAGAGCAGCTAGTGCCGCTCTGAGCTCCTTCTTTGCTTGTTCTGCGTCCTCATAATCCAGGGCACTTATTGCAAAACGGCAGTGTTTTTGTGCTTTTGCGATGATGCCTGGCGTCAACTCAAATGCTGGTGTCGGAGGCGCGTAGACAGGTTGTTGGGGAAGTTGCTGGTAGGGGTCGGGTAACACTGAGGGTGGTTGGGGAGGTGAATAATACACGTGTGATTTCGGAGGAGAAGGTGGTTCGACGAGCGAAGGACCCGATGTCCACTGATGAGGGTCGGGTACAAACCCTGGTGGCAAAGATACGCCTGATGTGTCTGGACCGTGAGGAGGTGCCGGAGGGGGTATTGATGGGCCGCCCGACCAATTGGCCTTATGCATTGTATCATCACGTAATGGTGATACTAGGGGTGTTCCAGTGGTAGATGATGTCCCACCCACAACCGAGGGAGTAAAATGGACAGACTTTTTGGATCCTTCACTACTGTCGTTTGTTCCGGCGGAGCCGGGTGTATGGGGATCGACGCCTCCATTAACATAGTATCTATTTGCTGCCTGTGGATCGAGTTCCTCGCTCACCCATGCCTTGGGTTTCTTAAGAACACCGCCAGTTCCATTGCCGTTACTGCCTTTACTTCCAGTACTCCCCATACTACTCCCACTACCGCTTCTTGGTTTATGACCATATTCATTGCGATCGATTGGTCGTGAGCGCGTCGGCGATTCCTGCACCAAGTTGCTTGAAGGTCCTGGTGCAGTTCCCGGTGTAGCAGCCGTACTCCAACTCCCGGGGGTTGTCTCTCCCTCACCCGCCCATCCACCGAGGAGAGTATTCGCATGGACATCTATTCCTGGATGTGACAGGGGTGGTGGTGTCAGTTGTTGTTGGGGGTAATGCAACGACTGCGCTGCACGTGGAGGTATATCAACGTGCATCGGCGGGGAAGAACGTTTGATACTTGATGGTGACCCGGAGCCGGAACTGCGGGGAGGGGTTGTATGTCTGATGTTTATTGGTCGTGGAGGCGACGCCGGCGGCGTGAGATCAGGTTCAGGAAGGCCTGAACCTGCGGGGCCAGGCGTGGGCTTACGGCCTTCACGAAACGCTTTGGCAATATCTGCGGCTTTCCATTTCGCGTATTTTATTTTCTCTTCGTTCTAGAAATAGGTTAGGCATAAAGAGGTATCGTAATCGTTGGACATACCGAATCGGCGACCTCGGACTTTGGGAATATTTTGAGGACTTCAAGGAAGTTGGCTGCTGCGAGGAATTTTTTTGCCGTTGACCTGATGTAAGGTAAGATAAAAGAGTAAATGGTAGGCGATCTGAACGTACCTAGTGGGATTACCTCTGCGATCTTCATTATCGGCCATGGTGAAGACCTTGAGGGCGAAATTCTCGACATAGGCGGAACTTGCAGACTCCATGTCAACTGCATCGTTGAGGCCTATTTCTTTCTTGAAACGTTCGAGTGTTCCGAGAAGAGCAAATAAAAGGTCGCGTGAAGGAAGATCCTTGGCTTTGAGAGAAATGCCAACTTGGGCAGCATAATATGCACACCAATAGGCCATGATAGGATCCTGAGATTTGAGTTCATCTGCACGTTGAAGATAAGGAGATATGGATTTGAGTTCTGGAGTAAGAGGAGGAAGACCAAGTAGTCGTTGAGAAGACATGATTATGAGGAATTAAAGGATATTATTTTGGTGTTATATATAAAATATTTTAGATTACATGAAATATTAAAAATAACAAAGGCGCAAGACAAGACACGAGGTTAGCACAAGTTACAATGACGTAATACACCTCGTTGCATCTCTTCACTCCAAAATATCCACTATTCACCACCAAACGTCCCCATACTCAACGACGTCTTTGCCATTGCACACTGGCATTATCCTTTGATCCCTTACAATACTCAGCTTCATATCAAACCTCATGTCCATATCAAACCTCATGTCCATACCACACATCACTAGTAGTACAGTGTACTACTTTGTTACTACCAACCCCCAGAATAGCTTTACGTGAATCATATGATGATAGGTCGAGGCCAAACAAAGGGGGCCAGTTTAGCCTCGAGGAAAACACGCAGAGTGGAACGCGTCTACGTCAGGAACTAAACTGAGGCGTCTTTCATCCAAGACTAAGGTATTTAAGGCATGTATGACGCATGATGCATGATTGTCAACGCCTGCGGTGATGGTAAAAAGTGGGGTCCTACCATTACACATCCTAGCACATCATAGAAGGAAAATATGACCCATGCCAAACTTTAACTACATTACAAAGGGAAATTAGTCTTCTGGAGGTAGGTTCACACTCCCTGCCATCGAGTCGGGGCTATCCATAACATGTGTCTGTCTCCCAGGCTCCAAAGCATTGACAATTAGGTATGCTGAAGGATTCTTGCGGTTCTTTGTCTTTTTAGGTGAGCGAGAAAGCGACACGGGGAGCATCCCACTCTCGCCCCCGAATGGCGAGGAGTACGGAGTTTGGGAAAACGATGTCTTTGAGGTCGTGAGAGGTGGTCGAACAAGGGGGGCGTTGCTGGGCATGTTTAGGCCGGATTGTGGAAGTGTGGCCGATGTGAACGGTGATTTACTCTGCATAGGTGGTGTATCCCCAGGCGTCGTCGAATTCTGCCGCGATGCATTCTTGATGAATTCAAATTTAGGCTCTTGAAGTGCATGAAATTCTGTCAGAGCTTTTGACAAGTCGTCGAGCTATATGTAGTAGCGTTAGATCCATAAAGAGCATGTTAGCAGAATTATTACTTTATCCATGATTTCATTAATAGATTCCTTTCTCCCCTCGAATTGATCAGCAAGCTTTGCAAATTCCTCTTCTCTGGCTCTCTTGATTTCTGCCTCTTCATCTCCCGCGACTTCAACGCCTTCCTCATAACCGTCCCCCTCCGGCGTATCCACATCTACAACATCTGGTCCCTTCTTTTCTGCCCCTGTCTGCCTCCAATCTCTCCTCTCCCTCAGAGTTGCATCAGCCCAGCCCTTGGCCTTACCACGACCTTTCCCCTTCCCATCAACAGCCTTCCCAGCTCCTACTCCTTCCACTTCTAAATGCATCCGTGCCACTTGATTTTGTAAATCCACTACACGTGAGAGATGCATCCACAACTCTTCCTCTCTATTTGCCCCTTCTGAAGTCCCTGCCTGCAACACGTTACTGAGGTGGCGAAACTTCATCGGTGGTAATTCATTCTTCCGTTGTGTCTGAAAAACGGGGCGTTCTGGCGCCTGAAGGCTGCCAACAGGAGTACCATCGTATGGATCGTAGATGACCTCCCTGGGGGCGGTTGTCGACACTGGTGAGGGTATCGCGCCCTCAAAAGTTTCATGTCCGTGTAGCGCGGTATCCTTATCAGTCATATTATCACCGTCCTTGTTTTCAAGGGGGTCAACCCCTGTAGGCTGTCCATGCATCTCCGCGAGGACGGCATCGTGTGGCGAGGCGAATCCAGCAGGCGGTGTGTGTCGGTTGTCCTGTTCAGGAAATCCATATGGAGGATTTTCGCTCACATTTGTAGTAACACGTTGTAGGTCAGTTGGGTGGTAGGCTGGATCTGTGGATGATTTGTTGTCTGTGGGTTTGTTGCCAAACCACGAGTTCAACATCGTGATAGACAGTGATCAGAGCCATTAGCGTGACGTCACACACTCACGGTTTGACGCCTAATTTTGGTCTGACTCTATTCAACACAAAATTTTATAATTCACATCATATATACTTATCAACATCAGTAAGTATTCCAATGCACATCATCTCAACTTCACAAGCATCCATCTACAAAAGATATTTTTCAACGTTTGGCCTTTACGAAGATACAAATGCGACATACTGGGCACTGCTCCTCCAGCAGCGTTCACTTTCGCTTTCAATGTACTTGTCCCGCATAGCAAACCCCGGACAAATGCCTCAGCGACGACATTTGCTGCAGCCGGCGCAGTGTGCGTATGATCAAGTGGATACCATGACGTTACCAAGGTCTGCCCAAGTTTATTGTACGCTTGGGCGACGTAATCATAGTGGTCAACATACACTGCCCCTGTGCGAGTACCCACAGTAGCCATGTACCCGACGAAGCGAGGCCCAGCACCAATGGCATTGCCTACCCAGATATTATCTGGTGTCTGCGATGACACAATCGGGATAGCCCCCTTGGCTTGCAGAGCGGTCACAGCATTCTGGATATAGAAGGGGAACGTGTGGATAACTACTTTAGAACCGCTATACGGATCTGAGGTCAGCTAATCCTGTTCATAGTTCATGAGACATGACGCATACTCGGGTTCAGTTACAGTTGCCGTTGTATCATATCCATCGCCTAATTCAAGTACGTTCAGATGGTACCGTTGCCACGATATGGACTAGCCTCACCTACGGCGTCTTCACGTCCGTTGTCGACGGTAGCTGTTCCGTCGTTGTGCCCGAATTCGATAATTGCAAAGTCGCCTTCCTTTGCAGTGTTGATGAGAGTTGTGAATCGACCTTCATCGGTATAGCTTCGCGCACTCCTGCCCGCAATTGCCATATTGACTACGGGAATGCTGAGATACTGACCGAGATATTGTCCCCAGCCTGTATGACCATGAGTAGGATCGAATTAATAAAACATGATATGAACCATCAGTCCCAGCTCCTCCGCCACCTCTAGCCATCGTCGAGTCACCAGCGAGATAAACGGTCTGGCCAATAACACCTAAAACCCACAACAGACAAACAGAAATAATCCGGAGTGACATTCTTGCAACTAATCAACTCCCACCACTGAATGAGTTTCTTGTATTATATCCGACTTGCGAAGATATTTTTATATCAAAGTGATTGACGGTCCGCTGGAATATAAACCTTGGGGATAATAGGATATATTTAGAAGTTTTCCAACATGAATAAACTCGACGGGCTCCTTGTAAACCGTGAACGGCCCGTTTTACTGAACTTGTAGAGTATATTTACCCTTTCCAATTCACGCTAAACTTGCCTTGTATTCGTTTACAAGGACCTTAATGCATATATGAATTCCGAAATAAAACATGCCCAGTCTACGAATGTTCAAGCAGGGCCCTTGGATGAACGTTTTTAGTTAGGAGGCCCTTGAGTCCGTTTCTGGGCACCTGATTTTACCTCTTTGTGCCACGAAGTCCTGTGCCAAATTAAGCATTCAAGAGGAACGATACTTCGCCGTGTTGATCAATTTAGCAGCCATGTGACAAAGCCTTACAGCGGGTTCGGTTTCGTTAGATGTGCTTTCGAGATTTGACCATGAAAAGCCCGATGGAACAGTATTTTCTTCGTCACTTAGGTCTTAGACCATTCACCAACAAACAATATCAAATGCCTTGCTGCCTCAAGATTTGTTTGCTAGTTTGATTTAAGGAAAAAGAAGGGATAAATTACTTAACGCAGAACTCCGTCTTCCAAATAGTTTGATCATAACCTTTTCCGCTCTTACTTTGGCACTTCACTATGAAATGATCAAGACAATGTATTTATACACGTCGGGTCCGAAGAGCTGGATCATCTACATAGTAGGCGGACCTGCACATTTTCCCGGAACTCATCAGATACATCCATCTATTTCACAATGTGAGCACGGGAAGGTGCAAGGAAATTGAAATGGCTCACTAGGAACTGCCTGGCCAGCCGAGTTGACTTTTGCTTTCAGTGAATTGGTTCCACATAGCAGACCCCTTACAAATGACTGTGCTACGACGTTGGCCCCTGCCGGAGTGAAGTGTGTATGATCGACAGGGAAAAATGTGGACGTCGTGGACTGTCCAAGTTTGTTGAATGAATTTGCGACATAGCCATAATGATTAACATATGTGACACCAGTGCGGCTCGCGGCGGTTTGGGCATAGCCAACAAAACGAGGGCCTGCAACAATGGCACCTCCAGACCAATCGTTACTCGGCGTTTGTGAAGAGACAATGGGTATTGCCCCCTTTGCCTTGAGGGAATTGACTGCGTTCTGAATGTAATACGGGAAAGTGTGAACCACAATTTTTGTACCGCTGCCGAAAAAAAAGAGATGTTAGGGCGTCAACGAGGGGAACCAGGTTGGATAATCACTTTGCCGCAGTCACAGTAGCTGTTGTATCGTAGCCATCGCCAACAGCGACCTGCCTACCGTTATCAGGATTCGCGGTCCCGTCATTGTGTCCAAACTCTATGACGACATAATCACCACTTTTGACAGTGTTAATTATCGTTGTGAATCGCCCCTCCTCGGTATAAGAACGCGACGACCTGCCGGCAACGGCATTATTCACGACAGGGATAGTCAAATATTGTCCGAGATATTGCGCCCAGCCTAGGGGAAGCGCATAAACGCTTTTTTGACTGATAAGTGAACGGAGTTGGGACGAACCATCAGAGCCAGAACCTCCTCCATTCCTGGCCATAGTAGAGTCACCCGCCATATAGACGGTCTGAGCCCATGTCAAGGGTGCGGCAAGCAGGGAGAGTGCGATGGCGAGTTGGGTGAACATAGGGATATGCGGAGGATACATTATCTTTGACTAGGCATTTAAAAAGGATTCACCGGTTGCTCCCAAATCCGGACCGCAACTGGAGGTCATATGGGTAATATAACTCTACGTCTAGGTTACAATGAGGATAAACTCCGATGATTTCGAGGAATAGAAGCTGAACAGGAGCGTGGTGCCGCATCAATAACTACCACATCTTGTGTATATGAAGGGTGACCGGTGGAAATTTTGGTGAAACCCGGGCTTTCATCGGTGACGGGCCGCCAGGAGGAACTTGTGACATTTAACTTGTACATGCTTAGGTAGCAAACTGCAACGCATAGGTAACATAAGGGCCTGACGGTCAAATTTTACCGTTACAATGTGGGATGTTACAAAAGTTTCTGTAAAGAAGGGTCAGCTTTACGATGAGCATACGACAAGAATGACAGATAGAATACATTACATAAAGAGTTCAGTCATGTGGAACGTCATCTTGTTCATCTTCGTCAGATATAAGAAGTGCGCCGAACCTACTACCGAAGCCCTGCAATTTTCCATCATTATCATTCTCATCCTCGTCTTTGTCCTCGTCGTCTTCTCCTTCTTCTACATTCTCAGGGATGCTGACTTTACCATCACTATCTAGGTCTTGTTCCACCTCGCTATCGTTTTCACTGTCCTCGTCGATAGTACTTGCGCGTGGAATCCATATACCATCGCCCTGCTCCGTGTCTAGCGCGATCGTGCAAGCATCTGTAAGCGGGGGCCAAAATGCCCAACCTATTTTACCTTCAGCCAGTGATCTGAGTACTGAGAAGATCATGTAAATTGGAAATATTTGCGTCAAGGGAGATCCTACTAGCGTTCCCAGCTCGATGCACGTCCGGTCGCCCGGCTTTCGCTGTGACCCAGCTCTTTGAATCAGCATAAGCTATGAGAATGTCCATTGCGGTCCATCTGAGGGGCTCTTTTTCTATCGAGGACTTGACTTTCATATCGTTTCGCCATGTCCTTTTATCTTCAATTGGTGGGGCGGACAATGCGGGGTGTATGAGTTTGTAAATTTTCTCAAGTGGGAGGAGTTCGGCAGCAAAATGAATGCAAGAAGGAATTGCCGATATACGAGAAATGGGGAGGATACCACATAGAACCTGATTGTATTGTTCCTTTATCACGCACTTCGAAATGCAAATTAGAGTGTACCTGCATCTCCATTGGTGCAAAATTTGGCATGACAAGTCCTGGACAATCTACCAAGCGAACGTCCCGAGTCCAGAATAGAGTTTGAAAATGTTTTGTCTAAAGAAAAATCAATTCAGTTAGGGATCATTAAGATAACATAGATCTCAAACCATCTTACCTTTCCAGGTGTTTTTGAGGCTCGCACCTTGTTTTCTCCAAATAGCGCGTTCAGGAGGGATGATTTCCCAACGTTCGGTTGGCCTAGTTAAGAAACAAAAAATGTCGGCAATACTATAAGATACAAAAGTAACATACCGATAAGTCCAATTGTCAAATATTCGGGTTCTTGATCTGCTAAGGCCCCGATGAGCTGTTCATCTTGAGCCACCCTTGAATGAGGAAGGATAATTGTTTCAGCAGCGGCGTCGACTGCAGATTCCCCAACGTTTAGTACATCATCCCAGTTGATAATTTGCTTGACCGATGGCTTCCAATTCTTGAGTCGGTCTGGGTTATCTTTTATCTTATCTGGAGGGTGTAATAGAGTCGTATGGACCTCTTTAATAGCGTTGACCAATTTTTGCCGAAAAGGGGTAGGAAGATGTGGTTGAAACTGCTTCCTCCCTTGGTGGTCTGCCCCTGTCTCCTTCTCAGCATACGATTCAACTTGGACTACGTGTAGGTGAGGGTAGCGCCGGTAAAAGTATTGTGTCCACGCATCGGCGCGCGCCGATCCGGAAATATCTACTTTCGTGAGGACAAGGATAACCTGTCTGTGGGAAACGTAATCCGAAAGGGATGGCGGAAAATGCAACAAGGGACATCGGGAGTCAACAAGGATAAGTATAATTTCTGAAATTTCGGTGACACGCCACCTGTGATCTATCGGGGTGAATAAGGCCATGTGAAGGGATTCCGAAACTCACAGCTGTCGCCATACCTCTATATTTCGTTCAAAGTACGTAGGCGACTTGGGCATCGCCCGCAAAGGCTCTAGGCTCAGTATATTCTCATCTATGTGATCCTCTGTAGTCGGATTGACCTGTTGTTTCTGTACTATCTCGTCGACTTCAGTGAGCCATTTATTGAATACTCCTTCCTCGTTGCTTTCAACTTGTTTTTTTGTCATGTCAAATCGCCATTTTGGCCTCCGAGGGCAAGATATATTGGGGGTTTGTTGATTGTAAGTAATATCCGTAAATACTGCCACCCGATCGAGAAGAGGCCTCGATAATGGCAAGGTGGAAGCCAATAACCTCGTTTCTTCCAAGAATTTAGGGGGTAGATTGATGAATGCTGATTGTAAACGCCGGGCGGCTTGAACAACAGCAGCTCTTGAAGGATCCGTAGCTGATCCGATTAGAGTTCCAGTTGGGCCCCGTCTCGTCTTGGGTTTGCGTATGGGCGTCTTGTTTTCAGGAGGAGAAACATCGCCACGCTTGATGGCACGCTTAAGCTTTAAGTCTGCCTTTTTCTGACGAGTCGAAGTTGGCTTTTTACGAGGTGGCATCAGGTGGTACGTTCAACCGTCAACAATGGGATGCGGTATTTCGGGTTTGTGAACGACGAGCGTGAAAGGTCCGAGTCGGCTATCACATGATCTAAATCATGTGACACTGACCAATCATCCTAGTAAATGTCCTCAAGCGATGGTCATGCTGACTGAGTGTAATGCCTGACTACCCTGTTCGACCCTTTCCTTGCTTCATTTATATAAGGTATGATGATGTTCAGCAATTTTGATATTCGCACCACCCACACCAATGTCAAAAGAAGATTCCAGCCGGAAAAACATTATCGTTGTCGGAGGAGGAGCTGGGGGTGCTACCGCTGCGCGTTCTATTTCTGCTAAACTTGACGCGTCCAAATTTAACCTCATTGTCATTAACCCACGCCCCTATTCCATCCTCTATCCCGCAACGGCTCGTCTTACTGTTTCCGATGCAGAACCCCTTGAGGATCGAGTCTTCGTTCCGTATGACAGGCTCTTCCACAAAGGCAAGGGTACGTTCTTGCAAGGAAAGGTGATTGCCATCGAGAAGACAGGACCTGGAGCATCTGGTGGAAATGTCGTCCTAGAGAACGGAGAACGGATACCTTTCGAAATTTTGATTTTGGGTCCTGGTTCTATATGGGCAGGTCCTATTGCTTTCCCGGAAGATGCTACCAAAGTTTCAGAATTCATTGCCGCTGGACATGCCGCTTTGAAAGCTGCCAAGGATGTTGTTATAGTTGGCGGAGGTGCCGTCGGGATTGGTATGGACATGTACTCCCAAAACACCTTGAATCTAACATTTACCACAGAGTTTGCTGGTGAAATCAGGGATACATACCCGGTGAGCTTTCGTCGTCTAGTCTCTTGCAATTGCTTATATAATGGTTTATCAGACTATCAACGTTACTATTGTTCAGGGCGACGACCTGGTGCTCAACAAAACCTATCCGGAAAGCTTCCGTCAAGGTATACAGCGTCGCCTCTTAAAATACGGGATCAACCTAGTATTAAATGACTACGTCGATGACATTCCTGTTTCGGGAGACGTGACTACCCGAAAAGGTCAGACATTAAAAGCTGATTTAGTAGTAAGGATCTCAAACTTGTTTTTTCAATTCAATGAGAAGAGTTCAATACTACTCTACCTAGTTATCAGCTCGAGGACCTCGCCCAAATACTGCATTCATTGCAACATCTCTTGGGCCTGAATCCTTATCCGAGCGTGGCCTTGTGAAGGTCCGGCCCACACTTCAATTGCTGGACCACCCCGATATATACGCTTTGGGAGATGTTATTGATTTCCCAGAACAAAGACAATATGCAAAAGCTACCAATCATGCCACGATCGTCAGTTCCAACGTTCTAGCTTCCATTTCAGGCAAGTCCCTCAAGCCATACAAAGGGAGCATTGAAATGCTGGCTGTGACGATTGGAAAGGTGCCCCTTTTATGTTCTGTCAAATTATACTTGTGCTAAAAATTTACTTACAGGACCGGGGAGGTGCTTATATTGATACCATGTGGGGGATCTCGCTCGGCGATTGGTTTGCAAGACTGGTAAAAGGGAAAGGGGTATTGATTGATGAATTGCGGCCGGGTTTGGGGTATTAGGTTCATGGTGGATGTATTAATATCTCGTGAATCCGCTTTTCTGGTAGCTCTTACCATGGAATGTAAAAGATTTTGAGGCTTGAATTAGTTACATATAAGTAGGCTCGTCTGGGCTATTTCCTGTTCTTTGTCGCGTATCATTATGTGGGTTGAAACTTGGATCATGATCGTTTCCGCGCAAATTGCAAATATTTATGTATTTGCGGATGTTCCAAATAAACGCTGTGTCACCTCCATCGGGCATCACCCTGCACCGACACAGTACCATGGCTTGATCTGAATTTCTCCACCCATTCTACTTTCTTGCAACTTACTCAGTATATCCCTTACGACTAGTACGACCAATAAGCGTTTCGTTCCGAGCTTAACTGCCGGCGATCGCAAATGCAGCCTGTCACATCGCTCCTGTCTTCCTCAAATTCTACGACTCCCTCATTCGACAGCAGACGACATCCCCGAATCAAGGAGTTTGATATCAAACACGGACAGAGAGTTCATACATATGAGAAAGCACCGTATCCCTTATCCTATAATAGAGATGTGCTCGAAATGTGGGTAGTTCGTTATGTCATTCGTAGAAGACGCAATTGATTGACCAGACTTGTGTAGAGAGTCTCTAGACAACAGGCTTTGCCAGCACCTTAGAAAATCGGTGTCATTCGTGAACTTTGCGGATGAATTACCCCAGCGTATATTGGACCTTGGATGTGGAGTAAGTTTATTGAATTATCTGGCCCGGAGTTCAGGAAAGTCACCCCATGTATCTGGCTATTTAGACAGGAACCTGGGTCATTGAGGCTGCGAAGGAATGGCCCGCATGCGAATTCGTCAGTCAACATTCCTAAATTTGAAAATTGCTAACGTGAGAGTCTGCCACAAGGTTGGTTTTGACTTGGTAAATATACAAATACCACACCAATTAATGGACGAGACTGTTGCGAGACGGATAAAGTGGAAACGTGGAAACTTGTGAGTTTCTCAGATTTGCAGTTATTGTAATTTACTGTGCTTATTGTGTGCTCCTAGTTTAACGACGAAGCTTCCTTTCGATGACGATGAATTTGATCATGTACACATGCAAGCGATCGCAAGAGGCGTTCCGGAAAATAAGGTATATTTGGAAACCAATATCCAGCTCACGATGTTTCTAATAAGAGTTGTATCTAGTGGGGCGTTTTATTCGAAGTGAGTCACCCAGCCATGTAATCGACATAGAAGGACTTACCTTTGGGGGGAAGGAAGTCAATAGAGTCCTTCGTCCGGGAGGTTCTGTTGAAATCATTGAGGATGGTGCGTGTGTTTGATGACGGACATTGAATCATATCTAGATCTTTCGTAGATGTTGTATTTCCACGGCTTCCTCGTTGGTTTACAAACGCGCTCCGCGTCCGACCTCGAAGAGCAACTTCCGTTCACCTCCCAGACGGAACGCAGCGTGGATATCCATCTCCCCCAACCACACCATCTAAAAATGTCCCTCCTCATGACCATGCGTTACTTGAATCACTCAATAAATCCGTCTACGAACATCGTTTCATCAATTTGAATCCCACTGGTAAATCTAACATCTATATGAATTGTATATTGATTGATTGTTTTAATGTAGCTGTATTACCAAGTTATTTCACCACCTATTTCAGACAAGTCACTCTAGGCCCCGTTATAAACTTCCCAATGCCTCCTTTCCCACCACTGCAACCCTTACCTCCTCAGATTGTCACAACTTATGTTACTGAACCAATACCTGATAGCTTAGATCCTCGAGCATCATCCGTATTCCCTACCCCAATGAATAGGCCCGCATCTTTATCTTTCTCTTCTACAATATCGGCTTCCACCACATCAACCGTGGATTCCAATCACTCCCACAACTCATCCATCTTTAGCTCCCGTCGTCGGACAAATTCCGCCTCCATTTCTTCGACCTACGAAAGCCCTGATTCTTCATCAATAGCCGATAGATTGACCGGGTCCGTAGATTCTCCACCCACAAAAACTCATTCTCCTCTACCATTTCAACGATTTATACTCGATGGTTCGCTCAGCGAAAGTGAGATAGCTGCATTGCCTGAATCCCTATTCCCTCTTGAGCAGCTCAAGTCCCTGAGCGAAAGATCTCTTGCAATGCATCTCTATAGGTCCTACCAGACAGTTCTAGCTTGCCAGGAGGCTATGTGGGAGGAGTTGAAGGATCGACTACGAAATCGGAAGGATGAATTGATACCTTTTGGGTGGGAAGATGACGAGGACCTGGAAGAGCTCCAGAGCAGGAAAAAGTTCGAGCGGCTAATAGAACGATATCGAACGTGAGCATAATTCCAATTCTCGTTCGGGTGCTGTGGTTGATATTTTTTATTGTGAAGTGACATGCAATCACGAGTGTCCATCTGGTGTTCGCTTGTTGGGTTTGGTTGGCCGTTTCCAACTCGTGAACCCTTATCAAAGGCGGAGCTTATTGAGGAGGGGCGTATCAGAGATAGTATGCTAGAAGCTCGCAAGTTTGCATCAGAAGAAGATCATCAGACTCCATGTCGTTCAGTAAGAGTTTTGGTTGGTTATAAATTATAAGGAGACGCGAGACGTGGTTTTTATTCCTTGTAGGATTCAACTATATACCCTTTGTATCCCTACCTTTGAAGTAGTTATGTGACACGGGCAATCAAGTCTGGATTGTCAGAAGTAGTGTTTTGTTATGTTTGGCTTATTTTTTTTTTGGCTCTGGCTTACAGTCGGAAATCGGTATCATTTTTGTGATCATCCAGAATGGCAGCCTCGAGCTCTAGCCAACAACCTCAACAAGTCGTCCTATCATCAAATTTAGGTCCACCTCCAAAATCCGGGAAGAAAGGGCTATCGCGAAAAGGAAAGGGGAAGGAAAATGTGGCGCGACCGGCCCAGCGACAGGGTGACCTATATGTCGATGTAAACATCGAGACTGAAGAATCGGTAATGCCTTGGGATTGGGTGCCCCTCACGGATCGTTCTGCTAGCAAAGTTCCCCCAATATTTACCAGAGACGGAAGGTAAGAGAATCCATTGACGATCATTCTTGGAGCTCAACCAGGATCCAGCTACTTCTTTTCTCTCGTTGGTTCTTCAATCAAAATTTATTCAGTAACAACTGGTGAAGTTGTCTCTACACTCTCATCGCCTCCTGCAAGCGACGATCGACTTTCGAGTTTGCTCACAACGGCGATTATCAATCCACACAATAATTTTCAACTTATAACGGGTTCCCTGGATGGACGTGTGATGGTCTGGGACTTCTTAGATGCTGCATTATTGAAGATCATCGATATTGGACAACCAATACATTATATGTGTGCTCATGAAAATTTCAAAGACTCTGTCTTTGTCGCCGCATCGCGTTCTAACAAAAAAGCCAAAGTTATTGGCATTGGTATGTCAAATGTTTTGGACATCTGCCTATCCAACCGTAATCTTTGCAGATGATAACGCAGCTGTGCTTCGCATTTCACTTCGGACAGGCGGTGCTACAACCAAATCAGCTGAAATACATGCGATAGGAAAAACCCGGTTTCCGACGGGCCTGGCGTTCTCGAAAAGTGGAGCATGGCTCATTGCCACCGCTGGCCATAAAGTTTATATTGCGTCGTCGTCGTCCCTTGCTTCAGGTTTCACGAAATACGTCTCTCCCGAGCGCTTAACCTGTTTGGCACCACATCCTTTTGACGAGTATTTTGCAACGGGCGATGAAAAGGGAAACATTAGGTTATGGTATTGTTTGAGTGATGGCCTGCCTACTAATGCACGAGGAGTGGAGAAAAAAACTCAAACAACGACTTTCCACTGGCACGCACATGCAGTCGCATCGATAGCCTTCACGGCGAACGGTGCCTATTTACTTAGCGGCGGGGAGGAATCTGTGCTCGTGATCTGGCAATTAAACACTGGGAAAAAAGAGTTTGTACCACGTGTCGGTGCACCAATTAATACCGTATCGTTGTCCAATCTGGGAGGGAACGAAGAAGAATATCTACTCGGACTTGCAGATGCGACGTACCTGTTCGTCAATGCGGGAACACTCAAAGTGTCAAGATCCTTTTCTCATATTAAGCTTGGTACATTTCATAAGTATCCACCCCCATAAACCACAGTCTTACCGTCTGCTTTAGGTTCTGACACACCCTCTACATCGAAACTACCCTCCACCCCACTCGCCTTACATAATCTCACTTCAAATGTCCTTCTGCCATCCTCCCATCCTTCCTCACTTCAATTATATTCCCTTTCTTCATCGAAAATCGTCTCAGAGCTTGAAATATCTCCTTCTAATAGAATATCTCGGCGTGATGAGAAGCTGGTCGAGGTTTCTCGGGTAGAGCAAGTCGCCATTTCAGCTTCTGGGGAATGGATGGCATCTGTAGATGCGCGCGACGAGGAAGATGGTTTCCGGGGAGAAATTTATCTCAAGCTATGGAAATGGGATCAAAAAGAGACCTGGACACTCAACACAAGAGTAGATCGCCCTCATGGAGCCACAAAGGTGAC
This sequence comes from Collybia sordida, assembly GCA_037014335.1. Classification (NCBI taxonomy): domain Eukaryota; kingdom Fungi; phylum Basidiomycota; class Agaricomycetes; order Agaricales; family Clitocybaceae; genus Collybia; species Collybia sordida. Next base: position 3,523,213 of record JAYKXK010000002.1, read on the forward strand.
GTGCTTGGCTTTCAGTCCAAGTCCACCAAAAGACACTCGCTCGATATTACTCGTCACAACTGGGGCTGATGGTAATGTCAAAATGTGGGGATTAAAACTTGTCAACAACGAGGCTGGGATTAAGGAAGGTCTGAATTATTCTTCCTTAGCACTGAGATAGCAGCTACTAAGAGGGCTATAGAATTCTGGGTTATCCGTTCGATGTTTGGTTTTCAATCCGAGGTTCCTCAGTCGGTTACATGGTCTCCGGATGCTTCACTCCTCGCAGTTTCTGTAGGAAGCTTTGTTTCTGTCTATAATTCGAACGCACGTATACTCCGACAAACCTTCAATTTTCCGGAATGCAAACAGATATCGTCTGCGCATTTCATTGGAAGGGGGGGCCGTTTTTTGATAGTTGTTGGAAAACATGACTTGATCCTTTGGGACCTCGTCACCCAGTCTGGTGAGACGACCGTTTAACTTATCCTCCAAAGAATTAACATTTTTTTGAAGTTCGATGGAACCACAAAACTCTTCCAACGATTGACCTTGTAGTACCTCACCCACAAGATCACTCGTTTACCGTCTTCTACAATTATCCAATGAACAACGGGCAGCCAAAAACCATAGTGTCCATTTTTCATGTTTGGTCCTCTGTGCCTTCAGCTGTTCATTCCATTCCATTCTTACTTCGTAACGTTTCACCCCACTTGCATTCTATGGGGAGATCGAACTACAGCTTCATTGGCATCACCCAAGACTGGCACCTCATCCAGTTTGGAGACGACTGCAAATTGGTTAAAGAAGGGGGTTCCATCGCAAGAGGACTTTCCCCTAATGTTACTTTACCACGGCGTACATTATTCCAGGACATATTTGGCAAGTCGGCTTTCGCAGAAGCTTCAACCCCATCATTTCCGCTTCCCGAGACGAACAACAGTTCTGGCTTTCGGGTGGGCATGGAAGGTTCAAGCGTGTTTGAAAATCCTGCTTATCTTATGCCACCATTGGAACACCTGTTTGACTCTTTGATGGGTGGATTCTTAGTACCCCGCGACCATGATGAAGCACAATCTCCGGTTATGGAGGCTGAAGAACAAGACATGGATACCAATGAGGATATAGGATATTCAGTGATTTCCGGGGCTGATAAGCCTCGTATGGTTACACAGCAAGAGATGGAAGGGCTTGTTACAATATTTCAAAGACACACCGTGGCTTGTAAGTCCTTCCGTCTATTTACCCCTTTCTATTAATCATCTTGATGCAGCTCATCTATCCGGTGTAAAAAGTCAACCTTTAGATATCATCAAATCCAGGAAGAACGCTGAATCCCATTCTTCCGATTCCCCGCTAAAAGCCACTGGCCCCCTAAACACCACCCCACACCTAAAAATATCTAATCCAAGACCCGATAGTGTTATGGTATCACCGTCTGTTTCTACTACAAACGGACGAAAGAGAAAAAACACATCAAGTTGATAACAAAGCTTACTTTGCCTTCACTTGAGACCCAACACCAATGAGTCTTATACTGGTCCCCTTTCTAGTGGAAGGATGGACCTGAATAGTATGGCGCGGTTTCTAGCTCAAACTGACACAGGCGGAAGTTATTCCGGGAAAGAGTCATTGATGTGTCTTGGCCCAATCAGGAATTGTGATTGGCATGCCGCCGCAAACAGTATTAATGTAGGGTGATATTTGAGAACGTAGATAAGCAAAATTTAACGTGGTCGAAATATATGATAGTATACATTGTAGTAGGTATCCTTAACTTCGTGAAAGTTGTTCCTCTTCCATAGTTATGGCTCCGTAATCCATTAAATTTAGCTCTGCGATGTTTTCAAGCGCTATCTTGTCATTGTCAGATAATCTCTTGGCATTTTCCTTTGTAACATAAAATTTCTTCAACGGTGCTCCCATCTTGCGTCTCGCATCTCCCCACGCTACAATGAGTTGTGCCTGCATGGATTGGAAGTCTAAGATAGTAATATTTGGACATATGACTTTAGCTGTCAAAGGATTGCCAGAGATGCGTTGGAATGTTTCGGGGTTGTATAGAAAGGCGTCGAGAAATATTCTTTTGATGTTCGCTATTCGAAGGTAGGTTAATTGGGGCATAGAATCAAGCCATTTTACGAGAATTCGGCCAGCTCCGGGAGTATGAAGGGTTTCCACAGAAAATAACGTCAGTAATCTTACCGCCGGAAAACGCGCAGTCATAGCCCCAAATAAAGGCGCATAATCTTCCCCCACAAGATTCATGACCGTTAGATCGCGCACGTTGGGAGCCGTGATATGCCGGAGTATGTATAGTGCATAATGCAGGCTGACGTCAGCGAGAATAAGGATTCGGAGGTGCAAAAGTTGAATAGGGAGGTAATCGCGAGTATCTTCGGGATGCCACTGAGGACCAGCTCCGTCAAGGCAAAGTTTGTGCAGCGCAGGGGAATTTGCTAAAATATCCCGAAATTGCGATAAATCAGGAGATCTTTCGAGAGGCATGCGTCGCAGATCTAACGTTGTTAGGTTGTAAAGACGAGAGAGTCCCCAATCGACGTGGACCCCGTTAATAGAAAAATATGTGAGTTTGGGGGTGGGAACTCCGCCGAACAGAGGTAGGGGATGGCGTAGAGAACTGGGTTGGTAGCCGTCACCAATTTGTACATATGGTGAACCGCTTCGATGTAGTTCAAATCGCTCGACGATTAACGCGTTTCCAGTCGCCATCGAATTAGTTGCCGCGGCCCGAAGCTTATCAAGAATCGTGAGGATGGGTTCCCAATCCTCAAGAATGATTATAAGCATTCGGATGCTGTGAATTTTCGTGCAGAGCCTATCCATAAGGACCCTCATCTCTTCATCAGTAAACTTTCGTTCAGTACTATCATTGACACGAATATCCAGAGGCGCGTCGCCAGCCCTCTGAACCCATGCAAGGGATCGCGTAAAGGGAGGCAGGTCCCGAAACCAAATTGCGCTCCAGATGGTAGAATCCTGCAGGGCAATAGTTCGCCAATGCTTACATGTCCATGTCAGCCATAGACGCCATTGTACTCCCGCTCGAGGCTCAGGAGCTGCCCATACGACAAAACGGAAGATATTGGTCACAATCTCGGCGGGAAGGTCATTCATCCGGAACGTGCGCCAGAATCTGATCCTATAATCAATGCGACATAGTAAAAGTGACCTTTCGGCCGCTGGGTTCGCCCCCAAAGGAACATTTCTTTGTGCATCCTCTAGGGCTCGAATTTTCGCAAGGCGCTGTGCAGTATCTCGATTGAAGGAGTAATATTCTTGTGGAGAAAGGGGATGCGGAATCCATCCCCCAATTGCCGCATCCTGAAGAGCCGCTACTAATTCTCCTAGATTACGATAATACTGTGGGCTAGACTGTTGTGTATTGTGTTGTGACTGAAGCGAAATATGTGTGAGGAGCGGAGGACAGTTATAGAAATGAAAACTTACAGTCGACGTCGGAATTTCTGAACGTTTTAGTGAATGTGAAGACGAGGTGGGAGGCAATGAATGAGACTGCATGTAGTGTATTGGATTGCGAGGATTAAATTGGCCTGCTGAGATCAAGTTTCGAGGCTTCGGATAGAGTCCTGTGTGATTAGGGTCTGCAATGGAGTCCTGTAAAATTTAATGGAAGTTATCATCGTGCTGAAGAGATCCCGACCACAGCAAAATTGTATATACCTTTGAGTTGAAATTGACTGAGTATGTCGCGCCAACGACGAAGGGAAATTCCAATGAAGAAGTGAGTAGGATTATACAAGGCCGCTTAAATACTGAGAGTGGCCGTGAGGAGACGAACGAAATACAAAGACACTTTTATAACACACCCTGTTCCAAAAGAGATCGATAGGCCTTCGGTAGTGCCAAAGCGTGTTGTTTGGACAAATAAAGCCTGACGCCCACAAGGCCAAAGAGACACCCACAACTTTATCGTCAGGGAACCTATCAATGCGTTGAGTCAACAACAGGCCAAAGGTGATGAGCAAGGTGGCTTCGTCGAAAGGGCGATTAGAGAGATCAAACGCTCCCCAGACGACAACGACGATAGCTGGTAGTGGCAGAAGTGAAGGAACAAGATAAGGTATGCAAAAAAAATCAGGCCACCTTTTACAGGACCGTTGCTCAGAGTATTTGACCCTCAAGGCAGGTAGATCACAGGCCGACCCGACGACGACAGGGTGAAGCAAGAGGAATTTGGCCACTGTGCCACGTTCCATGGTGGATTAACAAGGGGGAGATTTTTACTTCGAGTTGAGCCAAAACGTCGGACAGTTCCGAGTAAGTCACCATTGGTACTAAGATCTACTGCAGAGGAACACTCTCTAGGAACGGTCCGGAAAGACAAAGGAGGAGTTGCAAGCAAGTCAAAACGCCGACGCCTAGAAATCTACATTTAGTCATCCCGCACCAAGCAACACCGGAAGTACCAGTCAGGCTTTATGCGCACTATAGCCTACGTTGGACATGCTCGGTTTACAATCATCCGTGACCGTTCTATAATATATAGTTTGCCATTGGTATATGTATTTGAGCCTTTTGCGCCCAACAAAATAACGTTTATAGGTCAGTGACTCCGAATGGGGCATATGATATCGAATCACGAACATCCTTTTCCAGAGAGCTTATCTTAATCCGGTCATTACTATGATAGAAGATGCTCTAGATCTGTGATAAATCCATGTTGTTGAATATATCCGCGACTTTGGCGGCGGGTTGAGTTGGTGCATGAGGCTCACAAGTTCGACTCACGTGCACTTCGATCTCCTCCCTCGTTCCTCTTCACAATAATCACATCGCACTTGCCATTTTCGGACCATACACAACCAAGCAACTTCGGCCAAAATTCAAAAGATTCAACCACCAGTATAAGTACACGTTACAACACATATATCACATATATAATACACTATTGACTACAGGAGGAGAACATAATACTTACAAACTAATTCGACCATACATGAACATCTATAATTACATTGACCTAATGCCAAGCACCAGGAACATCTCGATCAAATGCAGAGTGTGTAGGCGTCTTCGGTGACATAGCCAAGAGCTCTTCCAGCATCGTTGTTACAATGTCATCCTCTCCCTCCTTCGATACAACTCCATTTGCAGGCATCTGGGACTTTATCTTAGAAGTAAGGTCGGGATACGCACTCTCAGTAAAACCCATCTGAAAATAAAAAAGTGACTTGATCAATTATGCCCATAAATCCCAAAGGTGCGACACATACATCAGCCAATCTCTTGCTAATTCTGCTCAGCGTACGTGAGGTAAGATCGCCATGTTGCACGCCGTAGCGACGTGAAGAATGCCCATGCCCGGGATGCGTATTATATCTATGCACACTTACGAGTTCAAGGGCAGGAAAACCAGGTCTCCCAGTGCTAACAATTGCGGCTGGTTCTACCCTTGACTGACCAATGGGTAGAGTCGAAGAAGGCCCCGCGCCTGGATTCCCGGAGGGTGGGTCTTGGATAGACCTACAGAAAATTCAAACTCCATCTGCATAGAGGAACAGGAACGAACAGAACTTACGTCTCGCCCCCACTGGCCTGTGCCTTGTTCTCCCTTTCCTTCCTTCGCTCTTTTCGTTCTAAACGATATCTTTCCTTTTCGGCTTTGTAACGAGATTTCGCTTCTTCGACTTGAGCTCTCAGCTCTTGGGGGGTTGGTTTCGGATGAGATATTTCGTGAGACAGCGGAGGAAGGGGCGGAGGAGAACGAGGCGCTGGTGGGACTGATGGTATTGGTGGTGCGGGTGCGGGTGGTACAGGCGCTGGTGGTGCTGGTGGCGGTGGCGGAGGTGCTGGTACTGGCGCCGGTGGGGCCTGAGGTTGCTCAAATGGCACAAAACCACGGGGAAACCAAGTCCCAAAGGGGGGTGCGGGTCCATGTGTTGTATCATCATTACGTTGGCCTAGTGGGCTACCACGGTGCAAATTATGAGCGCGGGGAGGCGGCATTCCCGAGCTCCATGTTTGTCCAAGGGTGCGGCTACGCCAAGGAACACGAGACGAGTGCGGTGGAAACCCACCTCGCCACCCAGTAGGTAGCTGAGAAGGGAAAGAATTATGCCAAAACGATGTTGAGTTTGAAGGGGCGGCGTCGGCGACTGGTTCGGAGTCCACACCGGGAGTCGTGTGTGTGGGTGGTTGAACAGGACGATCAGTTTCATTTAATGCTGATCCCATGGCTTGGGAAAATGCCCTGAACATGCCTCCTAGCGCATCCGCGACTCTCTGCCCGGCTTCCTCTTCCGCTTTCTTACGTAGTTCTTCAATGGTTGTTCCAGGATCAGGAACAGAACCTCCATCACCCCGAGAGGTTGTATCTTGATGAGCCATCCAGTATGTTCCACTAGAGGCATTACGAATGATGTTACGAATGCCTTCCGAGAGCTCCGGATGAGCCGCAACCACATCACCAAAGGTGCTTAGAAGAGAAGCTATATCATTAGACAGGGAACTCGGCGCGCTGACAGAAGGGGTATCGAGGGAAGGAAGAGGAGGGTCATCAGCTGGCTGGGGTGACTGAGACAATTTGGGTGCATGATCAACGACGTCTTCTTCATGTTCAGGCAACAGCTGTGTAGCATTTTTCGGAGTGCTTTCAGCGGCGATGGGTAAGGTGCTGTGGTTAGACATTGCGGGTGAAATTGGATCAATAGTAGGGTGATGATATTGACTGCCATGTTGATCCCGAGAATTGATGTCATAGACATGGAGAGGGTGTTTCGGAGGTGCATCTTCTCCAAGTACTGATCCTGTCGAAGAGATTTCGTCGTTTGTAGCTGCTTTTTCCTTCCCTTTATATTTGGGAGTGTCTGCTATGCTAGGGGTCTGGGATTCTTTCTGATGAAACAGAATTGTAGAATTGTCGTCGTCACTGGTGGGATTAGGATGATTGTGAATGGATGTCACATCACTGAGAACCTCCACAAATGCATGAGGACTTTCATCCCCTCCAGCATGGACGGCCCCTCCCATTCCAGTGAAAGGAGGAAGGGATTGCCAGTCTTCGTCAATACCAAATGGTCCCTCTTGTCCAAACGTATGACGAAAGTTGACACTCGGTGGCGTCCCGGTGAACACCTTAGTCTGGGCACGAGAAGACGTCAAGTCCTGAACGATGAACTTGATGATCTGTCCGCTTTTATAGGACACCTGGTAAAAGTCTTGCAACTCCTCTTGAGAACTAAGGGTGACCTCATCGCCATCAGCGTCAATATAAGCGACAGAGATTTTCTCAATCGGTATAGAATAAAGAGACTCTATTTTAGCGGCAAGAGTAGTCCAAGTAGGCTGATCCTGGAAGCTAAGACGACGCGTGAAGCCATCTCGCTGGAGTAGTTTGAAATGGATGGGAGACATTTTGAATGAGGTGTTCAATCGAAACTGGTACACTTAATGATATATTTCAAACTCCGAACTGCGGAAACCACTGCGCACTGACTAGTAAGTACAACGAAATCAATTGACTGCGCCTTTGGGGAACATAATAGAAACATCGAGAAATTCATCAAATACAAACACATAATTCAACCGTCAGCATACATTCTTGATATTATTTTTATGCAAAGATAGCGAGTCGATGATCGATGTCACCTGGGTCGTTCAACTGAAAAAAAAGGTAGTGAGTTTCTATGTTCCATCTTATCTGTGAATTATTTTTATACCCTCAAGTTGATGTTTAGGGAACTGATTTCTTTGATCTCGCTTTCTTCAAGGTCAAACGAGTCACATTGTAAGTTCTCCTTGATTCGCGAGACGGAGTTGCTCTTAGGGACTACGGCGATGCCACGCTGAGTAGCCCATCGAAGCAGTACCTGCGCCGGAGCTAACTCGAGAGTAAGTAATAACGCAATTATCGAATTTGGAAGGATATACTCTTCAAGTATTTTGAGGCAACCTTCGTCACTGTGTCGTGCTCCATCAACCCTTGTGCACCCTGGTCCATACCAAGTTCAATATAGCCCTGAAAAAACGTCAATGGTGTCTCCACGATGATTATTCCAAAAAATTAGGGTTTTACTTGAGGGCCGAAAGAAGAATATGCCGTAATGGCAATTCCATGCTCTTTAACAGTTTTGACTAACGCATCTTGTGTCAGGTAGGGGTGGAGTTCAACTTGAAGAACCTGTGGTTCAATGCGAGCGTAGCGAAGAACGTCCAGGATGATTGAACCGTTGCAGTTACTGGGGGATTTCAGATTAAATAACGCTTGGTTTCATTTCTGGTACACTAACCTCAGTCCAATATTCTTGGCAAGGCCGTCATCTACTAATTCTTCCATGGCGGTCCAAGTCTCTTGCAAAGGAGTTTTTTCTATTCGGTTGTAAGCACTCCTGGTACTCTAGACCGGGGAGAGGTTCTCACGAAGATAAACTTTTCCGTCGTCGCCGAACCATTCCGGAGGATAACGATGAGCAGGGTCCACATATTGAATGGCGATTGGGAAGTGAATAAGGAATAAATCAAAATAATCAATTCCCCAGAGTTCAAGCTGCATCTTGGTAATTGGTTTAACCTTCCAAGCCAGGCCGGTAGCGTCAGATGAGACTCAGACGATAATAACATGGACAACTTACATGTTCTTTGGCATGGAAAGTATTCCACAGCTATGGCGGGGTTAGCTAGCCCGTATTATTTCCCGAATATAAAGTTACCTTGGATGTAATGACTAAAAGTCTATCAGATATCCGTCAGAAGAAAGTGAGTTTAATAATTACATAGGTCTTCTCGTTTGACAATGCCGTCGGCGATTGCACGGCGAACGCCTTGACCTGCTTCCTTCTCATTTCCGTAGTCGCCTGCACCGTCGAGAAGCCTAACTCCGGCCTTGATAGCTTCGTACACGGTCTGATAATTTATTAGTCCGACACAGCAAGATTATTAGAATGTGAGCTTGCATCTGCACAGGTGGATTTGGTGACCTGGGTTCCATCCATGGATTATTTGTGTATAGTTTAAACAATATATAATCATACCTTCCAGAGGCCAAATCTATCTTAATGTGTTAAGAATCAAAAAATAAGGCCATTGTATGACAAGTACTCACCCAACAAGCGGCATCTGTGGTCGCGGGGGTTAAAAATTTCATGAAATGTGCGATACAACGACCGACAGACCTTTTGGCCGGTACGTTTCAAAACAATCGAAGTCATATTTGTAGTCAGTTTGTGATAAGTTATGTGTGAAGAGGGATGTTATCGATGGTGGTTTGTGGCATATTTATATGTAGATTCAGCTTGATCAAGGCGTTTACGGACCGATTGATCAACTTCAGTAACCGGTCCGTTCGGGAATTGCCGATACCGACTTCACGATTTTGCGACTTTCTTCCGTTTTCCGTCCGGTGACCGGTGACCTTAGGTATCGCTTGAAAATAATAGCCTGGGCGCTTCCAATACCTCTTTACATCCTACAATCGCGTCCAGGGTGTTTACAATCATAAGTAAGTTTGCTAAAACTGCTTTCACAGTTCACATCCTAGTCGCGACCGCGACATGCGTTTTCATATTCTCGGACTCGGTTCAATTGGTTCTCTTTTGGCACATCACCTACGTCGCACTATTCCCCCAACAAGCACCATAACACTCATTCACCGAACACAGAGACAAGCAAAAGATGCATTATCAAACGGAGGATCTATTCGCGTTGAAAACAATGGTTTGGTCACAACTGCGAGTGGATTTTACTCCGAGGGCTTTGAAATGGTCAAGCCATCGCATAACTTCTCAAAGCGAGAGGGGCGAAAAGAAATTCACAAACATGAACCAGTGCCTGGACCTATCGAATCTCTCCTAGTCACGACCAAGGCGCACCACACAGTCCCGGCTATTCGTAGGCTCCTCCCCCGTATATCCAACCGAACCACCATTGTACTTATGCAAAATGGCATGGGGATGTATGAAGAGTTGATACACAATCTTTTCCGCAATCCTGAAAGCAGGCCGCACTTCATCTTGGCCTCTAACACTCACGGCGCCTTTCGGAAAGGCACCTATGATATTGTTCATGCGGGTTTGGGAGCCATTGAATTTGGAATTGTTCCAGATCCCGCAGAACGCGACTTTGAGGCAGGGTTCAATGATGAGACAATTCCAAAGTTGGAGAGAGTGCCACGTATTACAGATATCTCATCACCCACCGACAGTCATGGCTATGCAAAATATAGAAGCCTCAGGAGTACGGTAGCCGCTCTGCTTCTCGTGGAGCCGCTTAATGTATCATGGAAACCGATAGCAGAAATGCAGACCATTTTACGGCGAAAGCTAGTCGTTAACGCAGTGATCAATCCACTCACAGCTCTTATGGGATGTCGGAATGGTGATATTTTCAAGGCGTCAGCATCTCATCGCATCGTGAGCAGGGTCTGTCAGGAAGCTTCTGATGTTTTCACCGCACAAGTCAAATCGGGGTCCCAGACGTGGTTAGATAGTCTTACGTCACAAGGGATGAGTACGGAAAATCTGGGAGTTGGGCGGCTCCCTCGAGCATTAACAAGGCCCATGTTAGAAGAGGAGGTTGTCCGAGTGGCGAAGATCACGGGAGGAAACATATCTTCAATGCTATCTGACATTCGACTGGGACGTTCAACAGAGATAGACTTCCTTAACGGATATCTGTTGAAACTGGGATCAGCGTACGATATCAAAATGCCCGCCACCGCGACGCTCTTAAATCTTGTTAAAATGCGGAGTGCTATACCGTTAGATCAGTTATCACGATTATAATTCGATTACTGTTTAATCCCCATAATATCCCTGAACCAACTTCGTGTGGTGTTTATTCATTGTGAAACGTCGAATACTTGAAAGGTGCGATTCAACTGAGCACGTGGATTATTAGGGGAATTCAAAGTTGTTTTCCCGTCTGTTTTCCCGCCGTTGCCGAGTCCGTTGTCGAGTCTGTTGTCGTGATAACTTTGGGAAAACAGTTTCCTGTTTTCCCTGCCAACTGCGACAACCGAATACCTGTTTTCGGCTAGTGTTCGGTAGCATCCGTCGGGCTTTCAATAAGGACGTTCAAAATTCGGTTGAGATTTGGGCAATCAACTTCGTTAATCTTGATGTATCATTGATCGGGTTTTTCAAACTCACCCAGCTTTGCAAATTGGCCTGGATAAGAACCACAACACACATCCAAGACAGATCCCTCGTAGATACGTTGTAAATGCCCATAACTAAAATTTTTGTGGCATTCTTTTCTCAGAATAATTATTTGAGGTGTTCTTAGTCAAACATCTGTAGCGAAATCTTGTATTTTTTGTCTTCCAAGCCTTCAACTGATAAGAAGATGCCTTCTGCTCTTCTATAAATTAAGATCTGCAGTTGAGAACTATTTTGCAGACTACTAAGAATTTCTCCGGGACATATTTTGAAGAGGAGCAGGAAGAAGGAATAAGATTGAGCATAACTATCTGTATTTCTGAACATACCGCATTCAATCTCCGACAAGACCTTTCCAAATGTGGATGGGATTGATGGAGTCTCCGTTGACCCTATAATAGATTATCACATTATCAGCAATTGCAATCAGTTTAATTGAATCTCCGTCCTAAAATACAAGTGATGGGAACCGGACAACAGACTTGAAAACGGTTTTTGATGGGGGATGTCAAAGTTGACCACCGTTTTCGCGCCGTTTTCGGTCTTTCCGGAGGCTAACAACAGACTCGACAACGGACTCGGCAACGGCGGGAAAACAGACGGGAAAACAACTTTGAATTCCCCTATTATATGCAGTGCTCGCGTCTGTCATGAACAGCCACTAACCACCCTTAATATCTATGTAAATGGCTGCGCTTTCTCTTTCTTTCTGTCTCCACTTCTATTGTTTCCATTCATGTATAATTGAACTCTTTGGTGACTATGAGTTCTGATAGCTGCGCTGGGTACGGGGACGGCAACCCTGACATTAGCGGTGTTGTGGGTAAAATTCACACTGTCCTATATTCTCTTGTGATTTGACCATCATTCGAATTTCGAAAGGGTGTCCGTGTTAGTTTCTATCTTCAAACCTTCATATTAGGTTCGTCTCTTCCCATAAAATAGACATTAGAGGCTCATTTACATCTTTCACACAGTTCTTCTTGTCGATCGATCATGGCAAGATGCACCCATAGCCTTATGGACATTCATAGCTACAAGTGCTGGACTTACTTTAACTGCTATTGTGCAACGAGGACAACTTACGCTTTTCCAAGCACTCGTCGTGTCTGACTTGGTCTGGTATGTTACTTGTTTTGACGGTGACTTGATACACATTATTTAACTCCATGTATGCATAGGTTGGCGAACTTTGGTACATTCGTTGCATTGGCAAGCTATTCTCGACAAAAAGCTGCCAGTCACAAGGACTCTACCGCTCGACGGGCTTTTGATTATAACGTTAAGTTTGGTGCCATGACCCAAACGTTAGTGTCCATGGCATTAACCTTATACATGTGGTGAGGTTTATCTTTTTCATTTTTCTTCATTATCCCTGATCCAAAGCCAAGGGCAAAGGCTGAAACATTTGGGGATGATTCAAAATGCTCCTATCATGTCCAATATGTATTATTTGTGTTCAAAGTCCCCGCGCTAGGGAGAGGCAGGGTGATTGGCCTGGTAGTCACGTCTCTCTTAACCATCGCCTATTGTCTGATAACGTTGCGTGAATTGCAATCTTATCGCCGCTCGGCAGATAAGGCAGTGGAGGACAAGACAGAGTTAGAACTCCCCAAACTTGTACTCCCAACTCATTCAAGGGATGTTTCTTCGACGCGTTCGATCCATATACCCTTGACGCCTCTATCAGTCTCGACCACAGATTCGAGTGCACAAGGAAACCATAATTCTCCAGGCCTCCACCCTCACCCTACTACCATCTCTCTATCGCCACCCAACCCACTCTCTTACGGAAAACGTCGACCTAAGCGACGTCGATGGTCTTCCGACCTTGACCCTATGCTGGTCGGGATCATTATTTGCCAAGCGATGGTGTTCACATATTTCATTGTCTCAATTGAGCTGTTGCTCAAATTTAACCCCAGTGTTGACAAGTCTACGAATGAATGGGGGTCTGGCCAAATTATGGCCCTTGTTGTCGTAATACCATCTGCACTGTCACTCTTAGGAGCAATCAAAGAACATGGGTTCAAACGTCTCTCGAAGCGGAAGAAGGACCCAGGGAAGGAAAGGGGGAAAAGGCGGCGAAGGCGGAAAACAGACATTGAATCACGCTAGTTCAGAAGTTTGTTCCCCTCAATGATTTACTTGTATCCTGATATCCGATGTATTCTTAAGTAACTATACGATGATACCCCAAACTGGAAATATTTCTAGCATTGTGAAATAGATGAAGTCCAATCGAGAGCAATCTGAGGCGTTGTATTATGGAGCTATAGGATACCCCTCCCTAAGTCCGAAAAATCCAAATTGGATATATAGATAAAATGAGATACCTCAGTGAATCAGTGATCATCTGAGTCGGGTTTTCCCCACTTCACAGTTCTAACAGCGCCGTCTTTCCATGATTCGACACGTCGTCGTGCTATCATTGACATTGTGGATCTGTCAGTGCCAACGAATCCGACTCCCCCCCCTTGGATTGCCGCGTCGATGAGAACAGGATACCTACATATATATTTGGTAATCAGGGTTGAGATAGTTTGGGGTGTGCTTACCAGGGACCCAGGAGTTCAGTTGTTTGTGAATGATCAACCCCATACCAACCCAGCCCTACAACCTCTTCCCACCATGTGGCATTTCGTTCATCACTGGTCATGATTACATGGGAAACAACCATCCCTTTCCTTTCTAAGAGCTCAGCCTTAACCTCTTCAACACGTCGCGCGATAACAGGAAGAGGAGCATAGCATCCATCGGTGATTTCTCCACAGAACACTTTGAAATCACCTCGGCGAACATGGATAGCAATCCACTACGGTACTCTAAGTCAATAAGGATACTGTAAGGGTTGATTCGGTACGTACCGGGGGCGTCACCTCACCCTCAATCGCGCCGATCGCTCGTCTCACATATTGGTCCGCAAGGCTTTCAATGACGGGCGTGAAATGCATATGCTGTCCAACATATCTCCATGCGGGGCTGTAATCAAACTCAAACTCAAATGGCTGTTTCATAATGTCAGTGGCGTTGTGAGGAAATAAGGGCTCAATTTACCTGGTTAGCACAAACAAAATACAGGTAATCGTAACAAACGACATGTTCGTCTGGCGGAAGTGATACATGATGTTCAGGAGATTCAGAAGGTGTGACGAGACTAGCAGCGCGAGTTTCAGGAAACGCCAGAGCCGCAAGGGCCCAAAATGTGGTATGCATGTCGTGTTCGAATTTTGGAATGAGCTTTATCCATGATGGCGCTTTTGTGTAAGATATATCTGTTAGGCTGATCAATCAGGCTTCGAGATACCTCCAGTTAAGTGGATTCACAGACCAAGTTTAAGATGTACAGGGACCTGACTATGACGAGGATGGTGATCCCGGTCCTGAACTGCCTCCCAGGTGTTCCAGCACCCGATTTCGTCTTCTATATCACTACTACGATTTTTAACTTCATGCCACTCGAGAACAGGTTTCCCAAGAGCTTTTCGAAAACGTGGAACATCGAATACGAGGCCAAAGTCGATGGGGGGTACACTTGTTCCAATGTGAGAGGGGGTAAACATGGGTATGATAGGAATACGGTCCGTAATTATTGCAAGATATACAAGGTTCATCTGAGACCCACTCTATAAACATACACGGTCAAGCTTTTTGATAGAACTTACATAGGTCATTACATCGTTGGCTTGGAAATAAGGTCAGTGCGCTAATGAAAACATTCGACAGGAGACATACTCCATCCTGCTGAAATCCAACTTGTGAGATATTTGCGGTCTGGACGTAGGTTGTCTGGAAGTAGTGTGGATGCGATGATATGCTCCACATGAGAATGTGGTCATACCTCTAAATTGTGCAGTTGGGGAACCGATCAAGTTGGCTTCTGGACCAAAAGGGTCGAATATATCAGAAAGAGTGGAATGGTTAGTATTTCCTGGCTGGGGAACGTCCTCGCTTATGATGATCTGTGTTCGAGGTTGCTCCGTCCAAAATGTGAAAGAAAGAAAGCCCAAGAGGGAGACGGCGGCAAAGGAGGCGAATACTGCGAAGAGGGGACGCCTTTTTGGGAGAAAATCAGTCAAGTGGCGACCTGGATCACGACTAGTTGGAAGAAGGTTCTCTTCGGACAAATTATTTCGCTGCATAGGCCACGAGAGGTTCAGTGGGAAATGAGAAGAGGGGATACGTAAAAATTTAGAGGACTGGCAGTGCGGACGCTGATGAGCGCTGCCAACAACCAAGTCAGCACTCCGGTAACTCGGACCCTTCAGATTACCTTCCAAATCAGGATCAGGCACTAAATGATATCCTCGCTTCCCTTCGCTACTCTCCTTTATATCTACCCCATATTAACATCCCAAAATGCTCTCCTCCCCTTTCTTGTCCTATAGCAATATTGTATCATGTTCACAATCACCTCGATGACCGTCAAGGTCGCCGCCGTAGTCTCCTTTTACATGGCTGCCGCTCTCGTTGTTCGTACCACTTCTCATTTTTAGCTCAATAATTTTGTGTTAACAACATTCTCTTTCGAAAGATGGTTTTTGTGTAAGAATCTCTAGATTTCTCATGCATATACATATCTCATTTCAGATCCAGTAACAAAGCCGTGTTGAATAATTCACCAAACCTCCCTCTCTTCTTCCTCCTGGTCCAGCTCTTGATCGCCGTCCTACTGCTTCATGTCTCCGCCGTCTTTTCAAAGAAAATAGAGATCCCAACTTTTGATACTCAGGTCGCCAAAAAGCTCATCCCAGTCGTCCTGGTCAATAGCCTTGGTCTCGTCTTCAATACTCTTTGTTTACGCGATGTCGAAGCTTCATTTTTCCAGGTAAAATCAATATTATTACCTAGATGAAATTTAGCTCTCTGATTTGGAACCATAGATTGCCCGAGGACTCGTTTTACCTCTCACGATCTTTGTTTCTTCCATTCACACCCGAACCATACCCTCCAAAAAGGTCCTGACAGCGGCAGCCACAGTCACAATCGGCTTCTTTGTTGGGGTCGCCCCTTCTTCGTCAGTGCCCAGTACAGCCGCTCCATCAATTCTTTCCCTCGTCTATGGCATATTATCTTCTTTGTTTATCGCTCTCCACGCGGTACTCATCAAGAGCTCCCTACCTCATTGTAATAACTCGACGATACAACTCGCATGGTGGACAAATTTTGGCTCTGCCATCTTCCTCTTACCCGCCGTGATTCTACATGGGGAATTAACACTCATTACCAACATGATCCGAAGTGATGTCTGGGACGGAACAGTTTTTTTTTGGGGTAGCCTTGTGACTGGAATTTTCGGCTTTTTACTCTGCATTGCAGGCTTGCTGAGCATCAAAGTTACCAGCCCAATCACGCATATGTTTTCAAGCGTATGTTTATTTTTGGCCTCTTTTTTCCCTCGATATGAATTCTATCTTTTCGATACGACAGGCTGCCCGCTCCGTGATACAGACTCTACTCGGTGTCTGGATATTTAATGATCTCCTCACTGTGTATGTTCCATTTTTTTTCTCATGTCGTTCGTAGTTCCGCACTGACGCCCTATTCCCCAAGTAACCGAGGGGCTTCTATCCTAGTTATCTTAGGCGGTACCATGTGGGTTTAATTCCTACCGCTTTCATTCTATGGTCGCTGACACTGCGCCTCCTAGATTCTATACGTGGATCAAATCGATCGAATCGATGCCACCAACACCACCACGTCACGCGAACGACGTTGAGGAGGGTGGAAGCGAAACTTTACTCTTGAAAACTAACGATGGCGGGAACCATCCTCGAGAATCGTCTCTTGAATACTCAGAGGAGAAATAAAGGGTTTCAACTATTTAGGGATAGGGGATTATAAAAATGTAACTATATTTTGGAAACTTGGGGCGTGGAACAAATATAAAATGGAAATGTAAAATACCCTCCATTTTTCTATATTTAGATTTACCTGATCGCATACCAGATACCTGAGGCACCGTTCAGGGGGTGCATATCATCCCTCGGGGAAAGTAGGTTGAAAGAAGCATTTTCGGATGGCATGTGGACAGTGGCAGCACTAATGCTGCCACATGCCATCACCCTCGATGCCGAGTCCCGCAAATTTCGATGAACTCTCTAATTCGGTTCCACGGGCATGGGCTCCCCTGTAAGTATCGGACGGGATACCGGAGTTGCCAAATATACATATAATATCTTAAAACCACCAGGTCTTACGCCTGACATGTTGTCAAAAAAATACAGTTCGTGTGATTTGGTTAAGGTTAACGGGAAGGTTTTTTTCCTTCTCTCGATGAACACAATTACTTACAGGTCGGAGCACATCATGGTACGCACTATTACCTCATGGATCGTTACAGCAGAACATAACCACAGCCCCTCACATACCGCACCCTCCTCTATATGCGCCACTAACTGTCAGAAGACCGACCGAGAGAATAGTCTTCATAAGAAAGGAAAGACACAGGGCCACCCATTTGTCGGAGTGAATGATATATTCAATTTTTTGATTCATTTCGGACAACAGACAGAAGACGTCGCATGGATAACCTGAGAGGACATCGCTTCTGGGGCCAAAGTATGATAGAGCCAAGGCACCCAGGTAAGGCACTATTTTCGGAGATCAATCTGATTTTAATGATCTTGATCAACGGAGAAGTCGATCAATGATCTGACTTGGGAAATTCCGTAAAGGGAAAATGCCCTTGTTATATCATCAACATCCACAATGGTCCATAGCCCCCTACCAAGGTTCTTTGTACCCTTCTTATTTCACCTCGCGGAATTTCAAGCCTCGCAGAAATGTCGACGCTATACACTCATATTCCCCACTCACTCCATATAGATACCTGTCGGAACGGCTGCATCTCCCATGATTGTTCATGTAGTCCTTCCAGGTTCACTGTCAATTCAGCCTCCTCGGAGGACACACTGCTAGGTGTCGATTTGAACCAGACAGAGCGTACTCTGGGTGATACAGAGCTTTCGTACTTCCTCCCCTCTCGCGAGAGTGGTGTCAACGACATGCATGTCAATTCATCGTTAAGATCCGAATATCATTAAACTGATATGACCTCATTACAGGTATTTGCACCTGGGATGTCAGGCTGCTGCTGAACTAATGAATGTAACGCGTGTTCTCTTGGTTTGGGCAATTCTTCGAATTCGACACCCACTCCTCGCATCCAGAGTAGAAATGCATGATTATCATGACGTTCGATTCGTGTAAGCTAATCTTACTTTAAATTAAAATTTAGATGATTTAACACGATTGCCAGATATTTAGCACCCTACTCCGTAGAAGATGCATTGGAACTTGCCAGTGCCAGTCTCGAATATCGCACCCAGACAAAGGACGGTATGTAATATAAGCCGCTGTATAATTCCAATAGCTCAACAAAAATTACAGAGCTTATTGATTCATATCTTAACGGACCTCGGACGCTATCAAATACTCGCCTTTCATATTTAATCGTCTCTCGCGAAGCTACTTCGGGCTCACTACAATCAGTAGATGAAGCAGGTTTAAACCCCGACTATAATTTTCTGATATGTGCTACCCATTTCTTGGGTGATGGCATGGCTCTCCATCAATTTGCAAACGAGTTCTTCAGTCTTCTCGGTAGCCCTTCAACGATGAATGATCTATCAAATCTACTCTCATCGGAATGGTATTCACGATGCGCCAAAATACATGTGTGTTCAAATTCATAAATCACTCAATGCATGACTTATACCCTAAAGGCCACTTTACCTCCCGCTTTGGAAGACAGACTACCTTCGTCCATCGGCAACTTTCGTCGCTTAGCCTCACGTGTTGACTTTTATCAAAATCAGAAGAAGTTAATAGTGAGTTTCGATCTTATTACATAGGCGATAGCAATATTTAAATTTGTCAAGGGCGGCCATACCTTTCCCCGCCGTTCCGGTCCTCACCGTTGCACCGTCGTCCCCACCATCTCGATTGATTCAGATCGCACGAAGAGACTTCTGAAAAACTGCAAAGACCATGGAGTGTCAATCTCGAGCGCCCTTTTCGCATTATGCAATATTGCATGGGCGAAAACTTCTAATCGGAAATGGGAGCTGCCGACGTAAGCAATGTTCTCTGAATGCAACATGTCATAGATGATTAAACACGCGTTTAGGATGATGTATTCTGCCCTAAACTTACGACCGTATCTCAAGGCCAGCGGCGTGGCTAACGACTCGTATTGGTACCTGGCTATCGGGTACTTCAATGTTGTTCTACCTGCCTTCCTTCCCACCTCTCACGATATTTCCACTACTTTCTGGCACCGAGCCCGGTCCGCCAAAATACAGAGTACGAACGCGGCAAAGAACCCCATGACAGTATCTCGGAGTCGCGAAATGGCGCGCGAGAGAGGAGAGCGTGCCCGAGCCTGGGCCAAAGATGATGATGAAAAGGACCGTGGTGTTTTCAAAACGCCTGCAATCTCGCCCAAGGTATCTTTTAACCAGGCTTCCTCGGACGCTTTGATCGGTCTATCCCTGCTGGGCAACTTGGATGGGATCTATAAGCATACAAATTTCTCGGGTATTCAATTCCACACGCTTACTACTGGGTCGCGACAACGCTCCGGGGGAATGCTCTTGTTTGGCTACACATTCGTAGGGAAGTTGTGGCTGAGCCTAGGTTATGACGAGAATGGTTTTGAGAAGGATGTGGTTGTGAAGTTTTGGGATAATTTGCTCAGCTGCGCGGACGAGTTATTGGTTAACTGATAACTGGACATCTATATATATTGGACCATGGACCACTGCGTAGGGTTGACGATCGATATATGGATTATAGAATCTTTGTATAATGTACCCATTATTCCTCATAAAAAGTAGCTCTCAGCAGTGTGTGTGTCTGAGAATGCTTGGAATCAAGAACTATCAACAACCTCAGATCCTTTTCTGTCTTCAGTCGACTCCTAAATTGAGACTTTTATATAAATGTTTTTTGGCCACAGGCATGAGGGGGAAATTTATACAAGCCATAGAAATTAATACTAGGCCCAAGCTGACCTTTCGGAGGTCATACGTGGTTGCTCTTTTTTCAATCTGATTTCAGGGCTTAGGTTACTACGACCCGAATCAGTTTGTCGGTAACGTACGAGGAGGGACAACAATATACCTTGGCTTTCTGTAATGCGTCCATATAACATAACCCATGCCCGCTTGAATTACGGACCAGACGAGGAGTGTCTATAGATACAAAAAAATCAGCGCACAATTGGCCTACGAATGAACTAGAGAACGAACCTCCTTACGAGCCATGATAGCATTGTACATCGTGAAATGAGGTTGATGTGGACGAAATTTAATAGGCTGATGGGGCACAAGTAACGACACCATGGTCTTTTATACTTTATTTCTGAGAAAAATAAAACCTCGGTTCAAAGAAATCGAATACGCAAGGAGATCCTAAGCAATATTCTGGTATGATAAAAATAGAAAGAGCTCAATCTAGAGTTGTCAGGGGCAAACGAGGCTCGGAACAGACTCGGCTAGTCGTTGCTGGTTCCTGGCTCGACTCTTGTTTGCCGAGAAACACGACTTGTCGTTGATCGGTTGAATCGTTTAAGTCGTATTCTGGAGGCCTTGAGAGGGCCTCTGAGGGTCTTAGCCCACTTTAGACTTGTAGACTGGCTTCAAACTATTGAATTGGCCAGTGTCCAATTTTCCACGTTCTTATGATACTGTCGGTCGCATTGCGTCGGGACAGCATCCCGGATTATCTTCCTACTCATAACTATTACACAGTGATGTGATATCTATATTATAAGTCAGGTAACTCCCGTTGTAGTAATCGCGTCCATGTGCTCTCTTTCCACCATTCATCCATATAATTTATACGCTCCCATAATGTTTCTTCATCTACGCCATATATTTCGTATTTACCTCCGTCAAGGCTCCGACCTTCACGCTTTGCAACGTCGAGTGCAGGTTTGTTTTCCCCCCTGATGAAACGGGTATGTGGCAGGTAATAACTGAACACATCGGGACGTACCTGAGTAACTCTAATAGTTCCGTGCGATCAGGGAAAAATAAACGAGGTTCCAGGACGGCCAGGATTGCAAGCGAAGCACGATATAAGAAAGAGTCGCCTTCGAGTAATAGAACATCCCATACACGAGCACAGGCTTCAAAAGGAAGGTGGTCAAGAAATAGTGGGATTATCCAGTCATTAAGGTATGCAGCTGGTGATATTTGATGTTGCTTAAAATTGAAGTAAACTGGAAACTATGAGGAATAGACATGTGGATACATTAAGAACTCACTCTTCGGCATACCATCCGCAAGTAATGTATCAAAAATCCTGTATAGTCAAATTTGAAAGTCAATATATAGATGATTATTCCGGGCGGTAGGGCACACCTATAATAAGCTTCCACCTGAAGATTTTCGTAAGCCTAATATTGCATACAGAATACAAAATCCATACATCATCCTTTGCACCCTCTCCACCAAAAAAACTGCGAAGGCAATGTCGTTCCATGAGATTTCGCATTACCACGAAGCCCTGCTGGACGGGCATATTGATCAGCAGCATAGCAGCAACCTTCGCCGCACCTCGAGTATATCCCAACCCTTCGTCACTTCGAGATACAACCCATGCACAGAGCATATCTTTGAGTTCAGGATACAAAGGGCCTGTTTCACGGGCAAATATATGAAGTGCAGGAAGTGTGGTGGACATATCCTCTTCGATAAGACTCATACTCGATTTCGGGAAAACGCCGGAATGAAGAGCACGTTTGGCGCGGGCAAGACAAATCCGATAGTGGTCTGGATAATGAAAATATGATGATGGGGATGTCAAAATTTATTGTCATAGAAGATGAGCTGCAGCCAAAATATCTGCTAAATGAATATATCTACCTTTGCTTAACGCCAATCCATTCCCAACCGCGCGTTCCCACATGGATGCACGGAGTTTCGTTGGAATACCTTTCCACCAGAGTTTCCGAAGGGATGGGTTTCGGTTAACGACCTTCCAGTCCGGAACAATCTCTTTTTCCCAGATGTGTATTGAATCTTCAATATGTTTTTCTCGAGCAAGGCGGCGTTCGTTGAGGGCTTTCTGCCTTTTCTCCGCTACCAAGTTTTTGTTTCTCAGAAAGGAAATTACTTAAAATGAGAAAATACCAACCAGCGGCCCGACTGAGTTTCATCATGGTTTGCCAATCGGCCATGTGCTTATCATCCTCTTGACGGGGTTTAGGAGGTAAGAACATTGGTCGCGTTTTGCTTCTAACCTTCTCGAATGTACTGGGCCCAACGGAGCGTGATGATCGATGAATAAATGATTTCTGAGGTGATTGAGTTTCTGTTTGTGGTACTGACGATGACGACGGAATATATTGGGGGGCGAACGTTACCGTGGGAGGAGGTGGCGACGAGGTAGGGGTTGATGATGCCGTATTGCTTTGTTCCTGTGGGAGTGCAGGATGATCGGGGGGCGTTGGTAGCGATGGAGTAGATTTGGTGGTTTGAGGTGGAAGCTCAGAATGTAGAAACGAGCGTTGAGAGACAGTTTCAAAGGGAACTCCATGAGGTATCGCTTGCTCTGCGGTCAAAGTGACGCGGTGGGATGTCGAGGTTCTTCCCGAAGCATCGATGATAATATTCGGATATGATGCAGTCTCATTGTCTTCAGTCGGCACGGGCTCCAAGGTTTCCTCATCTTCTCTTTCGGAACCGGATGCTGAAACAGAGAGTGATATTTGTGAAAAGTTGGAAGATTCCACTGGTGAAGTCGGTGAATCAGACGGAGAAGAGTGCGAGTTGGATCGCACTCCGCTGCCATTAATATCGATCGTTGAAACTGAAGTGTTTTGAGTTTGAGAGAGTCCAATCTGCACATTACTGCTCTCCGATTCTAGCAGGAAGTTCTTTGTCCTGAGCGTGTTTTTTGCAAGGTCTTCCCGGATTGTATCCGAAGAGAACTGATAGGCCATTTCATTAGGAGAATCCCCGTCTGAGAAAGCATCATCGAAGTCCAGGGACGAGAGTTGTTGTACAGAATGCTCTATCGGGACACTAAAGGCACGCTCCATAACATCTATTGAGGCTTCAAGTAATTCAGAGTAGTAAGAGGAAGTGTATTATCAAAGAGAGGTGATGGTGGTCAAGGAAAGCTAGTTGCGTGGTCTCTGCCGTTCTGGTCGCGTCTATTCATATTATCACTTGCATCCTCGGGCTTCAATTCTTATGTATATTTTGCGACAGTACTAAATTCCAACTTACTGCTTGCCTTGCTTATTAGTGACAATAACGGTGGAAGTAAAGATTGAAACTGTCAATTCCAAAGGGCTTGGCGTGTAACATGATTGCGGAAATTCTCCTTCTCCTTGCTGGTCACTCCTCGTCTCTATTTCCTTCAGATCACACCCTACATCCATCTTTTGCACCTCTTCTACACCCAGGCGAGCAACAGTGTCTGGAATCTCTCGGTCTAATCGCTTTTCGATACCGCAAAATAAAGGCATCGTGCGCTGTGTTAGCAGGTTCCCCTTCACGTTTTGTGTGCGCCCTTTGTGCAACCCTCAACCATATCCTAAAAAATGAATATGAATCTCTCGTCATAGAAACGGAGGCTAAAATTCTCAAGCGCGACGCAAGCCTTGTTGCAAGTGGTTCATTTGTTCCATTGTCATCTTTGCGCGCAATCTTCGCAGAATGGGACTCTCCTCTTGCAGCACTCTCTTCCCTGATTGATGAATTGGAATCTGAGGCACATTGGAAGCCTGGCCCACTGATTGACATGCTTTTAGCCCGTTCGCACACGGGTGTACACCGGATTGCAGATATCCTGTCGCGTCTCTCCATTGCTGTACAGAGTGTATGGCGAACTCAACTTACTGCGTTCCTCGTACATGGATCACTACCTTCCACAGATCCTTTGGCGTCGGACAAATATGTACTTCTGGAAGGCTCAATTCCATCCTGCGTATCGGTCCAATCACGCGACTCCATCACATACATTGGACGCGCCATCGGTACAGTGAAGGCCGCGAAATGGCAAAGGCAACTCCCGAGAAGTCTCGCCTCAAACCATACCCTGTTACTTGAGACTGTTCTACCGGAAGATCAACACGCCTTCGACTTGGTTCTCTCGCAGATAAGAACGAACGTCAGTGAATGGTTATGGTTGAATGTGTTAACTCAAGAGGGGGTCGAAGACGCGGTCGATTCATTGTGTGTCTCTTATTTTTTTTTTGGCCCCCTGTGTTTGACTTGATTCCAATAGAGCGAACTATTTTTTGCTTCGGAACGGAGAGTTTAATCTTTCATTAATACGTGAGATCGAACGTCTCAAGCTCTCCCGCCTGACGATTCATTCGGGCCCAACTTCGATGATACGCGAGCAAGATCTAAATCTTGCCCTCCTTCGTGCATCTCTTGGGACAGCGGCTCAACATGATCCAACCCTCATCAACCTTCGTTTTTCTCTTCCTTCTGGGCCCCTTCGGCCTCTCCTTCCGTCACTCGTAAATACCCCTCTAAAATCTCCAGTGACATCAACAACCGTCCTTCCCGATCTAACTGATCCCAAACTATTCAACTCCCACCTCCTTGGGACGCCTTTGATACTAGACTACAGTGTTGCGTGGCCGCTAGATCTATTCCTACACCCCGCTGACCTCACGGCTTATGCCAATCTGTTTGCTTATCTTTCGGCCTTGCGAAAAACGCATACGAGAGTCCACAGTTGTTGGACATCACTTTCTAATGCACAACGTGCACGTCGCCGGTGGACTGGGCTTGGTGAAGGCGGAACAACTGAGGACTTGGAAGCGAGGAGTAGGTTGCTGAGATGTGGTTGGGGTATTGTTCGGGAAATGGAATGGTTCCTCGATACGTTGTTGGGCTACCTAATGATGGATGTGGTAGACGTGGAATTCGGGAAATTGAAGGTCATCTTAGGTGCAAAAGTCCAGCCCAGCGGGTTCAGCAATACAATGGAGAGGGAAGCCCCAATATCCGACGAGCCCCCAAAAGGAAGAAAATATACTCGGTTTCCCCCGCCGAGTGTTTCAAACCCGCCTTCATCTTCCCCTTTGGATTTCACGACTCTTCGGGCAATTCATACAGCTTACCTCGATCGATTACTGACGGGATGTCTCCTTATGAATACCTCTCTGACATCCCTGATTCGCTCGATCTTGGATATTTGCGAGCGATTTGTCGGTCAAGTGGAAAGGTGGGGTGGGGATGTCTTACCTGCATTGTTATTTGAAGGGAGCTTGAAAGGTGGGAGTGAGAAGGTTGGCGACATGGTCAAGGAACGCTGGACGGTAGTAGCTGAGATTAATGGGGTGAGTGTCTTTGTATTAATGTGTTTACCCTAACTCCTGCCCTGTCCAGGCGCTGCATCATCTACTAGATGGCTTCTATGAAAATCTGTCGCTTTCTATCTCACAACAGCCATTCAGGACCACATCCGATGCGTCGAAGTCAATTCTTATGAATGCAAGTGTTGCTAACCAAACATCTTTCAACATTTCTGGAGTAGCCAAGGGCGTTGATGGAGGAGGCGGGGAGGTGAAGAGACATGTTGAACGGCTGTTATTGAGACTCGACTTTAATGGTCGTTTCTCTAGATCTCATGGAAGTAATTCCGAACAACGTGTTGATGCCGATATTCTTGTACAGGGGGGTCTCGCATAGGACTAGTGCAGATATCAATGATTTACTATTTAGTGTCCACCGCTTCTCGGCCTCAGGTCAGGGTTTATGTAAAACGGCAAGGGTCGAGTTCGAAAGGGGGTTACCGGTAGCCGTTTGTGTTGGTTGAAAAAATTTCTTTCGTGGCACATGTCATGTACCGCTACCAGCATAGGACAGCACTCGTGATAAAGAAGGCGAGCCGATACGAGGTAAGAGTGAAAATACGATATGAACATATAGGATGGTGTGATTGTGGCGAATTTTAGGCCGTCCGAACCCGCATGATTCGTCCGATGACTTCCGTTCCAAACACGGTTCAGCGTCTCAGCCAACAACTACGTTTACTTAGGCCACATTCTACCATGTCGTCTCGTAAGTTCATCTTCCTTTATCTTTACCCATCTGACCACGCGATTGTCAGAGTATACCACCCGTATCATCGGTGCGGCGAATACTTTAGGTGATTATCTATCGATCCCACCCAATACTCGCACCAGCTGATCACCTCACAGAACATCGCGTTTTCATCGAACAGAATGGGTCTGTTGTTTCTCCATTCCATGATATCCCCCTCTTCGCCGATCAAAATAATGGTATTTTCAACATGGTCGTTGAGGTGCCTCGCTGGACCAACGCCAAGATGGAGATCTCCAAAGAAGAACCCTTCAACCCCATCAAGCAGGACATTAAGAAGGGCAGACTGAGATATGTCCGTAACTGTTTCCCTCACCACGGTTACATTTGGAACTACGGTACTTTCCCACAAGTATAGTTGTCTCTACCTAGCAATACGTGTGTCTGACTCAAAATTCTTAGACCTGGGAAGATCCTGGTCAATTTCATGCGGAAACCAAAGCAAAGGGAGATAACGATCCTCTCGATGTATGTGAAATTGGGGAGCAAGTTGGCCATGTCGGTCAGGTTAAGCAAGTAAAAGTCCTTGGAATCATGGCTCTCCTCGATGAAGGTGAGACCGACTGGAAAGTCATCGTCGTTGACATCCAGGATCCCCTGGCCTCCAAGTTGAACGATATCGAAGATGTGGAGCGTCATCTTCCTGGTCTGATCAGGGCTACGAACGAGTGGTTCAGGTTAGTCGAGTGAGATGTACCGAAGCGCACCTTCAATTTTTTGTTTAGAATTTACAAGATTCCCGATGGAAAGCCCGAAAATACTTTTGCGTTCTCTGGGGAGGCCAAAAACAAGAAATACGCTACCGAGATCATCCACGAATGTCATGAGGCTTGGCGTCGTCTGATCACTGGCGAAACACCTTCAAAAACTCCCACTTACGACCTTTCCATGTGCGCTTTCTACTGCCATATACCATTCGTTTGTCTTATCTCTGAGCAGCCGCAACATTACTATACAAAATTCTCCTGGTTTTGTGCGGAGGGATGATATGTCTTATGCTAGTGTCCCTGCCGACTCTAGAAAACCCCCCGGACCAATTGATGCTTCTGGTGAGTAATTTTTTATGAGGCCTAAAGGAAGAGGCTCATTTTATCCATCAGTTTCAAAATGGTTCTATATTTCCTCGGCACAAGTTTAAACAGAGCGTATGTCGAAGGTGTAATCAAAAGCCCAATCTTACATTATGGCGTGAATAAAAAGTACCTTGTCATGCTAAGATAACAAATTGCCGGTGGTTGTGTCGAAAATCATTGATTCGGTGATTAGGGTATACAGTTTTAGTAGTCTAAGTGCATTACATTTTTTTTGAAACAAGTTATCGTCATTGTTTATCAGTACCGAGATCGGGTTGCGCAGTAGGATACCGACAATAGCGATCTGATATTGAGGTGACCGTCCACGTTCCTGGAGGGAATGTCAACAAATTTACGCCTTGGCAGTGTCATCACGAACCTTCTAGCGCGGAATATATAGAATACTCGTTTGTCATCACCCGCGAAACGGTATGTGTTTCAAGAATCTTTCCTGGTTTACCACCCTTCTTCAAAATCGGCTCGGAACGTTGATATGTGAAGGTAAATGGAGGTTCTCCAATGAGAGTGAAAACAATTTCTGCTTGGTCACCTATTTATCCGAAAATTAGACGACTGGCATGCACGATAGACGCAGAAGCGTACCTTCGTGAATATCTTGATATATTCGTTTACCGTGGCCGACTTGGGCTGACGGGAGAGGGTGGACTGCAAAGCGTAGGTCGGTTACGACGGCTTTGCACATTTTTTGTTGGTGGGCGATTGATGTAATCGTAAATTCCCCCGGTTGTCTTTGTACGAGGGAGAAAGGTGATACCTTGGCTTCCTGGGTGTATGCTTTGCCATTGATTCGGTACCTGAATAACGATAGTTAGCATTTGTTCATTGTGACCGGGACAATCTCAAAACAAACCCGATAGTCCATGGTGGGTTGCCTTCAAGTTGAAATTGAGATACCTCTCCAACACAGAAGTCTTCTCGACGATCGAAAGGAACAATGGCCGCAGTTTCTGCAACATCAACCCAGATTGAACTTCCTAATGGATCTAAGGCGGCGGGAATACAGTTAGATGCATCGCGTACAGACTCGATGGTGATAAGATGTGGGCCAATAGAAGAGAAGTAGTATGTGGGCAAATCGAGTTTCCAGGTCAATGTTGATACTTTCACGCTTGTCGTGTCAACATGACTCCCTGCTAAGTTCTTGATCGACAATTTCAACGTGAATGGAGGAGTCCCGTCGAACAGAATGGTCCCATCTGTCGACATGGAATCACGGGGGGTGAAGCTGTCGTTCAAACAGTATGACATGCGATTCCGGTTCTTAAAGCGGGCTGAGGGACGCATGGAAACTTGTTGTTCAAAGAGAAGACGTTCAGCCCTGGGAATGACAGTATTTGGATATTTGGCAAGAGGATAAGCTGCATCACCGATCTGTTTAACTTCGTAATACATACGACCAGGGTTCGAAGTTTGAAGTTGGAAACGTGTCCTAGGTTGGATGCTGTTGAACGTGGGTTGATTGAGAAGTTTTGTCCCTCCAGTATCGCTACCTTGAGCAATATTGTACATAATTTGGAATGGGGGACGACCTATAATACTAACATCAGCTTCGTCAAAATACTTCAAAGTATGACAGACCAGTAAGGTCGAGATCGACAAAATCATTTGTTCCTTCACAAACCGTCGGCAAGATGTGCGAGCTGTTGTAGGATTCATACACAGCGTTGGTTTGAGGTGAAAGTTTCGCGGAGGGTCTCGGTACCCAATCAACAAGATAAGTGGCGCTGTCAATTACGACAGAACCTGGACATAAAGAATCGGTGACCTGTAAATTATGAGAACTGGAATCGAGTAAGGTAGTCCCTAGCGTACGTCAATAAGTTCATATATGCCTTTATGAGACACACGAAGATAGTCGTTCGGACCGTCAACACGCTGTGTTGCAACTTTGCTGTCTCCATCCCGACGATACTTAACACGCCAAGGCTAATAAATGGGATGAGTGATGAAAACTCAATACGTTCAGGAGACGGAGAAACCTACCCCATCACCAGTCAAACGCAGGGGAAGATTAGCTGTTTCACCTTCCAGAACCGTTAAATGACGTCTCGACTCATTTCCGTAGAATTTGACGGTGGGCTAGGAAAGGTCGGCGCTATAAAAGTGAAGACAACGCAATGACTGACCTTGACTCTCCTGACGTTAACCGATATCCCTGGGGTAGATATTGATCTCTTGCATTTATAAACATCCTCAACGCTTACTTTTGCATGCTCAGCATACCATTCTTGTCAGTATAAAATAAGGGACGAACCGAGATTAATCTCAAAAGTTCCACCATCTATATCCACAGCCTTGGGAATAGCAATAGGTAATGTCGCTCTAGAGTTCTCGATTCCTTCGATTTGTATTATGTCAGAACTCCGAGGTCCCACCACTTGTAATTCGAGATTCCAGGGGCCTTTTCCCTTCGAACGAGATATTCGAGTTGGGAACAGGTCATCAGGATATTTGAACTACAAAAACTCACCCTGAGTTCGACGTCAACTGGGACTGTTCCACCATCGCAACTATTGATGATTCGTTTTTTTCCAGTATGGCCAGTGACAAAGTCTGCAGCTGCAGGAGGGTGTATTAATTGATCGATACTTGGGCCCTTAAGTTCAACTTTTTTGTAATTTGCATCACTCATTTGGACAAATGTGAAAAAGTAATGGCCGCTGCGTTCGGGTTGCAAAGTCAATTCCCCGCGTGAGCTAGTAAAAGTTTTGAAAGACTGCGCTGGGGCCTCGTTGTCTCTTTGTGTTTGGTATTGAATATGGAAAGGCGGCGTTCCGTGAAATACGAGCGATGCCGAAACCCCGGTATCTCCAGAACTGTAGTTTACCTTAAGTAATTGGATGGGGAAAAGTAATGAGGATATACCATTCATGGATTCGCTTCCATTCAATTTCGGCTGTAGGAAGAGGCTTTTCCACAACTTTACAGGTCTCCGGAGCCAGCACATCTCCAGTGCACCACTAAGCCTTATATCAGCTAACAGAACTTCGAGAAATTATGTATTTTTAACCTTCCCCTTCACGCCAACCAAAGTGTAGTCTCCTGGGTTTGTGGCCCGTATGTTTAATTCTCTTTCATTGCCTTGGGTAGTGATGGTTTTCTTCCACGGTTTGAGGCGTTTGTTTCCTTCAACATCAATTGAAGGCTGGTACTTGAATTCGATGTCCAGGGGTGCATTCAGATCATCTATGTCATTTGGGATTATGGTTAGCGTGGCTTCAGATCCGATAAGTAGGGAAGTCGGCGAGCCAGGTTTGCAATGTTTAAATGAAATTGTTGGTCGCCGTAGTACCACAAGAGAGCGAGTGGTTTTGGTTTGTGTATCCGAACCGGTAATCGTTGACAGCCCATCAGCCCCAATGCGCACCACATTCCCGACACTATCAACTACCTCTTCCAATGCGTATACATACGTTCCGGGAGCATCCAAAGCTATGGTCAAAGGAATTTTTAATTCCTGTGGAACCACTGTAGCCGCTCCTTCTGCTGATCGTGAAACTAAAACAGATTTCTCGCCTTGGAAAATTTCATCTTCTGGACGACCTTCGATTCCTTCTACCAAGAAGTGTTCACGCTTCCCGTTCACAGTTTTGAGCCATCGGAGACTCAACGGTGGAATTCCGTACATGTTGATCATCAACTGTAGGTTGGAATCCTCTCCAAAACAGCGTACATCGTCCTTGGGAATTTCATCATCGATGAATTCTACTCGAGGACAAGGAACAACCGTCACCGATGATGGATTTACCAGGCGCGCGTCAACGTTTGATGCATCGAAAACTCGTTCTAAGCGGAAAGTACCCGGTCTATTGAGTCGTACATGAATAAGAGACTGAGTTGATTGAAGGGAAGATCGAGATTTTTTGGGTTCACGTTCGTCTTCATCGTCATATTCATCATACTCTTCAGAATCCCGTCCTATCGCTGCTAAAGGTCGAGATGATTTCATATTCTCAAGACGAGCTTGTTCAATAATTTTAAGGTCCTTCGCTGTCAAATCGACGTACTCCACCTTGCTGGACCCCAGGTTATCATGTCCGAGTGGTGTTAGCGAATACCTTAGCCCGTGAAGGTTGGTATTATTGAGGAGGATAGGTATTAGAACAAAATTATTTGGTGGAGTAAGGCAAAACGAAAGGCCATGATTATTGAGCTCCGCGGTGCTAATTGGTGACATTCGAACAGTATGTTGTCCCAGAAGGTGCGCGTCTTTGGTTTTTGAGAAAGAAACAAGCCAACCGAGGCCAAGGGGAGCAAGGATATTGGCAAGGCCAAATGATTCTGGAGTAGCCGATAAATCGGAACTGCCTGAAAATAACTATCAGACAGAGCCCAAATGATATGAATTTAACACGCACTGGAGATTGAAGAGGGTATAAGACCTAGACCAACAGCCCCACTCGATATATTCAAAGTGATGCCACCAAACATGACCCCATCAAAAAACCAAAGTAAAGCAATTTGAAGAATGACCACCGCTTTGCTATAGCTCAGGCGAGGTATCCTAAGTTGTGTGAGTATGAAGCAGTATGCAAAATCTACAAGGAGCCATTTTTTGCAAGTTGAAAGATTGCTATCCCTGGATGTCAGAGATATTGTGAAATCGACCAGTTTGATGGCCTGTTCAATAAAAGAAAGTCAAATTGTCTTCGGGTTATTGTAGAGGGTATATTACCTGACAAAGGAGACCGATACTCAGATAGTAGAGCCTTTGTGAAGGGATATCCAGATACTTGTCAGGAATTAAAGGAAGAGGGGTAGAAGGCTGGGAAGTCTTCCTTGGAGGTGACATATTGCGAGTCAATAGGCCGGCACAAACCAACCAGCGCAATTACTTGTCGTCAACTTGTGAGACTGAAATAACAAAAGAGCAGTGCAGGTTTCTTGGAGACCTTCCCGGCGTAGCAGCTACACCTGGTCGTTTTGTGAATAGTAAGTCGGTAACTGGGCGTCGGGGAAAGTTATGGTAACTGATTTTGACTTGTCGAGTTGTCTTTGGGTTCACTCTCAAAAGTTAACTTTGCTTAGCATGCTACACGTGACCGCATCCGATCCCAGAAATGCCCAAGTAACATTCCTAACTTCAACTTGTAAGTGCATGCATATTTCAAAATTCATTTACAAAGGTATTATTATAATACGGAACCTGCTCGATGATCGTACCATAAGAATATCTTAACCTTATCCTCCTTGAATACCAGGACCGCCTCGCAACTTGCCTGCCATGTATGTTTTGACCAACTCCCAATTGCAACAGTATTTATCTCTTGATATTGTTAATAAATGATCATGAGCCCGACGCTTCGAGGGTACGCATAACTAGCCATTTTGGCTGTTCCCGGGGTGATTAATGCTCAGAAGTTACCAAATACATAGGACTTTGAACCTCTCAGAACCCATATATATTTCAACACGTGGTGATTAGCTGCCGCGGGATCCGGATGCTGCCAGTCTATTTGAACGCCTATAATTGATATCTAAGTACATATCAGCTCCGTCAAGCAGAACTTACGAAGAACCCGATGGACCTCCCTCCTCTCCCCAAAATCGAAGGAGATTACGAGTTGTTGCTCGATGTTTACACTCACCGCTCTCTTCGATTCGGTAGTACTGAGATGAATGAGGATTATGGGGACACAGATCGTTTAGCGGAACTTGGTCGCACAATTCTGGACCTAACCATCACTTTTCATTTTTACTCGAAGAAACCCATGTTAACTTCACAGGAGATTACCGTAGGCCAGTCTGAAAAGATATATCTAATCAGCTAAATCACATCTATCCAGCACATGAGCCAGCAGGCAATATCTGATGCAAACTTGAAACGTTGGGTGGATGGCTACGGACTCCTACAGAAAATACGTTTTGCCCCAAACCTAGGAGAGTCGGAACAAATTGGACAACCAGCTGTAAGTGCTATTGTTTTACTTCCAGACACCTGATTGACACTATCATCAGGAAATACGCCATTTTTTTCATACTTATATTGGCGCTCTTCACATACGTAATGGGATTCAGACGATCCAGTCCTGGATATCTCAGTTAATTGATCCAGGAGCTGGACCCACTCATACGAATCCCCTGGCAGGACAAACGTT
The DNA here is from genome assembly GCA_037014335.1 of Collybia sordida. Taxonomy (NCBI): domain Eukaryota; kingdom Fungi; phylum Basidiomycota; class Agaricomycetes; order Agaricales; family Clitocybaceae; genus Collybia; species Collybia sordida. The sequence goes on from JAYKXK010000002.1 coordinate 3,556,602, forward strand.
GGGCCACCAACAGTCTACAGCACAACAGCCACCACAATACCCAGGACAACCTACTGAACCTCCACCGCCCCTTCCCTCGTATCAGCCCAGCAGTCCACCCAGCAATGAGGTTCCACTAGTGACTTTGGCACTAGTCAACCAGACGGCAATGCAAAAAGGGATCGCCGTGACGTATCCGGCCGAACAAACAGGCCCGCCCCACCAGCCTACCTGGACCGTGAGGTGTTGTTGTGCGTCGAAACTGGTTGGTCACCTCCTGTAAATTAATCATATTAATTTTAGTTAATGGTCAAGAATTTGGTCGGGGCATGGGCCGAAGCCAAAAAATTGCAAAAGAGGAAGCAGCCCGCCAGGCATGGAGAAACTATCAGTGGTAGCATTGTCAGTATGTTTGTGTAATTTCCTTTATCATTTCTTAAACCTTTCGCCTAGACCTTTTCTTATCCAGTACAACTGACCCCCTATTTATCTTATATCACTCCAGTTCCACGAGCACTTTGAAATCCCGAAGCAAAAAAAATATCAGTGTGATGATTCTGTACATTTGAACATGCACTTCATATCCTCGATTAATCACCCATGTATGAAATTCCAGTTATAAATACCTTCGAGTTTTATCGTGATAAAGGAGGCTGACTTCCACATATGCGGGTAAGATTGAGCTATGTAAATTCTAGCTAACCAAGGTACCAAAATAGTAGGTATGCCCCTACGAGCCCAAGTAGCACCTTGATCTGTGGGTCAATATTGATAACCTGAGCGGTAGCCTGGTTAACCGTAGTCTTGATATCTGTCATGTCAACACGAGCCGGGGCACCGCCCAAAGTCTGTCCTTTTCCTGAAAAAGCGTTAGAGGGTGTATTGGCGGAGTGTTTACGAACGGCATCCTCCAGAGCGCTTCATATTTTATTTAAATCATTGACTTTGTAGTTGTGAAGCTTGGACTCACGCTTTATTGGCTCCCCTGACCTGATCCACTTTGACTCCGCCCTTCAAGAAGATGAAAGTTGGCCTTGAAAAACAAAACAGAGTAAATCCCGAGCACCATATATTATGACGGTAAAGTACATTGCAGAAACGGCGTAGCGGCTAGCAACGTCTTTGGCTGAATCAACGTCGCATTTAAGGAAATTCACGTTCGTATATCGTTTTGACAGGGCCTCAAATGTGGGTGCAATCGCATGACAAGGCCCACACCTATAGCACAACTCCGCCTTAGATAATAAAACAAAATTATACCGTGAGTCAAGTTACCAAGTTGCATGGAAATCGATGACCTAAACCCACGAAACGTATTTGAGTATTGCTCTTCTCAGGCTCGGAAAGTTCTTACGGAGAGTTTGTCCTTGGACTTGGCGAGAATGCTATCCAGCTCCGAAACTGATGCAAGATGTGTGATAGACATAACTGAGAGAAAATGTGAGCTTGGAATAGAGCCCCTGTTGATGAGCTTGCGATAGTCAATAAGTAATCAGAATAGACAGAACCTGGCGTAAAGCCCGAACAGCCATGGTGATTCGCGGAATGTCAATCGTGGTCAGAAGTCACGCCTGCAGCCACGTGCAACGCGCTTTGTTTATTCGCTTGACACACTGACTGTTGCTGCTCTCTTTCTCTTACCACTATCATTCGTTGCCATAAGCCAACGACCACTTCGTTGTAAATCCTTCAACCACCAAGTCACCAAACGATCAGCTTTTAATCATGTCAGGCCGTGGAAAGGGTGGAAAGGTGCTTTGCTTTGTATCCTTCGATGGTCGAAAGTTAACAGCTTGTGTAACAGGGACTGGGAAAGGGTGGTGCAAAAAGGCATAGGAAAATTTTGCGTGACAACATCCAGGGTATCACGAAACCTGTCAGTTGAAATTCACCTCTTTCTTTTCTTGACTGACCTCTGACCCAGGCGATTCGCCGTCTCGCTCGCCGTGGTGGAGTCAAACGTATCTCTGGCCTCATATATGAGGAGACTCGTGGAGTCCTCAAGATTTTCCTCGAGAATGTCATCCGAGACTCGGTTACATATACCGAGCATGCCAAACGGTACCGTCTCTTTCAACCGAGCTTCACAGAGCATGACTAAGTCTTTCTACGAAAATAGTAAAACCGTGACCGCGCTCGACGTCGTTTATGCCCTGAAGCGTTCTGGTCGCACCCTTTACGGTTTTGGCGCATAATCTCTTTATGTGTTGTTGTACATGGAATTTCTAGTCCATCTCTGTACTTATAGTCCGCCATACGTATTCCAAACTATGCTCTAGGCCAAAAAAATAATACTTTATTGATGAATTGAAATGTTCTCACAGCATGAGAGGAGAATTAACGACCGAGGATTCATTGATGGTACATCAATCAAGGTAAATGGGCACCCGCCTGGACCTAGCCCCTCAAAGTTCTTATCTTGTAAATCAGGATATGGCTTTATATCATACCACAGCTTGTTTACGAGAAACTACATCTCTATGTCCCAGCTGCTGTCCTGTTTACCATGACTAGGAGGTTTATTTTACACCTCCTGCATTCAGCACAGCATTCGTCGGTGACATGCTTCTTCAAAAACAAGGACTCCGCCCGGGTTCCGGTAGCCTGCTATGCTGCACTATTGTTCTCCCTGGCTTAACGCCCATGAACATGATGTTAGATTGATCGTACTGATTCCGTTTGTCGTTATTACTAAGTCAATATCCTGTTTACATAGGTTGTGATTCATTTTTCAACGAGGTTCAGGTGCAGGACTGACGACTTATCACCTCAAACCATGCATTCATCTGTATAATTAATTCCATACAAGAAACAATATACAGAAAAACGTAGAAATAAAACTTCGACTAGCAACTGATCAACCCGGTTGGCGAGCCAGTGTTTCATAGAACTCAACAGTTTTTCTGATATTCGGACAAACGGCGAGTCGCACCCTTTCACCATCTACAACAACACCTTGGCCTTTTTTCTCAAGCCATGGCCCGAGACCCGAGGATCCGCAGAAGCCGACTTTCACCAATTTGGAAAGTTTATCTCGTTGCAAGCTCCATTTAAGTTTGTGTAGGATGGGCATTAGGGACCGGGAAACTGTGAGAGACGACGATTCAACATCGGGAAGTACATGGGCCAGATGTAGAGAGGAAAGGAATGTGTTAGGAGGGGAAGACCGTCTCTTGAGCTGAACAGAGATGACATCGCTCGCATGTCGACGCGCAAGTCGAAGGCTGTTCTCGTATTGGATAATAGACTTGAACGCATGAGTGAGTTAAGTGATATTATGACGAATATATTCTTACACTACGGCTGTAGAAGTACGCTCCCATCCTCCACCTTCGTTCGATAGCGAGGCCTCTAATTACCCCTCGGTGGACCAAGTCGCCTACCGTAGGTCGCAGAGCGTGGCCATATGTGCTAGCCCCAAAAAGCGAGTGCTGCACACGAGAAGGTGCGACGACTTTGATACGATATTTGTGCAAAACGGGATCAGCTGCCAGAGCCCTCAAATTGGGAAAAGCGTGAACGAGACAGGCCAACTCCGGGAGGTCGAGAAATGACACTAACAACGACCATCCACATAAGCCGATCAGTTCCCGTCAAAATCTGACTGTAAACGTACGAATGTATAATGTTACTTCAGGGGGTATATCGAGTATAAAGGGTGAGTGTGTGGCAGACATGGCGGTTGAGAAAGAGGCCTAGACATTACCGGGGCAAGATGTTCAGAGTTCTCGCAGTTAGTCGTTGCCGCAGCGACAAAGTCCCCACAGTCCATTTTGGGTAACGATGACAGAAACACGTGATTGTAGAGAGGTATTCCTCGCAGTCGCAGGATCAATTCAAATTGGCACTGAGTAACGGCTATAGCTTATACAGGAAGGTTTATTAACCTACCGGGGGACTTTATCTTTTTATGTATCTGGCGCCCTGGTCGTCGGCGCACTCCCAACTACCCCTTTGCCAGCTCTGTAGGTGACCCATCCGAGATGACATCTCCCTTGGCCCAACACGGAAACGTCGTTTGGGGAAGCGGCTTTCTCGGGCGTCCTCTTTAGCACCCTCTCTCCTCTTTCATTCTTTTTTGCTTCATTCGTTACACATGTATTAGCCGCTTTCCATTTCCCCGGTTTGATCCGCGGCGGATGCGGTCTATGTGGTACAGGAGCCATCGAAGTAAGAGTAGAATGTGTAAACAACTAGGTATGATACAAAGAAAAATCATTCGTGAAAAAATCCCAGAACAATGGAAAAGTGGGGAACTGCGAACCAAGGTACGTAGTATAATAGTACAGTGTATAAACATAATGTAGCGGGCATTATAAAGAGCCGTTTGGTGGTCGTAAAAGGCTATCCATGTTATGAATTATAAGCGTTTGATGTTTCAACGCCTGAAGTACACACGTGCTGCATTTCGAGAGGAGGAAGATGACTGTTGACTTTGAAAGTGTACCCAAGGGCATGTGAAAATGGGAGTTGATATTGATCACATCGTCGATGTTGCCTTTTCAACGTCGACCCGAATACCGCAAACCCCAGAATTCTCAGGACTTGGATTTCTTCCGCCGCGGAAACCTATCTCTAGGGAATGATAGGCCGGCGCTGGAGTTCCGTTGTGACTGTCACCTTCAGCTATCGGTTCCCCATCGTCTCCTCCAACAGCAGTGCTCAAACTTCCAAGATCCATGCCCATTTCAAGGTGAATGTTGTCCATCTCAACCTCAACAACATCTTGTTCCATGTCGTCCATAATATCGGCGGGAATGCTTCCTAGCGTACTCAGCAGAACATTAGAACTGATCGTATTAATGGCGCCGCGACTATGATGCCGACCATAGCCTCCTGTTCCGCTCTTGTTCCGATGGCCAGGAGGGGTGAACGGGGAACATTGCTGTTGGGTCATAGATTTGGTCGTAAACGCTGCAATTCCTGTGCCTTCAGAGTGAGATACGGTCTCTGAACCTCTTTCACGAAGATCAAGTATCTAGGAATATTTAGGAACTATTCAATAATGATGGAAAGTTGATTACCAGGCGGCAGGCAAGGACAGGGCCCATCATGACACTCAAGGGAATATTGATAGCTGAAATGACTTGTCGGGGTCTATTGGAATAGGAGTTTGGTAATGCAGGGAGCGGATCTGATAAAGATTCAATAAACGTACTGTAAATAAAAGATGCCATTGATCTGGAGAAGATAAGCCTGGGTCAATAAAAATATCTAGAGCTTACTAAGTTTGCGATTGATATCAATATATAGTAAAAAACGCCTGAATAGTTGAATAATCCATGATCTGACGAGGTAAAATGTAATATACCTTCGCGAAGAAAAGTTTGAATCAGTCTGCTGTTGGGCCCGCCGTTGCGTCGACGTATATTGAATGCTTTCCATACTGTCATAGCAGTAACAACCGTGTCAAAAAGGAGAGGTGCTATCTATATTTTCTTGAGGCTCCCAAACCTAAAAGTTTCAAGGCTACGCACAAAGAAACCTGTCCGAAGAACATCAATACAACACAAAGAGCCAAAAATCCGAACTGGTGCATACCAAGAAGATGTGCGGAATGAGGTTTTGACATTGGAAAGCAAGGTCCCTTGTCCTAATAAAATTGTCAGCCCTAAAAAGAATTTATGTCATTAACGTATTGTTTACGAAGGGAGGTTTGAAGAAAGGTAATACTAAAAGCGCTTGTCAATAAAGCGTTTCTTAGTGGTATGTTGGGCTTACACAGCATTTGAGTAGTATCCACATATAACTGATACGCAACCACCCCAGAAATTGCAGAAAGTAGAAACCAAAGAACAAAAATGTTGCGATTGAAAAAGGCGTAGGTGCGAATTAAAAGCACAGCTAATATATGCGCGTTATTGGAGAATTCTGGATCCATAAAACATGGGAACAAACATTCTGAACCAACTTGATTCCACATAGCGAGTGCGACTGGGATCTTGGGAAAGGTTAGATAGAAAGTAGGAAAATAATAAGTTTAGACCTTGTAGATTTTTTGGCACGTTGCTAGAGAATGGTCGACGACAAAACAATACAAGAGATAAGGAACGACGGTAATAACCCAGTAACTGAATGGAGAGTGATGAGGTAATGTAAATGGAGCAATAGAGTGAACGGTGTATCAAACTAACTCACCGGCAGAAGAGATATGCCATCTTGACGGGTGTCCAGTGGGTTCTCCAGACCTGTGTAGAAGAGCATGAGAAATTGTATTTCGAGTAACAAAGAACATCAAGGAATTTACGAAGCGGTATTCCCTGGGCAGACTAATAATCCAGTCCCAGATCACGACGGCATCTAGAATGGATGCATGTCAAGCAACGATAAAAGGTAAAGAGAAAGATTTTGAGTACACATGGCTAAGAAAAATTCGAAGGTGAGACGAAGAATAAAATGGAGAGAAAATTGATACATACCACAAAAGTAAATTTGGGTAACATATATGAAATGGTCTGCCGTCGCGGCGCTCCTAAGGTCCATTGGAATGAAGATTATAGGTTGGAAATTGTTGGAGGAGATTGTGCCAGTGGTGGTGGTTGAAGAACAAAGGGTAGACGAGGATTTAAAATACAGCGACAGTGGGCAAGCGTTGCCAGAAGCAGATTTTTCCCGTCCTATTTCGGCCTCACCACCGCCGAGAATCATTAATGAGGTCTACTTCTACTTCCTTCCTACCATTTTCTTGCTTTTTTAGGCTCATCCGTTACCTCAACCGGATGCCACCTTCCTCTAGTGCAAGAGTAACTGTAGCAAGGAGTTAGATCCCCATACCAGCACAATCTTATTTCATATAAGTGAGCCAGTACATTGAATTCGTAGCCACAATCTGCAAGAAGCGATTTTCGATGCTCAACTTGAACTTGTCGTTGGTAATTCTGATCGAGATTAGCGCCCGATTGACTCGCGATTTTGCTTATCCGTGTTGTTGATTGATCACGTGATCCCACATTCCGGAGCGGGACAGTCCGAACTCTCATCGGACAACACCAAAATGTTGTCGGGCGTACAGAGCATACGCCTGCGCGGCCCAGAGCCAAAAACTTCAACAGTCAAACCATCTAGACATACAGGAATTCTACAGGATCAACTCCGCAGGTGGGAAATACCTCCTTACCCCATCTTCTCAATCCCTGACATATTCTAGGACACAACGACGCCCATGGAACCCCAGCTTCTCTCTTGCTGTTCGTATTCTTTTGCTTGTGCGCGTTGCCGGAGCTATGTACTCAAATATAGACGACTGTGATGAAGGTGTGTTCCTCACAGAATTTATGTCACTCCACGTCAACTTCGGTTTTGCAGTTTTCAACTTTTGGGAACCGCTTCATTTCTTAGATCGAGGTTATGGCTTCCAAACTTGGGAAGTATCTCCCCAGTATTCTATTCGCAGCTGGGCATATATTCTCTTACACCTTCCTCCTGTTCGCCTCGCATCGGTATTTCTCGGAGTTGACAAGGTTGCTCTTCAATTACCACTCATATAATTAGCACTAACGTTGTCCATCCAAAGAGGCCTGCCTTCTTTGCTGTCAGAATTTTTTTGTCCGTTATTTGCTCCGTTTCGGAGGCCAGATTCTACAGAACCGTTTTGGAAAAAATTAATGAAAGAGTGGCTCGTTATCTCTTCTTTATGCTTTTGTTTAGTGCAGGGATGTGGAACGCTTCTGCAGGTAAGTTCCCCCATAGGTTTCATATGGTGAAAAATAAATCTTTTTTCACGTTAGCATTCCTTCCATCTTCATTCGCAATGTACATGAGTATGTTTGCCTTCTCATACGCCATGGAGCCAGCAAGCTTTCGTAATAATCGGCGTACACTTATGGCTACACTCTCCTTTGCAACTGGAACTATTGTTGGTTGGCCTTTTGCGTTAGCCCTGGCGATACCCTTCGTTTTCGAGGAATTGTTTGTCTTTGGCACAGATCGTGTACCCGCAGAAATGTATCAATCCTGGTTACTCAAGCGCTGGAAGCGCTTATTTGGGGCTGGAATTTTAGCATCTCTCATATTCGTGATTCAATTTCTATTTTCATTTTTAGGTGTAGCCTCTAATTTCTTCTATAGATTCCAGTTATTGGGATAGACAGCTTAGCGTATGGGAAGTTAACTGTGGTGCCATGGAATATTATCCAATACAATATTTTCGGGGGTTCTGAAAGAGGCCCTGATCTTTACGGCACATCACCATGGAATTTTTATCTCCTCAACCTAGTTTTAAACTTCAATGTTCTAGTACCGCTCGCCCTCCTCGCTCTTCCGGGGCTGTGGGTCACATTCATCGTCGATCGTAAGCGACTTGGTATCTTTACGCCCTCCGTCGATCAATCCTCCCCTTTCACAATCCTTGGGCTACGACTTTTACCTTTTTACATCTGGTTTGGAATTCTATCATCTCAAGCGCACAAAGAGGAACGATTCATGTTTCCGGCATACCCGCTCCTCTGTTTTAATGCCGCTGTAACACTGTATCTTATTCGCGGCTGGCAAGAAGTTGTGTTCATTAAGCTCACGAATTCGCCATATAGGGTGAGTCCGCTTCACTCGGCTAATATTTTTTCTTGACTATAATCTATAGGCGTCGCAATCATCGATATTTCGGAACTTTACTTCCTCTGTTATCGTGGCGACGACCCTCATTTCACTTTCCCGGATTCTGGCTCTTTGGAATTATTATCATAGTCCAATGTCCATCATCTTTGACTTTGAAACTGAAGAGCTTCCACGATTGCTAAATACCACCGGTTTTCTTCCTCCCGTTCCACCGGATACCCGTCAAGACGAAATGCCACGCATCGACCTTTCTCCTATCAAAGAATTTGGCCTGACATTATGTGTCTCGAAGGAATGGTATAGATTTTCGGGTCATTATCTGGTTCCTGATGGCATTTCTGTCCAATTTGTCAAAAGCGAATTCGATGGAATGTTACCCGCTCATTTCCAGAGCTACGCGACTGCCTCGAAGCCTAATGGCACCTGGTGGTTACGGCCCGAGACAAGAATTATTCCTAGCGGCATGAATGATCTCAACCGCGAGGAGATGTCACGCTACGTAAGGTTCCAAACCATTTGACAGTTATGCATATTCAAAAGGCCCTTAGGTCTCGCCAAAGAATTGTGATTATTTGATCGATCTTGACTTTCCACTCCACCCCACCGCATCTCCTTTGGAGCCTCGATATGCCGTTGATTCCAAAAACTGGGAACGCGTCTCCTGTAGGCCATTCCTAGACGCCAATCATTCACGCCTCCTCACCAGGGCATTCTGGATGCCTGGTGGAGCATGGCAGGGTCAAAATGAGTTTGGAGACTATTGTTTGCTCAAGAATAGAGCCCTTGTTGGGAAAAAAGAGTCGGAATTGAGCCAGCACGCAAAACCCTGAGAAGTGGTTGTGTCGCGAACTCCCCTTCACATAACAATAACTTACTTCCACCCGCACCCTTGCATGTAATCCTCATTGGTTGCTTTGACTATACTTAACAGGATCGTTTGCATATATATACGACATTTAGATGTCTATGTTGAAGCTTGTTTTGTTTTGATTACATCCAGTCGGGTCCTCAATTCGACCTCTCCGATCTTTTTAGCTGGCATTGACTGCGATATCGGATATTGTCCATTGTGGACAACTTCGTGATAACTTTCTTCGCCAAAGAATATCTTTCTGTATCTGTGACCGATGGACGGGCATAACAAGCTTCCACCATCCTCATCTATTTTAATCGCTCTTGCCTCCCTAACACCTCCTTCGCCAATCCTCAGTCCATCCCATCTACCGACAGTTGTGACATCAGGGGATATCCCAATATTATTTGATTTCCTCTCCGACATCCCTACCTTGAATTCTATTGCGCACACCGTTCATGACGAGGACACCACTGTATTCGACTTACTTTCAGAAGATAGTTTACATTCGCTTGATACTGTTGGCACCTTTGGACCTACACGGAAAATATCTTTGCACGAAATTGATCAACCGCGGGAAATCTTTGAGATCGCTGCGGTGAATACACAAAGCGTTATCGCGACCAGAAACGAATCACCAAACGGCCTTGTCTTGCCGATTCAGCCATTAGTCCACTCTCCTGCTACACCAAATCACCCACCTTTACCGCTGAAGCCGCCGAATGACCTTGGCTGTCCTGTTCAACAAACAGTGCAAAGTCTACATACCTGTACGATCGCGACCAACAATACTCCCACTGCCAAACATTCTCAGAAGATGGCTGTGACAGTTGCATCCGGAGAACTCAAATCCGGGATGGCAGGATCGGCACCGCTTCCTCCCTGGATGAAGGATCCCAAACAAAACGTCCTTGAACTGATGAATAACTCTAGGCCACAAATTCCCGTGTCCCCTTCCGGACCTAAGCTTCCTGTACACTTGGAGTGGCTTCGCGGTACCACGGTTCAACTATTGATTGACCAGGAGGGCTTCCGATCGGTTCAGGCGCGGTTCAGGCTTTCCGGCTACTCCAAGCAGATTTTTGCTGGCCGCAATGAAGAAGAGGTACAATTCAGGCCCATCATGCGGCAAGTATTCTATTTCCATCACGCGCTATTTGACGGATCGCCAGTTCTTAGAAGAATCATGATTAATGAGGAGGAATCGCGCGACTACATCTCGCGGCAAGCATCTTTAATTTTGAAAGCTAATGGTGTTTACACCGTGCAAGGAAGTGAGGTATCACCTACCCCGATGTTTTACGAGCACTATCCAAACACACAGAATGGACTCCGTCCAGCTAGACTGAGTTGGAGATTTGATTATCTAGTAGGCAACCGATATGATGCTTTTGGAAATTCTGGGACGAGATATGATGAAGGTGAAAAAACTCTAACTCCCCTCACATTTTCTTGTTCTCCACTTCTTTTCCATTCCCTCCAAGGGAAAAGAGTCAAACTCATTCACGTGGTCAAGAAAAGTGTTGCAACGAAGCTTATCGCAGAAAAAATGGAACCCCCCACCCTCCCAACTCCAGGTACTCAGAGTGTCGATAGTCGACAACCAATGAAGTCTCGCGGATGGACACATAGGAGGGCCAAGTCACATACTCCCCGTCGGGAACCTAAGAAAAAGTCCCCTAATGTTTGTAACCCAGAGTCCCTATACGTTGAAAATAGAACCACACATAATCCGACAACATCGTCTAGTGCAACCCCAATCCGCCGCAGGCGCGCATCTAGTGCAGGAGAGTGGAACAGGGAGGGCGAAATTCAACCCTTGCCTCTGGTTCCAAACGTTTCCTCAAACTACCACCCTTCCAAACACATAATTCCTCGTTCTGAACTCGCTAAACTATTAGATGTTGAGATTATAAACAACGCTCCCATTTTGGTCAACCCCATTATCGAAGCAAACAATTTTCAACCCCTTACACCAAGCCCGCGCATATACCAAAGGCGGATGTGACCTAAAGTTCCGGTTCAAAGAAGAGAAGAGAGTATATGTCGAGGATACGTTGCATAATACATTTCAGAAGTATAATAATTCAAAACCAACTATTAAGAACCACCAACATGTTGACCACCTTACAAGAATAATCATCAGTCAAATAATGCTAGTCGTCCATTTGAATGAGCTCACTATTGATATGAATGACCTGGCCGGTCATGATATTGGAATCACTAGATGCTAAAAAAACATACACCGGCCCCAGTTCGGCGGGTTGCCCCGCTCGCCCATGAAGTGGCATACCAACTCCAAGGCCCTCCATGTCATCTGCTGAGCGGGAGCCTGCTTGAAGAGCAGTAACGACGGGACCAGGGGCAACGGCATTAACACGAATCCCGCGAGGGGCAAGCTTGACAGCGAGTGAACGAGTAAAGCTTACGATCGCACCTTTTGTTGAACTGTAGTCAACTTCCGCCCCTAATTAGCGAGTTGGAGGATTATGACGCGTGAACCTACCAAGGCCACCAGAGCCCTTATAAGCTGTAACCGATGTCGTGTTTATTATGCTTGACCCCCGAACAAGGTGTGGCAAAGCAAATTTAGTGATAGCAAACATTTGAAGGATGTTCGAACGAAAAGTGCTTTCAACGTTGTTGAGGTTGATGTCTTCGAAGTCCTTTGTTATTCTATCCGTCTAGGTTATTTTGGGAGTAATAAAATTGTAGGGCAGGTTTACATACATTTGTTTCGATGCGTTGTTTACCAAGATATTTAATTTTCCGAAATTGCGAATATGATCGTCAACTAGGGCTCTACAGAAGTCCTCCTGCATGAGGTCGCCTGATATCAAATTGACCTGTGCGCCTTCCTTCTCGATAGCTGCCTTGGCGTTATTGGCATCCTCGATCTCTTCAGGAAGGTGGGAAATAGTAAGGCCTTTGCAACCTTCTCGTGCAAACATTATGGCAACAGCGCGACCTATTCCACTATCTCCTCCTGTGATAATCGCGGCCTTTCCAGTGAGCCTAATAATTTTCTGAATAAATAAATATCCAAAGGAAACTTGGTAATACGTACTTTCTGCTTCCTACGTACTCAAAAAGATGGGGATTTCCTTTATCATCCCAAGATTCGAGTTTAGAATATTCCATTCCGGCTTCACTGACGTTAGTCGATATGCTTAAAGATGACAGATTTTGAGACATACGGGTTATTTTTTTGTCTAAACCAGGTAGATTCTGTTCTTGCTCGTCTGGAACAGCAACAGAGTAGGCAGTAACTATTTTCGGCGCAGACATTCTGAGAGAACGACAGATAGAACTTCGTGCGAGGGTGAGTTGTTTAAGACTGGTGCAAGTGGCGACGAGGACTCGCAATGTAGACATAGTAGATACCGTATGATGTCAATGAATCGTCATGCATTTTGAAATAGTGCCCCAATCCTCGATTGTCAGACTCATAATAAATTTATCATAATCGACGTCCATACGGTAATTGCCGATCAGAAATTCAATGTATCATGTAATCGCAAATTTGAATCGTCCTTGCAGACGCTTATGCCTTGGCAGTCTCAACTATATACTATGACTCTTACCTCCCCTGTGGTAATTGAAGTATGTGTCGACTCTGTTCGGTCCGCGATCAAGCTCGTATTCGATTTAGAAAATTTATACCCTTATGTTGACCTGACTCTCTTCTCGTAGTGCTGTGCGGGGTGGCGCGGATCGGTTGGAACTTTGCGCAAATCTTGGGTTAGGGGGTGGTATTACTCCGAGTCTTGGACTCTTAAAAGCTGTTCAAAGTAGCATTGATGGCGTATCTATCATGGTTTGCGAACCTTTCGACCGTTTATAGGGCTGATCGATTGACGATCTACTCCCACACTTGGATTCACCAATAGGTAATGATACGACCCAGAACTGGGGATTTTCTCTATTCGGATGACGAATTACGTGTCATTCTGGAAGATATACGCGTTTTTAAAAACACTGGTATTCGTGGTTTTGTTCTGGGTGCTTTAACAAAAGATGGTAGAGTAGATCTTGAATTTCTGAAACGGTCCGTTTATCTTTCTGCCTGTTTATACCAGGTCTTACACTACGGGCTATTTTAGTGTAGTAGACGAGGCCCTACCATTAGAAAGTGGGTATCATGTTATTTACATGGCCCATATATCGACTTTAACTGTCCCTAATAGTATGCTTCCATCGCGCTTTCGATATGACAAGAGATCCTGATGAGGGTATTCACGCTCGCCTGTCTCTGCGTTTCAATTTCTCACTGTCTCCCAGCACTGCATGATATTGAAAGTGTTGGGGGGGTATCCCGGATCCTCACAAGGCATTTCAAAATAATACTTTCTCTTGGTCATCATCTGATTAAGGACCTAGTGGACAAGCCAAAAGCGCTCCAGAAGCTCTGGACACACTAAAATCATTATTTCATACTACCAAGCGCATTGTCGGTGAGGAGCCATGGGGTTTAAGCATCCTTCCCGGATCGGGTATCAATTCTACGACTGTAGAGAGTATGCTCGGCACGCTCCTACCATTGGGCTTAAGAGAAATACATTTGAGCGGTGCAAATTGGGTAGAGAGCGCCATGAATTTCCGCCGCGAAGGTATGGGTATGGGAATTGGAGGACAAGGAGAATGGGGCGTCTGGACTACAAGTGAGCAAAGGATTCGGGAGGTACGTGAAATTGCAGATGCCAGGTGGAAGGCACACATCGCCAGTATTGAGGGAGGCCCGAATTAGACTCGATGGCTTGACCGGCGCTGACAGATGTAGTGTATGAGTGGGACTCTGATCCGCCGATCGTATCCCTAATTCGAATGCACGGTTTGCGTACAAAATTCATGATCATGACCATTCCTTTACATAAATTCTCCCATCGTTACGCCAGCTCATAGCTTGTAATTCTCCAATGTCTCCCCCTTCCCCCCCGTCAACCCCGCCACTCATCCCCACCCCTCAGATTTGGTGGGCCAATGGTATTTTCTTTATCATCGTTCACCTGGCGGCCTTGTGTGGCATTTATTATCGGCCCCCACATGTTGTGGCGCCTGCAAACCTTATTTTATCTATCATATTGTGGCAACTAGGAAACTTTGGGTACGTCTTTTCATCTTCACGCCGCCGCCGCCTCAAACTCATGGTTGTCGATAAACCACAGCATTACCATAGGTTATCATCGTCTCTATTCGCATCGCGCGTTTCGGGCTAGCCTTGGAGTTAGGATAATTCTGGCCGGTATGGGGTCTTCTGCCTTTCAAGGATCCATCAAGGTAACTACTTTCTTATATATATCATAAGGCTTGTCTAACGTACGTTCAAGTGGTGGTATGTTTATTATCATTGAAAATCTACTTGGGGTTAAAGTGCGGGTTTGATTAGGTGCTTAAGACACCGACTTCATCATGTAAGTTTCTTAAATTATATTTTCTGATCTATAACTTGGAACAATTCAGAGGTTCACCGACGATCCAATACACGACCCGTAAGCAACACCATTTCAAATTTATTGAATGCAAGTAATTTGGCTTTACTAGATATTCGGCTACTCGAGGCCTATTCTATTCCCATATGGGGTGGATTTTCTTCAAGCCGACCTACAGTCGAATGGATTTGATTGAACGTGATGATTTGATTTTTGACCCTGGTATGATTTCTATAAAGGCGAATTAATCTTTTCTCATACACTTTTAGTGGTCAAGTTCCAGCACAAATACTATTGTCTGTATAGGTTATTCTTAATGCCGCTGCTTCTTAATGATCTACCACGCCCTAGTCCCTTTGGCTCTTTTTTGGGGGTTTCTAGCCCCATCGGCCCTAGGTTTATTATGGGAAGACCCATGTAGTGCATTTATCTGGGGTGGATTGGTCCCCAGACTTGCAAGTACGTCAATTTCGTCGTCATAATCATATTTATCTCATCCAGTTGCTGTAAGTATGGCATTGCACTTTTCTTGTCAATTCGTGAGTAAACCATGTTATGGACATCTTCTTCATTTGCGATGTGACTGGAAAAAGGATGGCACATTGGAACGGTCTCCAGCCGTACTCAGATGAAGACACATCGAGAGGAAACTTGGTATGAATAAACACTTCCGTTATTTGGATAATGAAAATGAATGAGATGCACCCAGATCCTCGCCCTCCTTGCTAGTGGTGAAGGAAATCATAATTTTGTACGTCCACGGGCTCCGTACAGATAGATGAAGGCTTTGGCTGACCCGTTTGGCAGCATGTCGGATTGTTTCTAAGTGTGATTTTTTCATCACTAAAAACTTGCTTCTCCAGCACACATTCCCTCATGATTTTCGTTCTGGCCCGTCTCCTATGGACTGGGATCCTTCGAAATGGATTATTCTGGCACTTCATCAGCTAGGGCTTGTCACTTGTTTGCGTCGCGCGCGGAAAGAGGATATGACAGAAGCTATTGAGTATATGCGCGGGAAATCTCGACACGGGACACCATTATCACATGATGTGGATTTATGGGAAGGTCAAATCTGGACTAAACGAGAACTCGACGAATATATCAAAACAAACCAGGAAAGGTGCATTATCTTAATCGACGGATATGCAGTAGATGTAACCAAATATCTTGGAGAACATGTACGTTCACGTCCCTCTGTCGGGGCCTGGCAGTCAACCGCTTATATACCACCTCATTTCTTTTCAGCCCGGGGGAGCTGCTCTGCTTCGTAAATATTCAGTGTCAAAAGATGATGATATACGAGCTGGGAACCTCGTAGATGCTTCGTGGGCGTTTAATGGAGGACTAAATAAACATTCTCGTGCAGCGAGAAGAAGAATGAAGTCTTTGAAGGTGGCTAAAGTTATACTATATGGGCAGAGCTCCTGAGAATCGGTGAAATGAGACTGTGCCTTTGTATCAGATATCCTCTGTTTTGTTATCAGTAATATAATTGTAATTGTCAATTTGCAGGCCCTGAGTTTTTAAAAATTTGTCGCGTCGAAGCTGAATTGTTGACGCGTCGGCGTCACGTGACAAGATAGTTCGTCCCAGGGTTGTCCTCTGCTTGCCTAGATATCCGTAGATATCCCCCCCAATTTCGCAGCTACCCCCCGTCTTGAGTTGCAACGGGCGGTCGTTTAATAGAGACTTATAGTGCGAGCGCGGGCATGTCGAAAAGGGAACTCAGGCAAATAACTGGCGCAAGCGAAGCTGAAGGGTCACGGCCTAAACGTCGCAGAGAAACAGTTGGTGTGTCATCGGACATCGATATTATACACTCAGAGGCAGTGTTACCGGGAGCGCAGGTGAAGAAAGAGGATGACAGCGCAAATGAGGAAGTAGTGAAGGAGCAAGGGCTTAAGTTGTGGCAAACGGTGAAGGATGCGGTCAACAAAGAGTGCGTAGCGTCCTGCCTTATTCGATTGTTTTCGGCTTTGCTTAAACCATCAATTCTCATTCTTCCACTTCTCACCATGTCTCAAACAGAGGCAGAAACATCTCGATAGACTTCCTGAGAAAGCCTTCAAAACGGCAGTACGCAGATTATTACAAGATTATTCAGAAACCAATTGCACTCGACGACATCAAGAAACAACTTGATCATGGCGACTACACTTCGCTCGAAGCAGTAAAACAAGATTTCGAACTGTGCTTCAGTAACGCGAAACAATACAATATGAAGGAAAGTGCTATATGGAAAGATGCAAAAGACCTGTTGGTACGCCCTTCACAACCACTCTTCTCGTTCAAATCATTGATTCATGAGTTTTTCCCTCACTCTCGTGGTTTCATAATCAAGAAAATTGTCCATAAGACTTATGCCAAACTTGTTCCTCATGACAATGACGACGAGAATGGAGATGCAGATGGAGAGAGGAAAGGGAAATCCAAACCACCTAATCTGAATCGCCTTATCAAGGCAAGGTTGCAAAAGCTCGTGGCTCGAACGGACGGCGAGTGAGTTATAACAAAAATCCTGTGTCAGTCTCTGTCATAGACATCACCCAGCGGTCGTGTTTTGTCCGCAGAGTTCATGGAGCTACCCTCAAAGAAGGACTGGCCGTGGTATTACAAAGAAATCAAGCGTCCACAGTGTCTCGAAAATATCTTTGTACGTATAGATAACATTCCTGGATTATTTGATGCCTATTCTATCCCACAGAAACGAATAAAGCGTAAAGAATATCACAATTCAAGCGAATTCGCTGCCGACGTTGAGCTCGTTTTTTCTAATGCCATGATATTCAATCAAGAACATACACCGATCTGGGAGGACGCTCGCTCACTTCGTGTACGTACTCCAAACTAATTTATTTTTCTCGGAATTTTATGTTACCCCGCAGGACTATTTTAGAGTGTTGATGTCGGATCTTCCTCCGCCGTACACACTACAGGATTACACGAAGCCGTCCAACGGGAAGATCAAGATTAAAATGCCTCCAGCGGCTCAGTCTTCAACACCTGTCCCAACTGTCCCCACTGCTCCTCCGCCAGTAGATACACGACCCAGTACATCTCCCTTCCTTCTTCGAGTACCGGTCCCGAACGCAACTAGGGAGGTGAAAGAAGCAAAACGGTCACCAGCCGCTACCCCTGCACCCATCGCTGCACCTTCACCGGCGGTGCCGACCGAAACTGCCTCACCTCCGGTCACAATTCCCACTCCACCTGCACAATTAGCTGTACCCGCCGTTTCAAACCAACCCTTCATCAATGCTGTCTTCCCGCACTATCCTAATGCTTCTTACGTACCTCCTGGGGGCACTTCGACTACCCCGACCGGACTATCATCCTCTAATGCATCGACAAATGTAACACAATTAGTATCAAAATCGAAGTCACCATCGGCATCACTACTTTACTCTAAGCGTCAACTCAAGACAGCTGTATTTACAACACAACCAAATGGCCGCATCATTAATCTTGATTATAGAGATGGTGTCAAGAGTTGGGCCACAAGGTTAGCTGTGGGCGAGATAGGCCTTTCTGTTGGCCCGATACATTTTCTCAGAGATGAGGAGGAGAGCAGCGGTGAAGAGGAAGAACCTGAGTTTGAACCCAAACAGGAGGAAGAAGAGGAAGAAGAAGAGCCCGTAGAGGTTGATGTTCCACTGAAAAACGGGAAAAAGAAGGGAAAGGGACGAGGGCGAGGACGGCCAAAGGGTTCCACCAAAGCTGCGATTGCGAAAAGTAAAGCCGCCTCTCCTAAGAAAAAAGTTGAAAAACCGGGACCACTCGAGGTCAAGCTTAATGGGATTACTATTAAGAGTGAGGACACTCAAGTAAGGAATTGGAAGCTGGATTTGCGTGTTGGCATGAATGTGGTAGAGGTGGGCGAGGTTGGTGGTGTGGTCTGGAAGGCATATGTGGAGAGAGTAGATGGCGTGTAGTGGAGCAAGCTTGATGTTCCCATTGGGATCGTAAACTATTTTTTCTGTAAATTCTTTCAAGTAATTTAGTCATACATCAATTAGCCATAAATTTGATCGTTAGTAGCTTGCGCATGGCTTGAGAAGGTTGTTTACATACTTATGGGATCTATCAAGAGACGAGCGGAGTGTGTGGCTGTATTTGAAATATACCATTCACGAACACTACCAAACCGCACAGGTACTCGATGGTATGTGTCAGTTCCTTCCATACCGAATTATTTACATATAATACAATGCCACAATCTCCCCTAGGACACACCATGGACGTCACCTGAATTCAGAAATATATATCTGGGAACAGCCCTGCCAGGGGGTCTAATTTTATTCGCCATGCTCTGGGATTGTTTAACTGGTCTCGCACTGCCAGAACCACTTATAAATTTATTCCGTCGCATCTCCTTTCCGTTTCGAAACTTTCTCACTCTCGAAGATGTTATGGCCCCAGGAGCTAAAAGCGGTGTGGAAGAATTCGATGCAACTAAGACATGGATAATGAGCGGACTTTCCTTTTCCTTGTCTGCCAGCTGGTTAAGCTGCTTTGTTTATGGGGTATCCTCAGAAGATACAATATATTTAATACGATCCTTTGTGGCTTCAATTTCATGGGTGGGTTTTTAATTATTTTATGTGTCTTTCAGAATTTGACGGATGCATGGTCCACAGGGCTACATTGCCTCAATTACAATCCTCAGACCAGTAATCTCACCTCCATATATAAACATTGTCTTCGCTTCCTTTCATATGGTGGTATCAATTCTAGAATTTGGATCAAACGCCCTCGATTCTCACACCAGGGCATATATCCTTCTGCTTGATATTATTTATGTGGTTATTCCAGCATTATTCATATGGATTGCGGGGACTTTGCCATTACAACCCGTTCGTTTTGCATCGAACATAGCTCAGTCAAATGATGTGCGTCTATTCGCCTGACAAAGCTGGAATTCTATTTCTGTTTTTGACCACGTTACATTACAGGTGCCATCTGTGACACTGTCTTGCCCAGAAGACGATGTTACACTTTGGACCTGGTTCACGTTTTCTTTCGTTGAACCTATATTCCATCTGTCTCGGAGAAGAACCTTAAACGACACAGATGTGTGGTCGTTGTCGCCCTTTTTTCGTCACGATAATATTTTTAACAAATGCTTAGAGTATCGCGACGCGTCCGACCCTTTCATATATTACGTTGGTTGTGGTCTAACATCATAGTTTTTCAACAGACACCCAACACATTCACTACTTCGCTTTCTTCTTGTTTCTAACTCGCTTGATCTTATTCTTGATCTGACTCTCGAGCTTTGGATGACAATAGTTGGTATGGGGTTTTATGTTGCTTGTTAGGCATTGGTTTTTTTTACTTATCATTTACAGGATTTGTCCCAGCGTATGCTTTGAAAGAAATATTGGCCACATTGGGTGCCGATTCATTGGACAACAAGGATGTGGCATATTTTTGGGCGATTGTTACCTTCCTAGCTCATTTGTCTTTTGCCCAAGTCGATCTGTTTAAGCGGTGGCACTCTCGACGTTGTTACGAGCGAACCCGGGGTCAACTGTTTTGTTCTTTGCATTATAAATCTTTGAGAAGGCAAGATATGGGGGGTCATGTCAGTCGAGAAGAGGACGAAAAAAAGAGCGCAGACCTGGGGAAAATTGTCAACCTCATGCAGTAAGCTATATTTTTTCGTAGAGTCTTCAATGTTAATAAGATGTAATGGCTTAGGGGCGACTCTTACGCTGTTGCCCAGCGCTTCTGGGATTTTTCTGATGTTTTCACGTCGCCAATTCGCTTGACAATTGCACTGGTTTTCCTTTATCAGTTTGTGCCACCTTGAATAATAGCCAGTATCTTATTGTAAATCACCTTTGCAGAGTCCTCGGATGGAGCGCGCTCTCAGGAGTTGTTGTGATTTTGATTGCATATGTCCTGAATTACCCCCTCGCAAGATACAATATATCCGTAAGCACCCGACCCTCAATATTAATCGGCAAATGGACTCTTAAATAAATACCCAGATCACCCGGTCTTCTTGGAAAGCAAAGGATACACGCATGGGTGTCGTAAACGAACTCCTTCAGAATATTCGGTTCTTGAAATTTTACGGATGGGGTGGGTTATAACAAAATGTATACACTCTTTACTAGCTCACTATGTCAGAGAATCATTGGGCGTTCAAAGCTCAAAATTCCCGAGAGGTAGAACTTCAATGGCGTATCAAGGAAAACATCGTTGATACAGCAATCTCATTTATATGGTCAGGAAACGTAGTTTTGTTCCAATTTTTACATCTTATTTTTGGCCAGGACGTGGATACCATCGGCGACGGCGCTCGTATCTTTCTTGTGTTATACATTGATTGCTGGCGAGCGACTTACCGTTTCTAAAGCTTTCACATCCATTGCCTTGTTTTCTCAACTCCAAGAACCGATGACCGCACTTCCTGGCCAAGTGTTTGCTATTCTTCACGGTAATTTAGATATTCTACTTTTTTTCGGTCTTCATGTTCCCACTAGCCTACGTTTCGATGCAACGCATTGAGGGATTTTTAGACGAAAAGGAAATCCCGGAATGGGCCTCATCCCTCGGCGTGTCAATGTCAATACCCAACCCAGACGCCGATATCGGCTTTTCAGCCGCGATGTTTGAATGGCCTTCACTTTCGGAAGCCCCTAGTCGTTTTAAACTTGGACCGATCAATACGATATTCCCGAAGGGCAAGCTCACCCTTGTTAGTGGTCCAACGGGTTCTGGAAAAAGTGCTCTCTTGTCTGCACTACTGGGAGGTGTGTTTATCGTAAATGGCCAAAGTTACTTCCCTGACAATGTTCAGAAATGCATTGTCTCGAAGGACAAGTTTTCATCAATAAAATGGGCCACAAAGTTGCATACTGTGGACAGACTCCTTGTAAATTAAAGTTATCTCAATTTCCCAAACCTCGTCTCACAACGTCACATGTAGGGCTCGAACATGCTACCATTCGGGATAATATTATTTTCGGTTGCGGTTACGGATTTGATGAGAGTCGCTACCAAGCTGTGATCGATGCATGCGCGCTCGTCCGAGATTTTGAAGTCCTCGATGCTGCTGACCTCACAGGTGAGAATCTTTGTCTTGTTTATCTAAACATGGTATATCCATCTTCATCAGAAATTGGAGAGAAAGGGATTACGTTATCCGGAGGACAACGAGCACGCATTGCCCTTGCGCGCGCCATATATTCTGAAGCCGAAGTATATCTTAATCTTTTTTTCTACACAAGAGAAATCACCGCTTTTCCTTAGTGCATTCTACTCGATGATCCGTGAGTACATCTTGAAATACAGATATTCAATAGGAATCACTTATCTCCTACATAGCCTAGCTGCCGTGGACATGCATACTGCGCAGCACATTGTGTCTAGATGTTTAACAGGAAAACTAATTCACGGTCGAACCGTGGTTCTTGTCACTCATCACATTAGCTTATGCCTCCCAGTATCTTCTTACCTTGTTGAGCTTTCACGTGGAGAGGTTCTCCATCAGGGAACAATCCAAGAACTACAGCAACTTGGTCTTCTCCAAAATGTCATTACAAGGGAGGATGAGCCGTTTCTGGAGGCCGATGATCCCCACAACCCCGACAATGAAGCCGACGATGCCGAGGCGGATCCCAGGGTTCTAGGAAGTGGAAAATTGATTGAGAAGGAATCTCGCGCTGAAGGCAGGGTTTCGTGGAGGACATATATCACCTACATTCGTGCCGCTGGGTTCATTTCTTGGTTTTTGACGATTGTACTCATGCTACTTATTCGGTTTATCAATATTGGAAACCAGGTAAAATGTTTAGAAATCCGCCATCCCACATGACTGAAGTTTTGCAACAGGTCTTTCTGGCCCGCTGGGGCGAAGCGTACTCTGGAGGGGAAAGTTCTTTAATCACTAACCACTTAAAATCAATCCTCCCATCATACCCATGGACCGGCCTCCCTTCCCCTGATATCAACGTGAAACCATGGTTGATGATATACTTTTATATCTCTATGGCTGGAGCATTTTCTGTGCTTTTGTATATCGCACTTGGCTATTACGCGAGCCTACAGGCCTCACGATCATTGTTCGTTGCTCTTCTCCAACGGTTGGCAAGAGCACCAGCTCGATTTTTCGACGTCACCCCCATTGGCCGCATTTTAAATCGTTTCACGACAGATATTAACACTATCGATGGAGCATTACAAGACTCAGCAAGAAAATGCCTTTCTGGAGCATTGAATTTTTTGGCATCGTTCGCAGTCATCCTTATTGTTGTGCCAACGTTTGCACCATTTGCCTTGTTCATCGCATGGCTTTATATCCGGCTTGCACCGCCCTATATCCGAACATCTAGAGACCTCCGGAGACTTGAATCTATATCGCTATCTCCAGCTTTCGCAGGGTATGACGAATTACTGAGGGGTATCTCTCATATTCGGGCTTTTGGAATGGAGAACAGATACCAAAAAGGATTTTATAGTAAGGTGGGTGCTATACATTACATCATCACAGTCCATTGAACATATTTGACAGGTTGACAAATTTCAATCGTTTGACCATGTTTATGTTCGTTCCCGCTATCTTATGGTTTTGATCCCCCATTGATCTTCTTTTAGTGGTTGGTGAATGGCTGGCTTCGGTGGAGATACGATTGTAAGCATCAATCTTCATCTATAGCCGCAACACCTATACTTTCACCTAGGTCTTGGATCTGTTGTTGTCTTTACGGCAACACTGTTTGCTCTGTGGCAGGGTGTCACAAATGGCTCCACAGCCATTGTGATCGTGCAAGCAGGTATCTTCGCAGAAGCGAGCCGCCAGCTAGTGAGGTCTGTTTTTCACACACTTCAGCTAAACCTATAATTATCTTATCATACAATCAGAGTGGCCGCGCAACTAGAACTAGATTTTAATAGCGTTGAACGAGTTGTGGAGTATCTTGGTATCCCACAAGAAGCTCCTGCTATTTTAGAAAAAGGCAAACCACCAGCATATTGGCCTTCAAATGTGGGGGGGCTCGAGGTTAAGGATTTAGTTGTACAATATGCCCCCCATCTGCAACCTGCGCTTCGCAACGTATCTTTCACCGTCAAACCGTCTGAAAAAATTGGGATTGTGAATAACTTCCTAAAATCTACATCGTTGCGCATGCGCTGACTGCATTATCCTTTCTAGGTAGGAAGAACAGGATCAGGTATATCATTTTACTCACCCATCCCTCCATGTATATGAACTCATACTTGGCATAAGGAAAATCAACACTAGCACTCTCTTTCTTACGAATGGTCGAAGCATCCTGTGGAACAATAATGTGCGTTTTGTTTCAAACATACAGAAGAATTATATATGAAACCTCAGTTAGTATCGATGGTATTGACATAGCCAAGCTGGGTTTGGAAGACCTCCGAACACGCATTGTGGGTGCCTAAAATGATTTCATTCCAATTGGCAATGAAAAATTGTTATACCAGACTATCATCAGTCAAGACGTTGCCTTGTTTACGGGAACGATCCGAAGCAACTTAGATCCACTGGGCGAGCATTCAACCCAAGAATGCCTTGACGTTTTGGAGCGCTGTCATTTAACTAAATTGCTGAGGCACAGACCGACGACGGACGAGGAGACTCCACTGGATATGCCGATTGCGCAAGGATCCCTTAGTGCGGGTGAAAAACAACTTGTCGCGATCGCCCGAGCAATATTGAGGCGAACCAACATCATTATTATGGACGAAGCAACTTCACAGATAGATTCACAATTAGATGAGCAGGTTTGTGCTTTATCCTTATGACTCCTCCTAATAGTTTGACGTGTTTTAGATTCAAAGAACCATTAGGGAAGAGCTCTCGGGCGCTATTGTCCTAACCATAGCGCACCGCTTGAGAACAATTATGGATTACGATAGAGTGCTCGTGTTGGGTGATGGAGAAATCTTGGAGTTTGATAAACCAAAGATATTGCTGGCGACACCTAATGGCGCCTTCAGGAACATGTGTCGCAAAAGTGCCGATTGGACAACTCTGGCTAGCCTAGTAGATGAGGATTAGTTCACAATATACCTAGGTATTATGCAATGTAATTTGTCTTTAGTATTAACAGTAAGATTTGAACCTTCTAAAATGTCTAGACATATACTGGAACTACGAATTGTTACAAAAGGGAGGATACTCATAGTCCGAGGAATATTGCCGCTGTAATTATCACCAAGCCCGACCATAATCCTTTCCCGACCACAATATCCACCATGCCAACTAATCCACTGGTGCTCCCACCAGTTGTATTAGTACCTCCGCCGGTTCCACCAGTTGCACTGGCTCCCCCACTGGATGTCGTGCCATTCCCGTTGACAACAGTGGATCCTCCTGACGTGCCAAATACTTTGACTGACGCGATTTCGAAGTATGCCGTCGCATAGTTGCTTCCGTTTCCGATAACATAATCGTTGTAGCATACACCCGTGCAGGTCTGACTGAAGATATTCGGGGGCTTAGCAAAATCTGGAGTTAAAGTCAGCATTTTTATTTGTGAAAGACAAAATCTTCACTCGCCTCCACAAAGGGTGATATCAAAAATTAAATTTTGGGCGGAGAAGAATGTATTCATGTTGCAGTTTGTCGATGGCCAGTTTGCTGTTGGCATGCCTAAAGTCGAGGTATCAATAGTATTTATATTTGATCCCGATAGGCTGGACGGAACATTGGCTCTTGGGAAAAACCAAATCCTGCAGTAAGCTATGTTAGTGACCGAATTTGTGGAAGAAGATTGATACGCACGAGATCCCACTCTCGGCATATTCTGTAACCCAAACCCCTCCACCGGCGTTCGCAAATCCTTGTCCATAAGATTCTGTCCGTCCATCTGTAACGATACAGCCTTGATTGTTATTGGACAGGTGGGAACAGTCGTTGGAGCCAACAGTGGACGAAGAAAGCTGTGTAGCGCCAGTTATAGCACACCCTGGAAGGGTGTGTAGACCCATCTGATTTCGGGTGACCATGTTGACGCCTTCTAATGTGTCAATCTCACTGTAAGGAAAAAAAACATCAGCTCAAGAAAATTATGGGATACGAGTGAATATTTACCCGCCCGCAGGCCAAGTGGGCGCTTGAGACCACCTATCAAATCCAAATATTGTTAGAGGGGCTATTTTTAAGTAGTGGCGATGATATTACCATGCTGGCCATACTGAGCACTGCCATATTCAGAGTATATTGAGCCCACGTTGACAGTTTAATCTTACGGAAAACGCACCCCGAATGGTACATGAAGCATGTCTGCGACCCAAACACTGCCAACTGCATACCTATCATTCGTTGTGATTCGAACTGTGTTGCGCTTTTCGTTGAAAGGAACGTTTGAAGTGTTGTCTACCTTGATGATGGCGTGATTCGTAGCTGTATCAACAAAGGCAAGTTTCGCGGACGCTGCGACGGAAGCCGAGACAAATCTGGAAATGGACGTCAATAGGATGACATTGACGACTTCCGTCCCCTCACGAACATGGTATCTCCGTTAGTGAGGTTATCGACTATTTTGAATGATGATTTAGTTTAGTTTCGACGAGCAACAATGGAAAAACCTACAGTGATCGTAGAAAGTCCAATCATCGAAGAAAGTTGGGCCCGAATACTCCTTTACAAGATTGTAGTTTGCTGCTGTAACCGAAACCACTAAGGAGTGAAGAAGGAATCCTGCAAGTATGAAACGTGTTGTTTGTAAAGCCATTCTCCACTAGGGAGGGATATTTTTTTCAAGGCGGGATGATAGAAGAGAACAATGAGAGTGTTTGGTGTGTGGGAGGGATGTCTGCGTGATTCTCGTGGCCTTTGTAAGACCTATTTATAGTTTGCGCAGCTGTGGAGAATCTTTTGGTAACATTGCACAGGCCAGGGCATCGAATAGTGTCACCGATCAATCTGATATAAAAATGAACTAGACTCGGGTATAAGACAGGCCTCCTGCTAGGTGCCAATAACCTTTGTGTCCATAAGTGATAAGTACCGGATTTTTGTACGGCCCGGCGGAGGATTTGACATCCAAAGGAATGGTCATATGTTGTTTCCCTTGAAGTTCCATGTTATGTTGAGTAAAATTGTTATTGATAATCAATGAGTAGAGCTTGAGAAAAGATGAACATTTTTAGGCTATGTAAAACAAGCTTCGAGTTGATTTGATAGAACACTTACATACATAGTCACAACTAACAAGAATCACGTTGACGACTCGACGAGAACCCAAAGCACGGTCACGTGAAACTACTTGTATCAGTATTACTATCACGTGTGATCGATATGAATTTATTTGGAGTGTCCTCATTGAAGGTTAACGTTTTAATTTCTGTCAATTTATCACTCGAGACTCGATGTCTATATTGCTCTACATTCTTTTACTTAAATTCTTTCTAACAACTCAAGCACACCCCCTGGAAACATTATTAGAGTCTGATGTGCGTCGCGACTTGGCTGGTTTATTCGGCGATGGCGTCTTGGAACCCAGCGAGGACAGCCCCACAACGACGTTGCAAGTTTACCCTACGTCTTTGTTTAATTCAAATACACTTGGCGGGATCACCTTGAGCGAAACAACGGCGTTAAGAGGAACTACGACTATAGCAGTAGCAGCGACCGCACACTCAATCATCGGGAAAATCCCCAGTTTAAGCCCCATTTCCGCAACGCCAAGGACACCGATAACTACAACTCCAACAAGCTCGGCAACTGATGCGCCTCCAGTAGCGGCGGGATCGCCACCAGAAGCGCCGTCGACACCCCCAGCTGAGGCGACAGAATGGAAAGTGATTGGGCTCGTAGTTATCTGTATTACTTTCGTTGCCACTGTAATTCTTTCTGTCGTCTTCTTCGATTCCTGGTGGGGCTTCTTGAGAGATCTAGTACTCGGAAAACGGAACAAGGGCGGCGTAGAGGATATGGTACCAGATTGGGATAAACGGACCTGGGAATTCAAGCTGGCCAAAGAGGATGGACACCGGTACCCGACAATCACTTCCTTGGAGGATATTGTGAAGGAAGTTTCTTTGAAAGAGCCTACGTTTTGTTCTATTGTTCCACCTCTTAGAACACCCCATGAAACGGAGTCTCCTCACGCAACCTACTTGCCAAATCATGATCCGCACCCACTCGAACCTCTTGTCCGACGGCCAAGCACAAGACTTCTACGTTCCCCTCGCACCATTGCTTAGACCACCACCTTTGTTTTGACCTAATACTGGTTGTATAAAACCTGGAGATATAGGTACGCTACAATCTGGTCCACGTCCCTATTATAATTGGCTGTCACATAAGTACACACACCATCAATCGTACCCTACCAATATCACGTACTAGTGAATATCTATCTCGGCACTATTGTATCTCTGTAGATTTTTGCGGGGGAATTTTCTTCTCAAGTAAGTCGGAAACGAAGATGCCAACTACTGCGACTCCACATACGCCGAGTGACAGAGCGAGTCGCGTCCGAGCGGGAAGAGCTAAAATAGAATTGTAGCTCAAAACTCTACGAACGAATAGATGAATAGGCCTTACCTGCATAGGATTGTGCGAGGGATCTGTTCGCAATGGGGTTAGCATTAACTGTTGGAATTGGTTTCTTCAGTTTCACTGACATGAGGACAAATCCAAAAATTTGTCTCGTGACACTTCTTACCTTGATCAGTCAGGTTGTTTTGTTCAGTTTGTCTTGTGATTATTCACAAGTTATTCACCATGTAGTACGATTGAATTTTCAATCCTACCTTTTCAATGTTTACAGGTTTAGTATGTTCTCAGAAATGACCTGTATCTGTTTCTTTCTATGTTAATGTTGTATTCAGATAGAACACCTTGGGACGGTCACATCTGTCGTGATTGACGAAGGGGGATGTACTTTGGTTATCTCCAACTCTGCACCGATCTTAGGAGACTGCCACATTGGGGACTCTATTGCCGTGAATGGTGCATGCCTGACGGTCACCGAGTTCGATAATAATCAGCAAGGTGGCTGGTTCAAGGTGTGGTTGGCCAATGAAACACTTGAACGGACAGATCTAGGTACGGATGATCTTCACAGATCACTACAAAGTATTGAATGAATACAGGTGAACGGAAGGAGGGTGATCAAGTAAATTTAGAACGAGCAATGGGAGCACATGTTAGATTTGGAGGCCATTTTGTCCAGGTAATGTCACAGGAAGGTATGTAGGGAACGCGATTAATAAGGATCTACAGGCCCATGTGGATACTACTGCTATAGTATTGAAGCGAGAAGTGGACGGTGACTCTTTGCGTCTGAGTTTCCAGCTTCCGGAGCCAACAATGGGTCGCCCTTCGTTGTTACCGTATCTTATTCCGAAAGGATATGTGACGATCGACGGGGCGTCACTCACGCTTACCGCAGTGGATGATCTGTCGCGGACATTTGATGTTATGTTGATCCAACACACACAGGAAAAGATTACACTGAGCAAGAAGCCTATTGGAGCCAAGGTTAATATTGAGGTAGACATGGTAGGGAAATATGTAGAGAAGAGTGTTGTAGCGGCACTTGGGGGAAGAGGGGGAGAAGGAGTGCGTGGATTGATAGAAAAGGTAGTTGAGGAAATATTAGTGAAGAAAGGGGTCAAATAGGTCCATTGAATTGAAATTGAATTCGGTAGAAGCCGCGGGGATGAAATAAATCTAATCTTAAAATAAAAGTAAATTGGCCACGGTTCAACCCTTTTCGGCTATTTCTGTGTCGTCAACTTTTATTTCTCTTTAACCATCTTCTCTTCATCTTCATGTCTCTTAAATGGAACATACTCTCAAACGAAAAGTCAGTTTATCTTTATCAATCTTACATTCAACTCTTTCTTAAATCTATACTTTTTTTTTCTTACAGGTAACCATCAAGTTTGGATACAACGATTCATCTTCTTCAGCAACTCCTTCACGAACCAATAGTCCAAGGCCACCATCACCTACTAAATCTGTATCATCACAATCTCCTCTTACAAATTCTGTTACACGCCCCAGGGCAAAAGTCAATAGCAGTGCAACTCCTGCTTCTGGTCGTAAACCTGCCAATTCAGTCCCTAATGGACACGCCTCTTCCTCAACTCGATCTACAGTATCGACTACTAGTCGGGCTGCAACAAACGCAACCGTTACACCACGCCCTGCGTCTCCAACAAAACCTCCACCTCGGGTTCGCGCGGGTGCCCTCTCGCCTACTTTCCAACCGAAAGCCCGGCCCACCGTCCGATCACACCTACGTCCAAGCACGCCCCAGCCCCAGCCCGCACCAACCACACCAGAACTTCGGCACCGTTCTTTAACATCTGCCTCTTCCGATGTCGGCCGCTTCACACCCGTATCACGCAGTCGTCACGGTAGCGTCTCCTTAAATCATGCCGTTTCTTTCTCGTCCCTGCAAGGGTCCAATTTGTCTTCCAGTTCCCATTCCCCTCCACTACGCCCTACAGATACCCCAGCATACTCCGATACCGAGGAAAGGCATTCACCACCTATTCGAATCAAGGCCAAGGTATCCGGCTTGGCCAAAAATGCTGCTGACTCGCTTTCTCCCCCTCCAACCGGTCCATCTTATACGACAGCGCGTGTCCAAAATAGAGCGCGTGCACCTTCTACCTCATCTAGTGTGTCGATGCCTGTAACCCCGGCGTCGGCTGTCCCTCCTTCTTTCTATCCAATAACAACTGCCACGCCCGCGGCAAATCCACACAGGTTTGCAACAAGTCGTGCAAGTCCATCACCAAGCGGTCATCATTACCAACCATTTTACCATCCTCATGATGACCTACTTGTGAAACCTAATAGACCAAACGGCTTGGCCAAAGTTGATCCGACTACGATCCCATTACCTGCGGCGTCTCCCCCCACTTCTGCGGTTTCGTTCTCTTCTCGTTCATCGGTCTCGCGTTCATCAGCATCTTATGTTGCTGATTCAGTGGGCAGCCCTAGCAGTGTGTCAACTCACCAAACAGGCGATGTATTACAACTTAGAGCCACGCTTGACAACCTCCTGAGATACAGTGAAATGAGCACAAGAGAGGAAAACTACTCAGGAGACAGTGGTCAAGATAGGGAAACAGACGGTGAATTAAATATAACAGAGCGAAAAGTGAAAGCGGAGGCCAAGTCGATTCGAAAAGTGCGAGAGTGTTCTCAGCTATTTTTCGTGTCGTGTATTAACACGCGCTGTTGCAGATCGCAGACCTCGAGATCACGAATCGCTCACTTTTAGCCATAAACGCATCACTCGAGACTGCCAAACACAAACAGGCCAAAGAAATCCGCGATTTGCGCCGCAAATTGCGAGAATCACGACTCATACTTCCCCCAAGGGCTTTCCGTGCGGTGAAGTCCTCATTAGACTACGATGATACTGCGGATGAAGAAGACGATGACGATGATGAAAATAACGAAGAACAAAAGGAGGATAATGACGAGACTTATAGGAGGATTAAAATTCTATTGGAGGGACTTTTAGATTCGGGGGAGCGAGCCCTGGCGGCAAGAGCGGAAGATTTCACGGAAGGAGGTAAAAATGTTGCAAAAGTGCTCAATCCTGAAGAACTGCGCACGTGGCGAGATTCCAATGGCGGTATGTTGGACAATGATCCCCATGCCGACAAGGATCGAGATAGTATCGAAGATGGCCACCACCTTTCCCCCTCCCGCATTGCAATCCCAGATGATGACAGCGATGATGACGATTGTAATTCAGAGGACGAGGTGGAAGCGATGACACTTAGACGGAGTTCTACACGCTCAAGTCCAGCACCTCCTCCCATTCTCATTACAGAATCACCCTAATACATGGCATCACGTTATTATGTCGGACACCATGATATTTCTCTGATACCCAGCATTTCACTTTCCTTATCCATACCACACCTGTTCAATCACATCATCATATTAACCATTGCATCTAATCCATCTATTCGCCCATCCATCCGTCTATGACACTACATACAATTGTGAATTAAATTCCGGTTATTCCTCAGGGTAATGTTAGGTTGTTTATTCGTTATCTGCTATCCTCTGGGCCCGTTTCGCCAGCTGTGAACACGCAGATTAGTCCGAATGGCCAGGGGATTTCTTTCCGAAGTATACTTACCGCAGCTGACAGGTCCAAGTGTCCGACTGCAGTCGCAGGTTTAACCGCCGGGCGGCCCGCGGGGGGCGCTCCGGCACTTGGCCTCGGTGCAGAGGGTATCGGTGGCTTTCCAGGAGGCTTCGGAGCACCCGGCTTCGCGGCAACTGGGGGTGGCTTTGGTTTTGTACTCACAGGTGGTCCTGGTGGTTTAGTGGATAGTGAACTTGATGGGCGGGAGCCTAGAGCGGAACCTGCTGATCCAGGTGCCTTCTTCCAAGGTGCCGCAGACCCGTCGGAAGACCCCATGCCTGGGAATACTGATACAGGTTTGGCGGCTGCATCTGCGGAGACAGAACTGAGTAGGGGTTTAGGAGCTGCAGGAGCTCGAGGTGGTGGAGGTGGCGGCGGAGGTGCTGCTGCAGCCTTCGGAGGCACAAGCTCTAGGTAATTATTTGGTGCCCAACCTTCACTTGCGCCTTTCTTCACCAACCACCACCCGTTGTCATCCTTTTCCACTAGTTCTACTATGTCGTCTTTCTGTAAAGACATCTCTCCTTCCTGTCCCTCAAATGCAAATTTGGCGCGATACTTGGGTACTTCGGGTTGTGATGCGGGCGGGGGTGGGGGTGGGGGTGGAGGGGCAACGTTCCGTGGAGGTGCTGGTGGTGGCCGTCCCCCACTACTTGAACTGGATGGTGCTGGTTTCGCTACAATACTTGGTGCCGCCGCCGCTGCCGGGGCGGATTGACCAGGTAGAGGCCGTGCAGCCGGTTTTGGCTTAGAAACAGATTTCGGCTTCTGCATTCATATAATGAGTTTCATCAATATAATAATGGAAATAAGAAAGGGTATGCACATCGGACGGACCCCCGGCTCGAAGGAGTTTACCGGACGTGATTGGTCGAACGACACCAGGTTTTCTCTTTGCAGGCGGGCGAGATACACTGTTCGGTGGCTCGCCTGATGCTATAGAGACCGTGTGACTCTTGTAAATTCCATCCTTCGTTACACTCTCGTCCTTAACAAATTTGATTTGTGCCTTCTTGTCCTTCTTCTTTGCATATTCAACCCTTTTTGAGAGTTTAAACAATTGACCCTTCCCCACAGAATATGCAACTCACATGGGACCGATTAGGAGGGTGATGGTAGCTTGTGTTAATTGTAATAGGTGGGTGGCCAGTTCGGTCTTGAAGTAACAGCTGAAGACGGGGTCACCCTCTTCTGTTACGGGGCCACTCAACGTCTAAACATCGCTCAGTTAACTAAACACGTAATAATAAGAATGACGAACCATCCAGTCGTCCCTTAAATTAGACATTCCAATACTCTTTATGGTAACCAGGGGAATCTTTCGCTCCTGGGTATGAACAGTATGACCTTCTCTGCTAGTCGTAACAATAATATGAACGGCCTTGTTAGTCTATAGGAATGAATCAGATGAGGCTTGTTGTTGGACAGAGTATACCGACAACTATGAGGAATCGTGGGCTTGGTTTGCTGGAACGACCAAGTTTGGAAACCAATAGTTGTACCCTTCCACTGAATGTGACCGACTCTGTTAAGACTCAACCAGAGCACTACAGGCTCAACATGGGACGAACTTACCTCCGATACTGCATGCCCTTGCTAGCTCCTCTCCAAGCGCACTCTTACCATTGATATCAAGGTAGTCGCCCATGAATCGGCGATAACTAAGAAGACTAAACCTTCTTCTCTCTTTCCTCCCAGCCAGGATCTGATGACCATAGTCTCGAATTTGGGCATATGCCAGACCTTCTTTGTTGTTTTTCCAGAACCTCTGAATGCGACGCGCACATTCATTCTTATATCTCATGTAGTTCCGGAAAGCGCGTTGTATGCGTGCAGCCATGTTGTGCCAATACCGGTCACGCATAGTCTCTAACGCAAAAAGCTTGAAGAAAATGAGTGCGCAAATAGAAAATAGAATCAAAATACACACCGTTTCAGGATTTTTAATAAAAGCTTTGGTGACACCCATTTGCCATTCGTCTTTAGCGATTCCAGTGTCCTTGAGCATCTGTTCACACCCGGATTTGGCGTCACCATGCCAGATATACTCTCCTGCATAAGATGTTTTCGGAGACAAGAGGTAGAAGCGCTCCACCATCTTTTCAAATGTATTTCTGTATGCGAAGCCGGCCCGCCGGACACGAATATTTTCTTGCAAGCCAAGGTACTTTATTTGATGTAAAATTGCTTTGACGTCATACTCAGACGAACTACGATTTTGATTGGGTTTGATGGTACGAATATAAGATGGACGAGCCTTCATTAGATTATCAACGAGTGCACTGGCGGACGACTTTCAAATATTTGAGTAATGGTTTGCAGTAAAACATTGAACGCTACCTTAATTCTGTCCCCTGCTGTCGGTGGTCTTTTCTTACTATTGGGGTCAGGGCGATCGGGGAAAAGAGTTTGCAAAAACTGATTTCCGCTCCCGGCGATAAGGTCCAATAGGTCTTTGATGAGTGAATCTTTATTCTTGTCAGTCATCCCAGCGACATTATACATGACGTCTCCAGCATAATGTTTAACCAAAAACTGAGAACCACGGGCTTCGAAATGGGGATTGGAAGAAAGCATTGAGGTTCGTTGAATGAAGCTACTGTCCGCAGCAGAGGGATCTGCGTGTGCGGTAGCACAAGCGTCATTTAGCGCTGCAAATATTCCAGGTGGACGGCGCTCTTCAATAAGATCGCAAACAATCTTGTTATTGAAGTATTTGATTGGAGTCCATTTAATTTCCTCTCGAACGTATTCTTCTTGTTCTGTCTTCAGAGTGAGCTCAATAAATATTTGCTGGAGTTTCTCGTTGACGTAATTGATACATAGTTGTTCAAAGGAATTATCCTGTAATGTTGTTAGTAAATGCAAGAATAATGCAGGAAAGAACCCTACGTCAAATATTTCGAATCCAAAAATATCCTATTATAACACAATCAATTTCTATCATAACAATCAAGGTGTCCATTTACCAGAATACCAATAATATGAGCACTTGCGGCACGCGGCTTCATGGAAACGTTGATCCTCGATACAATCCATTCGAAAAGATTGTTATAGATCCCCTTGGCCAAGGCATCTCTACCAGATGAGGCTTGGGCTGGATTAAGGGGGACATCGTAAACTGAACCCCTTCGTCCGCCTCGAGTTTGCGTTTCCATAATCTTTGAAGTCAAAACTTTCTGAACGAGAGCTGAATCTGCCTCCATCAAGTATGCGACGAAATCCGTAACGCCGGTGTCCGCTATTCTGGAATTTCCGTCCTCCATTTCTTCGAACTGTACATTGCCCAGCCATAGTATGATGGCTAACATACGAAAAATTTCAGTCTGTTCATCTTGGCTTAGACCAATAACGCCCATTGCTTTCTGGATATTGTCAATAATCAGGGTAATGTCGTTGAGTAATAAACATACGATTGTATCGTGATAATCTTTAACATCGTCGATATCAGACACTTCTAAACAGTTGCTTAGGCTCGTATATGCATACGCTTCCGGACCTTGAAGCCCAAACATCTCTGCCAGCGACTTAGAAAAAAAAAGGAAGACCGGTAAATCAAAGACTTACCCCTCTGCTCGTCCGATGCGCCCTTCGTGAACTGATAGAATATATGGAAATCACGCTCATTCTCGATTTGACCAACAACACGGCCTTTTTCGAGTAAGTAATTTGTGATCTGAGCACCCACAGGTTCTCCTTGAGTGTTGAACATGATTTCCAAATATTTCCCCTGATGAAATCATTAGCGATGCCTAAGATTAGCCAAGGCTGGGCGTACATGTCGACTAGAATTATTGTTGCGAAGCGTCTTTGCACACCCGAAACTCTCAAGTAATGGATTTGTCGCAAGTACCATATCCTTGATTTCCTGAATGCTGCTATCTTGTCCGCCAGAAACCTCAGCAATATATTGCATGATCCTTTTTGCTGCCTCAGTTTTTCCAGCACCTGACTCTCCTGAAATGATTACACATTGGTTCTCATGGTAGGCATTCATATTATAATAAGCGCTTTCGGCGATACTGAAGACATGGGGAGGGACTTCGAGCCTGTTTTTGCCCCGATACTTTTGCAATATTTCTTCTGTATAAATACCCAAGTCTGAATGATGTGTTAGAGTATGATAACGTGAATCGTGACTCTGAATTCACCTCGAAATGGATTTACAGATATCAGAACTGCACCAATATATGTATAGATCTCCGCGTTGGTCCATCGTTTCTGGAGATTTTCATTGATACTTTCATTGCTGATAGTGGTCAACAATGTCATATCGGACACTCCAACTTGTTTCTTCTTGAATCCTTCCTTCCAGTCCGCCTGTCGATAATGTCTCAAGCAGTACCCTAGTCATAGAGAACAAAACTCACTTTGGCAACCTTCCCCTGCCCACCTGCTGCGGGTTTCTTGGGGGCAGCCTTCTTTCCCGCTTTCTTAGATGGAGCCTGAGGACATATACTGTGTAATCCGAGGAAGGCGTGATAAGAGTAGCACTTACCATGTTATGGCTAAGCGTGAATCAAGTAGTCAAGTTCCGCTAGTAGATGGCAATGTGAGGTTGCACGAAATCTCTGCCGAGCCGACAAGGAGGTGGCAATTTCCGAGATGCGTGACGGACCGAGAACGCCGAACACGTAGAATTTTCAAACAGCTAAGTAAGTTAAGTACATCGTCTCCAGAGCACAACAAAACAAAATCTACTGAATAAGTCTAGCTCTTTTCACCCATCAAAATTTTTAGTGTCTCTACAGTGGGAAGGAGGATTTGTTCACCCATTTTCCCAGCTTGACCTGTGACAACATGAACGAGCGCTTGCGTTAGCTTCGTTTCTTCAGCTTCTTTGATCAACCTTTCACGTAGATTCGGTTCCTCAATACTGACGAAGATATTCCGAGCACAAACAACCCCTCTGTGAATAAGACCAGGGTGATGAAGCTCGCTATCTTTCTCATCATCCTCATCAAGATCTTGCCGAATTACCGACGGGTCAATCAGTTGGGCGAGGTTGAGAAATACACGACGTCGATCCAATTGTAAACTGGCGAGAATCTTACATGCACTGGGAGCAGTGGTTAATGTAGCGAGTGCCCCCGATGCAGCGAGCCTCGTAGGTAGATCTTCAACATCGGATAGGGCGAGTACAACCTGTAGCTTTGACTTGGCTCCATCGAGGTTGGTTTCTCCACCGTATTTCTCAAATACTTCGTCTGAGCCCGTAATTAGATTGCAAAGAAGTTCCATTGCTGCTCTCCGAACTAATGTGTGCTCTTCAAGAAGCAATAATTCAACCTTATTCACGAGGTTTGGTGTTTGAGCAATGCGTGTGGCCGTTTCGGCATTTTGAGACGAGAAATTCGTCAGTGCCATCATTGATTCGAATTGCTGTAATAGTGTTGAAGACGAATTTTGGAGCATGAACGAGAAGGGACGGATCGCATCATACATCGCTCCCGAATCTGGCCCAAACACTTGAACAGGAGACGATGTAATTGCAAGCTTGGCGAGGGCCTGAATTGATTCGAGGTAGGCGGGGTCAATTTGGGAAGTTGAACTTGGAGCTTGCTTTTTGATTATCTGGCCCAAAATCTTCGCCCCTCCACTCTGTAACACTTTGCCTCTATTCTCTTTATCCTCAATGATACTAATTAAACATTTTCCAATGACCATTTTGACACCAAGGCTATCTGCGCGAATCGCCGCTGGGAAAACATCCAAAACTCCGGCACCTAGTAGTCGACGAATACGCACTTTCACGTTTTCGTCATCATCAAAAGCAGATGTTTTGGACATAGACAGATTTATAGCGTCACCCTTGGTCATTCGTCGTAATCTCTCGATTTGACTTTGTTCCTCAGTGAGGCGGGGCCGGTAAGCACATAAGTTGGAGATGATTGTGAGGATGCCAAATACAACGGTTGATGCGCGCTCTGATGAACCATTCGAGGGGCGAGACGCGTTTCGGGGTATTAGACTAAAAAGTTGACCCAATAAATCGGTGTCACGAGATAGGTTATCTTTAATGTCAGGCTCGATGCTGAGATATGCCAATCCTTCGACAGCGTCAGAAATAGAGGTATCATCGCCTCCAGAAATAATGATTTTTTTCATTGTCTCCGCTAGATCATCATCCTTCCTTGTACCTGTAACGGCTCCAGCGGAATCTGGATTATCACTAGCTGCCCCTTTCGACAATTTGATGAGAGCATTGGTCGCCCCAGCTTGTATGACCACATCTTTAGAGTCCCGAGACATAAAATCAAGCCATTTGACTGATTGAGGAGTAAGAACTACACGGCAGCTTTTATGCCCGCACGCTTGGGCTAGGAGATGGACGACACTTTGGGCAAGTTGCTCGGATGGCGCGAGATCAACACTATCCATGAGAGCCTCAAGAATTCCTTCTTGCTGAAGGATGGCCGACGCAGAGTCCCAGTTAATTTGAAAGAGAGCAGTTAAAAAGGTTGCACCAGCAATGACCATGCTCTCTTCAGTGTCGGTTATCCGAGGTGTGATTAATGGCTCAAAAACCTTCACCAAAGCTACTGTGGCTGGATCTGGTTGCTTCCCTTTTCCCGGAAATGAATTCTTAACCCCTTGACAAAACGCTGATAGTGTTAGGTACGCCTTAGAACGCTCATCGGATGTATGGGATGGCAGGAAAGCGGTTATCAGGTATGATAATTCAGTGGGTAAAGACGCATTGAATACCGCCGACGAATTTACAAGTGTTGATCTGTCGTCCTGGGTGGCTTCATGGGTGGAGGACATCTGATTGTAGCGTCGCTAAAGTTGAAGATACTTCAATATATAACTACTTGAGAAATCTACATATGCATTTACTTACATGAAAGTCAAGGTTGTGACGTTTTATGTAAACTTTGGTATGATTGGGTTGATGGTGATTTAATTTCGGATGATGTAAATTTACCCGTAAGGCGAGGATAAGTTTCTATATCTATTTTCCAACTCTCACTCCCAAACCGGGGTTATTTCCAACGATCTGAACATTCTTACGCAAAAATGGAAAATAGAGAATTAACAATCAAGTCTGAAGACATGGTTCTGTTGAGGGTTCCAAACGGCGATGTCCGAGCGGTCAAAATTGAAAGAGACCAGTGGGTTATTCTATCTCTCCTCGAAATTGATTGATTAACCGGGGAATATCAAAATATAGAACAGTGACTATTGGAAGGCTAGGTTCATTCTTCGCGAATGAATTAATCGAACAGCCTTATGGGCTGACTTACGAAATTCTCGATAAAAAATTGAAGGTCGTCCCATCTCGCACTCTTCAGGAAGTTGGTGGGGACTCTTGCCAAGACATCAGAATCAAGCATATTCACATATCACGACGCCTATAGAAGATACAGATGCCACAAATGAACTGATAAATGACGGAGAGTTTGTTCAGCCATTGACTATCGAGGAGATCAAAGCATTGAAAGAGTCTGGCCTCCATGCATCAGTACGTTGAGTCATGTTCACCTGAAAATCGGTCCATGTACATTTACCCTTTCACAGGATATTATCAAGCGGCAAATTGAACAGCATGCCAATTATTCACTCAAAACCGAATATAGTAAAGAGAAATACAAGAAAAGGAAAGAGGCGAAGTGTGTAGGGAATCTCACAAAGATGATCAATTGTTCCTCAATGATGTTTTCTAGATACTCCAAATCCTTCACCACGATTGAACCAACACTGTTCAATGTATGCGAATATTGGTTCGGCAAGGATCAAAACCGCATTCGAGATATTCGCGCAGATTCGTTGTCACAAATTCTAAACCTTGCAAACGTAAGACCGGGAGGACGATATATCGCCGTTGACGATGCGTCAGGTCTCATTGTATCTGGAATTTTGGAGCGGATGGGAGGTATAATGCTATTTTCTGAACATCAATATCTTACTCAGACTTTGCAGGGGAGGGAAAGCTCATCACCATTTGTGACACAGATTCACCACCGGCATACCCTGTCATGGTTAATATGAATTTCAAGCCACATGTCACTGCTGGAGTATTGGTGTCTTTGAATTGGGCTACGTCGGAGGAGGATTACACCCCTGGTAACCGACTGACTTATATATTTTATCCAAATTATCTGATTTGTCGTGTTTGAAAAAGTGTTACCTCCCGCCGACATTCCGCAGGACCAGATTAGATCGGAAAGACAAAAATCGCGTCTTAATAAACGTAAAGCCGTCACTGATTTACTGACAAACACTCGAGAAGAACTCTTTGGTGGAGAGTTCGACGCGTCTGTATCTTGTTTGACACCATTATGCGAAGATTTTTCCTGACACAGCTAGTGTAGGCTCATTATCGCTAGTGAATATGATCCTGGATCTATCCTGGACAGATTAGTCCCGTATCTTGCCGGATCTGCCTCTATTGTTGTTCATTCACCGCATGTGCAGGTAGGCTTTGGGCTTCAACAGCCAGATTAATTTTGACACAGAATAGATCTTAGCAGATTTACAAACGAAAATGCGGGGCCTCCCACAATATTTGTGCCCGAGTGTGACTGAAGCCTGGCTGCGTCGGTATCAAGTATTATTCTCAACTGCACCATTCTTGCATGGTCTTATTATGTTTTCAGGTACTCCCTGGGCGTACCCATCCAACGATGGTAATGTCGGGCTCAGGAGGGTTTATTCTTCATGCCACAAAAGTGTATGTATGCAATAGCGCCTCAAACGTCAGTTCAACCATTAATTGACACCAGGTACGACGATCCTCTTGCATCTTCGGTGACTACCCGTAATCGAGTGAGGCCGAGGAAAGATCCTGGAGTTAACGATGATTCGATGCAATCAGAGCAGGTTTTCATCCCTGCTATGTTGCCGCAGAGTGTCGGCATAATAAATCCTGATGAAACGACGTCTTTGAGCGTAGATGATGGTCCACAATAAAACCGGAGAAGCATGACGGTGAAAGGCAACAAGTGTGGAGGAAAATCATGGGTTATCAAGTATTCGAACTGGGCTCGGGAAACAATACTGCGAAGACCTGGCCATACCCGAGATCAGCGATTAAATCTAAAGATTAAATATTAGTACAAACCTCATCAATTACCGTGTACGCAATGTGTTGGTTCAGTCGCCTATTCTGTAGGACGGCAAACATACGACGGGCCCCACGACGAGCGTTGGAGCGTCCAATCATATTTGCAGCGAGATCTGGATAGTTGTAAATGACTGTAGTATTCGAAGTACATTCTCTTACCCGGCACAAGTGATGATAATTTGCGGTTAGCTTCGTCCCGGGTGCGAAGTTTTTCGTCGGATGTACGAGGTGGGGTTGACGGTTTGAGTTTCCCCCCGGGCCAGAGACCGTCACGAAACATTTTGATAAAGGTTAACACACGAGCCTCATCAAGCAGAGCTTTGACATTTTCACGTAATTTACTAGGTGAAGAATGAGTGCAAATATCAAATTACTAGGGCAGGCTAACCGTTCTATCGTGCCTCCCAAGACTTGTTGTAGGATAATGACGATAGCTTGGCGCCGCAGCCAGTTATTCTTTTTGTTTAGCTCAAAAACAGCGAGGACTAGATCACAAATTGGCGCGGAGAAAGTTGAGGTGCTGGTTTCCCCATCCAGTGGTTTCAAATCCCCAGAAAGTTGCATGAGTGCTGCCTCGGGCGGATTTTTTCCCGAGTTATGAAATGCTTGTGCTACAAGGTCCTCGTCGTTGACTCCAGAACCTACGATACCGGCAAATTCGGCAGCTTGTCGAGTCAGTCGCTGGATCATGACATCGAGCATTGAGGGTCCAAAAAACATATCATCAATGCTTTCAGCAACGGAACGATATACCGTGCGGACCAAGTCCGTGCCTGAAAATCCGTTGCCTTTAGATGCCGGGCTTTGAGAGTCAGAGGCCACAAATGGGGACGCGCGCGAAAGAAAGGCTCTCAGCTCATCGCTTTCGCAGACAACCGGTATAGCAATTACATTCTGCTAAGGTGATGAATGGAGCTGTTGATATATATGAGTATTGGAATCTTACTTGGAGGTATTTTTCCAAAGCTATACGACGTATGTCCAAGGAACTTCCCGATAATGTGGTAACGAGACGTTTTCCTGGAAAATCCAGATTTTTTACAAGGCTATACCGTTCCCGTAGTTTGTTGTGCATGTTAAAAAATTCATTATATCGTCTTGCAACAACCCAACCAGATGCAAAGCTACCGTCGGGTGCCAATTGTTGAACTTCAATGAGATATCTAACAACTGATTTACCTTCCTCATCCCCTACTGTCGAGTTGACGATGGACACCCGGGTACGGTCGGAAAAGAGCCGATTAGCCGATTCCTGTTGCTCGTATTGGAGTTTTTGAAATCTAAGCTCCCGAAGATTTCTGGACATAGACGATTTTGATTTCATGAGAAGCTTTAACTCTTGCATATCACCAGTGAGTTCGGCTTTCTTAATCAACGTGTCAAGCGTAGTGTCTTGTGCCTGGAGATTGGCGATGTTATCCCCAAGGCGAGCGATTTCAAAGGAAAGTTGTAGGTCTCCGGGAGCAGCAAGCTGGAGTAATCCATGGCTTTCATGGATGTCGTCCGGACCTTCATTATCCACATCTTCGCCATCGTCGTCGTCGTCGTCGTCATTGTCATCAAATACTGCACGTCGTTTGCCATTGGTTTTGGAGCGCGTGGTCGAAGGCTTGGATGTTTGTGCGGGGGTCATGGTTTTGTCTTGTTCTTTTTCGTAAGCCATAATGTCAGTGAGTGCTGCTTGAATCGCTTCCATCCTTCGTTCCTCTTGTCGCTGTAGTTGGTCTTCCGGATCGTCGAATAGAGGGGCTCGTGACGTATCGGAAGAGGAGTCCGAGACAGTCGACATTAAAACCTCGATATTTGTTGGTAGTGCACGGATGGGACTTGCTGACGAGGCGGCGCTGCCAACTGAACGGTATGAACTTGAACTAGCTGTTCGCTGCATGATTCCACCTGGGCCTTGTTCCGGGGGAGTTGGTATGTGGAGATGGTGGTCGTCAGTCTTGGATGGACTGGAGAACAACATGTTTGGATATTGGTCTTTTTCTTGCGTGGGAGAGAAACCATCGTAAATGTTCCTCCTGCTTCCAAAATCTGTGTCCCCGACTGCGCGGAACCAAAGCTCCGATCTTTCGAAGGCTTCGAAATCTTGTTCCATTTCACGTTCGACTTGTCTTTGTGCCAACATAACACTCCGCCGAACCTTCCGTTGAGCGGCGTGTGAAGGCCCAGTCTCGTTCAGTGCAAACGCACGTATCGTGTCCACATATTTTTGAGAGATCATTGCTAGTGTTGGATGGGGAGACGAATGAGGGAAGTAAAGATCGTTAATCATTGAAATGTCTTCCTTTATAGTGGCCGGAGCCGTAGTATCATGAATATGTTCATCATCATCGTCGGATGATGCAGAATCAATTGCTTCCAATGGGTTCTTAAAGCTCTCCACTGTAAGCCAGAACTGAACTAGCAATGACCTACTGCGGCGATCCATAAATTCCATAAAGTACGAAAGGGAACTAGGATTCCTCAAGACATCAGGTAAGGCGAGGCCTGATTTTGAGTTGGGAACATCTTGATAAGTCGATTGTCTCTTGATACCGATGGGCCAATGAGTATTCACATATTAGTGCTTGGCGTAACTTACTGAATCATCCTCTCCTCCTAAAACAACAATCCTTTCTTCAACTTTTCGCTTTGCCGTGTAAAGTCTATCGAGGAAAGCAACCACGTCTTCAGTCTTCTCGCCGTTTATCCAGTCATCCTTTTCGTGATTAGCTTGATAGTGTTAGTTATCCTGTGTAAATAATTGCGAGATACTACACACCAAGGAGTATTCGGGTCCTTCGAATTTCTCCAACCACATCATTCTTGAGCCTGCGTGCATCCAAAAGAGAGGAACATCGATTTATACTTCGTAAAAATGATTCGAATTGCCGGATATCTGTGCGGATAGTTATAAGCTCTGTCGTCACCAAGGATGGTTGAGAGGCTGGTAAACGTGGTTGGGGTCGAGGTGATTGTGCCTCCAGTACGTTTCGGACTTTGGTAATGAGTTTCCTAAGAAGTGTCAATAGGGAGGCTCTGCTTTAGGAAAACGCTCACTGTTGATGAATCGCTGCGCCAGCCTATTTCGACCTTTAGTCACCATGTGTGCTACTTTTTTGGTTCACGTACTACTTGGTCGATTGCCCGGTTCCAAAAGTCGGGGTCGGAAACCATTTCCATGAGAGGCTGCAACACGCTGCACACCACGACTTCCCGCACAACAAGTTTAAAGGCCCTGCTTTGCGATTCTTTTTCCGGCAAAATATGGGGGAGTGCCCTCTCGATCAGCTGCCGAAGGTGTATCTCTTCAGACTGCTTCGTGAAAGCAGTAGACAAATTTTCTATCGCCGAATGAAGCTTTCCCGCACCCTTACTAGCATATCGACTTGCCAAAAGAAGGTCAAGCTCCTCGGACTGCGTCAACTTGCGTTCCAAGCCCGCGCCTCGAAGGGCCACCTCTGACTGGCGAAATTGTTCAATGTGAGCAGTAATCTTGGGAAGGATACGCTTGACAACAAGGACAGATATATCAATACCTGAGGCTCTGTCCAATATTTTCCCTAGTGATTCATGAAGGACTGTTGAAACTGCCATCGGAAAGGAGGGCGAAGAGGACAGGTCCTTGTACCATGCGAGGACAAAATCTCTAACGATCATGATGAGTATATCATTCAAGGCTGCTGACACCAAAGGTGCCTCTGGACAGAGTGGGGGGAATGATTGCGGAGTATTTTGGGACCATTGGGATCTCGTAAGGACGGCTTGCCAGGCTGCAGGTGTTGAAAATGAAAAGGGGCGCGTTGCCTGTTGCAGATATTCGCGACGAGACTTCCGCTTATCTAGCGCATGTCC
Organism: Collybia sordida; assembly: GCA_037014335.1. Classification (NCBI taxonomy): domain Eukaryota; kingdom Fungi; phylum Basidiomycota; class Agaricomycetes; order Agaricales; family Clitocybaceae; genus Collybia; species Collybia sordida. Next base: position 3,601,440 of record JAYKXK010000002.1, read on the forward strand.
CGCAAGAATAGTGAGAGAGAGAAATAATAAAGCAAAGATAATGAGGGCGAATGGTGAAATAAGGAGGAGGAGAAGAGGTGAAGAGATGATACGAGATACGATTGGTAGTGTAACAGCGATTACACCTACGAACACGACCGTCCATATATTGAAAGGGAGGTTCATTGACATTCCTTGTCACTCCAGGTCATTAAGCGCTTACCATAAGCAGCCGCGGTGTGCACTCGCAGTGCAGATCGTTTGATTCAATGTTAACCGTTAACGCGAAGCTCGGCTTCAGTGGGCTCTCAGGACACGTGATGTACTAGAGCGCACATCGAAAATTCGACCAAGTCCGTCCAACTCGGCAGCACTCAGCAGCGTGAACCCTTGCAAGTACTTGTACCAGAACCCAACCGTAACTTTCTCTTGGAACCTCCAGACGTGTCATGACCTCCACAACCCCGGCTAAAAAAGAGAGCCCCCTTTCGACAATTGAAGGTTTTATTTGTGGAGGCATCGCAGCATGTGTTGCGGTTCGTTTCTTGACAAAAGTTAAACTTTGTCCTCTGTTCAAATTTTCCGTGTTTTTGTTTTAAAAATCTTAGGTCACTGTTTCTAATCCCGCAGAAGTGGCAAAAACTCGTCTACAACTTCAAGGAGAACTTGCCAAGGACGGTGGGGTCAGAGTGTATAATAATGCATTCGATGTATTCGCGAAGACGTGGAGAAATGAGGGATTACGGGGCATGCAACGAGGCCTAGGACCTGCAGTAAGCTACCACCCTATTTTGAAACGGAACTCAATTCACGAAGAATTATAGTATGCATACCAGGTACGCCAAGATTATATATACTTACTTCTACCATTTATCATGGCGTTGCTCCGTAGATATTGCTAAATGGTTCCCGATTAGGTACGTCCCTTGACATTGCACATGAACATACGAGATGATTTAGTGTTCAACAGGATTTTATGAACCATTTAGGCGTAATCTAAATAAATTTATCGGCAGGTCGGCCGAAGACCAAATCCCATTCACATCTATTTTAGCAGGCGCAAGCAGTGGAGCAGTAGGAGGTAATGTTTTTCAGTCGGTACAAGCATACTTGTTGACCCACCGCTTCAGCCTCTCTGGGAAACCCTTTGTTTTTAATCAAGGCGCGAATGCAGGTGTGCAATAAGTTGTCGTGTGATCGAGAAATTGTTAACAGAATTTAAGGCATACTCACCCGCGCTTCCCGTTGGAGCACAACACTATTATAAGAACTCCTTCGATGCATTTTCTACAATCTTTCGCGCAGAAAGCTTCCGAGGACTCGTTCGTGGGGTCGATGCAGCTATTTTACGAACGTCCATGGGTTCATCGGTGAGTTGGCTCTACTTGAGTACAATTTTTAAACTAAGGCAGCCCTCAGGTTCAACTTCCAAGCTACAACTTCACGAAAAACCAACTAGTCACTCATGACCTATTGGCAGCCAATAGTGTGTGGACATACCTCGCCAGTAGTTCTGTGTCTGGGATATGTGTTGTGAGTGTACTCTATATGCTTGAAATTGATAATGACAGGTAGATGATAATTTTAAGTGTTTAGTGATGCAACCTGCAGACACGGTTAGTTTGCCCGCGTCATTTTAAATTCAGTTTTCACGCCTTATAGGCATTGACTCGAATGTACAACCAACCGACAATACGGCTGCCAGACGGTAAACTTCAGGGAACGTTGTATAAAAACCCGATAGACTGTCTTTGGAAAACCTTCAAAACCGAAGGAGTACGCGGATGGTACAAGGGTGCGTCTGTCTTAGTTGGCCCAACTATGCGCGGTATTCTCATATTACCGTGGTGTTTAGGCTCTACTGCCCACTTCCTACGAATCGCCCCACATACGTGAGTAGCTATCCTTATGTTCAAAAAAACTTGGATAACCAAAGTTTACTGGCACAGAATAATTACCCTTACGATGTATGACGTTATTACCGGACTTTATAAGAAAACGCGAACAGAGGCTGAAACATAATATTTTTGTCATTGCACTGGCTTTGGACCCCACCTAGAGCTAAATACAACTACACATTTCGTAGTAATGATTATCAACCATCTGGAATTTGGATCACATATAATCCAACATCCTCTCATTGACATTATAATTTCTACAAAATAATATGATTTGAATAATTAAAACGGATGGCAGGGGTCGGTCAAGAAGAATAAATGAGAACGGGTATAAGTAAGTGTGTGAGTCGGGCTGTAAAAGTTAAATTATCAACCGCAAATGTTAGGGAATTGACGAGTGGTGGGGTCCCTGGGAATCCATCCATTGGCCAAACCAGCTTGGTATGACCACTCATCAGCAATTTCGGTCTTCCATGTCCACTGAATCCAGCCTTGACCCTTCTCGAATGTGCTCGTCTGAGCCTCCCAGTATTGCCTAAGGAAAGTCTTGTAGCTAGAGCTAAAAGTAGATGCCTTTCCGGTCAGGCCTGTGCAACTCCCGACACGGGATGAGCCAGGGAATGTGCCATCATATCGGGAACCAACTCCACGACCGTTGAGGTATTTGGCACAATCGTTGGCTGCAGGGGTCCATTCACCAACAACCAGCCATAACCCAAAACTGGACAACGATCCTGCTTTATTGCACGCTGTGGAGATATGTTGAGAATTGCTCATTTGGTTCTCCTAAGTGAAAGCTTAGTAGATGTAGTCGAGTATCAGGGAGACATCTTACAGCAACGGAAAACATTTGGTATATATGTGTATCCATCATGACACCCTCCCAGTCAGGGGGAGACATGAATCCATTCCAAAAGCTAAGAGGTTGGAATGCATCATGAATCAAAACAACTGTGTTGCTTTGCTGCGACGTCCCAAAGGGAAAGCTACAGAGGAACCAGGAATAAGCAAAACTGTTTCAGATCAATTATTTCCGAATTTACCGAATATTCCCATAGCTATCAAACCAGTACTAAACGAATGACATAGTAGTCCTTTTCGTGTCTGAATAGGAATGTGACTAACCTGTTTAGTGACACTGAGCATTTGTTCACCAACAAAGCCTGCAGGCCTGCTGGTCGTCAATTTCATAGTCTACAGACCCATATGGTTGCGCTTACTCGTTAAGGGGGGCGATAATAGGAACGACTGAGGTCGAATCCTTGAACATGGATGCGAGTGTCTTGATAATCGCATTGGTTCGGGCAATGTTGGACGAACTCGTTTGCCATTTTCTACATGACGCGTGATTTAATACACGAAGTATCAATATTATCACAGATACTCACGGAGAAGACATCTTCTGGCCAGAATTATCAAAACTATGATCGTATTACAGTATGTTGTGAATTATAGCGAAAATAAACTTCAACAGGAACATACCCATTCTGGCTACCAGGAGCGCCTGCAATGAAATATTCTCAATTACTGAAGATGGATGGATAACCCTTATATCTCACCATGTAAATCGACAATAACCTTGAGACCGCTTGCTGCAGCCCAACTGACGGCTTTGTTGAGATAAGGAAGCTGCCCTTGGATGAAGGGTTCGCCACCACTAACATCGAATGCCCAGTATCCAATGGGAATGCGAACATGGTTGAGGCTGAGGAATGTTGGTCAGTACGTTCAGGGCAGACAGACGTGATGTGTACCCGGCGGCAGCTATAGCTTGAAAATCAGCCTGAGTGATCCAAGTATTCCAATGGTTTTGGAGAGTTGCAGTCGCCGTGGCACGATCTTGAAACTGGCCAAATGTATATTCGTCGATAATACGCGAATCTCCTGTGTTATCAAAGAGGGACGGAGTGATCCATGGCTTGACAAAAGACGTTTGTATTAAGTGTGACACGACACAACTTTAACGAACCTCTAACACAAGCCAACCACCAAGGTTTACACCACGAACCTTCTGAGAGCCATAGGGAAACCCTGGAGAAATGGCTGCACAGAGAGAGGAGAGGACCGAAAGGCCAAACACAGCGGTGGGGAGGACGCGAAAAGGAGCCATAGAGGAAAACCCAAGGAAGAAAAAAGGCTGGGGGGTTGGGGTACCTTTACCTTCACTTTATATTGCACCAAGGTACTAAAACCAATAATGGGATCGATCCGATCGACCATGTGCTTCTAATTGGGGCGCGAGGCGAACAAGCTTGAGGACTAAGCTAACTTGAGCTTTACGTCGGGGCTCCCATGGCACGAACCAGCATGAACCTTTACCAGTCTTCTTGTAGTCATCACATGGGTGACAAGTACGACATGGGCGTGTCTCATTCCATCTGGGAGAGATATCCTTGTCTGGTACTCCAAGTCACTCGACATATTTAACTCCGAACGGTAGGTAAGGATTATACCAAGAAAGCGCAGAGATATCCCAAGCCGCCTTCGTTTGACGCGACAAGGCAGCCACATGTGAACCACAGCCATGCATAAAGAAGAAGACCACGCTGATTGAGGCGGCAAAGAGGCCAAGGCCGCTTACAATAGAGTATGCTGGTATTGGTACAGTCACTTCATATGGCTGGCATTTCACCGGCGATGACGAGAAAGAGGTATATTTCGATCAACTGTCAATACTCCAAAAGGTCACTTGGGAGCTATCCACGTGGCTTCGGCACGTCAATGAGAAAACTGCCGACCTAACAACACACGGAAACATTTTTACATGTGGTAACGAAAAAACAAAAATGTGGATACATGTAGAGTCAGTTTGTGAATGAAACATGTGGTTTGGTCTTGGGATTAAATAAAAGTCCGGATAATATTGGACATTCACTAAAAGGCACACGATTGTACTTGATTCTGGGGCATTCTATTTTTTATTTTTTCTCATTTGAGAAATGCCGAGGTAAAAAGGTGTCCAGCTTTTAAGCGACGCCTTGACCCATCATTATTGCTCTCTTACGGTTGATCCTCGCCGACACGTCCTGTGCTATGTCTCCCGAAACACCGTTCAGGCGGCGCATCCAGCAACGGGCGTAGATAATCCATAGCCCTTCACAAACGTCAGTAAATGTGACCTCGCCCCTCAACGCCCTTATTCATTCCGGCAAGTACCGATATCGTGTATCATACACTAGCCAGCCATATATAATTCTTAAACACCCCCGATATCTCTCAATCATCTATCATGTCTATCGATCATCTTCGCAAACGTTACGAGGCTGCTGGGCAAGGTCATCTTTTCAATTTTTGGTCACAGCTTTCCGAGGTCGAGCGAGCTTCTCTCACTGCTCAGCTTGATGCCCTCGATATTGAACGCGTTAATCGCATATATAACAAAGCCATTGCTTCTGAATCAGCACCTACTGAACCTATCGAACCCCTTCCAAAGAGTGCATCAGAAGCGGTTGGCGTACCGGACAAGGACGAAGAATGGCGGAAACTCGGGTTGGACGCCATTGCGCGTGGGGAGGTTGGCGTACTTCTGATGGCTGGCGGGCAGGGTACAAGACTCGGAAGTAGTGCACCAAAGGGGTGCTACGATATAGGACTACCCTCTCATAAATCCCTTTTCCAGTACCAGGCAGAACGTATTGCGCGGCTACAAATTGTGGCTGAACAGCACGGCGATAAAACTGCAGGATCAGTTATCATCCCTTGGTATGTTATGACTAGTGGCCCAACCCGCCGCGAAACCGAAGATTTCTTCATCAAAAATTCTTATTTTGGCCTTGACCCTAAAAACGTCATCTTATTCGAACAAGGTGTGTTTGCCGATTACATAGCTCAATATCTAAGCGTAATTGACGTATATTATCATTAGGGACCCTTCCGTGCCTCACAATGGATGGAAAAGTTATTCTTGAGACTCCTTCCACTGTGGCTGTTGCCCCTGATGGAAACGGTGGTCTTTACGCTGCCACACGCGCACCCCTGTCCGCCGAAGATCACTCGCGCAGCGTTCTCTCTGACCTCGCCGACAGAGGGATTCTTTACGTTCACGCGTACTGTGTCGACAACTGCCTCGTACGCGTGGCTGACCCTGTGTTCCTCGGCTATAGCATACAGAGACAGGCAGATTGTGCGGCTAAAGTTGTGCCGAAATCACATCCGACTGAAAAGGTCGGAGTCGTGGCTTGTCGTGGCTCGAGATTCAGCGTTGTCGAATATTCAGAGATCTCTCAGGAACAAGCTGAGAGTCGTGATCCTGACACAGGTGAACTTACTTTCCGTGCGGGAAATATCGCGAACCACTTTTATACTACCACTTACCTCAATCATGTGGAATCATTTGAGGAAGAGCTTGCCTTCCATATTGCACGGAAAAAGATACCTTATGTCAACCTCGAAACTGGAGAGCAGATGAAGCCCGATGAGCCAAACGGAATGAAACTCGAGATGTTCGTTTTCGATGTATTCCCATACACCGAACGATTTGCTGTTCTAGAAGTGGCTAGAAATGAGGAATTTAGCCCTCTGAAGAACGCACCCGGAACCGGTTCAGACGACCCAGAAACAAGTCGGCGAGATTTGATTGCCCAACATCGCCGATTTTTGGAAGGCGCAGGGGCGGTTCTGGAGGAAGGCGTAGAAATTGAAATTTCTCCTCTAGTCAGTTACGCAGGAGAGGGCTTGGAGAGTGTCAAGGGCAAGACTTTTACTAAGTCTGGCCTCGTTGAACGGGTGGAGGAGTTGGATGCTTTAGTGTAGGAGCCTCTTAATTTTCTGGATATCACTGGACTCTTACCATGTAATGGACTATCACGAATTGTATGGTTTCTTTGCCTCGTTTTCATGTAATCAATGTTTGGAAGGATTACAAGGTTGATTCCACTCTGCAACTAAGACAGTGGAACCAGTCAGCTCCCTCCAGGTCCAACATCCGTAGGTTTTTTGGAGCTTCGTGGTCCCTTCCTTTCCAACTCTTCCCGAAGAGATGCGAATAAACGTTGAGTCCGTTCGGCGTTTGGCTTTTGTATGATCTGAATCAGGGTAAAGGATATTGGGTGATAATAGACTAAATCGTCACACCTCTTTACAACATGTAATGAGCCTATCAATTAGCATGGTTTGGCCACTTTGCGCGTCCTCCAAATCCTTTCTGAGTTGATGGTTCTACGGCGAGCGGTAACGAAGGAGGATAATCGAACCTGAGGGATGCTAACGTTCATGCAGACAAACGCCTACCTCGTCCTCCCGTTTATCAGCACGAGATTTCTCTCCTTCAGCTAACTGTTTCTGCTCCGCGGCCCGTGCTCGTGAAAGCAACACCTCAAGCTCTTTAGATCGAATCACACATTCGAAATGTCGTTCTCTTAATTCGTACTGACGAAGAATTTCCTTCAGTCGTTCCCGGACACTGATAAGCGTCAGTGGTAGGTTCGGATAAACTGAAGAGATCACGCACACCCCATCGAAAATTTCCTCAAGTGTTCGTTTGGCCCTAAACGATGTTAAATCGAAGTGCACATGAACAAAGAAGTATCTTACTCCCTGGGACTATCAGCCCAGTTCTTCTGCAACTTTTCGCGCCGAGGCTCAATCTCGTCGTCCTGCATTCACGCCATGTCAATAGCTGCGCGGAAGTATTATTATTTATTCACCCATTCGTCTGACCCTGGGCCTTCAGTTAAGTCCATTAATTCCACAGCCAGAATCTCATCGCCATCCTCCATCCCAGCTTCTTCAGGTGTCTGATCTGCTTCTACGCTTCGTCCATTATGCGTAAATATGAACTGCATACCAGACATTGAAGTTGACGATCCCGATGGCTGTGTGCTCGCTGCGTCTGACTTTACTGAGCCATACATCTGGTTGGCTCCACCGCCTTCACTAGTGTCACTTCCCTTTTTTACTCCAGGTCGTTCCATTCTATCCGTCCATGCGTTAAACAGTCTTGAGAGTTTTGTTTTGCGAGAAATCTTGAAAAACAGTTCCGCTCGATACCGGCAAACAACTTTCACCACGATGTCAGGCATTTCTCGGTACTTGACATCTTGGATTTTGGCTTTATCGGCACGCTTCGCAAGGTCGTTCTTCATCTGTAGAAGCTGTAGGGAATCACATCAAAATATAATTACCTCAAGTGCTACAAGCATGACGTTACTTCGTCTTGGGCATCTTCAACGCTTTGAGCAAGGCGTTTCCCATCCTCCTACACCGATAATTAGATGATGGCGGTCCTAACTACACCTCAATAAACGTACCCGTAATCTTTTATTGTCCTGGCGAGAGTATGCGGGTTACTGGTATTATGTGCAAAACTAAAATTTACCTTTTGCAGCTCCCGTGCCAAGTTTTCCATCTTCGTTTTCGTCTGGTTCGCTTTGGTTAACTGGCTTTTAGCTTATAGACACATATGTTAATTATATCAACGAGTCTAGATCACAACACTTACCTGCATCCTTATCCTTGACAAGCTTCTGTTTTTCCTTCGCATGGTCGCGCTCGACTCGCTTGAGTTCTGCAAACTGATAGTAGAGTTAACGCAAAGGCCGGCTGTGGCGGCTAAATCTTACCAATTCAATGTATTTCGAATGGATAGCATTTTCTTCCATGCCCTTGACAGACTTTTGAGCTTCCTCGGCTGGCCAGACCGTAAATTAAGGAAAGCCACTGCATAAATTAAAACATACCATATCTTCTCTCCTCTTCTTCCTCCATAACCTCTTCCTCTTCGAGAGCGGCAATTCTATTCTTCAAGCTTTCATACATAGTTGCTGGGTCAACCGGAACGTCATTTCGCTTCTTGCCTCGCTGTGTATGGTGTCCATTAGTACCAGGTGTGTGATTATGGGGTGGGGGTTGATTTGATCGATTCGGGGGGGTGGGTTGGTGTGAGGCATTATTCTGGTTCGGGGGGACGGGTGGTGCAGTGGCAGGAGCAGGTGGGGTGGGTCCGGTGGGAGGTGGTTTAGCTAACTTTGCAGACGCGTTTTGGGGATTGCTTGATGTGCCGCCGTTCATCGTCGTGGATGTCCTGAGCTTGTGCTCGGAAGTCTTACGAAATGTGGTGGAAGGTTGTGACGGTCCTCGGCTTTCGGCCAAAATATGAGTGTAAGTCAATGTCGACCCTGGCTACGCTCAACTCAAATTGAGTGCACAAAGTGATTTACGGAAAACAAACGTTACACGCGATACGCATGGGTAAGTTATTTATTGAAACAAAGGTACATAGTTGTATCTCGTAAACCGCCTGATACTATAGCCCTTTGTTATATTTGTGATCGGTGGCCTCCTGGTCTTTATAACATGCCGTATGCACAAGAAAATTATGAATGTTTTCTCCTAAGTATTCTAGCTCCTAGTACACGTCCTACTTGGGGTTTGAAGAGATTAATGAAGTTTTGAATCCGATTATTCAAACGTCGATTGTGGGCAATAATTGGGGAGGTGGTGTTGGTTGTAGGTTTAACAACAGGATATAAGTTGAGTAGACTGGTACCGGTCGTCTTGAAAAAACGCTGGAAAATCGTTACAGACTTGCAATACCTACATACATACATACAGTCAAGACCCAAGATGGACATCCACAAATGTAACGCTTCTGCGCGTGATCCCGGTCACACTTTCGATAACGTGACACAACGCGTCGAATCCTGTTGACGCTCATGTTGGCCTGACCTTACTCTGATCACCTTATAATATCTTACTAACTCACCCCCGCGAATAATAAATAGCGAAATTTATATATGACAGTATGCCCAGATCCAGTCAGTTCTATTTTCATTACTTGAAAACTCGCTTATGTCCCCCACAGGTCCTAGTTCTTCGCCATTTAGCTCACCAGCCAGAAAACGACAACGGCTTTCATCACCGACGTATGATGATCAACTCGACGAAATCAATCAAGAATATCTAGAAGCCTTCGACGCACTGGAAGCCAAATTATCTCAATCACCTAAAACGGATTCGCAGAATAATACGCCCAATCGGAGAGTGAAGGACATTTCGGAGGCTTTAAGTGAAAATTCATCAATCCAACACTCTATTACCACTAGAACTACCCATGGATCATCAGGAACACCAGAGGCATCGACAGTACCTACCTATGGCCTTGCAGACGATCCAGACAATCCTTTCTCAGTGAACTTCATGGCTCCCAAGCCTGTCACCGCGCTTCCGGTTCCTACTTCGGAGGGATTTGGTTTTTTGTCAATGTCTATCGCTTCCTCACGCCATTTGGATGATCATGTACGATCTCCATCGCCAGAGGCGCCTCCAGAACAAGATTTTGATTCTTGGTTCCAACCAACGTCGTCCCTACCTCCCGTCACATTTCAAACAGCAAAAACTGGTGTGTTGTCAACAACGGTACATTCGGACGAGAATATCGGATTCAGAACATCGTCAAATAAAGAGTGGATTGCTCCCTCGAGCGCTGCCCTGGCGAAGGCACAAGAGAAGATGAAGGAGATCTGGAAAGAAACAGATCTAGAATTTGATTCGCCGTTTGGCTCTATCCCTGTTGCAGAAAGATCAGAAAATCCACCCAAGTCCACCCCTGACCCCCCTGTTGGTTTTTCACCCCGGCGAATGGCCTTGCGTACACTTACCAGCTCCTTAAATACCCCCAGCACGCCATCCCCCGCAGGCTTCTCGCGTCCATCTGTAGCCTCCAACCGTATGTTTGGTCCTTCCCCACATATAGTTGGCGGAAAAGCAAAACAGTTTAAATCACCCCTCCTTTCATCACAGTTTCTCAATGGACATGGCCAAGCTGGTGGAGCGGTTACCCCCGCATCACCTCTTTCGTCGCATGGCCGTCCTCATGGACCACTTACACAAGCATATGGAGGGCCTCAACATCCTCTAGCTTCAGCCCCAATTACAGCACCAGCTGTAATGGACAGACCCTTGAATATCCCAAAGATGGTATCAGCTTTTACAACTCCCGCTCGTACTCCGGCGATGGTGCAACGTATTGGAACAGGTCCAAAACGGAATACTCCCGCTCCATTTATTACTCCTTTCAAGGCGGGCATGAAGCCGGGGCAAGTCGGGCGTTTAAAACTTGGAGGGTCTGGGAAGGCCGCTGTTAACAGGCCGACAACTCCAAGAAATTTAAACGAAAATTGGCTTACATGGGAGCGCTCCGATAACGAGGCAAACGAGAAGAAGCGGACTGGAGTTTTCGATCTGTGTAAGGCCTTCATATGTTGGGCAATTGGTTGCAATATAATAACGAGACTTGGTGTATAGCAATTCCACCCATCAGGAAAACCCTTGTATCTTCAGGTTTTTGGCCTCAACAATATTCTGTTCACGAATTAGAGTCCTTTGGAATGTAAGTATCTTTATTGTAATATCGTTCCTTTTCTGACATTCTTTCAATATGTAGTAATATAGAAGAACTTACTAGCATAACACCTAATCTAGCATTGTATTATCATTTCCACACACGCGATCGTATTCCACCATCTTCCTCTTCTCCTTCAATTCCTTCAATCAAATTGGATCCTGCTGCTGCACTTAATGAACTACTAGATCGTGGTTGCACACTCGCGACGAAGCCATGGGTTGAAAATCACTGGTGTTTAATCCTCTGGAAGCTTGCAGGGATGGTTGCCCTTGACCCGGAACGTGAAAGTAATCCTGCCGAAAAAAGGTGGTGCTGGGATGAAGTCACCCGTCAACTACTCTACCGGTACGAACTTTAACTTTTTAGGCGGTCCGGTCGTTTTGTTCAAGATCGTCCTAGATATGAACGTGAACTGAATGGTGGGGCCCGCCCACCATTACGTCTCATCACTACACAAGATGCCCCTGCGGCTTATCCAATGGTCCTATGTATTTCTAACATTCTATGGTCAGAAGCCGCTTTAACGGATGACGGCATGCCAATCGAGCCTTATCCTGAGTTGGAAGTCACTGATGGATGGTACCGATTGAGAGCCCAAGTTGATCCACCCCTTGCCAGAGCTATCCGGAAAGGTGCTATACGGATTGGCAGGAAGATCGGTGTGGCCGGTGCCAGGGTTTGTATCTTATCCCTCCTGTTGACGCCCGAGATTAATGAACTTTCCAGCTTTCGTCGGAGCGCAAAGAACCCTCTGAAATTTTGGAAGCATACAATTCAACAAAACTTATTCTATCCGGAAATTCATCGCACCTTGTACCTTGGCATACCAAATTGGGCTTTCGTGTTGGACCTTGTATTTCTACACTGTACAGTTTAACTGCAGATGGTGGAGTGATAGCCTGTATGGATTTAGTCGTGATTAAGGTCAGTCAACTCCACCATTTTATCAATCCTTACCCATATTTTAGTAGACTTATCCCGTGGCTTTCTTTGAGTTTGTTGAAGATGAAAAAGGTGAAAAGAATCGTGAAGGGCCGATGAGCGCGAAGGACCAAGCTCAGCTTGAGGAACAATGGAAGGTTTGTTCCCAGGCAACTCCCTTGCATACAATTTTCAAATTATTCTTGATAGATACGGAGAGAGGTTGAAGCTTCAAAACTACGTACCGAACTTGAGAAGAAGCAGATTCGCTATGAGGGATACATAGAGCGGTTGAAAAATCGAGCAGGCCCTCACTTTAACCCAGTTGAAGATGGTGAGTTATCCTACTTGTTTTAATCACTGACATTTGACATCATATGGATAGACTTACCTCCAGAAAATATTGAAAATTTGTACGACGAGCTTGAGGAACCGGCGGATGCGGGGAGAGTACTAGCAACTGTGCCGCCAAATGAAGCTGGCTGGCTCGCCCAATATATTCATCAACAGTTGGAGAAGGAACGTGAACGTGCCGGAGAAGATATTACAAGCGAATTAGATGTAGGCTTTCCTTATTACCTATCCTAATCAACAACTGAGTGTCTTTAGAAAACCTGTCCGCCTCGGGACTTTCGCAGCTTTAGAATTCTAATTGTCCAGGACACATGCACACGTCGAAGGCCAGCAAACCGGTGCGCACAGCTGACTGTTTGGGATGTACTCAGCTTGAGCTTCTTTGAGGGCAAAGAAGGGGGTACCTTTGAAGTGGGACAGCGGTTCCTGGTGAGCGTTTTACCTGTAATGTGTATTATCTGTCTCATAATACTCCATTCCCAGGTCACAAACCTAATACCTACGCAACAGCGTGCATGGATGGGCAATGAGCCTGATTCGGAGGTGTATATGTGTACGAGAAGGGACTCGAGATGGACACCAATAATATGATTATTATCGATGAATTGTTAGATCGGAAAACAAGTGTATATTATCTGGCTGTTGCAAGGATCCCAATTATAATTGTACTATAAGTCTACGCCCCCGCGACGCTGTACTTCTTGAATACATCCTCCCAAGCGCCAGTGTCTTCATGCCCCATGCAGACCACTGTAGCTTTGTTGCCCGAATGCGGGCCGAAAACGCGCGCAGCGACTCTGCGAATATCTTCGGGCTGCACCAAGTCTATTTTATCAGTCATTTCCGTGACAGGAACCTTGCGATTGTGCACAAGAATCTTTAGACAATCGTTAATGAGTAAAAAAAATTAAACAAGGGAACCGAATAAAAATTTTACCTGTCTACCGAGATCTTCGACCTCAACTGCGCGGCTTTCCAAAGCCATCATCAAACTTGATTTGAGTTGATTTTTTGCTCGACTGAGCTCTGCTTGAGGTATGGGTGTATGCAAAAGTAGACTTAGTTGATGAACGAGATGGGGCAGTATTTGCCCAGGAGTGTTACCACCACGGAGGCCAGACGCAGCAGGAACAAAGGAGGCAAATAAGCCAAAAAGGGAGGAATCGGTGTATATGTGATGGAATGATGCACAGTGATCGATTTGTGAGAAATGATTAAGGATGTGAGTATATAGGCGGGAATACATGCCCTTTCCGGGTCCACCTAGAATGGAATGTTTAGAGAATAATTGAACTAGAGGGAAAAATGGACACACCAGCTGAGAAGCTGCCTCCTCCACCAAGTAGGACTTGCATGGTGGCTAGGGCATAGATGTCATCATCATGTATTCCTACACCCTCGAACGCGACATAAAGATGATTGAATTCGGCATCCTTGTTGTGTATGAATCGGTGCCCGCCGGTATATCCAGTTTGAGACGTCGTGGGTATGTCGGACGTACCAGAATTCGGGAAGAGGTAGGAGGCGGCACGGGTGAGTGACTTGGCCACAGATGGTGACGAAGGCGAAAGGAGATGGGGCGGGACCTGTGGTGACGTGCGCGCCTGGGGAGAGAGCGAAGAAGTAGACTTGAGTGAGGAGAAATACTTGTCCGTTAGCTCCACTAATTCCTCATGCCGCATCCCCGCGCCCGCAATGACCATTCTTTCTGGCCTGTACCACTCCTTCATAGACTTGCGCAATGTTAATTCATCAATGGCGTCAATGCGGTCCTCGGGGCAGAGAAGGGGGTTTCCCAAGCCAGCCTGGCCATAGGCAACGTTATGGAGGACCTCTGGAATTATCATATCTGGCTTTGATGATATTTCACGGACCTCATAGTAGGCCGCGTCCCTTTGGGCCTCTATCTCCTGCTGCAAGAATGAAGGATTGAGAACGGTATCGGCTATTAGGGACATTGCTAAAGGGGTGGCTTGGTGAAAATGCGACGATTGGTACATGATTGATTCTCTCGAGGAAGAGCACATGATTTGACCGCCCAATGAATGGACTGCTGTCGACATTTCCGTATCCGTCCTACTGGCTGTAGTCTAAGGGTTGGTCGGTAAGGTGAATAGACTATAATAGTGGAAAAATAACCCACCTTGAAAGCCATTCTATCAAGAAAGTGGCTTACACCAGATGATTCTGGTACCTCATAGCGTGAACCGGCATCAATGTAAAGACCAACAGAAGAGAAGTGACCAGGAGTTGCTTCAGTTGCTACACGTATCTTATTGGGAAGAGTGGTGATTTGAACTGCAGGACCAGGTGCTGCTGTGCTGAGTGCGCGTGCAGCTGTCGAGGAACGAATACACTTTCTATGGCGAATGAGGGTACGACCGGCCTTGTGCATGACAATACTACTTTAAGGATTAAATTTTATTATTATTATAATTATTATTGTAAACTTTCCTTCCACTCGCGAGTAACGTGACACGAAGGCGGAAAACGGAAGCAGGACCGGTCGGGATTGAGACAGTTGATGATCTCGGATGTATCACTCCGTCCCCCCCCCTTTTTTTTTATTTCTCTCCTCCTTTTCTTGATTTCCCCTGTTCCCTGAAACGGTTAGCTTAGAAAACATCTGGATATAGACGGGGAATCAAGGATGAAGGGAAAGTCTTTCATAAACGCCGAATAAACACGTGAATCAGATTTAGGGCAGAACTTTTCCTGGGATAATCATATCGGTCCTGGTCGGAATGTCATCTTTGTAGCATGTCATTTGCTTTAAGCTTTATTTCCCGAGACATTCTTGTCCTTTTTCTTACCTTTTCCTTCCCATCATGGCCTCCAACTCTTCCACTAATTGGTCAACTCACGGTTATTATGGCCCCGTAACCGCTACCTTGGACTGGTGTGAGGTCCGTTCCGCTCCCATACATCATCCTGTTTCTATTCCCTTTTTCATCTATCTCTACAGGCAAATTACCAGTTCTCTCATTACATCGCCGAAATGGCGAACACGTTCTCTAACTTGTTCACCATCACTCTCGCGATTTGTGGAGGGATGGAGGCTCTGCGACAGTCACTACCTTCAAGATATATAGCTGGCTACGTCGTACGCACGACTTTTCTTCTTTTGAACGTCCTTTCTTCATCCATGCACTGCAGGGGATAGCGTTAGTGGGGATCGGAAGTTTCGCGTTTCACGCGACACTGCTCTTCCAAGCCCAACTGGCTGATGAATTGCCCATGATTTACGTGGGATCCATGAGTCTATGGCTGCTCCTGGATATTGAACCCGGGTTCGGGCTGAAATCGTCGCGTACTAAACTCCTTGTGGCAATCTTAGTGTTGTTTGATGTTTTGTTTTCGCTCAGCTAGTAAGTACTCCACCTCATTTCCACCTACCCTGACTAACCACCATCAAGCATCCTTTATCGCAACCCGATATATCACCAACTGGTATTCGCCACCATCGTTCTGACTGTTACCTTTCGGATTACATACCTCTTGAAACGCTCCGAATTGGCGCACCGTATTCCCGACAAGAAGAAGGCTATTATTGGCACACTATTTAGCCGGGGTGCCGCGATGTTCGCGATGGGTTTCCTCATCTGGAACTTGGACAATATATTCTGTAGCACCCTCACACAATGGAAGGCGTTCATTGGCTGGCCACGTGCTTTCTTGCTCGAAGGTGCGCTTCGCGTTCCGCATAATTATCTGATGCTCAATATACTCTCTTCTAGGACATTCTTGGTGGCATATTTTGACTGTACATTTGAAATATCAATAACTTTATTTTGAATACTAACTACAGATTTTATAATCATTATAGGGAGCTGGCTCTTATTACATGTTTATCGGGATTCAATGTAAGTCATTTCAGTTAAACTTTTTCTTACGATGAACCTCACTCTCTTTCTTTTAGATATGTAAGTTCCCGACTCTGATTATTTGGAGATGCTTATTTATGTTCCCCGATCATCAGAACCCTTTGTGCCAAAGATGATCATCATAAATATACTGTTGGCTACAAACTTGGCCTCCCCCATGTACGACGCATAAATACCAAAAAGCAGTAATCCTGTCCATTTCTGTATAACGCATTAATGTATATAGAAACATGACCTTGGTTTAGGCAAGTTGTTACACGAACCCTCTCAATAATGTCAAATAAACTCTATGATACACTCTCAATAAGTATCAGCTGTCTCCCCTACTGTCCATTTTGTAAAGTCCAAAATCGCTACACCCCCTTCCGGCTTCCCTTCAACCAATCCTCTTTGTTGTGCCCAGTTGCGTAGGACCTCGAGAACTGTCGAGCCTGAAGTATTTTCTGGGAACATGGCAAATGGTTGATCATATAATGCCATTTCGCTCGGTTGCCCAGAAATCGATTGGATGGAAGTAGTTTCGAAACCAGCTATTTGACGACCTAACGATCGTTCTAGCTTTTTGAGATCTTCTTGGAATGTTTCCGAGGTCATAAGCTCTGCTAATTTAGGAGACTTCAAAGCCAGGAGAGCCAAGGACCCTATACGACCTTGTGAAGGAATGGTGATCGAACCATGACTATAGGACGCTAACCTAAGGCCGACATTGCTTCCCGCCTGTGGAGAGCTTTCGACCAAGGTAATAGCCCTCCTGAGAGAAATCTTCTCCCCGACCTTGGCTATCATGTCGCGAATAGAGCTCCCAACGGTTGCGGACGACGATGAATTGGGTTGCTGCTGGGATATTAATGGCGCGTCATTGAGCATATCTAATGAGCACGGTCGGAAGGCCGTTTCCGAGCCATGAGGATCTGTTATGAAAGCTGCAGTATGTGCAATGTCGGCTGCCAGCCGTCCAAACAGTTCGTTTCTCCCCACGAAGTCGGTCTCGCAATTGAGTTCTATCATGGCTGCCCGAATACCCCCATGTCCCAGCCCCGACCCCGAACCGAAGCCGTTTGACAGTATAGAAGTACTGACAAGGCCCTCACCAGCAAATCGGCCATCGACCTTGGCTGCTTTTTTGGCACCGGAGGTGACGAGATCTTTTTCAAGCCATTGCAGAGCGAGGTTAACATCGTTGTTGGAGGCAGCAAGCGCCTCACGAGCCTTGGTAATGGAGACCTCCGTAAGTTTCCTAAGCTCAGCCACAAGCTTAATGGGCGTCTTGGGTACTTCTGTTGAGTACAGACGCAATGAATGAAGAGAGGTGTGCTGTATGGACTTGAACATTTTCAGTCGAACAGTAAGTAGGATGGTCTATCCGGGGCTTGGCAAAGTTTTTTTGGAAAAATTAATCTCGTGACCGTGGTCGGCACGATCGTTTGATGGCAAGTCAGTAAAACAAAAGTATCAACGCGACGAAAATAACGATTCTAACAGAAATAACGACTACCGGTATATGGATACATTCAAAGTTCCGCAAAACATACCACAAGATCTTCTCCTAATCCACGATATTATAGGTATCCCCGTACCCATTCTAACTCAAAAACCAATCTTGGCCTCAACGGAAGATTCAATCGACAGTTCGGACGAGGATGATAACGCTAGCGAAGACGAGATCGAGGCCAACCTTATTGTAGCTGAGGTTGATGAGACTTTAAAACCAATGCATGTCTTTTCACTGTCCCTTTTCTTTGTGTGTTCACCCTCCCTCCTAGGCCAGAATCATCGTCAGACTCGGACTCAGACTCAGACTCAGATTCCAGTGTAGAAGAAAACGATAAAAAGTCCTTGCTAGACCTTGACCTCGATGATGACGAGGAATCTGGACCATCGCCTGCTACAGGTGCATACTTTCAAACTAAAAATGAAGTCGCACAGACGGACATAAATATACCCGATATTACCGAAGTCGGCCAGGATGAGGTACTGGAAAAAGTTGGGGAGATAATGACGGTCATGGACAAGGTCATTATTATAAAAGGCCAACCATCAGAGAAGGCCAATGAAGGGTCTGGCCGAGCCTTGGATTCTGATACACTTCTTGTTTTCGGTGACAGAAAAGTCATGGGATATGTGAGCGCCCCATAATTTTATCATTCTACCAAGACGATTCAAATGTATTGATAGATCTATGAAACATTTGGCCCCACCTCCCAGCCACTTTACCAAGTAAAATATAACAACACCTTCCCCCTCAATCCAGAGCAACTCCAAGTTTCGCGGGAGGTTTTTCACATCCCAGCTCGAAGTCACTTCGTTTTCTTGAATCAACTCAAACTACTCAAGGGAAGTGATGCTAGCAATGTACACGACGAAGAACCCGCTGACAATGAACTGGAATTCTCGGACGACGAAGCTGAGGCCGCCTTCAAAAGTAGGCTCAAAAGAAAGTAAAAAATATTATTAATTCCTGGGTCACAATTTTCACAACATATTTCAGACGTGGAGAATCCCGAGCCGGTTCTGTTGCATCATCGAGACAATCAACCCCAAACCCGTCCCAAATGCGTGATCAGGATATGGATCCCGCTATCTTCAGAAATGCATACGACGAACATGGCCCTTATGATTTGGACTTCGGTGCGGGTCCTTCGCGCCCTCCTCCCATACCATACGATGATCCCTACGCCGACGAATACACATCAGTTCCCCCTCATTCAACACACCAAGACACTCCAGCCTCTCCTTCAACGAAAAGCAATGACTATGATCGCCCAACAAGGGATCGGGGCAGCCGTGATTATGAGCGCGGTATTGCTAGAGGGCGAGGACGAGGACGCGGGAGGGGAAGGGGTCGAGGTAACCATGGCGATCGTGGGAGGGGAAACTATAGAACCCCTCAACGATACGGAGACAATGTTAACGACACGAATTGGTATCCTGGTTCTGCGGGTATCGCGAACGATAGTGGTACTCCGTTCAACCCCCATGCTCTTCGACCATTGTCACCCGCATCTCTTGCAATTGCACGAGTGACAGGCCAGGCAACAAATTTATTCAACTATACGCCATCCCAACATATCCCGTCTAGTAATGAGGCATGGGGTTACCAAAGTCCTACTCTGCAGTCAGGACAGCCGTTCCAGCCCGGTGTGCAGAATTATCCCCCACACTTCGTTCAACCTCATATCAATCCCCGATTTGCACCTGCCTTCGCCATGAACATGGGCATTGCACACCCGCCCCCATTTACTTCATATACCCCACACTTGTCAACCAATGACAATACAACCTCGCGGAACGGAGCCAGCTGGACAGATGAATGGACAGTCTCGATTGGCTCCGCTCCCCCTAGTGGTGGTCCTGAATCATGATCCCACTACCATTGTGAGTCCTCTTATATCTTGAGAGATCAGTGTTCGTGACCTAACCTCCATTTTTCATCACGATTTCCAGCTGAGGGAACATGAGGCTACCCAAACGTTCGATACACAAGTACTTAACACGACAGGTTCACATATGCTACACTAGGTAACATTTGTGGCACGAAAATATCTTATCGACGAAAAGCGTGACCTCGGCTGTTTCGGCAGTGTCTATTAAAGGAGCTCCATAAAGCGTACATGTGCTTCAATCATTCGGACCAAAAATACGACGATCTTCAACTTATTTAGTATCGCATGCTCCCTTATGTTCGGCTGTTGGATGACATGCTGAACGTTGATCATATGCTATTTACTACAGGCCCTCACACTTCCCCAACTGTGCCCCATTTAGCATCTACGATTGACAGCGTGACTTTTAGAACAAACTATTTTGAACCAATCTCACCTCGCCTTGCACAGTAATCTTGAATATTGATACAGGTAGCTACCGATGGATCGCAATCGCGTATGACCATGAGGTTCCCATTGTTCTCATCCTGTCATTTGTTCAATATCACGCTTCCAATATATCGGCTTACAATCTAACGAGTCTTGCCCTTATAATGAACAGGTTTCCTTCTATCCTTCTTTCTATCGACCCAATCTCGCAGCACAACTCGACACCTAAACCTTTCGCATATTCGCACAGTCAATAGCCCCACCCACTAGGAATGATTTTCCCTCTCCTTCTTATTCTGGCTGGTTCGGCCGTGGCTTCACCTTTCTCTTCGGTTGATACTTTGAATTTATTCGGGGCGAGAGCCATTAGCTCCGGGTGTTCAACTACTGGAACTGCATCCTGCCACAACACAACGGGAGTGTCGAATCTATGTTGTTTTGAATCTCCAGGGGTAATCATCGCACCTAAATATGTATTGTAGAGAAAGTTGATCCGCTCCCAGGGCCTTCTATTGCAGACACAAGTGAGAAATGATGTTATTTCCCCCCCATCCCACTCATTCAAATATGTGGGATAGTTTTGGGACACAAATCCCGTAACCGGCCCAAATAACAGTTGGACTATTCACGGTAAACTATTTTCTACAAACATGGTGAAAAAATTTACCATTTTTCAGGTTTATGGCCCGATAAGTAAATGAATGTTTTTTAACCATCTCCCTTCTACATTGATTAACGTTATCTAGCTGTGATTTGACATTTGAACAGAGCTGTGATCCGTCAAGGGCATATACTGATATTGCCTCTGTAAGCATCTTAATTTCTATCGGACTTTCCAAATGACGAATTGATGTCTACACAAGATTCTGACGGCAAACGGAGCAAGCGACACACTCGCCTTTATGCAACAGGTAGGGCTTAGAATGATTGATCTAGGTTCAAAGCTGATATAAGTACAGTTCTGGGTTGATATCAATGGCGCCAACGAGCAATTTTGGGAACATGAATGGGCAAAACACGGAACCTGCATGAGGTATCGATGGAATGTGACCTGCATAAACGAGGTATTAACGAAACGTTAGCACACTTGAGACCAGTTGTTTGCCAAGTGGAAGTCCAAGAGGTGCTGAAGTTAGTAGAAATATTCAACAGCTATCTTGTTTACTCACTTTTTCGCAGGCGGCAGCATATTTCCAAACTGCAGTCAAGTTATTCAAGGTAAGGGTGGGGGCTGTGCCGGAAAGTATGGGCATTGATCATCTCTTAGAGTCTCCCTACATATACTTGGCTCCAAAATGCGGGCATTACCCCCTCGTCTACCACAACTTACACGCTTGCTACTCTCACGGCAGCTCTCAAATCGGCCTCTGGGGTACGCCTAAATTCTGTATACAGCGTACCTTACATTCTCAATTTTTAATATAGGGATTTGCACCTGCACTAGACTGCACGTCATCCAATTTGAACGCGATCTCGTGGTATTTTAATCTGAAAGGTTCAGTCATTGATGGTACATTTGTCCCTATCAGTTAGTATTCTTATTGTTCTTTCTAACTTTCATGAGTATATTAATGAAAGAAAAAAGACGCGCCCGAATCCGGTTCGTGTCCTTCCAGTGGAATCAAATATCCTCCGAAAACAACCGGAACCGGAGTACGTGATTCCCAAACATCTCGAAACCATAGCTTATGGCATTACTAGCTACCTGGAAGCCTTCCAACTAAGGCCACGATCCACGCTCTTCAATCATCAGGCTCCCAAGCTGGTGGTCTCCTTTCATTGGGGACATGGTCGACACAAACACTTGCAACATACACAATCTCTGGAGTAGCTTCTAGTTTCACCATGACTTCTTCTAAAGGGAATTGTGGTGTGTCGAGCGGCCTGTTCTCGTGTGGGAGCGGCGTCTCTTTGACCTCTTTTTCTGCCGTGAGTTATGGATATACTCATTGTATCAGACACACGAACTTACTTCCCAAAAATAGGTTGTATCCGGGAGCAACTTGCTGCTGGCGTCCGGTGGATCAACCTCTTTCACCAGCGATGGAATCCCTAGTGGGACCACCGTCTTTCCGGTCTTTACTGGGTCTGGTCACGCTCAGGACTATACCCTGGTCATTGTCGGGTCATAATTCAGATATATTCACCCCTCTCCTTTTCTTCGTTGCGGTTCAATCTGAAATTTTGTATAAGAATGTCGAGAAGTCAGGAGTTTGGCATCAATCAGGTTCCGATTCAAATCGCTTAGCGCAACTTCGTCATCATTGTCTTCAGTTCGAACCTATGTAATGGAAGAATAGAATGTTTTGTCTGTGTAGATCCGCGAATCGAAATAAAATCATCCGAGGTGTAACTTGAATGAACTACAAATGGCTCCTCCTTCCAATCATCCCTCGTTGTATCTTCAAGTGCAGCGGAGTCCCTTTTTTGTGGTGCAATACCAATCTGGGCAAGACATACCACCGTCTCTGACCAACAATCTCATCAATTCTGTTGGCTTTCTCTCGTTGACGAAAACTGACGATGAAATATCTGTTGTGGGCGAATTACAAGATTGGATGCCTGACGACATCAGAAAGCTGTCGACCTGGTCATGCATCAAAATTATGGGGCCCATGGAACACAGTTTGTTTACGAGTTCAACTTTTGGAAAAGGCTACTAAACTCACTCCGGTCGGCCTGTCGCAGATTTGACGGGTATTATGGCCGATTTCACTGTACCTCTCAAAGCGGTCCAAGTTCCTATATTTGCCGTATCAACTTGGTGAGTCTAGGGCACACTATAGCATCTGGCGACGGTTTATAGTTTGGAGTAGGAACACGGATTATGTTCTCGTGCCGACAGCAATGTTAGAAGTTGCAGTCTTGACACTGAAAGCAGATGATTGGACTTTTGTTTGAAAAAAAGTCGTTCAACTTTGAGATGCCAAGTATGTTATTTGTGTAACATGATAAATGAATATGATCTAGGGTATATTAAGGTATTTTGTCTTCCACTAGTATTATAAAGGAGTGTGGTGATGGTGGTAAGCAGTTTGATAGCAACAAAGGTGGCCGCACATATGTAGAGTCTATAGGAAGTTTGGCCAGCTGTGGTGGTGGTGACTTGTTGTAAGAGTATTGGTAATGATTTGCGGGGTTCGGTAGCTCATTGTGTACTAAAAAAACACAATATACGAAACACCCTTCATCTTCGTAACCATTGTTCATTGAGACGAGCCTTATTGAAGGGGCAGTCGGTCACATTTATTTGAATAACGACAACAAACTCCGGTTGTGTCCATTAAATATTCTGAATCGCTCCTCAGCTGCAGAGGCTTCGAACTGGCTGCCTCAAACACCATGGATGCACCCTCGACCTCTACCAATGTTGGATCGCAAAGTCGACAAAAGCGTGTTTTGCCTTCGCGCTCCAGACGTGGTGGCCCAGGAGTAGGAAATTGTGATACGGATATAATGATATTGGAGACCCAGAAACGGAGATGTACGTCAGTACCGGACTAGTAGTTAATGGTGGAAGCTGATACGATTTACAGTCGGGGATGAGCCTTTGATTCCTATTGAAACCAAGTTTCTCCTCACAACGAACCCAGAATACACTTTAAGAACGTCTTCTATCACAAAATTAGGGGTCAACATACACGCCAATGACCGTTATTTTGATCGCCCCGAAGTCTTAAAGTCTTATCGAGAGCAAGAAGTCATTCAAACACCCGACTTCATAAACACCGCAGAAGTTCCGACTGTTGGAGGGAGGTTTAGAGCCAGAAATATAGAAGATGTATGTTTTATTGGTTGCCCAGGCGTTTTGTCGCACGATCTTACAATGTTTTCGTACTAGGGGACGATTGATACTTCCGACTCAGCTTACGAAAAGCGTCACCGAAAATATGAAACGTTTGAGAAGCGTCAACGCCTTCGCGAGAAAGAAAAATTAAAGCATGAACAATATAAACTGAAGGAAAGGATTGAGCAACTGCGAGCGATGGACGGGGCAGCTTTTTTGAGTCTTCCAGCCTCTTCCTTTTCCTCAAAACCCATTTCTCCAAGTATTGATTCTGATAATTCCGATGCTGATTCTCCCGGGTCACATGCAAATGGGACAACATCGTATCGCGAGGGTGAACGACGACGAAGGGAGATGCTCGAGGTTGCTTCTATGTTAGAGGAACGATATCGAGTCCTCTTACCACCGGAAAGAGTTAAAAAAGCTATTGGGCAGAGTCACCTGAATGCAATTGTGGAACCTGATTTCTCTGCACAAGAAAGTCCCAGGCATTATGATCCTGCCCCTGATTCAGAGGTAGAGGAGGTGTCTGTGGAAGCCGCCCATCGTGAGGCCCTCAAGCTGAAAATCAGAGTTCCAAAGAGGCACACAGCATTTCACCCTGCGGCTTCCACACCAGCGGCTGTGTCCAAGAAGCGTAAAAAGAGCGTCCCTTTTTCAAAGCAAGCGCATATTCCTCGTCGTATCAAGGCCAATTATCAATCATACCGCGCGGAGGAAACAACCCATTTTTCGCCTGAAAATACTGATCGACCATCTTCTCCCTCTATTGCAGTTGATCATACAATAGCCCAACCTGAGTCACACCGCGAATCAACAAGTAATTCGGCTCTCGAAGCTACAGAGTCTTTCGACGAACCGTCGGCACCTTCACCACATCTTACTCCCGAACCAATTACTGTAAACTCACCTCTCCTCACTCGTGAAGAGTTGAAAACTGAGGTTAACGCACAGCCACCATCCATAAAATCGATGGCTAGCGTATCTCCTCCCCCAGCGCCGTCGATGGAACTCGAGGAAGGCTCATCACTCGAACCAGAAATTGCGTCTGGGCCTACAACGCCAATGTCCAACCCTGATATTACTGTTCTAGAACGAGGTACTCCGAATGACGCATTAGTTCATGAAGAGGTTTCTATTCCTACGTCGGATAAGCCAGTCGAGGCTATCTATGTGGCTCGTCCGCTGAAGCGCGCGAAGAGGTCACCCTCTGTGTCT
The DNA here is from genome assembly GCA_037014335.1 of Collybia sordida. Lineage (NCBI taxonomy): Eukaryota > Fungi > Basidiomycota > Agaricomycetes > Agaricales > Clitocybaceae > Collybia > Collybia sordida. Next base: position 3,626,636 of record JAYKXK010000002.1, read on the forward strand.
TCGCGTGGCGTAACTAGAGAGCCTTCTATTCCACCTATTGAATCCTTATCCGTACCGATACGTCGCTCCCTATCGCGGCCAACAGACCTGTCCAAGAAACAGCATGTTTCATATGCTGGAGCAGCGGGAAAAGCTGAACGGACGAACTCGGTCCTCGTGGTGGCCGCCATTCGTAGTTCTGGTAACAGCGCCCGTAAGGCGAAGCGCCATCTCAACGCGTTTGGAAGCAAGCTCCGTAACGAAGTTTTTGATGAGATAAGGGATTTTGAACTTCCATCTTGGGTACTATCGGTTGAAGAGTATGAAAAACGGAGTCGGGCATTGTCGCCGAGTGTGGCTGGGGATCCTGAACTCAGTACCGCTAGTCTCTTACAAGATTCACCTCAGTTATTGGAAGGCGTGTTTTAAATACCGATATTTGATTTCTCTTTCGATTTACTTCAACTTTTTACAATCCTTCTTGGTTCTCCTGTATTGAACCTTACATCTGCATTAGAAAAATTATCTTTAATTTGACCTTTACTTTTGTGTAGTAAATATGTATATGTACTGTTCCCGAATTCTATTGTATCGTGCAGAATTCAGATCAAGGTGCCGCCGACTCAATAATAGCTTGGGCACGGTGACGATGAGCGATGAGGATGTCTCTTCTTTTAGACAGAACGAGCTCCGCGTGCTTCGAAGGGCCCAGTATACGGTGCGATTCAAGGTACAGAGTCGGGGAATGCGGTGCAAAACGTGTATAGTCTCCACCAAACGTTTCTTTTATCCATTGGGTACGGTCCTCAGGTTGCTTCATAGTAGTATTGAAGGGTCGATGGGTAGTGATAAGGTCAAGTGAAGCATTCGCTGAACGTCCAAATATAGCGTCAAGGTCGACAGGAGGTGCGTCGGGAGTTGTGCGCGCAGAACGGATTTTGTTATCGCATCCTTGTTCGAGAGTTTCGAGAGAGATATCTGCTTTGCTTTCACCACCCTCATCCTCTTTAACTTGTCGGGCACGGGTGACGAGTCCATTACGAGGCTTTCTGCCCGAGTCTCGTTGGGCAGTCCTCATTTGAGAATCACCCCTTCTTGTATTGGAAACCCCCTGCCTTCTTCGCTGCCTGTCATTATTGCTGGAGGTGCGGCGATTGTGTTGTATTGAACTGCCAATCACTACGCTTTCAGTGCCTTCGAATTGTTGTGTGGGGCGCTGTCTCTCGCCACCAGCGGATATTTGCTGTTGAACCTGCTTGCGCGGAGAATGTGCTAACCGAGCTTCACGAGCAAGGCGTTCTTGTCTTCGTTGAGCAATAGTATGGTCTACGCGGGGTTCTGATGATTGAGTTTCTGGTGAAGAAACAATCATCGCGTCAGGGTGGTACACCTCGAGCCGGGGAGGTTTCGTCAACGGCGGTGTCTGGGTGGGAACTTCTTGCTTCTTCCATTGTTTTGCCAGACGCCCAGCCAAACTCGAGTTTGAACTTTGATCCAGATATTGTAAGTTAGGAGAATACAGGTTTGCTTTGTTTTTCCCGGTGGGATGGGATTTGCGCAAGATTTCTTCACGACTCGCTAGAGCGGAATTCAGTGTTGTAAAGAGACGAGACGAATTACTAGCTTACGAATGAAAAGGTCACCCCAAGAACTTGCTATGGGTACTTTCGTCGCTGAAGATGGCGGCATTTCGGGAGCAGCATTTTCGGCCTTAGTGGAATTAAAGCGAGCAATAGTAGGCAAGCCTTGAGAAACACGATGGCCTACATAGGGTCGGCAAGCCAAACGTTGCATTTTCTTTGAGCCTCAGCAACTGACGCAAGTTTGTCGTTGAAGCTGCAGTGGACACTGGTGACTGGACGTTGAGGGGGAATGATTTTTTGAGTATTCTATTAGTCACGTGATACGCATGGCCATCGCAGGACGCCAGTGTTCTCGACCATCTGTTCTTCCATCCCTTTCAAGTCGAGCCCATCTATGCACCCGCTAATAGGGCGCCTAATTGTCAACTTTGTATTATGCCTAATCTGCTTTATATCCTACTCATCTCAGATATTTGTGATATGGCCATGGTACGGCAGTGTCATTTCGGTTGAGCTCCTCGTACTCCTTGTGCCCTTCAAGTGAGCAATAATGACTGTGCTAAACTTGCTACAACTGAAATACACCAAGTCTCCTGGTTGGAATGTTGCTTTGGAATTATTTCTTGTGTGTTGTCACAGACCCGGGGCGAGTTCCCGTAGATTGGGTGGGTATGGATGAATTGAAAAATTGCCTATTTTTTTTTATATTCTTGTTAGAAACCTGATACACACTCGGAGGGATATGAAGTTAAGAAACTGACAGGAGGACCCCGATACTGCAGGATGTGCGAGAAATATAAACCCCCACGGGCCCATCACTGCAGACAGTGTAATCGGTATAACGAGTGATAATATCCTAACTATAACACACTGACCATGATGTCTTGTAGGTGCATTCTTCGAATGGGTACGCCATTGTTGGAATCAATATTTCAATTCTCATCATCAAATAGACCACCATTGCCCTTGGGTGAATAACTGTGTGGGGCACCATAATTACGGGCACTTCATACGGTTCCTCCTTTATGTTGATCTCGCATGCTCCTACCATATCTTCATGCTTACCAGAAGAGTGTTTGCTGCAACTGGCAGCCGGTATTGGGTATGGTGTCAATCCGCAATAATTTATTTTGAATTGCTGATTAATCACAAGGACGAGCCATCGAGTCTAGAACTCGTTTTTATCATACTCAACTATGTCGCTTGTATACCTGTTCTTTTGGCTGTTGGAGGATTCAGGTGTATATTTAAGGTCATTTTTCGTGGTAGTATTATTGCTTATGTTTCTTTAGCATCTACCATTTCTATAGCCTGTTGGGAAATTCAACAACAATTGAAGGTTGGGAGAAGGATAAAGCTGCTACAATGGTTCGCAGAGGCAAGATACGAGAGGTAAGATACTTTTTGTGTATGACTCACCCCACTGCTTATGTTGATTTGGAAGGTTAAATTTCCCTATGTATGTTCATTCAATACTACGAGAAACTCCCAATCTCATCTTTGTGATACTACAGAACCTGGGCCCAAGAAAAAATATCGAATCTATTCTTGGTCCAAATCCCTTACTCTGGTGTTGGCCGACAGCCACCCCCGGTACTGGATTAAGATACCAACTAGCGAACGACGACGGTGAGTGGCTCGAATTGTCAGCCAAAAGAAGACTACCCGAGAGTTCTCGCGACTGGGACGTGTGAAGCCGTTATAAGGCGGTCAATTCCATCCTTTATTTAAATATGGCCCCTGTCTGTACGCACACCTGCCCCTCTCCATAATGTTCTCCGTATTTCCTGTTCTGTCCATGTATCGGATTGGAAATAATTCGTATTTTTAGATACCCACGAATCGTGGCCTCCACAAGACCCGACTGAGCGCAAAACAAACTCCCCCGACCAAGAATTTGCGCTTCCTTCAACCCCTTGGACATATGAAAATGGATCTGTCAATCCCAGCCTCGAACCATTTAATACCCGCCTCCGTGGTGATGAATCGTCCACACGCCGTAGGTCGAATCCTGGAAAAGCAACGTTGCCACCGTATCACCCCGACTATCAAGAAGCCAATGATGTGGAAGATGGCTACTCATCTGAAGAAAGCAATAGCGAAAAGCAAGCTTTCATTCGGAAAGGCTCAGAAGGTTATGAGGTACGCCCAGTGGAAAGAGAAGATTTGTTACAACGTTATCTCAAGGAACTCGGAGAAGAGCCTGGAAGGTACCATCGCTATATACCATATCCAGATAGTGATAGCGAGGACGACAACATACCCCTTGCGCAGGCGCGAGAGCACTTGCAGTAAGATAGAACCAGTGCTCTAACAGTAGTTGGATATTATACAATTGAACACTAATTACTTGTAGACGTATTAGAAGTATATAAAAGATTGGGTTCGGATTGTTTTGAATTTCGAGATCGTATGCATTGTCATAAACCTGATGCAAACGAGAATGCAGATCCCAATGTGCCCTTCTTTCCACGAGCAACGTCCTCACAGCCTTAAGTGTATGGGAATGACCAGGTATCCTAAAAATAGACATCTGGCGTTAGCACAGCCTGCACGACAGCTGAATTGGAAATAGAGATTTGAAATTTGTAGAAATCAGTTAACCCGGTATATGATCTCATGACGACCAAGGATATGGACGGTCGTATAATAGGGAACCAAAAGGTCATCACAAAATTGAGAATAAGAACAATGAAAAGGACCCACGAGTGGCAAGTCGAGGAGAGTTATGGAGGTGAGATGAAGCTGATGAGGTGGCAGTGAGAGAAGAGATAGGAAACGGTTTGAACGCGTGACCTGACTGTGACGGTTATGCGATGGAAATGGAATGCAATGGAATCGTGATTCGTTTGTCATTAACTCCAGACCACTGCTACAAGTAATTGTTAAGCACTATCCCTTCAATTTAATCAAATGTCTTCAAGGGAACCTCTCTGGTTTTGCCACGAAGTATATCTTTCTTTTTTCCATTATTTATATGCTCATCGCAGTATCGGGTACATTCCATAAGTGTCATGCAGAGATGAGGCCACTCATGGTGCGATCTCAATTACATGCTCTCACTTCACGCTCATCTTTTACGAACTTTTCTTCAAGGTTCCGGATCCCGTTTGCGCATCGTGTCATGGTAGTTTCGTTGAGAAAGTTTGCCGAAATCCCATAATATGACATGCATCATTTGACTTAATTCTCCATAGATCGAGGATCCCTCAAATGACCCACGCGAGTTTGGCCGTCCTGATGCCGTGGATCTTGAAGCGGACGGCCTTCCTCCTGGAATAGACACGTTTCTCAGTATGTATTTTACATGCAACTTAGCGCTTAATTTCCACTTATTCGAAATAGTGTCCTTACAAAACCTAATGAATCGTGGAATTGCAGACGAAAATAGGTCTCCCCGACTTGGTGCAGATATTGGTAGCGGGGTGAGTTGTTTCGTCACTCACTCCGATCCAGTTTATCAACAAATTGTCCAGGGGAATAGACATACATTTCAGATCCGCACGAGTTCAGGCCGACGATCTAATAGTATAGGAACTCGTTCAAGTGGGACTGGGAGTAGAGGAGGTGTCGAAAGTGCTAGCCATCCAGGCGGTGTGCCAACAATGTCGGAGTGCGGTCACTAACACCTTTGTGGTCAGACGTACTTACCCTACTCGCAGTTTCCTTCGGAGAGGTTCCGACAATGCTGACGGTCCAACGATCACTGGTCCGATAATGGCACAATATCTCATGGCCCTTCTTGGTCACCGAGGTCCCATGGATTCCTTATTTGGAACTGGAATGGGCGGCGTGGAAGAGGGAAGGATGGGTGATTATGTATTTAATCAAGAAGGTGGTCCCTTTATCCTTGTCATATTTTTGTAATCCTGACTTATCCGAACAGCTTTGGACCATATAATAACACAATTAATGGAAAATTCCAATTCACATAGGCCCGTGCCCGCGACGGAAGAAATTATATCAAACTTACAACGAGAGGTTTTGGAATTAGGATGTGAGTGAATTTTAGCTTCCTAAGTAACATATGCTAATGCGACGATAGCACCGACTCTAGAAAAAGACTGTGCCGTCTGTAAAGATCAATTTAAACTCGAAACCGACGATCCCGACGAACAGGTTGTCATAACTCTTCCGTGTAAACACCCATTCCATGAACCTTGCATTCTACCCTGGCTGAAGTCTAGTGGTACATGTCCCGTGTGCAGGTCAGTCTACACGTTCCTCAAAATTTTTATATCTCATCCTTTTTTCCGCAGGCATGCACTCATCCCCCAACCAGAACATCATCCACCACCTTCCTCTGGAGGACCTCCTGGTCGCACCAGCCCCTTTTCACAGCGACCGCGGTCGCCAGATCGGGCACCACAAGACCCTAGTGGCCTTTTCCAATCCCTATTCGGTGGTTTTGCAGGTGGCAGGACTGGCAATCCACCTGGAGGATCCTCTTCTGAACACCGCCGATCGAATTCTGATCACACTTCCAATCGGGGTAACTCAGGGAATGGTAACATTCCCGGCGGCTGGAATGACGACCTCGACTGAAATGCGTGGTTTGTTTACTTTATTGCAATATCCGTCTTTGTCTTTGTATCCTCATCTGCACCATCATAATTAGAGACACCTTAATTCACACATGTATTTGTGCATGCATATAAATTTAGCCCACACATAAAATCAGTAAGGGTGAGTGTTTAGTTAATTGTTGAGTGGGTATTTGGCGTAGTAGCAAAGCCGACACGGTGTCCCGCAGTATCGAAGACAGAGTAGAAACGCTCAAGGTAAGCGTAACCATTGATGAAATCAAAGCCCTCGCCACTGGGTGTCCCAAGGTCACCTACAATGAGATAGATGTTGCCTGTGGTACCACCGATAGCAGTGTTAAGTGCACGGGGCCAGAGTTGAGCATTGGCGGTGAACTCCCATGTTAACTAAGATGTGTGTTAGACGGCTAATGATCCCTAAGAACAACGGGGATGACGTACACCGTTGCTGGTGAAGAACAAACTCTGCAAATTGTTAAATTGAGTAGTGGTGATGCGTAAAAGACCGGTCGCATTATCGGGAACTGCACCAGTAGCACTGCGGTAACGAGCAAAAGCATCAGAGGCAAGAAGCAATAAAGTCGTTCCTAAATGGGTAGGCAGTTGAGGCTGAATTCATTCGAGTCGCATAACAGTCGACATACCAGTGTCAACAATCCCAGCATTGGTGCTCAAGATTGTTGTAGATGCACCGTATCGGATTGACTGGTTAATGCCCCAGAATTCCGACGCGGGAGCAGTATTAGTCACCGGCCTTTGAAGCCATCAGCTATACACTCGAGTTGACGAGCACGACGAACATACACAAATCCAATCGATCCAGTAAATTTAGTACTGTCCGTTCCACCTAAATGGACTCAGTCCGATCGTTTCACAGAGGATTGTGCAACAATCCCGCTTACCCCATGTGAGTTCTCCGTTTAGGCTCTCGAGGGTTGTTGTAGGGTTGAAGGAGATACCAATCTCATTAGCAGAGATTGTTCCCCGAGAGAACAGGTTATCCGTGACAGTGGGGATAAGGGTGTTTGTAGCGGGTGAGAGAGTACCTACAAAACTCTTTAATAATGGTTGATATCAAAAGTTTGAGAAAGCTGCATACCGAGCGTAAGGTCGACGGGCCCAATGCTAAAGAAGCTCTATCAGCACCCGATTCTATACAAGATGCCATGCTACAAACCCTAGGATTCCGTCTGTTCCCTCGAAACCGGTTGACTAAAGAGAAAGTATCCGATATGTTCGATTTAGGTATTTCAGGTCAACAAAGGAAGTCCGCACAGTTGATGCAACACCAATCGACTGGCCTGAAATCGAAAGCCCAGAGGCGATTGTCACCGTATCAGTGAACTCAGTACCTTGAAGCGACAGTGGCTCAAACAATGGGTCGCAACAAACAATCTAAATAACCGTACCTGAGAAAGAACCGGATCCATAGGTGACAGACTGGAAAGAGATATTGAGTGTCACGATACAAGGGAAAAATGGATGCCATTACCACGCGATTCGATGTTTGTACACTGGTGCTGGTGCGAACATAAGCTGTTGTTGCACCGACCCATGTATTCGAGCTAACCCAAACTACGTGAGCATTAAGACGCGAAAACCAGAAAATTCAAACCTTCCAGTGTCAATCAATAACTGGTCTATGACATCAATGATTAACGAAAACACGCCACTAGACGATATCATCACTACTCACATTGGGTAGCAGGGCTTCCAACGCCAATAGAGGCAATATAGGTTACGGCCTGATTGTCGACTTGTTCGTTGATGACAGCGTCGACGTGGAATTTGCCAGCGAGCTTCGCTTCGGCTCGCGCACGAAGCGCCTTGGCCCTTGAAAGGTCATGCCTCACAAGGTTATGGATGCTAGTAACATTAACCCGTCTCGCGAGGGGCAACGTCACTGGGGAGTCGCGAACAACGATTGGGTTGCCCGAAACCGCCAAAGCTAGCAACAAGGTCGTCAAGAGAGAAGCTGGAAACATGATACCGTGAAGTGAATAGAGCTGGAAACAACTGACTCATCTCTATCATATAGGATCGCTTGATTTTATAGAAATTTCTCAACATCATCTCCACATGGGTACGTCGAAAGAAGAGTCCATTGGCTCGGAATTGTGATCATGGGAGGCCTGAAAATGTGGGAGGGAACTATGGAAAATATGGTCAATATACAATTCGTAACTTCTCAAAAGGAAGTTTCAATCTGATTAAATTGGCAACAATCTATTTTTACTATCTACATGGTCGTGTTCCGAGGCAGCTCCACAACCCTTTCACAATATCAACCTGACAAAGGTGAGTCTGGTTTTGTGCATTGATTATTCCCTCAGCTATCATTCTCGGGCTTTCTTTCCCAGATATTTTTAACTTCATGATCGCGAATCAACTAATCCAGTCTATTTCAAGATATACACTAGATCGTATGAGCACTGCGGTGGCGACATATCACAGCGGAATGACGAGGGTTGACATCAGTTGAAGGGTACTGGAATCAGGTAAATAATTGCCTTCCCGGCTCTCCGAGCTATCATCCATGCCTGTATACAGAAGCGCAATGGCATACCGATATTTTTTCCACACTCCGTGAGCTAAATATAAACGCCAGCAAATGGGGCACATAACTTACTTAGACATACGTGTGGCCCCGTACTGCTGTGCGCGCTAAATGCTTTCACCGGTCATACTCTGGCTTTTGCCTGACGTCCTTCCATGTTTTAACATACCTAACTTCTGTGCCTCTCTTTGCGCGTGATTTCGAGGCTTCTTGAGCGATAAGTTGTCTCAAAATGACCCTTGTTCCGGTAACCCATCTCACGATTTTCATCATCGAGATGAGGGATTGACAAGTTCAATATATAGTGTGAATTCGAACGCGGCCGACGCTTCTTTGTTAGGACTGCTGATCAAAGTACAAAAATAGCACTCGTTTGGGACCTGTAGAGTGACTAAATATACACTTACTTTCACATCTCCGCGTCAAGTTCTTCCGCCATATCGTGGAGAGCCAATGATTTGAGATAGAATTACACATGTCTACGGTTATGCTGAAGATCCCGGCACATAACTGCATGTCGCCGAATCTCCGGTATTGCGCTCGCGGGAAAGGTATTGGACGTCTTGCCTGGGGGCCTGGAACTCATCATGATGCCTCTGGTCTCTTCCGTTCCTATTTAAGGAGGTGGTGCTTGAATTGATGGCACCTGACTTCGCTGTCTCCGAACCATCCTATGCAGTTCCAATTTGAATTTTTTTTTTTCACATCTGCCTTGAAAGATGGTTTTAGAAATGAGCCTCATTACGTTTTTAAGGTCCATTAAAGATCGCTAGTGTGCTCCTGAGTGGCCTAGAAGAGGTGGATGACCCTATCTATCTATAGCAAGTGGATCTGACGTACACTGGTTGCTTTAAATCGAAGTAAGCTCACAGTTCAGGCCTTCAAGGGTGGCTGTCTGTGAAAAAAAAAAGCGCCAATCCGATTGACATTGACAAACTCACGGACCAATGAACCATCCGGAACAATTAGGTGGGGTAAGAGGGAGAATGAGAGGCCATTGACTTTTCAGAGTTGTTCAATCAGAGTGAAGCAGAGTGTAAGCCCCAAAAGGGGGCTAGTGGGTCGGGCAGCAGCAGGGATTATGGTTGGGCTAAGAACCACAAAGAAAAATGTTCTGATAATCGATGTTCAATGATCTCTTCGGAATGGGACGACTTGCGAGCTCCCGACGAAAGAAAAAGGAACAAACATATGTAACCGCAAGCCCTTACATAGCTGCTGTTGTGGATACACTGGCGGTTTATTTTGGAGTTGCTGTTTTTTCATCAAATCTCGAACGAGTTCAGCCGTTGACCAAGCTGGTAGCTAGAATAGGGGTTATGGAAGGCTAAGGAGGTCATATCATGAAGTCGAGAAATGCCAGGCATCAGCGGATGTGCATTGTAACCACCAATTCTTTCGCGCTGTGTCAGTGATCTCGATGCTTGTGTGCAGTCTCATTGTTAGCTCCTAAGAGGCCCTCCCTCGGTAGGTTTTGGAAGTTTCTTCTCCGAGAGTCCAAAGATATTATTTAGTGGGTGTCAGAAATCATCTCGCGTTGAGGAAGAGATATGGCAGAGATTTGTTGACATATTGGACAATCGAAAAAGGTAAGTAGTGACGAGGTATTATGGGTTGCAAAAATTGTTACATGCTTATATAATCCTAGCACATCCTCATCCCGAAGCCCTTGCTTATATTCCGAACTCATTCGCGCGCGAACTGACATCAAACTCGGCCCAATTACATGTGCATTGCGATTTGACTGACCAAAATCGAACAAATGATAATTTTTAGAGATGGGTATGCACTACGTCGCCTTGTATGTGAAAACGAAGATGATGTCCATTCTTTAGTCAGGTATTGCCATTGGACATCGGTTCAAATATGAAAGTATCTCACTACTCTTGTCCAGAAATTGTCATGTTTGCTATTTTTACACCTGTTTTCGCACCATACCTCGCCCTTGGCCCTAATTCATGGGAGAATACACGCTTTCGAGATGGTTTGGACAGTTCGAAGCCTGCTCATCTCCACGCCAGTGTCAGCAGCACAGGTGGTTGATTGTAAATCTTCAGAACATCACACTCACCGTCTTCAATCATAACACCGTCAACCATCTTTCCTGGAGATCTGCTTTTCTTGTGATAAATGATCCTATTCTTTTCTGTATTCTAAAGCCGGCCATATATCCTTTCCTGATTTCGCCAAGCATGTCTTTCAAATCCTGCAGAATATCACGCCATACTAGGAACCGTGTATTTTATTTCTATGAATCCCGTACGGCCAGGAAAAAGCACATAACCACTTAATTTGATGTGACGAAGTTTGTCTAGGTTTCAACGAAGCAACATGGGGGTAATAATCATCTACTTGTACAAATTGTCGGGGGTAAACATGTTGCGTAGAGTGTACATCTCGTGGTATTACAAGGCAATCCTTTCCTTTTGATACAGTGCGAAGTTTTTCTAAGCGAAGCGGACTTTCTCCCCAGGACGACCTTCTGAGAGGAGCACCACCGCCTACAAGCCGCACAGACACTCAGTGAAACATTTCCGGCGAAAATATCATTTTACGCACGTATTTCCCACTGATTTTCCAACCAGGTTCTTTTGCATCTAATATTTCCGCGGTTGTGTCACCATCGCTTCCCAATCCAACGACCACATCGCTTTTAATAGTCCTCAAGCTTGCAATCTTTGGAGCTCCTGCAGAACTAGCCATAGGCCCGATTGCAACATCGAATGGTGTACTGGCTGGGGCGGCACAATCGTATGTCAACTTGCGATGATTGAGATCGCCCTTGAAGAATACTAGATCGGAGCGAGATAGGTGAAGGAACAGATCAGGCGCTTCAGAGTGGAGATCCCAAAAGGTATAGCCGGTACACCAGAATGGATGCTGTTCGTATACCCATTTCCCCTCCTTTTCATATTGCTGATGATGATGATGGATTAGCTTCACGTTTCCATAACAACGACCACATCGGACTGTACCTTCCAACGCGTGCCCAGTCTTCTCAGAGACTCTAATTCATGATCAGAAGCTTGCGGAAAGAGCTGACCATAAACCAAAGTGTTAAGCAGCCACTCCCAGTCTTTCTTCGTCACGTCAGATACAAACCAGGGATATCTTTTCCCATGGAAACGGATCTGAGTTGCGAGTCCGCTCTGAAGCAAGAAATCGGCTGCAGCGCAGTGAAATTAGTATCAATGCCCTGACCAGCCGCGAGACCCACCATAGACGCAATCGCAGTATAATTCAAACCCGGCGTTGTCAAGAACAAAATCCACTCTTCCACCAGTCTTGTCGCGGAGAACTTTCACAGTATCCCAGAGGCTATTGAGGTGGTTGCCAAGTATATTTTTTTCTGTCGCAGCAAGATTATCTCCTCCGGTGGATTGCAGAGATTTGATTTGTTCTTCAGTCATATTGATGAGAAGAGAGAGATCGGTCGCATTACCCCAAAGGCATACTTGATGTCATTGCGATCAGGGGAGGTGTCAAGGAATCATTAATTCACAAACCTTGAGTTAACTCCAAGAACATGAGACGTTCAGCTTCAAGTTTCTCTTCCGCGGAAAGGTCCTCTGATATTTTAAAGGGATCGGCAAAGCGCATGGACAATTCAAAGACTGCATCTGAAGAGCGGGAGAAAGTATCACACTGCATATAGTCCCCAGTTCAGGGATAAGTAAGTGTCATAGTCGCGTGGAATAAGGGACTGACCTTTTGACGATAGAAAACATCATAGTCATGGAAGAATTTGCTGACACTGAAGCATTCGTGAAGGCGGCGATATTTGTATGCTTCTGCGAATAACCAAGGCGCATTCATGAAGTCCTTGCCTACATGCGTGATGGTGTTATTCTCATGACTCGCGTTCGCGATGTGTTGGCATACCTTGAAAGTATTTGGCAATTTCTTTGTTCCAAAGAGCAACATCGGCTTCGCCATCATCAATGATAGGTCGGAGTTTCGCATTTCCACTCAGGTCTGTCATGAGTTCGCCCATGCGTTCAATGCAAGCTACCAGGTCGATGATTCTTTCTTCAGAAGACTGCTCATTAAGGGTGCGAGTAGCATCTTCAATAGCCTTTCCAAGGATAGTGGGAAGCCGGGACTGCATAGTTGCATGGGCAAAAGAATACTCATGGTAACCGCGGTAGGCAGGCCAGGGAGGGTTATTTGGGTCAACCTTGGATTAAAACTGAGTGAGTGGGGGTTGATAGGGTAATTAAAGTGATCACTCTAGTAGGAGTCCTCGGCCAGGGGGCCTTTATATCCTTTTTCTTGGGGAGGTGGCCGAGAGATAGAGTGACCCTTGAAGGGGGTGCAGACGGGGATGTGCCATTTTGAAGAATTTGGGGAGCTGGCATGGTGGAAGATAGTAGGAAAGGTAGATACGGTGTAGTTGTTTGGTTTCCCGAACTGAATTTATATTGGAAATATCATGCCGCCGCTTAGTTATGTATATACTTTCCAGCCGATTTCACATCTTCCTTCTTCGAATAACGACCCTCAAAAAAAATAAAAAGAAATGGCGCACAATATGCCTTCGGAGCATACTGACGTCATGGGAGATCAATAACATCTTTCGAGTTTAGGCGATTGGGCTAAAACCTATGGTATGGTCACTTCGAAATTATCGACGACGAGTGGAATACTACTACATAAACACCTAGACGACGCACGGGCCCCTCACCATTAATACCCCAAGTGCCTGAGAGCCCAGCCATAAAAAAACAACCAAGCTATCACACTATATGACGTCACTTTCAATCGTGGCAAATCAGTGGAGCTGGACATCCGCCCTGAATGGTCGCAACCCCCTCATTTTTTTAACCCATCTTCTCAATTAGGATATACCCGTAACATCCCTCAATATGTCCCCGCCTACCATAGCGACGGAATTGCAGTCATAGTATACATCAAGTTTGTTGGATAGTTGTGAGGTGATGCTCTTTTCCTGACTCGGGTCTGTTTGTGTCATGGGAAAAAAATCGGTAAATGGATGCATCTATCTGACATCATGAGTTAATTAATATCGGTGCATAGTTCGGCCACGTTCTGGTGTACATCTAGTTATACTGGCTGATAGTTATCTTACTTCCTATGTAGAGTTCCCATTAGCGCTATTACGTATTAATGGGCACTTACTCCTCCCTATCTAGTATTCGTTTAGATTCTCCTCAATAAAAAGCCCGAAGTCATGTCCTCACTATGTCTTATTTGTTTTCTCAATTAAAATTTCCATCAAACCTTGGCTGGCAGAGCTGAGAGCTGAGAGGCCTGATGAGCCGCAAGGCGGGGACGCGTTAAAATTCCACGTGATGGAACACGTTCACGTGAGGACTTACCCACGAACGCGTTTGTTAGTTTCGAAGGTTGGGATTAAATCTGTCTTCAGACTATAGGACTCCGGCTTTAAAAATTTCTTGGGTTTCTTCGGGTGGAACCAGCCTGCTACCATGTCGACATGGAATTTGGGAATCAATGATGTCTCGGAAGAAACGCAAGCCTTCAAGGACAAATTGTCAAGTAAAGGTAGGAGTTTGCCACGCTCTCTCGGGTTCACTATTTACACCAGTTTAGATAGTCAGATTGCTGCACAGCAGACTCAACTAATGAGGAAGGCCGCTGAACTCGAAGAGCTTCAATCGACACTAAACGATGCTTTGCACAAGGCCAGTCGGATTATCTGTCCACCCTTAACTTTGCAATAACATTAGCCTTTAGTTGAGCCACGAAACAAATCGAGTCCTCCAGCTTGAAAGAGACCTCGACAATAGAAACAATGACTTACGCAACGAGAAGATTACTACTCAGAATATTGGCCAGGCATTGGCCACAGCGCAGGAGAGGATCAAGACAAATGAGCTAGAAACGAGGGATCTCGAAGCCCACCTGCAAACACTTTCACATACCTCTGACGGCCACAGCTCTCGAAGTGCCAAACTTGAACGAGAAAAATCCATGTTGGAAGCTCGTGTTCGTGAGCTTCAAGGCAACCTTCAGCAACTTAGTTGCCCTCCAATTACTCCAGGCCGATCAAGAACAGCTCGCCCTAGGTCATCTTCTGTATCCAATTTCCGCATTACAACTTTGGAACAAGAACTTAACGATGTCCGGGATACTGTCTCACAGAAGACCATTGATCTTACCTCGACCAACGAGAAGCTCACGCAGGTACAGAAGGAATTAATCAGGGTTGGCAACGAGCGACTTGCCATAGAGAAGAGGATGAACAAGCAAGTTGCCGAGCTACAAGCCACCCTAGAGGAAAAGGAGTATGAGCTAGGCTATATTAAGCAACAAGCAGGTGATGGAAGCAGGGAAGAAGAGTTGATGAAACGAATCGAAGAGGATGAGGCGAAGATCATAGCATTAGAGAAACTGCTTCGAAGTGGACAAGATGCCAGAGTGTTGGAAGACAAGCTCAGGTGGACCGAGCAAAGGCTAACTGAACAGGAAAAACGGTTATCTGAAGGCGAGGAAAGGCACATTGAGCTGGTGCGGGAGAAAGAAGAAGTATTAGACGAGCTTGAACATGCTCGGTTAGAGATATCGAGGCTCAGTCAATCTTTGACCGAGAGAGAGAACTATATCAGTACACAGCCCAACGAGACCCAGTATGTTTCTTATATTGTATTCCGCTCGTATGGCTATCGCTGATTTTGGCTTTAAAAGACAAGCTAACATAAAACCGGAGGCTCGCGACACAATGGATGTCACTGGGGACGATTCGCTTCCGGCCCCGATTCTTCATTCACAGCCCTCGGAGATAGATGCTGCTACCGTTGAACGTCTCTTAAACGCAATTGAGCGACTTCGGGGAGAGCGTGACACGCTTCAAAGGAATATGTCTTTTTTGGAATATGAGTCCAAGTTTAAAATAGAAGCTCTGGAAACCCAGCTAGCATCTTCTTCGTCGACAATTGCAAAGATTACCGCAAGTTCAAATGAAGCTATTCAGGGACTTCAAGCAGAAATCGACGCTCTTAACATTCAGCTCACAGGAAGGACAAGTTACGTGGCTGCGACCATACAGGAAAGAGTTCAAGAGATCAGACGCCTCAATATCGCCGTCATGGCATCAGCAACTGTGATTCAACATTTGCATTCTGAAGGGTCGTTGCTTGAACGACAGTTGTTCAATACTTGCGCCTCTCGCGCGGAAATAGAAGATTGTTTAACAGGGACCAGAGCTGAAAACGACGAATTGATAGAGAGACTCAAGGAATGCGAGACGAAGCTGGTTGTTACTGTTTCATGCCTCGAAACGGCGACTAGTCAACGGGACGATCTCATGTTACAATTGGACGCCAAAGACGAAGAACGGGAGAGTGATGTATCTAAATTGAGGACCACTGTCCAAGAACTGCAAGATAGCTTAGAAGAAACACACATGCAACTAGTGGATGTTTCAAAATCTATACAGGACGTTGAATCCGAACGTGATTCGCTTGTACTTCAGGTCACAAATTTAACGACCGAATTACAAACCGTCCAGGATGATCTCACCAATGCTGAGAGCCGATATAGCTCATTGCAATTCCATCAGCTATCGTCGATGTCTTCTAATGAAGCTATTCGTGCACTCCGGGATCAAATTCAAGAACTCGAAATGCGTGTCTTGAGGAGGACAGAACAGATTGGTATTCACCAACATGATATCAAGCGATTGGAAACCAACCTGCAACTGAGCGAAGACCATATTGAGGAATTGACCACAGAGCTAGAGATGGCGACAGCGCAGAAGAACGCCATGGTAGAGGATTGTGCTGATGCACGGGAGGCTCGAGATGAAGCATTCGCACGTTTGGAGGAGATGGAGGCATTCGCAGAAGTCAAAAACGATGAAGGGGATGCTACTGTTGCAGCTCTTGTTGGTGTGATTTTACAAACAGTCGGAAACTCGAGGCTTTCAGCGAGACGTCTGAACAATACTGCGTACCTAACACAGGAGAAACTCTATCGGCTCGAAGCCTCTCATCAAGACGCATTATTTAAGCTTGAAAAGATCCCTGAGCTCGAGCATCAGCTTTCTCTTTCCAAAGAGGCAGCCTCTCAATTAACCCTAGCTCTTGCAGCCTCTCAGGTTCAGCAGAGCCATACTTCATCATCTCTCGATCGCCTCCAAGATACCCATAATAATCTCTTGCAAGAAGTTCAGAAGCGACAGGTCGACTTCGACAAATTGTGCCTAGAATCTGCTTCGCTTGAAAAGGAACTAGAAGTTCTTCGACATGAGGCCTCCGTCAAAGCTTCCGATTTCACCAGTATGAAATCCGAACTTGAAGACCACATTTGTAGTCTTCAAGCCTCCATCGCGAGCATGGAGGCAGCCCATCAAAAAGCTGCTGCAGAGCAAGAGGTTTCTAGTAACCATCGAGCTGCTATCGATAGCGTTCTCAAGGATCAAATACAAGCGTTAAAGGCCAACCACGCCGAGGAACTCGTTGAAATGCGAACACGCCTGGACGAGACGTCTGATTTACTAGAAGCTTTGCGGAAACGCCATGAATTGGCCGAGGCAGATCACGAAAGGAAAATCTCAGACATCATCCAGTCGAAACAGGGACTGGAAATACGACTGTCTGAAGTAACCGAACAGCTGATTCAAAGCTCGCAAGAGAAAAATGAGTCAGCGCAGACCCAAAAGGAAACAGAAAATGAAATTTTGTGCTTGAAGCGTGATTTGGGGGTTGCCTTAGCTGATGTCCAACAAGCCCAACAAGTACGAGATGAGGTCCAGGAGATGTATCAGCAAACATTGGATGCGTTGACTCAGCTTAGGCTAGATCATGATACCCAGGTATCAAGGTCAACGGAACAGTCAAGCATCCAGAAACAATTGGAAAAAGAGCTTGCTGACCTTCAATCTAAATATGATTCTCAGTCTCTTCGACTAGAGCAAACCATTCTTGAAGTAAACCATCTTTCTAGTAAATTACAATCTGAAATCAGCGGCCGCTCTCAGGATCAAGAAGCTCACGAGAAACGGCTCCTCCTTACCAATCAACGATTGAACGGCGCCGAATCTTCTCTGGCGACTGTCAGCCAGGAGTTGGAGGGTATTAAAGGTCAACTTAAACAGTCAGAACAGAACCTCGCAATGCTCCAGGAGGAAAAGCTCTCCCTCCAGGAAAATATCACCTCCTTGGAAGCTGAAGTCCAACGTTCAATCTCCTTCAGCAGATTCTTGGAAAGTCAGGTCAAAGAAAGGTTTATTTTCTGCTCCGTCACATAGTTCGATCACTAAATCTCATTATAGTGAGGGTAAAGCAGCTAGCATCTCTGCCGAGCTTGAAAGAACCCAGGCGGATCTCGCGCGCTCTGAGAAGGCTGCGAAAGCAGCCGAGGTCAACCTTAGCCTACAAGGAGCTCAACATAAACGAGAAACGGCAGACGTGCAACGAGAGTTGGCTGCGCTTAGATCTCAGCCCAACCTTCAAGTTGCACTTGCAGAGCTCGAAGAAAGAAATAATGAAATGGAGGAATTGCTGAGAGCAAAATGTACGGAAATTGAGGAAAACGATGATCGTGCACTCGAGTATGTTTGGCCCCAATTCATTTTGAACATGGCTGATGTGCAATTTCAGGATGCTCAAAGACAACAAGAAGCTTACAACGAAAGTAGAATCCCTCAATCGTAAGGTGCAAAATCTACAGACCAAACTTGCCGCCGCGAAAGCGTCCATACCTAATCCACCACCCAACGCAATGGAAGCTCGACCTTCCCCGGCTACTTCCTCAGGGCCGTCTTCTACGTATTCCATGTCTCGTCCTCGACCGGACGTCCCGACAGATGCCCCTCCTTTGCCTCCCATACCTCCCATTCCGGCATATGCACTCCCCTCAGCGACTCGAACCCCCCTGCATCGTACAGTGTCTGGCCCGTCTTCCCTGGCAAGACCCAAAACACCAGAACCTAAAGTGGCCCCTCCTCCAGTCTTCAAAGCCAAAACACCAGAACGGCGAGCCGTTTCCATGGTATCTCCTGACGGAATGTCCTCCGCCTCTACTATCGGCAAAAAAAGACGAGCACCCGATGATTTTGAGGCTTGCGAAAGTGTCCCTCCTCAAGGATTCACTGCGGATAGTCTCCCGAGCAACGAAATCGAACACATAACGCCACGGGTTAGAAGGGTCCTAACTAATATTCAGTCAGGCTTTACCCCAGTCCGAAATAATAATCCTCGACCTGTTCTTCCAATACCTTCTCCAAAACGACCTAGCATGAGCACTTCAACAAAATCATCTCCCATGATCGCTGACGTAACAAATAGCCCTCGTCAGTCTGCAAAAAGTTCGAAACGAAGCTGGCTTGGAAAAATTCGAGGCGTATCAACACAAACTACGGGTAGAACAGCTGATGTGAGACCAAGATTTGAACGTATGGGCGACGCCCAATAACAAGATTTTTTGAAAGGAGTCCTCATTGAAAGGTTCTAGGCTACTCATGTGTATTCTTATAACTACAAGCACGATTTCTGTATTTTATAATTCATCTACATCACGTTGGTTCCACTCAAGACAATAGGGTTCTATGGAACTAATGCCCCAAGTCGATAATGTAATCCTCATGACTGTAAGTCAATTATTAATAATATCAGGTCCATACATGACCATGAGTTTATAACGCGTCGCGCGCCTTGCCGAACGAATACTAACTGATGTTCATTTTCATACCGTAACCGTCTCCTACCAGAAACCGCCAACTTTTGCTATTTCAGCATGTTTTCTAAACATGCTGCCTATTCAGACCTCTCGATGGAATTGCGCGATCCTGATGATTGGAAAGTAGGGAAATTAAGATCATTTGAATATCCCCTGAACATCACCGCTTTTGCTATTGAGCCTCTATCATGCATTTTAGCAGTTGGTAAGATGTCTATCTATACTCTAGCCCTTTCTGATATACGAAAAAAAGGAACGGCTAGTGGTGTAATATACGTACTGGGCGGTCCAGGGGTTGAAGTCAGACTAACACTTCCAGAGCCTGTCGGGGTCAAGTTTCTCCAGTTTGCGATTTCGACATTTCGGCTTGTTTGTCTCGGTATGAGCTGAATACACACTTCTCCAACTGGAAGCTCAACGAGTATAGATGAAAACAGTCAGTTGCATATTTGGGATCTTTTGAGCTACGGTCGGCCAAAATACATGATCGCTGTCAGATTTGACCAAACAAAGTACGATGCCCTTCTCCCTAAATACAAAAACAAAAGTTAAACACTCCCATCTCTGGTGCTAGTTTTCTTACGTTATCTCCATCCCACACACATGTTTGTATTTTATTCGTTATAATACTAAATGCTAGAATTTACATCTCCCTCAGGCTTTTCTGGCCCTGAAATCAGGAGAGATTAAAACCTATGACTTGACCTGTATGCGGAAGTCTTCCTACAACATCCCGAATATGTGGAAAATCTATGAGCAGGAACAGCTTGCGAGCGGTTTATCGGATATGTGGGATCCGGAATCGTAATGCGTCTTTTTTTTACTTAATTTTCTATATCTAACTTACTTTTCGTTTCAGTCGTGTACCTGTTGAGACTGTGATACATCCTAGAAATTTAAATCTTCTCTTCATCGCTTATGCAGGTGAACGTCGCCTCCTGACTTTCCGGACTTTCCGGTTGACAAGAAGTTTTTAGGTGGAGTTATATTATCAGATCTCGTATGTGGCTTTTTGAACACGAGACCCACCATAATTTGACATAACAGTTTAGACGAAGCGGAATGCTGTAAATGTGTATGAATTTATTCTACCGCCCGGTACGCCCGGGGGATCGGGGTATGGAGCTAGTGTATGTGTTATGCTTTTATCGTTTCTTCTAAAAAATCTGATAGTTGCTTTGTAGGATATATTGACTATTCGTCGACCACCTGTCACAGCTATGGCCATTCATCCGGCTGGCCATTTTTTCGCTGTGGGTCACGCTGATGGATCTATATCGTTCTGGGCAGTCGAAGATCCCCACCAGCCACTTCTTGTTAGGACGTTGGATACGTTGGATGTGAACATTGTTGACACAGAGAAACTTGATGAACATCTCTTCCAGGAGCAAGGAGGCGACTCCAACAATCAGTTACAGCAGAGAGAGCCTATCTTCAAGCTGTCATGGAGCGCCTACTTAAACTCTTCGGATCCCAGAGGCGGAGAAACCACGCTCGTTGTTCTTGGGGGCCTCAATGTAGGAGATGCCCCGGGACTAAACGTTCTTATTTTCCCTTCATTTAACCCCCCGGAACCTCCCGTCACTAATTCTACTGAATCTCAAACCCTAAATCCATTTTGGCGCACCGAAATGCGAAAATCATTCAACTCCACAAAATCATTTTTTTATTATACCCAAGGTGTGGTTCAAGACTACCTCCTTATTCCTCGGCAGAACCCCCACTTCTCTGGGACGTTCGACCCCATTGCGATTTTAATGCTAATAGAGTCGAGAGGGGATACGCGTACGGTCGACGCCTATCAATTCCCTCCCCCGGGAATATCTTTCCATCATGCTACTGAGGGACCTTCGACAGAAGCGTCGAAGAATACCAGCGGTTCGATGGATGTTCTTGCTGACGACCTAGCAGAAACGCTCAAAGCCCTGCAAACTAGTGATGAACCAGAACGTCTTAGCATGCCAAATATGACTCTCACCGGCCATT
The DNA here is from genome assembly GCA_037014335.1 of Collybia sordida. Classification (NCBI taxonomy): domain Eukaryota; kingdom Fungi; phylum Basidiomycota; class Agaricomycetes; order Agaricales; family Clitocybaceae; genus Collybia; species Collybia sordida. The sequence goes on from JAYKXK010000002.1 coordinate 3,647,947, forward strand.
CTGGCTTTCTCCACGGACAATTAATGAAGGTTGAACGCGATACTTATGAACAATTGGCCAATCTTAAACTAGATACAGTTCATAAGCTTGAATTTCCCCTCAAAGGAGGTGTAGCGTGGGCAGACGATACACAAGCAAGTGATTTGAAGCTATCGAAGGTGAGCAACATATATAAATGGCGATATACACTTTGAACACCCTACCCCTAAAAGCATCAACCAAATCGTATACTTATTACCCATTCCCTCGATTTGATGGTCCGATTTTACGATATAAGCGCTCAACTGTTGCTCGGATTGCCCCCAACACCCATCCAAACGAGTTTTCCGAACTTACTGAATGCCTTGACTATCGACTTGACACAGATCCTAGTAGACCCCGTTGTGTCCGAGCGGTTATCTCCATCCTTCTTTGAGCAGGCTCGTATCGAATCCGTGCGGTTCACCACCGGATCTTTAGAAACAGCAATTGTGTTCAAAACCGGCGAGGTCGCAGTTTACCGCATGTCCACTGGCTCCAAGGACATGGCTATTCACATAGAATCAACTGACCAAGATCTGATCCTTTTAGAACATATCCCAAATTCCCAAAAATCAAGGTTTTCCCCTTACTTGCTGTTATCACCAAAAAGGAGTGCTGCGGGAACATGTGCCCTATCAGACATTGGTGACTTTAAAACCATTGGGACTCGATAACTGTAACTTATTCTTTGTTAGGATTTCTTGCTGTGTCTTACCTAGATGGGTCTATTTTCGTTGTAGACATGAGAGGCCCACAGGTGATCCTACGAGATGTCCCTAGCAAAAAGAGGAGGAATTCGGGGATTCATTTTCCTCGTCCAGAGTCTGCGGATCCTGTAATGTCTCTAGTCTGGAGTGTGTGTTCACTACACAAAGGTCTCTACCTCGTTCTTCTCCCAATCCATGATGTATACTAAACTTTTTTCACTAGATCGTCAACCGCATATCCGCCTCGTAGCCCTTCGAGCTTCGGGAATTTGTCATATATATACTGTTAAGCGAAGTTCAGGTTCGTCGTCGTGGATTTGTGAAGGTCCAATCGAGTCGGAAGGAATCGCGAACCCCCTACCACAAGGATCGTTTATTCTGGATAGCAAATCCGGAGAAAAGTGGAAAGCAACCCGAACGAGGCTTGCTTTATCGGCACATCCTGCACAACCCGATGCTCCGCACGGTATTTTGGTAACCTGCGGCACCAAAGGCGCTAGATGTTATGCCCATCTCAATGGGGAGCGAATTTCCAAAACAGATTGGGGGAGTAGAATAGGGAGTATTTATGAAGTGGAAGTTGTGGAGAAGCTTGGTATGTTCCTAAATTACGTACTATGTCCCTGAGACTACATAAAAACTTACCACCCACTGTAAGGCTCCCGGGTGCTGGCTATTTTCAATGACCGCCATGAAGCATATGTATATTCTCTTCCTCATCTAGAACAGTTACATGTCTTCCATCTTCCACCAATACAATCTATGTAAGCTTTTGCACGTCGACGACAGTTTTGTTTCCTCATTGTTTCACAGATCAACTAGTGCCGATGAAACTGGGGACTTCATCATCTGGAGCCAACATTCGACATCAGAAATAGTCCAGCAAGGAACTTATTGCACTTTGTTTGACATCCGCAAAGCGTATGGCCCGCCCAATATTCAATTTACAAAACCGACTATCCCGGCCCAACCTCAACCCGTTTCCATTGGTCCTACTTCTTTGCTCAGTTCCTGGTTTGCATTCAATCAAACCTTAACTGGCGATCAGGTGGATACGCTCCGTAAGTCCCATATTGATCAGCTTTTGCATATCTTGTCCAATACCGCCGTGATAGTTGGGGGCTCTGATAGACCCGTTCCACAACCAGAACCCCAGGGCAGAAGTGAGTACACGACAAGTGAAATCTCTGCGGGAGTATCTGGTATGGCTGCGGCTGCGGCGGCTACTCAGGGCAATCTGTATAATCGTTTGACGTCGGCATTGAACGAACGAGGGTGAGATATTCGAATTTTAGATCTATTGTCATTGACAAACTCTTTTAATCAGCCAAATGCTTGGCGATTTGGAGGATCGATTTAATGCCTTGGAAGAGGGAAGTAAAAGTATGGTTGCTCAGGCAAGTTCCCCAAAAATTTATTGCGTTGTTGGCGCCTTGTTAAAATTTGCCGATTGTGAAGGCGAAGCGCCTCGCGGCACAAAAAACGGCGAAATCATGGTTTGGATTATAATTGTATCAATGATGCCACGCAACATACGGAATGTATTATTAATGCTACACAACTTTCGACACTGTCTTTCGAATCACTTTCGTATGGTTTTATCAGTCAAGCTTGCTGTTAACTTTTTTCTTTGTTCATTGAGTATTCCAAAGAAACCATCTGAACTTGTTGCAGATTTTTCATGATTCCATTGTTCATCATGGTGAATGATGAGTTTAGATTCATCAAGGGTGAGAGCCACCAATGAATTCACGGTCTAGGGCATGCGACATTGGACCGTGATTGCGTTCACATAACGTAAGGCAAACCTTGATAGGAGATGAATTTCCATCCCTGAAGTAAGACACGTCCTGATCGATTAAAATTGTGCTGGAGGGAACAGTGGGCGGTGTTTCGAGCACACGAAATTTAGGTATTTCGGCTTTCTCGAAAATCTGATAATATAAGATACGAGTGGACCAAAAAGTGTGATTCGAACAACCTTCGCGAGACCAATGAATTGAGAGCGAATAGAGGCAACACCTTGGGCTATACCAATCGGATCGTGGAAAACTGCGTCTTGGGCGTATATCTTAAATGTACTCTGAAAGATATCAGAGAAGATATATAAATGGTTTGCAAAACTGATATACTTCCTCTGGTGAACAAGAATAAAGCTAGAAGGACTTGGATAAGTGTACAAGCACAATAACAATATTTGACCATGCGCACTTGTTTAATACTTTTAAGAATTTTTTCTTCATGGGGTTGAGGAGACCTTTCCTTCAATGCTTTGGATTCAGAAGGTGGTAAGCCAGAGGCATTCACAGAGGACATTTTACGTGAAGGGCGGAATACGATGATTGGCGGAAGACGTGGAAGACAAGAGAAGTACATTTAAAGGATCAGGTACATTGAGAATAGATAACATGAATTTTTTCGACGCATCGTCACAAACGACGTCGACCCGATAATGGATCGAGGATTTGAATCGAACACGTCATGCACTCATACAATAAGTGCGTACTTGCCTATTTTGGTAAGAATATGTCGGTGGTGATCGGAGTTTACCGAACACTACCTTTTGAGCATTTACCACACCACACTCGCGAGTCGCGCAGCAGTCATGTCAAACTACGAGCAGCTTCACAGACAGTGCAGGACACTAGAAAATATATTCGATACAAAACTTACCTCCTACTCTCAAATAGTGTCCACAATTTCACGTCCATCAGAAGATATCGAAGCAACTGGTTCAAGCGAAAGATGGAAAGACCTCGAGACTGAATTGGACGAGCTCTTGGAAAAGGCATGGAGTCACCAATTCCGGGAAATCCAATCTTATTTACCTATTACTAGCTAGAGGAGACCAACGAGCAGCTTTCCGCACTTACCAGCACCCCTGATACTATGTCAGCGTCAATGTTGAGAGCAGTGCAACGACATCGAGAGCTTTTCCAAGACAACGCGCGCGAACTCAGACGGACAAAAGTATTCTTTCTATATGTCTTCGCGACGAGTGTAAACTTGAATTCCGTTGATATAGACGAGTGTCAAGAACGCGCTTGATCAGGCGAACCTCTTGAGTGGTGTTCGGAATGATATTGAGTATGTATCATTACTATTCATCCCTTGTCCTGAGGCGTCATCTATTTCTTAGCGCATATAAATCTTCAGCTGCAGATTCGTTACTGGCAGAACGCGGGAGGATTGACAGTTCACATCGAATGACGGACGATGTTTTGAAGTCAGTACATATGTTTCCCGATTACCAAACAGCACTGATATACTTCTAGTCAAGCATATGAGACTCGTTCAGAGTTCTCCCGTCAACGGAGCGCACTGTCGGGGATCAATACCCGGATGCAGGGTGTGTTGAGTATGTTATCTTATTGCGGCTCTCTTTCTTCCACATTTTAACCTACCATATATCTAGATACTATGCCTGGAATTAACAATCTAGTCTCTATGATTAAATCCCGGCGGCGAAGGGATTCTATCATTTTGGGACTGGTGATCGGGATCTGTATGATTATCATCTTGAGTTACCTGTGGAACTAGATATACTTTTACACGCATACGGTTTTTCATTAGCCTTCATGGTCGCCAAATAAACCGCAAACTCCGGTTGTTCGCAAGGTCGTGATGGACTTGAAGGATGCTCGTGAATTGTAATCTGCTAACCAAGTATCATCGCTGCCTACTTCCCACTAAATGCGAGGTACTGTGATCTCCGCGTCTAAAATTGAACCAGTTTTCTTCCAACTTTCTGACTGTTCCCCACTTACTTCGGTCTAAATTGTCAATCCACTCCTCCTCTAACGGCCACCCTTTCACCTCTGCCACTATCTTGATCATTTCCCAGGTTTTCTCAGTGCACATATTAACATTGTTATAATCAGATTCTACCAGAAGCCGATCGGGCGAGCAATTGGCTATTAGAGCTCTATGATTAGGCGAACGGCTGTTAATCACAGTGGACAGGGATAGAAACACGTTTGGGTGTTCTTTCTAGTATACCCATGAGTATTAATACAACTAACAATCTCCACAATTACATGCCTCAATCTCTCGCCATGTCTCGGGGCTTAGACCACAGCTATGCATATCGATATTGATGTCTGACCATTGATCCCCGTGCTTTTTGCGAAGCCGCTTCAGAAAATCTACTGTGGCCTGTTGGGACTTAACGCTATGAAAACTGACGTTCCGACCAAGTTCGACAGCCAGATCAACCTGCGCTTCGAGGATGGTGAGTTGGTGCTCCAATGGGATGGTGAATGGTGTAAGCTGTCGTTTAGATGCAAAATAATCAAAGGGGACCCGAAATGTCCGGTCCAATCCCACCTCGCCTAGCATAGCTTGTGGGAATAATTCAAGGTTGAGACGAAGTCCCGAAATAACATCGGAAAGGGGAATGGGATCAGGCAAGAGGTCTAAAAGTTTTTTAAAATCATCGACGTGGTCAGGCCGTGGAGATTGTACACCCAGCAAAAAAAGGCCTCTATAGTGATCATCTTTTGATTGTGGCGGCTGTGTTGAAATCAGATATGAAAACCATGGATGGTACCCTAGAATAGAGTATCAGCGTATGGATTAATTACGGTGCCCATGGTGGGGCTTTGGGGCAATCTAACCAAAACAAGGTACGACCTTGGTTGGATAAGAGAGCGCCAAGTCACGAACAAGGTCTTGGTCAGATTGCATAGTTGACATCGCACATATGGTTATCCGGAGGTTATGCATAGAGTCGGATGAAATGGACGGCGCATCAGTGGGATGGCAGTGCACATCAACGATGTGATTCAAGACTTCTTGGTTGGGTAGAGGCATAGGAATGATAATTGGGGTGGTATTAGCTCTTAGGTTATCAGAGTAAGTAGGTGTGATTTCTTCAGGACTTCAGGATTCTTTGTTAGATTTCAAGGTGGGAGTTTGTTCGTAAATGGTATTCCGGATCATTTGCCGGATATTTGGCCTTGTCGAATGTTGAAGCTGAAGCTTTGAAGATCAACCAACGTCGGCAAATCATTCGAATAGGTTGAGCATTCAAGTATATGTTTCGGCATTCCGTTAGGAATATCTTTCCTCCCTCAAAGTTTTTGGAGAACTGTAACAAAATGGCTCGTCAAATATTTTTAGACGCTTCTCCTCCACCATATCTTGGTGCCACTGGCACGTTGGACAGAAATGCTTTTAACAAGTCTATTGAAGTTCTTGCCGCTCGTACCACCCCAGCCAAGACAGGATTTCTTTTAAAAACAGAGGCTCTGAAACGGTGCGCCATTATCTTCCGGAATATAGCTAATTTTTAACATTCTTCTTGTAGATCAATCATGGATCTGCCTAAAATACGGAGTGTTGTCGTCGACCCATCCAATCCGGATGGAGATAGACTAGTTTTGTTGAGGGTGTCGAAGGAAGGTACGAAAATTCTTGAGTGTTCAGATGGCGAACGGCGATGTGACGGTGTTTGCAAGTCAGCTGAACTTGCCCCGGAGGCATTGGAATTTTTGAAGACCCAGTCAAAGGGCTTGGTACCTCACACCATTAATTTAGATTATGATTACTGGACAGCTGGTGCGTGTATAGTTCATTTTCAAATTGGTTTGACCCGTCTAATACTGGTGCGACAATGCAGATGAGATTCTCCAGGTTGTTCTTCCTCAGGAACTTCGGGAAGGATCACCAACCGGGTTTGCTGCAACCGGCCACATTGGTAGGTTCTCAGTTTGCTTCAGGGAGTATTTTCTCACCAAACATGCTAGCTCATGTTAATCTTAACGATGAGTATCTACCGTATAAATATATCATTGGTCAGTTAATCTTGGATGTAAGAAAACAGCAAATTTTTAGACTTGTTCTCATGACTCAAACAGAAAAATAAACGAATCAAAACGGTGGTGAACAAGTTAGATAGCATTGATACACAATTTCGATTCTTTAAAATGGAGTTGATAGCAGGCGAACCAAATTATGTCGTTGAACATGTGAGTCGTAGGTCGCCTCCCTTTGAACTAGTGTCTCAACATATTTTATGTGACGCCACTGTAGCATGAATCAGATTGTCGATTTACGTTTGACTTCACAGAGGTGTACTGGAATTCAAGACTCCACACCGAGCACGAGCGATTGGTACAGATGTTCAAACCGCAAGATGTTGTCGCAGATGTGTTTGCCGGTGTAGGGCCATTTGCCGTCCCTGCAGCTAAAAAGGGTTGTGCAGTATTTGCCAACGATCTCAATCCCAATAGTTCAAAATATCTTTCTATCAACGTTAATAATAACAGGGTAGGTAATTATTTTTTTGATTGATATTTTCCCCTACTCACATCATCTAGGTGGGAGATCTTGTTCGTGTGACATGCGAGGATGGCCGGGATTTTATTCGCTCGACAGTAGATCGATTGTTGGACAACCCTTTTCCGGCCTATTCTGGACCAAAAATAAGTCGGACCAGAGAAAACGCGGAGCGTCGACGCCCGACAAAACCCTTTCAAACAAACTTAATTGATAGTGCCCTGCGAAGACGGGTTTCGCATTTCGTGATGAACTTACCTGATTCTGCGATCACATTCTTGGATGCATATCGAGGAATTTTGTCTAAGGGTGATCGTAACCTTATAAACGAGGTGTACGACATCATGCCAATGATTCATTGTCATTGCTTCACTCGAGAGTTAGAGCCCGATAAAGCCGCTGCGGACATAAAACAGGTGTGTAAGGCCGACCTATTTCCCCTCTGTTACCTCTGATCCGTTTAATCAGAGGGTGGAAGAAAGACTTGGGTCTAAGTTGAAGGACGACGTGAGTTTGCATCTGGTTCGTTCTGTGGCTCCAAACAAGGACATGTATTGTATCAGTTTCCGGCTTCCACCTGAAGTTGCTTTTGCCTAATTATCGATACGTATATGTGTAAATGATGTAATTACGTTTTCTTCGAGATTCAACGTAGCTCCGATTCCGGACAGCGGCACGACCCCGGGGAAATCGGCGGAATATAAATTCTACAAATCCCCGAAGCTCGGTTTCACCCTGGATTCTTGGAACATTTACCGAATCGGGATGGGTTTCGGACAAAATAAATTCACTGGCGGAGTGGAGTAGGAATCTTTGATTACCAGAAAAGGTAACTGCTACCTGTTTACCGCGACCTCATCAACAAAAAAAAAGTGTAGGTCAACGTCGCCCGACCTTCTCCGCTCCCTTTCGTCGTCAATTCGTTTTCTTCGCTTGTTAATATATAGGCCATTCATACACCACATACCATTTAGCGCTAATTGCGACCCAGCATGGCTCCTTGGACCCATTTCGTCCCGACCGCCTACTGTGACTCGGAAGAAAGAGAATCTTTGACAACCTCTGCTTTCAAAAGCGTACGCACAGCTTTGGATGTTCCCGAAAGAGAGCTCAAACGATGGAGACGGATTTTCGACGCGAACGCAAAAGTGGTCAACGGAGAAAAGTGAGTTGGCATCGACAGGGTCACATGCGGCTGGTTCGAAGATTCATCTAATGCTTGCTTCTTGAAGATTCCTCGACACAGAAAGCTTCGTAAATGCTATTGCTCCGAAAGGCGACCTGTCAAAGATTGGTCGTGCACAATTCGCCATCCTTTTCCGAGTTGCAGACACGTCGAGACGCGGACTAGTTTCATGGGAAGACTTCACCGTATTCGAGACGCTACTAAAGCGGCCCGACGCAGATTATTGGATGGCGTTCCAATATTTTGATGTGTATGACAATGGTTGACGAGGTTCATCTTGCTTATCACTAATAAACGTGTCGTATGAATATAGCGACAATTCGGGATTCATCACCTACGACGAGTTCAAAAATGTATTTACTGCTAATGTTGGGCCCGATGCCATTCCTTTTGACTTTGACTGGTGAGAACCCCTTTTCAAGCATTGGCTGGTGATCGCTTAACCGCTTTCAAGCGATTGGGTCAAATTATACCTCGGGAAGAAGAATGGCGCACATGTATTAGGATGTATGTTTTGCTGGCCTCCCCCGTTATGAAAACATTGACTTTTTCAAGATAATGAATTTACTCAGCTTATGAAAGGTCTCCAAGGCGAGCGTCTTCGGCAAGCCTTCAAATATTTAGATGCAGATCAGGACGGATTCATCCGTCCCGAACAGTTCAAGCGGATCATATTAGTAGGTCAGTTATTTTACGTGACAATTGATACTGACGCGTTTTGGCAGGAAATTGCTGGACACAAGCTCTCGGAAGGAGTGATAGAACGACTCCCGACTCTGTGCACTTTAAGTCCTGGACAGCGTATATCTTATTCTGAAGTTATCGCGTTTCATAATGTTATTCGGCGTAAGTAAATATTCCTCCAGAAACTAACTCGTGCTCATGTTTCATATAGAAATGGATATGGTAGAAAGGTGGGGTTATTACAATCGTTTTCTTTTCATTCATCCTCAATCTTTAAATCATCAGAATTATTCGCGAAGCAACAGCTAAGTCCAAAGATGGGCGTATAGACCAATCAGATTTCCTCAATCATTCAGCCTCAAGTTCTCGTTACTCACTATTCACTCCGATGGAAGCATCGATAATTTTCCACTTCGCCGGGCGAGGCGTCGGTTCGCAAAGACTGGCTCTCATCGACTTCGCGCAACTTCTGGATCCTCGATGGAGAGCACCACACCACGAACAAGAAATACAGCCTCAGGCGTCGTCTACATCTTATATACAAAATATTTTGAGTTCTTCGTACAGCTTTGTCCAGGGCGGTCAGTGAATCGGAGATATCATCTTCGCTTTTTGCTTATCATTTTTAGGTATCGCGGGCGCCTTCGGAGCTACCATTGTATACCCTATTGACATGGGTAAGTGTCGAGACCGTTATAGTAGTAGGTTACTCATTTTTTCCTAGTTAAGGTATGCCTGATGTATGATGACCTGTATCTTTCACTCACCGAAAATGGGCTACTGTTGTTGATAGACTCGGTACGCCCCTCTCCATTCTTGATATTGAACTAGCTCCCAAATGTCATTTAGAATGCAGAATCAGCGAAGTACAGTCGTCGGACAGCTCCTCTATAAAAACAGTATAGATTGTGCTCAGAAAATTTTCCGAAATGAAGGTTTTCTAGGCTTCTATCGCGGTCTTGGCCCCCAACTCGTCGTAAGTATCAACTTGAACTCTTCTTTACTCTTTCTGAAATGGGGCCGTCAGGGTGTTGCTCCTGAGAAAGCTATTAAATTAACCGTGAACGACATCATTCGCGGAAGAGCAATGGACCCTGAAACGGGGCGAATTAAGCTGGGGTGGGAATTGTTCGCCGGAGGCATGGCTGGTGGCTGCCAAGTTGTGCGTCAGGGAATCAGGCCATTTTTAGATGATACTGACTTTAAAATAGATTTTTACGAACCCCCTAGAGATTGTGTATGGTTTCTCCCAGTTGGCAACAGAATTTTGCTAACAGGTAATATTCAGCAAAATCCGCCTGCAAGTTCAAGGGGAGGCCGCGAAGGTTGAAGGAGCTGTACCCAAAGGGGCACTCCATATCATCCGACAGTTGGGTATTTTGGGCCTCTATAGAGGTGCCAGTGCCTGTTTACTCCGTGACATACCATTTTCTGCCATTTACTTCCCCGCGTATATGCACTTGAAAAAGGATGTCTTTCATGAAGGTTACAACGGCAAACAATTGTCATTCCTTGAGACACTTGGATCAGCTGCCATGGCGTACGTGCTTCAAACATTTGATTGATATATCCTGACCTTCTTTGATGCTATCAGTGGCATGCCTGCCGCCTACCTTACGACACCAGCAGGTAAGACATAAATCACTTTCTATCCGGACATTTTGTTGACACTACAGGCACCCAGACGTGGTGAAGACAAGGCTGCAAGTCGAGGCCAGGAAGGGCCAAACACATTACAAAGGCCTACAGGATGCATTTGTCAAGATTTGTAAGGATTGATGCCTATCTCCCATCACTACCTGCCATCTAACTGTAACGGTATCAGACAAAGAAGAGGGTTTCAAGGCATTGTTCAAGGGCGGACCCGCGAGAGTGTTGAGGAGTAGTCCGCAATTCGGATTTACGCTACTCGGTAAATTTTGTTTACATCATCCACTGCATTTCCGGAAGCTTACCATGCGGCTTTTAGGATACGAAACATTGAAAACCTTCGTGAGTGCACCCTATTTTTATCTTCGCATTGCCTAAAACATAGGAAATTGCGTCCCTTAGTTCCCTGTAAGTTGATCGTCTTGGCAATTTTTTGCCGATACTCAAATTTTTGGGTGATTTTCAGTACCCTTGGCAAGACAAGCCGCGGCAGGTTGAAACTGCGCTAACATCACGACCTGACGAGTTGACGAGGATCAGAGCACGCAATGCTCTCAAGATCTTATTGGATGTTCATGGAGACTTTGGACGAAGAGCCGCGTCGTCGGGAGTACCGTTATCACTATCATCACCAAGGCTGTCCTCCCAACAAAGTAATAAATAGAAAACTGTCCTTAGAAGCAATCGGATAGAATTGGGGCCCGGTAATATGGGTCAGATTTTTTTGCATGGAGACAGATCAAATGAGAGACCGAGATGGCCCCGTGAGAAGATGATGAGAGGTTGATGGAGGATGCCACTGGTTGCGATGGGTGACCGATTGTTTGGGTCCAATAAGTACGACCCGATCCCTCGTACTCCTCTTTCTTCACCCTCTTCTTCCCCTTCGTTCTTCCGTTTTCGTTCACTTCTCTCTTTTTCTTTCCATCAGTAAGCTTTCTTTATCATTTTATCTCTTAAAGAATCTTTCTTAACTTTTACCTCCTACTTACAGAGCGCTTGCCGCTTTTTATAGGCTTGCAGCGTCAATTGCTATCTACTGCAAGACAGTGTCAACGCCAGCGTAGACCGCTACCCCTTATTCGCCTTTAAATTCATATTACAGCACCACGCAGCCCACTCTCCTTAATTATGAAATCAATCATCTTTGGTCTCTCCCTTGTTAGCGCAGCTGCTGCCCAAATTGTCCTCGGGGTTTCAACAGTCGCTGCCCCGGCCCCTTCCATTACGCCTCCACCGAACAATGCGAACGCAGCAGGCTATGCACCACCCGCTGCTCCTCCTTCGGTAACAACCGCTGCTCCCTCCAACGGGGACTTTTACCAACAAATGCCCTATGAGTCTTACAAAAGTGGCGGTTATAAGAGCCTGGACTGTGGTTACGGCTACCAAAAGTCTTCCGATGGACATTGCCAACCGGAATCCTGGGTGTGTAGCAATAATCTATGTTTAAGAACGCGCAATAATTTAATGACCTTCCGTAGTTTACCTACCAGGGCGAATGTCATGCGACAACCATTATCAATAATATGTGAGTGCATTCGACGGCATATCTACGTTTTTGGACTTATTTTTCTCTCTCTAGCCACGAATGCAATAATTATGGCTCTACTGTGACAAAAACTGAGCACAATGTTGTTACCCAGACGGTGGTGAGTCGATATTCAGATTAGATTCGTTGGCATTCAAGAACTGGAAGAACAGGTTCACACAGTGACGGTCCCCACTACCATCACAATGCATGAGACTGAGACCAGACATGTGACGGAAGTCCAGCATGTCACCCAAACTGCTGTTGTTACGTCCATCGAAGTCAAGCCCACTACTCGCGTATGGGTGTCCACCGAGACTATCGATAGAACCCAAATCAGGGAGCACACTCTCACGGCAACTGAGACCCGCACCCAGACAAACATCTATACGAAGACCAACACGATGACCGACTTTGCCACAGAGACCCTCAGGGAGACCCAGACCAACTTCGTGACCAAGACTCAGCTGAGCACCATTGTCCAACCGACTACCTATACCAAGGTTTGGGTCAGCACAAAAGTGATCGACAATGCAAGCTTCAATTTATCTTGGAAATTCATAATCAAAATCTAATTGCATCTTTAGACCAAGACCATTGAGGAAACTATGACTGCCACCGTCACCGATAAAATCACGTCTGTCCAAACTGCCACCAAGACAGAGACTCAAACAGATCGTGTGACGATGACTGACACTGTTACCAAAGTTGAACCCACCACGGTGACCTCGGTTTGGGTGCAGACTGAGACCAAGGACAAAGTAAGCTGTGTTGTCTATCCTGCTCGGACTGAAGCTTATTTATATGTATCCAGACTCAAACTGTCCTGAACACGGTCACTTCGACCCTCGTCGAAAATAGGACTTACCTCCAGACTACCACCTACCTGTCAACCGCCACTGCTACAACCACAGAGGTACAGAAGGTTCTCGAGACTGGTCTCTCGGAGTGTCTTGGAAGGGTAATTCGCAACCATTCTTCCGTGCTTGATTCACATACTAATAAAATTCATAGTGCAAGTCTTCTTGGTCGTTGATGCCCGGCAACAGCAACAACTACAACACATACGCATCGGCCTCTACCACTGCTGCTTATAGTCCGCCCACCGCAAACTCCGGATCATATGGTTCCAGTGGGTCGTATGGCTCGAGCGGATCGTATGGCTCTTCTGGGTCATCGGGTTCGTACGGTAGTTCCAGTGGTTCGTCCTATGGATCTTCTGGCTACTAAATGATGTTGTTTCGTTGGGTCCCTCCTCACGCCGTTGTCACGTCGCTTCATAGATTTTTATTAGCCTGACCTTCACGGACCAGCCATTAACTAAGGACAACCGATACCTTTTTCTGATTTCATGCTGCTATATATCTAACTCATCTGGTGCTTAATACGTTTTTCTAAGCGTAGCTATTATTTACGCGACAGGCTCACGGGTCGATTCCTGCTCGTTCTTGATGCTTCCTGTTTCAATTTGCCAGGTTACCTAGATATCCTGTGTAGCGGGCATAATGGAATGCTTTGAGAAGCACTATTATTACGCAAATTTTTTGTGAGATGGAATCTGTCACGACAGTGCCCATGAGGTAATCACTCGTTCCACGGGGGATTAGCTGGGACGAGGTTGCTGACATTCAGCATTTTTCCCCCACATGTATATTTGACAGCATACGACACGTCGGATGCCATGCAGTCATCAAACTGGACCGACTCGAGCACCCATGGACATATGTACATATGTGTTGAGGTGCTGAAATATCAGTAACAGATCGGACCGGTCCGGAGTGGGTTCCTATCTATAAACAAGAGACTTTATTTCTCGTCCCACCTCAGGCTCCTAAAACCATCCGCTCGGGAGACTTGATATTGGTTCCGAGGGAACCAAACAAACAACTTTACATTGCTTGCAAGTCTCCTAGAGCGGCTGGCGGATTTTCTCCCATTTCATCACCAAGTTTAATCCAAACTGATGGCTGAAAAATAAAATAGTATTCTTGTTGAGGAATACCTTTAGTACACGTGATTTCATTTCCCAAGAAGGATATTCCCATCAGAATCAAATATTATCACCATACTGTAATGATGCTCACTGAAGCCAAAATTAAGGACATCCTTGCACTTCTTGAAGAGTTGAAATTTGACCCTCTTCATTTTGTCATGCCTCTCATATCAAACTCCTATTGGAAATATCATGAATGGATTATTCTCTATGCTTTGAACAAACACTAAAAATCTCATCAATCCGTCTCCTCAAAAAGGTAAAGCTATGATGACATAATACATAAAGATTTATTGTAATAAAAAACGTCATTGATGGCATAAACCCTACAATTGGGTTTCGAGCTGATTTCCGATCAACGCGGGGAGAAAATCCGCCAGCCGCTCTATGGTGCGCAACGCCTAGTCACCACCAAAATTGTGCACCGAAAATCCCGTGACCAAATCAGCCCCGATTTCTTAGTTACTTGGTCAAAACACTCTAATTAGCAAGCTGATTACTATGTCCAAGCGATTTTTTGATTGGCTCAAAACTGACAGAGTTATATTTTTTGATGAACAAGGAATTGGCCAGATGACGTAATTATGTCCAAATATAGTAGTCTAATCAATTACATAATTATCACTAGCTATATTTAGTCAAGGGGCCATAATTTTTGACGTCCCATTCTGCTTGCAAAAAGGTGTAATTTCGTGGTACATAGGCATTACAATTTTTTTTTGGTATCTTACAACTGCTAGGCGGCACTTACATGCATTTTACATACCAGTCCGTTGAATAAATCCCAATTGGTTGATCCGCCAAAAAAAATTTTTTTGTCCAACCAAATTGGCCACTGCACAATTTTGGTGGTGACTAGGCGTTGCGCAGGCTCCTAAAACCACCCGCTCGTAGAGACTTGATATTGGTTCCGAGCGAACCAAACAAACAACTTTACATTGCTTGCAAGTCTCATAGAGCGGCTGGCGCAATTTCTCTTTTTTCATCACCGAGGTTTACCCGTGTTTTGATGGACGAAAACTAAGATACCAATATTGTCTGAATATTTTCAATACACGTGATCTCATGTCCCAAGAAGGAAGTACCTGTCACAATCTAAGATCACCACTATTATGACACCCACCGAAGCCAAAATTGAGGAAGTACTCAGACTTATTGAAGAGTTGGAGATTACACCAGTTGATTTTATTACTTCACTGGTATCAAATCCTTGCTGGAAAAATCATGAAAGGAGATGGAATAATTTAATGTGTTACTGTAACTCTCCTCAAACAGGTAATATCACCTGACATAAAATATAAACATTTATTGGAATAAAAAACTAGGACGGATTGATATAAACCCTACACCTGGGTTTCGCACTGATTTCCGATCAACGCGGGGAGAAATTGCGCCAGCCGCTCTATGAGACTTGCAAGCAATGTAAAGTTGTTTGTTTGGTTCGCTCGGAACCAATATCAAGTCTCTACGAGCGGGTGGTTTTAGGAGCCTGGGCGTTGCGCACCATAGGAGACTTGCAAGCAATGTAAAGTTGTTTGTTTGGTTCCCTCGGAACCAATATCAAGTCTCCCGAGCGGATGGTTTTAGGAGCCTGGTCCCACCTGATCTTTATGAGAGAACGATAGTGTTTCTAGGTTCCTCAATCATCACGCACAATGCCTCTACGCATCTCTCAAGGCCCCGTAGATACTGAATCCCTCAAAACTGTAGATGAGGAGTACATCATTTTCTATTCTTCCATCGTCAACGGAGAGTCCTGGTGCCCTGTACGAGCCGTAATCGGTGTTCTGATGTCCATATATTCAAGTAACGCTTCCACAGGATTGCAGAAATGTCGAAGATCTGGTTCAAAATACGTTTGGGGCTTCCGATGGTCCTTCCGCAGTGATCATCTACGTCGGCGACCGGCCTGAGTGGGTGATCATCAGCCTTTTGCCAGGTTGTTTTGACTAAGATACTTGCGTAGATGGAAATCTCCTTCTAATCTGTTTCGCAAAGAACCGTGGAACTTAACAGACATTCCTACGATCATCCGGATGCGAGATGTACTGTGCTCTTCACCCATGACTGTGTCGTAACCTGCTAATCCATGCGTTATTCTAAGAATAACCCGTACAGTCGAATCGTCGAGAAAGCGATAACACCGAATGCACTCAAAGCTTTCATTGAGGGATAAATTCAAAAACAATCGGTAGGCTTAAATGGATGTATAGTCAGCATGTTGGCGGAATCGATCAATTTACAAGGTGCTGGGATCGTCTTGGGTAACTCATCATGTAGTGATAAAGGCTACTTCAATACATTAGTCGTGGTAAAAGAGGGTGTAGAATTTACTGAGGCTAGATGACATACAGGAAAAGGCAATATACAGGCGAGATACATGACCGACAGATGTTGTTATAACGGGAAAGTGCGTGACCAAGTACCATATAATATATAGAACGCCCTTCAAGGGCGCCAAAGGGTGTTTTGAGATACATCGAAGGGAGGCCGTGTCTGTCATAGTTATTTGAGGAATCTCACTCCAGAGGAACGGTTCGACTGGATCTTATGAGGCGAGGGCTAATTTGTTTTTGGCCATACTGCTTTTTGTCGTGTGATTAGGCCAGGAGGAGGCAGGGAAGGGTTATGGGCTTGGTGTTGCGCTATGTGTGCCTCTATTCTTGCGAGGACAACTCGAGTGTTGATGGCATTTTTTACCTACGTACTGTGAATTTTTTGCAGAAATCTGTATAATGAAAAATCAAACTTACCTCAAAAATATGGCATGCGGCATGGATCCGTTCCGTGCACGCCGCGACAAGTTCAGCGTCAGCAGCTTGGAGTACATAACGCCGAACCCGTCCGCGGCGCGACCCCTTCTTTGTTACAAGCTTTCGGATTTCTTCAAGCTCCCTAGGGTGAAATTCTGGTTAAAAGGCCTATTACACAAGGAAGTCACGAAAGACGCACGTGATAAGTTCGTTGATCATCCCTTGTGTCTCTTCTGGTACATCTCCATTGTGCATATTCTCCGCGATCCCCACGATTAGTCGTCCTGCAGTCTTAGCCAGCGAAATAAGGGCCTGTTCGTTCCGTTTCATGGCCTATGGAGTGCTAAATATGGGATACACCATATATGTTTCACTCTCACCTCGACGGATTCCGCAACTGTCAAGCACAAGCCCACTGCACCTCGAAGTGGGGGGAAGGGAGTCATGTTAGCTATACACTGTGCGTGCCGAAGAGCTGAAATAGTCGCGGCAAGTTTCCTCCCCCTTCCCAGTTCCGTTATGGGTTCTGAGGTGAAGGGTTGTCCTGTCCAGGATTCAGTATTGGGTAGAGACCATGAGGAATTTGATGCGATTGTTTGCCCAACCGGGACCTGGACTGGATTTTCTAGAGCCAATAACTTTGCTTTTTGACTCTTGATGCGTTTCAGTTGTTTTCGTGCGGCTGTTTCTTCAGAGGATTTTGCATGTCTGCTATGCATTATTTTCGATAGAAGTTCTCGGAGCTGAGTGATAATATTTTCTAGCCATTGATAAAGGGCAGAACCAGCTGCTGTCTGCGAGAGGTCTTTCCCTTCATCTACAAGTTCAACCTGCAACTGAAGTGGAACACGAGCTCGAATGCCTGTGAACTGGTCGACAATTGTCCAAGCGGACTGACGAGTGTAACCGAATCGTACGATACGTGATCCAACGGTCAACATCGCATTCCAATATTTCGACTTGAGCTCTTCTTCGTGAGCAGTTCCAACATCTACATCAAGTACATCATCCCACATGGTTGTAACAAGCATAACGTTTTGAAGTGCATCAACCCCACACAACCTTTCGAACATGCGAAGATTTCGAAGAGGAGTCCCGGCCATCCTGTTATCGGTGATTCGATGCAAAAACAACAAACCTGTTAAAACGATACCATTTTTATAGCTGTGGCTATGCGATCAGTAAGAGCAAATGAATGTATTGGCTGAATTATTACGTATTCGTTAGCCAGTTGGCTATGGACTGCAGAATATCCGTATCCTTTGTGTTCGTATCATCGAATCCCGGGGTGTCAATGAAGACAACACTGCGGTCACTGTCTTCTGGATGAGGGCAACGAAATGCCTGTACTTCGTGTGTACAAGATCGTAGACTATGACCAATGGTAACTTGTTCGTATCCTGTTGCAAGCTGAATAAACTAGATTTCGGCTGCATATTAAAACACAATTTTGTAGACACTATTCACGCATACTCACCGAGCTTTTCCCAGACCCTGTTGGGCCCATCACACTGAAAAGTAGATATAAGATTCAGGTAGGTTAATCCGCCGCCCGCGAGGAACGACTTACGCTATAATGATATCTTTATTTGAAAGTGAGATTAGACTCTTTTCCGAATGAGATCTCTGGGTAGTAGAGTACCCAGCCATGAACATCGCGTTTCCGCCTGGCAAGGATAATGCCCTTCGTGCATGGAGGGTGTTCAAATGAACACCTGACCCCCCTAGTGCGTCCGACTGGATCAAAAAGTATCAACTAATCCATGACAATGTACAACCTACTGAATGATGACGCACCTCATTGAAATTCGGATAGTTCATGAGACAATTGGGAATCAGAGTGTGAGGCAGTTGATAGGGGAGTTCAGAGGTAATGAAATAGTGAGTGAACGAGTATTACTAGTATTCTTGCCCCACTCATGTCCAGCCACCGCAGGGAAGCCATGCTGGATGTCTGGTGATGTCAGTTGATGAACACGCCAGGGGTATACGGCGCTTGACGAAGTCTCCATATGGTAAATCGATAAGCCATACGCGTTTCAACGAGTCGCACTTTCGTGGAGTGGTGAAGCTTGTCACGTCGTTAGCGCCAGGTCGTCATGTACATGCAATGGAATCCACCGATTTTTCGTTAAATGTTACTGAGGGGCGTCGTACTCAGGCACGTTTGTTGGAGCAGTTCGATGATAAAGATAGTCCTGAAGTTAGAGTGCAACTTGACAAGTGCAGGTTCCAATCCAATCCACCCCAGCTGAAGCTTATCAACGATGAAAACCTCATGGTAAAGTGGCACGAAGTCAGCCAAGGGAATGGAATGACATGAATTATGCATCACGCCTAACGCGGAGAACAGAACATCTAGATTACTTTTCGATTCCCTCGTGTTTGCCTCATTGCTCAACTCGTAAAATGACGAGATGAGTATGAGGGTTGTGGTCACTGTAGGTATTATCCTCAGCAATATGTTGGTCTGTCCTGAGGTTTCGAGATTCCGACCAGAAAGAATTGCAATAGACATACATAGTTTCGTGGGCAATTCATAGCAGATGTGTCGTGTGAGGCCTCACACTGAGGGCTTGTAGTGGATCAACTTAGATGTGGGGCAATCTAAATCAGAACTTCGCTGAGTATGTACGTTTGGGCGACTGGGGGTTTATTTTATTGAAAGTAGCACTATTGCTGCATCAACCTGGTACTCACACGGGGGACTTTGACTTTGGGTGAAGCTTAAATAAAGAGAAAGTTTCAAGGCCTCCAATATCAGTAAGCCTCTTGTGTAGAACGGTGGAGCCAAACATTCGGAGAATCCCTTAATTGTGGTGTAGGAGGTGAGAGTGCGAGGCCGAACACAAGGTAAGTGGACAGGCCTCCCAAAATTCCAAGCTCAAGAATTTTAACGATTTATGGGTATGCGTACACAAATGAACAGACAACTTGGAACCGTGCCAATGCTACACAAGTCCACAACGACTGGTTGTTCAATGAACGTCAAAAATTGTCGGAAAAATCTGAAAAGGGCTGCAATCAAATTCTGGTTTATCATCAGGGTGATCACCAAGCCACGTGGTTATTACCTTAGCTATGCTTCAACAATCCCAAATACTCAATTTCTACATACACCAATCAGTAAGGCCCTAAGTATCAGGCTCCTAAAGCCATCCCCTCGGCAGAATTCACAATGACAAATGTATCTGTCTATGTTTGCTTGTGGCAAACTATGTTTTGTGAACGCTGTAGAGGGGCTGGCATTTTTGTTGCTCCAGGATCCCCGAGCCCACCCTGTGAACGTTTAAGTGATAGTTTTCGGATACTATGTACCCAACAATCGTACTCAGTGCTCACGCACACTGTGACGATAAAGTAACGGTAGTCACGATAGCGGCACACGTTCCAGCAGAGAAAGATAGACAGGTTTTAAGAGTCGGTTTATTCGAAGGTAGCGATCGTAGTTCTAGGTAAGGCCTTATATACGTTACGAAGAGTAGGAGTTGTAAATCAAGAGATAGTAACCAATAGTAAGGAGCGGAGTGAGTCGGGGTATAGGGTTCCCGGGAGGGAGCCAAAGGCACAACGACGAACGAAGGAAAAGGGTAAAGGTTTTAGCAAAGGAAAGATTACGTGATGTCTTCGTTACATACGCCCTCCAGCGGTATGCGTAGCATCCGCTTGTGTTCAGACTTTTTCAGTTACGGAGTCGACCGTCATGTCCGCATCGCCTTCGCCAACTTCATCCGGTGCTCCACCCACGTCGGCGTCGATGGAAGCGAGGTTGGTGTCACTTGTGTTAGAGCCACTGGCAGTGGTAGTTTTGTTGATCGAAGCCGTGGCTTGGGTGAATGTATCAAAGTCCGTGAGGTCAAAAAGGGTAGTGTCTTCGGTCAGTGGAGAACCTGGAAGCGACATAGTGGGGCCGAAAGGGGTAGAATGAGAGGATGATGTAGGAGTGATGTTCCCCAGTGGATTATGTTGGTATGAATCCCTGTTCCGTCGCCGATTTTCCTGTTGTTTCTCTCTCTTCCGTTCCGCAATTTTTGCTTTCTTCACATCAAACCTCTCGTTCTTCTTCTTCTCCCTCTCATCTTCCTTCTTAGCTGTCTTAAACAACCAATTTAATGTCATATTTTTCTGTTCTTCATTAAGCACAAGTTCTCCAGCGGTTCCCGATGCCGGAGTCGGAGTCTGTCGGGACGGATTTCGTCTTGGGGCATTGGTTTTAAGCCCTTCTCGATGGCGAGTATTTGGTTGTTGCATTCCGAGGTCCTGGTTACGAACGCGAAAACTGGCAAAGTTGGGACTGGGACCCGAAATGACTGCATGGGAGTGCCCCACATCCCACCAAGCGAACTTAGTGTGGCAGAGGGATAGGGGGTGGTTGAAATACTGGATGAATGTTTCATATCCAAGCGGTATGTCCAATAGTACTTTCCCTTGTCGTAGGTCGTTGTCGTATTCAATAAAGGATCGGATTTGTGAGGCGCTGTAGGATGTCCACTCTTCTAACTTGGGAAGAGCAGCAAGTCGGAATGTGTCGCGACTGACGCGTTCGAGACCGTGGTGAGTGAAGGTGGGTACAAGGTGAAGTGCATTGGGCATGGTGTGGGTCCTCAGTGCGCGTTGATTGGCCGGGAATAGTAAGTGGGTGTGGTTTCTTGAGATAGGGGAATTTGGTTGTCGTTTTATAGGATAAATGGTAGATTCCGGAGGCATTAGACTTCCTAGCCAAGCCTGTGTGTCGCTAGATTCGAGCGCATGGTCGCCGCTTGGCAGGTCGTTGATTTTTCCAATACCTAGGAGCTCAAAATAAGCCTGTAGAGCGTCCAAGTGAGTGATTTGGTAGTACGGAATCCAGGACGAGTCACCCGATTTCCATTTCACTTTGAAGACAGCATCTGTCTTGGCTCCTGCGTGCCCTTCAATGCAATCAACAGCCCATTCTCCCTCTGGATTATCTTGGCTGCCCAGTTGTGTATCGAGGCGGCCGGGGAAGAGGCGATCATCGTTTGGTAAGTGTACCCGCAAGAGAGCAGCATGAAAGACATTATGGACTCCTCGTTGTTTTAGGTGATCCGGCAGGTCCAATCGGTATGATTGGTTACCAAAGTCCTCAATAATCTTGTAGGGCCCAATGTACTTAGGCACTAGTTTTCGTGCAAAACCTTTGGGAAAGGCGATATTCTTTGTCGACAGATACACCAGGTCCCCTTCAATGAATGGTGAGAGTTGTCGTTTCCTGTTTGCGTCACGAGTCTGCTTGACTCTAGCCGCAAGGATACTATCATGTGCCTGCATGATCGCTAGTTTTCGTTTCATTGCAAATTTCCTCACTCCGGGATATTCATTCTTCCCAGCGGAGTCCCAGATCATGGGCTTTGGCATCGGTCCATTTAGGAAGAAAGGTGCAAACCCGGTACTGTCTGATCTCGCTGAGTTGATAGCAAACTCGATAGCGGGTAACTTAGATACCCAGTCTTTTTGGTTGGGCGCAATACATTGCCGTAACATTTGAGTAATGGTACGGTTGGCTCTTTCTGTGGATCCATCCGTTTGTGGGTGGTAGGCACTTGACATTTTTAGTTTGGTCCCAATTAGTTTATGCAACCGTTTCCAGAACAAGCTAGTGAATAGCACATCTCGATCACTAACAATTGATTCGGGTAGTCCATGAAGTTTATAGACTTCCTCAAACATTAGTTCGGCTACTTCTGTGGCCTTGTAGTCAATACGACTGGGTACAATGTGTACCATTCCGCTCATCAGGCATATAACGACGGTGATCGAGTCAAAAGTGCCATCCCTATTAGTTGATTCCGGTAGGGGTCCAATAAAATCAACCCCAATTGCCTGCCATGGCCGCGCTGGTACAGGTAATGGGTTCAGAAGTCCATATGGCTTCTGATTGGTTGGCTTACTTAGTTTACATGTTCGGCACGTATCACAATAGATCTTTGTGTCCGAGACTATGGATTTCCACCATACTTGTTCTCGAAGATAGGGTAATGTCTTTGAGAACCCTAAGTGAGCTAATAAGGAGTGTGCTTCGGATATCAACACTTCCCTGATACTCCGACCGTGTACTAGCACTAACGGGATGCACAGAACCTTGTTTTGATTATGGTAGACAAACATTAATCCGTCTTCCGTCATTTCAAAGTTCTTAAAGTGTCCTGGCTGCTCAACCACAGTTTTAAAGAATTTATCGTTTGAATAACGATGTCGTATAACCTCCAGAACATCTATTCCCTCCCGCCCTCCAGCTACAGCGTCCAGGAGCGCTGGATTTACTTCCATCAACGGTCGGCTAGTATCCGCTTTAGGCAAGTCTAAAATTAAACTGGGAGGCTCGGAGCTTGTTCCCTGTTCTGGGGCGCAATCATCCGTGTTCTTCGCTGTACACGCTGTCACCCTCGTGGGTTTCTCTTTATTACTACTGGGTTTGCCTTGTTGGCTTCCCTTCACGCCCTCCTTTCGTTCTCGTGGGCCTTGTGGTCCTTTGAGGACGAAATGCTTTTTCATCCGTGCTGCAAACTCACGCGATGTTTCTGGCCGCCCTGTCTCTGCACCCGGCACTTGTGTGCCCATTCGTGCTGAGCGTTTTGCAGCCGCTTCGGTCCCCACAAGCAACGGTGAGGTCACACCATGCAATCCCAGGTAACGGTTGTCATTCTCATCATCCTCGTCATGATAGGTATATTCCCCCTGCGCACGCACTGTCCCTGGTGCATCGTTGGAGTAAATTCGAGACAACGCATCTGCTAGGACATTTTCCACTCCGGGTATGTACACCACTTCGAAGTCAAATTCTCCGATCTTCTCCATCCACCGCGCCTGACGTCCTGATAGGCCGCGTTGGTTCATCAAGTGAATCAAACCTTTGTGATCCGTTATCCACTTGAAGTGAGTGCCACATAGGATATCCCGATGCCTCAGCATTGTCTCAATCCCTGCCAGCATCTCAATCTCGTGAACGGCATAATTTTGCTGGGCCGAATTCAACTTCGCTGAGTAAAATGCCGCCACCTTGCTCGACTGCCAGTCTGGTCCCTGGCTGATCAGTCCTGACACCCCCGTTGCGCACCCATCCGTTATCATGTAGATTGGGTCCTCCTTAGGTCCATATCGCAACGGTTTCCTGCTATGCTCGCGCCCTGCGGCGAGGATAGCTTTTACTTCATCAAATGCGCGCTGTTGTGTATGACCCCAACGGAACGGAACGGTATCCCCTGTAAGTGCCGTCAGCACTCCCATGGGTACTCGAACACCCGCTAAGTCATCGGCTAGGTATCCAACTGCCCCCAGGAATCCTCGGAGAAGGTCCCTATTTGTTGGAGTCTTCCAAGCAAGGACCGAGTCCACCTTCGACGGATCCATACGAATTCCATTATCGTCAATGATCCGCCCAAGAACCTTCAACTCCCGACATAGAAAGTGCAATTTATTAGCACTTAGGTACAGTTTTTCGCGTCGTAATATGTCAATTACCATTTTAACGCGTTTAACATGTTCCTCTAGTGAGTTGGTGTAAATTAGTATATCGTCCAGATATACGTCCATCCATCTCCCAATATATGGGGAAAATAGGTGATTCATCAATGCTTGGTATGTAGCCGGAGCGTTACAATCTCCAATCTGAATAACATTACTGACCATGTTCCCATCAGGTGTCGAGACCGTTGACCTTGGGACATGTTCAGGTATGATCCTAATCTGTTCGTACGCATTCTTCAAGTCCAATAACGACAGGTATTTATGTACTGCAGCCTGTCGTAACATGGCGTTTATGTCCGGCAGTGGGGAGGATAACTTTATAGTGTTTTTATTCCGTTCTCGTAAGTCTGTTACAGTTCTCAACTGCGGTACCTCTCCTTTCTTATATGGCTTCGGTATTAACAGCATTGGCACTGTATTGCTTGCTGTTGAGACTTCCCACCGCCCTGAACGAAGGTATGCATCCCGTTTTTCAGCCCATTGAGTTCTCATCGCTTCGGGACAGCGTGACGGCCTCCATGGGTACACTATGTTTTCGTCAATCAACGGGATAGTATGGTTTATCGCTCTCAACGGTGGTAATTCAGTGTTCAGGGCATCCTGACATATAGGTGTGGCATATTCTTGTAGCTCTTGCCGTATTTGTTCTAACTGATCCTCTAGTAATGCCATTGCTCGAGAGGCTATTGTTGTAACGGAAGGCCCTTGAATTGGTAAGGATATTTCACTCCCAATCACCACTGAGGAGGGATTCAGGCTGAGATGTACCTGATGCTGGAATATCCAAGGTGTTCCGAGGATGAGGTCATAGTTCGATATGTTCACAATATCAAAGTACCTCTCCTCCGTTATCCCTTGGTACCTAAACTCAACTTTTGTTCCAGAATTGACTTTAGAACGCGATCCCTGAACCGCCAACTGTAACGGTAACGGCTTTTGTAATGCAAAAGTCTTAACTTTGAGTTGATCAGCTAATGTTGTAGACATGAAGTCCCCTAGTGATCCCAAGTCAATCAATGCCCGAACTGGCTTCCCATTGATAAACGTCTCCACCACAATTGGCTTCGGTACTACTCGCGTGAAGTCTTTCGGAACCGATGCATTTCGTTCCAAAGCTCCTAGTGATCCCCGGGGTACTTGTATCCCGTTGAGTTCCAATCCTGCCTGTTGGGCCTGAGATCTCCCATAAGTCTCATTCATCTGGGCTACAGGTCGAAGCTCCTCCAGTATCTGGCTAAGGACATAAGCTAATTCCGGTTCGTCATATGGATTTTCTAACGCATGGAAATAGTAGTCCTCATTTGGGAGGATCTGATCCATTTCTTTTGTAGTGCGGACTCCTTTCAGTTGGTCGGCATACCAGGCAATGAGATCAAAGTTCTCGTCCTCCATAAGATGACTGGGCAACTTTGTTTGTAATGTTCGCATATAATCTAGCACAATGTACTGATCTTCCTCCTCAGTAGATTGTTTGACCGCAAATCTCTTTTCCAAGATTAAGTGGTATTCATCTCCGGGGTATGGTCCCCCGCTCTGTAAGATAGCAGCGGCGCTATCCTGTAATGTATTTCCCATTATCAGCCTCCCAAACCGTCTAGGTAAACGGTCATAGCGCTGCCTACGACTAGGTTGACACTTCCGTGCGTACCATTGAGCCAATTTGAATGATGGATTCCTCAAATTTTCACTTAGGATCATTCTTTCCTCTCCCCGAAGGCGATCAACAATTATGTGCTCCTGTGGCGAGATCTTTGTCACCTCAAATCGTCGTTGTGGCATCATCCCTCGTATTGGGTCAAGTGGGTAGGGTGCAGCCATATCCAGCATGGCTTCGGCAGATATTCCAAGGACATCCCCAATCGGGCCACTCTGAATTATCCCGTGGTCAGGTGGTGGTACTATTCCGCGTATTCTTCGAGATCGTTCAATCTGCTTTGCGTACCATCCTACAACATCAAATCGAGCATTGTGTAACATATAGGTGCGGACTCGTGTTATAATATTTTCTCCGTGATCAATAATCTGATAATAACAGTCATCCTTCTCGCAGACTTGAAACCGATCCGCTAATGGTACTCGAGTAATCTGTTCCGGCAGTCGACCAGCACTATCTGTGAGAACACATTGAAGTCCTTGCCCTAGAATGTCTCCCATCTTATAATCCATCCAGTCGTTGATAGGGATGTATTCGTATGGTAACTCTGCTCGGTCCGCTCGAGCCATTGCATACCACAATGGTAAGTTGAATTCTGGGTCGCATAATAAGTCTTTACTGATTTCCAATGGTTCCTCGTCTTCATAGAGTGAATCGGTGATTAAGTATTGATTATTTTGGGCTGACATTACAACAAACCGAACATCTAATGATAATTCGTCCCAATTATCCCCTGGGTAAGGTTGTGCTGCCTGTAGTTGCCTAATAGCAATGTCTGATACTAAATCCCCAAGTTCAGCCCGAGTGAATTTCAAGCATTGTAGTTGCGGGAGCTCATCGCAATCAAAGGATATAGCCCCCACATGTATATCTGACTGTGTCCCGATGGTGTTGGCTGCTTCTTGTAGTTGTTCAACTCGATTGAAGTCAACGCCAATGCCAAAGTTAGTCATTCCTGGCACCTTGCCGCTTTTATCTGATCTAACAAAGGCACCCTTAGGACATTGACGAGACATATGCCCAGTTTCTCGACACTTGAAACATTTTCCCGCGGCAAGTAACTCGTTTCGTTCTTTATCGGTCAGGGTTGCTTTTACATTATGACTGCGTTTTGGGGTTTGTCGTGCAGTGGATGGGCTAGCTTGGTTATTGCTACTTCCTTGATGGGTCTGTCCCCGAGCATTCCCTGAGTTAGAATGCTTCGGTTGCTCCCCATGATAATGAGATGGTTTTGGCCCAACTGCCTGTTGCTTTGAGTGATTATCTTTTGGATTATTTCGTGCCTTTGCACCATTGACAGGGTAAGTCTTTTTATTATTATTATTATTGTTCCCCCTTGTGTCTCGATGGTTGGAGGCAATCTCTTCAGCGATTTCGATGATTTGTGCAGCTTCACTGACTTCTTCCCAGGAGGATAACTCTGGGTTAAGTCGTTCTCGCCATAATCCTTGTTGGATAATGTTTCGCAAGCCATGCCACAGCTTCATCACTTTCTCGCGCTCATCACCAATACCAATCATCATGTATAGTTCCTCAAGTTCATGGACGTATTCCGACACAGTTTTACTATTCTGGAAACAACGTCGGAGCTTCTCCCGTTGCTTTAGTCGATAGTTGATAGGAAAACAATAGTTGAACATCTCCTCGAGGAACTGTTGGAGTGTCCATTGCTCAACGTTGGCTGATACTTTTTGTGTGTAAAAATCGTAGGCTTTATCACAGAGGTAGTAAGACAATGTAAATACTTGTCGTTTTGATTTAACTTTGCCATCCTTTACATAGGCTATTCCTTCTGTAACGAAGCGGTGATAGGCTCGTGCATCTGCCGATCCATCATACTCCTTAGGAGCGACAGGCTTCAAGATGGTTCGTGTTCCCCGTCGCCTGTATGAGCGTTTGGATTTTGACTTTCGTTTATTAGTTTTACGTCTCCCCACATGAGAGGATGCCCCGGAGCTAGACTCATGACTAGTATATTCACTGGTCAAACTACTCTCACTTGAACTTGAGCTAGAACTCGAAGGTTCGTCTGAAGGATCAGAGTCATGGCGATATTTCGAGTGTTTTGGTCCTCCCTTTCTTGCTGCTCCCTGGATAGCTTTTCCAAGGTAGCTTTGGGAAATCAACTGATCCATTGGCCTCAGATCAGTTTTTCGGGTGGGGTCAGCAAACCGGGCTGCTTTTCGTCCCCGAGTTGCTTCAGATAGGTGCTGTGCCACTATTCCGGACATTGGTGTTAACCCATTGTCTGCAAGCACCCTCTTAGATTGTCCCTCATTGGGGTTGGCTTTCTGTAGCCGCTTTCTATTCTTCAGAGTTTTCTTTTTCTCTGACCGTAGATTGTGTTCAGACTCATTGTCAGTCTGAGCCTGTGACTTAAAGAATTGGAGAGCCTCTCGTTGGGCTTCAACATCCAAGTCTGTCGAGTCTAATCCTGCATTCCCCCAATTATGAGGGTCTGCTGCTTTTCCTTTATTCTGGGATGTTCCTTCCCCATGTGAGTCAGTACTAGAGTCCCGAAGTCTCACATTCTTATACCGTTGACTGATGTTCTTCTGCTGAGCAGGAGTCAAGGTTTTCTCGGCGGCAGTTATTACCGGATCCCTTGTGGTAGTAGTAATTTTGTTTTTATTAAAAGTAATACGAACATGTTTACTATGAATAGCATCTGCGCTACGAGACCGTCGAGGCTGAACGGTTATCCACGGATTGGTGTTCTCCGCTTCGAGATCCGTTAGCTCTGAGCTTGCCTCTGGTTGAGTAGGTACGGAGATCTTCTTGGCTGAAGTTCCACCGGCGGTAGAGGTCGCAGCATGCTCCCTCGTCCCGACTGTCACCTTCCCCGTTGGACGCGATCCATCACGAGGGGAAGGGGGTCTTGAGGCGACGACATCACTATAGTAGCGAGTGTCGTCCTCTCGTGGGCGTTCAGCCACTTCAGCCTTTTTACGGGCCGCGTTGGACAGTTGGGATGAGGACGTACCTTTTTTCTTGCCGTTATCAGCACGGACAATCGTACCACGACGTAGGTTATATGTTTGCATGTTTTTGGTTTTTTTTTTTTTTTTTTTGAAAATGATAAGTTGAAAGGTAGTTTGTCGACAGGAGTGGTGGTCAAGGGTGATCAGTCCGAGAGGGTCCAGTACGAGTCGACGTTAAGGAGTAAAAGTTTTTCGAGTCTTTGTTCTGTCAAAAATATGTGACGATAAAGTAACGGTAGTCACGATAGCGGCACACGTTCCAGCAGAGAAAGATAGACAGGTTTTAAGAGTCGGTTTATTCGAAGGTAGCGATCGTAGTTCTAGGTAAGGCCTTATATACGTTACGAAGAGTAGGAGTTGTAAATCAAGAGATAGTAACCAATAGTAAGGAGCGGAGTGAGTCGGGGTATAGGGTTCCCGGGAGGGAGCCAAAGGCACAACGACGAACGAAGGAAAAGGGTAAAGGTTTTAGCAAAGGAAAGATTACGTGATGTCTTCGTTACACACACGGGGGTCTTGTGGCATGGTTCGCAACATGTTGTTGCCCTTCACATACACGTGCCACGCTTCAAGCTTCAGGTTTCAAACATCATCATTTCCTTGTACTGACCTGATATGTAAGTTCAAAAAGTCTGAATCATTATATTTATTCCAGCTAAAACTCATACGTTTTGCCTTCAACACAAGCCGGAGGGAAGATATATGTGCAAAAATAAGAATAACTGAGTGTGACGCGAGGCAAGCAGAGGTTTTATCCTGCAAACATGATTCTGCCTCATGTATTGCGTTTGATAACGTGTCCCCTGGATCGATATCGATCAGCCATGAGGCTTTCAGCCCCCTCCAAGCGCCCGTGATACCCTCTCCATGGATGCTCCCGTTGATTCATGTACACCCTCTTGCTCCCACTATAGACGAACGTTTATCTACCAACAATGTCTTGGAAGCGCGTCTTCGGAAAGTCAAAGACTGACAGTGCACTGTATGTTACACATTCTTTAGGAGTGGAATACCGATGTCTCTGAACCAGTTGGTCACTTATCGATCCATTCTAGTCAACCATCAAGACGGAATACGCAAAATGAATCCACTTCCATGGAAGGTGAATTGTCTAATTCCGCACAAGCCATTCCACAAGTGCATAACAGCGAAACTATTACCAAAGTAGGTGGATCAGTAGTATCCGAGAGGCAATATACTCCACAACAAGAAGGGTCGACGAACGAGAATTCTTCCGTCACTGGGGCCAGACACACTGGAAAAGGTCATCAAAATAACTTACAAGATGAGGGTCAAGTTCACAACGAAAACCACCGGCCCAACCCTGAGGAATGTGAAGCCGCATCTCCCTCAACCATTCCTCACGATTCCTCACAACCCACAGCTCAAATTTCCCCATCATCCCACAGCAATAAATCCAGTTCCGATAGAGATAAATCCGTTGCACCTGATAGGCAGCCCACCTCGTCCCCAAAGATTGCTCCTACCCCACCTGGGAGTGAAGATAAACAATCAAATGTAACCGGGGAAACTCTGGTTAAACCGATTGATGATCCTCCCTCACATTCGAATGACCCACGGGACATGGTTACAGCTCACCCCAGCCTCAGCAACGAAAATAACCACACTTACCTTGCTGGAGGTGAAGGTGTATCCCTTGTGACTAAACCAAACGCGGCCCCTTACGACGCTCCTGGATGTGAAGAGACACTACAGAATGCAAGTGAAGGGGAAATTTCATTGTCAAGCAAGGAAATTGCACCACTCACAAACACATTTGTGAAAGCTGAACAATATCATTCCCAAACTAATGAAATCAATGGAGCCTGTGTCAACGAAGGTGAAGGAGTGGAATTGAAGGGGGCACCTTTACTGCCCGCGAATGACCTGACAAAGGCAGAAGATGTTTCCTCCATTACACAGGACGATAAAAAATTTCAAGCTGATTCCCAGCACTACACCGTAACGAAAGAAGAAAAGTAATTATCCGATTTTTTCCTGCTTAACCACCTACCACCGTCTGAAAATAATCAGGGACAAACAAAAAGCTCTCAAAGAGAAAACGGCATTCATAGAAGGGGGAAAGAAAGGTTCACGGGGCTTGTTCTCCTGGACGAAGGTATTCCGCATTTCGAGAACGACTTGATCAATTCTCATGAGACTTAGCGGCAAGAAAAAGCAGATGATAAAAATTCCGATTCTATCCAGAAGCGTCTTCTGAGGTTAGCGAGTGGCTCCAAAGCCGTTTCATTGGGTATAGACGACCTCTCAGATGATCAGGTAATTATTGCGTATGTAAAATCATTTTATGATATCAGCAGTTACTAAACATATATTATGATACAGGGTTATGGGCCCGACAGGAGCAGGAAAGAGCTCCGTATGTTTTCGCGTATATTGTTATACTTGTCTGTCTGACCTGTCTCCAGTTCATCGCTTCAGTAACGGGCGGCGATGTACGTATCGGTCACGACTTGCAATCATGTACAACAGAAATCAAAATCGTCAAATATGAATGCCCCGATAAAAGTGACTTTGATGTTGTCTTTGTCGACACCCCCGGTTTCGACGATACAGAACGAACAGATGTCGAAATCCTGGAAATGATTGCAGACTGGCTCAACAAAACGTATTCACTATTTCATCACCACAAAAAAGACACGCCTACTTATTTAACAACTTTAGCTACGGGAGGGGAATTATGCTTGCGGGCATACTCTATTTTCATCGTATATCGGACAACCGAATGGCGGGTACTCCCTTGAAAAACCTTCGTATGTTCAGGGAATTATGCGGGAAAAATGCTCTCCAAAACATCATCCTAACCACAACAATGTGGGATGAAGTCGACGGAGAAGTGGGAGAAGCGAGAGAAACAGAGCTTAGGTTAAAGTATTGGAAAGCGATGATCGAACAGGGATCGGCAACAGCACGCTTCCACGGGACACAAGAATCAGCGTGGGACATCGTCGATCACTTCGTGCGCGACTCAAATGCACGACATGCCGTCCTTCTTCAGAAAGAGATGAAAGATATGCAGAAACAGCTTCCGGAAACACACGCAGGTCAGAAGTTGTACACCGAGCTCGAAGTATTGGTCCACAAACAACAAGCAACACTCAAGAAAATCCGAGAGGAGACCAAAGAACATGCAGATCCGATTATATTGGACGCACTAAAAGCTGAATATGATGGTCTACGAACGCAGCTCGCAGTAGTCATGAACGATATGGAGAACATGAAGTTGCCTCTTGGAAAGCGTATCCTTCGCTTGATCTGGGGCCCAATGTTCGGTCCAAAATAACCGGTTGGGTCTGTTCGCTCGCTCAAAGCCCGGACTACTCAGAATAAACATCTAACGCAGACCGCTATTCAACAATTCCCTTATGCGCTCCCTTTCTCCAAATCATCCATCTATCACCTAATCTCACCTCAAATACAATTATTTACTGCGTTTACTATTTCATCACGGGCTGAAACTCTGCAAGAGATATCGTCATGTCTGCCAATCCCTAAGGCGTGAACACGTAGATTACATGTATGTCGGACTAAATTTCTTAATTAAGTAGCGCTTTCTCCCAAGAGCGTAGCAACTATTTTCCAGGCTGATTCTCCGGAATCCTCAAAGCGAACCACGGGAGACCCCATATCACTCATGGATTTCCAATATTCTCCTCGAAGTTGATCTTCCCGAATTTTTGCCTTGCTTTGATTGACCTGTTTCCACATCGTTGTAGCAAGAACGATTCTTCGCGGTGAAAGGTAGCTTCCGCAAGATTGCTGGAACAGCTTGAGGTGCGCCAGTGGCGCTTCCGTCATTCTTGGGGACGATATTGGGTGTATGTACAGAATCGCTGCGATGGAATTCTTTCGGTTATATCTTGCAAAGGGCAATGAGGATGACTCTCGATTTTAGAAAGACGGAACAGAGGGCGTACGTTTTGGCCATCCACCTAGATATTTGCCTTCCAATTTCGCCGTCCGATTCAACATCGTGATTAAATGCGGGAGTGTCAACAAAAACGATATTTCGTCCTCGCTTGTCTCCTGGATAGCTACATTTTATACATTCGACCTGGCTGGTGCATGAAGCGAGACTAGTGCCAACAGTGGCTTCGCTACCCCCAGTTGCTACATTAATAAACTAGGCAAATCAGGCCTGGATCGTCTGATAAACATAGGATACTTGCTGAACTTTTTCCTGCTCCCGTTGGACCAATGACCCTACACCTGTATATGAAGAGATTACACGATTCGAACTGAAGCTCGGACCTACACAATAACAATATCTTCGCTCGCAATTTCTTCAACTTTAACTTTTCGAGGAAATAGCTTCATAAAGAACTTCCGGAGCCCCATGTTGGACAATTCCGTGAAGAGAACACAAGTGGGGAAGTGAGGAATTGAGACCTTTCGTTATATACCGTACCAACATGTTCCCAACACCCGGACACAACGAGCGAACTGCGAGGATATTACTGATCATCATCCATTCATGGTTGGGTCGAGGGTGATGTAAGACAACCAGTCTAAATCGAGGGTGTCTGCCACCTCGCGTTCACCACACGCATGATCTGTCTACCTGCCACGTGCGTATGGTGTGCGCGGGTTGGGGAAGCTTTTATACCAACTTTTTATGAAACGCTGTCTCCCTACACAGAATTGTATTAGTCGGGATGAAAACATGGAAGTCATTGGGCACTGGAGACATCTCTCCGGGTGATATCATTATTGCGTGAGTACAAGGCGAAATGCATTCTGTCCTTCCACTGATATAAAACGTCAATTTACAGTGTAATGGGACCAACTGGAGTGGGGAAAAGTACCGTGAGTAAACAACCATCTTCTCTCATCTTCTCAGCTGAAGGTAATTTGTGATAGTTCATAGACCTGGCAACTGGACAAGGAGGGAAAAGCATCGGGCACACTTTAGAGTCGGAAACGGCCCAAGTCCGAGCTGTCAAAACGCATCACCCAAGAACCAACCAGTCTATTGTTCTTGTGGACACTCCTGGTTTCGATGATACCAACAAGTCGGATACCGAAGTCTTACGAATGATTGCAACTTGGCTGGAGAAAACGTGAGCAGGGTGACACATAAACATGGACCCTTACTTGACGAAACCACAGATACAAGAGGCGGGTTATGCTCACTGGGATCATATATATGCACCGAATTTCAGACAACCGCATGGCAGGCGCACCACATAAGAATCTACATGTTTTCACAAAGCTATGTGGCGACGACGCGATACAAAACGTAATCCTTGCGACAACTATGTGGAGTCGAGTGGCACAGAGCATTGGCGAAAAGCGAGAAGCAGAGCTGCGCAAGGAATACTGGAAAAAGATGTTGGAGAAAGGATCGCAAACTGCGCGCTTCCTAGGTGATGTGTCGTCTGCCTGGGACATTGTCAGTATTATTGTGGAGAACCGGAATCCAACCTCCGTACTTCTCCAAGAGGAACTGGTCGACCTTGAGAAGCGGTTGAGTGAGACACAGGCCGGAATTACGCTCTACCACGAACTCCAAAACCTGCTGTCACTTCATACAGATGCGATTCAACAACTCCGGGAGCAGGCTGAGCGCCAAAATAACCCGAAATTGGTTGAAGAGTTGAATAAGCAGCAAGAGGAAATCGAGGAGAAAATTCGCCTCACTCTTGATCAGATCCATGAAATGAAAATTCCATTGGGAAGGCGAGTTCGCTTGTTGTTTTCAATGAAAACCATTCGCAAGGTGATCAAATTTAAAGAAATTGTCTCGTAGATTATTACTCACCAACAATTTGTAGTCAATGTGTTGAGGAGAGGGACATCCAACAATCATAATCGGTATACAGGGACCCATCAATTAAATTATTTATTTATTTAACATCGATACTTTATGTCATTGTTATCTCAGCACCCAACTTGCGTTGACTTGATCAGGGACTTGATTTTTTTCCAGGCAAACCTGCAAACCCTCAAACGCGCCATTCAACCCATAAATAAATGGCTCTTTGGGCATCTCTCTCTTTAGACGCCTAGTGACTTAACTTGATCAAAATCTTTGAATCGATCGCGGGTGGTTCTATAATCTTTACAGGCACGACTTGTACCTCATGCCGGACGCGTTTTTTACTATTATGAAAAGCTGATGGTTATCGATAGTATCTCATCCTTGTTGACGGCTGTCTAGTGGCTATATATCCATTCCTCACAATGGGCCGTACTCCAATTCAATTTCTTCGAGATATCTTGACACGCAATCCTGGTCCACTGAAGGTGGAAGGACAAGACATCCTTATCTTGTGCGTTATTATTCTCATGTATTCTCAGCTCCAACCAATACACTCCGCGGTAGAGTAGTTGGCCCATCGGGGGCCGGGAAAAGTAATGTGCGTAGCCTAAGCTTACGATTTGTCTGATACTTTCAATATGATCTTCACAGTTCATAAGATATGCGACAGCGAAAACCGGAACCAATTCTACGATAGTAGTTAGCCACAAACTGGAGCCTTCTGCGCAATCCATTCAGCTTGCTCGGTGTACCCATCCCGGTGATAATGGACCACCACCCCGGAGTATTGTGTTCGTCGACACTCCCGGTCTACACAACGAGGGAAACGGATGGCGAGAGGTCGAGACAGAATTTAGGAAGCGGGTTGACGCGTAAGGTCCCTTTTTTCTCGTTATATAATCAACCTGAATTGCCCTGCGAGAAGCGAGAAAGTACGGGTGGCGGGAATCCTCTACCTTCATCGCATATCCGATAACCGAATCACAGAGCCCCCATTCACCAACCAAGCAACATTTCAAACATTCTGTGGGGAAGAGATCGGTAAAAAGATTTGCATAGTCACAACACATTGGGATAAGGTCGGTCAGTCGGTCGGTGAGAAACGGGAGAAGGACATTGAAAGCAAGTATTGTGCTACGGGAACGCCAATGGCTCGTTTTGACTTGAACCAAGGGCATGAGTCAGCATGGTCGGCTGTCAATAAAATCTTGGATGCGTAAATGGAGTGAGGGTGAAGGGGGGGGGGGGACTTCACAGTCTGCTATTGAATATTGAGTGCCTGTCAATAACATAATTGTCACGGTTTTCGCTTGTATACCTCCTTCAATACACTATCCGTCTTTGGAATCTATACAGATTTAACTTATATTTTGAAACAAACGCAGAAATTATATCAAAGTTCGTGGCGGTCTCGGTGAAAATCTCCGCTGCGACCGCCTGATTTGTCCGACACAAATATTTCACCGATTTCCATTTCCTTTCCAGCCACAGCTTTAAGCATGTCCCAAACGGTAAGCAGCCCTACCGAAACCGCTGTGAGAGCCTCCATCTCAACTCCAGTCTTCCCTTCTGTCGAAACTGTGGCACGGCACAAAATACTATACCGGTCTGGCTCGGACGATGGCGAGTCGTGAATCTCTGGCGTTAGATCAACAGTGACGTTGCTTATGGCGAGGGGGTGGCACAATGGTATTAAATCAGAGGTCTTTTTCGACCCCATTATAGCTGCTAGCTGAGCGACGGTAAGGGCATCGCCTTTTTTACGAGCTTTTTGTTGAGCCCTATCTTGTAAGGTTTGGGATTGCCCATCACCCGATTTCAGGGGATAAGTGGCTGTCACTAGCTCATATGCAATGTGAGGGATGTAGATACGGCCTACTGCTGTGGCCATACGCCTAGTCGGTTGTTTATCACCTACATCTACCATGGAGGCATTTCCGTGTGAATCGATGTGTGTTAGGGTAGGGGTTGGCCGGTGGGGCGACGAAGTGCTAAAGGAACGTACACCAAGGGCCGTAGGTGATTCTATGCCAGAGGAACCGGGAAGCAAAGGCCAGGGACTGTGTCCCCTCATTGTTTTCGGTAAAAAATATTGGTTGGAATGATCACGGTTTGTAAGTTCTGCAGGGGAACCAGACTTATTAGGTCCAAATACGGTTGACAGACATATCATCTACGTAAAGAGAATAGTACTCAACCGCCTATCAAAATCATCGGTCTATTTGTAATGACATCGATGTTCTCCATTCCCGCATGTTTCGCATGTTTGCCGTAGACTGCCGCCCCAATAATTTCAAGGAGTTCAGCATCTGAGGCACCTCTTCGCAATTCGTCTCTCAGTGATACCTCTTTGGCGTCGAATAAGCAAACCTGAAAATCGTTCTTGGTTCAGCAAGCGAGAAGAAAGCATATAAAACCAAATTACTTTGATTTGTCCATCTGCTGTGATCCGAAGGCGGTTACATGTCGCACAAAAGTGATCGGACATGCTGCTGATAAAGCCAAAGCTTCCTTGATATCCCGGGATTTGCCAGGTTCGCGCAGTTTCATTGAGTTCCTCTGGTGCACGATGGACTCCGGGATAACGACCTGATAGGCGTTCTAATAGCTCAGACGAAGGTACCATCTTCTTTTTATCCCATTTATTACCTAGGAAGAACTACTTAGTAAAGGTTCCAGGTCATGATATCATGAGACTAACCAGTAAAAGGCATGAATTCAATGAAGCGAACAGAAAGGGGCTTGTCTTTTGTCATCTCGACAAAGTCGAAGACCTCAGCGTCGTTCAAGCCCTTAATCACGACGACGTTTAGTTTGACAGTTTTCAATGATGATGCCAAAGCAACATCCAAAGCTTTAAGAACCGCCTCATGCCCCCTTCTTCGAGTTATGAGTTCAAATTTGAATGGATCGAGGGTATCCAGACTAATCTGGGTTGTGGGTGAAACTCATTTATAGAAAAAGCAACCAAACCTTAGGTTAAGATGAGTAAGACCATTCTCCACGAGATGAGGTAAGCGACGGTGCAGAGATATGCCGTTACTAGTCATAGCAATAGACTTGAGTCCATATTTTCGCAGTTCGTTTATCCTGCCTAATGGTGGGGGTGAAATGAATATTATGATTTATAATCATGAAAATGGAACCATACCAATAATGTCATCAATACCTTTCCGTACAGTGGGCTCGCCTCCAGTTAAACGAATCTTTGTGACACCACTCTTAACAAAAAGGGTCGCCAATCGGATAACTTCGTCGTTGGTTAGAATATGCCCGTCCGGCGAGAGGTCAACGCCCTCGCTAGGCATACAGTAGAAACCTAGTCCTGTTTAGATATGAACACAAATGCAAGGCAATAATAAACATACATCGTAGATTACACCTCTCTGTTAACGATATGCGGAGATAGTCGTGGTGGCGATTGAAAGAGTCCACAAGAGCCGGTGAGAACGGGAACGGTCCAGAAGACTGGGCATCTATCTCTGCGATCTTGGTCTACAAAGGATGAGGAATTGACCTGAGGAAGGAACGTTAATCTGTACTTTACGGACGCACTTTGGCACTCGTGCGAGGATGAAGACTAGTAGGCGTAGAAAGATACCGTTTGTGGAGAACAGGGGTGCGACGTATTGACTGAGTGAGCCTAAGATGTCGAAGCATGGTTGTAAGAGAATGAAAGTTAAGAATCAAGCAATATATATATAAAGTTGACAATCAGGGCGCTTGCATCTTCAGATTGGGCCTTGTTTGCTGGGCACCAATAATTCCGAGATTTAGTAAAAGACTTCGGAGACGATTTAAAGGAGATGTTCATGACATACTTAAGTAAGAATTTCAATCTTCTGAGTTCTCATCACTGTCATAACCTTGTGCCGTGATGCGTGACACGGACCGTGACCCGACTATCACTCGTCACAGCGACGCGTCACTTCTACTGGCAGACGCGTACTACATTGCATCCCAATAATCTCTATTGATCTTTAACCAATTCTAGCAAACATGGTGAGCTACATACATACACTGCGACGATATAGTCTGATTATTTATAAAGTCGATCATGGAATATAACGGTGGCTCCGTCATAGCCATGGTGGGGAAAGACTGCGTCGCCATTGCATCAGACTTACGGCTGGGGAATCAAGCGTTGGGTATCTCATCGAATTTCCAGAAGGTATGCAATCAGGGGTCTCTTATGTTGTGCACAAGTCCTGAAACTAGCACCCAGATATTTCCAGTCACAGATCGTATTTACCTTGGACTGCCTGGTTTAGCGACAGATGTAACAACTCTGCAAGTCTCGTCCGATCTCCAACTTGGTCCCCCCTAACATACTCTACAGACGAGAACGATTT
The DNA here is from genome assembly GCA_037014335.1 of Collybia sordida. Classification (NCBI taxonomy): domain Eukaryota; kingdom Fungi; phylum Basidiomycota; class Agaricomycetes; order Agaricales; family Clitocybaceae; genus Collybia; species Collybia sordida. Next base: position 3,687,005 of record JAYKXK010000002.1, read on the forward strand.
AGGTTTCGAGTGAATATGTATACGATTAAGGAAGAACGCGAAATCGAACCCGAAACCTTTGCCCATCTCGTGTCCTCAACCCTCTATGAACATCGATTCGGTCCCTATTTCATTGAACCAGTTATGGCCGGATTATCCAAAACACCTTCAGGAGGAGTAAAGCCCTTCATTGCAGCAACAGATCTTATTGGTTGCCTGAACTTTGCAAAAGACTTTGTCGTCGCTGGGACTGCAAGTTCGAAACTGTTTGGTGTTGCAGAAGGTCTGTGGGAACCTGACCTGGAGCCTGAGGACCTGTTCGAGACGATATCGCAAACACTTCTGAACGCGGTAGATCGCGATGCGTTTTCTGGCTGGGGATGTATTGTACATGTGATGTGAGTCTGTTCAAGCTCCTGGAAATAGCTCAACTAATCCCAATGGGCTATAGTACGAAGGACAAGGTTGTGACGCGCACACTGAAAGGGAGGATGGACTAGGCATTTATCCTGTATCATAGATAGCATTCAAATCAACCCTGAAATTCATACGTGCGGATCCGATATCCGGGGATTAACAGGATCATTCTCACCACTCAACGGAATTATTTTGGTATCTGTTATGTCCCTTCGCCGACCCCTTGCGCTTTTATCATGCTTCATTGCCACTGTAGCTATTATATTTGCGTTTTCCATTAAACAACGTAGGGCAATCCGAAATGAAAGCTTTCAAGACACTCCACGTGTAGAGTTGCAAGCGTCATATACCGCACGCCACGATGTTACATTCGAGCGAATCTTTTTTCCTCCTCACCCGCCTCGGGAAGCTGACACAACTGCTATTATACTGAACTGGTCACGGTTACCCAATGTGGTGCGAATTGTTGAGCAGTTATGTGACCAGTCTCTCCAATATACTATTGCCACAATCCTGGTCTGGAACAATAGCCCACGGGCGCTCAGCCAAGAGGTTTGTACCTCGAATTGCATTTTTTCTCCCCTGATTAGACATTGATCATGGTCGTGGTCAAATTAGGATTTTAAGAATGTGCCCGATTATTGCGCGAAAAAACTTCAAACACATAACTCCCCAGTTAACCTGTATTTTGAAGCCCGTTACATTGCATGTGCACAGGCAACGACATCTTATTGTTTCATCCAAGTAAAAAACTCTTTTACTGTCAGCTTTTTGACTTTGATCGAATATTGCGGGGGTTTCTCCGTTCACTCAGGACGACGACTATCTAATATGGCCTGAAATCATAAACACGCTCCGACATCAAATCGCCCACTCGACCAGGCCCAGGATCCATCTGTTGCCCCCTCATGAATTTCTTTCCAGCCGTATTCGTGAAATCTACACCGATTCGGGTATACATACTTCGTTTGCCTGGCTTGGGTATGGCACCATCATTCGGCGATCCGAGGTCACCGCGTTTGTGGATCTCATGAAGTCGGTCAATGTGACCAAGGAAGAACTCAGGATGTCAGACAACTATTTCACAATCTTGAGCAATACCTATTCCGAGTTGTGGTTTGATCATGGTGTAGAATTAGGGGGCGGACAACCGTTTACAGTCGGCGCGGAAGGGGATAAAAGGAACAATCACTATATTGTGCGTGTTCCTGCTGTTCCCGGATCTAATTTAGTCCTTACTTTCGCTCATGATCGTATACTTAGATCAAAGCGACTCAACTTCTTCAATCAATAACCCCAAAGGGTTCCAGTAACACATCCCATAACTCCAGATATCCTTATATCAGGACGGAGGATACATCCCTAGAGTTCCCGACGGCCATTTCTCGTGCCCCATGCTTAGGTTCCAATTGCCTCTTTGAGACCTCAATTAGCACATTACCTGATGGAATCAACCACTTCGCGCTCACAGCGGACCAAATGCTGTCCCTGGGGGTAAGCAACATGGAGTTATTAAGTGATAAACAGATTTTGCATTATCACACATTTCCCCCGTCATATGCTGTTGATGGACGACCAGATACTGCTTTTCGTAGTCTAGAATGTGAGTCACGTTGTGAATTTTTTCGAATATGCTCAATGGTTTATTTTACAAAGATGCTCGACAAGGAGATATGATATCATTGGATGTTATGGAAGGTATAGGCTTATGTTGGAAAAGGGTAGAGTTTGTTTTTTTGGTTGATCTCTCAACCGAAACAATACTACGGGCATCGACATACCAAATGGGTGTCGGTGAACATTGGGTACGTTTTTTTCTACTGACAGGGAAGACCGGAAACGTGACCATACCTTCAGACCATGGCTTCTTCCACTCTGGTCTGCGCGGATTCAGATATTAGATCCGGCTCCTCAGAAATTGTCCGTGAGTGCGCAATCCAAATGCTGCCAGCACCTCATGTTTGGGCGGAGCCGCACATTTTTAAAGCGAGCCTTGATAAAGATGTAGAAGAGAATTGGTGTATTTACGAAGTCTGGATACGTGGAAGTATTACCAAGTAGTCATGAACACAAAATCAGAAATATATTCTCCATGAGCCTCCCGGCTTGATATAGAAAGCAGCTTGGGCAAATTTAAAATTGGTGCAAAAAGATAAACACTTTCCCGGGCCGAACGTCAAGCTTATGTAATCAGTTCTCGATTTGAGACTTTGCCCGACTCGGGTGTCCAACTCATTCCAACGAGCGAGCCTGTCCTTGCGGCTGCGAAAAAATCTCAGCACCATCGCAAAGGCACAATGTCAAGTGCACTGTCAAAACAATTCGGGAGGTCTATCCGCCAGGGTGCATCCCGCCGAAGGTGCATTTCTATGAAGGTAACGTGTCCGAAATCTGGATCACTACTCACTCTGTTCCTAGTTCCTTATACTAACTTCGTAGTCGCTATTGCATGGATCCCCGGAAGCAAAGAAGGCTGGTGACCTAGATCTCCTTCAACACTCGCGAATTGTTGGTCGAGGGAAATATATACATGGCTTTGAGAGTAAGTTCGTTCAACTCAAAGAGCGAATTATGTCCTAAGCAACCTAGCACACCGGGTCAAACCTGACAAAATTGAAGAATACAAGAAAGCAGCGTGCGCTAGGTTATACCCGCAGCTCATGACTACTGTTGACAACATACTACAGGGAGAAATATTACATCGGACTTAAAGAGGACCCTGCTATGCAAGTGAAGCTAACCGGTAATTGGGAAACGGTGGTAGGCGAGCAGGATACATTTGTCCACATCCTTGAGTATGAGAATTATGGCGGATTCGATAAGACCTCACAATTGTTGAGGTCATCACCTGAGGTATGTTGGCGCCACGATGATGTAATTTGAAGAGGATAATTGATTGTCTTGAATAGCATCTGGCAGCATACCGCGAGATTCTACCATTCCTTACATCTCGCACATCTCAACTCAGTCAGGAGTTTGCCTTCTTTCCCACAGCCCCTCCCCATGAGAAAGGAGGAATATTTGAGCTAAGGTCGTATCACCTTCAGCCTGGAACTTTGTTGGAGTGGGAGAGTACATGGTTCGTGCTAATGGTTAACTCTCGAACGACATAATAATCACGGAGCTAGGCGGAGAGGCATCGAAGCACGCAGAAAATTTGTGGCGCCTGTTGGCGCCTGGTTTTCTCAGGCTGGTCGTTTACATCAAGTTCACCATATGTGGCAGTATCCGTAAGGCTCGTGGTTTTTTCGGCGCTGGATGATGCTCATCATCACGACCAGGAGCTTGGAGGCGAGAAAGGAACTTCGAGAACAAGCATGGCAAGTAGATGGTTGGGCTGAAACCGTGTCCAAGGTTAGTGGTATCGTTATGCTCGTTACTGCCTGTCATAATATCTGTTGGTCGTTGCAGACGGCACAACTGGCGAAAACCATGGATTCATTCATACTCGCCCCACTGGACTTCAGTCCTCTCAAATAATGTAGCCAATTCGATTATTATTGTATACCCTGCACTGTACCCAAGGACAGAATGAAAGAAACCCGCTTCGAATTCATCTTCCGAGCTGTCTCTTCTCGACAATTGGTGTAGTGCAGAACGTCTAGACGAGTCGAATCGAGCATGTACCTAAATATATTATTCTCCTTAGTATTCTACTCTGTGATTTGAATCCCAGCGATTTATAACACTGACAGTGATTAGGAGCTGACCAGCATTGCGTAGCATCATGTGACTAATCGTTTCACTTGTTTCCGGGTGCATTTCTGTCAGGTTCCTACAATCTCTCATCTACACCTGTAACTCTCAACATGGAATGGCGTTATTCGGACCTTTCTGAAGAAGACACTGCGCATGGTGCACAATCGACGAGTAGAAAAAGGAGTAGCAGGGGTTCGGTTTTGGGTATATAATGATGATATCTTTCTAATACCCGATGCACATAGCCTGTGACCAATGTCGGAAGACAAAAAGCAAGTGCGAACAGCCAGCTGGGGACTCAGTCCCTTGTAAAAACTGTGCTCTAGCAGGGACAGGTTTGTAATAATCATATCTAATTATTTCGATGCTTTGACGCTTGTTCCCAAGCCTGTACATTTCTAGGTATTTTATTTGATTACTACTCTGTTCTTAATGTCCGATTCAAAATTTAGGGCCCAGTTACAAGCGTGGGCCACCCAAAGGTTATATACACGCAATCGAACAACGGTGGCACCAGGTCGAGTCTCTGCTAGGCGCTATCATACAATGCCCTGATCCAAGAGTGCAAGGTTTCGTCTCTGATTTGCGACAAGATAACCTCGCTCGGGAGATAATTCATAGAGTTGACATAGGACCATACGTTGGTCAATTTGTAATGCGTGGTTTTTGAGCAACTTTTGATCAAAATTTCAGGGCCCTTCGGGTCGACGCAGCCAACCTGAAGGAGCAACAAAGGAAGATTTCTTTGCTTCAATTCTCAAAAGCAGCGAACCTAGCACTCGTGATTCAGCTCGCTCGCGTAGGCAATCTAGAGTATCGCGCGAAATAGTTTCCTCAAATCAAGGCCTGTATCTCTGATCGGATTTCTCAGCCGTTTTGATTGACTTTGACCAAAATTAAGATCACGGCCTTTCAGTAGCCCCTACCAAGGAATGGCAGGACAGCTTATCAGATAGACTCGCGAATTCAGGAAGATCAATATCGTATACGGACTTTGATAACCCTCGATCCGTTCCCCAAAGGCGGAAGCTCAACGGTTCAAGTGATGTTGCAGAGGCCCACCCTGATTGGAACGATATGTATGTAATGGACGCAGGTAAAAATTTAAAGATCATTGATGAACTGACGTTGACCTACCGATCAAATCTCAGGCGATGATCCGTCAAATGACGCTGCTGAGGGGATTGGCGGGTTATCATTAGACGAACATCAAGAAGTCAGTAAAACCATCTAGAATTTCGTCACTTACTTACACAGCCCAGGTCAGATTTCACGGCAAAGCTAGTGGCTTGCACCTACTTAGCCGAAGTGACCGAACTGATGATAGGATTGAGGGAGGAATTTGGTCAGTTGTTTTATTTTTCTCCATCAGTTTATAATAAATGCATGTATCAGGAGATTACCTATGGCTAGGGTGTGGCCGGCGTCCAAGGAACGCAAAGCTCCTATGGTGGCAGATGTGAACGTGCCATTACCGCCAATTCAAGTTCAAGATCGGCTTTTGGACCTTTTTTTCACCTATGTTCATCCCGTCTTTCCCGTTATTCATAGAACGCGTTTTTTATCCGAGTATAACCTACGGTGCGGATGTTTCTCTCACAATGAATTATCACTTACCCCAACATCTAGGAAGCAAAAGTAAAGGAATCGTATATTGACATATCAGATTGCTGATAAAATTAAATGGTAGCGGTCCCAGTATCCGCTCACTATCCCCTGAATCAGGAAGCTCTGCCTCTCCTCGACCGGAACCATCCCAAGAAGTAACACCCTTGTTACTCTTTTCTATATTCACGATTACGGCGCGATTTTGTGAAGATGCGGTGCCGCCTCCGCCAAAAGGGAAAATGTGGGAGGCTGGTTGTGACTATCTGGATAGTGCACGTGCAATATTAAGTTAGTAACATGCAATCATGATCATGTTTACAAATTTAATACCAAAAATTTCAGCCAAGATATTCCATCAATCTCGACCATCCACCGTTCAGTCCTTCCTCCTTCTGGGTTATCGCGAATTTGGCATAGGTGAACTTTCCGTCAGCGGGACGTTCCCGGATAAAGGCCTAATTGTGTTTTTAGGATCGATGGAACAAGGATGGATATTTATTGGTGAGCAGTGGTCATTAACAGTAGACCCAACTTATTCGCAACACCACCTAGGCATGGCTATACGTATGGTGAGTTTTTGAGTTTAAACATAAACAAAATCTTAAATTTGTTCCAGGCAATGGACCTCGGATTGAATTGCGACTCTTCTACTTGGAAAATTCATGGTCACAAACTATTTTCACCCGAAGAAATACAGACACGCCGTCAAATATGGTGGTCTTGTTGTTTAGCTGACCGGTATGGAACTGCCTACTTAAATTTCGTCGTTAATCAACTGATCATCGCAATAACTAGATATGGATCAGTTTATATGGGTAATTTGTGAAGGTCTTATAAATATCAGTTATCTCATCACCTCCACAGGTCGGCCCATTGTGATAAAGGATGATGATTTTGACACACCCCTCCCAGATGTAGACCAGGTGATTTTCTTAAATGAACTCATAACTCTGAACTTCTAAATTCCCTCATAGGAAGAAGATAAAATACTCTGGCCCCCAGTAACGGGCACAAATCTGGGCCTTTCGTATCCACCAACTCCAGGACGGGTATCAAGCAATTTTCGTGCTCTAGCGACTTTATGTAAGTATCGTAACGACTGCTTGTCCATTAGTATGAATTTTTATATATAGCAATCATCTCCGGCGCTATCGTCTCTAATATATACCCCGTCCGACAAACACCGGGGTCGTCCAAAAGAGCTCTATTGGCCGAATTGGAAACACGCCTAGATCAATGGTTCATCAGTTTACCAGAAGAACTCCGATACGAGACTACCAGTAGACGACCTCTCCCTCCGCCCCAGACATTGCTCCTACATATCAGGTATAGGGGAGCTGTTCTTTTGCTTCACCGCGCATTGTACGTCCGTTTATTCCAACAACGCCCTTTTCAAATATTGACCTAGGTTCTCAGTATTCCAAACTGGAAAGGGTAACGTTTCTGAGTTTCCTCGATCACCACAATCTAATTTATTTGGTAGCACTGAGCCCACCTCTCGTAACACTCTTGAACTCAAAGCTTTTGACCTTGCACAAGGTGCCGCTAGTCACATAAGTGCAATAGGTGATTGAATCCTCGATTATTGAGGATATCTTTATGCTCATGGATAGGCAGTGACTGCTTATCGCGAAGGTTTTACGCTGAAACGGAGTTCAGCCTTCCTTACGTCGTATATACTCAGCGCAGCGTAAGCCGTATTGCTGTACCTCCCGTGCAGCCTGACTGACCTTCGCGTCGGCTAGTATAATGCATATCCTGACGCGTATGTAAATACGTCGAGTTATGTGATCATTGCTCATCACATGTTTTAGTGACTCTTCGGCCATCTAATCTCCAGGCTTCTTTAGGCTTCCAGCAATGTATGGCTGCTTTAAAAGATATGGAGGTACGAATTAATCAAATGCATAAGCCATGTCGCTATACAAATGCCCCCTAGATGGTCTGGCCCAGCGCGGCTCGTGCATGGGAACTATTGAATGGTGTCAAGCTTGGGTCCGACAGCGTTTCTGCACCCAACAAGGGTGTCTCCGAAAGAAACAAAAGACATGCTGAGGATGCTTTCGGCCAAGAAAAGAGTTCGGATTATCTTCAAAGAGAGGCGTTCAAAAACTTCAACGTTGGGGAACCAAGTCATGGATATGGGAGTGAGGATGGAGTCCAAGAGTTGGGCACCCGAATTATGGCACATATGCTCGGCCTGCATATACCTGGTATTGAACCCTCCACGTCGTATTATCCTGGGTATGAATGGTGGCCGCGTCAAGCAGAAGCCTCTTCTTCCCTTCCCATCCCACCAGTCCCACCTGAGCCTAGAACTTCGCCCCCACATATGGTTGGGGCCCCAGAATGGCCCCAGCCTTCCGCACCGACTGATCCTAGTTTTAATTTTGAGTTTGGCCGCTTTTAATATCGTTTATCTAAACATTACAGATGTTGATAGTTTAAAATTTACATTTAGAGTTCAAAATTAATGAATATGGACATTTTGTTGTTCTTTGACATTTGTACTTTGGAGATCTGATCAGGATCAATGTCAACAACGGCTTTACCAAATTGGACTAACAATGGTCGATCGCGAGGTTAGGTAATGCTACGGCTAATTATATGTTGGACCCATAAACTGAGATTGTTTTTCTTCCTTGTATCTCAACCTGACGATAATGTCGAGTCTTCATAACATATTAAATCCAGATGATGGACGAAGGCGGTCAGTTAAGTAAGTTATTAGTTACTTTAATTTCATTTCCCCTCAAGCGGAATATCCGTTAACTCAAATACTAGACTCCTTTTGACCGTACCAATTGAACAGCACGCTTCGACCAGCGAATTACCCTCGTCTCCTGCAACATCTCACACCTCAGATAACAGCGAAAGTGTTATCATCAACTCGGAAATTAATAGTGGTAAAGGCCCCCACGAATCACACCCCGACTGTCCTAACAACATGGGATGCCTACCCGATACCGATGGACGACCTCAGCACACCCTTCCTGTCATTCTTCGATGTGCAATACTCGGGAGCCCAAGAAAGAGGCTCACTATTAGGGAGATATATGCAGTTATGGAAGCCAAGTACTCCTACTATAAGACTGCCGGCCCTACCTGGAAGGTGATCTTCTTCTGAATAGAGTTACTTCCCAGCCATTCAAACAAATATACCTTTAGCAATCCGTTCGGCACCATCTCTCGCTGAATCGCTTATTTGAACGGCAGCCGAGGCCCGTGACCGACCCCGGATTTGGTTCTTACTGGACAGTAAACCTCACAGCACCTCCAGGCACCAAACGCCCTCGCAAACGCGGTAGGCCTAATAAAAGCATAGTTGACGGCTCACCGGTCCCCGCCAAAAAGAGAGGAAGACCCCGAAAAACGTTCCCGCCGGACGCCCCGGAAGGGCCCATGGTCATCCCACTTCATGAGGATGAGAACGAAGAGAAAGTCATCTCGACTACTTTGAATCCGGCAACATACTCTAATAATGAAGGCGACTGCAGTTTTGCACTGGATTATGAAGATGAAGTTGATGGTCCCCAGGGTTCGGAAGAATATGAAAGTGAAGAAGAAATGATTCATCCGCTTGACCGACGCCCTTCTCTGGTCGGCTTAAGCATGTTCGCGCCCAATAAATCAACGCAATCTTTTTCACTCCCTCCTTTCTCATCTCTACAGGAAGGCTCGGATAACATCCTCGATCGCATGCAAGACGAGATTGCAAGCCTGCGCCGGCAGTCTGCAGAAGCTGTTTCCCTTTCACTTCGCCTTTCGGAACAACTTGTCAATGCCCAAGCCGAGGCTTCCAGAACACGGTCAACTTTACGAAACGTAGAAAGCGTACTCGAATGCGAGATGAAAAGGAGAAGAGAAGCAGAAAAAAATGCCGAAGACGAAGAAAGAAAGAGGCGAAAAGCTGAAGACGTTTTAAATGCCTTCCTCTCCCAGTCGTCAAATCATGACCACCTGTCCCATAAGTATCTGCCTCACCACCCATCATGATGAATAATGGATATTAGATCAACCAGAGCATGAACATTGCCCTTATACAGTAGTAGTCAATTATACATATTCATGAATACATTATTCTTGCGTAGATGTTCTTGTCCCGTGAATAATAATCATAATATCCAAGTTTTTTTTTTGATGACTTTCATTTGATCGCAACATTGGGTGTATGGTGATCCTCATCGGAGACCGTTGCCAAATACAGAACAACATCCAGAATTTTTGGAAATTTCGTTGATCGTCAGTTTATCCAGCTCACAAAGATGGCTATAACGGCAAATCGACCGAAACTCAAGACTGCGTGTGTTTTGTCCAGATCGTCTCTCAATAACCTACTAAAAATTTCAAATCAAGGTTCAAAAACGCACGTTCAATTGCCCCATTATATACTTCTGGACCAGTTGCGATCACTCTGGATGGTGTCAAGATTGTTACATGTGTAGCGGAAGATATTCTGCTCACTAATGTACTCACTGGTGCTGAGATTTGTCGATTCGTCGGAGTGCGCTTGCACCTATCTATATATCTCTTTTTTCCTAAACATGATTAATAATAGGACACCCAAACTATCAATTCTTTATGCATATCCCCATCCTCGGCGCATTTACTCGTATTCACGGCATCCCTATCCCTACGAATATTTGAAATACCTATACTCTCTACCCCCACAAAGAAACCTGTACAACCAATTCGTGTCATATCGCGCGCGCATGATGCACCGGTCCATGTCTGCAAAACCGATCCTTCTTCCACATACCTTGCCTCGGGATCCGCTGATGGCGTGGTGAAAGTTTGGGATATCCGTCACGGACACGTTACGCACGTTTTCAAAGGCCATGGTGGTATCGTGAGTGCTCTGACGTTCAATTACCCTCAAGATGTTTCTTCCGTGGTGAGGAAAGACTCGATGCACCTAATTACTGCATCTGCGGATACACGAATCAGGATATTCGACCTATCCGCATCTTCAAAATCGTCTCATGGAGGAAAACCTGCCGCAGTTCTGGAAGGACATGTTTCTGTCCCTCGTGGACTGGATGTATCACTGGATGGTAGGTGGTTGGTTAGCGGTGGCAGAGATTCTGTTGTGTTGGTATGGGATTTATCATTAAAGGAGAAATCACAATCAAGCGATAGCAAAAGGAAAGGAAAAGACAAAGCGTTCGCACCTACCCTCGTGAAAACAATTCCCATTTTAGAGCGAGTCGAGGCGTTAGGGCTACTACACCCTGATGAAGACATGACCGGTTCAACCTCTGGGCCTAGCAGGTTACGCTTCTATACCGGTGGTGAAAAAGGCGTCATCAAAATCTGGGACGGGAAGGACGGCACTGTTCAACTCACTCTCGGCCGAGAACAGTCCAAGATACTTGACGAACAGGAAGAACAGCGACAGATACTCAATGTTATGTGAGCTTTTTCTGTACAATTCTGATACTAAACCTAACTCATGCTCTCCAGGTACATTCCAGAGACGTCAAGTGTAGTTTCTGTACATGCAGATCAAAATATTGTCTTTCACTCCATCTCAACACAATCATTATCGCGACAGTTGATTGGTTATAACGACGAAATTGTTGATGCAACATTTTTATCTCTCAATCCCTTTAATTTAATTGGTCAAGCCCCCCAAAAAGATTCACATCTTGCCCTTGCTACCAACTCTTCTCTCATTCGCGTCTATCCGTTAAATGGATTTGATGCTCGCCTTCTCGAAGGCCACACAGACATTGTTCTGGCCCTTGACCACGGTTATGGAGGTCGTCTGCTCGCAAGCGGAAGCAAAGATCATTCAGCTAGGATATGGGCTCCTCGAAATATAAAATCAGAAGGTAAAAATAATGATTGGGGATACGGATGTGTTGCAATCTGTGAAGGGCACGCTGAAAGCATCGGCGCGGTCGCCATGTCGCGAAAAGCGGGAAACGATGATGGCAATTATCCTCAATTCATGTTTACTGGAAGCCAGGACCGAACAATAAAAATGTGGGACTTGACGGGGGTCCCTCTCACATGTGAAAACGAAGCAGATAGCGAGGTATTGCGATGCAAGAGTTTGACGACCCACAAGGCTCATGAAAAAGATATTAACTCCCTTGACGTCGCCCCGAACGATATGTTCCTCGTTTCAGGATCGCAGGACCGAACTGCAAAAATATTTTCTATTGAGTATAGTTCTGGATCTAATGGCGCGCGCGGAGAACTGAAATTAATTGGAACGTGCAAGGGGCATAAGCGTGGCGTATGGAGTGTCCGCTTTGGACGGACTGAGCGCATATTAGCGTCGGGAAGCGGGGACAAAACCGTCAAGCTTTGGAGCCTAGAGGACTATTCATGCCTAAAAACGTTCGAAGGTCATACGAATTCCGTTCTCAGGGTTGACTTCATCAATGCGGGTATGCAATTGGTTAGTTCGGCTTCTGATGGTCTTGTGAAACTTTGGAATATACGAGAAGAAGAATGTGTGGCCACGATGGACAATCATGAAGATAAGGTCTGCTTCTTATCCTTTAATCTCAAACAATCTGATACAAATGTATTGTTTGTAGGTGTGGGCTCTGGCTGTAAGCACTGACGAGAAAACAATTGTGTCCGGGGCAGCCGATTCTATTGTTACATTCTGGGAGGATTGTACAGAAGAACAAGAAGAGGAAAAAGAATTAAAAAGGACAGACATGGTCCTCAAGTCAGTCAAAACCATGTGACGCGGAGAAATTTTGACTAACGATCCATCATAGGGAACAAGATTTCCTGAATTATCTCTCGTTGAACGATTATAAAAAAGCAATTCAGTTGGCCTTAGCTATGAAACAACCAGGCAGACTCTTTTCTCTCTTCAAAAACATCAAAGCCGCTGATGCGGATAATACCTCCATTACTGGGCGGTCCTCCGTTGATGAGGTCCTTCGCACTCTTGTTGGATCGGAGCTCGCCAGGCTGCTTTTGTATGTCAGGGACTGGAATACGAACGGAAAAACGAGTGATGTAGCCCAGACGGTCCTACACGCTATCGTAAAACTTAAATCGTCGGAGGAAGTGATGGAAGCTTTTCAGGGCGAATTAGAAGAAGTGTCCTCGGTGAATAAGGACGAAAGCATCAAGAGCCCAGCAATAACCGGGACATCGGTCAAAGATTTAGTGGAATCTCTTGTTCCGTACACAGAACGACACTTGGCTAGGATAGATAAGTTGGTTCAAGAAAGTTACGTCATCGATTACATTCTTGGAGAGATGGACGATGGTATGTTCGACGTTGATGGCGACATAATGGATGTGGACACAGAAGCATGATAAATTTATTGTGTAGGTAAAATCCAATTTATTGGTACTTGAACTAAGACGACGACTACCCCTAATCTAGAGTCATCGGATGTCAATATTTCAATACTCACAACTCTTATCCATATGTTACAATTTGGTGATCCTACCCAAACGGCATCCTTGTACGCCATTGAACAGGAGAACCCAATCTCCTTCTTGTATGCTATCTTTAGTTAATATTTCATCCTTATCCTCTTGGATTCGTCCTTGTTCTAGGAGCCATCTACGGAGGACACCAGGCAAACAGCCCGTCGAAGGAGGCGGAGTGACCCATTGGTGCGAGCGATGAAAGGCCACATTGAAAATTGAAGTCTCTGTTATGAAACCCTTCGCATTGTAAAGAAGGACGTCCGACACAGCGAAAGATGCGGGGCTGAGGGATAGTCCAACTCGGGTCCGCGCTTCGTTGTAGACCGTTCGATGCGTAGTTTTAGTCGTAGTAAAGAGAGAGGTCGGGGTAGGTTCAGAATCAATATATATGGGCATGACAGACCCGAAAAGGGAATTGTTATCGGAAACAGGACTGAAGAAAGCTGCGGCGGTAGGGTCTGCGACAAAGCTGGAGGTTGGGGTCACTGATACATTTAGTGTCCCAGATTCTGTGAGGGTGATACGAATCTTAGATAGAGATCGATGAAAAGAACAAAAAATTTCGGAAGGAAAGAGCCCTACCCTGAAGGCGTTCAGAGTATTCTGTTCACGATGATCTGCAAGCGCAACTTCGCAGGCGGATTTAATCGCGTCATAAGTTAGAGCACGTCGCGCAAGAGACCATCCGTGTTGTTCAGCCGCATCTCTAAGACGATGAAGATGATAAGGGAGTAGCATGAATGAAGATGGTCCAGCATGATCGTTATTCCATCCTAGAGTTGGTAAAAGCGTATCAAACCGAGTTGAGCTCAGGAGCTCATACGAAATTTCTTGGCTCTGTTGTTCTGGTTGGAGAGACATTTTCCACGTGTTTTTCGTCAATCTCCCTCATCTGATGTAGGTATATATCTATATCTGTCCTGACTAATCCTTTGATCTGCAAAGCAAAAGTGAAAATCGACATACAAATCAAATCTATAAAGTACGTTTACAATCTGCCGAACCCAGGAAGTGTGCGATAGACTCACGGATCGTCGATCAGACTTCACAAGGGAATTATCCGATAACCGGTTACCTGAGGAACATTATGTCACATTTGTAGTAAGAAGACAAGTCAAAGAAGTTCATGCATAGAGTATCAGGTCGTAATCTAATATTTCGCCTTTCCTCTTCCACCCCTAAACCCACCTCAAGCCATCTTGTGGCCATAAACTTCGTCGCCTGCATATTTGGCTTCGACGGAACGTTCTTCGGGTGCTGTGTCATTGTCTGTCACAACTTCTTTCTTTACGTGAATGGAATGGAGTGTATGACCTGCCATCGTTTGACTCTGAGTCTGCATACGGAATGCGTTCTAGAAGAGAATTGAGCTATTATGGTAAGAGGAGCAAGATAAGGACATACATCACTGTCGACATCGATTGTCGCATTCAGGTTCTTGAGCTCAATACGAGCGTTGAGGGTATCAAGCAAAGTCTAGCGAGCGTTCGTTATTTAATTCGGCGCGAATTCATACGCACTTACGTTGGTGTAAATTCGACCAATGGGGTATGCAAACATAGCGTACAAATTGGTGTTAGGATGCAAAAGGAAAGTGAAAAGATCTGCCAGCGCAAAAATCGATGCGAAAAGACCCGTTTGGACGGCACCACGAATCAAGCGATTAATGATTGTGTCAGTCTTACGGAAGCCAGTTCGCGAGCGACCAAGGACAAAGGAGAGAATAACTGTACTAGTCAGATGGAAATACACGAAAAATCAATGTTTCACTTACAAGTAATGAGCAGGTCAGCACTGGTCTGGAATGTAAGCCAGCATGTGACGAGTGGTTTCAAGGGTGCAAATTTGGCCACTCTAGAATTATAGGTCAAGAAATTTGACGAGATTGTCAATAAAAAGCAGCCTTACTCTTTGATAATTCCTGATTTGATTCCAGCGTACATACCAAAGATGAAACCTAAGACACTTAGAATGCCAATGATGCCGAATAAGATCTTGTTCTTTGTGAGAACAAAGACTCTTTGGTTGAAGTTAGAATTTAGGTCTGTTTTTCACTAATCCTCTTACCGGTGCCCAAGGAAGAATTGGGTGATGATTGCTGCAACCGAGGTAGCGCAGGCAGTGAATGGAATAGTCCAGCTGATAACTGCATTATTTCATGAGTATTTTGACAAAGAAAGATGCAAAATGGATTACAAGCAAGGCTGGCGGGATTGGCATAGTTGGTAACACTGAAATGATATTAGAAAGGTTCTCGAAAAAGAAAATAACCATTATACCAGGTCTCCCAGGCGGCGTAAACGGCCCTATCAAAATTTATTAAGAATTTCCAGTGAGAAGGTATGAATGAAATACACGTACACTGCACTATGTAGTGTGTCAGTTACGAAAAGAGTCCATACAACACCCCTGATCCAGGCAGGATCATTGAATTCTGAGGAAGGTTAGAAACAATGGCTAACTATAAAATGACATGAAAATACTGACTTGCGTTGGCGTATACCACAAATTGATAGGTAACAAGTCCATACAAATAGGTATTGACTGAAGTTATTAAATGAATGATCAAGTCTCAAAACGGCTCCCGAAATTAGACTTACAGAATAAGCCTATCAATAGGACACCTAGTATAAAAAAGCGTTCAGGAGGTGAGATGGAGAATGTTTGGATTACCACATACCAACGGACAGATCGAAGTCACCCATGACGAAGAAGATTCAATGTGTGGATAGCAAAGAATCTGGGATGAAAATGAAACAGTTGGCTATTAACATCCCTATGCGCCTTTTTAAGTTGAGGTGTAAACCGCTAAACGAGGATTTAGCGAGAGAAGTTCCTACGTTGCAAGGGTTAGAAGGAGGGCGACAACCTTCAAGAAACATGTCCAAATCGCCGTCCAGGGAACCTGAACGAAAGGGATCAGGTCTAGTGGGTCCTAGTTTTCCTAGCCCATGGGCGCTTGCAGGGAGAGGTGAAACTGGGAATTCTAATTGATCGATCTGATCTGAATTGAAGTTAGGATTGATTACATAAATCGGAGGCAAATCACCTCTGCCATCAACCCGAACTGCGAAAGTTTGTTCAATTTTGACAACACACACACAAGTCTTACTCAACACGTACCAAAACCTATCCTCAACGACCCCAACAAATTCAGTTGAATGCTCCAATGCACACTTCACCCTGATTCTGATCCTGATAAAATCAAGATTGCTTTCAGGTCCCCGTCAATAATCCACGATTTGGAGATTTGGGGCTGTCTATATTTGGTTAGCATTAAAAGGACAAGCGAGGCCAATCTACTGGACGCCCTTGGATGCCGCCATCATGTAGCGGCTTCTATGTTATCTCCTAGAACTTGGATATCGGGGCGATCGACGATAGTTCTGAACGTGTTGTAAACTAACGACGTGAGCATCGTCGCTGAGTAGGATTCACGCGTAAATCCGAATAATCATAACTTGCCAACCTCATCTAATATTTGAGGAAGACCCCCCAGCTCACTAGTTACACTACTGCTCGAAAATGTCTATCTCCGAACTTACCAGCCTCCAGCAAACTCTCAATGCCGCCATTGACGCTTTCAAAGCTGAACTGGCCGCTCAGAATATTCCCGAGCCCTCGTTGAATACATCTAAACCTCATCCCATAGATGATATTGCGTATCTCCCAACCCCGGCGATGCACGAGGCTCGTCGAACGGCTCTGGCGAGTCTCGTAAGTTAATTATACACCTATATACTTCACAACAAGATTGATCCACACGAAATCCATAGGGCTTGATCAAATCTCTTATTCAATCACCACACGACGCCCTGGTAGCGAATACTTGGATGTCTCTTGAGATTGCAGGCGTTCGGCTTGCCGCAGAAATTGGTCTCGCAACTATTTTGGATGACTCTGAACATGGTTTGAGTATCGAAGAAATCGCTGAAAAAACCGGTGTCGATGGTCTGAAACTAGGTAACTTGATCCATTCAATCACTTCTGACGGTATACTGAATTATCATCGAAGAGCGAGTCATTCGGCTTCTGGTTACCCAAGGCTGGTTCCGCGAACCGAAACAAGGATACTTCGCCAATAACCGTCTGAGTAACCTGATCAAGAACGATCAAGCTGGATTCTATCTCGCAACATACATGTACGACCTTGAACAATTCTTCCATGGCGGGAAAATATTAAACTCTTTCTAGGAATGACCTATTTACCAAAGTGTCTGGCGACTTCCCCGCTATGATTAACCACCCCGATCCAGAATTCAAGAAGAAGACAGACCCTCTGCACACCGCTTTCCAGCTTTCTCACAAGACCGACGTTTCTTTCTTCGGTGCCGACGGCTGGCTCACCAAAGACCCTGAAGATGCAATCAAATTTGGTTTCTGGTGGGAAAAGCTTCTAAGCTGTTGCGCATTGATATCTCATTTCCGCTCTTTTATTTAAGCATGGGGGCTGTTGGGCCTACCTCAGATCCTGGCGTCGCTGCGGACTTCCCCTGGGCGGAGATCGCTCGCGGGAAAGATGCCATCGTTGATGTTGGTGGGGGCCAGGGAACTTTGTGTTGCTCGCTCGCCGTCAAGTAAGATTTAGGAAAATGTAGAGACCTCTTCCCCCACTGATTATAATTCTTACAGATATCCTGAAATTAAAAACTTTATCGTACAAGATCTTCCGGAAACACGAGAAGCTGCTGAATCTTTCATCGCGTCTAAAGGCCTGTCGGACCGAGTCAAATTCGAAGCCCAAGATTTCTTCAAACCCCAACAACGCAAGGGCAAATATGTGTTTGTCATGCAACGAGGTTCGTCTTTGATTGATTGGAGCGCCACTATCAAAGATAACGTAGACTACAGTCCTGCATGACTGGAGTACCGAAGAGGGTAAATTCCTAAAGTTGGCCATATCTTCTGCGATGACTGACATTGCTTGTAGGTGCGAAAATGCTCGGGCATATTCGCGATGTCTTGAACAAAGATGTGAGTTGTACCCCTACTTCAATCATATTTTAGACTCATTTTTGACAGAGCTGCCTTTTGGTCATTGACACTGTGATCCTGCCCGGCGTGGTTAACCCCAATGGCCCATCCCTTTCGGAGTCGCTAGCGAAAACGAACAAGAATTCCTATGAGCCTGTTCCCCCACCTGAATTCATCCCTGTCGACTTTGGTGATGCGAGCCGCATCCAGCATCAGATTAATGTGGCCCTGACTGCTCTGTGCAACTGTGCGTGGAACGTATTGGGACATTTTTAGATTCCAATTGATTTATTTTCCCAGCATTCGAACGAACCCTCCCACAACTACAGGAGATGGTGGAACTTAGTGGACTCAAAGTCAAGAAAGTCAATGCCACAAGGTCAGCTGGATTTCCTTTCTCATCTAATGCATAATTTAACCTTTTACGATGTTCGACAGAGGCTGGGCCTCAATTACTGAAGTTGTACCCGCGTGAGGTGGGGTTATAGATCCTTGTAGAATACAATAAATATAACTTTGTCTTACTCAATCCAATTGCCTAATACACCACTTACACATTTTATCATGACCTTTCGGTGTTCATCTGAAGCCTTACTCTTTCAGGGTACCGCTGCACTTCTTCAGACTAGTTGATACACCGGATGACCTGGCAAATCTACCTGCTTCACATTAAGGTATCCAACTGCCCTAGATGTCAGACTTTGCTTAAACCCAGGTCGACAAGGGTATATAAATTCGACCAACCCTAAGCCTCGCTGGCACTTGATCCTCAGGTCCGTCTGGGAAGGGTGCACTTTCTGCCGTTATTGAAAGGGCCTTCAATTACATCTGAGCCGACGGTCGTTTTCGGTAATAGGCATCTTTGGGAGAAATGAATTCATTTACATATATACAGTCTTATCCAGATCTATGACCACACACTAACGGCATACAAACAGGACAGGTTCCCAACTCAAAGATCGAGGTTTTACGTATTTTATAAAAGGCTATAGCGATCGCTGGATCTTGCGCAGGAGTAACTGACCTTGTTGGTCAACCTGAGTTGTAATGCCTGTCGAGTAAAGGTGATATCAGACAAGCCACCAGTGGATACATATCCGTAGGGTCAAGTGGACAGAATGATATTGGACAGATTTAAGCGAATGATGGCGGAGATCCAAAAATAATAAAAAATCGGTGGATATTATGTTGGTGCCATCCGTGGGTACAGATTGTAGTCAGCCAGTATTTTGATGGTAAGTAAGGGTCATCCAGATATGGTAGTCAGCGGCTTTTGAAGAAGTAGGACAATAAATTGACAAGCGCACGAAGTGCATAAAATCTAATCATCAATCAAGTTGAATAAATAAGATTCTGGTGTGCGGGTTCAGTTGGTAATTAGGGATGAGTAGGAATGCTGACTTAAAATGGTAGTGAGTGGGGAGGCTAGAGGATGGTAGTCTGACGATGTGTGAACCAAAGAAGATGGGGAGCGAGCCCACTCAAACGAACGATGACGAACAGAGGAAAGTGTCGTCGTCAACGTCGAACGAGATGGTCCGTGATAGCAAAGTGGGAGCTGTCCCGAAGAGCGTCCAAACATAAACATACAAAGGTAGATTGACGGACACTCAACCCTAGATACGACTTCCTAAAATGGATTTATCCTTTGACTTTAGCCAGAAATCAATTTACGGGAGGGTTAGGACCCTCCCGTAAATATAAAATCTACGGAGGGCATTGAAAAGCTCCAACCTAGGAACATTAACTTAGCGCTGTCATCGGCATCCCGGCATCACTCGCCTAGCGGACTTTGAAATATATCCAAATATCATTTTATCCGTTGGACCCTACGGATATGCATCCAGTGCCACAACATGAGTCGAAAACCCAGCTGGCATCGGTAGCGAAATAGGTTTAATCGACGATGGACCTATCAGTTCATGGCTCAAAACCACCTCCCGCTGCATTGAGGTTGTTCTGATCATGCTCACCCTATTTTTATTCTGAGCGCCCGTCTCGGTTTAATTTAGGAAAGCCCGATATCAGCACTAATACTTCTTTTTCAAAAACCGACAAGGTACTATGTATCTGGGTGAAGAGATACCGTCAATATACAGCACTCTACCCTAGGCCTAGGTCTCTCCAACGGATCAAAGCGATTACGAACACATCCCCCGCATGGCCCTGCAAATTGAACTTGTCCAAGCTTCCATCTCCTAGAAGAGCCCAAATTTTTTTTTTTACACGATCACGAAAAAAAATGTGTAGTTTACGACCTTTGACTCTCAGGATCCCAAGAATGTCATGCTGTCGTGCCACGCCAATTATAAACCAGCAAGAAATTTTCTATTGACACGCAACCACACTCTGCGCGTCCGAGCAGGTGGCCGAGCCGTCCGTGGTATCGCGGGTCAGATGACAGAATAGCTGAGGATGTATTACGAGACGCCTCGCACAGAAGGTCTGCCTATCGTGGAGAGGCGAGCAGTGGCAACTCCGGATGTGCCCATGAGACTCTGGAGAGAACAGGTGACCTATCCAGTACAGAGAAACCAGGCGTTCGTAAGCACGATGCCGAATACCATATAGACGGAGGCGATCTCACCCCGATGTTTATGTAGATAGCACTCGGATGCGAATGGAGGAGGTGTGATGTTTTCCTTTAGTTAGGTTGTGGGACACGGTCCTGTACTATGTAAACGCCAAGTTTGCGGCGCTTGCGCTGAGTCGGAAATCGCGCCAAGGTAAAAATTTCGGGGTTCACCCCGAGTTTGTGAGGAAGATTGAACGTTGAAGTGTACAATCAGTGCAAGGCGTATGTCAAAACCTCGAAGCAGCAAGTCTGGGGTCAAAACGCGCTTCAGGCCTGAGCCCTATGTGTCGCGTTATTGGACACGAGCTCGACCTACTATGAACACTGTCGAAACAAGACCGATATCGGACAACACGAGAGAGCCATTATGAGGAAAGGTCGATTTTTATGAATAGTGCGTGGTGGGGGTATACCTGAAATTTTGAGGGTTTGGATGGCTGAAGTTGAAATTTGTGGACATGTGTACTCAACAAGTTGAGACTTGAACGCAGATGATACCCTTTGTAGTCAATTCAATACAACCGAGATTCGATACGAACGAACAACCCTTCATCGATGCCGATGGACATCGACTTTTGCCACACAAATCTTGAAGAGAAAATATTTTTGGAACATCGATATCTTACATCCTGGGATAATATTTTCGGACCGAATGACCCGGTACTCATACACAATCTTGTCCATCATCGTCAGTCCGATACGGAACTTTAAGTTTCACTCGGTCAGGGTCCGACGCTGTAACTTTCAATTCATGAGGCAAACCCCAATTAGTGACAGTACTGGAAGCGTTTCATCCACACATACTTGTGATACATCTAATGTTACATCTACTAAGAGTCAATGCGGCAAATGGGAAAGGGTAAAATATAAGGACACAAGGCAAAAAAACAAGTAAAGTAAAACAGAAAGGAAATGATCCGTAAATACAAGGCCAAGGACACATGAATGAAACAGAGAACATGGAACGGGAATGGAAATGGGGAATACTAGTGTTACACAGAAAATGAGGAAAGGAGAGAAACAATATACATGTAAATGCCAATGCTGGTTTGATTCATCGTATCACTATGAGATAGTACTGACGGTATCGCGATCATCGTATTCATTGGAAACTTCTACAATAAAAAGAGAGAGATCAAGGCAGATCGTGAAAAAAATGTGTGGCAATGCGTAGTGTAGAGTAAGGTGGACTGGACGTGAGGAGCGTAAAATATGAAACGTCAAGCGTGGAGATGAAAATGTGGGGATGTGTGTGTGTGTAGAGCGTCGCAGGTAAGGTATGGGCATATGCGTGAGACGGTCGGGAGCAAATTTTTGTGTGAGCACCGGGTTGCCCTTGGTGCCTGGGATGGGCGTACTGAATGGGGGAAATGGGTAGATCAAAAGAGATAGTTATGAAAAAAAAAGTTGGACGTGGATGAGATGGTGGGGGTAATAAGGATATCGGAACGTAGGCCTTTCCTCTGGATAAGACCAGCCGCGAATGTTGAAAATTAAATTTATGTGCGTGTATAAGGCAGGGAGGGTAACTTTGTGATCCAGTTCCGATTCCAATCCAATCCGGTCCATGCAACAACAATAGCGACAACGAATGACAAACCGGCGCCGAGGGGGGGAAGAGCCCGACCCTCGGCAAGCAAACCCGGCCTCACCGCCTCTGCAGAAATGCCGAATTGCCTTGTGCACGATCGCATTTTTGCGCAATGCGACACGCCGCATCCACTGCACGCTCTACAAGCGCACGCGAAGGCGATGTCGCCGGGGTATGTGCCAGTAAGTCTATGCGCACCGATATCAGCGAACCTGCGTCATCTCCGAAACGAAACCGATAAACTATCGGTAACTCACCACGATACAACAAAACATATCGCATAATGCGTTGGGTAGGGAGGATCGCCAGATCCCGTACAAGTGGTTTCCGCTTGACTGCCGGCGCCTTGTCTTTTCGCCGGTTCGAGAACGCCGACGGAGGGAGCGGCGTCGTACCGACGGACATCGTCAAGCTCGGGATCGACGGAAAGCTCCTCCGCCATGTGCTCATCGTCTTTCGGAGCGGACTCCCCTCCTCATTCCCATTCACACTGACCCCGCTCTCTTTCCTCTTTGGTGGTGTTCCGGCATCGTCCTCGCTCGATCCATTCCCCTCAAACCACTCCCCAACTACACCACACCAGGCGACGTACGCGCCTTCTACCTCTTGCTCGGCGGCTAGGAAGGCAGCCGCAACGCCCCAAGCGCTGGGATCCTCCTCCATGCGTTTAAGCAACGTGGTACTGGCCCCGATCAGTTCGCCGGCATATCGCAGCATCAGTGGCGGCGGTACGGATACGGTATCTCCTGCGACGAGTGCCTGAAGTGATGCAAGATAGTGTCGTTCTGTGCGTACGACTTCTCGGCAAGTGAGAAGCGCGCGACGCGCTGTAGTCCAGGCTACTGTGGGTGTTGTACTGCTTCGCGTGTTGCGACCCGGGACAGAGGGATATGAAGAGGGTGGATGAGGGAGGTGGGGAAGAGAAGGTGTGGATGAGAGGGCGCTTGAGGTGGGTTGGATTGTCTGGTCAATATCTTCTGGTGGACCACCGTAGACGTCACCTTGCCAGGAACCGCGTCGACTACGCAATGTAACAGGGCCTTTATCTTGTATCCAATCGTCCTCCGCCCACTGTCGACTAGAGTCTTCATAGCTGTTTCCATGTTCATCAGTAGATGGACAACCGACACCTGCTTCCCATGGATCCCAAGCTTCATCGAGGTCTTCTCTACTCCAGTCGCGGCGCAGACGCATCTTTTCGAGTTCTTCGACAAGAACCTCGTCCGTGATGCCTTCGTCAGTCATGGCCATCGCAAGCGTCCACTGCTTGTGGGCAGGCCATGAACGAGCATCACGCCTCACCGACGGAGGTTGTGATGAGTCGTGATTGTAGCTTGTGTTCCCCATACTAGACGAAGGATTACTGAAACCATTATAAGCAGTTTGTGGAGGCCGAGTGGGTGTATCCGGCGATAAAGTAAATTTAGCGCGTTTGGGAGGTACTGGGGGTGGTTCCCCTTGGGCAAAAGAGTCCCCGGAAGGCCCGGAGGTCCAATTCTGAGATGGCGCATTCTGGACTGCAGTTGCAGAGGATGAGTGCGGATGGTCAGGGTCAAGTGGGCTCAGGGTCAGTTTTGGGGGTGAGATAGATGGAGGGGGCTGTCCATTGAAAAAAAAAATAATTAAATTATAAGCGTTTTAGAGTGAGAGAATGTATGGAACCCAAAATGAAAGTACATACCAGGTTGACATGAAAAGGGGTGATGGACATTAATGGCAGCCAGTCTTTTTCTTTTGAACGACGAGCAGCGGTTGATAGGGCATGACCACTATCGCTCGCACTTGACCTGCCTGGCCAGATACTACCTCCCCAACGAGAGGTAAGAGACCGGTCTTTTTCGACTAGAGCACGTGCTCTGCGACTGCGAAGACTGAAACCGCGGATAGTGATAAGAGAGGAGGCACGTTGCACAGGGGCAGAAGGGGTAGTTGAAGGGGTTGGGTCGGAGCGAGTACGGCTGGGAACGGGAACAGAAGCGAGAGAAGTTGGGGAGGATGGGAGGGGCGGTCCAGAAGAAGGCTGGTGTTGGTGTTGTGGATCAGCGAGGTAAGCATAAGAGCCTGACTGGATGGCGGGCAATGAGGGACGTCTTTTGGTGAGTCTTCGATTAGAAGAAGAGGGGGATTGAGGTGAAGATGGAATTGGTGGATTTTTTCGTAAAAGGGAAGTTCGTGAAGAAGAAGAAGAATTGTGAATAGAAATTGCGGGAGATGAGAGAAGAGAAGGATCATCTGTAGTAAAAGAAAGAGGAGGAAGTTTGGGTGGAGAAGAAGGGATAACCACAGATTTGCGCAATTTCCTGGAAGTTGGAGAGACTTGTAATGGAACAGAACCAGTTTTAAGAGCGGGAAAATCATAATCAGAGGGTACGAGGACAAAGCCATTGGATGATTGGGAATAGACTTGAGGAGAGTCACTAGAGAACCATTTTGACCAGCCTTTGGTATCAACTGTCGCCGTCATCAAAGAGGTGGAATAAGAGGGGTTAACTTGACATGAATGTGAACAACGATGATCAAGTCTTTAACCCGATTATGACCTCGTTATTGACGTCACCTTTTCTTTTTTGTAGTCTCATTCCCCGGTCATCTCGCTTTATATCTCTCTTGATAGGAGTTCCTTTTGATTTTTCAATATACTCTCTCTCTCTCTCTCTTTCACCAGATTACCATTTCAACTACAAGTAACGTTATATTACTTACATTTACAGTTCTCCATGTGTAAATTCATTTCATTTCCCATGTCTTGTATCACTTCATCCTTCTTCTTCTTCTTCTCTTACCCGTCCGAAAATAGTACGATTGTACCCGTCTCATATCTCTTCTGCCGAGAATCCATCACATCCAAATCTAAATCGATGACTTATCCATCATTATCAACTTATTTCATTCCCCACCCCGCTTTTCCTCTCCGGGCCTCGGCACGGCATCTCTTTTGATTTTTCATCAATTTAAAAAAATGACCACTCCTATGTATATCTGTACGTTGCCTCTTGCGTTACCATTCCCATTACCAGCCATTACCATCCTCCTTCCATCCCAACCGTCGTATATAATCTTTAGGAGGCATCCGGCGTTTGACAATCCGCGTCCTCTAACCCTCTAAAGCTCTCATTTCCTCTCCGCACATTTCGTGGAAACATCATTATCTTTGATGACAACACAACCCGGCTATCTTCATCCCAATTGGCCCAG
Source organism: Collybia sordida (assembly GCA_037014335.1). NCBI lineage: Eukaryota > Fungi > Basidiomycota > Agaricomycetes > Agaricales > Clitocybaceae > Collybia > Collybia sordida. Next base: position 3,712,456 of record JAYKXK010000002.1, read on the forward strand.
CTTGCTTTCTAACCTTCCCTCAGGCACTCTATCAACTCTTTGCCCCCCCTCCGCCCCGAAGATTCCTAATCCCATGATACCTCGCACCAGCAACCGCAAGTCTCGACCCCCAACTCTCCTCTCTCATCGTCCGTAGCAATCGCACCTCGCTCTCAATCGTCTGTCGAATTGTCACTACAACAACCTTCGTTGCGTAACGTACCGTCCACCCTATCCGCAACTTCACCCATCGGGACGACCGTATCTCGTCCGGCCTCTCCGCTCAGCGCGCTGCGCCTGTCCCGAGGAATAACCACTCACGCCCCCGCGATCGCGCGTCAATAACACACGTGGTAATTATGGATGTCGGACCCTGAGGACCGGGCATCTCCAATCGGGCATAGGTAGGTCGAATATGGTACGAACGTGCTACACCCTCGTATCTATCTTGCGGCCTCCCATAAACACTCTGGAGCTCGAAGGCGGGCTTGTCGGTCTTCGTCTGAACGATGCCGAAGTATAACTTGATAATGTTACACCGGATACACCTCGTGCCCTCTCGTGCCTTGAGCTGTTCTAGATGACAAAAACGTCCAAGGTCACCGAGTGGCAGCTACTGAGCGCTTCTCCAACCTCACAAACCGCACCGACCTGATCGATCGGATGTGAATCCTATTCCAGAAGCACATGATAGTAAACCTGTAACTTGTACTCCCCACGATCGCGAGTAAAACATATCAAATGAGATGTTTGAAAACATATGAAACATACCATATGTGCACCTCTCCCAACGGAAGAAAGTAAATAGCATCCATCCGCACGCTCACAAAAAAAAACATCGTGTTGATCTAAATTATGATCACTTTCGTTCCAAGTTCCGCGCGTTCGCAATTCATGCTACATGTCTATAATTTGGTGTCTCGGACCCAGGAATGTTCTCGCAATTCACGTCAACAGTCTAATCCATCCTTTTATCTCTATCTTCATCCTCATTTTTCTACTTACCCCCTTCTACACCGGTTCCCAAATGGTAAGCTGACAGATCACGATGATGTACATAAATACATAAGAATTTTTCATCCCTATTTCGGAAAAAAAAAAAAGAATGGCAAAAGCTCAAACGGGGACACGCCCGTTTTTGGCACCGCTTGTATTGATTGACGTATCGAATATTCGCCAATAACAGACATATGTATATCGCGCATAGATGGCGCGAGCTGTGTCAGGCAGGAGCTGGACTCTGGAACGACATGTCGATCGTGATCGGCAAGCGGAGGGACGAGATGAGAAGGGAGAAATTGAGAATGAGACTAAGAATGGCCGAGAACATTCATCGTTCCCGTCTCCTGTGCAGGTGTAAGTAAATGACACCAGCAGGGTGGTGGTTGATGTTCGTGATTCGCGAATGTTTCGCATTACTATGTAGATACGTAGCATGCCATATTGGCGAGCCTCTCCTAGTTGGGTGTTACCACCGCAACCAACCAGAACCAATCGTAGGCGCAAGCGACGGACTGACGAAAATGATGGAATTTTTATGTACAACTTGCAAGGGAGTACGTTGGTGCGTTGACGAGGAAGCTAACGAAGGAAACGACGCCCATCGCGGTTGCGTATCTATACAAACGATCATGATTTGCACTTTCGGTAAAATCCTAACCGAGGGTGCACTGAAGACTCCAGGGTAGCCCTCATAACCCTCCAGTGTAACCACATCTACGACAACTGAATATTGGGCGGGGTGAGAGGGTGGTTGGTATGCTGCTCTTGTCCCACTGAGAACATGCAAGATGGAAATTTTTTTTGGTCGTCGATATCAGGGCCGGGGAGTTAAGTGAGTAAAGGTCTCCTAAAAAGTGCGCTCTCAGCACCTCCGTCCTTCAACCCCGCATTCCCTCGAGCCCGAGATTTAAGGATAGCTTCCTGATTAGGAAACGAGGCTCAACTCGAGGGTCCTTGAGCTAGCTAGCATGGCGGGCCCGCACAGGTATACACCGGGTATTTATCGTAACAAATACCGTCTTATTGAATTGAAAATTTTTTGTTCTGTTCCTCTTCTTTTTTTCGTGGCATGATAAGGGTAGGGGACAGAAGTATAAGCCTCGAGGCTGCAAGTGCCTTTCCCAAACTGACGGGCTGACGGGTGTCCCTCGCAGTGCCAGCGTCACTTCAGTGTCGACGCGACCCTCGGACTGGCCGAGTTCTAGGTAAATACATCGGGTTCTATTTTGAGCTGGAGGTCACATCGGGCTTTGTTTCAGTCGAGGTTCGGGTGTCGGGCACCCGGGTGTTGCACCAAAGGACCCATAGAGACATCTGGATTCATGGAGCCTCTGCGGTGCGGCAATGAAGCGATTGGCGATTGGTCATTAATAGTAAATAGATTCTTGATGATTTATTTGTTAATCTCTTTTTGCCTGCGGCTTCTCCCACTCCACACCGTCGAAGCGGGTTTGGTTTCTAGGTTTCGGGAACAGGGAACAGATTTCTGGTGGCTGAAATACCCCAAGGGTCATTGCGGCCCAGGTATGTAGGATAGCGAACCTACGCATCAGGCTCTTTCGTCGGTTCATCGGTGCCGTAATTCTCTCTCTTTTTTTTTTACACGGAGAGCGATTTGGGGATAATGGCTGAAAAAAGTCAGGGTGTACGGGTACGGATGTTTGTTACCAATGATATGACGAAAGCTGTTGCTATTCTTTCCCGACGATACACGCCGAGGTTGACTTCTCAGATCCAGGCGTGAAAAAAAAGATGGAAGGCTATAAGTAGGGGGACATTCGACGATTTAGTGGGTACCCCCAAAGAGTAAAATTGGGTTGAATGGCCTGGGATGACCTGTCGCTGGTCTTGGCGAGGGTCGAATTGCTGTCGTTCATGCGATGTCCCTGGCTTTGGACGTGGCCAATTCTGAAGCTTCCTCCAGTTTTTTTTTTCTTTTTCTTGAAGGGTTGGGAATGACAGTCTGACGGTAGTCATTGGCGTTGCTGGCAGGTCGTTCCCATGCGGTGGAGTGTGGGGTCCGGATACAAAACCTACATAACGAAAGGGGGGACTGTAATTGATGGGAGATAAGAATAAGATAAGATTGATAAAATATTCAATCAATCTCTTAGTTCCAATTCCAAGATGTCTGTATCGACTCCGCCTGCCATCCTCACGTCTGTTCTCTCCCGTTACACAGCGACGCCATCAACAGGACCTTATCCACGCGTCACACTCACGTTCGCTCAATCCCTCGATGCAAAGATCGGTAGACGCAACGGAACCCAGCTCATCCTCAGCGGTAAGGAGAGCATGGTCATGACCCACTGGTCAGTCTCCATCACACCACCTTTCCTTAACCCTCATTTACCTCTTAATCCCCACAGGATGCGCTCCATGCACGATGCGATTCTCATCGGTATCGGTACCGCACTCAACGACAACCCCCAACTCAACAGTACGCCCTCCCCCCCTCCACTCTACCAATGATGACCTTCCGACACCAACACCCTGTCTACAGCACGTCTCCTCCCGCCCCTGTCTCCCGGTGAGCCGCGTCACCACATCCCGCGCCCCGTGATCCTCGACACCCACCTCCGCCTCCCCCCGACGTGCAAGCTCCTCACAAACTATAAAAACGGAACAGGCCGCCGTCCTTGGGTGATCTGCCCGCGGGACACGGGCGATGATCTCGAGCGGAAACAGCGCTGCGAGGCTCTTGAGAACGCGGGCGCGCGCGTAGTGCATGTCGGTGCTGGATCTGGCCCGGCATACGGTAAAGATTTTCTTGAATTCAGTGTGAGGTATGAGATGGCTTATGAATATTGTTGGGCTTTAGAGGATACGGCCAATGAGGGCTTGAATACGCTCCCTATTCCTGCGGTTCTCGAAGCGCTTTATGGCCTTGGTGTTCGTAGCTTGATGGTGGAAGGCGGCGCGCGTGTCATTGATTCTTTTTTCGGCGCGAGGGTGCCATCGGGGGATCCAGTTGTTGATTCTTTGATCGTTACGGTTGCCCCGATGTTTGTCGGCAACGGTGGGGTGGGATATGGACAAGACTTGGGCGACGAGGTAGGTCGAATTTCAACATTCACTTTCGAAGGCGTTTTAAAAATCGTGATAAATAGCCCCAAGGTTTCGAATACGTGGAGTCGGAACAGATAGGGAAGGATCTGGTAGTAGCGATGATCGCTGCGCCTACCACCTCAACCTTGTAAATAATATCAGTTCACATTTGGCGCTATGTACAACACCCTAACCCAAACATAATAAATAAGAGTATTGCAAGTGGAGTTGCTATATTCTATATACAATTTACATATGAAAACGAGCACAAAAAGTAGTACAGAAGAATAAGAGCAAAAAAGCGATTTCAAGCATAAACTCAATGGGGATCAGGATACTGCTCAGTCCTCATCAGAAGTGTTGTCGTCATAGAGGAGAACGTATTCCATGGCTTGCGACACTTGTTCAACAGTTACTTGCGAACGGCTGTCTTCCCAGACGGTATCATCTATCTCATCAGAGGACGGCACACTGATCAGCGATATAGAGGAATTGTCGGACATTCCATCGTCGGAATGCTCAGGTTCAGTAGAGGGCTTGGAGAACGAGGACAAGATGGGAGAGAGTGAACCTGCTGTTGTTGACGTCATGGGAGGTTGGTCATGGCTATTCTGAACAGATGCGGCTCTCGAATTGGTGCCGGAAGCGTCGGGCATAATTATGATTGAAGAAGAGGTCATAGACTCGTCTGATGCGTGGTTGCTTGCCTCAACGACGTTGATGCTGTACTATATGTTAATAGATAATCAAGTCGGGTCATATAAAAAACGTACTCGACCCAGATACTGTTCCCAAACAACTGGCCTTTATCGTCCCGAAGTCTCCAATATCCGACATACCTGCCCGGGAAGTCGGGTGCCTGCGGGAGAGGGTAAGACAAACCATCATAATGAAATCAGACTACGTCTTTCAAAACAAACCTTGAGCTCTCTTGTCCATAGGTCAACCTCCGCACCAGCTTTAACTACTCCGACAGTAACATTCTGAGGTTGGTTCTCTTTGGCAAGAGGAACCCCAGCGACAAACACCAATTCAGTCGATTCAGGCCAGTCTTGCTTACTATCATTGACCATCCGCCAGCATTTCATGAACTCTGCACCAGGGGGGAACGTTTGTCCGTCAGGCACCGTGATGTCCGCAATGAAATCAGCCGTCAAGGGACCCCGTTGTACCTCGACAATCTCATCTTCCTCTCCTTTGATTTGTCCAATTTCCGTAAACGATGCTGCATCTTGTGCATTTTCCTCTACCTTAGTTTGCGAGATGGTCTCTGCATTGGAGTGATAACTACTAAGAAGGGCTGCGAGCGAGCGGTTATTAGATGTCAAAGCCATAATTTCGCCGTCGTTGAGGAGATCATCCAAGGTAGGCCGGATCAAGAGGGCCTCATTGTTCAAGGGCGATGGAACGATAGGAGTATCACGGGTAGATTCGACTGGAGTTAATTCGTACCGCGGTTCGGACTGAGAAATGAAACTAGGAGCTTCATGAATTAAGTGTTCTAGGCTCCGGGTTGCAGTCCAAGGGCTACGGTATACAGCAGCGCTGACGGGAGTAGGAATGCGGGGTGGCGTTGGGAAGCTAAAACTTGGTGGCGCAGGATTGAAGGTGTTGGATGTTTGATTCCCTCGACTGGAATGGAGATAATCAAGGAGAGGTCGCCACTCATTGGAAGCAGGTTTTGCATGATTATCCTCCTTGGGCGAGGAGGCCGGAATTGCAGGGGATATCGGGTCAGGGCCGTACTGGGGGTAGTTTAAGATAGGTGACCAATGGGTAGGTGAAATTGGTCTGGGTAAAGCCGGCTTCCATACTGGGGAAGGAGAGTGACTGGTGGAACGGCTTCTCGTAATACTGCGGCGACTTCTTGAAAAGCTACGACTCCTCGAGCGACTGCGGGATGAAGAGAGATTGAGTCGAGCCAAGTTCAAGTTTACTTCAGGTAACGCTGTCTGCTCTGCACGCGGCGAGGTGGGTCTTGAGTGCACAGACCCAAAGAATAACGGGAATGGGGGTGTCTGTGTGGGTAATGGAGACTGGCGCCGAGCAACATGCATTGATGGGTTACTCATGAATCCGTGTTCGAAAGAGGTCGAATCGAAGTGACGGAGGTCAATAATGGAATCTTCCCTCTTCCCTCGAACCGGGCTGGGGGAACGTTGCAAGCTGCGCGCCGGAGAGCGAGATATAAGGTTGGCTTGAGAGGATGGTTCAGGAGAATATGCTGGCATTCTGCACCTTCCTCTGACCTCCTCGTTGGGTTCCAGAACGGACATACGATCTACGATGGGTATAGCCGTTTCAGTGGATTTCATCTTTAGCATCGGGTGAGTATCCGGGTGCACAGGGATAGGGTGGGCTTCGCATCCTTCGCATAGGTCAAAGTCTGGGCATTGAGGATGCATGCACTAATGATAGACGATCAACCCTGTTCGGAGATATGATAATTTCACGTACCTTGTAACGAACACCATAGATAGGTTTATTGCATGCTATGAGAAACGAAGTTAATCGTGAAACCGATAATAAGCAATAATGAAAATGAAGTTACCATTGCAGGCAGCAAAATGTTGTTTAAGTATAGATATATCACGACGCTAGTCGATATTAGTACGTGAATAAAATGATAAACATTGGACTAACAATATAATACTCCGGATCTGCAAGTTTAATGAATGAATGCGTGGGATGTTGGTCGGACGTGATACTATGGGGTTTTCTTAGTACTTACTCACGTAAACAGAAGAAAAACCTCACCTGAAGCAAGAATCACAAGTATCGAAATCGGGACATACGGCACATTTCTGTGAGATCGGGTTCAATAAGGCTAACACGATATTTTAAGACAAATACCATACGTAGCGGTTTCCTCGAATTCGTGAATCGCATAAATCACATGTTGCATGGTGAACAGGAAGTTCAACCTCAATTGGTGCGGGCTGCGGCACAGAAGGGAGATTGGGCTCGGGCGCAGTTCCATTCCCACTGAAAACTGTATGCACAACCACTCGACCTGGTTCCGTGATGTCCAAAAATTCGTGAAACGGGTTGTGACGTTCAGCCAAGCCAGATGCGAAACAATGCATACACAAGTCATAGTCTGTGAAAAAAAATCAGGCATCGATCAAAATAATATCAAACAAATTACTAGGACAGTCGAGACATTTATGTCGGACACCCTCAACAGTCTTGTCGCACATGTCACAGATGACGCCTTGATGAATGACAGGTGGGGGCGGGGGTGGCGTCATTGTTGGAGGTGGAGTTTGAGGTGGTGGAGTGGGTACCCGGAAAGGAGATGGAGGAACAAACGGTATTGGAGGTGGGATCGGAGCTTGTACAACCGGAGGGCTGTAGGTTTGGTTCATGGCCCAAGCGGGTACAGGGGCAGCTGAAAACGACGAGAGTCCCTGAGTGGGGCTGGAATCGAAGGCCCCCCATCTATGAGATTGAGGCACCGCCCAAGGTCGTGACAATGGGGGGAGGGGAGCAGGTGCGTAACTTTCCCCAAACCTCAAGGTATGCCCTGTACGCGATTGAGGGCAAGGAATAGATATATTATAGGAACAGCCTCCGCACTATGCACGATATGATATGTTAGAAAAGGAGTATCCAACTATTGTAGGACCTACCAAATTATCGCCGCAATTCTGGCACGTGTACCACTGTCCAACGATCGGAATAGAACATGATGCGCATTTCGATGGCTGAGATTGAGACGATAATTTGTTAGAGTTGACGGTTGATCCCAATGGCGAAGGCCCAAATTTGATATTCATCTGCAAATCCTTTGAAACAGAGCTGCCAAAGGTTCTAGTCAGAATAGCATCCAGATCGCGTTGGAAATCGGCGAGTAAGGCTTGTATATCAGATTGCCCTTGTGCGACCGAGCAGCAGCTTGCCTCTTTTGGCATAAATGAGTTAGACCGCGGCGGAGTGCGGGCTTGCTGAGGGGTCCGTTGCGACAAGAATGACGTTGATAGCGAGTTGACTTCCATGGGTGTTTGTGTAACTGCTCTGGGTGGGGCTGAGAATAAGATGGGAGGAGGTGGGATATGGAACAGAGACATAGGCTTATGAGGGTAAGGCTGTTGCGATCCGTCGGCGCCTGGTGGCAAAGAATCGGCACTAGTAGCACTGCCGTGTATGCTCCAAGTAGGTTCATGAGGTTTAATTAGAGAATTGGAGAGAACACCCGGAGCCTTGTGTGGCGTCTCATCAAAAACAGAAACTCTGAGTAGTGCGTTAGGCCAAGTACGTCCGAGGTAAGGGGCGAGACATTTCGCATAGTCGTCGGCAGAGTGCACTTCTTGGGAAATCAAGATACGAGAGGTTTGAGATGCATCAGGGCAAAACAAAAGCTTTGAAAGAAAGTAGTTGTGGCTTGACGGAAAAACACGGTAAAGCTGGGGACTATGTAAGACGTTGACCAAAACTTAAAAGCTGTATAAACCTTACTTGATTATGCAGTTGGTCGAACGAAGGAAAGAAGGTTAAATCATTGAATGTTATCTTGCGAATTTCTCCGCGATAGGTGGCTTTGACAGTAAACATTGGGTCGTCGACGACGTTGGGGTCTGCGCAACGACTGAGTGCAATCCGCAGCCTTGACTGAAGGATTTAAAGACCCACATTATGTCAGCTCCAGTCTTGCTGACAAATCCCGCAATAGAGGTCAAGGACTGCGGTCGCAGACTGTTGTATGCTCCTTTTGATCCTCAAAATCCAGCGTAGTCCCTTTGTATTTTCAATTGAAAGGGCAATGAATGTACTTAGTGCCTCGAAGTGGCTCATGAACAATCTACACATGAATTTATGCCTGCCTTTTGGGTCGGCCCGTAATTCCCGGCGATTGTAACTGCTGACCAAGATCTCTTGAAAGATTTGACGGTAAATATCCAGACCGACATACCACTACCTGTAGATTGTTGAGAATGAGTGCTGAAGTTAAACCAAATGAAGATATCAATGGTGCTGACGACTCGCATCTCGAAGTCGACGATAATGAAGAGGGGGACGACGTGATTGAAGATAATCCCGGAACAGGTAGGTTATCGTCTATCTACTTACTCGGAATCTGTCCCTTACACATTACATCTCCGCCGTCTAGGAGAGGGAAAGAAAAAGAAGAAAAAGAAAAAGCCCAAGAAAAAGAAACTCGAACAAGGTGATCCACCTCGGACTGGTTTGTCGAAGTTTTACCCCGACGGAATTTACCCAGTGGGTGAAATTCAACACTACAAGGATGAGTATGTGGATTCTGCCAGCGGTCTATAGTTAATCTTCATGTCTGCGATATAGCAACACTTGGAGGGTAACCTCGGAAGAAAAACGTTATCAGGAGAAAATGGAGAATGAAGACCCCGAAACAACATACCAGAGCATTCGAAAGGCAGCTGAAGTTCACCGACTGGTCAGACAGCATGCACGGAAGCACATCCGACCCGGAATGACCATGATGGAAATAGCAAATAATATCGAGGACGGTACACGAGCGCTAGTGGAAGAGAATGGCCTAGAGGCTGGTGTTGGCTTCCCCACAGGTTTAAGCCGAAACAATTGTGCTGCCCATTACACACCAAATCCTGGAGATACTGCCGGTAATGTCATTTCCACATATTAGAATAACACTATACTGATGTCTACACCAAGTACTACAAGCAGGGGATGTTCTGAAAGTTGACATCGGGGTGCACGTTAAAGGAAGGATCGCGGATTCTGCTTTTACGATGACCTGGGATCATACATATGACAATCTTCTCGAAGCAGTAAAGGCAGCTACGGACACAGGAATTCGAGTGAGCTATCGCCTCAAATTTATTTGGAATCTCTCTGAATGATCTTTTCTAGGAAGCAGGAATTGATGTCCGTCTTGGGGAGTTGGGTGGGCTTATACAAGAAACAATGGAGTCGTATGAGGTAGAGGTCGGTGGCACCGTTTATCCTGGTTAGGTCTTCATCAAGTTTTTCCCCCGCGTTTACTGAGATAATTTTATAGTAAAGCCTATTGAAAACCTCAGCGGCCACACTATTAACCCCTACCGGATACATGGGGGGAAGTCTGTGCTTTTGGTAAAAAATGATGACCAAACAAAAATGGAGGAGGGTGAATACTTCGCAATTGAAACATTTGGTTCTACAGGACGTGGTCGAATTGTCGAGAGCGTACGTCGTTATCAGATATATAAACATTCAAAATTTATGGTGAATCTTGTTAGGGCGAAGTATCACACTTTGCGAGAGTGTATGATGCCCCTCATGTGCCGCTGAGGTAGGCCTTACTCTATTTATGAATGACCCCGTTAACGTGACGTTAGATTAACGAGTGCGAAATCCCTTCTTAAATCTATTAACAAAAATTTTGGGACTTTGCCGTGGTGTCGTCGATATCTCGAGCGAACTGGTGAAAGTAAATACTTGCTTGCAGTAAGCCGAATCTATTGTTTTGAATAATGGAAGGTTGAAACGCCGCTCTCAAGTTAAACCACTTGGTCGCTCAAGGAATCGTTCAAGACTATCCACCTCTATGTGATCAACGTGGATCTATGACGGCACAATTTGTACGTTCATGCCTGCTAGTCTGCATTCTGGGCACAGAGTTTCTCACGCGCTTCCTTAGGAACACACGATTCTACTTCGACCGACAGTGAAGGAAGTAGTTACTAGAGGAGATGACTACTGAACTGGTACATGTACTACTGAACGTCGAACGACCTCGACCATATAATACATACATAAGAGGTATTACGAAATGACGGGAACAAAACGAGACAACGAGACCTTTGAGGCAAGACAGTTGCAGATCTGAATTGCCGCTGCGGGGTACACAGCCACACCGAGTACAAGGTCCGCGCGGATCGAGCTCACGTGTCTGCCGACGTAGCGCCGACGAGCCGATTCCCCAGATTTCCATTTCTTGCTTTTTTTGTCGGCATTCATTGCCTAATAGATGTTTCCTCTGAACCACCATTGTCTCCAATTTTCACCTATAATTCTCCTTGTTCTCTGTCTCTGCCATAGGTATAATTCCTGCTAATGCCCTCAGTCTTTCATCGGGCAACTCATCTAACCGACCCTACTACCACATTAAGCCATATCGACCGAGAGCTATCCACAGATTCTTTGCATCATTTTGCTACCCCAGGAATCACTCCACCTTCTGCGCGCGTCAACCCTAAGTTGAAAATCCAGCCTCGTCGCCCGCTCCGTATTTGGGATGTCTGGAAATTTGGCTTGGTTGTCGTATCAAAGGGTGATTTTTGTCAGAAACCTCCTTTTCTATTTGCCCTAAATCGAATGTTCAGCGACCGAGGTGACCGGAGATGTACTCTCCCACCATGTTTGGGGACCTAGGAAGAAGTCCTGGGGGATTGAAATGACTATCGTATCAAGCATAATGCGTGGTGCTGGACGCCATAGCTCTCTTGTTGATATTGTATGTCTTAATTTATCGTCACACAACAGGTCCATAAACCCTTTTACAGGCTACCGTTCGCATGCTTGTGAATATTGGTGGGCTAGTGCCTCTTCCATCAGACGCTCTGGTCACGCCTGTGACTTTTCGAGTGAAAAGTCGGAATTTGCGCGGTCTTCTCGCACCCTTTGACGCAGTTGAGACTGGATTGCGCGAACTTTCGGGCGAATGGGTTGTAGGCAAGAAGACGTGGCAAAGACTCCAAGCCGATTGGAAGGCCACCCGCACGCGGGGCACGAGCTCAGATCAAATGCCCAGGTCTGGAACAAAAACCAAAGAACAAGTAATTCTATATGTACACGGTGGTACGTCAAATTCTCGTCAGGCAATTTTTTTTCTGATATTGGTAAACATCAGGTGCATACTACCTCTCGAGCGCCGCAGCACAGAGGCTTATATCCATTCCCATCTCTAAGTATACCGATGCCCGTGTGTTTGGTAAGACCTCTTGGATTGGTGATAAACTTCAATTTGACGACATATGAAGCAATTGACTACCGCTTAGCGCCCGAAACACGTTTTCCAGGTCCTCTTCATGACATCGTCAGTGGGTATATGCGCCTGGTAGAAGATCTCCTTATTCCACCAGAGAATATTCTCCTTGCTGGTGACAGTGCAGGAGGTGGCCTGTGCCTTGCCTTGTTGATGTATCTCAGAGATAATGACTATACACTACCGGCTGGTGCAATTCTCATGTCGCCTTGGGTTGGTGAGTTTCTGTTTAAAATTTTGTCTATACCTACCATGTTAATATGGAGACAACAGACTTGACAATGAGTTGTGAATCGTGGGACTCGAACGCAATGTTTGATGTCGTGCCTGTTTTTGCCCAAGACGACCACATGAACCCTATCGCCCTATATCTCGGTGAACACGTGGAGGAATATTTAACGCACCCGTATGCCAGCCCCCTCTTTGGCAACTTTGTGGGTCTTCCTCCTTTGTTGATACAAGTAGGAGATGCGGAGGTACTTCGGGACGAGATCACGCTCTTGGCACATAAGGCAACATTAGCTGGTGTAGAAGTGCGTCATGAGCTATATGAAGATGCTGTACGTTTTATTACCCCAGCTCGCCTCGCACTTTATATGTCATGCTCAAACAATATAGATCCACGTTTTCCAAGCCTACCCTTTTCTTCCTGCCACTCGCCGTGCCTTCGTTTCTATGCGAGATTTTGTCCGCAATATCCTTCCTCAAGTCCGTGCTCGGTCACCGCAGCCCCTCAACATTCACGCAGAACGTGGCCTCGAACAAGAAATCGAGAACGAGTATGCCATTGTTGTGAGCGGTGATGGTGTGGAAACGACAGTTGGTATGGATAGTGTAAAGGATGAACTGGGTGCGAACGGCGGCGTTGATCCCGAGGGGACGGATGAACATGCGCGGGTGAATAGAGAGTATCCAAGCTGGGGTCGTTCACGAGGATGGTCCCTTGTCAGCTCACTGCCTTCGCTACGAGATGAAATTGAAGAACCCAATGATGACGATGGCAATGAAGATACTACTCAGCCTTCCTTTTTGAATAGTGAATCAGAATCCCATGCACACACTTCGTACCCATCACCCGGCATACGTAGAGTTCATTCTGCTGTTTCTCTAGTTTCTATCCCCAACCCCCGGAAGCCTTCCAGCCTCACATCTCGACGGGTTGGTCCCGGTCCAATACGTCTTCCTGCTCAAATGTCCAAACTTAGTACTCCAACGCCATCGCCCTCACTTCGTCGCTCCACTCGGAGTCATCCAGATATAGCATCCCTCATAGAGAACTGGTCGCATTCCGGCCCAGCTAACGAGACTTTAGTCTACCGAACGCAGCCAAGTAGTTCTTAGTGCATTTTACTGACCTGGGTACCATTGTATTGTAAGTTCGCTCAACTTATATTTCTCCTCATGTATATTGTAATGTACGATAAATAAATAAGTAATATTCCCAGTGAAAAGGTAATCTAAAACCCTCCAGAGTCTCTGTGGTTCCCGGCCTGGATATTGAGGCCTTTGCGATGAATTTCTAACTCTTCTATCATGTTCATGAGAGCATTGCACTCCCACCTTCCGTATAAGAATCCTTCATAAAGCATCGTCGTGGCCAGCCAGGCGATGAAGATCGTAATGACCAATAGAATTGGGTTGATCCATGAGTGCGAAAGCCATGCCGCACCAATGGTGATTGCGAGAAGAATCACAAGGCAAAGCCCAAATATCAATAACTCGTGCTTGGCCCGCATACGTGAAAATCGGTAGCATGATGTCAATGCCTGTATAACTGTGGTTATCGAGGAGTCCGATAGCTCAGATATCCGTGGTGGCGTTGAGCCGGGGCTGGTATGTGCACCAGAGACTGGTGTGTCTCCTATTACCAGTGTCGCTTCTAAGCCGAAATGATCAGAAAAAGAAAAATTATGCCCAGGAACCTTTTCTGTCATTGTAACTTTGCACTCAGTGGCCCGAATAACCCGAGAATTCGGTCCAGATGTTGGATGTGATCTATGTGGCTGGCGGTAAAGTATATAGTCGAGCCGTTTCCCCCAGAATTGCCGGGCATGGGGATCCAATGGTTTGCCTGCTGAATACGAATTCAGAGGAGAATCAGCAGTGACACCAAATTTGGTAACGGCTTCTACAGGCGAAGAGACTGCAGACACGTCTCTGTTGGGATGAGTGATAGCCCATGAATCTGAAAGAGCTGCGTGTTCGCGTATGATAGTCATTGGTAGCGTCGTAGGTATACTATTGAAGTCCCCAGCCTAAATAATGATAAATGGTCTTCGTTTAGGGAATAAAAGAACCACTTACTGCTATCACGTAGCGTCCCATTTCTGCTGCTTGACGTGCAAGTTTGGCAAACTCCCATGCGTTCACTAGACGATGAGCCCGGTTATACTCAGGGCCATCTTCACCACCTTTAGCATATAGCTAGGATAAGAATAAGATAAATGAGGGGGTTGCAAAGGAAGTAGCCAACAACTTACATGTGTATTAAATATCTGGACTTGGCCAAGAACCGGATGGAGGATGATGATGCTCGCAGCAGCTTTCCCTACGAACCAGTCACCGGCCGCGACGTCTATGGGTGCACCGTTCAACGAGTAGGGGTGCACTGAAGTTGCAATTATTGGAAATCTCGAGAATATTGCGAGTCCTGCTCCTAGTGCACCGCTGAGAAAATCAAGAATTAAAATTATAGATAGAACAGCGCAAGGGTCTGCTTTTGCTTACCTGTAGAAGAATTTTGAATGAAGCAGATTCTTAGAGACCCGGTCTCGAACTTTTTCGTAGTCAGAGAACACCCATATCTCTTGTAGCGCGATTATGTCGTAATTAGAGTTCGCCAATGCTTGTGCAATACCCTCGATACGGTCAACCCTGTTTTTAGCTACATATTTGAGCCCCCTGGAAGACTGTAAAAAAGCCTGTGAGGGATTAAGTGTGAAATAGAATGCGTACCAACAATTAAAGGAGAGGATACGAATTTGTGATTCAGTCATCCTGTAACATGTGCTTGAAGCCTTGAAGAGCTTGCAAGGGAGTAGTAACTTTCTTTCACGTGCATCATTGCAACCGCGATTGTCACAATATCTAGGCGAGTCACAATTTCCAGGTTAGCCACTCACCATGACCGCCGTTGCAGCGACTGTTCCACCACTTACACCCAGCGAGTCCGTCTTGTCCTAGAATCTTACTACATAGTCTCAATAAATTTTTTTACTCAGCATTGAAATAGCAACGCGCGCCGCAGACCACTTCACTCGCATCTATTATACTGCCTATGATTCGGATACACGGCTTGCTGATCTCCCCCAGTTCTATCGACCGACTTCATCCTTGACCTGGAACGGAAAACCTTTCCAAGGTGCAGATGGCCTTCGACAATTGATAGAGAAGATGCCTGCAACGAAACACGAAGTTCAATCTTTCGATTGTCACCCTATACCTGGTTGGTCCACTCACCGTTTCAAAATTGCTCGCTCATCACATCGGGACAGGAACACAACCGCCATCACTCCTGATCACTGTTTCCGGGAATGTTACTCACGGTCTTGGGCCTGCGGGAAACCCTCCAGCTGCCTCATCCAAAACAATAGACGGTCATCCACGGGTTTTCTCACAAACATTTATGCTAGTACCTGATTCTGTCGCGCCTCCTACTAAGCCTGGAGAGGTCGCCAAATACTACATCAGTGCGGACGCATTAAGGTTTGTTGGATAATAAGATGAAAGAGGTAAGCGTGTTTTCGGAGTTCTTTGCATATATATCACGCCGTCCAGGACGAATGGTTTATTACTCATTCCACTCGGATTACCTGAGCGGATACTTCGACGTGTATCCCGACGCACATCACCAAATTGATATACCACAAGGCCGAATATATTTGGAACACCAAATATAGGGAGAGCTTGAAATCCAGAAAAACTGCTTGAAATTAATGATATTAGTACGCGGGTGTAATCAATGGTGGATGTGTCAGAGGTATGCTTGAAAAGTACATAAAATACATGAAGGAATATATAATTAGTCTGACTTGTGTCAACCAAATGTTTGACTCTGCAACAAAAAATGAACAACATGATGTGAGCAAAGTAGAGAGGGACGTACCGATCGCGCGCTCCGTTTGACTTTCGAAAGTCGCCACTCGTCCGGCTTTTCGTACTTGTTGTATAGTGGTTCGATCTTTTCTTGTCTTTTGCGTTTGCTGATCTTATTTGCGTCAGCAACTTTGAAAAATTGGGGTGCGACCTCCACAAGCCACTTGGGTTCTACTGCAGTTACATTGTGGCAGTACTCTCTCGTAGTGAGAACCAGCTCATGATATACCACCCACTCCGGGTTTCTGTTAAACAGGGCAGACGAAGGATGGATGTACACAGGAGTTCCTTCAACAAGAGTTTTGTATCCTTCTTGAGGATCTTTTTTTGCTGCATTACGGAAAAACCCTGAGCAGATGGCCTTCCGCACTCTATTATAGTCTCTTCCTGCAGACAATATGTCGTGTTTATACCTAAACAGAGAAAGATGTTACAACTATTGCCATAATAGAATTCAAAGCCTCATACCTGTCCATGATGCCCAATAATTGTTTCCGGACATCTTGAGCTCTTCTCATGCTTCTTGCTTGGATAAAATTCTCATAGCACCAGGGATTAGAAAAATTTCCCGCTTTCCATCCATTATAGACGGTCAATAATGTGAGATGATCGCCTTCAGGTTGATGAAATTTCGCCTTTTTGGAGTCGGCTTGGCCCTGCTTTTCCTTGGGTCGGTAAAAGACGCTTTGAACTGAGAGCATCGCAACAATTGAAAGAATTTCTTCCGAACAACCTAATTCGACAGAAGCGATCAACATTTTTGCCAATGGAGGCTCCATCGGGAAATCGGCCATTTTGCGACCCAGTCTTGTCAACAGGCCTTCGTCATCTAGGGCCGAGAGTGCATAGAGCGATTCCAGGGCTGTCAACATCGTCTGTGCAGGTGGTGGATCCATGAAATCGAAGCTGAGAAGATCATTAATACCCATGGCCTTCAACTGCAGGATAGTTGCCGAAAGATTAGTGCGTTGGATATCCGGAATAGAATTAGGAAGCATCTCGTTTCGATACGCCGCTTCTGTGTAAAGTCGATAGCATTTCCCAGGACCTGTTCGCCCTGCGCGTCCGGAACGCTGTCGGGCTTGAGCTTGAGAAATGGGCATAACTACCAAAGAGTCCATTCCTAGCCGGGGATCGTAGGCATTTTGTTTTGAGAAACCTGGATCAATAACATAATAGATCCCAGGAATAGTAAGACTAGTCTCAGCGACATTAGTCGCGATGACAACCTTACGAGCGCCTGGGGGAGTGGGTTCGAAAACTCGCGATTGAACTTCAGAGGGGAGAGCGGAGTAAATGGGAAGAATGATGAGTTCAGGCACTTTGGGACCAAGCGCCTTCATGCGCTCGAAGAGGATTTCGCATGCGGTATCGATTTCCTCTTGACCTGTGAGGAAGAGTAGGATGTCGCCAGGAGGCTCAGAGAGGTGTATTTGCATGACAGTTATGAGTGAAGCATCCAAGTAATCAGATTCAGGTTCTTTAGTATATAAGATTTCGACAGGATATGTTCGACCAGGTATGGTGAAGATGGGGCAGCCAAAGAAGTACTTAGAGAACTTCTCCGCGTCAAGAGTTGCAGAGGTGACGATGAGTTTAAGATCTGGACGGCGTTTGACAGCCTCTGAAGACGTTAAATCAGAAAAAACCCATCTAGAAATAGCACTTGATACATACTTTTCATCAGGCCAAATAATACATCAGTTGCAATAGTACGCTCATGGGCCTCATCCAGCATGACAACGGAGTACGAACTACACAGGGGGTCGATTAGACATTCACGTTGAAGCATGCCGTCAGTCATGTATTTGATGCGCGTTTCGGGGCTTGTGCAGTCTTCAAATCGGATTGTGTACCCAACTTCTTGCCCAAGCCGACATCCAACTTCTTCCGACACACGCTTAGCAACGGACATTGCTGCGACACGACGTGGTTGAGTACATCCAACACGACCCTTGTCTGTATAACCTGCTTCTGCAAGGTATTGAACCATTTGAGTGGTTTTACCTGACCCCGTGTCGCCAACGACAATCAGAACTTGGTGCTGAGATGAATAACGTCTCAATTCATATTAGAACAAAGATGGAAATATAAAGAACGTACCTCTCCAATGGCTTTCAAAAGAGGGTCACGAAGCTTATAGATAGGGAGACTCTTCCGCTGATCTTGAATGCTAAGGTTGGTAATCTCTCCAAAGGTTGTGGCTTTGTTGAAACTCTGTTCCTTCCATTTCGGAACTTCGCCCGCCTTTTGGCCCTTCAAATTTCCTCGTAAATCCTGTGCGAACATTTTATCCGACTCTTTTGACATAGGGTCTAACCATGGCTGACTGAAATCACGCGCTTCAGAGTCTGCTTCTTCATTAGCTTCCTGCTGCCTTAGCTCACGACGTTCTTTCGCCAGAGATGCCCCCGCAAGAGCAGCCCTATTTAGAGAACCATCGGGGGCTTTCACAACCTTAACGGGGCTCAAATCTAATGTCCGTTTCGTCTGTCCAGCCAGAAAAGGTGGTTCATCTTCTCGAATCTCCACGTCAAGCTCCTCTTCAACTTCCGCATGAGCCATCGGATTGTTGAAATCTTCATCTAAATCTGGATATTCCGATGCATCGAGCGCCCCAGATGATATGAGCTGCTTGATCTCCCATCTTTCAGGAGACGTCAACCGCTTTGCTGACCTGATGGGAACGTCGTCTTTGGAACGAAGAGGCAATGCATTCGCGCCTGAAGATGCGCGCGAGGCTCGAGCCCGTTCTTCTTCCATCTCAGCTTCTGATTTGATGCGGAGGTGAGGAGTAAGGTCCCGCCCAGAAACCTGGTCAACATCTTTCATAGAAAGGCCTATTCGGCCGGCGATGCTTATGACTTTCACCTTCACAGGTTGGCCACGACTGAGTAGGTCAGACGCTGAGTTTGCCCGAGCACCAGCCTGAATCATAGAAACATGTACCATCCCTGAGAAGAATTTTAGTAAATTTGCCAAAAGTCCCAAAAAATGAAAGACTAACCTTCCACTCTCCCAACAACTCCTTCTAGTGTAATAAACGCTCCAAAATCCTTCAACCCCGAAACCCTTCCGTTGTATATCTTGAACAATACTGGCTTGTCATCCAAGACTGGCCTTCCACCTCGACCTCTATCCCTTCGTCCATCATAACCCTGGTCACCATACCCTCTCCCTCTCGGTGGGCTTGGAGACCGCATTTGGGGGGAATATGATCGTCGCTGCCGCTTCGGTGGATGTGGATCGTCTGTTGGTCTCGGCCTGGCTTTTCTTCCAGAAACCAGATCACCAATTTCTTCCAAGAAAGCATCGTCAGAGACTGCAGGTGGAACATCCTTATCCTGAAGTGCTAATCCTGGAAATAGTCGCCTCTGTTTTTCTTGGTCACTGAGAAGATTATTATCCTCGGACTTCATTTTCTTGTTGGCATTGGCAGGATTAGGATTCTTTTTCTTGTGTTTGGGGTGCATACTCAGTATTAGACGGTCCACGTTCTCGATGAAAGAGTCTGGGAAATCTGCCCCGACATCTTTAAGCTGGCTTTTGAAAGCGGGAAGACTCTTGTTGGATTGATCATGAAGTGCAATGACGAATTCAGCGAGGGTTTTGTCATGCAGGCCGGTGTGATTTTCAATTTCTTGAGTAATCTTGGCAACTAAAGAAAGAAATTCGAGGTTATAGAGGTCTGAATCGGCCATGATACTCAAGGTCGAAGTAAGAGCAGTGAATGACTCTCAGCCTCTGGGTCCGAAATTACACAGCTGATTACGTAACATCAACCGATGGGTGTTAAAATAAAACACGACCATCACTCATCGATATAAGTACTTACCAGACCACTTCTCCAGCACTCATGCCACCAAGAAGGGGTATTGTCAAGTTTGGTAACGCTGGAAATTCTTCAAAGTCAGCGAGCGTTATTCCTCCTCCCACTGTTGAGGGAGAAAAACCATTATTTCCTCCGGGTTCTAAATATCCACTGAGCTTACTTCAGGAGAGGTAATATATTTCAACCGTATCCGTCCGTACCCTGCCTGTACCTGATCCACTGGTGCGTCAAAAAATGTATCATGAAAGTGCAGGTGGGGTGCGGGCGATCATTGGAGTAAACAAAATCTATATCTAACACATATTCTAGATGCCAAAAGGCCGGCTGGGAAAAGCCTGTCGTTGATACAGTATCCCAACGATCTGCACACAAATTCTACATACTTACATAAATCCATAGCGTAAACATCCTAACGGGTGGTCGTTTGTCATCAGCCTCAGCCGACTAAACAAAAAAACGTCCCTCAAAGAAACTGTCCGGTTAGAACCTCATCCTCCACACCTCAGTCCAACAGCTCAAGAGGCCCGTCACTGGGGAGCAACATATGCATTGTATCGCGTTCGTGAAATTGATGTATTTGGTACCGAAAGCATGTTCCTAAATGTACATTTTTTTTAGTTTTGCAATAATATTCAGCTTAATCGTGTCCTCCCCCCGGGTCCCCGAGATTACTGGAATGAGCTTGCTATTGAGCATCAGAACTCCCCTGCCCGTATGGCATGGATGTACAATGTCGACCCATTCACTGCTCGGAAAGAAGTTTCTGATCGACAAGCTCAAACTGCTAAGAGACGCGAAGAAATCAATGCCCAGAAAGACGGCGCGGGTGAAAGGGCAACTCATGTCAAAGTTTCGAATGAGTTTTCCCGCGCTCCAGAAGTAAAAATGGCAGCCAGTTTGCGAGAGCTGGTTGAGGATGCGGTCAAACAGGTAAGACTATTCCTGTCCCACAAAAGAAAATTATATTGTAGTATAATAGGGAATTGCACTGTACCCTGAAGCAGCAGATGTAGCCCCATCTGCCGTCCCAGAAGTTGACCTTCCAAAAATTATAGAGCAACTTGGGCAGTTGGGGTTTACACCAGCGCAAACTCAACAAGCGATAACATTCTTAACGCAGTCATCTTCGTTTGCTTCCAGCCTCTTGGGGAACTTAAGTTCCCTCGAGGCAGCCATAGAGTTCTTGGTGTTAAATATTCCCGAGTGCGATTTGCCCCCACGCTTCCTCCCTTCAAACAATTCTTCGAACCCTTTCATCACTTCCGCGCATTCAGGTGCTGAAAACCTCAAAACACGGTGGATCGAAGACAAGGCTGTGAAAGAGGCGGGTTGGCCTGCGCACGCGGTCAAATCTATGTCATCCGACTCAAGGTTTTTAGAAAGATGGGATTTACTCATCGCAAACTTGGGTAGTAAACTTATAGGGGATCGATTAGATAATGGGCCCGAAATTCTAGTTCACGATGTTCATGAACCTTTTCAACTTGACCCCGCTGAAATTGAAGCACTCGGAGCACACTTCACAGATGGGACCGAAATAGTTATGCCTCTCTTTAGCGCCCCTATCCAAGTCCATATACTCGTGTCCCAAGAGATGAGCTATCCACGCTATGGCTTTGCGCCAATGTATATTACTTCGGCGACGATACCAGCTTATGTCCGACTCCATTTGTTATCCCAAATTTTAGTGGCAATGAAGTCTACAGAATTTGTTGAACCGGGCGAGGGTTTTTGCATGGCTATCATGAGGCTATTGGAAGGAGAATGGGCTAAAATTGAAGATGAAGGCCCGCCCGATATATCCTTGGTCCTGCAGCATCTTTTACCCTCTTTAGTACAAAAGGGCTCCTTCACTCCGGGACTTAGCTCTTCGGAAAGCCCGATCCCGACCCCGTCTGTTACGCGGGACAGACAGCAAAGAACATCCTCATATACCAGCGACCAAATTAAAAAAGACTTCGAAAAACTGCGTCGTAGTGAACAGGTAAGAAGTTGCGTTTTATGATTTTCCATCAAACATTTGAACACCGATAAATCAGTATGCAGAAATCCTTTCAGGACGACAAAAGCTTCCAGCGTTTTCAGCTAGAGAAGACTTCCTTCGAAACCTCGAATCACATAGAGTTGTTGTTGTGGTCGGTGAGACAGGCTGTGGCAAAACAACTCAGCGTGCGTTCGTTGTTTCTAATATACAAAATAAACTCAAAGGGGCCCAGTTCCTCAATTTATCTTAGATTCGCTGATCCTTTCGGGAAAGGGCTCTGATGCATCTATTCTGGTGACACAACCCCGTAGGATTTCAGCAATATCTGTCGCAGCAAGAGTTTCGTCCGAAAGGCTAGAAGATGGTTCTGTTGGTTACGCCATTAGGGGCGAGAGTAAGCGCAGTCAGAAAACAAAATTATTGTTCTGCACAACTGGTGTTGTACTTCGACGCCTTGGGTCAGGTGATACCCTGCAGGATATCTCTCATATTGTGGTCGATGAGGTGCAGTTCATCCATTCCTCTCACCTATCTGAGTCAATTTTAACTTACCTCTTCACACGAGGTCCATGAACGTTCTGTGGATGGTGATTTCTTATTGCTTGAACTTAAGGAACTTTTGAGCAGGCATAGTCGCCTCAAGGTTGTCCTTATGTCTGCTACCATCAATCATGAAACCTTTGTTAAGTATTTTGATGGGGCCCCTCTCCTAACTATCCCAGGATTCACTCATCCAGTCACTGACAGGTTCGATGCCTTGTCACCGACGGACCCAGCATCTAATTTTTCATATAGATATCTCGAAGACGTGATCCCTCTAATCCAATATCGACTACCTTTCCCGAAGTCTAGTAAGAAAGAGGCTGAAGATGCCCAGCGAGCTTTACGAGAAGAATTCAAGGCGAACGAACTCGACGACTCAAGTATTGCCACAATACACAACATAACTCGTTCAGATCGTATTGACTTTCAGGTAAACACCCCTAAAGATCATATAATATTGTTTATCTAAGGGCATTTATTCAGCTCGTTGCGGCAGTTGTAAATCATATCATAACGGCGCCCGAGAACAAGCGAGGTGGAATACTGGTCTTTTTGCCTGGTGTTCAAGAGATTCGCCAGTGCATAGAAGCCATTCGTAGTGTGACGACCGGAAAGCCTATAGATATCCTTCCATTGCATGCAAACCTCTCCAACGACGAGCAACGACGTGTTTTTCTCCAGACGCCAAATTGGAAGATTATTGCGGCGACGAATGTGGCAGAGGTATGTCACAGCTTGCAGGTTGTGTAAAATTTCTGATTCTTACAGACGTCAATTACAATTGACGATATAACATATGTTATTGATTTGGGAAAAGTCAAAGAAACCCAGTATGACCCCGATACGAGCCTCACTCGGCTCGTCGAAACATGGGTCACCCGCGCTGCGGCCAGGCAGAGGAGAGGTAGGGCAGGCCGCACACAATCTGGTGTCTGTTACAAAATGTATACCCGAAAGCAAGAGTTAAATATGGCGAAATACCCCATTCCTGAAATTCTCAGAGTTCCACTCGAAAGTATATCCTTGACAGTCAAGGCCATGCGGGAGGATGAGGATGTTAAGGTTAGATTGTTATTTCTATCAGAGTCGAGCCGCATCTCAGAGAACCCTGCAGCTGTTTTTGAGTCGAGCGATCGACCCTCCAAAGGTTGCTGCTATGGAAAATGCATGGTCTATACTTGAAGATCTGGGTGCTGTTGACGAAAGTGGAAGGCTGACACCCCTTGGTAGACATATTGTACGTGCTCACTATCTAGATCCTGATCTCTTTGGACACTGACTATGATCAAGTCTATGTTACCTGTTGATGTCAGGCTTGCAAAGGTCTGTTCCTGAAAGTGCCATCATGACGACGGGATGTAATTTTTTCAGATGCTTATTTTGGGTACCATATTTAAGTGCCTAGATCCTATACTTACAATTGTGGCATCATTATCATCGAAGCCATTGTTCTTAAACCCAATGGATAGACGCGATGAAGCGGTGAGGTTAGCACCGTGCACCTCGTAGAAAGTACTACCTTGACTTACCGTGTCCTCTCCCCCAGGGCTAGAGCACGCTTTTCTGTTGACGGCAGTGACCTCCTTACTGGCCTGAAAGCATATGATGAATACACCCGCCTACGCTCCCAGGGAAAATCCTTCGAGATGGTAAAATCATTCTGTGAAGATGTAGGTACATTTGGAGATACTTTGGGCGCAAAATTGCTGATACTCGATGCAGAATTTTATCTCATCAACCGCAATACGCGAAATTACTACACTTCGATCAGACTTTATCTCGTCATTGACGGATATCGGTTTCCTCCCGTCTTCATCTGCCTCCTCCACACCTGCCCTTAATACCAACAGTGATAACACTAATTTATTAAAATCCATCATTCTCGGTGGGTTGTGGCCCCGTGTAGCTCGTGTCCATCTCCCGCAATCCGCAATAAAATTCGACAAAGTACAAGCCGGGACAGTCCAACGCGAAAATACGGCAAAAGAATTCAAGATATACGATCTGCGCGAGGGCAGGGTGTTTTTACATCCGGGGAGTGTCCTGTTTGGCGAGACTGCTTGGAAATCATCATTCTTGGTGTACTTCCACAAATACATGTCAAGTAAAGTATTTCTTAGAGACGCAACAGAGGTATCAATCCAGTTTTAAAACGAAACGATTATCATTCACAATATAACGACAGGTCCCACTTTACGCCCTCTTACTGTTCGGAGGAACTGTTTCGGTGAATCATATCGCAGGTGGTGTCACCATTGGAACAAAAAACAACTGGATCAAGTTGAAGGCTTGGCCGCGCATCGGGATCCTTGTTAACCATCTCCGGTAAGAGTCAATATATTTTTTGCTAATTAATTTATTTATGGGAACGGACCACCACTAGGCGCTTGTTGGACGCTCAGCTTGAACGATGCGTGGCGGAGGGGACAGTGGTCAACAATACTAACAACAATCCAGTGTTGAACGCCATGTTAGCACTGCTTACTTACGACGGGTTAACATCATTGTAGATAGCAATGATTTTATATATTGTTTGTGCGGCGCACTCAACACAACATGTTTCGTGTATCAAGATCAACAACGCCCAATATATTATCTTGATGTGAACAACACTTACCACTTGAATAATATCTCATTGCTTGGCGTCATAGTCTCGTAGCTTCTCCTCGATTTTAGTGCTGTCCAATTCCAAAATGCCCTCTTTTTTCATTGCAACCCACTCTGAGCCTGTATCTGCCACACTTCTAACCCCATCTCGGATCACCCACGTTTTATACCCAAATTGCACTGCATCTATCGCCGAGCATTTTACACAATAATCACCAGCGAGCCCTACAATAAAAACATCTGTTACTCCTCGAGCCTCCAGAAGCCGGGGGAGATCAGTGTCAGACAAATGCCAGGGGTCGCGAAACGCAGAATAAGATTCGATATCGGGATGAGTGCCTTTGAGTACGACTGCATCTAATACTTCATGATCCAAACCATGAACAAATTCAGATCCTGGCGTGTGTGCAACACAATGGACAGGCCAAAGCACTTGTTCAAGAGCCCGATCTTCATGAGCGTCTCCCGGAGGATAGATGGTAACCGTCGAGTATACGGGTTTTTGGTGTGTGACCGCAAATGAAACGTGATTTTCGGGATGAAAGTCTTTCGTGCCAATTTTGATAGCAAAAGGAAGGGAGAGAAGTTTGTTGACTAGGCTAATTATTTGTGGTGCGCCGGGAACCGCAAGAGAGCCATGCACAAAATCATGCTGCATATCGATCACAAGGAGGGCGGGTATAAAAGGCGCCGACGCCGATACGGCCATGTTGTATTGTGCGTAGGTAGCTATAGTAAGTATGATTATATTCAATGGGATAATAACTCAATGGATAATAACGAATTTCTCACAAGACTAGAAGATCAAACGAGTCCAACTGAGTGAATGCAGAAAATCTCAATGTTTCTATGTATATAAGTCTAGTATCCAAACTACGTCACCCATCACGTGAAAATGGTTGCTAATCATCAGAATTATGTAAGTACCAGGGGTTGAAATAATACAGGTCATAATGTTTATTGGGTTTTAAAAAATAATTTAGGATTGGACGTAACAAATCATGCTGTGTGTAGGAGGGCGAAAGGGTCATTAGTGGTGTTTTGTGATAGTACGTATGTTCATCTAGTTGACAACAAAGGTCAACGTCAGGTTCTAGGCGTGTTGATGATTACTCACGAGGTGTTAAATACATAGGAAAATTCTATACACGGCGACTATGAGCGCTGATCCCACCTTCGCTAGCGGATCTACGCTTGGGGAGCAGTCTTGGTCGTCCATGACCCAGAACGGCTTGGGCCTCGGTATCCGTTTGTCGTGATCTTCGACCACGACTCAGTTCAGATTCTTGCGTTTGATTTCGAGGTACTTTCGAATTCATGTCATCTCCAAATCGAGGTAACGCTCGTAGGTAAGCAGAATAGCTCGCATCGGAAGGTATCGGGGGGGCTGCAAAGTATGGTGCTTCGTAAGGAGATGTCCTTGGGAGTGGGACAGGGGTGGAAGAGCGACGTTGAGGTTTTCGCGAAAAATAAGCCGCTAATGGTGACGAAGAGGGAATAGGGGTGTTCTCTGGAGAGGGTGATGGTAAAGGCAATTCTACCAGATTTTCCACTTGTTTGCAACCAGAGAGACGACGAAATGAGAGGCGCGATGGAGAAGAACTTTTGATTTGACTAGTTTCAGGAAGTGTTTCTGCAGTTGTTGGGCGAGCTTTAGTGATGGACCATGGAGCGGTGAGCCCCATACTTGATTTCTTAGCAGACCCCGAGCCACTCGACGCTGGAATATAGGGTTTAATGGTGGAAACCTATCATCTGAGTCTGAAGAATACTTACACAGTACAGGGACAGGGCTGTTGATCGTTGAGTCAGATGTACTCGATCCTCGACGTCCTTTAGCTAAAAATGTATTCATCTTTGGAAGACGAATAGAAACGGATGAGCGTCTAGAAGAACAGTCAGATTCTGCGATGGATTCTTCGCGGGCTTCTGGATTATGAAAAGTTGTTTCACCATCCACTGCGTTGGTAGGAGCTGTGATGGAAGGCAACGGAGAATCATCTTCCGGTTGAGACTGAAGACTAGTGGACTGGAGAATAAGTTGATCCAAATCCTCAACTTTAATGTCTGGTGATACAACGGACGTAAGGATCTGTTGAGATTTAATGGTCGGAAGTTTGGAATCCAGAAAATAAACTCGTTTATGGCGATTACTAGGCGATTCCTGAGAGTGTCTAAGTACACTGGGAAGTGGTGGCATGGTAGTGCGCCGAACCAGGGGAAGTATAATGGGAGAATTGCTTGGTGTTGGTGTGGAGCGGCGTCGGTGTCTGGCTTGAGGCTTATTTGCCTTCACCTCCAGAACAACTGGAGAAGATGGTACAAACCATCGAATCCATATTGCTAGTATACTCTGGTAGGAGATCAGATATTGAAAACTACATTTTTTTCTAATCCTGAACATACCAAACCTAATCCTGCAGAACCAAGGACTCGAGCCGATAGCGTAACAAGAAAAGATCTCTGGTGTTCCGTGATCATAGAAGGTATTTGTTCATTGCTCTTCTGCTCATCGTAAACCTTGCTCGTGGACATGAAGTTGTTAACCGATATAAAGTAATTGCAGCTGAACAAGCCATACGACATTGGCAGGAGGGCGAGCAAAGTAAGTTGAAGTAAAGTCTTCGGACGAGGATTACCGGGCGGGGAAAATAATTGGTGGTGAGAGGTACATATGAGTGAACCCTGCTGTTGAAACAATGATTAGGATGACACGATAATGTAGATCATCCAACATGAGACCACTTTTCAAATTTCTATTTTACCGCGTCCACCTGACCATTGACACATCGATCAATTTGATCCGTCCTACTCGATTCCTCGGCATCATTCCGTGCCTCCTATCCATTTATGACTTCGATCAGGACTGATTCCGACTAAATACAGGAGATGTAAAAGGATGTAAATACGACGACCGCTTCGGTAACTCAATACTAAATGAGTTGAATAAAATTCCAATTTCACATGCAATCGTCAATAATGTGAAAGCAACATAAAATGCTTAATAACAAAGCCAACTCGAGAAAGTTCGTAATAATCGGATATCATTCAGGATGTAATTCAGACAAATAACCCAAAGACCGGCTCAACTTAAACTTTCCTGGAAGGATCAACTCCGACAGCTTACAGCGATCGAATATCAATCAATTTCAAATAAATGAGGGTACAAGAAAATACGCACTAATTTTTCCAATGACACCCTCTGGCCAGTCGTCATGGATGGAAGAAATACTGTGATCCAGGTTAGCTACAGAAGGTTATTCAAGAAAAAATTGACACAAACTCTACAATTGGATTGTATCCAGAGCTAGCGGCAATCTTATAGTTGGGATCTTGTGCGTTCAGTATCCGCGTGTGTGTATTGCCAGCATAATTCGAATACATCGAGACAATGTTGGTCCACTGATCGGTGAAGAATACTTGTCCAACATGGGACACACTGCCCGACATTGAAGAAGATGTGTGGATCATCAGATTGAAATGATTCGCGCCATCCGAAGTGTGACCAGGGAAGATAGTCTGGAATTCCGCGACCCCATTCGATGACGTCGTGAAGCCACCCCGAAGGAAGGAGGAACCATAATTCCCGAGGGCATTGGCTATCACGTTGGCCATCAGATGGTGAATTCAAATATAATAGTAAAAAGGTATTCACCAGACCAAACCTCGACCATAACGTTGGGGAGGGGCTGGCAGGTGGTGACGTCCATTACTGTCACTTGAAGGGTTAGAGCGACACCGCTGTAATAATATAAAATTAATTGTGGTTTGAAAAAACATGATACACGAAACTTACACTTGGCCTTCGGTAACATCTTGACGGAAAGCCTACAAGAAATAGAATGAGAACGTGGGGAACGGAAGACACGATTATCATACCGGATTAGAAACATAGTTGACTTTAGAACTTTACATTAGTCTAGTATTATTTGCGCGCGTTTTCATGTCTTTACCTCGAGAATTTTCTGGGGCAGCCACGCAGGCCCTCTTTGAGAAAACGTCTCGCGCTTGTTCCAGGGGGTGTGCTGTGTCGGGCTCGTTAATGATTCAAAGTCGTTATAACGGTTAATCCAATTCACCTATCGCCAGGCTGCAGAGAGCGATGAGTTGAAGAAGTGAAACCACGCGCATAGTTGGTTGAGTGAAAAAATTACTTAGAAGTTTTTTGGCTTTGTAGGTTGGGAGGTGAATACGGCTTTTTATATCTCTGCTCTGCCCCTGGAACTCCGAAGTTTTTGTTCTAGCCATAGCATGTGTTCAGCCAGCATAAGAATCGGCAAAACTGACATCACACTGGACCTTCATGACTGAATGCTTCTTAGACCTAGTTGAGTAAAGATTGAAAGATTTGAGGCCAATTCGCGTCGACAGAAACGGTGCAAGTGCTTACGACGGCTAAGAATACACGTTTGTCAGTCTTGAATCTGGTCCGTGGTTTATCCCCTGCTCTTCCGCGGCCCGTGTGAAGGCTGATAACGCTCTGGGCACCTTGTATACCGGCATATCTAGTTCATTTCGTGTGAAGATAGTTCCCTTTCGAGGGCGTTAGGTTAGTGTTGGGAGCGATGCGTGTAAACTTCAAAGCCTTTTAAGGGATGCCGTCGGCACTGGCCTCCGACGTTAAGTGAAGAAAGGACATGTGGAACTTTAACGCATATGTCAGGGATAAAGCATCTGGTGACCAAGCTGGTTGATACCCAGAGCCAGTAAACAGGAAGGCAGCCGGAGGAAGATCTTCTCAAACAGATTATTTTGGGTATTGAATATCTTGTGAAATCTCCTGATGAAACCCAAAGTCATGTTTCCCGGTCAGAGGGTCGGCCTAGATTATATACTCACACAGCGTATACGTTATTGTGGGGCTAATGGAAGGATCATCTTCTAAAGAAGCAGAAATAATCGTACACATAAGGCAGTCATCATTGATCCAAGGTATTAGGAACCCACGTGTCTTGTTCCGAATATTGTGTTAACGTTAGAAATACCTATCACTAAAATCACAGATTAGCCTTTCCTTGTAAATCATGATTCATAATGGTGGTTAAATTCGATATCTCGTACTGTAACATTGATTTTTTGTGGGGTCCAAAGAGAAGGGAGAGGATAGTGACAACCTCGTATCTTTGTACCAGTATATCGTGGAGAGATGCGTTGCCAAAGTCTCCGATACTAATACAGGTCCTGGGTGACATGACATGATACTCACTGAACGTCAAGCCGCTACTTGGAGTCGAAGTGTAGGTTATCGTGATGCCTTGGCACTTTAGTCATAATGTCTCTGGTATTGTCATCCGGTGTAGCGCACTTTTGATGTAAATTATGTAAATTTAACCCAGCTTCTCATATTTCAACTATACAAGTTCAACCACAAGACTAAGTTCAAACTGTGTGCCATTATCAATGTTTCTTCAGTTTCTTCAAGAGTGTTGGAGAGAGAAAATGAAGTGGTTTATTAGTTGTCGAGACCATTTTTCTTTTTCTCTCTTCATTTTTAGCTGTGAACTTGAGTCGAAAGCTTGAATCCCTGCAGCTACTACCACGAATGTATCTGCAGATATCACGTAAAATGTGGTATTGTCAAAATCCCCCTTTGATCATCATCCCGGGTTCCTGGAAGGTTCTCGACGAGCCCCGGCGGGGCTTCCAAGGAAGCAGTGGCCCCAGGTGTCGAATTATTTTGGGTATATGTCCACCATGCTTCAGGATTCCAAAAAGATAACGGAAGAGTCCAAGTGGCGCTATATCGGTAAACGACCGGGATTGGCATATGTAGTAGCGATGTCAGGTAAACCAGGAGGTTTTGATTCGATAAACATTGTATTGACTCGTTGGGGTATGTTTAAGTCACGCACATATGGACGGACGAGAACAAGTTTATTTTTGGAGATGACTATACTGTTTAGAATGCCGCCGGCTTCGGAGACACCTCTTGAAAATTCTTCTACAACACATAGTACATGCCCGAGAAGCCCCTTTAATGTGTGGTTTTGGGGTTTACTCCCACAGCTGAGGATTATTTCAGTTTATCACATTTCATCACAATATGAAAGACCAACTGATATATCCAACCATTCCCTCAGGCCAATCATCATGGATTGATGCGACGCTGTGATATGTCTGAATGGAGGCCGAGAGTAAAAAATTATATAGAGCTTACTCAATTACGGGATAGAACCCCGTCTTCCCTGCCGCGGCATAAACAGCGTCGTCAAGGTTTGTGATGCGCTCGTTGGTGTTAGCATTGTATGGAGGCTGCATTGCAACAATTGTAGTCCACTTATCAGTAAAGAAAACCCGGCCAGCGTGTGTAACATTCGAAGTAGTAGAGGATGAGGTGTGCACCAACAAATTAATATGATTAGCACCCTCAGATGTGTAGCCGGGAAATATCGTCTGGAATTCGGCGATGCCGTTGGCGGCAGTGCTTGAAGCTCCCCGAAGGAATGTACCATAATTTCCCAAAGCATTTGCTATGAAAACCAGTTTAGCAAACCTGATCATCAAGATAGAAGCTATCCTTACGTGACCAAATCTCAACCATGACATTAGGAAGGGGGTTGCAAGTTGTTACGTCGAGGACTCCAATATCCATTGTTAGCGCAAATCCGCTAAGAGATTCAAGTTACTTGTCAGTGGATGCATTCGTGCATACGACTAAGGATCCTGACGTTTGCCCCTCGGTCACATCTTGACGTAATGGCTATATTCATCTTTAGTGTTTGCATGAACTATGACCTGTTTATTCGCACTGGGTTTGGGATATAATTATCTTAAAAATGCGTGGTAGTGGTTAGACGAAGTTAATTATATATTGCGCTGGTTACTGACCCGTGGGTGCTTCTGGGGCGAGGACACAAGTAAGCTATGACAAGAAAGGTAAAAACATCAATGTGAACTCTAGTTTGAACGGAAGAAACCCTACATTTTTCATAGTTGAATAGATTGACCTCCTGTGAAAGTCGGCTCTGCGTTCCCTCCGTACTATGTTGAAAGCAGCAATTTCGGATGAGCAATCTCTAGTGATAAGCTCTTTAGAGCCGTCTGTTGGATATGCTATTGGGAAAGCGGAGTCAATGAAAGAAGGATTTTGCAACTTTTTAGGGAGTTTCTAACCAATTGCCGATCTGCAGAGGGCAACGAAAAATAATCCGAGCGAGATTAATTGCATGTTTCTTTGCCTTTGACTTGTCGTTGTTGAATGGGATGTTTTTTGTGGAATGCAGAATATCTACCATCCCTGTACCTTTATACACCCGCAGGTGCCTTGTCTACCCAATTAAATCATTCCAGCAAGTATGAAACCTCCAGGAGATATCTAAGTCGAGCACAACTTACTTGATACAGAGCCGCCTCTATTGTATTGAGGTTGCATATGGACCTTTCAATACGTGGCGATGTGGTACACAAAGGGCTTAAGTCAAATGGCACCCATTCATGATGTCTAGACCCGCAATTTATCCTCCACTGCCGCCGTCACTGTTAGGTGAGTACCTCATCTGCACGGAGTGCTAGCAAACCATAACTAAATTAGTAACCGGAGAAACACCAGATCGCCGTCGTTCAAGAGATCAGCCCACTTCCCGCTTCGAGCGTGTAGAGCTAATTTCCCGACTTGGGAACCCACCGGGATGCAGGCATCGTGTTAGTGAAACGTGAGCCAGAGGACATACCTCGTGGCCCCTTATCGCTCGTGTGGATCGGCCATATCGGTCCGCTTGAGTACGGCCAACTGCGGAGGGTTTTTTGAGTAACAACAGTAAAAAATTAGGAAGAGAAAAAAATTGTGTTCCAAGTGATATTTAGCGAGGGCGGAGTACATCACGGAAAATTCAAAATGGAATTGTACATGCTGAAAGATGCCGTTAAGATTGCTCGGTAAATATGTATGCTCGAACGTCATGGGATGGAATGCTTCCATCAAAGAAAAAATTTGCAACGACTCCCTTGTCTTGGTGTTTCCACAAGTCCCTGACGGCATACTTTTTGTCAGCCTTCAAATGGGGCGAATGCGAGAACGTGAAGTTCAGGTCGACGGTGCGTTCGTTAAAATTGATGTACATAATCGCAGTATGTTTTTGGTCCTTCCAAAAACCGCTGGGGAAATAAGGAGTTAACCAGGGTAGCGCAAATAAAGTTCGTCTTATCACCTCCAATACTGGGCAGGGAAGGAGCTATGCAAAAGAATCAAGTAGCAATAATTGTCAGGTGTCTTTGACTCACGGATCCCAGGTTCCGTCAGGGTTTTTTCCCCAAAAGAAAGGCTTTAAAGGCTCCCCTATGGTGAGATCTTGATTGATGGCGATGATTTCCGGATTGGTCAGAATTGCGATAGAGTCTTGAGACAAATTAGAGACCTGAATGAAGAATATTCAGATTCTACCGGACTCCCTAGGCGGTAACAGTATACATACGTCTGTTCCTATCAAAAGGGGGGATTTGGCCAGAGCCCATGCTGTAAAATGGCTCCTCTGTTCAGCGAGCGTGAGCGCCCCATTTCCGTTTTCAAGCATATCTATGGGGAATTTGAATTTCAGCCAGTGTAAAAATATTAGGCATGTTTTACCAAGATCATTATGGCCATGAAAGTTAGAAAAGTCTCCAATGAAAGAAGCGTTGTTTAGTATCTGAGTGATGCGGAACCAATTGGCTTGAATGTCATCGTACACTGGAGTTAAAGGGAGGAAGTGCTTGGTTCAAATTAATTGTAAAAAATGAAATGAAATAATACCCACTTCTCCAGGAATTGGCGATGGAGGGAGCCCACGTCCACGCATCAAAACTTATCCATTCTACTAAAGAGTAAAAAAGCATCTTTCCTGTCTCCACCTTGACTTGATTCAACGCATCTGTCCAGCGTTTGAATCGTTCAGAGTTTGTGCCCTTGAAGCTATTATGGTCACAATCGTCGATCTTGAATGCGTAGGCTATGAAAATAAGCACCAAAACTCTTGGCCCTTACGAACCTTGATATAATCGAATCCTAGAAAAGTTTCAACTTATTATTTTTTTAATTATTTGTGGGGTATGTCATACCCCAATTCACGAAGGTACGTGCGTCAGTGAGTTCGTGATTGAGACTTCCAGCAAATCCAGCACACTGAAATACTTCAATATTATCAATTGAGCGGAAACAAAAAATTTACGCACTGTTGTTAAGCCTTGATCTTCCTAGGAGAAAAAGTGGCCAAATCAGGGAGTCGGAAAAAGGCCAATCACTGAATTAACTTGCATAGATCTGATGGGATTGTAAGCTTTGTAGGTAAATATGTCAGGTCTAATACATACTCCGGCTTTAAAACCCAGACCGTGGAGAAAGTCTGTGAGGTTCTTCATTCCGCCTTGTAAAAATGATTCTAGTCAATGCCGACAATATCGAAGCCAAGCTTACACAGAACGCACTCGGGAACTTAGTGGAGTCAACGACAAGTTGTCCTGAAGAATCGCGTGACTTTGTGTTCCAACAATCGTCGATATTAATGTAGTTATATCCTGCGGTGAGAAATCCTAAATCTTTCATTTTTGTCGCTGTGTCACGAATGAGTGCTTCATTGATATTGCACGCAAACCGATTCCAACTAGGGGCGATGGCTCGTCATTGCTTTATATCCTTATATATCTGATTACGCATACGTATTGAATCCCATGGCTGGCGTCTTTTGGAGACCATTGTCCCAAGCAAGCTGGATAATGGTCCGATCAACTGCTATAGGTGTGGGATATCGGAGAAAATGTTACTGCAATGTTTGGGAGGATCCCAGCGAATAGGAAAGCCGCATTGAACAACATATTCAATGATGTGGAAAGAAGAGTGTGGGGTGGCGATGAAAGGGATAGGGGGAAATGTGAACTGAACAAGTATCAGTGCTAACAAGCAATCAATAGAAGGTGTACCACGGGGTTTGGAACTGAATGTGAACCACACGGTACAGAAGTTCACAACTCCGCACACATCAGCTCACAGATGGCGATGCGTGTAAAATTATCAGCGAGACATGGGTGCTTGAATCGAGTGGAGTGATGTTTATTTGAGAATTGTAGATCCGTCACGGCCGACCACGGCCAAATGTCAAGAACAGGCGCGGCCTTCGTCCACGAAAGTCCAGAAATGCGTTCAAGAGTTAACGGAGAAAACGTTCTGAATAGATTATTTTGGTTCTACTCGATAGTGCTTCTGCCTCTGGACGTTTCCGGGGATCGGACGAAGTCAACGCGTTGGGTCTTGCGAGACTTATGGAGAAAGAGGTCGTCCCCACGAGCGACCAAGGCTGCTTATAGTGAACATGGAATTTTGGTAAAGCCGTAAGTCTGCAAGGGTGGGATTATCTGACAGAGGACGAAATTATAAATTGAAACTTAAATCTTCTGGAAACCTGGCTTGAGTTGGTTGATTTTGTGGCTATCGGATAATTCCGGCGCCTCCAAACCACTCTGTGTTATAACATTCCAAACAGGAACCCGAAACCTGGGATGTCCAACGTTTACAACAACAGCACCTTCTTTCGACCTTGTTCAACATGTCCGACATATCGGACGAATTTTCAGCTTTTGATTTATCTGAGTTCACTGAAGAAGATTTTAGGCAGATAGATGCTGACATTGCAAGCCGTGTAGGCAGTGCTGATGGAGGCCCCAGTCTCACTATCGAATTTGAATCGCTTCCCGTCAGCGCAGAAAACGACAACATCACGGGATCCCGGATGAGCGAACCACAAACTGGATTGAGCCCTTACGAAGAGTTTCGATCTGGTGGTGTCTTTTCGGTTACAGACCTCGCCGCTCCATCATGGTAAATTGTTGTTGTTATCGAACCATACATCATATTAATCATACATTTTTAAGGTGTGAAGTTCAGTTTGACTATGGATTACGCCAAAAGCGTTCTCGTCCGGTAGCGAGTCGTCCGAAAACCTTCCGTTCAGCTCAAGGGAAGGAAATTTCAGTTAAAGAGACCGTTGCCATCGAGAATGACGAAATAACAAAACGAGGGAAGGTATATACAAAGTTGCATTCAAATGGAAAATCCGTAAACTGGTTTTAGGTTATTCACAAAGAATTAGAGCGTGAAATTGGTCTGGAAGAAACGAAAGTAGATATCTCATCCAATGAGGAACGATGGGCATTACGGTAAAGATATTGAGACAATTCTTTCGTTGGGCGCAAGGCTAACGTCGATACCTCCGCCCAAGTCTTGTCAACATGCTGGTGTGTTTGAAAATCTTGCTATCAGAAGGGAAGATTGTGGGTGAACCAAAACTTCTTTTGTCAGAAATCGTTCCAAAACCTTTGCAAATACAGCGAGAAATGCCCGTATTTGGAATTCTACAAGATCAGCCAATCGTTGGGATCATAGTATTCAAGTTCTTTCTATTCCAGAACACATCAAGATGACACTTATGGACAGGACGAAATTGAGAAAAGACCACAAAAACCTTGTGCTACAGACGTTCCGCAACTCTTCTCGCCAACCGGGAAGGCTCGCAGAGCCCCCTCTCCTTCACGACCATCGACAAAGGATTTGACCCCACCGGGAAGTTTTGATATTCACCCCAAAACTAGTAATACGTTCCTTTCAAATCAGCAACATGCGCTCTATTTGGTTGATACTAAGACAAGGCGGTCAAATACTCTACCACCATTCGAAGATACACTGTCTTCACGAATACAACTGATGTTATACTATCGGTTATTAAAGGAGCTGATGTCTGTCAGCACACCCTTCAATTTCTTGTCTCTATGGGAACGGCTGCACCTTAGACCTTTTGAAACATTCTCAACACGATTCCTAGTGCAAGCGGGGCTTCTTGTGCAAGATAGTACCTTCCCTATGACTTCCCTGGACGGGCTCGCAAAAACATGGACAGAGATGGTACAAAATGCTCAGGCGACACCAATCTGCTCTAATCTGACCATTATATATCGCCTGCAGCCACCCACA
This sequence comes from Collybia sordida, assembly GCA_037014335.1. Taxonomy (NCBI): domain Eukaryota; kingdom Fungi; phylum Basidiomycota; class Agaricomycetes; order Agaricales; family Clitocybaceae; genus Collybia; species Collybia sordida. The sequence continues at coordinate 3,749,447 of JAYKXK010000002.1, forward strand.
CCACGTAGGGATGATAAAGGAAAAAGGAAAATGCGGACCCAAGACAGCATCGCGGAACTCGGCATTACGCGAGAAGATTGGGACCTTGCGCGTGCCATAGAGGCAAGCCTGAGTGATGCACCCCTCGATTACATGGATCCTATCATTCAATCGCCCGCCTCTATTACCGATACAGACCTCACATCAAATGGTGCGATCATTGGGACGAAGGAGTTCACCTATGATGAGGACTTCCTAGATGAACGCCTTGCTCATATTTTGCGATGGTGGCATGGCCACAGGAAACCCGAAGGAGTGTCCCTTCAAAATTACAGGAGATGTTTGTGAGTTAAAATTATATAGTACAAATTTTATCTTGTTTACTGTGCTTCACCAGCTCTTGTGAGTACGAAACACATTGTGAATGGCGAGAACAAAAGGCGGCGGAATTTAGAGACAATCGGATAGGACAAACCAAGCTAAAAAGTTCCCAGCCTACCACTATTGTATAAAGTTTTTGAGGGGTCCTTATGTGTTTTTCTATTTCCTTTGGATGTTGTAGTCAAGCCAGACATATTTTATATTCTTCACCCTGCCTAATGATTAAGTCCAAACTATCAAAAGTGCGCTTTCAGAGCCTCACATATTCTGCATTCACTCAAATGGCCCCCGTGTTTACAATGCGCGATTTGGTGACCAACAATAAATTATATAAAAATTATTATAAACATCAGCCCCCTTTCGAAGTTAAACGTGCTCACTGACAGACACCCTAGTATTCCGCCATATTTGCAATACCCTTCATTTTACAAGGCGTACCCTCAAAGATTTTACTAGGCAACTTTTACGCGTCGAGCCCACATCCACATTGATTTTGTCGTCACTGGAAATTGTATCTGGAATGGATGGTTGGGAGGCTTATTTGCATTGGTCCTTCAGAGGCGAACAAGTGTTGATATCTTCGATACGCTTGGACTCTTTGTCGAGTTTCTTGGTTGCCTCAATGATGGCAACAAGCGTTTGTGTTTTAGAAAGGTGGGTTCACTATTGACGGTCATAATATTCCATTCAGTAACCAGTATTAGATGTATAACACACATTCTTGATAGGCATTGGGAACCTAGCTTTATTCAGCGTTCCTACTGGCGAGGGGTAACGTGGCGATCATCGCTTTATTGGCTGGTAACGTTTTTACGATTGTGCGTCCTTAATTACACGACATAATCCATGTCCAACGATAATTCGAATGCTTATTCATCTACTAGGAGTTATATGCTGATTGCAATGTCGTTCCACCTTGGGCAAGTTTTCAAAATGGACAACATCCCATATGAAAGCTGACAAGTTTCCAGTCTATTGCTCGTGATGGTGAGGGATCAACACAAGAACATACGAAGCTAATAAAGCTTGACAGGTCACCGCCCTGACTGTGGCCCAAACTTTGATCGACATATATAATTCGCCTCTCCAAACCAATTTACAGTGCGATACGATTTTGCACTTTCTTCTGGCTCTACTGACTCGCCTGTTCGAAGCAGGTATGATGTGACCGACGTCGAAGAACCTCTTCTTGACGAACGACACGCGATGATGCCTATTCCTACTCGATCACGTTCCAAATCCAAGGCCGATATCGTACATATTCGTCCCGATAATTCTAGTATTGCTCGCGCTGGTGCTCTGGACTATGAATTGGATAACGGAGGTCGAGTTTATAGGAATGATAATGAGTGAGTTGGGCCTGCCCGGGGATCCGGTCTGGAAGAAGGGCACAACGAGAACTGTGAGGTCGGATGTTGTCCAAAAACCTATCACAGGAATCGAATTCAGAGTAGAGCCTCGCTCGTTAATATTGTTATTATTCCATGGATCATCATTATTTTATCGTAGTATTAGATGCAATATATAATCGGCAAATGTCCGTACAGTTGAATTATTGACTCCTCCCCGAGGGGGTGTTCAATCCCGCCCGCTTCGCTGCGACGTTGCCTCGTAAATTGCTAGCACCCATCCGGGGAGGTTCTGCCTCGGCAGTCTTGCGCTGCCATTGGTCTATAAGTTTTCCGACACCCTGGTATGGGCGCTCGGGAGATGGGGAACGTTCATCTGTGGGGCGTGTCAAGGCGTCTTCGGTAGATTTGCGGGATGGAAAGATAGGTCTCGTCATCTCTGGTTTGAATGAGGATCTTCGAGGTCGAGGCAAGAGGTTCTCTGATTCTTGGACACTGTCATGTTGTGGAGGAGTCGGCGCACCAATTGGAGATATACGCGTGGGGATAGTAAGAGCCCTGCTGGGTTCGGTCGGACTCCGTGAGGGAGAGTTTCGGTCACTTGGAATCGGAAGTAATTTCGTCGATTTCTCAATTTCTGGGTTTGCTTGACCTCTTGAGTATCGCCCACTCTCGCCGAAATTGGTTCCCATTTTGATAACGGGCCTGGCTAAACTGGGAGATGGTGGTCCGGCTAGGGCAGGTGATTTGAGTTTTCCACTAATGACTTCGTACCGCTGGACGATATCTGATATTGATATTCGCCTGGTACGGCTTTGTTGTGGTGGATCCTCTGGTAGAGTTAGGTTGGGGTTAGTTAATGGGAAAGGCAACCCGTCAGTTGATTTCGAAGGGAAGGTGAGCATAGACTGGGGTCGGGAGCGAGTTGGGGATGGGGATATATTAGCACCGCTCGAAGTTGATTTATAAGTGGAATGGTCGCTACTGATCCCTTTTTGGCTTGTTGATGCGCTCAACGGAGAAAGTAGTTGGTGTGGTGAGGTGGACCTTACAGCTGGATTGAACTTTGCTGATTCTAAAGATGATAATGCTTTTTGCCTATGATAGGAGAGTTCAGAGTCATTCCCCGTGGGCCTGGACGAGCTTTCTTTGTCCTTAAGTCCGATACCTCCGCCCCATAAATCTACAAGATCGTGAACAGAACTTTGTCGGCCTTTTCGCCTGGTTCTCCTACTATCTTCCTTGGCTTTAACATTTGGAGGCGTTATACCCACAGCGTCTTCGGGGCCTTCGTCCGCACTCGACGATGATTCCACTTCTTGGGGTTTTCTGGGACGTTGAATAGTAACGGGATCCCGGTTTTCCGCTGCGTCTCTTTTCAAATTATCGTGCATCTCTAAGGAAGGGAAATTTCGAGTGAATCTAGACAAAGTTGGCGAGACTTCTGTGCGCTCGGGCCTAGAAGGGGAGGGTGTTCTCTGACGTAGAGGAATATGGTCATGTAATGCAGTGGCAGGATCTAGTATTGGCACATCACTTTTTTGAATGAGGGAGGCGCGTTTACTGGGAGAGTCACGTAAAACAGGAGTCGTCGCGCGAGGCAGGGGAGCAACCAGTAGAGCTGGTGCACTGTTATGATTATCATCGCCTGTAAGCCAGTCCTTAGACCCACTTGACGACGGAAGGAGAGGAGGGATAAGATGTTCCGTAGTTGGCAATGGTTCTGACGGTATAATAAAACCATCTTCCCCCACACTGAGATGTGAGCTATGCTTCATTGTCACAGAGCTTCGGTGTTTTCGTGATAGTGTAGGCCTGGGCATGATATTGGATTGTTCCAAAGGATGTTCGTTCGCAAGTTTGATACTTGTAAGCTTTCCTTCAGGGGTCTCACTCTTTCCGTCATTGGGTATATTATTGCCGGGGCGAGATTCACGCATAATAACGCCTGTTACCTGTTCCGATTTAACACCATCCTGTCCGTGTAAACCGCGCGAATGTGAACCGGGTTTTAAAAGGTTATTTGGTGTTCCACGCCCAAAATTACTGTTCCGACGATGCAAAGGGTCGCTGTGCATTTGTTTTGATGCAATTTTACTGTTATTACCCGATATTTCAGTAGGAGAAAATGTAGCATCTAGCTCTTCAAGCGAAGGGAAACGGCTTTCGACCGGAAGTCCATCAAACTGTGAAGGTGATTTTGCGGTGGGAGGCCGAGGAGATGTGTGCCAAGATGGACTGGTTGAGTTGGGCAATTGGGGGGAAACACGAAATTGTGTTTGCGAGTTTGAAGGATTATGAGGGGGACGAGGAGACGGGGTAAGTCGTGAAGAATTTCCATTGGTCCTATCACGGTCATTCCGGACACCATTTGCATTACTACTCATCGTAGCTAGGCCTGTCCTTAGTTTCCTCGCTTCACCAAGAGTAGGTGCAGGCTTTTCGGTCGAAGCAGCAAGACCCAAACCCGCAAAAGCATCCTTTTCTCTTACGGTCGGCCCGGTCACTGCATGAGCCCTTGTATTTACGACAGAGATCTTGGCGCTGTTGCTGGGGTTAGCTTTTTGTGGAGTGTTAGATGATGCTGCAGGATTGAATGAGTCCCAAAGTTTTTCTGCGAAGTCATCTCCAAATCCTTGACTCTTGTTATCTTTGTGATTCCGAGTTGAATCCTCGTCACCAATCTTCCAGCCATCGTCAGTGTTATCCTTTCCTGATGGAAGAACATTGGTTGTGACAGTCTTCCAGGCATTGTCATCTCCTATCGCAAAGTCCCCATTCTCCCACGGCTTGCCTTTCCCTGACAAAATTGTGGGTTTCTCTGGAGCTTCTCGACCGGAAGATGAAATGGATTCTTTAGAAACAGCAGGCCTACCCCTCCGCATCGGAGCAATAGCTTCTAAAACTTTCTCGCGTGCTTGGACGCCCTGGTTTTTTGAAGCGTGGGTTGAACCAGTAGTAGTACCTAAAAAAAATGGAGCTTGATAAACTGGGTTAGTTAGAAAGAGAGATAGTACCTCCAAGATTATTTGAGGACTTGAACTGGGATTGTCGTGGAGAAAGTGGTGGAGGAACAGGTATGGTATACTGGAATCGTGATTTTGTTCCACGCAGGGAATGAACATGCGTCAAAATTTCAAAAACACTTGGACGATTGATACCATGCTCTTGAAGCATTGACCCTTGTGAAAGAATAAATTAATAACGGAAAGGCCAGACCTTACTTACATACCAATTAATTGATTCATTTGTGAGGAGTACACAGGATAGGGAGGAATGCGATATTGCACATTGAGAATGGCTAACGGTCCGTGCTCTTCAAAGGGTGTTGTATAGTAACAGAGTTTATAGAGCAGCACACCGAGAGCCCATACATCGCTTTTCTCATCGACAGGTCTTCTCGAATATGGATCAACCATTTCCGGTGCACGGTATTGTAATGTGGTATGTCGATTAAGATCGGCTTCTAACACTCTGATTTCTTGTGTCGTTGTCGGTGTTCGTGCAATAGTAGTTGCAGAACCAAAGTCACAGAGTTTGAATGACGTGGGTGATGATTGGAGAATATTCTCTACCTTGAGGTCCCGGTGGAGAAGAGGTGGCCGAGAGTTATGCATGCAAGCTACGCCTTCACAAACATCCACGAAGATTTGTAGGATCTCTGATTCGGCGAGACGTTCTCGAAGACGACGATTCATCATATCGATAATCCCACCACCTATAGATATTAAAGGTATGATATTAAATGAATAATGGTAACCCACCTGGGCAGAACTCCATAAGAATGAATACTTCGTACATGCCATTTGGCATCTTATGCCATGCCGCATCGATGAGGTGTACGATGTTTGGATGGCCTTTCAGCAACCTCTGAGAATGTTGTTAAAGTTACATCTAAGGATTGTGGAATTTGACAAACCATGATGTCGACCTCTTTCTTCACCTCCATCAACATTGCGTCGTTAGCAACAGCAATGCGTTTGAGAACGTGATGGGTAGTGTTGTATACTGGCGTCGCGGTCCTCACAAGATATACGTGCGCAAACCCACCTGATATACAAGTCAAAAAGCGCAAATATTTTTCTATCAGCACGAACACTTACCTTGAGAGAGATATCGCTCAACCTGGACGTTGAATTTGTTGACCGAGATGGTTTGACCTGGCACGAGAGTACCTTTATTCTGAGTATAGGCATGATACGCCTGCTGGTTTGCCATTTTCCCCAAATAAACGCGGAAATATGTCTTCTACTAAAGCCAGTCACCTCAGAAAGGTCGCACAAACGGTCATTTAAGCGTGAGCGCAACTGCTTAACTTGCCTTTTGCGGCGCGGTAACTGATCACATGATCTAATTCGACAGATCAGCCTCCCGATTTAGCCAGCGCTTGAGCTCAAACTCCCTTTTTAACATTGCTCAACCATCGCTGCGACTGGGAAATATTGAATACTATATCGTCTCAACTCCAGCATGCCTGAAGTCTCAAAATCTATTCAATCACAGCCTGATCTCCATGGAAACCCTTACTCAAGACCTACATCTCCAGACACCTTTCCTAGTCAGATTGGTTTTATAGGCTTGGGCAGAATTGGCTACCTGATGGCTCGCAATCTTGCACAGCACTGTGCCTTACATAAATTTCGACCATTGTTGGTTTGGAACCGAACTGCTGGGAAATCCCAAAATCTGCTAACGAATCTGGGGCAAACCAAGATTCGTGTTGCGGAGAACCCTGAACAAATTGCATCAGAATGCGACATTACCATTACTAATCTTGCCAATGATATAGTGGTCAAAGCTATCTATCAAAAAATTTCTACGGCGTTGACGGTACGAAATATAGCCATCCCTCATTCGATCCAACTTGAATATGTCCTATTTTATTTAGCTTAAACCTCCTACTAACAATAAAATATTTATTGAAACTGGAACCGTCAGTCCATCACTCAGTAATCCATGGAGGGCTACTACCTAACCATTTTAGACCTACCCATCGTTGGCAGGTCTGGATAATTCATACTCATCCTTAGGATCATACTAACGAGATTGAATTACAGGGGAACTCCATGCAGTCATATCATCTATACCCCATTTACACTTCATCACATGTCCCGTATTTGGGACCCCTCCCATAGCAGAAAAAGCTCAACTACTCCTCATCATGGCTGGAGATCGTTTTTCTAAGAAAATTGCCACCCACTTGCTTGTTCCAGCTGTAGGCAGGAAGGTTCTTGATCTTGGTGAAGATGTTGAGAAAGGTCAATCAATCGGCATGCGTCGCCCTGCTCTAAGTGTTCTGAAATTTGATGCAGCTCCCGCATTCAAACTCATTGGAAACTCAATGTTAATGGGTAGTCTAGAGGTGCTGTCCGAAGCTTATACTCTAGCCGGAAAGTCTGGAATCGATGCTGGAAGCGTGCACGATCTTGTGAAAGGCATGGTTCCATTTCAATATGATCATACACGACCCTCATGGCAAGATTTAGAGATTCTTCCATCTCCCGGGTCAGTTTCCTTCTGTTCACGAGCCTTCGAGTGTATAGTTTCAACGGAAGAATACTTCTAGCCTTCTTATATATTCTGATAGAATGGCGAACGATAAATTCGATGCATCGAACGGGTTCGCACTTGAGGGTGGAATCAAGGATGCGTCGTCCGTAACGTTTTCGTCCCTTCTTTATCCCATAGGCTAAGGCTATTTTCATCCTCAGCCATGTCCGTCGCATGACAGTTGAATATCATTCACCGATGCCCGTGATCGACACAGTACATCAGCACCTTCTGACGGCTCGTGCTCTTCACGAACAGAAAAAAAGTGACAAGGAAACTGTGTTTGAAACTTTGGATATCAGTGGGTTCATCGCTGGAACTAGAGTAGCTGCCGGGCTAGATGGTTTTGATCGCCGACAGGTATAACCCTTCTCAAACCTTCTAACTTACTTGTGGGTTTAATTTTGCACTTTAGCATGGAGGTATGGTGCAGCACGAATGAGAAGTAAGAGGCAATGCTCAGATAAATTTACACCATTTGTATTCCCATGTTTACCTGATAGTGTTGTAGAACTTGAGCTGTCATGGAATTTCGGCAATACACTCGATCTCGACATCGGCATTGAGAGGAAGCGCTGCTACTCCAATACATGTACGAGCGGGCATTTGATCCTTCTTAAAGAACTGTTAAGCCGGCAAAATGTTTGAAAAATAGATTATGGAGGCGATACTCTTGTAGAAACTCACTTGGATATATATCTCGTTCATTGCTTGGAAATCTCGGGGCATATTTGAGAGGTATACGTTGGCTTTGACGATATGTTCCAAGCCCGACCCTGCCGCTTTGAGGACAATATCGAGGTTCTCTAAAGCTGCGCGCTATTGGGCCTATATAAACGAGACACCTTTTGAAAAACTTAGCTCTCACAGTCTGAGGTTGAACTCCTCCCTCAACCAGTTTCATATCATTTTTCGCACCAATGTTTCCAGAAGCGTAAACGTGGCCTTTAGAAATCACTGCTTGGGCTATAAATTGTTCACATTGATTAGATCAACAGATACCTCTAGCGGGTGATCTATGAAAAATCTCACAGAAGACCGGTAAAGGTGGAACTGCTTTAGGAGTGAAAACGATCCTTTTGAGTTCAGTGCTAGTCGAAGACATGATGGTTGAATGATACTGGGTTGTGTTGTGCCTTTGGTTAGGATTCGCTTGTCCAAAACGTGGGGATATTCAACCAAGCCTGATGATGTTCAGTAATAAGGATAATTTGGCGCACGTAACCAGCGTTCGTGCGCGTGAAAGTTCGTGTTTGGGTCACGGCTTGGACGTCTAACGCTAAACTCTCCATAAATAACCCAACTTAAGGGTGGTAACAAAAATTCATCTTCTGGCCAATTGATAATATGCATGACGTGAATCTCATAAACCTAAATCTTTCCGGTATTGTATAAAAGCTATCAGATTATCTCGTACTTCTTCACCCCTGCGCCGGAGTTCTTTCCCTCCTTCCTTTCGCCTGTCAATTGCCTTGACTGCTTTCTTTACTCCTTCGACACTTGATGAAAGTTTTTCTAAAAATCTCCCTTGTCGGAAATTAATGTCATACGGCATATTCTCGTCCGAATATATATCAATGATAGCTGAAACGCTCTGTATTAGCGGTTCCACCCCTTCGGAAGATACTGGCGCCTCTGGGGGGAGCGTTGAGAGTATATAATTTGATATTGTCTAATTAATCATAAGCATGTTTAGCCACGATGGATGTACATCGACGTACTTTATTTCCAGTGATAGATTCAGGGTGTTGAGCGAGACATTCCAGGGTCCCTATACATTTCACCCGTACTCGCGGATCTGAGCTCGCCTCGCAGAGTCGTACTAAAACTTGAACATGTTCATCGTTGGGAGGCTGATAATATTGGTATCAGCAAAATGCCCTGTGTTGGAGCGCCATGCACCTCACCAGAATGCCTTTGCAAACAATGGCAACCCCCCAAAGAACCCCGACAGCTACTTCCCAGAATTCTTGCCTGCGCTCCTGTCCTGGGCCGGCCTCTGTTCCTACAGCAGCCAAGGCGGTCCAGATATCATTCCAAATCTTATGCCCACTATTCTCATCCACATAAATGTTAGGATTTGGGGAGGAAGCAAGTGATAAAAAGACATTGTTTAGACACTCAAGCGCAGTTATATGAATAGCGCTGAGGGCTGACGTAGTTGGAGGATGGGGTGACGGCGTCGCTAATGGAGGGAAAGATAGAGAGGTAGGTTGGACGAGGGCGAGCAAAGGTGATACTAGTGAAGGCAAAAATGAGATAGATGTAATAGTTTGTGGCAGTTCCGCTCCCATTTCAATATCAGAAGTGTCGTTCATCTCGTCTACCGAATCCTAGAGTTAGTAATGTGAACACTGAGAATACCATTATTCGTTTTACCGTCGTCATCTTCCGCGGCTTCAGGTGCGACATCAGGCTCAGGGTCAGGGAGAGTTGCACATGCTCCTGTAAGAATTTCCAATGCAAGTTGAACGGTTCTAAGGGTGGCTTCCAGACGTTCTATTTCTATTTCTGATGATGTTTTGTGGTCTGAAAGTGGTGTATTTTTCAAAGATAGCTTTTCTATCTGGGGCTCAGAAGCCTGGTTCTCTGGTATCAGTGTTTGATAAATATGAAAGATGCAAGATAAACTAACCTCTTTCGAAATAAGGTCTATGACTAGAGTTGATGTCTTTTCTAAGGAGACTGAGGAGAATACTGGTTGTAATATGGGAAGGATGATGTCTTTATCCATGTCAAGAAACGACGCTGCAAATGGTGGTGGCAAGGGAGACAGGTTGCGTAATATCCCTATCAAGTGGCGTTTACGAGGACCTTCAGCGCACAAAAGGATCTATAGAACGGAAACTAACCCGCGGCAAGCACTTTTAATGCGACTGAACGTGGATCTGAAGGCTCTTTGGATTTATCATTTGGTACTTCGTCCGAGCGAACAATTTCGAGAAGGCAAGAAAGATATCCAGCGTCGGCTTTCGCGTCTGTTATTGCAGGATAATTATCATCCGTAAGGACATACAAAGATTGAGCTGGTAATTTAGGGATAAATTGTCATTTCTCGAAAGCTCCTGGACTGAAGAACGGACCTGCAGATGTTACCGGAGCTATCGGAAGTTTTTCCCTGGCAGCAAGAAAGGACATTAAAAAAGGAATCAAACGCATTTCATTAATAGCGTTGAGTGCCTTGTTTGAGGTCTCTCTACTCATCAATAAGGGATACGAAGAGCGGTGGATGATGTGAAGCTCACGAAAGACACCATAACGTCGTGATAACGTTATCAGCAAACTCGTAAACTATTTTTTGGGCATTCTCAGGGGCCGCTTTTGACGTTTCGAGGTACTGCGAGAGCGTTGTAGATATCTGTCAGAGCCCTTCAGTATGACCTAGCCTTTATAACGCCGGTCAACGCACCTTCGGCACAAATGTCTTTAGGGGAATAAGAATATTTTTGTTATACATTTCCGCACAAATATCATACCCTCCATCAATGCATAAATTCCTGCGAGCAAATTGAGTTTGATTCTAAGCGTCAATCTATCAGACTCACCGAAGAGCACCGACGGCTTCCACAACAACTTCCTCTTCGCTATCAGTGAGTCGTGTAATTAACGCGCCAACAATATTTTTTCCTTGCAACAGTCGTCGTGTTGACGGATCGTTTTGTATTAGATTGGAGACGGCAACACATGCCCATTTACGTTCCGCCACATCGGGGCTTTCCATCTGAGTAAGAATATGAGGTTTAGATGACCATTGAGAGGGCTTTCACTACTTTTTGTATTATTGGCAGAATAGCCTCAGTTTTGGATGAGGTCGAAGAAGCAGATGCGAGGCCCTTTGGAAGGTGAGAGTCAGGGACTCGCATCGGATTATGGCGGCGCATCGCGCGCTTTTTCTGCGATTTTCCCATGTTTTCCTCAAGAAGTGCAGATTTACGGGTTAACGACGGGTTTCCAATAGCCAAAGCGGTCAAGGACAATGTTACTCTAGTTCAAAACCTCGATAATTTTCCAAACAGAAACGTGGGAAGATCACACTGATGGATGAAGGTCAGACCGCCAAGAGTTTGAGTATTTTCCCTAGTCTCCAGTTCGATTCTCTGATACTTCTTGGGGTATTCGAAAGTAAATTCTACCGTGTATTGAAGTGGGGCTTTACTCAAGTTTGCTTGTGTAATTTTTATCGCGGACTCTGATCATGAGTATGATATTATACAACTCCGTGGTTGAGTGTTATGAATCAACTTTAAGAAGTGTCTGTGAATCATAAGAATACTATTCATTGAGCGATTATATTGGTTGAATTATACTACAGATGCTGTTTATATTTGCCTCGGGAGGCTGGCCCAGTTATGTTTACAGTGACGACATCAAAATCCAAGATAAAATGTTAAGGTAGATGATTTATGGGTGATATGAAGGAGGCGTCCCGTCACTTGCGACAGGCCCCTGGACCGGCGGTAGGAAAACTTCCGGAGTTGGAGGGGGCAGTCCTGTATCAGGGTGTTGTATGTGACTTGTCGGTATCACGACTTCTTGGTCATCAGATTCCACTCTCGTCTGGTCCACGTGTGATGGATCGGAATGAGATTCCCAACCAGATACTGGCGCGCTTGCATGTACTTCCAAGTAGTACGTATCTTCATCCATAAGAGGCGGAGCGGACGGCATTAAATCGATTGTGTCAGTAGGTGGGGCACTTGGGCCTGCCTCGAACGGCGGTGCGGCCGGACCGTATTCAGGGTCCATAGCGATATCGTCAAATGTGTAGGGGTAATCGTAGAAGTTTGAGCCAGACATCTTACCCTTCGAGGGTGGTGGTGGGAATGAAAATGCTGGAGAAGATGTTCCTGGTGGTTCATTTGACGACGAGTTATGGCCTCCGAGAGAGCTGGGGCAGGATTCCCTGAAATCATCTAATTCCTCATCCTCCCAAGCTGGAGCAGAAACTTGAAGAATTGAAGATGTCCCTTCAGACGAAAGGATACCCTCCGAAGGTGGTGAGCTAGCTAGCTGTGCTAGGCGAGCTAAGAGATTTTTGTCATCAGTCGCGACGTGGGCATGTAATGCAGATAGCCCTATGTCTGAGCTACAGCTGGTGTCAAGAGAATGAGACGAATTGCATCTAGAACAAAAATGATATCGAAGAGAGTTTGGTGTTGTGACCAGTCCTACGCCTAGATTTAAAATCTGTTCAGACGATATCCGAGGAGGTTGTTGGTACGCGGGTGGAGAGGAGGCAAGAGGTCTGGGTGAGGGAGGGGGGGATGGAGTGGATAACGACGGTGTATCTTCTCGTTCGGTCGATAGGGGAGGATCTGTAGTGGCTTCGATTGCCGAAGAGGTAACATACATTGATTCCATGGATGAACGTCGAGAAGATGATGGAGATGGGACGAAGGATACTGAGGTGGTTGACCTATCTGGAGATTGGTTTACAGATGCAGTAGATTGCTGAGCTGATGTCATTCGTGTGGTTGATGCAACTCGTTTGCCTCTCCTTTGACGTGCTGAATAACGAATGTTGGCTTTCCATCGAGCTGTTGCTCGAGCCCATATTTTTTGCTTCACTCGCATCTCTTTTTCTAGCATCACCTCCCTGTCGTCTTCAGGAGGAGGTCGGTGTCGTTTCCGTGCTTCCACATCGTTCACTTTGAGCCTGTGTTTACGTCGCTGGCTCTTGCGCCAGAAAAGGCAGCCAATAATAAGGAAGCATATCGCGAAGGCGAGTACTAGTGATAGCACGATAATAAGGGTGGTGTGACTCTTGTTGATACTGTTAGGTGTCTTCCAGCCAGGGGGCAAGCGTATAGCGTCGCTGGGGGATGGGGATGGTGAGCTGTCGGAAAGGGGGGGAGCCGGACCTTGTATTTGATCGTCGACAGATGTCACTGCGTTTGTTGGTTCTCTGCAGGACTGAGGGACAACATATTAGGAACGGTATTTAGGTGAAACAGATCGACGTACAGGGCATACCGTTGATCCATAGAAAGTATATTCTTCTACGAGTCGCCAGCGACCATCGTCGTCTTGAACGTATTTGTCAGGGATGTGTCGAGGAGTTGCACTGTAACTAGGAATGTTGCGGTCGTCGGATGCGGGATGTGGTAGAGAGGGGCCTCGTGGTTCAAATTTTTGGACAGTGGGATTTTGGACGAATGAGGGGCATAGGAAAGGTAGTGGTGCGGGGCTACCATAGACAGTTGTGGTGGATGCTGCTATGGCGGCCAGGAGAGATAAAAGGCTAGAAGAAGGGCCAAGGGAAGATGATGACGAGGACAACGACCTTTGTGAATGACGGCTCCTGTGTCTTGAGAGAAGTTTAGGTTGCTGCGAACAAGGCGAAGGACTTGACGAGCAGCCAGCAAGAGCAGTATACATTGGCTTGGCCATTATGGAACAAGGGGCTGGAGAGTTCTAAGGGCGCCAAGGAAGTCTTGCACTTAACTTCCGAGTCCGATCTTGGTCGCCACGAGTGCTGACCAAGAGACACTCCTTTTCGCGTAGTGATATTAAAGACGGAAAAAGAATGCTGGGCGACGTTAAGAACAATGAGGATGAGTGGAGGGAGATGAATTGAGAAGACTGGGCGATGGGAGATATCAGGAGGGAGGGACGTCGCCCGTTTGGCTGAGTTAGGACGGTGCCAGGAGTCCACCAAGCTCCGACAAATCTTAAGTTGGTTGCCAATTCGTCTGCTAAAGATAGCTCCTCTCCCAGGCCAATTTCCTCATCATTGTATTATTATTATAATCGGGGGTCCCTCTATTGCTAACAATATCCTCTACCATCTAGTATTCTACCCTAATACCCATCGGCTCTTTCGTCTTTCCTCTTCTCGTAACGCTGCCCGTTCAAGAAGCTCTCCGCTCTGTCCCCGCCAGTGTCCATCTTCGGTCCCACTCTCGTACACAAGTTTATATGTAGGAACCATAACTCGAACCCTCATGTGGTTGCCTCTCCTCAAGGCTGTGTCCTCACCGGGTCGGAGCGTCCTATAAATATCAATTTGTCCCATGGTCAGTCACGGTCTGATGGATTCGCTGAAGTTCCAGGCATGTCCTAATTTTACGGATATGCCCCTAACGTACACACCTTCGCAGAAACACCGCGCTCCCCCCATTTTTGGGTTTCGCCGCCCACTCCGTCGGAAAGTTCATCACATAACTGTCAACATATCCTCGCCATCGAGCCATAGCGGTACCATTGGTATCAATGCTGGGATCGTCGGGTCCCACTAGGTGAACACGTATAGATTTCAAATCCCGCACCTGAACCCAGGCACATGATAAAGGGTCAACGAAACTGTAAAAAAAAAAAATTCTAAACTTAGACACACCCATTGCAGGCGATATAAATGGTCATCCTGCCCGACGTGCCGTTCAGCCTCTCGACGATACCTGACGATATCTTGGTTCGTGACAACTTCGGAATTTTGCGCGGTTTGCAGAAGTTTCCATAATTCTTGACATCGATTATCCGACAGGATGGTTTGAACCTAAAACTCATGTCAGTTTTTGGCCACGATTGGCTAAAAGCACCGGGGTCTTTCAACAGTGACATACCTGTTTCACAAGCGCCGTTATCAGTTTGTCCAGCGTAAACAGTTGATATGCCTATCAATAACCATGCGTCAATTTTAGCTATGAAAAAATGAAGAAAAGCGAGAGTATGTTGCCCACTTTATTGCCGAAGAACCACCTCATGTGCTCTTCAAACGTAGGTTGATCCAAGTCACTATCGAAGAGCTTCTCGCAAGCATTTAGGAGGTACATATAGACGACGTTGGCATCGTTCATAGCTCCACGGTCGCCCAGGACGTCCATTGTTTGTGCTAGTACAGAAGATGGCCCGTTAGGTTCATCAAGACCGAGCTCAACGGCGATTGGGTTTGCGAGCAAAGTGGCATGTTTCTCAGAGGCGTGCTGTGATCCAATCTCCTTGCACATGAGGAGACGAGAATAGAGCAACTACGTGATAGTGGGTTAATTTAGATTAGTGACATCAGGTCCTGATGAAATGTACCTGGAGTAACCGTAGAAGGGTATAGAACGTGGTGTTTGCGAAAAAGGGTCGTCCCGTATCACTCCCAGAAGCTATATTTTCAGCGAAGGCATCGGCCCCGGCCTCGATTATCCATATATCCTCAGGGCTATCAGGAGTATCATCGTTGCGTGTTGTAATAGGCGAGCTATGGTTCAATGGAGATGGAGATCCATCGCGGGAGGGCGCTGCGGAGTGTGAGCCCTTCAAGTGTATTTTGTCTTGGGCTGTGCGCAAGAGTTTACGGCGGAGGTCGCGAGCCGCCACACCACTAGAGGGAATGGAATGGGTGCTCCCAGCTGATCGGCGACCACTACGGGGACCTTCGGGATAACCATTCAATTCCTGTCGTGGGTCGTCTTCTTGGGCGCCTTCCAGCGGTCCACATGCCGCATTGAATTCTGCGACAGGGTACATACAAAGTAAAGGGATGAATGCTCGTAGGAACTTTTCAACACTTCGCCGTTCCTGCGAGCTATATTGAGCCTGAGAGCGATCAAGGAAAGAATAGACCATCTTGAGAGAGTCCAGTAAAACCGAAGTGTCATGAAAGGCATATTCTAACTGGTGCCCAACCGAATTTCTGGCAAAGGCTGGGGTAGGATCTTGGTCTTGTGACTCCATTTGTTGGCTTTTAATAGACTCGATACCAGTCACAAAATGCTTTGCCGTGATGTTTCTCTTGTCGTTTCCTTTGAAAGTAATACCTTGATGGTCCAGAGACTTGTAAAAGTTCTTTGAGTCTACTTCTCTCCACGTCCTACTCCATTCTCTCTGAGCGCGCCTCCATTCATCGTCTTTTTGTTTGAGACGTGCAAGGACCACTGGTACAGCAACACTTGGACAATCTTGTAAGGCCTGAAGAACTTCAAGTCCACTATCCCTCCCATAGACCTTTTTGATAATTCGATGGTATATCGATTTACTTGATCCTCCAAGGTCAGGTTTCAACTTGAATAATGACCTCTCCTCATTTGTCATGTCTTCGATGCGCGCGTTGAGCGGGTCTAGTAGAGCAATCGTTCTACCGAGACCCTCAAGATGAACATGGTACTCATAGCGTTCCTCTTCGCTTTTGTGAAGAGCTTCTTCGAAAGAGTTTTTCTTGTGCGCGACAAAGCCTGCTTCCTCGGATGCCCATGTGGGATGTGAGACCCATTCATCATTCAGCACTGACCGACAGAGCTGGTCACGACCAGAGCAAGCCAATCTGACCTCCTGCAACAACAGTAAGACTTTAGGCCTTGAACCGATGTTATACCGAATTACTCACACTGTCGGGAAGTCTCCGGTAACTGGGCCCCTCTCCGTCATCCGCGGGCAGTGCAGCCAAAGCTTCCGGGGGCCCTGTCCGGATACTTCCCGGAGGACCATTTTCGACATTATCTTGCCTCTCATCCCACCCAATCAATTCCTTGAACTCCGCAAGGAGATCCCCGTCGCCTAAGAAGACATGCGCGCGTTCAATGAGAGTTTTGATGTCAATAATATCCTTTGAGAACAAGCTCAACAGCTTTAAGAAGTCTTCGTACATCTCCCTACTTTCCAGGGATTTTTTGGCCCTATCGAAGAACAAAAGTTTATCGGCAGGTGTGTTCCCCATATAGCCGATATTATGAGTAGAGCCTTGAAAGGGAATGTGAGAGTGTTGCATAGATGAGGGCGGTTGGACCGGAATAGTGGAGTGAGCATGCAAAGTCGCGGGTTGAGGCGAGTGAGGTTGTACAAGTGGAGAATAAGACGGAGATCCTGAATCCGGTTTATGATGATGCTTGGGCTTTTTCTAACAACATGCTCGCAACTTAGGTGATAACAATGATATTCACGATACTCACTCTACTAGGGGCAATCTTTGCAGGAGGAACCGGCGTGGGATCTTTCTCTGCGACGCGTTTTTTGCGCCTCGAGGGCGGAGGAGCCTTCTTCTGAGGCATCGACTTTTCAGCAGGGCTTGAATTTGGTGGCTCTGCTTGAGTCCATTGTTGGCCAGGCCCTGTGCCTCCGGGTGGTTGAGGGAGAATAACCACGCCACTCTGTCCGGAACCTGACCCTACTGCTTCGGGAAGAAAGTCTTTGAACTCAGCAAGCAAGTCGGGAGCATCCTTGAATAGAAGTTGAACTTGAACATAAACTTGAGACTGTAGGAGGTGAGGTTCTAAAACAAACGGAAAAGGAGGGGTACGTACGTCCTGAAGATGTCTCTGTTCCTTCTGGTACGTTTGAAGGATATCTAAGAATTGTTTATAAGTATTAGCATCGTCAGAATACCGAGCCTTGATTTTGTTGAGGTAGTGAATGGCATGATTAAATTCTCCGGGTGGCTGTCGTTCGACAGGACCTCGGCCGTTACCATTGAGGTTGCCCAAGAGCGATGCAGCAGCAGTAGTCTGAGGATTTTGGAAACCTACAGGAAGAATTGGATCAAATAGTGGGCCTTGTTGGTGTAAGGGATGTGGGGTATGAGAGCGCGAGAGTGGACCGCTAGCTAGACCTGGAAGAACGGGTAATGCGCCCGGAAAAGTAGGTGTATTGAGGTGACTAGAAGTACCTGCAATATGAGGAGGTCGGGAACCGTTGTTCGTGCTCTGTGTTGTTGTTCCGGAAGGTGTCGTCACAGTGATAGTGTTGGGGTCACTGGGGTCCGCAGATATATCGATACGATAGCCAAGAGGAAGGAACGTGTTGAAACCTTGTATAAGATAAGGATTTCCATGAAAAAGCCTTGATACCCTTTGAATAACTCCTGGAGTGTCAATGCTAATGATGTGCCGAAGATTATTAACCGCGCTAATGGAATAACCAGAAGACCGCTCACGCTTGGCTCTTGAAGTCCTTCATGATGTCTAAAAAACGATTGTATACCTCAGGCTTGTCCTGGAACTGAACCTTCACGGCATCCAGATAGCTCAGCGCATCCGTCACGTTGAGCGCGCGACCCACTTCGGACGACTTTTGGTCATGATTATCACTGGGACGGGGTGTTGATGGTTTCGACTTCATGCCTGGGGTGAGTGGTCGAGAATGGATGACTGAATCGCTGCTGGTGGAGTATAGAAGGGGTTTGGGCCTTGAGGGGCTCTCAGAAAGGGTGGATGAAGGTGGTGGGTGGGTGTGAGGTGTCGAGAGCGCCAGCAGTGATCGTGTCTCCGCAACTGATCTCGCGTCAAGTTCTGAGGGGTCGCCAAGCTCAGGCTGCCCCGGTTGTGGGAGTCCCTGTGCAGGGGTTATAATTGGGACATCAACATCCATTGGACCCTTGCAGTTTTGTGCTGTCACGAACAAGGTGAACACAATTAAGTGGAAACTTCATCGCGTGGGAAGCCGAACACCATAATCTTATCTGATAATATTTCGGATGCAAATTTTTGGCAAAATATAATGTGCGTAACTCGATGAAAAGTAGGTATGTAGTGACAATCTTAGAGATGAGTCAAAAATTCACTCAGAGATAGAACTCTAATCTTAAAATATGTCTAAAACTGCTGCACTTCAATATTTAAGCCGGGTGGATAGTGATTGTTGGTAGAGGTGTATAGGACGGTAATCGGCGTGACCGCGGCAAGGTACGGGTTCGGGCAGGTCGATCGCGTCCTGATACATCCCGGCTAGGAATCGGTGTAGGAAAGAAATAAGGTGCCTCATAAGGCTGTGTTCGTAATGATTGCGAATGTTTCTTAACTACCACCTGGTTATGAGTAGAGCCTGAAAAAGAACAGTTAATCTTGATAAAGAGGGTGTTAGGCGACATGTTAACCTTTATCAGGCGAAGAAAGTGGACAGTTCGGAGCACTAAGCGCTCTACGCACGTAGTTAGACTTTTTTATCACATGTTGAACCTCCCCTCCATGATTGGAGGGAAAGGGCGATGTAGCAGTGATCAAGTGGGGGGACGAAACGCGATGATATATTTTCTGCCGTTTGTCTCCCCAAGGCGGCCTTAGATTCGAGAGGCGGAAGGCAGGTCGACTGACTTCAGACATACTAATATAAGCACCCGATGTAGATATCCTAGGTGAGCGGGCTGTTTGAGGTCCAGAAGCGGGGTGAATTGACTGTAGGTCAAAAGGTGAGAGTGTGATAATACCTGGTTTAAGCGTAACTAAAACCTTAGAATCATGCCTGACCAGCTGGTGTCGAGACGAGGTTGGAATGTCATCAAATTTCGGGTGTAGGTTATTACGTTTTGTAGTTTCCAATGTTGAGGGAAAAGATGATGATGCAGTCAATGACTTGGGGGATTTGTCGAACGAAGCTCCCGGTCCCCCCAGGCGCTTGGTAGAAGGCGAAAAGAAACGAGAGAGTGTACCACCGAACCCCGGGGCCAAAATCGCCCATAGGGAAGCAACAAGGATCGCAACCACACTCTACAAACCATAAATAAATTTTCGGTAAGTAGTAAGTAATTAGTGATATATACAGCACTCACCACGAAGAAGCCAACCGAAGCATAAAAAAGACCAGCAAGACCAGTAGCCACTCGAAGCATTCGTGAATCCATAAAGGCTATCAAAGCCAAACCAAATGTTAGAAGGGGCCGTAAGTAGAGGTGAGAGAAGAGAGTGTTTATATAGTGCAGAGACGCAGCGTATGAGGTTACTGTTGATACATTTGATGATCAAATTGCGAGGTGAGGATTATTTTCTAAGGCCCGTGTCACAGTGCGCAGTTTCGAGACTTATAAGAAATCAGGTGGCGAGAACGATTACGCGAAATAGACGCAACGCCTCAGGTCTCCGTTGGTTTTATTGGGTTTTAACATGCGACGCGCCATCCCATTTTCTTGGAAGTTAATAATGTTGATGAGTGATAAATGAGATGGTTGCGGCACGATCATAGAGATGAACTGCATTTACCACCATTGATGAGGACTGATGGATGGTTGATATCTATCGTTATCATCGCTCGAGCCAGTAAACTGTCTGGGAAAATCATGATTAAGTCATTTTGACTTGAGGATCGTGATTCGTGGATTCAGTGATACGAGCACCTCCTTATGGGTAGAGATGGACTATGAAGCATGGGAATTGATGTTGGCATGAACAGCCACTAGCGCCTGTGCCTCATCGCAGCCACCATTGGATAGGTGATGGCTATACTTGTGTATTGTGTATTTGCACTTCGTCATTGTAATCAGTGATATAATATTTGGATTACTCTGCCTGCAGAGCTAATAAATGGTTAAGTTGCGGAGGTAAGTATTTGCTACACATGGAAGGGTGCAAGCGACTGGGGAGTGCGGTGGTTACTGCGGCACTGCTCCAAAGAGGCAGTGCTACCAATTTGGGAATATGTAACGCCAGAAGTTATCTGCTTTCATCACCACTTGATTTCTTCCTTCACTACGGCAGCTTGGTTAACACTGACAATCATCCAGCGCACCAGCGCACATACTTTCATTCCATTGGTTAAAATATTGGGGCGTATCGACTAAAGTTCGAAAAACAAACCTAAGGTTTCGCCGACAATTGCCGCAATGGGTTTCATTCGTCCCGCCACACCTGGTTTCATCGTGACATTGATTGCCACTGTACTTTTGGCCGTGGTGTCTTTCTGTGTGCCATACTTCAAATCGGTATATTTTTTGAAAGCTAGTATATCCGCTGGCGGGGTCAATGGGTCCATCACTTTTGGAACCCTAGGTTATTGTCTTGAGTTGTCAAACGGAACAACCTGCTCAAGCCCGACAGTAGGATACCAACTAGGTGTGAAACTTGTTGAAGTTAAACTGAAGATAGAAAGACTGAAATATTTTAGACATTAACAAGCTGGTTGATAACAAGTTCCCCGTCGAAATTCCTCAAGTCGCTGTCAAATGGCTCACATATGCTCTCGTCCTCCACATCGTTGCTCTCGGTCTCTCAGCAGGATCAGCAGTTTTCGGGCTTCTGGCGCACGTTCGTGAAATGTCAATGACATGCTGTAGTACCTGTATATCGGGTTTCGCTGCTGCGGTTGCGCTGCTGGCATTCATATTCGACATCGCATTATTTTTCGTTGCAAAAGCCCGTATAAATGCTGTTGGAAAAGCGGAGATTGGGAATGCAATCTGGTTGACGTTAGCTGCTTGGGTATTACTTTTCTTCAGCGGATGTTTCTACACTGTTGGGAGGTGTTGTATCACCAAACGAAGGCCCAGAGGTGACTGGGATAATAGGAAGGGCTCAGAGCCAACTCACACGGGTGGAAATCACACCGATCAGATGCGTTTAGATGCAGTCAAAGCAGAAGCAGATAGAAAGGCGAGACAGAACAATCCGGAAGTTGGTCTACCCGCTTTCAGCGAGACACAACCTCTTACAGGCTACGTTGAGGGTAATAATGTATACCTGGACAAGCCATACAAGGATGAGGGTGACCCATCTTATGGAGGCAGGCCTGCAAGGGGAGGAGGATATTCTGGCGGAGGTTATGCACAGGCACCTGCCGGTTCCAGGGCGGTTGATGAGTACTATTCTCCAACTCGGACTGATACCACTTATCCTCCAGCACCTCACAACAACAACGTTGCTGCATACGGTAACTTCCCACAAACAACTTCCCAACATCCGCAGAGACAAAACAGCGGCTACGCTCAGTCACAATATGCGCCCTCACAATACGCGCCTTCCATCTATGCCCATAATGCCGCCAATCATTCGTCCCCTCCTCTACCAAACCAGTATTTGTCTGCTGCACCACTGCAGTATAGTTCCGGCCAGCATAGTAGCCCCTCAAATGAGTATAACCATCGTGCGGGTGGATCATCATGTAAGTAGACTTTTCAGAGCTTTGCAAAGCCAACAACTAATGTTTACCCTCAAGATCACACAGCATCTTCCCATGGACAACAGCCGACAAATTACTCCCAGTATGACCCTTACGATTCACAGCAACCACACGCTAACCAAGCCTACGATAATCACACGAGTCCACCAATGCCCAGTGCGGGTTACGCATCCGGTTCAGCATATTATTCTTCACAAACACATCAACCCGGACCGGAGCGTAGTTATACCTTAGGCGGTGCCGGCTATAGCGGGAATGGATATGGGGCGAGTTCTGTCCCTCCACTCCCTGAACATGAAACGTCGTACTTCCCACCTCAGGTGCCGACACCTATAAACACGAGCTCCAGCTATGTTCCTCCATCACAAACAAGCCCTGTCAAAGGCCCAAGAGCGCAACCCCAATTAGCGGTTCGAAATGAAGAAGACGAATCACCACCTGATTACGAAGCTGGAACCTCCAACGTGCAAGGCGCTTGGGGTAAACGTTAAAGCATTAAATGGTAGAAATATCGTTCTTGGACACCTATTTATAATACGATGGACATTTTTGTACACAGCAGCCACGAGGGTTGATGCCCTAGTATATATACATACTCAGTGCAACAAACAAAGCCCAATGTCTTTTCGAGGTAGGGACTGGTGGTCGCTTTTACCCGCCCATTTTAAGCGATGATGAATTTTGGTCATGTCTTCTGCTTTACTTTAAGGCCCCATTTTATATTATTATTATGGAATGGGACGCCCACCATTCAAACAAGTGTTGATGGTGTTAACTTTTGGGACCTACACACGAAACGGTGTCAGATATTGATCGAAAGACAACCTAGCAGCAAGTCTCCGCTCATTTTTCTATCAATAGTCTAGTCGGATGTTTGGGAGGTCATAAGCATTCGTTATCGTTGGGCCAATTGAAGGGTCTAACTACGCAGTGAGAGCACTGCCGAGCCACCTTGGGCAATACCTTCCTTCCTGGCATACTGACATACACACGACCACCGCTCAGCTCGTTGTGGGCCGGACCATTGACCCTTCTGATGTAAATTACAAGACTGAAAATATGTGCATTGTGACCTGCAGCAGTTTCACGCAGTATCGTGTATAATCTGTTGTCCCTACTTACTATCTTGCTTTTACGAAAATAAACACACGCCCGTCACAACTCGTCTTTGAATGGGTAAGCTGGGCCTGAATTTGGAACTTCCTGTGTGAGGAACAACGACAAGAAATCATGAACCAAGTCAGCAGCAGCAATACCAGTAATTTCAGCTTTGGGACGTCTATCAGTGATGGTCTAGATTTTGCGACTCAAAGCACTTGCCATTATCGTAAGCGGGGGCGACTTCAACAATGTCGGCTCCACTGATCATAAACGAACATTAGCTTTGACATGAAAACAAGTATTTAAATACATACACAAAGTTCAGGCCAGCAAGTCCCCGAATAATTCGTTTCAGCTCTCGAGTGGTCCAGCCTCCAGCTTCCGGTGTCCCGGCTGCCGATACGATCTTGATGTTAACACAAAGAAAAAAGAAAGAAATTGCACCTTACTTGCGGGCGCTAAACCAGGATCTAGTTTCGTTTCAGCGATCGCACCTCTACATATTGGAAAATCAAATACCTATGACATCAATATCTAAGCTAATTGACAACTTTAGAGCGGAGAAGGACGATTATACTGTGGAGAGCATACCTTAAATACACAGGAGTATCACCAACACGGTTCCTGATTCGACGAATGATCTCCGGAACTCCAAGGTCATCGATATCATCTGTACTAATCAATTGGAATCCAACAGTTTGGTCGTTTTCAAGGTCCAAAGTGCCCTGAAATTAATGAGAACATAATCATTATATCTCAGATCATAGTTACCTGAAGCTTACAACGAATGCCAGCATGAATACTGTTATTGGATATCAGGCCCTCCTCATAGGCAAGATAAAAGAATGTTCCGTGAGTAACGCGGGATTGGACGGTATCCTGACCCGGATAACGCCCAGCTGGAGCCCAGGTGTCCTATGAACCCATGTTAGCATATAATGTCATGCTAATGTATACGGTATAATTACTAGGTGTGCGTCAAAATGAATAACTGACACGGGGCCATAAATTTTGTTTAAAGAACGAAGAATGGGGAGAACCTGTAATGTTTATGAGAAAAAAAAGCATGCTTTCTTAACCGTTCCAAACACACTATGGTATGATCCCCTCCAAGACTATACAGGTAATTGTGATTCAAAAATTATTTCCAATCAATAGGTACTACTGACCTCACGATGCGAGGATGTTCTGAACCATCTTTGGCAATTGACTGAGTAAAATGTTTCCCCACCGTTTCGTTTGGGATGGAACGTTCCAACAGGGTGGAATACGCGATTTCGATTTGATCGACAGCCAAAGCGTTATCGAAGGGACTGACGGGAACCTGTCCACGCGTATTTAGCAGTACATTACCGGCCTGCGAATTGAAACAAATATACATACATCTCTACAGTCCAAAATTCTGACCCCTTGATCATATGGGCTACTCCCCCAAGCAACAGTGTATCCATTTGATTCACGTTGCCTCCTGCTGCCGGATCGAATAGCGTATGGTCCAAATCGTGCTCTTCAGGAAAGTTAGGATATATTAAACAATTACATTCAATGAACACACCCAGGCCGATAAGTAACTCCTGTATCGAAGGGCACTCCGAGGAGTGCGATGTCAAAGCTGGCCTTCTCATCTTCTAAGCAACGAGAGTACGGGAGATGAGCGAATGAGAGAGGGCCAGAGAAGGGCTGGTCATATTGTGGTCCATATTTTGCCTTCCAAGATGGGTTTTTGTTTTCAGGGAGAGGTATTTCGGCGAGTGGGGTTTGAGAAGAGGATGTTGCAATTACTTGGCAAAAGACAAGAACAGTTACAAAGAGCACTTTCATAAGGAGATTCAAATGTGTGAATACAGGTATCATTACAGATCGGAGAGGGAATACGCGACATTCTTAAGAAAAATTAGGAGGCCTCGGACCACGGCAAAGAAGACGTTGTGGGAACGCAATCGGCATGGGTTATGTTATTGGGTTAGTCGTGATTTGGCGGACGAATTCGAATGGAGCATGTATAAAACTACCCTCTTAAATTCTGAAAAGAATATATCGTTTGTTCTTCAGCTTCAGAGCGCACCCGTTCTTGCGTCTATCCTTCTTAATGAACTAATCTCCCAACGTCTACGGTTCTTCGCCTTCTCCCCCGAAACTTGACCATGGCTGATGCTCACCATCCTAACTTTCCTCCCTAATTCATTTGAGTCGTCAACCTCCGCCTCTTCCCCTCGTTCTTCATCTATAATTTCATTCTCGTGCAGGTCAATAACTCCGCTGAAAACTTCCTCGGGTGTTGCATGTGGTGTGGGAGTTGAGCCTGAGAGGAATGAAAATGGTGTAGTGATTGCAGACGTTAGGAAGTCAGTTGCATCATCGATGATTGTTCTCGGCTTTCTTAACGGAACAGAAGCTAAAAGGTAGGTTTTTGTCTTCCAGGAACTTGATGTTGGGGAACCTGAAGAATTGGGAGGTGGATATGTGGGATCAGAATTAAAGTTGACAGAAATTTGCCCAGTCTCGGCTGAGTATGCGAACGTAGGAAGAGGATGGGCATATGCGTTCGGAAAGGGGTATGACACTGGCCGCCTATGTCGTAGGACTAGTCGGTCCCCTAGTACCAAAAGTGATCAAGAAGTGATGCGAGTCAATTGTCGATTTATGATACCTTCTATATCTACAGCGTGGCCAGCTGATCGAGAGCAGAGGGCACCAGAGGTGTCAATGAAAAATACCTTCGGACCAGGTTTATGTCAGTAAATTCAAGGCATATCTTCGTAGTCAGAAAAAAAACCGGCCTGATTATTAGCTTCGGGATTCCTTCTGCCTATATTGCAACAGGATGAGCTAGCAGTGTGCCAAGTATGGCCATTACCCACTTTCCACAAGGGAGGTCTCCTTCTCGGGCCACAAAATCACTTCTGTGCCGTCTTCTATCTCATCCTCAGTTACATCAAGCAAGCGACCCGTAGCTACAGAGCGGATAACGAAGTAGCCGGGTGGAAACCCGAATGTTTGAATATCGTTGGTCATGATAATAAGCGAGGAAACAGAAGGGGACCAGTTTCAATCACATTGGTACGTTATACACCATCAATCAACGTCTGACGTTCGTTCGACACCAAACAGTCGGGTTAATATCAGGTTCAAAACACTCACGACGCAGAATACAATTATAATGTCAAGCAGTGGTAGAACAACCTGGTAATACACGTACACTGGGATAAAGGAGACCCGAAACGTGGGTATTCTACTCATCCTCTTCATCAGTGCCGTTGAATGCCCCTGGAATATGTTGGGCACGGCGCATGCGTTGTAGGCGAGGCGAACGCCGAACCCTTTCTGAAGACTCAGTCGCCTCTTGTGTCTCTTTTTCAACCCAGTCCTCTAGTGCTCTGGGCATTTTTGCCAGGCCTTTCCACTCGTGTCTGGCAACTATACTTCCACCCCTGCCACTTTCCCATCCTGCACTCATGAGCACAGGTTCCTGGTGAGTGGTACACTATGAGAGAGGAAAGGAAGGGAACTAGACATTTGAAGCTTACTTGTGAATGCCAGCTGACATCTCGTACACAAACGTTAGATCGAATACCCTTTGTCTCTTCGTTTTCAGGGGCTGAAGGGTCGAAGGACATAGCTAAAGTCTTCGACCGATCTAATACTTGAACAACTCTTCCATCCAGGGACCAAATCTAGAGAGTGGGTAAGTCAAGAAGGTGCATTGTACATTTATTATTTCAATTCACATGAATTCTCCCATCTGCCGAGCCGGAATACAGATATTGAGCTCCAGTCGTTTCCATCGGGCTAAAATGGCAACGGATAAGTGTGCGCAGGACCGAGTGTCCCCTATAAGTCATCACACTGCAGTCCTTCGGGTGAGCTGAATACTTGGGCTTGGGATAATGTGGATATCTTATTGGTAGTTGAGAAACGTAGCTGTAGAAAAAATACAACCGAACGTGCCTGTAATCAAAGTTGTGCACTCCGAAATTTCGTGATTCAACAGCTTCAAATTCTTGACTACTACGCATTTTTCGCAAATCCCATAATCGCATCGCTTGATCCTTTCCATTTGAAATTATATAACGACCATCGCCTTTGGCAGAAACGTATGTGATGCCTTCTGTGTGGCCTATAAGAACACCGGACGGCTTTTGTGAAGCGCCAAGCGACCTCCTGTCCCTGAATTAAGGTAATTAAGTATTCCGCCCGATAAAAAAAATGAGAACATCAGTACCAGACTTTGAGGAAAGTATCATCAGACGCGCTAACAAGTATGTTTCCGGAAGCCGTATCAGCCCAGCAGCAACTATTGACATCATCGTTATGGGCAGAAATCTTGACTGTTCTTCTATTTGCAAGAAGATCATACACTAGAAACAATGAGCACGGACACAGCTACCCGGAAAGACGGCATACCAAAGATTTTCCCACTACCCCCCGCAACAACCTCGTTGCCATCTGCTGAAAATCTACAACTCCAGATTCCAAAACTTTCTCCATAGCCCCAAACGTGTGAATGTCGGCTAACAGGATCTGCAAATGGTATGGGTGTTTGTGTAGGGGATCCATCCAAAGTACTTGTCATGTACACAGTGGGTGTCTAAAAATAGAAATTTCAGTTAAAAGGATTCGATCAGCGTTCAGAAAACATACTATTGAAGAATAGATCATTCTAGTCAACGAATGTAAGTATTTTCTCTCGACTGCATCGTCTTCTGAGCTGACCTTTCGTTGTCTGGCGAAAGATTTGCATCGGTTATTGTCCATCTACCGGGATGACCTTGAATTGTTTTCATTACCTTCATATTGGTTTGTAGGTTAACGTCGGAAGGATGGACAGCTCCTCGGCGAAGGCCATGGCGATGATTGACGGGAGGTGCAGTTGTATCGAAGATATGCAGACGGAAGTCTGTTCCAGTTAATCAGATATTATTATCCGGGATGCGAATATAAATTACCTTGAGAGCAGGTGTAATAAAACGAGGAATCTTAACAAGGGGCAATTAGTTAGCCAAGAAAGGAGCCAAATTATTGGTGTTGCTCACCTGCAGAGAATTGACCAGTGTAAATATTAGCATCATAAGCAGCAACAGCCGTGCCATTCGAGTTAGGCACGAGATTCTGAAGAAAAAATAAATGTCATTTCTAATAACTGAAACAGATAAACAAGAGAGCCTTACGTCCGAGTAGTCCTCTTTAGATGGACTGGAATGGGGACGGTTTAGTTTGTTCGAGATTAATTTTGTAAGATTAACCTGGTTCTTTCGCGATCGCAATTTATTTGCAACTCGACCGAAATCACCACCCATTAGAAGTTCTGTCCCTGCTTTTTGGGGCTCCTTCACTGGCTCAAACCAATGCCTCTGCGCTGACTGACGGAATGAGTCATAATATGCATCCTCTCCCGCCTCATCATCATCATCATCATCATCCTCGTTGCCATAATCATCGTCTGTAGCTAGGCGAGCGGTAAGCCCCGCACCCGCAGAGATGCCACCCAACAGGCGACTCAAATCGTGAAGAGTAATTCCAGAAAGACTAACGGAGGGTTGACTGCGATTATCATATTGTGGTCCGCCTCCCGATTGCATTGCAAACAGTGCTGGAGAAAAATGAGGGAAGGTGAACGATGTTGACTTACTCCGGACTTACTGCTGAGAATATCCTGGAGTGACGCAGCTTGTGGGTTGGGGTTTGTTGTAGATTGGTCATCTGGTAAATGGGTCTGATCGTCTTCGTCTTCGTCGTCGTCAGCCAGAGTAATATCCCATTCGCCCTGCATCTGTGAGTAGAAGATGATGGATGAAAGCAGGCGTGGAATCAGTGAATGGGTGGGCCGGGGCCGGTGACAAACCCACTCGGGGACGGCATCGCGATGATGGATGATCGGAGAGAATGTCCAAATGAAGGAGGCAAGCAATTGCAAGCGAGAACAAACAACGCTTACTCTCTAACGGAAACAAACTACCAAGCAGCAGTTGTAATATTTTCTTGTTACTTGTACATCACCCTGTACAACACGGCCCTATAATAATGGTCGATCCAATACGCATCGCTGCTGAAGAAGTCAATTGTTTAATTTATGCATACTTACAAGATTCCGGTATTTTATATTCTTCTTATTCTTCGATTAGTTGTAATAGCGGTTTATACAACAGGATACACTCATGCTGCCTTTGCAATCCGCATGGAAAGCAAACTTGACCGATCTCCGCTTATATCGAAACATATACCGCGTGGAGAACTTATAGACCTCCTTAGTAAATCCCTACTCTATTTGGAAGTCGAATCGCATTGGAAGGGTGACGCGCTTTCAACCAACTGCAAAACACCATTCTCTCTTTTAGAACCACACAAGTGTTCTCCAGAAACTTTTCCAAACTCCATCACGTTACAAACCACACCCACACCCATTACACCGTTACCTGAGGTTACACCTGCGCCCACACCAAAAACAAACGGGGCAACGGCTGAGGTTAGTAAACGCAAATCCTCTCCAACAATAGGAACTGTAGAGGGACCTGCGGAGAAGCGAATTAAAAGAGACTCCGACGATATGGAAATCGACTCTTCTTCAGAGTGTGAGCAATACTCTTTATGGTCTTAATAGGTTCTAAATGTTTGAGATAGCATCCAAGGCCAAACCTGGTTCTGTGGAACCTGAAAAACTACGACCATCGTCGCAAGATCTTTCCGTTACAAGGAAAACTGCGAAACCCAGAGGCAGAGTGCAAGGGCCCGGGGATGATTGGACGGATCCTAGGGCCATTCTGATGCTATCGGGCCACAAGTCAGAAGTACAGTGGAATATTTCTTTTTCATCCGGACGTCGTCCTGATTAGCCTTTACTATTTAGGTCTTTGTTTGTGCTTTTAATCCTAAGAAATATGGACTTTTGGCAACTGGGTATGTTTATAACCTTCGGTTATGAGGTCTTTTATTTAACATTCTCTTGCTGGCTATAGCTCGAAAGATGCTGTTGTGAACCTATGGGACCTTCCAGATCCACCTCGTTGGAACGGATTTGCCGAACAACCACCGCCACCTCAAGTCCTCGATTATTCTTCAAAGGATGAACAGGGAGATCTAACTTCCCTGCACTGGAATAACGAAGGTACCCTTATAGCCATAGGTTCTTACGATTCCGTCCTCCGGATATGCACTTCGTCAGGAGAGCTGTATTTCCAACACCCACAGCACCAGGTAATCAATTTCTTCATTGACCAACTCCACTTTTCTCACTGGCCTTTTTCCTCTTGAGAAGGGCCCAATATTTACAACTCGATTTTCCAATTCGGGCCGTTGGTTAGTAACGGCTAGCCTGGATGGTACATCATGCCTGTGGGATGTAAAAGAAAAACGACTCCACAAACAATATCGGTGTCATACAGGCAAGTGCCTATATTTAAGTACCAAACCACGCGGAGATTTAGTTTCAAATGCTAGATTGTTGTCTTGATGTTGTTTGGCTAAACGAAACTACCTTTGCAACTTGTGGTGCCGACCAACTTATTTACATTCTGCGGGTGGATGAGGATGAACCAATTAAAACATTATCGTACGCCAACAAATAGTTGATGTAGTTATTTTACTCACCTTGGTCTACAGGGGCCACGAAAATGAAATCAACCAGATCAAGTGTAACTCCTTTGGTACACGACTAGCTTCATGTTCAGATGATATGACTGCACGGGTCTGGAATGTTGATAGTCTTTCCAAACCGGCAGACACAATACCAGGGTTGGTAGCATCAGAATCTACCCTTGTTTTGGAGGGCCATACACATTCTGTGAGTGCGATTGGGTGGTGTCCAGATCGAAACATTGCATCACATCCTCTGGTCGCAACGTACGTAAAACATTTTTTGCATCGACGATTTGCTTAATTTAAGCTGTTATTCTCAAGCTCATCGTTTGACGGCACTGCTCGTCTGTGGAATTCAGTCACAGGAGAGTGTCTAAAAATTTTCGACGACCATCGGAGACCCGTGTACGCGCTATCCTTCAGTCCCGAGGGCCGCTGGCTATCG
The DNA here is from genome assembly GCA_037014335.1 of Collybia sordida. NCBI lineage: Eukaryota > Fungi > Basidiomycota > Agaricomycetes > Agaricales > Clitocybaceae > Collybia > Collybia sordida. The sequence goes on from JAYKXK010000002.1 coordinate 3,780,629, forward strand.
ACAGGAAGTGGTGATGGCTGGTTGCATATCTACGATGTCATGGTACATTACTCTTCCGTTTTCTATCCTACCCGCTTACCCTTTTTCAGCATAAAACAAAGGAGTGGTCGTGGTATGCAGGATTCGATAAACCGGGGGTTTTCGAAATCGACTGGCAAATGCAACCAGGCTGTAATCGTATTGCACTGGCGCTTGAGTGTCGACAAGTTGCCGTGATTGATGCCTCCAAGATTCCCGCCTTGGGAGGGCTAACGCCAGAAGCGCCAAATCCACCAAAAATAAACCCCCCGCGTTAGCTGTGGTGGGATTTACGTTAATATAATGACTCTATCTTACAAACTTCCATAATAGCTATTCAGGATATATTGGGAACCAAGCTGACCTTCTGGCGAATTGTTCGGCCCAGTCCCTTATTCTAATTCTACAACTCATATCTAGGCTGGTACTTTCAAGAGATAACATATTCCTTCGTTCCTCATGACCCCACTCCGAAAATCGGAACTCAGCTTGATTTATTTGATCACACGATCACGAGCCATAGTTATCGCGAACCCCTTCATGGACAACATGACTAGGTGGTATCCTACATCTCTCCGACTGTCATCCAATCATCAGCTTCTACCCGGGATTTCTTCCCGGATTCCCCATTTCTTGTACCGGTTGTGATCACTGGACTTCCAAGACTTGTCTACAACTTCATACTGTTCCTGCACACATGGTAAGCGTACTGCTGTACGTGCAACTCGCATTGATCACACGCTGAGAATATGAGTATACAATGTGAACAATGTTCTTCTATCTTTGAAATTACCATAACAATCTAACATCTCGCCCGTACTACCTCATTGACCCTCGTGGATTCTCCTTCCGCTTTTGACAATGCACGTATCCACCAGACTCAAATCTTCGCAATTGTCGATTGTCGGTCCTAAATAGAACCACTCCACTGCCTCTCGTCGGTCTTGGTATCATCTGGGTTGCCCCGGGTCTGCTAACTATGATGTACATCGACAACGGACGAGCAAATGCCAAGATGCATTTCCCTTGCTTAAAACGAAGGTTAAACAACACTGGAGATTATAACCACCCAGCAACATGCTCTCTATCTCTTTGCGTTCGACTTTGACTGCTATTGCCATCTCGGCTCTTACTGCATCAGCCACACCTGGCATTTCTTTGAAGGTTGCAGGTGTGTTGATACACAAACACTGAATGGATTAGTTGTAATTTATATCTCGTCAGGGCCTGATTCAGTTGATGGAGTCGAAAATCTCAAAGTTGTTGCTACTGTCACGAATACTGGTGATCAAACTTTGAAAATTCTGAACGATCCCCACGGCCCCTTGTCTACTATGCCTGCCAATACGTTCGATATCACAGATTCTACTGGTGCCAGACCCTCTTTCACAGGAATCAAGGTGAAGTATTCTCCCGAAGCAGCTGCAGCAGCTGGTGCCTTCACGGTCCTCGCCCCTGGCCAATCCATAGATGTTGAACACAACTGTGAGTAGCCTGTTGTCGTTCCTGGACATTTCACTTAATCCGTACCGTGATCTCAAGTATCCGAGGCATATAATTTCACGACCTCAGGTTCAGGGTCATACAACTTTGAGGCTAGTAATTTGTTCTACGTTGTCCAAGACGACAACAAAGTTGTTCCCCTCTATGCGGACTCCGAAGCGTTGACCGCTAAGGTGACTGGAAACCTTGCTGTGGCAAAAAAGACACACTCTGCGGACCTCAACAAAAGGGCTACATTTGTAGGCTGCTCAGCCGCACGCCAGACAATATTGAATGCTGCCGCATCTGCTGCTCAATCTTATGCCTCTTCTGCATTGTCGTAAGTTTACCCTATGCCCCTTTATAATACACCCACCTCAATCAGATTCAAAGATATATAAATTCACACACCACGACATCGACTCGTTATAGCACTTGGTTTGGAACTTTCACGACTGCCCGTCGCAGCACAGTACTCTCCCACTTTTCCCTTATCAGTGGCAACAACTTCGCAGGCTACACCTACGATTGCACATGCACAGACTCATCCTATGCATATGTTTACCCCAGCAGGTAGTTACATTGACCCCTATCCCTTCAATTATATCTCAGCTTCCTATTATCTACAGCTTCGGTGTTGTATATCTTTGCAACGCTTTCTGGAATGCACCCGTGACCGGAACCGACTCCAGGGTAATCAGGTCCGCTATGATGGCGTGGAAACCATGTTGATCATATTTACAGGCTGGTACGCTCATCCACGAATCGTCACATTTTACTCGCAATGGTGGTACCGATGATTATACTTATGGTCAAAGTTCCTGCAAGTCTTTAGCCATTAGCAATCCGAATAACGCTGTATTCAACGCGGATTCTCATGAATACTTCGCCGAGAACAACCCAGCCCTATCTTAAACAACCCATGGGCTTTGATTTTGATATATGGTTCGATGTACATTACACTAAACCATCAACCAAATCTCACATTTGGATACTTCAAATTTTGACCTCGAAAGTTGAAACACATGTATTCCGACACATACATAAACCAAGATAGCTAATTGCCCTTCATTCTTACTCTGAATTCTTCTTGTCACTTTAAGATTGAACAGAACCGAAGCCCGGTTTACAATTCTGTCTGGCAATACTCGCAGAACCACTGCGAATATAACAAATCTTAGCCTTTATGCAATCGCCAGTGCATGGTCGAGTTTTGACAGAACTTTTGCCTTGCAATGTATTAAAAGTCTTGAAATTGAAAAAATGAGTGTCTTAAATTTCATCGTAAAAATAGCTTGAACTCACGGCCACGATTTTTGGGTCAGCTTCCATAGCTTCGGAAAATATCAAGGGTAAAATCACACCAGTGAATAAATAATGGAATTTACCTTCAGTGATGCGGTGCCACCACGTTGCGTTTAAAGGATCATTTTCGCCCCATCCCGTTACACTCCCACCGTAGGTTTCGCGGGTATTATACTCGTAGGAATAAACGGGTCCAAACTGAATCTGAGAATCTAACCCAGGATATTGGCTTACATCGCTCTTCCACCTACGAATCGGGTCAATTCGGGCCACCAACAAAAAAGATAAAGAATAGACGTGTGTGCATCCATTATGTCAAATGTCTAGAAAGGTCATAAGCTTCTGGTAAATGGATTAGGTTAATGAAGTACCGCGGAGTCAACCTCATAAACCCGAAAACCAGAATTTAAATTGGTTAGGGGCGTAATGGACGGGGCCATCTGAAGGATTAGTGTGTTACAACGTGACTAACAATACGTCAGACAAAGGTCTTACCCACGCAGAAACCCTGGCAGTATCACCATTCATAGTCGTGCCATTGTTTGTGTAGAATATCTATTATGCGTTAACGTGATATCAACTTTAATGAGATCATACTTACAGATATCTGATCTTCATGCGTGCTTCGTATATAGAATCAATAAATAATCTTCAATGGGTAGGGCCAGAGACCTACTGGCCAAAAAATATGTCTAATGACGAAATCAGTATGAAACGGGGGGAGTTGATGGGTATGGGATTTACTTGCGATCACATGTGGGGAGAAGCGATCAACACTGCAATCATCCGTGATGAGCGTTTCTGCCAATCACAAAGACAGCTTACATCTGATAAACTTGTAGACACTGTTAGATTGTTCCCCGGGGCCATCATAAATGCACTTACAGAGATTGGTGGGGTTGAGCAATGGATTTGAACCATCCCAACCACTTAATACATGCCCCATTATCCAAACTGAGAGAACTTGGTGAATACAGTGATATTCAGAAAAACCTAAAAAGGAAAACCTCGATCTCCTGCGTCTTCGGCGTCTTGAAGTTCATCAGTCAAGAAACGAAGCATTCCAGAAAGGTCGGGATTCGTCATATTGATATAATTGAAATAATTGGCTCTAGAATAAATTTATTAAGTCTAGGCAAAGAAAGAACCAGGGGTGTCAATCCTCACCGATACCCTAATTGCGAAATTTAGTTTTGGCTTACTGCAGATAATTGACAGCTTACATAAATCGGTGTTGAGAGATATAACTCGAAGTCCATCACTACGCTTGACCATATACGCAGAGTAATGAGATTTTGCTAATTCTACAGCTGCCTCGGGGAGCCATTGTTCGTGTTTCCAAAGAGAGGCGACGTGGTCGTAATTCCTGCCCTGAAGATTAGGTATTCCCCCAATTAGCTATGCTCAATTGCGCACCAGCTAAATTGCTCAGCGAGCGCACCCCCGATCGAATGGGGTGCATCTTGTGCCCTGGAGGCATCCTTTAAATATATTCTAAAAGTCGGAATAGTCGCTTACTGATTATAACTATCGTGATTCCCCAAGGCAGCATAAACAGGGCCACTTCCTAGCATGCGTTTGAACAGATCATACATGATTGTCTTATGAATTAGGGTAAGTTCCATTGGCCATCAGCGCAAGACAGTGGAGTACCTCAATATATTGTACGTATGATCTATCATTGATTGGTTTGGATATATGCCAAAATGTTTCGTCCTCAACATACCTCGATAATAAATTCTCAGCATCGTGGGAAACCAAGTCGCCAGTATAGAGAGTCCAAGCGAATCCAGTTTTTTGAGTGTCTGCAAGCGCTGGAATAGCTTGCAAGGCAGACATAGCAAGTGTCATAGGCGTATCACTAGGATATTCAAATATGATTCAATATAACTCTCGAGTATGGTGTTCGCGACACATACCAGAGGAAAGTTCCAAATCGTGGTGCCGGCAGTAGAGTGGAGTTGGGGCTCAAAAGATTGAAGTTATTTGTGCGACAGCAAAGTCCGCTGGTACAATTGCCTTCTGCACCAGTTGCATATCCTTTATGAATACGTATCAAGTTAGATTAAGTTAGAGTAGCATCATCCGTGCAAAGCTTTACTTGGATCCAGATGAAAATCTGAAATATGGAGAACTTTGAGCCGTTTACCACTGGGCTTCTTAGGTTTGGGGAGTGGGTTAGGTTTTGGTTTTGTAAACCAGCCTGTCAAGTTTAATGGGGACGTCGTAGGAGCAGGGCACATTCCTAGAAAATTCTGACAAAACGCCTGCCAACCCTGTCATCAGTCTCAGCAGGTTGGAAGTTGGGGTTCCTCACCTGGCCATCGTAGCTGCCGACATCCGCATTAGCGAGAACTTGAGTGATCACTGATCCTACACCAAGTCTGCTATAAGTTACCCCACAGGCAGTGGTCGAAGTAAGCTTTAAGATATTACAAAGCGCAACGAGAAGATCGGGCGTCTTTTCTGGAGCAGCCAAGGACACGAGTTTCACTACTTCTAAAATTGAAATACATCGTGTACAGTTATCTGTTGCGAAGAGTGGGCTGACCGCAAGGGAATCGATCTGGGACAAGGCACTGTCGTATAATTTCGAGGGAGATGCCTTGGGTGGTAAAGGGTGAGGATCAGCTGTGTTTTCCTTCGGGAGAGTATTGGGGTTTGTTAAGGAAAACGGATATGTTTCATGCTGCAACACGCTTGAGCATCAATACGCGGAAGTATAGAATGGATAGTAAGACGCCACCGTGACTGGATCGGAAATGACGGGCTGAGCTTGAGCCGATGTGGCAGTAGGTTGGTTGTAATACTTTGAGAAGACGGATGTCGGAAACACTCCAGGGGCCGTGTAATTTAGTGGAATGAGGGTCGTCGCAAGTGCCAGTGAAACCTGCAAGGCCGCCACTGTAGGAGTCAGTATCATGTCAGGAAGACAACCTGGGGAATGAAAAACCTAAGCAGGTAACGCCTTATATTGCCGATTTAAAGGAGATGATTCAGTAAGAGAAGCACACTTTCGCATGCTCGAAATGCCTAAAATAACCAAGTACCAATAGCCTGTCAATATTGATCAACGTTGGTACGTCAAATCGATGATTATGTAGTACACAAGTTAATCGCCGAGGGAATCAATTGTTTTTCACCACTCATTTGAGTATGGGGGACCGTAATGTGAGCTAGTGTGAGGGATATAAGTCATATGCGCGTTGCGATTGTTCTAGTCTGGTGGCTTTTCCACAAGTATATACCGGTACGATTATTGAAAGTCGTACAAGGTCGAACGTTCAAAATGGAGTTAAGAGGCAAGATGGAAATGACATAAAGTTTACCTTAGCGAACTGTTGCCTGATCGCAAATAGGCGCCGATCACTTGATCGTCCTGTGATGGTTTAAAGAACACCTACGTAGTTGGCGAGGAAGCGTCGCAAGGAGGGAAACAGGCAATAGGACGCACAGGAGGCGCAGCTCGTTTGCAATATTCAAAATCTTGCCCTACCAAAACACTAACGTGAACAAGAAAGTGGAGCTTAGGTGAAGTGCCGCGGGAACACTGCTTCTGAGTTCCGAACCATAGTTGGCTGAGCTACTATTCAATGACTTGTTATATATCACGAATTCTCATCGCTCCTGGAGAGAAATAGAGTTTATTCTTCACTGGTATTAGCATATAAGGTCGATCCCTGGGATTATTGGTTGCGATGCCCGATGGTAGGGCACCACAAGAGCCGATGAGAATATGCCATGATTAAATCACAATCACCGCGAAACACAGGAGAGGTTATAGTGGTAGAATGACGAGGAATATAAAGATGTCATGCCGAAGGGTCGTATGGTGGGGTAGATGATTTAAGATGACCAACCGCTATATTGGGTGGCGGGGGACATAAATCATGAAGGGGCCGACGAAAAATTGCCGACTGTAACAATTCGGGAAAACAATGGATGATCGGCACGAAGGAAATAGAGTTGGAAGTGAGAGTTCTGGTCATTAAAATCCATGCAAGGAGAGGCTGTTCGTTGAGTTGGACGGCCCGATGATTTATAATTTACCACCTACGACTAGCGAATATGTTATGGGAGCTGTATAATCAATGTTGGCTTTTTGATTTCGCCTGGATCCCTTCTCCTTCTTTTGTGGCATGATTGGTCTCGTCGGCAGCCTTTTTAGACTCTGTCCAAAGTCGAAGTGTATAATCATATAAGGACTGAGAATAAGTAGTGAATGGGTCGGACGAATGTTCAAAAGTTTGTGGGGTGGAGGAATGTGAATCCATGTAAGGAGGATATAGATAGTAAAAGTAAAGGGAAAAGGTTGTGATTTGGGACGTGGACGCGAATAAAAAAGAAGTTGAATATATACTTTCCGGGGGTTGAGGTTGGTCCGGATCACCAATGCCGTCCATGCCCCCAGGCCTAATTTATTTAATTTGATTCTCTCGGCTCGATCGATGGTCCAAAATGGGACCGTAGATCTATTCAGACGTGACATAAAAGAATAAAATCTCCGTGTCTTGCTGCAAAGAAAATTCGATTATGCTAGGGGAACAAGGCCTAGGCCCAGGCTATAAGTATCTAAACACTCTGCTTCCCTTGATTTCTATCATATCCAACACGAGTTGGCAGACAACCGCGGGCTGCCGATTGGTCTCGGAAATCACCTGTGGTGATACAATCTCACCCCGATTGATATTGCTTTATATTTGAATGAAATAAATATTTGCCCCCAAGTTGGTGCACGGGGGTCCGGAAGTCGGGTTGGCAAGGTGGAGAGAGGAGTAAGCAAGCGAAAAATCACCATAAAGTGCTACAGCCAAACAGTGACGTCAGTGAACGTTTGAACCTTTTAGGGTGATTTGCATTTTCGGTTTTGTGCCTTATCGGTTGTCTTCAGTGCGTGTGACGACACTCCATTGAGATAAAAATACAACACCAAACTATATTTCATCTCTGTTCTATCTTCATTATACAATTCAAGTCCGCAAAAAATATCATAAACACATCGTCCACCCTGAAAGCATCAAGAAATAAGGAATAAAAATCTAGATCTCGATCTATCTCGAGGTGCGCCTTCGAGATGACGAAGACCTTCTAGGCGTGACATCTTCCCTTGCTCGAACGTCAAGGGTAACTTGAAGGTCGTGGTACTTTTGCAAGTCAACTGCCTCAGATCGAGCTACACCAGCCGAATCATTCGGTAACCAGATTATTGGTGGTGGCGCGATGAGTTCTGGAGCGTATAAGATACCGGCCATCTCCTCAGCGTGATCAGTGAAAGGGAGTGGTGGGAGATGTGGTGGAGCATCTGGGTGTGTTCGCGCCGCCCGTTCGGTGGCTGTCAGGTCATCCAGTGTTTCGGTTGCTGTGAACCAAATATAAGCCAAAGGGTCAGGAATCAAGTAAGAGAAGGAAACTGACGTAAGGGCACAGGACCATGGCGTGTGTTTGCAGATGGCATGACCGCCAGCGTTAAACTCATCATTTCCAACACCGATGCCATTGAACCTCGTGTTCGTTGACCCCTCCCACTGCTGCCGTAACTGATACTTTCTTCATCGACCGTCCGCCGGCTTGTCGCTTTAGCAGTTGTCTCGAACGTGTCCAACGAGTCTCGAGTAATGGCACTCAACGATTTCCGCCCAGGGAGTCTTGTTTTCCAACCGGCGTATACTTCGATAAAAACAATAATAAAAACACCCACTCCAACAAGAACCCCCCCTTCAATCCAGAAGGTTCGACTCAGGAAAATTAATCCTAGCAAAATAGGTTGTAGGGAGAGCAATGTGCCAAAACGTTTGACAAGCCATATTTGAAGTAGGCCACCAGTTTGGGAGTGAGTTCGTCCATACACATAACCGATGAGGTAACGATGGGCTGAATACTTAAGTTAGTCTTATTCGGCAAATTCGGCAATGAAGGTTTTGAACCCACCAATTAGGGTGAGGAATAGCAAGATGCTAACAGCAGGTCCGATGAGGGGGAAAATCAGAGAGAAGGTAGAAGCAAATACGAGGGCCAAGACGCAGGCGGCCGTCGCGAAAGTGGGGTTATACGTCCGGGGATACACGGCTGCACTCAAATTAAGCTCTACTTGTATCTTTACTTAAGAATGAAGTGCTCACCTCGAAACCTTTGTCGGGGAGTTACGGCCTGACGCTCCGTACGTATGACACGCAAGAATCGGAATGGTTGGAGTAAGAGCAGAGCAGGGAATATGATAGCAACGCTTATAACGATCGACAGAGCTAGAATGCTCATGTAAATGGAACCATCCGCGACGGTCTGTGATACTTTGATATTGAACGTGAATGCGCGTAGAGAAAATAGTAGTGCACCGATGGCGGTGATCCAAATAATGGCAGCCGAAGTCAGAATACCGAAAGTAGCCTTGAAAACCAGAAGCTGGCCCCCGGATATCGACACGGAACCATGGATGTTCGCCACCCCTATTACTAATAAGCCCGAGGCATAACAGACACAAAAAAGATCAACTTACAGTTGACAGTTATTATTGCGACAGAGATGAAAAGAATGGAAGCCACAGCAGGGGCCAGGACGGTAGCAATTCCAGCAGGTAACGGATTTGTATCAAGCAATGGTTGTAAGAATGGTAAATAGTGAGCTACGTCGGGTGCAGTAGCCAGAGCTAGGCCAGAAGCGGCAGTCACTAAAATGAGATTCATTAGAAGTTGTATTAAACAACGAGACCGATCACACGTACAACCAGCAGCGAGGAACACGACGATTATCACCACAACAATCCACAAGACAATAGAATCTAGCCAGCTTCTTTCGTTTTGAAGGACATCCCAACGAATATCCTCCTTCGCTCGACCCTCAATAAGCTGCATACCGGGAATGAATCTAAGGCCTCTGCCGACCATCAACCATCCTTTGATCCGGGCCCCATCTGCAATATCATTATAGCTTTCGCCTTGAACATTAGAGATTTCCGCATTGATGGCCTTCAACTTTGAGCGCCATTGGGTAATGTCGGCATATACTTGTCCGAGGTCATCAAAGTTGAGTCCATCCTGCGGGCGGACGAATGGTTGCGAGGGCTGTAGGCGCAGATGGGGAGGAGGGACCGACTCTGGCTGGGCATGTCCATCGTTTCGAAGGGGAAAGGTATCTCGTCGGGTTGAAGGGACGGGCTCCTTTTTCGGCCTTCGCATGAACGATGACGGACCAGCAGGAGGGGGACCGTTGAAGTCACTGTCAAAATCAATCGGAGCGTCCTTGGTTAAATCAACCCATTCCTCATCGAGGACGTCACCTTCATTGGCATGGTGTGGCCCATTTTCGTCAACTTGGGTAGCATCTGAAGATTCAATCCAGTAGTTTGGGCCGAAGCGCCGGGGATCTGGGATTGTGGTTGAAAATGCTACGCTGGTGAGCCCAGATCCTGGCCCCAGTTGGCCAGATTTTTCAACAATAACTTGACTTCCTAGGGGTAATCTCCCGTATGCCACAGAATTTCGGTTGACTTCAAGGAAACGGCTACCGACGACACGAGAGCTGATGCTTTCGCTGAGACTAGGTTGCTGGTCGATGCCGGAGTCTGCGAACCTCCCGCCACTGACACCTTGCACTGAACGTAGTTTGTAGTACTGGGAAGGTGCAACAAAGGATGTTGGAGCCAGTGAAGATGCCGCAAAAGCCGGATTCAGCGCACGTCTTCGTCCTCGCTACATAATTGTTAGATCTGATTGATTTGATTACAATTAACAAAACATACTCGGGTGCCTGGCCCAAGGGGCAGAGGTCGGCTGATGTATGGACGGTTGGGATCTTCAGGAGGGGGAGGTTCATAATCGGCGATAGAGGGATCCGGAGTTGTTATACGAAAGGATCCAATGTATCGTGTTTCAGCAATTTCAAGATTTTCTAGAATCTCATCTCTTTCATCAATAAGAAGTGCGAGAGCTTGCGTATCGCTAGAGATAGTGAGCAATAAATTATACGACGATAAATCATACAAATTACCCGATAGAGAATAGGCTCTGAACATCAATTTCTAAATTAGCATTTTCGCTCTGATTTAGAGGCTGGCGTTCTTCAGGTCTCCTAGTTCGTCGATCGCCATTCCTGGACCGGGCACCATTTTGTCTCCCTTCCTGAGAATCCATGGATAAACTTAGTCCAATTTTGATTATATAGTCCTTCAAACGTTTTTCCCCCCAGCCGACGAATCCCGGGGCATTGCTTGCACTCAACCACCCAAGCTCCTTTCCCTCGCAACGCACGTTCACAAAGGACCGATGATAAGCAACTAGCCTATTGAATTCCTTTATAATCTTCCACAAAGCTGGTAAGACCCCTAACGCAAGTGTTAATGCTGTCAAAACGATAACCCTTGCGCGGGCATGTTGTGGATCCCTTGGCTCTGCCCTGCTTTGTAGCTGAATTAGATTGGAAGTCGAAATGGTTCCCTCGTCGAACAGACGCAGCAGACGCATAAGGCTAAGATCTTGGAGAGTAGAGTATACACCTCCAAATATGATCGTTGGACTTGTTTGGGCAATACAAGGAGTTTGGACAAGATACAAAGGGAGTGCGCCAGCAAGACCCAAGATTGACCAACCTAAAACAATGAGGAAACTGATCCAAAGTGCTCGTTGGCTGAGTTGCTCGTCGGAAGGAAATAATCTGGCATCTCCTGCAGTTGATCGACCCGCATTGGATATATCAGAAGGAATGTGTGGTACCAAGGGGACGTGAGGGAAGAGGAATGCAAAAAACGAAGAGCCCAAGGGTTTGGGACGAAGGCTTGATATATGGGTGGGCTCTTAGGTGAATTTGAAGATAAAATTAGCCCGGACTCACTCTTGTTGAACAAACCATTCCCTCAAACCATATACTTGGCGGAAACGCGATCGCAGCCCCGCAAATATAAGCTATTCTCACGAAATGAGTAACCCGCTGCACACAAGCACTGGGGTAAACATACCCATAGCGTTATGCCTATTGCACTAGGCAGGATGATCGATGCCAGTAAACCTTCAGACGAAGCGTCTAATCCATCTCCAATACATACAGCTTGGGAATTAATAGATCTTCCTTGAACAGCGGTCTCAGTAGTGAAGACAGACGAAATGGTTGAAGATGGCAACAATATTGTGTTGGAAGCTAATATTTCTGTAATACTTGTGTCAGAGAATGTTGTGGTAGGTTGTGGAACAAAAGTAATTGGGATAGGGCTGGTGAAGGGTGTAGAGTCGCTACTAGTGATTTCACTAGATCCTGGAAAGTTTGAAGGGAACGCAGTTAGAGAAGCATCCGAACTGGTAATTAAAGAAAGGGTATCAGGAGATGGAGGTATTGGGCTTGGAATGGACGTATTCGTGGGTATTGAGGGGGGTAATTGAGGTGTATCTGAGGTGGTCCACCACTGGTTATTGAAATCATGAGGGCGTCTTGGTCGTATTGGCGTAGGGTGAGTTGGCCGTGGGGTAATCGTAAAGGTATTCGTGGCCGTCATAATAGGCCTAGAGGGCCTGGGTATCTAGCACCGTGTTTGAACGGAGCGGTGAGTGAAAGCAAGTTCCAAGTTGCAAGGCGAGCTTCGCAGGACCACACACAAACTTTTGAACCAATGAACACACTCGCCGAAAACGGCAACTTGATGTCAAAGTTTGATGATCGAGTGGCTTGACGGCAATCGAAAGCCTCGGGATGAAAATGTAAGTAATCCCCCAAAAGAATCAAAGCTAACAAGTTACAGTTAATAGTAGAAGACAAGTAGTTTTTTTGGAGCGATATTGCAAATAATTATAATGGATGACCACACTTTGTTCTTCACGCGTCTCCCGGGAAACGCACTCCCACCTTGGGACGAATCCAAAATTCAAAAAGTCATGTGTTATAACAAAGTACGTAAGAGTGATGACGAGCAAGAGCTTTTCAACAAGTAAATCATAGTATGTCGGCAGTACATAGGTGCAAGTGTGAATGGTGCATTGATGTAAGTTAACTAGGAGAGTAGATTTTTATATCGCCACTCTTCTCAACAACCATCCTCCTATGTCCAGTCAACCATGGAGGCGAAGGCTCGTCTACAGGAGCTTTCTCTTCATTCTGACGCTTGGACCCGGAGAAAAACTTTGGCAAAGAACGATGGTTTTTGGTTCGTGAGGCTGGAAGGTCTTCATCCAGAACCGTCTGCTTGCTTGGGATGCATCCCATCTTTTCACTAAGCTAGATGCGAATGGTTCCTAGGTCTGGATTAGTTTAGGTTGACGAGCGAGTTTCCCTAGCGTACCACTTGAGATGTTGGGGTATTCAACGAAACAGGTTCAGGCTCTCATCCATCTTAATATGTCTGATAGTCGAGCCTGACAAGCTCGACTTAAGGGTTGTGACAGTGATGATCGTTGCAAATATAGCCATCCATCATGATTAACGGAGAGGTTGTAAACGCACCAGACTTGTTTCGGGTGTCCGATAAGGCCGGAATTCGGACATAGCAAGGGTCACGTGTACACCTTAGGAAGACGTGATCTTGATCCCTCAAGTGCGACGTGCCAGTAAGTGCATTGCACGGATATCAAGTTTCGTGTGTGGTTTGTAGTAAGACGTGTCTGTGCCATGACAAGCCCATTTAAGCAGGTCAGCATTAACAAGGAACCATGTAACCAAAGATCTCAATAATGCTAAACCCACAGACTACAGCTGCACCGTCAACGTTGCAGCAAGCGCAGACCGCTGCGTTATTGGCTTTACTTAATTTGAATAGCCCGGTCGATGCACCCGCTAGTCTTACTAGTTCGAAAACCCAAGGTTCAGGCTTCAAAACTCCACCGCCAGCTGGGCCGCCGGTGTGGAAAATACTCGTCTTGGACCAACAAACAAAGGACGTCTTGGCAACAGTTCTGCGTGTTCAAGACTTACGGGATGTGGGTGTAACACTACATGTGTAAGTACCCCCCGTGTCATATTTCTCAATTTAGTACACTAATCCGAATCGCTAGCCAATTGCATTCATTACGACCTCCGTTGCCGGACGTACCAGCAGTGTACTTCGTTTCCCCTACATTGGTGAATATACGAAGAATAGCGGAGGATCTTCAAAAATCTTTATATGAGTCATTCCATCTCAACTTTGTTGAACCCCTACCCCGGGCACTTTTGGAGGAATTGGCGGGATCTGTTGCACGAGATGGCACAGGGGAGTTGGTGGAGCAGGTTCGTTGGACGATCAACCTCCTCGCACCTTTTTTATCTTCACGTATCTTTTTGGGCAGGTTCTTGATCAATATTTATCTTTCATTGCACCTTCTCCATCTCTATTTTCCCTGCTACCACCACCTCCACCAGCCTCGTCTTCCACGCCATCTACTCAGCCCGAAACGACAATTCCACACTCAACTTATACTATCCTCAACTCACCTTCTTCGACGGAACAACAGATTGAGGAAGAGATTGCACGCGTCGCTGATGGTCTTTTTAGTGCTGTTGCCACCCTAGGTGCGTTGTACCAATTTGGACGTCGGTCGTGATAACTAGAAATTCCTTCCAGGGCATGTCCCATTTATTCGGGCCCCCCGAGGGAATGCTGCAGAAATGATTGCAAAAAAGCTGGAGACGAAAGTTCGCGATGCAATTTTAACAGCATCACGTTCACATGGGGCTCCGTCGTCCTCCCTATTCTCACAGGATACCACAGGACTTTCAAACCTCCAACGCCCTCGTAGGATCAGGTCACTGTCTCTCATCTCGCTAAAACTGACGTATCGATAGTACTTTTGATTCTGGATCGCAACGTGGATCTTGTCTCGGTATTATCACACGGGTGGACTTACCAAGCTCTCGTATCTGATTGTCTAGAAATCAAATTGAACCGTGTAGTTGTTGCTGCTGAGCAACAACCCAAACGTTCATATGACCTTGACTCGAAAGATTTCTTCTGGGCCCGAAATGCTGCAAATCCTTTCCCTCAAGTTGCAGAGGAGATTGACGTCGAACTCAATAAATACAAGCAAGATGCAGCCGAGATAACGCGGAGCACGGGGGTCAGCGATGTGAACGATATATCGCAACTGTAAGTTTACTATGCTCATTGTTGGTTCAGGTGGTAATTATCCTGCACTTTCAGAGACCTCTCGACGAATGCTGCACATTTAAAAACAGCCATCACTCAGCTGCCAGAACTGACTGCAAGAAAGGCTACCCTTGATACTCATATGAATATTGCAACTGCTCTTCTAGAACAGATTAAGAAACGGGGCCTTGATGAGCTATTCAGTACTGAAGAGGCTATTAACAAACAGGTACTTTGTTCTTATCGTGACAAGGGTTTGTATTTATCCCTTCCCAGACAGTCGCCTCCATTCTAGAAATTCTGCGTGCACCACGACCCGACGGCAACTTCACCGCAATTGACAAGCTTCGCCTCGTCCTCGTCTTTTACCTTTCCTCCCCAGACAACGCCATCACTAAAGAAGACATCAACGAACTAGAGAAGGAGCTCAAAGCAGCTGGTGCGGACGTAGCCGCTTTCGACTATGTCAGGCGAACAAGAGAAATTTCAAGAATGACTGCATCAAGTAGTGCCACAGGTACTGGAAGTGCGACACCCAACTTGGGTGTCACTGGGCAGGGAGGAGAATTATTCAAAGGGTTCAGCGCGTTGGGTAACAGAGTGCGTACCAATCTATCTGTTTCTACATCCTCCGATCAACGTGATATTTCGCCTCTAGCTCACAGACCGATTAAAAGAGGGTGGCCTGGAAAACTTAATTTCAGGCGTCAAGAATTTTTTGCCTACAAATAAATTACTCCCTGTTACTCGACTGACGGAAGCCCTCATGGATTCTTCAGCCGCTTCTAACCAGTCTCTCCAAGAAACAGATGAGTATATCTTCCTCGACCCTCGCGCTCCACGGCATGCCAATGTCGGCATTCCAGGAGGCGCTGGGGGCAGCGGTGTTACTCGAGGAAAAAGGATGGCCTTTGGGGATGGGATTGTATTCATTGTTGGCGGTGCAGGTTATGTTGAATATGGTAACCTAGAAGAATGGGCCAACAGAACAGGGAAGAGAGTGACGTATGGTGGAACAGACATCGTTGATCCAGGAGGGTTTGTCACCATCTTAGAAGGCTTGGGGAAGTCCGGAGCAAATTAATGTGATTGCGAAGTGTTCTTATTTTATAATTCTAAGCTACATGGTTATGTTGGATACAGATAATGAGCGGAGATGTTAAAGTCCAAGACGATAGGTAAGATGAAAGATTTACTATTTACTTCCTTCTCTGTTGCATGGAAAGGATCTGGACAATGCGAATGCTATAACAGATTGAGAACCGTGAGCATAGGAAAAAAGGTGTCACATACAAGATGTTGACCATGTCTAGTTGCAAACTGATGGCTTCATTCATAGGATCTGACTTCTTGAGACCTTGCTCCACCAAGCGGGCATTATACAAGATCTTCTGAGTACTAATCAACGGAAGTTAGTAACAGGAACGACGGGAAGAGAAAGTACACACTCGTATAATACAAAGCCACCAAAAACAGCCAAACCGCCATAAAGAGAGATAGCCTCAGTAAATGCAAGACCTCTCATTCCAAGTGGAAGAGCCATAGGCGCAAGAGAGCTCAACGCCACAACGGTGACACCCGCCAGAAGGGGCCCACCCAAATTGAGATATTTATCGTTCCTAACGAAATAAGCATCACTATTTTAACGAGTAACAGAGATCAACTCACGTTGCAGTAGCACCCACATATGATATGGCACCAACAACACCACATGTGTAAAGTGCTGCGCGAGAAAGGATAGCAGGGCTGAGGAAGAACAGCGGGCTAAGGGTGGCTGCTTGACAAGCGTTGAAAGCCTGCAAGAAATTATAAACAGATGGATCCCGGAAAGATATGTATGCTTACTAGCCAGAACAGATGCTTTTGAACCGTCTTCTCTGGAGGAGTATAGAAAACACCCATCATCGAACCGATACCCCCAACAAGACTGACACCAAGGACGACCCCTAAGATAGAGGGATTAAGGCTAAGCGGATAGGATAACTAACATAACTATACAAACGCACAAGGATTCGCGGCCATTACTCTGTACGCAAAACCAGATTTAAACATAGACCGAGCAACCAGGGCAGTGATGGCAAGACCTGCGCCGGTATATTGGAAACTATCATGTAGATATGACTTCTCCGCAAGGGAGAGAGAGTCCCTTGTTTCCCTATTGAAAATGGCCTGTGTTACGACGACGGCACCAGCTACACCAGCCTGGTAGTACGACCAGGATTGTTAGTAGGAGCCCAGATAGATAATAAGAAACATACCGCCGTCACGCCCACTCTTTGCCACGAGATAGGCTGACTCTGTTGCACGACCTGCCTCTCGGTCATTAAAGATCGAGAAAATGGTTTTGACCAGTTAATTGGACGGAGTTTTTGGGAGACGAATCCATTTTGTCGAATACTGCTAAACTGTCTGACGGAGAATGCTGGTTGTGCTGCACGACGTGATAGATTGAGAGAAATGAAAGGACGAAAGGATGAGGTCCTGATGCGAAACATATTTGTGTGAGGAATTGCAATTGAGAATTGTCGAGCTCAACAATTTATACTTGGGTTGTGACTAAGGTGCCGAGGTGCGTCATTCTTCGGCGGACATCAGATCAACCGGCTTTTGCCGATTCTAGCAGCTTGGACGATCACCGAATTTGGCACAAGAATATACAAACACTCATGCTCGCTTTGCCTCCAGAGATCTGGCTTCCTATCCTTCGGTTAGCAACCCTATCTGACAGAGGGGATAGCTACCTTAAGGTCTCGTATAGTCCGTTTCAACCCACGACAAGTGATGTCCAAGATAGCCTTCTAGCAATCAAGACGAAACTGACCCTCGTCTGTCGAGAATGGAAGTACCTAATGACAGAATTCTTATACGAAGATCTTAAGATTCTCGAAGGCTCCTCCGCCCTCAAAAATATTTTATATCAAAACAACGACTATGGAAAATGGGTTTGTGTGACAAAATTGGTTCAAAAATTGGCCCTTATCCTTATGAATAGGTCCGGCGAGTGGTACTCCCATATCAGAGCACAATCACCAGGCCAGGCAGTCCCCAACTATCTATTGACATTCTCAGAGCATGCCAGAATCTTGAAATTCTTGTGCGACCCAGATCAGTCATTCAGGACTACCTCCCATTTCACTTTGACGCTGAAGAGCTTCCTGTCACCTCACTTCGCCGGCTTGATTGGTGGCATCATGTTGAAGCAGATAGGTCAGGGGGAATCAATTCTCTAGGTTCTGTTCTTCAGAGCTCTCCCAATCTCGAATATCTTTCTATCGGTGGAGTGATAGGCAACAACCGCCTCCGCATGGACGGACCAATATGCTTACACAACCTAAAAACGCTTCGCCTACAAGGAAGTAACGGTCTATTGCTTCATTTCATCATGAAACAGTGGTCATTACCACTTCTGTCCCATATTGTACTGGATTCTCCTCCATTTAGCGAGGGCCTGGAAAAACTATGGGAAAGGTTTAATCCTCAGCTTCGTACGATTGAATTCGGAAAACACGTTCGATTTTTAATGAACGATTTCCTTGCCTCTTGTCTACGAGACTGCCCAAACCTCACGGAAATCAATTATTATCTTTTCTTCACCTCCTTTCCCGCACTTGATAGCCCGCACACGTCGCTCGCCACACTTGGTCTACATGCCTCTGTGAACCCTATGTTCCAAGACGGGGAGTCGGTTTGCGTTCACATCGAGCAGCATTTTCGAAGGTTAACTGAGGCCACTTTTCCAAACCTTAAAAAGATCATCCTGTATGGGGAATGGCGGGGGATCATAGCACACCCCAGGCTGGTTCCGATGTGGAAGCGGCTACATGAGCAAGGTTTTGTGGTTGAACGGTCTGATATTGCACGCTTCGAACCCCGATAAGTTCCCACACGATACCCACAGCGCATTTACATAGCTACCCGCCAACCCGTGCGAGAAATATTGTCGGTAAAACAGCGGATGGTCAAGGGGATACCCGCAGATGTATTAATGTGCTTTATGGGATTGGTGAAGAATTCCGAAAGATAAGATCAAAATGACATCATCACATCTTATCTTATCGTCGTTCCACAACTTCAAGATGACGCACGTTACTTATCTTTCTCTTCTCCTGACCCATGGCATCACCAACTTCATCGTCTCCCATTCCACCGTCTACACCAAATGCACCTAATACCAAATCACAGACCATTCCAACACAGAAGTTGACAGCACTCAGCCGTTTCAAGTCCTTTACAGGTGCTTTCGGCTCAAAGAAACCGAAAGATACTATCGTTTTCCCCCCACCTTCCTGGTTCATCACAGATGAAGAAACGATCTCCAATGATCCTCAAGTGGAACATGTCGAGTCCACGAATATCTCAACAGCTTCAGAACACCCCGACAACCCCGAACCACTCACACTTGCGCAGAAAATCAAGACTTTGATCGATGCTCTACCCCTCCCTGCTGCCTTCACTCCAGCACCTACACCAGATGGGCAAGGTGTTGATGGTAAATCCGAACACCCTGAAGTGAATGAAATTGCTGCGATCCCAATGGATGACGAGGGTCCGCCAGTCCCAGTTGGGGTTGATGCAAAATTGATGAGGTTACTTTCTTCAGAAGATGTAATGAATGGAGATACAAACAGCAGCGGAAATGAACGAAAAGACGATGGACCTGGGAGACAAAGTGTGTGGTCAATGCTGGATAGGTTACGACATGGCCAAAACCCTTTGGCGAAAGAGATTGGCTCAGATGACACGAAAGGAGAAGGCGTCATGTTGTATTCCCCGCTCGAGCCCAAGTCAGATTCACAGGTTGAACTTGCAGACTCAGAGCTCGAATATATTGACGTCGAAGATTTCAGAAGTGGGAAATTCCCAAACGAAGATCAGGGCAAAGGCAAAGGCGCAGAAGCGGCACCACCACCAGTATCAAATCAGCCAGTACTAGAAAAACGCTGGGTACCCTCGACAACAAAACTGTCTTTATATACGACCTGGTGGGGTTACCGTTTATATCTTCCCCCACCCGTCATGGCGACCCTTGGTGATGGCCACCTTAAAGCAACTAAACGCGCAGCTATGATCACTACAGCGCTGCAGTGGTTCTTGAACAAGATACCTCTCAAGTTGATGCCTCCTCAGGTTCGCGGGGCAGCGATTCTATTGAGGCGGCTATTGCCATTAGCCGGATATATTGGCGTATTCGTTGCATGGAGCTGGGGAAGGATATCAGCGTGTAACAAAGGTGAGATCTGTCGCTTGGATATTACCGACCGCTCATTGCTTACATCCCTTTTTTTTTGCCCTTTACAATCGTCAAAAAGGTAACGGAGTGGTGCTAACAGCAACATGGCTTCTACCTGTTGCCCTCATCCCCATGGCGTGGGATGCCGGTGCCATACACGGACCTTCTATGCCCCCACCTTCGGATAATGGAGGAAATACAGCAACCATGAGAGATGGTGTAAATGGGTCGGAGGAGGTTGATAACTCCAAGAAACCGAGAAAGTAGAAATACCCACTGCCAGATACACGATACACGTATATTGTCTATATTTTTCTCTATTATCGAACTGATTTTTTCATTACAAACTCGTACAGCCGTCTCCGTTTTCCTCAGGAATACTTTCACTGACTACTGCACTTTCGTGGGCTCTTTCGTCATCTCGGCCGAGTCGGCATTGATTCGTCCACGTGCTTTAATAAGAATTATATCTGGACTTTCCTTGAACCTTAATCATTTAATCAGCTATCGCGTTAGGAACTTACAGTTTAAAATGTCTAGATGTACCCCCACCTCTCGACGCAATCTCTCCTTACCAAGGTACACCAGGTTATACCCCAAACTCCAGTACCTGCTAAGAGAGCCTCACACCTGCCCACCCCATTTTCTGACGTCTTAGGTTCCTTAATCTAAAAGGCACAACTCTCGCAGAACTATCGTGGTAATTCGAGATGCCGCCGATATGATATATAGATACTGATGTAAGATACGGAGATTACGATACGGTGAAGATCGCAAAGACGATCGCGGGGAAGGCACGATATGGGTGGTTCTCTACGGCGATCTAGCACCCTCCCATTCATCGTTGCCCGTACCAGGGGGCAACACGAGGGAACATGAGGCGGGTTCGAACATCGACGAGTCAGATGCACTGGTGTTCCTTGTCAACCGGCGTCTCTTGATCGCGCTATCCGATGATATATCCTCAATGAGAAGGTTATCGATGAACCCTAGTCATAGTACGGCTCAAGGGATCCGAAGAACAGATGAAATGAGGAAGGGTTGGAAGTACATGAATTTAGCCTGGTTTCATGATTACATTGATTACGCGGAACCCCATATTGCGAAAGCTGTTGGTGTGCAGCTAAGTAGCAGGCCATTGCGGCGAACTAGTGGACGCGCGTATAGACCCTGCACATCCTAATATCCAAAGTAAATATAATGCTGCACAGGACTGAAGACCCCCCATTCGGGAAGAAGGGGTGATGAAGCCAATTACGATGTCATTTGTAACATCCACGAGGCGCAGATAAACACATCAATGACGGAGTTTAGGGGCGTTGATGCGCGACGTGCCTCGAGGCTGGGCGGATGGACGAAGAATAACTTTTCTGTTGCAACTCATGTTTATGAAGCTGAAAAGCTTGTTCTCCTGACCCGCATGGTCGCGAAGCATGCATGTGTCCTTGCGGAGCCCTACTGTAACGGTGAACTATCCGGAGTAACGCTATGTACACGTTGGGGTCGTTCACTCCGTCCTGTGATCAAGGGGCGCGCATTGTACCCGACCTCCAGTGAAATCACGTATTAGATTACAGGACTGCCAATGTCATATCAGATGGGCGCGCGTGAGATGTATCGTCACGAGCATGAGAGTGGGTTGAATCGTTTTAGACTAGGCGTGTGCAGTTATTTATCTAGACGCTGATGCGTTGGGACCTCAGCAATAAGTTGAAGCATCACGCAGAAGGGTGACTGCTAACATGGATAACATGTAGGAATTGGCCTATACTGGGACTAGCATTGTTGATGACATCTTGATCACACAGAAGCAGGTCAAAAACGCTGCTTCCATGATTCCCAAACCTCTTCTGACGTAACCAGTGTAGATGTTTGTTGGGAACAGTGGGCGTCACAAGTATGGGCACTTTTAGATGCGAAGCAGTCGGGCATGTCATTGATGCTTCGGTACAGTCCTGGCCTCGTAGGTGGTGCGCGCGAGAAGTGGAAGTAGATAGCAGAAAGGATATGTTAGGAAGCGTGGGATGCCGATAGTCAAATGCCTTCCCATGTTTCGAAAAGAGACGTAAGTGTTGACGTACCGCTGGCACATATGATTCAGCTCGGTGTCGATGAATATCACGGGAGCGAGTGGTCCTTCGGGTGATGCCAGCAAAAGTACTAAATACGGTTACACCTGAATGGGGAAGATAATAGGTGTTATATGGTTACTCAGGATTGGTGGGGGTATGAGATGGTGGCGGCGGCAGTGGGAACGTTAATTCACAGAGAGGCTGACGCAAGTTGTTTCATCCACGGCGATTACGGAGGGCGGCAGAGGCTTGCAGGGCGCGTGCGGAGGTAGCATGTGTTGTACAAGGAGAGTTGCTATGTGTGGTCTGCTGAGCCAGAGAGCTATAGAGAGTATTTTATTACATTTTTATAATAATACCTTTGATGCAGGGCAAGTTGGGGTTGGGGAATAACAGTAATCACAGATGGAGCATGGTTAAGGTTTGTCTCCCCCTGGTTTCGACGGAGTGTTGTGTAAGTATCGGAGTGAGTGGGGCCCTGAGATACCGCGAACAGCGTACTAGCAATGCACAGGTGAATCATAGCTGGCTCCATGACACTCCACCGGTATGTAAGGGTGTAATTGGCCGGTTTGGCAGTACCTGAGTAAGCACCCGGTAGAGCTGAGTGACACCGTACACGTAGGTATGATTCAGCGCATTTCCAAGATATACAGATGACTCGGTGGCCGGAAAAAGAAGAAGAAATTAGAAGAAAATAGTACTCGGCTGTGGTCGCTCATTAACTAGCTCCGATAGAGGATCATCATCTGTGCAATATCCATATGCCCCTTCCGAGATAGCAAGAAGGGTTGGTTACAGCTGGGTGATGAGAATCATGATGTGTTTAGAGAGCGTGCAGACTAACAACCCATTTAGGGGGAGACAGGCAGATCTTTGGAAGGTGATGGTTATACGCGGATGGTAAGCGGATTGGATCTGATTATTTTTTTTCTTAGAGACCGATAAGGACGCATGGTTAGAGCGGGTTGACCGATATTAGGCCGAGAGCGTCCGGATCTCTGACAAGGTTGGACGACTGCTCCCACGTCGTGAGGCAATTTTATTAAGTATATACCTCTTTCGAGTTGACCCTGCGAGAATGTACTGTAGCACTCTCAAGAGACCGTATTGTTTACTTTGTCTATTGTTTCAATATTGTACCCCGTATCAAATTTATTTTTCCATTATTGTCAAACATAACATGCTAGACACTGAGGAAATGGGGAGAAACGCCAAGGGAGGCATCAACATCAAGATATATTAATTGGGTATAGATGCGGCCCTTATCTACATCTCAAGCTGTGCAGGGTTGCCTCGAGGCAGATTCCGTTTTATATTCAGCCCACATCTCGGCTTGATTTCCTTTTCTTCCCTTCCTAAAACATACTTATGCTTACTCTCCGCCCTCAAGCGCCACCTAGTAGACCCCCCGACCACACTATGTACCAGCGGCGTGGCCGCTCCCGTCAGGTCTCTCATACTGCCCTGGCGAGACAGGCCTCCGAGGAACGACACGCTACTGCTAGTGGTCTTCAGGGGAAGCTCTATTTGCGCGCCATGAATGCAGAGTCGGCTCCAACCATTCAAGCGGAGCGGAGTACGCCGTCATTTGACGACAAGCATGAGCCTGTGTTAGGTAGGTACCTTCTCCTCGTCTTTGACGCGTCACTTGCTCAAACTATGTCTGACGTTTCCCTAGTCGAGCCTGCTACCCCTTCACATTCAGTATACCAAGCTCCAAACAAACCTACCTTTCTCCCGGTGCCATCATTGTCACCTCCGTCCGCTTCGCAGACTCCGGACTATTATGACTCACCGCCTTCCCCGCCCCAATCACTTGTGGACCAGGTACATGTCGCATACGCATTAGATGATATTCACCTAGCCAAGATTCTCCTTCTGAAGTTGAAAGGTATTGAGGTTACTTCTGACGACGACCCCCGTATCGCCGCTGTTCAGGACGAGGACTTTGATTTTTGCTTTGTGCCACACGGGAAATTGATGGACGAGGCGGACGAGAAGGCACTTTTGGAACAACAAAGGAAAGAGATGGAAAGGCTAGAAGAGAAACGCCGGGCCGATCGATTGCGGGCTTGTGAGAGAATATGGGAGCGAGAGAAACAAAGACTACGGGAAGCAAAGGCCTTGGCATTGAAGAGGAAGGAAGCTGAAGAGAAGAGAAGGGCTGCCGAGGATAAAAAGAGGGCTGAGGAAGAAGCGTTTATGAGGGCTGTAAAGGAGAAGAAAGACATGGCAGAGGCTGAGAGAATGTCCGAGCGGCGAGTAAGGTCGTCGCGACCGTTGATCGCGCCACCGACGCGAAATGTGGTTTCGTATGAGGCGCTTGTTAAACTGGGCACTGGATCATCTCACGCCACACCGTCGTCGTCGTCGTCAGTGGCGGCGGGATCATCGGTAACATCACGTGTTGAGGAGCCATTTGTATATGATTTCATGATCACTCCGCGTCGGACTCTTCCTAGGTCGCGTCCGTCGTCTCAGTCCCTCTCCTCAAAATCTCTTTCTTCTCACTCACTCAACAACATTCAAACAGTTGGTCGTTCGACTTCGGCTTACGACGACTCTCGCTGCATTCCTTTTTCCGACGTATTGGCTAGCATGCGAGGTCCTCTTTTTCCAGAGGAGCAACGCAACGCTAGTCATTCCAAATCCAAGAGCTCGACGCGACGAATGTCTGAACTTCTTGATTGTTTACTCAAGGTTGTTGAATGGGACGAAGACGAGCGAAAGCAACGTAAAGGCAAGGTAGTGAACAGGCCTTCCACCCGCAGAAGAGGCAGTGACAAATCGATTCTTCAGCCTTCTTGCGCTGCTTGCTCATCGCCTATTTCACCTGCTTCTACATCTTCCTCGTGGCTGCCCTCTCCGACGTCTTCGCGCCGCTCATGGTTGTCCTTCGGAAGCACTTCATCTTCCACTTCTACCACGGTGACAACGCCATCAACATCCCCTATACCTACGTGGTTGTCGAAGCCTCTCTCGACTTCGCCCCGTCCATTGGCCATAACACCGAAGCGACCAAGGCCGATGTCTCTCCTGCTTCCACCAATGATTCAAGTGCAACCCGAACCTCATTCCTGTAAACCCTACACTTCCCTCACGACAGTCCCAATAGAAGAAGCACCACTCCCTATACCAGGTGTTAGTAAACGGGACTTACACCCTTCATCACCTACTACATCTTGGCCTCGACCCCCTGGTTCTTATAGAAAGGAACGGTCGACCACACCTCCTGGAGAACGAGTTATGCGACGAGTTTCGCAATTCGTTGAACTAGCTAAGGGCTTTCAGAATGCGTATATGAACGCAACGTTGTTTTCTGTCTCGACGTCCTCAGGCCGTTTTGAAGATCGTGATATTCATACTGCATTCATCGTTAGTGCGTCAGAGGGCTGGCATGTGCGCAATCGCGTTCCACAACCCACGCCCCAGAGATTGAAGCCATCGGGAGCCCGTGCGCGCCCTATTGATGTCTCCATTTTTCTGAATTCTTCGACCGGAAGTCGCACTCCTGAATCATCTTCACAACTCCTGCTCACTCCCCCCATACCCCTGCGACCACGAGGTAACCCCTCCACCCATCCCCCACGCACCATCCTCTCTAATCCCCTCCCGTACCCTATCGTATTCAAACCACTTCCCCTACCCTGCCGTTCTCCCTTCCGCCACCACGCCAATGTCCATCTCGTCCATCACATGCACACCCACGGCTACAACCCTACGCCTGCTCCTTGGGTTTCCGATCGTCAGAGTGGGGCTGATAACTATGGTAGTACCGTGACTTGGCGCGTGCGCACTGTGGAGAACCCGGCCTTTCTTCGCCTCAAGGCTCTGCATAACATCATGTGGGACCGTGGGACCAATTGGCAGGGACGTGCACGGGAAGGAAGTCTTGGCGCCGGGAAGGAGAAAATTCTCAAGGTTGCGTTCGAAGGTATTGGGAGAAGTTGGTTGGGTGCTGACGACTGGCAAGAGGCCAGTTGTTGGTAATGCGAATAGGGGAGGCGTCCTCTACTGGGCGCCTTTCCTACCGCGGGGGTGTGCCGGCCAGGTATTGCCGGCTTCCATTCGGGTTCTGTTGTGCTTCTTTTGGTCTCTTGCGCTCATCCTGCTTGCTGCATCTTACTTACATTATAATTCCTGGGCTAATTGACACTTCATTATTATTCTACTCATCCATGTATACTTCACATATCTATACCATCATTCGTATACGTACACTCCCATACATTGTTGTATATCTCCATCTGTATGTTTTATCACCATTACATTACATTCGAAATGTACTCATTTTTGCTGTCTACTTAACCCCATACTTTCTACTAACTTGCTTTCCCCGAAGGCTTCCTCTATATTCTGATTTGCGGTAATACGTAACATACTGTAACATACCATGTATACTTAAAGATGCCGATGGCAACCATATATGTATTCCAGCTTATAACCGATCGAATTCGAAGATATCAAATGTTGGCTGAACCGATATAACTGCAAAAAAGCAATATCAATCAAAATTTGCTCCACAGGTAGCCATTTTTCGGCATCACATCAAAACGACGGGACTGCTGTCAAAAGCGAAACTCATCGCGGCGCCACTTCAACTTCTTCCCAAGGCTGGCGGTAGTGAATTATTTATATAAACTGACAAAGATCCAGAGATGATCGCACAAAAACATTCCCATTAGTTCGTCTCAGCTTTCTGCTGTGGTTGGTATTCACCGGTCCCGCAATGGACTTGACTACAATCTCTGGTGTTCAAGCGTACCTAGCGAGAAAGACCTCATTCACCAGCCACACCATCACACAACTAGCAGGAGGAAGTACGAATTTCACGTACAGAATACACCTTGTGGCACCGTTTGACGGGAAATCAACATTGGTTGTAAAGCATGCCCAGCCTTATGTGAAAAATTTGCCCGATGTAGCGTTCAGGTTGGAACGCCAGGTGAGTTGTTGGATAGAAATTTAGCCCTAACTTCAACGTTGAATAACAAGTAGATTTATGAAGTCGAAGCCATGAGACGAGTCAGGGCATGGTTGCCTCTGGACTCTATTGTAACAGTGCCTGCCATTTACATGTTCGATAGGGAGCGCGGTGTGATAATCATGGAGGATTGTGGGGCGGGTTGCCTAACGTTGAAGGAACTTCTACGGCAGGGAAAAGGCTCCTCCGCAGTCCTTGCTGAGGATATCGGGTACGGGCTTGGTGAATTTATCGGGGTACTGCATCAATGGGGCAGAAAAAACCCCACGAATATGTTGGACTTTTTTGGGAAGAACGAACAGGCAAAGAAAATGTCGGCATGGGTCATCTATGGACGCTTGTTATCGACATTAAACGGCGAGAACGTACTCCCGGCCCTTTCTGACCCCCCCTTCACATTGCAAAAAGAACAATTGGAAATAATTTCGAAAACGGCGTCTGATATGTCACATTCGATCATGAGCGCCCAAGAATACGTGAGTTCATCATTGCTGCGGGATTGAACAATGGGACTGAGGTGCTTTGTATAGTTCGTCATGGGAGATTTCTGGCCTGGAAATATGTTAGTCGCTCTCGAAGGAGAAAGATTAAAAAATATTTATATCCTTGATTGGGAACTTGCAAAGCCCGGGTCGCCCGGAGTTGAGATTGGGCAGTTTTGTGCGGAAATGCACCTCCTTCGACGTTTCGATCCTTTCGCGAGAGCACCTGCATCCCGAATCCTTGAAACTTTCTGTGAAGCGTACGCCTATTATGCCGCGCCCGATGTTCAGGTGGTAAGAGATGCCCTCGTGCATTTGGGAAGCCATCTCGTTGTCGTCACGCCACGTGTACCATGGGGCGACAAGCAGAGTACTCGAAAGGTTGTTGAAGAAGGGGTAAATTTGCTTGTGGGGGCTTCGTCCCGAGACGAGGACTGGCTTCGACAATCCATTATTGGTGGCCTACTGGGGCCTGTTGCAGAGGAACGGTGATTCGATGACATCGAAAGTGAGGTAGCAGCCTCACCCCTTACTTTAGAAATTGTTTATAATAACAGGGGATAATGGGATTATGTATAGGTTTAAGTGAATGGAAGGTTTTGTTAAACAATATCAACAATTATATATACCTCTGAATGCATTAGCCTAGCGGGTAGAGGTCGAAAATGGACATTTCGTATCGACATCTCCCCCGGAATAGAAGGATTTTGGGAGATTAGGAAGCTATAATCACCCAGTGGATGTAGGCCTCATGGGATCCAGGCTCCAGCTTGATTTGCGCGTTTGAAATGTTGTCGCTTGAGCAGAAATTTGATTCATCGCGTAAGCACATAATCATGATAAGATCAACGTTATCTCTCATACTGCGGCTTTAAAGTTTGTTTAATACATTAGGTACATAGCATCTAGCCATTTATCGAAGGTATATACGTAAAGATAAGAACGTTAGCTATGGATTCCATATGGTTATATATCGAGTCCGTGTCACACGGTATGAAGTAAGGTCAACAAGTGTGTTTCTCTTCCACTGACAGTTTCAGTGTGTGGGTATGAGGTATAGAGGCTGCCAGCTCAGGCTAATTTGGTCTCCAAATAGACCAATAATCAATTATCACCAAACATAATCTTCAAGTTTTCGATACTCTCGGGGTCGGTACCTGTGCCTCGAGTATCGCTCCCTCGGAACGCTTCTTTCACGATAGCGGTTTTTCGCTTCTGGATCTGAAGGATCCGCGTTTCGATAGTGTGCGAGACCTGCCGACACAGAGGAATATCAGTATTAATCAACGATCATTCCGTAACAACCTACGATGAAGTGTTTCACATAAACAGTTTTCTCCTGTCCGATTCTATGAACACGGTCGATTGCTTATCAGGAACCCACGATCAGCTTTTTTAGGTCTTGAGGCATATAATCCTACCTTGGTTTTCAGTCGCGGCATTCCACCAACAATCCATCTAGATTATAGTTATAAATTAGTTTTATTACTAGCGTACTAAAATAAATGAGGATAAGTGCTGACCATGAATACGTGGTTTGCTGTTGTCAGCTATGGAAGACCTATCAATAGATAAACACTTCAAGTATCTGGGGTAACCAACATTAAGTCCGACTCCACCCGCTTTCAAGCTAATAATCAAAACTTTGGGTTTCCTCGATGGGGACCTGAACTCGGCGACCGCGGCACTTTTCTTTTTTATGTCCATTGAACCATCAAACCTGTATTGTTCAAAATGTTCCCTGTCAAGGGCAATCTGGATGAGGTCCAGAAAGCTTGTAAATTGCGAGAACACCACAGCACGGAAGCAAGGATCTTGGTCCTGCAGCCGTCCTAAACGAAATATGCTCCAAATCCCAAGAAAAGAAAAGAAATATGCCACTTACGTAGGTCACGTATCAATGCCTCAAGTTTGGTAGATGAGTGAAAATCGTTTCTACGTAATGTAACTTCAGGCTGGGAACTGGAAAATATATTAGACCCATTTTTTCTGCGCACGACTTCCAGCAAATCGCTTGCCTATAGTATCAAGATTAGAAAGGGTTTTCATCTAGTTCTGTAAACTGACTTTGACAGGTCCACACGAACAGGTTGGACATCTTGGTTGTTCCCCCCGTTCTTCGCACGAGGAAAGATGAGCAAGTATACAATCTTTGCAGCTGGCAAGAGATGTTAGATCGCTCAAGCTAACAGGTCCAGCTTTTTACCATTGGTGCATGCACTCTGGGATGATCATTGGAACCTCCATCACATCTAGACAAATCGGGCATTCAGAGACTTCAGCATCTGCCAAATTGGTCAAGACCTCCTCCGCAAATGTTTTCTTATTTCCATCTTGCGTATCGCCCATAGCAAATTGTCGCAACATATCGTTAACATCAACAACCCCATCACCCTGAGTAGCTGCGGCGTGGCCCTCATTTGGTGTAAGAACCAAACTAGGATGTAAGACAGCCCGCCTCAGCCTATACCATCATTAGCACCATAGTATCAAATAAATTCCAAAGTTGATACCTCATGAGCATTGCAAGAATGTGGGTATAGTTTTTACTAACCAAACCCTTTGCGTTCAACCTCTCAAAGTTCCGTTTTGCAGATACGTAGATCGAATCGTAGATTTTGCGTTCAAGGGGAGAGAACTCCAATTCTTCAATGATAACCTGATTGAACAAATGTTATTGGGAAATCTCGTCACTTGATATGAAGAATGTTCACCTCCTTAGATGGAAGCTCGACAATCTTGTTTCCATCCACATCCAGCATGTTTTTCTCTCTTCGTAGCAGGATACTTTCTAAAATTACCTGAACTATTTCGATTGCCTTCGGATCGCGCGCCAAGAATGGTAATGTGATGAATCTATATAGGATTTAGATCATTTTAGTTACGAAGATGAAGAGATTCCTACGAGCGGAAAAACGCATAGTCCGACCAGGGCTTAAATCTAAGGAACTTCCTAGAAAGAAGTTAATAGCAAGCATACAGTTGGGCGAACATATTACAGGAGTGAATAGAGGTCTTCGAGTCTATTAACAATGGGAGTTCCTAAAAAGTGAGATTTCTTAGAGGAAGTTTATGATCACATTCGATTACCAAACTGACCTGTTACCGCCCAACGTCTTCGAGATCGGAGAGCATAAACAGCTTTTGCAGTTTTACTGGTCCGAGATTTGCAGGAATGAGCTTCGTCTAGAACAACCCGAAGCCATTCAACTAGAAGCCCTTGAGTAATAATATAACAACTGCGTTGAATTCAAACTAACTCTCAAAGATAGCTGATTTTGCCTTCCCAGATTTCTCCCATTTGGCATGCTCGGAGGCTAGAACTCCATACGAAGTTATTATGACTTTAATACTCTTATCATCTTCATCATGATCCTCGATTGAAGTGTCGAGGTCGAGTCTATTTTGACCATGCCAGACAAAGACATTGATAGTTCCAGGTTTGCTTGACCGCTGTATCTCTTCGGACCATTGCGATAACAATGAAGTTGGTGCAATGATAAGGGTCGCTGAAGGGGGTGCTGCGGCTTTGCGTTGAGGATTTGAACGGAAAGCATTTCCCAGTTTTAACTGCCGTGGTTTCACTGATTGCCCAGAAGAATCTGCTTCGAGGTCGGATGGGTATGCCGGACTGGTTTGAATTAGTGCAGACAACATAATGGTCTTCCCCATGCCCACTGATATAATTGTCAGCTTTGTCAATCAGAAATGGATGTAGCGCACTTTCTAATGATTTCAAGAGGAGGTAATGTTGTTAGAAGGTATCATCAAGATAATTTGTAGGGATATTACCATCACTAAAAACATACCAAAATCAAACCAGAATTGAGGGCCAGGAATATATTAACATACGCCAGGATACCACCCCTACATGGCCTCTCCGCTTTAGGGAACTCAAGGCTCATTTCTCCAGAATATGGGTTCATGTAAAAAGGTAATTCATCCGCTGTTAGATCAATAACTTCACCATCAAGAGAAGGCTTTTCGGGAAAAATATATCTGACACAATCAATTGTTAGGCAAACCACTGGAAATACATTTTTTAACTGACTTGCTCCACAAAGGGTGCATAGAATCCGATTCTCGCGCATCCATTTTTCCGGATTCCAACGAGTACATCCACCTATGGTCGTGATCAGTTATAAGATGGGAAAGAAAGCAAATATATTGACAATAGCGCCTGTTTCTGATACCCGCGTAATGTTAACGCAAATGTATCGGCTGGTTCCATTGCACCCATTGTCTGATCGTGGTACTGGGCTCTAGAAGTTGAATCAGGTACAAGTAACGTTTCTGAGAGAGTAATGCGAATAATACCGCTTGTATATTGCATCAATATCGTTTTCCGTAAGATCATCTGTGTTATCCACTTCAATCTCTTCCCCATCTCCAACAATCTCCTTCACTTTGTTGGATTTGCGTGTTGCCAGGCGTTTGAGAGTTTCTTCATTCAGCTTCTCCTCCGCTTGCGGGCTTCTAACGGTAAATCCACCTTGTGGCTTCAGCCCAATAACATCGAATAACTTCAAAATAGATTCCTTTCGCTCGCGAAGGGTCCTGAAAAACCATACAATGAGAACAGACCAAGTATCGATGCAGATGTACAACACACTGTTCATCCACTGTTTCAAGCCCTTCATTAAACATTACCTTCGATGACTCTTCTGAGTGAGAAGTAGCAGGAGACTTGAATGCAGACGAAAGTAAATAAGCATGCAGTGTGACAAATAGACTCGCTCCGGTTGTGAGTTTATCAGGACAGTCGGTCATTATGCCGCGAAATTCAATGATACCTGGACAAATTAGCATACGACGACATGATAAGGTGCCTAAGGACTAACCCAGATCAAGAAGTTTTGATACCCACCATGATACCTCTGTCGGCAAGCGCCCAAACTCTTGAAACAAAGATTACCATGATGGATGGAAAAAATAAGTAATCGAATTACCAAATCCCCGAGTATTTACTATGCGCACGATGTTATCATTCTTCTTTTTCCTTGCGGATTTTGCTGGCTGAACCTTCAACATAGCCGTCAAGGACATCTGTTTTTTATTGTCTCCTTTTTTCTTTCCTACTGTAGGACCCGGTTTATTATGATCATTTTCCTCGCGTAATATTTGTACTGGTTCATTAGGTTTCACATAACCCTTCCCGGAAACATTGCTCCAAGCGTTAGGAACAAGTATTTCACCAAGGTATGTAGGCGGGAAAGCTGAAGGTGCCTGATTCGGCGACAACCGTCGTCTTTTCGCCGGAGGGGACATGGATCTTATTGGTTCATCTGATACAAATAGGCCCTTTCCCTCGTGTACGCTGGTAGGCCGGTCGGGCGGTGGGTGGTTGAGAAGCTGGACAAATTCATTATCCGAGTCGTTTTGTTCTGATACAGGCCTCTTTTTTGACACCTGTGGCGTTGACGGTAAGTCACTAAACGGATTTTCGTCTTCATCACTGTCCTGTAAGAACAGGCCGCTTCGCGGAGAAGACGTTCCACTGGAGGTGGCAGGTAATTCATGTTCCTCCATGCCTGCATAATTTTCTTCATCGTCAGATCCGGCAAAGAATAAACCGCTAGGACCATGTTCGTGAATATCCGTATCAGTCATCGTGAACGGATAAGAAAAGACTTTCGGCAGGGACGCATCTCGTAACGACTCATTTTCGGTTCAGACGCGTCAGACGCGTCGAACAAACATTGGCAAACACGGCTCAAATTATCGGTAGGCTTGCAAAGCCCAATCTCCATCTACTGCGATCCAAAATGCAACGCGGTCTACCGATGGTATGAATACCTGATCTTATTTCCAGATCTATTTTGATGTCCGTTTAATAGCAACCTACTGTTGTTCTCCTTCGGGAGGGCACAGATACATCCCAAGGAAATCCTCAACTCCTTTCTAATATTTCTGCATGTCTTGCGATCGCGGAGACGCTTTCGAGCACCTTGGGACCGAGGGGAATGGACAAGTTAATCGTTTCCGATAGGGGAGAAGCTCAGATTACAAATGATGGTGCAACAATATTGAAATTACTAGACATTGTCCACCCTGCCGCACGCACACTCGTGGACATCGCGAGGGCCCAAGATGCCGAAGTTGGTGATGGGACTACGAGCGTAGTACTCTTGGCCGCACAGCTTCTGAAGGAGGTTCGAGGATATATCGAAGAAGGTGTTAGCCCTCACATCATCATGAAAGGTTTCCGTCAGGCATCTCAACTGGTAAGGAAAGCTTTTCCGTTATTAATCTGGGTATCAACCATCTCAAATCACCAGGCTATCGACCGGATAAAAGAACTACAAGTAACAATTGATAAGGGTGATCCGGAGTATGTTTCGAAGTCTAATGCATTGAATTGTAAGATTATAACTGACGGAATTTACTAGACGTTTCCGATCTCTGCTTCTAAAATGTGCCTCTACTTCCATGTCTTCAAAATTAATACACTCAGAAAAGCCGTTCTTCTCCAATATGGTTGTTGACGCTGTCCAAAGCCTCGATCAGGACGATTTGGATGAATCCCTTATCGGGGTAAAGAAGATTGCCGGAGGAGGAATGCAAGACTCTCTCTTGGTCAAGGGTGTCGCTTTTAAAAAAACCTTCACATACGCAGGCGCCGAACAACAACCCAAACTTTTCCACGATCCTCTTATTCTCTGCCTTAATGTGGAATTGGAGCTCAAGGCAGAAAAGGACAATGCTGAAGTTCGGGTGGAAGCCGTTTCCGATTATCAGGCTATCGTGGATGCCGAATGGGAAATTATCTACCGAAAACTTGAAGCCATTGAAAAAACAGGAGCCAAGGTTGTCCTCAGTAAATTGCCTATCGGTGACCTAGCTACACAGTGGTTTGCCGACCGAGATATCTTTTGTGCGGGCCGCGTTGTCGCTGGTGATCTGCGCAGAGTCGTTCAGGCTGTTGGTGGTGCCATTCAATCAACCTGTTCTGATATAACTCGAGAGCATCTTGGTACTTGTGGCACTTTCGAAGAAAAACAAATTGGTGGAGAACGGTACAACATTTTTGAAGGCTGTCCGAAAGCCAAGACCTGTACCCTCCTTCTTAGAGGTGGGGCCGAACAATTTATTGAGGAGGTAGAGCGTAGTCTTCATGATGCCATCATGGTTGTAAAACGCGCTGTTAGAAACGGGGAAGTCGTCGCAGGAGGCGGAGCCATCGAGGTATGTATTTAACTACGAAAATTCTAATCATTGTCTCACTATTATTATTCAGATGGAACTATCGGCATATATCCGAAAACATGCTCTATCTATTCCAGGTAAACTCCAACTTATTATGACAGCTTTCGCCAAGGCCCTCGAAATAATTCCTCGCCAAATTTGTGACAATGCTGGCCTCGATTCGACTGATATATTGAACAAACTCCGGATGAAACATGCAAATGGGGAAACTTGGTTCGGTATAGATGTTGAGGGAGCGTCAGGCGTCCGCAACAATATGGACGCCTTTGTGTGGGAGCCAAGCTTAGTCAAAACTAACGCGATCAGCAGTGCAACGGAAGCTGCTTGTTTAATTCTCAGTGTCGATGAGACAGTAAGAAATCCACAGAGTGAAGCGGTAAGTGTTCCACAAATACCTTCTATTCGTATACTCAGATGACTCCCTCTGCCAGCAAAACCCCGGTCCGAAAGCACCACCTGGTGCAGCCCAGCGAGCTTTGAGGGGCCGTGGTCGTGGTCGTTAAATGGGGGCCTTCGGCATATCATATCTGCTCCCGAGTATCCCATAACGCAAAAGCAATGTAATTCAAAATTCGACGAAATAGACCCCACTTTTGAAGGGAATTCCTCCAATGTTCCCAATTCGGTTGAAATGGCCCACACTAACGTATTTTCAGAAGAAGTCCCACTTCCAAATATAAGTAGGCCATGTGTACGGTACGTTATTGCGCCATTGTGGCTCTCCACGACGCGATATCTGGGCGTGCTTTGTAACTTAAATTTCGCCATTATACTATCCCCGTATTCTAGCTCGATGCACCTGAATATAAGGATCTTGACGGCTTTCTCTTCTCTTCCTACTAACCCCACACCATGACCACTCGTCTGGTTGGCACTTCTCTTATCCATCCGAGGTCCCCCGGAAGCCCTTACGACGAAAGTGCTAAATCAACTACTGAATCGCTTGATAACGAGAAAATTTCTGCACCTTTAGCAGCGCCATCGGGGCCACTGGAACATACAGGTTTCAGCTTTTCCCCGTTTCGAAGACAGTCACCTCGCGATTTGGATGCAATAGCCACCCAACCATCCGTATTTGACGATCCAGCGACTCTCGAAGCATATAGACCTCCACCGGCGTACGAGAACATTCACCGTTTCGACCCTTCCGCACGATGGACTTACAGAGAGGAAAGAGTACGCCTCATCTTGTTCCGCGATATTTTTGGTATTGACGTTAATGTATCCAGAAAATAATTCGGAAAATCGATTGGCGAATTGCACTATGGGCATGTGTCATGTTTTTCTCGTTAGATTTGGACCGAAGCAATATATCTCAAGCCAATTCCGATAATTTCCTCGACGACCTTGGTCTGACGACAAACGATTTTAATCTTGGTAACAGCCTATTCAGATTGAGTTTTTTGATAGCAGGTCAAACTCTTCACTCTGACTGAAATCCCGACTAATTTATAGACCAGAGCTTCCATCGCAGCTCATATCGAAACGTATGGGACCTGATGTTTGGATACCTACACAAGTAAATGTTTCGATTAATCGCCCTAGTATTTGCTTCTCATAAAATGGACAACAATAGATGATGATGTGGAGCACTGTGTCATTCAGCCAATTTTGGATCAGAGGCCGAGCATCTTTCCTGACCTGCAGGTTTGTTACATGTAGTTTTATCAAACAGTCGAAGCCGTCTGACGTTATTCGTAGGGTTTTACTTGGGTTGATGCAGGGAGGATTTATACCAGATGTGGTTCTATATTTATCTTATTTTTACACAAAATCCGAACGTGTGTCTACAATGATGTTATTGCTAATCGTGTATACTGACTTGAGCTCAATATACTTAGTTCCCATCAGGTTGGCCTTTTTCTGGATCTCGAATTATATGTCCGATATCATTAGCGCATTTATGGCTACGGGTATACTCCAACTTCGAGGATTAAATGGGAAAGAAGGCTGGCGATATTTGTTTCTAATAGAGGGCTTGATCACATTTGGTGTCGGAATTTCTTCATGCTTCCTCATGCCGGCAGGTCCCACACAAACTAGGGCTTGGTTCCGACCCAATGGCTGGTTCAATGACCGGTAAATTATCTTTTCCTATTTGGAGTTGACCCAAAAAAATAAATGAACATTTTCAGCGAAGAAATTATTATGGTAAATAGGTATGGAGGTTCCGTTTTATAAACAGACATTCTCGAGCTCCGGTCAACTAGGGTGCTTCGTGATGACCCAACTAAATCAAGCATGCACAACAGAGAAGGTTTAAGTTTGGGGATGCTTTTTGGAGCCTTAAAAGACTGGAGGATGTGGCCTATCTATATTCTTGGAATTGTTCACATGAGTGAGTGCTGCCAGAGCCGCTACAATAAATTGACACTATAGTTAAACATACTTGCAGTGCCTGTTGGCCCACCTCAGACTTATTTAACACTCTCCCTCCGTAACCTTGGTTTCAACACAACAGAAACGAACCTTCTAACCATCCCCTCTACTTTGATTGGAATGATGATGCTACTTTTCACCGCTTATTTTAGTGAACTTGTCAACAGTCGAGTTGCTGCAACCATCATTCTCCAACTATGGGCGCTGCCACTCCTAGTGGCACTCTATACATTTAATCGGGACACCTCACAATGGGTTTACTTTGCCGTAGTAACTCTCGTGACTGGTTTCCCTTATGTGCACCCAATTCAAGTTGCTTGGGCCTCGAGGAATTCTTATAGTGTTCAAACAAGGTAAATACGGGTCATCTACCTATGCGGCTATTTTTAGACATGACGTTTGTCGCTTCACAGGACTGTGTCTGCGAGGTAATTTGCACTTAGTTATAACGAAAATACACCTACCTTATGAACAACAGTGTCTATAACATGTTTGTCCAGGCAGGAGCTATAACATATGTGAGTCACGTACGATCAACCAGATTAATTATGTTCCAAAGTTATCGTATGAAAGGCAAATATCTACAAAACGGATGACAAGGTACGTATGAACGGATGGTTATAAAATATACATATTCTAACGTTGTTAACTCGGCACTACTAAAGCCACTATGTGAGTTTCGGTCTTCATGGTGATGTCGTGTAAAGAATAATTTTTGCAGATAAACGGGGGAATCGCGCCCTCATAGCCATCACCTCAATGAACATCGTCCTTTATATATCAACATTCTTCTTTTACAGGACACTCAATAGCAGAAGGGAACGAATATGGAATTCTTGGTCAGAGAATGTAAGTCATTACGTTGTATGGATCTTCATCCGTCAAAAATATTATACAGGAACAAAGGGAATACGTAGAAACAACGAAAGACAAAGGGAATAAACGCATGGACTTCCGTTTTGCTTATTGATTCCGCAGACGGCTTTGAATTTGTATCGGTATTTAAAATTTAAGTGGACGGGCCATATTTTGGCCGCACAGATTGAGATGATAGTAAAACTGTAATTGTAAACCCAGTCAATCTCAGTGCCAACGACAAGGTACCAAGTTGTAAATTCAGAGTGATTATAGCTTACACTTCACACCTTTTGGGCTGTATACGATGTAGGTTTGTATTATAATGATAGATTCTGGAGACGATCAAATGGCTCTACTAACAAAATGGTGATCGATATGATAGAATAGTAAATCAAGTCCACAGGAATCAGGGGCTCCGCGATATCTGTCGCCTACCTGAGAGATTGGCCTTCTCAATAGCCTTCCTAGTTTTAATCTTAGCTCGGCGTTCAGCCTCTGCCATCCTCCGAAGACGCTCATCGGCCTGTATGAATTTACCACCAACATCGATAAATTTCATGTCTGGCCGCCCTGGCTTGCTAATGACTTGGATCTTCGATTTTGGCGTCTTACTTGTCGCAGTATCTTTAATGCGGGGCATAAGTTTCTCATTCGACTTCGAGTCCTCAGTCAGTTGGGCGAATCGTTTCGCGGTAACTTTAGCATGTTCAAGAGATGCAGGAACAATTGGTTCCTATCGAACGAGTTCAGCCTCTAGATCTAGGACATGGACGCCAGACATACCCGACCGTCCTCTGGAACAGACTCCCAGTAGAGTTGTTGGTACCTTTGCCGAGAAGCATCGCGTCTTTCCTCTTGCTCAAGTGTGTCTGCTTCATGGGCATCGTATCTCCCAGCGGTGTGAGATTGGGAACCGGTGAAGGGCTCCACACCCAAAATTCTTTCCATTCCGTCACGGAAGCCTGTTTGCAAGGGTTTGTCCTGAAATTTTTGATAGTTAGGTATATTCTGTGATAGAAGACGATGTGGTAAAAAAAGATGGGATAGTTCAGATGGGGTTGTAACGGGTTATAACCAGTTCCCGAGTGATGTAAGGCACTCGGGTAGTCTTCAATTTCGCGAATGAAGATTATGTCTCATCAAGGAAAAATTGTGGAGAAATTGAGTGAAAGACTACTCACTTCCTGTATTAGGTTATGTGTCGATTTAGATGATCAGATAATGAGATATGGATGTGGAATAATGCATTATTTACCTAAGGGGAAAAGGAGAAGAAAAAAGTCAGTCGATGTTCGATTTAGATCAGTTGGAAATTGATCAGTTATCCATGTAAAGGATATTAAATAAGTTGTAACCATTGATGTGTCTTAAAGACTAATCGGTTGAAATCATCGTCCAAGACGTCCTACATTGACGTCTACAAAAAAGTATGTCGCGACTAACCTTAATCCATGCTTGCTCCATCCCTTTGAGTCGTAATATAGCGTCAACGCGTTTCAAACTGAGATGGTATCGTTGGGACAATGCGCGGACACTGTTTTTCAACGGATCCTTCATGAATTCATTGTAAATAACCGTTCTAAGACTGTCAGATACCGGAGGCGGGGGTTTGAACGATGGGTTCATAGGAAATGGCTAGAAATGTTGTTATTCATGTCAATGGTTTTGAGCAACGTAAGACAAAGTAGAGACGAACTCAACTACTTCGCCGCCGAGCCATTTACGTGGTCCATCAGCGTCCTTGAACTGATATCCTATCATGTCCATGAAGTCTTTATATGTTTCGGGGTCCGCTGTGGCTTCATTGTTCGTAGCCAATTCCTCAGGATTTTGCCGTTGACTTTCCAACTCGGCGATGGCTCCTTCATGTGCAACTTCAGCCTCGGTAGGTGGTTCAGGGGCAAGCGATGAGCGCCATTGAGATGTTGACGAGAAACTACGACCAGGATAAACACGAGATGTGCCTGCACATGGCCGCAAACATCTCGATGCAAAACGAATGTGAGAGAGCATTGAAAGTAAAGCCAGCAAAATTTTTGAGGGATTTTTGTAAATGATCATGTGATCACACTTCAAGGCCGGTCAGAAATTTGGAAAAATATCAGGATGGTTAAGTATTGGTTCCAGGTTCACCCACCGATAAAAAGGACCCTTTGATCCATCAAACGGAATTATTTACATTCACTATTGACATGACTACACTAACTTCAGAGCTTTTCGAGATTCTACGCGGTTTTGCAAGTCTCACTCGTCCAAACTCCCTAAATTTTCCGGCCCGTTTGCCATTATCGATCATTCACGACTTCTTCCTGAAATTTATCCTAACAAACCCTCACTTCCAATCGTTCCCTCCGTCCATTGAATATCAGAAAGCTTTCTGGAAGTGGGCGATATCACATTTAGAAGCCCAGAATAATGACGAGGCAAATACCTCTTTTGGTCGTGCATTAAATTTCATCGAATTCA
This sequence comes from Collybia sordida, assembly GCA_037014335.1. NCBI lineage: Eukaryota > Fungi > Basidiomycota > Agaricomycetes > Agaricales > Clitocybaceae > Collybia > Collybia sordida. The sequence goes on from JAYKXK010000002.1 coordinate 3,821,151, forward strand.
TTTCGCTAGGACTTTGAGATAGATCCGCGCATCTATGATCATTACATTTCCTTAATGCCTCCTTCTGGACTGTGCGTTATTTTAGACTCGTCATGACTATTGTTTTTAGTTGCCTCGCAGTGCCTTGGGTCCAGCTAAGGTCGATTCACGAGGCCAAACGTGTCCCCAAGGGCTCCCCCTTCGGGCCCCTCCAGGCCCGTCCCATGTTACTCATTTTTGGAAGATGCCTTCTGAAAAATCCAAAAACATTGTCCCCCTTGGAACTATTGACCTCGCGGAATATGAGACGGTTACGCTGATGGAATCCCGAACAATAATCGAAAGCGGGACGACAGGCTTGCGAACATGGCTTGCCAGCTTTGTGTTATCTCAGTATCTAATTGACCATCCAGGTACTACGAAACAAATTATCTATACTTGTCAGTTAATGCAAGGAGAGCAGATTTGGTAAGAAATAAGCGTGTCCTCGAGCTAGGTTCGGGGGTCGGATTCTTGGGAACTATTGTTGCCAGATTACAACAGGGTGCAACATCCAACCTACCCGACGCAATCCTTTGTATGTCCGACAATAACGAGGATGTCCTTAAGAGATGTAGGGAAAATGTTCAACTGCCCTGTAGTGAGTTGTCAACCAATATATCAAGAGGTTGCTTGATTTTTGTCGGACAGACAGATCTTCCTTAAGTGGTGATATAATGTATCAAACAATCGATTGGTCGTCGGCATTGGATTCAGAATCATCGCCTTCTTTGACCCAACTTTTGCAAGATGTAATTAAAGCTGATTTGGTTCTCGGAGCTGACCTTGTACGTTCACGGTGGTGCCATCAGTACGAGATTCCATAACCAGATAATTGGAAGGTTTTCGACCCAAGCTTGATACCGGCCTTAATTGCTACAATCAAGTTATGTCTCCAGCCGAGGCAACTGGCCCCTAAACTTGCCCTCATTGGAATAACAGTAAGAAATCTAACCACATTAACAACATTTTTGAACTTGGCACAAGGCATGTTTTTTCTACATGAAATACTAGCTTGTTTTCTGATAGCCAAATATATTTAGAGGAGCATCTTATAGTCGAAGAGGTCCCAACACAAAATCAGACTTCCTTTTTGGAGACAATAGAAACCAATACCCAGGAAAACGTCAAACTCTTCAAATTTTCGTTATAAATTTAATATGCTATGGACCCTAACATTGAAAAGAGAGTTATCAATCCAATCCAAGCATCCATCTGCATCCATCCTTTCTGACTGTGTGAATTAACTAATGGGGTATATTATTATATATGAGTACGATCCCGGATCAACTCTCCGTCTTTATAGTACCACAGAATTGGCATGACCAACGGTCGTGAGGCATCCCTGTTTCCTGACAAGTTAAACATGTCCAACCGTCAATATTTGCGGATGGTCGTTCTGTAAGACATGCGTCACAGTGCAAGGCCTGGGGTCCATTCAAGAGGGTGCACACCAGACACGACCATTCAGATCGCGCCTTCACAGTAGATGGTTTAGGCCTTGCTGAAGTTGATGGCTCAGTCGTGGTCGGTACAGCTTTTTGAGGTATCGAGAGTGGCTTGTGACTAGTTGCTTTCAAGGCGGACCCAACTTTCCGTTGAAGATCTCTTCTTGACAATCCCGCTCGGGGTTGTTGCATCCGCGATGCGGCAGGGACAAAATCATCACCGTCATCCATAGTTAAATCGATGACCTCGTTCCCTATACTCTCATTCGCTGCTTTCTCGGCTTCCTTGATAGCCAGTGCACCCGAGCCACATGCCTTTTCATCGATGGCTCTACGTTCCGCAGCCTACGATATTTTTTGTGAACAAATATTAAAAGGGACTCGGATCGCATACTTACCCGTGCTGCTAGTTCTCTCGGACTCATACCTGGGACATTTATTTTTCCTCCACCCAGCCTGCCACCACCACTGAGTATCCTTGTAGTTTGTTTCCGTTTCTCAGCGGCTTCTAGAGCTTTCAAACGCGCCAGATGTGGAGGTAGGTCATGAGAAATGTTGGTACCCAGTCTTTGTCCTTTAGAAAAGAAACCTTCCCCTGCATAACCTGACCGCTGTAACGCCTCATATTCTTCCTGTAGTTCAGCAAGAAATTTATAGAATTTTTCGTCATGAGGACCATGAACATTATGGGTAAGCTACGGAGCCATTCCAAGGTAAGTGCACAAGCAATTGATTAGAGATATGGCTACCTGCCTCATGGAGCATAGTTTGTACAACTTCTGCTTCGTCGTAGAAAGTGTCCGGAGCATGTGCCGGGCGCAGCCTCAGTAGAATTTTTTGGCCACCATTCACGTCTAACATGAAGTCTAATCAAAAACTCGTTGTAGGGGATGGTGTGTATGACGCACTTAATCCTATTAATGTTGTAGGAAAGTGAAAATAAAAGGAACCAAGAGGAACAGTACCGTACCGATTAGGTTAGGGCTGTCGGGGAAGAATTCTGCGAGGACTGGGAGCACCCAATTATGTTTTCGCATGATTGGTTTGACCAGGGATGCAATTCGTTGTAGCATGGGGAGAGCGCGATCGGCCTTTGGTCGGTCTTTCAGGTGGGTAAACGATTGAACGAATATTTCAGACATAGTCGTCTCTTGAACTCGGGAAGATAATACGTCGTGGGCGCTGGAATACGGATTGATGTGGGTGAGCAGATAACAGCACTTTGACTATTTGACAACTTGCATTTATTTAAATAGATTGGCCATAGTTTGGACGCGTCACCACATCATGGACATGTGACGTGACGCTGACGCGTCAATAGTCATGATCATTCAGTGCTTCGGCCAAGCCTCGGGGTGCAATTTGGACATTTAAGCGGTTGGGTAGCATGAAGGGGATCATCTTATTCAAACATGTTACTTGAACGAATTAAGTGTTGGTACATGCTGTGGCATTACTACAGTCGTGATAGTATTTAAGTGTGTACAGGGGTTAGTGGGTCCATTCAATTCAATGCAAAGGATGTAGAGAGTGTAGAGAGTGTGGTGACAATATGCAGGACAGAAAGCAAGTGTGTATATCTACAGTGTATGTGAGGAGTCAATAATGAAAGTGACGCTAATAAAATTACTACGGGTGTAATGGAAAACAAACAAGTGAGTAAGAGAACGTGCACATTACTGATACAACATCGAATGCATGGGATAGGATATAGGATTATACTGTGGAAGGGATAGGCGCTGGATATCGAGGGAAGGGTAGAGACGCCAAGGTGTAGTCGTCTGTTTTGACTGTCTCATAAATGCGAATTGTTCGGACGTGTGCGAGCTCATCGCACATGTAAGCGCCATGCGGTGAGTCTGAGATCTTCCTGGGTGCTCTCGGGTCAAAGTTGGAATTGTTAAGGGTTCTGGGGGATTTGGTGGATCTGGGCAAAGACTCGTCGGAAATCTCACTCGGGGCAAGATCCCACTCTGGAACCTCAGAAGGCCAATGAAACCGCCGCCGACGAAAGCTTTAAGGGGGCATATTTAGTTCCACTATGTGAACGAGGAGCATAAGATATGAACTCACCATTCATAGTCCCAGATAGCCTGATCGAACTCGTCGTCCCTTGCAAGACGCTCGCCTTGCTCGTCAACATAAGTTTTGATAAACTCCGCCAAAGCGGGTTTGCAACCCAACAAAGTATGAACATGTTTACAGGCGTGCATTTCGAGCTCAACTGGGGAGAGAGGGATGAATATGTTTGGCCACAGGACTAAACCCGGCGATTGAACCGTAGTCGAAGATTTCGCTGAGGACGAAGATGGCGATGATTGTGGCCGACTTGTGAAGCCTGCCGCGGCGGCGGTAAGTTCTGAATAAGAGATACCGAGGCGACCAGCAGCCTTCGCACTCAATCTATTCTCATTTACAGGGGAGACACTCATCGTATTGATTGCAGTGCCTGCCGAGGGTTCAATGACGGGGGTCTTAAGCGAGTCCTCACTAGACTCGCTCTCTGTATCTGTATTGCTGAGATCATCGACACTGGTTGAACTTGAGCGTTGGCGGAGTCCTTCCTTGATACCTAGGCGATTGGCGGCTTTACCATCATTCTTGTTAAGAATGGGAGAGGGAGCACACTGCGATGTTCCTTCGATGATACCAAGACGGCCCGCAGCTTTTGCACTAATCCCCGGAGGTATATGAGTAGAAGGGGTGAAACCTTCGTCGCTTGAACGCGGGCTACCGAGAACTGATGCTTCCAACTTTTTCATCTTTTTTGCCATTTTGTGACGCTTCCTCTCATCTTTGATCTTTTCAACGGAGAACCAAGGCTTCACTTCGTTCAACATCTGCCCCACAACTAAGTCTCCCGTGATTTTATCATCTTTTTCGTTGCCAATGGCTGCACTGATAGAAGTGCTGTCGGCTGGGGCCGGATTCTTATCTAGCGCTCCAATGGTAGCATCTTTGGGAGCAAGTTTTAGATGGCAACTCTTGATTTTTCGGCCATTCCCAAACACATGCTTCATCACGTCGACGACAAAATCTGAAGGCCGTGTGTGAATGCCGAACCTTTTGTGCAGCATACTTTCAAAAACTGTTTCCATATCTCGGGCTGCGACAGCCTCAATGCTCCAGGGAGATGGGCGAGCGGTTGATACATCATCATTTGTGATGGTGATCGTCGAGGTTGGGGTCTCAGGGTCATCAGGCGATATCAGTGTGGGCGGGTTCGACGAGTGGGGTTCGGGGCTAATACTTTTGACAGGCACAGGCTTCATTTCATGCGATGATACTGACGTATCTCCGTCGCTGATTAGGGTTGAATCAGTGTTCATCGAGTCACCATCCTCCATGCTGTCACCTCCGACAGTGCCTTCGTCGTCAAAATCATCGTCATCTAAGTCAAAAAACGATGATCCATTGTCGGGCATCGTAGTGGCCACTTGAGATGGTGTAGTCGGAACCTTCGCTGGGAGAGTTGTTGGATTAGGTCCGTAGGGGAAGAATATCTGATCGTCAATTAATTCAAGCCGCCCATCGATGGTAAGGACACGGTGAACTTCTGACAAGACAAATTCCCACTTGTTGTAAGGGATACAGAGGGTAAGATTTGCCATTCTGACATAGTCGAATGATTTGTCGGCAAATGGAAGTGGATTGAGACTACGGTGATGATTAATGGCCGATGACACCTGAATGGAAAATATACGCACAAATTTCCTCTGACGAACTGAATATTATCCTGTCTGCGAAGTTCAGGTATTAAAGTATCTACTAGGTCGAACCCAGTATGTTGTGAGTTAGTCCATGTGGATGATATATCTAAAAGCCAGTGCCCTGAGCCACAACCGAGATCTAGGGTGTATAATGGTGGTTTTGTCCCATATTTGTGAAACGAGGGTTCTTCGTTGGAATTGAGGCGTCGTAACAAATCGTTAGTGTATCGTTCACTATTAAATTGTGAGGAATTGAAATAACATAGCCAGGAATCATAGACATACTTTTCTAGTAGAATAGGATCGTAGGCCTGCATGTAAGGGGCTTCAAGTGGATATGGGTGAACCTTCCTGTTCTCCCGCTTCAGCCAAATATTCTTGCGGACAAAGTTGTTGTCCGGTTTGCGAGACGGCGGCCGCTGTATTTCTTCATCCTCATTATTTGGTTGTTCATCCACAGGCGATGCTGTGATTGGATCTAATATTCCAAGGGGAGATGAACCAAGATTTCCTGAGGCAGATACACTGTAACTTATAGGGGTGGCAGTGGGATTGTTGCTCTCCGAGGCTGCAGAGAGAAGTGAAGCCAGAGACCGTTTCTTTTTGAGTCCTTTTGGCTTAGGAAGGGTAAACATTCCATGAGAAGAGAGGGGTCGATCAGCGCTAGTGGATTTTGTAGAGTCGGCAGATTGAGGTGGTGACATGGAAGGAAGGATCGTGTTGTCTAAGATTTTGATAGAGTCTGACAAATTTCGTGGCCTTCCGTTCTCTTTCTTGCCATCTTTCATCTCCTTCACCCGTTCCTTAAAACTAAACCCCATACTCCCAAACGATGATGATGGTCGAATGTTTGAGCGTTTAGGACGAAGGTGACTGTGATCTTCCTTCAGCTCCTCAGAGACATAAGTTGAGTGTGTTCGGTAATGGCCTGTCACAGAAGATCGAGGACGTCGTAAATGCGTTAACGTATCAACAAAGGATGTCTGGGCTGTTGATGAGATGTCCAAGAATGAGGCGGAATGAGAAGTGGATGCCTGTGCCATCGTGCCAAAGGGTTCCGCCAACTTTATAAAGGCACGGAAATGGCAAAGCGTATAGAAAAGTACCGATTTAGATGGTAATCGGTGAGGGAGACTCTTTTTGTTCTGGCCACGACGAATGGGGCCTTTGTGAACTTATGTGGCTGTTGGACAATGGGCGGAAAGGGCAGTTATGGTTCCAGCGTAGCAGAGTCGGGGCGGATGAAAGGGGAAGATGAAAGGCCCAGACAACATGTATTAGGTGTAACGGTGGTTCCACAACCAACGGCAGGGGTTGTGAAGGCGTTACGGACTGATTAATACCTATCCGATGTCCATTTGGACGTTACTTTGGGTACTTTGCAGTCGGATCACACATCACCCCGCTAAACCACAATTTGATCATTACAAAGTTTTCGCGAATGCCGTGTGATTCTTCAAACTTGTCATACCTATTGATATGTTTGACACAAAACAGGTAGATACCTCGTAGAGTTCCATGTACAAATTTACTAATAGCGAAGACCTATAATTATCTATCCAATGCGATTAATTCTAATCATCGTCTTTGCGTGGAGGCGGGCCACACGGTTGGAGCATCCTCTAAATTAGGGATGAGGTATAGATCACACGTGAAAAATAGTCACGGACCTCGGTCATTTCAAACTTCACTCGTCCAATTGATTCGCCATCTGCAATAGCAAGGAAAGAGGTGAGGGTAGGGTGACCTACGATCGATGCCAATGTGTCCCGGTGTTGATGGGTCAACCAGTCACTTATTCGATATCAGGATAGAGCGGATATATTACAAGAAAAAATTCTACAACTTACTACTTCGTTAGGTCAGCATGGCCTTGAATGTTCGGGTCAGATTTGTCACCCGGGATTATTTACAGGGGGCCAATACTTACCCGTGCCAGTATATCGAGCGTGGACTGGACGAGCACGAATTCAAAAGTTTACTCAGATCAAAGTATGCAAGAAGACTCACGATGCTCTAATTGTGTATTGGCCGTGTATCTTAACTCTGATGACTGTTGGTTAATTCCACTAGTAAGCTTGAAATCAAATGGATGGAAATTTGGGTGACGAACCATGAGAAGAGGAATGTTGTCATTTATTTGTTTCCAAGCAAAATTATCTTGAATCAGAATTTTTCGTGGGACATGCACGCACTTACTGAGTAGTGCACGATTCAAATCTTATCCTCTACAACCATGACAAGCCAGACTCAAAAGGCGAAGACAAAACTTGCAGCCTTATCTGCATCTTTTGATGAACTCGAAGCTCAGCTTGCACCACTCTTCTCCCAGACCCTTCCGGAAGCCATCATGGGGCTTGAACCCATCCAACAAGCCAAACTCCAAACTGTCATTCCTTACCTAGTATACGATCTAGTGTTTAGTATGCTAGTACCATTTTTAAACATGCTTGAAATCTAATTTACTCTAGTCTACTTGAAGTCGAAAGGTATCGACCCCAAAACACACCCAGTAGTCCCTGAATTAGTCCGCTTTCCTTTCCATTATAAATATATGTATGGTCAGCTAACCTATACCTCAGGACCGAGTACGCCAATATTTCAATAAGATCTCGATCGCTGAGAAAGGCCCCCCTCCCAGTATGTATAATTTTTTCGACATTTATGGTCGTACTCTGATTCTTCCAGAGCGAGTAGAAGTAGACAAGGCAGCGGCTGGACGGTTTATTAAGCATGCTATTACTCAGGCGACATACGGGAAAACACCATCAGATACACTTGAGCCCACTCAAGCCTCAACTTCGACATTTGTGGAACCAAAAATAACTAGCAAAATGTTAGAGAGACAGCAATACGAGAAAGACCTACGGGAACGGGATGCAGAAGAAAGTGAAGAGGATGTTTTGGAAGGATTCGAGAATGTCGACACGGGCATGGAAATTGATGCAGCAGTGTCTCCAACAACGAGTAAAGGGAAAGGGAAAAGTAAAGAAGTCCCCGAGATCCCTAAAGCACCAGCAGGGAAGCAGAACAAACGAGGTCGACCTGTCATGGACCCTTTCGCTGGTACGCTATGAATGATTTGATATGTTTACTGGCTATTAATGCTTAATAGGGTACGGAGATGAGGCCAACCCGGGTCCCACAAATACCAAACCTATACGGGGGCCCTCCGAGACCCTTGCCAAGGCTACGCCGTCTCCGTCAGATGAAATACCCACTACCAGTTCGTCCGTCACCAAATCTAAATCACAACGAGGCAAGAAGAGAGGTTTAGAGGACGCCGACTCTGGGGAACCCGCAAACTCACCCAAACTGAATGCCATGACGAACCAAGTCAATCCTCATCAAAGCTCGCCTGGGCCGGTGCCAACAAAAAAAACTAGAAAAACAAGAAAGAAAGCTCGAAAATCTTCACAAGCAACCTAACTCTGTCTAATAACAATATATTCCTTGGGAGTTTGAAATATATAATTCGTATCATTCAAGAAATGTCCGCTTTTTGTATGGTAATATTTGTCCCCTTCCTTATTCAACCTCCTGCTGCTCACACGCCCAAATTGAGCCGGAGCGGAGCGATGGCATGTCTTGTCTACATGAAAGATATACACACATATTGTATGGTTTGTACAAATTACATTACGTGGGAGGTGAGTTATGGTCGTACATCTTGTCCACAATGGAACCTATAAACGAGGGAAAGTAATAATACACAGCTTACATCTCAAAAAATCTTATCAATCACATTACAATGCACCCTTCGCTGTTCGGGTCAAGTGGTGAGTTTCTTCCAGAGCGAGGGGACCTTCGACCACCCGGGGACCACCATCTAGACGATCTGTCATCTATATCATATGAACCACCCGATTCATTCATTGCTCGTCTCGAATTCGCCTTCCGTCGCTTCTCTCTGGCCGATTTGACGGCATCCACAGTCTGCCACGAATAAAATGATTTCATTACTATCCGCCTCTCGTCGCACTCATCTTGTCCAATCTTCAACTCATCGGCGTTCTTGTCCCTGGCATCGAGATACATAAGCTTCCTGGCCTGATAATTCCGCCAGCCTTTCCGGGGTCGGGTGAACGCTGAAAGTTCTCGAACAAAAGGTTCGGATATCCCCCGACAATCAATCGCAACGATCTTTGCATCAACCATTTCCCGGTCCCTGCTCAGACGAACAAACTTCTTAATAACACGACTGCCGATATGTGTGTTGTCCGCTTCGAGCCATCTTAACCTCGTACAAGAAATAATCAAATCAAGCATCGCATCATCGCTGATGTGGGTAGCATACGAAATGTTAAGTTGTTCCAATGCATGACCGGGTTCCGGCGGCGGGGGCTTCAATAATGCGCCAACATTTATACTCGGTGTGATGGCAGTGATAACAGAGTCACTGATGGCGGACGCATCTTCCAAATCGAGTCGTCGTATCAGTGGAATGGTATTCAAAAGCCTGATAAGACCATCGTCTTTGAGGGCTGCGCCGATCCCAGCCAATTCTAGAAATTCGAGTCGAGGCACAGAATGCGCCAGATTGGAACATGCATCATCAGTTAGAAGTATGCAAGACGACATCGAGAGGTGGCGGAGCCGCGTAACACGTCTTCTACACTTGGTCATATCGTTGGCTTCCCGGCCAATGTCACGCGGTGATACCAAAATTGTGTCAACCCCCAGGTTCTCCCATTTATCTCCTTCACATGCGATAAACGCCTCCACGGCAGAATTGTGTAGTTGTCGCACATAACTCAAATCTAAAACCTCGAGATAAGGGGCAGCTCTTCCTAAGGTGGACATTGTTACATCATCCATATTCTTCAAACCACAAAGTCGTAGTTCCGTGAGATGAAGGTGCTCGCCTCGACCAATAGCAGAAGATGACATGCGTAAAATTCCTTTCGCGTCCATATTGGAACATCTGCTCAAATCCAAATGAGCCAGTGTTGGACAATGTGTTGATATGATGTCGCAAGTAGTGTTTGTGACTGCTCGGAGACCCTTCACGCATAATCGGCGAAGGTATGGGGACCGTACAAGCATGTAATGTAGGGAAAGGGAAGTCAGTCTCAGACAACCCTGAAGATTAATTTCCGTAAGTTGAGTATTAGTTAGGGCAGAACCCGAAGGACTAGGAGGAAGACATAAATTGTCTATCATATCCAGAAAAGCTGTAGGTGTGAGTTGGACGTGACCTGCAACATCCAAGCGCGTCGTGAAAGATCCACCAATCGAAGTCAGGCGCATGAGGATAGATTGGGGGAAATTAGGGAAAGAACGAAGGTCGAGATTATGCCAGAGTTGTCCATCGAATACGAGTTTCTGCCAAGCTTTGGATACCTAAATAATAATTCATCGTTGGTAACATGGTAAGTAATAACATTTTATACTCACTCGGCTCAACCTGAAGAGTTCTCGGACCCCCTTATCCGTCCCGACCCATCGTCCCTTTTGAGAAGAGGCTTTGGACATCGTCCATCGGTCATCGTCAACGGAACGAAGAAAATCAGCTTCATGCAGGCCAACCAAAGAAGTTAGGATTTGTAAACGAAGCTCTTTAGGAAGGACCTCGTCAAAATAGTTCAGTACGATTATGGGAATCGGTGTGAAGATGTCTTTTGAGGTAAGAGGGACAAAATCCAGGGCAGATATAGGGAAGGGTGAGGAATGAGAACGCCCTTTATGTCTGAGATTAAGGGGGCTCTCTTTGTAGTAGAATGCGTCTGGGTGTTGGGAAGATATGTCCCAAACGTTCAAGTCCGACAACTGGGGTACACTGGAGTCCAGTTCATTAACCTTGAATGCAGTATGACATGGCATATCCCTGGCGTCCCCCAACACTGGCTCATTCAAACCAGTTGCAGAAATCTTGATCTTCTTTGAATATAAGAAAGTCTTTGTAAGGTTTCCAGATACTCGGCTTGGACTGAAATTTAATTTAATCCGCGACATGGAGCGGGCTGCGAGAGAACGAGTCGATTTGACAGATAAATTAGACAGGGAGCGCCGTCGGGACGGCATGCGTTTCAGTATGGGAACCGGAGGAGCGGTAAAGTCGGGATGTATAACTTGTTGAAGCGAGGAGGCTCCCGGACTAGTGATTTCAACAACGTGAGTGGAGCTATGGGTCGTAGAAAGACCGAAAGCCGAGTCGAAAGAGGAAGGTCCTGGCACTGGCGTCATCGCCGTGGACCACACAGCATGCTCGTAGACAAATTCTGTCGGGGAAAATGAAAAAGGTGGTAGCGCTGGAGGTACCTCCTTTTCCTTCCCTTTCCGTGAATGGAAGATGGAGTCTTGACAGGTGAGGTCATCATCATGGTCCTGCTGGGGCTGTAAGACGTCTTGTTGGTGAATGTCATTGTGGCAAGTAGAAGAATCATTTAGAGATGATGAGGTTAGTGGGTAAATATGATTAGTTGGATGAGAATTTCGGCTAGTAGAAGGAGCTGTGTGGTCTCGTGGGGACATGTCGAAGAGGGCATGAGCGACAGCCACGGGAATGCTGATGGGGATCGATTTCGTCACTCCCTTGCCCTTCCCATCTACTATGCGTTGGCTGTCATCCCTCTCATTCGAATCCTCAGAGAAAGATAAACCACCATAGGAAGACTTCAAATGGTTGTCCTCGAATGTATTTGCAGTCAACCCAATCGTTGAAGAGTAAGTTGGCATCTCAACCTCCTCGTAAGAATCAAATTGGAAAAGGTTTCCCTCGTTATCGATGTCATGCGTTAGGCTCATGTTCAAAACCTCGAGGATTTGTAGTAGATTGGTTGAGGAGTAAGTCCAGACTACAAATGAGAGAAGAACAGACAGAAGGAGGCGGAAAAAAGGAACTTAAGAGATACAAGAAGAGAGAGAGATAAGGAAATGGAACAAAACAAGATGAAAGGTCTGAGAGATCTGAACCAGGATCACTTCCGTCCAGTACTGCAGTGGCGCCGCAACGGGTCGACGAGCCGAGGTCACGAGATTCAAGTTCAAGATAGGGGTTAATTCTCGGGGATCCTACATATCTAGTCAGTGACGGTCCAGCCACCACTGCCAGCAGGCCAGCTTACAGATCGTGATGCGTGAAGATTCACTCGACAAGCTTCTATCATGATGAAATAAGCGCCATCCCGTTTCCTAATAATCTTATTCCTTTGAAGTGATAAACCGTATGCACCTGAGCTACTTAATCAGCCTGTCTGAAATTCCAGGTGGCTGTCAATGTCATACTTAGGATTATGTCTGCTATTCACACGAGTTTCTATGCGCTTCTTCGCATGTTGTTTGGGTCTTTTGCAATTCATAGCGATTAGATTTGTCGAAGAACGAAATTTGTGACGCTAAGCATGTAACTTTTGACTTTCAGTGGCAATTGAAACGATCATCACCGGTGGTTATTCCAGAGAGGGGACGCAAGGCAGCTTTTTCGTACACATGTCAGGATGTCAAACAGTGTTTCAGGGTTTCAAAACCATCAGCGTAGATATTATACCTAAATGAACGACCAAAGTAGAAGAAGATAGCGTAGAATAATAAGTAACCTATAAGTCACAGAGTGGTGCGGAAAGCGAGATGAAACTACAGCAAGGAAGACCTCAGTAATAACAAGAGTAAGTTTTTAATATATCGAGAGGTTGGAGTCGGTGTCGAATAAAAGGAAAATGACAAGGCAAGAAGTGTGACCATGGACACTTCATGTTGTCTTATTTGGGTTTTCTTTTGCGGTTCTCCAATTCGAGGTTGCCAATTTAAATCTATCCACAAAGGAGGTCAATTTATAGGCAAGGATTACGACAACACGTCAAGCACCTCTCTTTGTGTGTGATGTCTGGCTGATCTTCTTTGAGACGTGCCATTTCCGACTGCTGTTGATGCCATCTCATTAAAGAAAATCCCCTTGCCTTTGTGCTGGCCAGTAGCTCACCATGAACTTATTAAAAGCTGTAAGCTTCTTTTTAGATCCACCACTACCAGAGGATTTGGCTAGAAAGGGAAAAGAATCAAAAAAAATCCGACCAAACGTGCTATGTTGAATCAGGCATACTCTTCCTCGCTGGTTTTTCAGCCCCTTCTGCGGATATTTTTGAAGCAGCAACACGAGGCATATTCAAAACCTATGAGGCGAGTAGGATTGGTAAAGGGTTGTTTTTGTGATACGAGTCTAAGATTCGGCAAAATATCAGACCTAGGGGGGAATAACGCGCGTGAGTCAAACGTCAGAGTCTAGGGGGCGAAACGGAAAACAAAACGGACAATGGTCGTTAAAAACAGATCAGAGAAAATAATGAAGTGAGGGTGGGGATGGCGAAAAAGGTTCATTTTGGTTCACAATGGCGGAACTTATACTTGAGGCCATCCAACTGACAGGGCTTCGATCGTAAATATGCAGTGACCTCGGTCACTCTGATGGAATCATTCAATTTATTTCTGTATGTCTTTGGAAAGTTATTTCTCCGGACTCGCAGCAGTTAAAGTATGAGCGGACAGAAGCCAACGAAGGTCAAAAAAATACAACGTGATGAATGTTGTTTTCCACTTACATACAATAGGAAAGAAGGCACTCCATCATGCCGAGTTTATGATTTTTTTCGCACTAAGTACCAACTGAATTCTATGCCATCCTCGGCTCACCCTAACAGTCACCAAAAGAATGCACACTTGAAGTAATACAGAAAATGGTTATGGATTATTCTAGCTAAGTATACTTGGTGGATGTTGATGCTTCTGCATATAAGAGGCATTGAATTTTCCTTCTATGTATGTACATAGAGTGAACTATATTCAGCTCTGACATGGCGTTGCCAGCGTTCTCCGCAGGTGTCTGGGGTCCTTACCCCGCACGGTTCCGGGTTCAAACAAACAAACGCGTCGCGTAAGATGTCAGGAACAACATTTCGGTTTCGAGAACGCAAAGATTGAATAGGTCTCCAGCCATGTGGTACCCGCATGTGAGAAAAAAAAATCTTCTCCTTTTCAATATCATTAATCCCATGCATATGTAATGTCCTCCCGGAATTAGCATATTCGTCACGGACTGTTAGCTCAGATGCCAACAGTCTTGGTGCTCGTAGACTTTTCGAGTCCCGCAATACTATCAATAATACTCGCTCCACTGACGATCCCTGTCGTCAGGATCAAAAAGCTTCGACCTATCGTTCCAAATTAATTAGTAACCGCTAGAACTTTCGCCTGAATAAAGGCTTTCCTTTATTTTGCCGACCGACCCATCTCAAGGCAGCAATCTCGGTATAGGTGCACCCACCGAGGAAAAAAACAACCGTAATAGTCGATTTCTCCTTTGGTTGTACTATTTATTTAAAAATGAACGGAGGAACTGGTGGAATCGAAACCAACAAAAAACTCACACAAGGATGCTATTGGTACTTGCCCCTCGCTCACTCCCTGTTGGATGATATCAAAAGTTTCGCCAGGTATCGCGGCTACCACGTCATCAAACCCTTTCCAACCCACAATAGGATGGGCTTGCACTTTGCCTCCCAAACCAGGCCCCCTGTTATTAGCAGTGGCAGATTCTGTATTAGCTTTTTCCCTGTCCGCGGGGTTGCTCAGAACACCCCCTTTCTGAGCGATACATTGAACAAGACGTATGCTAATGGGTGCATAGCCAGAATACACGAAACTTATATCGTTCTCTACTTCATCCAATGCCTCTGGATCATCATCTATGAGGAGGCGGAGTGATTTACGAAGGCTTGAAAAAGGATATTTTAAGGTGGCCAAAGAAGGAGGTGCTGAAGTCGGGAGGGGGGTTGGGAGAAGGATGGCGAGAGGGGGCGAAGCCAGCGAGAGAAGCGATGGCAAGTAATTGTAGCCATAAGTCTTAATTCCTGGATTTTCAGTCCCCGCATAAATTCTGCTCTAGGTTACGAACCTGCAAAATCTCTCGTTTAAGATTCTCCAAAGTTTTCCCTTTAATTCCACCGGCTGTAATGCTCGCGAGGCACAAAAGCCTCAACACAGTTTGAATGTCAGCACCCTGAGAGATTAGTTCTTCGACAGCAGCTATCTGTCCAGGGATTTCGTATGATGCAAGTAAATCTTCAAAGAACATAAAGAGGAGCTTAAGGTATTGGACAAAAGAACCCACTTTGTTGGATCTCGAGGGACTTATTGAAATGCTCGGTTCTTGTGAGAGGCACGAGCAATTCCGAAAGCCCAGTATCTGTACACTTTCACGATGTGTTTACACGGAATAGATATATGCTTACGGGTCCTAAGGGATTGATGTTCAGTCTGAAGCCCCCCGAGTTTACCCACAAAATCACGTAATTGTGCGACTGTCTTTGATTGAAGATTGGTCTGGTAAATACTTTGTGGTAAGCAAGCAATGTCAATGTGCACAGATATAGAAGATTAACCTTGTAGTTCTCGTCTAACCGACGAGCAACTTTATTGAGCTGCTTTCCTACAGAAGAAAAATTTAAATCCCTGAGTTCAGCGAACAGCGGATCAGTGGCGGTCGTGAGATGATGTTTCTTCTTATTGTCTTTTTTCAACGGCACTGTCGATGTTGGCGGTGATGTTGACGGGCCGGGAATATTCGTGGCGGTAGGGGCCGGAGCGGGAGGGGACAGTATGGAAACTGGCAATTCAACTTGAGCTAGAGGATACCAGTGTGAGCACCATGTTCTTTCCCTTCTCTTCATTACCTACAATTCCTTATGCCAATAAGTTCGTCAATTAGGCCCTCATAAGTGAGTTGAGTAAGGAGAGGAGTAATCATATCGACGCGGCGATCCAGAACGATCAAGGAATCAAATTTGTCTGAATTCGATAATAGCGTGTCGGGTGAGGAAGGGTTGGATATTTTGGGCGTTTCTCGGGTGAGGAGTGTTGTCAGGCGCTATTCGAGTTTGTAAATATGTAAACCTGGATGAGTGACGATTCTTACCGATGCGTAATCACCCTTCCCAATGATACGAGGAAAAACTCCATACAATTTCTGAAATGTAGCCAGTGCCTGAGCCGAGTCGTATATAACAGTCTCGTCACCGTCCTAGGCGAATAGTCAAGGGAAAAATTCTCGAAGAAGATGTATGCACACACCACCCATATATCCTTGAACGCGTTCTCGTATTCCAAAGAGACTACATCATCGGCAAGGGGAATAAACTGTAACTTGAAAGCAGAGATCGTAATATCCCCCAAGACACCTTCCTCTTCCAGAATTTGAGTCACCAATGTTGATACCCGTGGTACAAGGAG
This sequence comes from Collybia sordida, assembly GCA_037014335.1. Classification (NCBI taxonomy): domain Eukaryota; kingdom Fungi; phylum Basidiomycota; class Agaricomycetes; order Agaricales; family Clitocybaceae; genus Collybia; species Collybia sordida. Next base: position 3,837,550 of record JAYKXK010000002.1, read on the forward strand.
CAGGGTATATGTGTATTTCCGGGATTCACGAATATGTCCTTTGATCTGGTCTAATTGGAGACTTAGTCGCGCCCCAACTCATATCACGGGGTAACATACCAGCAATGATCTTGACATATTTTATTTGAGGCCGACAGAGGTATACAATGTTGGGAACCGTCGATGATAATCCGCCAGCCTCGAGCCAAAACATTTTGTCAACCCCATGATGCTATGAATTGCTCAGTCCGTGTTAGAATTGGATGAAAGGTGTGCTTCACTTTGAGTAAAGAAACCTCTGTAATAAGGCCAAGGGGCCCAGAGAGAGCGGCGTCAATCACAAGGGTTTTGGCGCCATTGACCTGTAGCAAGAAAGTTACGACTGTTCTAGACAATTTCATAAAAGACCACAAACCGCATTCAAGGCGTCTACCAAGCCCTTTTTAGCGATCTCTTTCAGTAAATTTACATCAATTGTAGCTTCATCAACTGAAGGCACGCTTTGGTGATCAGGTTCAGAAGACATTGGGGTTGTATTGCATGAGTGTTGCTATTATACATTTTTAAGTATATATTGATCAAAAGTTGTTCGAGTCGGATCGGGGCCGATCAAAGTTACAACGTTGCTGGCTAAGGTCATTGAAGTAATTACTTGGTGAATAAGTTACAATGTAAACTGCTTGACTATGCAAGAAACGTATATCAATGAATAACTTCCACTATAAACATTTGGCTATCAACAGAATAATAAATCTAATACATTATATTGTCTATAAAGTCAATCACAAGTAAGCTATTAATTACCTACACTAAAGGCTACACAAGTAACACAACATGCAATCTACGTATTGGGACGTATGGCCCTTTAAAATAGCATTCCCACAATTAAAAGAAACCCCATTAATGAATATTTTGACATGTCTCCAACTCTTTTGAAGATGATATTAAATGATGAGTCAGGCCTTTTGGTTTTACGTGAGAAGGAAATTGAATTTGAACCCATAGATGTAGTGTGTCATTGATAGTCGATAATGATCAAAGCAAATCGAATCAGAGTTGTAACAACTGGGGAATTTGAATTGAATTATTTGCTCCAGGTGCTATTGACTTTATGATTTAACCCTACTACGCACCACCTTTATCATCGTTATTCAAGAGATTTAAGTTACGGTATCTAGTGATAAATCTTCTATAGAATACATATACACCTATGGTCCGTTGCCCTTCTCGTTTTAATTCTAGGCTCATGTGGGGGCGGGCTTGAAGTACTGCGAATTTCTTCAGACAGAATTTCTCCGTGCACTGCGCCCTTTCTTTTTACCGGTGCTGTTCACCTCTTTTCCATCAATAAACGCCGAAGGTAATTTGTCTTCATCATCAAGTTTTTGTAGAATATCGATGGCAGCAAGATAACCTTTTTGTTGAATTTCTTCGAACTTGCCGAATTGGAGGGTTCCGTACTAGATGTTAAGTAGAGTCAGGTCGGTGGTTGTTTGTGACGGTTTCTGCTTACCTCGTGAACTGGCATCGCGATATAGAAACACCCCTTCGCAACCTTGGCATCTTCGAGAGTTTTAACACTCGAAACGCTGAGAGACCATTAAGGGTGTAGGCTATAACGGGATAGAGCGGAACTTACTACGCAAGTCGACTTTGTATTTCTGGGATAGCCGGCACATGTCTCGCATTCGAAAAGGGGTTCCATCTGTTGATTAGCAGCCACCACCCGGAGATGGTATCCCCAAAATTCCTGGGTGAGTTGTCATCCAACTTCAAGCGAGTAAGCCAAAGGCGCGGTAGGCGTAGGAAAGGTCTTACAGAGCCGACATCACAGGCAAATACAGCGCTAGCCCCCATTGAAAACATGGTCGATACCTGGATGCAAGTCAGCGGGTGTTTCAATGAAAATACGAGCTAGTTACTGGTAAGTTGTCAACTAAAAAAAGTGTTAGATAATCCAGCTTGAGTGAATATGTTGACTTACTATATCCACCGTCAACCAAAAGATTTCCATTATCACAAAGAGGTGGTAGAAGACCTACGAGGGTCATTGATGCGCCTAAAGAAGATAGATGATCAGTTTGCAGAAATCATTGCCAGCCGAAAAACGCACGAATGAACCTCCATGCATAACCCGTCTCATGAATCTCCATACGAGATGTAATGATATTTGTGGTATTGCAGAAATACGGCAACCACATATCCTCAATATGGAGGTCGTAAAAGGCCTAACGAAACTATTAGTTCATCCTAATAACATTTTATAAATAAATAAATACCTTGAAAATTGAACGATTGAATTCGTGCCCCTTAAAACAGTCAATAAAAATATCATGAAGCATAGGTAGTATAAGATACCGTTGTATATGCAACAATGGGATAAGTAACATCAGATAGCATTCGCCAGATATTTCCCATCCGACCACTGAATTGTTTGGTACGCCCGGATGTTGAGATAAGATCACCCTCCCGGGCGTAAAGTCCGCCTATCAGAGCACCAATGCTTGTCCCTGCGATATTAGTTCCAAAAGAGTCAATTCCAAGGTATTGGGAGAGGTTTCGGATAATTACCGGCAATATGATCGATGGGAATTTCGAATTCCTCCAGCGCCCGAATCAAGCCCTACAAGAATACTGAGAAATCTTACTGACAAAACGACTAAAGCTTACCAGGTGAGCTATACCACGTGCACCACCGCCTCCGAGAACTAGACCAATAGACTTGCCACAAATCCGCCTCGCCAATCTTGAAAAGTCGTTTATGTGAGGTAGACGTTGTGGACGGAGATCGATTGTTGCTCCCCGGTACTTCTGAATCTCACTCTGAACTTTATCTTTTAGATTCTTCAGAGCTGTCACTGCGTCTGGATCCTTCTGAAGGTGGGCGACCTTCGAAATTGGTAAAACCAAACCCTAGATGAAGCTAAATATAACTCCAGGGCCCTTTATCAGGATTGAAACAAACCGGTAATTCAACATGGATGTGTCGATGGACCCAAGGCCGGTTCTATCTATGGTGTTCATACAATTTTCATGACGGAAGAGGGATATGACAGACCTTGAGCCATTCCCGGGTGGACCCTGGAGCGACGGAACGATCGGGGTGCAAAAGTATGAGCTCTTTACGCGCGGTGGTTTTCATTGATAGGAGCAAGCGTTCGTATTCGCCTATACTTGGATCATCCCCCATTCCCACGATCATAACACAATCCGCCTAAAGATAATTGTATCGGAGAACTAGAGCCCGATAATGTACTTACCTGGCGAATGCACGTTTGTGTCCAAGAACTATTTACTGGAGAGTCTGCCACATACAAAACTGTTCTGTATTTTTGTTCTTGATCGGCGAGCCAGCCAGCAGACTATAGTTTGTCACTAAAATTAAGATGAAAAAAGTGTCCGAAGCGTACTTTAAGCTTCCCCATTCTTGTAAATGCATGGCGTCCAAGGTGACTAGAGATTGAAGCCTGGTTGAGATAGGAGGTCGAAGCGCCGATCCCCTCAAGAGCTGCTTGAAGTTTGCGAGCGAAAGCGTCAATTGGAACATTTCTCGAGACAGGGAGGATCGCGACGGTTTTCAGATTGGTGTTGTTATGACCTAATTCTGATGTTGGATTTCTCGCCTGGGCATTGCTAGCAGAGTCAAGTTCATCCCTTACGCGGGAGGCGATCATTCGGAGAAGTCTATAACTGGTGTTAAGCAGTCTTTTTTTAGGCCTTCAGTCACTGGACATACTGTGCTGTAGTTTGAGGATTTCTGTTGGCTAGGTTAAATTGCTAGGCACAAATGTAATTGATACGAGCATACCTTGCTGATATTGCGTTGAATAGAGTTTGCGGCATTCGAATGAGTTCCGTATCACGAATGGCATGAACAGTATTTCTTCGAGGAGAGCTCGTGATAACGTCTAGTTCCCCCACTGTATCGCCTTGTCCATATTCTCCGACGATCGTTACAGCGCCTGCTTCAGTCTCAGTGATCGCTCGAAGGCGACCATTGATGACGATGTAAAAACTATCACTAACGTCATCTGGCCGCCATAGAACTTGTCCCGCAGTTACTTGCATCCAATCAAGGGAAGCATCAATATGTAAAACTAGATTTGGGGTCAAGTGAGAGAACTGGCTGGAAAGAAAGTGCTTACCCAGCGGGGATAATAATGAGATCAAGCGTTTCGCAAGGGTGAGTAGAACGATGGGACGTTTTTCAAGTAGACGTTCCAACGCATGGGATGGTAGAAAGCCGACATAAGTGTCGGTCTTAGCTTTAATGTCCACATAAGATGCCGTGTTGCATAAAGAAGCTGACAACTATGAGTGAGCATTGAACAAGTAAATATCCCGAAGACGACACACATAAGTATCCGGCAATTCCTCCAGGCTTTACGGTGAAGAGTTTTTGCTGTGTTTTAGGATTTCTCGCATGATCGGTTGACACAGGGTCGTTTGGGCCGTGAGCTGTAGGCTTGTCGGTTGGTAAGAGAATATCAAGGAATCCTTCGATCACATAGAACAATCCTTTGACTCAACGTCAGCATTTCGTTGGCTGAATCTGTGGGTCACTTCACCTGTGTTGAGCTCTCCAGTTTTTGCGAGGATTGACCCTGCCGGGAAGAAGAGAATTTCAACCTCGTTATCGAGCCCACTCATGTAACCCCCGGAAGATGTGATAGATCCTGCAGTAATACTAGAACTGTCATCACCAACGTCCAGAAGAGAAAGAGATCCGAAAGGAGAGCTAAATGCTTCCGAAGAGTGTCGAATTTCTGTAGGTGGTGCTGCAGGTGAGGCCTCCACGGAGTCGTTCCCGCTCAGAGGCGGCTGGAGTAAACCAATAGATTTTGCTATACATGACATAACCTCGTCTCTGAGATCAAAGTCGTCTACGGTTAACCCAAGTGCTCTTGAACTTTGAAGGGTATCGCGGCTTAAATCGGTGTCGGAGAGTCGTGGTAAGCGGGGTGTATTCAGAATACTATATGACCTATGAGGTCGATACATTTCGTTGGTGTGTCCTGACGGAATAAGCAAGTCGCCAGCCTGGACTTGATTCCTCGAACTTTTGTTGACTGAAGTGAGTTGGGGTGTACTTCGAGGACTATTAGTCAAGGGTATATCGAGAACATTTGTCTTGGATGATGTTTTGGATTTTCCCTTGGAGGTAGCAGTAGAATCCCCTGACCTAGCCTTCGAAGAGCTGGGTGAGTGTGTAAAGCTAAAATAGCCAGTGTCATCGTCTGATGACCTTGAACTTCCTCCATCGAAGCGCTGCCGCAAGTGTTGAAGACCTCCCGACTCGTAAAACGACGCTGGTAAGGGATGGCAAGCAATGTCATTAATAGCTTTTTCTGTTCGGAGCACTTCACTGGTTAATCCAAGATATTTATGTGCTGCATTAAAGGTGACACGCGAGAATCTGGTTAGGATCACTAGAGAGATGTCAGTAGACACAAAGTATTCATGGTTTATGGGAAACTACCTTGAACAATATGGCCTGTGGCCTTCGGAAAATTCTTTGTTAGCCTTCGGAATGCTTCAGCCGGGATAACAGCCAAAGTTGTATCTTCCACAGCACGTGCGACGACCCCACGATGGCCAGAAATTGATGGTTCTGGGTGAGTGAAAGTTTTATGTATCGATGAATGAGTTGAATGACCAAAAGTGCCTGGTGAGAGTGAAGTGGCTCTTGGTCCTTCGCTAGCGTGAAATGTGGAGGCGCTGGAAGTTGAAGAAGTGGACGATTTTCGTGGGTGATTTTGGTGACTTGTATCAAGATTAAATTGTGATACATCTGAATTTGCTCTGCGCATTCGAGTGTGCATCGGCGTCGGGGCATCAGAAACGTCGTCAGAGAATTCGTCTGCAATATCAGGAATATCATCTTGCCAACTCATTTTTACGTCTTCGGTAAAAAGACTGAGAATAGTAAATAGACTGGATAAAGTTCCTCCACTCCCCACTTCGTTAAGGAGTTGATAGCCATTCATATCCTCATGATCCCATAAGTTTTGCTGGTTATCATAGGATTTACCCGTTTGTGCAAAGACTTGGACCATGCCATCTACAACACAATAAAAACTTTTGTCTTGATCAAGGGCAATACTATCTCCAGCAATAAGTCTCCTCGTTTGCAGGTGCCTCGCTAGTTCGTGGAAAACCTGGAGAGAGTTGAATGGTGGTTACAGTTACTTCATGATCCCACGTACTGGTTTTTCAAGCTATTTTTAGGCCAAGTCAATATACTTCGCATTCGTGAGCGGGTGACGGCGACTTACAAAGCCAAATACGCGAACGGCTTGGAGAAAATCATCAAGATAGTTGTGGAAAGTTGGAGGTGGATCTAGATACATCAATTTCGTGTTGAAAGGATATGAGAAAGGACGTACCTGTGTTGACATCAGGGTGAAGCTCGTTAACATCCGGCTTGACCAGTGGTGGTTCCTTCAGTTGAGTGTAATCGTTGAGATACCGGAACCGTATCCAATAGTTCAGAGCAATTGCTGAAACCGCAAATAGCACTGCAAAATTCCAGAAATCGAGCTACGAAAATAAAATTTAAGGCAAATATGACATTAAAATATAAACATACCGTCAAAGTCATAGAGTAGGAGAGAACGGCGTATATGTACCGGGGGACTGTTATCGTTGCAAACGCGACAAGGGCTCTTGTCCATGATAAAAGCCACACTATTAGATAGAATTTAGCTTTATTTACGGCCCAGGTTCCTCGAGGGACAAAATGGGTTGAAAGTAACAACGTACAAATGACCCAAAAGGACGCCGACACTAGCAGCACCAACGGATGTCTGTCACCGTGGTCCACGGTAGTCTCTACTTCCACGGCGGACATGAAAGTGACGAACCGATATAATCCAACTGCAGACGATGAAGGAACGATAAGAGAGAGGGAGACTGACAAGGCCAGAACAGTACTTTCGGACAGAATTGCAAATCGGACTTGGCTCTTGCTAAGCGACGTCATCACGTATACGATAATCACGCACGTGTCATTGTCCGAAATTATGCACACGTCAATGGCGACCAATATTAAAACCATTTGTATAGGATGTCATCGATGACATTCATGATATATCTATGTCCAGGCTCTCGTATACGCTCTACTACCTACAAAGAAATATGGGGCGACTCAAAAGGAGTGCTCCGTAGAATCTTTTCCCACAGCAGAAGTACTTGAAGAACCCGATGACACGGTTTGTAGAATACGATCGATATAGTTGGCGCCGCTCCTGTGAATGACATGCACAAAAGTTACTCTGTTAAATGATATAGCCACGCACCATTTTTGATGGGTTAACACATCGCAGCCGATTTCTTTTTCTTTCCGCTGAACAAGTTCGACATAAGCGAGCATCCCTTCTTCCTTGAATCGCGCCGCAAGTTCAGCTGCAATTAAAGAAAGAGTTGATGATTTGAAACCGATCAGAAACACATAACAAACCTGTGGCAGCCGCATTACTGTGAAGACCAGCTAGGGAAATGAGCTGGAATACGAAGCTAGTAAAAGTTGAATTAACTGTCATTGAGACGACTATTAATTAATCATACCCTTCTTTTGCGAGATCCCAGACAAAGCTTTTCAACTCGGCATCTATATACCATAAGACGTGCTTGCAATAAAAATAAATTGTTATGCACCAGTAAATCCATGTTTCCCCCAATTGAAACTTGGACTCAGATTGTATACAAACCATCTAATATCCAGATTAGGCAGGGCGGAAAAAACACAGAACGAACAAGGCCTACTTTCCGGGATACTTCTCCCTAATTTTTCGTGCAAAATAGCGGGCTTGTTCAAGGTCAGGAGTCTTAGTTTCCAGCCAGAGTAGATCCGCATATGGAGCATACGCCATACTGCGTTTGATTGCAGCCTGGATTATAACAACCGGGTCAAGTCGGGTCGGAAAATAAAGCCTTGAACTGGCGCACCTCAACACCTCCAGTATAATGATAGTACCCTTCTCGTGTGCGTGGAACTAATAACCATGTCAAGCTATTATGTTGCACAAATGTAAATTCACTAACGATCACAATCCCAAGCAACACTTGCACCCAAGATGTCCGCTGCGACGGCGCGGGCTTCACTGTTAGATTTTCCTTCGACGGCTGATAGGTAAGACTTGTATGCCGCGCCTTTATCTCCGATATTCGATTTTGTAATGGCCTGCTCAACCGCTAAATACCAAAATAACTATCTATCCGATCGAGGTATCTCTGAAACCGAACACTCTCACCTTGGTTGAAAGTACACATCTCATGACCTGCTGTCCAGTCTTGCTCCAATTTGTCGATTTCGGCTCCAGTTGCACCCCTGGCCTCAGCCTCGTCCAAAACTTGAGCAAGAGACTTAGTGCCTTGAGTTGTGGTACCAAGGATAAATTCATGGTCGACGACATCAACATTGGACGAAATAAGTTTTGCAGACTCAGAGTCTGTACGCGCGATTACAAGCATCGTAGATTTTAGCAGATCAAGTTGGAATCGTGCAGAAATGAGACGTGAGATGTGAGTCGATGTCGGAACTAAAACCTTCCCAGCCAAATGGCCACACTAGATACATGTTTAGTTGAATGAATTTGAATTTCATAACATCGATAGCCAACCTTCTTTCCACCGTGTAGTTGATCCTCGAGGTGGATGCCAGACGCTCCCTACTAAACGTTTTAGAAATTTCCTGACGTGGGTACGCAAGAAAGTAGTATTCACAGATTCTGCAAAGAGCTTGACAAGTTTCATCACCGCAGAAAGACCACCATGTCTTTCAGACGGGCTTTGTCAGTGAAATTATTGGACAATTGAGCAAAGGTCGCATACCCGGTGTCGGCGTCAGCGATAATAGGCTTAAGGTAGTCGGTATATTCCATGTTTGCTCTTTGTGTGGGGGTTGCAGCTAATCGTTCATCGTAATGTTTCTTGTCGTGCAATTGCTGTGCTCGAAACAATCGGTGAACTTGATTCGGCACGGTGGTATATGGGTAATCTCTAGTACGAGCATCAAATGATGAGGGTGGACGGAGTAAGTTTCATGACATACCCGAGATCAGGCCCGACTTCATTGTTCCCTGTTGTCAATACGCTCGAGGCTGCCCAACCCGATACGTATACTACATCCTGATGTCGCGCCATCTGCGTCATTTGGACAGGATCGATTGCACCCATAGTATGTACTGGCTTGCTTGCCTCTGCGGCCTTAGTGAATATGGTAAAGAGCTTGTCCGCAAGCAAACTGGATGGGAGCGGAAGCACGGGCATCGACCCTTGCTTCGAGGCAACGTCTGAAGCAGAGTAAGTTCGTTTAATGGCATTAAAGCGAGGATTGTTGAAGAACGCCTCCATCTCCAAAGTTCGCTGCTCAAATAGAGCTGTCTCTTCCTCAGGTGAAGGCGCTTGGAGAGGAAGTGAGTAGGGATTTGATGTCGTTGAAGACATTGTTCGCGCAGTTTGGCGCAAGCTGGAGAGTTTAACGCTAGACCGCACAGAGAACATGGCTGACAACAGTAGACTGCGCGCCACGAACGCGGGGTCTGGTTAAATACTCCTTGAGAAAAACCGCCTGTGACAAGTTTAGTTTTGAGGCCGAAGGACCTTACCCGCTCTTACCCGTTCCGGAACGGCTCAAGCTAATTAACCGATCTCGCTGACCAAGCAAAACGTTCTGTGATGGTTCCGCGGCGCGCAAAAAGGCCTGATCCAACAGCCTACCCACAACAAGACGACTTCATGGCCACAGGGCAAAAGCGCAAAAATGTGACTTCTCCTATCATATCCAGAGCTTCTAAACGAAATCGTCCGTTGTCTGAGGCAGGCGCAGATATTATCGACTTAGTGAATGACGAAGAGGACATTAATGTAATTCTTGCCCGCATTAAAGAACAGGAAGAAAGCGAATTGCTCGCCAGGAAACTTCAAGAAGACTGGAATGGAACGTCTGCAGGACCTTCAGCCACAGCTGTTAATACAAATGAGGACGATGAGGCAATGGCGCGAGAATTAGCCAGACAATGGTGTGAAGACGATAGTAATCACCTGAGCGACAACAAGAATTTACAGACACACGAATCGAGTCAAAGTGGTATTGGTGAGCATGTGGTGGTGTAACAATTTCTGGTTTTTGAGACCACTCTAGGAACAGATAAACCAGACTGTGAAAATTCCCATACAACACGTTCAGGCTTATATACGACCCCAATTCACGATGAGCCTCCCGACCGAAAGTTTTCTGAATTTCGAGAGCTTTTCACGCGAACAAGGAAGTGTACAAAGTGCCATGAAGTTGTAAATTCTCCCCGGGGTCACGTAAGGTTTGACCATCTTAACATGAAACCCGCTTTACTAATGCAAATTTAGGTTATGTTCACAGGGAACTCGGATTCTTTGCCTCCTAGTTTGACATCGTTAATGCATGCCCCATGTTCATCCTGTCGAACAAACCATTGTCGTGGGTGTTTTGTTCCAGTCACCTGCCCAATATCCTGTAGGGGCCCAGCGAAAAACAAGGCCTGTAGAATTACAAATTGTTGTGCAGAAGGACGTGCATTAGCAATATTTGAAACGCTAGGAGGTTTCGATCGACAATACATCAACGAACGGGCAACATCGGATTCTCGCGCTCTCGCATTGGCCAAAAAGAAAACTCTTACAAAGGCCTCCGTTGGCCCCGGTGGAACGGGTTACGGGTTGGATACCCAGTCTCGTTATCAGTATGGCCACAAACTACCCCAAAGTGATAAACCGTCGAAAGCCCAAGAGCTGGCCGCACATTGGGACGACATAATTGTCCGAGCGTTGAACACACTTACTGGGTTACTGCCGTCACCTTACTTGGATCTACCCGAACCGTATGATTTGTTGCCACATCCATCCATTGGGCCTTTGCTTTCACTCTCCAAAGTACCCGAACTTCTTGGAAGCCTACTTCGCAATGACTCAGTTACGGACTGGATCGCGCGAAGCCCAATATATCACGCCATTCTATCGCTACTGCGCCGCATGGCCGACTGTGAGCTGACCATCGAAGTTTTGATTGGGGATCGATATGAAATGATTGACAGCCCTGGGCTCGAATCCTGGGTCTGGGGAGAAGGTAATATCACCTGGGCAAAAACGCAGGATGACAGGACCTTCGAACGCATTCCTCCACTCTATCATTATTTTGAGAAGTTAGCTCTGCAATGCGAAACGTTTCAAACAGGAGCGCTACAAATGATGGGCACTGGAGATGAAGTGGGCGGAAACGACTTGGAGGATACCATAATGCAAGCTACATCCCTATGCGGAGATATCATCGCTGCCAAAGGGGACATGGAACGCGTTATGGCAGTCTTGAACCTCAACCCAACATCAAAAGACCCACTACTAAACTCTATTAATAGGGCCGTACCTACGACCGACAAAAAAATGAACGGCAAATCTAAGAACACCTGCGCCCCCCTTGATACAGATAAAGCATATACCATAGCATGTGAGAAATTAGCATTCAAACATATCACGTTGGCAACTCCTACGGATAACAAGGGGAAAGGGAAATGTCTAGATTATACGCTTTATAACTACGCAAAAGAGCTGGAGCAAACGGCTTCCGCCACTCGCTCGCAAAAATTTCGTTTTCACCTAGTTAAGGAATTGGCTGTCATGGCCACAAGCTTGCCCCCTGGTGTGTGGGTCCGGGCAGATGAGGTCCGTAATGACGCAATGTGCGAAATTGATTCTACTTTGGCATCACCAGCTTATCACATAACTCAAATCTTACAGTAAAATTATGATTGCGGGTCCGCAAGGGACACCTTACGCAGGAGGTCTATTTGAATTTGACTGTTTCATCCCTCCTGAATACCCGAACACTCCTCCTCTCATGCACCTTCGTACTACTGGTGGCGGGAGTGTGCGTTTCAATCCGAATTTATACAATAATGGGAAAGTGTGCCTCTCATTACTGGGGACATGGCCAGGCCGGTAAGCCAGGTGCGGATCAACCTTAGTTTATACTAATAGTATCAGCCCCGAGGAACAGTGGACTTCCAAATCAACCCTCCTTCAAGTTCTTGTCAGCATACAGAGCATGATTCTTATAGATACCCCCTACTACAATGAGTACATATTCTTCGATTCTGACCAAAGGCAAAATTAATCTCTTTGTTTCCGCATCAGGCCAGGGTATGGAAAAGCAAACCCGAATTCTCCAATGAGTATCGCGTATAATCGTGACGTCTCATTGAACACGGCGCGTTGGGCTATTGTTGATTGGCTGAAAGACGAACACAAGATCGGAATATGGAAGGTATGTGCACCGCACCTGGTATTCCCAACCATGAAACCAACAAAAATTTTAATGCAGGAAGTGATTGCCTCACATTTTGGCCTTTTAAAAGACAAGATCCGTGAAAAGTGAGCAATTTTTCTTAGTTCAAAAATACGCCCCCGCCCCCCCGGCTTATCCACTCGGGAAACAGAATGGTAGAGTGGAGCAAAAGTGACTCTCGAATACGTTCGTATACTCTTGGAGGGTACAATCACACATCCGGAGGTCACCCGGCCCCGAAGAAATCAGCCGCACCACGCGACTTGCTACACGAATTCGACACGGGAATGGATCGTGTATGTGATTGGGATGTTGCCAGTGAGGTATGAATGACCTATGAATATGAAGCTCATAGCATCTCATTAGAAATTTACCTATTCCCAACGTAGTCTAGTCTGTAGTCCTGGGTCCCGGCACATTGGGGTGTAAATTGAGTGCACAATAACTTCAATTGCGTTTGAACTTGTATGCCGAATCGTATTACTCGGAACCCGAAGCTGGAGATAATCCGCTGACTTCCAAATTCTCAACGATCTTCGGATCAGAGCCTATCAGAGCCATAGACGCCTTCCATCTCCACTCTTCTGTGTCATTTATTCGAAGTTTCCACCCCCTCCCAAACTCCAAAATTCCTTCATCCCTCTCACAGAGTTCAAAAATTCCTATTGAACAATTTAATTAACTTTCTCCTATACGTATTCCGTCTCACCATCTGAAATATCACCCCAGTGTTATGCAAGTCGGGCTCGCTTGCTGCAAATTACTCGGGCTGCGGACTTGTTCCATAGATGAAGCCTTCTATTACACTAGGCGGCGGAACCCAGGTTGATTTTCCACCCATGGTTCCCGGTCCTCGTGGTGCTGTCCTTTCAATGCTCTGACGTCTTGATCTAGCCCCTCTTCCTTTTTCTCACTGTCTTCCAGTCAACTTCTTAGACAGAAAAGCTCTCTTTTCAATGCTACTGCGACGCACAATCTGTTCATTTCTCCTGGAGTGACTCCCTCTCGCCGACCCGTCTAGCTCGAGCCGCAACAATTTCATGTCACGTCAACCCTTCTACGCTTTGTATTTGACAATATCGTAACAACCGTAATTATCTTGCATCTAAAAGGAGCCCTTCTAGTGTCTGACGTGAAGATTTATATATTATCAGGTACACTCGTAGTTTGTTGCTCGCAATTCCTACAACATGCCTGTAACACTCACTCTATCACGATCGATACTTATGCACGCGTCTCTTGCATATCTTTCTCCAGAAATTCAAGCGCTCGATTCAGCTATGTTATCTAGGAATTCGCACCTCCCAACTGAACTCCTGTGGCTCATCCGCTCTCACCTCCTCCCTCTCGTTGTCGCCGACTCTATGAGAAGATCCATACATGCCCTGGTGCAGTACGAGAAATCACTCCACGGCCTCTTATGTTCTGATTGTGTGGTCTATAACTACGACATCTACGGGCCAGATGTCTGGCAATGGGAGCAATTTTCAGGAGCCTGTGCATGCACAAGGGTGTCCGATGCAAACATTTTTAACCATCCTAAAGCACCAGGTGTCTCCAAATTCGCCCCTATGAAACCAACTCCAAAACTCTTCAGAGATCGGATGCAGTGGCTAGAGGACTATCTGTCAGCCGAATCGCAGCGCATATTAGGGGCGTACGTCCCATTAGATGATCCTTCCAAGGTGATATGGAAGGTTGTCGAGGAGGTTTTAATTGGCCAGAATTGTCGTGTCCTCCGCGGGAAATCGGACTATTCTATTTACAGCGAATTCCTTGGGGAAAGAGGGTTCTCTCGTCAGAAAAATCTCGTAACGATCGCCTCCATAATAGAGTCGGACAACAGTGAAGGGAATTCCGAGGATGGCACGGATAACGGATATTGGGACTCTGTGGCAGTGCTACGTCGAGCAAAACAAAACCTCGGACTCGATTTTGATTACGATTATGAAGGTTTAGAAAAATCCACCATGTTTCATCCACGCTTTCGCCCGCACCCGCTACGCGAATTCAACTTCGACTCGCTTACTTTACGTGAATTCGCCCTTTATGCCAAATCGGCGTTCGAAGACACTAGTCCGCTCCAGGCCATAGCAGCTTTGGCCGCATTGTGTCTTTCACTTCCTTTGACAATCGCGACTTTGACTCTGACAATCTTGTGTTTCTACTCAAGGCCAAAGTCATTCAGAATCTTATAGATTTTCTTTATGCAGTTAGATTTGCAGAAGTTCTCCTGGTTTGTTTTTTCTTTTATATTTTCTCCCAATACAATGCACTTAGGGTTTGAATTCGGCCGGATAATTACAAATTCTTTATGACAGTTTTCCCTAGTTTTCATTTTTAGCATTTCATCCTTACGGTTACGGTCAACCACACATTGCAAATCGAGGTACTACAGTGTCATTCAATTCAATTGATTCACATACATGAATGGAATAACATTTCAACTAACGTACGGTGGTGATGCACGCTCTTCATATGTTTTGGCATGGAAGACTGTGCCGGTACTTAATTGGGATCATAATTTACACTGCCAATCTGACGCTTCATATTCGGGCGAATGCGATTAGAGGGCATATCTTGTGGTTCACCCATGAGGTCCTTGACTCCGGGAATAAATTTAGAAGCCTGGCCTGAATGCACGGTAAAATAGGAAGCATATCGACAGCATCTGCTTCTAGGAAGATCTCGGAAATGGTTGGTTGGCGATATATCATACCTATATACTTGTTGTGATTGTGACGTTGGTTTTCGGTTGTTGAACTGGATATTTGTGGTCTCAATAGGATTGTGCTAAATAGCACGCAAGGAAATCTTTTGGTATCTTGAGAATACTCTAGGATTTTTGTGTGTTTGAGTTGGCTACGGCTCCTCATTATCTTTTAACATTCCACCACACCGCATGTTCTAGGGAAAGGTTTTCGAATGAAACAAAGGGTGGCTTATGATTCCACTGTCACAACAAATATGTAGTCAGAATATGTTTTCAACCCCATTTTAGGCATATTTGGCAGATCGATAATGATAGTATACCAGTGGTGTACAGTTCATGGCAGCAAGAGACTCTCCATAATATGAAAATTAGTTTGGAAATTTGGAAGTCGCCAACAGTGTGCCATCTCGCCTCATCCAATTTACATAAGCTAATCAGTATTTGGTGGTAGGAATGCCAGTTCCTAATGTATATAGGATATGGCCACTGAATCCTCATTTGACAATGCTTGTGCAAATCTTGAGAAAAGATCGAGGATCGGAACACCTACGAAAGAGTAGGTGAGAGGTTTCAGCATTGGTGAATTCCATGATTTGCCAGTTCAAATACCTCTTAACTTTTCGGAAATTTCTGGTTAGTGGTGGCGTGTCTATTTCCTACTTGTCTTGGAGCACCATTTAAAATGTGAAGTGAAGGGATTGTCCACATCTGTCACCAGGATTGATGTCGTTCGGTTGTTGCAAAACCCAGGTTAGTTAAAATGGCTTTATAAATTGGACCCGTAACAAGCCATAAACTAAAGTGGCATGCACCCCGTGGTTTCTAAAAGAAGGCACGTGACAAGTCGTATGCCTATGAATACTTTGACTACATCACGGAACCGGTTTCAACACTTGCCGGATTCCTATACCAAGAGCCAATTCTTGCAGGCTTTTCATGCTTTTACTCACAAAAGGCGGCTTTCCAATCCACGCTTCTCTTTCCCGCTTTGGCTGAACTTTCTGTCTGCTAAACTACGTTCCTCAGTCATGCTAGCGAGATTTACGACCAATATGGGTGTATTTCGGGTCTGGGATGTGCGCCTCGAAGCATGCGTGAACACAGTATCAATTTACGAGGATGACGATTCGATTGTAAGTTTATCGCTAAACCACCTCCGCTCCATGTCAATCTTTATTTAGGTTCTCGATTTGGCTACTCTGCGCAGGCTGTTTCTCCCACTCTCATACGATGCATGGCAACGTGCAGCCAGCATGTACGGAAGGGCAATAACGCCAATTTACCGAAACTTTCAGAACATGATCAGTTATGACCTTGAACGCGTAACCCAAGTGCTGTCTGATATAGAGCCTTCGTATGTTATTGATGAATTTGATGAGCCTGTTGTAAGTCTTCCGCATTGGCAGTTATATTTTATTTTCAACTTAGCATATTCTTCTCTTCTTTTCTATAGGTCGACTCTTATGATATGATATGCCCCATGAACCTCCAAGGAAGCTTCATAGAACCTGAACCATGGATACCAGCTGTTCCTGCCCGGTCGCGCCCAAGGCGTACCGATCTGGTTGTATTAGAAAGTCCATGCTCTCCGATTCCGACAATCATCATCACACCACCTCAGGGAGAACATGAAGGTTACTGTCGTATTCCCCTTCAAAACAGCGCGTTCCACAACCAACTCACTGTTCCTAAACATCCTACTTTCAATCACATTCATCCCCCGATGGCTTTAACGTCACACATGTTACCCGTGCTTTCTCACTGGAGATGGCGAGATGGTCATTGGCAGGGAATTGTTCCCTCAGTAGAAGAACAGAGTAAAAGGGGCTTATTTTCTAAGCCATTTGTGGCGAGACGCAGATCTTCAAGAACGTGTCTTAAATCCTAAGCCCGCGAAATTGACATTTGAATCTCTGCTTCCAGAGCAGTTGTGGCCAAGTTAGGTTGTCACCTCCCCTGCCCTCCATTAAGGCGGACTCAGGGAACTGCTAGGCGAGCCAGTGAGGCCGTGACGCATTTGTCCATTTCGACAAGGAACACTTCATGAGTCACGTACGCGTACTATTTCGTATGTATGAAGTTCGATTAGATTGCGGTCTGTATCAACCCCAGTAGTTAAATATGGTCATTTGTGCTAGATACTTGGCAATGAATGGATTTACATCGGCGTACGGATGGCGCCGTAGTTTGAATTGGTTCCGTTTCTTTAGATTCCACGTGGCGTTGTTGATCTCGTGACCAATTGCCTCGTCGATGACAGCTATTCAAAGACGTGTTCCTCCACGACCTGCAGTTGGATTCTCAGTTTCTCTCTAGACTTTTTAGTTTCTTCTCTCTTTTCTGCGTGATAGCTCGACTCTCAGGCTCTCGGTCGTTTTATTCACATTCTCGCCCTGGTGGGCTTAACTCTTCCACAACGCCGCGCTTACTTTCGGACCAACGATGGGCATCAAAGCCTTATTCTATGCGTATGTCCTGGGAGGACTCACTCTTATTCCGCTAGTGATTGCAGGGGTTGTTTTATTTGCCATTTATACCTCGGTGCCCGTCGGAGATCCTGACCCAGCTAAGGCCTCACGAAAGAGACTGGAAGGCCAGGGTGAGGAGACGGAGAAGGCGGCCTCAGATGCCGACGAACTTCAAGCAGTATCTATTGAGACGAATGATATACCGCGTACTCGGAAAGGGTGGCTCACGATGCGCCGGACTTTCGAGGAGTCCAACCTCGACGGAGGCTACGTGACTCTTGTACGATCATTTCTTGATGCGAGGTCCAAGGATCCGAAACGGTCAAGGCCAAAGGACATGTGGTACGTGGTATTGAAGGGGAAAGTACTGTATCTCTATGAAGATGAAGAGATGACGGAGTGTGAGGCTGCGATCGAGCTGAGTAGCCACGACGTGGTTATCTTCCCGGAAGGCCTCCTGGACGGGGAATTATATGCAAAACGTAATTCTATCTGTTTGAAACCCAAACTCCACCAGTCGGATAAGTCATTCCCAAGCGTAACGAAACAGATGAAGCTCGGAGCAGACGAGGTAGATGTGAAGGCGGAACGGGGAGGGAGTCCGAAGAGGAAAGAAAAGGAGCGGGAAAGATCGACCGAGGTAGAAAAGAATGAGGCAGCAAATGACGAGACACCGAATCCTTCTACCCCATGGTACATTTTCGTCCGTTCTAATATCGAGATGGAGGACTGGTATTTTGCTCTTATACACGCATCGGATTATCCAGCCCAAACCCCCACTCTCGCACCACTTTTGGCGGTGTTCCAACCATCTGACATGAATCATCTTGTAACCACGCTTGACGAACAGCCCGATGTTATTCCCATGCGTTGGCTGAACGCACTTATTGGCCGGATCTTCTTCAGCTATTACCGTACTCACAATCTTGAAGCGTACATCATTGGTCGATTAATGAAGAAACTATCCAAGGTTAAGCGTCCCGCTTTTCTCACGGATATTGTCGTCACCGAGGTTTCGGTTGGAAATAAAGCTCCCACTTTTAGCAAGCCCATGCTGAAAGAACTTACAAAGGAAGGCGATGCGGCTCTAGAAGTTCACCTCCAGTACAAAGGAGAATTCCGTATCACCATCGAAGCAACTGCTACTATCAATCTTGGAGCACGATTCAAATCGTACACCGTCAAGCTAGTACTAGCTGCTGTTTTGAAAGAGCTTGAAGGCAATCTATTGATTAAAGTGAAGCGCCCCCCTAGCAACCGCATCTGGTATGCTTTCACACAAACGCCAAGAATGGTGCTCGAGGTCGAACCTATTGTCAGTGACCGCCAAATTACCTGGGGCATGATTTTGAGCACCATTGAGTCAAGGCTGAAGGAAATCGTGAGTGTCTGGTAGTTCCACCCAATTTAGTTGATGTGGACTTTTGGGATAGATACAAGAATCAGTGGTCATGCCAAATATGGACGACATCGCGTTTTTTGAGAGTTCACGCTACCAACACCGAGGGGGGATCTGGCAGGATGCTTCACGTCATGAGAGGCAGCCCTCATCTATTTCGGAACAAGCGCCTGATGAGACATTGTCTACGATTTCCGCACCAATCCCTGACACACAGTTGACACCGCCTTCAGCCGATGAGCCCTCCTCTCTTTCGCGTTCCAAATCAGCCGAAGAGCTGACTGTTGATGCCCCTCTAACCACCCCTACCCCCCCTGAACCTACGATTACGCCTCCCCTAATGGAAGAAGCTGCAACTGCCCCTGCGCGTATAAATAGTCGACGTCGTTCATGGTTCTCTAGCGTCAGAAGTGAGGATATTGGGACCCTATCGAACAAGGACTTCTTTATTGACGGGGATGCAGACGAGGATTCTCAACGTGGTCGATCTACAGAATCTGACAAAGCCGGTGCAAACTCTCCTCGATCTCAGTCTACTCCCCACAAGCAAGAAAGTAATGAGAGTTCCGATCAGGAGGGTGATTATTATCTGCAATCTCATCTGTCGCCTCAGACCGCACGGAGATCCTCTTCTCAACACTCCTCCCGTGAACATGGCAAATCAGCCTCCATTGATTCATCTAAAAGTGCACCTGATCCCAGCACGAGCACACCCAGCAAAAATTCCAACCAGAATACCCCTGTTAGTCCTAACTCCTTCCTGTCTACGCTGAAATCTCGTGCCGGTGACAAACAAGCACTCAGCAATACCGCCAAGGAAGCAATGCGGAAATGGGGCGTCAACTGGGGTGGGCTCCGGAAGGATGCAAATGGGGGAGCGTCCACGGACGACATGTCAGATCACGGATCGATCGGGTCAAGCATCAGTGCGCGTCTCCGACCGGACAGCACTGTCGGCAACACGGTTCACAAAGCACGCGCGAGCTATGCAGAGGTACGAGCTGCCGTTGCGGAGAGGAAAAGCAGGGACAGGCACTCGAATTCGAACTCCAACACGGACGATGGTGGCGATCTGAGCAGATCGACGTCGCCTGTTATGCCTTCAGAAGTGTCACGGGGTTCACAGCGAGCGGTGAGTAGCCCGTCAGTCGGATTATCGCCTCCAACCCCCGGCCAGTCGCTGTTCCCAGAAAGCGCAGATGGGCCACCGTCCTCACCTTCGAGGCGACTGTCGACAGGCGATCCGGCAACCGCCACCACCGCCACGAAGAAAAACCCTTCCCCCTCCGTTTCACGCGTCAACTCCGACTCGGACGCCACGCCGCATCCTAACCACACACCAATCCAGATGCAGCCACAGGCAAAAATAATGACCATCCCCGGGATTCATGCGAGCCACCGTGGCGAGGTCATGTCGATGGGGTACGTCGCGCCGACGCCACCACCGATGGTCCCCACAGAGGGTAAATCGTCCATTCAGAGCGTATACCGGCTGTGGAAAAACCCTACGGCGAACCAGGATCAGCAGAATCAGTCTACTACGGGGACGCAGAACCAGACTGACGTGCCGGCCGAGCGCGATGCCCAGCCAGCCACCCCGAGCCCAGTTGCGTCATCCTCATCACAACCATCCCGACCAAATCCCCCTCCGTTACCGCCCCGCTCGACCCCGATCGCAGTGGCGCGCCCACCATTGGAATCGCCGCCGTCTGCACCTCCGCCATCTGCGTCCGCCGCCCTCAAGTCAATTGTGAGTAAGGATGATCTGACGCGCGCGACCCTGGAGGGTGGTGGGAGTGAAATTGTGGGATCTGACCATCCTCCAACCAGTGGGGAAGAGGAATCAGATATGAACGCAAGCTCGGGTGAGAAGGTCGCACCGGCAGGTGGAACACCCCCGGCTAGTGCCCCTGGGCCGCCACCACTACCCCCGCGTCGCGTTGTCCCAGCATAGACACCAGAATTATTTATTTTTTCCTTGGGGATTCGGTGGGGAAAACCGTCCGAAAGAGGAAGACCACTGAATGAGCTGGGCGAGATTATTATTCCACCACGAATATGCACCACCTTGATACTCGACCATAAAACTATCTTATTCCACTATTCGTTCCGCAGAAATTGCGTGAGTTTCGCATTAATTATATATCTCCTCTTATGTGTACACGAACATGAACATAACCCCCTACTAAATTTTGCACTTTCTTTTTCTCTCGAGACCCCATTTTCCTTTCGTCCAGGTTTAGCATTCCCTCCACATTTTTTACGCATGCAATACTACACACACTTAACGCTATCGCTACCGCTACCGCTACTTATTGTATCAACAATCACCTTGATACCCTCCACCATCATCAAATTTTTACGAAACGTTTTGTCGAAAGCATACGCATATTTTTTTTTTTGGCAATTTTATGATGTTCCCAACATTTTCGCGCTATCCCCGTCATGATTTCCCCAGGTCGGTGTGTTGATTCATATATTCAAATATAGATTGGGGTGATTTTTGGATTTATTGTAGATCGCGGCTGTGGCCTGTGCATGTGGGCGCGTGTTTCGATGTTAACATCCCAATCAATGATTTTCAGCAACAGGATGAGATATTCAAGCCATAAATCCCACGCCCCACGGTCCAGACCCCCAAATCTTTGAAAGTGACCAGTGCAACTATAGCCCATCCACAGCCGCGATCCGCAACGAATCTGCAATCACACATGTTATGGAATCGTAACATATGCATGGCAGAACCGCGGTCACCGAGATGAACAAACTACTAGTGTGCTGATGATGGATATCGCTTTGATGCTAGCATCCATCTCATTCTCGAATCAAAGACGCGACAAAATGTCAAACCAAAGGGAAAAAAAAACACCTGCCCCTCCCGGCATCTTATATATGTGTATGAGGTCCTTACAGCTTGTGAGAATATGAAAACCAAAATTATCCATCACCAACGCCCGGCATCATTAAATCATTAATCCGCTCATCTTACCAAGCCCTTCGTGACGCGTATGTACCTCACAAGCTCACAACATATGTACACGCATCAGTCTCGTTTTCAAATCAAAATAACGCAATAAGCTGTTCAGCCAAAAAAACTCCGGCTTCTCTCCGGCTGTCTATATATGTGTCCGGGATTCCCTTACTCCACAGGACAGACCACTATTACGGTTAATCAAGGCATGGAAGCCAATACTAACCATCACTAACCCTCACTAAAAACTAGCAAATTTAATCCGCCCATCACAGCGACCTCTCTACCATGGATATGATGTTTGTGTTCGTTGCAAATCGCGACTAAAAGTGCCTGCTTTAAACTTGAATGTTAACATCTAATCACGAATCTCAAATCTGCAACGAGATAAGCTGTTGAGCCAGATAGCTTCTACACACACACCCGGGATCCCTCTTCTATCGAATGATTCAAATCAATTATCAAGATTCAACCGCGACTGAAGTATATTCTGTTAGGGACATCATCATAGAAGCCAACTAATACGTATACCAACCACTCGTCAGACATCCATCGCCAGCTAATTTATTCACTTGTCACTGTTGATGACGACAGCGTCTCCGTTGACGCCAAATCAGGCCTGATAGTCGATTGAATTGTGGGTACATTTACTACCGTACATTGCACGCGTACACATACACACAGACGAGTTTCCACCGCATGGCGTAGCCTGAGACCCGCGGGATCCATCACATAACAACTACAGTTCACGAAATCATCGCTCTTAGAAGACGCTTAACAGCAAATCAACAAGAATCGAATTTCGGGAACACTGCCGTTTGTTCATGATTCCGCGGGCCTGCAAAAAGTGCGTATGATAGAACTGCCCTTGGGTGCTGGTACCGCAGAACGCCAGTGCTTCCCTGATTACGATATGAATGAGTGCATAGCACCCAAGACTGACAGGCTGCCAATAATGACAACGACGAGAGGCTTCCCTTCCTCCCTTCAATCCCACGCCCGCACATAAGTACACACGCCCCAAGTGCATCCGTTCCGATATCCCGAACCACGGGCGCTAAATAGGTCTAAAAATATCCCCAGAGCGGGGGGTAGGATTCATTTTAAAAATTCCCAGTTTCTCACCATCCCCTGGACCGCTCTCGTATGTATAAAGTAATGATAAGCCCTCGGGTCCCCTCGTGTATGAGTACGGGTATATTGTATATGTATATACATGTCGTATAGGTGTGCGGTCGGACTCAGGTTCGGGGTCGATCATCAACACCAGGCGCTGAAGGGTTTATCATAGATACGCGCGACACGATGTGTGCTGCTTGCTGCGTGGTGAATGTACGCGTTATATATGTAGCATATGTCCACCAGTGTCCTATGTTACACGGCACCCCCAGTGACGGGTCGCAGGCTCGCGGGAGTCTTCCAAGCCGTCCGTCGCCCGCCGTTGTAAGCTTAAAACTATACGGCTTTCGTAACGTTACAGTGACATTTACAAATTCTAGCCACAAAATGTCAAACGCACACCATGGTACCCGATATAGCTCCACCCCGACAGTGGACAAGACAGACGTCTGACACTCGAGTGGTACTAGCACCATTAGATACCTCCGTAGGGTTTTACGTTTCTTACGGGGGGACGGAGCATCGGGCCATGGGACACTCAGAATAAGTACAATGCAGGGTCTAGAGGGTACTTGTATATCGCATCATTATTAGTTCAATTCCATATGTCGTGCTTATCCTATCTTGTAACGCTGAGTATGTACATAAAGATAACATAAACATTACACAAACCGTAATCAAATGCGTCATCATACTCACAAGTAAAACCGTATAGATACCCACAACACGGAAGGCCGGTACGAAGCAACCTCGAGTATATGCAACACACGTATTTTTGGGCAGCACGGTATGTGGCGGCGTTGCCATGTTTACAGCCGGTGAGCTTGGGTCTTGGAAGTCTCAATGCGCATGGTGTGTGTGTGAGAGCTTTGAGGTGAGGCAGAAAGGGAAAGGCGCGTGGCAATGATATATAGTAGTTTATAGTATACGTGTATTATACATCATCATCACAACTCCATTGGAAGTGGGCGCCACGATCCCTTGTGGGCAGGATGGTCGTGGCCCGAGTGACTCCCGGGAGTCACAGTTTCGAGTCTGTATGTATGAGAGAGACAGAGAGGAGATACGCGTGATCTGATTGGGTCGTGCCGTATCCAAGCACCCATGGTTGAAGCCTCAAACAGTCAAACCTTGGGTTTGAGATGCGTTCTAGGTGTCTATTAGTAGCTTCGGCCGGATTCTGAGAAGGGAGGAAGTCGATCGTGAGGAGTAGGGGTAACCTACGAACGGAGTTCTGACCGGACGTAGGACCTAGCTACTTGAGCAGGTGAGGTGATATGATACACGATAGGGCTCGGAGTTGGACGAGTGGGGATGTAGGGTGCGTGACTCGGGGGCAGGGTGCGATTTACAACCGGGATTGAGGTGTATCGATTAGCTAATAGTTTTTAATGGAGTAGCTATTTCGAGAGAGTGTAAGTATTTGGAGAGGGGGAGTTGGTTGGAGATTGACGCCTCCAGCCTTTGACCTTGACCTAGTTCTTGGGATCAGGATATCTGTTCTAGTTCTATTTGCATCCCATCCAGGCTTTCCTGTTCAGCTCTGTTGATCTTGCTGAGAACGCCTCTCAGTCGACTCTGTTGGGAGTTGTATCAAGGCCCACATCATTGGATCGCATCAAGGAAAAGAAATCAAATAGAGACGCGAGTGGTATCTCATCGTACACGAGGCACAGGAGAGAGGGGAAAAGAAAGATAGGGCGATCTTTGAAGCATTTGGATGTTTTGACTCTTTTTGAGGCGCTGTGCAAGTGTGTTACGTTGTAACTTGTTGACTTGGCACTTGTTGGGTTTTATACTTATTCTGGACGTTTGTTTCCCTTGGTTTCCTAGTTTGTTTCCGTATCCTGCTCTGGTTGTGGAGCATTCAAGTCAAAGCGAGAACAGACCCCAGAGTGACTTTGTTTACGCAGTGAGTAGGATGTGTCTGGTCAGACGTGTGTATTGATAGATAGCACGACACGCCTAGAGATTTACAGCACGTGGACATGACGACCACAGCGACGACGACCACAGTAATGGTGAATCAACTTGAAGTGACAGTGGGGAGACGTGGTGAGCATGAGGGGGGGAGACAGCAACCACAGTCGCTATTGATTTCGCCAAACCTGGACGCGTTGCTGGAGTACGATGAGCAAGTACGTGGGGTGGTAGTAGATGTACCATTTGGGGTAGGTGGATGCGGACTACCGCCGCCGCCGCGACGGACGGGACGGGTACGGTCACCACGGTCACCGGGTTCGCCTGGGTCGTCAGGGGGTTGGGGAGTGAATGGGATACCGTCGCCGTTGACACCGAACCCGTACATCAATTCGCCGCCGGTGGTATCGAAAATGTTTGAAGATGTAGAGGAGCCGAAAGGAGATGAAGAAGGGAGAGAGGGTGCCTGTAAACTGCCGAAGATGATTGAAAGGGGAATAGTGACAGGAGTGACAGCAGGAGTGGTCGGTGCCAAGAGAAGATATGAGATTTGGAAGAAAATCGAATCAAGTTGCAGATTAGGAACGACAACGACAACGACAACGACAGCAACAACGACAACGACAAAGTCAACGTCGACAACAACAACAACAACGACAACGCCACTTTATTCTATCATGGAAAGTCAACTAGATCACGAGTCAAATAGACGTGTATCCTCTTCAACAACTAGATCTTCATCATCGTCTTCATCGTCTTCATCAAGTGAAAGGCAACGGATTTCGATTTCAAGCACAGTTTATCCTGCATCTTCAACTCATTCCATGTTTGATAATTTTAATGATTCACTCGTTATTGGTCCACGTCGTACTTCAAGTTTAGCGGATTCACTTACGACAACGACGAATGACCGTACCTCTTTTATCGACATCTCTTCTCCAACTCCTTATCAATCTTTTACAACAACTCCTATCATTCCCGTATCAATTCCAGATTCACATCTTCATATCCATTCTCGCTCTCAACCAGTCTCTCGTACAAACTCTCCTGCCCCTAAACCTCCCATTCCAACTACTCAAAAACCTACTTTCAACCGCAAACCTCGACCCTCCGATTCTTCTCATTCCCTACTACACACAACAAACTTTCTCGACCTCGACGAACGTTCTGACCTTATTCGCAAGAACCGTAAAATAGTTCAGCTATTCGGTCAGAATCCAGGTCCTCACCACCGCGCTGCTTTCTCCATTTCAAACACTCTCGACCTCGCACTCTCTTCACCTTCTGTCTCTTCTGGCAGGCGTCACTCTACACCCCTCTCTCCAGATGATTTGCGTTTCAAGACCCAACCAGAGCTCTACCACTCAAGCGACAACGCCAAAACAACCCCTAGCTCGCCCACTTCCTTCATCGATCTTTCGGATGACCCCATCACTCCACGCAAACCCTCCATAACAAGGAGAGACTCCCAGAGTAATAAATCCTTGTTCGAGAATATGACTCCTGAACAACAGGCAGAAGAAGAACGCAGGCGTAAACGCGAGAAACTTGCGAAACTACACCGTTTTTTAGGGTCCCGCGTTCCCGCAAATCTCGTCCTAGACCTTCAAGATCCCCTGGCGAACCTCCCACCCCCTCCCGTCCCCGCACCAGATGTCAACACCGGGCCTGAAGAGAGGAGAGCCTGGTTGAGACGCAGAAGGAGTAGTTCTGCTGCTGCTTTCCCCTCTTCTTGGTCTGATGAGGTCGACCGTGTCAAGGAAGACTTGAACGACAAGGAGAAAGCTATCAACGTCCGTAGGGCACAAAAGATGGAAAAGGTCCTTTTTCGTTGTTATGTTTTAACTGTTTTTTTTACTAACTTGTGAACCAAGGTCTTTGGTATAGCTCCTCCACAGACGCTCTATCATACCAGGCGTTCACCCTCTCCCGCTCAACCTAAACTTAAACCCTCTTCTTCCAACTCTACATCCACACCCGCCAGGCGCACCGTTTCCCCCTCCAACCCAAACCGCAGCGCATACACCAAGTCCCCCAAACCTCGTCGTCCAGGAACTTCCGAGTCTGCGAAACAGCTCCTCCCAAAGCGCAGCCGCACCCCTTCCCCCTCCGGGCGGGACCGGGAACAAGGAAAAGCATCTGAAGATTCCGGACGTCGCGTCTCGGCGGTCTACTCGCATTACCAACATTCCCTCAACTCCCTAAATGACATCTTGGACAGGGACGATCGCGCTTCTCTCGCAGAATTGCATCAGTACCTCGCAGCAGGGGATCCTCTCCCCCCTTCCCCTTTGGTTCTGCCTACCTCCCCTTCCGGGCACGAGTTTACACTCGACAGGGACCGCCGACTCTCCACCGCTTCCTCCCTCAAATCCGAACGACGCCGTTCCCTCCCAACTCGAACGTCCGTCATCTCCCTCGCCTCAGTCGCCTCCCTCTCTTCCCTTTCCTCCGAGACAACCATCACTCCCACCCCTCGCCCAGAAGTCACCGACTTTCAAGCTCGTCGTCGTCGTGCGGCCAAGCTCACACAGTTCTTTGGTGTGGATTATAGGGAGTTGGTTAGTGATGTTTTGGAGAGTATTGAGAGTGGTTTGGAGCATGAAAGGAGGAGGGGGACTTTGGGGGCTGAGGAAGTCGAGGATTTGTTGGGGAGATTGAGGGGATTGAGAGTCAGGAGGGGAGGGTTGATGTAGGGGAAAAGGGATGTTGTTTTTCCCGTAGGGTTTGTGTGTGAGATTCTCGATCTTCATGTCCTTTCCTTTCTTTCTTGAGCTCCTTTCTTGAAAGAGGCTTTTTGTTTGTTTTTTTTCTCTCGTTTCCCCGAAAAATCTATTCACGAACCTCATGCTTCCCCTCCTTTCTTTGAGTATCTATTGTTTGTATCAGCCTGCACATGTAACTTTTTATCTTGAACACAATTGGAAGCTTGCTATACATGCATACTATGTATTGTGACTTGAAGACCCCCACTGTCTACTTTTTTACAGGCATATTCGTGAACGGATATGACATTGTGGAACCAGGAGACTTGATCTGCATACAGGGCGACGGGACTAATCCATGAAGCCCCTCCAGTCGTTTCATAGCAAATGCCCGCAGACGCCTATTCTATATACGCAACAGCGAACAAACCACGACAACATTACAACTCTCCAGTCTTCACCCATTCCACAATTATATATTATATTCCGCGAAAGCAATACATCCCCCCAACTCTCAAAGAATAACCAAATCCCCCGAACAAGAATGACACCAAAACACATGTGAATCATCCAAGAACTGCGGTTTATGCCCAACTCTCCCATGCACATGCATATACTCACTCCCTTCCCCTCCCCTACCGGATTCAGACCTAACAGGCGATAGCCCCCGCACACTCGACGCTCTTGAAGAAGGACGCGATCCACCCCTTGTACTCCCACCCGCCGCTTCAGAATCAATACGCGCTTTAAGCATACTCAAGCTAATAAGTCGTTTATGCCGCGTCTCCGCGCTCATCCCCTGCTCCAATGCCGCACGGTGTGGACTCGCAAACGACGCACGGCGGAGGTCCCGTTCGCCGCTGTTTCGCGAGTGTACACCCAACGGCGAAAACGCACGTATCGACCCTCCCGCTCCTAGGCGTGACGATGGTCGGGAGTACGACTGTGCATGAGATCGAGCGAGTTGTTCTTCGAGTACCCCGAGTTGCTTCGTGAGCGCGTGTGACCGCGCTTCTGCGTCGAATACGGAATTCTCTAACGCACGGATCTGAGACTGTGCAGCGGACAAGTCGAGCGCGTGTTGCTGACGGAGTGAACTGAGCAGCTCTGCATCGAGTGAGTGCGGTGCTGCATCGTCGTCTCGTGTTGGGGAGGACACGGCTTCTTGGAGCCGTTCAATTTCTTCGTCGCGTGCTGTGAGGTCCGCCCGGAGGGATTCGATTTCGTTTTGGGTGCGTCGGAGGAATTCTTGTTCTTCATCCTGGTTGGAAATGAGATTATGTTAAATGGGTGAGAGAAATAGGTGAGGGGGACGTACCTGTGCATCCCGCCGAGCATCCAACTCTTGCCTGAGAGCAGTTATTTCCTCCGTCTGATTTCGCAACGAAGCCCCTAGTCGTTCAATCTCTTCAATACGACGAGCCGTCTCTTGGTGGTGACTCGACCGTTCAGCTTCAAGGTTCTTAAGACTCGCAGTAGCGCCATCCAGCTCCTCCTGGAGCTCAACATACGCCTTCTGCAACTCCGAAAAATCCGAAAGCCCAACGGCATGTTCCTTCTCCCACTGAGCAGCAATTTCCTTCGCCTGTTTCTCAGCTTTTGCGTGTTGGTCCCGCATTTCGTCCAAGGAAGCTTCGAGTTCCGAGATGGTCTTTTCGCGGCCACGTACTGTATGCTCTAGCCCATTAATTCGCTCTGCTAGGTCCAGTTTGACACTGGTGAGTTCGACGATTTTCGGACGCATCTCGTCTAATGAACGCATCAAGCTGGTCCCCTCTGCCTGTAGATCTTTTTGTGTCTTCTCTGCATCGTCTGCACGCCGATTTGCATTACGTAGGTCAACTTGGGCGGCTTGTAGCTGGCGTGCGTTAGTAGCGGCGTCAGCCATCGCTTTTGCCAAGTTTTCTTGCATTTCTGTGAGAGCTTTTTGTGTAGAGGCGTTATGAGCTTGAATTTCGACTTTTTCTTGTATCAGGGAATCTTTCACCGACTCAGCAGCAGCCAGTTGTTGGAGAATTCCGGTGTGGAGATCTTGAAGTTCGGCGTATTTTGCTTCTAGTTCAGATTCCCTGCTAGAATGAACTCGACGCTGAGAATCTATCTCATCACGCTCGGCTTTTAACGTTGTATGGGCCTTCGAGCAGGGGGTGTCAATATTCTATTTCGAATAGTCAGATATTTCCTCACTTGTTTGAGTTTGGATAGCTGGAACTCTAGTTCATCAGCCCGATCTTGTGTATTTTTGAGGGAGGTCTCCAGCCTTTCTACACGGTCATCGCCTTGGATTTGTTCCTCTAGCTCCCGTACTTTGCGCTGATGATGCTCAGCTTCTTGCTTAAGCTCATTCATGGTTGCAGTTGTGAGTTGTAACTGTCGTTCCTGACGCATATATTGAAGGGGGATTGAAAATGAAGAAATTGATGCCTTACTTGCTCCCGATACCTTTCAGTCAAATCTCTCTCCTTCGTTTGCAGGTCTTGGGAGAGCTTCGCAGCTTCCCGCACATCTGCTTGGAGAGTCTGAACATGTTGGTCGAGATTTCGTGACCGTTTCTGTTCTTCCTCCAGCTTACTCTCCATAATATGAGCCTCTGTTTAATTGCAATCAGTCCATAACTCTCGTAGGGCGTACTGTATCGTACCAGACTCAATTCTTTCTAAACGTTGTAATTCGGCCGTAAGAGATGATTTCTCCGATACCAGCAAAGATATCGTCTGTTGCTCATTCTGTAATTGGGCATCTTTCTCCAATATTACCTTTTGGTGTGTCTCTTCAAGCTCCTTGTATTGATTTCGTTCTTTTTCGAGTAGAACTTCGGCTTGGTGTAGTCCTATTCCAAAGTTCAGTTGATCCACTCCAAGAACAAAATCAAATCCACGCAACTCACGCAACTCCGAGGCTCGTAACTGCTTCACCTCGGCCTCTAACGACGCGTTTTCCGCCTGTAACGATTTGATTTGTTTCTGGACATGCTCCGTTCCTTCGGACTGCGGAAAAGTCAAGCTTGAGCGAGGTAAGGGGGCCGCGATAGACGGTGAAGACCGAGATAGGACTTGGGGTGATGCAACACGCTCTGGAGGCGGAGGAGGAGTAGCTGCTCGTGGCAACGAGGTAAGCCAAGAAGTGTCTGAATCGTCTTTCGTAAACCTGTGGGATATTGAAAGGTTCCATTGGTCCTCCTCAGATCAACAAACTAGCTCCATCACCGCGTAACGGAAAGATGCACCTACACGTCGCCCAAGTCTCGTTTATCGTCTTCAATGGCCTCGGAAGGAGCTGGCGAGAATGTCCTTGAGGGACTTCTTGGCGAACTAACACCGGAGGGTGAGGCAGTAATTGAGGCACCAGTACTTCCTGAAGCCTTTTCTCGCCGACGCTTCAGCTGCAAGTAGTTGACAATATGAGCTGTACTGTTTCAATTGGTTTGAATAAACGTACCAGAGCCTTAGCACGGGCTGCTTTAGCGGCACGGTCGTCTTCAGACATTTTGGAGCAAAAGGCTAGGAGAAGGTAAGGTCTAACTAAGCGTACAGCGTGACAACAACGATCGACCCAAAGTAATTTACATTTTGATGATGCGTGTTTACACGTCTCTTCAATGGCTTATTCCAAGTGATAAAATAGAATTGCCAGTATATATGTACGTAAAACCAGAGGTGGGAGGAAGGAATAAAGAGAAAAACAATATATAAGTAGCAAGGAAGACAGGGTGAGGGCAATTCTGACAACCACAGAATACTAATGTGATGGGCAGGTGTAAGATGCTACGGAAAAGAGTAACGAGTGGCTCTGGGCGTCCGTTTCCATCGTGTTCGGCTGGGATCGCGAGTGAGTAATAGAGTGGTAATATCAGATGATCGATCCCGAGGGCAAAGAGAATAAAACAGAGTGCGAACAGCAAAAAAGAGGCTTTTCTTCCCACTAACGGAGGTAATGAGGGATAAGGTATATGAACAATGCTGGATTCCGTAGAAGAAGGTTGACGTTATGCCCAGACCTATAAAAGAAACAAATTAGGATCATATATAACAAAAGAAGATGGGCGATGTCTTACTCTGAGCGTGCTATCCCAGCTGCCCGTGCAGAGGGCCATGCCGTCTGTGCTGACGCCAAGACAGCTGACTCTGTTTTCGTGACCTGTTAAGACGCCAACACGCTCCCCTTTCAGCGTGTCCCAAACGTTGCAAGTCCAGTCATCGTAGCCTCCAAATAGGATGCGACCTGAGATCGAGAAAGCGACGGATGTGATTCCACAAAGAATGTTATCATGTGTGAATGTATTTAATTCACGATCAGCGCGGATATCGAATAAGCGACAGGATGCATCGTCTGAGCCTGTTGCAAATGCGTCGCCATTGGGGAAAAACCTAAGCAAACCAATTCTCAACTCTCCATCCTAGAAACCAAATCATGTGACGTACTGCACAGCATTGATGTCAGACTCGTGTCCCGTAAATGTTTGTGTGGCACGACCGCTTCGAATATCCCATAGTTTCGCTGTTGCATCACAAGCACCAGACACAAAAACGTTCTGGTTGGGTCCAAGAGACAGACTAGAAGGATTCTTGAGTAACTAAGGAAGGTGTAGCCAGCGAGTGACACACCTCATAACATCCCCAGTGTGGTCACTAAATTCTACCACCCGGACACCAGCTTCGATATCCCAAAGCATGCAAGTCATATCACCCGAACTAGTAACAATCTGCCGATCGTTGAGAAATCGGCAGCAGCTGAGGTAGCCCGAGTGGGCGCTCAATTCACGGGCCCCCCTTGGATTTGCTCCGTCTTTGTTGTTCAGATTGTAAATAGAGCAAATGTTATCGAGACCACCACATGCAACGAAGCTTCCCGATGGTGAGTAAGCACAAGTCATAACCCAACTTGAGCGCAAAGGGATAGCATGCACTTTGTTCGTGGTGTAAGCATCCCAGACAATGAGTTTACCGTCCTGCGATGCGGATACAAGATGTCTCCTGTCAGCAGCCCAGTGCATAGCGTAAATCTTAGCAAGATGTCCACGCAGAGCGCGCCGTGGACGCATAACAATTCGAGGCAGTGCATCTACTTCCGCGGCCATGGCGCGCACTAAAAGCCGGTCGTTAGGGCTGAACTCACATATACAATTTTTTTAAAAACTTGGTAGAACTCACAGCTTGTATCTGCCGATGACTCTTTCTTCGCACGAATCTTTTCTTTCAAGCTCTCTGCCTCCCTACGTGCAGCCGCAATTCTCTCCTGAATATCACCCTGATTTTGAGACATGGTTGAATCAAGACTTCAAGACTGAAACAAGGTAATGGAATGGCTAAAGGAAGCAAAGAAGTCAATAAAAAGAATCTGCTCCCACAACAAGGTTACAAACACTTGATATATGAGGTGATCAAGCGACGAAAATGAAGGCACGACAATAGATGATGGGCGCCGGACGGAATGAAGACTAGGAGTGAAGGACTGAGTGTCCGCCACGGCACAGCCTATGAATTCACGGTCGTTTAAGACGACGTTGGAGGGGGGTATTGAAGAGTGGGAAAGGGTCTTGAGAGGGATAGTTGTGTGGACAGGTCCGTAACTGATGGAATGATCTTGCGAATTTGCTGACCCACCCGCGTTTTGCCGTAACCGAATCTCACTCCGACTCAACCTCATTTATGCAACCATTCCTCCTAACTTATGTATGTACCATTCTCTCCACTTGGTTATAATTCAACTCAAGTTTTCTCTAGGTACACCCGACCAGGAAACCCTTTGATATTGTCACAATATTAATTCTCTTCACCCCCACCGGCTACCTCAACAGGCTGGGCAGTTCGGCATTGCCACTTCAGGCGAACCCTGTTCTGATCCCATCTCTTGCTTGACCCCTGTCGCTGACCATACACCAGATGTAATATTTATTTCACATCAGGCGCTCCAGGCTCATTGTTGAGCCTCCCGCCCTCTGCCTCTACCTAATTCTTTTACATAGACGCTGCTCTTCGGAACCATCCTATCAACACATCAAGAAATCTGTCATATATAAAAGCCCCCATCATGAAACACATTATCACAAGCGCTTAGAGTGGAAGCTTTTGTGGTGCAACAGGACGCAACCCCTTCATTGACACATGTCCTCAGTTTCTCTGCTTTGTAGCCCCCGTCCCGGGTCTTATCTGCCCTTTCAATGTGCCATCCTTGTCTTGTGTGACCGAAAGATATAACCCCACTTACATTAAGCCGGAAGCCCGATCCCCACTCCGAGGTACGAACTGTGATGGTTGGAACTGCCCCCATCATGTTTTCTTGCTGGGTCGTAGGCCAAGAATTAATCTGGCTCAATGGATGCTCCTTCCGATGTTTACATACCGTATACACATTGGCCAGAATACCGAAGAGAACTCCACAGCTAGGTTTTTCGCACCTTCACGCTCTGATCACGAACATATTCACCTCCAAGATCGAAGCATAACGCCTAGCACAAATGAACCTCGCGGATGTGTGCATTAACTATCATCGGTCACAATCCAGCTGGCTATTGCTGGTAATACCCGTCTCTAATCACCGTAACTCCTGGCTGACTACTGACAAAGGACGCAATCTGCGACATCTGTCACTCAGTTGCCTAGTGTTGAAATTGCCCAAACCGTATATATCGATCGGATACCTCTCCCCTCACGCACCCAAGATCTTTCCGACGCCCATGTATCGGCCTTATCCCAATGACACCACCGTCACCCGACCTTCGGGTGTTGAAGATTTGGTAGATTGGATTGACGCTCAATCAACCCGTATCTCCGGTCTTCAGCTCTTCTTTCCATACCGCCCTGTTTTCTGCACTGTTCCTCAACCACTTGTACTCCTTAAAGTAGACCTCTGGGACTTTGTGATAACCCGTCCGAGTCGGAATTCAATCCCCCACCCCCATTTATACCTACGCTGCAAGGGCAACTTTTATGATCATCTGACTCAAGCAAGAACTATCGCTCCCGTGGGTCTATTACATTAATGTACGTGACACATCAAGTCGATTGGTCGTTCATCTTTATATTTTACCGGTACATCTGTCACTGAGTTTGAGCTACTGTGAAACGACAGCGTCCCTTAACGAGGTCTCTAGTACTTTGCTTTCGAGAAGAATCAAGGAGGTTACCTGATCTACCCGTCGTACCCGGGAGATCACACATGTAGATTTATTGCAAGAGTTTGAATATTTTTTTGTGAGTGGTTAAGTCTATTAGGTCCCGTAATGCCCCTCCCCGTTAAGGGGGTTATCGGGTGCTGGAAGTTATTCACAGAACGTAAATGACTCTCCGCTTTGTGTTACACGTAAGGCAGACATCAATCCACAGCTCAACTGCAAGCCCGGCTGCGTATAGCCACGATCTCTTCACTTCCGTTAAACTTGCGAAAGATGTTTAAGTTTATGAATAAGCCGAATTTTAATACAAACATTTGCAAGCTAGTAGTTGCTCGTTTAGGGTCTCATAATTACACATCTGAGACTATTCTGTAAATGCTTACTAGTAAGTGTCCTAACATCCTATCCTTGTACGACATACACCTTATTTCATCGCATTATAATTGTTTCATTAGGTCCCCAAGTCGTGGAAATTGTAATAATGATGACGCCATACTCCTTCCTGGTTTTCCCTCTAGTTTCAAAATTGATGATAATATCTGCAGTGCACTGGAGCTGCTAACAAATTATTTTTTATCCATGACGCATCAATGCGGCAAGCGATGAACAGTTTTGGGCGTCTACCGGAAGCGTGGTAGTTACTTCAGGTACGTGGGCGTCTATCTACTCCGTCTCAAATGGTAATTCTATGCCCTCATATGGTCTATTTGTAATCTTTTCGCTCCCGCTTCGCACAATCCGTCTGTGGTACTCTTGCGCCAACGGTGAGCTGTGCGCTCATTTGTATAGTACTAGAAGTCTACACCCCTATCGCTAAATTCTCCATTTGCGAGCCACCGCCTTTCTATTCATGAAAAAAGCCGCTTATACTCCGATATTCCTGGAAAATTTCCAGATATGTTTTACGTATTCTCCCGTTTCCCCAAGCAAGTACAAGGCCAAACAATGCTTTTTTTTCTACCTATAAGACGGGACGCTCCAATAAACCCAGGAAGGTTTCTGTCCGTAATTGCGATGATCTTGCCGGCAATATGGCGTATACTTCACTGGTTAACATAAAATTTTCCGCAAATTGAATGCGTTTCATGGCACAATACAACACCGCAAGCTATTCAACCTACTCAAGCACATTCGGAGCTCTTGCTGGGATATAGGGGTACTCTCCTTTTAAATTTTTTATTTTATCTCAGGAGCAGCCTCAGACTGCAGACACGGAGCCCTCTGCCTCCTCTACCTATTGATATTGAATAACAGCATCTTCAAGTCTCCCTTTTAAAAAGACAGAGATGAGGGAGAGAATTTTTCATCGCAAATTACCTTTCAAACCCACGAACTCAGAGTATCTCAATGACGAGTAAGCCTTTTTGTTTTTTTGTTGTAAATTGATTCGTCTTATATACGGTAATTATAGATTACAGGAACGACCTAAACACAGTGGCGAGAAGACGTGGGAGGCAGCCTAAATATGTTGATGAAAAGGCTGGACCTGAACACGAGATTGTTTGGACCTCGACCGTTGGTTGTGAGTATGATTTTATTACTAGAGAATACTGAACGACTGACACCTCCTTGGCGAAAAGGGGACGACATGGAATACGGAAGAGGCAAGGGAAAAACTAAAGATGCTGCCAGAGAAGCCGCTGCCTGTGCGGCATTGCAGTTGCTTTCTCAAGAACCGTACATGTAGCCCGAGAAATCCGATACTCGGTGTGCACTGAAATATTTGTGCATGCCATAGTATTTCAAGTTGTCCTGAATGTTGATATCAACTACCATTATTTTATGCTATTCCTGGCTCAATTAATTCTCTATATTTTGTATCAATTACTTTTCTAAACTTAAAAGTTAACTTTGTGTATTTTTTCGTACCGTGAATATAATCCTTTTGATTTCGTTGTGGACTCTAAACTTCAACTTCAAAGTTGAAATCTATTCTTGCACTCCGAATCCCATCAATAATTCTGTCCACAAATTATGTAATTTAATGAACCCTTGGCTAACGATGGAAAATGGCACAAAAAAATATTGGGCTTGTTGCCCTTGTAATCGAACATGATCTATGTACTTTCACAGCAACGGGCTATCATCAAGTTGGCATACCTAGTTCTCAGGCAGCGAATTATCCAGAGCTTCAATCACACTTTGACAGCACAATCGACATCTCATGGTCCCCTCGTGGCTCTGGCACACTTCGATGAGTCTGAACGTTCCTGTCACCCCCAGCCCTGCGCAGTCGACGATCTCTCAACTCCAAGAAACAATCTCCCGGATCGTTAGGTTCGAGGACCGGAAGACGTGGACAGACTACATCCGCGACTTTGCCCGCCTATTACATGTGTCAATCGCGAGAACCGCAGGAGCATGCTCGTGTCGCGCTCCAAACCCCAACATTCTCTATGGTCCTTCTTTGCCTTTGTGACTTTTGACCGGCTTCTGGAGTGTATCCCACAACAACGCGGCCGGCCCTCTCCAGTGTTCCCAATTCTCGTTAATGAAATGAATGTCATTCAATTCATTCATAACAGGATGGATGAACAAACGAGGTGATATCGTCACGTCCAGCAGCGGCACCCCTGTAA
This sequence comes from Collybia sordida, assembly GCA_037014335.1. NCBI lineage: Eukaryota > Fungi > Basidiomycota > Agaricomycetes > Agaricales > Clitocybaceae > Collybia > Collybia sordida. The sequence continues at coordinate 3,874,833 of JAYKXK010000002.1, forward strand.
GCACTCGAAGTTTTTCTGATCGTATAAGAACCCGCTTTTGAAGAATATGGTCTGCGACCTTGAAGAAAATGCCGAATGGTAAGTATTGACAACGTAGAGTCTCTTTACCCATAGGTTTCTAACGCCAATTTAGATTCGATCTCAATCCTAAATAATTGTACATTGTTTGTTCAGTAACTGCATTTTCACTACTTATTACCTCTTCAAGATCTGCAAAGTAAAGGCCAACTCGCCTCCCTCAGTTGGGTGGATTCGACATCTGGCCCAAGGAATTCTCCGGTGTGGACTTCTATATGTAACAGTAAAATCCGTTATCTATCTGCGGTGTTCATCCACTTCTGACTCTTACGACAATAGTCCATGGTGTAGAACGTGGGAAGGGTACTGGTACCCGTAAACACATTGCAAAAAGTCAGGCCGCCGCGGCCGCTCTGACTTATCTACAAGCCGAAGTCGTGTCTGAAGATTAATGGTGTATTTCTCCAACTTATAGGCACTGTATAATATTTAATCAGCCGAATAACTATACTCGCTCGTTTTATTGTTTTGCACAGATCAACAATCCTCGAACGATCAAGTTTTGAGTACACAACGGCGAACAAAATACCCCCAATGGCGTGTCTTTGGTGATTGGCCATGCGTAACTTGCGGACGAATCCAATTTAGATGACTCTCCGAGATTTCAGCACCACTCCAAATCATCTTTGCAGTTCTCGGTTATCCCGGCCCGAGCACAGTTTGTCGTCATCGCATTGTTGTCGTGATTTTTCTCATGACAGGCGCTGCTTCGGTAGTGACATCTTTAAGTCAATTTGGCCCACAGGCATTAGCTCAACCCCGCAAGTTCACCTGTTGAAATTTGTGGCTCCTACAGTTGTATACCAGATCAGATGAAGTCGGGGGACTCAGTTCAGATCCTTTATCCGTATCGATATCAAACATCACGTCACAGCGCTTTCGACAGGTGAGCTATGTAAGTTTAGCGTTACGCACAATCTCGTCCTATTCTCCGCTGGGTGCGGTTTCAACAAACATGTGGCTGCTCTCCCATCAAGTCTACCGCTGTCCAGTGATATTAACATCATTCATTCAACTCGGGATTGGTTTTCAAGGACCGCTCATAGGTTTAGTGTCTTTGCCATTACCTGCTGACAATACTTGATATACTGTCAAAACTCCTTCAGGCTTTTGATCCTCTCTTCTCCTTATCGATGACACGCTGGAAAGCGCTGAACCGCGAGTATTTGGTCTGTCACCCCCGTCGACTATAATCTAGGCCGTACCCCGTGATGAAGTATCAGGATTGACAGACTTTCGCTGCCAATATTGAAAACCTCCGATGATTATTTAAAACTGATTTTGTGGATCAAGCAGTACGTTATTTATTGCCATTTTGAAGGTACGGCACGGCTAATAAACCGGTATGCCTAGCCCCACGACGATACAAAAGGCCACTTGAGTCGCATTTTTTTAGTATATCTTTCTGCTTGTTACGACGCTCCAGATGACAAGTAAGCTCGTAGATTTTTATCACCAGCAGATGTGAACTTATTTTCCTTAGCTCCCGCCCAGATGATACACAACTGTGTGGCGGATTTTTTGATTCCTGACTGCCCGGTTATTGATCTTGTTATTTACAGACTTTCAAGGACGTGGTCAAATAAACCTCCTTAGTTGGTCTGAAGAGTCTACGGGTCCTACAGATCACGCTACATGGACTGTTCATTGTAAAAGTGGGTACCATTTTACTAACAATTCTCCAGAGGAAGTACTCAATCACTTCAAGTCAACGGACAAATCAAAGGAACAGGTGTCGGCGCCCAAAAGGCAGAAGCTAAGCAAGAAGCAGCCAGGCAGGCCTGGAGAGTAAGTCACTATTTGGCACAAGAGATAGGATATCCAATTATAAACCGTCCATATGCAGGCTCTCACAGGAGCATGAGATCCAACCACGAGGAACTACTAAGGAGCAAGAATTCATTCGGGTCCCAATATTTTTCTCTATAGTTCCATCATTATTTTACGTTCTGCTTATCAGCCTGGGGCCTTTCCCGGCTTTTCAGATTGTATCTCTACTAATTTGTCTCGTATATTTCAAATTCCCGTTACCAATGATTGACAATTGACATGTAAGCCTCGAGATAATATAAGTAATTATCAAGGTATATTTGTGCTGCACCTAAATCGACACCGAGTGACTACATCGCATGTTTCTAATCTCCAGTCTCTCCTAGAGAATCATCTGACCTTGAATTCAGAGGGCCCCTGGCCCCCGACGGTAACTTAACAATCGAACATTAGCACCCACCGGAGCTCTCACCAAGGAGTCGAAGTCGCACGTACCTACATGATGTAAGTTGTAACCAGGGGTTATTCTTCTTTCCAGGAGAGGAAAGGCAACAAAGACGATGCAGGTTTCGATGCTGTCGATATAGTGTGTCCATATACACACAGCTCTGAGATAGCGCTAATACAAGTCTTTACCTCTGAATTTTTAAATTGACAGGCCAGCGGAAAGGGGAAATCAACATGTACAGTGATTTGATCATTGGATGCCGCGATGCCGTGTAGCAAACCAATAAATATGTCTGACTAAGCCATAACGTGGTCAATCTTGCTCTCCTCCAAAACTCGTTTGGCTGATGTTTCGAAGAATCTTTCCATACTTGGTCGCAACCGGCACAGGTATGAATACTTATACTCTAACTGAGAATTGGAGCGCATTCTCAACTGTTACACTGTTGCCGTAGGGATTGTCTCTGGGGTTTACATCTTCAAACCGTTAATTCTTGACAGCATGAACAAAAAATCGGATATGTACGTATCATTAGATCGTGAAAAGCCGATGGTGATATGACGTTTATTATTTTTGATCCTTCAGAAATAATGACACGGAACAAGTATACACCGACGAGGACACCAAGCTCTCGAACTCACTGCACACTGATAATTTATCAAATCCCAAGAAATCTTCTTGACAAGATTTGTATCCTATCTTCCCGCAGAGTCAGCATTGAGCCTGTCTGTCGAAATTTGTTATGAAATTTAGCTTAAGCACGTGTGGATACGTGAATGCGTTGGGGCATCAATGTGTATCCATACGGGACCCGCTAATTCCGCTATGATTGCCTATCAACGTCCATGACCTTCTCTCCATTTCCCTTGGGGTCATGAGCTCGTCTTTCCCATATCTAGAAGGGAAAATGGTCAATTCCAATTTCCTTGTCCGGTGGAATGATGTGCGTACTTGCAATACTGTCTCCCCGAGAAATATCATTTCTTTCCTTGTATCCTCAACGATTAAGTCTTGAATCATGAACCATTTCTCTGATTCACCCCCACCTCCTGCTGCTCGGAGATGGGCCTTCCAGACGGTGTTCTCCTTGTCCCGCGTGGTACCGGCAACTGATTCGTGTGTTACGTTTGCGATGAGATCGTAAAGCGTTGATACGTCGGTGGGAGTGGTATCAACATCTTCGAGATCAAAATCAATATGGGGTATAAGCCTCTTTGAGAGAAAGCGACATACACTCTCCAAAATCTAGACCCCGGAGAGGAAAATTGACAATAGTGGGATTTTTTTCCTCAACAAAAGCGTTTTTCGTAAAGCGTTTGAAGTGAATGATGACGTATTGAGGTAAATGCTGGCATTTAAAACGCCGAAGCTGTCCTACTGATTCCTGGGCACCGGTCAATTCTCCACGCAAACCGATCCAAGTTCGTTGCTAACCTGAGTTGTTTTGCCATCGTATTTGGCTAACACAGAATGTATACTGACTTGAGGTATGATATTCTTCTCCACTGAATCCTGAAATAAAGGTGGTGGTGGAAGATCAACGGCCAAGAATAGGAAAGGTGAAACGGCTGATTTAATATCTGATGCAGGCATGAGCTGTTTTTCTCGTTTCATATGTGGTGTCTGCCTTACCGCGATCGATGTCAAAGAGAGGTTTTTCATTTTCACCAGCGTCGGGTCGAACAAGGACTTGCTGAGTTTCTACGCGAAGCTCTCCTTGGAAAGTTGAAAAAATGATACCTACGGTGATTTCATTAAATGATGAAAATGGGTTTGGACCATGTGCTTACTGGAGTTCTTTTTTTTGCTGCCACCCATGTCTTTGTGTAAACGATTGAGTAGCCATCCCAGGAACTCGACCGGATCCCCTTGTTTCTCTAAACGAAATTTTCCGGCGCTTGCCCTATTTACTTCCTGGAGGAATTCGTGGGGGCTAACTTGACTTTTGAATAATCGCGGATTCCACAATTTTTTTGCTAGACCGGCGAATCTTTTCAACATTTCCGGCTCTTTTCCCTTAAAATTAGAGAGCAGGAGGTAGTCTCGTAATGGTGGGATGTGTAAAAGGGAGTGTATGATCACATTCATATGGTCGTTTCTTTTGATGTTATTAAGCCCTACATATCCTGGCAAATAGGCCTTAGATGCTAAGTCGTATGAAGGTTTGAGGAGGTGGGCGGGAGTTGATAGTGTTGCAACAGTGCTGGGAGTGAATTTTGGGGCTAGGACGTAAGAAATATCTTCTAAAGATGGATCGGAAACTGGATATCCATCGGGTAAGACATATACCTAGGATGAGGATCAGGCCAGTGAGTTATGTATATTATTGCTCCGATTTACCTTGGTAGTGTCGAGGTTAATGAATACGTGGTGATCCTCATGTATCGAATGTGCGTATGCATATGATTTACGTCCTCTGCCTTGGAAATATTTCCCACATACAAGACATCCATAGATATTAATATTTGAAAGGGAAACTGAACACACTTTCTCAAAATCAAAGTCGAGGATAGCACGGTTAATCTGTAGTAAGGTTGTGAACATTAGCGCTGAGGTCACTGCTTCAGGGAGCTTGCCGTGTCGAGGTAGAGATCGGAAGCGCGGATTTCTTCTAACGGCTGAAATTGCTCTTCTTCCTCTTCGTCTACGTCTTCTTCCTCGTCTCCCTTACTTAGGACGGTCGAGGGTGTGGGTTCCGACGCGTCGACTACCGTATCGATTATTTCGGCATCTTCTAAATTTGCTTTGGCCCTTTTCGGAGGTCTTTCCAAGCCTTCATTAGCAGATATACCACCTGGGTCGACTCCTGATCGTTTTGAGTGGTTTTGCAGCATTTCCTGAGGTACCTCGAGCCTAGGAGCCTAGGTGGTCAAGAGAAGTGCGAGTGCTTACATAATAGGTATCAAATAATTTCATGTTGTGATTTGGCTCTTGGAATTCAACCAGAAAGTTTATGTTTTCTGTGGCACGTTCTGGTAGACTGTGCTTCTCTTTACATGGGCGATGTCAACGCGTTTCCCCTTTCTCTTCATCATCATCAACATCTACTGGTCGCCCTAACCAACCTCTTCATCTGGATTCTAGTCTGAAAGCGCTGTTAAGAGATGTGGACATATCACTTGCACAAAGTCGAACGCGTTCGCCTCAGCGGAGAGAGTTGGAAGCGTTTCCCATAGAAAATCAGACTGCAGAGATCTCTATAGCTGATGAGGCCGACCAAGGCGAATATTCTCAGCGTAAATCTCCGGCTGCCCATTTTGGTAGCCAGCAGATTGGTGCTGTGGTAATCCCTACCCAACTTCAGAATTCTATCAATGTCATGATAGCTGGTGCGACCTAGCATTTTTATGCGACTGTTGACAATCTCATTTTTTTCTCTTTTAGGATCTGATAGAACACAATTGCATAGTGACGCGAAGCGGTTATTTTACGATAAGGATGTTTTGGATGGGTCGGAGAGCCAATGGGAAACTAAGTACGACCAATTAAAATATCGTACATGGCGTCAAAAATCGCGTCATGCCGAACGGGATGGGACTGCATTTGCTTCAGTAGCTCTCCCGGCTCATTACTCTGCTATCGTTTCGGTTTTTAATCACCTTAAACAAAGATTGGAGCCCTCATGGGAAGTAGAGAAAGTTATTAATTGGGGAGCAGGCACTGGGAGTGGGCTTTGGTGAGATGCAATCACAACATCTATAAATAACCCTGATCATTTGTTCTTCCAGGGCATCCCTTTATACGTTCCAAAAACCTGCTAGTACTGAGGCTGACCGCAATGGACAAGATAGGAAGATAGAAAACTCAACTGTCACGACATACCTCAGTATTGATAAGCGCGAGGGTTTAGTGTCTATTGGTAAACGCCTTGTCCGCGGTAAGCATTGGCCAGCTATGGTGATGCTTCAAAACTGAACACTTTCTAGATATCAATTTAGGCAATCTTAAGTTATTGTGGCAGAAGTCGTTCAAGGATGATGATAGGTTGCGACCGTCGGACGGTCAGGGCGTGCTTGCATTGTCGGCGTTTATACTCACTACGTTACCAACACTGCAAGCTCGCAAAGCACTTGTCGAGGAGATGTGGGAGAGCGGAGCTCATGTAATGGTATGTGTCGACGAATCGACAATCACTTAAGCTCATTGCAACATAAGGTATTGGTGGATCATAATACGACGGCAGGCTTTGAGGCTATTGCTCAGGCAAGAGAATATTTACTAGATATGGGACGGAAAGATTCTATCGATACTGAGGCCGATGGCTCGGCCATTCGAGGTTCTCATGTCGTTGCGCCAGTGAGTGACCATTTCCTCGTGCACCCCATCAAAATTGAGGAAGGAAAAAGTGCCCACATGATGGTGCATGTCCATTGTTCCAGCCTGGATCTTCACGTCTAGTCTGTGGGTTCAAACAGCGTATCCAACGACCATCATTTGTTCGTTTGACAAAACACTCAAATGTCGGTCATGAGGATATCGAGTATTCGTACGTTGTTATTCGACGAGGCCCTAGACCTATCTCTCCTGGCACTGCAGTTGGCCGTGTTGGTGAAGTCGGCAAACGTGCTTTAGATAAAGAAAGTTCCTCACGGGTTTCGATCAGGGAATTGGTTCTTCATGATGACGTCGACCTTCCCTTTCCCAATATGGAAAGATTGGATTCTGTTTCAGACGTTTCTGCCAACACAGAAACCGAAAAAGTCACCTCCCAAACTCAGGCAGAACTCCAAAACGCTCTCCGGCTCGAAGCCTACAATTGGCCTCGTCTCGTGTTTTCTCCACTGAAGAAAAATGGCCATGTCATTCTTGACAGTTGCACAGCAGAAGGTGCCTTATTTTGAATCTATCTTTGGGACATCTACTGACACTGTTGATAATTCAGGGAAGATTATGCGTCTTACAATACCAAGGTCACAAGGAAAACAGGAATACTATGATGCTAGGAAATCAAGCTGGGGTGATATTTTCCCTCATCCACCGAAAAATCCACCTCAGGAACGTTTTCAATCCCTCCGTGAAGGTGATACGAATTCTATCCCTGGTTCGGATATCGGCAAGAGACGGCATTCAGGCCATAAAAACCATAAACCAAGTTTTAACATGCTTTCAAAGGACATTCAAGAAAATAAAAAGAAGTCCAGAAGGAACCGAGTTCAACATTTGAAGAACGACAAAGCATGATTCATTCCAGTAGCATACCTGATTGGATAACGGACTCAAAATAGTTTGTTGACTTTTCTTGCCAATGCCACTATCTCTGCGAATGACGGTTATCCTATATTTATTGATGTGTAAATAATGTATGTATATATCTAATAATCTGATATTCGTATTCCGGGTCCCTGTCGCGAACTTAGCATTACTTTGCTTATGGTTGTGACTATTTGAATGTTAAAACAACTGTCACTTGATATCAAAAGAATACACCAACCAGGTTTGGCTCCTGAGTTTTTTAGTCTGCGACTGTCCTCCGCATCCTTCGTGTTCCCAGTGACCCTCTTTACGGAAGCCATAAAATGGCGAACATTTTTGACCACGTCCTCAACAGGAAAATGCATCTATTTGTCAGTCAGCGAAAGGAATACGCCCTTGAACCAGACTCATTGACTTGCCATCGCTATGGGCATGTGTATATTACCAGTTTTATCAGCTCTCCATTCACTCGTTCCTTGGATACGCTGGATATACCCGGCAATATCATCCGTGACTGTCCCACGCCGTTCAGATGGCATTAACCCCAAAGGGCCAAGGACACGGCCTAACTTGGGTGTAATTGCTCGAATAAGGGCTGGGGTGCAAAGGATAGTTGTAGCCGAGAAACGGTTGTTGATAACCTCAACACAACATTTATTATAAGTGTAACAACAGTTTAATGAGACTCACTCCATCAATTAATTCAGGCCCACCGACAAAGTGGGCACCAGCCTTCTTCGCTTCCTCAGCTTGCCTGCCTTCAGCAAAAACTAGAATTTTGTCCTCGCTCATAGCTTTTGCTTCTCTAGGAAGATTTATACGTCCTTTTGGGACTGCTACTCCATTCTTAATTTCAGTTTTGATATAGAGTGTGTATGCGGATTTAGGGGACGCGACTTCTACGGCCTATATAACTTCAGTTTGAACCATATATGCTAACATGAAAGTTTCACTCACGCGTAGAACATCAATGGCTTCAAGCAAAGTAAGTTTTTCAAATTTGTCTTCGGCCTTGCTGGCTATTGCGGCTTTCCGTCTCGCTTTCGCCGCTAGGGCCTTTTTAGACGGAACGCGGATCTTTGGCTGCTTATGACGCCCAGCAAGAAGAGCTTGACTTGTGGTAAACGGCCGACGTAAGAAGGGGCTCTGCAAGAATAGGATTAATACACATGCATTATCATTTAGCAGTAAGCATACCACAAAAAGCGTGGTTGGTGGGGAACATTGGCTCCATATCGACCTAAGACTGTGCATAATTTTGTCGACAAAGCCAGAACAAGAATTATTTCACGTCGGGCCTCGGAATCGTGGGGATATTTGGACTCCGCCATTTGTCAAACTCCGCGAACGAGACAAATCAGTTGAGTCCAGATAGGATGTAGGTTCCAGGCCTGACATTCTTGCAATTCATTAACCATAGAAATATAAAGTGATAATGACATAAAGAGAAGTTGAATATTTTTATGGTGGGTGTTTGGGGTACTATGATAAAAATAATAAATCAGTGGAAGCAATCCTTTTCATCTTAATTGCGCAAATGGTGCGCTAGAGTATCAAAACAAAAACAGAACTGTAATACCAAGGCGCTTTACTCGGCATAAATTTTGATCTGTCATCGCAAGCATAGACGCTGTTGCGAGGTCATTAATCTGGTACACTTCGCACTCGCCTCGGTGGGGGGGACATTGGAGACAGAGACGCGTCCTTAGCTCTTAATCTCAATTGTGACAGGAATCGATTTGACCCCAAAAAATGGGGTCTATCTTGAAGGTTCGTTCCAAAGGCTTGGTTATGGTGAAGGTCAGCAGAAGTAGTGAACGTGAGATAGTATCAAATCCCCGCAGCTGTCGCGTCTCTTGTGTCATTCCCGGGGCCAGTAAATCTACCGATAGAATTATAGCGAGATGAAGTTTCGATTGGGCAGGATTGCAGGTGATCTGTAGTTCTGTTATTTCTGGGTACCAGGGGGATTTTATATGGATAGGAACGAACAGTGCCGGAGAGGGGTAGGCGAGAATCGATGTTCTTGATTGGTTTCCGTTTCGCAGAACAGCGTCAAGCTGACGTCTTTGACTTGATGTGGTGTGTGTAGATTTAGATCGGAAGAAAAAACTAAGACTGGGACAAAGACACGAGCCCCTCGAACGGGGAAAAGTCCTGAAGTGACCCCCAATGATCACGTATTCCAGAAGCCTCAAGAAACCGGATGCGGTTACATGACATGGTGATGAGGGGTGTGAGGCTGGGAGCCATGACAAAACGGTGTTATCACAATGTTTTCCAACATAGGTATGGACATTTGGCTGGGTCCGATATACCGGTTTGAATTAATGTCCAGTTTAGAACCTCGAAGAATCCAAGAGGCTGGCCAAAACTCCGGATGACGCCTGATGATGATGGACGGAAATTACGGAAGGAGCGTGTGGCGCGAAAAAAAACAACCGATTAGCATCTGCTAGGACCTGAGCAGCGTCCCGGACCGTCAGCCCTGGCATGGTTCTCTTCCGAAGACTACATCCGTTAAAAGTTTCGATGGATGCAGGGAAGTGTCCCCAAATTAGGTTCGCCGCGGAGTCCTCTCTTGTGATATAATTGAAGTGTGCCCGTGGTGACTCTTTTCGTATTGTTAGATGACCACAGGAGTGGTGATATAAATTGGTAGGAAAAATACAGTGTCAGGAGGCGAAGATGAGGAAGCAGCGTTACTGTATGGAACCCGTTTGGAGCCGCCATGCGAATACAACGGTGCAATCTTTTTATCGCTGGATCCGTCCGACGGGGTGGCATGTGGACATCGCTACTGCTCGCCCTCTAGGATTGTATATACCTTTTATTCTTTTTTGCTAGGATTTGGGTGCACCGTGACGGAACTCTGGAAGAAACTAGGCTCACATAAGCAACCCTTTACGTTATTTACCTACCAAATGTAGTAGGTAACATTGGACGGGCCTATGTGAAAAGAGAATTTTTTTATGAGGGTAGTTGGGATTGTATACTGCTGTAATACTATCAGTTTTGCTTAGCTACCGTATACAGACGGTCTTATGTCGAGAGTAGGCAGAAACCGGAAATGTGACTGATTAAATAACCCGTGGGAAAACGAATTCTTTTGTAAACCGATTGTAGAAGTGTTGCGGAGTCGACGCGGAGATCATAATTTCTTCCACCGAACCAAAATTCTAATGTCGCTCCTCGTCCCCAGTAGAACCAAATTTTCTTCCTCTCGTCTCACACAAACGTTTGCCCGGAGCTATGCTGCGAAGAACGAACCTGCAGGTGACCCCAAAAAAGAAATAATACGAAAGGCGTTGTACCCAGCCAACATACGTAGTCGCGCCTCTCCTACCGGTACTTGGAGACCAGACGTGGCGCGCGCTCTGCAGCACGCGATACCCTCTGTCCAAGCTCATAATACTATTGAACGCGCCTGGCTTCTGCATAGAAGACATATACGAAAACGGCGGGAAGCTGAATTGGCGAGAAAATTCGAGTGTATGAAGCAGGCTATGCAAGAGTTGGAGCGGGTTGACAGCCGATTATATATGGAGGCGAATAAGCCGGAAGACCCGAGATCGAGGAGCACTGTGGAGATGGAATTGGCCAAGACACTCAAGAGTTCTGAGGTGCGGACGATGGAGGCTCGGATACGCGGGCTTTTCCCTCGTGAGTTGAGGATACCTACGGATACTCCTTCGCGCGCGGGATGGAATTATGAATGGAAGCCTTTCCCTCGTCCTCTATAATATTTTAGGTACGTGTATACTATGACCAGGATTACATTTAACTAACATTTTTACCACTCCAGTCTACTTTAGTACGTGGTGCAAACAGGCCTTGGATTGTCATAGGCAACGGCATGGAAGTCTGATAACGAAGGAAACCCATTTCGCTTAATATACAAAGGCAATTTAGTTTAGTACAACATTGCATCAATTCCACCTTTCTTCCCTCAACGCAAAACTTTCAACCCCCATTAGGGCAGGGTCCCCACCTCGACCAGAGGATGTTGTTTTGTTGAGGACAGCCCCATGAACAGACTCGAGGGCATCTGTCCATTTGCTTAGGGCTGCATATCTCTTCTTTTCTAGGCTTTGTCTAACATAACCGAACTTGTCATGCTGGGTGAATCTCGTATGGATGGAAGAGACTGACTTTCGGTCAAGCTCAAGCCTCATCCCAACCTGATCAATGCGCCCCTCTACTTTACCTTCCAATATCAATCCAATGAGAAGCTCTTCCACCTCTTCAATTTCGACATTCAATTGCTTAAGGAGTGTGTGTCAATTCAATAGGAAGATGAAAAACTTCTCTTTACCTTGGCCAGGAAAGATAATTCCAACCGAGTATATGGTTTGATCAAATCGATCAGATACTGAGTCCGCAGGCTGCGAAGAAGCTCGCCAATGTAAGCTCGGATGAAGTTGTCGTCCATAATCGTAGAATGGTTGTCTAGATGTGGAATTAGAAGTAGATATTGTAATTGTAAATATGCGTGCCTCTCAGGATCTTTTCAGCAGAATGAACCTCACGACGTTGATAGGCGTCAACGAGGTCAGTCATAGCCTTAATTTGAGGATCCGTTTTGTACCTAAACAATAGGACATAAGTGCCTGTAGCAGTGTAAATCGAGATAGCTAACGGTTTTGTTTCTTGACTATCAAAAGGGTTGACTTCGCTGCCGGTTAACATATTAGCCAGAACCAAGTACTTCAGGACCTGTATTCTTTGGGGAGACCCCGCCTCGTCATAATTTCGGAAGGACTCAAAGAAATCTTCACTCGCACGGTTCCATTGACCTGAAATGATTGTCGTAAATAAAGCAGAACGTATAACGAAAATAGACAAACGTTCGCCCATCCACATTTTCCCCCCACATTCTTTGATGACGCCCATGATACGAGGATGTGGAATGGCGGACCGGACACTATTCGTGGCGTTATAGATTTCCTATGGAAATTCATCAGGAAGATCGTAGAAGAGTATAAGTGTAGGATAAAACCTTCAACTTCTTGAAGTTTCGGGTTTCATTATACATTTGGATTTCAAGGGCATATATTTCGAGCAACTGAGTCCCTCGTTGAGATTGGTCGTCACCATCATTGGCTCCGGTAGCTTTGTGTAGATCACGGATTAGCTGAAGAATATGACTTGGCGCCAAGTTCAAGAAATATTACTCGATAAAAACCTTTGAAAGCCGGGAGAATTCCTTCCTATCTAGCCAGAGTTTAGCGAGTTTTAGGTTCGTCTTCACTGATAATCGCTGTGAAATCGCTAAGCGGACTAAGAGAATGTTTTAAGTCTAGTGTACCTCATTCTTAGCATCCTCTAGAGCATCCTTTGTGACCTGGTAGAATTTCTCTAAGATGTCCACTTCTACTGGTCCACCCTTGCCTCCACCAACATAATCGAGGATACCATTGATCGATTTCTCAGAATAATTGCGCGTCACAGCCGATTTAGTGTAAGTTAATAGTTGAGTATATGTCTTGAGAGCGTCTGTCGGTCTTCTGAGCATAAGATACAATAGCTTTGTTGATTGTTTGAGGGCTTTGAAACCCCTATCATAAGAGTTCAATTCCGACTTGATAAAGGGGAGGAGGGTTAATCTCACCAGTCACCCTGCTCCTCTTCCTGGTCAACGATCGCACGGAATTCTTTCAAAGCTTCTTCTGGGTTATCGTCTTTCTTGGCTATAAACACGAATAAGAATACATATAGTGGCCTTCGGACATGAAAACCAGACATTTCGCCTTGTAGTACATGTTTTCAACGTCGGCATTCCCAGACTCATTGGCATCATCACCATCGGAGTAATCAAAACCGTAATCCTATAAACTTCATTCATATGTATACGTACAGTTAGTCAAGAACGCACTTCATCGTCGCTCCCTTGCATGTAGTCCGCATCATCATCGTCCATGGTAGGGGTCTGGCTTGAAACTCAAATTGATCTGATCAGCGAACCTGGAGTTTTTCCCAAACGAAATATATACCAGTAAGGGGGGATTAACTCTATACGCAGATAATTCAATGGAACGCGATGACTATACTCTCCGAATGAGTTTGCTTCAAACGCAATTATGGGTCAAGTCAAGTTCGAGGAAATGACCTACCGGCTAATAATGCCTTGTTAACCACGTGCGACGCGTTCTTCGTCAACTTGAAACAGCTGCATTTGGACCATTGAGGATTACTTGGTCTGTCGCAGGTATATCGAAATGTTTTATGACACCCAAGGCTTTCTTTCCCTTGTAATTATATCTAACTATTTACGCTATATTCCATACCTTCGAAAAAATGGACTCGATTTGTCTGCATGTACACGTGATTGTGCGCACGCATGTACGATAGAAGAAGAGGACAACTTTTTGAGATTCTGAAAAGACTTGTGCAGATTACTTGATGGCGTATACTAAACGTGGTTGAGCACACAACAGCAAGATCTTGATCGAGTTCATCCCGATTTTGCGTTTGGAAGCGGAGTAATATTGTATTGAAGGTAAATGAACCTTTACGAAGAGCACACTGAATGAGGTGAAGGATAGCCCGAGGAATACACGGAGGAATACTGAAGTCGATGCATCGTGGTTGCATAGTACATACATTAAACTCAAGAACATTAAGCACAAGAACATTAATACCCGTCAACTCGGGGGGTTGTGAGGCCTTGTGGGTCCTGAAATAATGTTTCTGAGTTGATGGATTATCATTTAAGCACGTATATGATGCTGTAAATTGGCTCAAATAGATAGGTAATGAATTCGATTGAAATTTGATCACTGGCAGGTGAATGTAAAAGAGCGAGCGGATTGAAATTGCAACAGTGGACTATGTACGAGTTTTCCTTCAAAGTCCGAAAACGAGCACGTGCCATATCACCGCCAGGGATCACGGTGATTGGCACAGCTTAGTTTAGCCCTTGTCAGAATCATTTGGGCTGCTTGTTGTCCAAGCAAAAGGTAATATGAGGGGCCATGCTGCCTAATTCATGAAGCAAGACGTGTCTATATCCTCATCAATCATGACTTCTGTGGAATCTTCCCTCGTTGCCTCTCCAGTCCTTGGATCTTTCAGTGGACAAACCTCCAGGTCAAGGAGCAGCACTAAACTAACCGATGATGTTATGAGTTTGACGTCTTTCAATCCTTTTTCTGAAGAAGATGAGAATGACCAATCATCTTATACGCTAGTAACGTCTATATTCTCTCGTATGAGAAACACACTCTCTGCTCCTCTATCGTCTGTGACTACTGCATCCAATAACAATCAACCCACTTCCCCGAATATCAGCGGCGCAGCTGGCGCTACGGAGCAACGGAGACCTTCCTACACAACACAAACTCAATCATCCAGCTTCTCGTCCAAGGCTAGTGGAACGGATCGCCCATTTTCTTTAGCTGCGGCCCCTGTCCAAGCCGCTCCACCACTAGTCTCCTTAACTCCAGCCCAATCGGAACTGCCCACCTACAGTGTAGAGTACGAACATTCGCCATCTCGTGGCGGTAATTATTATTCACCAACGCTGGAACATAGTGAGGGTGTGCCATTTGGCACATCCATTCCAGGATTTCCCATCCAAGATGATGCTCGGAGTGTAAAGACTGCGACTAGTCTTCATAGATCTGGTTCTGTATCCAAAGTTATGCGACGTATCAGGGGTGAAGGTAAGCAACACTGAATACTTTTACTCCATGTTAAATTACTTTTTCTAACAGGTCTATCACGAGACTATTGGATGGATGATGAGAATTGTAAAGAGTGTTATGATTGTAAAAGTATATTTACGACGTGGCGTCGAAAGCATCACTGTCGTATATGTGGTGAGATGCAACTAATATTTCTGCTTCCATTCTTAATCATAGACGATACAGGACAAATATTCTGCTCTCGCTGTGCGTCAAACGTGATCAAAGGCGCTCGATTCGGGCATGACGGCATGGTTCGCGTTTGCAACCTTTGCTTGGAGAAGCTCGCGAAGGTCGACGACGACGACGACGACGATCGACGTTCAATAGTGTCCTCAGTAACCTCGTTTCCCGCACACCAATTCGGCGTAGATTCACCAATGCTAAATCACCCACAATCACCTTTCGCTGCATCTCAACTTTTCGGAAGGACAGACGAACCTTTCAACCTTTACTCAATTGCCGAAACCAAGCGGCCAGTATCCGGTTCTGATGGAAGTTACGATTCAAGGCCAGCTACACCTCATCTAAAAGAACGTGAAGATGGAATTTGGGAGCCTGTACAAGATAACCCAGCCCCTTTTCGGAGGGCATTGTCAGATGAAGAAAAGGATTCTGGAAGTTTAACCAATGGGTTTCATAACGATGATTCTCCAACTGCTGCTGGGTATAAAACACCCATAGATTTTCCGGCAACGACACCATTCAATGTAGATAGCCTCACCAGTTCCATCCAATTTCCTGTTGGGTCACCTGATCGTGGTCAGGACAGTCCTAGACCGAATAGCAGATTGAGGTCTCGGTTTAATTCATATGGCGACTTTGAAGTAGCAACCCCATTTATACGCAGCAGGGTTCAAAGTCGTCTTGATCATGTGCCCAGCGGCGAGCCAGGTTGGCGAACGCGAAGAGAAAGCACAGCGTAAGTTAATCACTTGTACTTGGAGTTGTTATCTAATCTTTGTCTATATAGTTATGCTCAAGAACTTAATTTAACCTCCATGCTCCATCTTAAAATCATGCTACGTCAGATGTTGACGATCGAGCGAATCCCAAATGTAAAAGAATGGGAAGAAACATTACTGAAGCTCGCTATGAGGATCGCTCGTGATATGACATTTACGGCACTGCCCCATCGACAGGGAGAGGCAATGGACGTCCGGCGTTATGTCAAAATAAAGAAGATACCGGGGGGGATGCCCCAGGATTCTGAATACGTTGACGGTGCGGTCATCACGAAGAATGTTGCTCATAAGCAAATGTCACGGTCCTTGCGCAACCCTCGCATAATGTTTGTAACTTTTCCTTTGGAATTTCATCGAGTCGAAGGACAGTATATGCATTTCGGTCAAATTGTGCGCCAGGAGAAGGAATACCTTGGCAACTTGGCGAGTCGCATTGCGGCATTACGGCCTCACGTGGTTCTGGTAGAACAATCTGTATCCAGATTAGCTTTGGATGCATTGGCCAAACACAATATTGCTGTTGCAAGGACGGTAAAACCCTCTGCTATTCAAACAATTGCTCGGATGACACAAGGAGATGTATTTTCATCTGTTGGTGGGTTGGCGCTTGAGCCACGCCTTGGCCATTGTGCTCGATTTCGTATTCAGACATACGACCACCCTTTGATTCCGGGTCGCCGAAAAACGTATATGCGTTTTGAAGGCTGTAACCGTGACATGGGTTGCACTATAGTTCTTCGTGGTGCTGACATAGAGACTCTTAAGAGGATCAAGAAAGTAACTCGATTCTTAACTTTTATAGTCAGGAATTTGAAGCTCGAAACGCATTTGTGGAAGGATTCGGTCATAACTCTGCCCTCTTTCAACCCAGATGCACTTCCTTCAAACATGAGTGGGCGCCCGAATGTCACGTTTGCAGCATCGTTTGTCCCGGCTTCTTTATTGTCCAGCTCTTACCTTGCCACGTCAACCCAGGAATCTGACAGATCAAATTCTGAAGCAGCCATTGCAGAAGTGGGTATGGATGGTGAGGATTTGGAGAATGAGGATGGTGAACAACTTCGATTATCACGGCGCATTGATCAATCCCTAGAAGCTTATGCAAAAACCTTCATATCCGTGTCAGCTACTCTACGCTTCCCGCCACCATATCCTATACGAAGAATGAAGGAGTTGGATAACGAGTTGATTGCTGCCAAGCATGCTTGGGAAGACGAAGTTGTCCGACGTGAAGAACGAACACCTTCTACGCATAAGCAAGAGACTACTATTACTAGTGCGACGATGGCTGACGGCCCCCAGGTCGAATCACAAAATAAGGATGACGCTAGCGACATAAGCGCTCAGATCGAAGCTTTGCCTTCTGCCAATATATTTAATACACCTCCCCTCCTAGAGACCGATGGTCCCGTTCTGAATCGAGAAGATGAAGGTTCCTCGTATTTCCTTCCTCAACCCAATTCGACTTTGCCCGTTCCGTCCACGAGCCCTGAGGAACGACCCGAGCCCAAGAAAAAACCCTCTGATATTGCTTTGGAAAGCAGCTTCAGCCTAGTAAAATGGAAGCACGAGGAACAACGACGAATATGGGAATGGTACCTTCGGAAGAACAAGGATGACTTCGTTGTTGAAAAATATCAATGCATTACTTTATGGGAATACACTATCCCGACTGCTGAATTTGGACAACACAGGGCCTGTTTCGCGCCGCAATTAAATTATATCGATTTTTACGGAGAGAATGACTGTACTCTTGGTCAATATATCGAGCGATCCGTTGGCGACACACTCGTTCAGTTCCTGGATCCCAAGGCAATATGCACTGGAAAGGGTTGCGATAAGCCGCTCGCACGCCACTGTAAAGTTTATGTGCATAACGAAACCCGCTTATTTGTTGCCGTCGAGCAATGGGATGGACAGATTATTGGTCGAATGAATTATTATCCAACTCCTGATCTTATCACGACGTGGAGCGCCTGTCGTGTTTGTGGGTCGGCAACTCCATTCATACCAGTTTCAGAGGAAATGCAAAGGTACTCATTCGCCAAATTCCTCGAACTACACTTTTATCCTGCGGATGTCAAGCTAGTGCAAGGCGCTGGGTGTCAGCACAACATCTATCAACATCATATTCGTTACTTTGCATCGAAAGGAATGACGGTGCGCTTCCAGACAGATCCTGTCACAATGCACGAAATTGTGTACCCTCCATTTCGAATACGCGTCCGGCCCGAGACACAGTTAGAACTAAAGAACGCCGATTTTGATCGTTTGCACAACCGTAATCTCATTTGGTATACAGGTCTGATTGATGACCTCAAGTTAATCAGCATAGACGCGGCTACAGGTGACGAGGAGGCTGATGCTCGGCTCCTTGTGGACATCAATGTACTGATTACTAGAGCTGAGACGGAGCGAGAAGATATAGCCCGACTTATTAATCGGATCTACAACGAGTCAGCCCCTACAGATACATTGGCTCTCAACCAAGTCCACGCTTACCGACAGGACAAAATTGTAGCATGGCAGCAAGATTTTGACCGGCTACCGAAGCCACGTTCAATTCAAACGATTGACAGGAATGGTAAAAGCATTTCGGGCTTCGGTTCTGTTCGTGCGATGTGGCCTCGGAGGTACGGTTTAACGGGGGCCTTTGATCATCCACACCTCCCTTCCTCCAGTGTTTCTGAGGCGGAGGAGGGGCCAGGGCCAATGAATCCGAGGAGAGCCACTTCAGATTTTGTCTCTTCAGCGTCGGAAGCCTCTGAATCTGAAAGTAATACTAAAATAAATGAAAAAACTGGTGCGGCTTCTCCACACGACCAGTCACCAGAATCCAAAGAGAGTCCCACAGTAGGTCAATCCCAGGTAGACGAGCATTCCAAGTCCGACCCAGATCCAGAGAGTGACTCGACCATTGGAGTAGCACGCGAAGAGGGTTCTTTAGCTTCCCCTGTTACCATGGTTAGTAAAGTCAAGCCATTGGTAAGTTTGTTCTGATATTTTGGTTAACTTTAGGAAGGGCATAAGCCCAGTGAAGAAGAGGCAACGACCCAACGACCATCACGGTTACCTCGGCGTACTGGTACCCCCCACCACCTAAGTGTAGCGGATCTAGTAAAGAAATACCAAAATTTCCTCCCACCCCAAGGTGTCCAAGACCTTGCGAAAACAGCCTTTGCACCACGCCCTCCTGTCTCCGAAAGTGAACAAGAATACACGTCCCCCATTCCACGCCGTCAACATACGCGGAGCAAGAGTCGGCATCGCTTACCGTCAAAAAAACCTTCAATCTCTGACTTTGAGCAAAGTTATGCTGCCAACATTGCCCCAAGATATCTAACACACTCCAGAAGAGTGCAGCCTGTAGCTGCCGGAAGTCGATTCCTGGGTCCTTCAGGGTCTGCTTTCCAATCACAAGAGTCATCTCGCCGGCCCTCCCCAGAGAAACGTTCATCCAGTGGACGGGGTAAGGAAGTAAAATTCAGTCGTCCTTCGTCACCCTCCAATGCGAAAATTCCGTCAGCAAGTGGAAAAACAAGTAAACAAAGAGCGTCAACTCGTTCGAAAGATAAACCCTCAGTTCGAGCTTCCCCAAACCCCGGGAGTAGGTCAACGTTCCGTAGACCTCCTACAGGCCCCGGTAATAAGGTGTCAAACATCGCAAAACATTTCGAACGTCTTGGTAGAGACGCAGAACGTTCAAAGAGTCGATATTCTGTTATTCGTGGCAAGCGTGCACGGCCTGTAGCGTCAGCTCGGGCCAAAGTTGAAATCCTAGATAGTGTTAAGGATGCTATTAAGGACGAATCAGAAAGCTCTGATTCCTCAAGCGAAGCGGATGATGAAGATGAAGGCATCGAGGAGGAAAGAACGGTCCCCGAACTTATCCAACAGCTTACAATTGAATCAGATCTCTCGTCGCCAAACGAAACGAAGATAGTGCCTCCAGAAACGCCTCATTCAGATACAGTCAGCGATCCGGGTACGCACGGGCATGAAGCTCCTCCTCCGGGACCAATATCTCTGCCACCATCACCTTTCTTATCATCGGTCAAAGGCCATGACGCTTCGTTGACGCCCCCCACTTCCGATATTGAACTTGGAGCGGGTGGTACAGAACGGAATTCCATTCTTAAAGCATTGTCGGGATTCTGGCTTCAACAACCATTATCTCGGAGTATAATTGAAGACGATCCCATGAGTGATCCCGAGCATATATTCAGAGACTCTTCCATGGTTGTTCGAACAGATGAACCCACATCAATCATCGCACTTGCCTTGAAGTACGTCTCAATTTTTTTTATACTCGATATACTTATATGCGGGCAAATAGTTCGCCCCAGTATCGAGACATGCTCGCAAAGTCTCGCGCCGAGAAACGGACAGCCCGCGAGGCGAAGCTTACTGATAGCGGAGAGGCCTTCATGCCTGACGATCGCTCTGTTGCTGAGTCTAGCTCCACATGGGGTGTCGTTAATGTTGAAACTGCTGAACAAGCAGATCCGATGGCAGATCTTAAAGCACCTTCATCCAAACTTCCATGGGCGATTTGTAGGTTTCATATAATAATTTTACACGCCTTGCTAATTGAGCTTTCAAGCATTTGAGAGTGGTGGACTAACCATAAGTTGTACTGTTCTCTATCCCGAGCAGTTTGATGCATTGCGTCGCACTTACGATTGTGAAAAAAGCATGATCGAGTCTCTATCTAGGTGTGTGACCTGGAATGCAAGTGGTGGCAAATCAGGGTCTGCATTCCTCAAGACTCGAGGTATTTCTTTCCACTTCAATTGTATGTCGTTTGACCAAGTGTATTACACGAGATGATCGTTTCATCGCTAAAGAGCTTTCGAAACCCGAACTCCAAACCATGGAAACATTTGCTCCAGCCTACTTTGATTACATGTCCTCAGCAGTCTCTGCTAATGTCTGTTGTTATTCTTATCTACTTTTTTGATTTTTGAATTCATTGACCAGCGCCCGACTCTCTTGGCCAAGTATTTCGGATGCTTTAAATTGACTTTCAAGAAGACAGGAAAAGACCGGGGACCTGGACGTTCGAAGTCTACACAAATGAACCTTCTTGTTATGGAGAACCTGTTCTATGATCGACGCTTCACTAAGGTAAACATGATTTATTAGCGATTCAACGTCAATATTTTTTAAAAACTTCGGCGTTTAGATTTATGACCTGAAGGGTTCAACACGAAATCGACATGTTCAATCTACAGGCAGGGAAAATGAAGTCCTCCTAGACGAAAATCTTGTTGAGAGTGCGTTTCTAATTATTTACTCCTAACCATTATAATAACATCAAACTTTGTAGCCGCCCATTTAAACCCTTTTTACCTCAGGGAACATTCAAAGCGCATTCTGAGAGGTGCCCTTTATAATGACAGCAAATTTTTAGCAGATATCAATGTCATGGATTATTCTCTGGTTTGCGGAGTACGTTTGGAGGACCTTTGCTAATTACCTCAATAATTGATACTTTGTTCAGGTTGACAGCCAGAATAACGAGCTCGTTGTTGGTCTCGTTGGTAAGCTCTAGATTCTCGCTATATATGCGGCTATTTGACACTTGAATTAGATTATATTCGTACATACACCTGGGATAAGAAGTTGGAAAGTTGGGTGAAAGAGTCGGCGTTTTTAGGGGGGAGGAGTGGGGAACCTACAATCGTTACTCCGAAGCAATATCGCCAGAGGTTTATCAGCGCAATGGAGCGCTACTTCCCCCTCGTAAGTAGTTTGCATTCGTTTTGTTTCAAATCGTTGGGCTTATCAACATTTGAGATTCCGGACCGCTGGATGAAAACCAAGGATATACCTGAAGAAGAGCCTAAGAGTCTGGCGGAGTTATGGCCAGACTGGTAATTTTTGTTGTTGTTTTCAATCCATTTCATTTTTTTACCCACTACATCTCGCATTCACATCATCCAGCATCTGATTACCCACTCATATTCTCATACCCAACAATATTCTCTTCCCTTTTAAGAACCAATCAATCCTTTACGATACATAATTGTATATATTTTGTGTTATATCTCGACATTTGAGTTGTCAAGCGTATGAAAATGTGATCTGAGCTCGAGTTATGTGCATTGAGTATTTTGTCCTCGATTTGAGGCGTTCGACAATAAGGGCCTCTCTTAGGATTTGACTCCAACTTCGTAGTATGGGTCATAGTCATAATTTTGGTCCCCGTTTGTTTGCTTTTCCCGACCTCAAGGACTGATATTCAAATGTTAATTAACGTTATTTAGCATCCGTTTTAGATTTCAACCACATCTGACGCTAAGCCGTGACTCGGCCCCCTGGGGGGAAGGGTGCAAAGATTCCAGAGAAAACACAAGATTATTTTTAAGACTTTAAAACCAAAACAGAGCGAGTCACTCAAGGGAGCCAACAAGACAAGTGATGAGGATATTGTCTGTGATTTTGTGTTCAGAGAAAGTGTATAAACCCTTTATTACAATCAATGAAATCTTTTGGTCATGAAACACGGATGATTCAGCTATGTAGGAAAAAGCTTCTCCGTAAGTTTTTTTCCAGTTGACATGTTTCCTTCGCCAAACCATGGCTCAAGAGGTTAATTAATTACATTGAATAGATTATGGTCCGTAAGGCCGCTCCATGTTATGTGCCAGCTCTTTTATTATAAGAACATACTGTAAAAACTTAACATACAAGGATCGCATGACAATACTCATACGAGCTTTATCTTCTTGGCAGGCTGTGGCGTGCTCTTGTCCCCGTCCTTTCTTTTCTTCGTCGTGCCCAACCTCCATGCTTCAAGCAACTCGCGCGCCTTGTGCCGTACGGCAATTGCGATATTTCCGACCTCTGATTCGAGTCCGTTGAAAGTGATCGCGTTGTCCAACATTAGTTCAATGTCTGCTTCGAAGGCCTCTGCAGTGTCATACTTGTCGGCATCGAGCTTTTGCCTGATTGTCTTGAGATCGCGAGCGTTTTTTCGGGGTATGATATCAAAGTAGGTAGGAATGCCTAAAATGACTGGATCAACAGGCTCGTGAAAAACCCAAGAACTGTCGGGTTAAATCAGTCACAGGATCGGTTAGGTTGAGACAATGAATCGTACATTGGTTCTTTGACGAGCGACGTCATAACCCCTTGTAACCCGCGTTTTTCGGTCCAAGTCAATTTTCGCTCCTTTGCTTTGAGCCATTCCCTCTTGAAAGCTTTTTCAACTACATCCGCACATGTGACCGGGAACGTGGCAGGTGGATTGAATTGTCTGCAATTGCTGAAAACAAGCTCGATATCTTTTCCGAATGCCTCCATCGTCGAATATTTTCCTTGAGTAAGTTTATTTGCTATCGTACCGAAATCCATGGGGCGGGTGATTTCGTCCAAATAACTTAAATAATTGTCAGCAAATCGCAATCCAGGTGAGCAACAAAGTTTTACGTTGGGCAACCATCCAATATAGGATCAACGGGACGCGCAAAAATACTGGCTTCAGGAAGTTTCTGTAACACTTTGAGAAGATCTCTGGCTTTCTTTTCGTTGATGGGTGTAGATGGAGCTTTTCTGGGTTTAGGGATTGAAGGAGGCGGAGGTGCCACAGTCTCGATTTCCTTCTCTTTACCTTTCGTTGAAATGCGGGGTGTATCTTTGTTTACCGTCCGCGCAACGTTTGATTCAATAGGTTTATCTTTCTTGGGTTTAATCGAGACGGATGGGGGCTTAGAAGTAGGTGGTACAGGTTTGACTTTGGCAGGTACTGAAGAAGGGCCAGGTGGAGAGGGTCGTTCCTTCTTGGCGGGTGTGGCAAGGGACAAAATTTCATCCTCGTCTACCAAAGAATCCACTTTCTTTCGTTTTGCAGCCCCATTAACGGTAGGCGGTTTTTCCTTTTCCTTTTCTGGCATCGAGCGACGTTTTTCGTCCTTTGCGCGCTCAATTGCGAGAACTTCTTGGAGAATATCATGAGAACCATCGTCGACGTAAGGTGGAGGGGGCGCATCGATTGGGGCATTATAAGTGCTCGTTGAAGTCGGGTCTTCAGCCTTCGTTTTGCGAATCCGAGGTTTCGGGGCGGGTTGAGGAGTTTCGTTGGCTTTAGTGATTTGTGAGCCAACTTTGAGTTTGATTGTGGGTCTTGATGTAGATGCTGCTGCTGGAGGGGGTTGTGGAGAGAATGCTTTGGGTACTGGTGGCAGGACTCGGGGAACTGGCTTCGCATTTACGGGTGGATGTGCTTTATCCGCAGCTTCCAGAGTTTTATTGATAATAGTCCATTCTGGAAATTGATTGAGATATATTAACTATACAATTAAAAGGATCTCTTACGTTTCTCAAAGAAGATTTCGAGGGCGATTGCTTCATTGTGCACAAAGCTTCCAGGAGTGTTATATAATTTCGCATTTGATACCATAAGGCGGAAATCCGACTGAAAAGCGAAACGATCTTTGTACATGCCCTCTTCCAATTTAGCTCCCATAGTACTAAGATCCATGGGATCTTTGATGACGTCGAAGTAACTGGCGACAATTGTTAGATTCAGGAAGCAGACAATTTATTAGAATACCTACTTGGGCGCGTGGTCTCTTATTGGATCGACTGGTTGGTTGAAAACGGCTGCATGCTTGTGTGATTTAAGTTTCTTCAAAGCATTGCGGGAAGCTCGTAGGTCGTTCAAACTCATGCCACCTTGTTGGGCTTTAGGAATGTGTCCAGGTTTGGTAGTACTCAAAACTTTCTGCGGTTGGGTTCGCGCTTTCAACTTGTTCTTGGCCGGGTGGGGCGGCACTGGAATACGCGCCGAGGGTTCTATTATTGGTGTCGCGGGTGCTATTTCGGGAACTGAAGAGGGAGGCAATTTAAGCTTAGTAGGAGCGTTGAAAGTGACAAGGGGGCTTTTTGGTGCGGGCCCAACTGGTTTCATCGGCCTAGCTTTCACGGGCACTTTGACGGAAGGAAGCTGGGGAGCGACTTCAGTGACCGGGGTGCTCGGGATGTGAATCTTGACGGTAGGGGGAGTCTCATCAACTGGCCGGATTAGGAGATCCGCCAACTTGAGGATACACCATCGGACCTCATGATCGACATCTGGGGCCCTAAATAAAAGATCATACATGAACAAGATGGATAATAATGTTATTCGATCAAGAACGTACAGAGCGATAGGCATAAGGAATTCCCGAAGTACTTCGTTCTTTCCAACTTCACGGTCTTTCCGTAGAACTTTGATCATGGCCTCCATTTCACTTTTTTTGGATTCCTTCGTTTTCTCGGGGGCTGTCCCATCCTCTTCAATGAGTAACGACTCTGTTTCTTTGAGACTAGATTTCATCTCCCCCATTTGCACCAGGAGGGCCAAACTATGGCATGCATTCCGGGCAACATGTCGCCGTATGATTCGGGAAGGATCATTTGCAACAACAGCAAGAACGTATCGCATGATTTGCGGGGTGTACCATTTAGTTAAAAAGAGTCCGTCGAAGGCCGCAATACGGACTTGAGTATAATTCCCCTCGCTAAAGGCGGGTCAATTGATGTATTTTATGAAAGATATCACTCACCGTGTCAAAGGGAAGAACACTCTGGGGTGACTTGGAACAAGACTGGCAACGCTAAGTACCAGATAGAACTATGGGTAAGGGTAATCAGCCCCAATCGAGACTCCGGCACAAGATATCACAAACTTCTAACGCTGCAATGGTCACACTATTATGTGGAGATGGGATGAGTCTGTCCATACTACGATAACGATCGATCTCTGCCAGTATCTGTTTGAGTAATTCTGCGTCTTCAGCATTATGCTCGCTTCGGACTTCTGACGGAAGCAATTCTCCGCGTTCGGGAGGCGCGATAGAGACCGTTGCTGAGGCCGCAGCAGAAATGATAGTGCAGATGTAATACCCATCCGAATACTATCATATTTTTAGTCAGCCAACATGCACGGATACGCATCGAGACTCACTGGATTAGCAGTATTGTCGTTGTAACGAAGTTGATCAATCAAAAACTGCCTTACGACAGATGGTGCTTTTCCGTTCTCAAAACGTATCCGAGAAATAGCATTCACCAGACTCTGGAAGACAATTATGAGGCGCACAAGTAGGAGAGTAGGATATACTCGCCTTGCGTACAAAATACTCTGCGAAGTCAGAAAATTCATTAGGTTTAGGGACATATGTATGAGCGAAAAGGTCTTGGTTGGCATCTTCGGGCTCGTAACAATAACGGAGGAAAAGCTTAAACAAATGAAATAGCCCGAGAAAGTCAAGCCGTCGGATCGCACACTATCATGAATAAGTAAGAGTCTCAACCCTTTTAAGAATCACTTACATTGACCAACGCCAATGATGCTTCACAGCGAATACGAAAATAATAATTAGATACCAAAACAGTCTTTGTTAGCGTACTTGAGACGATGGCCGTGGGTTTCTCGGCCAGTGCATGGATAGCCTGACATTGACGGAATAATTATTAAATACCAACATCGTGTGGGCCAAGGGTAACGCTGAAAAATTACATACCTCCAGTTGAGCTACAACATCTCTATCCCTCTGCAACTGTGATACCCACATGAAGTCCGGTTGGTCGAACTTGACATTGGCGATCCATTCAAAATCTGCGTCCATCCGAATCCATTCATATGTTGCACCGCTCATCGTCCCTTCGTCCTCCTCTGTCCAATCAGCCACCTTCCAGTTCTCCCTCTCTTGTTCCTTCTCCCAAACCTCCAATCCAAACCCCATATCTACCATCCCCATAGCCTCGGCAGCTTCTGTATCTCCCTCCGCTGCGGCTTGAGCAGCGGCTTGCCGTGCCAGATAACGCTTCGTGTTGCGCCGAACACGTTTGTATTTGGTGTTAAATGGTACTTCGTAACGTTTGAATGGTGATCTAATGTCAAGGACGTGTTCATACGGAGTCCCATCTGCCTCATGTATACGTATCGTCATTTGTCCCTAACAATGCTGCAGAATGAACAACGAAACCCATCTCGATATGTCATAGTACTAACCTCGAAGAATGGAACAGGTTTCATCAGAATTTTGGTGATCTCATTGTGCTCCATTGCCTTGAATGCTGGAGCATCCTGCCTCATGGTAATTTCTACAGCCATTTTCTTCCGATTAAATGTTGCAGAGAATCCAAATGATGGGCAGCCACTCCCATAGATCCATTGTTCTGCGAAGCTTCGGGGATCTACTCCACTGACTTTTCTGCAGGTCCTTAAAAATGCATGCGTAGACAAAGTATTATTCTGCATCTCCCCACTTATAGCAGACAAAAAGAGCTTGGGCAAAACACGACTTAGGCCGAGCGACGTTCCTGATTTCCCGAGCCTTCGGTCGAGGATATGGAGGACCAACGGTGCCTTCAAATTGATAAAGGGCAGGGTAGCAGCGTCGGGCGGATCCATGACCTGGGGTTGGCAGATTGGAGGCATACTACCAACATCCCACTCTAGGACCCGTTGCATGTCTTTCTTGAGCCTGAAGCGATACTCGTTGTTACCGAGTAACTTGCGAATGAATAAGCCTGTGATATAGAGCGCCAAACCATTGACTAGCCATATGTCGGACCAATTTTTGGGTTGTATGTTAATTCCAACCCATTGGCATGCCAGTGCATGGCTGAGGACGTGTCGAGTTTCCAAAGCTTGCTCGATGGCGTCATCCCCATGCAACAGGTCGGTAGTCAGTATAGAAAAAGTAGACCCATCAAATCGTTGCGTTGGAAGTTGATCAACGAAAACCAGTTTATAGGATCCAAAAGGATAGGAGCCAAATTCGGTGGAGTAGAAACTCATAGCCGCACGGAGAGATGCCGTTGAGGACGCAAGGAAATTCTCATGGCCTGGGAGACAGAAAGCGTACATCAGGGGTTGTGATGCTCCTGGAACATCATCAGCGGTATTATCGGGGGGTATTGAAAGGAGGTGGAAAGGGCCCGCGGCGAAGGCAACATGCTGCACAGATGTGAGGACTGCCTGAGAGAATAAGAATATCGTCTTGTTGGAGTTGTAGGGATGCGCGACCTAAAGCGTGTGAGCGAGATTATATAGAGGCAACAAGCTAACACACCTGCTCAACAAGTTCTCCACTGCAAACAACAAGCGTTGGAATCGCTTCGTTCTGCTCCTCATCATCCTGTATCGTTGACCGCTCCTCTAGATACCTTGGAACTACAAACTCAAACTCCCATGTACATTTTTCCCACAAGTTGTCCACGCATGGAACCCAACATCTTGCAGAATCGGGCGAAGACGGCGTCGTATATACATGAGGAATGCGCTTCCGAAGGAATGAGCCACGATGAGACCAGCATTTAGTTTGGGCTTACATAGGGATGAGAGTCAGTCGGTAGGACAAATTCAAAGCCATCGACTGGGTTACGAAGGCTGTAGGCAATATTGATGGTGATTGGGGAGAACTCAGGTATCGTCTGAGACTGCGAGAATCCCGGTGTTTGCGGTTCGGGTGTGGCAGCTGAATGGTGAAGCCTAAATGATGTCCTATCCCATCGAGTATATATGACTCACCTTCACTGAATACTATTCCTGACTGTAAATGACCCGATTGTCTCAATGGCACCTCCCGCGGTATAGCTATTGCAAGCTCGCCCTCATCCCCCTCCTGAAGTGCCGAATAGATTTTGCGCTTTAATTCAGGATGTCTGTGACAGTCTTGAGCTTCGTTTGGTGTGCCCATCGTTATATTTGTAAGGGGGTCGTGGTGTGTGAATTCTGCAGGATGACCAGCAACGGTAACAGTATTGATAGCTGTGAATGATTGAATTATACAATATATTCAGAAGTAGGTGTTTACATACAGCATTGGCGGGAATGAAGATAGATAGTCTTCAGGTCTCTACTGGTTGGAACGATTGTAATCTCCGTATAACCCTGGTCGCGACATGAGCGGCTTTGGTGAGAACGACAAAAACGGTTTATACCCAAAGGCTACCCGAGAAATCGATTTCCAGAACAACCTTTTGATGACTAGTAGAAACAGAAAAAGATGTTAATAGGAGAGTTTGAAGGTAAAGAGCGGTGAAACGACTTATATGGAGAAGCCACGGCGAAAACTTTCGCGTTGCGGGTGGTTACGTGAGTCCATCGGTGGGACCAGCTGCAAAAAAGACGAAGATGAGTCAATTAAGACGTCTTTGTCGCGCAAAGTATGGCCAGAAGTAAGTATAGAGAATGGTTGAGTAAAATGGTTGAAGGGGGGGGTGGGGGTGGTCAGTCAAGAGGTTGGACACTCAATTATGTAATCTCCCCTCACTTTCACCCAACCATGCCACCAAAATCGATATTTCGTCAACCAGGCGCAAAACACTTCCAACTCGTTCATCGATCACAACGGGATCCTCTTATTCATGATCCAAACGCTAGCCAGCACGTCCTAAAACCCGTAGAGCGCGAAAATGCAAAAAAGGTAAAGTCTCCGAGCGCAATCGAATTTTCAAAATTGATCTTGCAATCCAGGGTAAATCCCGCGCTGATCTAGAATCTATACTACCTTCTTCAGAGTTAACTCACGATCAGAAGGCGAACGTTGGAGAGGCAGCCATCTACGGTGTTTATTACGACGATACGGAATATGATTACATGCAACATCTTCGAGCAGTCGGTGTCCAAGAGGATGGCGTCGAGAGCGTGCTCATCGAAGCTCCACCTTCCTCAAAAATACAAGGGAAATCGAAAGGACTTCAATATCGGGACCTGCCCCCGGAAGTCCTTGCCTCGGCGTCTGAGCTTCCAAGGACGTACGAATCGCAGCAGGCAATTCCGGAGAGTATAGCGGGATTTCAACCTGACATGGATCCCCATTTGAGACAGGTTCTTGAAGCCCTAGACGATGATGCATTCGTGGATGAGGGACTTGAGGATGATTTTTTTGGGGAACTAATGGGAGAGGGTGAACGTGGGTCTGATGAAGACGTCGAGTTTCCCTTTGACGAAAATGGCGTTGAGGACCTTAAGGAGGACGATAAGTCATTGCCAAACGCGGTAGATCAAGACTCGAGCTGGGAGGAGAGATTTGCTCAGTTCAAAAAAGCCCAACAAAGAGCCAAAAACGACGGTGAAAGCGACTATGGTTCCGAAGGTGGTGATACTTTGGGTGGCCTGCCCGCGATGTCGGTTATTGGAGGGAAGAAACGACGCAAGGGCACAAGTGACGCTTCGGGATATAGCATGAGTAGTTCTTCCATGTATCGGAATGAAGCTTTACAGACCTTGGACCAACGTTTCGACCAAGTGAGTTATCTCCACTCCATTTTACGCGTCTTTCTAAAAGTTCTTTTCTTTTCTTTCTTTTTGAATAGATAGTCTTGAAAGAGTATAACGAGGGTTTTGGTGAAGAGGAGTCATCACCAGATGAAGACAACGATTCTGACGACGCACCCGAACTAATAACTTCTCGTGAAGACTTTGAGTCTATGATGGATGAATTTTTGAACGATTACGAGATACTAGGACGAAAGCTCAAACCTAGGCTTGAAGGCGATACAGGTGCTGAAAAATTAGACACGATACGTCGCGCACTAGGCCAAGACGAACGTGTTCGAACAAGAGACTACGACATCGATGATGATGATGATGACATCTTAATGCCCTACGAAGTTGACGACAAGAAAGACCGCTGGGACTGCGAAACTATTCTATGCAAGTATCTAAAAATCATCTTCCATATACACTCGATGTTCATTCCCCTCCTTTAGCGACATACTCTAATCTTGAGAATCACCCTCGCTTGATCAGAGCTCGCGACACGAAACCTGTGGCAAAAATCTTCCTCGACCCTAAGTCAGGTTTACCATACCTTAAAGATACACCTCATCCTCAACCAAAATCCGGGACGTACCCAAATACACCCAGAAATATAATTCCAACTTCAAACGGGGACTCTGGCTCAGACACAGACACACCATGTAATTATTAACTTACATCCAGATGGGCTTTTTTATTGAACGTACTATCTATAGCTCGCCACACTATCACTCGACCACGCGACGAGTCGAAAGATGAGAAAAAAGCTCGCAAATCAGCCGTCAAAGCTGAGCGACAGGCTAGGCGCGTAAATAAAAAAGCAACAAAAGAACAATTCTCGGCAGAACTCAAAGTACAGATGTGCACAATTGGAAATAAGGAGAAGAGACTCAAGAAATTGTGAGTGAAAGGAACTGTATTAGAACTATAGATTATTGGACAACGACATTGTATATTGATAAGATAAGATAAGATCTTGATCACCATGACATCAATAGGGCACTTGATTTGGATCATTCACCCTTTCGAAGAATCGTATAGAAGGGCCCAAGATCCATCGATTATCCCCCACAATCAGTACTCAGTTAACACCCTTTACAACGATATATACATAAATCCGAACTCAACCTATTAAATTTAACTACATGGCTTTCACGCCTAACCTGACAACTACTTTTTTACTCTTCACAGTCATCGTTGTCCTCCTTCCGGTCGAGACGTATGCGTTTGGAGCCGGTGATATCCCTGACTTTGCATACCTAAACGGTCAGCACTACCAAGCTCCCACTTCTTCCTCTATCTCACTTCAATCCAGACAAGGCATTCCGTCATGGTGACATTGAGAATATCCTCGAAACCCTCGTAAAATCAGCCGGAGGTGCAGCCACGGGAGGCGGGCTCTTGGGCTTTGCACATTCCGTGCTCCAACAGGCAGCTGGTGGCCCCAAGTTTACTAGGAGCGATGTCAAAAAGGTCTACTTTGTACGTTCAGGTATATTGTAACCAAGGAGCGACCCTAACAAATATATTTCAGGGAAATTGGCTAAGAGATTACTCGCAGGTATATATATACATGTTCCGGAAACATTACTCCTAACAATAGTATCTTCTTAGGCTATGGATATTGCTGGTCTCAGTAAACTCACTGCTGAAAGCCTGGTTCTTATTGTATCCGTCCTTGGTTTCATGGCAAGCACACTTAATATCAACACCGATGTACATCTGACTGTTACATGATTAGACCTTTGGATTCGCGACTGAAGAATTTCAAGTAACTGCTGATCGTTTGAGCGTTTACCTTCCTGTTGTAGGTAGCCTTTATTCATGGATTTATATAATTTAATCCCGTTCTCGTTCCCTAGGAGCACATTGATAATCCCAGGTGAGTTGGAAGCATTTGGCTATACAATTGCTGATCGTTCACATTTTAGAGGATATGCTGCAAAAGAGGGCGATGCTCGTCAGTTCCATCCGAAGCTTAGGCCTCCCGTGGACGATCGCGAGCTTGAATTTGATGAGCGAACAGGCATGAAGGTTCGTTTGTCGTCTGGAATTGCTTCTCAATTGCCCTCATCCTTCACCCCGTCCAGAACTATATGGCAACCGAAGATCAAGGTTGGGACACTTCAACAGCCTTTATCCGGCGCACATTTCGTGCTTGTATCGAGGCTGGACGGCGAGCGGGCGGTTCCGAGGGGGCCGACCTTTGGGAGGCTTACCGTCTCCTTGGAACTGGTCTTCATACTATGGAGGATCTCTTAGCGCACAGCAATTGGTGCGAGGTTGCCCTCAGAAAGATGGGTCATCAAGATGTTTTCTGTCACGTCGGGGACGAAGGTACGTCACTGTGAAAAGTACCTCCAGCACCTCAATTCTATATTCCCCTTCAACAGTAATTATCAATACTCCCAATGGACCTGCGCCGCCCCTTATTACAGGAACATTTGGTGGTATGTTAAATTATCCAAATTTGACTTCTTGCTTGCTATTGATGCCACTAAATTTAGGCGCCGATTTTATCCACTCTCTCATGGGGGAGGCCACAGAGTGCGAATATGCTGATCTACCTTATCGGGCCCGGTTAATTTTTTTTGTCCGACAGTAAACTAAGTCAAGCAAGTGTTACCGATTTATCTGCTAAAATGAATAAAGTAAGACCGTAAACTTGATTTAATCCGTTCCTGCTTATACATGATGGGTGCGGCTAGGCATCCCAAGGCGACGAGGCCAATATCGCGGCTCTCAAGGGGATTTTAAGCAAGCTTCCTATTGGCGGAAATAGTGATGATAAGTTGAACCAGGGTGAAGAAATTCATGCCCAGTCAAAGGCATATAATTTCGATCCGGACAACATTGCCCCTCCTGAAGTACAACAACAACTCATTACGCTACTTAAATGGCGCGATGATATTTACAGAGATGTTCTGGCGAAAATAGAAATGGTCCCAGGGCTGAGCGATCTCATTGAAGAGCTCACCAATGCTCTTAATGCTTGTACGTGTCGCAATATCTACCGCTAGAGTTATTCAGCCTAATATTTTGATAGACGTGTATACCATCCTATCACCCTACATTGCAGTCAGTTTGGTTGCCCTTCCTGAATTGTTTTTCGTCCCTAAAGTATGTCCGAATAGCCCATCCTCGAACAAGCTACGGGCGTTCTGGGTGAAGGGAGTAAAGCTGTAATTGATTCCGAAGATCAATTTGAGGTAAGACCCCGGTACTTTCTATCATAGTTTGTTGTTGACTTGCATCAGGTCTTCGACAATCCAAATGCCTCAGATCCAACACACAGTTTTCTTTCTAAGGTAATTTCTTATGCAACCCAAATTCACCATCACTCAATTAAACTTATTCTAGGACCACTTCAGTCTTATCTTGAACGAACCCGCAGGCAAAATTGCCCAGCTCGTCGTAGAACACAGCGTCAATCTCATTGTTCCAGTAGGTCATCAGCTGACATACCTTTAACTGCCCTCTTACCATACTGTAGGCCTGGTCAAATGACAGCGACCCTGATGAGGTCATCACTCAAGTGCGTAGAGGGAAATTACATATATGTGTGAATCCTTATGCTCATCACTTCAACCTAGATTTTGGAGGCCTTCCACCATCCGTACTATAGCACAGGCCGGTCTAATATCCAACACGCCATGTTTGATCACATGGAACGCTGGATCGGTGGTTTAGGGCCTGATGAGGCGGAAATAATTCTGAACTCATTAACCAAGGTAACCGAATGCGATGTCTACATCCCACTCCTCTAATTATGGCTGTTTATCAGGAAAGCGTCAGAAACGGCAAGAATAAAAGACCGGGATCTGAAAATGAATCGCACGACGAGGCTGGCTATGGAGGCCATACTCATTCGCATGGAGGGGCTGCATACAAGCCTGCCAGTGGGGGTGGATATAATCAAAGCCAATATGGTAATAGATATGACAATCTTCACATAACGCGATGCTAATGTGTGATGATTTAGGTTCTCGCCCTGAAAGCCACCCCCAGGAGTATAACACTGGCCGGCGTCAAGAACATGATTCCAGCGGCACGTACGGGGGAGGTCGTACCACGTATAATGACAGCCAACAAACCTATAATTCGGGAAGGAATGATAGTGATAATACTTACGGCGGAGGCTCCTATGATAGGCAGGACGGGAATACCGGTTCGGGGCGCTATGGCCGGACACAATATGGGGGTGACTCGGACACATACGGATCTGGTCGCCGTAATGATGAAAGGGGAGATGAATACGGAAGATCAGAGACCACATATGGATCCAGCTACCGTACCAATGAAGGAAGGGGTGAATACGGACGGTCAGATACTACATCAGAGCGTGATGATTACGGTAACTCTGGTGGATACGGCAGACAATCTCACCAAACCTATGGAGAATCAGAGACTGACAACAGCTACGGCCGCTCTGGTGGCTCTGGACGTGGCGAATATGGCGGCGGGTTTGAAAGCGAATCACGTCAAGAAGAGTATGGTTCTGGCCGACACTCTGAGCGTGAGGGATCTGGCCGTAGTGGACGCTACGAAGAAAGTGGAGGTTATGCGCCTTCATACAGTACACAAGAAGATAGGGGGAATAGATATGAAGAAGGAAATACGTATTCGGGCGGTAGGCGTTCTGAATTAAGTGGGAGCGGCGACTACGGTTCTTCCGAGTATGGGAGGACAGAAGAATCCTCCTATGGGCGATCTCAACGCGGAGGAGAGGAATATACTTCCTCTAGGTACGAGGGAGGTAGACAGTACGAAAGTTCTTCTGGGTACGCCCCCAGTTATGGCCAGGGGAACGACGAAACATATGGTGCGGAGAGATTGAACATCAATGATGAAAGGGATGACGGGGAAGGCCGCCACCACGATCGCCACAATCGCCACCACGGACGATCTCGCGATTACGATGATTGAATACTGAATTCTGAATCCGAAGCACCATGCATAATAAGAATGACTTGGACCTACAGGCGTACCAATGTTTAAATGTATGTAAATAAGTGAATCTGGCTAGTATAGTTTGTACAGTCGTGATCAAACTTCAAGATGTTTATGTATATCAATGTGTCTAATTTTGGGATGCACAGACCCTCTTGAATTTCTCTATGGCATAACGCTTACTGGCAATGGCCACTATCACGGACAACGAAACGGACCCTCTTGATATAGATCCTATCTGGACTACAAGTCGTACTGCTCGGCAGATCTACGCGTTGGGAGAAGTCGAAAAAGTAAGTATTGTGTATGCCAAAACTCCAGCTGCATATAAACAAGCGTATGTAGGATATTACTCGTTTACTTTCCTTGGCTGCATCCTCAATTTCCTTACTCACCCTTCCTCAAACCGATGGTCCGGACGACGGCCTTCCACAAGGTGAAGAAAGATCAGAGCAGTTCGTTCTCGAAATCAGCGAATACTTCGAGCGGCTTGATGTGAGCCCATTCATTTTCGTTTTTTTGTTACATATTTACATGGCAGTGTATAGTCTATCCAGGGTGCCATAAGGTCTTCTCTTGCACACATTCGGCATTCCCGAATCGCTCCTTCTGCGATAAATGCCCCTCCGCCGGGATTCATACCCCCATCATTAGGAGTCGGTCTTCCAAGCTCGGACGGTGACCCTTCGAAGAAGAATCGTGGATTGCAAGAGGAGAGAATAGAAAGGGACGCATGGAAAGGGATTCTGAATGCGCTTACGCGAATGAAAGACGCCCAAGATGGAGCTAGAAAAGACGGTTCTCAAGCTGACATCGCCATGAACGAATGAAATATCTATTGAAATTCATAATTCCGAGTATCAGACCATATGACAAGTCACCAAGTATGATTCTTGTCAACTCGGGCTCTCCGAAATGAATAAGTTCAGACCCTCACTTCCTGTAATGACTCCGCTTCCAGGAGCACCTCATCACTAGCAAGTTCCGGCTCTGTCTTCGCTTCGATCTATTCACACATTAAGCATCACAATGTGAGCCAGGAAATAGGTTCAGCGTACAATGAGATCATCCAAGTCCCCACCAGCCTTCTCAAGACGATTAGCGGAATCAGTGATCATCTTATTTGATTCTTCCAACATCCTTTTCTTTTGGACGATCGGTCATACAGTTACACATATGTAGTCGTAGAACGCACTGCATTATTGATATCCCAGTCTTCCGCCTTGTCCGCGATAAATTTGTCCAGCTTTCGTTTCTGCTCTTCTGCCTCCTTCTTGTATAAATCGCATTCCTTTCTAAGTCTACGGAGGAGAAATGGTGCGATAAGCAGATCGTGGCTAAGCTGGGTTATATGACAGCTTTCACCGTTTAACTACACCGATTTTGATTTTGAGTTGTCTGCGAATTGCGGCCGCGTCGCCCATGATGAGAAGATCGCGGGTGCTATTCAATAGTTGGGCTTAAGATCAAATTCAACATAAGATCAGCGCTCCCAATACGTACTTGACAAGGATGATCGATAGTTTGTGACTGGTGGCCACTCGGAAAAAATCATTTTCTGTCAACTTATTTATCACGATCAACAAGTTTATCGAGCATAGAGGTCGTTTCATTGCGTCGTAAGATAACACAGAAATCGTACTACAACGGAACAATGTAGAAGACAATTTCAAACCTAGCAAGGGATGAAACGATAGTGGATAGTGGGTTAAGCAAGATGTAGAACTAGTACTAAATGACTTGGCCTGTCGACTGGGATGCGCTGGGCGCGAGCAGGTGATGGTAGCCCCACAGATCTGCGGCAAGGGAGGTACGGAATGGGGCATAAGGGGCATATCGTAGCGTAAGATAATGTACTTAGGGGATAAAAGACCGATCCAACAACCGACTGGCGGTAAGTGGAGAGCATCAAGCTACTTATCAAGTCTTCGCTGTTCCAATCGTGCAAGAGAGCTCAAACGCAGCACATGCCCACCGTCAACTCAGCGCGTTCGTATCCAGGACAATGGACTAGCCATGCCGCGGCATGAAAGGCGAGGACAAGAGGGGTGTGGGGCGGGAATCAACAAAAGCGTTCGACGGAGAGGGCGAGAGAAGTGAATTGGTATTTCATCCGATGGACGAAGATCATTCCGCAAACAAAGTCCGCCCTCGCCGCACCACGTCGTATCTTTCCAAGCCGACGGGTATTGTATTGCCATCATCATGTACTCGTGCGAACATACAATGCTCGGGGCGATGGGCCATCTCGACGATGAACACTGTCGAAGAAGGTCGGAGGGTGAAAGAACTGTGTGGAAAGTTGGGCGTAAGAGGGGTTAGGGAGGTGGTCGTAAGATGTCGTTGATCAGACGTCATGCATCGACTGGATGATGGATGGAAGGGAGAGATAGGGGGGGGGCGCGTAGATGTACTATTTGACACAGATATAAATCAATAAAAAAATTGCGATGCGTGACGGTAATATGATGATTTGTCGATAAAGATGCGTATGAACGAAGGCTGAATTGTCGTCCATTGGGATAAGTCCGCGAAGGTAAATGAAAAATCAAAGGAGGGTCGGAATGATGCCAGTGTGTCGGCACAAGCGAGCAACAGAGCTACAATGAAGAGCTCGTCGCTTCGAGCCTGTTGACGAATTATCAAGGATTCGGAGAGGTTGCAGAGGTCAATCGACGGAAGGTAAAAAGGGGGGTAGTGGGAGTACAAGAATGTGCAGGTGGGTCAGCGAGGCGCGAAACGTCAACCCCATTAAGGGGGAGTCTGCGTAATCAGCGTCGCCGCCAGTCTTGTGTCGTGTCGAGTCCATTGCAAAAAACATCCAAATACAGGAATTCATCATCATCGTCGCGTTCTTCGATTCTTCCACTCCCAAATTCGAGGCAACGGGGCGACCACTGGTCGGCTACCCAGGTACGCCTTAAAATCATGGGATATGTGCGGCACGGCTGCAATATACGGCCGCGGGACCTAAATTAAAATGGATTGCGTCGCCGACGCAAAAAGCCTAAAAGCACCCCAGTCGACAAAGGGCACCACGTAGGGGAAATGGGGGTCGTGAGATGCGTGTGATATAACAATAATGTGCGTATAGTAGTCCGTGTGATAAATCAAAACATGTCACCTGTCCAGGCAGGTTCATACTCGTGTTACAGCCGTCTGTGGTTTTTTTTTGTCGTGGATGGGCTCACTTGAATTTTGCTGGATTAGGACGGAAAAGAGGTGATTGCTCAGGGACGCAATCAAAATGATGTCTGCGGGGCAGCAGCTACTGCGTGCCTCGCTGTGCTAAGCATCAGGGCCTCGTTGACGTTCCGGAGGCGGTGAACCTCGGTCTCGGCAGCTTTCAGCCTCATCTCGAGTTGGTCCTTGACAGTCTCGAGATATCGGAGGTGGCCGGTGGCTGTGAGAAAGAGATGTGAGTAGGGAGCAAATTAAGGAGAACTCTGTCAACGGACCTCGGTCGAGCAGCGACACTTTCGAGGACTTCTGGTTCGACGCAGGAAGGGTCTCCTTGAGGCGTGCGTAACCGTCCCTGAGTTCGTCGCGTCTTCGTTGCTCAGACTCGATGCGCTGCTTGCGAATGGTCTCACGGCGACTGATAAGATATAATTAGTAAGTGAATCAGGTTTAGCAGGAAAGTGAGCGTACGTGTCTGCGTTGCCTCCAGATACCAAGGCGGGTTGAAAGTCATCGTCCTCGTCATCAGAATCATCATTGCTCCTGCTCCCTCTCCTTCGGTGAGCACCCCTGATGCTGGCCCGGGTGGCGGGAGAAGCGATCGGGTTGAAACGGTGAGACCTGGGAACGGTCGCAGCGTAGGGGATGCTGGCGGGGGGAGAGTGGGTCCCGGAACCTCGGGAGTGCCTTCCGGAAGGCATGCCGTCAGAAGACAGCTCACCGGCACTGTTGTACATGAGGGACGGGGGAGAGATGCTGGCACCATCGGGGGGAGTGTATGGGCGAGCGGGAGACGGAGCGGAAAAAGATGGGGACGAGTAGGAGTATTCGCCGATGCTTGTGCTCAGATTCAATGTATTGAATGCGAGAGGCGAGCCTGATGCGGGCACTAAAAATAGCCGGTGTGAGTCAATTATACAGCTGTAAACGATAAACTGCGGGGAATCAACGCACAGCCAACTGGAACACCAAAAGCAGGAGAATCGTGAGTATAGCCTTGGAGGTACTCGAGACCAGAGTCCATATACGTAAATGGGCCGTTGTCCATGGAGTCAATGTAAGAAGGGGTCTTGCAGTGTTCGAAATCCATTGCGAATTGAGATTGTGTGGAAGCCAGTGTTGCGATTTGTGGAGGTTTAAGATTGCGACGGGGAATGGCACAGACAGATGAAATAAAAACGAGTAGGATAATAAAGGGGACTAATGCGAATAAGAAAAAACAAAGAGATTAAGGTCAGGGTGATGAACAAGAAAGATTGAGAGCTACCGTTAAGAACAACAAAGAGCCGTTGTTGTGGTGGCGACAGAAATGAAATAAGCGGCGGAGGACGAGGAAGAGAGGAGGGCGGATAGTAGAAGAGAGGAAGCGGAGGGAAAGGGGGATGAGGAAAGGATGAAAAGCTGAGAGATGGCTATATAACCATTTGGTGCATTCTGGGATCTCGTATTTTTCTAACCCAGCGCATTCTTGGGCGCCTCGAGGCAAATCCACTTCTTCGGCGTTTTCATTCGTCCCTTTCACACCAAAACGGCCGTCACTTGCGACAAGTCAATATAGTAAGAAATAAAAAAATACCCTTTTCTTCTTTTCCCCTTCTCACACTCCTTTCCTTTTCCTTTTTTTTTTTACGCCACTCTGGCGGATTTAGCGTTCAATCTTTGGCGTTAGTACCCAAAACCCTATCCCATTCTCCCCGGTATCCCGACTTCTTTTACTTTTTTTCACTGACCCATTCTCCTCAAAATCTCTTTAACCTAGGCTCTCATTTCACACTAATCTATCCTTCATCTCCACCGCACACTCATATCGCAATTACTCCCATCCTCATGCACCACGGACTCCCAATAGCCTTCGCTTGATCGCCCACCTATCCATCCTTTTGGGAATAACGCCCGAATTTGGGTCACTTACTTGTTCTTTCTGAGCCTTTCTCGTCCCGGGACGCCGTATCATGCCGTACATCGTCCTGTCTATCACCCCCATCTAGCTCAGATCAAGATCCGATTTCCGAGGCTATTCGGTGTAACGCATTCCATTATCGGTCTTTGTTATACTTTATTGCCCTGCTCTATCCCTCTATAGTCTCAGCCATACACCCCCATTCAACATTTTCTCGAGTCACACAAGTGTGCCTGTAGCACAGATGGCCAATCTTTCTCACCTTTTTTCCGGTGCTGCAACGTTGTTTTAATATTAGCTTTGACATCAATTTTCAAAGTTTGCCCCCGTACAATCGATTTTTTTGTCAAGCTTTTTGGTCCGATCAGAGGGGCTATTGCAGTGCAGAATATCTTTAATAGGAAAATATCCTTATGGACTAATGCCAGACTACGCGGGGACGCGTAGTGATGGCTGTGACAAAATCACTCATTTGGGATCCATTCGTCACCGTCCGTATGACGAGGGTTACATGCCAAAAGAAAAATGAATGATCACATGAATAACAGGGAAGCTCATCAAGGTTTAAGTCATCATCAAAGTCATCATAATGGTATAAGGGAAGGTTGTCATGAGGGTCGTAACGTACGTGGAAGCTAGTCATTAAATGTGTCCGAAGAAAGAGTCAAAGGGAATGATGATGCCCGAGACTAAGAGAGAAATCTGGCGCGCCTATGCGTTGTAGTATCCTTGATTAAAAGGAAGATTAATCTCACGAGACCAGATTGACAATAAAATAAGATCTACCTCCATGAAATGGTCCCTTCATATTTGAATAATGTTCCAATCGTTTCGAGAAACGCCAGGTTAAAAAATACATGTAAACCTGGACAGGGCACGTCAGAAACCCAGGAGTGTAGAAGCGACATTCAAAGCGCTCACCTGGCATATGATATCGATCAGGAGAGAAGCGATGAAAGCGATATTCAAACTTGAGAATCCAGCTGCACAGAAGCCACTGGGGAAGGATCCCGAGGCAGAAACACCTGACGCAACGGATTCGGTCCAGAGCTGACCTCCGTTATTGCATTCCCATGCTATCTTGTCCTTGCTGCGGGTCGGAAGACAAGCGATGTCAAAATGTGATTTTGGAGTAGAAAGTTTCGAGAAATCCGGGGAAGACCTACCCGCGTTGAAGCTCCACGATCATGATAATGGCACGAACGGCAGAAATGACGATGACGAAAGGCCACAAGAATTTCGCCACCCTCGTCCATATGTAGGATCGCTGGTGAAAAGAAAGTTGGAGCCATTACTTGGAGCCTTTGGAGAAGAATTCCAGGGTACGAACGTTAGAGAGGGCGAACATATTGATGACCGCAACAGCGGCTACACCCAACCCGATACCACCGTATATTTGCCTTGATTGTGACGGTGAATGCTTAGCACCACGGAGTAGAATTCTCCCATAACTCTCACCATTCAGGGAAATTGAAGAATAGATATTGCCCTTTGATCAGGAGAAAGATCCCACCGGCAATGCTATATGCCTACACCAGACACACAGTGAATAATGAGCAATCAAGGCGAAACGGCCGATGAGTGTGAAACACACAGCAATTAAGACGGCCCATGCGATCGCTCCGGCTCTCTATCCGAAGAAAGTGCATCAGAATACCCACACAGACCCCACTTTCGATCCATTGAACATACAAGGGGAAGGACTAGTAGACAGTTATCACACCTAGAAGCGCCGAACGGGTGTAAATTTCGGTTTATGGATAAGATAAGCGAAGAAAGCACTAACCACATTGTAGATTAATTTACTCTTGAATTTGGCGCACAAAAAAGTATCAGACCGCGGAACAGGTTTTGGGATTAGTATGAAGGAATCCTGGTGGTGATTTCGTCAATTCGCAAAGGCTGCTGCCTGTGCAGTCTCGCCTGGGTTGGAGCAAGGGAACAGGAGGAGAAACGGCGTGACAGGGTCCGGATGTGACTATCATATGATCCGTGACGGGGCAAATTTGGGTTGGTCTACTTTCCCAGCTTTTCCTGACAATCTCAGTCGAAATTTCTCTAGAGTCTGTTCGAATTCTTCTAGGGCATCAATGATTCGTTCCTTCTCTGGATAGTCGTTCTGTCACGGTTTCTACTACAGGATATTTTCTACCACCGGGAGAACTGAAGTTTCAGATCACCTCAAATACTACCTCTCAGTTGGACGAATGAACGGGAACGTGTTTGTTCTTTTTCTTTCTGGCGACCGCATGTGAGCTCTGATTCTCTAGTTCTGGAAGTCGCTCGTCTAATTCAACATTTGCCTGGCAGCAAACCCTAAATGCTTGATGGTTTTGCGACATTCCACACATTTGGGTCATCTTGAAACGGCGACTGCTGTAAGAGAGACTAGTTGGTTCCTCTATACATCATCTATCTCATGAATAAACTATGCGCGGGCACCGCTTATTCTGTGCTATGTAATGACACGCTGATTATTCAACATCGTTAATGCTACAGCATATATGCATATTGCCCAACCAGAGTCCATCATTGGTCCCTTATCCAGGGATCTGGCTAGCCCGATTTCGAGTTTTTCCGTCTCTACCTTTTGATATTTGCATCCTTATCCGTAAAACCACACCCTCAATAGTCGATCCACCCGATTCAAGCTTGATCTGCCTTGTGGCTTCCTCACACGCCGCGATAATCCCCGTTAGGGCCTCGAGAGCTAGGCCAGACAAGTTGGCCTCCGTCTTCTTTACAGCGCTGGATATCCATAATCTATCATCCCTAGCCTGGAAAGGGGATTGAGCGGACACGGTTGCCATTTAACATACCGAAGTCCCTGGACTGTGACATACTCTGACTATGCCGACGGCGGAGAATATATTCGACGACAAGCTTGTGAGGCTCGGAATCGGTCTTACTGCGATACCACTATCCGAAAACTCCCTGTCTTTTCCGTCAAGTAAACCTCTCAAGAGGTGACATAAACCCTGTGTGTTCAAATCAATACGGCTCACGGGACATTGATCACCGTGCGTTACCCTGTGCCTTAAAATTTGTGGACATCCCAAGATTCTCCCACTCGTCATGCGCAGGTTGAATACATTGAATGACCCAGGCTGCGGGAATCTTTCTGAGGGGCTCAACGCCATTTAGGACATCTGATTGGGTTTATGAAAGTTTGGGTTACCAGGAGGGTGCAATGAGGCTATGACACTATAATTTCTATGTAGGCTTTAACTATGTTAACTTGCGAATACGGAATGATGCACGATAATGAGATACTTGTCATCTCTAAAGGGCTCTCGCCGAAATGAAATGTGTACACCAATTTACACAAATCCCCAGAGTGAAACGCCCGTCTATATGTCCTCTCCGACCCAATTAGCGCACCAGAACGTGAAATCGCCACTCCGACTCGCCACCCAACATGTCCTTAATCAACATCTTGTCGTGCTTCATGTGGCGTCTGATAAATCAGTGCTACCGTATGAAATCCTTAACCCTCTCTGGAAATCAGAGTACCCAGATAGGCTAGGGTGCCGCCAGTGAGCAACGTGTCCTACACGTGCCTATCGCTCATCCATCGATATGCAATCATATACCATCCGTCCTCAAAACTCCTCCTTAGTGCCACACACCGCGGTGTACCCGCGGTATAATACTTCCTTCGGTTCATTTCGGTGAAATTCCCTCAGAAGCACAGGAATGAATGTCAAAAAATAGATTGAGGTTCTTCCTATACAAAGCTATTGAGTCTAACCAACTAGGATGCTACATATATCCGCAAAATTATCAAAGAGAGTACGCAATTAAAACCAAAGGTTCCGTCATTTTGTCTGCCAAATCG
Organism: Collybia sordida; assembly: GCA_037014335.1. Lineage (NCBI taxonomy): Eukaryota > Fungi > Basidiomycota > Agaricomycetes > Agaricales > Clitocybaceae > Collybia > Collybia sordida. The sequence continues at coordinate 3,919,100 of JAYKXK010000002.1, forward strand.
CTACTCGAGCGTGTGCCCGCCGTCATCCTCTCGTCAAGAAAAGGCCTGTCAAGGTGTCGTCATCAATCGGAAGACGAAAATGTAAACCTTCTGGTTATACTCCTTGGCAATTTGCAGCGAGCTTCGTCGAATGAGGTTTCACCGCCCATTTTGATCCTCATGGAGGATTCATTATAAAAGTCGTTCGTCAAGAATCATGAACCGGTCGTGCTCTCCATCGATGGAGAATCATTGTTCGTTCGCATTTTCCGTAAGATATCGATGTGCCGATTGAGCGTGATTTGGGATGGAGGTTAAAGTCGGTTGATAGAAGGAGATAGATCGACTAGAAACTATCGAGGAAGAACGCGTTTGGTGTGTGTATATCAGAAGTGGGATCGAGGATTATTTGGCCAGAAAGATCTTCAATCGGATTCGCTAGGAATTCACTGTTTTTCAGAGAGCTGTGAGGGAAGAACGATCATCGATCAACGAGATGACATGTGATCCTCAGATCAAACACGCAGCTGGGCCTCGGCACGATGTAACGTCCCACCCTCAACAGGCCACGACGTCAAGTCGAGGGTGATCTCACAAGGGAGCCCATGGCAGGAATGGAACGTGGGTGCACAGCGCACGGCGCCGACATGCCCCAGTGCCTAATATTGAATGAGGTGGATTCGATATGTTATACCATTTCCTGTCCATGTGCGAGTCTGCAGAAAAAAGATAGGGAAAAAAATAGAGAAGCGCAAGGGAAGTCGGGAATGAAGAAAGCAAGCGCAGAAATGAAGCAGAGTTGATAGATAAGCTGCTGAATGGAAAAGAAAAAGTTCAAGCATTAAAACCCGCTATCCGATGCCGATGGACTTGACTCTTCCGATGGAGGTTCCTGACCTCTGACGGACGCTAGAGAATGGCTCTGTGGTGGTCCATCAGGGGGTGGCGAAAGTGGCCTTCCGTCGAACATTCCCGGAGAGGGTGTTTCTGTGGCACCGAGCGAAATTTTCTCATTAACGGCACGGAGTCTCTCCATTTCCTGCTCAAGTTCGTTGAGACGGGCCTGCATCTCCTTGTTGGCCTTTTCGAGAGCAACAATATGGTTAGTGGCTAGGGTGGAGAAACGAATTAAATTCAGCAAGCAATATAGACTAATGGAAGCCGACCTCGTTCCAAAAGTGAAACTTTAGAGCTCTTTTGGTTAGAGACAGGTAAGACGTCCTTTAGTTTCGCATATCCATCCCGTAATTCATCACGCCGGCGCTGCTCCGCTTCTATCCTTTGTTTCCTTGTGGCTTCCTTCCTTGAATGCGCGAGATTTTCCACAAATTGAGTGCCCATGTCGTTGTCGTCGTCGGAATCTTGCGACTGATGGCGTCCTCGGCGTCCCGATGAACTTGTGGGGGATGGTGTAGGGTTATTATAACGGACGTGTCTATGTACAAGACTGTTCCCCCTGGAAGATGAAGGAGAGTTCGCTCCGCTGCTGTTAGAATGATGATAGATTCCGTCTGCCGATGTATCTGATCCGGACACAGGGGGAGACATGGGGTCATAGAGATCGGGGGAAGGTGAAGGTGGAGAAGTTGAAAGCGGAAGGGAAACATGAGGTGGCGAAGACGTGTAAACGGGGGTTGGATATTGCTGATGCGGCGACATAAGGCTCAGGGCGTGGTAGGGCATGGCTGGATGTTGCTGCATGTCTGGTACCAGCTGGCCTGAAAATAATAACACGAAAGATAATCAGATGGGCACGAGTATTAACAAAGTCACCGCAGTGCGGCACCCACGCGGTTGGTGAACTTGATAAGGAGCCATCTGAGCGTTGTAGCCGAGGTTGTATGAAGGGTCCTGCTCAGAGTAGAATCCATATCCTGGTGCGTTCATAGAATTGTGATCGTCTTGGATTCCGTGATGCTGTTGCTGCTGGTCCATGGAGGAGAATGAGGGTTGTGGTCGTGGTGCGTCGTTTGAAGTTCAGGTCGTGACTACTGAAGGCGTCGTTTAATGGAAAAGTGTCGTGAAGGTGAAAAGAATAGAAGAGATAGAAAAAAGAAACGGTGGCAGTATTGATTGAAAGATAACCAACGGCAAGTCCTCGTAGTTAAAGGACGAGAACCAAAAAAACTTACGCCACTCTTTCCGTTTACCGAGTAGGTTTGTTGTTTGGCTCTCAAGCTTTTGACTTTGTACATGAAAACAATGCCCACCTCTTTATCTAAACCATAAATGCACTTTATACTACGCTTTTTCTATTGTCAAAGCTATTTTTCTTTGTTGGAAGCAAACCTTCTGCCTAGGCAACAGATGCGAGTGTGGAGCGACGGAGTTAAATTCATGACACACAGCTCAAATGATGACTGAATTTATGCCGTACATAGTCTAAGTCCTTGACCCGTCCTTGACATGGCTTGGGAGTTTGGGCGAAAAGGGCTAAGGCAAGAACCCGCGAAGCAATCGAATAATACTGTTAATCAGAATTTTGGAAAGTCCTACCGATTCACCAGAATTTATGCTGTCATTATGGGTATCCATCCCAGGGGTTGAGTGCTTGTTCAAATTAGCGAGATGGAAGATGTGCGATTCTGGAAAGGAATGCCCAGGGGCGAGCGGACTCATCGCATCATAAAATACATAGGAGTACACTTTTCACACCTCCTGAAGCAAGGTGAGGTAATTCAATTTGTGAGGAGTTGTAGAGTGCAATCTGGGCTTGTTACAGGTGTGTAGTTCTTGGAGATGGGATTGTTGTAGATACCTGAAGTATGAATCATGATTGGTCGGCAGGATGAAAATTTTGAAGGGGATTGCTTAATTATATCAGATAAACCGGATCTTGACGCTTGGTTTGAAATGATCAATTAAAAAATCCAAACATTACATCCGGCAATGTAGGATGCGGAGGCTACTACCAACTGGTGGGTAGGTGTATTTCTAGCATGGAAGGGGGCTAAGATCCCGAAAATCTTCAACAAAGCGCTACTACCAGGGTTGAAGTAGGTTGTCTAGACTCGTCCTGGTGAATATAGTTAGTTAAATGGATTTGACATTATTGTGTGCACATCACCTTCTCGTTGAAATGCATTTATATCTGGTTGTCACCATGATAACTTGTGAATAGCCTGTTCCTAACTCGAAGACAGTGTTCAGGTTGTGTGCCACATGTCGAGTATGGGATAGTATTCTAATCATTCCATGCCAACATGGGAGTACTAATTTAACAACTCGCAAAGTGTGGAGGAAACACTTGTTGACTATTGAGGCGGGCTCATTGTATGAGAAATTTTTCAAAATAAGAGTTGGTTAATTGCTCTTATGTTTTGTTCTACATCTTTGGGGGTTTGACTGACATGGACTCGAGGATGCATAGACAGATATCGAGAAAAAAGGCTGAAGGGAACGAAAGGCACGTTTTTAATGGAACATTTTAGCGTTCCTGATTTGACTTGTTTTCTTCTCACCCCTGCATTCTCAACTTGACCGTTGTTTTTGTATTGCGAAGAGGCAGTTTCCTTTGCTGGATACTTGATATTTCCTCTTTTTTTGCTTAATTCCCGAGAGCGACAGAGTTTTATTTGGGATTTCACCCACTCGACGCGTAAGGAATAAGCTAGGCTGGTCGTACTCATCGTCGGAGAAGTAAATCACTGTTGATGTGTGAGTTCACCAATGTGATGAACACTCTGCATGGTTTCCAACTGACCGTCGATAGTAGATTAATGACCTAACCCGACAATTACTGACCTAGGGGTGCTGAATATTGCAACAACCACTTTTCCTTCTTCACTCATTCAAATTTCGGGCGCTGACAATACATCGACATAATGTCAAACGATGTTGGTGCCAACCGAAACGGAACGCCCCGAGCATCCCATCTTTCACCTTCATCCGCTGTCGCGTCGCCAACATGGGGTCGACCAAGATCACCGCTACCTCCTCACAGATTAGCCAAGCTTGCGAATGCACTTGGTGTATCAACACCCATGCCAGCAGTCCACCAAACGACCTCATTCAAATCTCGTTCATTTTCCGATACACATAGTCCTCTGGATAACTTCCGTCGCTCACCTACTCCATCTACGCCTGCATCTAATTTCAGTTCTTACGCTCCATCCATCTCCAAATTTCTCTTGCATGTTATCCCACCTTTGCATCTCCCTCATGAATTTGATGATGACACTGACGTGACGCCGCCACCACCCTCAGCATCGGGATACCACACTCAATTCCGCAGAGGTACTTTAGTTCCCATGCACGCAAGTTTCCAGTCACAATTAGGGGCGATCGCGAAGGAATATGCGCTTCCAAGTACTGCGGGTCTGATTCTTTACCTTGTTTCGTCTGCAAAAGCTCCACATGAACGAAGCCTCACACCTAGTGTGGAAGTTCATAGTATTGATTCTTCTGACGAGCCCGGACCTCGACTGTCAGAAGATATATGGAAACACTTATGGACTAGGGTCATCAGGGTGGAGCAGCGAGATGATCAATTGTTACTACCTTCCCCTGTGAGTAGTAGTCCCGGCATGTTTGGACTTTCGGCGGGGGCTCAATCGACACCATTTCTTGCACATGAATCGAACGGACAACCCCTACGACCGTTCATTTCTACAAATGGGATGGAGCGAGGGCACCCTCAACCTTCTACTTATTCCTTCACACCGTCACCATCAACACCATCATCTGGCTCTGATCAAAGGTCAAATACGAAGTCGACCCCGCCATCCTCGTCATCAGTTTCCCAGTCTGAACCTGAAACTCCAGATACTTCATCAGGTTCACATGAATTCCATAATGATCCTGCAACGCGTGCAAACTCCCTGGATTTGCCAGGTCTTCATTCTTCATCCATTATTCCCATTCTTGCTAAGGTTGAGTTTGATATTGATCGAAGGAAGGCAACTTGGTATGATCCGTGGTTGAGGAGTAGGAGGATGAATCACGCGAAACGTACAGAAAGCAGACTAGGCAGGAAAATTACCTCAAACGAAGACGGTGAGCAGTCGGATGCATCCTCGGAAAAGCATCGACCTCTTAGCCTTCTGATTGGGCGGAAAGAAACGGCGAGCCCTGCCTCCTTCTTGGCGTCTCCCACCAATGACCAGTCTCCCGATTCTGACAAAGAGCCTGAATCTATCCTCGTACCGGTACCGACATCCACTGGCGACGATTTGGAACCCGAGTCCAATGGGTACGAGGAACTTCCTGAACCACAAGAAGACGATAACTGGTCCGATGATGAGGGTTCTGATGAGGATGAATTTGAGGACGAGTTCACTGCTCGCGTTACTTCTGTAACGGGTAGCCAGGACCCTCTGGCTGACGTTTTTGGGAACGATGCTGATACTTGGGCGGGTATGCAAGCTTCTTCAGATCGCAGGTCGAAGCTCCACATGGATCCCAATATTGTCGATCTTTCACTAACTGGTGCAGATTTGACTCGGTTACCAAGTCCTACACAGTCAGAATTTGAATATTTGGGGAAAGAAGAGGATGAAGTTCAAGCCCTTCTGGACAAAATGATGCGGCCTCAACTGTCTGTTTCTATTCCGCTTTCTCCAGAGAAGCAACCATCGTTGCCTCTCGGGCGAAAGAATATTCCTCACCCATTGGTTCTCATTCCTGGTGGAGGACAGAGCGACTTGGTGGTACCCAACGACGCCAGCCCACTACCAAGCAGTGCTGGAAGTACAAGCTTAGCATACCTGAATGAGTCTTCCCCGGATGGCGTTTCTGCGATCCAGGAGAGGCCGGAAGAACCTGAGGACGATGGCGACTCCGAACCAGACTATCCTCGGGTCCGGAGCCCAGCCGAATCGGAAAAGAGAGGGGGAGCAGTTTTCGACGATCTCGATCTAGGATTGGATCCCAGCGAGGATGTGAGTCCCGGTCTCTATGGGTCGTCTGCATTGCTGACCTGATTCTCACCAGTACGACGACAACGATCCACACGACCGGCGCCGTAGCCAATACTTGATGAGGGCCCAACTGGATGAAATTGAACGAGTAAGTCATTCTCAATTTGTATCTCGCAGCGTAGCTCAATCAAGGTCATAGACAATGGCTCAGCTTTCTCCGCGTATCTTACATCTCGACCTTGAAGAAGAACAAACCACGTTCACGTCAACATTATCTCCTAATAATTCTGTAACACTCTCGCCAGGTATGACGAATGGCGAATACTACCCTCCCTCTCCAAGGCTCCCACAACACCAGGAACCTGAGAGTAATGATTCGTGAGTTATCTTCTGATATCAAAAAATGACCTGTTAAATACATCTTTGATCATAGGCATCGAGACTCCTCCGATTCAAAACGGGCAGCTTGGCCAGCAGTACCTTTTTCTTCACTTGGAGACCACGGTCTAACGTCTCCTCCTCTTCGCCCTGATGGACCCCCCTCTCCCCCTCGGTTAGCAGTCAACGGTATTACTACTTCTGCTCCAAGGTCATATATGCCTAATCAAAGGACATCTACAACGGAAATCTCTGCTGAAACCGAGAAAAGGAGGAGAGAGCTCGAAGAAGAACAGGGCTATCCAGCGGCCACTCCATCCGTAGGGAGAGGATCGGCAAACCCCTCAGATTCACCTATTATTCCTCTTTCCCCGGACCCTTTTGGTCGATACTCTTCAACGCCTGAGCCACCCCCCGGATCGCATCAATCCTCGGCCTATTGGGATAACCCTCCAAAATCACCTCTGTCGTTCGATAACGGCTCGGGGAGCGCAGCGCCTCGAGATATGCATGATCGCAGTCGCAGTCACTCTTCAGCTACTAGTCGCTTCTCCGCGGATTCCCTTACTGGAGAAGAATTATTGACAAAGCCAACTAACCGTTCGACCTTGATAACTGTGAATACGATTAAGAAGTTCTGGAGGAAGAGTAATAAATCCTCATCATCTTCTGCTCCCCCACCGACTCCGACAGCATCGGGGAGGTCGTCGACTCAGTTGCAACGACCGGAACGCCCTTCAGAGGATGAAGGTGCTCCCAAAACTCCCATTATGGGCAGATTCTCACCCCAACCTGCACCCCCGCGCCCCTCACAAGAGCAAATGACAGCTCAGCCTCAGCAATTGTCAGTACCTCAAACTCAACAGTTAGGAATACCCCAACAGCTTCAACAACCACCTATACCCTTTAATGGAAGACCTAATGCCGGGCCCATTGTGGCCGCCCAAATGCAGCCCGGCAGAGGAGGTTCAACCTTAGATCGTTTACATTTTGATCAAGAGTCACCATACCCCACACGCCGTGCACCATACCCTTCTCGACCTTCCTCGCCTTCGGCCCAGGCACCCACAGGTTCTCAAACCCCGAACCCTAGCGCACCATCTTCTTTAGCCCCTGAAAAAGAGAAGCCGAGCGTTAGAAAATCTATTTTAAAGAGCTGGAAATCAGCTACGGGTAGCATATCACATCCAGCGCCTCCATTACCTGAACCCCGTACTAGCATTGAGCCTCGGGCAAGCACCGAGCGGCCCAACGCGCCTGCTACACGGGGTCGAAGACCTAGTGTTTTGAATTTTGGTTCTACTCGAGGTTCAGGTTCACCGGACATTCCGGCAAGCCCTCCAATACCACACCAATATTTAGACCAAAAGAATGAACGTCGACAGTCCACATCTACGAAGTCCAGGTTGACATCTTCGTCAATGGAATCTTCACATTCGCCACCGCAAGGCAATCAAACACTGCAAGCTAGATCGTCTTCGCCTCAGCGATCGATGACATCTTCCCGAGACTCTCAGGAGACCCGACCAAGTTTTGACGTTTCGCAGTTTGAAATTGTCTCGCCGAAAATGAACTCAACCTTATCTTATCCGTATCATGGACTTGATCATGATTAGTAAAGCCAATTGGACATGTCCTCATGGCTCTCATACGCTTTACTTTTATATTACTGTCGTTGTCTTCGCCCGTTGTGCATTGCTTTATCTTTTCATAATATCACATTCGCTCTATATTTGTATCCATATATCAATTTTTTTTGGTGGAATCACAGCTGGGGGGGATCCTCAAGGCATAAAGCCCAATTATACATAAGACTTTTCACAAGGTCTTCCTCTTCGTACCACTCTCACCATATAGGGGGTATAATAGCAATACACATAATATTATGAATAATATCGAATTTCCAGTAAACGAATAGCCTGCGAAGTACATAGAGGAATGAAGATTGCGAAGTGGGTTTTAGAATCCAAACAGACGGAACACTAGATAGAAGAAAGAGCCAAGGAAACGAATTGCAGATAAGCCTGCACTGTACACAGAAATAGTATGAGTGATAGAAGAAAAATATCACAGATAAATGATCACTTACAGGGCAATAAATAAGAAAGTTAGGTAAGGGTTGAAAGGAGTGTCTCCCTCCCTCTGTACATGCGTTGCAGCCCATTCAGTGAACGCTTTAGATGTAAAGACGACAATCATAAGCCTATGTAAAGAAAATGAGTCAGCAAACAATCTACAAAACAATGATTCAAGTCAACGTACATGTTAGAACCGACCCAAGCCAACACAACGTTCGTCCGACTGTTCCGATCATGATCAGCCTGCTTGGTCGCAGCGTCGCGCTTTTCCTTCTCCTCAGGAGGTTTAATTTTGAGGGAGCTTCGGGCTGCCGCCCAGAGTTGATCTACATCCTCCCGAGCAGTTGGTAGCTCAACCTCCATCATCTCTTTGCCATCGTCACCCTTTATTTTTTTGGCCCCACCAAGATCTTTCGCAGCACCGTTATCTCCCTTCGTACCCCAAGTTACATCATGAAGATTGCACATGGCGTACATCATCAGGATGTTAACATAAGACGGAAGGAGGAACATGTATTGGGCAAAACTTGTGAACATGTGCCATGGTTCAAAGTACATGAATGAACCGATGAAATAAAGACCATAGGTAGCCAGAAGGGCAATGACAATCTGCTGAATTGTTGTGTTTGTTTGGATTAATCTGTAGTAGAACGGTGAGCCAAGGAAAAATATGCCTATAGAGTTGCACAAACTCGGGGATGTTTTTCCACCCTTCGACAGTATGGGGTACGGCGAGATAAACACTGAATCCAGCGCACCACATAGTGATGAGATTACAGAGGCCGAAGAGTATGATAGCGATCATGTACGTCCATTTAGAGCCCTAGACATGGGATAAGAATAACATTAACTATACATAAAAAAAATGAAAGCACACCTGAGGTCTATTACCGAGGGAGCAAACAAGAACGAGGAACAGAAGACCAATGTAAAGATTGAGGAAGATTTCAAAGACATTTTTACCAGCGCCTGCGCTTAAGAAATTGAAAGCATCCGTAGTCGAATCTGAGGTAGCTGAAGATACGAGCTAATAGTGCTGTTAAGATATAAATATGCTATCATTATCGTTAACAACTCACGAAGAAAAAGGCCAAGAAGAAATTCGCTAATGACGTCCATGTAAAAATGAGCTGGACGGCATTGTAAATGAACTCGAACTAAAATGCAATCACGACAATGAGTAAGCAAGATGAGAAATTGACTAGAAGATAATATTAAAAAAATACCTGTAAAACAATTTTTCTGAAGAAATTTTGTCCAGAGGTCCAAATCCGGAAGAAGAAAACGGTTGCATGGATAGATGCGAAAAGGGAACCATTCAACCACCGACGACGCTGTGAAATAAATTCAGGGACCTAAGGAATAGATAATACGGAGTAAGTTTTGGATCAACGCGAGGCAAGCATGTTTATTACCGAAGTCGGGACATCTGTTTCTGCCTTGGCGCTCTTCACATATTTCAAACTGGTATACCCGCGATTAACGAAGAGCCTGCAGGGTGACAGCGATTATACGTACATCCAACCTTCCCGCTTCTTGGTAACGATCTCAAAGCACAAGATACGATCCTCAGCGAGATACATGTTCCTCTATAGCCATTTACGTAAATATAGGTAGGGGATGTGTGAAGCGAACGGAGTAATTCACCTCTAGATTTGAGAACCGTGGCGTTACAAAGTGCTAAAACCATGGAGCAGAAAGGTTATGACTTACCAAATAGACCGGCTTTGCTGTCTCCGCCGTGCATGGTCTCACCCTTGAAATAAGAGGCGAGAGGTCCTTTTCCGTCCGGACCATTTAGCAAGGCTCGATAACGGTATGCACTGAATGCTCCGGGGAGGACACTGATATACCCGAAAACGCTCTATGATATACGTCAGATGACCCGACTGCGTTGCCGCAAGGCTAGCGCACCTCCAAGGGCTTATCAAGAATGTTCGACATTTTGTACTGCGAGAAATACGTCAACTCGTGTATACATCGTGTATCGCTCCATTACACACCTCGAAATTCTGCGAAGCGGCCAAAGGGCTCGTGAGGAGGAGACCGCAGCCCCTTCCAGTATCAACACAAATCCTAAGAAACGAAGTGTTAACTAGGTGGTAAATGACATGAGATGTAGTCGCACTCTCCACAAGCACCGCCAACGTTAGAATGCTTGTCAAAGCCTAAATAGATCATGAAGATAATAATCCTCAACTACAATGCCCACTCACATTTCCACAGTTCATAGATGGATGTCCCGGTAGGCTTAGTGCCAACATCGAGAAGGATACAAACTAAATGATCAAGGAAAGGTGAGGCATGTCTAACCGCTAAGATGTACACATACCGTTGGGTTTGATAAGAGGACCAAAAGCATTGAAGAACCACCGATGACTGTTGAGTTTTTTCTTGTTTTGTTCCTTGAGGCAGAAAATGATCTGAACAGGGCATGTACCCTGCCCTACCTCTCCAGAATCAGATACCACAACACTCGAAGTGTACTCAAAAATATGGGCAGTGACATCTTTCCCAGCCACTGAATCCTTTGGGATTCCCTCTTGAAAGCATCCCATCTGCGAGGACCGTGTTATTGAATGACTCGAAAACCAGAGGCGGGACTGACCAGACTGAGGACATGAAGTGTTCTCTTGTTGACTTTATTACGACCATCTGAGACCACACACACTACCACTTTCTTCCACCCATCAGGCCCCCAAGTCTTCGACTTATTTCGAGTACAAAGATGAGCAATATTTTTGATGACGCTGGTAAGCACAAATTTAATGAGGATGACGACAGATCAAAATTAGTTTAACATGACATGCACTCACGCGTTCATGGTTTTAACAAATAAGACTTCATCTTCATTGTACATAGTCATGACGATGAAGAGCTCAGTCTGACGACCCATCAAATATTGGCGTAGTGAGTAACGCGACGACATGAAGTCATCCGGGTCACAAGTAGCAGCAGTGTACCTCATCTTTGACATTTCTTCCACGTCCTGTTTTCCAGCAGGAACGATGTGAGACGGTACCGGCACGTCAAGCACCAAATTTCCCTGAAAGAGCTGGACTTGTCGAACTGATCTTCGTCGCATCATCTTCTCCCTCGCGACAGAGTAACCTGCACTGCTATGGTCGCTGTAAAGGCCGGGGCGTTGAGGTGGAGGATAATTCGCTTGTTGGTAGGGCATGGCAGGAACTGGAGGTTGGCGATGGGGAATTTGGGTCATCTCGTGGGGTACAAGGTGGGCTTGAGAGCCTGCATAGCTACTCTGAAACGATCTGGCGGATTTGCTATCCCAGTTTGCTTGTCCGTCATAATCGTTATGGGGTGGCGGGTAATCGACCAGGTGAGCGGCACTCCCGGTCGTTTGTGGATATTGACCATATTGGTTGTTGGTATGTTGTTGCGAGGCATAATAGGGATCATTGTTCTGGCGGTAAGCCATGTCGTGGCAAATATTGGATGGTGAAATTCTCAGTTCTAAGGTTCGGTTCTAACAGTCAGGGACGGTGGAAAGAGAGAATGGACGGCCGTATTGAAAAAGTAGGCCAGTAAGGAATGGTTGTGTTGTAAGAGTGAATGATGGACTTGAAGATAGGACCGGACGGTAGAAACCGTTGAACGAGTGTCGACCTCGGGAATCTGTTGAGAAATGAGAAGAGATGGGAACTTTGGAAATCCTTGTGCTTCACAACAACACATTATTGATCTTGTCTCTATTAGGAAATACCTCTATGTATATATTTTGATGCGGCATTAAGCATCTTTTTTATCTCTATTTCAATCATGCACATCTATAGCCACTCATCATATAGAACAGCCATATTAGAACTCAAAATGTTGTATATCTGATCTTCGTGAAGGGGCAACTGTTTGTGCCGAAATAGGGAAATCAACGAAATTTCATCTATCAACATGCATATTCGCCTGAACTGACCATACCATTCAGCCTAACTAATAATGAATTAATCCTCTCTGTTGGGAATTTGAGAGGCCTGTCATCGAAGTTCGGGTGTGCGTTCCTGAACAATTTTGAACAATTTTTGACAAGTCCCCTTTAAAAGGAGAATAGAAGGATCCTTTTGGCCGATATAATAAATTTTAGAGGTTCAATGTTCAACGCTCAACGCTCAAATGTCAAGACTTTCGAAATTAGGCAGTATTCGATGACCCGAGTTGTTGGTGTTATGGTGCCCATTGCTCAGCGCTCTGAGCCCAACATAGATAGCAAGAAGATTCAAGTGTCAAAAATAGATATTCGATTGGAATGATAAGCAAGTGTAAACTCGGTGTCTTCAAGTAAACTGTACTTAGACCCCTCTTCTCCATAGACCCTGTTTTGGCTTCGGGTAGCGAGTAAGATTTTTCCATCAGCATCTATCGTAGAAGGGTGGGATGATACATTATTCGATCAACTGTACCGAAATTTACCAACTTTTACCAAATATTGACGCTCAACGTGAGTTAGAGATTCATTGTGGCCCCGGTGGTATTCGCGAGAGGATACTAGGGGAACATGGGAGCAGGAACGTGATCCGAGGATGGCGCAGTATCAGGACCCAGGAGGGAGTATGTTAGCGCCGCTCTATATCGTTCGTGTCAGATGTCATGCCATATTTCGGCGACTACTGCGTATTCAAGCTATCGTACGGCACATGATGTGTTTTTATAACTCATTTTTTCGGACTTGGCATGAGCGGGCGTAACGGCTGGAAAAAGCTGACTATAGGGGGGTTCGGCCAATCAGTCAAGGGATCGCCGGGGGCGGAGAGAAAGGTATCCTATGTACATCGGAACTGCGGGGCGAGATACAATAATAATACCAAGGGATAGTGACGAAAATTTGATGCACGACGTGGCGGGTAAGGTGGGACCAAGTCAGGAGAGATGCAAGAAGAATGTGTGTGGCTCAGGGTTTGATGGATGGTGACTGAAGGTAATAAGATTGCACAGTAAATTTATATACGACAATGAGAACAAGTAGATACATAGATAGAAAATAAGGAGAGATTAGCATGTGAGAGAAGAAGCGGTAGTTTATGTTCAAAGTGTGGATTGCGGCGGAGAGAACCCAGCTGGACTTTGACTGATTCATCGATGTAATTCAATCTCCGCTAACACAGCTTGTTTGGTTCTCCTTGTGCTGTCTCCCTTTCCTCCCAATCCTATATATCCTTGCCTCTTCCATCTCTCCCTCTCCTTCCCTCACCTCATTTCTCTTTTTCTCAAATTTGTCCTCTGTAAGTTACCCGCCTTTTTTGCCCTTTTTATCCCCCTTTTTTGGCCCTAGAAACGACCCTTTGAGCCCTCATGGCCACCGCACCATTACCTCAGGGCGCAGACCACAAACGTGGCTTTGGCAGATACCCTTTGTTTGGAGTTTTGTCCTATAAAACCGCGGTCATCTATGATAACGATTGCCTACTTTCCTGCCGCTCGTCTCCCACCTCGTCAGCCGACCGGGTCAGCCACATTACGTGCGTTGACAGCGTCTGATCCACACGGCCTCCTGCCCTTAACCGCTACATAACTCTTGCTTTTTTCTCTTTCCTCCCCCCAACCTTTCTGCCACCGGTTCCAATTCCATTCGTCGCTCATCTGCCTTTCTGTCTTTTTTTCGCAGTTACTCCAATACATAATATATGGCAGACTCTACCTCGCACCGACTCGACCTTCGTGTTGGTGGAAAATATAGACTTGGAAAGAAGATCGGCTCAGGCTCTTTCGGTATATTAATATTTTATTTGGTTTCTTTCTTTGTCCCCTCTAACGGCTTTTAGGTGATATCTACTTGGGGATCAACATTATCTCAGGAGAAGAAGTAGCCATTAAGCTCGAGTCCGTCAAAGCCAAGCACCCTCAACTGGAATATGAGTCCAAGGTTTACAAGACGCTTGCGGGCGGTGTTGGCGTACCATTTGTTCGATGGTTTGGAACTGAATGCGACTACAATGCGATGGTTTTAGACCTCCTTGGTCCTTCTCTCGAGGATCTGTTCAACTTTTGCAACCGCAAATTCAGTCTCAAGACTGTTCTCCTCCTGGCCGATCAACTGGTAAGTCTCGGCTATATCTTTTGACTCATCCTGTGTCTGACATATTCAAAGATCTCACGGATCGAATACATCCATTCACGTAACTTTATTCATCGTGATATCAAACCTGATAACTTCTTGATGGGAATCGGGAAGCGTGGAAACCAAGTGAATGTTATCGACTTTGGTCTTGCAAAGAAGTTCCGTGACCCGAAGACACATCTTCACATTCCATACCGGGAGAATAAAAACTTAACCGGTACCGCTCGCTACACATCCATCAATACACATTTGGGTGTTGAACAAGCTCGTCGTGACGATCTCGAGTCGCTGGCATATGTACTCATGTACTTCCTCCGTGGAGCCCTTCCTTGGCAAGGTCTCAAGGCTGCTACTAAGAAGCAGAAATACGATCGTATCATGGAAAAGAAGATGACTACTCCTACTGATCTCCTTTGCCGTGGTTTCCCTAACGAGTTTGGCATCTTCTTGAATTACACTCGGGCACTTCGCTTTGATGACAAACCGGATTACTCTTACCTCCGCAAACTGTTCCGCGACTTGTTCGTTCGGGAAGGTTACCAGTATGATTACGTTTTCGATTGGAGTGTCCAACGAACCGCTCAGGATGATAATGCCCCCTCTGGATCAAAGACAGCTGCTAGGCGCAAAGTTGTACAAGAAGATGATGAACATCGTGCTAGTGACCGCATGTGAGTTTAGATATTTTGCATACTCGAGTGCCGCTAACATTATTCTACCAGGCTTCGTTCTCACACCCGCCAGGCTCAGCAGACCGGACCAGCGCCCGTCGGGCAACAACGTGGCGGAAGGGGCCGTGAGCCCGAACTTTGGTAAAGGCTTGTAGACTTCTGTGGCTTTTCTGTTTGTGCGCTCCAAGCGCGGCTGAGCGAATCGAGGGTAGAAGGTTGTTTAGGAGTGTCGCTCAGTCAAAGGTCTTGGTGTTGTTTCCTAGGTGTATGGTCGAGCGGTGCTCGTCAAAGGGGCCTCGCAAAGTGTATGAGAGTTAACGGGGAGTGTGGGCTGGTGGTCAGACTCGGTTGGGGCACGTCCGGTTCTGCCGGTCCTCGACAGCGCGCTCACGGCTTCCGCTCATTCAACTTTGCCTTGGTTAACACATCTATTAGTACCCTCACCCTCGCCTCATTCCGTTCCAGCACTCGCCATATTGGCTCTGGAGCAAGTCGACGAGTAAGATGTGTTATCAGTTATATTACACGATTCACACCATAACATGGCTTCTACTGCCCAATTTATATCAATACGGACGCTTTTTTCTTTCACGCCTCACCCACCATTTCCTTCAGGAGAAGAGTGGGGATGGCCGCTCTTCATCCCTCCACCACATATTAGTCCCCATATTTGCGCCCGTACATATCCTACATGATTGTTGGATCGATTAACTTCTTTTCTTTTTTCCCCTTTCCATCCCATCCCTTCCATGTGCTATATCGACACTTTCACTGTCTTCACTTCATACAATCCCCACCTATCTCGTTGCTTCCACGTACTTTTTTTTTTCTAACTCCCTGGGTTTCACATCCTTGCCATGTGTTGTCCTCTCATCCTCCACCTCTTCTTGGATCCATGCCGATCATGCGATTCCGTTGAGGGCGAGTGGGATGGGAGAGGGCGCTGCGTCTGGCTATTTGGTTTGAGGAGCCGTTGGGAGATTCGGTGAATGCTTACGAGAGGAATCAGCGACGAGGCGCGATATGCACGTTTAGCGACGCTACCGCTGGAGACTTAAAGACATCATCTGTTTCCTTCATGACTTTTCATGACCTTATGATCCTACCTCAGTCCGATTAGTTCAGACGCATTGATGTATTTCCGGTCTCCTATTGTTGTGTATGAATAACAATTATAATTTATCAAACGTGAATGAGGATATTGGAAGAATATCCGGCTTCGTCAAAGCTCTTGGTTAAAGTTCCACCTCTTATGATGACTTGGTGATTTTCGACTCTTCGGAGGCGTCTTCCCAAGCCTTAGCCAAACAACGTGCAATGGTCTCGCCAAACAAACATTCCACGTCCACAAATCTCTGTACGACATCCCGCAACGAAACCTAGCAATGGCGTCCTTTGCCATGGCACTCCCATCGAAAAAGGAGGAAGAAAGTGGGCTTAGCTCATACTATAATAACAAGACCACGATCATCCAGGAGGCCCGGGTTTTTAACGATTCACCCATTAGTCCACGGAAGTGTCGGGCACTGCTCACGCGGATTGTATATCTATTGTATGTGGGAGAGACATTCGGCACCCAGGAGGCGACAACTCTCTTCTTTGGGACCACAAAGTTATTCCAGCATAAAGATGTAAGCCTGACACGAATATATCTGGGCAGCCATTTATAAATTCGTCCACAGAGCGCGTTAAGACAAGCTGTTTACTTGGCTATCAAAGAACTCGCGACGACGGCCGAAGATGTCATTATGGTTACGAGTAGTATTATGAAGGATATGCAACCGAACTCAGAAGTCATCTATCGGCCAAATGCAATCAGAGCACTCTGCCGTATCATCGACGTACGTGGTTTCTGTACCTACACTCAAGATAATGCTTATCTGCTATATCAAGCCCTCCATGGCTCAAGGCGTTGAACGTTTCTTTAAGGCTGCTATCGTGGATCGGAATCCTTCTATCTCATCGGCCGCTCTTGTTTCGGCATATCACCTCTTCCCTGCTGCAAAGGATGTTGTCAAACGTTGGGTCAACGAAGCACAAGAAGCTGTTAGCTCTAAATCATCTCCATCCTTCTTTAGTGGCGGTTCCAGTGGCTCGTACCTTGGTTTCGGCACGTCCTCCCAGCCTAGTGGGCCTCAAACAATTACTTCGTCGAGTTATGTGACACAATACCACGCTTTGGGCCTTCTATACCTCATTCGTCAACAAGATAGAATGGCGATCACAAAAATGATTCAACAACTTGGTGGGGGAAAAACAGGAACAGGAACTACTCTGAAAAACCCTATGGCGTTATGCATGCTCATTCGGTACACAGCGAAAGTCATGGAGGAAGATCTGAAGTGCGTAGCCGTTCCCTAAACACGGATATATTATTGACACTCATATCGACCCCGTTAGTGTCCAAAAACAAATGCTTGAACTCCTTGATGGATGGCTACGACACAAAAGCGATATGGTCAACTTTGAAGCGGCGCGAGCAATTTGTGAAATGAAAAATGTTTCCGCATCTCAATTGACTAAGGCAATTTCAGGTAAGCTCACCTCCGCAGACATCTGTTTTATGTTATTTTAATAACTGTGATGTTAGTACTCCAACTTTTCCTATCTTCACCAAAGCCTGTTCTAAAATTCGCGGCCACGCGTACCCTTGCTGCTCTCGCCCTTTCACATCCTGCAAGCGTGGCGACATGTAACGTCGATTTGGAAAGTCTAATCGCCGATCCCAATCGAAGCGTCGCCACATACGCCATTACCACGTTGCTAAAGGTTTGTTCACACTTCCAAAATACATAATTTTCTCATGGAATGTTATAGACTGGTAATGAGGCTTCTGTCGACCGCTTGATCAAACAAATCACTGGCTTCATGTCAGAAATCAGTGATGAATTCAAGGTCATAATCGTGGATGCCATTCGATCACTCTGCCTTAAGTTCCCAACCAAACATGCCTCGATGCTTACTTTCCTTTCTGGAGTTCTACGAGATGAGGGTGGTTATGACTTCAAGCGCGCAGTCGTCGAGGCAATGTTTGACATGATTAAATTCATTGGTGAATCCAAGGAACAGGCGTTATCCCATCTATGTGAATTCATTGAAGACTGCGAATTTACGAAACTCTCGGTTCGCATCTTGCATCTTCTCGGAATGGAAGGACCCAAATCACCCCAGCCTGCCAAGTATATTCGTTTCATCTACAATCGTGTCGTTCTCGAAAATGCAACAGTAAGAGCGGCTGCAGTTTCAAGCTTAGCTAAATTTGGCGTGAACTCTATCGACGCCACACTCCGCAAAAGCATCAGTGTTCTTCTCCGCCGGTGAGTCCTCCTGAAGAGTCTTTTGATTGACATCACCTCACCATCTTGTTCAAGGTGCTTGGATGATGTTGATGATGAAGTTCGCGATCGTGCAGCACTTTATCTCAAAGTTTTCCAAGACAAACCTTTGGCTGATGCATATGTCAGGGAAGGTCATTTAATCCGCTTTGCCTCCCTCCTCTGGATTAGTTTATTGACTTGTATCTAGAATCGGTATTTTCTCTCGCCGCTTTGGAGTCCAAGCTTGTTGCATATATGAAGGATGCTGGTGCTGCCACCCAACCCTTCGATGCTTCATCGGTTCCTAAAATCAGTCGAGCTCAGGCAGCCCAAGATGCCGCTCGTAAGCCCGTATTTTTGATTATCGATTTAATCTCTTAATATTTTATCAGGCCCAAGCACGCTGGATACAATTGGCGTCCCTGCCTCCAAGAAGGTATCGAACTCACCACCACCTCCGTCAGCTGCCGAAAAGCAGTCTGCCTATGCTCAACAACTCGCTGCGGTTCCCGATTTCTCTACATACGGCCAAGTACTCAACAGCAGTGCTACCCCTGTACAACTGACTGAGAGCGAGACTGAATACCAAGTGACATGTGTCAAACATATATTTGCGGAACACATTGTATTCCAGGTGAACGACGGGATTGATTTGCTACCCAATTTTTTCTCATTTATCGCTCTAGTTCAATGTATCAAATACACTGCCAGATACCGTATTAGAACAAGTGTCGGTTATCATGCAACCCCAAACTGAAGATTGTGGGCTGACAGAAGATTTTATCATCCCCTTACCCGCCTTAACCGCCGCAAATTCACCCAATATCGTATACGTATCTTTTACACGAGAGTCACCGGAACAGTATACTATCGCGTCCTTCCAATGTACACTCAGATTCCTAAGCAAGGAACTCGACCCCTCTACGGGAAAACCCGAAGAAGATGGCTATGAAGATGAGTACCAGCTCGAAGAAGTAGAACTCAGTGCTGGCGGGGATTATATCATTCCAAACTACGTTACTTTTGGGTCGGAATGGGACAGGCTACGCTCCGCGCCGAACGCAACGGAAACATTTGCCTTGTCTGCCATGGAAAGCCTCAAGGGTCAGTTCGAATATATAATTTTGAATGCTATCCCTATTCACTTACATTCCTATAATAGCTGCGTGCGATTCTATTATCGAAGTTCTTAATATGGACCCCTTGGGTGGGACAGAAACCCCAACATCTACCTCGGTTCACACGCTACAGCTATCCGGTCTAGTAATTGGGGGCGCCGGCAAAGTCCTTGTGCGCTGTCGGATGACGTATTCCCGGGGCGAGGGTGTGACGCTAGAACTTGGGGTTCGAGCAGAAAAACAGGAGGCGTGCAACCTTGTACTTGCAGCCGTTGGTGGTTGAGCAGGTTTCTTATTTTAGTACCACCTTGTTTGTTCTTTTTTTCATATTTTTAGAATGCAATGTATGAAACGTCGGAGGCTAGTTAGACATAATCTTACTAAGGGGGCTGGGCGAGAGAGAGAGTGGGGACATCCCCAGCCGATTACACACATGTGGGGCTTACATTCTCCGATGTGATTTGCTATCACCCCAATTCGCGGTAGCTCGGTTCCCATTCGCTGTTCTTACCGGTCGGGTTTCGTATGTCTTAAAGTCGTATGATACAGCCATTGACAACAACACTGTCGACGCTCGGGGACTAGGGCTGTTTCTCTTCTTTATTTAATACCCCCCCAGGAGACGACGCCCGCCCTAATTTGTAACTATGTCCGCGCCTTCGTTACCGTCGGCCAAAGTAATCCATGTCGACACTCGAGGAGCTGTGATTTTATCGGAAGAATCCCCTGAGGTATGTCATTTTTTTTTGTGAAGAGAACCAGCTTATCTGTTTCACAGACCCGCGACAGTCGAGGAATCTATTTCCCAAACCACATTGAACCCGTCTCTCATATTGCGGTAGATGTGAGTCATAAATATTTATCTTCACCAGAGCGCTCCTGTTCTCATCCGAAACCTGACACTCTCAGGTTGGCGGATCGCTAGCGAAAGTCGTATATTTTACAAGATCGCCAGAACCCCCGTCATCACCATCTATCGCCGCAACATGCGGATCCAGTACTACAAGTGACATTTCGACGCCAAGATCTATCTCACCTACAGGAAGCCATCCTGAACTTCCCTTACCCACAACACCTCCATCTTCTGGTATCAAACGGAGTGGTGCTCTGACACCGCTTATACTAGAGCCCCATAGCCATCCAATTGGCAATGGGCTCTTGGGCCTCAACGACGGACTACTTCGTGATTCTTTCATCCGTCGCACTTCACAACACTTTCCTGGCGGATCGCTGAACTTTGAACGTTTTGAGACCGATAACATCGACGAATGCGTCGAGTTCATCCAAGCGCTGATTGAGCGCTCCGCACAGGCCAACCAGGTCCCAATAGAGGAGATGCGAAAGGGAGTCAAGATAATGGCAACAGGAGGAGGCGCACATAGATTCTACGAGCTTTTTAGCGATACCCTACAAGTAGAAGTGCGCCGGGAAGATGAAATGGAGTGCCTTATTGAAGGCCTCAAATTCATCACTCTTATCCCAGATGAAGTCTACTATTTTTCGGATGAGCTCATCCATTCCGTCTCAAACCCTTCCGCCCCTACTGCAAGCTCATCGAAGCTGGAGACGCCCAACTCTAGCACCAATTCGGTCTTGGAACGTCCCAGTCCGAATCCACCACAGTTCGGAGTAACATTCGAGAGCAACCCCACCCCCCAGTTCCCTTGTTTGCTAGTCAATATTGGTTCGGGGGTATCGATCATCAAGGTGGACGAGGATGGAAAATTTGAACGTGTTAGTGGAACGAGCTTAGGCGGCGGAACACTCTGGGGACTACTCAGTTTACTGACACCTGCAACTACCTTTGATGGTAAGTGTTTTCCGGCTTATGGTTGTTAGTTTCATCTGTTGATGTATTGGCCATTGATAGAGATGTTGGCTTTCTCGGAGAAGGGGGATAATGCAAATGTTGACATGCTGGTTGGAGACATATATGGACAAGACTATAGCCGACTCGGCTTAAAGTCAACAATGATTGCAAGTTCTTTTGGCAAGGTGTTTAGGAAGGGCGGAGGGAAAGGCAACTTTTCCCCCGAGGATATCAGCAGGAGTTTACTCTACGCGGTGTCCAACAACATTGGCCAAATTGCGTAAGTGAAATCATGTGGTGCTCTCCGAGCCTATTCTAATTGACCCTGTAGATATATGAATGCAGAAAAGTACAACCTAAATAGGATATACTTTGGTGGATGTTTCATTCGAGGTACGAGCCTTAGCGGGGGGTATGATGACCTGACTGATGGAATGTGCTAAAGGGCATGCGGCAACGATTACCACCCTATCATATGCCATCAGGTTCTGGAGCAAAGGGACAAAGCGTGCTGTATTTCTTCGCCATGAAGGGTTCTTGTAAGTATTGATGCATATTCCATGTTGATGGTCAATTATTAACGATATATAAATAGAGGTTCTATAGGGGCTTGGATCAAAAACATAGACCCGGAAGAAGAGTAGTCGGAAACTGTATTGCATGTAATATTTAACCTAACAGTAATTCTCAATGGGTTTTGAAGGATTCGCATGTCATTGTCAATCAAATCTCCAGTAGGATGTTGTCGGATAGGGCCGAGGTATTGACACCGGATGGGACACATGGAATATATGTTATAGATGGGATTGGTGACAACAACAAGAACACATGTAACATTCTGAGACTGAAAACACTGCAATTGAAAGAAAAACTTAAACAAGTTACACAAAACATCATAAATTCCGTCATGGAGTTTCTTAATCGATCATGTCATCCTTTACTTGTCCCGATTTATCCATATATGATTATCCCTGTAACTCGCGTGATCATCAATAGGGAAATGATTGTAATGGCAACGACAACCCAGTTGTTCCTGAGTTTAATAACATTCCAGTTCGATAAGTACCAATGAGTATACAAGTCCTTCTTCATCGTTGAAGACAGTGTCGAGTTATTATGAAAGATAAAGAATAAAAAAAATGATTTTGATGAGACGGATCGGCAAGAGACTCGCGGGATCTTACGATAAACGGTTATGGAATCATGGATATACATACGATCAGACTTTTTTTTGTTAAGAGACGTGGGAAAATTGGATGATATGGATTGCTTTCACTCAGGTCATAAAGTGAATGGTCGTTTGTAATATCCATTCCAACTACTCCAACTTATATCCCTTGTCTTATGGATCCCTCCTTTGATTCTTGGGCAAATCTTCATCTAATGCAACCACCACTTCCTACTGATCCTATCAAGGATAAACTAAAGAAACCAAGACATCGCCATTCCCCAGCTCAATTAGCCGCTCTAAATGAACTATACGATAAAAACGAGCATCCACCCTTGGATCTTCGTACATCTTTAGCTGAGCGTCTAGGCATGTCAGTATTTCACTTTCTCTCCCTTTGTGGAGTTTCAATCTCGACCTCATGTCTAATCTTCTTTTTTCCTTTTTCTCGCAGGGAAACAAAGACAGTAAATGCTTGGTTTCAGAATAAAAGAGCCTCTTCAAAGAAACGGTCTCGCGGAGCCCCATCGGATTCTTCACTTATAAATTCGTCACAATTAGCTTCTGCTCCTTCTACTTCCAATAACACCCCTCGTCACCATACCGACTTTGACGATTTTCAAGACGAAGATTCTTCCCCTATAGATAATTCCTACTCACGCTCAACATCCACAGCTCCAGATCATCGCCCTCTTTCCACATTTTACGCAGGCAACCCAGACCACACTCATTTTCTCGTAGAAGATACAATGCCCAGACGCATGCGCATGCGTCCCACGAACGAGCAAACGGAAGAGCTTAGGAAACTCTATAATGTCAATCCCCACCCGACAACAGATCAAAGGCAACAGTTAGCAGACCGTATTGGCATGTAAGCAGATTGACGCTATCTTTATCATTATCCCCATTTATCTATTCGGCCTAGGCGTTATCAAAGCATCACAAATTGGTTCCAAAATCAACGCAGCCTTGCGAAGAAGAAGAAAGAGGATGAATCAGATACTGGTGCCATCCCAGCTTCAACGTCCAGTGAACAGGGCTCTGATTCGAGAACATATTCGGCTTTCCCGCCGCCTTCTAATCACCCTTCCTTGAAATTTCCGCGACATGCGGGACAGTCTGCCACACCGGCAATACGGCGCTCGCCGAGTGTCTCACCTTCCTTGGATGGACGCTCCCCACGACGATCGTCCTCCCGTCGGAGCTCAACTCCCTATAGCAGTTCCATTACCTCCTTCTCTAGACCAAGGCGTTCGAGACCTGAACCGTATCAGCTGGATGCCCTCAAGGATCTATTCACAAAAACTGCAACCCCCTCGATCGAGGAACGCACCGCCCTTGCCCTCGAAATTGGAATGTAAGCATCACTCAATTTTTGATAAAATGATACCCCGGTATCTTATTCCTTTTCTAGGGATCTTGGCAAAGTCACCAACTGGTTCCGCAACCTCCGCCAAACTGCTCGGAAAAGAGTTAAACGTTCTGGGAGCGGCGACGAGGACGATGATGACTACAGTGGACATAATACGCATTCAGCATCTGCGTCTCGCTCTGGCACTCCGTCGTTCAATTCATCCGCTTCATCGTCATCCATGGATTTAGATGCATATGATTTCGATATGCACGCTCACTCTGATATCGGTAGTGAGGAAGAGTATGAAGAGGTGGTGACGCCACCCCCTGAACCCACTTCAGCTCCCCCTTCATCGTCCGCTTCGTCGTCACGTATAGCGATCAACCATCTTTCATTCTCCATTGATCCTGCTTCCTATGCAGAACTGGAGAAAGTTTCCGCCATGCAATATTCAGGCATTAAAATTGAGGACGCACTATTGCTCCTTAGCTTCCATCATCACGTCGTGCACTAAAAGATGAAACAAGAAAATTATGTTGTCAGTCCAGCCGTTCTTCACATAATCACTGAAACTAATTTATGTTTGTTTCTTAGAATCACCTATCTATTTTTTTACCGATGTTAATGTCGACCTCTAGCGCAGCCCCATCCCCTCTCAACTATGACAGTGCATTCACGTCGCTTCATGCTCAACCGCGCACGACTTCACTCAAAAAAAAACTTCTGTATCAGTTGTCAAGTCATTTCGGCAACATATCATATTAATAACGACTGAACTCTTACACCTGGACCTGTCCTCGTCCGCACTTTACCTGCGGAAAATTTGTTTCTTTAGTGCTCTATCTACAAAAGCCTCGAAGTCATTAAATGTGTAGCCTTTCATTTAACTCTTTAGTGTTGTATGACGGCCCTGTGTTTGACCTATCCATGTACAGAAAGCCTCATATATGATATCCATCCCCTATTTATCGTAATTTTATCTTGCACCATGAAATTAAAATACATAACAAATTCCTTTCAGAGCCTTTTCTTTCCCGGAAACGTCAGGTGGTGGACAGCCTCACTTGGTATCTCGTATCCCGAAACATGTGCATCTAGTGTCCGACTCGGGTCTGCCTCGGTGTCCTCTCGTTAGGGGCAAAGTTATACCACGGCTAGTCACGGTGTGATCCAGCCTAATCCTTTGTTTGATATTTTTCATTTATCGATGGAACCGGAACTAAATTGGACCCTCGTTTACGAGCACTCAGGCAACCCGGGTATCTCCATGTATTCTACTCTGAGTCTTTAGCTACATAGGCCATAGACACAAATGGACATTCTATCACTAGGATAGTGATATCGATGAGTACTCGTGTGGTCGTGGCGGATATATTGGGTCGAGTAAACTGCGATATCTTGGCACATGGACATCAATTCGATTCGGTCAGTCAGTTTGAAATTGGGTCTATGCCTGTTTCGTGGGTAAGTCATATATAGCGGGTAATTATATTTGATGATTTGAAACTATTTGAAGCTATTTGAGACCTCTTAAAGTCCATGATGATGATCAATCATCAACACCATTTATGACATCATTTATGTTCTGATAAGTAAATCACAGTAACTCTATACATATCCCGTCACCCACAAGCCCTAGTCGTCCAAAAACGGAAAAAAATCCTCAGTGCAGTGCGACGTGACTCCCTCATTCGACGTACAGCCAATTTTCTATGGGGAATAAACCCAGAGGTGTTTCTGAAGGGTCAAGGCTGACGCGTTCGATGTGCAGGTCGGGAAGCAATGGAATTGGGCTCACAAATACCGGAAATTCCCAGCTGAAGGCTGTTGTTGAGCTAGAGATGTGAAAGATGGAATTGTCCAACGCCGCCGCCAATGAGTGTCAACGTTTGAACGCTCGAAGCATGGGTCACATGCTTGGTTTCCAGAGCTTTTCGATGGCATCGCGAAAAAGGCATTGTCGCTTGATGGGTGCAACGACCAGTGTCAAAGCTCACTCATTTTCTCTCGTCGACACAGGTGATAATCTATAGATGCTATATGGCGGAAGAACGGTCTCCACGTATGTTGGAACATTTCGAAATTGTAAATTGGCATTACTAATTGTTATACACAGTTCTAGAAAATAGACAATCTATAACGCATGACGATCCTTCAACAAAATTATGGTCTTCGTATATCTCTGCGTCGAAGCAACATGATGAAAGCCTCGCCCGAAATTGGAAAGGTGACATGGATGCAATACTCATATTCGTAAGGATCACACGACCTATGTTTTGGTGTACCCTAATAGTCGTATTCAATGTCAATTAAGGCAGGCCTTTTTTCTGCAAGTGTGACTGCATTTATTATCGAAAGTTATAAAACTCTCACACCTGATAACAACGAAATTACAATATCGTTGTTGGCTCAGATTTCTCAACAACTCGCGACCATGACGAACGCGTCCACGCCCACAGGTCCTACCTTCACTCCCCCCAGCTTGATTTTCGCCGAACCGCCCGTACCATCTACTTCCTCACTCATATGCAATACGCTTTGGTTTCTCAGCTTGGGGTTCAGCCTAACTTGTGCATTATCTGCTACACTCGTCGAACAATGGGTTCGAAACTACCTCCGAGCCATAGAGAACAGACCGACGCCACACGAACGCGCTAGAATATCCGCGTTCCTATTTAGAGGACTTGAGAAGTTCAAAATGGCAACAGTGGTCGAAGCTATCCCAATGCTTCTTCACATCTCCTTACTTCTATTTTTCGCAGGGTTGATCGAATTCTTGCGACCGGTTAATTCTATAATCAGCAATATCGTCCTCGGTTTTCTAGTTGCATGTAGCACTTTGTATATGCTCGCAACGGTTATTCCTGTTTTCAGGCGGGATTGTCCCTATCGGACCCCGCTTTCTGGTGTCTGGTGGGATTTATTGAAGGGTCTGCGCCTTCTTAGGCGGCCGAATTTGTACCTCGGGGGAACTATGCCAATCGTTGGCACTATGGCCGAGGCACGGGAAGCAGATGCTATCGAAATTTCTCCCGAACGGGACCAGCGAGACTTTGACACTATGACGTGGACGTTGAAGTCGCTACGCGAAAATCACGAATTCAAGCCATTTATCAAAATAATCCCGAAGGTCGTGGCAGGTTTTGATTACAGCGCCAAAGTCTTGTTGCAAAAGCTCTTGTATCATGATGACCTATCGGTTAAACTCAGCCACCGTATACCCCGCCTACTGATTACATCCACTGCTGGAATACTTGACCCTATCCTTAGTCAAAAACGCGCCTCAACCTGCCTCGCAGCTATTTGGTCACTGTATGCTTTCAATGCCTACAAGTAGTTCTGAGTCAAAATCAGAAATCCCGTTCTTATCCCGGAGTACACTTCGTTTTGACGAGTATACTTTACGCGACATCAATACCACAAAAAACGATGTTCCTGCTGCAACGGAGTATGCGATTTCAGCTGCAGCCGTCATCGGCCGAAGTTTGCTTGACATGTATCTTGATCAAGTCGCTGAAAAGGAACAACAACTTATGTCTTCGATGGGTTCTAGGGAATTACAAAAGACCAATAAGAGGTATTGTGTGGGAAGCTCGGATGGAGGATCCTCGGTTTATAGACTGAGGAAATTGGACCTGGCCATACGAGTTTTGGACCAATACTTTGGATCCGATGGAGGCTTTACTTCACCGCATCTCTTTGTTATTATCTCAGTCATTCACTCCGAGATGGAACGACTCATGTCAGCCATGGCTATTTTTGATACAGAGGTTGACACTCGACTTTTTATAAACGATGTGATCGAGATTCTTCACAAAATCAGAGCAAGATTACACCAAGTCGCGTTCTCCCTAGCCCTCGAATATGTTGGAAACATGCTCAAGAGTCATTCCCTCCCATACGAGGCCTTCATCACCATCCGCAAATTATTCCTGGGGATAGATTTTCGGGTTCCCTTCACTTTGGATTCACAACAGTTGTACATAACATATCTCGATAACGCCTTGGATCCCGACAGACCCGGAGGACCACACATACCCCAGAGTATTATCAATATTATTCTAGGCATGTCACGAGCGATGAGTGATCCGACCTGTTTGGTGAAAGTCCAAAGCATTATCACTCGCAACATGAAATTCTTTTCGAGTACAGAGGAAGCGGAAAAGGTATTATCCATGTTGGATGACGCTATCACTCCCCCGCCTTCTGCGACTTTGGACCTTTTTAGTTCACACATGTATTCCAACGTCAAGCTGGATAGGCCTCCCAAACCACCTGAAGCGCGCGCCTCAATCGCTGCTGTGGCAGTGGTTGACGTTCCTGTTCTCCGGCCTCGACGTCATTTTGAGAATGCGTAGCGCCGACGAGTCTCCAGGAATATATTCTTTTAGTAAAGCAGATCCTCCTACTTATCATTGATGCGGCGGGCTCTAGAAGACTTCAATGCATTCTCGTCCCGAACTGGGGTGATGAATACTATTATAACGTCTAATAATACTGTCATAACAATTAATGCCACAAATCGTATTGTCAAATAAAAGTCGAGCGGATGGTCACCACGTTCTATTCACTACGTGGTCTGTGAGCACATCTAGAGCAATTTTGGTGTCGCTGTCCGGCAGCAAGCGGAGAACATCTCGAGCCTTGTCAGCGTAAGAACGAGCAAGGAGTCGCGTACGTTCTATACCAGCGGAACGACGAACGTAGTCTATAGCCTGAAATTATGTGGGTAAATTCAATTTGAGGTGGGGAGGAGTTTAGCCTTACGAGTTCTACATCGCCGTCTTCACTAAAATTGCGCCGCATTAGTTGAAGTAACTCTGAATGTTCTTCGCTAGCATAAATAGCAGGCCCAGTTGGTAGTCCTGGCATTAGATTTGTACTTCCTGCCTCATAGTCCAGCGTATCCTCGATAAGCTGGGCCCCTTATCAATTTGGCGCATATAATCTGAAAAGACATACATACCTGGTATGCGATCCCCATGTTTCGACCATATGCATATGCAACGTCCGTCCATAGCTCTCCTTCTTTACAACCTCCTAGAACCACTGCAGCTCTAGCGGATTTTGCCAATAGACTTGCTGTTTTCAAGTATGTTTTTTTGAGATAAGCACTCCATGCTTCTTCGAGGGATTGAGGGCCTTCAAGCTTCCCAAGGCCTGGCGTCCGCACACATTTCATCCGCATAATTTCACCTTCCACTAAATTTGAAATCACACCCGCGATGAGTTCCACAACTTCACTCTCTCCGAGCCTGGCTAAAGCTGCACTGGCGCGACCTAAAAGAAAGTCTCCGCCGAGGATGGACAATTTGTTCCCGAAGCCTTCTGAAGCTTCTGTTTCGATTGTACATGAATCTATGACATCGTCGTGCAGGAGGGAAGCTATGTGGACCATCTCAACGATTTGTGCTAGACGGATTTGAACGGGGAGAAGTAGAGGTGGGGAAGTTAGTTGGGGTATTGACTGACTCAGGGTTGTTGGCGGAGGTGGGGAAGAGGAAGAATGGTGCATTCCAAGGGGCCGCAGATCGAAGGGTGTTTCGAACGAAGCAGTGTCATTGGGCATACTGGGGTGCCAATTGTTCAACACATCTGGTACTGTCAGTGGACGGTCCAACTCCTCTGAAAGACCTGTACTAGCTTCGCTCTCCGCTCCCCATCGTTTTCCCTCCCAATTGCTCCCCAATCCATTTGTTGCGCGCGAAAAAAGGAGAACAACCAAGGAACGTAGCTGTTTTGAGGGGTGAAGAAAATAGTAACGCGCAATTTCGCTGAGACCTGGGTGAGCAGTTCCCAATAGACCTAATAGGCTGCCTCGGAGATGTAGCAACTCAGGAGCGACTATGGTATAAGGATCTGGTCGAGAATTGACAGGGGATTCGGATGGTAATGAAAATGGCTCTGGCCTGGCCTTGACTTGTTCGATTCTCTGTGCTAAAACAGCATATGTCCGGCATCTGTACCGCGTGACTGGTTGAACAGAAAAAGCTCTTCGTACTGAAGCGGTTGTCCACCGCTTCATGTTCTTCAGTAGACCAAAGTACCAGTGAGTTGTATGAGAAAAGAAAGGTGAATACGGGGGGTTCCAACAGGCTCCCCGTGGTCCCGATACACCCGGGAGAAACGAACTTCAATGTACGTTTGGATGACGCGACAAATTCTAATAATTCCCGCGTCCAAAATTGTACCACGCGAATACAATTAATTGTTGTTCAAATTGTTCTAATGTACATGGACATGAAAGGTTCACAGTGCGTCTAGTCTAAGTTGATAGTTAAGGAGGTAAGGGGAGTCGACTGATTTTTAAATTCCTAGAAATGTGAAAATTTAGTGGATAGGTAAGATAGATGTTAGATCACGGCGGGTGTCAAAGTC
This sequence comes from Collybia sordida, assembly GCA_037014335.1. NCBI lineage: Eukaryota > Fungi > Basidiomycota > Agaricomycetes > Agaricales > Clitocybaceae > Collybia > Collybia sordida. Next base: position 3,949,279 of record JAYKXK010000002.1, read on the forward strand.
CGGCATGGGAGTGGTAATAACGGTCATGTAAGCCCTGGTAACCCAAGAAACGATAATAAAGTTATGAACGGGGTGGAGGAGAGGTGGTCGTCGAAGCTGGGAGCACAGGTCTCGCAATAGCCAAATATTCTCGATACCTACTAAGAGGTTTTGCTAGATGGCTGGCCAGAATTCTTCCCTATAACGGGTAATGAGCGACAGGGTAAGAGAAGAGATTGGCCGTTACAAATTTCTCACTTTTGTTTGCAACTCCTCCCAATCAATGGCAGCCGTTGAATTCAAGGCTAGAAGCATCAGTGGTTGATGGTCATCTTCCTCAGAAATTTGGAGTGGAGGTTGAGGTTGTGATTGAGCCGGGTCTTGCGGGGCTTCATCAACGGGCAAGACCATGATACGGCCGAGCTATTTGGTGGAATATTTTTACAAATCAAATATCAAACAGGAGATAAATCTTGCTTGCCTCACTATCGACCATACCGAAACCCTCTTGTCTTGTTTCCTGCCAGACTTCTCCTGCGAGACCTACAATAACACGAATTTCATCCTTTGGTCGCGCGGCATCAGTGGCCACTGAGACAAGTTGTCCAGCTGGTGTGAACAAGACCGCTGTATGTAAATGCGGCAGATAGAGCACTTGAGATAGCAAATTATGCAGTGTTGATAACACCAGCATGTCACACTGAAAGAGTAGGTAGAGTATTGGGAGCCTAAGTTGAGCAAAGTTGAGCACAGAATATTTTTTTAGAGCCGGCGGCGTGCGCTTTTTTGGTCACGAGGCTACTCTTTAGACGATCGCGATGGTCAGGAACCAGGTCCAGAGTCTCTTTGAATATCTTCATTCTCATGATTTATGATTGTGATCGATGACTTCCAAGGAGATCATGAAACTCATGGATTGATAATGATAGCACACATAAAATATACGGAAAAAGAACAAATAACGGTACGACAAATATGAGCACAAAACGTATATTATGTCATTTTTAGTGGTTTTGCCTACGGGCCGTCGTAAGTGATAGGACTGTCATGAATCAATTTCATTGTTTTTGAGTTTGCTGCATAGAAGTATGAATTAGAGGCTAATATGAAATATATTTGTGGTTTACCAGATAACTCATGAGCTGCTGGTACTGTGCATTCCCAGCAGGGTTTGCACTGGGTGGGGGAGTGTTCATCATTGGTGGTCCAGGTGGCATTCCGTACGGTCCAGGAGGGGGCGGTTGTGTTGGTCGCTGTTGTGCAGATTGAAGCAACGCAAGGATATTTGGAGGAAGACCAGCCAGTGAAGCAGCTGGAGGAGGACCTGGTGGTTGGGGAGTGGAGGATTGTGGAGGCATATTTCCATATGGATTAACAGGAGGAACAGCCCCAGGATAGGGTGGCATTGGGGGGTTGGGGGGTTGTGAGTAATACGGGTTAGTGCTCGGTGGGGGGGGAGGCATTGGTGGCATGGCGCCGGAGCGGGGGGGACCAGGTACGGGGGGAATTGGGGGAGGTGGAGGAGCTCCACCTGCTGGAGGCTGTTTTAATGCAGCAAGAAGCTAGAAAATAATTATGTAAGATTGAAGTACATGTTTCAAGATTGAGACCAGATCACACCTGTTGTACTTTGCGCGCTTGTTCAAGGCGGTCGTCAGGTGGCTAGAATTATTCAATGATTAGTAAATGTTATCTTCTAGGAAGGGCAAAGCTTACGCCTGTAGGTATGGGGGGTTGTGACGGTGGCCCACCGTATCCGGAAGGAGGTGGTCCGTCGTTGTAGCCAGAAGGTCCCGGACCGTTATACCCTCGACCCCCATCATATCGGTCGTTATATCCGCCGCCTGGCCCGCCGCCACGGCCACCACGGTTTCCGTAATCATCATCAAACCTACTCCCCCCTCTGCCTCGAGGTTCTCCACGATCTGAAAAACGTCCGTAATCATTACCGCCACGTCGATCATAGTCATCATCATAGTTTCGATTTTGGCCCCCCTGCCCCCTGCCCCTCCCACCACGATTACCTCCACGGCCACCCCGGTTCCCACCTCGTCCGCCCCCACGGAAGCCATCATCCCAATCGCGATTTCCACCATCGCTGTCAATTGAGAATTTAAATGAATAGACGTTCCGAAAACCTAAAAATATATATAGCTAATCTCACCGTTGTTGAGATCCTTGAGGTCCTACAGCTTCAGTAGTATCCCAAGCGAAAACAATATCCATAACACCATCTTGCAGACCCTGATGTCGTAGGCGATCGAACGATTCATCGCATGCCTGTGATTAATGTGACATCAGACTAGAACAAGATTCAAGAATAAAGCTTACTCTGGTATCATAAAACTCAACATATCGTGAACTAGATGAAGATAAGTTCCGAAACCGAACAATTGCCATTATAAGATACGCAACTCGATACGGTCGCCAACTGGCTTAACCGACTTCACATCACCAAATTGTTGGAATTTACGGCGCACTTCGTTGTCATCTATGGGCTGACCAGACGGTGAACTGCGCAACGTGACCTGTAGGGTTCCCTGCAATTGCTGCTACTTATTTTCAACAAGCAAGCGTTCCAAGATATTAAGCGAACAAACCTGGTTCTTGTCGCGATCGTTTCCTTTCGTGTGGTCATCACGTGGAAGAGAATAATGGACATCAATCTGATGGAAAAGGAGAACAATGGAAAGGCTAAGCGAGATACTCTTTATATAAGAATTTATACGCACAGGTCGACCACTTATTTCTGATCCCTGGAGTCTCTCTCTTGCCCGTTCTGCGGCCCGCAAATCATACTGAACACACACATTAATGACTCAAGACGAGACAGTGCCCTTCCAGACAGCCCTGACTTACATAGGTCACGAACACCATTCCCCGCGTTGAAATAAGATCGAAAAAGGTCTTGATCTCCCCATGTTCCTCAAATTGACGGCGAACATCGTCACTGTTGGTTTCATACTAAGGCCAAGTTAGCACGCTATATTTGTATGACAGAGGGATAATAGTAGACTAAAAGCGATCCTGAAAACCCGAAAACAAACTCAATGAGTGAGACTTGCCTTAATGTTGCGGATAAAAAGCGTCCGACAGGGCCTTTCACGTTGGATACGTTCCTCAATTATTGAATCGTGCACTTTGTCATCCCTTTCCTTGCGAACGGGGCGCCGACCATTATTGGCCGCGCCTCCGCGGCCATAGCCACCATCGCCGTTAAAACTTGGACCTGGACCGTCTAACACGGAATGATAGTTCAAGTGAGAAACTCCCGAAAACTCGTCAAAGAAAAATTGAGCAAGGTAAAGACGTAGCATGTGGAGCGGACGAGGCTTCGCTGTGTCAGCCTAAGAAATAAGACTCCCTCAGCGGATTGGGCGTAGGTTATCTCTGATCGCTCATGGCAGACTCAAAAATTCCAATACGACCTAAATTTTTTTCCAACTGTGACACAGCGGCTTTCGCTAAGATGTAGCTTAAGCTGAATGGGCCTCGCTGTGCATAAAGGTTGTCCCACTTTCTGCATGCCTTATCTCGCAATTCAAGCTGATACAGAAAAGCCTCCTATGCTTTCGAAAACTGGTATGTTCAGTCTCAAGTTTCAAGCGCACCTTCATATTTTACAAAACCAGGGTTAAAAGCGGCCGCTGGAGGGCCGGGTGGGAACGTAGGAGGTGTGGAATAACTGTTCTGGTAATAGGAATTTTGAGGACCAGATTGCGCTTCATAAGTATTGTACGGGCCCATATCGCCCTGAGAATGGCCTTGATCATAAGAGTCGTTGTTGTGATTCATACTTGCGTCGAAACTACCATACCCTCCTCGGCCGCGGCCACCAAAGCCGCCTCTTCCGCGGGTAGGTGGACCACCCCTGTTGTCTTGATAGCGATGGGATCGGTCGGGGCCGGGACCAGAAGGGGAGCCACCTCTGCGGGTAGCAGGACTTTCGAAACTACCACCATATGGATGGTGTCGGTTCATCTTTTTCTTTTTGGTTCAGATTTTGTTTTGGATTGGTGTTGCGAATAAAGTCTTAGTGACTGTGTTGGTAACGAGATGGAGATAAGGCAAAGGCTTGCGAGGCAGCGGTATATAGAGAGGTACTCTCAACTCTCAGATGACTAAAGGAGACAGTTCAACGTAGAATGGATACAGAGCGGCAGTGTTGATGATGGTGGAAAAGGAAGATGACTTTGAGCCTCCACCAGACAAAAAAATGCCTTTTCGGGAATAGCCGCGTGTTTCCAGCCCAGCATAGTCGCGCCACCTGCCAGACAGACTGCGGTACCTTCAAATCACGACTACATCTCTTACTGCATTTCCATTCATGTCGAAGCAATATCAATTCAAACTAGTACTCTTAGGTACTCAATATATCATATACTATCATTTCACTGCTTATACCTCTATGTCCTTCTAGGAGAGTCCGCGGTGGGCAAGTCTAGGTAAGTCCTGTGATGTCTTGGAAACCCTGCGTCACCTCATGACTCCCAGTTTGGTTTTGCGATTCGTGAAGGATCAGTTTGACGATTATCGGGAGAGCACAATTGGAGGTGTGTAACAGTCTCTCATTGTTATTCCCCGCTAACCTCCAACCATATATCTAGCTGCGTTTCTTACACAAACTGTCACTCTTGATGACCAAACCACAGTGAAGTTTGAGATCTGGTGGGTATACTTGAAATTTATCAACCGCTGTGCTTATGGCTTTTATTCGTAGGGATACCGCCGGACAAGAACGTTACAAGGTATGTCAGGCTACTCGGAATATGCGTCATACCCGCTCACATTAAATGCACCTTTCAGTCCCTCGTATGTCAAATCTACAACATTGCTATAACAAACATCTCTAACGACGATGTAGGCCCCGATGTATTATCGCAACGCTAACTGTGCGGTTGTCGTCTACGATATTACACAAACAGCTTCTCTCGAAAAAGCGCGGACATGGATACGGGAACTACAACGCCAGGCAGACCCTTCAATAGTCATTGCACTATGCGGTAATAAGTCAGACTTGTCAGCTCGCCGTCAGGTTTCCGAGGAAGAAGCAAAGAAGTACGCTGAAGAGGAGGGTTTGATGTGGGCAGAAACCAGTGCAAAATCAGGTGAAGGTGTCACAGAGATATTCACTGCCATTGGTATGTATATCAAAATCTTTGATACTACTGATATTAAACATACTTTGTATAGCCAAGAAACTGCCTTTGACTGCACCCCCGTCGACGAGAGCAGGAGGTGCACGTCCTGCTGCCGGAGCAAGAACTGGTGTGGATCTCAATAAGCAACCTACTAATGCACAAGGTCAAAACGAAGCGTGTAACTGTTAGAGTTACATTTATTCGATTGAGCCTTACATATCTTGATACCACCCTCTTCACATCTGAGGATTACCTCATTTATGCTTACTTCCACGTTGTAATGTATTGTTTTTCTTCCACACCTTTGTTTTGTTTGGACCTTTTGGGATATACATATTTCTAGACGCAAGCCAATCATCACCTGAGCCTCAACAACTGTCACGAGTACATTCCGCCGAGATGCATCTAAATTCAAAAAACTACATGAAGTACAGATAACTTATACAAATGAAAGCAAGTAAAATCAAAACATCTCACTCTATAAGACCAACCAGGGGAATAATTAAGAATTACTCAAAATCCTGCAGCTTCTAAGCCTTTCCGAATGTCCGCGTGCGCCAACTCTGCATGTTGTACGTCTTGGCTTCTAGACCAAAACCAGTCATGATCCCTAGTAGGTTCCTCTTGGAGATGTTTATTGATGAAGGTGAGTGTTGAGTCACTTTCGACAATGTTATACACCCGGTTTTGGTACCGCACTATAGCCGAAACCACATGATACCAGCGTCTCCGCTGCAAAAAGCATATCCGGGAACCTTCATCGCTGAAAGAATCCTGAATGTGGGTGATCTCGGTCAAGTACATTCCAATGAAAGGTACGCATGGGCCTTCAACGTTGTTCAGGAGCTTTTTGTAGGCAGCGAAACCGCCCGTAGGTTCGCTATAATGAAGGAGTCCATCAAGATTTGATTTGCGTCCAACATGGGCCCATGTCAGGTGAAGTCGGGTTATTACGGCACTGGAGAGTGCATTGAGTATGGCGCTCATTGATGCTATATTGTTAATATGTTTGCATTTCTGGGGAAAAGGGTCAGGATATTACGAGGGAAACTGCGCAATGACATTTACCTCGGCTACTTTTATCCAAAAATCTATGGTATCCGCTCGTCTTCCAAGTGCGTCATTGGTTAGAATACTGATTTTCACCCAGTCCGCCAATTTGTCGTGGGTACATATGAATGCGGACACATTGGGGCTGGCTTGCGCACCCTCGGATATATATCGAATACACTCTTGTGGTGTAATTTTTATGTACTTCTTGTACTCGATGAGGGCCAGCTGTTCAGCGATATCGATTGGATCTAGTCTCAGCAAGTCATTTTTATGAGGTCGAGCCCTTCTGGCTTTCCGTGGCGACACAGGTGACGTCACCATAGGATCTGCAAATGTCTACAATGGAACCGTTAATATTCTAAAAATCAGGAAATACATATAATATTACCAAAGACTCGATGGATTTTAGTAGCCGCTTCGCTGACGAGGCCATTGGCACGGCTTTAATAAGACCAAGAAAATCAGAAAGCTGTTGTGCGATATGGGGTTCTTCCTCAAGTAGTCGATGATCTTCCAGCCACATCGTAAAGATCATGAGGACGCGTCGCTGATTGCCAACAAGATGCTTCTTCCAATTTTCGAACTCGCTGCTGGTTAAACCTTCCGGAGGTTCCATTTCGTATCTATTCACAAGTTTTTCGAACAAGACTTCGGCTGTTGTGAAAGTACGGAACGTCATGAGGAATGCGTTGCAAAATTCTTCATCTTCTTCCATGCCTACGCCAAAATAAGGATATGATTAATAATCCTACAATGCATTGTAGAAACGGCTTACTTGACCGGACCCTGAGGGGCATATCATATGTAAGTTTCTCCACGAGCGCATCGAGGGTTCCAGTCCGAACACTACCGGCATTTATGTCGAGATCATCAGCAAACTTGGGTAGCATATACCAAGGAAGCGCGGGCCGAACTGGCACATCATTTAAGGAGTCGTCAACACCCATAACCTGCTTCCATTTCTGGGACCGGGTTCGGCTCAGCAAACTAAGATCAACAGATCCCGATGCATGCGTTATATGTATATTGTCCGCATCAGGGATTTCGCGGAGGACTGATAGAATCGGTCTCGAGGGAACGTCTCCAGCCGTAGACGGGCGTTTCATATTTCGTGCAGGTGGCGAGCCGGCCCGATCTCGCCCAGAACTTGATTGCAACATATCATCTTGACTTGCTGGTGGTGTAGGAGGAGTTGGTTTGTTGTATAATGAATTTGAATAAGCAAACGGTTGGGGCATGGGGGCCAGGGGAGATGGTGGTGGCCGTGTTCGATGTGGGGCGGACTCGGTAGTCAGATTATAGATCCTTGAGTCAATATTACTACTCCCTTGTGACCGCTGAGGCGAAGACGTCTGATAAAATATACATAAGAAAGTGTGAGGTAAACAGTATGTCAATTTCATACCTTGGTATCTTTGCGAATCTGACGCTTCCTCTGGGCATTTGACGGGAGGGGGAAAGACGCCGCATCCTTCGTTTCGTATATTTGTTGCATGTAATGCGTGGGGGCGGATACATATAGTTGCTCTGCTTCGTATTCATAAACGCGGAGTTCTTCGACAGTGTTCAGCAACTTGTCAACCATTGCACCTGAGATAGTCTGCACAAATGCCCGTGGAATCCAGCCAACCTTATCTTGGTTCTTTCGCATGGCAGCCCACCATCCTGTTTCCTCCTGTTTTACGATATCAAGTATTTCGTTCTTTCGGAAGGGGAGATGGTCAGGATCATCCGAGCGGAAATCATACATACATATAACTGAGCAGATAAATACATCGGGAGTGTCGGTCGAGGAGGTACCACTAGTCCCGGGACTTGGATGAGAGGACGACGAAGGGGAAGAAAACTCGTCGGGACCGGGGGATATGTCAAGAACATGGTCGCGGTAAGGGTAAGGGTCAATTTGAAGATGTAAAGGCTGGCGGATTGAGGAGGTTCGTGGGTCGGCTACAGACATGGTCGTGGTGAGTAGAGAAAGAATTGGGGTTTAAAGATGTAACTGCCGCAGGCAGGGGGCGTTTGCTACATCTGATCATCTGTACCAGTAGAATCTTCCCACTAATGCCAAGTTCAGCGCGTAAATTTGGAAACCTTCACTCTGTCACACTAATATGATTTTCTATCTCAAGAAATTGTATTAAAAATTATATAACTCATAGATGAATTCTTGATACTACTTATGTTTCTGGACTACAAAAGTTGTAATATATAAAAGGTTATCAACTATGGTAGATGGGGGCTTGAATTTCACCTGCGTGACCAGGGGCGGTGCACCGTGAATCTAAGTACAGGGAGTCATAAACAGAGTCGTACACGTGTGATAGCAAAGCTGAAATGATTGCTGGTTTTTATTAAAATCAAAAGATTCATGAGACATAAGATCTGCAATTCAAATGTGAGGAGCGTCAATCAACATAGTCTTACTCTCCCCTGTATGTTGCTGAAACAAGATCAACGAAAAAATCTTAGTGCACAGGTGCTCCAAACCCAGGGTGTCCTATACATGTGTCATCAAATTACTATTCCAGGATGACAGTCGCGAGCGAACCAAGTACCATGACCGAGATCTCCCCGACGAGCACACTTATTATTATTACACAAAGACGGGGAATTTCGGAGTACATTACTTGCTCGAATTTGGGCCAGTTCAAGACTTATCGCCCTTGTCATCAAGGTAAATCAGTCAGTAGTAGTTAGTATATTGATAACGGTGTTGTTGTTGACAACGAATGGTGCTAGGCATCAAGTCAAAATAACACAGCCACTCGATCAATTGAGCAGTCATCGCGGGTTCGATTTCACGTCCGTAAACTATCTCATTCCGAAACAGTATCTAATGCCTCCTTGGAATTCTGCTAAAGCAAAAGTACGCTCTCATTTACATAATCGCCACTATTCTCGTGAACCTATTCAGATGGCAGGTGCAACTCCGGTAGATAACGAATTAATATTAATCAAACATGTTTCTTTAATCTGCCCTCAGCCTCTCAGTTCAACGCCTTCGTACTCTCCAGCAAAAGAAGGAGGCTCAAGCCAAGGCTACCCGACGAGACATTGCCTCGCTTTTGGAACGAGGAAAGATTGAAACAGCTAGGGTTAAAGTCGAGACAAGTAAGTATGTCGTTTCCCCACATGGTCCCGGGTGAATTTTATCCTGTTTGTTAATCTTATATCGCCAGTCATTAACGAGGACATTCATGTTGAATTGTTGGAGCTTTTAGAGCTCTACTGCGAACTACTGCTAGCAAGATTTGGGTTACTTGAACAGAAGTAAGTCATAGTTCCAAAGAGGCGTGCCCACTATTTACCGAATATCACAGTACCAGAGAACCGGATCCAGGTGGGCGATTGAGATGTCTTACAAGATCCCAAACTACGTATGAATTGCTGATGGTTAGGTGTCAATGAAGGCGTTTGTAGTATTATACACGCCGCTCCGCGGACAGAGCTTAAAGGTAAGATTACGCTACTTCCATCGAGTTCGGGATTTGTTTTCATCCAACTTCGGACTCACTAGAACTCCATGTCCTTCGCGATATCCTCATGCACAAATTTGGACGTGAATTCTCGCTCGCAGTAATGGAGAATCGTAACGGATGTGTCACTGACCGGGTAAGGTGCCCCTATTGACGTTGAAAATGCCTGGCAAATTTCTTACAATATCAAATCGTTTTTGACCCTTTTATACCTGGTAGGTTGTCCGGAAGCTCGGCGTCGATACACCTTCGGCCGAATTAGTGGACGCGTACCTTGTAGAAATAGCGAAGGGGTATGGTATTGAATGGGCACCACCTGGGAACAAGGACCACGATGTCGGCCCAGAAGGTGGGGTTAAGGTTAGTGATCCTCACCGCTCGTTCGCCCGTGACTATTGTCCGCATGGTGCTAACAGCTTACACCCCCACGCACTTCCTGTATAGGAATCTGAACCCAATTCCGAGAAAGTACCGTTATCCACTACCCAGGCAGCTACGGAGAAGGACGCCACAGTTGGATCCGCGACGAAGTCACCTCCATCTGATTCATCGGTTCACAAGGATGTCAAACCCAATTTTCCCTCAGCAATAACAAAATCATCAAAGACTACCCCAGAACCTGCTGAAGACGATTTTGATGCTCTAGCAAAACGCTTTGCTGCATTGAAGAGGCGCTAATCTCTTTATGTGTACCGCCTTGTGTTCTGATAAGGGAATTTTACATCTCACGACGGTTGCAAAATTCTTAAGCAAAAGGTCTGAGAAATAGTATTTAATTATCGACTCGAATATATCTACCACGACCCAACGCCAACCTCCGGATTTATGTTATATATTGGTTGATCCTAAAGGCCCAAATGATTTGGATAGGAATGTTCATCGAAGAACCGTGACGGCTTTGTTATAAGAGATTTGATCATGATGATTCATAAGCTTTCATAGGGTGTACGGTTACTTGTCTGCTCCCCGCAATCTTTCCGAAAGTTGGAAACAAACACTATGTATTAATAGGAGAATAAACGCGATATGCGGAACGATTCAGAAAGGATGTACCATTTCTTTGATGGAGCCAAACTTTACTTATCCACACAAATATTCATTTCTATGTGCGTTGATTTAGAAGACAAGTTTTATATGTTAGGAACGAACGAGGTTCTTGTTCTGACGGCTTGTCCGAGGGAAAGTTGAGAACTTCGCCATCATAACACCGCCTCGGGTAATTGGAATGAATGTCAAAGCGACCCTTAGTACGATTCACTATGCTAGTCCTTAGGGGCTGGCGATGAAGTCGGGCATCTTGGATAGCGTTGGAGGGACTTTTAGAACTCGTGATTCTTCGATTCTGACGCGGGTCCATAACCAATCGCAGAGACACGAGCAACTATTGTCATGCCTACATCGAAGATTGGGTCTTGACACAAACAGGAATTGGCATACTGAGCTCGGCATCGTCACAAGACGCTGTAATTATGATGTTCCCGAAGGGGGGGGGCTCATTCCTTGTAGACAGTAGGATTTTAGGATTCACAACGCGCTAAGGACAAGGGGTATTCATTAAACGACGAAAGCAGTCTAGTTTACTGAAGAAAGTCGAGGGGGACAAACACTTTCGCCGATAAACACAGATCTCCGTCAAGATATATGGACTGTGTCTCGATCTTCTTTGTCAAAATTTCGGCGCTACCGGGAACAAAGTGGGCTAGAATACGATTAAAGCATAGTATTTCCGATCATGGTGGGACAAGTATTTGTGCTGGGTAGACAGCCACTTTTCATCTAAGGAAGGAAGATTAACCCAAGCACATGGGTACAACATGCTGTGGTCCCAAACACCGGGTGTGATAACCAGTTTGAGACTCACGTCCTAATGGAAGGAGGGCATTAGGTGGTTCATTTTTATTGAATAAGTTGAACGCCGTTCTTTGAAGGTTGACGTGGTACTATCACGATTGCCAAGCTGGCAGGCGTGGGGGGGTCCAAAAGTCAACGTCAAACACAGGAGCATGAGTTCTGTTATGGCAACTCCACTTAGAGAGCATCCGAGTAATCTTTACGGCAAAGATGGGTATTTAAACATATTTCAGCGGGCTGGGCGGGCAATTTAGAGAGTAATCATGTCCTGAGTTTCGATTCTAATCGCCAGCGGGCAGGGAGCTATTTGATTTCGGCGGAAGTAAATCGATCGTCCTTGAAGCTTTGAATCAGGCCAAATGCAAAATTATCTAGAGGAACAATGTGGACACCGAGCATAGGTTATGAGTGTTGGGGGCGTAAACCCTGGAGCGATACTGTTTTAAAAAAAGCCATCCTGTCGGTAAACGAGGGTTAGTAAAAATGGCTCTCCGAGAGATTCCCACTTGTGGTGTTTGGGTTCAATCCTGGGAGCCAAAGGTCAGTGTTTATTTCGACGGATCGGGTGAGAGAAATCGCTGTCCTAACCAGGCATAACCCCGTCAGACGGCGCAAGAAAAAAAAGAGATCGGATTCCGGGGCTCAGCAGTAGATCCGACGCGTAATAGACAGACAAAAATCAAGATTCCTTTGAATTTAAGTCTACCGGAGTGGACCTGCCACAAAAAAATTCCGGGCATATTGTAGATGTTCTGCAGGGTGCATTGATAACCGGATTGCGCCCGACCCTGAAGGAGCTTTGATCTTTGGCAGTGGTAGTTGCCTCCAGGCGCATAAACGGAATGCCCAAGGAACCTGAAGCTCCTTGAGGACTCGCAATCTGGATTCTGGAATTTGGAAACCTGGAAAGGCAGCACGCAAATACATCACGTGCAACCACAGGAACAAGATCTATCGTAGCCACGTGGTCGGGTTCTTGCTCGATATCCGCCGTCCGTCACTTTTATATAAAACACCACCCACAGATGTAACTGTCCAGTATTTATCTCATCATCGTTAAAGCTTATATTTTTACCATATGTCGCGTACATCTCTACGTTGTATAATACCCGAAACCGATGTCGACGACAGTGATGCTCATTCCGTTGCTTCAATGCCTCCGTTCAGCCCAACTCCTAGTGTGGGCGCCAGCTCGTATACGTCCTATGACATTTCTGCGCGGTCCGGATCACCTACACCGTCTGTGTGGTCTATGACCAGCTCGATGCGTGCACAGGCGTTTAAGCAGGAATTTGGACGAGGCTTGAACAACTATTCCGAGGTCTATCGTCTCCCAGCAGACGAAGAGGAATTGGATAGGCTAGGTGCGTTTCAAATAGGGGAGGAAAATTTTTGAAAGATTGAAGCATGGTTTTGAAAAATTTTAGACAAGCAACACTCCATGTTCACAGAGGTTATGGGGAAATATCCCCCACCAACATACGAAGTAATGGCTGAAGATGTCCCTGGCGAAACCAAGGCGTGTTTAGATCTCGGATGTGGGAGTGGAAGCTGGTAAGTTGAACCACAAAACCCGTAACATGATCTCGTGCGCTAACTTTCTTGCCAGGATAATAGACTTCGCCCGTGATTTTCCTCATTGCAGTGCTGTCGCAGTAGATTTAGTCCCGATGCAATCGCCGTACGCGTTATTCGGAATATCAGTTGACTCAATTGCTCATAATCCGAACACTAGGACATTGCCCCCGAACTGTCGGTGAGAATCGTTTGTTGAGGCACATCCCTGTTTCTTACCCCGTCATAAAAATCCCGTAGGAGTGAAATAGACGACATTAATCTCGGCCTTGAACATTTTTATGGTGACTTTAATGTCGTCCATGCTCAACTGATATCCTCAGGTGTAAGTCTACATCTCGTACTTCAGATCTAAGTTCATTTACGAATCCGCTTTCCCCGGAAAATTTCAGATCAAAGACTACCCAAATCTTATAGACCATATGAGCAAAGTTCTCCGGCCCGGAGGGCTCATCGCGATAATGGAGTGGGATTTCCACACGTACGACGAGAACCGAAGTCAAGTCAAAGTAGGAACCCATCAACTCGGGCCCCCTTGGTGGCCACGTTGGTTGGCATTTGCCCAACTTGCTGTTAAAAACCGTGGAGGAAGTCCCGACGCTGCATCACACATCTCGTCATGGATTTCTACCCATCCTGCATTCGAAGATGTTGTCACTCAGGATTTCTGGGTCCCCACATCGGGTTGGATAAAGGGTAACGCGACGCAGATGCGCATAGGGGAGACAATGCGAGACGATATCTTGGCATGTATTCTTTTACATTCTGTCCACTGTTTAAATAATAGTATTTTAGGCGTTTCTCAAATCTGGAAGACCCCTACTTCTTGGAAGTGGGGTCCCAGAGGCAGTTGTTGATGAGTTGCAAAATGGCGCCGCGAGGGAACTCATCGACACTCCACTACGCCAGTTCATCCGTCTTCAACGCGTTTATGCTCGCAAGAGACATGCGTGGTCTCAGCATTAATTCGACCTTCGCATCACTCCTTAAAATATTCTATACTTACCTTCAACAATATGTTAATCTACTTATAATTTATCTTCATTATCTAGTTCTACTATCTATCTACATCCCCACGACATCAACAGTCACAGCAATCATCACACATGCTACATCAGCATCATACATTCATGTTCAAACTTCACACAGCATTTCTCGTACGTAAACCTATGACTGTTTTCAGTCATTTAAATTTATATTTACTTTAGTACATACATACCTACTTTGTTCGCTAACAATGTTTGCTTCTCGGATGATCCCCTGAATTTTGGAACAGCATCCGTGCGCAATAAGGACATTTGGGGGTGAGACATCACACATAAATAGAAAGTGATTGTTTGTAAACAAACGAAGGGACAGTGTAAGTGTAAAGCCATTCCTACATGATGCAATCCGAGTAAAGACAGTATGCTGTTGCTATATGCTCCCAAAAAAAATGACATAAGATAAACAGATAAACTAAAATTAAATGTATTATTGTTCATACTGTGGTGGGGCAATATCAAACGAGTCACGAGGAGAACTCATCAAGCTCATCATGCTCTTCACGTCACGCGGTGAACGTGTTTGACCTCGGAGAGCGGCATCATAAGAGGGCACAGGAATCGTGGGCAACGGTTTACGGTGGGGGGAACGTGTACTAGATGTAGAACTGCTAGCTGTCTGGCCCAAAGACGAGCCACTGATGGATTCCCTGAATGCATGATTCGTCTGGGTAGCGTGCGCATAGTTGGTGCAGTTGTAAGTCTGCACGGCCGGGGATGAGGACTGTCTGTCCCCTCCTAGCGACAACCTCGTCAACCTCTTCTGGGAAGCTGGATCATTCATTGGGACCTGATACATATAACCTTGGCTGGAATGCGCGGAATCCCCGGTTCCAGGTGAATAAAAACTCGTGTCGGACGATATGGAGGACTCATCGACCGGGATCGTTGTGTTCATGGAAAAGGCAGGCGTTCTTGTTAGTATGGTACCATCAGCACCCCTTGGACCTGTGTATGCTCGGGGTGTATATTTTGATGGTTGTTGTTTGGTAACTCGACGACGGCAGTACCAAAATAAACCACCTATAAGACAGAGAATGAGTGCTCCGATGATAGGGCCAATAATAATTCCAATATTAGTTGAGGGCCGGGAGGGGGATGGGCTGATATTGAGTCTCATTAATTCGGCATCATTACTTCTTATGTCAACGTACAATTTTTTGGGTGGGCCAGCAGGAGGTCGATTCTTTGACTCGTATTGATAAACCGTAATTGAGTTCAAGCACAGCCGGAAGTCATTATTCAAGTTGGATATACTGATACGATGGGTCGAGTTAGGATCAAGCCCCGAACGGAAAAAAAGCAGGGCATCGGGAACGGTCCATATCGAGCTTCCATTATAAGTAGTCACGTCTCCATCGAGTGACTTTTACATATTGTGAGTGCACTGGAGGAAGTATTATTATGGGAGACTCACCACAGAATATTGTCCGTTTACTGAACCCGTCATCCCCTTCACGGCAACGGCAACCCCACCAGTAAACGTCAAAGCAACCGCGGCACCTTGCGATGTCGTCTGTTGAAAAGGTGCAGAAACGGTTGTATTCGGCACGCCTTTCATGTTTTCGGTAGTCCATTGACCGGAATATTCGAGCGAGGCCGTATTTGAACTATCGTAAAAGAAGGGTGATGGAGGATTTTCGCTATAGATCAAAGTTTAAAACATGTGAGGAATAGATATGATGCGACGTACTCCTTGCGGAGCGTCGATGAAACGCTCGCCGATGCGAAGCCCAACAAGGACGAATTTGAGGGAGGTGTTTGGGCGCTTAGTGTCACTGACGAGTTTGAAATCAGTGGGCGGATGATTTCAATTACCGAAAAAACTCACCCGAGTGCAGGCCTTCAAGTAAACCATATTTTGAGAAAAGTATAAGACTCTTATCTGTGGGTGATTCGACCAGGCCTTGAAAGACCTTGTCAATCGTAACACCATACGTCGTATTGCTTGCACCGAATAAAGAAATTCCGGTCCCTACATTAGGAAAGTCAGAAAAGCAGAGCCAGGGGCCACTTGAACATACCAAAAAACTGAAAGGTTACATTTGCGCCTCGTAGTGAAGTAAGATGATATGAATCGCCACGGCCAACCTCATCTGGAATAGTATTGTACAGAGAATCATGGTACCATGGACGCCATGCCGTTGTGAGAGCCGACCCGTCACCTTAATTGAACTGTCAAGTCGACTTGATCGAAAAACATTGGGTCGCGCTCACCGCTTGGACTATATGAGAAGTAAGGACTCATGTTGTCGAGAGTGAAGTTCCATAATGCCATGATGGAGGTAAGAGGTAAGCATGTCCAGGGCGATTGCTAGTCCAAAAGGTAACATCACTAAAACACATCACAAACCGGTTGAAACGAATAGTAATTCGCCGTCGAAGGTTCGTCCCTCGGCAAGCCTTGTGACCCTTAACGGACATCATCAACAAATCGACAATGATGGGGGACTGCCACATCAGATATATGTGGCGGTGTAAACCCCAGTCACGAGGTCTTTCTGTGCAGCTTCTCCATAGATATTGATAACCCGAAGCCCTCTCTACACACATAGATCTGCTCCCTACTACATAGGCCACGTTATGGATACCGTAAAACAGAGTGAAATTATCCATCAAATCGTGAATCCAGACAGCAAAAATGGGCCTAGTATTCTCCAAGAACTTCAACTTTCAGGCCTGCCTTCTCCTACCCAAATTCATCAAGAAATAG
Organism: Collybia sordida; assembly: GCA_037014335.1. Classification (NCBI taxonomy): domain Eukaryota; kingdom Fungi; phylum Basidiomycota; class Agaricomycetes; order Agaricales; family Clitocybaceae; genus Collybia; species Collybia sordida. Next base: position 3,966,110 of record JAYKXK010000002.1, read on the forward strand.
AGCAAAAATTGTTACTACCTCGGGAAACACTACCAGATCATTGGCTCCCAACCTATCAAGTGTAGGATGGTGTTTGATTTTGATTTATCTTTTGTGCCAGCTTAAATTACTTCATAGACACTGGAATCATCCATTATCCATCCCATCCTTGCTATCTTATAACCCTTCCCCACCCCCAACGACCTTGGCATTCGTTCGACAAGGCCTCAGTGGGAGAGTAACAGGATATGTTGAAGTAATATTCTAACACACTTCTAGTGTCATCCGCTGAATGCTGGTCGCGCTGTAGACAGCTAACACACGTCCATCTAGTGGTCTGACGTCGACCTCATTCGAAAGGGCGCCGGCACCGAGCAAAACATTCGTGCGAGGGAAATCAGGATATGTTCCGTTTTGGCCAGGTGGACTGGAAGATCCGGTTGTTGAATCAAATGGGACAGCCACAACGAGTTCACACACCAAAGGTCTCCGGACGATACCACCTGGCTTCACAAGAGGCTTGCGCTTGCCAGGTGATGCGGAAGATGAAGAGGAATTACTGAGTCTAGATGATTTACAGCCTCGACAACCTAAGGCCGCTACGGAAGACACGGTATACTTTTCTACAGTTCCTTTGATATATTTTTCACGCGTATATTTCCCAGGATCCGACTGTAGACGAAACTATCGATGAAGAGGGGGATAATTTCTTCGCCAGCGTTTCCAGCGAAATTGATACCCTTCTTCCGACTACTGTAAGTTTTGTAATTTCAGGTACAAATTCATTTTATATCCGAATTGAATTCAGGCGACGCATCTCAAACCACCAAAATCTCGAGCTCGACGACTAAAACGCGTCAATATCCAGAAGCGCGATTGGGCTCATGTGATTGATGTGAACACCCCACTATCGAACTTCCATGAACTTGTTCCACATATGGCTCACAAAGTAAATGACATGTGCTACATTTCCTTCAATCTACTCATCTGCTTAAAATACGATAGTACCCTTTTGAACTTGATACTTTCCAGAAGCAAGCTGTCTATCATCTCGAAATGGGAGATTCAGTTTTTGTAGCTGCACATACATCCGCGGGGAAAACTGTTGTGGCTGAATATGCCATAGCCCTGGCAGAGAAGCATATGACACGGTTTGTATTGCGGTGCCCTTCCATCATTTCGTTTGATAAGAGTGTGTTCAGAGCTATTTATACTTCTCCCATCAAGGCACTCTCCAATCAAAAGTTCCGGGACTTTAAACAAACTTTTTCTTCCTCATCGGTGGGTATTCTTACCGGAGATGTGCAAATCAATCCGGAAGCGAGTTGTCTTGTTATGACCACGGAAATCTTGCGAAGTATGCTTTACAAGGGAGCCGATCTTATCCGAGATGTCGAGTTCGTGATTTTCGACGAGGTCCACTACGTTAATGACGCGGAGGTTTGATTTTTTCTTGGTTGTATCAGGAGATTGATTACTGATGCCTGCTTAGAGAGGTGTTGTATGGGAAGAAGTTATTATCATGCTTCCAGACCATGTCAATATTATCCTCTTATCAGCGACAGTTCCGAACACAAAAGAGTTCGCTGACTGGGTGGGGTATGTAAAATAATCTCTGCCTTTTATTGATTTTATTCACTACTTTAAAACTAGACGCACGAAAAAGAAAGATATATACGTCATTTCCACTCCGCAACGACCAGTCCCTCTGGAACATTTTTTGTACGCTGGTCGCGAATTATATAAAATTGTTGACGCGAAGAGAAATTTTGTTGCCCAAGGGTTTGTTTTACCACATAATATTCCTCTCTGAACTCAAATTCAACATTTAGTTATAAAGATGCCGGTGAAGCATTGAGGCGAAAACAGGACAAGGAGCGAGAAGCAGCAGGACTACCACCTGTTCAACGTGTTGGAGCAAGAGGCGCCGCCATCTCTCAGCGGGGTCAGCGGGGTGGTCCCACATCTCAAGGCGGTCGTGGTGCGGGCCAACCCATGAGGGGTGGGCGGGGAGGAGGACCCCAGAGAACTATGCACATGGCTGCAGACAAAAATCTCTATGTTCACCTCCTGGGCAACCTTCGCAAAAAATCACTGCTTCCCGTTGTAGTTTTCACTTTTTCTAAGAAAAAGTGTGAGGAGAATGCCGCAACTTTGACAAACGCAGATTTGTGTACAGCGGTGGAGAAAAGTGAAGTTCATGTTGCCATAGAAAAAGCCTTGGGGCGGCTCAAAGGTGAGCTTCAAGTTTTTTTCTTGAGTGGTCAAATAGTCAACTTTTTCTGGAAGGGTCGGATAAGAAGTTGCCTCAGATCGGTCGAATGCGTGATTTACTTACACGGGGAATTGGTGTTCATCATGGTGGCCTTCTACCACTCGTCAAAGAGGTTTGTGTCATGGCCTAATTACTTGTTTTGGACTTATTCCGGATCAGGTTGTTGAGATCTTGTTCGCTAGAGGCCTCGTCAAAGTTTTATTCGCTACAGAAACGTTCGCCATGGTTAGTTATATTATTTACTTTGCACATCATTACTTCAACAGTTGTAGGGTGTCAACATGCCAGCCAAGTGTGTGGTGTTCTCCGGTATTCGGAAGCACGATGGACGTAACTTTCGTGATATACTTCCTGGTGAATACACACAAATGGCGGGCCGCGCAGGCCGTCGTGGCCTGGACCCCACCGGAACCGTTATCATAGTTGCAAATGATACTCTACCAGGGGTGCGTCATTCGATTTACGTGCTTCGTTTATACAAAGGATAAAACTCCCATAGCAAACTACGCTCCATACTATGATGCTTGGAACACCTGGCAAACTGTCATCTCAATTCAGGCTCACCTACAATATGATCCTGAATTTACTTCGCGTAGAAGCTCTCAGGGTCGAAGAAATGATTAAAAGAAGCTTTTCTGAAAATGCTTCTCAGCGGTTACTGCCCGATCAGCAAAAGCAGGTGGCAGAAGTGAGTTATCCGAACAAATCTTAGGTGTTGGCTAAACGCAAAAATTCCTAGGGCGAAAAAGTTCTTTCCACGCTCGCCAAGCTTGAATGTGACGTCTGTCTTCCTGACATTAATGCTTTTTATGATAACTCCTTCGAAATCTTAAATCACAACCACCGATTATTGTCAATGGCTATCTCTCATCCTCAGGGAGCCAAATCCTTGGTGGCCGGGCGCGTAATTATCCTACGCGATGGTGTAAGTATCTTTTAGCTTCGATTAATAATAGGCGCTCAGGCCTAGGCGCGCAGCATTTCAAATCCAACTCCGCTGCCGTACTCTTGAAACCGGCACCATTGCAAACGTTGGAATCCGGACTTTTGGAGAAAATTAAGACATATTACATTTTAGCTTTGGTGGACACGGAGACCAAGAGTGGGAAGCACGGTTAGTGGATTATTCTTGATTTAGAAACAAGTGACCTCAAATGTTTATTTTTTTACTTAGACGTCGACTCTCAAGCCATCTCACCTATATGGCCCCCCACACCGGAGTCCCTTCTAGTTGATGAAGGTGTTTATGAACTGCGAGCGGTACCTTTGACGAGTATAGCCCTAGTGACAAATAAAGTCATCAAGGTCAATACTAAATCACGAGACGACTACATAAGTATTCATAACATAAATCCTTTAGGTCGAGGTTGGTGATATCGTCGAACGTCATCTCATTTCGCGTATGAAGGATGGTATTGCCAGCCTGCAGACACTTGTTCATGAGTGGCTTGATGCGGGGTCTATTCCCGAAAATGACTGGGTCAAAATGAAATCTCTAGATTTTCAAGAGATCCTCCGATCTCGGGACAACCTCGTTGAGAAACTTTCAACTCGGACATGCACTCTATGTCCTGACTTTTCACATCATGTAAGTTGTGGTTTTCGTGGAAGTTATAAGACACGTAATATATTTTATTCAGTATTCAATAATTCATGGAGAGAAAGTTCTTCAAGCAAACATCGCCCAACTGAAAATGGCGATCTCGGATCAAAACTTGGAGCTCATTCCAGACTATGAGCAACGAATAAGGGTTTTAAAGGAGCTGAAATTCATTGATGAAAACTCGACAGTATTATTGAAGGGCCGGGTCGCCTGCGAGGTAGCCACCGTTACTATTCAACAAGAAATATGACTAATTATAAGATACTTCTGCAGATTAACTCAACCAATGAACTTGTATTGACAGAGCTTATTCTTGAAAATACATTAGCTGGATATGAACCGGAAGAAGTCGTTGCGCTATTGTCGTGTTTTGTGTTCCAAGAAAAAACAGATGAAGAACCTATCATTCCCCCTAAGCTCGAGCAGGGTCGTGATGCCATCATGGCCATTAGCGACCGCGTTGGGAGAACACAAGATTACCATCATGTTGCGGTGGAAGACTTCAGGTCCAAACTTAATTTTGGGTTGGCAGAAGTGGTATATGAATGGGCAAAGGGCATGGTGAATTCAAATAATTTACTAATCCACGACAATATATCTCTAACTCTATTATATGACTGCAGCCGTTCGAACAAATTACGACTATGACCGACGTGGCCGAGGGTACGATTGTGCGAGCGATCACCCGTCTGGATGAGACTTGTAGAGAAGTTAGAGATGCCGCGAGAGTCATTGGAGATGCTGAGTTGTTCAAAAAAATGGAAGAGTGTCAGATAAAGATCAAAAGAGATGGTATGTTCCTTCAAGGGTTTGATAAATCAAAGCTAATAATAGGACTATTTCTCAAGTTGTATTTGCCGCGAGCCTGTATTTTTAGACCAGTATCACGTGATAAACGCGTCTGTTGCCTTTACGCGTTTCATACTAAGTACTAAGTATATAATTACATGTCGCATGTAAATTTTCTCGACCACCTACGTCAGTGGTATACAGTTGTTGATACTTATTGACATCGCTCTTTTCCGGTAGGTAACCGAACCGCATGGAAAGGTCACATTCACGAAGACTGTTCTGAAGCTCTAACTTTCTTGATGCTCTCATTCACATTCCACACGATGCCCTCATTGTATTACATTTTTTCCCATTTTTTTTTTCGCCGCTGTTGTTGAATATATTGTCGTAATCGATATGAAAGTTGGATGCTCATATAAGACATTGTGACATCATTGTCTAAAATACATGGTTCGTTTCGTAATCTCCCTCATTGTTCCCATCCATTACTACTCAAATGCCAGGCTCATCCATCATTGTAGGTCTTATGCCAATGATCAGGCGACGACAAATTTTTCCTGAGAAACCGCGTATGTCAACTTATGACACTGAGGTCTGTGTTGGAAAAACAACATCCGGCGAAGCTCGCGTTATCGAGGCGATCATTCATCACTTTGAATTGTCTGATGATGAACCTGCGTCCGAAGATTTCTTGCACTTTGTTGTTGGAAAAGTTGCAACACTGCATCCCGATACATTTGTAGGACATGGTTTTTCTGCTCATACATACGATTGTGAAATTGAAGCATTTGTCGTACGCATATTTTTTGTTTTCGAATTCTGAGTATAACGATTGCTAACTTTCCCAGGTACATCCAATGCCTGATTATAGAATTCCTTTGCCTGCAGTCATTATCGTCTCTGGCTTAGTAAGTGTTTTCCTGCGTATCGGATGCATGCAAATTTTGAATTCAATCTTGACCTTCTTAGACGGGACAAAAATTCAACAATAACGAATTCAATTTTGATGTCATGCAGTATATTGTGAAAGAAAACAAGATGGCTGCACACAAAGTCATGATTCCGAGCATTAATCGTTTTGAAAAGGTTAATGTCCAACCTGGAGCTTATGCTTCTATCACTGGCCGTATCATGGGGGAAGCCGAACCTACAACAAATGAATGTGCTGTTAAACGGCTCCCGATTGAGATTCAAGAACTTGCATTTCTTACTGGACCAAACAAAAATGCAGTTACACCCGTCACTAGAGGTAGACGATTCATGATTCTCATATTTTTAATAATATTGTTGTCTATTTTAGGGAAAGCTCCAAAATGGCTGTCTGCCCAAAAGAAAATTACGACAAAATCAAGTGACAGTCAAAATGCGATAGCGTCAAGTTCTCAATCCACTGTTCACAGCGATGTCTTCTCTGACACTCTTTCCGATGCACCCAGTGAGGGTGATGACGCTAGGAAACCCGCCGAGGAACATGCTATCAAAACAGGCGATGAACATGTTGCAAAAAAGAGAAAGACCATTGCGAAAGGGAAGATGGCTGAAAAATAAACAGTTGATAATGTTTCAGATTAAGTCATTCGTTTAAATAGCCTTTTGTACATCATCGTTCCAAAATTCTCAATTCTTACACTCCTAATTTTTATCATTCCTATGCCGTATTCTACAGAACAAGAAAGGCATCGCAGTCACTTGCGTCGTGAAAATGCCGTGTATCGTGAACAAGCTCGAATCAGTGCTCGCAACCGGTATCAGGCTCATTTAAATGATTCAGATAATGATTCGGATGAAATGACTATGGATGTTGATGACAATGGTGCGAGTTACAAGTATTTTGTTTAAAAACACTTCTTTGATTGTTTGAATAGATGTTAATCTGAATGATGACAATAGCTCCACGAATTGGTGGAACACTTTTGAATCATCAATGCATCGTTCGACTTGGTCGAAACCCAAATGGAATCGAACATGTCAACGATGCGGCGCATATCTTCTTAAAGGAGAACGGCTATCTTTTTGCTGTAACAAAGGGAAAACAATCATACCACCTTTGCCCCCACTTTCACCAAATATTGCCGATATTTCAATGCAACAAAACATATCAAACAAGTCACGCTGTCTCAACAACCTCTTCTCTTTCACTGCGATTGGAGCTTCAAAAGGTTTCACAAGCTTTCGTACAGGAATTTCAAGTGTTGCAATTACAGGCAGAATGTACCATCGCTTATTTGATGTTACCCAACCGAACCATTCCATCCATTGGTTTCTATATGATGAAGCTGAACGTGAACAAGAAAGCCGGAAATGGGATATCCCTCTCGAGTGGACGGTAGGAGTAAAAGACGACCTGAACAACTTTAATCCCTATGTCGATCATTTATATCATTTCGCCGACACTTGGCAACACTATCCTGAGACTATTACAGTTCTGGAAATATGTGACACCACTCCATCAGGCGATTTTGCTGCAGTAATGCATGCAAACAATACAACAAATGTTGAACCACGAAGCATCCTTATATGGCACAATTATGATCATGATCCAACATTTATTCCAATTTTCAGCCGCCATTACGAACCTCTGCAATATCCAATTCTATTCCCGCATGGTACACCTGGCTGGGGCCTAATGCAAGATGACGACAGCAATCACCTAACTAAATGTTTAAATTTTACACAAAGGGAATGGTATCGGGGACATCTTATAACAGACAATCGCTTCCTCCTCTTTGGAAAACTTGCCGCTGAATACATATGTGACATGTACTCAAGGATTGAAGAAGAACGGTTGAAATTCATTCGACGGGGACAGATTTCACACGCCTATGAATGTAATCCTGATCAAGACGAAAATTCTATCGATCTTACTCTTCCTGCAAGTTTTTTAGGTTCAAAGGAATGGGTAGCCAATCAGACTGCTGATGCACTTGCGCTTGCCCGAGAGTATGGGAAACCCTCTTTATTTATCACAATGACATGCAATCCTGATTGGCCTGAAATTGTTGCTCGCCTTCGCCCTGGACAATCAGCCTATGATATTCCTGTTATTGTTGCCCGGGCCTTCAAAATACGACTCGAACGGTTACTGAAGTTACTACGAAAAAAATTTGGTCGACTTATCTATATTGTGCGAGTAAATGAATTTCAAAAGCGAGGTTTTCCACACGCTCATATAATTGTTAAGGTAATTAACTTATTTGTAACATGATAAAATCCTAAATGAATATTATTGTAGATTGATCCCGAATTGCCCATCGACCAAATAGACAAGATCATCAAAGCCGAATTGCCTACCACAGATAGTAGACTTCGAATGAAAATAAAGAAATTCATGACACACCATTCAAATCATTTAGACAATGAAACGAGCCGATGCAATAATGATGGTCGTTGCATTTATGGTTTTCCCCATCCAATTACACCCGAGACATGGATCAGAGAATCTGATGGTCGTGTTCAGTTTCGCCGCCGAACTGAAGATGATCTCTGGATTGCACCCCATATACCTGAGCTGATTGACCAACTTGACTGCCATATCTTTGTCGATGTTGTATCCACTGTTTCTGTTTTCATGTACCTTTACAAATATTTCTTCAAAGGTCCAGATCACACTCAATTTTCGATCCGCCATGATGGAAATCCGACGCAACATGAACCAAAAAATGAAATTCAAGACTATATCAATGCTCGCTATTTGTCTGCCCACGAAGCTTCATGGCGCATTCTTGGCTTTGATATCACATCAAAATTTCCTGCCGTCAAATCTCTCAGTGTACATCTTCCTGGGGAGAATGTTCACCGTTATGCTTCAAATCATTCCAGTGCATCGGACCTCATCCGCTACTTCCATCGCCCCATTCTACCAGAATTTGACAACGTATCTTATGTTCAATATTTTCAAGATTATACATTTCATCATTATGATGAAGGTCAAACAATTCAAGATGATGAATACCTCGAAAAACCAATTACAAGAGCGCCCCAGCAAATTGTTCGAAAACGGCGTCAAGGAGAAGCGATCGCCCGAATTCATACTGTACTTCCGAGTGCTGGAGAACGTTTTTTCCTACGATGTCTCCTGACTCATAGATCTGCTCGAAATTTTGCTGATCTTCGGACAATCAATGGAACAACATTCAGTACATTTCATGAAGCTGCAGTTGAATTTGGTTTATTCCATAATGTTGATGAAGGTTTCTATGCACTTCAAGAAGCAGTTGAATCATACCAATTACCTTCACAACTTCGATTTCTTTTCAGCCGAGTCATAATTGAAGGGTATCCAGCACGGCCATTATGGGATCATTTTTCCGAACACCTTTCGGCTGATTACCAAACGATGATTTCTAACGACGAGGCAACCAATCGCACATTGATTCAAATTCAACAATTTATCGAAGACAGCAATCGTTCTCTAAAGGACTTTGGCTTACCTGAACCCACAATCCATTCACCCGAACTTTTAGCCGAAATTGAAGCTTTTAACGACAGGCAGGACGAACTTCTAAACAAGGCTGATACAAAAATTGGATTAATGAATGAGGAACAACTTCATGTCTTTTGGACAATTTACAACGCCATAGAACATTACCTCGATGATCGTCATCAATTCTTGCACCCTTTTTTTATTGAAGGAAAACCTGGCCGAGGAAAAACGTTCATTGTCGATGCATTATGCAATAAATTTCGCAGCGAACAAAAAATTGTACTTATCGTTGGCACCAGTGCTCTTGCAGCTGCACTTCACGAAAGAGGTCGAACGGCACATAACTTATTTGGAATTCCAGTTACAGAGGTAAGAATCACCTATTTCAACGGAACATTGATATTTATGATTATTTAGGACAACACAAATTTAGTATCGAAAATCAAACCATTTACTATGCATGCAGAACTTATTAGTGCAGCGGATATCATTGTTTGGGAAGAGCTCCCAAGTGCCAACGTTGCAGTTATGGAATGTGCAAATGATCTTTGCCGCACAATCAAAAAATCCAACCGACCTTTTGGTGGAATACCATTCATTGGTCTTGGTGATTTTCGACAAATTGCTCCTGTCACGAAAGGTGGTGGCCCAACAACATCACTACATGCTTCCATCAAATCATCTTATCTATGGCCTCTATTCACTATCAAGTCACTCTATGCTCCACAACGAAGTGCTGGTGATTTGGTTTATACAGATTTTGTTGATAACATCGGCGAGCACAATGGCGAGGTTTCACTTGACATACTTCAAACCATTAACAGTATTGACGATGCAATTGCTTTCCTATACCCGCCCGCTATTCTTGCAAATCCATCAGCGGCTTTGAAACGCGCGTTACTGAGTCCACTGAATAGCTTCGTCGATGATTTTAACGAACGTTTACTTGAAATCCTACCAGAAAACATGGGTGAGCAAGGGAATTTCCCACTTTTCTGTAAATTCACAATTTCTACAGTTTTCTATTATAGTGCGGATATGGTGAAAGAAAATGATGAAGAAATTACTAATGATCCTGCCACAACACCAGATTATCTCGCTCTCCTAAAACACAACGGAATTCCCGGTCATGAATTACGATTGAAAAAAGGATGCATATGCAGTCTAATGCGCAACATGTCTGTCAGAAAAGGGTTAGTTAAAAATGCACGGATGATTATTGACGAACTCCACACCAACTTTGTCACTGTTCGCATAATTGACAATGAAACAGGCCACCTAGGCGAAGCTCATTGCATTCCGCGAATACGCTTTCAATTCACACCTCATCATGCAAGCTGGACAGTTCATCGTCTACAATACCCACTTCGTCTTGCATATGCGACTACATTTCACGGTTGCGTCGGTCAAACTTTAGATAAAACCGTGCTTGACCTTCGAACCGATGTCTTTGCACATGGACAACTTTACACTGCATTATCTCGCGTCCGACGAAGAGAGGATACCTGTGTTCTCTTTAGTAATGAAAAAGAAGATACGCGTACAAAAAACATTGTATACCATAAGCTCCTGTTGTAATACGACACCTTAACACAGTCCTATGTGTTTATCACAATATTCAACAACTACACCAACTATTTAGATTCAAAACAACATATATCACGGAACACGTACTTCGCAATGCAGTACAATTTGGTATTATCCTTTAGGAGGCGACATAAACAGGAAAAAGTTGTAAATGAACTACACCAAAGGACTGCTGTGGCAAACAACGACATCAACGAGATGTAGGAGCGCACCCGACGCGTCGAGACTGCGCCCAGTGTTCATCGCATCCAGTACACACGAAGTTTTTTCGTTGCCACTGTGAAAGACTAAACAGAAACAGCCACGTCAACTCCGCTCGACAAATTTGTTGTGTTGACATATGTTTATTTTGCTACTCAAAGTCATATAGCTACAATTCGGATTTCTCGCCGATTGGAGACGGCACGCCGTTCTTCCTTGTATTTGGATATATTTGTATTCTGGGCTATTTCCCAACCTCATCCTGGGGGTTCAATCTTCTACATATACCACCATGGCGAAACCTTTCGAAGTCCGCGAATCCCCAGCTTATTATCCCGACACAAATATTTCTCTCTCCGGCCCTAGTCCCCATCCAACTGGCTCAAGGAAACGAACAAGAAAATCAGATCCAGCCACTTGCGAGGAAACCTCAATCTTATGCGAGTATCCGGAAGACAGCCATAAGACAAGAAGAGTTAACCCTCAGCGCCTCGCAGCTAGACTGGATCCCGAACTAGTAGCTGAAATGGAAGCATATATCATACCAGGTGCTAAAATGCCTAATTTTACCGTACGGAAAGACTTCCAAGAACGATACTGTGTTGATAGAAGACATATTTATGACTACTTTCATTCCCGAGGTAATTCTTGTGAGAGAACCTTGGCTATGGCGTTCATCTTTCCTCGGCAGGATTACGAGTTGCTAAAGAAGACAAGCATACCAACTTAACAAGAGGAAGAATGACCTCCACGATGTCACGTCGCCCTCCTCAAGAGGTATGTCAGTGATTATAACGTTTTGTCTGCCCTCACGTGGGCTTCCTAGTCTACACCCGAGAATTCTGTCAAATTGAATACGCTTGAAGGTGTTATACCTGAAATTCAACCTGATCGCTTGGTTCCAATAATGCCTAAAATTCTGCCAAAAAAGAGTGTGAGTCACTTGGTATCCCCAAAAATCCCTGTAGCGAAACCGCGCCGCCGTCTGGGACACTCGAAAACGCGAATGACCGAACTATCCCCGTGCCTCAGTTCCTCGGAGGTATCCTATTCTCTTGCTGACGACGAAGATTCGAATTACGATGCACCGGGATCCCCTTGTCCTGAATTTACTTTTCCTGATGAATACCCGAAGACTCCTCTACTTGTCGAAGACTCTGAAATATCTGTGTATGATTCAACATCCGAACTACATGATCTTTACGGGATGGCAGAGAACCTTGGTCTTGATTTTCTGGTCGAAGATTGCCCCATTGAAAATTCTGCTTCTTTCGCTTTTATCGAGGACCACCGGCCTTTGACTGAAGGTGAACGCAATGAATTCTACAACCTTATCAACGGGAGCTTGCCTCAATCCGGGATGGCCGAACGGAGTGGAACCTACAGCGCATACATGGAAGAACAAACCCGCCGTTATTTCGATCGCTTGGCGAAAAATTCGGTACCCTACTCAAGACGCGATACCTACCAGCCTGCTACCGAAACCTTGGCGGAGGTCGATTTTCAAAAGTGGCTCGCCATTCCCGGTAGACATGATTCATTCAAAACTACGAATTTTGACGGAGAAGAAGCCCCGACATCCCATCTTGTGGACATTTATGATCAACGTACTCGGGTATCTACCGACATTCAAACTTTGGATGATGTCGATGTATTGTTTCATCACTCCCTTGGGTCTGGTATGGCCGATGCCCACGGCATGTCTCATTTCATACCGAATAAAAATATCATGTCTACAACGCAGACCTCGCGTGTTGTATCCCGGTCCTTCTCAGGTCAAGACTACAACGGTGGAGAAAATTCGCCGAAGACAGTAGATAATTCTATTGCTCGCAACACATATCCAAAAGCAACCGAAAGCCGTGGCCTATACGAATGTCTCGTTTCGGGTCGCATTACATCTTACGCGGTGCCGAGTCGTCCAAGAACAAACTCTGCTTGTGGTGGAATATAATTCATAATCATCCCGCTCAAGAACAATACACTGTAAAAAATTCAAACCTCCATAAATACTCCATTTGCCTCAGCTGCGCACGCCGACAAAAACGACCACCAAATTACCTATTTCAACGATCTTTCACCGCCGCCATTTTTTGTTTACGAGCTTACCTTGTTGTACCACCTATCGCGATATCCAGCTTCCTCAAATCTTGAAAATCCAACAACTCGTTAGAATTCCAGGCTACCCCTCATATTTTCACGCAGTTTACCTTTGAGCATAAGGCATTATTAAATGGAACTACGCCACCTCACGTAAGACACAATAAATCATGTTATGTATTAAATATAATGACAATGATGCGGCTACGTCATCGGGTAATGATTGTTCTGAGAGATAACGTAGGACTCCATGCAGCCGCAAGAGCATAAGACGACATCTTCCGAGTTATGACCAACGTAAAACGTAGGTGCATTATGGCTGTGATACGGATACCCTTGTTTGGAATGAGCGAATCGAAGTCCCTCGATTCTAGGTTCACCTGACAAAGAGGAATGTTCCGGCGAATACATAGATGTATACTTGGCAGGAAAGTCCAACGTCAGGGGTGACAAAGGTTCCTGGTAAGGGGGTTTCTGTGTTGACGGTGACGTTGTGAAATCATCACATGCTAATGCAAGTTCCGAGAGCGATACAATGGGGATGTGTCGAGATGGTCGTGGCTGATGCAATGTGATGGGAGTACGAACAGTGAGTTCTGGCGAAGATAAAGTAGAAGATGAAGACGAAGACGTATCGGAAGATGCAGATGGTGATACAGTGGTATTGATTGGACATGATGTGTGATAAAGAGATGGTGATGTGAATGCAAATGATGATGTTGATGGAGGTGTGCTAAGAGAGGTATTCTGTGGTGGCGGATAGAGGGGATGGAAATATGGCAGGTTCCCTTGTCCGGGGTATATTTCACATCCTTCAAAACGGTGTTGTGGTGATTTCTGACCGTGGAGGCCGTATGGCTGTATTCGGTCCTCTCCCCATCGAACGCCGCGGTTGCTAAGCATAGGTGGTGTGCACTCTGGCGAGCTTCGGATTGAAGATGCCGGTATGGGTGCGAGGTGAGGATTTATTGCTTCCCAACCTGGCCATTGATCCGATCGGGAAAGTTGGTGGTATTGTGAAGCGTCAGGATGATGCCCATCGCTGTCCACAGCATGCGGACTGGACTCCATATCAACGTCAGACTCCACCATGCCTTCGCCAAAGTACGTCAGCTCCCTGCACCTCTTATGAGTCATCTCGTAAGGAGAAGCTGCTGCGGACGAAGGATAATTCGTAGAACCTTGGGACATGCCAGATGACTGTGTTTTATAGAAACCGCTTGTACCGGTGGTGGCGCTGGGATGAAGTGCGGAATTTGCGTCGGGGAGTCTAGATAATTCCCCGCGTGAGACCTCGCGTTTGTAGAATGTCGGATTATCAACGGGGACAGGTCCGACAGGGTTGAAACCAGAGAAGAGCTTAGATGTTGTATAAACGGGCTGAGCCGGGTAATTGTACTCCATGTTCGCCACGAACAAAGGGGGAAGGGAGCAGCGATTAGGACTAACTGTAAATTCCGTAGGAAAGGAGGGGGCTAAAGTGCAGGATAAAGATCAGCTAAGATGGGAGCTTTTATCAGCATCTAGTGCGGGGACAGTGGCTAAACCACGAGTCTTGAAAGAGATGGGTTTACATATATTATGAAGGCATGGGGGCGTAAGAACAATGGAAACCAGGTACAGCACGCTGTTGATCGACAGAAAAAGAAGTTAGGATGGTGATATCCCATGTTGAGGCTTGAGCGCCGCAACAGCACCAGTTGAATAAGGGCCATGTTCGGCAGATGACAACTCGGATTGCGCTAATATCGATATCCGTTGGTGTTATGTGCTTGATCGGATGGGTGACCAAGTCCATATCTCATCTATATCAGGCAAATCAGAACACTTGCGTTTCGTATTTAAAAAAAAAATGCGCAGGTAGAAGTCCCGGTAGCGCCGTAGCGGCCTGTAAGAAGGTCAATAATGAGCCTAGAAGTCGCCTCATGTTTTTGTAACAATCCATACCTTTGTTCGTCGCCTTTACACATTCTGTTATTGAAAGAACGATCGCACAACGCTACCACCCCGCTCCATCTCGCGCGGTAAATGCCCCTCAAGGTCGGCACATGTGTCAAACATGTTTTATGCGTAAAAGACGCTTATTGTCAACCCGATTCGGCAATCATCCAGGCCTAATTCCGAGCGGTGAAGCGCGGCTGGCAGGTGTCTTGAGAGAGTTATTCAATGAAGTCAGGAGATCTTAACCATACGGCTACAAAGGGGATACATATTCATTTACGGTGCCACGAGATCGGCACACTGGGCTCCATAGCCACCCTGCTCTCATGACATCCAAAAGTGACCATCCCATAGGACTCCTAGTTAAGTCAACAGCGCCCTAATACTAATACTGTTGCTCGGAAATGATCCATGAACCATCGATACAGGCTCAGGTGTTTCCCTTGAGTCCAACATATGATCATAATCAAGTTCTTTCTTATCGCGAATACACTTTCAAGGTCTGAAGTTTATCTGGCCCTGTGCCCTAATCGAAGTACAGTTAGTCATGAATGGTGCACACCCCACGTCCTAGTTTGCAATACTGCTCACATGGACCGTTGGATCAACCTTGTGCGATCACAACAATTTAGGCATTCTGGGGCTGTGTCCCACGCCAGTCCACAGGAGCAGCCTCAAGGTGCCTTTTATACGACATCTCTGACAGGTGGGACCGCACCCATGTCAATGATGATTGACGAATGATTCAATTTCTTCTTTATAGAGCGTAAAACTGGAGTTATCAAGCAACCCCTCAACACCGATAATAGGTTTAGTCCACCGATAAAAATTGAAGCGAAACATACAAGAAAACTGTTGACGGGAATGGAATTAGCTCACCACAGGCTACCACGGGTTATCAGATTTCGCTCCAGTATTGAAAGATGCTTGATGATCCATCGAATGGAATCAGAAGAGATTGATGACGAACAAATATAGACCCTATTAGAAGGATTATAAGGTTGAATGGTAATTTCATTCCAAAGCACTCCAGCTTAGGGGCTCACATTTAAAGCTTAGCTCGTGGAAGCGACAATTTGGGATACACGGGGATTTAGGAAGCCCATATCGAACCTGCCTAAAGGCAAGCCTAACTGTGCTCGGTGACGGTGAGTTTTGGGAGTCACCTGGTTCATCCCTTACAAGGCAAGGAATCGAATATTGTCATCCATCGGCCTGGTTTTGTAAATTGCGCTTCGGACGGATATTTCGCTCTCGAAGCTTCTCACATGCCACAATGATGTGACTTGAGTGTTCATTCCTGCAAAACATGACGGGAATAATGACGGGAGAAATGGCCAAAGTAATTAAACCATCTGTGAGTGACTGGTATGAGATTTCTTTTTTATTACTTCACTTCGAAGGACTAGAAGATATGAGGCCGACATTCGCCGACGGTACCCCACCTTGTTCGCATCACCATCACGATGTCCTCGATCGCATAAAACCGTTCATTTCGAAACAGCGTTTCTGGTTTCCTTCAAGAAACCACGCCAACAAATGATTTCCATCGACTAATCAATCGAAAGGTTGGTCGCTATTATTTCGAGGGGTGACGACCGCAGGAGCGTATTTGATATCTTTTAGCTCTATAAAAATCATGTTAGAACAGTAATGGCAGTAAAACACTTAATCGGGCTATGCTGACGCTATCCGTTGACATCGTCTGAATTGGTCGGCCCAGCAAATCCCCCTGTTCCCGTGTTGCGTTATGAAAAGCACGCCATACCATGTAGCCTTACCTCCGGTGGCGCGAAACTCCCGTATGATTTTGATTTTTCCGAAACTTTTCGCGGGCATAGTTGACCTGACGCAAAAATAGGGAGCTCCAGGAGGTGAAGAGGGGAATCAGATGTATATTTTTAAACAAGGAACTCTGTACGTCCATCCTAGGACGTAGTACCAGGGAGTTCGCCTGTACATCGGCGGAAAGAGCACTCCATTGTAAAACGGTAACTGTGCGGCTATGAAGCATCTCATCGTCCAGGTCGACAATACTAATAGTCCCTGACCTTGAGGTTTCCATTTCAAAGCTATGAAGGCTTTTTACCCACTCAATGGTCCCGTGGTGCTGTTACCAGTTTCTTCTAAAGGATAGTGTATCATTTCAATATAAAACGTTGTAGGGAAACGAGTCACCCGTGAAAGTTCGCTCGACGCCACATAGGGGATGCTCAAGAGTGGGAGAAAATAATATATGCCAAGCATGAACATACCTTCGGTAATTTAATCGCCCACCCTTGAATTTACCGACAGCGCCTTGAGGACGTTAGTATGGACGAAAAAAAACTTTGTAAATTTCAAAGAACCGAGAACAAAAGCTATGATGAAGTGAGCCAAGACATCATGGTGTGGTTTGATGTTGAGGTGATAGTTTGAAACTTAATGAGTCACATAGTAATGAGGTTGAAGCAAGTAAGTATAATAGTCACCGACATACAACAAGGACATATCATACAAGCGCAGAACACTGTTAAAACGGAGTATGTTCAGCAAAGATCCTTAAAGGATGGTTGAAAAATACAATATGGGTGCATCTCGGTGGAAGAAATAGGTGTAATTATTTCGATCAAGCGCAAGCGAACAACAGAAATTTGCCGCATCAACCTTCCCCTCCTTCAGAATTTGAAAACGAAAACGAAAGAAAACATGGCGACCATATGAAGCCCTGCCTCGTTCACAATTACAGGATATCCGCCCGCCAGGGAAGGAAATTGCGAAAGAAAACCCTTTGTATGGCAGGCCTTTCACTCGGCAACGACCAATCCTCCCATGGCCTTCTGCACTTCTCGCATTGCCTGGTCAACTCCACCTGTTTGAGAGGGGCTAGTGCCAAGACCACCACCATTCGACATTCTGGGTGCGGTAGTGGGAAGTCTAACGCCTAATGCTGCTCCGAGCATCCTCTTGCCTGGGTCTCCAATTCGGGGACCACCGTTCATGTCTGGATGCAAGCTCGTCGCCAAAATAGCAGGGTCTGATGGTGGGCTACCGTGTGTCCCCGAAACGGCCTCCCCAAGTGAAGAGCTAATGAGGTAATTGAGTGTAGGATGAGAAGGTAATGAGGGAAGAGTTGGGGAAGGCTCTCTGCCATTAGGGTGTTGATGTTCAGGAATACTGACGTGCTGAGGGTTGCTCGCTTGGCTATTACGGTAGTTACTAATGGGGTTGGGTGGGGCTGAAGAACCTGAAATGCTGCGAGCACTGGGGAATACAGAGATCGAGCTGGAGCGACCGTTATGTGATCGCGATGGATTGTTGGGGTTGTGTTGACCACGCGAATTTACATTTTGGATCACAGTCTGAGCGTCAGGCCCATCGTACGGACGGATCGTAGCGGATATGCCACTTGCTGACGATGTGAGTATGGGTGGAGGGAATGCTACCGTTTGAAGGTAAGCACGTTTTGCTGAGTTGGAAGAAATGAACATGTCAGTATAACTTTTGATGATCCGGTATATGAAAATCCGGAAAGAACACTCAATTACTCACCGACAGAAGGATCTTGAAAGACAATCAGAAGGCTAGTATCATCCCTCCACTTAATTTTGAATCCACCATTGACACCCTCATACTCTGAGAATGCTGACTGTATGTCCTTAGTCTTGAGCTCCTTTGGAAATCCGGTGAGATAGAGGATGCGTGTAACAGAAGCAGAAAGTCCAGCAAGTGAAGTTGCCATTTGAAATGGTAGGAAGGACTGATTCAGGCAAGGACAAGGCTGTTCCTGGACTGGAATTTGGCAAGGCGCTGGCGCTAGAGTGAAACTGATTTAAAAGGCGAGGTAATGGTAGTTATAGGGAGAGCTGGAGGCCAAAGCGAGTGAAATTTTGTGAAGAAAGGTGTTATTACAGTGAGGGGACGACGGCAGAGAAGTGAATCAGACGGTGTCAAGCCTTCCCAACATATACACTACAAATTTTCTCACGCTTCCCTGCCACCTAAATTCAGGGATCATAAGCACAGCTCTTTTACTAACGAGCTCCTAACCCATAAATCGCTTTCAACATGCCCCTTAGTCAATAACGAAACCCCATCTATCACCGTCGTTCGTGTCTCCTTTTTCTCTCCCCACGGAATACGAGGAACCCACACAGCTAGATGTACTCCCCAATGTGTGATAGCTTTGCGCGCAAATGAAATATCCGGACGGCAAATCTCCGAGTACGTCCCCAGAAACGTGGAGATCATCTTACCCGCCGACTCTGCACATTCGGGGTGGAAGCGGCGCAGGAGGTCAATTTCAGCACAGAATTGGCCAATGTCCAATTCCGGGAGACCTGTCTTTGCCACCTCCCAGTCCAGCACATAAATTCGCTTCAATGCTCCAGCGTCATTCAATGTAATCAAAATATTTCCTGGCCAGAAGTCCCCCATGACAAACTAAACGGAATTTAATTGTTCAATTTGGTCCTTTCTTGGCTTTAGCGATGTCACTCACCCATTCGCGCGCGGACGTCATTTCAAGTGTCCGCTCCGACGAGAGCGTTTTGATGATCTCAAGTTGCTCCGTTGAAACATCAATCAGAGGGTCTTGTAAGGCAGGCAGGCCGTCCTTGCCAGTGAGCGTCGACTCCAGGCGCCCATATGTTGCCCATGCTGATATAGTCTTGCCTTGTTCATTTTTCTCGAACAAGTCAAGAACCGGCTTATTCTGCCGGCCCCAGTTGTGTAGGTTTCCTATAAATCCTCCGAGCGCCCGACCAATTTCCTCACTGAGGGATGGATTCGATCTACCGTCCTGCATGAATTTTTTCAGCGTAACCGCATCCTCCCCGCAATCATCCATAATGATGACATCGGCCTCTCTATCGAATCGATGTACAGTGGGTACAGTAACCAGCTGTTCGGTCGAAACGATATCCTTCACTCTAGTCAATGCTTCGACTTCATAAAACTATAGGCCATGATGTGAGGGTCGTTAAGATTAGGTTACATATACACATACTTGGCGAATCGTATCGAAAGGAAACTCCCTGCCGGATGCGATGACATAAGGCTTTGAGTGTTTCACGACAAGCGTCGCGCGACCCTTGTATGGCGTTCTCAACTTTATGCGACATGCAAAATTCGAATATCCTCCACTGAGCACGGTGACCTCATCGCTGGCAAACGGTGTGTTGGACAGATATGATTGAATGCCCGTGGTGGTTCCTAGATCAAGTTCAGTATTGCTCATAGTTTGGATATTTGTTGAGAATATTTTTTTGCGTTGCTAGGGAGGTTTGATACTGAACTTGTTCAAGTTGTTATTCACTGAATCAAGCAAGCGATACTCAAATAAGTAGACTTTTATCAAGATCGGTCCCGAGCTAGTCAAGGGAATTTTTGAGTCACTAACTGTCAAAGTTTGATTCTGGGTTCCGATCTTTATAAGTTAGCTCGCTACCGATACAAAATCGAGATGTATTTGGAGTCAACAGATACACCATACTTGAGGTAGACGACAGAAAACCTCGTAACATACAAAGTGCAGGGGTATGCACAACGATGATCATAAAAGAAAAAAATAAGTAAGACATTATAGTTTGTCGTAGTAGGTATCCAAGGGAGGGATCTCGGGCTATAAACGTTCGGTTAGTTATACGAGTTGATGAGATGTATTAACAACGAACGTTAAGACCCTTGCGGGTTCGGATCTTGGTAACAATTTCCTCGAGCTTGCTGCCTTTGTCGAGGGGAGCTGAGGAGGGGGAAATCGGTACACAGCTATTCATGAAACGACGAAAATACTTACATCCACTCATGATTTCCCAATGGTCGAATATGCATTGGGGAAAGGCCTGGCCGGCGGTATGGGAACGGAGCTCGCCGTTGAAACCGAAGGACTCGGCGACAGGAAGGTAAGCCTTGATTGTGAACATAGGAGTTCCAGGGCGTTGTTCCTCGCTAAAGACTTGTCCACGTCGCTTGTTTAGGCAACTGTAAACACCACCAATGGCACTTTCAGGACATTGAATCTCAACTGAGGGGGACGAACTTATCAATTCATACGACCTTTGAGAAAAAATGATGTTGAACGAACCAAGGAAGATGGGCTCTTGCAAACCAGGGTCAGCAAGGAGCGAAGCAGCATAACATGCACGACGCATAGTGGGGATGATTTGTCCTCCACCACGATGGATCGCATCAGCATGGAGCTAGACGATGGATCAACACAATGAACACGGAACAAATGGTTGAATATACCGTGACGTCGAGAATGTTGTATCGGATTCCACGAACATTCTCTTCAGCACACACACCTTCTTTTGTCGCCCACTGGAAAGCAGCAACGCAAGAGTCCTTGATTTCGGTCAAGTACTGTACACCTTTGGTGACGTCAACCAACAGGTTAGGGCCCGTGGTATCGGGACCGAAACACCAGATTTTTCTGGCATCGGTGGCGTCCCAACCATACTCATCAGCTAAGACGCGAGCACGTAATTTAAAGTCGTCTCGGGAACCGATTTTACCATCTTCAATGGCTTTAGTGAGCTCTTCTCCGAGAGGCATTGCCTTCATATAGATACGGTTGTGCTTGTTCTGCGATTTCGAAAGAGCAACAATACTTGACTCTGCCTTGACTGTTTCACGATAAGGAACTACAGGGTCCGAAATCTTGAGAGGAACACCTGCGTGGTCTTCTTGTAGATCCTAGAGAGATATGAGCGATGGGTTTGTGCATGATAAAATCCAACATACTTTGAGGCAGATTTCTAGATGTAGTTCACCAGCACCAGCGACAATGTGCTCTCCGGTCTCAGATATCGACACCTTTACACAGGGATCCGACTTGGAAAGACGCTTGAGACCTTCGACAAGCTTGGGAAGATCAGCGGCATTCTTGACCTCAACCGCGACTTGAACGACGGGTGAAACTGAGAACCTCATGACCTTCATGTTGTGTGCAGTCTCCGAAGAAGTCAAGGTTCCACTCTTCAGCAAGAATTGGTCAATGCCGACGAGCCCGACAATGTTTCCGGCAGGGCAATCTTCGATGGGCTCAACGGAACGACCCATCATAAGGACTGTGCGCTGGATAGACTTGACGAACAGGTCTTCTTTCTTTCCAGGAATATAGTTGGGTCCCTGGATACGGATTTTGAGGCCAGTTGTGACAGTGCCGGAGAAGACACGGCCAAAGGCGTAGAATCGTCCCTTATCGGAAGTGGGGACCATCTTGGAGACATAGAGGACGAGCGGTCCCTTGGGATCGCAATCCCGGATGCCAATGGCTGATTCATCGTCCATGGGTCCTTCGTACAAGGTCTCAACGCGGTATTTTTGTGCAGTGGCGGCAGACGGGAGATTGATGACTATCATTTCCAACAAAGAATCCCCACAAGGGAGGAATTTGCGCATGATAACCTTAAGTAGGGCTTTGCCCTTAAGATCCTTTTCCTCTTGAAGAAGCTTAATATCAAGCTTCTCCAATATGGGGGCAATCGAATCCGTCTTGGAATTCATCACGGCATCGAAAATCTTGAAGATGGGGTCGAGGACAAACATGGAAAATGCTCGTTCGAGGTGTTTGCCGTTAGCATCAGTGCCATGAGTGGTCCATTTGCGAGTCGCGGGATTGAAATAGTTGTCACCCCATAGTTTGGCCATCATCTTCTCTTTGTCAACACCGAATTTCTTCGCATAGCGGTTGGCAAACTGACGGAGGGTGAAGCCCCATCCATGTAAACCGGAACCAAATGCGACGGTTCCTTTGTCGGGGTACACCTGGACGTCACCAAGTGCCTCATCATGGTAAGTAGAGATGATCACGTTGACGCTTTCGATAGTGCGGGAGAAAGTTTGGTAGAGATCCTCTTTGGTGATCTGGAGCTCGAGGAGTGCACGATCAACTTTGTTGATGATAACCACGGGTTTAATTCGTTCAGTAAGGGCTTGGCGCAAAACAGTTTCGGTTTGAACACAAACACCCTCGATACAATCAACCACAACGAGTGCGCCGTCTGTGACGCGGAGGGCGGCAGTGACTTCCGAAGAGAAGTCAACGTGCCCAGGAGAATCGATCAAGTTGATCAAAAACTCGTTTCCTTCGGAACCGTTAGCAACCTGTGGTAAAATTCGGATTAATTACAAACCATCTGTTTTTTGTTTGATAGAGCCCAAATCTTCCTTGTCAATCTCAAAGTACATGGTAATGGCTGTTGACTTGATCGTAATACCTCGCTCTTTTTCGTCAGGCCGTGTGTCCATATATCTCGTATCGCCAGCCTTCGCCGAAGCGATGATACCAGCTTTCGACACCAGAGAGTCAGTCAGGGTTGACTTTCCGTGGTCGACTAAGAATCGGATCGGTTTCAAGACAAAAAAACAATCCACATAGACCAACCGTGAGCAATGACACACATATTACGAATATTGGTGGTCTTGTCCATCAAAGACCGAATCTGGTCTGAAAAGATATTAGTCATCACCGTGAGCACTGACCATGAGACTGACCTGTAGTGAAGTTACTGTACCCATCAATCAGCGATTGTTTACGAGGGGAAGGAACAAAAAAATGAACTTACACCATGATGTTCCTTTAAATTCGAGAGCACGGTAAAAAAAATGGATTTTGAAAAAGGGTTGGACGTTTTTCGTTACAAAGTCGATAAAACGCAAGTTTCCGACAGGAAAATGGGGAAAAGAGAAAAGATTTGGGCTTATAATGTGCAATAACTTGGATGAGCGCGGTTCCGGCGTCTGCCCTTACATAATATTCTGTTACATAACATATGAAACGTCCACTTACTGGGGTCAAAATCAAGTCCATTGCAGTTCGTTCGGGAGATGTGTTGGCCTCCGGTTGGCACGAAATAGTCAGAACTAGAAGTATATGACTGTAGAACAGAGTCAGCAACGCATATTCGACTCAAGCTACCGGAAATTTCTTCCGGCGGAACCGCCAAACAATTGATGTGACTTATATGTGCTGTAAATATACGGTTCAGCGGTCAACTTTGCCGTACAGGAATTGATCCGAACCTTATCTCTAAAATTGGGACCTCGAACGATGAAATAAATTGAGTGAGGAAATACAACAATGTTCTACGAAAACTCAGATGATGATCGAGTACAAGTTTGCAGGATTGGCGCCGATAGAGAAATTTTTTACAGCTTATCATAGTAGTTATCCAAGGGCGGAACCTCAGGCTGGCACAAATAATTAGTAGCCAAACCGCATGCAGTAAGACAAAACATTTACCTTCAAGCCTTTACGAACACGGATCTTTGTTACGATTTCTTCAATCTTGCTTCCCTTGTCAATGGGGGCTATGCAAAAGGAATATTAGCGGCGACACAAATTCGAAACAAACTTGACGTACATCCGGGCATAATTTCCCAATGATCAAACACACATTGAGGGAAGGCCTGACCGGCGGTATGGGAACGAAGTTCTCCGTTGAAGCCGAATGATTCGTTAACGGGCAGGTAAGCCTTGACAGTGAACATGGGAGTTCCCGGCCTTTGTTCTTCGCTGAACACTTGACCACGGCGTTTGTTAAGCACACTGTAGATTCCGCCAATAGCATTCTCCGGGCATTGGATTTCAACTAATACTATTGTTAGTATCTGATCGGAATCGACGAATCGACGGAGACATACCGAGATAAATAGGCTCTTGAAGAGCTGGCGTTGCAAGAAGGCAGGCAGCGTAACATGCACGGCGCATAGTGGGGATGATTTGTCCTCCACCTCGATGGATGGCATCAGCGTGTAGCTGAGAAATGCATGGTCAGGTGCCGGAAAAGACAAGATCAAATCTACATACTGTAACATCAAGTACGTTGAATCGGACACCACGCATGTTCTCCTCGGCGCAGACACCTTCCTTAGTTGCCCATTGGAGGGCGGCGATACAAGAATCCTTGATTTCATTCAAATATTGCACTCCTTTGGTGACGTCGACAAGCAAATTGGGCCCAGTTGTTTCCGGACCGAAAGCCCAGATCTTTCTTGCGTCGGTAACGTCCCAACCATACTCGTCGGCAAGTACACGGGCACGAAGCTTGAAATCATCACGAGCGCTGACTTTACCCGCTTCGATTGCCTTCGTGAGCTCTTCGTCGATAGGCATTGCCTTCACATAAAGCCGATTGTGTTTATTTTGTGATTTGGACAGCGCAACAATACTGGATTCTGCTTTGACCGACTCACGATAGGGAACGACAGGATCCGAAATCTTAAGGGGAACTCCGGCGTGATCTTCTTGCAAATCCTGGATGCAAATGAGTAATTTGAAGAAGGTGGGCTTTGATCGCGTACCTTCAAACAAATTTCAAGATGGAGCTCACCAGCACCAGCGACAATATGCTCTCCAGTTTCGGCAATCCACGCCTGTACACAAGGATCTGACTTGGAAAGACGCTTGAGACCTTCGACAAGCTTGGGAAGATCAGCGGCATTCTTGACCTCAACCGCAACTTGAACGACGGGTGAAACTGAGAACCTCATGACCTTCATGTTGTGTGCAGTCTCCGAAGAAGTCAAAGTTCCACTCTTCAGCAAGAATTGATCAATGCCGACAAGTCCAACAATGTTTCCGGCAGGGCAATCTTCGATGGGCTCGATGTAACGACCCATCATAAGGACTGTGCGCTGGATGGACTTGACGAACAGGTCTTCTTTCTTTCCAGGAATATAGTTGGGTCCCTGAATGCGGATTTTAGGGCCAGATCTGACAGTGCCAGAGAAGACACGGCCAAAGGCGTAGAATCGTCCCTTATCGGAAGTGGGAACCATCTTGGAGACATAGAGAACGAGCGGTCCCTTGGGATCGCAATCCCGGATGCCAATGGCTGATTCATCGTCCATGGGTCCTTCGTACAAGGTCTCAACGCGATACCTTTGTGCAGTGGCGGGGGAGGGGAGGTTAATGACTATCATCTCCAAGAGCGAGTCTCCTGCAGGAAGGAATTTACGCATGATGACCTTCAAGAGAGCCTTTCCTTCCAGATCGCGCTCATCGGGCGCTAATTTTACCTCGAGCTTCTCGAGCATGGGGCCGATAGAATCCTTCTTGAAGTTCATGACGGCATCAAAGATCTTGAAGATGGGGTCAAGTACGAACTGATTGAAAGCACGCTCAAGTGGTTTTCCGTCTGCACCAGTACCGTTTGTTGTCCATTTGCGGGTCGCAGGGTTGAAGAAATTGTCACCCCACAATTTCGCCATCATCTTCTCCTTATCCACACCAAATTTCTTCGCATAACGATTCGCGAATTGACGGAGTGTGAAGCCCCATCCATGTAAACCGGAACCGAATGCGACGGTTCCTTTGTCGGGGTACACCTGGACGTCACCAAGTGCCTCATCATGGTAAGTCGAGACAATAACGTTCACGTTCTCAATTGTACGTTGGAACGATTGGAAAAGAGATTCCTTGTCAACCTGCAATTCAAGGAGGGCACGGTCAACCTTGTTAATGATAACAACAGGCTTGATACGCTCGGCCAGGGCTTGACGGAGCACTGTTTCTGTTTGCACGCAGACACCCTCTACACAGTCCACAACGACGAGCGCGCCGTCAGTTACGCGCAACGCGGCTGTCACTTCGGAAGAAAAGTCAACGTGGCCTGGTGAATCGATCAGATTGATCAAGAACTCATTGCCTATCAGGGGGAACGGAAGCAAGTGTCTCAGCCAAGGACCAGTATATCAGAAAAATGATTGCGCGAACCGTCCGTTTTTTGTTTGATGGCTGGAAGATCTTCCTTGTCGACCTCAAAGTACATCGAAATAGCTGTTGATTTGATAGTAATACCACGTTCTTTTTCATCGTCTCTTGTATCGGTAAATCGCATGTCTCCAGCCTTTGCTGAAGCGATGATACCAGCTTTCGAAACCAGAGAATCCGTGAGGGTTGACTTTCCATGATCGACTAAGTAAAGAAAGTTTTAGAGCTCGATTCTTGACTCCACATGCAATATGCTTACCATGAGCGATGACACTCATGTTTCGAATATTGGTAGGCCGGTCCATAAGTTGCCGGACCTGATCTGGCAAAAGGAACGTTACACAGATTAGTCTAAGACTGCCTAGAGATTGGGGGAGCGGGGTGGGTGCGATTGCTATCGCGATACTCGCCTACGGTGAAATTACTGACAATCGCGACGATCAATGAGCTCAAGGTCTTTGTGGAGATGAATATGAACTTACACCATGATGCCTAGTCACTACTGGTTAAAGATTTGGATGGTTGTGGTGAGGAAAGAACAATCGCTGGCAGGGATTGTTTTTGCGGTGGAATCCAAGGGGATTACCAACACTTTACTGTTGATTATAGAAGATAAGGTTTGATATTTTGATGGAATCGCCTTATCGATCGATGAATTCAGGGCAGGCAGACAAAATCCACGTGATCGATCAATCGGGCTGCTTCGTATGCAATGAGATTCGCCCTTGGCGATAATGAATTCATGACACTATTCCTGGTACCACATAATGAGTGCGACACACAAGAATTGGTTGAGAGAGATAATCTCACAGTTCGTGAAAGGATAGACGGACCATCAATCTATACCATGATGGGTTTAGGTCGAAAGCGGTGGTCATGAGTCAGGATTTGTCGTTATATTGAGAAGAAAGAGTCAAGACGGATTGGCCAACACCATGACCAACCCACAACTTCACCCCCTAGAGCTTAATCCCTTGACGAACGAGCCATTTCTTCGTTTACGAAACCACAAAAACGTAATCATAACCCCACCTCGACAAAGTGATACAGCTTGTTATCTTGCCATCCTCAATGACCCAAGGGTGTACACCTGGCTCATTGGGCCACCATATCCATATCTCCAGGGTAAGTCAACCATCCCCGTCTCCAATATACAGCGATAACCTCAAGGGATAGAACATGCTGAGAGTTGGTACGCCATCATAAAACCGCCAACAGATGCCGTCCTTGCAGAATTAGAAGCGGCAAAAGATGAAACTGATCTGATAACTGTTGGAAAATGTCCTGTTAGGGCTATTCGGGAGGTTTTGGATAACGGAGAGGAGATATACTTAGGTGACATTGGATTTGACAGGCTTGGGGATGAGAAAATTCTTCCACCTCTAGATCCTGACACAACTTCTGCATCTCTTTCTATCGCGAAAAACATCAAACGTGAGGCTGGGGATCCAGAAATTATATGGACAGTTGGAGGTATGCTTTACTTCATAGATTAACGGAAGTTGAATTAAAAATCGACCAGACTATCTTGCACCAAACTATCATGGTCAAGGAATCATGTCAGACGCATTGAAAACCATCTTATATGACTGGGCTATACCAAGGATGAATGCAAAACGAGTCATTGCATCGGCAATGCAGAATAATGGGGCCAGTGTGAGGGTATTTGAGAAGAATGGTTTCCGTTTGATCGGGTTACGAGAGAAACATTCTGAAGCGAAAGGAAAAATGACTGATCATCACGTCCTTGAATGGAACTTAGATGGCATCAACGCCATTTAATAGTCAAGTGGCTGATTCTGGAATTCCATAGCTAGTTTTAGTGAACAGCACAACACCCATTGGAATCATCCATACGCACTTGACTAGTTTCACGTCTGATTCAAAGTTCAATAGCCAAATGATAAAAAAAAACATATCCCCCGTCTTTGTTAAAGTGTGATGGTGCCATATGAGTGCACTAAAGAAG
The DNA here is from genome assembly GCA_037014335.1 of Collybia sordida. NCBI lineage: Eukaryota > Fungi > Basidiomycota > Agaricomycetes > Agaricales > Clitocybaceae > Collybia > Collybia sordida. The sequence continues at coordinate 3,994,678 of JAYKXK010000002.1, forward strand.
TATGGAAGGTCCACTGAGACAGATTCCTGAGTAACCCAAAATCAGATTTCATAGCGTCCAGACATGCTGACAGACCAGTTTACTTTGCAGGGTGGCTACAATCCAACATCATGTTGTTTCTTCGTACATCTCCAACCGAGGTTTCAAACACTCCCACATACCGCACATATTGGTAGTAGGTACTTTTCTTGAACCAATTATGAATTGGCATAGACGGTATCCGGATAGAATATGGCGGTTGGAATTGCAACTAGATGTTTATGGAATATGTCAAGTATCTGCGGTCCTGGGTGGAGGGTAAGCTTTGAGTGAATCTTCGAAGAATGAGTGCGGGCTGCGACGTGTGGTGTGGTTGTAATTTCCCATCGAGTAAGACCCCCGAAACCCTGTAAAGACGCACCCAGCCCTTGTGACCCTCAGTGGGAAAAGAATTCAATCAATAGTCAGAGTTGGAGACAGCACTGCCACAGCAGTCAAGTAATGGTCATTTAAGGAATTACGTAATCACAAGCGCAACTAATTTAGAGCAAATCAGCCATTCATTGGCCGATAAATTCAAAACTCCAAGATGCTTCTTCAGCACATAGACGTATCTAGACTCATATTCATAGATGCCAATTATATTCCGAATGTGTTTTGTCCCCATAACAAGTCAATATAAAGCCATGCTTGACTATTACCTGACTGCTGTGGCAGTGCTGTCTCCAACTCTGACTATTGCACGACTCCGATTGAATTCCTTTCCCACTGAGTGTGACCCCCTGGAGGAATGCAAAGTTACCAGAAGGGATTGAACGGTTTTTAATTAATGTGGTAAATGACGCCTGTGCGAACTCTCAGAGACTCCATAGAGGCAGAAATTATATCGCAGCCTTCAGCCTCAGGTCAATGCGTTCGAAACTGTTACCAATTGTTCAGAATCAAACGGGTGTGCAAAGTGCTGAGTGAATCACATGACATTGTTTGTTCACACCTTGCCACAGGAGGGATCGGTCATGGTCGACTCGCCATTTTTCAACTTCTCAGTCTTAGGCTAGTTTTATTACATGTCTGACCCTTTCTTATGAGCAAGAAATTTCACGAAAAATTTGCGGCCAATACATACCCTTCGGAGCATTCAGGAAGGGTTGACAGGTTTTTAATTCGATTTTCCTTTTGCCGCCACACAGGGCATTTAGTGGCTCTCAATCGCCTGGGCAGTGGGCGGCTAGGCCGGAAATCTCATTTTCTCTGCCAGTCCAATATTTATCTTGGAGATGTAACTTGATGCTAGTTATCCTGCGGTCTAGGTGGCGCCAGTGAGGACAATCTTATCAAGTTCGGTTCAAGTGGAAACATAACTCATAAAATACCCTTGAGGGGTATGAAAAGCCCGTCAGCGGCGACAAACTACCGCGATCGCTCGAGAAGTCAATCATACTTAAACCAGTTGAATTTAGAGCTGCTCCACCATCATGGCTAATCCCCAACTTGACCCCCTTGAGCTTGACCCCTTGACAAATGAGCCATTCCTTCGTTTGCGGAATCATAAAAACATAATTATAACTCCGCCTCGACCTGATGATATAGACTGTTATTCTCGCATCATCGACGACCCCAGGGTACACGACTGGCTAGTAGGACCCGCAGTTCCACATCTCCGTGGTAGGCTATGGCCATCTATCAACAAAAAAAAATCAACATTGATTCAAATAATAGAACATGCCGAGGCTTGGTATAATATTATCAAGCCACTTAGTGAGACCGTTCTTGCAGAGCTCGATGCAGTGAAAGACAGAGATGAGCTTATAACTGTCGACAAGTGTCCTGTAAGAGCTATCCGAGAGGTTCTGGGCGATGGAAAGGACGTGTACTTGGGCGACATCGGATTCACGAGGCTTAGAGACGGAAGGATCTTGGCTCCCCCAGGCGCCGATGCTGACAAGGAGTTGGCGGATCGCTATGCAACAGAGAATAGTGAACGTGTGACTGGTGATCCGGATATTGTATGGACAATCGGATGTAAGTGTTTCAACCATAATCCTTTCTTATCTGACCCGACAGTCGGCAGACTACCTCGCACCCAGCCATCATGGTCAGGGAATAATGTCAGATGCGGTAGAAACCATTCTGCACAACTGGGCTATACCAAGGATGAATGCCCGAGTAGTCAGCGTTTCGACGCTGCGAGGTAATCAAGCCAGTGTAAGGGTCTTTCAGAAGAATGGGTTCCACCTGACAGGGCTACGAGAGAATCACATGGAAGCAAGGGGAAAAATGCGTGATTTACATATTCTTGAGTGGCACTTGGAAGGTAATAGCGTCGCTTAGTCCAGCCAGATATCAAATCACTAGGTGTAGATGCTCACGGACAACATAATAAAATTTGAGGTTGTCTACACGTTAATGACGATCTTAAAATTCTAAAAAAACCGCCTCCTAACACTATCGATAGGCTCACCATTTTGAAGAGCTGCAACGTCGACGCACAGACAGCAGGGGAGAGGCTACGAGATACTGTACGTTACGCACTTCAATAGTCATCCACAATTTTCGACGGCGCCCGGGCAGCTAAATTCTTTCTCAAGTGCCTATTACTTGAACTTACTATGGCCTTATGAAGACTCTTGAAAGCATCGAAAACCGTCTGACGACTTGCTCCATGGGACCATATCTTGTTTTGTGGGGAATTGATTGACCCATTATCGACCATCTGGCTGGGGTAATAATTCCATATACACCCTTCTTATAGTCTGTGATAGGTGAAAGGAGCTATTTCTTGTATTCCCGGAAGGAGTCTATTTTTAGAGGTGACCGTTCTTAACTGCAGGTCACAGGTCCAAAAGCTGACTCGTATTGACTCGCCAGCTTCACCTATCGAATGACAGCCAATTTACGCCACATGATATACCTGATATCCTATTGGTATTTTGAATATGTATGGTATTATCGACTATTCTGTGGCCTGGTTGACGCCAGTAATCACGATTTTATAAAATTTGGTCTGGGAAGGCACCCTGGAAATAGAAGCATCCCATTTATCAAGGAGTACGAGAAAGTCGGAAAAAATGATAAAGGACGTTCTACTGACTCGAGAGTCGAGTCATACTCCAGTGGATTGAAATACTGAAGTTGAAACCCATTTAAACATAATGGCTAACCCCCAACTTCATCCTCTAGAACTCAACCCTCTAACAAATGAACCCTTTCTTCGTCTACGGAATCATAAAAACATAATTATAACTCCCCCTCGACCGAGTGATACACCATTCCGCGCTCTTATCATCAATGATCCAAGGGTGCATGACTGGTTGGTAAGGCCCCCGGTTCCGCATCTTCTTGGTGGGTTAACACCGTTTGGCGACCGTTAATTCCAAGTGTAACTTGAACGTGCAGAACACGCCGAGGCTTGGTATGCCACTATCACGCCACTTTCTAAAAGTGTCCTTGCAGAGCTCGAGGCAGCAAAAGATAAACCCGAACTCATAATGGTCGATAAGTGTCCTGTGAGAGTTATCCGAGAGGTTCTGGATAACGGGGAAGACATCTACTTGGGCGACATTGGAATTAGCAGGCTCACAGATGGAAGAATCTTGGCTCCCCCGGGCCTTGAAGGCAACGAAGAAGTGATATCTCGTTATGCAGCAGAAAATGCTGAACGCCCGGCTGGTGATCCGAATATTGTATGGACATTTGGGTGTATGTATTTTTATCATAATTCGACTTGTGCCTCAGGTTAACCAGGCAATTAATAGTCTCGCTCTCGCCAAGTCACCATGGTCAAGGAATAATGTCGGCTGCATTAAAAACCATTTTGCATGATTGGGCTATACCAAGAATGAATACTCGGATAGTCAGTGCTGGGGCGCTGAGGGGTAATGATGCCAGTGTGAGGGTGTTTCAGAAGAATGGATTCCGTCTGGTGGGATTGCGAGAGAACCATTTGGAAGCGAGGGGAATAATGCGCGACTTGAGCGTAGTTGAGTGGCATTTAGAAGATGATAACACTGGGTAGCATAGACAGGTGTCGCATTGCTATATAAAGGTGTAGAGTGATAATCCTTGAGAACGTCCACAGGTACAAAGATAATCTGAAAGCCTTGCCTATAGGGGTAGTTGATATTAATGTGTTGCATTGTCGTTATGAAATATTTGTAAGTGCGTGTATGTTAGGAAGCACATCTGGTTTGGAAGAACCCGGAACCTGGGGATCCAATCCCAATCGCACCCACATAGGGGCTGTGGTCGGGTAAATCAACACGTACTGCGCAACACCCCCCGCAGCAGCCTGAGTAAACCAATCCGGTAACCATTTCTCTTCCGTTAAACTTGACATATAGGTCGTCGATGCAAGTTCCAATAACTCTCTGATATCACTAGCATCAGCAGCCTGTTTGTCTCGCCCATGTTGCGTTGATGATTTGCCGTGTGCCACCCAGGCCAACACTTTATGGAGGAGCGCAGCTAAAAAGGGTAAAAGGGGAAGGCCAGACTTGTGGGAATGAACCACGCGTTCTAGTGGGACTGCTGGAAGACTGATTACTCCGGGAACAAAGATGTCGACACGACAGGTTTTGGATTGCCGGTCGGAAGCGGTCGGGAGTACAACTTTATACCATAACAAGTTAGGCCGGGCTCCGCACCGGCCACTCACTTAATTTTAACCCAACTACATCCATACTACACATTATCAAACTATCAATTTTATTCACGCATACTTATCAATTTAGATGAATATTTTCATTGTGTATTCACATGCACTAATAGCCGATCACCTTTGGATCTCGGCATTGGTAAGTGCAATGAAACCATAAATGATAAAAGGAGACATAACATGAAGTGTAGAGACTGAAAGAAAAGAAAAAGGGAAAGATGTTACTATCATTGACCAAATGCATATATTATTCAGGAAATCGGGATCGAAGAAACCACTTGACCTATTCAAAATTGGGTTCTTGTGCACTATATAATCCCATCTTAACTAAATCCATGCGCCGTTATTTCTATGAGGAATGGTGAGGTGTTTCCGTCGGAGGCAAGCCGAGTGTTGGAGTTTCAAATCTTTTGTACATAACGCTCTGTCACATTGAGTGACACAGCCGATTCAATCCCCGCTCCGGCACCCTTCCCAATTAGCGACACATTGAGCAAGGTGGGTCTTTGGGGTTTAAAATCCTCTGAAAATAGAACACCCATCATGTATTTCTGTATATATTTCATTCCATTCCCTTGAACATTTTAAAACTTTAAATATAGTGTATGAGGCTAATGATTTAAAATGTGCACAATCCATATTTTATATCCGATATTCCAGGTCACTGGTCAACTGGGAGCCCTTTGTGAAGTGAGACATTTTCGAAGGTGTATAACTCTCCCAATGAACCCACGAACGGAACAATAGGAGCAGGGCACAAACATGTACAATTAAAAGCCGGTCATAATTTTAAGGATACGGGATATACATGATAATTAGCTTGCGGATTGTGAGATGGCCGAGCGAGGGAGAAATCCGAATTCCTGTGGGGCATCGATTCTTTGATATGTTCTGCGTTCGCATCGGCTGAGAGAACTAGAACATCAACATCCTGGATCAAATCGTCATCAGCAAGTGGGCATGATGTTATAGAATCTATCCTACATTAGGAATTCTGGTAATGCCATGTTCGGATAAAGCAGCACTACCGACAAGGCAGCTGGACATTCCAGCTTCCTTCAAGGTCTGCACCACAACTTGTGCGGTCTTCTGCATATCTTGAATGGTTAGAGACATGGTATAGATCATATGACTTGCATAGCACTGTTGGACAATGATTGTTACTGCCAGGAAGCCATCATTCGATGACAAAGTAGTACATAGGTCCGTGGATTTCTATCTCACATGGCCTTTATTACTACCGTTTACGTCGACATCGCCATGAATGAATGACGTCGTTCTCTTGACATTCGAAATGAATGGGCTATTCAGTATATTAGATACAAATATATATCGTGCAGGGGTGGTCGGTGGAATCTATTACTTACCATTAAATCCATTCACACCGAGCTCGAGGTGGTAAAGTAATTAAATTGTTGAAGCAGATTCTATAGTTAGGTTCACATATTTCGACGGTTACCAGAGTAACGCGGAGCCGTCATGGTATGGGCGGCGCATGGCTCCCTAGTTTGAAATATAATAGGAAGCTGTGATAAATATTTCTGCATATGAATGTTGGGTATCAAAGACAACAATAATGAATTATGAGACGTCAAGAGGAGAGTGCTTTATGGTGAAAAATAAATGTTTATGATGAATTCAGGCTACGTGTGAATTCAGGGCTGTCTAACCCAAATCAAGTCACGCGAGAATTTGAAAACGCAACTTTCGCTTGACCGCAGTTGAAACGACTGCAACAACTTCACTTCATTCAACGGATACTTTCATCCAAATCACACCCGACATGCCTCCTCGTGGAAATGAAGGCTTGGATTTCACTCCTATTTTAACTCATTATCTCTTTCTATTCACTTCAATCCTTGCCGTCGTAAGCATCAATTCATCGTAACAACCCTCATCGCACTCATCCGTCCTTTTTAGATAGCATGGTTTGTAGCTTTTATCGGCCAAGCCGTGGCGACTGCGCGCTGTAAGTTTGTTTCTTCAATTATTATACTCTTCTAATTCAAACTTCTCCTAGTCGGTAACGGTGCCGTTGGTGTTTTGTGGTTCGCGATATTCCTACAGCTCTTCTTGATCCTCGGCGTCCTGTATACTTTGGCCAGCGACTCAATATCTATGCACCGCTTCCAGATCTCTGTATTTGGCGCCATTGCCATTGTTTTTGCCGTCATGGGCGTCGACAAAGGTATTTTCTCCGCTGCAGCGTCTCTCAACGCCATGGGCGCCGGTTGGCTTATCCTCGCCATTGTCGATATTCTTTGGGTTCTTTACTTTACCTCCGAAGATGATTCCCTATCCCTCCACATTTTCAACTCAATGGGCACTGGTGGCCTTACTCCTCCCTCGCGGCGCCGCAGGACCCGCGCCCAATCTTCGATCCACAATATGGCTTCTGGTAACGGATACGCTAACAATTATGCTTCCGGTGGCGGTATAGGGTCAGAGCCTTATGACGCAAAGGTTGGAAGCGGTATGGGAAGCGTTGGTGTTGGAATCAGGAGCCAAAATAGCTTCGGGGCGGGAAGCATGGACGGAGGGATGCAGAATAGGAGTCTTGGAGGTGGGGGAAGTATTCACGACACCCCCAGTGGAGGTGGCCCCAGATCGATAGGTGGAAATGATAATAATGGTCCTGGTTCACCACTTATGGCAGGTATTGGTGCTGGAGGCTCAGGAGGAGGCTCAGTTCCAGAGACCACCCCTCAGGAACAAACTTTCCTATATAAAGCAAAAGCGCTCTACAGCTGTAAGTTCTCCTTGCATATACATTACTGTATTTTATTCATTCCTATCATTGTTTAGATACCGCTTCACCCGACGACCCAAATGAAATATCTTTCTCAAAGGGCGAAGCCCTTGACATTGTTGATAAGCAAGGGAAGTGGTGGCAGGCGAGAAAATCGGATGGAACTATAGGAAGTAAGCAAAAAACCCCGTTCTCATCACTAATGAGACTCATGTATCGCTTGTTAGTCGCCCCATCAAACTACCTACAAATTGTCTAAAAAAATTACAATGCCCCTGTGCCGTTCTGGCTCCGGTTTCCCTCATGAGATATACGACCAGAAATATTACGACCACCTACGCAGACCAGGCTTTAATCCTGTAGGGACAATTAGGCTTCTTTATTCCATTTTCTTCCGACTCATGCACTGGATGTAGCATTGACCTTCAATCCCGTGTAGTTATTCCCCAGTTCTCATGCTATTTACTATGCTCTCGACCTACAGACATACCAATTTCCATCTATTCAAATATCCTTTATCCATACAGGTCGATACGATCGTCATTCTCTTGACAATTTATTCTGACATACAATAGGATCCAAAAAGATATATTTTATGCGCTTGCTGTATTGTCGAGTGCTAGAATTGTATTGGTTTACAGAATGTATCATTGTCACAAAAGAACGGATTCGGTGAGATCCCCAAGACTCCCCTCTACAATTAACGTCTACGACCCCCTCCCCCACTTCCGAGAACTACAAGCCTTGCACCTCTCTTCTTCCGCGCGCCCGCGTTCCTTTCTAATTCGTGCCAAGCTTCGTCTACGTCCCAGTCCTCAACTTCATTTCTGGGTGTTCGCGGTTGACTGCGGGTGGGCGGTGTAGATGAATGTAGTGCGGATGCGAAGCTTCTCGCGCCCCATGCCCCGGGAATTTGAGGCTGCGGAGATGCCCTCGCGGGCTCTTCCGCCTCCGGGTTCAGGTCTTCAGCTTGAGAGTCAAGCACAATAAACGGAGGTGGAGAGGGGGCGGCTCCGTTCCATGAGAGATTCATCCTCTCTTTCTCTCGTTCCCGATCCTCTGCTCTAGCCCGCGCGCGATCGTCCTTCCGACCCTTCTCTCGTCTGCGTGCCGTTCGCATCTTTAGTGCGCCCTCGAAGTTCCTGATTCCTTGTTCGCCCACGACACCCTGCAGGTCAGCTTCGATGAATACCACATCAGCTCCTTCAGGCAGGTGTCCAAGATATTTATATCTTTTGCGGAGATCATCGTTGACTGTGCTCTCCGCAAAAGATTCTACCCGAATAGTGATAGTATCAGGAAAAGATTGATAATCATGGAAATGCGCAAGCAGAATTCTGATATCCAAGGGATGGAGATACACAGGGAGTCCAGAGGCAGCTTGATAATAGTAATATGTCGAGGTCGATGGAGGTGGTGGGTTGACGTTCCGACGTTGGCGAGGAACGTTGCGACTCGGAGTCGACGCGGGTTTGGGTGATTCGGTGTTAGAACGAGGGGGGGTTGGGATGGCGGCTCCCCCAACCGATCTGAGAGATAAAAACTCCTCAGGTACATCATCAGTGAGTGGTGTGTCTTCTCTCTTTTGACGACGTTCGTGTAAAGCAAAGCGCTCTTCAATTTCATGTTGATCTCGGAGTGCCTTGTCAATCTTTCCCGTAAGCAACGAGGACTCGAGGGCTGCTGCTTTCGCCATCTGATTCCGGACCTTTTTCTCCGCGCCGTCAACAAAAGATATTCCAAGTTCGTCGTTCATCCCTGCCAAAATCCGGCGTTCAGTAGTCAACTCGTCGAGCTCCTTCGATAGATCGGAGATAAGGTAGGTTGGTGTTGCAAGCATGAACTTTGAAAATTCAAAGATATCGGGTAGGAAGTGAAATGGGGCCTGGTGTGGAGGAAGAAGATCCGACGGCCAGGTGTGTGATCGCGGCAAAGCCAGCGTCGTGATCTGAGGTCGCTGCATTAGTCTCATACGCATAGTAGATCCTGTCCGTAATGCTGCGTCAAAGGCGGTGTCCTCCGAGGAAGAAGACGAGGCATTGGGTGATGTATCATCGCTGGATTGTGCGGGGCCATCATACCATTTGACACTCTTGAGCTGCTTCTCATTCACAGAGTCGAAACAGATCGGACACCTGGCCCATTTGTTGTCCGATGTACTGAGATAATGGAGAATACAGGGGAAACAGAATACCTACACAAATTATGATAAATGCCAGAAACAACCTGGAGATATTTTCATCAAACTTACATGTCCGCACTTTGTCATACGCGGTGCAGTTGGCGGTGATAAACAGATCGGACACGACGTATTCCCTTCACGTTCCATCTCACCGTTCGCTGCAGCGGATGCGAGCGCCGACGTCCGAGGGATGATGACCTGTAGGATATCATGCCATTGAAAGAAACTATTGTATCTACATGAACGAAGGTTTAATCGAACAACTAATAAATACATACATGTCAGGATCCGCAAAGTGTACTGTATAATCGCCCGTAGGATTCATAACAAACCGATATTGTGCGTTGACAAAGCCTACAAAAGATATGTTGGTAACCATACACATTTAGGAAGGACAATCCGTGACGTACGTTCCTTATTCCAGACACCTTGGTGCGTGCCTGTCTTCCTACTCCTCCTAGGTATGTTAACAGGTGCTCGAATTTGCCTCGGAGGTAATGTGAAATTGAGCAGATGGTTAACATTCATTGACTGCGACTGAGCTATCTTGGAGGTACGCTTCGGTGTTGCCGCCTGGGTCGTAGGAGTGCTTGCCATTGGCGATAAGATGGTTAGTAGTGCTGTGTAATTTGTCTGCTCCTCCCCCTAAAATTTTGCACTAGAATATATGATAAGAGGGGCCTCCCTTCCAGTGGGACCTCCACCGTGGATGGAAGCAGAGCTTAGGTCAATCAAATATGTCATGACTCAACGCCACTAACCGAATCACGTGCGACTTCGACGCTTCCGCCTTGACTGCAACGGTGTAGCCAAATCCAGGATTATGGCCAAGAAAAACCTCAATCCAGCAGATTCCTTTCGTAAGTGCAATGTTATAGTGTTCGTTTGTTATCCTTACTATTAGGACAGGAAAGGCTCAGCGAAAGAAGGAATTGAAAAAGGCAAGGTCTTCGCGATACAAGCAAAACCCACTAATGTTAATATTACTTCCTTGTAGTAGAATAAAACCGAAAGGTCTAAGGCGCGGGATTTTGCTTTAGTAAAGAAAGACACTTGGGGTACATTGAACGGCTCATCTTCCATGGACTTTGCTAACCAAACCTATAAACAGACCTTGAAGATGAAATAGCACGCCTCGAAGCCGATAACGATGCTTCAGAAAGCTCACGTTTGGCAGAACTGAAAGCGGAATTGGAGAAGATTAACAGGAAGAAAGCAGAATATGTTGCGGAACATCCTGAACAGCGACGACTAGTATACAGGCCTCGGAGGAAAGAAGGAGAGAGCGTTGAAGAGCCCGTGTTGCCAAAGAGAAACCTCTTCAACAAAAATGGGTTACCTCGACACCCAGAGCGAAGCGTTTACTATGACCCCGTCATGAATCCCTTTGGTGTTGCACCACCTGGAATGCCATACTTGGAAAGACGTAAGTAGGACATTTTCTATAGGTCATAAGAATATTCATATTTGGATCGCAGCCCCAAGACCGGGCGAAGTTTATAGCGACGATGAAGGCAAAGGTCAGTCACCTTCGGATACGCGATGTAAATACCTTTTGACCTCTTGAAATAGATTCCGACGACTCCGACGAAATTCCAATGCCAGTAGGACCACCCCCGGGTACGGAAGCGGTTGATAGTGACGATGATATTCCTATGCCTGATGGCCCTCCTCCTGGCCGGTCAGGACAAGGTATGTATAAAGCGTAGGCACTTATTGGCAACAATCTCGATCTAATTATTGACTAAGCATCGACCTCTCAATACCAATTCACAACTCCATTACCTCTTATACCACCCCCAGGGGTGCCTGGGTTGCCTCTACCACCTCCTGGACCCCCACCTCTCCCAGGCAACCTACCACATCCCTGGTTTCCTATTGGCCCATTGCCACCGCCACCCGCTTTCCCCAGCGGAACAATCCCGTCACACCTACCCCCGCCTCCCGGACCTCCTCTCCCACCTGCGCCACCCGGATTCTTCCCTCCTCGAAGTCAATCTGCATCTTCGATGCAAGATCCACTTTCCACTGTCCCCCATCAGACATATCAAGCCCATAGGGCAGGTCAACCAACTCTCCCATTACATCCTTCGCTTCCTCCCAATCCAACAAAAAACATTACACCCGCTGCGACGCCTACGCACAAAGGCGATGCAGAAAAACTGAGCGCTGAACTTGTGGCTGCCACCGTATTTGCAACCCCTCAATTGCGTGACTTCAAGAAAGAGGCTACGGCTTTTGTACCGACAACATTGAAACGTAAGAGAGTAGGTGCTAGTGGCTCCGGGTCATCGTCAAAAATCAATGCCGCACCCTCTGATCTTGGGGCTGATGCAGAGACAATCGTTGAAGGCCCTGCTCGCCCCGATCTTCTGAGTACGCTGAAAACCCAGTTTGGTCCCGTACCGATACTTCCTTCCGCGGTTGCAAAACCCAAGGGTGAACCGAAGCCAAAGAAGGTCAAAAATGACGATTATGAGAAGTTCGTTGAAGAGATGGGGGACATTTTGGGACCAACAAAATAATCGGAAATATTTATGTATTACCCTTATCACTCAGTATTCGTAATTTTTCCAGTATGGTGAACCTAAGCAGCACGTGAAACGATATAACCGACGGACCGGAGAACGTTCTCCAGGCCCGGCTAAAACCTTCCATCTGTCTGTAGACTATGAGCGGCGAAACAAGCACTCAGAACATCCTCTTACGCCCTAGACCATATGCCCAATTTTCAGGGAGCCTTCTTCTCCTACCCCTACTTCCGCATCGAAAACCAATAAAACCCCTTCCCTCGGAAATTTGGACCGTGATATTCGGATATGCATTACAAGACGACGGAGAACCATCCCTAGCATCTGGCCTTCTTCGAGTATGCAAAGCATTCAAAGTTAGTACGCCTATAATATTACCACCCCTTTCTCAAGTTAAATAGCCTAAACTCATTCTTTGCAGGAAATAGCCCTTCCATTAATCTATTCCCACATTCAAATAGCTCAAATAAAAGCGTTGGACAAATTCCAAGAACACTTGCATTCGGCCGACCAGAAATGGGACTCAATCCGTAGAATACCATATTCCACACCGGGAAGATGGGTTCAAACTCTTGATCTCTCAAACATGCCTTTCGTTGGGCAAGCACAGGCACTACACGTGGACTCCCTCCTCACCAGGCTATTCCCACTGGTTCCCTTCCTCACATGTTTATCTATGAACCCATCATTTCTATTGAGCCGTAGGGCAATGAGCTCTTTGGCTGAGCGAGAGGGCGCGACGCGCATATGTATACTCGAAGGGTTAAGTTATGTGTCTCCTCGCTTCTCGACCTCCGGGGACGACCCTTTGGTGATGCTCCTCAGGTCTTGTATAAACCTTGAAAAACTGGAGATCATTGGCCAGGACCCAGATCCTGCAGAGCTAGAATTTACGTTCCAAAGTGTCGAAGCCACCCCACCCGAATCATTTATCCCATTAAATTTACCAAAACTCAACACACTAACTTTACTCTCGATGTATACGTCTCCTCTCATGATGGCTCTCTTGTATTCTCCCCTCCAGGGCTTACGAAAACTTACTGTAACACCATATGACGATATTCCATTCCCTGCATCTCTTGTATCCCAATTCATCGCTAACCATGGAACAACATTACGTTCTCTACTTCTGTTTACTCCCAAATCATGGCCAACAAGACTCCACCCGTCTCCTACTACCCTTCTGGATACATCCCCGCACCTCCGGCACCTCTCTCTAGAAACACCTTTACCCCATATTTCATGCACAGGCACTCACCCTTTACAAATCCTCTCAATCCCTCGCCCAAATGCAGAATTTTGGAGAAATTTTGAGCGCCTCCTACCTCAACTTCCAAAGTTGTATGTTCTTCGTATGAGAGATGTTCGCTGGCTAAGAAAAGGTATGAATTCGCGCGCACAAGAAGCCGGTGTTCAGGGAGAGATGAAGGAATGGAGAAAACGTCTCGCCAGGAGAGGAATCCGCCTCCTTGACGCTGATTGGAACGAAAATGAGTGATGGTTGATTGACTTTATGCCACCTCGAATTGCACACACCACACGTTATCTATGTAAATTATAATCTCCACTCACCACTCATATCAACAATGTGCTTATGCTGCTTGATTTTTTCTGCGAAACTGAAAGGGTATACTTATTTGACACTGCTTGGCAAAGGCTTTTGAATGGCCGGACCAAAGGCGCCCGTCGGATCTACAACGTTTTCGTCCTGACCGAGTTTGACCGTTGCTGACTGTGCTCACGATATATCTATCATGAGTCAGTGTCACGTCCAATATCCCGTTTATCATTTAAATCAAGTCCCCGGGTAATTGTTCTCTATATCGCTTCCAATTCCACCCAAACTATGTCGACCAAGGCTCCATTTTCTTTGGTTACTGCTTTCTCAAATGAATTTCAAGGAGGGAATCCAGCGGTTGTCATCTTTTTAGATCTCGATCTCCCCACAGACACTCTACAGACTATCGCTCGTACACTCGGACAACCCATTGCTTCCTTCGTGTCTTCCACGCCGCTGCCATCCAAGGACGAAAAGACTGTTGCATTTGGAATTCGTTGGTTTACTAGTACCGAAATCGAGGTACCTCTCTGTGGTCATGGAACGATCGCCGCAGCAAAAGCTGTGTTTGAAAGATCTGACCTCGTTAGCGACGCCGTAGACACTATCGAGTTCCATACACGGACCTATGGAATTATGTCGGCACGAAAGGTTGATGGGGGGCTCTTTGAAATCCAACTCCCTTCCGGGAAGCAGGTTGAAGTTACCGGAGACGAAAGAGTTGAAATTCACGATAGAGTTGTGCGCATGTTCGGAAAGAAGAACCTTGCCATTAATTATATCGGCAAAGGTATCGATAATTTTGATCATTGTAAGTCCTTTCACTAGTTTGTTCTTCAGAAGCTCATGTGATATCTATCCAGGTTTATTGATAGAACTAGACGAAAAAGAAGATCTTAAAGGTTGTCGTCCAGACGCAAAAGCTTTGGTGAGTTTCATTATCGCCGGAAAATAAAATCTGACTGATCCTCGTAGTCGGGTAATGGTTTCCCAATCAACATCGTAACTTCTGCTTCTACGACTGGAAAGGAGACTTTCGTTTCTCGGATGTTTGCCCCCGGACATATCAATGGGGATGAAGATCATGTCTGTGGCTCTGCTCATTGCATATTGACTCCGTACTGGTCGAAGAAGTTAGACATTGCAAGAGGGGAAGAAATAAAGGCAACGCAGGTCAGCCGCAGGGGTGGGGATTTAAGAGTTACTTGGAGTTCAGAGAAGGAAGTGGTAGCACTCAGAGGCGAAGTGACCGTTCTGGCAACTGGGGAATTGACCCTTCCTTGAACACGTGACACTCCCGCGACGCGTCTCGCGTAGATTGTGTTAATTAAACGCGTCAATATACCTTCATCGGTTGGCCGTAGATGTATCTCATGTCCTTGTAGAGTTTGTAATCTGTGGAACTCTTCGTGGTAATCAATCGATGTATGTCAAACACCGCGTGCATGATACTCATCCGCGCTCATCCGCCATATTGTATTTAGCAACATGGCCAAAAGTCAAATCACTCACAGCCACAGATTCCTTTGTTCATTCCGACTTTCTACATAGAACAATGTGCATCACTTATAAATTAACGGACAGTGGAACGAGAATGTAGGTGTTTTGGCCAGCTTTGATGGAACAACCGACCACGCACCCTTTCAGTGCCTATTTGGTCGTAGCCTCCATGGCCAAAGATATGCCATTGTCCCCCTTCCAGCTGTATAAATAGGTACTGATACAGTCCCAATAAACCTCATAACCCAATTCACCTCACCCTACGAGTCCAGTCACATTTAGAAGTCTAGATTAATATGGCAACTCTTGAGCTTACTTGGAGTCGTACACGGGTGGACGGGTTATGGGCTTGGGATATGGGGAACGAACATCTCAAAGCACGTATCATCAGGTCATATGGAAAGCAGAAAATTCATACGGCACACCTCGGACCCCTCCATGGTGAATATAATCCAGGAATTGTCATTCTGAAAACCGCAGAGGGTACCGACAACGTTGACAATCTTACGAGGGAGGCAAATATGTACAAGGGGCCCCTTAAACGTTTACAAGGACAAGTGGTGCCGAAATGTTTCGGTTTCTTCATGGGGAAGAGGCGTGGGGTTGACGTTGCATGTTTGGTCTTGGAATATTGCTCTGGTCCAATTCCGGTGCAACACATTCAACAATTCAAGTATGCCCTATTCTTCTAGACCGAGGAACATTACTCAATAGATATTTCTTTCAGCGAGAGGGTCATGGTAGCAGCCTGTCGCCTTCACGAAGCTGGAGTTTTCCACGGAAACCTATTGGAGGGTAGCCATTTTGTCAAGGCTGACGACGACCGTGTGCGAATCATCGACTTCTCGACTGCCACTTTGCACAAATGTCCTGGAGCACATCCAGCACTGACTTCCGGAACCCAAATCAATGTCGTTCAGTGCCCTGAATTAGTAAAAGTCGAGAAAATATTCGGATACAGGGGGGATGCTCTAGCCATGCGGGCAGAAATGAAGCCTCAACAAAGGCTCTGGTGGTGAGATCTGAAAAACCAGAAGATACCCATTCGTTATTGTATCAGCAGACTCGGTCATATTTGTATCAATGAATGTATATTATGTTATGTTATTTAGAGACGCGCCTTGCGAGAATGTAAAGATTTCATAACTGGAGTGATTTCTGCTGCGAGATCGTGATGCCAGACTGGTCCCCATATCCCGTCCAATTTTTGCCGAAGGGTCTGTACGGTGTTGCCATCTTTACCATACGATTCATAGACTTCCCCTGCCATTGCGCTCTGTTTGAGTACCATGTTTGCACGAGGGGGTCGCAGAGAGTCGTAGGCACGCATGGCAGTCTGGGGGAGTTAATCAGTGAGCGCAAGGAAACCTGATCCTTGCTAATAGAATACTTGCTTCTAGGTTATCTTTTCTTGTTTCCGGATGGCCAAGCAGCGTACAAAGAACCAGAACATCCTCAAACCCTTGACCTACCCCTGATCCTAAATGAGGTGGCATAGCGTGTGCCTATGATGGATCATTTCTATGAATCACGGAGTGCCAAGCTGACGACTCACGGCGTCACCGACGAGAACTATTCTTTGGTGAATGTAACTCGAGAGTGGTGGGTTAAGATAGTGTATGTACCACTTGCTTGGATTTTTCAGATGCTTGAGAATGATACGGGCGTCGTTTCCCCAGCCTGTGTACTCATCCATTAGTTCCTTCTCCGGGACTGGTTGAACCCAGGGTGCAGGTATTGTAACAGATCCAACAGGTAAACGGGAATCGGTTGCGAACGCAACGATATTGATCTGGCTTTTACATTGAATATTCATAGGGCGTATTCAAGCTGGAAACATACCACTCGTTTCCCTTGGATAGGGAACGTAATTATATGCTTTTGATGGTTTATAAACATAAAATTAGGTTGTTTGCTGAATGCCGGCATACCTTATCGTTCCCAACGAAACACACCGGACTCCGCCGTAGATTAGTTTTGACACCAGCAGCTTCAAGGGTGTCAGCAGGGACTAAACCTCGGTAGGCAACAGTGTTCGAAAAGACCAGAGGGTTGGGTTTATCTTTCACAACGAGGCCGCGAACTACGCTCTTGATCCCGTCTGCACCGATAACGAGGTCCGTTTCGTGCGTTGTACCGTCCTCAAAGTGAAGAATGTGGGTTCCCTGAACTGAACGGGAAATAGAAATACATCGTTTATTGAAATGTGTTGTGCTCGGGTCAAGGAAGGGGAGCAACGCTTCTAGGAATGCAGGTCTATCGAATCGTTTAGGCTTCGTGGAAACGGGAAGAAAGACACATTCCTATATATTCCAAGTCCAACATCATGTGGCAAAGTAGGGTACTGGCGAAGTAATGTTAGAATTTGATTCAATGGAATGAAAATGCAGGGGTTCACGTTATATATGTGCTCGTGTGTGCCTAACCCCACTACGAAGTGGAAGGCTCGTTCTGTTGGGACACGTTCATCGGCACGCATAAGAACGGCTTCCAGTACACCAAGTCCTTCTAGAGCACGGAGAGCATTGGGACCTGGATATGTCATAAATTATTATGATACTATAGCTCTGGATTTCTGAGGTTTACCCAGACCGACACCAGCTCCAATCTCATCAAATTTAGGCTAGCAGTATGTTGGTGACTTGAATTGTTAAGAATAAGGGGAATCTCACTGCGGCTTCGAATATATCAACATCGATTCCGGCTTTCATAAGACCAATCGCACTGTTAGGACTTTATGTTAAGAAGATGCTACCTTGAAATCAATTGATACTATAACAGGACCGACCACAGAAGCCCACACATCCCTCCCCCAACGATGGCGACCTTGAAGTCCTTGCCTGACCGTTTTGACATGGTTTCAAAAATACCCAAGATCCTTCGCAGCTATGTGTAAATTGATTTATCACGATTGTTAATGGCTAGAATATCTAACGGGGCGCCCAAGGTATGTCATCCAACACCCATTTCTTGCAGTTCCATGTGACTGGTATTATATTTGGCGTATGATTAACGACATGCAAACGCTCCAAACCGGCAGATGCGGAGAGAGGTATGGGAATCTGACATAGCCAGCTGGGGAAGTGGGGTATCCGATTACGACCGCAAAGAAGATTTCAAGTCTATTAGGAATCTGGTAAGAAGATTATAATTAGAAAGAAGGAAAAGACGCTGGACATATTCTCATCTTGACGAGTATTTTATTCCCCAGTTTGACGATCATGTGCAGAATTTCAAAATGACTTGAACAGAAATAGCCTGGCGAGAAAGTAAAATGTCAAAATAGGAAGTTGAGAGTGGAAGCAACTTTCGGTTATTGCCGATTTTTTGTCCTCCTGCTCTCACAATGTCCCTTCTGTTCTCCACCATAGAGGTCACTCGCCAGGCTTTTTATCGCTCTTCCCTCTCATATGCCATAGTAAATCTTAAACCAATCGTTCCAGGGCGTAGGTCCATACTTAAATTACTCAATTTAGAACTATTGACGATTAAGACCGCCATCAGATGTCCTCGTTATACCCACCAGGCCAGTTCCACGTCTTGTAGATCTCAATGGTATATTCGATTTAAATCATTGTATATCCCGTATGAGAAAAATATGTTTTGTGAAATCAGATGTAGAACTTTCTTCCCTTATGGTCTCTGTTCAACGGGTCGGGAAAGTCATTGAAAGAGCTTATGGCGCGGACGCGTTAACTATTGCTTGTCAGGTTGTTTCTTTTCTTTCTCCTTTCTTTGTTTCTTCTGCTAAATTACTTTAATTAAAATAATCTTAGGACGGCAAGGCAGCAGGACAAAGTGTCCCCCATGTTCATTTCCATCTACTACCTCGCAAATTTAAGGGAGATCAATTTTCAGGTGAAAACAACGAAATATACCCAGCACTAGAACAAAGCGAAGGAGGTTTGCCAGCAGATTTGTTAGAGGCGCGAGGCCAGGTTCGAGAGAAACTCAGGGTTGATGCAGATGAAAATCGACATCCACGATCAATAGAAGATATGGAGAAGGAGGCTTTATGGTTGAAAGGGTTTTTTGAGGCAGATGGTCAGGCAAAACGCAATGGTTCTGTATAAGAACAATGTTCATTTATGAGCAAATTCCCTGGCCCACATCCAGGAATATCAATGAGCCAAGGCACATTCATGGATGATCTAAAGTTCACCAACCCAGATACCTCGAGATATGGCGTGACCACAACCATCCCTGTGAACTCCCTCTTCCTCACTTAATCCCGCGATGCAAACCACAGGAATATCCATTAAACGCGGCGAGCCGTCGTCGTCGGCAGGTTCGGAAAATAAATTTTGATCGTTGGGAGTTATGTCTTCCAATCCCTCGAAGTCACCAGACGCGTCCCCACCAGTTTCATCCTTAAACTTGAGGTACACACTGGTACCTCGACCCGCATCTCTTGTGAAGCTTGCTCCTATTCTTCCCCTTTTTTCCCAAAGAACTCTCATTCCATCCCGCCATCCTTTGTCGAATTCTGTTATTACAGAGTCCCGTATTTGAGGCGTGGTGAGGTGCGTGGCCATACTTGGAGATAAGGATAAGGATAGAAGAGTAGGCAGTGGTGGGATGACATGTATCCGTGGAACCGCCTTCAAACCAAGCTGCGCAGCAGTTCGTGTTTTCCCGATACTAGATGACGGATCTGGTGTGGAAGGTGAAGTGGAGTCGCGTAAAGATATGGTGGCTGTCGCCAAACCCTTTCTCCCGCGCCTTGGCTTTCGGTCCCTGGCGATGGAAGGGAGATCATCATCGGCATTTTCTATGGACGCGTTGTTGCGAATTTGTGCTTCAAACCAAGCCTTGATTTCTTTCTCCTTCTCGCGTGCTCTCCTGACGCCCGCGAGGGCACAACGCTTACCCAACGCCAACCACCAGTCAAGATCTTGACCCACTCCTGGGCCCGTCCCACCTCGGAGGAGACCTACACATCCATCGAGAATAAGGTGTTTGAGTTTCTTGAATCGGACAAGAAGTGTATCAATATCAGCGTCAGAAACACTACACGTCGACGCATCGAGGAGTTCAATCGAAGGAGGCATAGTTGGGCCAGAGTTTGGGCGATAATTCAGATGTGTGGTTAGCCCCTGTACGATGGCACGAGCAGGAATACGGATACGCAGGTTTTTGAGCGAGGCATAAGAAAGAGGCGAATGTATAAGAAGGGAGAGGTGAAGATCCAACCTGAAGAAAACGATCGGTTGGGCAAACCGTTGTTTGATTTGAGAAGGGTCGGGGACAAACGGATCCTGAGTTATAGACAGCGTTGGTAACCCGCCGGGCGATGGAGGCCATGCAGAAATAGCAATCAGTGTCGAATCAAAGTAAGCTCCCTAATAAACAACATCCAGTCAAATTAAAGTGAAGAATCGATATTCCAAACCACAAACCTTGAGAAATTGATAGTACGTGGCTCTCTGCACACTGTTATACCGTGAGTCAATTCAACATTCTTGCGTACTAAGTAAGCACTCGTACTAAGGTCTGAATCTCAATGAAAGAAACCTAAGGCTGGGCATATGCCTCGAAAACATTTCCTCCAAATGTTCGGGTGCAAAATTAGGACCAATCCATAACTTCAAACTTGTCAAGTTCTGTAGTAGCTTGACTAGATTGATTAAGACGTCCGCATCGACCTGCCATGTTTCCAAGGATATTTTTGAGACCAGTGAGGCAAGCTTATCAACGCTTTGGGTCTCTTGGGTTTCTCGCTGTTTTCCTGCGGAACGAAGACGCTGATTAAGTGCGACGGCTTGTTCGGGATGTGCTATACGGATTGAATGAAATAGATGATGTAATGGGATAGGGGATAGAGGAAGAGCTCTGCTTAGTGATAGAACAGTCTGTTGTCTAGATTCAGATGGGATATGAAGTAAAATAGCTGAATAAAGTTCAACTGGGAGGTGGTCCAACGACATGACCGTTTTGAATGGAAGAATGGAGATAACTTTTTTTTTTAGTCAGGCCTTCAATTGGAAATAACAAGTGCACTCGATCATCTATTCTATCTACCTTACGCGTCATATCTTCAATAAGTTTCCGGGGTATACAGATTAAATCTATATCTACAGGCGGTTAAGAATCATACAAACTATGGAAAAATAGTAAAATAAAGATCCACAGAATCGTCAGCGGCTAAAATCTAGGTCTGATCTCGCTATCCCTTGCCATGTTGGCCTATCATTCGATGATGGAGAAGGTGTAGGCTGGTTGCTCCATAACGATGTTGATGAGGGACCGGGGGAACCGACACCTATCCCCGTCAACCCACCTCGCCCTCGTCCTGCCCCGAATATCCCCGCCCTTCGCCCCAGTCCCTGCGCACCCAATCTCATACCAGGGTGAGAATCCATAGCCCGCTGTAATGGTGCACTTCCATTTTGTTGGTATTGTGGTTGTTGTGTGTCCCAATATGATGGTCGAGAATTGTATCCGTCATTACTGCTAGGCCCTCTTCTCGACGCACTAGAGAGGAATGTCGAAAAACGACCGCTTTCCACCCTTTCCAAATCCAGACTAACTCCAGATGCAGCAACACTCGCTTCGTCGATTCCCAGCAATCTTCGCAGTTCCTCGTTCTCTTTCTCCAACCTCGCAATCTCGCATTCACGTTCTATTGCCCAGTCCTCCCGCCCTTCCGTTCCCGCATAGCCTCCAGCTCCTTTCTGGTCCAAGGCCTCTATTAGTCCCTCCAGCTCTTTTAAATCCACGAAACCGACACCATCATAATCGTGGTCAAAGTTGATGTTATAAGAGGAGTCTGATGGATCTGGAGGCTCTCCTGCCATAGACCTGAGGAGCCCACGGAGGTAATGGGAAAGCCGTTGGAGGGAGTGTGATATATGCGTAGAGGAGGACAAATCAGAAGATAGAGTTTGTGTTTCGCGTGATTGTAAAAGGGATTCGTAATGTCGTGTCAGGGTAAGTTCGTGTTGTTGTGCTGCCAGCTAGCGGGGTAGACTAGTATATGAGTTCTGGAACTACTATGAACGAAAAGCGTAACGCACCGCATGATTTCTAAATTTTGTCATGATAGTCTCCATAGTTCCTTCATATTCCTTGAGTAGAAGGCTTAATTGTTTGTTTTCGTGAAGGAGGGTCTGGTTCTCAATGATAATCTGCGCATTCATACGCTCGAGTTCGGATTCGAAGAACTCTGAATGCCAGACAATGATTAACTGCCAATTTTTGAAGGTACTGTGCGCGACATGCCTTTAGATATATCGGTATTGAACCGTCGTAGTGCGAATCCAGAACCCGAATGGGCTGCTTGGTTCTACGGAATCAAGTCATAAGTCACAGTCCGAGAATAAGTTCGGGTTGCCACACTTTGAGAGACCCAGCTTGAGTTTGAAGAGCATTGGTAATTTTTTGATTGTGGGCTAGCTGGTCGCTGAGTTCGTGAATAAGCTGCCAGACTCGTACAAGGTCAACTTCCATCATGCAAGGGTTTGAGTGGACTACCCTGTGGGCTCGGAGTGGATATTCGGAAACAAAAGTTGTTGCTACATACGTGATGAAAAGTGTCGGCGATCACATGATCTTCCCGATTCACCTTCCATTGAACCTAAGAACAGTTCAAGGCAGTTAAAGACCGAGGATCCAATAGTCTATATCGTATACGAGTGGTAGAGCCATACACGGAAGTGGATAAGGTTTGTATTAATATAATATGATATTACGGGTCCATAAATAAGGTATTATCGTGTAAATGCAAGAAGTCAGAGAAGACTCGAGGTATCCCACATCTGATACACCCGCATAGAACCATCCAAGAAATGAAAGACACTTAGTCAAGACCTAGTGTTCCAAGTTCACTAGGGCCATAAATCTTGCCACATATCTTCGTCATCAATCGCGCAATCCTCGAACATCTGTTTAAATCGAGGTGAGCTAGGGATGTAAACCGAACTTAATAACTTACTGAAAAGTCAATATCTTCCTTGTTGACTACTATGGAGGCCGCGCTGGAATGACCCATAGGCGTTTTTACTTTAGCAATGGGGGTTGTTTGGACTGGTACCGTTCTTGTCGGTCTGCGTGGTGTTACTGGAAGTTCTTTTGGAATTTTCCGAAGAGGAGCCAATTCAGACCCCACATTGCTTGGTTTCATTGGCGAAGCGATATCACGTGAAGTTGTGGTATGATATGATGGTGTGCCTGGGGGTGTAATTTTGGGCTCTTGAATTTGGAAATAGTTCGAGAGTTTGATTAATTGATTTGTCTGTTTGTTGGTTGTGGGTGTTGAGGGGGTAGTTGTTAGGACGGACGATTCCGTATATCGTGTCTTCACCGCTTCATGCGCTCGGGGTGGTGATGTCGCAATCCCAGAGGGCTTAAAACCTGACACTTTTCGTGGGGGATCCGGACTCTGGGGTTTTGATGAGTCCAGTAATTGTGCGGTAACAGGCGTAGTTGAGATAGGTAGCGTGGGTGCCACCAGAGGCTTAGATATAGTTTGAGGGTGTTGCTCGGATGTCATATCTTGGCCTGTCTTCCTAACCTTAATTGCACTCTCATAATTGTGTATTTCCCCATTGTCTCCTTCAATTTCCATTGCAACTCCTGAGGGTTTAACCCTTTCATTTTGCCATTCTTCCTCAATGCGCTTATTGAATTCTTCTTCTAGTTTCTTCCAGTCCTTCTCGGGCTCAGGAGGTAACAACGCCCCGAGGTTGGCCTGTGCGTCCGCGCCGTCGTTTCCTTGGTCACCGCTATGGCCTTTCACGTATTGTAACCGAATTTTCTGACCGAACCGCGCTCTGGCGTCAAGATGGGCAGAGAGATATCGAATGATGTCAGCATTTTTTACTGGATCTCCTCCAGATTTAATCCAGCCATTCCTCTGCCATCCTGGAAGCCAATCTCTGAAACCTATAGAGCAACATGTTAGAACACACTGGATGCAAGATGAAATGATGTCCAAACATTTTATCGAATATTGGGAATCAGATTTGATTAGCAACGGTTTCTTGGTTCGAGGCGCGGTTTCAAGGATGCGAAGTATCGCCTGGTAAAAGATTAATTCAACCCGAGATGAAAGAAATAGATACGAACAATTAACTCTGCTCGATTGTTGGTTTGATCACCCGGACACCGTTCCGCGATATTTCTATCAGTAATGGATTTGAGGAGAAAGGTGATTAAGATGTGTGTTAAGCTTACCGAGGATCATCTACACCCCACCATACTCCGACCCCAGCTACAGAGCCTGCCTTGCCATTTCCCTTACAAGCTCCATCACTATACACAACAGTCCAATCGCTTTCATCCTCAATATCCGGTGACATGCCCCGTTTCTTCCCTTTATCGTAGCTGGATACGGCTATCGAATGACTCGAGTTTTGTTTGCCTGAACCGTCATTCAAAGGTGCAGGCACTATCGACCCCTTTACAAAACTTTCTGCTTCTGCAGCGTTTGTAAATTTCTTGAACTTTGGATTAGGATATCCTTTGACCTGAGCCTCACAATCTTCCCTTTAGTATTTCAACTTAGACGTATTCAAACCCAAGTCTTGTCCTAAGTATCATACCATGTCAAGTAAACGCCAGGTTTTCTTCCCTCCATCACAGCATAGAATCCGCCTTTGGTTGGTTTTGGCATTGTGCAAAGAGACTTGACGGAAAATATATATTGTCTAGATCTTGTTTGTTTCGATGATATGAAAATTCGTGCAGGAGAATGTTGATAAGAACCAAGACGCCGGAGGAAGGAAAAGGAGGGAGCCAGAATTACAATCTCAATCCACTAAACACGTTCAGTGTCAACATTTGAGGCTCGCTAGGAGTGAAATATTTAATTCAACTCACGTCACGATCGATCACTACGCGTGGGGTCACCTGACTCTTCACAACCCTCGTCTCTTGCACATCCTGAGTCCTGTCTCCTGACCAGGGACCAGATGACGATAAAGTGCTAATCATAATTTAAAAACGAATGTATATTTCTATAAGACCATCTTCAAGAAAGTGTAAAAATTCACGTATATTCAATCAAGTCAACCGCTGTAGCCTGTTGCCTATTCGAACTTTGAAGTTTCCGCACGATTTACGACTTATGTGGTCTAGCTAAGTACCATTTGTGATCTGTACGATCACGCGAACTCTACAGCAGTGCTCAAAAATTATTCGCGCCCATCCATATTCAAATATGTAAGTATTCCTAGAAAAGCACGTCTGAGTTCTCCATGTTACTTATGGACCATTTGAATTTTGAAATTATGACCCTCTCGCAATTAGTTCGGTCCCAGAAACTCGTAGGCCTGCAAAAACATATTACAATGAGACATCTCACATGCTGGTATCATATACAAGAACACCATCTATCTGTCCGATCTCCGATTGACATAATAGTCCATACCCTTCCAACCACTTAGTCCGTTTCTTGGCACGTAAGGTTCAAAAAATAGAAGTCCAGACCTTTCCGTGGAATTATTCTCAATTCCGAAAAGAAATCATCCCCATCGTTTCTTCACATCGCGATGCCATACTTCAATGAAATTATCAATAGCCGGTCTTGGCATCAATGAACCAGAAACTGACGTACCCCCTTGGAGCTGGGCGAAGCGTCCACAACATAATCACCAGGCTCAGGTGTGGCAGGATGTATCACAACCGTCGGGATAGTGGGACGCGGATCATCGAATGGGTTAGGCAACGGATCGGCGAAAGGGTCTCTGGCCGTCTTTGGATGTGAAAGGGCTTGGTCGGGTGATAGATACATTGACGAGGAAGAGGTGGATGCTATACTCAACCGGTTTTCCACCCCCAAATCCAAGGCGTTCAAGAACGGAACTGGTTTCTTTCGAATTACAGTGGTGGTATTAAACGTGTGGTCCCGGGGTCTTTCAACCATCTCGGGGGAGGTAGCATCATTGTGAGTGGGTTGAGGCACTAGTGGTGATTGATAAGTGTGGTCCGTCGTCTGAGAGGAGGACCTTGCAGAATGCGGGAAGGGGTCGGGACTAGCAATGAGGAATGCTCTCATTTCTTCCTTACGGCGGCGACGCCGGACGAGGCACCAGGCAATTATTAAAATGGTGAGAACAAGAATCACAGCACCAATTATACCGCCAGTCAGTGCTCCATTTTTTTGCCTTTAAACAAAAGGATTAATACCGAAAAAGTCGCTAAGGGCGGACCTACTTGGGTCTGGTTGGACCCGCACCCGTTGAAGTAGACACCGGGCCTATTGAAAAAAAAGTTGAGGTAAATGTTGTTGTTATGGGTATTATGCTTGTGCCACTACTATCTGTCATAGTCGAAAAGGAGATACTGACGCCGGTGGTCTCCTCCGTCCGTGTGGTCACAGGCAAAGTGGGATCTTCTGCGTTCAGCGGGATTGGGCTTTGGTCGATAATTAGATCAATCAAGCTTGAGGGAGGGGGAAAAGAAAGACAAACCCCGTCAATACTGACGTTGTCCCTGAAGCAACCGCCCCCACTCGACCGGGGGGTATGCTTGAAAGGGGCGAGTTTGACGTAGTGGGTGCTGAAGGACCCACCACATTGCTCACAGTATCGGTCTCGAAGGGAGGGGAAGCGGAGGCGGACATGGCCATTGTCGGACCGGACATGCCCTGTCCGCTGCCGGGGGGAGAAGTTTGGGAAGTAATTTCATTATCTCCCGTTGGGTCACCCTGGTTTCCTGTGCCACTACCCCCAGGGGTGGCATCAGGGGGTCTCGGGTCCGGGTTTGTAGTAGTTGGGGGAGCAACACTGGCTGATGATGAGGTTGGTGCGCCGGGGGCGTTGGTTTGGGATCCTGAACTCGTACTTTCATTTCCTGGCGAAGTGGAAGTAGAAGACAAACTCGTTGAATGTGTTGTGGAGTTGGAAGGGTCTGGAGCGGGCGCGTCGAAGGGCTCAAAAATCACTGAAATTGAGGAATCTAACGCGGAATGTAGTATGCTAGGGGGGCCTTGGGGCGGGCTCGCTATTAGGGTGTGTTCCTTGGGAGATACAGAATTGATCGCGGTTGTAGGGCTCGCTCGTGACGAAGAATGCGTCTCTGGAGGATTAATGATAGATATCGATCCTACATCGCAAAAAATGAGCCTGGTTGACAACTTCCGTGCTTGAGCTTCAAAGGTGAGAACTCGCCTTGGGACTGTTTGATATCACGTGAAATGGATGAAAGAACGGGGGCTTCCTGCAACAGAGTGGCGTCAGGCAGACTCGTAAGGGTAGCAACTGCTGCCATAGAGGTCGGTAAATCAGATTTTGTGGTTAGAAAGATAAAGCATACTCACTTGCATCAGTTTGCGTCGGCAGTCCTTCAGCTGAGGACTTGCCTGCAACCGAGGAAGTAATGCCATTAGGGTCTGAAATCTTGCCTGTGTTTTCGGCCACCGAATTGCCTGGTCAAAAATTGTCTGTCAGGGTTAATGGGCCTTCGAGTTGAAGTGAGGTTTACCGCCAGCGACGGAGGCGATCGCCTTGTTATCAGCAGGGGCACGAGCCTGTCGCCTCCAGGAAACACTTGTTAACGGAGCCATAAAGAAGTAAAGAGAACCCGAAAAGAAAAAGAGAAAAAGAGACCGAAAAGAAAAGAAAAACGAAACAATGGAGAACAAAAGAAGGGATGATGAAGAAATGTGCCCAGCCACCTTCAGTTGACTCTCATCGAACCAGCGACTATCACTTGTTGGGAGTATAGCACGTTCTCCACGTTGACCGTTGATTTCGATGGTTTCTAGAGTAAGTATCAGACATGTGACATTGGCTTAAAATAACGAAGCCGCATCCGGTGCCAATCAACCTAGAGGCTACCTACGCCGACATAACAGCCGACGATGCATGTTTCATTCAATGAAGAAATAGGTTTGGTGCACTTGAACTTGTTCATATGTTGAAGGTGTTATGGGGACAAAAATTTTATGTCGACTTTCAGATGTTATTGGTCAGGTGCATGTTATCATTAGAAGCATCTATTGTGATCTGTCAAACACTGCCGATATCCACGTTGGGCTCGACCTGTCGGTAGGTAATGGTGTGATAACACCTACATGAGACCGGCATCAGTTGACCTTTTTCGCTCATTAATTGTAGAGGTCCTGACCAAACTGAGTTCTATAAATTGATTGAGGGCTCTATGGTATCATGATCGGCGCTGTGGTGAGTGATGGATAAAGCGGAAAAGGGTAATGGTGTTCGCCCTGGAGCTTGGCTTGCTCCCCTGGATTCAAAGAAAGTTATCTCCTGTCCTCTATAGATAAAGAACGTCATAAGAATTTTATTTACCTTGCAGTCCATGTGGCCTTACAAAGCCTTACCTATTCCACTTGGCATATTCTAGGTGAGGGTCCAAGGGGAAATGGGAATGTCAAGTTGGACAGAAGTTAGTACTATTTCAGGGCCACGTTGTTGAGTGAGTGGATTGTAGGGAGGCTGGTCTGATATGAGGGGGCCGCCATATATAGAATGACCTTGATAGCATTAATTGATGAGGAGACTTATAGAATGGAATTCTTGAGGTTGGACAAGTTACCGCCACAAAGGACTTCAAAAAGTTTTTCCGGCATGGGCGGATCCGTCCGGGGTTCCCAGACTTTTCCAATGAACACGGAGTGGCTATCTAATTGGGTATATATGGATACGAAATCCTGGCTTCTATTCGTACCTGGTTAAGGCGTGTAGGCTTTTGTTCTCGTCAATGCTAAGCAAGAGCCAGTGCTAGGCTGCCAGCGGAACCGGCGCAGTTCGGGGAAACTTCCTTTAGAAAGGCAAGACAAATGAGACTAGCTAGCTAGCTGTGTGCAAATAGTCGGCAGAATCGCGCAAAATTAGTTTGAATAGTGAAAAAGTGAGAACTCGTGCCACCGCAGGATTTCCTTTTGCTGTATTACTTACAAGATTGGAAAGTATAGAGAAGCTGGTTCAGGAAAGCTTTTGACATGGTGGTCGTCCAGACAACAGCGGGGAGGGGCAAAGATTGAGATGCGGGATCGGAAATAGTACCCATTTGAGGTGCCGATTGGTGGCTCACGTGGCATATCGCTCCCACGCGAGCTACAATGGAACCTTCTTCGATTTCTTCTCTCTAGGCTGTCTCCGAATATATTTTATGTCCCTTTCTAAACTACTACTACCACTGACCAAGCTGTAATCGTCTTTTCTTTATCTTCCTCTTCTATCTCCTGTCTTGACTATGGCAAAATCAAAGATTGAACCCCACCGCCGCCGTAGATCTCTCTCAGATCCTCTCTTAGTCGCCCTACAACCTCCAGCTGATGAATCCCCTGCTCAAAGAGAAATTCGTCTCAAGGCTGAGAACGACGCGAGAAATGTCAGTCAGAACATTGATGAAATGCTCAGACAAGAGCGGAATGAGAGAAAGAAGTCTAAAGCCGAGGTCAATGTTCTACTTCTGGGTCAGTCGGAGTCAGGCAAAAGTACAACTTTGAAACGTGAGTAAACCTTTTCCGATGGCGAATTTTAGGCTTGTTATGGCTGTGGTTGGAGGTCATTTATTATGGTGGGTAAAGGTGGTGAAGTGCTCATTTCGTAACCACCTGGTGAGTCGCGCTTGGAACGTCCCGTGTTGCCATGTGTTCTACTCACGCTATTTTATCTAGGTCCCACGCATGTCCTTCGCTCGGAGAACTGGGGTTATGCCATACAAGCGGATCCTTAACCAATCTGAACTTATCTGGATTCCAGCATGAGCTTTTTGAAGTCACGCTGTGGGGTCAGATAAATCGGATTTGGTCCCTCCGCTATGCACTATCGTAACTGACGAAATTTTTGTAGAGTTCCAACTGTTACACACACCAGCTGCCTTCCATGCAGAACGAATTGCATGGCGAGCTGTTATCTATTTAAACTTAGTTCGATCAATATCGAGGTATGTTTTAATGAATAGATTGGTTGCTCCAAGCACGGACTAAACGCGTGGTCTTTAGAATCCTAGACGCTCTTTCCCCGGAGGCCGATAATGTCGAAGAACATGATGATACAGACTCTCAGGAGCCGGAAATTCTTATTATTTCTGCGGACGGCCGACCACCTTCCGCGATTAGTGGGACAAAGGTTCCCAAGTATGAATCTTATCGGGCGCGACTGGAACCGTTGGTCGAATTGGAAGAGCGGTTAACACGCCTTCTCTCTTCCCCAGACGAGGATGAGGCCACGCGCCTTCCATCATTCTCAGGTCGTGAAAGTCATGTCCACCCCAGCGCGCGAGGAAATGGTGTCCTTTCCGCTAAACAAATCAATGGACGGCCAGCGCCTACAATCTACATTCCACAACAAACTTCATCTTATGGATCGCCGGTATCCCCACTTAACGGCAATGGTTCTACTTCTGGAAGCCATTCATCTTCGCCCAGTACAAGTAGCACCAAGTCTAAGGGCAAAGAAGTTTCCGTCCACACTTTTACCAACTGGAAAAAGGCTTTTACGCTTGGCCCTAAATCTAAAAGCCCCAAGAGTGCGCATACTGGGGAAATCGAGGGGTGGTGGGAGGATCCCGACGACCCTGTTCATGCTCTTCATGCCGCTGCCCCTGCGATGTTAGAATTGTGGCGTGACGAAACGGTTAGATCGCGGCTCCGAGAGAAGAGAGTTCGTCTAGAAGAAAGCAGTGGCTTGTAAGTAGGCATACCGTCCTATTTCTGAGCACCCACGTTTACGGATAACCGTTTCCAGTTACCTAGACGAAATACATAGGATTACAGCCAAGAAATATATCCCCACAGATGGTATGTATCTCTCACGCTCAGATTGAATCTGGTGACAGCTGACGGACATTGCGATACAGCGGACGTTCTTAAGGCACGACTCAAGACTACAGGTGTTGTCGAACACACCTTTTCTATATCTCAAGGGCACAACCGCGGTGTGGAATGGCGTATATATGACGTAGGTGGCGCCCGAAACCAAAGACAGGCGTGGGCACCATACTTTGAAGATGGTTAGTAGCTTTTCTTGCGAGACTCTTATATATTTTACTGAAGGTTTTTCGTCTGTTTAGTAACTGCTATCATCTTCCTGGCGCCCATTTCGGCGTTCGATCAGGTTGGTTCTATTTTGCTGTCATATTCGCACCCCCTTATTCAGTGCCCTTACCCCATTAGGTCCTAACGGAGGTATGACGCCCTTCTGCCCTTGAACACTTTCTTCCCCGTTTGACTAAGTGGTCACTTTTAGGATCATCGGGTAAACAGGCTAGAGGATTCGTTATTGCTCTGGAAAGCAGTTGTTACCAACACGTTGCTTGCCCATGTGAACATCGTATTGTTCTTGAATAAATGCGATCTTCTTCAAGTATGAATTTGCTTTTTCCTTCCAAAGTTTTCTCACCAATCTGGTCCCTAGGCAAAGTTAGATGCCGGTGTAAGGCTCAATCATCATATGGTCTCTTATGGTGATCGACCAAACGACTACGACACTGTATCGAAATGTGAATATTACAGCTCTCATTGACCGAATCGGCGATGGCTCACTCACTGACTAATTGAAGATTTCCGACACAAGTTTGGTGCCATTCATCATTCCTATACTCCCAACAAAGAGCGGGAGCTATACAGTATGATTATTTCATATTCATGTCCTCAAATGATTTATACTATCTTTTTTAGTTCACCTAACGGCTGTCACTGATACGCAAAAAACAGCAAAAATCATTCAGAGTGGTATGTTTTTTCTCGCGACTCTTTTAACGACTAATCCATTTTTGTCAGTTCGTGATATCATAATCAAAGCAAATCTCAGGAACATGAAGCTCGTATGAAGAAAAGAAATTGCACTCTCAAAAACCACCTCATAAACTTCTTCCCGACCAATGTATTTGTATATCATCATCAACTCCTCACTAATTGCTCTCGCTAATTTGTTCATGTTCTTCGTCATCATTGTCTCATTGACACTTCCTTCTTTCAATTACCATTCAAACTGCTCGTTGTTTTCGAAATACCATATGCCTCCCTTCGTTTTGCGTGTCTTACGTTCTGCTATCATACACCAATCACCTTTCTATAATACTTTTACGACTAATAACTTGTATTGTAAACCATACACCATTTATAATAATAACACTCTGGAAGTCGACTCGTCCACAACGTCGATAAAATCGCCCCCTAACGTACACAACAGAAATCATTTAGTGAGCTGCCGAAAGATTGGAAACACTATTACAATCAAATGGATATTATATTTAAATTAGGTAAAAACTGGTAAAAAGCGGACGCGATTAACGCGATCAGTTTCAAACTGAAGAACAAGCCAAGATCCGCGACGGAATACGGAGCTTGTCGACGTTCAACAGAGAAGTCGGTGTTTGAGTATGCTTTCTAGAATCGTGCTTTGTAACCGGAGCAATTTTTTCCTAAAAGCCGCCACTGTATCGCGCCAACCTCTTGCAAGACCTCTACATACCACTCATCCAACCATGTCGGTTCCGAAAACACACGACTCACTCAAGATTGTTTCCAGTTCAAGTGAGTTTCGACCGGAACTGGATTCTGCAGGGGAAAAGATATCATTGATCTCATCTATGGTGAATAGGTGCACCGGCGGCAATTGGCCCATACTCTCAAGCTATCAAAGCAGGAGACCTTCTCTTCTGTTCGGGATGTATCCCCTTGGATGCTGCAACTGGAGAAATTGTTGCAGGAGGCGTTGAGGCTCAAACCGAAAAGGCATTATCAAACCTCAAAGCTGTCGTTGAGGCCGGTGGATCCGAGCTGGGCAAAGTTCTCAAAACTACGGTGAGTGTAACCTAGACTCTCAGTGATAGTGAACAACTCTGATTGCGTCGACTATCACTGGTAGGTATTCTTAAAATCTATGAATGATTTCGTAGCCGTAAACGGTATCTACGCTAAGTTTTTTGGGGATCATAAACCAGCACGATCAGCTGTTGAGGTGGCGAGGCTCCCTAGAGACGTCTTGGTTGAGGTTGAGGCGATTGTCAGGTATGCCGCACTTCAACGAATAGGACTGATATGGAATCCTGATTAACTTTATCAAAGCTTGAAGTAATTAACATAAACATAAACCCGAAAATATGTCGAATATTGACGAACAATCGAACTTTTGGAATTAACCTCATGGGGCATGTGTATGCATAGCACGCCTATTCCTAATCTCACTAAAATAGATTTCGAGCCATGGATCCGAAAAACCAATGCAATTCAACCCATCAAAGATGTATCTCACATAGCCTCGATAACTTCCTTTAGTTTTGTCTCGTCTAAAATCTCGAACCCATTGGTCGGTGTTACCTAAGAAACCATAAGCCATCCGCTAGTAAATACATAGATGCTGAATTAGACGGACCTGGGCCAGTTGAACATTATGTTGGTCTAATTTCTCCTCCATCACTTGCTTCAGCACTCGTAGTGTTAGCAGTTGAGCTTCTCTCAACGTCATTTGCTGGTACAGGCCGTAAGTTATTCCAGGAGAGATGATGAACAGAAATCAACGCACCTTATGCCACTTGTCTTGTAGTTCACTTTGTGCAGCTTCCGAACCAGATCCAATCGCCTTTGCATCGTACCGAACAAACGTCCCCGAAGGGTCAGTATGATATCTATGCGATCGATTTAAGCGTTGAATCAGAACCAAATTATCAAGAACTCACAGCTGAGGCCCTAGCTCGTCGATACCAGCAATCAAAAGTGCCACACCGAAAGGCCTACTCATCATCGCCTCCTCGTCATGGACACTCTCTCCAAATCTCAGCGCGAGATCACACACAGCCTGCGTTACGCTCTCAACTTTGATTTTTTCGTCATACGTGAACGAGTGGTTTTGTGCTGTAACTCGAGCGTGATCAATCATGGTGCGAGCATCTGCGGTCAGACCAGACATAGCACAGCCAAGGTGAGAGTCGATTTCCATTATTTTCTCAATAGAGCTGGATTCGAGAAGTGGCGACTGGACGCGTTTCTCTACGGCTAGAATGACTCCTTCAGGCGTTCGGATGCCAACTGTTGTAGATCCTAACTGTTAAAGATCATGAATTAAACTTTGAGATTGACAACGACGGAGGCCATACCTTGATAGCTTCAATGGCATACTCGACTGAAACCTGTGTTAAATTACAGAAGTTCCTCGTTAAGTTATATAATACCTTGGAAGAGACGTCCTTCGGGAGAGAATGTGTTAACACCTCGATCTACAAGATGAATTGAGGATTTGAGAATAATAAAAGTGACAATTAGTCTCGTACCGTATTCTGAACGCGTCAAAAACATGTTTTCGGGATGCTAGATATGTATAGGGAGTAAATTAAGGAATCTAAAGGGTTATATCAACGATCGCTCTCCTCGACGCGCGTTCAGGTCGTGGGAACTGAAACTCACAATATCTAATCTAATCTAGTTACATAAATGCACATAAGTAAGGATATTCGGCTTGATTTATGAGCTGAAAGGGGTTAATGGTAAATTCTCGCTTAAATTGCGCTTAGTGCCGGATTCCCAGAACGGTTGCTCAATCGAGCAAAATGATCGGAAATGCGCAAAGAGGTTCAAGGTGTTGCGTCGTCCACTGCGCGCGTTGAGTATATACCCTCCCGTGAACTTGGAAATAGAACGGGGCACCTCCTAAATTACGTATTCGTTCTGTGGGTGCAAAAATTATAGGTAAATTTGAGTAGTTGTAATGCGAGTAGCACTTGTAATATAACTGGTTGACCTCTTTTTCTTTTTTTTGGAACTCGGTTGTCTCTATCATACCTACCTACAATGGGCAATACAGTAATGGTAGAAGGAATGGGTCATGGAAGCTTCAGAGGTCTGTAGTTAAAAGAGATAGAGAATGTATAGCAATTAGTGATATAATAAAACCGGGTAAGGTCCAGGACTCCAGACAGGCTGGTCACTGGGTCATAAATCTCATAAATCCAACTTGATTTATGATAAATCTAACATGGATAATGTACTTTACTGCCAGGGAGCAACTTATCCCAGCTTAGTCCGCCAACCGCTCCAAATGTTTGCCAGCACCCCAAGCTCGGAGTTTCCCATCATGCTCGGAAATCAACGGATGACAAATCAAACGTGTTGGTTGCCCCTTGCCCAGTGCTATCGTTGATATCGTCGCTAACCGCCAGGATACTGTCGACTATGGTGAGGATTTTGCTGTCTAATGTATCTATTCATTTATTAACACTAATTTAGGCATTTTTATCACTTTTTAGTCCTACAGCTATGGTCCACCACTGACCATGAAAGGCTCCAATAGGAGCACAGACATTCACTACCGGCCTCTCCAACAAATGAGACAGTTCCACTGCCTTTGTCTCTTTCCATCATGGGGATCCCAGGTCTATGGAAGGTAAATCCCCTACTTATGGTTATTCTATTGAACCAGCTTGACCATGTAATGCTCCAGGTCATTGAAGCTGCACGGACCATTCAGTCATTTACTGAATTGGCACTCAAAGAGGGATTTGAAAATAAGAGGAATAGCAGCCGATCAATGGTCATCGGCATAGATGCAAGGT
The DNA here is from genome assembly GCA_037014335.1 of Collybia sordida. Lineage (NCBI taxonomy): Eukaryota > Fungi > Basidiomycota > Agaricomycetes > Agaricales > Clitocybaceae > Collybia > Collybia sordida. The sequence continues at coordinate 4,030,291 of JAYKXK010000002.1, forward strand.
ACAGGCTATTTTATTGGTTTTCAACAACTAATTTGCACAGCATTTGGATGAGCCAAACACAGGCTGTATTCTCTCGCGGCGGTGTTCATGCGCAAGCTGGCGAAAATCCCGAACTTCGCACACTCTATTATCGAGTTTCCCGCCTCCTCAGACTCTGTATTACCCCGGTTTTTGTCTTCGATGGACAAGCGCGTCCCACAATCAAACGGGGGAAACAAGTGAAGAAAAAACCGGTTTGGTTAACTGAACGGTTCAAGCAACTGATACATGCCTTTGGCTTCTATTCACACACAGTAAGGCAAACTACTTTTTTTTCGTGAACAATATTTTGACTTCTGGATTCATAGGCACCTGGCGAAGCCGATGCAGAGCTCGCTATGTTAAATCAGAAAGGTCTCGTTGATGCAGTCATGACCGATGATGGGGATTGTTTGATTTTCGGCGCCAGGTGTGTAATTCGAAAGTAAGTGCTTCCGCCCCCTTTTTTTGAATGACATGTAACATAACCAAAAACAGCCCTGATGTAAAGAACGAAGGCGACAACGTCGAGGTATATACCTTTGACAGTATTGTTACCAATCCTGCGACACCACTTTCACGCGGTGGTTTGTTCCTACTTGCAATTCTTATCGGTGGAGACTACGATGCAGTATGTTAATTTTTTTTTGAACTTGGGGGGATACTTTGTCAATGCTGTATATGACAGACTGGACTTTTCGGTTGCGGGCGAGACATCGCGCGAAGATTGGCCAAAAGTGAACTTGGGGATTCGCTTCTCGCTGCGCAGGAATTAAGCCATGCTGACTTGGCTGAGTTTCTTGCAACTTGGCGTGACAAGCTTCGGCATGAACTTCGAACGGATCCGAATGGTCACCTTGGACGCAGGCATCCTCGTTTATCTGCTAATATCCCAGACACTTTTCCAGACCCCCATATCCTCTCACTCTACGCCCACCCGATTACATCACAGCTGCATGAAGCCAGCTTAAACCCAGTACCATGGGCCGGTGGGGTTGCGCGCATTAATCTTCCTGGGCTCGCCGCACTTTGTGAGGAGATTTTTACTTGGGGAAGTCCAGAGGGAATCATGAAGAATTTCCGGGCAAATATCTATGCCGGAATGTGTATCAAACGGCTGGCGATGGTGAGTATTGTTCCTCCCTTTTTCATTTACATCTTCGGGGACATGTGCTAACTGTGATGATATTACCCTTAGCCCGGGACCCTCGAGTCACACCTTTCCCAGCACCTTGCAGGGATGATCGAAGATGGTCCATTCGGATTCTCCAATGTCCTCGAAGTCCGGAAATGCCAGGCCGGCCCTCCTCCATCTGGCACTATTGCTGGGTATGCCGTAAAAATAGCCACCCAATCTCTCGTTACAGTACTCCTCTCAAATCTTCGTGGGACCCACGGCAATATCCCGTCGCACTTGACCCCGCGACCATATACTGAAGTCTGGGTTCCAGCTATGATTCTCGAGCATGCTCTCCCGGCATTGGTGTCCAGATACTATGCTACCAAATCAAAGAAGGATATAAAGATGCCTACTTGTGAAGCACATTGGATAGATGTACCCAATGACTGAGATTTATTTTTCACTCAAGGTGTTGGTAGGGTTTCGGCTATTCAATTGGGACATTATTACATACAATATGCCTCTCACTACATTATGAACTCAATTTTTTTTACGTTGACGAGAATGAATAACCCGTTGTGATCTGAAACAGTGGTGGGCCCCTAATGTAAATACCGAGTCTTACTGTTGCATTCTCTGTTCCACCCGACTGACATGCCTGTGGCCCGACGAAGAAGCAAGCGTTCCAAATGTCAACCTTCATCTATCGCTCCACCTAGTGTTTCTGCTCTCAAGGCCATCCAAGTTACTCATCTGGATGAATATGGAAACTCAAGAAATACCAAAAAGGCCTACCAGGGACATCTTTCACGTGGATTTCGCTTTTTAGAGGATCTTGTCAGAGAGCGAAGAAAGAATGGAGAGGAGGTGTCCTGTAGTCAAGGGATAGACACCACCAAGCTTGAAAAGGCATTCAAGAACCCCCCCAATGAGTATTCAGCTATGGCCCTTGAGCTGTTCCTTGCCGAAAAATGCTTCAAGCAAAACTTGTCTGCTGCCTATGGCCAAGGTATTCATGCAGCCTTTGCAAAATACTGGGATGAAATGTGAGAATCCCAACAAAATAAATTTTATTGCTTATTCCTTTTGGTTGATCCATGCAGGGATGGTCAGAAATATTCAGGGACATATTTTTTCGACAAAGATACCGGTCTTGTATCAGGATGCCCAGCGCGCGCTCCCTCTGTCCGTGCTGTTGTTGATGCCATCAATACCAAAGCAAGCGCCAAGGGTGCTGCTGCTACCCGGCAGCATGCGGAAGCAATGTCAATAGAGGATTTGAAGAAAATGATGGATTGGTCAGAGAAGGAGTGCGCGTGTGCTATTTCAAGCAGTAGTTCAATGCGCATGGAGGGCACAATTATTTTAAGCCCGGAGCTGAAAGATATCACAACACATTTGCTCATGCGAGCATTCAGTAGCTCCGGGTTTACTCTTTGGACTAGGTATATATTATCCACTCTGCTTTGCTTCACTCTTAAACTATGTATAATGCATAGGAACTTTGAACTCTGTCAATTACAGGCAAAAGACATCAAGAGGAATTGTGTGGGACCGGCACCATTCTATATACCTCACTTCAAAGTTCATCTCGATGGGAGGAAAGGCTGGCAAAGTAAAACCGGCTATGATGGTCCCCTTGAGAGTGCGTTCCAAGTTCCCCAATAGGCTAACATTAGATCGATCAATACTAAAAATCCTATTCAGGCAACATCTATGATATTTATCAACAGGATCTTCCCGAGATGGACATGTACACCCATCTATTACGATGGATTGAGTTTCTTGAAGCTCGCATCAATCGACCATTGGAGGGTAATGATTATATTTTCCCATACATTGCTCCAACAACTGGCATGATCTACATTGACAAACCATTGCCATATGAAACTTTGCAAAATATTCTAATGAGGTTCACGGCATCGGCTGGGATTGAAGCGCATTACACTACCCACTGTTTTCGACGTGGTGGTGCTCAATATCGATTCATGCATGCACCCCTTGGTAAACGGTGGTCCCTCAGCATGATCCGGTGGTGGGGAGGGTGGGCCGTTGGTGAACATGTATGTGTAATTTAATTGTACATACACCGTTATTTGCACTGAGCTCCGAAAATTCTCACAGGTCGATACTCTCATCAAGTATCTTGTAGACTCGCTACAGAGCTACGAGAGTGGGCATGGTAATGCGCTCTACCCCTTACGGACCGAGGTAGACAAGAGTTTCATGGGAGAGCATGTTGGGCTTCAACCTGCCACAACAAACGATGTCCGCCAGATGGTCAATTCCGTTAATCGCAAATTTGAGGATCTTACAATGGCATTAAGGAGCGGCCCTTTGGTAAATTGCACTCCTGCTCACTGTCACTGCTCATCTATAGGTGCACTTGCATCATTCTGCCGGCTGTTTGCACCATCGAACACCAATCACCCAACCAGTAACCCTATTCGGGCAGCCATTGATGTCGTGGATCACTCACATGCAAATTCACCCTCTTGCGGCGCACAGGCTTTAGCTACAACCCCCAGTCTTACGAAAACACTTAATCTGGGTCACTCAACACCGATAAAATCTAAAAGAGGGATTCCGCCGCCCGAACTCGCACACGTCAAGATTCCCGACCTTGGTCGCAAACCTGGGGCATGGCGTAGGGCCATATATCAGTGGGAAAATATCGATCCGGCCACTGGATTTGCGCTGAAGGACTGGCCGCCATCTTGGTACACTGGCGACATGCAAGGTTTCACTGCTCAGAAGCGCGGGCTGCGGGCTCAAATAGCAATGGAGTTCGACAGGTTAGTTCTTTGACAAATACATGCAGGGAATGTGTTAATTGCATATCCAGGCTTGGCCGCGATGAGGCCCGGTTCCTCGCTGAGCACCCCGAAGCTGAGACGAAGATGGGCTCAGTCATATCCGCCATACGCAATCGAGAGGGCGCCCGAAGGCGCAGCAAGTATGGTACTCCAGAAGAACGAAGCTGCTCACCAACAGCTAGTGAGTGAATACCGGGGCGGAGCATTGATGTTCGTATGCGACGCGATGCCTACACCATTCAGCAGCCTTTCTGGATGCTACATGAATTGAATTTCCTATAATCTATTTTACATACAGTCATAATGCCTCGAGACAGTCTCTACATGCCAGAATTTAATGATAATTTGCATACTTTAATTGCCCAATTTCCCTCGCCCGCAACTTTCAGCCCCAGCCCCCCAGCCCAAGTCCAAGTTCCCAATCCTACAAATACAATCATTGGGCTTCCTTCCCTTCCTCCCTGAACTCCGGATAGGCCCCCGGGGAATACCTGAGTGATAGTGATACTAGCATTCCGCAAGGGAGTGGGCACCAAAGAGAGAAAAGGGGGCGAGCTACAGAACCGCGTTTGTGTCGACAGAGGAGGCAGGCGCAGACGGTTGATAGAATAGAAAAAACACGTGGGTTGTACACGTGGGTGGCCGATCAGCCGACGGCTAACCCATAAGCGGTGGAGAATCCGGGGCTAGCCGATAAAACCGTCGACATAAGTAATATTCTCAACTTGTTCTTATACGAATACATAGACAGTTTTTCGCAACATGTAGTCTTCGTGCTCTATATGCGGCCGTACTATGCTACCTGGTATCTTAAAGTCCTTGTTTTACAATCCCTCCCTTTTTTTCGATTCCCTCCGTGATTCGACTCAGGCAAACTGAGTTTCCACAAACGTGGGCCAAGGGTTAATGTGAAAGCGTTTGGCGGAGTGATATCAATCGATCGTCTTGGAATCGGGGGCACGAACATTGCGGACCTAGCTCTCAACCACCATGACTTCCAAAGAACTCACTTCAAGTGACTTCCAAGCCATCCTCGACTTTACTGTTAACCTTGCAAAAACCGCCGGAAAACTTATTATTGAAGGTTCCGCCGCTATTCATGCATCTTCTGGCGACTCCGATGTTTCCGAAAAGAAAAATTCTGTTGATTTAGTCACTGAATACGATGTAAAGGTTGAAGAGCTTGTTAAGAAAGAGATTGGGATCAAATATCCTGAATTCAAATTGTGAGTTTGTTACATCCATGTGCATTGATGCGACGAACCAATGTTATAATACAGCATCGGAGAAGAGTCGTACGCTGCCGGCTCCCGCCCTCCATTGACGGACGATCCCACGTTCTGCGTAGACCCGATAGGTACGTTCATACCACATCCTTTCCACATTTTGGCTTAGTGTGAACAGATGGGACCACCAATTTCATCCACGGGTTCCCATTCGTATGCATATCTTTGGGTCTTATCTACAAACGTCGTCCCGTCGTTGGTGTCATCTACAATCCCTTTCTCGATCACCTCGTGGGTTTGCCTCTTTTTATTGTTCTCACAATGTTGATGGGTGGTTATACAGTACACCGGCATCAAAGGTCAAGGTTCATACTTAACGAAAGGTTCTACTACCCCGCTCAAATTACCACTTTCTTCCTCATCAAAACCTCTACCTTCCTTATCACAGGCAGTTCTGGGTTGAGTTTCTTTTATTCTGTTTGATCAGATGTTTAACTCATGATTGATTTAGCCGTTGAGTGGGGTTCAGATCGTCGCGAGAGAATTATTTCGGCCAAGTCGAACTCTTTTGGTCGCCTCGCAGGAGATTCCGCCCAAGGTGTGGTTGGTGGTAAAATGGCCCACTCTCTACGGTCCGTAGGCAGTGCCGCGCTTAATTTCGCATTGGTCGCCCAAGGGGGTTTAGATCTCTATTGGTAAGCGCTGTATACGGTTTTCATTTTAAAACCTTGCCGACGTGCCATAGGGAGATAGGATGTTGGCCGTGGGATGTTTGTGCGGGGATTGTGATTGCAGAGGAAGCTGGCGGCCTTATCACCGGCTCCCATGATGTTTTCGCAACTACAGCGGCAACTGGTCAATTTGGGGATGTGACGGAAGAAATTTTGACCGGAAGGAAGTATGTGGTTGTAAGAGCCATCAAGGGTAACCCAGTCCGTACTACTCTCCATACTATCTCAAGACGGCTTGCTGATTCCAAGTGGAATTTACAGGGGGAAACTGGATCCGATGCACAAAAGAGGATAATTAAAGAATTCTATGAGTCGGTCGAAGATTTCGAGGCAAACTGATTGTACTTTAAAGACGCTCAATTTCCGACCCAAATATGACAGTTTTACCGGTCAAGCGGTTAATTCCTGAAACCACGAAGCTCAATCATTGCATCACCAGATGTTTATCTGAAGAATTTAACTCATCCTCAGCATCAACGGAGGTATTTTGGCAACCATGGACTAAAAGCCGTTTTCATAAATAATGAGAAAAATCACTCTCGGTTGAGCGGTCCGAAGAACACATAGTGTGACATTAGGTGACAGGTCTTCATTACTGCCTACACCCATTGTTGTCCAACCGTCGACGACCAAATCAAATTTTACCTTGTGACTTTTTCACTTGAGGCCTTGTATTTAAGTGGATGAGCCCTATTTTCACAGCCATTAGCTAGTTTATAAGGTCTTCCATCCAAACATTCAATTTCCACTGGTGATATTTTATGGACCTTGTGTAGACTAATACAAAAAATGTAATATGTTCATATAGTCATCTATAATTTCCTATACAGTGCTCCTCTTCATCTTCCTATTACAAAAATGAACATATCGTACTACTAAGATCAGCATTAGCTTATAATGCACTTTTGGAAGTTCCCCGGGAACATAGCATTAGTGAGAGAGCGGTCGTAGCTCAAGTATGACCTTATTTATCATTCAGTATACTGATTCAAATGGGCTATTGCTGTAAAGGATATCAGGCCATAGATTTATGTCTGTTATACTACTGATGTTCCTTGTTGCTATTCACCACTTGCATGCTGCCTGGAGGGCTCGAAGGAAGGGTAAGTACATGAATCTTCGACTTTCGCAAAGGCATAGGTGGTGTCACACCATGTCACGCCATTGGGTCGGACCGTCCAACCGATACAACTTTCTTTTTTTTTCGCGAGTCTCATTTTCTGTGAAGACGGCAAAAAAATCATCCCTCCCTCTCATCTAAAATAGAGAGTTAAACTTATCGAACATGCGATGGAGCCGGACTTGTGACGGGCGCCGGTTGTCTATTCAAGTCCATGGTTTTGCTCGATGCGACGATACCCCACAATACCCGATCATAGAAATAACTTTGTCCGAAGTTTAGCCTACATCAGCTTCTTGGAAATTTGATGCTATGTCGCTGTCTTTACGAACACCTTTCAGGCTCTCTCCAGTTTTCAAAATTCATCATCAATACTGACTCGTAGCTTCCCACACAATGTCGCAGGTTTGATTGAGAGCTCAATCTAATGTTATCAAACTTTACCAAAGCTGCTATTTCACGACCGGGAACATTAGATTGACAGCCTCGAGGCTCGGATTAGGTGGTTGGGCAGTTTGAAGTTTTCTCAGAAACACACATTTCGGACCGTCAGATCCATCGAACAGATTGAAAAACTCCATGGGGCCCACACCAATCGTTATCGAGATGGACGTGGGGTTTTGATTTGGCCCCATGTCTTTTCCGGTTTCTAGATTTCGCCTCAACCCCAATTCGATCCTTTCGTACACCGATCATAATCCAAGCGCACTATCGAAAGCCTGTAGAACATATATACCCGCGGACCGTGTGACGGACCGTGTGTCATCAGCTGATAATATATGCTTCTCGAGCGTGCGGGGTAGAGAGGTGTTGGAGGTTAAAACATACTCGGGAAAAAATACGTGTGACCTTCTTGCTTCTCTTCTCTCTACCTTTTCGGCAGTCGAATTTAGTCTAGTCTTGGTATGGCTCGCGCCGTTCCAACAAATGCTAGGGCTATCCAGCTCGCGATTTTCATTGCGTTTGGTACGTGGTTAATAACTCCTTTCCAAGTCTACCTAACACCATAACTTAGGAGGTACGTTTATCTGTCCGATAACAGGGTCTTACTCTGTGAGTATCGCGTCACCCCAATATTGTTACAACTCAACTCATTCTTTATCCACAGGACGAACCTTTACATTTTAGGATTTCTGTTCGGGTACGACATTGGAGTTATTTCAGTGAGAATTAGCGACATATCGGCTTGAGCATTCTTTCATCTCGTTCTCAAAATCTAGGGATGTTTGATTATGCCAGATTTCATAAACCGGTTCGGTGAAATGGGAGCAGACGGGAAAATGTTTTTGTCCAGCTCAAGGCAGTCAATTATTACTTCTTTATTATCCGCAGGGTGAATCCACTATCTTTATTTCCGCATCCGCTTCGACTGAATCCCTCTTATAACAGAACTTTCGTGTACGTCACCTTGTTCGCAGTTTCTAATCACCAGCTTAACCTGGCGTCAGCGGCGCTTTGGGCCAGGCTTTCACATCTGATCGATTCGGGCGTCGTGGTTCAATCTTAATTTGGACAGCAATTTTCACCATCGGAGTCGCCATTCAGACAGGCACAGAATTCTCGGTTGCGCAGATTACCATAGGGCGCTTCATTGCTGGCCTGGGTGTCGGAGCTTTGTCAGGTATTTTCTTGTGGCCTTTTAATGATGAAAATACTTAATTCGGTTTCAGCAATTGTACCGTGAGTCTATCGAAAAAATTACAAAAAAATATTGTTAAAACAGATTATTGAAAGGCTGTATAATGGAGAAACAGCTCCAAAAGCCTTACGAGGAACCTTACTAGTGCTCTATCAGTTACAAATTATTGTTGGGTGTGTATATACACCGCCCTCACCTCTAATTCACCCTCTTATCAAAACCTAGGCTTTTCTTGAGTTATATCTTCGACCTTGCAACCCATCATCTCAAAAACTCTGCATCATGGCGTATTCCAGTTGGCCTCCAATTGGTCTGGGGCCTCATCCTACTCTCCGGTATCTTCTTCTTGCCTGAATCTCCGTAAGTAACGTTAATACAATCTAGTGTGGACTACTAATAAGACATTCAAAAGCCGTCACTTACTGGGAACAGGAAGGCGTGATGAAGCTCGGGCAGTTGTAGCGGAATTAAATGGAGTCCCAACCGACGATGCCTTAGTCGATGAAGTTATGGAGGAACTCGAATTTGGTATTCGCGCCGAAAACGAAGGGGGAAAGGCTACCTGGCTCGAGTGCTTCTCAACAAGGAACAATCTCTGGAAACGCACAGGCAATGGCATGATGTTACAGTTCATTCAGCAACTTAACGGTCAGAACTTTTACTGTATGTACATTTTAATTTACTTTCCTGCGCGCCGCTAATATATCGCCACAGATTATTATGGAGACACGTTCTTCCAGAGTGCCGGAACCGAGTGAGTTTTTGTTTATATTCCAAAGGCCCTCAGCTAACAACAACTAGATTATCGCCTTACGTTATTCAAGTCATCCTTGGAGCGGTTTCAGTCGTCGGTACTGTTCCTGCGCTAGTCAGTATTATCATTGCCTTTGTTCCTTTGCAATATGCACGATATTAATTTCGGTCACAATAGTATTTGATAGAGACCTGGGGGCGACGCCGAGTGGGTGACACAGACGCCTTCCCTAAAAATATTGACTTATTAGCGCATAAAGTCTCTTCTAACTGGTGCTCTCCTTGAAGCGGGCTGTTCCATCATCGTACGTTTTTCAATCAAAAACCTTACCTGGCAGTAACAGAAGGTTATAGGCTGGGCTTGTTGGACACTTCACTTTAGCTCCTGTAGGGACTCCCAAGGACCAACTCACCCCACGTAACAGATCTGGAGGTGAGTAAACGGCTTGGTTTCATTATTAGACATGGTTACTAAGAGCGGGTAATCCTTAGGTGACACGCTGATCGCGTTTGCCGTGCTTCATGTCTTTTCGTTCTCAATCTTCTGGGGACCGACTCCGTAGGTTTGGTTGTATATTTATATGTATGTAATCTGACACTATTGGAACAGATGGGTGTACCTCGGTAATGGAGGAAATTTCTCCGGTGTTCGATTGTAGTGCTAACCGAGTTCACAGGCGAATCTTTCCCTCTTCGTGTCCGCCCTAAATCTATCGCATTGGGCAGCGCGACAAATTGGTTTATTTGTTTTCATGTTGCAGACGATTAGAAGCTCACACAGCTTTAGGATTTGGAATTTCCTCCTGTCTTTCTTTGCCCCCAGGATTGCTGAAGAGTGAGAGAATACTACTTGATGCACTCAAATAATTAACAGTTTTTTAGCATCGGTCCCCTCATCCTTCTAATATTCTTCGGCATGCTCTTATTTGGATATGTCTATGTTTATCTCTTCATCCCCGAGACCAAAGGTCTTAGTTTAGAGGAGGTGAGAAAATCGATGGTTCTCCAACTCTCATATATTCATCTTATCTCAGGTGGATGAATTATACCGGTCTGGGGTCAGACCCTGGAACTCTTCTGGCTGGAAACCACATTTGACTGACGCAATCCATCATAACAAACCCACCGCAGTACGCGAAAGCGACGAGAAGCAAGGATCTGATGTATAACTGACGAGAAAGCGGTGTTCCACCCCGTTGATGAATTTTCATGGCTTGATATAAATGTCGATAGTTTAAAAAACATTCACCGCTACAAGATTTGTTTTTGCTACGGACCCAGGTCCCTAGGGCCTGGTATTTGACTTGTAAATTATAAGAGCACTTATGACTGGGAAGATTTTTACGCAGCGTTAGCTTTCGAACATTGAGAGAAAGAGTTGTGTCGTATTCAAGATTCAAGACATCTTATAACGAGATGCAAACAAAGAGTACATTGGGCGCGCTTACGTGAGGGGTGAAAGATCGCTCAAAGGTTGGTGTATTTAAATTTCAGGAGGGAACGATACCGAAATATCAGCGCATATATTTTTGTATTGGAATGGGGAACTAAACACAAACAATTTACGCTAAGTTGACCGTTGCTTGACCTGATGTAAATGGTACAACAAACGCTCCTGCCGAAACTGCTAGATTCGTTGTCGGTTTCAGAAGTGTGACACCCGATACCGTCGCTTTTTGTTGAATCAACAAGCGCCCGTTGGGAGCGCTGGCAGCACCAGATACGCCATCAGGAGCTGCTGTGATAACAGCGACAACAGCGTGGGTGGATGGGTCGTAACTAATTGTCGAGAACGCTCCGGCGTCCAGAGTCAAGAGTTGGCCTAATGGTGCGATATAGACACGACGACGAAGAGGGTCGCGGATTTGGACTTGGACCGTGGGGGAGGTTGAAAGAACGGTTCCCCCAAAGGCTTGCCAGCCGAAATCTGGGTGGTTGATGATGTATGTACCAATTCCCATGGTGTGTCCAGAGAAGTTGGGGCCGTAATCACCCGAATAACCGTCCCACTTGAGTGTGTCGGGGAATGAGTGGAAGGAAGCTGATGCGAAGCCGCCTTGATCGATGTTGGACAACGGGCCGCTTAAACCTCCGTAACCCACACGTAAAAGATAATAGTCGGATGGGGAACTCTCGAATGACGAAATGATGGGGAGTGCATTCAGTCCACTGCCGTAATGGTGGATCTGGCGCTCGATCCGTTGGAGTTTTCCACCATAGATATTATCCCTGAGATTGGTTGAGATCACATTAATTTAGTGAGTTATTCCAATGGTACTCACCAGTAACGCCTAGCATTGCCGTTATATCCCCAATGAGGAATGAGTGGTTGGTAAGCAAGAATTGAGTTCAAAGCGTTTGTGGCTGTAGTTGTGTCGTTAAAGTATTTGGCCCAAGCATATACACCTTCTTGACCAGTTGAATCCCAAGCCATTTCAGAGCCGAATCTAGATCATCGGAGTCAGAACAATAGGGAAAAAGGAACACGCATGTAACTGACGGGTATCGTTGTCCAGCCCAGACTGAGGCGCGAGATTTCATCCTGCTCTCCACAAGTGTAGCATTTCCGGTCAAGCCCTCCCTTTTCAAATCGTCTAATAGGAGACGGAAGACGGTTTCGCCCATAAGCCCGACGTTCACAAAGCCCACTCGGCCACCTGTCATCGCCGTTACCGTCTGTACCGCCTTGTTAATGTACCATTGCCACGTCTGGGTTTTAACAAGTGCAGGATAGTTACGTGCGACACGATAAAGTGCCCAGTAGGCTGCAGTCACATGAACGTAGTCGTAGGCGCGATCGATGGCGAAAGATGCTGCTTGATTCCACGACCACCAATTTCCCCAGTTGATATTGGTAGGGTAAGAATAGCTAACAAGACCCGGTTGATAGAAGTAGACAGACTGATGTTTAATAATTAGAAGCAAAATCCTCGATTATTGTATAATTGTTTACCTTCTTAACGGTGCCTAAGGAAATTTTTATTAGTACTACCAAGGACAACACGTTCGCGACACATACCATCCGAATTTTGCAAAGAAGTTGCGAGAGTTTGTGTAGCAAACTGTTCCATCTTGGTCACTTCTGCCGCATTTGGTTGTGCATATTGTTTCATGGCTGCTGCTAACCATGATCCGGCGCCAGCTTCATCGCTCAGACCGGGAATCCATGCACGTGGGTCATCCTTAACCACAGCATTTGCTTCCCTATCGTAACTGATTACAGAAGGAGACCTCTTGAATGGATCAGTGCTGGACGAGAACCACTGAGAGGTGGTCAAGAAGTTACCCAAGTCGCCAATGACTTGTGTCGCCCCCTTCGTGACATAATAGTGCACAGTTTGTAGAGTACCGTCTGCATACGTGATTGATAGGCGCGAGCGTCCCCATGTGCGACCAGTGATAGAGTATCCGACCCAACCTGACGTTTTGACGTCACTGTTTGTTGTCCAGGTCAGTGCGCCAGAAGGGCTGACAGAAATTGACTGAACCGCGAAAGGGTAATTTAGGAAGAGTTTCCCAAGCTGATCGGTGGGGAGAATGTATCCTGGAATTCCAACAGCAACAGGCTTTCCAGCAGCTTTAATTGTATTTTCGATTTCTCGGATGGAGGGGGCAAGACGGAACTGGACACCGTACGTACGGACCTCATTGGGTTGGAGGGTGACGGAAGTCGCCGCATTCCAAGGCGTGACATTTGACCACTCGTTCTGTGAATAGGCTAGAGTATGGAACTGCCATTCATATAAACCTTCGAATGTCTGTGATTGATAAAAGGGACTTGATGATGTAGATTCGGACAAAAACCTCCAACCCTCTAGAGGGGAACGTCCGACAGGCAAGACAACAAGAGATGGGAGAGTGCCAAGGAGGGGAGTTACTTGAACATATCCAGCGTCTTGTCCCGGATAAGGATCAAAGAGACTGCATTTTTCGTTCGTTTCGGCAGCCGTACGATCGGTGAAAATCTATGAGAAATGTTAGTAATTTATTTGGAAGAAAAATGGTTGAATAAACTTACATTGTTGAACTCAAGTGGTATACCGAGAGCGCCAATTTCGACTGCGGTAGTTTGCGAATTTTTCACGTCGAATAACAATTGTAAGACATTGTTTTCAAGGACCCAACGACGCGTGATGCTTAGAAGGGATGTCGAGGGTAAGGTGGGAGTTAGGTCTGCCGAAGCGAGAGTCGAGCCTGACACCGATAAAGCAGTGACCGGGCGACGGGCACTTGCTGAACTACTGCTAACCCAAGCCGAAGAACCAACTTTGCGCACACGAAAAGTGATATCTCCCAGGTGATATTGATTGTTACTTTGACGAGCAGTCATCTTATCTCCTGGTATGAAATCGAATGAATTAGACCGTGCTTTCAGAGAGTAGAGGGTCTGAGAATCCTTGACGAGTTGAACAGAGAAAGTAGGCGTAGTGAGGTTTAGAAAACCATTGGATATCCCAAGCTGCGCCAATGCGACCTGGGCTGTGAAGACAACGGACAAGATTTGCAAGAAAACCCCCATACTATTGACCCAAATTTGTGTAAGAGATCAGATTGTGGAAGGAGGGAACAGTTGACAAACCTAGCCTTGAAACTCAGAGATAGAGGGAGAGGATCTCTGTGTTTCATGGACTTCTAGGTGACCATTTTATTGCTGGAGCCCCAAGTTCTCCCATGACAAGAATACATGTGTGGCCGGGCCGCTGCTGCATCTCAGCGGGAAGCTTTGGATTCATCAAGGAGGTCATGCATCGGAACGGAACTTAATCATGATCAGAAGTTGACAGCTTGAGCCTACTCGTAAAGTTAAAGGGAGGTGGTGAAATGTGCATGGTCTCACAGAATTTAGTATTCAGGATATGTAGTTTGCTTTCACGATATACGACGCTCCCTTTGAAGGAGTAACCAAATAAAGCACAATATGTATAATCAACACGACAACCCATTCTAGGCAGGGCCTTCTCCAACGTGAATTTTTAGAGTTGACTGCACCTTCCGCTATTTCCTGAACGCCAACCCTTATTCTCCAAACTAGCTTCCTCGAAATTGCCTCCTCGGATCCCTATCGAATAAATTTCGGCACCTCTTTGGTAGACGCCCAATTGCCGACGTGATGTCAGCGACCTGGGAAAAGTCTAGCACTTTGAATGCATCCGTTGGCTGTCACTCGATGTGCAAAGGCGTCATCAAAATTTATCGAAGTCACTTAAAAACTAGTGGACCATTCTATGTCATATGTTCATTCAATGTGTGGATGTCCCCGAACTCATGTGAAGAAACGGCCCGCTTCACACAACCCTCCTAAAATGCATCGTCAGCTGGCAATCCACGCGCCAAAGGATTCTTTGCCTTCCTGATTCCAGAACTCTTATCATATTGATTTCTGCTAAGCGTCCGAAATTCCAGTCCTTGAATGGTGTGGTACTTCTTGCGGCGATGAGGGTGCCTGAAATTTCTCAATTGCTCGACGGCTTACGACGTTCAAAAAAAATCATCCGGCGTATATTTTCTATCCCAAACATGCAGCGTGGTGTGAGGTATGTGTCCTGACTTGTTATAAGGTTATTGGACGGGTGTATTGTCAAGGCTCCCCAGTTCAAATTGAGCTTAAATTGTGACTTACCTCGGTAAGCAAAGCTGGTATCAAAATTTTCAGTGCAGACATTGGCTTATATGATATTTTTCATGTATGTGTATTTCTCACCCCCTCCTTTCCTTCAACTCCAACCTTATGATGGTACGCATTTGTCTCCAATGTTCAAGATGAAAAATGTGATAAAAGAATTTCGCCCACAAAGGTTTTTCCAGACGAGTGAGAAGACCAATCGATTATGAAAAAACATGACATCAAGGTTGCACGCTAATATCATCGTTGAAAAAGTGTGACTAAAATTTCTGTAAATCTTCCAGAACGGTTGGGCCTACTGCCTTCCACAACACCCTTTCTTCGGTAACCTACTGTGAACCTGTCAGCTGGGAGGGACCCCAACTGTCCATTCAATTCTGGCTATTAATAAACCACTTTCTTTGAACAAAGAAACACTGAACACTGTATTCGTCGATCCCCCAATTAGATGTCATGAAGTTCCAAAAATCCGGAATCCTTCCGGGCCGGCTCCCTCCCCCCCCTCCGGTTTATATTCATTGTCCTCCATTCCTCTTCCAAAAAATCCAGATAACATTTCAGCCTATGAAGTCTGGTGCGGGAGAGTCAATTTATTATATTCAATGTTGTTGTGGTGAGGAAAATCATCCACCTCGTGTATCTACTTTGTTTCCGCGAATCTGTGGATGACATGAAGATGAAATACATCTTGACTCCAGACAAGAAACTCAGCAGTCATCGCGGCAATTTTTAGGCAACCAGTGTATCGAGGTATTTCTTACCCTATCTCCTAGCGTTTGTGAATTAACGATTACGGGTGGGAGCTTCTATGTTAGACACGGATCGGCGCATAGGGCCGTAAGACGCTTCAACTGTTAGCTAAAACCGCAAGCTCCCTCAGCGCAACCTGAGAGATCGATGCGAATGGGTTAGGGACCGGGGTAAGTGTGGCTTATTAGTTTTAGCGTTGCCAGCCTGCCTTAGCCTTTCTCACCAACGTTCCAAGGTATTCAAACACCCGACTGGCTTGTAGGTCTAAATCGTCGGATCTAGACTAAATAGAATTATCCAATGTTCCAGCCAAGAACCTAATTGGGTGCTAAGTTGAACCAGGAGTTCCCTCATGGTCGATGTACTTTTTACCGACTATCTCCTCTGATCATTGTCTATTGGGGACCGCACCAGGTGAGGTTTGGTATACTCCGGGTTTTCGTGATGATTTTTATTTTTCTGCAGGAGTATGGGCTAGTATCTTGATCGGCAAATATTTTGGCCTCCCCACCTAGCCTGTTGTATTTGAAGTCAATTTATAACCTTCTGAAACCATACTTTAAGTCTGCAACTGAAGTTAGACCCTTTGGACACACTTTAATGGGAACGTGCTCTAACTGTAGTAAATCTTAATCTGAACTTTACTAAAATATGTTTTTTTCAGCGATAAACGTCGTATCTTGTCTTTACTGATTGCGATTAACACAGATTGAGTGTTATTTCATTTTTTATTCTTCCCATAATTCATACTACTAAGAATTTATTCACAATCATATAAGCTGGTACGTTCGCTCGTCATTATTCTCATGTTCACTTGGTAATTGTCTCAATAGTGTTGCAACTTATCATCAACAAACGAGTTCTGTATACGCCACCAGGTAAAAACGTTCTCACCTTAAACTCATCGTCACGAGTTCTTGGAAATATTTCTTGGTCCGTCACATACATGATTATGCCTCGGGGATATGGGAGCAAGCACTATACCAGTATTCTAAATCTCCTGGTCAGCACGATTCTCGTTCGCTATTTTTGCCAATGGCCCCGATGCCCACTCCCTTATACGAGATTCTGTCTGGACCATCCAAGTACCGCAGTTGAAGTTTCATTTACAATGGGCCTCGAGCGCAAATCTGATCTAGCCTTTGCATCCGTGTGTGGGGTATCACTAGGTTCCGCGATCAACCATTTTTGATCCGCGCCACTTATGCATGCACCGAGGCAAAACGATCGAACCGAACTCTAAACTGTTCTTGGGTACAGGGAAGACTAATTGACAATTACTCAGCTTTTCAAACATCAGAAATTACCAGTGGACGCCTGACATTGTGGCATATGACGCGAATGACGTTACGACGTTCACATCTTCTTACGCAATAGGTACACATCTTCTCCTTTGGGATTTATGTCGAGCGATTGACGGTTCTGCACTGGATTTAGATGTTTAACGTGTAAATCATGGAGCCCGCGTCCTCCATACTCTTCTGTACTATGGACGTAACACCTTTTTTTTAAATACTGAGGCTGATGTGGTCATTGAGATCCCCGGACCAAGTGACAGCCAATTTACACTTGTCATTTTCTTGCTGGGTTACAGGTGTTGACGCGAACTCAAAGGGCCTTATAGCCAATTTTTTTTCGAGACTTTCAATCGCTGTTCCCAGAGTGGTCACATCGGCTTTCCGACCCTCAATGCAAATCTCCGGGGTTTTTAGAAATCGAGTGCCATAAATGAGCATGAACAGGTCATCGTATGGTTATTCGAATGGCGTCGCGCTTTGCTCTACCCCATCCAACTGGGCTCGACTGCATATTCCCAGTCACAAGTATGACTGTCATCAGTCTCTAAGACCGAGCTTCGGGACCTCGTGATCCTCGATGCTGCCTCTCGTTTAAAATCGATTAGCTAGGCGACGGCTTCGACCCTTCGGCTTGCCTTCTCAGCGTTCCAAATTCGCAGCATGTGTATAAAAGTATCAGAAGCATTGCTGAGTGTTACTTGGAGTGTTTGTATGACCGGTTGCCCTTAACCTACGCCATAGCTCAAATGGCGCATCGGAAAATACGCGGAGCTGAGTAACGCCGATTTTCCTACATGGTCCAGCTGACACCAAGGAACTTTAATCTAAATGTTCTTTCAGACCACAGTTGGCCCCCGCAAGAGGCTTAAATAGGGAACAGTAGTAGGGTAAAGAACTGCATTTATTTCTCTGATGTTTTCATCCTTAATTCTCGCCCTTGCAACCACCTCCATCGCTTCCGCGATCATTGTCCAGAGGGGCACCCCAGATGTCCGCCTGGCTGTTAGCCCGAAATGTGGAACTCTCTCTGGTAATCCTGCGGATGTCAATGCTGGCTTACGGCCATTGAACACCTACGAAACTATCGTATCGTTTGGGGTACGTACCAATCTTTCCCTGCCATAAGGAAATGATTTCAACCCACCTTGGGATCTAGGATTCGTATACCGATGGGGGAGTAAGCGACGGATCACCTCTCAAGCCTCCCATTCTTTCTCCTCCGAACCCAAAGGCTGGGGGCCGAATCAGTAATGGACCAGTGTGGGTTGAAAATCTAGCTATGAGCGCCAACGCCACACTCAAAGATTATGCGGTGCGCCTCGCCAAGCTATTTATATGCGTATATCGAATTTATATTAGGCTCAAGGTGGATGGTGCTGTGATCGACTCTTCCCAATACCCCGGGATAAGTCTCCCTGATGCCCATGATTTTCTATATCAAGGTAAAATTAATACAAAATGTAACATGCTCTTTGACTGAGCCCACTTTACATGATCAGCAAACTTTTTTACCGGTCAGGGAATGAGGTACGACCCTAACACGACTCTGTATACTATTTTCTTTGGAATTGGGTACGCCGTGTGATTATTCAAACTCTGTACTTAACTAAGACGTGTCGAGAAGGGATTTTGAAGTTTCGCAAGGTAGAGGTAAGCGTATAACTCTTATGATAATACTTCAAGAATAACATCAACATAGATCTTTCGGTTGCGGCGCAAAACATAATCTACGAGATGCTCGTTTTATCATCTTCACCGACGTTCGCTAAAAATTTCTTGGTGATCGATAATTACGGCCGAGGCGAGACTTCTGCAACTGGAGAAGCTTTCAAGCAAGAGCTCTTTTCTGGACTGAAAGCACTACGATCTATATATGGTGCAAACGTGGCATTTGTTGATTTTTCTAACATCTGGAAAGGTGTCTTGGGTTCAACCCCAGGCTACAAGGCTTTCGGATATACGAGCCCCGGTGCATGTACAGTCAACAGTGATACCACTGTCGGTGCGTGCTCAGACCCGGATCACACTTTCTATTGGATTCCTGGGTGAGTGTATGACCCCACGAAGGTTATTCCGAGTTTATTGAATATCATTCGCAGGACACCATCCCGGGTGACACACCGCATCATGTCTACTTACGTGGAACAAGTTTTATGGAAATGCAAGGCATGATCAACACAACCACGTATAATATATCGTTCCAAATGTATTAGTAACACCTTTGTACAAGTTTATATTATAGTCACAACTACAAGGAAAAACCTCTCAATTTTACCAAGGGCGAATTGCAATGCTCCAGGCCCTCGAATTTGTAAAGTTATTTGACAGGTTATCTGATTCCAATCCTGCGTTGTATCACATACCTACTGGAATTAAACCTCTGTGAGTCGGTTATAACTTATCTCAAATTAAGTAAGGATATTCGGCTTGATTTATGAGCTGAAAGGGGTTAATGGTAAATTCTCGCTTAAATTGCGCTTAGTGCCGGATTCCCAGAACGGTTGCTCAATCGAGCAAAATGATCGGAAATGCGCAAAGAGGTTCAAGGTGTTGCGTCGTCCACTGCGCGCGTTGAGTATATACCCTCCCGTGAACTTGGAAATAGAACGGGGCACCTCCTAAATTACGTATTCGTTCTGTGGGTGCAAAAATTATAGGTAAATTTGAGTAGTTGTAATGCGAGTAGCACTTGTAATATAACTGGTTGACCTCTTTTTCTTTTTTTTGGAACTCGGTTGTCTCTATCATACCTACCTACAATGGGCAATACAGTAATGGTAGAAGGAATGGGTCATGGAAGCTTCAGAGGTCTGTAGTTAAAAGAGATAGAGAATGTATAGCAATTAGTGATATAATAAAACCGGGTAAGGTCCAGGACTCCAGACAGGCTGGTCACTGGGTCATAAATCTCATAAATCCAACTTGATTTATGATAAATCTAACATGGATAATGTACTTTACTGCCAGGGAGCAACTTATCCCAGCTTAGTCCGCCAACCGCTCCAAATGTTTGCCAGCACCCCAAGCTCGGAGTTTCCCATCATGCTCGGAAATCAACGGATGACAAATCAAACGTGTTGGTTGCCCCTTGCCCAGTGCTATCGTTGATATCGTCGCTAACCGCCAGGATACTGTCGACTATGGTGAGGATTTTGCTGTCTAATGTATCTATTCATTTATTAACACTAATTTAGGCATTTTTATCACTTTTTAGTCCTACAGCTATGGTCCACCACTGACCATGAAAGGCTCCAATAGGAGCACAGACATTCACTACCGGCCTCTCCAACAAATGAGACAGTTCCACTGCCTTTGTCTCTTTCCATCATGGGGATCCCAGGTCTATGGAAGGTAAATCCCCTACTTATGGTTATTCTATTGAACCAGCTTGACCATGTAATGCTCCAGGTCATTGAAGCTGCACGGACCATTCAGTCATTTACTGAATTGGCACTCAAAGAGGGATTTGAAAATAAGAGGAATAGCAGCCGATCAATGGTCATCGGCATAGATGCAAGGTACAGGCTATTTTATTGGTTTTCAACAACTAATTTGCACAGCATTTGGATGAGCCAAACACAGGCTGTATTCTCTCGCGGCGGTGTTCATGCGCAAGCTGGCGAAAATCCCGAACTTCGCACACTCTATTATCGAGTTTCCCGCCTCCTCAGACTCTGTATTACCCCGGTTTTTGTCTTCGATGGACAAGCGCGTCCCACAATCAAACGGGGGAAACAAGTGAAGAAAAAACCGGTTTGGTTAACTGAACGGTTCAAGCAACTGATACATGCCTTTGGCTTCTATTCACACACAGTAAGGCAAACTACTTTTTTTTCGTGAACAATATTTTGACTTCTGGATTCATAGGCACCTGGCGAAGCCGATGCAGAGCTCGCTATGTTAAATCAGAAAGGTCTCGTTGATGCAGTCATGACCGATGATGGGGATTGTTTGATTTTCGGCGCCAGGTGTGTAATTCGAAAGTAAGTGCTTCCGCCCCCTTTTTTTGAATGACATGTAACATAACCAAAAACAGCCCTGATGTAAAGAACGAAGGCGACAACGTCGAGGTATATACCTTTGACAGTATTGTTACCAATCCTGCGACACCACTTTCACGCGGTGGTTTGTTCCTACTTGCAATTCTTATCGGTGGAGACTACGATGCAGTATGTTAATTTTTTTTTGAACTTGGGGGATACTTTGTCAATGCTGTATATGACAGACTGGACTTTTCGGTTGCGGGCGAGACATCGCGCGAAGATTGGCCAAAAGTGAACTTGGGGATTCGCTTCTCGCTGCGCAGGAATTAAGCCATGCTGACTTGGCTGAGTTTCTTGCAACTTGGCGTGACAAGCTTCGGCATGAACTTCGAACGGATCCGAATGGTCACCTTGGACGCAGGCATCCTCGTTTATCTGCTAATATCCCAGACACTTTTCCAGACCCCCATATCCTCTCACTCTACGCCCACCCGATTACATCACAGCTGCATGAAGCCAGCTTAAACCCAGTACCATGGGCCGGTGGGGTTGCGCGCATTAATCTTCCTGGGCTCGCCGCACTTTGTGAGGAGATTTTTACTTGGGGAAGTCCAGAGGGAATCATGAAGAATTTCCGGGCAAATATCTATGCCGGAATGTGTATCAAACGGCTGGCGATGGTGAGTATTGTTCCTCCCTTTTTCATTTACATCTTCGGGGACATGTGCTAACTGTGATGATATTACCCTTAGCCCGGGACCCTCGAGTCACACCTTTCCCAGCACCTTGCAGGGATGATCGAAGATGGTCCATTCGGATTCTCCAATGTCCTCGAAGTCCGGAAATGCCAGGCCGGCCCTCCTCCATCTGGCACTATTGCTGGGTATGCCGTAAAAATAGCCACCCAATCTCTCGTTACAGTACTCCTCTCAAATCTTCGTGGGACCCACGGCAATATCCCGTCGCACTTGACCCCGCGACCATATACTGAAGTCTGGGTTCCAGCTATGATTCTCGAGCATGCTCTCCCGGCATTGGTGTCCAGATACTATGCTACCAAATCAAAGAAGGATATAAAGATGCCTACTTGTGAAGCACATTGGATAGATGTACCCAATGACTGAGATTTATTTTTCACTCAAGGTGTTGGTAGGGTTTCGGCTATTCAATTGGGACATTATTACATACAATATGCCTCTCACTACATTATGAACTCAATTTTTTTTACGTTGACGAGAATGAATAACCCGTTGTGATCTGAAACAGTGGTGGGCCCCTAATGTAAATACCGAGTCTTACTGTTGCATTCTCTGTTCCACCCGACTGACATGCCTGTGGCCCGACGAAGAAGCAAGCGTTCCAAATGTCAACCTTCATCTATCGCTCCACCTAGTGTTTCTGCTCTCAAGGCCATCCAAGTTACTCATCTGGATGAATATGGAAACTCAAGAAATACCAAAAAGGCCTACCAGGGACATCTTTCACGTGGATTTCGCTTTTTAGAGGATCTTGTCAGAGAGCGAAGAAAGAATGGAGAGGAGGTGTCCTGTAGTCAAGGGATAGACACCACCAAGCTTGAAAAGGCATTCAAGAACCCCCCCAATGAGTATTCAGCTATGGCCCTTGAGCTGTTCCTTGCCGAAAAATGCTTCAAGCAAAACTTGTCTGCTGCCTATGGCCAAGGTATTCATGCAGCCTTTGCAAAATACTGGGATGAAATGTGAGAATCCCAACAAAATAAATTTTATTGCTTATTCCTTTTGGTTGATCCATGCAGGGATGGTCAGAAATATTCAGGGACATATTTTTTCGACAAAGATACCGGTCTTGTATCAGGATGCCCAGCGCGCGCTCCCTCTGTCCGTGCTGTTGTTGATGCCATCAATACCAAAGCAAGCGCCAAGGGTGCTGCTGCTACCCGGCAGCATGCGGAAGCAATGTCAATAGAGGATTTGAAGAAAATGATGGATTGGTCAGAGAAGGAGTGCGCGTGTGCTATTTCAAGCAGTAGTTCAATGCGCATGGAGGGCACAATTATTTTAAGCCCGGAGCTGAAAGATATCACAACACATTTGCTCATGCGAGCATTCAGTAGCTCCGGGTTTACTCTTTGGACTAGGTATATATTATCCACTCTGCTTTGCTTCACTCTTAAACTATGTATAATGCATAGGAACTTTGAACTCTGTCAATTACAGGCAAAAGACATCAAGAGGAATTGTGTGGGACCGGCACCATTCTATATACCTCACTTCAAAGTTCATCTCGATGGGAGGAAAGGCTGGCAAAGTAAAACCGGCTATGATGGTCCCCTTGAGAGTGCGTTCCAAGTTCCCCAATAGGCTAACATTAGATCGATCAATACTAAAAATCCTATTCAGGCAACATCTATGATATTTATCAACAGGATCTTCCCGAGATGGACATGTACACCCATCTATTACGATGGATTGAGTTTCTTGAAGCTCGCATCAATCGACCATTGGAGGGTAATGATTATATTTTCCCATACATTGCTCCAACAACTGGCATGATCTACATTGACAAACCATTGCCATATGAAACTTTGCAAAATATTCTAATGAGGTTCACGGCATCGGCTGGGATTGAAGCGCATTACACTACCCACTGTTTTCGACGTGGTGGTGCTCAATATCGATTCATGCATGCACCCCTTGGTAAACGGTGGTCCCTCAGCATGATCCGGTGGTGGGGAGGGTGGGCCGTTGGTGAACATGTATGTGTAATTTAATTGTACATACACCGTTATTTGCACTGAGCTCCGAAAATTCTCACAGGTCGATACTCTCATCAAGTATCTTGTAGACTCGCTACAGAGCTACGAGAGTGGGCATGGTAATGCGCTCTACCCCTTACGGACCGAGGTAGACAAGAGTTTCATGGGAGAGCATGTTGGGCTTCAACCTGCCACAACAAACGATGTCCGCCAGATGGTCAATTCCGTTAATCGCAAATTTGAGGATCTTACAATGGCATTAAGGAGCGGCCCTTTGGTAAATTGCACTCCTGCTCACTGTCACTGCTCATCTATAGGTGCACTTGCATCATTCTGCCGGCTGTTTGCACCATCGAACACCAATCACCCAACCAGTAACCCTATTCGGGCAGCCATTGATGTCGTGGATCACTCACATGCAAATTCACCCTCTTGCGGCGCACAGGCTTTAGCTACAACCCCCAGTCTTACGAAAACACTTAATCTGGGTCACTCAACACCGATAAAATCTAAAAGAGGGATTCCGCCGCCCGAACTCGCACACGTCAAGATTCCCGACCTTGGTCGCAAACCTGGGGCATGGCGTAGGGCCATATATCAGTGGGAAAATATCGATCCGGCCACTGGATTTGCGCTGAAGGACTGGCCGCCATCTTGGTACACTGGCGACATGCAAGGTTTCACTGCTCAGAAGCGCGGGCTGCGGGCTCAAATAGCAATGGAGTTCGACAGGTTAGTTCTTTGACAAATACATGCAGGGAATGTGTTAATTGCATATCCAGGCTTGGCCGCGATGAGGCCCGGTTCCTCGCTGAGCACCCCGAAGCTGAGACGAAGATGGGCTCAGTCATATCCGCCATACGCAATCGAGAGGGCGCCCGAAGGCGCAGCAAGTATGGTACTCCAGAAGAACGAAGCTGCTCACCAACAGCTAGTGAGTGAATACCGGGGCGGAGCATTGATGTTCGTATGCGACGCGATGCCTACACCATTCAGCAGCCTTTCTGGATGCTACATGAATTGAATTTCCTATAATCTATTTTACATACAGTCATAATGCCTCGAGACAGTCTCTACATGCCAGAATTTAATGATAATTTGCATACTTTAATTGCCCAATTTCCCTCGCCCGCAACTTTCAGCCCCAGCCCCCCAGCCCAAGTCCAAGTTCCCAATCCTACAAATACAATCATTGGGCTTCCTTCCCTTCCTCCCTGAACTCCGGATAGGCCCCCGGGGAATACCTGAGTGATAGTGATACTAGCATTCCGCAAGGGAGTGGGCACCAAAGAGAGAAAAGGGGGCGAGCTACAGAACCGCGTTTGTGTCGACAGAGGAGGCAGGCGCAGACGGTTGATAGAATAGAAAAAACACGTGGGTTGTACACGTGGGTGGCCGATCAGCCGACGGCTAACCCATAAGCGGTGGAGAATCCGGGGCTAGCCGATAAAACCGTCGACATAAGTTTGATGAACTTGCTCTGAGTCACATAACGCGTCTCGTCACATAAGCCATATGATGTGACTTGACGTGTGAAATAATGATTAGAATACTCTCACGTGAAGGTTTTCAGCCTTGAAGGCAGTAAGAGCACTAACAAGATCTCTTTCATTCATTACACCCTCACAGTACACGGCGTCCCAGATGTCGGATGAACGTCGACAAATTCCCCCTAATCCGCCAAGGTGGCAGCCTAACCCAGATCCTACTTCCATACATGTGCCAGGCCTCGACACAACTGCATCGGTGCTCGACCAGATTGAGCAGATGGAACAACTGATCACAATCAAACTACAGGTAGATAAAAATTTCGTAATATGTTTAGTGTGAACCTTGAAGATAGCGGTTATATCACTAGAACATTGATGAAAACTTTTCGAAAATACACAATCTATTGGCGAGCAAACTCTTACCAGCTGTCAAACGGTATGCTGTCGGTACAGAACCGGTCAGGGAGGCGGCAAAGGTGAGTTGTGTTTATCTAGTAAAACCATATTTCTTGACGATTATCGATTATCATGTGCAGTTCTGGACGTCATTTTATGAGCAAGCAGCTCAAATCCACATTCCCACTTATGATGATTACTCGACGGGGAACGAAATGCCGTCGGAACGCGATGAACAGCCTGAAACTGAGTCCATCCAGGACGAAAACTCCCATGTTCAAACCACAATTTCCGATTCTCACCAATACGAATCAACTATTACTGCTACTGAAAGTTCATTCATGCCTGGCCAAGCTGCCTTCTCTTCAACTCCCGCTACGGCGCGCGCAACCAAAAGTCTCAATAGTTTTGTGAGCCAGGCCTCAGATGACGCATCCTGGACGGCTTCAATGGAGTCGCCATTGATTCGATTAGATAGAGAGCTACGGAAATTTTCGACAGAGGATGACGACTCAGTAGAACCATCTAGCTCGCACCCAATCCCATCGCTACGGCTTGATGAACCTACCCCAAGTCATAAACACACCGACCAAAGTGTCCAACCCCGCCTTGAGAAGGGCAAAAGCAAGGACGGGAATCAACCCCTTCTCCGCAATGTGCTACGCCATAACCTTCATTCAATGGGTGATGTCTCTTCGTCTGAATTAATCTTGAAGGACATGTCACCAACGAAACCCCGGGGTAAACAAAAGACCCCTATACCCAAGGCATACAATCCATACCTCCCTCCTGAGAGCGACCCATCTGATTGGAATGGTATAGTTGACTTGCGAGATCCTTCTGTCATGGCATCGCCACGCTTTTCTCGAACAAAACCTAGCTCCCGTCGAAATCCGACAACCCCAACTAAGGATTCAGGCGATGATGACTCCTTCGATGGGTTACCACCAGGAATGTCTCCACCCGTTTTAATGTCACCAGCCCGCCCACCACGGTCTTCTGCCGAACTCGGTCTGTTGGGACAGACACCAACCAGGGAGGCGAGCGCAAGAATCGGGAGGGATCTGATAATGGATAGTCAATATCGGAGTGGACAGGCTCGGCAGTTGCACGGATATGCCAATAGTAGAATTGAATCAACTATGAGCACAGTGCCCACTCCACCCTCTTTATCGCGATATAATCGTCAGGACACCACCGATAGTATTGCTATGGATTCGAGCTTCGAGAGTATGATGCGAAGGGTAGGTTTGCCTATTCCGTCCAAAACCGGTGCAGCATCCACTCCCGGACTTCGGCTACGTTCCAAGGCTACAACACAATCCTCATACACAGATACAGCCCAATCGTCCGAGCCTCTCATTAACTTCCAAGATGATCCAATTACTCCAGTCCATGCCCAACCTCATTTAGATATGGATTCAGATTCCGACTCATTCGATGAAGTCAACAACACTGCTCACCCATCCGCTGCATTCATGATGGCCTCTGCTCAAGGTCCCAGTGACTCGGACGATTCGTTCGATTCCTTAAATCATTCAGGAGACTCCCTTACCGAAGAAGATGTCAATCTAGGATTAGCACCCGTCCATCCATTCGCGACGGAAGTTGACGACGATGGCTTTGATGATTCCTTCGACGATGATATGTATGATGGGAACGACGTGGGAGACACCGAAGAGGAAACTCTATTTGGTGTCCCGCCAGGTCAGAGGATACACGCACAGGCACGGACGCAGGCGGGTGGAAGCCACCCAAGGGACGGGTTACGAATGTTGGGTGAGGATTTGTTGCAGGACACGATTGGCATCGGTACTCAGATTGCAAAGAGTGGAAGAGTCCAGGAGAGCCCGACCCCTGCTTCTTGGGGTACTGGCAGAGGTTGAGCGAGTATTCTGGATTCTAGCATACCTTATTTATATTGATCTGCGGGTTTCTATCTCGTTTTCAAGACAATTTGCTGAAGCAGGGACAAAAAACGATTATTTTGAAAATGCATTCGAAAACACTTCATTCAGAATAAGTTCGTGACGAGAGAAGTATCGACTTTCAGTTTGTTCATAGATATGCTTTGAGGTATTGCGTTCGTTGCCCTTCCTTGTTGTTCGAAAGTTTGAAAAAAAGACTCGGTTCTCGACTTGAAATGGTTAGAGACTCAAAATATTGTTTGTTGTCGGTGGCGGCTGACATCGACAGGATGTTTGTCTTCCACAAGCCGCGACCCCAGAGCAGGTCCCCCAAGCCAGACCACTAGCCTATCATGTAAAATTTATATCTCTTACTATGCCATAAACTCGGTCTCGGTAGGATGTATACATGAAATCAAATTGGTTCGGTATTGACTAAGTACCTAGTACTCGACGCGGCTAGACGCGGGAAGGGCTTCCCACGCGTTCCAGTTTATGGGCCATTGGTCGTTATGCAAAAATCCGACAAACCGTTTTTCTTTGTCGTACTTGTTGCGAATCCCAACCCACTTGACCCAATGATCCTCAGACATGAATCGTGCAGGTCGCAGAGCCTGGTCATGATCGCCCAGGTAGCTACCGCATGCACGAGCTGCATCAGGATCATCAGCACTGGCAGCGGCAGTCGCAGCATCTATGTCGCGCCAGGTATCTTGGACCCATTTCTTGCAAAGCCCTGGTAACGCAGGGTCCGGATTTTCAATACTGGCGATTCCATAGGAAAAGAAATAATGGTTTGTCTGCATATCCACTGCATAGTTCCCCTTGGGTCTCGATGAGTGACTCATAATAGCCACGGAAATTTTAAGCCTACCATAGACGGCATCGAATCCACTGAAAAGAAAACAGCAAACGAATCTGGGGATGGTATTGTGGCGAAAGTACGTTTCATCATTCTTGCAAGATTTTCGTGTGATCCCGACAGGAACGAATCTGATACAAACCATCTACGGTACCCGGGTAATAAGTACCAGTGTAGTCGCCTCTATAAATTCAGAGACTCACTGTCCGGATACAGCAGCTCGGTCTCGACCACCATACTCCTGAAAGTATCGGGGATGAGTCTGATCCTTTTTTGAGTTCAGACGAAATTACCTGCTCCAATGTAGATTCTTGTGCCATGATGGTCTTATATGCTTTGTCAAGGCACGGGAATGTTTCCATTGACTTCAACATTTCCTTTCCAATCTTCCGGTCGTTTGCCCAGGAAACAGCTATGATGCGGAGGATAGGCTCTTTGGGATCTCCCCCTGGAATATGTTTTTCTCTAAGCATCCCAGTTACCGAGAATTCCGTCGCGGGTGGCAACAAAGGTCTGAAGATCGATATTCAAGTGAGTCCACTATAACCATTTCCAGGAACTTACGCTATGTCAAGTGCCCATTTCATCGTAACGTCATATTCGGACCCCGGGATATAAATATGGGTTGTGTAGATGTACTTGTAAAGGGGTTTCGGCTTGATTCCGATGTATACGACTACACCAAAGAATCCCGGACCACCGCCGCAGAATGCCCAGAGTAAATCAGAGTTTTCGTGAGCAGAAGCTTTGACCAGTTCCCCATCGGCTGTCACGACTTCAATGTATTCAATCAATCCGCATGCGTACTTGAATGACCGCGTCAATTATGAGTTGTTGATTCCATCAAACCATTAGACATACACCATAATTCCTCCACATGAAACCACATCCGCCTGACGAATTCAGTCTAGACGTAAGTGGCAGACATTTAAAGCGAGTGTAATTTATTCACCTTGAGATAAGAACCCTCCAAGAGCTACATCAGGACAGTGACCGCCAGGAATCCAAAGCCCCATGGGCTCGAGCCAATCGGTGACGTCCTTGGATAAACATGCGGGGCTCACTCGAATAATATTAGACATTGGATCATATTCCATGTTCTTCGAGGTCTTTTTTAGGTCAATCAATAATGACCCATCCCTAATATTAGAGGCCGAGAACTATATTGACAGGTGGATCATCTTCAAGTTGTTTGCTAATCGGTGAATAAAAATGCTCACACCATGTCCACCACTCCGGACTGCAATCTTCAAGTTTCTCTCTTTTGCATGCTTGACAGCGGCGATCACTGGCTCGGTGATTTTGCTGAGTGTGTGCACAGTATATATAGTGGGTGGGATTGTGTGCATACCTTCATCAGTTGTTGCGGGCGTGCAAACAGCCACAGGGTGGCGGGGAACAGGTTGTTTTGGAAAAGCACGACCTGTCCTCCAATATTCGTACTGTGATTGTCACACGATGCTCAACTCTCTTTGCCACTCAGGTTATACTCACATCAGCATGATCAGGACCCATTACTTCAACTTGAGCAGTTCCATGAGTTGCTATAGCCATTGTTGATACGCGGATCGTCAGAGATCCCAGGAGGCGAGTTCTGAAAGGAAATATAAATCTAACCGATGACCTCTCATGCTTTATAACCTGCTCCTGGGTAAGTCTATGGAGATATCAACACGAGTGTGTGCTTGCACATCAAAAGTGGAACCCTTTCAACTCTGTTATCACAATAAATCACATCTAGCGTGATTTTTGTTACCAAACGAATTAACTGGCAGGCATGCGAATGAGAAGATTCATTTGAGACAAACAAAGCTGAACTTACTTAAATGATCGAAACCATTACTCAAACAAAATCGGGATGCGAGCGTTGAACATCATTAAATTCCGGTTAGTGGTTGAGATTAGCGAAGAACAGCGCTCACAATTACAGATTCGTATCGGGTAGATTTTCCACTGCATAGTGCAATATAATTAGACCGCTATTTTGGATATTCTGATATCTGATCCAATCATTAAATACTCATACATGCCGGACCTTTGCTTAGCGATCCCCTTGCGTTAAAAGCTATTATAGGACGGGAAACTTACCCCAGGTCAAACACGGGTCGTAGGGGCGAGCATACGTCATGGCC
Organism: Collybia sordida; assembly: GCA_037014335.1. Classification (NCBI taxonomy): domain Eukaryota; kingdom Fungi; phylum Basidiomycota; class Agaricomycetes; order Agaricales; family Clitocybaceae; genus Collybia; species Collybia sordida. The sequence goes on from JAYKXK010000002.1 coordinate 4,060,892, forward strand.
GTGGAACACAAATCAATTCTCCATTTTTTACATCACAAACTCGTATTAAAATTGATAAGGGTAAGTAATATGATGTGTTATGGGTTTCAAGGTTTTAGAGACTCGAAGTTTCAAAATGTGATTCCCAAATTTCAAAACCCTTCCACTCGGCTTGCCTCTGGCAGCAACACTTCACCATTTCTTGCAGAAATAAGAGTACAGGCATTGACTTGAGATATTATTACATAGCCTACAAAAATTTGACTCCAAAAATGGTTAGTGGATCCATTGCAATTCACGGGGGGTTTTTTTTTCCAACTCCCACGTCGTGATACTATTACTATAAAGTACATTTGGAATCGCTCGATGTTGGCGAAAGTCCCCGCCGGGTTCAGGACCACGATATTTTTGAATCTTATCACAACTCTACTTGACTTGAAGCACTAATAGCCCGTGGACCGAACCGCCAACCAAACCTTGTGGACTACCCCCAAAAACGGTCCAAGAGTAATTTATGCTATTAATACAAAATCGAAACTTCAATAGGCTCTAGTGTGATGGTGTCCATAAAGAAGTCATGACACTACTACAAATACAACAGAACTACTTACAATATACCCACTACTCAGTACTCGAGTCGGTCCGTAACTTTATGTCCGAGATATGGAGCCCATCTCGTAATCATTACCTGCTCGGGGTGCAATGTTGTCCTGGGGATGTTCGTCGTTGTTGATAACATTTCCTAAGGGCGCGTCAAATTCATCCAGTCCAAGCATGTCATAGAAAGTCGTTGTATCTTTATTTCCACTGAGGGATCGCCGGTGTCCACTATTAACCATTGTGCCTGAGATTGTGGTCCTATATGATTGCGCCTGGCAAATCTGCCAAGCCCCGATGGGCTGTGAATGCGGGATCTGGTTCGTAGTATGTAACAGTGATTTCTGGCCAGCTTCGCGTAGGTTGAGTACAAGGCTAAAAACATTGAAGTTAATATTTATGATTCTTCAACTGACGAGTTTGTGGCGCACCGCGCGACCAAAACAGATGTAATCCTACAACCCATCATATTCAGTGTTTGAGAAAAAGGAAGAATGACAAGGGCGCGAACATTGTGGCAAATGGTGCATTTATAGCACTTAGATCGGCCTATACAGCAGTTGAATTCGATGAATCCTTTTGTCTAAAAAAACATACCGGGGCCAGCTGTTCATTTCGAATATAAAAATAAGAACAGGGAACAACATTTATAGTAACACATACTGATAGCAAAAGAACGTTAACCAGGTTGACAATGAATAAAACACTGGGATGAACATTTTGGTATTGCGCTTGTTCAAATACGACACACTCACGTAAAATAAAGGGTCCCATCCCGAAATATTATCTCCAGCAGTGGTATTCTAGTGTAATTATTGAGCCTCAGGTATACTGCCCGGCCGAAAGTGAATATAAAAATCATGGCATCGAATATCATTGCTGCGATGTACATATAAGACAAGCCTAGATGGTTGTAAGTATATCGTCCGATGACAGGAGCCCGGTAACGCACGATGGCCTGTCCCAGGTTTCTCACTTGGGACACATCCTATAAATCCAGGTGGTAGTGGTGCAGCCGTTCCGGCAGGCATTGCATACTGAAATTAAGTGAGTTTAGGGAGGCAATGGTGATATATTATAATACGTACAATCATCACTGCAATCTCTGCAAGGTAAACTGGCGCTGAGATCCATAATACCCACGGCGCTTTAGCAACTATCAGTGATACAGGATTAATCTGCACAAGTAGCTACTTACCACGCCCGTAAATCGCATGTACACGCAGGACTAGTTTATGAATGGTTAACTACAGAACCGGGGGGTAAAATTCTAAAGGCTTACTCAAGATTACTGGTTTTATAGACATGAGGTCCATCTATGTATACAATTGTTGCGACGCACCTCCTGTAGCAGCGCTGACGATGACCCCAGAGGCAACAGGTAACCATATCCAATTGGTACATATAGGTCCAGTCCACCATGGGGCATGTTCCCCTATGAGGTTGATCAACGAGATAATTGGAGTTGAATATCGGAATATATAAAATAGGTATGTCGGAAGCGAATTCCTCTGTTTCCATATGTAGCGGCGCTCACGCTGAAAGGCAATTTAGAAACAGGATAGAGAGAAAAATGCCTTAGAAACTAGCCTACCTCAAGTGTGAGGATGTGGTCATAGACAAGCATCACCGTAGACGCGAGCACGTAATATTTATTTGCAACCCTTAGCCACTGTTAGTACCCGGATATCCCGTAAGATGGAACGCAAGGCAAAACCTACAAATGTGAGAACCCACTAATGAGTTGTTTCTGAACATCTGGAGGCAAGGGTGAGCCCATTGGAAGAAGCCTGCAAAAATATTTCCGTAAGGCTTAATTTTTAAGGGTTTGCATTTGGAGCACGGCCCCTCCACGGGCCTAGTGCGATTTTACTTTTCCTCGAAAAGATGCGTTAGGGCATTGATTATAGCCTCCGACTGATAGAACTATGATCTCCGATCGTTGTGATCAAGTGGTTGATAGTGGGATATGCGGTCAGCAAGGGGAAAAAGTTGGTTCTCTGGCCGCCGTCATACCCGTCGCGAACCAGGTGACTTCCTAATCAGAATAAAAAGTATTACACTATATATTGGGGCTCCATTTTAATACCACGGTTTGTGCTGGAAGTCTGGAAAATTGGGAACAATAGGCTTCGAAACAGCTACCGACTACGATGACCGTACCGAGTTACGTATACAAATCAGCGGATGAACAACGTCAGAATCGAAATAGATACATTGCTCACAAATTGTCAACGAGAGTCAGAACAACTATGTCAATAGCAGCAAGCCCTTCCAATCCATTCCACTGTACACGGTTGGTTGCAGGCAGTGAGTACACACAACCACACTGTTGCCGTGATCAAATCACGAGGTGGTGTTCATGGGGAGTCTATCGCTCCGAAGTATGGTCTATGGCGGTGTAAGCAAGGGACTCTCGTAAAGCAGATTTGCTACCAGGATTAAACAGGAATGGCCATTTTGCCGCATCAACATCCATTGTCTTGGGAATTCTGGAAGATACATTACATAGCTGCGCATCGTATAGGGCCGTCGCCCTGGTAGACCAGATCAAACACTCATTGGAACAACAGCTTGTGTAAAAATAAAATCAGCGAGTCTTGTGAATCAATAATTGGTTACTTGTTTAGCCGATGACCATTGAATCCGACGGGATCGTAAGTCATTGTATTTGAGTTTATCGAGAGGCGAAGGCTTCCCGGCGTGTGACCGTTACCGACAGGCGCGACCATGGCTGATAGTGGCAACAGAATAGAAGCAAGCGTGGCATCGTGCCCCAAGTTTCCACAACAAGTACCGCTATGTATGTCGCTCTGCGAATTGATCAATTTGTTGATTTTTCGTTCGATTTATAATTACAGAGTCGCCTAAGTGCTCTCGGTCACAGTGTGAAAAGGCTACAGCCCATAAAGATAACCGTCGTACAGACTAGGAAGTTAATATTGAACGGTGAAACAGAGCTGCGCTTGAGTGTGAACCAGGAATGTAATTTGAAGTGATGGTGAATACAGCATCAAAACTCATCCCAGGTTACACACAACAAAGTCGTAGGGGCGATGGAAGCAATCTCCTAAGATTCGGCAAGGACGATCTGATGTGGATGAGTGGAGATATTGAAACATGTGGCTTGGGCGATTTTGTGCATCGCCTTGGCGTTTTAGTGAGCGAAAACGCAAGGAAGTCCGAAAAATAACCAAAATCAACATTATAATAACGAATTTATACAAACTTTCTTACGGGATTCGTATCCTTCCTTCACCAAAATTTTTATTTTGTACTATTCATGCATTGGGTGTTTTCATCGGCAAGGCGGGGAAGATGCGGACAATGACCAAAAAATCGGCAAGACAGTGATTTTGTGGGCAGGATGAGTTGAATACAAGGTGTAGCTGCACCAAACCATCAACGCGAATCAAACTCCGATTGTTACCTCGACCAACTTGGACTGGCCGATTTTCAAACATTTGGCTCGCCGTTCGTGCCGAGCCTCTCAGGTCAATCCCAATTCCAACGTAAAGTTTTAGCATTTCGCAAATTTACCAACTAATCATCCGAACATCCCAGGGAGTTTTAAAAGTATTGCTACTAGATCCCAGACTTCCATGGAAATGAGCTAGGTTGTGTGTGCTTAAAGAGGTCGATCTAGTAATGGGCAGTCTATCTTTATCCTCTAAATATCAGTCAGCTTTTACGATACTTTGATCAATACAAGGGGCTATATGCTAGTCCGCTCCGCCAGTACCGAATCCGAAACACGTAAGTTCTCTACGAAGTTATATAAAGCAAGAGGATGGTCTGTTTCTTCTTGGCAATAGAATTATCACTAGTCATGACTGATATCAACGCTGTAGGGATCCAAGGACCTATTATAACGCCGTCTTCGGAAGGATATGAGAAGGCTATTTCACGGGTCTCCCAAACTTCAGTTCTCCGCGCTGCCTTCGTCGTTTTCCCCACCGTAGTATCGGACATTCCCCTCGCGATCAAGTTTGCGCTTTCTCAGAAACCTCCTCTCGAAATTGCTGTCAAGGGAGGTGGTTGCCACACTACAAATGCCTCATCCTCTGAAGGGGGCCTTGTCATTGACTTGTCCAAACTCAACAAGGTGACATTGTCGGCAGACAAAGCGTCTGTCGCTGTCCAAGGCGGTGCTATCTGGGGGGATGTTTATTCGGCTCTTGCAGAAGATGAGCTTGTAGTTGTCGGGGGGAACGTGTGGTTTGTAGGAGTCGGAGGTTATCTGACTGGCGGCGGTTATTCAAGTATTTCTGGAAAATATGGGCTTGGTATCGATAACCTCTTGAGTGCGACTGTAGTCTTGGCCGATGGTCGGATTGTCCAGTGCAGTAAGGAAGAGGAACCTGATTTATTCTGGGCTATCCGAGGTACGCTCTTGCGATGAACTGACTTCGATATATCCTTCTCAACCTTAATCTCGAGGTGGAACAAATCAATTTGGTATTGTCACTGAGTTTGTACTGAAGACTCATCGCAATGTTCCTGCACTTGTTGGTGCTCTTGCCTATCCAGGAACAGAGCTGGCTAATGTCCTGAAAGTAACACATGTACGTTCTCATCTAATCCATGGTAACAGTATACTTATCTGTATACAGGAATTCTTGAAAAACCAACCGCCCAAGTCTCGCCTTGTCATTGCGTTTGCACGGGCACCCCCCCATTTCTACGTGAGAGATCTAATGTTCGCACACGCACCCGTGATAACTGTTTTTTGTTCAGCCCGGGATAATGATTTTGCCCTATATTGAAAATGATGCAGGAGATGCCGAGAAGCTTCTCGCACCTTTCCGCACTGAGATTACACCCATTTTTGAGCAAGTCGGAGTAGCGCCAACTTTCAACGCTGTATCTCATGGTGCTGACGCATTTATGGCACATTCCCCACCGAGGGCCGTTAATGGGGGAGCGATGTTCAGTGAATTATGGGACGATGTTGTAGGAAGAGTCTTTCATGAGTGGGTTACGTTTACAGAACATGAAGATCGCCGGGGAATGATGATTATGTGGGAATTCGATGCTCAAGCCAAAGTTGCGGAAGTCCCCGTCGAGAGCACCGCGTTCCCTGTTAGGAAACCGCATTATTATGCTGCTATCACTGGAAGGTAAGTACAACGCCTTCGGGTGGTGCTTTTCCCTACTCATGTTTCACGAGGCATACTCTTCCGGAGTCAGATGCTCCTTCCCGAGAGTGGATAGCAAAGACAACTAAGATTATCAAGGATGCAAACACGGAGAGATCTGGGACAAAACTCGCCACCCCCACTAACTTTTCCCTTGGTCCGAATTACAACAGTGTGGAGGAAGTATTTGGGGACAATCTGAGCCGTCTAAGGAAGGTCAAGGCGATTTATGACCCAAAGAAGGTTTGGAACAAGGGATGGGTTATCGAGCCAGACTTCACGTAATTTGATGCTGAAACTAAAACTTGTTCGTTGAGGTAAAATCACAAAATTGCAAATATTATGATCACGAGTGTGGGTGCAAATTAAAATGGCTCTGAAATTATAGGAGATTACAAGACAGTATGTATGTGGCTAGGGTTTGTACGGAGGATATATTCTTTCTAGCTTCGGAGACCAACAGGTGACATGGAGCGCAACGGAGTAGAGAATGCATATGATCTGAATTTCAGTATAGGGTGGATATCAAGGTATAGTAGCATGGATTTATGGAATAACGGCTGGTATAGTAGAGTATGATGCAAATCATTGGAGGGTGTTCGTATACATGAAATTGAAAAAAAAATTATATGTTGCTGATAACGCTTGCCCTGTCAAGTAATTCCCGGACCCGCTGACCTAGGCGCTCTCCCTCCTTCTTCCGTTCTAACACCTGGTGAGCCGGAGACTTCTTTTTCGGCATCCAGACCTTTCCTCCTTTTGCTTCTGCACGTTTGGCATTGAGTGCAGATAGGTCAACAACCCGAGGAGAGGATGAAAATTTGATGACGTCTCGATACAATATCTTGGTCTCCGTCGTGAGTGATCTCAATGTTGGCGGAGGTGGTAAAGCATCAGAATCAGAATCATCAGAATCTGAAAGGCCTGAGGGATCCAGAGGCGGTGTTGGTAACCGAGTGACTGGCTCTGGAAGAGCAGGTAAGGCCTCGATCTCTCGAAGTAGATCCTGACCCTTGAGGTAAGAGTTTTCGGTTCGCAGGAAGCGAACTGTACCACGAAGTGCATCGATCTGAAGATGGGCGGTCATAAGGGAGGGTACATAGGACGTTATGGTAAATGTTACCTGTTCAAGGAGATAAGACGTTTCCAAGCTCCCTTCGATAGGAATATTCTCGGTCTCCGGTTGGGCAACTCCGGGGGCTATTGTGTGATTAGTAAGTAGGGTTGTAAAACGATACACTGAAGCTTTACCCTGGCGTTCTTGTCCAACACTCAAGGCTTTAAGTTTCGCATTGTCTTGTTCCAATGTATCCAGATCCGCCTGTAGTTGCTCCATGGCCTCTTCATAATGTCTTTCTTGTTTTCTTGCTTTGGCAAGCTCCGCCTCGAGAGCAACCAGTCCGTCTGCCTGTTTCTTCGAGGCTTCCATACGACGCTCTAACAACTCGATCTTGACAGTTGATTCCTGGATGTTTTGATCTCGTGTCTTGAGGCTACGGACTAGTCCTTGCATCTCGTCATTGAGCTGTGCCACCTTCCTCTCAGCTTCGACATTCACAGCCATGCTATTTTTGATCTCCCCAATTCTTGTTACCCATGGGGCCAAGCCAGTCACTTGGAAAATAATCAGTATAGAATGGAGGGCGTTGAAGAGTCTCACTTTTAAGAACGTTCTCAGGTTCCATGGCTAGCGGGAGAAGTTCGTTGCCCTCGCGGACAAGTTGAGAAATGTAAGCACCAATGGCATCCCACACTGATTCTCCTGGCCGGATATCCTTGGTGACAGTGGAAGATGCTATTTGTTTGACATAAGCGAGAACGCTGGTCAGTTGGAACGAAGACTTTGCGCTTCGTGCGTCACTCAAGTGCGGCATTATTTGTTGGGCTAACTGGATATACGGTCAAGAACTGGGAGTAAACATATCGCGGGATATTACGAACCGAAATACCGAAGTTGACAAGTTCTGCAACCGAGTTACACAGAGCTTTCATTTGCGGAACAAGGTGTGCCTTAAGGACGGTGTTATCCTCCATGAGTTCATCGAGTCGTTTGGTAAGTTTCCTGTGCGACTCATAAGTCTTGAATTCTGTGTGGTGTCATGAACGACATACTTCGATACATTTTTTGCACCCTTGCATTGATCCAATAGTGCTTGAAGAGGTTGGAACATTGCAGTGTCAATATCGTATCCACCCATATCCAAGGTGACCTCTAATAGACGAACAATAAAAATCACACTATAAAAAACGAATAACTTACCTTCTTCTTTAAGAAGACCCATGATTGATGTTTTAGTGAGCCCAATAGACGCGGCGAACATGTCGAGGTCGCGATCGAAGGATATCACATATCCTATTTCGCGCTCGCCAAGATCATGCTCAAAGTTGTCGAAATATGTTTCAGCAATATGGTCGAACTGCGCCTGTATCCTACAATGTGATCAGTGCTAGGCCAGAAAGTAACAGCAGAATTACCTACTTGATAATATCGCTAACGCATTCCATATCTCGGAATTCGTCACGGCGCAGGAGATTGATGTGAATATCGACGCGTTTCTCCATTGGTGCGATTTCTTGATAAAGGCGTCCAATATTTAGGAAGGATTCTACATCACATCGCCTAAGAACTGCAGCAAAACGCTTGCATAGAGTGGACAATCCCGATATGCGCCCTCTCATCTAATTGCTAAGTTATGAAATGATACTGTACGGCGAATGGAATCCATACCTCACAAACGCCGACTAACACTTCGGAGACAGACCCATTGAGTGACTCTGGTAGGCCATGAGTCTGAGCCACCACAGAGTTAATCAAATCAGCTTTATAGGCTAATCGCTGGAAGAAGAGATAACAGCTTGTAGCGTCACTGTCAGATTCCACGTATAGTTGGGGTAAGTAAGGCTAGACGTTCTTTTAGTGGGCTAAACATGGAAATGTGTTATTTATCATACCTGGACAATTCCCAAAAGCTCCCTAGTTTCCCTAGCTTCCAATTTATTGATTTCAAATTCAATGTTTTTCGCTTGATTTTGGGAGGCACTGGATTGTAATTTGAGATTGAGGGATATCATTGCAGCAGTCTGGGAGGCTGCGGAAGCTGATTCATTTTGGGCAGTTTGCGTCTGCGTTCGGAGAGTATCGAGCTCACTTAAAACGAATGTCAGTATTAGTATACGCAAATAGCGGGTTCGACGAACTTTTGGAGTTGCAATACTAGTTCCCTGAACTGGGTAATGGTATTCTCCAAATCCTGACAAGCATCCTCTAAAGAGTCAATCTTCTGGACATGTTCGCGAATTTGGGCCTCCTTAGTTTCTAAGTTACAGTCAAGATTATATATCCGGTTTAAGAAGAAACAAAATGTGGAAGTGGTCCTACCGAGATCCTCGTGTAGCTGCTTTTCAGTTTCAACATGATTTTCCTCTAATTCATCACTTAATTCTTTGAGGGCTTCAAGATCCTCAATCGTGATTCGCATTTCTTCGATTTTCTACATACCATTTCAGATTGTATTTCGAATAAAGAGGTGATTCGACGCACCTCGCCGAGCATGAGATTACGTTCTGTGAGTTGGACCAACATCTCCTCTGCGCCTAAAGCGTCATCTAGTTGTAATTTAAGGTCCTCGATTTGGGTTTCCGCGTTAGATAGCTTGATCAAAGAAGATTCGAATTGGGCTGCGTAAAAAATATGGTTTGGGGGTTGGATGAAACAACAGATCTCATACATTGAAGGTCATCAAGTCCAATGATATCTTTTTCCATTTCAGATATCCTGCGCCGTTGGTCCTGTTCTGTTTCTTGCGACATATCTCGTAGCCTAGACAGTATATCAATGGAAGAGCATCATTGGTAAGAAAATTTTACTTTATCAAAGCCTCTTTCAGCCGCTCATTGTGTTTCTCGAGTTGAATGTAAGCGAGAGAATCCTTTCCTGTTGGGGCCCGAGCGCCAGCATCGTCCGGTGTACCTGTGACAGTCAAGTACTAATCATCGAATCCTTCGATGAACCTCACCTCCGTCCTTCAAAACGCCCATTTCTACTTCGACTACAGCCAATTTTTCCTTAACTTCCTCTAATTCAGCTTCAGCCATTTCTGCTCTCTCTTCAGCTACTTCTTTATCCAACATTGCCATCTCCAACTGTTCTTGAGCGTCAAGAATGCGAGATTCTGAGAGTTGAGCAAGTTGCTGTGCATCAGCAAGCTCGCGCCGAGTAGCGATGAGTTCTGTTTGTTGAGAGTTAAGCTTTGCCTGGAGCTTTGGCCGTAACGCGACGAAAGATTCTGCTTCAGAGAGCCGCGTTTCAAGCTCTCGTACATGTCGAGAATCGTCCGCTCGTTTTGCTTCGAGGACGCGGATTTTGACGCGCAACTCCTGGAGTTCTTGATCGTCCTGAACATTCTAGATACAGTTTTAGGTACCCATTTTAAAAGGGTAAAATACATACAATAACTTGATTTAAAGACGATGGAGGCCGAGATGGGGGGCGTGGTGTAGGAGGTGTCCCTGGAAAAGCCGATGGGGGTGGTGGTGGCGGGGTTGAGAGTTGGGGAGGTGGCATCGCTAGTGGGGAGGAGGTCCGCTTGGGAGGCTGCGAACTAGGTGATGATTGGAATCTATTGGGTGAGTCTGAACTTCTTGATGTGGGGCTTGGAGGAACAGCATTTTCTTGGTTGGCTGGAAAAGATTTCCGTGGTTGTAAAGAGAGTGATGCACGTTTCGAAGGGGATTGGATAGGTCGGACACGCGTCAATGTTGGCGGAACGGGAATAGCGACAGGTTTTGCAGGACTGGCGGAGCGAGGAGACGTATTGGATGAAGGTGGCGTTCGAGTACTTGTTGAACCCGCACGCAAGAGTCCTAAACTTGGTGTCCGTTGGTGACCTGAACGAGCTGCGGTCTGCCGCTAGAGAAACAGTGTTTACATGACTGGAATATTGGAAGAGATTTATATTTTGCGTACTATCTCGATTTCTGGGCCAAAGGTGGCCTTGATTTGACTGGGCCTTACAAAAACCCCATGTCCTGGTTTACAATTGAAGTAGGAAACATCGTTGACAGTGCCATCGTTCTTCCCATTCGGTTCGTATAATTCTACCCCAACCCATTTGCCGGTTGAAAAGGAGGTTGAACCAGAGAACCTGACGACACCTCGGCCTTGAGGTATCGCAACAATGGTGCCAAGGACGGGGTCCATTTCGCCAAACCAGGTGGATGGGCCGAATCAAGTGTCGGGATAGCTATAGCCCTCAATAAACCGCGCAGGATAAAAGAATTATCAATATATCATTCAGAGATGCTCAGAGATGCTAACACGAGCTAGAAAAGGTTTGAGTATGGTACGCGATGTATGTGAAGTGGCCACAAGCCCAAACGCGACGCTTACAAAATAAATATCGCTTGCCTTGGTCTCTTACATACTCAGCTATCTTTGAGCGATCTTGAGACCATCCAGGGCGTTAAAAGCTTGAGGTACTGGATAACTGCAGGTATTATCTTTCCGTGCATATCTATGGCTGGAAGTGCCATTCAGTTGACTCAAATCTGATCAAGCTATTCAAAGAAAGTTTTGTCGTCGGACTCCGTCGACGGCCTCTCCTATCTCAAGTGTATCATAGGGTTGAGCTAGGTAGTGGTAATGTTTACAGGGCAACAGAGTCAACCCCCACGAAACGGGCCTCGATTTGCTCCAGGTACGTCCAACTTCATAGCTGCCACGAATTCACGGCCTCTAATCCTTCACATTAGGCGGAGGATCATGGGCAAGAGGAACGCGAACGAGGGAAGATGCACAGAGCTCTGATTCTGATACGGAACGGGACTATCGTTCTACCTCCCGGTCTGATCCATCCTCAAACACACGAAATTCCAGAGGAACCGTGGACACCGCAAGTCCTGACGGTCGAATAAATGGCTCCACTGAAACCCTCCCTGACCCAGCACCAATAATTCCCTACTGGTCCGCAAAACGTCATTTAACATGCGGGAATCCCACTCCAGGCCCACCTTGGTCTTCAAAACCAATTCCATGGCGTGGTTCTTCACCAGGAAAAATCAAAACCGTCACAGCTGCTTTAGTATTATGTCTAAATATCGATGTTGACCCGCCCGACGTTATCAAGACAAACCCTTGCGCTGTTTTGGAGTGTTGGGTCGACCCACATACTATGCCTTCACACAAAGCTCTTGAAGCGATTGGATCAAACCTTCATCACCAGTTCGAAGGCCTTAGTGGCAAGGTCAACTATAAACCTATACTAGATCCTTCTTTAGAAGATCTGCGGAGATTTTGTCAAACTTCGCGGAAGCAGGCCAAAGATGAAGCCGTCCTTTTCTATTATAATGGACATGGTGTACCGAAACCTACAGCAAGTGGGGAATTATGGTGCTTCAATCGGGATTACACACAGTATATTCCTGTATCTTTACAGGAAGTTCAAAGTTGGTTGGGTTCCCCTGGCGTTTATATCTGGGACTGTTCTGCTGCAGGACATCTCCTTCTCAACTTCAACACTTTCGCGGAGCGACGTGATAACGATGTCAATATGTTACACGGGGGATATCCCGAAGGCACCCAGCCATTGATGAACTCCATACAATTAGCCGCATGTGCAGCAAATGAACAACTGCCGTCTTGTCCCGAATTACCCGCTGATGTTTTCACATCATGCCTCACGTCTCCCATCGATATCGCCCTCCGATACTTTATCATGAACCACCAATTACCAAATAATATCACCGCTGACATGGTGTTACAGCTTCCTGGAGACCTCAAAGATCGACGTACACCTCTTGGAGAACTCAACTGGATTTTCACTGCTATTACAGATACCATTGCGTGGACAACTTTTTCGCGTGAAATCTTTACACGATTATACAGATGCGATCTCTTGATTGCCTCCCTGTTCCGAAACTTCCTTCTTGCGGAGCGCATAATGAAGGACTATCACTGTACTCCACATACCTACCCAGCGTTGCCCCCCACCAATACACATCCTCTATGGGCAACATGGGATTTGGCAGTTGATGCATGCCTTCGACAATTACCTGATTTATTAGCGATGACCTCAGATGTGAACATAGCATCTGGTTCTTCGGCGGTAGCAGGTGGCATGAGGCCAGGGCGGATTGGGCAGATGAATCGTCAAGACAGGGCTAACGTTTCAATTGGAGTTTCTGGAGAAAAACCCTACGCCTACGTACGAAGTCGTTTCTTCGCCGATCAGCTGACCGCTTTCGAAGTTTGGATATCGCGTGGTGGATCGGCATTGACTAAGCGTGGGCCAATGTCATTGCCACCCGCGGGAGATAGGTACTCTGGAGAAGCCATCAATGATTTTCAGGAGCAGGATGGCGTTACGGAACATCATCTTGTCCCCCGGAAACCTCCTGATCAGCTTCCGATTGTACTTCAAGTCCTCCTCTCCCAGCCTCATCGTCTTCGCGCTCTCATTCTTTTATCCCAATTCGTCGACCTCGGGCCATGGGCCGTTCACCTCGTACTCACTATAGGAATCTTCCCTTACATTTCTAAGTTGCTTCAGGCGCCTAGCCAGGATCTTCGTCCCGTCTTAATATTTATTTGGGCTCGAATTCTCGCAGTAGATCCTTCAGTACAGGTGGATCTTCTCAACACTCAAGGCTACAAATATTTCGCTAGCGTTCTCGGGTCCAGGAATGACGAAGTATTACCGAACAGTTCAGAACACAAAGCTATGTGCTCTTTCATCCTCTCGGCTATCTCGCGCGACTTCCCACATGGACAACAAGCGTGTTGGGATGATAGGGTGTTCGATAGCTGCTATGATCGTTTGGAAGAACCCGATTTTTTACTCCGGCAATGGACGTCGCTCTGTATTGCGCAGATGTGGGATGCGAATGATGAAATCAAGATCTATGGGGTTGATCGTGGTACACAGGACAAACTTATTGGCATGTTATCTGACGATTCAGCGGAAGTGCGATCAGCAGCACTGTATGCCCTCGGCACGTTTATGGGTGCTAGTGGCTCTGCAGATCCCAACAAGCAGGGTGGAGGTGGATCGGGAACCATGTATCAACTCGAAGAGCGGGTTCACTTTAGAATGGAAGTCGCCGTGGCAACTGGTGCCACACTCGCTATTAAAGATGATGCCAGCCCTATGTGCAGGAAGGAACTCCTCGTTGTTATCAGTTGTCTAGTCAAAGAGTGGCGAGGTTATTTTGTTGTTTGCGCCTGGTTATACTGGGAAGAAGATAGGAAGTGGAGGGCGGGTTTGAGTGGGCACCATACATCCCCTTTGCATGACGAGGATGTGACCAACCAGGCGATCGCGGAATGGTTGGACCTCTTCGATGATGATCGAGAAGAGAATAGAGTCCTCCTCTCTTCTTTTTTCACCATCTTTGTGGTACTGCTCGACCTATCAGTTGACCCATACCAGGAAGTTGCAACCAACGCCCAAACTGTGGTGGATTACATCATGGCGCTCCTCCTCGAATCGCCGTTCACTCGACTCGATTCTACCTCGTTGGATGCACCTCCCACAGCACCCGTCGATCGTGAGCGAAGAAATTCACCACAACTAAATCCACGGACTACAGCTGTTCAAACATCACCATCATTTACCCTCCCACCATCCTCCCCCGGAGGTATTCGTCCTGCCCTTAGTCGGAGCGACACAATGAACACCATCTCTTCGGGGGTCTCAAACACATTACGCAGAACTTCCTCTTTTGCTAATGCCTTGAAGTCGATAGCGAATGGGATTGCCTTCCCATCTATCGAGGACGGCCGTGCATCGCCGGTATTTAGTGGTTCAACCAACCAAACGAGGGTAGAGCCGGTTGATTATTCGAAACCTCCATCTCCGAACCTAAATTTTGCACAGTACACTTCACCTTACTCACGCCCACCAACTCCTCAAGGTGGATCGTCTTCGCCCTATATTCCACCATCTCCACAACTACCCCAAGACATTCATGATTCCCAACCGCCCATGGATTTTATTCCCTTCGACGTCATGGAGGCGTTGATGGAAGAAGACATGGAAAGACTCAGGTCTCGGCGAAGGGCAGGCGGGCACCGGCGGCGACATCATCATAACCCGGGATCCCTACCGAGTCCAAATGGCAGTACTTTTTCGATGGATTCGACGAGTAGCAGTGTGATCCTTGGCCTAGGGACCGGTTCTGGAATCCGCGATGTCCTTCCTCTAAAAAGCACGTTTTTCGATTGGTGCTGTGAATATTTCAAGGAACCCCAGATGAGGGTAAGATTATTATATTATTTTTAAAACACATCCTTACCAAAATACAGCAAGCAGAGCCAGACGAACCTGGTAGTGTTCAGTATAATTATCAAGTCTGGCGTCAGCAGCGAAACGAGCAAATTAGCGTTGAGACACAATCTCAGGCTGATATAGCAGGTCAATATCATTTTTAATGGGCAGTACTTCTTTACTCATAAACAACCAGAGGAACGTAGATGGGATAGGCCCGTAGCAACTATCCAAGTATCAGGACATCCCCTTACTATGGCGTTCCATTCATACGATCAACATCTTGTAGTTGCAAACGAAACAGACATGATTAGGTCAATGTTTTTTCATGTCTTTAAGTCAGGCGTAACTGACAATATTGAAGTGTTTGGGACTGGTCTCAGAGAAAACGTCTAAATTACTTCTGTAATGGAAATCCCAAAGGAACGACCATTACCTCTGTTCATTTCATTAACCAAGATGTTGGGGGAATAATTGTCACAGGCTCTGGTAAGAATAAATACGCCTCTGGAGATAAAAACTCATAGTCATATTGTAGCTGACGGTATAATCCGTCTGTATCGAAATTACGATACTACCCTTGACCAGGGGCCTATTCAAATGGTCAGCGCCTTCCGTGGCCTCAACGAAGTAATACAAATGAGACAAGGAAGTGGTATAGTTACAGATTGGAAACAATCCACGGGCACTTTGTTAGTCGGAGGCGACTCTCGCGTAATCAAAGTATGGGATGCACAAACCGAGACGCAGAGCTTGGTATGCTTTAATTGCTTGCTATACTGATTTCATTTCATACTTATCGCGGTTTATAGGACTTGGATACTAATTCTGAAAGCCCCGTTACGGCAATTGTGTCAGACCCAGGGGCAGCTCAAACCTTCATTGCAAGTTTTGCGGATGGTATTGTCAAGATATTTGATCGGCGCTTGGATGAAGAAGATTCAATCGTGAGAACATACTCTGAACATACTACTTGGGTTCAAAATGTTCGCTGGCACCCAACGTTAAGCGGACATCTGCTATCAGCTAGGTGCAAATTATTCATACAATACCCTCTCGTTTATGGATGAACATTACTGGTTTTAGTTTAGATGGCCAAGTCAAAATATGGGATTTGCGTGGATCAGATAATGCCATGAAAACCTGGGACATGCACCCTAACGGCCTATCAGCTTTCGACGTGCACCCGTCAGCCAGCGTCTTTGCATCGTATGTTCCACCTCTTCAAGAAAATTCATATACCTGACTTTGGCTAGATCATCATCAATAACCCCCGCAAATTGGAGATCTCAGCGCATTATTGTAAACTCTCTGCATCGACCTAATCCACTTTCTGCATACAACATATCCACTGGGCTTACGCTTCATCCTGTTCGAGCACTTCCTTCGCCCTTTATTCCAAGATCCAGTTCGTTAGTTTTTCATCCTATGGAAATGTTGTATGGCTTGGGCGAGCCTGACGGTACCAGTACGTCTATCGACACATTCCTTCTCTTTATTATACTAATGTTTCCACCAAGTTCGAATCATGGGGTGTAAACTCACTTAAATTGCTTTGCCTTCTATAATCATTGTATATGTCCTTCATGACCTTGCTTCCATACTATCACTTATCTACTTGGAGCTTAAAAAGTGCTATTCATACTTAATTGAACGTGTAGGTAAACCGTAATCATCCTCAATTGAACTTGTTGGTACCCGTGAGAGCGCATATCGGGCCGGTCAAGCTACTTTATTTGTCTTGCCAGTCTGAAGCAAACACTTGTTCCCTTACCGCCACGCAACTGCCCGAAATCGCTTTCAGCCACAAGTGCTATTAGCAGCCACGACACCCGTCAGCGTTTGAGGCGCGAATTATCAATATTTATCTACTCACCCCTGCATTTTGATTGCGGGTCGAGGACTTTCCAAAGATTCAATGGTTAGAGCCAGTACAAATGAGCCTGTGAGTCAATTGGCTCTGTTGGTGGCCTTCAGCCACAGTCGCTTATGGCCGTCTAGCCTGAAGATAAGAAGGAGACAACGAAGAAAAAACCCGGGATTAAGAAGAAATCAGTTATGACGGGGGTATGGCCGTGTAAAATTAATGGGTGCAATAAACAGTTTGCCCGCGAAGCAGATTTAAAGAGACATCAAAGAACCACGAAGTTGCACTCCCTGCCCGGTTTGTTCGTCTGCCAGATCTACAGAAGGCCGGTGTCCTTCCCTGACCTGACATCCACAGTGCATGTCCCCAGTGTGATGCGGCGTTCACCAGGGTGGGTGTTATTATCCATCACCTCGTCCGTAAAACCAAAAGAAGTGACGACTGGCTAGACTGACGCACTGAGAAGACATCAGAAATCAAGGTCATTAGCCCACACCATTTTGGGAGGTAACTAAGCTAATCACAACCAAATCCAGACATAATGGAATCATAATCGAAACTTCCGAGGATGCGAAGGATGGTCCTGATGATGACGCTGAATCATCCGAATCTCGGTCGAAGAGCCGGAGTGCTACTCCATCATCTAAAGGGAAAGAGAGAGCCGTGCATCCACATTCTGGCTTCAATCAACCGAACACCACAGGGCCTTCAAGTTATTATCGCCAACACACCGCGACAACAAGTAGTGAGGACACCATCCGTTATATTACAACGCTAAATTCAAATCATTATAGCTTACATTCCTCGACCCCCTATTATGGACCCCCAGTATGCCCAAATTGGTTTACCGACGTCTGCAACGCGACTGAATCTCGCCACAAATTGGGGTTATCCCCACCCATGGTCTGATGCTGCATCGGGTCATGCGGGCCCTGTGAGTTATCAAACAATACCTCCTATGTTTTACTACCCCCATTACCGGCCCAATGAGAATGTGGCGCAACCTATAGAACGACAATCACCACCCGAAAACATTTCAAAACAAAGTACACAAGACGGATCCTCCACCGCAACACGACTCGGAACATCCTCTCCCGATCCACATATGTCAGACACTGCACAGCCCCGGTCGGACCCAGAAATAAAGGTTTCCTCGAACCCCGCTAGTAAACCCGTCCCTCCAGAGATAGCACCCATCGACCCAGCCTTGGACTCTGACAATTCGACATTAACCGAACAACAGGTGCTAGAATTCACTCAAGCTGCTATGAAAGCCGTGCTCGAGGCAGAGGCAGGAACTTCTAATAACCCCACAAGCAATGCAGGATCGGCTTCTCCCTTTTCGCAAACAGAGAAGGATACAACTGGTGATCTAGCGGACGAAAATGCAAGGGACGATAATGTTAGACAATCTCCAAACGAGAAAGGAGATCCTATGCACGTCTACGGCAGAACTCTCGAGCGCCCGGAGCCTATGGCACACATGCTGACTGAGGATGGGGAACCCATGCTCAACCCAGGTTTGTCAATATTCCTGCATATACCGAATAAAGGTTTCCTACTTAGCACATCACCACAGCCGAACTTTTAACGCAGGTTCGTGGTTTCCAAACGTGGTTTACCCATATTTTTAACAGATATTTTCCAGGAATCACTTGCATCCCCCCCTCCTTCATGACACCACGTAGATCTGTTTCGCATTATCTTATTAACCGAATTTGTCACCCGCAATATTTTCGCTGGGTATTGTGGTGCTGACACATCGTATTTTTTTCCTTGAATGTAACCTAATGATGAACAGTATACAAATCCCTTATTAACCTTACCTCAAACATCATGAAGATGCACTATTCGCTATCCATAGATGAAATACCAAGGACTATCACATTTTTGTATCATTAACCAATATCACTATTTTTTGATTTTGTATTACAAGCTGTGGAAAGCTCAGATTATAGAGATGCCGGATCCTGACCACTGTTGAAAGTGGTGGTATATGTGCGTAATGAGGGCGTTTCAAATGAATGTGTGGTATACTGATCAGAGAACCTGGACTTTGGGCCACTTATATTGAGGTCCGACCTAAATAAGGAATTAATAAACTAATAATAGGAGAGATAAGATTATCAGTTTTACCTGCCCGACACACATTGCGCCCATGATGTGACCCTTCTCGATAGACTCGTCGAGAGACCTTCCGGTAGAAAACGCACCAAGGAAACCGCCAGCAAAGGCATCCCCGGCACCATTGGTATCAACGATCTCTTCTTTCTTTAATGGCTTTACTTCGTACGTTCGGAGCTTGTCAGGTTCATCAGAGGTGACCAGAACGGTTTGTTTGTCTCCCTGAGTGAAAATGACGATACGAGGGCGGGAACTGTTGGACTTTGGGAGAAGTGCAATTGTCTTTGCGATGGCGGGAAGATCTTTTGGATCGGGAAGGCCATTGGCGTTTGCCCAGGACTCGGCTTCCGATTCATTCGCGATGATAATATCGCAGTAAGGCATTACTTCTTGGAGTTGTGAACCAAAAAATTGAGGGATAAAAGGCGCGGAAAGATTTAAAGCGAATGTCTTGCATAGGTTGTTAGATCGTTTGGGTCTAGATATGATTATGTTCATACCTTTCCAGCATTTGCTGCTTTCTGACCAAGCTCTAATACACAGGCCACACCATGAGTTAGGAAAAACCCTTCGACGTAGAATACTTTAGCGGCTTCGACCAAAGGCGCCACTTCGGGGGAGGATAAGAAAGACTGGTCAAATTTTTCGGCAACCCGTAGATCAGTAACAAGGGACCTAGAATATTTTATTGTTATTCATAAAAAACGGGTAAAAGAGTCATCCAACCTATGATGGCCGGTGAGAATTACTGCACAAGCTCCGGTTTTTTCACCCTTTTTCACTTGATAGACTTGATCAAGACCTTCCCGCTTGTTCGCAGCCTTCAGTTGCTCAGCAAGATCGTCATCTCCCACACATCCGGTATATACTACTGAACCGGGAGGTAGTATATACTTTTGGGACCAGTTAGCTTGAATATATACAAAAAAGATGTAAGACTTGCCGCCGCTGCACGCGCTGAATTTTGGGATGCACCGCCTGCAACGTAGGTGACTTTATAATTTGTTACAAGTTCATCATAGCTACAAAAGGAGGTCAGGTGTACACTAGATTCATTTTTTACGGCTCACATAGGTGCGTGTTTTGCTTCAGCAAGGATCGCGTCGTTGGCGTTGAGACTATATTTTTCAAGAAGGGCCTCTCCGTTGGTTACTTGCATATCCAGGAGGGGATTGCCCATGAAGAAGAGTGAATATGATGGGGCAGCCATTTTTATTTTGTTAGAGGCGAAGATGGGGTTTTAGTGGTATCTTGAAGAGTTAAAGATCAAGTTTTTGTGTAGTCCCGCCGGGGTCATATACTATCGATTAGCCTCATCTAATCTAATCTAATGTATCTAATCGATCAGGTTCTCTAATCCGTTGACTCGAAGATTTCCTCGACTCCAGTGCTCATTTCCGGCAATGAAGTCACTTCGCACAACTTTTCCTCGTGACACAACGCGTGAGTCCCTCTCAATTTTCACGTATATTCCTTCAACAGGACCGTCCCAGAAACTTGATTTTAATTGAACCATGTTCCTAAGCTCCGTGTCCGATGGCAGTGTACCTTCATGAATGACTGGAACCAAAGGAATAGAGGTCGTTGAGAGTAGAAATGCAAGAGTCTTTCTGTCCACCCAAGTACTAGAGCTGCGATCGTAGAGGTCAAATGCGAGGAAACGACCAGGCAGGTGGGTATATGAAATTGAGTGCGTGGAGAACATCCATTCTCCAAAGAGAATATATCGTTCCGCAAAATGCGAGTCGCGATCGAGGACGCTGTACAAATCCTCTTGGTGCTGTTCGACCCATACTCCAAGCTTCTTGAATTGTTCGTGCGTGGAGGAATCAACATAGTGAGAACGATTTTGGACAATAATCCGTGAACGATCTGAAGACAATGAAAATCCCATGTTGGCTCCGTCTATCTTTTCGGTTATCACGACATTCCCGTGCACAGGGAAAGCAGCTGTCTCTGTGATCATGTCGTCCGAGGTAGCTGCTCCTAGATTAATGAGGTGAGGGGTACGAGGAAATTTAAAGATATTGATAGCTGGTGAAAGGCGAAGGACAAGCTCCTGAGCAGCCGCGAATGATCGCACAATAATGATTGCTTTGAAACCCTCATTAAGTGTAGGTTGCACGAAAATCTGTTGCATCTGGTTGACCGCATTCCGTACCCGACTGCCTGGTGGGAGGGTTGGGTGCCCTGCGCGCATTTGGGCCCGTGATATACACAGATCACGACTGTAGTCAAACCAGATGCACGCCGGGGAAACAGCCCAATTTGAAGCGAGATCAAGCCACGATTTTCGATCTGAGGCTGCTGTATTGCATCTGTCAAGAAGGACGCGCCCTCGAGGTACTTTCCCTATCTGAGCTTCACAGGATGACCTACTCCCAGAGTCGTCTTGGGAGATCAGGGTCCAGGCTGTGGGGTCTCTTGTGAGTAAAGATTTTGACACCCATGACTTTCCAGAGCCGGGAAGTCCTACCAACACGAACAAATTACATTCCTTCGATAGTGACCCTTCCACAACAAGTGGAGTCGGAGGAGGCTCTGGGGGACGATTAGGGTAGACTGACTGTCTCTTCCAAATAGTACTACACCATTTGGAAATGAATGCTTCTTGTTGAGATGTTTCTATGCTTCCCGGGCGCATGTGACGAAGCAACGCAATAGCATCTGGCGCAGGCATCTCCGGATGGATCTGGTGGTAGCTGGGTTTGTTAAAGCCAAACGCAGCCATGTAACACGCTGCTACAGTGCCTGCGCGCCCCTTTCCACCCCCACAATGAATCAAAAGTGGTAAGTTTTTTTCGTCTTGTAGGAGTGTCATAATTAAGTCCATTTGTTCAATCGAGGGTGGGTAGTAATTCGGAATGGGGAGGTATGTGTTTGTAATAGATTTTCCACGAAACCAAGATTCGTGAAGTGGTGTTTCCTCTGTAAGTGTAAGAATATGTCGGATACCTATATGAGATGATGCGAGCGCTGCTATATCATCTTCGTGACGAGGAGTGGACATGATTGCGATGTAGTAGGGTATTAGCCAACGGAAGAAGCGGGGAAGTTTGAAATATTGTTTTGATGTAGATATTTTGGTGAGAGGAATATATAACGACTGCCGAGGTTCCAGCATCAACTTCGGTGTGACTTTTTTGTCGCTGAGGGTCGATCGCAAAGTGAGTGACCAAGGTTGTATGAGGATATCGGCGAGTTCAAGTGATATTTGAGCAATTTCACTGTCCAGCAACACGGTTCCCCATTCGGTGTTCTTCGAACACTCTATTATCTTCTGGATACAATACTCCTGAATCGCGTGATCATCAGCGCGCTCAAAAGCACTAGCATACGATAACATTGCGAGTTTGAATTTTCCACCCCAAAAGGCCGCGTCACCCATTCGTAGAAATCCTTTGTGTGAACCTGGCAGAGCGAGGATAAGGTCTGTGCAAAAATTTTGGGCTCTCTGGAACTCTTTGAACGAGTGTAATGTATACACTAGATGATCGAGGAATGTAGGTGAAGGAGAAAGAGGAAATTGGTCGGGAAAAAGTGAATTAATCCCCTTGTCGATATCATGTTCGTCATGAGCTGAAAGTGTGATATGAAAATCTTTGGGCGGCAGGCCCAATTTCTTTCGTAGTTGTTGACCAGCGGCCCAAATGATGACCACGAAAACAACACTAGAAGCGGCGCGGCCACCAACACCTGCAAAATAAATGTGGCGTGTATCTGTCTCCAGAGTTTTGAGTTTATCATGTGTAACGCCTCGTAACTCAACTTTCGAGAGAAGTGTGATATGATAGGCTGTGCGAGACTGCAGAGGGATCTGAGTGTGAAGACGAGCTGACTTCAAGCCTTCCGAAGCTAGGGTATCTACGAATGGACCGACGAGGGCTAGCACGCCATGTATTTTCTGAAGGGTCGCGGAGTCAAGCATAGACAGCCTATATGTACTCTCGAGTAAAAAATGATGAGTCTGTGTGTTGGGCGGCAACACCCTATTTCAACGATGTTTTATATCGATAGTTTCGGGGCACGACTATTTCTGACAAACTCGCAGCCGCTGTATCCTTGCCAGGAAACGGTAGGAGTCATTCGATGCCCTGTGGCGATTCGATTCCAAGTTTCACCTGGTTTGGCGAATCAGGACGACGACCATCAAGCTCAAGTATGATGCAGCTTGATCGTTTTCTTTGTTTATAATGCTCTAACAAAGGATATGTAATCAATAAAGGGTTCAATGTTCAAACTTTGGTAATCAGGGCGCAACCGGACAGACACGGATTTCGTGCTATGTACACTATGCTTGGGTGATCTGTTGATCAATCCATCCCCAATGATTCAACATCATCTGGGTCGGTACTGCAGCACATAATTTCGTTACAACCAGACTAAGATAATCTCAAGCCTTAACCGGATCTTTTGATCGTTCTAACTCTTCGTTTGAACCTTCGCCTTTCATGAGCCTTCTCTCCTCAGGCTCCAACTCCCATGGGCAGCTTTCGAATGGCACTGTAGAAGACTCCTATGAATTTTCCCCTCGCTCTTTTTCGGGATGCCCTCCTGGCACATTGCCTCTCGGAACCCGTCAAATACTCCAGATGGCAAGTGGTGCAAATCACACTTTAGCTCTTCTCGACGTCGAATCACCAGAAGGTAAAAGGCGTACGGAGCTCTGGGGATGTGGGGACAGCTCTCTAGGACAGTTGGGCCCGGTCCTTCAAGACACGCGAGCGTTATTGTTATTCCAACCGATCAACCTTCCATTGCACAAGTCAGGGTTAGATAATTACAGTTACAAATTTGTTTCGGCGTCATGGGAGACAACATATATAGTATTGTCGTCTGAAAGAAGGGCTGACATTCTGATATCAATGGGAGCGGACGACTTTGGAGATTTGGGGGTGGGAGGTACGGGGAAAGGGAAAGGAAAGGAACCGGCACCTTTCCACATCGTCAACTTCGGAAATTTGACACTCGAGGGTACATCTATCAAGAAGGAAAGTACAATTATCGAGGGATTGGTTTCAGGCCAGCATCACGTTGTTGTGCAGCTCCGCGGAACTTTGCTCGATGGAACGGAAATCACTTTTTTGACAGGTTGGGGCGCCTCACGGCACGGACAGCTGGGAAATGTGGTAAATCATCTTGGTCGCGCAATCCCATTCCTCACAGCACCGGTTGTAATACTCAACAAGAACTCTCAAGAACCTATCATTGCCTATGCTTTAGGAAGCCAACATACTGTCGTCTTATACGGATCTGGAGAGGTTTATGGTCTAGGTTCCAATCGGAAAGGGCAACTACAAGGATTGGAGACCACCAAACACGTAGCAGGTCTTGGGTGCACGTGGAATGGAACGTACTTGCTGATGGCTGATGGCCAAGGAAACGCGCATGTTATGGGGACCGGGAGTCATATGCATGGTCAACTCGGTCGCAAATTCTCCATAGACACCCCAAATCTTGCTAGTACACAAGGGCTATCTGCTGTGGAATTTCCTGCAGAGGTGCAGCACGTGAAAAGTATAGCATGTGGCACAGAACATATCCTTGCCATTTGCTCTTCGCAAATGGATCGTAACCTGAACATTGAAGTATGGGGATGGGGATGGAACGAGCATGGAAATCTTGGCACAGGGTCCACTAACGATGTTCTTCTACCCACTCAGATATGGGCGGATGCCAAGTCGGTTCCAATCAGGGTATGGGCAGGACCAGGAACAAGTTGGATATATGCTACACAGGTTGAACGGACTTGATAGTATAATATGAACAAGGATGACCAAAATCAGGGTCCGATTACAATCAATCGCTCGTGTCGAGTCCTAAATCCTCATGGATCTGTCTTACTGTTGTTTCCTTGAGTATAGCGAGCTGTTGGCAATTATTATAAATTCCGTTAAAAATATCGTCCAAAACACACTTTGCCAATTAAGATCTGATCGCGAACGGATATTTGAGAACGATGAGACCGGAGAGTGGGAGAAGTGGCATAATGCTTGCCTGGGTTGCGTCTTTCGCTTCGTTGTATTGGTGGAGGAGCTTGATATGTCTCTTAACTATTTTCTCAGCGTCTTCGTTTTCTCTGATTGGGATAACGTTGTTGGGGAAATTGCAGAATTATGATAATTTTCCTTCAGCATACCCGAGAGTGCGTTGTAAATTTTCAATTTCGGCTTGCAAATACTGAGCACGGGCTTCCTGATTCTGGGATTGATTCAGGGGTTGATTTATACAACCAACCTACATATTGTATACCTTTGTGGACATGGAGGCATGCATCTTCAGCTATTTATATTTTTCTTTCTGTTTCAGCTTGAATCGGGTTTAACTGGTTTCAGGGACCGATGGTTGATGTGAAGATGGCTGGGCGCGTTGTTGGTTCTTGTTTGTCTCGCCCAACCATCCCGAAATGTTTCCCGCCGGCTAGACGCTTTTGGATATCTGTGGAAAATTCTTTTTTGCGAACATTGATGTCAGCAAAGAAAAGGTCTCACGTTGATACAGGTTGATACGCTATTCAGGGCGCGGGCTGGGCTATTGCCACGGGGTTGGGGGTTGTGAGTGTGTATCATTTTGTATCACTGAAGGACTCATCCTGATGTTATCGGAGTACATATAGCGGCAAAGCGTCTCTAGCAATTTTCTATGTGTGGTTTGTTTCGCATGAAAACCTTTGGTAGTTGCCTGCAGCCTGACTAGCGTTTTCCAGCTCAGTCGATCCTTGACCCCGGACCGCTACAATCCGTTGTTTATTTCGGAGGCAGGTGTTGTATGGAAACGGAAGGAGGCGCGTGGAAGTGATATTTCTGGGCATCCGGCTCTACATACATAGCGTTATTTGACTGACATCGCGGGGCCCGGTAGAATTTTTGTCTCATCAACTTCCTGATTCGGGCGAGTTTACGCAGAATCATTCCGATTTGCTGCGGAAAGTGTCGTTTACATCGCGCGGCTCGGGCTTGGTATAGCCTCGAATTCTCAAGTATACCCAAGAGCACTCTTGCAGGCGCAAGTGATGATCATTCCCCCCTCTACGAATACCTGAACGCCATACGCTTGTGGATCCGGGTTCTTACGACCAGGCTTTTAAATGGCAGGTCTCTTTTGGCTCCAACTACGAGCACTCATTTGGAAGAACTGGATCGTACTCTCTAAACATTCATTTGTAAGGGCCGTATTTGCCGCAATACATACCAACTCTTGACAAATCTTCAGCTCAATATTTTGCGATGTTTCATTCTACCTGTTGCCTACGGCATCTTCCTTGCCGTAGCTCAAATATTCCTCAACAAACCAAACGACGTAAGTTACGGAGTTAACATCTATAATATCCTCAATTTTGGCTTAACGCGAGCTTCAGTATGGGATCGGTGACCCAGTACCTATATCTACCCTCCAAAGCCAGTTTGATGGATCGATTTCGTTAATTTGGGCCGACGCAACGGATGGAAAAAGCTCCCCTTTACCAACTGAGATAATGGCACACATAACATCGTCATTCACACCCCATCAACTCAAAGCTGTTAAACAAGTCGAAACGGCAGATGACATTACTCGCTCATGTCCTCAAAATTTCAATTTTCTATCTGAGTGCTTTGCCGGTATCGTATTTAACGATATACCTGCAAATACCAGTGCCGGAACGCCCGTGAACTACACGCTTAGAGCGGACTCGGGTCTTGTGTTCATTGATGTCGTAAAACACCAAAGTGATTTTGAAAAAAGGGTTTTACCACTGCAGTGGGCAGTCGATCAGGCAAGTTTAGCTGACATATAACAAACACCACAATTATTCAAATGCGCCCACAACTAGGCAATCATAGAATTGAAAACGGGTCTTAAAATACCAACGCCACTCGAATGGCCCTATACCATAGAAACAAATGAGGAACAAGCCACCCAAACCCGGCTCAGTAAGTACACTTTCCTGGTGCCTGTTTCCTTCCTCATTCGATCGATCACATCAGGCTATGTACGAGGGGTTCGAGAGCTTCTTGTTATTGCTCTGTAAGTTGTTGTATGCCGCATTGACGATCTCCCCCAACCCGGTGTTCTCTTAGATTCGTATGTTTTGTTGGAATAGCTTACCAACTACCAGGGGCGGTCGCAGGAGAAAGAGCAAGCTTCGTGACGGCCCATATGAAAGCAATGGGATTGTTAGATTCTGCCAGAATCATGTATGTCGATCCTTCAATTCTGCATCTCTGACTAAAAATATTTTCCTAGTTCGTGGCACCTCAGTATATCTCTCACATACCTCCCTGCTTGGGTGATTGTCAGCTTGACGTGGCACTTTCGCATTTTTTCTGAAACCAATGTCGGCCTTATTCTTGCTGTCCATGTCCTACTTGGACTTGTACTTGCGAGTTGGTCATTCTTCGTGGCCGCCCCTTTTGGGAAAAGCCCTCAACTCGCAGCGGTTGTCACAACTTTCTTGAGTATCGTTTTTGTCATAATTGGACTTGTCCTTGGTCGAATCAGAAACGGCGCGGCATTCATCTTTTCGGTTATCTTCCCGCCTAGTTTCTACGTTTTTGCGATCCGTGCTATCGCGGGATATGAAAATCAATTGCGACCAACAAATGCAGTGAAAGGCGACCCAGATCATCAACTTTCATTAATTGTTTTGATCATTGCCGCCATCGTAAGAATGCTATTTTTCGTAAATGTTGGTTAAAGTAACCCTCTACACTCCAGATTGACGTGTTCCTCTGGCCCTACCTAGCAGTTGTGTTAGAACGTAAACTGTACGACGTGCCAGATCCTTCAGCTCGGTCATGGATGTTCTGGAAAAAACGACAACCATCTGTGGGCCTCCCAATACCTGAGGGTATAGCCATTTCGGTTCAAAACCTAAATAAAACATTCAAAACATCTTTGTTCAACTCCAAATCTAATGTCACTGCGATTGCCGACCTCACCCTCGACATTCCGAAATCAGGAATTTTTGTTCTTTTAGGGTCCAATGGGTGAGTAACTTGGCTTATGTGTTCGGGTACTTTCCCTAATTATCTCTGCTTAGCGCTGGGAAGTCTACCTCTTTGTCAATTTTGGGTGGCCTTGCCGACAAAACAAGTGGCTCCGTGGTATTTGAAGGTGGTGTTGCGCGACCACCACGTGGCACAGTTGGGATAGTCCCACAGAAAAATGTATTATTCCCGGAACTCACCTGCGCACAGACCCTCCGTGTTTGGAGAGCAGTCAAGTGGTCAAAATATTCTGAGAATGATGAAGATGTGGAACAGCTCTTGCGTGATTGTGATTTAGAAGGAAAAATCAACTCAAATGCGGATACCCTATCTGGTGGGCAAAAGAGAAAATTGCAGTTAGCAATTGGCTTGATAGGAGGTTCAAAAAGTATGTACCGTTGTTATCAGCAAGTTTATTAAACTAATTCGCTGCTATCAGTCGTTCTAGTTGATGAGTGTACATCTGGCGTCGACCCACTTAGTCGGCGCGCTCTTTGGAGAACCCTTACATCATTCCGCGAGGACAAGACCATTGTTTTCACTACTCACGTACGTCGCTATACCTGAGTCTCAGACCTTTTCTTATTCTATTTTATCATAGTTTCTCGACGAGGCGGACTTGTTGGCGGATCACATAGCTGTTTTGGCTGCTCCTGGACGACTAATTGCGGAAGGATCACCCGTTTCTCTTAAGCGTGATCTCGGCGAGGGATATTCCGTGCATGTCTCGTTTGAGTTGCCCCCTGAAGAGAAAGATGCTGTTGAGGCTCGAGAAGAATTATTGCAACGGATTCGCGTTATTGCTCCTCATGTCTATTCTATTCCTTCGCCCCACCAAAATGTCTACCACCTGAAGACTAGAGATGCCGTTGTTGTCAGTAAAGTCCTACAGCTACTCGACGACGAAAAAGTTACATATAATATTGCCTCATACGATGTCATGGGTACCACCATTGAGGATATCTTCCTTGACCTGATGTCGAAGAATTCAGGATCTGAAGACTCCGACAGAGCATCTCACGAAACTTTGACACCAACAGAAAAGCCGGAGCCCACTCCCGCATCCACTCCTATGGACCTTTCTAGTGGCCGCGCTACGCCCCCTTTCAAGCAAGCTCTCACAATCTTCTATAAACGCTACTTAATCGCCCGCCGGAGTTGGCTTACACCTGTTCTCACGATTCTTGTGGCCGTTGCTGGTGCATGTATCCCCCTTGTTTTCATTAGCGGGAAATCCCAATCATGTGTTAGGAGATTTGGAAACTCGTCTTTGACCTTACCGTTATATCTTCCTAACTCCCCATTAGTGCCTTTCATCTCTTTCAGCCAATCTTCCCGCATCCTCACCTCGCCACCTGGGATTACTTCAAACCTTGAAGGATTTCCCTCTTTTCGCGTTACAAATATCACCAACAATGATGCTTTCATAAGCACTATTAAACAGAATTACCGTAATCTCACTTTGGGAGGCCTATCTCTCGACCTTAACACAGGTGCTTCACTGATTGCATGGGAGGCATCTCCACCTGGAATACGAGGGCCTTCAATGTTAAATTTAGCCAGCAATATTTTTTACAACAACGCACTCAATGTTTCCGGGAACGGTGGTGTCTCTAACATCATCCAGGCTCACTATTCTAACTTTCCTCCCGTTGGTGCGGGGACATTGGTCTCGCTCAAATGGATGGGTTTCTTTGGTGCTGTGATGGTAAGTGCCACTTGTTATCCAGTTCTAACAATTGATTAATTCGTCCGGTAGTCCGTATTCCCCGCTTTCTTTGCCCTGTATGTAGCTAGAGAACGACGATCATCTGTTCAAGCTATGCAATTGTCCAATGGTCTTGGTGACCCGATCGGTCTTTGGATAGGCCATCTTATGTTCGACACCATCTGCTCCGTGATTCTGTCCACAATAATAATTATTGTTTTCGCCGGAGCGTCCAACCAATTCCATGGTTTAGGGTTCCTTGTGAGTTTTTTTTTATTTTTTAACTATTTAAATGTTCATGCTTTTGATAGTGGCTTGTAATGGTTCTTTACGGAATCACTGGCGCCTTGTTCTCATACTGCGTCTCGTTGATGGTCACGTCTCCTCTTGCAGCTTTTGCCACTGTCGCAGGCTATCAAATCATTATGTTTATCGTAAGGTCGTTTTTGATATACGATTACCCTCTAATTTCCATATTCGACAGCTCTATCTTTCTGGATATCTCCTTACACTCACCTATAGCAAAACATCTTTGGCACCACATATCATTACAATCATACACTTTACTTTATCTCTGGCCTCCCCTGTTGCTAGCATTGTGAGCGCATTCATTTTCGCTCAGAAATAATATCTCATGAACAATATAGATTAGAGCTGCTTTGGTATCCGTAAATCTGTTCTCTTTACTTTGTGATGGAACGAACATAGTGACCAGTTCGTCCATGGGCTCTATCACACGCTACGGGGGCCCCATCCTTTATCTCATTGTCTATTCTTTCGTCCTCCTCATCGTTCTGGTTTGGGTAGACTCTGGTTCCCTGTTACCACGACGTTTGAGAAGCCAGAAACAGATGTTGGCTGATAGCAGTCCCAGTAGGAATCACCGGGAGGACGTTATTGCTGAGGCCAAAACTGCTTCAGAATCACGTGATCTACTTCGTGTGCTTGATGTGTCAAAAACATATGGCTCAAATAAGGTCGTCGATGATGTCACCCTTGGGGTTTCAAAGGACACGGTTTTCGCTCTTTTGGGTCCTAATGGAGCTGGTAAGACTACCACATTTAATATGATTCGTGAGTCCATCGTCCCGACTTCAATCGTTCGACACTGATTATCGTGAATAGGTGGTGATGTTATCCCAGAGTCTGGTGATGTCTTGATTGACGGCACTTCCGTCATTCGTCACCCTAGACTTGCTCGCCTTTCGTTGGGTGTTTGTCCTCAATTCACCGCGATTGACTCTCAACTTACCGTTCGCGAGCATCTCCTTGTCTATGGCCGATTGAAAGGGCTTCAACAGGGCAAAGAACTTCTTGATAATGTCGAATCAATCCTTCGTGGAACAGCATTAGCCACCTATGCAGATCGTTTAGCAAGCAAGCTCTCCGGTGGAAACCAGAGAAAACTTTCTCTGGCCATCGCTTTGATAGGTAATAAATTAGGAACATTTTTCGTAGAAAACACAAAGCTCATCTCGTATTCTGTCAGGGAATCCTGCTGTCGTTCTGATAGATGAATTCTCGACAGGTATCGATGCTAAGATGAAACGTGATATGTGGCAAACTTTGCGAAGTGTGGCGGTTGGAAAAGCCGTGATTATAACAACTCGTGCGTGACCCGATCATTGTCAGTTCCGCGCTCTTTACTCATACTGACATGGTCAGACTCAATGGAAGAAGCTTCTGCTCTTGCCAATCGGGTTGGAATCTTGGCCAAACAACTCCTAGGTATGGGTCGTTTTGCATTCGGGTTGAATAATATATTGATATATGCTATTTGAAGCTGTTGGGACCATCGAGTCACTTTCAGCACGTTATGCAACTTATGAGGTTCATTTTACGTGTCGAACGCGTGATGAGGTTCTGAAGGCCCAAACACTCATGGCTAATATTCCTGGATCCAGGTTGGCAGATGATGTTGCAACACGGTTCGAGGTACCGATCGAAGCAAACGGACTCACCTTGGCACAACTCTTTACAATGCTCTCTACACGGGGTGATTTTTCGGAATATACAGTCGAGAAGGCTTCTTTGG
The DNA here is from genome assembly GCA_037014335.1 of Collybia sordida. NCBI lineage: Eukaryota > Fungi > Basidiomycota > Agaricomycetes > Agaricales > Clitocybaceae > Collybia > Collybia sordida. The sequence continues at coordinate 4,092,569 of JAYKXK010000002.1, forward strand.
AGAGTGTCTTTCTGAAGGTAATCAGGGAGAATAACGTCCAAGAAGAAGATAATGTCACTCAGCGTGCTGGGCGCCGATGGTATCGTTTATGGTTATCCTAAATAATACTGATTTGGCGATTGTGTGGGACATTTAAATAGATCAATCTAGCCTACAACTAATTCGCATTTTGTAACAAGGATATAATTCCTGCATTCCTCCTAGAGCGGGACGGAGACAAGACATTAATATAGCTCTAGTATAGACCAATCCGACTGGCATCGTCACTAGGGAATAAAGTATTTTTGAATATTCGAGGAGTAATATTCAATCATGTTTTGTCGTATGAGTGACTCTGAGGATGTCCTTTCTCGCCTGGGCCGCAATTTTTTGGAGGCATTGGTTGACTCTAGGTACAACAAGGCTTGCTAGGACACAGACAAATAATATGAAAACCAGGACAGGTATGACTGAGGCTGGCAGAACTCCAAAGTAAAGGGGTTCAAGGATGACGATAAACGGCACGAGAGTTTGTTCAGAAGCTACAGCTTTCAGGTCCAAGGTCTTGAAGGCTGGAGTGGGAACGCCAATGTTTACAGCCCGAATGCGTGCGTATGTACGGCGAGTGTTATAAGGTGCCCAATGAGACGATACACCAGGGAAATGGGCCGCGAGGTTTTCGGGATCAAAAATATCGATTAAGAAATCAGTAGGGTGCTATTAATCGAAAGATTAGTACGTTTCAGGCTGGATGTAACTTAAATGACACTCACTGACGCCGGCCATGATATACGCAATGTAAATTTATTGTATGCATCCCAACCCCCCAGTATTGTATCCAGCGTGACCCACAACTCGTGTGGGCAATGTTGCCGGGGCGCACTAGAGCCGTTGACTGCAGCTTGTGAATTGTAATTAGGTTCACAAACGAGTTTCAGGGGTGTCTCAAGAGGTGCAGGCGTAATACTCCATTGTAGTTCGTTATTGCTCCAGTTCAATGCGGGCCTAGAACGCATGAGAAATGACAATTGTATATTTTGACATCAGACCAAGCTAACCATTGTGCTACTGGTGACGGAATGCTTATTCCGTCTATTATTTCGCCACCAGGAAAGTTTACGATCTCGGTATTGGCTTGAGCCATGATTGCTATGTGGGAGAACAAGATAAAGAGAATCCATGGCATGAACATGGATGCTGAGCGCTGAGCCTGCAATCTAGAAGAAATTTCACGGTTTCTATCAGTGTCACAAGGTTGGGGTGTGAATGTCACGTGATAACGCGTCTCCCGGCCACTTCAGGAAAGAAATGATAATTAAATAGTAATTTCCCCAAATACCCAAATAGAAAATAGGTTATATACGCAATGATAAGGACAATGCCAAAATAATGATTTAAGAGCTATGAAATGATGGATGTGGAATGTAGCTTGTATTGTGTAGTAGATTAAAGGTACGCGTCCATGCTATGTAAAGGAAATTCATAGGACTCTAACCCTTCAAGGGTATCAAAGGGTTACACGCAAGGGAAGTAGGAGAAAGATGTGGGTTGGTTGAATGTCTAAGTTTGTTTGTATGTCTAATGTTTTGCTACCAATGAATAATGGGGTCACTGAACCATATTAGGAGAGTCGCACCTTGATAGCTTTTTTCGTGGACATCCGCTTACGAACGTAATGAATGACCCTTTTGATATCTGGTATTGTAAACAGTGGAATAACAAATGCCATCAAAGGAATGGCTATCTCCCAGAAACTGCAAAAAGGTCAGGACAAGCGGAAAATAAGGCTAGAGGTTGAACATACAGGAGATCCGAATTCTGCTGCACCGACCACATTAGATTGAAATTCATCCCCTGAGAAAAACGTGAAATGCTTGAGGCTAAACTAAAGCTAAGGGGCTTACAAAGTAACCAGTCAGCAGAGTTAGAGGTAAAAATATGATCGTTGCTAGAGTGAGACGACGCCTGGAAGTTGCTGTTAGTTTCGAAGTCGTGTAATAGTCAGATCTCCCTACATGACTTCGTTCATTTCGTAGGATGCAAGCTTTGTCATAGGGAGGTCAGGTTTATGCAAGGGGTCCTTCGAGCGACATACATTAAATGTGTACCCAATCAAATTCTCTGCAATGCCGGCAAACATATCCAAGCTCGTCAGAATGTAATCCATGTGATCGAAAACGTCCGCCTGTGTTCCAAATAAGTTTAACTGAGGGTGAAGAAGAAACGACCAACCAAATAAATTTTTGATTTGTGGCTCATGAATCCCACTATTTTGACGCCCTCATTTTTGGGATTGGATGTATCAACGAGTGCCGCGCAACGATCCAGATCATATCGTCGAAGTCCGTAGATTAGTGTTTTAATAGGCTCTAGCGTACGTTTGTGCAATATGAGGTCACCAGAAAGAATGTGAACTGCCCGACATTTACATATGTGTTGTGAGGAAGAAGTAACGGAAAAACGCACGTGAGCGGACTGTTTTCATATGAGGTTTCAAAAGAATGGCACGTTCGTATTTATTAATTTTCTTGTGATATTCATCGGCGACTTCGAGGGCATTATCGACGACTGTAATATATTAGCATTGTGTATGGAAATAAAATTTTTAGAGCTTACTAAGATCGAGGAGAGCATGCACAAGCATTGAGGGGTCAGCAGAGGTTCTAAGACCAGTATCACGTTGTCGAAGTCGCTTGCTTATTGGTGTTGTAAAATTCACATTGGGTGTCGGATGAATAGAAATTACGGTCCCTAATATTAACTGCGTAGGTATATCGGTACGAAGCAGTTTGAAATTCATACCATCCCGGAACAAGAATACAAACATGGGAGAAACTTTAACATCAATTCGGTCGCCCTGAAAATAGCGTCAACTAAATTGAGCCCCGACTGGCATTGAGACCTTACCCGTTTCAGAGCCTCCAGGGATATTTCGTGTTCCTCTTGTGTCTGGCGTGCCTGTGTGACCTATGAAGTGATTTTAGAGAGGCAATGTTGAAATATACTTTAGAACCCACGGCGCCCTCGGCATTCATTAATCTTGTTAACTTTGAACCAGATTGTTCGGGGCCCATCATGGCCTCCAAATCTTTCTCATTCTTATGGAAGAACTGCATCCGTTTATTCCTCTTTCTCGTGGTGCTTTGGCGAGAATTGGGTCCCGAACCGTGTAACGTAACATCATCGTCTTTCTCATTGAAGTCTTCGGATGCCTCTTCTGGCTCCAATAAAGGAAGTGGGGAAGCCGAACGGAGCCCGCCGGTCAACGTGGAACTTTCTGACGAGTTTTTTTCCGATTCGTCAGGTTCGCCCAGCTGGTGGCAGAGAACACGAAGGAAAAGGTGTTTGGGGTAATAATCAGCTTTCGAACGATTTTGGCTGCGCGTGTGGAAAATATCTTCGAGGGCAAGGGGATGAAGGTCTTCATCGAAATTTAAGTAGATTGAAATTTCCCAAGAAGGGATAGCCTCACCATATTTGATTGAGAGCGCCTTGATAACATCCCAACTAATTCCTCCAATATTGATCCATCTAACTTTCACCCAAGGGTCCCTCTGGCTTGCTGCAGAGTCATCCATAAGATCAATGAACTCCCTGTTCGTCATACGCCCAAAGCTGCTACGGACTGAGGAATAGTCAATAACTTCAATTTCACAATCTTCTCTGATGTGGCCGTAAAGCGCATCTGCTGATGCACGCCGTGGGTTGACGCCAGGCTCGGCACCAACGCGGCCCCCTCCTCCCGAAAGAAGTGTGGTGCTGCGGTGTAACGCGATGACCCTACGTGCGGCTGCACGGAATTTCTCTATAGGTGTTAACCCACTCCATGGCGATGGCCGTTGGTTTGTTGCGTTCGTGCGGGTGGTCATCTTGGATCGAATAGACTGTCTACCTGTCGGAGAGGTTATAGGATTTGTACGTCCAGATTTTGGAGGTTCTGATGCGTTCAAACGGACATGGGGAGCATGCCGGGTAGGAGAAGTGTATGTTGGGGGAATAGCTACGTTTTCAAGACTCTCCCTCCCTTCATCCTCCATATCAGGTGTTAATGACCGACCTTCAGAATCGGTGAGACTGTTCTCGCGAGGCATGCTAACTTTTCGAGATGCTGCGAGTATTGACGGAAAAGAAGTAATTCTTGATCCTAATGAAAAGCGAGGAAGTCGAGAACAGAAGGCTTTGGCGCTTACTCCAGCGTGTTATCCTAGGCTTACCGCTTGCCTCGAGGCGAAGATGCAAGAACCAGGACTGCCTTGTCTCCAATCGGAACAGCGCCCGGTCAGGGACAAAGTTCTGTCACTGTTGACCGGAAGTTTTGGAAACATCAATCAGCACGCTAGACGAAAAAGGACTGAGCAGCGAGCTGTGTTGGGCGTAGCTATGCATCTATATATATACTTGCATAATTCAGTAACCACCACAACCAAAATTTTCACTACCATTGAATGTTCTTTGATGCTTGGAGTAGGGAAAATTCCACGATGCTATTGTGAAAGCCTGAGATCCGTTTGTTACAATTGCCGGTAGTGGTGGTGTTAGGAGTGAGTTGGGGACAAACCGATAATCAAAGATGAAATTCAGAAACTCTGATGACCAAAGTTGATCGATATTTAAGGAACGAATCCAGAGCTAAATTTGAACTACATTTCTAGGGGTAGAGGAGAGCTATGCCTATTAGTCAAGGTGGTCTATGATTTGCGACTACGGAAAACATTGTGTGGTATGCGTAAGGACAGGAATGTTGATGGGTTATTTGCTCTGGCGTGTGACATACACGTCAACCACAACTCCATTAACAACAGGTATATGGATAGATAGACGTGACGGAGAGAGTGTGTAACCGTGGTTAAATGGCGATAAAATAGTTCGATGAGGTGCATATTATAGTAGTATGTTGCTTTGAGAAGTGTATACAAAAATTTGAAAAACCCCAACGAATAAAAAGGAACGAAAGCAGTCCAGCGGCTCCATTTTAAACTTACGATGGTTGACGAGGTGATGAGAAGAGAGAGAATACTTTCTCAGCATTCTCTTTGTACTTCTTCAGTTTCTTGTTCTTGAGTTTTTCAGGCTCTTCGACGGGGGAGCCTTTGATAGTGTCCGCGACCGGGCGCGGGACCAATTCCGCGGGGCCTAATTCCCCATTTCCTGACTGATCAGATGATAGACTCTGGGTGCCCACAGATACAGCGGACTCTTTCGACTTTAGCGAAGGAGACGCCGGAAGGGAGCCCCCGAAGGATGGTGATGGAGTGAGCAATCCGGTTGATGATGCAGCCGAGAATGTGTTAGAGTTAGAGTGATTGAAAGACTTCGCAGTGCCGCTGGACTTCGAAGAATATGACGATGGGGGAGGTGATTTAGGACGGAGGAACTGTCTGGGATGTTTCCGGAACGTTAACCCAGATCCAGGAGTCCGACCACGTCGTTGAGAGGGACTTGGAGAGTCGGCTGACTCTGAGATGGTAGCATCGGAGTTCTTCGACATCCCCGAGAATGACCGTGGAGCAGATCGTTGAGACGGTGTGGACGCCTTCCTGAATACGGCCAAACGATATCGATCGACGACACCCCGAGCGAAAAGACTTGTGCCCTTCGCGCCATTTCGATCTTCTCCATCGACAGCTTCTACGAAGTCCCAATCATCGTCCTCATCGTCCTCACGTTCGGTTGCCTCCGCGTCTTCAGTGGCATCTGCCAAGTGGCGATCCAAAGCGGGGACACCCGACTTCTCTCTGCGATTACGAGTACCACGGTTTGGAGCGGGGCGGGGAATTGGCGCTTTCAGAACTGTGGTAATCTTCGGTTTGATCTCTTTCTCTGGGATTGTAGGCGGTGTAGACTCTGGAGGGCCTGGGGGAGGTAAGTCTTTGCTCCTCCGTTGTTCATTTTCTCCGGATTCAAGAATAGGAGTAATAACACCAGGTTCGGCATCCTCAGAGATAGTGTCAGCGTCTTCAGCAGGGAGGGGAGGAAGAGCGTCGATGGATGGTTCGGGGAGAGGAGCTGGTCGAGCTTCAGGAGTCTTGGGTTCAGGGGCTTCCTCTTCACTAACTGAATCGGGAGGAGTGGTCTTTGCAGGCTCAAGAGAAGCAAGGATATCACCTTCTTCGTCTTCTTCACTTTCCTCCTCTGAGCCTTCTTCCTCTTCATCATCATCAATGAGAACTGAATGTCGGCCTTTGAAGGAATACCCGTCAAATACATCAACGGAATCATCCGCCACAGATTGTGGTTGTGGACGGATGGAGGAGCTGCGAGACTGAGACGGAGTGGTGTTTGATTCTTCACCATCCGTACGATCTGTGTCCGTTTGTGGTTCTTGATCAGTATCAGTTTGTTCATCGTTAACATCATCGAGAACAGGTTCCATGTCCAAAAAAGTGTCGTCAAAGTTTTGCGTATCACTAGCGTTCGAAGGATCAATAGGAGGAATATAAGGCGCTGGATAGTTTATGTAGTTTAGCCAAGCATGAAGTATAATGAGTAAGGCAACAGCTCACGGATGTATCGTTTATAGTAAACATGCGACCAGTCACTAAAGAAAAAAAGCAAAGAAAGGTCAGTCAGTATGTTTACGCATATATCAAAATTTAAAAACAGACATCATCGAGAAATATGGATGCCGCTTAATACGGGGTTCACATATTCGCAACGCAGGATTCCGTTGCAGTAACTGGATTCATCAATAAGGCAAGTTACTCTAGATAAGGGTAATAATCCTTACTCCACGAATCAAGCTTTTAGTATCCTGATCAATGGCCCTGTCTTCCGGGAATTGCAGCTCATCCTGCAGCACTCTGACATACATGTCCGAGTGATTATTAGCCCAGAATGGTGTCTAAGGGGTGGATTGATATGTGAGCTAAGATGCGACGATGATCATGTAAACTCACGATTCCGGTCAGCATCTCATACAACATTGTTCCGAAACTCCACCAATCTACCTCATAACTGTATGCCAGGCCCTGGATCACCTCGGGAGCTAGATACTCGGCCGTCCCACAAAAAGTTGTTGTGGAGTCGCTATGTCCAGCTGGCTGTCCCGGCCACCCCGAAGCCAGCTCACCATTCTTGTCCAATTTCATCCATGGGGGAGTTGCTGGTTGAGGGGTTCCAGGCACAGATGAATAGAACTCTCCTCCGCGAGAGCCGGACGGAGTCGAAGCTGCGGTTGAGCTATTGTTCTTGCGCGGGAACTCTTTTGAGAGCCCGAAGTCCGTAAGGACGATGTGGCCATCCGCGCCTATGAGAATATTCTCTGGTTTGAGATCACGATAGATTACTCCAGCAGCATGAAGGCCTTCAACACCTTCAACGATTTCTGCAGCATAGAATCGGGCTCGATCACGGCCGAGCCGACCCCACCGTGCGAGTTGGGTTGCAAGATCTCCTCCGGGATGGAAGTCCTGAGCATGCATATCAGCCACGCTCCCATCATAAACCATGTATGTGACTTACCATAACCAAAAACAGATTTTCCTTATCATGGAAGCTCCACCAGAGTTTTACTACAAATGGATCCCTCGATTCTGCTGCCATTCGTTTCAAGACAGCCTGTTCTGTCAAGGTGTGCTGAAGTTCTTGATGGGCTAGGACATGTCTCTTTGTGATAGCTTTCAAAGCATAGAGTTCAGACGTCGTCTTCTGTCTCACGAGTAACACCTTGCCAGCACAGCCTTTACCTAACACTCTCATCATTTCGAAATCATCAATGACAACTTTCCGAAGAGATTTCCTCGGGCCCTTGGGCGCTGTTGATATTGAACGTTTCTTCCGCGAGGCCCTTGGGCCATTGCCAGTCGTAGAAGATGACTCATCTCCAGTCTGTGATGACGTGCCGTCTTGACTGGGCGCAGAAGATGCGTAGGTGCGATTCAGGTGAGACTTGTCAAAATCTGCAGACTGTGAGCGCGGTATCCGAGCAGCCGGAGAATCTGATGCCACTGGAGTTGGCGGGGCAGTATCAGTTTGTAAATCTTTGGGCTTGGTATCGTTGTCGACTGGATCCGGCCCATCGTGCGCCACTTGGGCTTCGAGGGATGTGCGAGACTCGTTGTCAGCGCCAGTTTCAACCGTAGCACCACCGTTGACTTCTTCGAGATCGAGATCCTTCTCTGGCGTCTCGAATCCTCTCAGCGACCCAATATCATCAACAGCCTCGTGAACTTCATGTAAGTTTACCTTATCTTCGAAGACGCTTCCTGATTCACTTGGCGCCGCGCTATACCCCTTAGTGCTACTTGAGGGTATGTTCTCTTTATCTTTATCGAATCCCATATGCGCAGCTAGATCGGATCGTACACGTTTAATAGCGCGCTCGACTCTAACACTCTCGAGATCATCAGTGCGAACCCTCACAAATCGTTTCCACTCCCGAGACTGGCGCAACGTGGTTACATTCGAGATGGTGGTGAGATAAGCCGCAATTCCAGTGCTATTGGCCGAAGGACGAAGGGTAGGCGACGCCAACGAGGTGAAAGGGTCACCGATCTCACCCGAGGGTGAAGTGAGAGGTGTGGGAAGAGTAGAGGGGGTAGAGCTAGTATTATTGAAACGGCGATTGGAGGAGCTGCTTCGACCAGTTTTTCCTGAGGTTGGGGAGGCCAGGCGAGACAACGTGTTGAGGAAAGTGGACTTGCGCTTGGGTAGAGGCAAGGCCTGTATATCAAGGGGAAAGACCGGTATTTTAACACTAGGATGCGATTCACGTAATTTCTTGTCCAATTCGACGATTTCCACTGCAGTGCGGGTAAGGGTTAGGTTATGGGTTGGGGCTGCGTCATGGTGTACGTCAGTCATCAATCAGATCAGAAGGAGCATATGGAACGAAATCAGGGGGGCGCAGTAATGTGCATGAAATTTACGTGGATACAACAGCTTTCATTGAAAGCAAGACTATTGACGATCGACTCACTTTTTATATAGAGACTGTATGAATGGACGTCATGAGGGGTTTCTGCCACGCTGACACTCCAAGGTCCATCCTGCGCGTCCATGCGCACAGGGGGTCGTCTGCTTGATGGTTGGGAAAGGGTATTTTCAACAGTCATGTTGGTGTCAATAGTAAGATCCGCGATGGATGGGTGGTCGTCAGAGATTGGGGTCTTGGGAGCTTGTGCTTGTTGGAAAAACGTTACGTCTGACACACTTTCTTTATCTACTGTGTTCTTCTTTCGAATTGCGTAACTTCTGGCGGTATCGATGCTTTGTCTAGTGAGGGTGAGATTGAAGATGTCGGTCTTTGTAGCTTGGGTGTCGGTTTCAAACGACTCTCGACTGAATGTGCCGAAACCTAATGTGGTCCTGAATCTCTTCTTGGTTGCGGGTGTATACGACGTCGGTGGCGTAGTCGTAGAATCAACACTTTGCATACGAAGAAAGAACTTCGTTGCCAGCTAGTTGCAGAGGGTCGAATTAGGCGCGGATTCAAAAGATAGCAACGGTGATAATGGATGATGTGAGCGTCGTCGACAAAGGGAGCGCGACAATTAGTAGAGTAAGAGGGAAAGGGATGTGGTAACTGCTTGGAGGGTGTTAAAAGTTCTCGTTTGGATAGCCACGAGTTTCTGCAGTGACTTTGCCTCGAGGCAGCCAAAAAAATCGCTAAAGCGCGTGCCAATGACTCGTCAGCCTCGTTTCTGCTTTTGTTTCAACTGATAATAAGCTTACGATATAAAGGAGTGTTATGGTGATTTTAAAAGCTGTGAACGACGATAACGAAGCTAGTTGAAAGTGGAATAGTGGAGTGTACAAATCGGCATCTTTTCCTACGCCCTATTGCCACCCACACCTACAAACTTGATCCAAACAAATTCTATCCACTCATCCCCTTTTTAACCAACCATGACAAAGATGGAATGCCCTCTTTCCGTCCTCATATTATTATGTATTACTCAAAGGCCTTCGCTAGTTGTATACGTTGGACAGAATCTATCATACTACAGCCCTTTTGCCTTCTCTCCAAATTTATATTTTTCCCTTCGCCTCTTGCCGAGGATCATGAAGCAACTCCTCGTTCAGGCACTGCATAAATATCAAGCATCTATGTTATCAGGCGCCGGGAGACGTTGAGCCAGGATGTCCCTTTAGGCTCCTCAATACCACCAACTACTTTCCAATTCCTAGTCTGTGCAAATCCTATCTCCAAGGGCAACGCTGCCAGGGTCGCAACTAAATTTAGTTCACACCCCACCTACCAACAACCCCGATTGACAATCCTACGAACATCTATGAATATATTTGAATCAGTCGCCGAAAGTACTAATTTTATCGATTTGATTATATTGCATTTATCGGTGCAAGAGTGGCTAAAATAATTTACCCACAGAATAGAATTGTTCCAGTACAATTACATACGGGTAACTTTCATTCATATATTTTTTTTCTGATCACCCGTAATTACCTCACAAGTTCCAACAAGCCAGCTTCCCTGGGTGGATACGAGTCAGGCCCAGCTGAGTTTTTTATCTTTATTCAATGAACCTAAATCTGAAGCTCTCGTACCATCATCGTCTTGATGCCAATAACAAACGGGTAAACTCACTGTTCATGATCGTCTTGAGAGAGAAATTCAATCACATCCTTGCCATGCTATGTAAACCTGATATTTTTACGTCATCACCTGATCCGTCGGCGAAAAAAAGCTCATCGCTACCTGGGTAGGGAAAACCCTTGTCTCTGACGTCCACGGCTTCCAAAGTCATTACGATATAAACTCCACACGCTGGAAGGTCTGGACTTACCCGCGAATGCTTCTTCAAGTGGCCCATCTGCCCATCTTCTCGTTTCATCTGAACAGTTGACAGATTTGCACCGATGAAAGTTTACCCCACCCAAAATCCATTTACCTACACAGAAAGAGATGCTGAAGGAATCTAGGTGTCGCATTCGTCGCGCTCAAAAAAAATCTTTCTGTGCGAAGCGAACGCCCTGACGTCGCTAAGAAGAGCGAGTGGCTTGACCATGCACTTGAATGCTCGGCGCGTGACACCGGACGCCGTTTAGAGTCCGTGGAGACAGACAAGAATAGTTTGCATCTCGTCAAAGAAAAATCAATCTTATGCAATTGGGTGCTTCAATGAAAACTTGGCCTTCCATTATGGCATGGCAGGGCCCAGCTGGAGAAGGTTAGTCTGGGTTGGCACAGTATTGGCCCCTTTTGACGTTCTTGAGAAAAGTCTATCATCCCCAATAGGCACTCAGAATTTCCGTCCCTGGCGCAGACACAGTCACATTGGGACCTGGAAAGCTCAAGATGAACGTATAAAATCCACCGACCATGAAATTTTATTCAGTTCACTTTGGCTCCAATCCGCGTTTCTTAGTCGCGTATTAATTTATTGTTGGACAAACACGAGATTGACTCATGCCGTACTACGGACCTGATGCTTCCCCTGAGGAGATATTACTGGAGCGAACTTTTGTAGCGGGAGATTTTGTTTGTGGGGTTGGCTACGGTGAGTAAACTCATTGATACGAGTGTAGGGAAAATAGAACTGAGGACACTGAATTTTAAGGTGCACAAATAGTACTTTATACATCTTGCGCACTCTATCTTTGGAGTCAACGGAACGCGCGCCGACAATCTATCTTCCTTCTCGCCTACATCACCCTCCTCATCTCTATTGAGACACTATTCATGGTCGTCCAAGCAAGAACCGTACAAGACATGTACATCGACAATCGAAACTACCCTGGTGGACCATGGGTTTATTTTCTGGCCACCCAATACCTGCCAATCAATGTTGTTTTCTATGCCACTCTTTTTGTGCTCACATTCCTTTCCGACTTACTGGTGGTCAGTATTTCTGTCAGACATCTTGATAAATAATCTTATCTCCCGAGAACATAGTTATGGCGTTGTTGGGTCATTTGGACCGCTTCAGGACGCTTCGCGGCGTACGTTGTGACATTCTTCCCAGCATTACTACTTTTGGCTTCTTTCGGCAAGTTTCCTCCCGTAAGCGAAAAATGCTCTCTAACAATGGCGCTTCACAATAGTTATGGGAACATTGTGGACCCTTCAATCGAGCCAGCCCGGGTTATCTCTTTACAGCAAACTTCCGCAAGCATACGGAATGGCATATTACATCATCTCACTTAGTGTGAACATTCTTCTTACCATTCTCATCTCGACTCGGCTATTCATGTACCGTCGAACCATCCTCGCCTCCCTTCCTGAGGAACATGCGAAGCACTACGTCTCCCTCGCCACTATTATGGTTGAATCTGCAGCTCTATACTCTATTCTTGCTTTGATCTTCATCATAACCTACGCTATCAATAACCCTCTCAACCAGATATTTTTGGGTGCGGCTTCTTCGGGTCAGGTATGTGATCCAGTCTTTCCTCATATAATCTAGTTGCTGATAGGCCTTTAATCAATAGCAAATTGCCGGATATCTGATCATCTATCGCCTGGCTGAAGGCCGTGCATGGAACAAGGACACCTTAACAGTGCAAGCTCTCCCGCCCATTAATTTTGGCGGTCCTTCTAAAAACAATCAGACCGAAACCACTTTGAGCAGTTTCCAAGTTAATACGACTGGATCGCTTTCACCTATTCCACCATTTACCGGGCAAGGTCATTCACCCTATGAAGGAACGAAAGAGGGGGATTACAATTCGCCGACCCTCGGAGGTTCTCCAGTTACTCCAATCAAGGAGAATAGCGCTGTTTGGAGTCCTTTCAAAGGCTCGAAATCAAAGCAAGTGGTATCTTTGCCGTAACGCTCGTTCCTGGTCCCCCTTGAAAATATATCCTTGGATGTGATGTCCTATATGTGTCCCCCCACCACTAGTATGTATATGTACCCTGAACTCTGACAAACAAAGCAATGTATTCAATAACGGGAATAGCGATAACAGTGGTATCTCATGCTTGAGTTGAATCAGTTGCTAGCGCTACGATATTGACATTCAGTTCCAGACGATGAACCTTTCGCATCATTGTCACTTATCTGTTGGTAAACTCACCTGCGTTTAACGATTTCAGTGTCAAGTAGGCTTGTCCCCGAGCTCTTTTTGGGGACTGCTGATGATCTCAGCCAAGGGGGTGTTCCCCACTCAGAATATCATCAAGGCAGCGCAAGTTTGAGTCTAAGTGTACAGCCGCTTTTCGCTCAACCAAAAATCGAAGCACAGGATTCACTGTCTTCAAACGCTTTCATGTCATGCACTGTGTGATCAGGATATCAAGGTTATGATTTGTTTTACATCTCATCCATTCATCCTTTCAATGTGGAGTACCTTCTACTGATATTGTTCGGGAGATGTGATCCTTCGTCCTTGGGTGCGATTTCTTTATAAAAAACATCACATTATGAGGAGACACTTTCATCCATCCTGCCTTGAGGAAAATAATTCTATACCTTTTTAAACAATGGCACCCTACTACGGTCCCGACGAGGATGTTGGTACTATTTTTTTGGAACGCACATTCCTTGCCGGCGATTTTATTTGTGGGGTCGGATATGGTGATATCTGAAAACATTTAATACCTATCTATTCTGACATCAGTATTTATTGCATAGGAATTCAGCTCATTATGTATATAATATGTTTCCGCTACCTATGGAAAACCAGGAAAGGCCGACCTCAATCAATTTGGCTCCTGGCCTATATTAGCACACTCCTTTGTATCGAAACCATATTCGAAGCTGTCCAGGCTCGTACTGTGCAAATTGTATACATTGACAATCGCAATTATCCGGGGGGACCATGGAAATACTTCCTCGACACTCAAAATCTCCCGGTCGACGTTATGTTCCTTACCACGCTATTTGTTTCTACTTTTCTTGCTGACATTCTTGTGGTGAGTCCCGATCTTCGTAGAACACAAACATTTACAACCTAAATTTATTTATTCACTTGATAGTTATGGAGATGTTGGGTTATCTGGACTTCCTCTGGGAAGCGTACAGCGTACTTGATAATATCCTTCCCGACTTTGATGCTTCTAGCGTCTTTCGGTAAGGTTTTTCACTCACTTATTGACCCAAGTCGTAACGTAATATTTTCGTTCCTAGCAATGGGTACATTGTGGACACTACAGTCAACTCAACCCGGACTATCGTTGTATAGCAAGATGCCGTTAGCTTTTGGAACATCTTATCAGGCAATCCCCCTCAGTGTCAACATCATACTCACGATCCTCATTACTGTTCGTCTTCTCATGCACCGCAGAACAATCTTGGCCACGCTCCCTGAGGACCACGCCAAACATTATATTTCACTCGCCACAATAATAATCGAGTCGGCTGCTCTATATTCCGTGTTTGCTGTGATTTTTCTCATTACCTATGCGGTCAACAACCCTATCAACCAGATCTTCCTTAGCATCGCATCTTCATCACAGGTGCGTTTAGTATACCCGTCATAGTCGAACAGCTCCTGATTTATATATATAACAGCAAATAGCTAATTATTTGATTATTTGTCGGCTGGCTGAAGGTACAGCATGGGATAAAGACACTCTTACGCGACAAACGACCATGCAGTTTGGTGGAGTTCGCCAGACAACTATAATAACGACCACGGGAGCAGGGATGATTCGGTTCGACGATATTGAAAGCATTGCAACTGAGGGCGCCAACGTAGGCGGAGGTAAACCTAACTGGAGAGGTCAAGAAAAACCAGCTGGTTCTTCCACCGAGCTATGAATTGTATTTGTATCAATTATGCGTTTGAAGAAACCAACGACTCGTTGATATTTATACCTTGAAATTTAAATTAGCACACAATCATGATCAATGCATGTCTCAAAACGCGAACTCCCATACCGCGTCTCCACACGTGACACCGGGCCATCATCACGTCCCCAGTTCGGGTTCAGATTTGAGTTGGTTGAGGTCCTGTCAGTAGACAACAATTTCACACAACGCGCTTCCGCCCGCTGCCTTTCCAGGGTTGATTCAACTTGAACTTTTCTCAACCCACTACCCAACAAAGTACAGCCACCCACCGGAACGACCAACATGTCTGAACCCGTCGAGAAGAGCCTTCCCGAGGTGTCGGAAGCCGTGTCTGCCAATGGAGAGAAGGAAATTGAAGAAGAAGAAGTATCGGGTGAAGTTGACGACCAGGGTGAGGAGAGCGACGACTATGAGGATGTCGATTATGAGGTACGCAGAGAGCTCTTCATGTTCGGCCATTTACTCAATTTTTGAAAGGAGGAAAAACAAATCGTCGGAGATGAAGACGATGAAGAAGTAGACGAAGAGGACAACGAAGAGGAGCAGAACGGAGAGGTTGGTAGTTTCAGCGTCTAGTGGGCACCCAACTCATAAAATTGCACAGCAAAAATCAGGAGGCTTGACCGCATTGTTACTTGGAGATGTAAGTCGCCTCTAATAATTTTCCATTACCGTACAAACGTTGAAGTCCACTTAGCCCAGCGCTGGCGCAGAGGAGGAAGAGGAAGAAGAGGACGACGATGACGAATACGTCGAAGAAGCGCCCGTGCCCGAGACCCCGAGTAGCAAAAAGAGAACCATTGATGAACTAGCAGAGGTCGACAACGAACAGTCTGAAGCCAAGAAGGTGAAAGCCTGAAACTTTGGCCCTCTTGAAGGCCTGGTCACTGGGCCAAAAAAACCCACCAAAAACTTTTATTTTATTCGTTTTTATACCCTGTTTCTGTAGTCTATAGTAGGTCAGTGGTGCATACATAGAACAAGTACTCACCGATTGTATATACTGGCATCCTTGTTTTGAATAGAAGAAAGAGGGCTGGTGACCTGGAAGTTGTTAGAATTCACGCTAAATCAATAACCATCGTGTCATTTTCACCCCCCGCCGCCATTGTTGTCAAACACTCAAATTTCAAATGTCAAATTCATTCTGTCTCTACACATACTATCACGCGTTTATGCCTATCGATGCCGCTCAACGTCCACTGAAATTGATTTTTCCCTGCGTATAGATTGAACTGCGGTTGCGTGCCCGAACGAGAAGTTCCTGCCCGAAACAGCCCGAGGCCCACGAAATGGTCAATCAATCCAAGGCGAAGACGTTTACGAAATAGAATCTGGGCCTTGGCATCACTTGTAAAACTACGATTCAGAGGCCGACCGAGAGCACCCTATACTGCCACTCGAACACCGCTCTGGGATTTCTATTCGGCGCATAGAAATTTTAGGGCAAATCGAGGGTTTTTTATTTTTTTATTTTTGGTCTTGCTCGTCGTATGTGTACTTATCTGACTTAACGTTGACCTTCACCATGCCATCTAAATACCGCTTTCAAACCGAGTTGCTTTGCTGCCCCACGGAAAATCTCATCAGGCACGAATTCTTTGGTCGAATTTCAGATCGCGACTCTTTAGAGCAGCGCCAGGTCCTTGACAAAAAAGATGCTTTAACGTCTGGAAGAGTTGGAAAATGTTGATGACCGCCTTTATGACGTGCATTCTACTGATACTTATCGATGTGGGTACGAGGTGCCTGCCTCTTTTGCAGAATGCACGTTCAGAATTGGGCTTGGGTACTGCTCAACAATGAACTAAATTTTATACGTATCAGCTATGAAGCCTAAGGTTGTTATATGAGCTGTGGTGCGTTAAGTGTCGTAGTGCGAGGCCGTTCTCCATCTTATCCCGTCTATGATGGGTTGATTGTAGGGCGAACGCCCGCCTATGAACTGCAAAGCCCAAGTGTTCTTATACGAGTTAAGAAAATTACCTCTGATAAGAAAAGGTATGAAAAGCCAATCCCGTTCAGGTTAGGGAACAACCGCCTCAGACTCCCATTTCCCATCGCTTGTCCTCCAAAACCTTGTCCTCCGATTCGGGAATACGCCTAGTTCTACCATATCCACATCAGTCGGGTCGATCGCCACCAACGCAAAGTTTCCCAATGCTGTTTCCCAATTTCTTCTTGCCTCGCTGTCACTTTCATCTGTAGGCTCCTCCAGCTTCACGGGCCACCGTCGCGCCTCTTCTTCCCCGCCTACAAGGGGACTCCCGGGAGTTGGTCGGCACCAGGTCGCCTTCATGTACCCACTCATCTCTGCGAACACTTTTAATCGCTCTGCCTCCCAGTCAAATTTCTCTCTTTCCAAGGCGAAGAAACCGCTCTCCGCTACCAAGTTTTTTATATTATCGGTAAATTGACTGTGGAGGGAATGGGCAGGGGAGGGGATGACGCGCACGCGTCCAGCGATACGGAATTGCTGCTGAGCCTCGGCAATCCACCAAGCTAGCTGTACGTTCGGATTAGTGGCGAGCTGAGCGATTTTGGGAGTGCGAATATCAGTTGTGGTTAGGACAAGTGGGAGGGAGGGCGTGGAAGTTGGGGATAGGAAGCCGCGAAAAATATGTGAACGAACGTGGGGGATAACGGTAGTTGAGTCTATGGTCGCAAGTTGGAAAACTTGGAGAACATCGAATATTAGCGTTGAGCGCTGGGAAATTTAGGGGTAAGTTGGTGAAAGACTTACCAACTGATTTTTCGTTATCTGCAAGTGCATTAGTGATTGCAGTCTTCCATCGAGGAACGAGAGATGTCATATTCGATAAGTTGTGTAAATCTGGGGAAAGGTTTTATGCAACAGCTGATGCCAAAGTTTCAAATTTATTGTAACTAACGCGATTTTGGGTTCAAATTCTCCAAAAATGATACTGTAATTGTAAAAGTGGTTCAAGAAAGAAGACTGTTCAGCACTCGAGTAAATACACGTGCGCTCATCATTGATGTCATCGTCGGCGTGACGTCATGAATGCGAAGTATAAGACTGCTATGTTCCTCTTGGAGTCAACGACTCATAACTATTCTACACAATATGCAATCCAAAGTTGGAAACCCTCAGGTCTACGAAGCCGGGGATCAGAGGTATATCTATCTTTCAAACCTGTCTATCCAAAGAAAGTTTACATGTATATTCCAGGACCCACAAAGGTTCTGGTGAACCACAAAATATGGACAGGTTTAACGTCGGCCCCGATAAAACATATATCGACCTCGACCCCGAGTGAGTAGGCCGTATCTCCACGCCATATTTCAACTGAACATACTATGCATCAGTGACCAGCGCGGCCTCGCCAGCAAGCTCGCATCAGCCAGACCACACGAGAATTATAAGGAGGAGAATGCGGAAACCGTGAAGGACCCATTGGCTCCTGCCCGTGCGCACGGGAACGAGCCGTCGCGCGGGGCGTATATCGATGCAGACATCAAGGCGGATGAAGAAGAGTTGTTGAGGAACAAAGGAGGGACTACGGGCGCATAATCGACAGCCGCATTCAGATTTGACTGTTGACTAATTACTGACTCAATTTGTATCATTACCTTTCGAGTGTACGAACATATAACCCATTGTATCCATCATGTTCTCGTCCCGTTCTGTTCTCGACCTCTTGTAAGGATGTAGCTTGTGCCGGGGTTTAGAGTTTGTTATACGGTTTTTAAGTTGGTTGGGCGGGCAGTCGGTTAACGCATTAATTGGGCAGGTAGGTTATAGACAGTGGCTGTTGATGGTGACGAAGGTGAAAGTGGGCACCTCAAGCCAGTACATGGCGTACAATTTCGGTTATTGTCAGTGGCGACTGGGGCAGGATAGACAGCACATTATGTCCTTCATTGCTGCTCACAGCTAGCGTCGCGTCCCCGCGCTCCGCGTGTATCTATATGGAGGGAAGCCAGATCATCCGACTAGGTGTTTAGTCTGTGTGGGATATATCGAATTTAGGCATACTTCATGTTCGAGTGGAGATGCGCTGGGTAATTGACGGAGAAAGATGTACGGTTCAGGGAACCAAATTGAGGGACTCCGGTTGGTGAGTTGAGCTTCCCACCAGGATTAGTGCTATTCTCGGTTTGGCACTGAGCTCGGACACTGCGATATTCTATGAATCCTGACGTTTCTAAACCAATTTATTTAGACAATAGAACAGGTCAAATGGTTGATGTACTTACATTCTTAAAATCCGCCCGTGTCCTTCACCAGGCAACGTATAAATCATAACAATAAGAACGCGAGATTTGTGGACCCCTGCACACGACGAATATTGGGATGGGCAAGCGTGGGAGATCAGGGAGATTGCTCAGTGTGGATTGTTGACTCAATTTATATCATTACTACCAGGGTAAAGCGTATGTGTAACCCGCTCTGCCCTGCTGTGAAAGACAGGAATCTACTTTCAATCCGTTGAGTATCGGATAAGCAAGTAAAAGACGTGATTTGCGTTGCAATCTAGGGTCCACGTCACGTGAGGTGAATATAGGGGTTAAAGCGATAGTTGAACTGGTTGGATGGTTTATTGTCGGATAGCCCTTTGATCAGAATCGACACGCGTTCCATTAGCTGTTGCACGTAATGAACGTTGATGAGCTCGCGACACGGATTGTGATGTTCGATGATGGTGACGGGTGGATGCCGTTGCACGCGTAAGCGAGACACGTGCACGTGATGTCGTACGCGGTGTGTAAGTTTGGTTGTTGTCAACGACGGCTAGGATGAAATAAATATCACGCTCTCATCCGGAATCAAATCTTGCCTCTTACCTATCATGCACGTTCTCCCCCCCACTCTGTCTCGAACATCCTCAACGACGAGTATATCAGAGTCCGACGAGCCAGGCGCGAGCAACCCGCGGAGAACACGCAAGCGATTCTCCAATGTTCAATTAACCATGCTCGAACAGCTCTTCCACCAAAACTCTCATCCCTCGCGTGAGGAACGTGACGGGGTCGCGAAACTTGGCGGAATGTACGTATTCCCACCTCACTTGAAGTCCGCGCATACTCATTCGGTTACGCTTGCAGGGAGATAAAATCGGTGACCATCTGGTTCCAAAATAAGCGCCAGACAGAGCGCAAGGTTGCCCTCGGGAACACTACCAACCCCAATACACGCCCACGCAGCCCCGTATCCTCGCCTCTCAGTGGCTCTGGACGTAGCGTGTATTCCACCCCCACCGGCACCGCATCCTCCTCGCGCCCATCACTCGACCGCGTCGCCTCTCGTTCCGAGCTGCGTGCACCCATAGTCCCCCGAACACCCACACGGAGACACATTCCCGGCACCGCACTCTGGGATATCATGCCATCGTCGCCCGTCGCGCCACCATTCAGCCCACCATCACGCGAATATGTCGAGTTTGGGAAGGCACACCGTACCCTTGAGTGGGCGTGTGCTGCCGCGCGACTGGCGGAGAAAGATGGGAGTGGTGCACGGAAAAAAGCGAGAGGAAAGAGTCAAGGAAAAATAGAGAGGGTGGATACTCTGGATTGGACAGAGGACGAGGCGGAAGAGGCAATCACGCCGCCAAGTACGTGGAGTGGAGAAGATAGGCGCTGGTCGACCGCAGAGTCTGCAAAAAAAATCCCTGATGGGAAGAAGGGGGAAGACGAAGATATGATGAAGGCGGCGATCGCACTATGTGGGCTTGGGAGGAGATGAGGAGGGGAGTTTGGGGTAATGAGCAGTGTAACAATTAATGGGATTGGGGGGTGGAAAAGGGTATCTTTAATTATTAAATTTTTATGAATTGTTTCAACAGCACAACGTACCAACACTTCACGATATACATACCATGCTTCAAAAAATGGACCATCTTTTACGACATTCTAACCAACATGAATATTGAACATCCCTCAGGGGGTTGAGTTTCTCGCCTGTGATCTCCCAGGGCTTGCTTTCGTGTCTTCTCACCAGTGTTCGACGTTGTCAATGAGAAAGGATATTTGACCCTGGGACGTCACACTGCCGTAAATTTGTTACTTGTTACTTAACCAGAAATTTAAAAATAACATAAATAAAAAAAAACGATCATCTAAAATTCGTTATTGACATGCAGTATCTATGTACATCATCAGGCATAAAAAAAAGAGACATAAAGAAGAGAGAATCATCATCATGCACAAAAGCATCACACCTCATTCAATACATACATCCCAGCATTCATGTTTGCTGGAGCGAACCCAAAACCCAATTGTTGAAATAAAAAGAGTGTGTAGAGGGAGATGGAATCATAGACGGGGAGAGTAAAATTGGGAGAGATTAAGACGAGAAGAATAAGAGAAAAGACAGACAGCAATCCAAACAATAACCTTAGTCCTGGGAATTCAAACCCTCGACAGACCGCAAGCTCTCTCTAATAGCCTGTACCCGCATCTCAACCGCGTCCAACGTCTTCTGTAGCTGTCCCACTTCCTCCCTCCAATCCCCCGATCCTTGGAGCGGTGAGTGTGGCAAAACTTGTCCTCCGCTACCCAGAGGCTCCTTAGCCGCCGCCTTCGCCACAGTCAACTCCTCCCTCAGAGCCGTAACCACACCCTGCACCCACTTCTCCCTTTCTTCAAATTTTATCCGCTCCTTCCTTCTCCCTGCCTCCTCACGCGAACCCATCCTTACTAGTGTCCACAAATTACTCAGTACGAGGCCGACGATGACGAAATATAAGATCGTAGTCGAAGATGACTGCTCCCAACCGTCTTTGATGAGCTCAATCGCGCCCCGTGTGCTCCGTCGTGCCACCTGCGATGCGCCATCGAACGTATCCCATGCCCACTGCAGCCCTCGCTGGTTTCGCTCGCGTTCGCGTTGCTTGCGTTCCTCCTCCGTTGGTTCTCCGCCCGGGCCCGTGCCGAGGCCAGGCGGCGTATCAGGATCACTGCTGATTTCCTTGGTCACTTCTGCCAGTGTGATGGCAGTGGGGTCGACACCCTCCGGGACAAACTCAGACTGGTGTTCCGTAATGTATCCACGCATAGCAGTTTCGAGGTCAGCGTGGTAGACTTTCTGGCCGTCGATGGCGGATCGTTCGATTATTCCTGTCATGGAGTCAGATAAACGGAGGCTGGGATGCTGTTTATGAGTGAGGCTGACCTTTGATAAAACTCCGCCCAGTCCATTCCACTTGTGTCGTGACAATGACTTTACTCGACATCGCGCTCGCCCACATGATACACGTTCTCGTTTTCACCGAAAACACCCCTCCGCTCGGGACATCGGGCGTTCGTGTTGTTGTCACCGTCGACACGTAGTCTTCAAAGTCGATATGTGCCGTCTCGTCCCGAATTTCACATTTCGTTTGCTTCGGTCCGAGGCTTCCGTTAAGTGGTTTGATGTAAGACATATTTCGGGCGAGGAGCTTCGAGTCAGGTGCAATGGGTGCCCAGTCGGATATCTGAATATCTGACAACAAAACATCAGCATATAGGCACAACCCGGTATGACCTGGAGCGAGCACACACCAAGAAGTTTCTGGTTGACCGACATGAAGTCTTTGATGAACCCACTCGCAAAAATTAGGCTATATATGCGGTCTGGTGTACCAGGGAGCACCGTCTCGAGGGCAGTCTCTGTAAAATGCTTTCCCTCCCGCCCGCACGCGCACTGCGTTGCCTTCTTCATCTGCAAAACCGCCGCACCTGCCACACCATTCACGACCTGGTCCATACTTCGACCTTCGTACGAGCCACGCCCACTCGAGATGCTCGCGTCGTCCGGGCGTTCAAGCTTCCAGATATTGTGCACGACGTCGTAAGTGGTGTCGCGTGATAGGAAGGAGGCGAACGTATACTTGGCTTGCCGTGTCGTGATCCCAATTGCGTTGGGGATGACGAATGCGGTCATTTTCTTCTCAAGGTGAGTTATTTCGTTTATAGGGATAGAGAGCTGGTGAAAGGTGAAAATGGATTCGAGGCTGCGGAGGTGAAGTACTCACATCAGTGATCCAACCGAATATGTTTGCGTGAAAGCATATATGATTTTCCGAGATGTACAGCCTCCCTTGTATTAAAATTTCCCTTTGTAAGGCACACCCGTAATCTTTAAACCATCAAAAAGGACTCCTAGCAATAATGTAGATGACAGCTTACCTTCAATAAGATAGTCACCCTCCGGGACACTTGGGAATAACTCGTGGAAATCAGCGTTCCGTTTATTGCTAGCCACCGCAAACCCAGTAACTGGAATATCATCCTCGCCCAAATCCAAATCCATCAAGTCATCATCCGACCCGGACCCGTCATCGTCTGAACTCCCCTCCTCCAGCCCCGAATAATATTCCGGTCGATCGTCACCGTAATATTCTGAATTGGTATCGCTATGTATGGAAGTGGCGGTGCGTCTGCGGGATGTGGTCGAGCGGTTGGACTTGGGAGACAGATCTGCGGATCGGTTTTTGAAATGACTCGTTGACGTGTTTGGAGAGGACGAGGTGTACGGCGGCGACCCTGATGATGACAATTTACGAGAACTTCCCTGGCTGTTTTGTTGTTGGACCTGTTGGGCTGCCGTTGCCGCCGCAGTAAACTGTGCCTGCTGCGCCGGTGTCAAACTGTGGTTGGCAATTGCCAGACCAGATGCAGCGATAGCACTAGCAAGACCAGTGGGTTTCCGCGCAGCAGTCGTCCGTCGCCATGGTCGCTTTTTGTCTTTGTCCTTTGCTCCGCTTGTAGTATTGGTAGAAATGATGGAAACTGAATCAGAATCACGCTGGGCTGGAGATAGAAGGGTGCTACTGCTATTGATGCCGTTTGCAGTTGCTGGGGTAAGGACAGAAGTAACAGGAGGAGTAGGGTATTCCGGGGCGCGCATGGCCTTTGGAGATTCTACGATAGGTATCGCTGGAATGTATTCCGCCGTCTGGCCATCATGATCATCTGCTAAGTCTGTGCGAGGAGCAGGAGTTGTAGCAGCACGTGTATGAGAGACCGAGATGGGCGGAGGAGGGCCGTTGATTGATCTGTTAGAGGCCTGTTTTCTGACTTGATAAGGGAGCTCAAGCTGGCTAGGTGGCATCGAAGAAGACGGCGGGGGTGCTTCCTGCTGACTCGCCTTCTCACGAAGGTTGCCAGCAGAGCTCGACGGTGTGACAGGTCGCGACCGTGACTGTGGCTGTGGCTGAGGACTAGGTGTGGTCGGTTTAGGCGACCTTGTATGTTTGGTAGCAGTAGGAGTTGGGAGGTTGTCTTCGTTGATTGAATGTGCAGACCGAGATGATGATTGAGAGGTCGTACGAGTGCGAGAATTTGAATTGATGGTAGGGCTGCTGACGCTTGGCAGGCCATCATTCCGACGGTCCGAAGTAATATTATTACTATTCGGAAGACTCTGATTTGAGCTGGAGGGAGAAAGATCATTTGTACCGACAAGAGGGGAGGGCGGAACAACAGTCACACTGGGAAAAGTGCTATCCGAGTCAGCCCCATCATCTGGTGCAGTAGTAATGAATGTTGGGATGCGTCCAACTTCTGGACGTGAACTTGATTTGGGGTCTGTAGAACCATTGGGAAGAGTATTTGGGGGCACGGGAGGAGGAAGAGGAGGCACAGGGGGAATCGCGGTTGTAGATGGAGCCCTGCTTCGTACTTTTGGCGACATGCTTTGCCGAGGAGACTCAACGGAACGGTCTGAACGATCTCGGGTGTGCGTCGGGGACGTCGCCCTGACGAGTTTGGTCAAGAAGTTGGGGGCCATATCCGGTTGAATGAGCTTTGGCTTGTTAAAGTAGCCCTATGACCACTTTTTCGAAACTGCCTAAACTCGGGAGTGGTTACTTTTTTGGGTGGTGTTAGGTCCTCCCCGGTTAAGCCAAATGTTGATCAGCTCGTCAGACCACCTTGCGGTGGAAAGGACCAAAAATCTCTCTATGACCGAGGTGACAATTAATAAATTGAATAGTAAGGGGAGTTGAGGTTGATGGTTGTTGAGGCTAAGGACGGGCTTATCCTCGTGTTGTTGTCAGCGCTCAGTTTGTCCCGCTTACCGCGGCATCAAACTTCCCCTCAACCCAACACCTTTCATCACATATTTCCTGCAGGAATTTGTTAACCCCAACTCTGAACCACGTTTCACTCGCCAATCAATCTTCAAAGTCCCCTGCAAAAATCCACATACCAAAATTACCGATAGGAACGGGCTAACGTCTACTGACGTCTAGGTCAACACTATCTTAAAGATCATGTGCTATTCATTCATTATACAGGAAACATGTAATAAAAAAGGACCCTCTACACAACCCATGCCTCATGTCGGCACTTGACACACTGTGAGTAATTGACCCTTGTTAAAGTTAAGATTGCTTACCAGGGGGATAATTTATATCGTGAAGGTATCCAGCCTCTGCAAAGTGAATGTTAAATATGGGTAAATTACTCAATCTCGGAAAACGTACTATCTCCTGCATCGTCTTTATCGGCGAGAGTGTGTCCATCACCCAGCCAGTAGAACCGGTTCTTCCCCTTATCTTCGGGGAGACTTTCGAAGTTATAATCCTCCCAACGGGGATGTGCCAAAGCCTTTTCAAAGTGGAGAGGCGAGCCTTTGAAGAACATATAAATCATAAGTAGCCTCGGCCAATCCACTGAATCTCATACCGGGATAAAGTGCAACCACCCTCCCTTCCTCCCTTCCTGCTTTATACCAAGATCGACATTTGTCGCTAAATACAGTCTAATACATTTCTCAGCTTCAGGAGGATCAGGAATGATTAAGGAAGAGAACCGACCGTTTTGAAATATGCCTATAGAAGGAGCATAGTGAGTATCACAGATTGTTGTAGTATCAATCTAACGACCTACCTCTAGATATGCATCAAAGTCATCTACTGCCTCCTTTTTTACCTCTATACTCTTCAGCCTTTCTCTCTGCATTTTCAGGGTGGCTTCCACTGCATAGTCAACCTGACGCTCAAGGAGAAGGAGGAGTGAGCCCGCCCCAACTCCAGCATTAGGCCCTAGACATTGGAAATAATTTGGGAACCCGTCTACGGTGACAGATAGATATGTCTTGGGATGAGGTCGGAATTTGTCGCTGAGGTCTACACCTCCTCTTCCGAGTATAGGAAAATCGAATTGGAAAGATGTGTCAAAGCCTAAACAATATTAGAAACCTCAGTCGAAGCAAAGCAAAGGCTCTCGGCTCACCCGTTGCACAAACGATGACGTCGAATTCCTTATGTTCACCATCCATCGTCTCGATTCCAGTCGCGGTGATTCTTTTGATTTCTGATGACACAAAGTCTACATTGTCTTCAACCAAAGCCTCCAGATACCCAGGCCCCGGTGTCAGCCGGCGACAACACACAGCAAAGTCAGGAATCACTGGAAGTTTTTAGTGGTTAGCAGAGTTAAAGAGTCAAGCGATGTACTCACGATGCTCTGCAATCCAAGGCCTCTTCGCGAGTTTTGTCTGCATATCCTCTCTGAACGCCGCCTTTGCACCCTCCTGTGCCGGGGATCCTTTAATAGTTGCCGGGAAAGCCCCCTGTAATACACCTTCAGTTTCTTTGCAAAATGACTTGGAGAAGATGGATCACATTCAGCTCGCTCTCAAGCTCCCACCTGAACTTCCTGTAATATTCGTCATCCTCGAATTTCTTTTTATCCTCGTCCGTGAATTTATCTATATCAAAAGTAGGCATCACAACGGTAGCTTATAAAATGAGGGCTCACAATTGGTAATATTGTCGCTCCCTCCAAGCGACACCAACCTATCTCGAACAAACGGTCCAGAAAGCCATGTTTTGCCACGAACGTAGTTCGCTAGGTGCTTCACCCTAGGCTGAAGCGCGGGTACCATCTGGATAGCAGACGATCCCTTCACGTATGTTTTAGAATCCGATTCTCGGATTACACCAATGAAACTTACGACACCAATAATCGCAACACGCTTGTCTCCCCAATCTTTAACGCTCGATTCCCACTCCGTCCCAAAATTCCCATTGCCTTCCTCCGTCTCCCACTGCGCACTATGCATCATCTTACCACTAAACTCATGCAGACCCTCAATCTCAGGCCACGACCAACGACTTAAACCACCAATTCCTGCGAAGAGAACGTCGGCAGTATCCTCAAACTCCTCATAATCGGTCTTCCAATCCCATACGAACTTTCCAATTGCTTTCGATGTCGCTTTAGGTCTCCTCACGCGAATATGCCACTTTCCAGTAGCTTCATTATATTCTGCGTGTGAAATCCGGTGCTGGAGCTTGATATACGGGCGCAACTTATATTTATCAACCGTGCGATCCAAGTACGCACGAATCTCGGGACCAGGTGCGAAGAACGCCGACCAGTTGCGCTGGGAGAGTTGGGATAAGTGGTTTATACGGCTGGAGCTGGGATGTAAACTTACATTCTCCTCGAAGGTCAGTTGGTACTACATAATATATTTAGCCGAGAACTATGAATAATATTACCGGTTGCGACTCACACAGTGTGAAGGAATATCGCAGGCCAGTCCCTTTAGATATTGGAGATCAGCCCCCCCCACGCATCCACTAAAAAATCCGCCACTTACGGGATACCGGTTGACAAACCATGCCCCACCCACCCCCGAATTTGATTCATAGACGGTTAAATCGACGTTCTTTACATTTTGGAGAAATCTGAGGACAAGCAATCAAGTATCAATTGAATCATCAACAAATGTCAACGTACCGGATCCCCGCTGTGATGCCTAAATCACGAGGTCGGCTTATTCCCATAAGCGCCAGCACGGACGATGCGACTCACCACTGTACCCCGCACCCATGACGACTACTTTTATTGGTCGTGCTTCATCGATTGCGAAATTCCCTAGAGTAAACGCGCTGGTGCTTGAGGGATGTGCGATACCATTCCCTTTGACGGAGCCCGAGGGATAGTAGGCTGTCTTGGGTTTGCTGTCAGCTGCTTCGCTATAACCTATTAGGTGAGAAATAATAGATCCAGGTGCCATGATTGTATTTTTCTGTGATATGTGGGTCGAAGGTGGGTAGGAAAGGAGAACTCGGGTAAAGATACCTACGCATCCTCGAACTATTTGAATATTTTCAAGGACGTTCCCCTTTCGCTCATTGATCTCTGTCTGGGATGATGTGGCAGTATTTTTTTTTAGTTCACATATGGGATTCGATCGTATCAGGCAGGGCATATTCACACCCCAGTGAATGGAGAATCGCAGAAATGCACATGCCAGTCCCGTGCACGCCCCTGTTCTCTTCGGAAAAGGCACCGATCAGTTTTTTGCCTTAAAAATGATTCTTGGCGCGTGGGATTTGTGTTGTTAAGGCGCAGAGTCTCTTGCTTGTGTCTACATACAAACGAACTGGAATAATAATCTGATCTTTATCGCACTCAATCCGCCCGAGATGCTTATACTACCCGGAGTTCCATAGATTGATATACGTTTCCGACCTTGAGCCCGGAAGAAAAACCCCACATGAAATCTCCGCTGGGTGTGTCCCAGCCGCCCCCTATGTCCTGAACAGTGAGTGGATCATGCCACATTTAAGTATTCTGCAAGGAGATATTCTGAGAGAATTTATGCGATCGTGATCATGTATCTAAGAGATTTAGACGGAGGAATTCCGCCTTCTTATCTATAAATGGAAACCGAAGATCCTTATTGGGAAATAAACCATGCAGAGATCCGCCAGGGCCGGGAAGTTATAAGAGGATAGTACGCTACAATCTTAGTGTACTTTATGAGAAGCAAGAGTCTCCGTTGATGTAGAAGGAATATGATGTACATCTTGGACGTGACATCCCAAACCCAGGCCCTTCACCCTGCTATTCTCACAACATTCATGTCCTCCTTCAGAACTGACAGACACCAAAAGAAATGATATAGGTATAATTCAGGACATCGCGGAGGCGCGAAGAATAAATCAATCGTGCATCATCCAACCTTCAAAGATAGGCTACAAATGATAACGCCCAAAATACCACAGCGACATATGCTCGTGTCACGATAAGGGACATCTAATGTAGTCACTGTGGTCATACAGTGTATCAGCGGCTGTGCACACCATTCCGCATTTCCACTGATAAAGTATTAACGTAATAGTAGGATTAGGTTAACACATTTGACAGGGATCAAAATCGGGTCGTTCATGTTTCGTTTCAGCCTGAAAGGGGAATCGCGCAAATGTTGGTAATGATGCTGTGACCGCGGTCTCAACATTCTGACAACTCCACATCAAGCAAGAGTTATAGCGCAGCTAAAGGTCTTCAGCATATTGTAATCTGGGCTGTGCAATTTAGTGTTATATGTACAAGAGTTCGTGCAAGGGTCTGCAGATGTTTACGAGTCTACGACATTCGGTCCGTCGCCACTTGGGTCGTTATCCGGGACAGGGCGGAGAGAACTCTTGAATATCACCGATAATCAAAATATTTTTAAGTGAGAAAAGTTATAGTTGTGATTATAAGCGCAAGATTTCTAGACTTCAGGGTGTGCCAATAAAATTGAGTGAGTTAGTGTTGAGAACGTTGAAGATCTTTGGGACTTGCTGAACTATGCAACGCGTCATGAACACGTGACAAGAATATCTGACCGGCCCTGGGCCTAAACGCACGAGCGCAAGCTGCGTTCGAGTATCCGTCACCGACTGTTACTATTAGAAATATTGGCCTTTTCCAGCTCGGTCACTCTTCATCCACGCGAGGAACATTGTGGGAAATCGTGATACAACAAAGCCAGAACCCTAGAAGGAGATGTGGGAGCGTACTCTTCAGGATCTTATTCGTGGTCTTCGTGCAAATAACAAGGAGGAGTCCAAGTTCATAGCGAAGGCGGTCGACGAGATCCGAAATGAAATCAAGAGTGACGATATGGAGTTAAAGGCGGGAGCAGTCTTGAAGCTAACCTATGTGCGTGGCTTTTGTATGTGGATCCATTTAACGATTGAGTAGCTATTATATTCCAGCTTGATATGTTGGGATATGATATGGGATGGGCGTCGTTCCATGTCGTGGAAGTCATGTCTTCCTCGAGATCTCATTTGAAGAGTGTGGGATACCTAGCAGCTGTTCAGTCGTTTGAAGAAGATACGGACGTATTGATGTTGACTACTAATCTCCTGAAGAAAGTAAGTGGTAAAAAGGTGTGCTATGGTGTGCATAACCATTGTTCCAGGATTTGGGCTCGACTCCGTCGGATGTCGCAATCACACTAAACGGAATCTCGCATATAGTCACACCTGATTTAGCTCGCGACCTCTCACCCGAGTTAATCGGCATGCTGAATCACTCTCGTGCTCATATTCGGAAACGAGCGATCCTTACTCTTCAAAAAATACTAGCTAAGTACCCCGAGTCAGCCCAACATGCACGAGCGCGATTAGAGGAGAAGCTAGAAGACGCGGATCCAGGTGAGGGCGGGATCAAATTGTTTCATGAATGAGTAGTATTGATTATCTTCGCTCTTAAAATCAGGTGTTGTTGCAGCCACAGTGAATGTCCTCTGCGAACTCGCTCGACATAATCCTACAGACTATCTGTCGCTTGCGCCTCAGCTATTCCACCTTTTGACAACGTCGTCAAATAATTGGATGCTGATTAAAATCATCAAACTGGTGAGCTGAATTCGGATATATGACGCCGCCAATCTGACACAACCAAAGTTTGGATCATTGTCGCCTTACGAGCCACGTCTGGTAAAAAAGCTCCAACCCCCCATCACTGAGCTCATTTCGACGACTGCCGCGATCTCGCTGCTTTATGAATGCGTCCATACGTGTATCATTGGGGGGATGCTTCAAGGCTCTTCGGGGAACTCTTTGGCAAAATTATGTGTTTCAAAACTTGCCGCATTCATCCAAGATACGGATCAAAACCGTGCGTGTGTTCTGGGATATTGCACTGGACGAGGCCTAATGGAATACCACAGTCAAGTACATTGCATTGCTTGCTATGACTAAAATTGTTCCATCACATCCCCACCTCGTAGCGGAGTACCAAGACACAATTTTGGCAAGTGTAAGTGATCAAGATATCAGTATTCGTATGCGGGCCCTCGATCTAGTATCCGCAATGGTAAGTGGACCAATGTAATCGAGGTTTGCTCTTCATCTTATCACATTTTTTAGGTCAACCGTGACAATCTGCAATCAATCGTCCAGCAACTTCTATCTCATCTCGTAACGGACCCATCATCGTCGACACTACCAACAGCTGCGCAGTCACTTGCCCAACACGCGGTCCCGACATCTCCCACAGGCGCGAAGCCTCAGATAACAAGCCACTCACCAGCATATAGATTGGTCCTTTCTCAAAGGATTCTCAATATATGCTCACAGTCGACATATGACAATGTCACCAACTTTGAATGGTATATATCTGTCCTCGTTGACCTCGCTCATGTCGCCAACGTCGATGTAGGCGCGGAAATTAGAGACCAATTAGTCGATGTTGTTGGTCGTGTCAGAGCAGCACGGCGCTATGCTGTCAAATTGATGTATACGTTACTCAGTGACGATACCATGTTGCGAAACTCTCAGGAAGAGGGAAGTTGTTCAGAAGTATTGTGGGCAGCTGCTTGGATCTGTGGAGAGTATGCTGAGTAAGCTTTTTCCTAGATTGTTTCGACAGTATGGTGATAATGTTATAAAGTGAGCTCGCCGAACCCCAGAAGCTATTACCTTATATCCTTCAACCAGAAATTACAAAACTTTCACCGGAAATTATTGCAGTGTATATACAGGCTGCAACCAAACTATTTGGTCACTGGGCAGCTGAGCTCGCACAACATTGGGACGATACCAATTTGCAGGAAGTCACAGGTAAAGTTGACCTGATATTGGACCGTGTCGGGAATCTTGTCAGCAGTTCTCATATCGAGGTACAAGAGAGGGTAAGCTACCATTGCTGTATACTATTTTATTCCAACTACAACGTTATTAACATAGGCTGCGAATACTGTGCAATTATTCCATTTCATCCAGGCCGATTTGACCGCACATCGACCTAAATTGTCCCCCACAACAAGCTTCTCAGTCCCTGGGCCCTCTTCATCTACAGAACATCTTGTTGATGCAGAACCTAGATTCCCAAAAAGCCTATATCTTGTTCAGCCGTTGTTTGCAACATACGAGCTCGGCCCCGTTGCTCTATCTGCCCAGGAAAGTATACCTGTGCCAGAAGGCCTAGATTTGGATGCGTGGATAGTAGCTCCGCCTCGGGAAGTAACCCCCGTCGAGGAAGCAGCAGAGAAGAAAAAGAAGAGCAAAAAGGGGAAGGGTAAAGAAGTGAATGGTGGCAAGACGAAGAGTACCAAAAAACCAAAAGAGGAAAACTACGGGGATGTTCTAACCCCAACAGATCCGGACATTGAGACACCTGAAGAAATTGCAGAACGTGCAAGAGTACGTCTGGAGGTTTTCTAATTTGACAGATAATGATACTGTTTATCTAGCGAAAGGCTGAGCGTCTAGCCCAACTTAGGGAGGACCCGTACTACATCCACGACGATCGCCCCTCGCAGTCAGCCAGCATTGATGTTGACTCAATACCAGTCGTGCGACTAGACGATATGCCGACACTTGCTGCAGGTTCATTTCCTTTACCACATTTTGGGAAATTTGAAATAACGACTGTTTTCTAGAACTCCCCAACCCAAGGGTACCTGTCTTGAAAGCCCTATCACGGACATTTTCTGCCGAACCATTTGTGATTGATAAACAAGGAGAGATGCCAGAAGGCGCTACCCTCAAGCCCAATATGTCCGCACCCGTGTCCCGCCGAATGACACCTCCTGCCAGCATCGTGTCCACTCCGCCACGATTATCACCTTTTCCCGCTTATGAGGTGCCTGATGACGATGTCGCTCGTCCAAGTACGCCTGACCCCATAAAAGTGACACGTCCAAAAAAGAAAGGCACTGGCAAGAAGAAACGGGTGCAGACCCCACTCGGAAATGATCCATCATAGCTTCGCATACTATAACCCGTAATTTCAACGATTTGGATACTAGATTATTATTGATGTAGTTTGTATATAAACAACGCAGAAAGCAATGGATGGGGGTTGGCTAATTGGATACATTACGCACGTTCCAAGGTCAGGGGGCCAAAATATTAAGACCAGGGAGATTGTCCAAATGTGAGCCGAAATGCATATGTGGAGATGGGAATACACCCAAAAAACTATTGGTCTTCTTCGACATGTTCGACTGACTCAACGATCTCATTAACTAATTCCATAGTCACTCCTGGGATAATCCTCTCCGCTTCTGTGAAGGCACGCTGAAGAGTGCTTAGAGCTACTCGTGCCTCTTGCGAGGAAACCCGAGGGAATAGCTAGGCAAACTGTATAAGTAAAGGGAATACAATAAAACAAATTACAGACCGAGGCAATCGCTGGTAGAATGACAGAGTCAAGCATCGTCGTGTCCGGCAAGTCTTCATCTAGATGAACATCGTCCATTCTATTGCTCAAGTGATCCTTGGAAGGGTATGTGTCCACGTATTGATCGTCATAGTCTTCATACTCATCGGGAGGGTCTCGCTGGATTGTGGGTTGGCGGTCCCGTGATGAATCGGGCCCACCATGTGGGGGCGGCATATGCCGTACTGTTGATTGCTCAAACCGCTTAGGGGTTGGTGGTGCAGAGGGTGGCAGTGGTGGTAGTTCGCCCTTTGTAGTAATGGAGGACGCATATTTCGTTGACCCCGATGACCCCGATCCAGAACCCCGGCGCGCTGCGGTAACATCCGATCCATCCGATCGAGTGGTACCGTTATTCTCCCAGGTAAGAGGGGGCCCAGATACCTGGATAGGATTGGAGCGCCCGATTGTACTTGGTCGATTTGTGTGGCGTACAGTGCCAAAGTCCCACAGATCTTCAGGATCTCCATTGATAGGTCTGTTCCAGTTTCAGGAGTTAGATTAGGCGCTTTGCACAATTGAAATCCTCACAGGTCAGAAACTAGGTCCTGTTCTTCATCCTCATGTCTTTCACCACCTTCTGCCTTCCATCTCTCATGCCGTTCGATCAATTCAGTCAAATAACTCGTCTTTTTGGCCATTCTAACGAATTTATGTTTCAGCAAATCACGTGCCGTTGGGCGCTGGATGAAATATCGTCAGTGATGAGAGATTTGAATTACGAAAAATATCCACATCTTTGGGATCTCGGTGAAGACAATACTGAACAAACTCCCGGAAAGGCTTGGAGAAATTACCGTCCAAAACGGGGGGTGGATTTTTGGGGATGAGGAACAGGACCTAAAGCATTTATTCAATGTCAAACTTTGAAGACCTAGAGTACGCACACACCTTCATTGGATGGAGTTCAGCGTACGGTGGCTCACCCTTTGCCAACTCAATAGCAGTTATACCCAAGCTCCAAATATCAGCTTTATGATCGTATCCACTCTGTTTGATTACTTCTGGAGACATCCAATAAGGTGTCCCCACAAAAGTATTCTTCTTAGCAGACAATGTTCCCGAAAGCTGGCCAGATACTCCAAAGTCAGCCAGTTTTACTTCACCGCCAGCAGAAAGTAAAATGTTCGCGGCTGAAAAGAATGGAACCTGAATAAGAATAATGGACCGAAACATTACAGAACGAACGGACCCTTGATATCTCGATGGAGTTTCCCTTCCGTGTGAAGATACTCGAGACCTTTCAGAAGTTCCCTCACAATTATGGCGATGTATTCTTCCCTAAACACCCCTGGTTTCATCTACAGACTGTTCACAAATTAATAACCTGGTAACCGTGTTTCTCACTCACTAGGTCTGAGCATGAGCCACCGGAGCAATACCTGAATTCAAAAAATACATCAGTCATCGTTCAGCGGCCTAACCCACAATCCTTACTCCATCACAATCCAGAGATTGGATCCTTTCAAAAAAGATCCATGATATCTAGCAATGAAAATAGTTAGTAATCTTCACTTTGGCCCAAAGGTTTCGTAATGTGAACACACTTCGTCACATGGGGCGAGTCCAACTGAGAGAGGATTTGTATCTCCTGTTGTATATCTTCAATCTCATCTTCTGCGCTCTCTAGATCGATAATCTTGATGGCGACTGTCTTTTGTGTTCGCTTGTCATACCTACAAGAAGTCCATAAGAATGAAAAACTAAGGATCGTAATATGATAGGAGTACCAGGAATACTCACCCTTTATAGACCTCTCCGAAGGATCCCTTGCCTGAGTTATCGTAAGATCATAGGAATGTCTTTCATTCACGTCAATGTAGAGCACTCACCAATCCTGTCCTGTTTAACATACAGCTCCTCTGGATCTTGATGATGTGAGTTCTACCGCCGGGTTCGCACAACGATCAGATCAAGTACGATTAACAGTTACCCTAAAGGATGTAGCTCACCATGTCTCGGGAAAGCTTCTTTGACGTGCTCTATGGTATTGTACGGTTCGTGTCGCGTCGTGAAAGGGTGTTGAGGGTTCCGATGTGATTGTGTGGCTTGAGAACTGAACCAAAAGGGAGCTTGTTATGAAGATTGTGATAGGATGCAAGGATACACTGAATGTCGATAGCAAAGGGGAAAAAAAGGGTATGAAGGATGGATATAACAGAAGGGAGAGGAGGAGGTAAGGATCTTGCCTTTTCATGTGCCTCAAGCTGTCAGGCGGGGTGTGACTTGGTCACTCATTTGGTTTTGGTGGCTGACTCTCCTTAGGTGGCAACGACCATGACTCCAAATTACCCAAATCATTTCACAAGAAAATCTATCTATCTATCTATCTGTTGACAACATGAATCTCACTATGTCGTGAACTCTCACATCTACTAGGATCCTCTAACTTTTCGGTGGTAGTGTCCTGCACTTCATTGTTTATACCGGGCGTCTTGTCAACCTTCAAGGGTTCGAGGTTTATTTTCTCGTCGTCAAGAGAAATCGGAGGCAACAGTGGTTGTTCAGGGGAAAGTGTTGGAGCTTCGTTCATTTTGCTGGCAGACAATCCTCGGCAATGACGCCAAAAAGGCCTCTCTACTGTCTTTTTGTCTCCTCTCCATTTGCGAGCTTCCACTTCTGCTTCGGTTGGGACATCGAATCCAAAATCTACCCTGGGCTCCTCGGTTGCACGTTGTTTTGTTTCACGCCTTCCCAGTCCTTGGAAAAAGGATCGAATTTCTTGTCCGTAGAAGAAAACGCCAATTAAACCGGCCGAAAACACGAGGAATAAGATAAGTGTAATGACGATCGGTGGTGTCAAAAAGACTGTCTTCTCGTGATACAATATTGGCTCGGATGCAAGCATTGACGAGTCAAGTTCGATCATGTCTGCTCCCGATTGTGCTGATCGTGTATCGTATGGGAGGCGCCGCGACGAAGTATCCGCACGGTTGACGCGATTCGGGATTGCCTGCACACCAGCGATCAACAATGACCGATATAATCTTCCAAAAACAAAACGTGAAATAGCTGACGATTGCATCTGGAGGTGGTGGAGGAAGATAAGGGCAACAGGTAAGTTGGTGGAAAGGATGGAAACGCGATTAGGGGGCACAAAGAGATCACGTCCTGAACTGATCGATTTTTGAATTCCCCTATACATTAGCGTGTCGGTGTTGATCTTTGAGGTTTTATGGACCAGCGGTTTATTATTCGTTCTTTGGTCCCAGCGCCCAATTCATATCGTGTTCGCTACAATTTAAACAGAAATTCAAGTGGCTACGCACCCTATCGCACGCTTCTGTGGGCCCGACAATACTGTGTGGAATGGTGTCTTGAGACAAATGGATTCCGGTGCGCAATATGGGTGACATCCTGTTAATGCTTTCCTCCTGGAGATCAGGTGCGTTCCAATATAACAATAAAAATGGAAATTGTTAACCGAAGGCGCCTACTAATCCCCAAGAATAATCTGGCTAACACTTGAGAAAAAAAGCCTAGACCTGAAGTGCGGTAGGTCCTCGGTGCGGATCCGAGGGCTCAAGAACTCGGATGCTGTGTTGGATGGGACATGGGGACTGGTCGACTAAAATGGTAAGCCTATTTTCCTGTTCCAGTGGCCGGTGGGCGAATTGCTTGCTGTGCGGAGTGGACACATAATACATAAAATCTATAACCGCCGTCACCTATCTCGCCACGTCCTTTTTTTGCAAAGGCGTATGTATACAGGTGACCTTACAAACACTCCGTGTTGTACGGCCTGGAGGCTCGGCAGTATGTTACGCGGGAACTCCTGCGAAGGAGCAAAAGCAGAATTATATTAGATCCTATCTATGGGCGTCGTCGATCCAGCTTCTCCAAGCGTTCCTCGACCGTGAGGTTAACCATATAAGTTCAGTTCTGAGGCTTGAAGAGCTTACTTCATTGACATTGTACGTACCTCTGCGACGAACGCGCTATCTCCAGAAAAGGGCTGTATGTAAATTTTTAGCGACCTTGACCTTAGCTCTTATTAGAGCCATTTCCACACGTTATATTTAAGCGAACCCAGAATTCGACGATATGAAGTAGGTGCCCCAAGCATGGGGCTTTCGTGTACATACCTTTCAGTCAACCTTGATAACCGTGGGGGTTTCGATCATTTTAAGAATAATCCTCAACTGGGTTACCCCATTGCAGACACGCGACCATGTCTTCTTTTTACTTGGATACCACGAGACTCGCTCGCATTTGGACCGTGTCTAATTTTTTGTTAAAATTCCTTTATTCTCTCAAGGAGTACTTCGAAATACTTCGATAATCGCCACACCGGCACCGAGCCCCGACGACTTCACTGATAAAATACTATTTTCTTCAATTGGCTTGATTTGTGTTTACTGGGCAATTGGGCGCAAGATCAGGCGGGGTTTTTGTCTGTCGAATGGCCGCTATCATGCCAAATTAGATAGGCCTCGAGGATCATATTCTTCGGAAGTGAACCCCCGGCTAATATGGACTAGAAAAAGATCGAGTCCCCGAAGGTACTCCCCAGAGTGCGATCACCGCTGGTTCTGGGACCTATTTTCCTTGCTAACGCCAAATTATAGTAATGACCGCGGCATAGTCGTCATATTTCACATGGTTCACATGGCTGTTTGGTACGGCTCCCGCGAAGCAGACCACACGGGCATAACTGGCTTCACATTACGGGAGGAACTTCATCAAGAAGCATCATCCAAGGTGGCGGGTCTCGCACCATTAGGGGATAGACCAGAGAAATATTATATGCTTCAGAAGAGTGAAGATAGAATATAAGGCGTGTACATGTGAGGTCAGTAATTGATAGCACCACTTGTGCTCGGGCTGTGCTTAGAAAATATTTAGATAAAATATGCCGATTTAAAAGTGTGGTAGTGAAAAAAGAAAAGTTTAACCGAGCCAATCAATTATGCTCGTGGTTTCGCGTGGGGTAATAATCACTACAGTGATATCCTGGGTTATACGTTTCACATAAGGTACCGCTCTATCCGTTCTGAAATCATAGGGGGACGTATCAGTTCCAACTATTCCATATAACAGGAGAAAAGGACTCACATCTAATGATACAACTGTGGTATCTGGCTCTAATACAAATTGATGTTATGATATCTTTCGGTGTTCCTGGAAGACAAAATTTCAGAAAGAATCCAGCCCGAGTCTAAAAATAGAGCTAACAGGAACGTGGGTTGTTTCGTGGTCGACATGCACAAATGCTCGCTCTACATTAGGTAAGACCTCGATCTTATCCTGGAGCTGCTGACTGAGGTCATGGGCTTTCCAAAGTGGGGTTTTGGCGTCCATTACTACATCGACCTCCACGAAATAATCCTAAAGATAGAGTTGATCACGTCATGTATTTTTAGATAGCGGGAGGCACATACTGGTCCACTCTGAACCAGATGGGGGATGTCAGATAACGGGCAGGAGGTATCGGGCAGGGAA
Organism: Collybia sordida; assembly: GCA_037014335.1. Taxonomy (NCBI): domain Eukaryota; kingdom Fungi; phylum Basidiomycota; class Agaricomycetes; order Agaricales; family Clitocybaceae; genus Collybia; species Collybia sordida. The sequence continues at coordinate 4,131,088 of JAYKXK010000002.1, forward strand.
ACTCACATGGTAGGCCCGGACAGTATCAAGTTTAATAATATCTTCACTGAATGTCAATGCTTTGTAGATAATGAGTTGGAGAAAATCGTGTGGTGCTGATTTCCCCGCCAGAAGCTCAAATTCGCCATATATTGTACGGCCCCAAGCGATGATAACACCCAATGAGATCTAATAGAAAGGGAAGAGATTAATAAAACTATAACGAAAAAATGAAGTCCGTTCCACCCACAATGATAGCGCCCGTAGGATCCAAATCTGAACGGGGTTAAATGAAGATAACGCAAAGACACCGAGGGACTAACACCATCTCAGTTTGCTTCCGCCGGTTGACATGAGAATTCCTAGCATTGGGGGTGAGGTGGAAAGCGAACGTTTGATATTGCCGGACTTACCGAAGCCGTTCATCCATAAATCGTTCCGATGATCTTCCCAAAGAACACGCACTTGGCTTGACTTACTGCGCAACGAAAAGCAATACACGAAAAGTAAAAATTTGACAGCTAAAAACGTGCACGTTTGGCATGTGTGATCCAAATTGAAAGGTCATGGCGTACCAAGAGCAGCTGATACAGCGATAATAGATGGTAGATGGAATTTTTGGAGTTCGTCGTCGCCTTTGGTGATGATGTTTCTCGCCGACTCCACAATGACCACGAGATTGACAGATCCCATCCTGTAAAACAGAAATAAAATAAGTTACCTGCATAGTATTTTTTGGTATTGAGCGTACAAAAAACCTGGAGTGTGTTTAATATAAGCCTGAGTGGAGTTGAGCAATTGACAAACCATAAACAATATTCCCGATGGTCTCCAATCGGGCACCACCAACGGGCCAAGCATTGACGTCAAGCTTTAGAGCCTTTCGGTGGAGCCAGAACAAGAGCACATTACTTCCAATGTCAAAAACAGAGTCAATTCCTGTGGCCAACAGAGAGAGTGATCCGGACGATATAGCAGCATACACTGCAATATTGTTTTAAAAACAGTCCAAGTTCAGCTCAGGGGACTTACTCTGCAATACACACAAGAACATGTTGGCTATAAGACTTGCGTAAATCGCGATTTTTACCTATAAGGCTGCCGTGTCAGCGCCTGAATGCGCGAAATTCGGAATACGGACAGGTAAACGCGCGGCATCTTCTTCAATCTTGGCTTCCTCTGTATGATCCTTCATGGGCTTAAGGACTGATGCGATGAGCTAGAAACCACATGAATAGGCGAAGAAAAATGCTCGCAGCCAGTGCGACGTACGATATTCTGTTTCTTGTGATATTTAGCGACTCTCTTGCCTCTTTTGCGGCGGCGCAGGGCAGCGATTTCTTCTTCGGATAGTATACCATCGCGAAGTTGAAAGGGATCTAGAGGCAAGGCGCTTGTAGAAGATTCGGAGGTCCTTTCAAGGTCCACATTGAAACTCGGGAGTTGATCAGCTACCGCTGTGTCGGAGGACTGAGATAATCAGATTTATAAGTGGTCAAATCATGCGATGTTACAGGACGTAAACTAACAATTGGGGGGATTGTGGACTTGGACATAGAGCTCGAGGATTCCTGGTCGTCCATGATCATGCCCAAAGTCGAGGACAGAGAATGGTGAAGGATTTGTCGAACAAATGTAGCGGAGGTGGGAAAAACCGAAACAGTGGATAAGTCCAAATCGGATCAACTTAATCTCCCAAAAATCTGGTTACCGGATACTTGGATACCAAGGTTCTGGTTACAGGATGGAAAAGAAAGTTAAACAACCGTTGTGTTGAAATGAAATCGGTTTGCAAAGTGATATCCTCAAGAATCAGTATGGCCGATGTCGGGAAAAGAGGGCAAGAGGAATGATGAATTTTGCGCCTTTGACCGCATAATTTTTATTCTCCGTCTAAAACCGCCCCAAACACGCACAGACCACCTACACCTGACCAAGTTGCGCTTAAAGTAGGGAATGAATGCTACCCCGAGATATTTTTGAATATGAGGAGAGGTAAGTGGAAATGATGTATATGTCGATTATAAGCGTCCAGGGTAGCGAACCCATGTTGACTGTGGAAGACTACATAAAAATCCAAGTAACTGGGTTTGCCAATCGAGATCAGTTGATCGTATTATGTAATATACCCAACTTCTGTCCAACAGCAAATCCTTCGTCAATTTCAATTTCAATCATGCAGGACGACAGTAACAGAGGTCTCATGGCTTTGGCTCCCATATTTCTTATTTTTGCTGCTTTGATGTACGCAAGGTTTATTTTATCTTCATATAGTTATTTCTAACCTCACTTCTCTAAGATTTTCTGCTATTCTATGGTGTATGTTATCGTCGTGTATTGGAACACCCATACTCCGTTCTTTTTCAAACCTTTGGGAATATCTGGTTTTGAGTTCTCGGTCAGGCGGGCTTGCTCCACGCCAAAGGAGAGGCTATGCAGAGCAAGAGATTTGGGAAATGGAATATCGGGGCAGGGCAGGATGATCAGACTCTGAGCACGTAAGTGTAATATTGTGATAGATGTTGTTACCATTTACACATGTTCGTTTTTTAGTGCGCTGTATCACCTCACGTCAACAAATCTTCATCCTAATTTTTTCTATCTCTATAGCCTCGATCTTTATGCATGGAGGTTTGAAGCTTGAACCAATGGTTTGCACCAGTACAGTGGTTTGAATGAGGCTGACCAGTCCTTTTTACCTCCTTTTTCAATTATAAAAACCCTCTGACGTCGATCATTGGACACATCGCATCTCTTCCTTCCACCCCACAACAGAACATTATTATTTTGCTTTGATTTTGCTATCGTATCCCAATACAACCTATCCCACACATTTTTATAAACATCTTTTCTTACGATGAAGGTTCCTTCCAGTTCGTCCGTTCTATTGGCTACCCTGGCTATCTCGTCGTCGTCATCTAGTCTCGCGGCTCCGGCGGGTGATGCCTCCGAAGGTGGACTCACAAGTAGCCCCAGTAATCATCATATTGCCTCTCGCCATGGGCCGATGGGAAGCGAGGCGAACAGCCGCCGAAGGAGATCCACAAGTAACTTTCTTCCGTTTAACGATATTACACTATTATCTCACAACAGATTTCTAGCAACTGACGCCAGTGATCTCGTAGAGCGCCAGAATGGATTAGTCGCTCGTGGACTCATCGGAGATATTCCCATCGTAGGACCACCCCTCAGCGAATTCCTTCAAAAACTTCTCGGGGTAACTCCACCTGATGGCGAATCTCTTGAAGCAAAGTCAGCTGACGATCCCAATACCATGGCAAAATTACAGAGCGCCGTTGCTTCCGCGTCAGCCGTACTCTCATCTTGCATGGCTGACTCGCCCTCTGGAGATCCTGATCCCGCCAGTGATGCCCCCGCTCCCACTCAGGACGTTGCCGCCAGAGACGGTCTACCAGCTGATCCCACCCCTCCATCAAGCCTCGCGCCCACCAACACTACTAGCGATCCCTTTTCGTCAGCGACGCCTGCTCTGGCTGCCAATGCAGGTCCGGGCGCTCCCCCCAATACACCCATGGTTTTCGCTGGACCATCTGGCCTCCCTGGTGGCTTTCCTACACCTCCTGGTGGCCTCCCTACACCTCCTGGTGGACTCCCTACACCTCCTGGTGGCCTTCCTCTTCCTGGTGGTGTTCCTGCTCCAGTTAAAGGCGTTGTGGGGAATATTCCTGTCCAAGCCCCTATAGGAGCACTCGCTGACGGTACCCCTTCACCCCCTTCGGCTCCTGCTGGTGCTCCCGCTCCTCCTTCTCCGCCTGCCGGTGCTCCTTCACCCCCTTCGGCTCCCGTGGGCGTACAGCCCCCCGTGAAGGTACTGGATGATAGCACTAGTGTTCCCACCCCCCTTCTCCTCCTGCTGGTGCTCCTTCTCCGCCCGCTGGTGCTCCTACCCCTTCCACCCCTGGGGATGTTCAACCCCCCGTGAAAGTACTTGTTGGCCCCCCCAATGGTATTCCCGCCCCCCCTTCCCCTCCCGCCGGCGCTCCCATACATCCTTCTCCGCCATCCCCCCCTACGTTTCCCACCCCCTCTCCCTCACCTCCTGCCAATTAGGTGTGATCTATCCTTGGCCTCGACAATATAGTATAAATTTCATTCATTATTGACATACATACCCTTATATACCTTGTCATACACTTGGTCCACGACCATTCTATTTAAATACTATATTTTTACTTCAATAATTTCGACATCATTTGTGACCTTGCGTGCCTGACGACCGAGCTTGTCGCAAACTTGATGACACCCGTGTTGCACATCTTTGTGGCTATGAACTATGCAGAGTCTGTTTTGCCTTGAACCACATCTATCTTTTTGCTAATTGTTCCGTATACTCTCATCGACCAGTAAGAAAGGCGCTCTCTACGAACAATCAACCAAACATTCCCTTGTGATATGCCCCGGCCCCGCCCGCTAACTAATCTCACGTCCGCTCGTCCCACCACCGAGTATCGACAACTAACTCCACGAACGCCACATTCGCGTTCCGGGCGGGCAGAAGAGGGATACACCGAGTTTGAGCTCCAGCAACTTGCTGAGAACGACGACGAGTACGCGACGGAAACTCAACAGCAGGCTGTGCCTTTGCTCTCCTCCTCCGCCGACGATAGCTTTCCGTCAACAGGATACCGACGGCGAGGCGATGATTTTCGAGATGAGGACAAGGATAGAGGAGAGGGGAGGCTGGGCCTCAACACCATATTATCGCGCTTACCGCTCGTCATTGGCGGCTTAGTGGCGGGATTCTTATTCATCCTCGTCGTGTTCTCGTACGACCGGCCGGATAAACTGCATAAATACTTCGGTGCAAAGACGCCAGGAAATAGCACGTCTTCTATGCCGAACGCGCCCGAAAAGAACATCACCTCCTCCGTCTCACCACACAACCTAATATCATACTCAAACTACACAAAATTTCCGCTCCTGGGGTCAGAGTATCGGGACGAATGCTACAAGCTGAATCATGGATTCATGTCTCATGGAAAATACTGGGACCCACATGAAACGGGCGTGATGGATGTTGCACACCACGACGATAGCTCTGACTATATGCTCCCTGAGGGGCAGCGAACAGCGGTGTGCTCGAGTACCATCACTTACCAGCTGGATGGAGAGGTTGGTCTTCTGGCAGATCTGGCATTGATGGCACAAGCTGCCGCCCTGGCTCGCACAGTACGTCTTGTATTACGTCCATTAAAGGAAAATTAACGATAGTTGCAGCAAAATAGAACTTTCTTGGTCGATGATACATATTGGAACCGCGGAAAGTAAGTAAGGCCTATATTTATCTGTTGTGGATAGATTTGAACTTTACTTTGTCTTCTTACAGATGGACAGATCACTTCCAAAATGTCCGAACTCGACAACCAGGACCAGAGCGAGGGTGCAGAGCGCCTCCCCCGGAAGGTTTGATCACATGAATTATATGGGTGCGGATAATGAAATAATAGTAACATCACATCCACAGAACTCGTGGCCTGCCCTCGTTTAGCAAGGTAATTTCTCCATTTCTCAGTGCTCTATTACTTAATAATCTTCCCCGTCTAGACACTGGGTCAGTAAAGCTGTTCCTGACTATGTTTCTAACACTAATGAGATGATCAGGTCGTAAATTCTCGAACGGCCAAATTCCATTTCGGCCATGGGTTTGGGGAGGAATACGAAGATGCGTAGGTCACTTTCTCTATGCAACCTCGGTTTTGATTAACTTATCATATATATGAAGTTATGCCCACCAACTCAATCGTGCGAAGCCCTTGTTTGATGCCGCCCATACCTCTTTACTTCAAACCATCCGACCCAACGCTGAAAATGCTGCGCTCATTCGCGCCGTGCGGACCGAGCTATCAGAAATCCTTTCACTTCATAGTCAAGACGCGAATCCGTATCTTGGTGTCCACATTCGACGGGGTGATCGCAAGCCCTCATCCTGGAATTTTCATGGAGGATATGTTCCTACTTCAGACTATATCCAATCGGCCGAAGAAACATGGAACCGGCTGAACCCGGGAAAGCCGCTCACAGTATACATCGCTTCTGATGTCCCCTCTGCACAGAGCGAATACCTGGAACTTGCAGACTCCAGGCACACAACGTTTTCGCTGTCACAGAGCAAAGATCCTAAGATTCGGGCTCTGGCAAGTCCACAAGAATACGTGCAGCAAGAATTCAATAGCCTGGATGAATATCAGCGGATAAGTGCTACCAGGGGAATGATTGTTGACTTCGCATTGCTCAACGGGTTGTGGGCATGGAAGGAGGAAATTACACCAGACGCCACTGTTTGTACCTTAAGGTTTGTGCTTATGTTCCAATCTTCATACAAACAGCCGCTCATGCCTTATCTAGTTCGAATGTTTGTAAATTATCCGCTGTTGGTTTGGGTTGGAGTAAAGCCTTTGGCGAGGTCGATGAGATGGGCTATGTTGATCAGAAGCTGAAAGGATGGGTTGAGATCGACCAAAAGGGACAGATAGTACCCGTATGGCAGCCATTCGAGTTATTTACGTGAAAATTGTTGTTGCACTTATTGGATTTTTTTTAATCGGGGAACAGGGCTGAGAAAATGAATTTCATGTACTCATGAACCACTTTCGCGGACGCTCAAGCAGAGATCGCACACACCAAATCAGCGTCCACCGTTCCGGGTCAATTATGATCCCGGGCCGACCAACACGGGTTGATGGTATCAAATCTCTTCAACTTCAAGGCGTCTTCAGCTAACAATCAAAACGTTGCAAAAAGGTTGAGAGTACATGCAAGCCATCCAGCTCCACACAATCAAACTTCCCATCTTTCTTCGCAAAAAATTCTGGTTTTGAGCGCCAAAAACACGCCTTGCCACCACGGACTACCTCATACCAACACTCCACGATCTGCTTAATTAGGCTTATCCGGGCCATCTCCTCGTCATGGATGGAGGCTCATCATATCATGAGTCAACCACGAGGCCTTAAGGGACCTCCCGCCTTGCTGCGCGTGGCACACTAATTTACGAGTACAAATAGCCCTTTGTCGGTTCTTTCTTTCATTGTAACCTCAACATCTATCGCATCGGATAACCCACTACTCTAAAACACGAAAGTAAAACACCGAACATTTAGTAGCCACGAAGTACGTCCATTGGAGATTTGTTCCTGTCATTGTTCCAGGCTAATTTGTTTTCAAACAGAACATCATGGATATGGATATTTGTGAATTGTTAAATAGCATGAAACTAGAGATCTCGCCCTCGAAGGTGAGTTGACCACCCCCCGCCCGAAAGAACACCATCCTGACTCTCGCCGGAGAAAGGAATCAGCAAACGGCGCAGCAGTACCGCACCCAATCGACGTCAGCGACGTTCTTATGTTAGAGTATCCGAGCTACCACGTTGAGTTTATTAAATGACTTCATCTCCACCTCCTCACATAGCGATGTTCATCTCCAGTCGGACGGGGGATCGGATCGCTCAAGCTCAAACTCTCAGTCCAACAGCGTCGAATCATACGGATGCGCCTACCTCCAGGCCATCCAGGGACAATTAGACAACTTTGGGACAACCGGCGGAGAGTACCTCGAGGCGATATTCACACATCGAGAAATACTCTCTTCGTATCCCGCAGCGCACCTTCAATGCGCGCGGGGCTTCAGTGATATCGCATATCTCCTGGAGCGGCGTGCGTGGAGAGCTGATCGTGAGGCTGATATCGAGGCGGTGACGGCCTTTCGACATGAAGCATGGTCAATCGCGGCATCATTGTAGGATAACGTCTTTTGGTTCGGAGTCGTACTGGTGGGCTGATTTTTCCGATAGGCCCCCTCCGACAAAGCCTTCGGGTCCTATTTCAAGTGGGCGACCATCATATGTTTGCGTCATGCCCGCTATGTAGTGTCAAACCTACTTATGGTGACATTGAAACTACATACTTTTTTTGCATACATTCCTTGGACTAATTTGATGGTCGGGTCACTTTGGGTTATTTTTTCACATCCTCGTGCTGCTTTGTGCGAGGCGCCTATACCTCTTCTACTCCCCTGAGGTCCCCATTCACCTCTGTATGCGGTCTCGTTCTATCCATCAGAATTAGAAGTTTGACACTCGATCAAGCTTCCAAAAGCAAAAGACTTCCTAAAATAAGAAGAGGAGTATGTCATATCCCTGAGTTTCCATCGGGTCAGCTATACTTGATATGAAGCAGGCTCGTCGAGTCTTCCAGGGTGTCCCTTGCATATTCCCTGACGGGAGCAGAGATCTCGTTAATCCTTTTGGGATGATCGATAAACACTTGAGCCTTGATCTACGACTTGAAAGAACGAAATGAAAGCGTGCCTACTTTCTAAGTTATGTATATGGACCCTGCCGACCGTAGGGGGAAGGATATGTTTCCGGAACCCTATGTAAGTACCCTAGTGTGAACAATAAAGGTGTTAGGTAGCATCGACAAAGACCATGCCAGGAAAAACAGATAACTTGCAAACTACTATGACTCCACTGTCCAGCTGAAAATATTTACAACAAATGAAAAACACTGTTCGTCTAATCTTCAATATTATAGCGCTAATTTTCAGTCCGGTCGAGTAATCATACAGTGATACACTTGAAAATTACAATACATTATTCAATATACGATTATATATATAATATATACTCATCTAGTTGTCTACTTCGACGACTCCACGTTTAACGACGAATTATATTGCTCTATTTATTGTCACCCATGAGTGTATTGAGCGCACGCACAACCTGCCCAATAGCCTCCCGAACAGCTTCTTGCTCATTTGCTTTGATACGCTTCATAAAGCGGCCCTCAAACTTATCGGGGTGAAAACGCAAAAATGTCTCCCTTAATTTTTCCTTCCGTTCTTTCTTGTCCACCTCTCTGAGCGGAGGAGGCTTGGCCCCGTCTGCCGGGGCTGCTGTGAGAAGGAACTCGGAGATAGCCTCCATTGTTACGTGTTCTAGTTTTATGGTGACGGGTATATATGTATCGGTCGATCCTCGTTTACTCGGCGCCTGACGGTGCGCTGCGAGAACAGGCCAGGGTATATCGTTGAATCCAAGGTCATGTTGTGGTGGAGTTGAGGAGTCGGCATCACTTGAGAGGAGGTTCTTCCACCGAATATCATATTCTTCCCTCGCAAAGTCCCATCTGCGATTTAGTCGCTCTAGTTTCTTCCGTAGCCTTTCCTCTTCCGCGAGTTTCTGTAGTCTCTTGGTCTCGGCTTTCTTTGCTTTTTCTTCAGCACGACGTGCAGCATGAAGGGCCTTCTTTCGCTGCTGTTCTGCATATTCCTCAGCGTGCGTTTTCCTGGTTCATAAATTTATATATTTCTCTAATTAGGATGAATCGCGACGCACCTGTACATCCCTGCCCTAATCCATTCTGCATATTCTTCATCATCCATATACCTTGGATCGGTATTTAAGAACTCGTCTAGTTGTGGTTCGTCAAATACTGCCTTCCCGGCCTTTCCACCACCCGCAGACCTCCATCTACCAGGTACGTGTGCAAAATCATTGAGGCGCGCCTCTAAAGAGTCCAACCGTTCATCATCCTCGAATGCCTCGAACATCTTCTCTCTGAACCGCTGCTCTTCCAGTTCGGCACGTATGGCCTCATAGTCTACTTTAAAGGAGGCCTGATCTGCTCGCGGAGAAGAAGGGCCAGGCTGGGGTCCGTATTCTTCACCAGAATCGTCATCACTTGACGCCCATCTTGGCGTTGTACGACCGTCCCTCTCGTCTGTGCGCCGACGTTTTTTGGAATAACCAAGATCGTCTGCTTCTTTGCGCCTTTGACGTTTTTCTTCTTTCTTTCTTTTCTTTCGTTGATGTGCTGCTTCCTCCTCTGGGGTACGTTTGAGGTTAAGTTTGGGCATCAATCAGTGAACAAGGGTTACGAGAAGAAGTGTATACATGTATTTGGTTCACAAGGGATATGGTGATCTATAATGATGATTCTTAACCCTTGTACTATATATATACTGTATACATACTTATAAATAAGTCAATGGTCTACTCTCAAAATGCGTTTGACTCCATAGGACGTGGAGCAATCGATAATCGATAAGTAAATCCCCCGAAAATCATTAATCATTAGTCAACCAATCTAACTTATTCAGCCAACTTATAAAATTAGTCATCACCCCCAAGATAAGTATTTAAAACGACGTCATGACTCACCATACAAGACACCTTTTCCCTCTGAACTCAATATTCAATACTCAATGTCAACTCATCGTGCAATCGCCACTACTTCCAAGGGTCAGATCGACTCTATCGAGGTACCCACGGAATCTCCTGGCGACGGAGAAATTCGTTTCAAGGTTGAATATTCTTCCTTAGTGGCACCCGACATTTATATGGCTGATATGGGTATTCTGGTACGGGATTACCCAGAAATTCTGGGTTTAAATGCGTCGGGAGTTGTTGTAGAAGTAGGACCAGGCGTCACAGATGTGGTCACTGGAGACCGAGTTCGTTCCTTCTAAGTATTCGCACCCGCTTATTGTTGATTTCACTGTGTCTAGGTCACAGCGTTTTCATATGTGGGTAGACGCTCCAAGGGTATGCAGGAATACACCATCCAACCCCGCAATGTTTGTGCAAAGGTGATTGTCCACCTGAATATATCATTTCAGTGATTAATTGAGTGCCCCCCCAAATAAAATAGATTCCTCACAGCTTGCCTTTGGACGAAGCGGCAACAATCCCAGATAATTTCATCACGGCTTTCTTTTCATTGTTTAACCGACTTGGATTGCCTATCCCAGATTCATTCCCGGCTATCACACCCCCTCCCCTTGCGGACACTGCGATCATTATTTATGGCGCAAGTGCTACAGTAGGTCAATATGCCCTTCAACTCCTTCGCCTTGCGGGTTATCAAAAGGTGGTCGCTTTGGCGAGCGCCCATCACCATTCCATGCTTCGGGAATTAGGCGCTAGATTCACATTCGAGCACTCGAGTCCCCACCTCGTACAAGATATTGCTGGAGTTGTAGCCAGCGACGGCGGCAAGGCGATGTTAGTCTTGGATTGTATCGGTGCAGAGAGTACTCTCGCCACCATCTCGAAATTCATCAGCCCTAAAGGAAAGCTTGCTGTCATGTTGCCTATCAAAGAAGGTGATAAGTTAGTTGTGGATGAGGCAAAACAAATGCATATGGAGATCCCGCCACACTTGAACGTGCTTCCTGAAGGCGCTGAATTAATTGGTGTTAGGACCTTTTTCTATCGAGAAGAGGTATGTAACCGTGCCCCTTATACGTATTTCACAAGTCTGACAGAATACAAGGATCCATTCTTGGCGGAGAACCTGATGCCTAAAATCCTGCCTTCTTTGCTCGAGAAAGGAGCCATCAAACCGAATCGTGTGCGCCTGATGGCAGAGGGATCATTCAAAGACCGTGTCTCCGCTGGGTTAAAGTTGTTGAGGAATAGTCAGGTCAGAGGAGAGAAAGTTGTTGTTAAAATCGTGTAAAAGACTTAACTTATGTACATATCTAATTGACAATCGACTACATCACGTGGTGTTACTCCAACAAGTAGAATCTGTAGATTGATCTATTCCTGACCAGTGACGTAACAGGCTCAGCACATAATCCACCTGTTAATTTGCTCACTACTTGGTCACTTTCATGAGAATAAAAAAAAATCCTTTCGAGGAGTATTAGCCAAGCACCCTAAAAACACCTTCCTGAGCCTTGAATTTTGATTAACGTGCATACTAAAGAGTTTTATTCAATCTATTAGCTTTGACCGGGTTTGTCACAATTTAGTCACAACCCAGTCATGGAATGTAGTCGAATTGTCAATGCCGCATGCGGTCTATCTTCCTGTCAGTGTCACTGTTTCTGAGCTCGGTAACGATACATCGCGTACACCACGTGATCATATACCCCGCGTCAGATGATCCGGATCTCGGGGTCCAATAAGCCAGTTCCTTCCGTGCTTTTGAGATTTGCGCGTCGCTTGCTCCCTCTCTTACTTGTTGTGTGTTCCTAGTGCAGTGCTCAACGACTAACCATGATACCTTCAAACCGCACCGCGACCAGGCATATTCCAAATGCATTGGGTCGTTTGACAGGAGCTGTAGCAGGGAGCGGCAGCTCGACCCGAGTGAAGCCTGCCCGACCGTCGACGCTGGCAAGTAAACCAAGTTCGAGAAATGTCCATTCTCAAGCAGGGATGTTGGGCACTTCCTCTGTGGGTCACTGGAAAACTTCTCGTCGCAGTTACGCCACAGAGAGCGTTGGTTCGTAGCATATAAGTTTATACTCGGGTTTTCTTAAGGCCTGATCCACTTGATTTTTCAAGAAACTCCCCGGGCCCACCGAAAACCGCACTTCAATAAGATTCTCATCGCGAACAGGTGAGTTTCCGCTCGTTTCGTGGGCCTTGAAGTTGAAGGTTTTTGTTACAGAGGTGAAATTGCCTGCCGGGTTATCCGTACAGCGAAGAAGTTGGGTATTAGGACGGTTGCTGTGTATAGCGAGGTCGACAAAGATGCTTTGCACGTCAAACTGGTGCGTTGGATTGGACTTGTCTGGTTGTGCTCGCGTACTCAGTATACATTGCGGAGATTAGGCCGATGAAGCGTACTGTATAGGCCCTGCTCCATCTGCAGAAAGTTATGTTAGTTTTCCGTGTTTTGTTACCTTGACGCATTTCCTGAAGGTTTTTCTAGCTCCGAATGGACAAAATCATCGATGTTTGTCATAGAAGTGGTGCACAGGTAGGATTTCGTGGCTCGTAGTTTACGCTTCAATTGACTTGCCTGCTCATAGGCTGTGCATCCTGGGTACGCGAAATCCTAACGGCAACCTAGGAGGCTCACTCACGTTTTGCTTTAGATATGGTTTCCTTAGTGAAAATGCCGTCTTCTCAGAAACCCTCGCAAAAGAGGGTATTGTCTTCATTGGCCCACCCGCGAGCGCGATTATCAGTATGGGGTCTAAAAGGTCTGTCTATATCCTTTTGGATCATATTATAAACGCAATATTGACTATATGTTGAACAGCGAATCGAAAAACATCATGATATGTAAAGCGTGCAGTGTCCTATGGAGGTCCAATCCACTCATTTAGCCTCTTCACAGCTGCTGGCGTGCCTTGTGTCCCAGGATATCATGGATCCAACCAAGATCCTCAATACCTTTATGAAAAAGCTCAAGAAATTGGTAATTAAATATTGCTGCGTGGCCTATATGCCTATATACGTGAATTCACTATTCTTGGCAGGATTTCCCGTTCTGATCAAGGCTATCCATGGTGGAGGTGGAAAGGGAATGCGTATCGTCACGGAGTCTTCGTCTGCTGCGTTCCAGGAAGCATTGACTTCCGCCCAGCGTGAATCGCTAAAAGCATTCGGCAACGACACCGTGTTGATTGAGAAGTATATCGAACGCCCGAGACACGTGGAAGTGCAAGTTTTCGCAGATACGCAGGGAAATGTTGTTAGTCTTTGGGAACGAGACTGTTCTGTGCAAAGAAGGAACCAGAAGATTATTGAAGAGGTGACGATGAAAGCTTTTTTGGTATATTTAGGGTTGACCTTTGGAATTCAGGCACCTGCGCCAGGTCTTTCCCCAGAACTTCGCGTAGATCTTAGCTCAAAAGCTATCGCTGCTGCCAAGGCGGTCAATTATGTCGGTGCTGGCACCGTTGAGTTCATTTTTGACAATGATACCGAACAATTCTACTTTATGGAAATGTAAGTCTTGCTTCGCGATACCATAATCAAGTGCACGCACTAACTATGGGGCCAAAAAGGAATACACGATTACAAGTAGAGCATCCTGTGACAGAAATGGTTACTGGGCTAGATCTTGTGCAATGGCAATTGGAGGTTAGCATGTTGATCAACGCTACTCGCTCATCCTAACTGCCCACTTCACAGGTTGCCGCCGGGAACACACTTCCCCTCGCCCAAGCCTCCATCCCATTAGTCGGACACGCTTTTGAAGCCCGGATCTACGCAGAAAACCCACGCAACAACTTCCTCCCCGACTCAGGACCCCTCCTCTACCTCTCAACTCCGACCCCAACACACATTTTCGCGCCCGAGTTCGCGCCGGTCTCAAAAGCACCAGGAACCCTAGAGTCCGATCTGACGCCCTCACTCTCCTCGCATGATTCCAATACTATTCACCCGTCACTCCGGATAGAGCAAGGGTTCACCCAGGGCTCGCAAATTGGAGTATTCTATGATCCCATGATTGCCAAGGTGGTTGTTCATGGGAAGGATAGGACGGAAGCTCTGCGCATGTTGCGGAAAGCTTTGGATGAATATCACGTTGTAGGAGTCTCGACTAATGTCGAATTTCTAAGGACTTTGGCTGGAAACGAAAGGTTTATTAACCAGGAATTGGAAACTGGATTCATCCCTGTACGTCTCTTCATCCAGCACCCATATTACAGGTATCTAATACACGTTTATAGAAACACTTCAACGAACTATTCCCCCCAATCCAAGAACCAAAACCCGAACTTCTCGCCCAAGCGGCTCTCTATGTCGCGCTCCGTGACCACACCAACCTCCCCAGCGGCAGGGCCTCGTCCCCTTGGACATCTCTCCCCTCTCGCCGCTTCGGCGGGGACAGGTATGAACGGCTCATCGCGCTCCAGACTGATAGCGCGTCCAACGAGCCCGCGACTGTGCATGTCGTATCCACTACACCCGGCCACTTTGACGTAACCGTCAAGACTGCCACGGGGAGCCACGTCTTCCCGTCCGTACCCGCCCAGATGGACTCTTCGACGACAATCGCGACGACTCTTAACTCCGTGTTTGCGAAGACAACTGTTGTGTCGCAGCCCCCGCCCCCTTCTGTTCCGGCATCAACGTCGGCGAACACGATGGAGCGCCTACATATCTTTAGTGAAGGTCACAAGACCACTCTTGTCCTTCCATCGCCGAATTGGCTCCTCTCGCTGGGTGGAGATGTCTTGAGTGCAGCCAAAGGTGCAATAAAGGCCCCAATGCCAAGCTTGGTTGTGGAGGTCAAGGTCAAATTGGGCGAACGCGTCGAGGAGGGCCAGGCGGTGGTTGTGTTGGAGAGTATGAAGACAGAGACTGTATTGCGTGCGAATATTGCGGGTGTGGTGAAGTCGATTGGGTGCAAAAATGGGGAGATGGTAGAAGAAGGAAGGGAGTTGGTTGACATTGAGCCGGAGGAGGAAGCGTCGTAGACCCGTCGTGTTTGGGGATTACATACCAATGTATAACAAATTAATGAGCAAAGGAATTTAAAGCGCATATAGCTACTATGAAGCTTTACTTTTAGGCTTCGTATCCTGTACAAGTCCTATCCAACATCATCACGATACCGAATCACAAATCAATTATTCTAATAAAGTATGAGAGAAACCACCACCACATGACGGCAAAGCTATATCGAGGCCACGCCGCCCCCAGGAGTAGGCGTTACCGCATCCCTCCCGGAAAACACAACTGCTTCTGCCATCTTATATGTATTAGGCATGAACGGAGCCCCAGTCGGCGGTTCAGGGTTCTGTGTCCCAGGTGGCGTCATTGTTACAGCATCCTCTAGCTCCCTAGCGGGCTCGAGTAGCATACGGTGGTCCCGGGGCGGGTGCTGCTCGATCGCCGCAGCGATGGCGTCGAATTCATCCTTTCCTGTCCAGGAGCCGACAATGTCATCCATCCCAGAGAAACCCTTGGACTGGGAGAGAACCTGGCGTAGTTGGATGGCTTCTTGTTTCTTGATGGTTATATGCTGTGACTTGAATTGCGCAACGCAGAATTTAGTGAGGCCCCAGTTGTGGTCGAAGTATTTTGCCTGTGGGATTGTGAGGTTAGCCGTAGTTTGAATGAATGAAAGGAGATTTGTGACGCACCAGACGGATGTATGGTGGTAAGAGCGTTTTTTCTAGGTCTTTGAGTGGTGTGGGCGAGAAGCATGTAGGGTTCGACTCAGCACCGCGCGCGATCATAACTGAATGTGCGCCTTTCGGAGGGGATTAGTTACATCAGTACCCGTCTATACCCCCGAGCTTGGGGACCAGGGGACTCACCTGTGATCTCGCGCACCCTTTTTGCATCATTCCAGCCCGTGCAGTCTCCATTCTCAATAACCGCAATACCCCTCCCCATACCCTCAACAAACTCCACAATCTCCCTCAATCGCTCCACCAAGGCCCGATCTCTATCCCTCATGTTTCTCGTCCGGCAGTGCACCGTCAACGCGCTGATCCCCGTGTTCACGATACGCTCCACAAGCTTCAGAGTATCTGCTTGGGATGGTAAGAGCCGTATCTTCGCAGACACTGTAATTTCCGGGGGCATTTCCCTTCGTAAGGCAGTAAGGATTGAGCAGAGCAAATCCGGGTTGGTGAGGAGGGCTGCTCCCATCCCCGAATGCGTCGAGAAGGGCATGGGGCACCCACAGTTAAGATCGACACCGGACACATCTTGCATGACTGTCTTTGCGGCTTGGACAGCGAGTTCTGGGTCAGCGGAGCCTATCTGGTATATTAGGTATGGTTTTTCGATGGGATGTGTCGTAAACATCGCCCTAGATTTTCCATTATAAGATATAACCCCCGTTACGGCTGGAATATAGATTTCATATAAGAGAAAGGCACATAAGATTTGCCTTCAGTGAGCTGCTCACGATCAACTACTCTCTCGGCGTGCAGGATTGCTTTGTCCACCATTTCCGGGCCCCACACCAACGTAGCTCCATGTTTCAGAGCAAACAGCCTAGTTGGAACTGGTGCGCATATATGAGCCCAAATCACTACGATTAGGCTTACAAACACTTACGAGCGCCCGACCGGACCATTGGTGCGAGAAACACACCATTTTTGAAGTCCTCAGGTGTTAAGTGGTCGATCTTAGTGCGTTTCGCAGATCGTGGGGGCGGCGAAGTGGAGTGTGAGCGTCGAGACATTGTGTTGAAGATAGTTTGGGTGGATCGAGGACGAAAGGAAGATGGACGAGTGCCCAGTGAGAATTGCCTGAGCATAAAATGATAATAATTAAATAAAGTTGCTGTGGAAAAAGTTGTCAGTAGTGACTCGGCATCATCTCGGAAAAATTCTGGCCCGACCTGTCATATCGAATCAACCTCGGTCAAGGACAGAACATAAAAATGAAGTATACAGGAGGGTGGTCGGTTTGTTTGCTTTGTAGACCACTATCCTGTTTCGTGATGACCCTAATATCGTACATTTATCAGTCATCGCAATTTATGCTAAACATGGTCAGCCAAGCTTTTTTTTTCAACTTGCAAGGTTGGTATCAAATTTCGCTGATACTTATATTATTTAATTGCCTCTATCTTAGACGTGATTCAAACTGGAAGTCAATTCTAGAGTAAATGATAATTTTGCATTCACTGCTTTTAGAGACCCTGGCGATAATACTCGTTGCGACAGTCATCGTAAAGTAAGTTACGCGATACCAATAGTAGACAACAAAGACACCGAGAGTGAAGCATAGGGCACTGTACACCGGTGGAAGCCCCTCCTTCCGATAGAACGTACTGCCTTTTACTTGCGCTTCTTCACACCGCTCTCATCCTTCTTATCTTCACCTGCGGGTGCTACGGGGGCAGTGCCGTTCTTTTGCTTGTCATCCGGAGTAGGTGCGTCAGTTTTCTTCGCAGACTAAGTATAAGGGAGGTAAGTAAAGTTAGATTGAGGATTTATAACATATATCCACTAACCTTAGTGATGATGGGTTTTTGTTGACCGCCGACAAGGCCAAAGATGGCACCGATCATACCGAAGAGTGTGAAAAGAGCAGCAGCGAGGACGGCACCAGTCTCAGGTTGAGTCTTGAAGGCCGAAATGGGATCTTCCCTAGCGGCATCAATGAAGGTGAGGGCCTTTTGCCGAATGAAGTTAATGGGATCCTCTTTGAATGAGCCTGCGGACTCCTCAGCCTCATCTTCAGGGGTGTCAGTCTTCTCGAGGGCAGCCTCAAGGGGCTTCTTAATGTCAAATGTCTCGGCGGCGAGGGTCTTAGCTTCTTCTACGGAGTGACCAATGTAAAGATTGTCAAAGAGGATATCCTCAGTCATGGTCCAGAGTTCAATACCGACACCACCCTGTTATGGAATAATCAATAAAGTACTATGACATGGATAAGAATTGCAAATACAATCTTGGCGAGGGACTTCACGGGTTTCAGGTCTTCAAAGAAGTTGGGGTTGGGGATCTTGCGAGCAGCCCATTCGCCCTTGTAGGCAGGGTTATCGATGAGGGGTGCGTACCATGTACCTTTGTAGTCGGGGTTGGCCTTGTTGGGGCGTTTCCATTCCCCACAACCAGGTGCGTCAGCACACTTGGGGTTAGGAACTGTAGGTGGGATCCAGTCACCATCTTCCTCATCATCCCATTCCTCAGGCTTTTCGGCGTCTGCAAACACATCAGACATTAGTTATTGAATGAGACAAAAGCCATTTATAACTTACCAGGATCAGAAACAAGGAGAGGTTCATCATCGAGCCAGCCTTCAGGTTTAACGGCTTCCTCATCAGGGATTTCATAGGGTGCGTTCTCATCCCAATCTTCGGGCTAAACTAGTTGTTAAATTTATGATAAAATTCAAGGATCGTTAGATATTTACCTTCTTAGCTTCGGGGTCAGAAATCTTTTGTTCGTCAACCCAGTCAGAAGGCTTCTTGTCGTCGGGATCATCGATTTCCTTGGGTGGGTTGACGGGGGGTTCGAAGTCTTCAAGGAGGCTACCAGTATTTTGGTTCTCGCCGTTGAAGAGTACGTTGTAAGTATTATTAGGACTGAAATGATTGTAAGTATATTGATAAAAGAAAGACTTGAAGGCAACTGACTGAACAATGAGAGTATAGAGGTTGGTAAGTTTTTCAATGGTAGGTCGGGGTGCAACTTTGAGATGCTTCTCTTCAAACTCGCCAGTCTTTGGACTCTTGTGACGGAAGATAAAGTGCACCTAGAAAAGCCTAGTAAGACCTTGTGCATAGGAATAAAAATGAGACACTAACCTTTGTGCCAGGGCATGTAAGATCGGGGCCAAACATGACAACCCAGGGTGTGTGGTCCGAGAACTCCTTTCCACTGGTCTGGAAACCATCTTCCAGGAGTTTGACATAACCACCACCACAGTTACCGCCCTTTTGGTATTTGACTTCATATTGTACAACAAGGGGTTTGTCCGCGAAAGAGATGGGTTTCTCGAAGGGGGCTGAGATAGCGTGGTGGGCGGCTTTGCTCTTTGCAACGAGGCCTTGGTCACCGTCGATTACCGAGATGGAAGGATCCTCGACCGCCCATTTCCCGACATAGCTGAAGGTCTCACCTCCGACGGGCGTCTTCTTAGTCGCCTCGGAAGGTGTCCAGCGGTCAGACCAATCATCAGTGAATTGCTCAATGAAGGGTGCCTTGATCTTAGTGGGCTAAAAGACGACACAAGGTCAGGTCAGTGTCGAAGTCACATGAATGATGTAGGTCGCGCGCAATATACTGACAGTGAATGTCGGTCTCGGTGCATCTTCTGTGTTGGCGAGTGCGCCAGATGCAGCGATGGCGAGGACAGAAAGCGCTACGCTTCGCATTGTGATACGAAGGACCGGTCAGAAAATATAAAAACAGGAGGGAAAGTGGAGGAGCTGTGAAATTAGGTTGACGGGCTTGTCCGTTCCTAAATACTTGAGACTATCCACGCATACGTGGCATTTAATTCTTCTCCCACACATCACGTGGACGTGATCAAATATATTTTTGGACAAAATTATAACTAGTAACTACAACAAACCCAGATGCCATCAACCATTCGCGTTGACCGCACTTTATTACCCAAGGAGGTCTGCATGTCCTGATGCCGAGAGAGCCAACTGAGGTGGAGTGAGGAGATGAGATCAACATCGAAAAAAATAACGCTCACCACAAACTCGTCGTCCAAATATTTGGATACTGCGATTTGGTCTCCCAGCCCCTTCCTCCGACGTGTCTTGAGAACTAAATCTCTCGCTAGCGCCTGTCCAGAAGCAGGTTCAAGAGGCCGAAGTTTGATACTCGTGTCCGTCGGGTCACCTGTTTTGATCTTTTAACTCACAATTGAACACTCGTGAGAAAATGGAATTCACCTGGAACGATTGACCAATGGTCGAACACCTGTAGACAAAATGCTTGTCCTTGTGTCGCCGTTCTCAAGTCTGTCTCAAATCCATTGGCATCGATGACTGGTATTAACGCCTTCACGGTATACAGCGGCGATCCAGCCTTGGGAATATCTTGTGTCACATGTCCACGGCGGCGTGCAAGCACAGTATAGACTGCAGAGATGCAATCTGCAGGGGCTTGAACCTCAACATAGTATATGGGTTCCATTAGCCGCGGCGTAGCCTGTGATAACCACATCCCCGTTAAAAACATTTTATCCGGAACAGTAAACGTGGCATTCTCACCATCAAAAATGATGAATAGCACACTCTCCGTGCTGTTGGGACTATTTGACCGCCTCCACGGAAGATCGGCTCTGGTGCGAGAGTGGCATCCAGCACTCTAAACTTGACATTTCGCATGGCTACGAAGGGTTGCTATCGTTAATACATCTCATTAGACCAGAAATAGACTGACGTTCATCACAGAGGGGGCCTTCGCGGGCGCCCCATTGGAAGCCTTGCTTGATGTGCTCCTTCACCGTTCCAAGGAGCTTTTTGTCAATCTGGAACATAAAATGAAATAAGTGGGTAATTTGAGCGATTATGGTCTTGTTCCTTTCACGTACCTGAGAAGGGAGGGTGTCATCCAAGAGAATATTTGTCCCATTATCGTCCGGGCCGAATGCCCAAATTGACCGAGACGCAAGCAAGTCCCACTGATATTTTTCCTCGAAGAACTTCCCCCGTTCCTTCGCAGGCATACGCATATGGACGCGTCCCCTCTCAATGTCCTCTGCGACGCCACGCTCAAGAGGTTCGGCAATCATCGTAATCTTGTTTCTGCGTAACTCCATCGGTCAGAGATAAAAATGACAACAAGAATTAACCACTCACTTCTTATTTGGCGTGTCAGCATAACACTTCAACGCGCTTGTCTCGAGAACTGTCTCACAGAACTTGGTCACTGGGTCCGAGACCTTGATTTCAATCTCGGAGAAGAGTTTACGCAGGTCGTGCATGACGCAGTCCAGGTATAACTCTCCTGTTCCAATGATAACATGCTCGCCACTCTCTTCAACCTTCGTCGACAATAGCGGATAGGACTTGTTTACACTTCGCAAACCCGAAAGCATTTTGGGCAGTTCAGATGGTGCTATTGGTTCAATGGCGATCTTAAGCACAGACTGTGTCATATGCTTGATTGGCCGGAAAATATGCAAATCCTCGTCAATATCCACGCCTGCCAGCGTTGCCGTTTTCGAAATTGAGGCGTCTACTCCTCCAAGGAGAACGAGATTTCCCGCAGGAACCTCATCGGCCGGAATGAAATATCTATAGAGGGCTGAATCTTCAAGGGATGTGGACAATCATCAAACGACGAACCTAGATTCACTAATCCAAATGTCTTCAACAGTAACTTTCAACATATCCTCTTCATCTTCTGGTGAGAATCCTTCACCTAGAACCTTGATCTGCATTCCCTTCTGCACCTTGCCGCTCATTATACGACCAAAAGCCCGGAAAGACTGGGCGTCAGTGGTATGATAAAGTTTTGCAACTTGAATCATCAAAGGTCCCTCCGGATCGCAAGCCTTCATCGAAGCAACTAGGTCGGATGTATGAGGCCCGGAATACGTTCCTTCAACCTGTTACCATTTGAATGCCAAACCGATAAAGTTTGATGGATGACATACCTTAATGGCAGCGCCGTCGACGGGTGACGGGATATTATCAACAATTATATCAACTAACCCTGTAGAAGGTCCAAAAAATTGATCCAAAACGGCCTTTAGCAGCGGTCGTACATCCATTTTAAACATGATAGGTTTCAACTGGATGCCAAGGCCTTGAAGAGTTACTTTTAAAGTATCGGTTTCTTCGCTCAGCACATTGCTATAGAGCTTGTATAAAGGCTCCATAATGAAATGCACGAACGTCCGATTTGCGTCGGGGTCGCTCTGCTTGCGCGTAAACTTGCGTGTGTCATTGTTGAAATATATGTCTCCCCACAGGCGTGCGGCAAAGGAATTCACGTCAAGTTTTCCTAAATACTTAGTCAGAGATGTAGCACATGGACGAAAATTTCTACACTTACCATAGGTATCGGCATACATCTGAGCGAAAGACCGTAACGTGAAGCACCAGTTCATATCCGTACTCGCGAATGCGACGTTTCCATTTTCGGGGCTCAATCGCAATTCCGGATCAGGATCAATAGCACTGATGGACAAAGATCGTGTGAGATACCTGGAAAATCCGAGTGGACCAACCCTACCTAATAAACGTGTTAATCTCCTCTATTGTGTGCTTAATTTTATAATAGGCATCAGCAGGCTTGATGCGGAGTTCAAGAATTAGACGGTCGATTTTGTTCACGACAAGCGTGATTTTAACACCTTCTTGCAGGGCATGCCGAAGAATTGATTCCGTACCCACCATGAGCTGAAAAAATAATTAATGAAGGAAAAATAATCAATCCTTTACTCACCCCTTCCACAACATCTACCACCAGTACAATCCCGTCTACTAGACGGATAGCAGATGCAACCTCATCCACAAAGTTCACATGTCCTGGAGTATCGATAAGATGTAAGAGATGCGATTTACCAGCGGTTGTAGATAGAACTAAGGACATAGGTCCTGATTTTATGGAAATTTCACGCTCTCGAGATAAATGATGAGTATCAGTATACCGTGTCTGTAAAGAAGAACAAAAAAACGCCGCGTAAGTTATTATAAGACAGTATGAGGTACCTCGAGCCACCAACCGGCTTATCAGCATCCCAGACCAGCTTATGCGTCTCGAACACAAGCATATCCATTAAAGCAGTTTTTCCATGGTGTAGATGCCCCACCACTGCAACATTTCGAATCATCTCAGGGAACGCTGTCATATTCAGCAGGAACCTGAGGGTTGGTGAATATCTGCGTCTTCATCATAGAATTCTGCATCGCACCCTTTATCAAACCGAGTTTCCGGCATATCTTTTTCCTCTACTGTCCATTTTCTAACCTTGATGGGCGCTATAATGGGCTCAGAGAGTGGCTGAGCATCCTCCTCTTGCACCATCGTTTCCACGTCGGGGCCATAAACATCCGTGGCAGATGGGTAGTATTGCTTATCCTCGTGAAGAATAACAGCAGTATGGGAAGGTTCTGTTTAACCCTGCTTCACAAGTTGAGTATACCCCGAAAATAACACAAACGAACCATCTATTTCCATAAGCGCTCCCTCTTCTGTCCCCCGCATGGGCTCGTCATCGTAACCTTCTAGTGGCGCAGCTTCAGGTTGCGGAGCAAATTGATTTTGAGGGATAGTTTCTTCATCGTCTGAATCGAGGTCGGCCCCAATATAGTTTCCGAATTCATCGTAGTCTTCAAACGAGGCCATTATTAAGAAGGATTAAGGAGAGGTAAGAGAGAGCGTAGATAATCAGTTTTTCCTAGCGCGCGAGCAGGGGCCTGTCGCTAATGGAACAGAAAAAGCAGATCGTGTTCACTGTTGGCTCTAGTCGAGACGCGAATAATTTGCAACTCAGGTCACGTTCACTCATCCCCTTTTCCTCTCTACGATTACAGTCGCTTATTAGCGATATCAAGACCCAGAAACAATTCTTTATTGAAATCATCTCGCATCACAATGTCTCTCTCCGACGATACCCTGCGAAAGGTTGTCGCTATTCGGTCTTCCTTGTTGAAGCGCGACTCAATAAACTTGTCGCGTGTAGATCTTAGTTCAAATCCAACAGACTGCAGTACAATCGCAAAGAGCACTTTCTTTATCAACTCAACAAACTGCCGCTAAAGAGCGCGAACGACGAATTTTGCAACTGACAATAGATGAGCTTACCCACATAGAGGGAGATGTTAACTTGTACAAGGGTGTTGGAAAAATGTATGATGAAAGACCATTATTATCTTGTCGTTAACGGTCTTTTCTTTTAGGTTCATGATGATCCCCCGGAAGACCATGGAACAAGAACTCAAAGCACAAGAGAAAGAACTATCAGATGATATAACAAGTTTAGGAAAGAAGGTGGGTAAATTATTTAGTCTTTAGTCAAAATGCTCGAGCCTGTCCTGTTAACTCCATGTACCAGTCGAAATATCTAGAAAAACAATTTAATGACGCACAGGCCCAATTACGAGATATCGTGAGCTACTTCTATGTTTTTCAAAATTCACTCGCACCAAATACTAATGAATGCCATAGTTTCACCACGCTCCGAAGCAAAATTAATAATAATCAGATACCTTACATACTTTACCCTCGGATGCGCACCCTCCCTTCTCAACCAACCGAAATACTGGATCCTACCTCCCAATGAGATCTACACAAACGATGCAGGCCGTGTAATCGAGTATGTATAAGAAAGGTCGAGCTCGTGCAAATCATTTAATCATATATTCTTCCTGGCTCTTCCCAGCGATGCCTGGGGATGTCATTAATCCTTAGTCTGCCAAACTGTTCTGGCTCGTCTGGTCATTAAGATCAACCCTTCAATCTACCTAGAACTCATACATTCCCCGCCTAGCTAGCGGGATCCATCGGAAAAATGGCTGATGACTTTCGCCCTTTTTCATTTTAACCTTTCGAAAAGGCAAAAGGCCAAAAGGCCAAATTAAAATTAAGCAAGCCAACTTGAGTTAAGTGTATAGTAATTGTTGGATGTATCTTATTCTTTTCGGCCTCTGACCTTGTTACATTTCACACTTGAGTGGGATAGTCTCTTACGTTTTGTGCATTTTCCCTGTTCCTGCCTTGCCTTACCTCCCAAGGCCTCGTGGACACTCGAAAGGCAGAACAGGCAAATGCCATTTTCCGGAGGCTTGCCGCTTGTCGATCAAATTTCAAATTTCAATCATCACTTCAGTGTGTTAAAAATAAATCACCAATTATGTATACTATAAATGACATATTTCTAGCTAAGTGAATATGTGGCTAGTAAATTTGCCTCTAGGGATGTAATGTAAACAACAAAACTAATTATTATATTCTAATTCATGCAGATCTACCTCATCTCTATCCAGACAATCAAAGCAAAGTCTTATCGTTTAGCGTATCTCAGATATCGGGAAGCAACTACAGGATACATCAGTATAGCTCTTTGAAGTATTTTAGATGGGGAACTCACTTATCGTCACGATGAGGTTGAAGACTAAGAAAGTAAGATAGATTAGTAAACGGTGTGTTGTGGATCAAAACAAAAAAACTAACTGAAATAGGAGAAAAGAATGAAGGCGTCTCGCCACCTATGAGAAAATTGGATGTTCAAGGGAAGGAAAAACTCGTCGCCAACTTGGAACTGGCAATATCGGCAGGCGATCGTGTCCGTAAGATTGTCGATGTAACCGCCAAACACTTTCGTAAAGTCGGACGCCCAGCTATCACATGTCTGTCCCAAAGGAGGATTGAAGGTACTAAACTCGTCAGGTTTGCATCTGATCACAAGACCACTAGAAGACTGTCAGTTCGGAATTTCATGTCATTATGAATTAACTCACTGAAGCTCGGTTGACACCATTGCTGCCAGAGTACGTGTATAAGGGTTCAATTGATAAAGCCAAGATTTCCAGAAGTGTTCCATGGCGGGATATGGTATGGTAACACCGCAGAATGTACTGAGAATGAGACCAATGAATGGATTGAAGAGGACCGCAACTTGAACACTCGGAGAAAGGGCGGCGACCAATTGACCCAGAGAGACACCGAACAGCAACATGAAGATGATAATCAGAAGCTGGAATCCCGTTCCGTTAAGTCCGGCATCTCCTTGTCCGTAACCCATAGGGTAGACCTAGACAGATAGGGTAAGATTTCATACAGTCATGCTATAAATTAATCATACCATAAGAACCCAGTAAATGATTCCGCAGACTACACTGTAAGGAAATTCACCAATTAATTGACCAATGGCGAATACATAGGGTGAGTAGATGCGGCTAGAGGACTCCCGAATGAAAATTCCTGTTATCGAAATGAATGAGAAAATCGAATTGGCGAAGGTGATACAACATACTCCTGTTCATGATGAAGAGTGGCTCGATCTGGGACATGACGAGAGCTGGCAGGACAACAACCCAGAAACTGATAACAATGAGTTTATAAAGCAATAATTTATAAGAGCGGTTGACATACATAGAGAAAATCCGGAACTGGAGATCTCTGTAGCTAGTTCCAAGTTGCAGGAATGACAGCGAAATGAAGAGGGATATGAATCCTGCAACGAAAAGACGAGTAAAGATATATTCAGGTGACCTCCATAAAGCGGTATTGTTGCGTTGAACGACTGTACGGAGCTGGTACAAGAAAGATGTTGCATCTATCAAAAGTATGTTAGATTTTGGGATAGTACGGATGAAAGAGCGTACAATTGCTTGTAGTCTTGGTATCAGATACAGGACGGGCCAATGCGACACGCTTGATGTCATTGATTTCCTCACGGACCTTCTTGTATTCGGGGGATTCCAACCACAAGTCCTTCCAATCGCGATCGCCGATACGTGGGCTAACTCCAGCACCGATAGCTTCAAGCATGTACTCGGCAGGGTTGACATTAGGAGGACAAGGCGCGCCTTGGCGCGCAAAGTACTCTCTGATAATTCGAGAATCATCTCCAATATCACCGAAGTAAACAGTTTCGCCACCCCTTTCAAGGAGCAAGAGCCTATCGAAGCTCTCAAATAGAAGGGAAGAGGGTTGGTGAATGGTACAAAGGATAGCCTGTCCCTGATCTGCAAGCTTCCTCAAGAAACGGACCAAATTCCATGCGCTGTTTTGACATATTTAGGAGGAGTCAAGGATAGAAAGAAATGAATCCTCACCTCTGGGCATCAAGTCCAGATGTAGGCTCATCCAAGAATAAAAGAAGTTCGGGCTTGCTGGCAAGCTCAACTCCGATCGTCAACCGTTTGCGGGCCTCAACGTTGAGACTGAAAACCAATGCCTCCGAAAGGTCTTGCAATTCAAGTAGTTCAATCATCTCTTCTACGTAATCGTCCTTCTCTTCTTGAGAAATGTGGGCTGGTTGACGGAGGTAAGCAGAAAAGCGCATTGCCTCCCGAACGGTAGCGGTTCCTATAAAGATAATAAGTTGCAAGAACTCAAGCAATTCAGGTGTAATTACCCTCGTGCACATCCATTTGCTCCGCTATTGAGAAATGATGAGATTCATTTAGGATTCAAAATATCGATGCCACATACCATAAGCAGTTCCACGGGCGAAGTCAGAATCAAGCGGTCGTCCATCTACAAAAACGTCTCCCGAAACGACTCCAATATTTTTACGTTGAGCTAGGACGTCAAGACAAGTAGTCTTGCCTGCGCCGCTAGCACCCATCAACGCTGTTAGAGTACCAGGTTTGACATAGCCATAAATATCGTGAAGCAAGCGAAGAGGTCCGTTCGGGGACGGAACGTGATAGTTGAGTCCTTCCCAAGTGAATGTCTTCTGATGTGGGCGAAGGGCATTGCTTGTGGGGGAAAAGTCAGCGACGGTACAAAGTCAAATAGCGGATTGGCATACCCGTTTTCCTTCGTCTGAGAGAACTGCACCTCGGCTTCAGGTTTCCCTTTACGGCTTTCTTTCCTTTCCCGGAGGCGGGCGTTCCTTTTCTTATCATCCTCTGTTTCCTTGGCGAAAATATTAATTGAAAGGTTGAGGCCGTATTGCTGTAAGAAATTCAATAAGCGACAATAAACAGGAACTGAAATTTGGCTTACAGGGTAAAACTCAAGCGCTAAGATCTGAGTCACTTGGAAGAGGATAAGGAATCCAATGATAACGGTGAAATCGAGTCTCCAAAGATCTTCGACCTCATATCCATATCCGACCGACAAGTAAGAAGCCCCCGATATGGAAGGACTTCCACCCTCAGACCCAAACAAGGTACATGCTTGATTAGGACCCAAGCCATCCCTATTTTATCATCAGACCAGCGTACACTAAAGTGATGACTAACACTCACGGGTATTTCGTTAAACCGAAACCATTTCTCGGAACGATGTAGTTTCCATCACAAGACAACTATTTTTACATTAGTACTTGTTTGCATAGATGAATTAGTCAACTAACCGTGATACGCATAAATTCGTTAACCATAATTCCTTGGAAAGCTGTAAAATAAGGGTGAGTATCTCCATTTCGTTCCCCCTAAATTGACGAACCATAGGATAAGGGGTTGGCATAGTACTAATTAAGTGCTATCAGTCACAGCTTTGATGAGACGCAACGGTGTCAACGTACAATCCAAAACAGCCACCTTTTCATGCTTGCGACTGGAATCATATATCCTGTGTATTGAACACTGAAAATGTTTAGACTCGGAATGAATATGACAACCTGATGAGGACCTACAAATTGGGAATAAAGAACACCGCCAAACGGAACGCGGCATCGAAGCTGGAACAAATAAGGCCAAAAGTTCTGAAAAACCCCTGCATGGCCAGAAACGCGAGGTAGTTGAAGAGATGGAACGTCCAGAAACCGCCGGCGGACGAGTGCAGACCAGCTAGGAAGTACACTGCGATATTGACGAGTAGAATGCGTGTGGCCGAGAAGGGGAGATCAGCAAGGGTATTGGCAAGAGCGATTGCCGAAGGACGATACAAGCTATAGCTCGTCTAAGAGTTTAAAATCAATTCATATCCTGTTTCGCAGAGTATTTAAGTTCAGCACGTACTTGTTTGCGCAGAATGGGCCTGCCAAGCATTTGCATGGGCATCTGATGGTTATTCAGCGACTGAAGACATAGCAAACCGAAAGGAATGGCAAATTACCTCTCCGAAGGCATCAAGACAAGTAGTTAGTAATGCCGCGAACATAACACTATAGATTTCGTAAATTTCTGAAGTTTGTCAAATGTCATGGAACATACCTTCCACGAGTGAATGCCCCAGCAGATGTAAGAGGTAAGTTATAATAGGCTCCACCAATGATGAAAGCCAGACCCTAGGTTTAATTAATCCGTCAGTGACTAAATACTCATTAGTTTTTAATGACATACGATTGACAACGTGAAACTCGTGATTAACTGGAACCGATCCTGAAGTCGCATCTGGAACTGGCGAACCGTAAGGGCCCAAACCTGACCCGTGAATCCAAGAGTATATGGGCTTTTCTTCGACACGCCTTTCTTTTTATCTGCTGCTACCGCCGCGCGGAAAGCTTCCTGATCGGTCTTTTCGGTTTCCATTAAAATTTTATACTTTTCGCGACTATCGTTGAGGGATTGGGCGTAAGGGGAGGACCTGAATGCGTTTTCTAGAGCGGCCGGGGTGGAAGGGGTGTCGCGTGCAGATCGTCCGGAGGCAAATCGACGCTCATTGGAATCTGTGCATCCAGTAAGGTAGTCGGCAGTGCTCTGGCGAGGAAGAGGCATATAACCAAGTCCCTCAAAGTAAGCACGCGCTTCAGAAGGAGGTCCAAAAAAGACCTGGCGTCCCTCGTCGATGACCATGACCTTGTCGAAGAGATCGTAGATACCTTCACCAGCTTGATAACTTCACATGATGACGTCAGAATGAATAAATCCAGGAACGCGACTAAAAATAACTCACAGTGACACAAAAGTCGTTTGTCCCAAAACGTCCGTCATAATCCTCAAACTTTTCGCAAAGTCAAGGGCAGTCGAAGCGTCCAAACCTCTAGTAGAGTTGTCCCAACATTGCACGCGCGCACGCGTCGCCATCATCTCAGCGATACTGACGCGCTTACGCTCGCCACCCGATACGCCACGAACAAACTCGTCCCCAACCAGGGTCTGCTTCGTGTGTGAAATGTTAAGCATCCGGAGCAGTGTATCTTGCACTTGTTCATCAAATTCTTTGCGTGACACTCCAGGTAAACGTCCATTAGGTCCCGGGGTTTTCCTTGTAGATGAGTATCAGCATGATTTGATAAACTTAGCTCCAGGCGTACTCACGTGGATAACGCAAACGCGAGCGTCTGCGCAACTGTCAAGGTAGCAATGTGGATATCATCTAGGTGCCTTTATGTCGGTACACGATGTGGATCGTGAAGTCGACGACGCACCTTCTTGATTGAATACGACTTCTCCTTTGTAGTGTTTTGCCATTTCCTCCGCATCAATTCCGGCATATATAACTTTACCGGATACATTTGCGTAGCCTTCCCTTTGATTCGAGATAGCTTTGAGGAATGTCGAACAACCAGATCCAGGACAGCCAAGAACCAGACACATCTCGCCGGGCTCTAAAACACCAGACGATCTAAAAACGTAATTTCAGGAAAACGAGAAAAATTCAAAGCAAGGAACCAACTTGTGAAGAATAGTCCGAGTTGGGAAGGACTTCTTGGGAAGAAAGCGGGAAAATAAACCCCATAACCATAAAAAGGGGCCGATAAAGAATGCAATGGCCGCTCCTGATTCAGTGTAGGTAAATAATATCACAATTGATAAGTATAATGCAAACCTCCTAATGTTGGAACATAAAACTAGTAGATCGATCAGATTCACTAGTAAGGTGACAAGAAACGCGTGGAACTCAAATACCTTGTGATCTAACCCACCCATAACGTCCACCTGTAAATCCTCCCAAACTACTCCGACATGCTACAATGCGGTCCGCTAAATAACTGCCAGTCAAAAAGAGACATTACTCACCTTATGCTTTATGCCTGCTCGTTCGTTCGCGTCATTAGATGATGAAAGGTATTCCCGGAGGTCAAAGCGCTCGCTATCCTCCGCCGCTTTTTCTCCTTTCTCAATATCTCCTTGACCAATGGTAGTGGTACTCAATTCAGACCGTTTCGTATGTATCTTCGAGGGCGTGCTAAGTTGTCGTGAGAGGGCATTAAATTCTTCCTCAGCCCGAATGACATCGACGTCCCGAGAAGGCGTCGACGATACTACTTCAATATCGCGCGCTTTTGAACGCTTTTCGTCGTCCATGGTGATGGCGTCGACGGAAATATTGGCCACCCTGTGTATGTCCCAGTGGATGATTTCGTGGAAAAGCGAAGAAACCGGTATACATGCCCTGACCTTTTATCCATACTCGCCAACTCAAGTTTTCCCGCATTGGGTTCAATTCCGCTGAGTAATAATCTCGCTCGCGGAGTGTCAAACGCGCGAAAAAAAAAGGATTGAACAAACAACCGGTGACTCGACCCGAAAGTGGCGCTCCCGCAATGACTTTGTTATCCATTCTTCTTGCTACCGCCTTGACCTAATTCTTTGCTAACCGGCTCCTCATTCATCGGTTTTCTCTTGAAGCTGGAGACAAGAATTGGTGTTTTTCCCCGAAAAACTCAAAATCCCAAAGGAAATAATAAACAACACTACACCACACATCCGGAGCCATTAGCTCGCTCCACTGAGTAGGTAGGGACCAACCAGTATTATTGATCGTGATCGTTCCCGGCAACTAACTTCCGTGTTTCGTCACTCAACGATCATAAGCGTTTTATTCACGTATCTGTTAACTGATAAGCATTGGTTTTTATTATTCATTTCGAAGCCCACACGGGAGCTGATGGGTAAAAATATATTGTATGGTTCGAAGCATGTTCGAATGGAATAGTTCAAAATAATTTCGTGCCCTTGACATGAACAGCTGATTAGGGACACCCCATAATATAACATTCAATATCTGCGATGAGCAGCAGTGGCAATAGGGAAACTTACAGCAACGGTGATTCCACCCCAATTTCACCTACATAAGGGGTTAGGCCGGATGAAACGCATTTCGTCAGCCACCGACATCCCAGATGAATCTCTGCCGCAACGAAAAGGACACGCAAGCTTGAACCATTTCGTTTCCATATCGTCGTTTCCAAACGCTGACCAAGGATGTCTTGGCTCTGAATCATCGACGATACCGAACGGTACCGTTGGGCTCACCACTCGAATTTCCCGTTTTCACCGGTAATTATTGGAGTATTTTTCAGCATCCCTGAGTGTATTATAAACATATTTGTGCTATGCGCGATAGAAAGATTACATAAAAACCGACTTTTCGACATCCCTCGAGGTCTCGCTAGATAAGATACAATCATGGTCGATTGGCATTCATCGCACCCTGAATTCTGGCCGCCTTGAGGCAGATAATCCCAATCGGAATTTACCCCAATATTTTTAAACTCAGATTTATCGGGATTATTTATCTAGATTCCACACATTTCACATCTCACTTCCTTACTTCTCACAATAATCACTCAAAACGTGTTCCGTTAATGTGATTATAAGATGAATAATTAATTTTGTCTTCAAAAATTTAGTGTTACCTCCAACACCCCTTCAACGACTTCTGACACTGCACTCTGCAGTAGTGATGGTATTAATTCTCAAAGGCACCCAATCCATACCACCCTGGTTTTCTCACCGCTCATGTACTACAGATTACTCAACAAACATACCCAATAGCTTAAGAACGCCACACTTGGCTTCCAAAGTACAAGGATGACCCAACTATTGGTCGCACCATATTTTTTCTTTCGCTTCATCATTCCAGGAGTACAAGGATTTACTGCGGTATTCCTAGGCACCTCGGAAGTATCAGAACCCCCTGTTCAGCTCCCACCCATGACGTGATCTCCGAAATATTTACTTATTCATTAAGCAGCTAGAGTGGACCTAAGGCTTGATCTTCAAATCTGTCATCTTATTCCTGGGCCTGATCAGGACTACTCTATCCTCGAACCCGATAAGTCCTGGCCGTCCCTATACAAAGTCAGTATAAACTATTAGTTCCTTCAACGTACTATCTAATGCCCAGACCACCGTCTACGCTGTCCGGTATCATTGGCTCGCATAGAATAAGCCTTCCATCAATCCGGCGGATCTGTTTCTTCGAAGCAGTGTGACATTTACAGTAGACAGTTCGCCCTGGCCATACGCCTATGCCTCACAGGCTGTCATCCGCCCGTTTTTCCTCCGCGTCCAAGCGATTTCTGTGAGGTTTAAATAGAGATCATTGTCTGCTTTTACATCTTCGGTCCTGGCCTCGCTCACCCTAAGATGTTTTTCCAACTGGTCGTCTGTTTTTCCTCCGCTCTCATTGTCTCAGCCATGGCAAAGGTCAGCAAACGCGGGCTAGCGTTCGCCGCGGGGGACACCCCGGGGGATCTGAACAATGCCAATCAGACTAAAAGCCTGATTAGCTGGCAGTACGACTGGGCCATTAGCCCCACTGCATACCTTGCGGAATCCAACATAAACTATGTTCCAATGCAATGGGGGTCTGGTAAGATCGAATTACTTTCAGATGCCGTGAAGGCGCAAGGTGCTAAAGTCGTCCTTGTATGCATGCGTTTTGTTTCTTTGTTCTTACTGAATTCTGAAGCTTGCTGCTTGAGTAGTCTTTTAATGAACCGGATTACGATAAGGAGTCCAACATGCTTCCCTCAGAAGCAGCCAAACTTTGGAAACAGTACCTGGAGCCGTTAAAGACCGATGGTATTCGCCTTGGCGG
The DNA here is from genome assembly GCA_037014335.1 of Collybia sordida. Classification (NCBI taxonomy): domain Eukaryota; kingdom Fungi; phylum Basidiomycota; class Agaricomycetes; order Agaricales; family Clitocybaceae; genus Collybia; species Collybia sordida. Next base: position 4,164,613 of record JAYKXK010000002.1, read on the forward strand.
ACCAGCAGTCACAGCTTCTCCTACTGGAAGGCCATGGATGACGGAATTCATGACTCTTTGCACAAATTGTTCAGTTGATTTCATCCCGGTCCATTGGTAAGAAGACACAATTGTTTTATTTCTGTACCATTGACGGAAGGTTGGTGTAGGTACGGTGAAGGCGAGGAAGGCTTCTTTAATTACTTGTGGGATGTGCACACCGTATTCCCCAATAAAACCATTTGGGTAACGGAGTACGCATCTACCAGCGCTAATGTATCAGGTGCGATATTATTTCGACTTCTTGATCTAGATTCTAGATTGCTCATGTTCTATTGAAAGAGGTTGCTAGATTTCTCAATGCTACGACCACTTATATGGATACATTAGACTGGATAGAACGTTATGCCTGGTTCGGGTTCTTCGTGGGTAATCAATGATTCAAGATGAATGCGAAACGCTTACAGAAATCTTATAGCGACCCGAGGAGGGATCCTTTTACAGTATGTTTCATGCATTCCATGTAGCAGGCCATGATCTAAATATAATCACAGATCTTTTAGACGACCAAGGCGGCCTCAATGTATTGGGACAGATGTATGTAGGGGCAAAAACGGTCCACACTCAGATCGTTAGCCACGCTCCCTCGAAGACATATCAGACAGTAAATGGTGCAGATAACCCAACCCAGGGTCTTGTTACTACCTACCCCGCATACAGCGGAGCTCTTCAGCATTGGAATCTGTTCGCCGACCTGCATCTGTGGAGTTTTGCTTCGGCATTGGTTGGAACCGCTCTTGGGGTCCTCTGGACGATTTGGTAGGACCACATTACAGTCCCCACGGTCTCACTTATTATTCTATACTTACCTAACCTGACGGACACTCTTTCACTTTATTTACTGTCACTGTACAACCACACTCGTTTTTCCTAAATATTCAGCTTGGGGTCGATGTAATAGGGAAAAAAATACGATTGCAATAATGATGACTGTGGATTTATTATGCGTGTGTTTATTCAGTTTTTCTGAAGGTGGCGGCGATACGTGATGGGGGTGTCTTTGGCTTGATTGTGTCCGATGCCAAAGATAATGCGAACTCACCGGAAAATTCTGGGAAGACGTGATGAATACTTGAGGGGGGACAGGGCACGATCGTCAGTGTCAACCAGATGTCAGATGGATCGGATGCTTCTTTGTAATTACTAATATCCCAATCAGTAGGCGGTGTGAGAATACCAAGTGTCAACGATATATTATGCAGTAATCACCAGTGTCAATCGTCGACCAATGGGCTCACCGGGAATGAGTATAAGAAACATTCTATAGCAGCCTGTAGATCCGAGATAGACAAAGAGATGGCGCATCTTTCGCTATGAATGACGTGAGCGAGGATAATGAGCCAATTTCGGTGCAGGAAAGACGTTCGAGAGAAGTGCAGAAATTTCAAGTGACTAGCGAAGACTCCGGATCGTCTCACCAGGAAATTCAATCCAGAAATAACACCCTGAACTCTCCCAGAATCCCCAGGGGGATTGAGTGGAGAGGCTTCCAACCTCGACGCGGCATGTTAATGTACAGCCGCCGCTATGATGTTGGAGTCCGCGCAATGACAACGCTCAGAAATAGTGAAAAACTTCAAGCCCATGCGAGAATGTTAGTCGCAGTTGTTGGAAGTATGGTGTGTAATGCAGGAGTCCTGTTGTGGGCTGATCAATGTATACATACAAATAGAGGTACATAGAACATTCGGACAGTTCATTAAGTATTTTTTCCTTTGCAAAAGTGTGATGTTCGTTTCTCTATCAGTTCACATCGGATTTTGTCCCAATGACCAAAATTGTATAATCGCCCATGGGCTCCAGCGCCAATTTTTTGAATTTTCTTCCTAGTTACTTGCTGGGGTCTTCATTTTGAGATTTATCAATCCTTTAACTTACTTATAAAACATCAATTGAAAATTTTGCCAGGAACAATCTACAAGGAAGGTTGCTGGAGGTAACTTTCCCTGGAGGTGCATGGCACAAACCACATCATGCAACCCAGGAGACACAAAAATATGTGCATGTATGAGTTTCAAACAATTTTCTCAACCAACTCATGACATGAAAGTACTTGTTGAGTATTCCAGAAAATTCATGGATCAAGAAAAGTCCCATTTTGGCAAGTTCATCAATATAATGGAAAGCCGGCGATTGCACCCACGTTTACCATAGGGTATTACTGGATAGAATGACTGCGAAATCAAATTATGAAGTTTACCGACACTGGTTAGGTACCAAGGGCATAAATTAATTGAGAGGTTCAAAATAGGGTGTTGAAGACCGAGTTATGAGTGGGAGGTACATGGAGATGAGTGGGTGAAAGGTTTCAAGTTGAAATTTCGTCACGATAAGCAGTCACCAGCTACCACTGTTGGTGTTCTTCCGTAGGATATCGGTCCGTGTTTTATTAGGTTGTCTAAAAGGGGTGCAGGCAAAGCAGATGATGAACCTGAGGTTGTGCGCGTTACGCGTGGATCGTTCCAGGAGCGCCGCTGACTAATCATGGGGACCTGAACAATTGTTGGCTCTCAGCCTGCAACACAACTACCATCTCTTTCCACTATGAAGGCGATAGCTAGCCTGTCGTTACTTGTTTTTGCGAATGGCGTGCTTGGTCATGGAGGCCACGAGTCCAGTGGCCCTGCCGCTGGAGAGACCATTCAGCAGTATGCTCAGCGACACGTATGTGGCTTCTTTTGGCGTGCGGGTATTGAGCATTAAATTTTTAATTAGATGTCTTCGGAGCACCACATGTGAGGCTTTCTCATCGCTCACCGTCTATTTCAGTCATTTTTACGTTCTTTTAGTGACTCCTTCGATGTTCGGAGTTTTCACCATCTTCATGACTTGAACCGGTAAGCGCGGCAGCTCCTTACCTTGTTCTTGTTCTATCTCATCCGAAATTAGCGATGGATATTGGAACCGCCCTGAAATCGAGGCAATATATGGGGTTCACCATGTTTACTCTACCAAAAAGTCCAAGGTGTGTGTTTCCACATTGCGGATTCGAAGTGGTTAATAACTACTAGTCACGGCCAACAGGATCAAGAAGAACACCAGAAAAAGGCTGACTACATAGTGGATTCAGTACTCCAGAGGCTCGACCTAGATGGAGATGGCAGAGTCTCTCCAGATGAGCTTGAGAAAGTTGGCTTGGATGGTCTACCAAACTTTGAAGGCATGGGTGCTGAAGGACATCATTACGACGTAGAGAGTGGTAAGCTCATTCACAGAGTGCAGAGATCTTACCATCTAATTTTCACATTAGAATTTTTTTTGCATCATGAAGGTAGAGTCTACCCTCGCTATCACATTACTAAAATCTTATCACCAGATAGAACAATTCCATTCAACACCTGAAACACAAACAGATGAAGCCTACAACCATCCTGAGGATCTCGAGCACTTTGCTCAACATGAACACATCGAGCGCGAAGAGGCCGAAAGAGAAGCAAAGTTCCAGGGTATATCTGTAGAAGAGATTCTTCGCCTCCAGGCCGATGCCGCTGCTGCTGTCGCTGCCCAAGCAAATGCTAAGGCGGCCCAGCAGGTACCGGAGCAAGAAGGTGACACACATGATGGCCATGAGAAAGTTCCCCCGGTTCCTATCCCAGACCACCCGCACGACGAGCAAATAGTCCCAGTCCCCCCCGTGCAAGCTCCTCCGCCCAAAGTTACGCGTTTGACGCCCCCTGAGAAACAAGATCCTAAAATTAGGTTTAAGGATGCTTCAACTGAGGCGAAGAGGAAAGGTGAGTGGGGAACTGGTGAGGGAGGGTACAAACCTCCGAAAGAACCCAGTGATAAAATGAGGTTAGGCTGCGAACTTTATTCCCCCCCAATCATGTTAGTGACATTTTTTCTAGGAAGAACCTTCCCTACAAGGTACCACATTCTTTTTCTCATCTCTTAGTAGGACTGAGAATGCTGACGTATAGAACCGTATGCAGTACAAGTTCCGCCGTAACTGGGGTGACTTCTAATTGCCACGTATTATTTATCCCAACCCATTTTGTTAGGCTACTTTTGACTTATTGTCTTCGTTGCCGGGATCACATCTTTACCGACCCCCTGTATACCGTAGCTCTACTTGCATACGCAATCATTCCGGGAAATGAGAGATATTTGATGAAAGATGAAATAAACCCCCGAAATAAATTGAGAACAGGTATCAATAAAATAAACTACAAATCCAGGTGTATTATATAGTATGTATGTGTCAAGTCCCTTTCTAAAATATCACCGTCCATCAAACATGTCATCCATAATCCCGCTTTCGACTGCGTCCCAATCAATATTACCCCCACTGGCGTAGACACTCTCATATGATGTTATGCTAACGTTAGAGAAAAATGGAACGAGATCGCGAATACTCTCTATTGTTCGTAATGAATTTAGGAGTGGTCTTCGCAAAGGCCGTTGGTCGTTAAACGTGGTGAGGAGGTTAGGAGTCGTTGTGCCGCTCTGTGATGAATTCTATGACAGTGGGATTGGACGAGTGTTAACACACAAGAAAGCTGAGACCTACCACTACAGGAAGAGCTCCTGCGATTTCTGCCAATTGGTCCATCATGGCTTCAGGAAACCATTCGTCCGGACGATAGATGGCGTCAACCGTATCAGTAATGAAGATCCATTGATGTCTATGAGAGGAAGTTTGGTACCATAACAATAATGCAGAGAAAATAGAGTTTTACATTTGGAACTCTTCTGTCTGGAGCACAAGAAGAAGATCGAGGCATTTACTTGCCGAGAGAATTAATTGTAAATCTTCAGAGCCATCAGGTGGTAACGATATCATCACTTGTTCAAATATTCGGTACTATAAGAGTGTTAGCAACTGCCACCGTCTTAAAAGTGCCGAACCGACCAATTCAGTCAATAGAACAGGCCAAAAGCTTGTCAAATTGTGTGGAGAGAGCCGACATAGAAGTACCCGAATGCATAGAAACACTTCGCTTTGCACAATGGGAGCGGAGACATTTTTCAAAATGTCAACAAGTTTCTCTTGAATCGAGGGAAGTTGTGTGAGGAAATGATTCTTGTCTGCAGTAAAGAGAACAAATGACAGTCGCCGGACATTAAGTGACCTGAGAAGCATCTCATATTCCCTGTTTGTGAAGATATTGGCCGATGGGGCAGTCGCTACTTTGGCTAAAAATCATGGCTTCAGAACCCGATTGATTTTGGGATGTTATATCACAACGTACACAGTAGCTCAGGGAGTGCGGTCTTATCTGCGTCGAACAACGTCTTAACGATAACTTTCCAGTGCTCCGCGGCATGAGCGTGACAGTTAAAGAGTCGATTGTCGTTCAATAATTCAGTTACGGGCGTCCGCCAAGCTTTAAGAGCCGTTGGAATTTTGGCCATTTCTCGAATGATGGAAATAACGGTTTGATCAACGTCCATCGGTCTATATATCTAGATCTATCATTTTTTCAATGAGTGGAAATAAGAGTAAAAACCTCGACTTCCCCCGCATGGCGGGATTCACGATGTAGTAAACAATGTTAGCGCAGGCCGAAACAATTTTGTCACTGTCAACCAAAAATCTTCGCATATGTGGGACGGCCGACGATGCGATAAATTCGTTGATCTGCGATAAATCAACGGACGAAACATCGATGCGTGCCATGTCACTCACCTGAGAAATATATTCCGTAGATGTTCCAATTTTGGGGGTATCTGGCGTTGGCAATGAGGCAGTGCTACCATCCATCTTCTCGTCGAATTTTGGATCTATACACTTATCATTAAAGAAAATAATCCCGGGAAGGAAAGGCCATACCACCACGAGGTACTGGCGAGTCTCTGCCGTTTGTAACTAGAGATTCTTTTGTGCTGCGACGGATCCAGGAGCCCTGGTCTGTTGAACGTCCAACAAAAACGACACTCGCGTCAAGGAGTTTTGCAAAATTATCCTGTATGAGGATAAATAGACAATCCGAGGTGCGAAATAATACTGACTTGTAGCTCTTTCCGAATTTTCTTATCCTCCATCGCTGTGGTTTGAGTAATTTTCTCCGCCAAAACAGACAGACAACTGAGGGATAGTTTAACTTAACGGTGTTTTTCGTATGTATATTTGGGGTACGTACCGAAGCGCTGGAAAGCATTGAGCCTTGGAGTCACGCGTACTTCCGATGACTTCCTTGGCAAGCTGCAAGAAGCGACTCCACACCTGTATAGCGAGAGGACCCTCTAATCGCTGAAGGTAGTGTTCCAGGAATTTAAATAGAACGGAGTCATTACTGCAGAATAGTGGTCAATGCCTTTTGAACAATGGTTTGCGAGGATACCTTACAGGTTGGGATTAATAGCTTGTTTTTTATTTTTCTCTGAGACACCAGACATGCGACAAGATATACTTTCGCATATCATGTGGACCGCATTTTGTGCGTTTGCGATAAGGACGTCAATAAGCTCAAACGCGGCGTCGGGAGAGATTTTGGAACCCTAGGTTTAATCACTAAATGAATCGGGCAAACGTCACAAATATACGTACTGGTATGTCTCGACTCCAGCAGTCTACAATAGACTCGAACACCTCAGCAGACTGGACACGAAAAAGGTGTTCTAGAACCCGCCGACATCGTGTTCGTGTTCGATTGTAGATAAAGGACAGGGAGTCATCCTTGGGGGAAGATGTGGGATGATTTGTCCAAGCGAGGGTACCCCAGATGGAATACAAGACGCGGATCCCATCGTCGAGAGATTTATATGCTGGAGAGCGAGCCTGGAACCAGCAACGATTAGGTGCAGGAAGAAGAAAGTTTCAGAACATCTACCGTTAGCTGTTCTTCTGGTGCTTGTTGCACATTCTCGGAACCAAAGACGTTAGAGACATAACCCAGTAGTCCACTACTTTCTGATCCCGATTTTTCCATGGGCGCTGTATCGTCCTCGGAATGGCTAATTTCTGAAGTATATGCAAGACTTAGAAGAACCATCCGTTCCAATCCGTTTAACAGCATGATCATCTCCGAATCTGTGGCTACTGAGGTAATATCCCCAGCGTAATCCTGATCAAAAGTCGAGCCTCGGAGAATGTCCCCAAGTGATGAAAGAAGTTGCCGACAAATGCAATCATTGAGGGGGCTAACAACGACCTGGAGTGCAGGCTGGAACTGGGGTAAGGCCATCATAACAAAATCTAGCCAGTGCTGAAGAATTGGTCGGTTTGTTCGCATCGCAATACCATCTGTCAGAGTCTGGATTAAAAGTGGATTCACTGAATAACCCCTATGTCCTGGATCGTCTACCTCCGTAGCACTGTTTGGTACACTACCATCGCTTTGCTCTCGATTCACGACCATAGCTAGCGATCGTGCCTTCTCAATGTTATCGTTGTCTGTTGATGCCGAAATAATAGAGTGCAGGAGGTGTAGTAATTTATTCTGGAGGTCTAGCCGATTTAGGTGGACACAGAAATATAACTTCCCCACGACGACAGCTTCGATGGTCTCCAGTACAGTATCGATTTCGCCTCGTGCAACGATTGTCTGCAACAAATCAACTGCTGTTGATTGAATGAGGGCATTACTAGGTTGCATGGTCATCCCCCATGATTGTTTTGGTTCTGATTGAAGAAACCTTTAAAATGTTCGAGTCAGGTTGATCAACATGAGGTAAATTTCTGACCTCAGGAGAATATCGATCAAAGTATCTAAATAACTAGCATTGGGGTCTGGCATGCCACCTAGAGAAAAAGAGATTGTGAGATTCTGGAAGTTCATCTTTTAATTTTACTTGCTAGATTGGACTCGTTGTAGGAGACCTGAGTGATGGGAGCGCTGAATTGGTGTAGATCTTGCTGTCTTTGCAAATCCTTGGCCTCCAAAACGTACGATTGACAGAAGCATCTCTAAGAGATGATTCGTGTAACGTTGATCGAAAGGTCGTTCATAGATGAATGTTTGAAGTTCTTTGCCACGAACTTTGGTTGTCGATGGGATCCGGAGTATTGATGGATCGAGCAGCTCAAACAGAATCGGGTCTAGTACACTACTGCATGTTAACAGTCATTAGGACTTCAAAAAAAGACGATCACATACCGTAGGTACGACTTCAGACTACAGCGCATCCAAGTTTCTCCAATTCGACGAAGGCTAGGATCATCACTTTTAAGAGTATCTAAAACAATCATCATAGGAACCTTGAAGCGGAAACCGGGTAGAAGGTTATCCTCTGATAGATAATTCAGACTAGGACGAGAGAGAAAAACATAAAACTCACCGGTCAATCTCCATAAAACGCCAAAGGCCTCATGCGATTCATTTATGTTGCGCGATTCAGGAGATGTCATCGTCTGGGCCAAAATTGATTCAACGTGAGACCGTTTTGTTGCAGTCTCCAACGACCATATTAGATTGACAGTCCGGACATGATAGACAGCACAATCTGGGCGCAGGTACTTCAGAAGCTTGTTCACCATCTTGTACATGGTTGGCCGGTCGTCAATGCTTAGCCTCGGTTCTAAATTATTGGAGTGGTCCAAGGCAACCATCAATGAGATAGTCCTATCCACTATGATAAAGTTAGAAGACTATACCCCGAAGTCATGTATCAGCCTCCACTGGAATAAAATAAAGAAAAAGCTGTACCTCATGATCCACCACCCGTAAAAGGACATGCAGCCAGGTCGGGGGGTTCCACTCAACCTTGACTGGTGTTCCCAGTCTGCCAACCAGTCTATCAATAAGGAGAAGTGATTGTGCAAACACTTCACGGAGGACAGCAATGTTTTCAGAGCCTTGGATGAGATTGTTGGCGAATGCATTGCTCAGTTCTATCATATTCTCGAAGGCCGACGTGAAAGGAATTCCAAAGGAACCGTCAGGTGCTGCAGAAGAGGGAACAGGTGTGATACCATAGAAACTGCAGGCAAATAAGTAAGGACGTTGCGTTGCACGTATCGTCTCGATGGAACCTGTAAGTTCGGGGCGCTGCATCAGGGAAGAATGGGGAATGTGTCTAAGCATCTCTTCTTGTAACAGAAGACATTCTCGGACTAGTTGCATTGAAGCTTTCGTATATTTTATTTTGATCTGAAATTTATAAGTAATCGGCGCGAATATGAACTTGTCATTGACCCACGTTGACAAAATCCAAGATAGCTCCGAAAACAATTGGCAAATGTATAGTTTGAATTTCTTCATCCTGTACAAAGTTCCTCAAGACAAACCTAACCATGTGAATAGCCTATTACTCAAGATCATCATAGGCTCAAGATAAAGCAAGGAAAGGGCCCAAACCTCTGTACTTGTTCCGTCCTCAGATATTTCGCTAAATACCGCTGATAAAAGACTCTTCCAAAACAATTGCGGTTCAACGGCTTCATAAAGGGTACTAGCAGTCATCACTATCTGTAAAAGTATAATTGATCAACATTACGCAAAATTATACCAGATAGAATTACGAACATCCTGGCTTCCGTCAGATGCAGCATCGACGAAATTCTTGATTGCTTTAAAGGCGTCATACACTAGGATCCGAGTAAGAGGTGCTCCTATCTCCCATTTATCGAGGAGGGAAATGAATATTTTGAAAGGACGTGATTCGGCATATTCGCCAGATGGAGAAAACATTTCGGCCTGAAGATAGGATATGAGCGACGGGTTTTGTCGTAGAAAAAAATGAGGTCAACCTTCAATGTGGAGTGCAGTAACTCGAGAGCATGCTCTTGCAAGTACGCGATTTGGGCGTCACTCTTTTCTTCAACGCCCAGTAACCACGTATAAAGTCGTCGGTTGAGAGATAAATCCCGGCGTAAAACGACTCCAGTGGCTGCGCGCATCAATATTATGCGATCGTCCGGCTGCGCTTTTCGTATTGCAGTACTGTCGACTTTCATAGATTGTAGTAACAAATCCAATGCACCCCGTCGAACAAGGAGATTTTCATCCTCAAGAGCAGCTGCGAAGGCTCGAATCATCAAACCAATGTCTTTTCCAACAACTTCCGTTATGTCTAGGCTAGGTGAGGGCCGTGAACACAGTGACTGGATAATTTACATACCTTCATCAGGATTTAGGCGAGGAAGCCGACGGGAAAGAAAATTAAGCGAGGTTCCCCGAGCAGATGGTGTTGTCAACATAACCAACCAGATATTTTGGAAGAAGAACGAGGGTGAAACCGTCCCCGAGAGCCGGTCCAGAAGGTTTAAGACCTAGGATGAATTGAGAAAACCGCAATTTTTGGAAGATCGTGCACCCAGACCTTCTCAAAATATTCTCCCGTTTCTTCCTCTAAACCTGGTAGTAGGGCGATGATCATCGACTTCATGACCGGACGTAGGCCGGCTTGTAATGGCAAGTAGTGCGTATCATAGAGATTCAGAAGAGTGGGCTATGCAGTAAAATCAATGTGATTCCATAAAAGATGAATAGATATGAACGTACTTTGACTGATGTCGCTGCGTATTCAAAAAATGGAAACAATCCCGAAGACCAGAGGGGCAAATCACCGCGAAGTCCTTCCGTCTGCTCCGTATCATATCAGCGCAGTTCCGTAGAGTTCCATCCCTGCCACTTACCCCCAAGATTGACAATATGTGTGAGTATACATCTAAGGCACGTTGGTGAACACCAGTTGGTAACGCGGGGTTGAGGCACTGGGCGAGACGTTTTGCGACGATGAGTTTACGTGGAATCTCTTTGAATTGCATGTACGATTGGAATGTCTACAGTTTTAATAAATTAGATATCCTTCACGAAGATGATTGATCCTGCAAGGATACACACTTTGAGCAATTGCTTCAGGAACGCGATACAATCTGCCCATTCATGTACATTGTCGAATGAATTGAGACATTTCTCGACCTGTTGCACGTATTTCTTATACTTGGGATCTGATGCAAATGCTTGTTGGGCCACGACTAATCTCTCACCATTGGTCACTTTTAAGGGTTGAGACCTAGTATATTCACGCACCACGTTCACTTGTCCTGGCTGAGATCCATGCTGAACCTTTGTTTACGGTCGTCCCAGAGCCGTACACCACCGATTCTGCGGTAGTAGACATAGCGAAGATTCAACCGGCCAGCGTGTGGATACTAAAATAAATGAGAGTCACGGTTATGTTGAGCGTCTTATGACCCATCAGGAAACCCAAATTTCGAATCGGCGTCATTCTAGGGCAAACAAAGAACAATAAAATATCTACCAACATGGACATTTCAAATACTGGTGGAAATTTCAATAATCTTTATCCTTCAATGAGACCAAGTTCTAATATTTATACTGTATGAAAGTAGATATCTGATCACTAGCTTCAAACGTGGCTTGCTCGATAAATGTTGTAATCAAAATACAATACACAATATTCGTTCATTACAACGCGAATAGGTGAGATTAACGCCGAAATTCATACATGGTATCTAGAAGATAAAGCTAGGTAGTAAAATATTATGATACGATCGCGAACAGGGAAAATTACGAGCCAGCGATACCTGTCATGTCGGAATCACCAGCATCGGAAGGGGGCGCAAGTATCATCCGCATTTTGGTCTGCGGACGAGCACTTGTTGAGGGAATGTCAGGAACCGAAGAACCATCGCGAGAAGGAGCTGCTGAAGCTGCGAGGGATGCTGCCTTGGATGCTTTCCCTTTCGAACCTCGGACTGGTGCGGAGATGGACGTTCCGGCCAATTTGGGGAGGGTGACAATCTCACCGCCTTTCGCATGCACTGCAGCAGCAGCAGAGGCAAATTCGGATTCTTTTCCGCCCACCCAAGAACGCGCAAACCATCGACCTCCAGCTATTCCGCGAATTTCGCGGTGGGCGACGCGCCAATGTCTGACTTTCTTTCCGCTTTTGTCTAGTGGGATCACCGGGGCAAAGCCTGTGGCAATTTTAGGCGGCAATTGGACTGGGAACGGTTTCGAAGGAAGAGGATATTGAGGGAGGGGTACGCCTTCGAGGCTTATTTCTTCAACGACTGGCGGCACAGGCTCGTCGGGCTCAATGTCAGAGGAGTTATCCTCAATACGAGGAGAAGAAGCAGCAGTAATAGTATGCCCTGGTAACACAAAAGACATTAAAACAAAACAAAATTGTGAGAACCACTAGAGGAGAGCGGACCTTCACTCAAAATTTCTCCCTCGTCGGCAAGTAAAGGAACTGCCGCCTTTAGTCTACGACCATGTGTGTCAATCACAGAATAGGGGTGAGGCTTTAAGGGCATACTTTAATGATATTTTGGGCTTTCGCGGTGGAGCACTAGCACTGATTGCTTTTCGTGCAGGCTTCTTCGGTGGCACGGGTTTTGGAGGGATAGGCTCTTTAGGTAGTCCAACGTCAACCTCCTCTTGTTTTTCAGAGGGTGCAGCTGGGAACCAGGTCATTGATGTCCCAGTATCTGGCGGGACTATAGGCACTGTTTCCGTATCGCGGGCCTTTTTTTCTTCTTCAGCAGCCCGCTGCTTATCACTCTTCCGCGGCTTCCGTTTAGCAGGAACTTTACGTTTTGGAGTAGCATCCGCAGAACGAGCGGGTGGTGGTAGCGCGGCTGGGGGTAACGGCTTCATCATTTCATCATCGTCATCGTCAATGAGTTGGTCCTCCTCCTCCTCCGGTTCTTCCTCTTCATCTGTCTGTAGTTCCTTTCGAGGCTTGACCCAAGTCGGAGCAGTTTTCACCTGTTTGGCGGATTTACCACGACGCGTGCCCGATCCTTTGGGTTTTTGTGGTGGGGGTGTTTCCTCCTCTCGGAGCGTCGATATTTGGGGAGCATCCATGTCTACGTCGTCCATGTTGTCTGTATCAGGTTGGTTTGCTGTGGGATCGTAGGACACCCAAGGGGAAGCGCGAAACATTGACATCGCCTGGGCCTCTGTGTTTGCATGTATTTCGTTCGATGATACATGTCTAGAAGGCAGTGTGGAAAACTTAGGATACGGATTGACGCCGGGCATTGTATGAATAGTGTGTTGAAAATCTTGGAGCTAGGTCCATTTTCGCTAAATCGCCTCACGGAAACTACAAATAGGTGCCTCGCTAGGAACTTTTTTTATGCTTGTTGCATTGATTCCGATGTTATCCAGTCTTCATAGGTAGATATTTCCCCATGGTCGGGGTGTCAAGTTAGAATGCTTCCTACTACAGATATTCGACTGTTTTTTGTTCTACTCTAGCTTCGTCGACTGGTTCTCGTACCCTTCCCACTTTCCCAGTCCGTCGTCAATGTTTACCAAGCGAGTTCCATAGAACATATGGGCCGTCGGCTTCAGATCATCCCAGCCCTTGATTTTGCCATCGCTATCACGCTCTAATTGTGCGGCCCATACGCTCCGTTTATTAGCCTTTAGATTGTGGGAGGAAACACAACAGCCGCATCCTTTGCACCTCCATCGTATCTTCCAAGGCTTTTCTGGAACAGCAAAACTATCAAGCGCCAATTCATGCGGTTCACTATGAGTCCACGCGAAAGCGGTATCAGGAAAGTGAACGGTGTGGATAAAGGGAGATGCTACTCAAATTAGGAGTGAATGGAGTGAAGGAACACACGATCGCACCATTCAATCTCTGACACAATGTACAATGGCAATATGCACTAAGGAGAGGTGGACCAACTACGCGGTAGGTCACTGCACCGCAAAAGCAACCACCCACATATTGTTTGATTGGAGAACTGGGCGACATCGAAGTGGTAGCCGGAATCGTAGGGGATGTAATCAGGATAGGCTTGTGATTCCGGAACGGATTAACTTCTCCCACAGCAACCTTCAAAAGTAGGTCGTCTATAGCTGGCTGTAGTATTTATTGGCGCTTGATGGAATGTTTTGTCTTCATAATTATTGCATTCATTTATGCCCTATCAAACGGAGGCTGCACTGTCATCAGATTGAATGTGCATATACATAGTGGAGGGAACGAAATTGCATTCGAGACACCGCTAAGTAGACCAGATCTTGGTACTTTTTTCGATCAAGGCTTACATAAGAGCCCACCGAAATTCTCCGCTAGTCACTGTCTTCCTCCACCACTCTCCCGCTCTTTCAAAAGTTCAGGTAAGGTCCACAGTCTCCATATGACTTCCGTCTTTTGATCATGCAATAACTAATACAAAATCTATCCAGTGTTTATAAAAAGAGGACTCTTTGCCTCTGCCTTCGAATCTGTGTGAACGGTCAAGGCAACAGTTATGGTTTCGCAAACAGTTAATGTACGTCAAAGTATCCAAGGCCTGAAGGCATTTTATAGACTGCGCGTCTAACAAACCCTTTGTTTTATTCAGGTCGCACGGTACACGGCCCTCTTTGCTGGCGCTGTTTATGGCTTCTATCACCGCCGGACACTGCAGGCGAACCACGACCAACAAAAGCTGGATCATGCAGTGCATAGACAGGAGCACCTAATAGCCGAAGCAAAGGCAGCATGGAAGAAGAAGAATGAGGCTGCCAAAGACAACGGTACGTGGTTTTCCTCCAAATACCACATAGTTTCATGCTATTGTCATGCTGACGAAATGTCTCTAGTCATTTCAGATCCAGATGACCCAAGATTCGACCTGGAGAAGTTCCTTGGACAATTAGACAAAGCTTCGTCATAATCATGCAGTGTTTCCGGAGCAACAGTCTAGAGCAATTCTACGTTGTGAAGTGCCCATCTAGCAAGGGGTCGACCACAATAAAATTACATGTTTTTATTAATGACATGCTAAATAGTCCCAACTATGTGCCCTAGAGGGTTTTCCGCTCCTGTGAATCGTCTCCGTCAATATTATTTATTAAAGCATCCAAATTTCACCGTGTGAATCCGTGAGAAATGGCGCGTCGCGTCAATTCTGCTTTCGAACCATAACAACCATTTTCTGGACCAAAAGATTACTACTTCTCCTTCCGTCATCTTGATTCTCCGGGGATAAATTGACGAAACAAAATATTGTGTGCTAATCTGATTTACAATGAAACCTCATGTTGAGGAAGTTGAAGATGATCTTGCTGCCGAAGAAGAAAACAAGCTGATAAACGAGGTGGGTTGACGCGTCTAATACGATTTTTTTTGGCGTATCTTACAATCTTTGACATATGTAGGAATACAAGATCTGGTAAGCTTGACATCTCGATTATTTCCTAGTCACCAAACTAAATCACCTACTCAAAGGAAGAAGAATGCCCCTTATCTTTACGACGTAGTGATCACTCATGCCCTCGACTGGCCTAGTCTGACATGTCAATGGTTCCCCGATGCAGAATCGTGAGTCAGAACATCTCTATTTTCACCAACCCTTCACCTCAAAGTCTTAGACCCGCAAACAAACCCTACACGACTCATCGGCTGCTTCTTGGCACGCACACCTCTGGCCAGGCGCAAGATTACCTACAAATAGCAACTGTACAAATCCCCAAACGAGATTCCACCGGCGCAGACAAACTAGACCGCGGGGATTATGAAGACGAACGCGGTGAGCTTGGGGGCCACACCATACCTCCGGCACCTCGCATCCAGGTCATCCAGAAGATCAACCATGCTGGAGAAGTAAACAGGGCTCGGTACATGCCCCAAAACCCTGATTTGATTGCGACCAAAACGGTTACGGGAGAGGTGTTTGTCTTCGACCGGACAAAACATTCGAGTGAACCTGAGCGAGGGGGGGTATGTAAACCTGATATCAGATTGATAGGGCAGAAAAGAGAAGGGTGCGTGTTTTGTTTTTGTAAAATAGAGTTCCCGTTCAATTTTTTGAATTGATAGATTTGGGCTTGCTTGGAGTCCGGTGAAGGCTGGTCATATTCTTGGAGCGTCTGAGGATATGACAATATGTCACTGGTGGGTCGTCTTTGTGCTCATTACTCTTCCAATGACGTTCCCTTGCTGCATGCAGGGATGTCAATTCATACTCAAAAACGAAGAATTCTATTGAGCCTACGAATATTTTCAGAGGTCACACATCTGTGGTTGGCGTACGCACAGTTTATCCATTCTGGTATCCGATTCTTACTGTCCGAGAAGGATGTAGATTGGCATTCAACGAACGAGAACATGTTCGCTAGTGTTGGGGACGACAAAATGTTGATGATGTAGGTTGCAACCTATGATTTCGTGGCGTATTTACTTACAAGGAGGATCAAGCTGGGATACGAGAGCACCGAACGAGGCCAAAATCAAAATTCAGGCACACGAGAACGAGATTCTTAGTGTGGCTTTTAGCCCGGCGGTGGAACATTTGCTAGTAACCGGTAGTGCGGACAAGGTTTAAAATCTTCAATTTTATCATACCATTCACTAACTGGCCGGATTAGTCCTCAATTCTTCATGACGTACGAACACCTGGCAAGAAACTGCACGTTTTCGAGTCGCATACTGACGAAGTCCTACACCTGGCCTGGTCGCCACATAGTCCTACCATTTTTGCTTCTGCCTCAAGTGACCGACGAATCAACGTCTGGGACCTGTCGTTGATTGGGCAAGAACAAACTCCTGATGACCAGGAGGACGGTCCACCTGAATTGTTATTTGTGCACGGAGGTGTGTTCTGTCAATTGAATAGTGGGACAGATATTCAGTGTCCACCGTTTATGCTATTTCCAGGCCATACAGCGCGACCAACGGACTTCTCATGGGCACCCGGTGAAGCAGAGAACTGGACTGTAGCCAGTGCATCGGAGGACAATGTTGTTATGGTCTGGCAACCCACAATGAGAGTCTGGGCAGGTGATGAAGTCAAAGTAGACGAAAAGGAATTGGAAGGCGATGCGATGGAGGGTGTTGAAGCGACCGCTTCCGGAAGCGCATCTGACAAAGACAAGAAGGGGACACCGAGTGGAGCTGCAAGCCTACGGAGCCAAAGTATGGATGTCAGTGCAACCAGTGTTTCGGGTGACGACTAATGGAGCGCAATCTCCTGACTTATTTTTTCGATGATTTCTGAAAGTATTGATTGTAAAAAGTAATTTCAGCACGTAAGAACCGATAGGAAGGACAATATATAAGAAATATGGTGTTGTACAATGGGTTGCAGCCCATGCCCCCTTTTCTCGACCTCGTCTGACTAACTACTTTGTGATCTCCATCCGGTGAGGGATTTTCACAGAAAAACGATTCGCACAAGCTCGAATATCACTGCCAGGATTTATTAATTACACCTTGTAACCACGTTCATGCGAAATAAGACGGGACTTACCTCCTCCCATAACTACGAACACAATAATCCCCAATGCCCATAAGTTAATTGGGCTCCGTTTAGAAAGTTGTTCCTGCCTTGAAGGATGTGTAGGCTTTTTACCCGAGCGAGCATCCTTTGCAAATTTTGCATTTCTCTGACGCATCTCGAATTCAGTAGGCTGTAGTAATCGTCGCGTTCAATTCCAATAATATTGTCTAGGAGAATATTTGATTGAACGCACCATTTTGTAAGTATAAAAACAGAGAGATTGGAAGGAGTGGGTAGGTTTACGGAGGTTTAGCAACCAATTGCAATGTACAGAGAAGAGGTCTGAAATCTGAGTTAACGTGGCACTCAGATCGAGTATATTCCGTCGCGTGGCGGTCACGCCCCTTCATCTTTACATCGGCCTTAGATTCAAACAACCACCAATATTGCTCGGCAAACTATCTTGAGCTATGTAATCTTCCAACGCTGGAATGGGCAAGAACAAAAATCTCAAGGCCGCATTGCAGTCTCAGCAATCTCGTTTGAAAACTAAACAGAAGATATCCCATGCCGGACAAATCACGGAACAGAATGCGAAGAAATTTTTGCGGGGGCCCTCCGGAACAGCAAAAGGAAAACGAAAGGCTACTGCACCCCCACCGCCCCGTCGGATAACCATACCTTTTCACTCAAAGGACAAAATACTTCTGATCGGAGAAGGAAACTTCTCTTTTGCACGGGCCCTGGTTGATAATCCTCCTGCCCAACTAGAATCTCTCCCCCCGAAAAATATAACCGCGACTGCATACGACACAGAAGACACCTGTTACGAGAAATACCCCGATGCCCAAGGAATTGTTACGAGTCTCAAAGAGAAAGGGGTTGAGGTCCTATTTGGAGTCGACGGTACTCGATTAGAGAAATCACCTAAATTAAAAGGGCGGAGGTGGGATCGAGTGGTATGGAATTTCCCACATGCTGGTCAGTGCTGGTCCTCGAAACTTATGTTAAAATTGCTCACATGCTTCTTCCTAAGGAAAGGGTATCACCGACCAAGATAGAAACATTCTCTCAAATCAAATGTTGATTCTTGGTTTTTTGCGTTCGGCAGCTAAAATGCTGGTTCAGGGTCCAGTGCCTTCTTTCACAACTTCGAAAAGGAAGAAAAAGTCGAGTGAGGACGATGATGACGATGATGAAGAAGTACCCGGGGATGTTGAAAACGCGGAAGGCGACAATGAATACGAATTCTTTGCACCTGATGAGACTGTCCCTTCGCGTGGTACAGTCCTAATAACATTACGGAACGTATCTCCCTATACTCTATGGTTCGATCGGCATTAGCTCACTGCGTTTGCATCTTAACTGATTATTTTACCAGGGACATTACACGTCTCGCTAAAAAACCACCACTGCCCACATCCGGAAGTACACCACCTAACCCAAAATTTATACTCCTCCGTTCTTTTAAGTTTAGTAGAGGTTCGTGGAGTGGTTATGAACATAAAATGACTAAAGGTGAACGAGCTCATGGGACTGGCAAAACTGGCGAGGGAGGTGAAGACCGAACTTGGGAGTTCTGCTTACGGGACCTGGAACCGTCGAAATAAAATATACCAGTGTTTGTTTTACGTGCTGTGAGCATTAGGCATTATTGAGGTCAAAAATCTAGTCGGAACTCGACGCCTTAAGATAGTTCGAGATTAATCGGTACGTTAACGATGATACTTAAATGCAAGCTAGCTTTGAGATGCTGGTGGGGCTCCTCCCTCTGCATTCGGCGCATCGTCCTCGAGGCCTTTCTTTAGTCCTTCTAGTGTCCGTGCCAACCTCCCTCCGCTCGCTTCACTCAATACACCCGCGAGTTGCGTGGCCGGTGCGCTCAACAAACCAACAATCTGGGCCCTGAGTGTGTCCAACGTAGGTAGTTTTGATACGTCGCGTACACTCTCTGGTAGGAAAACCCGCCCATCTATGAGAGCGCCAACCAACTTCAACTCGGGTTGTACCACCTGTCTCATCCGCTTCACTCTCCGTCCAGGTGTCGCAGGGTCTGCGTTTTTTTCCTCTAATTCTTTCTTAATTTCCTCGGGTGTTTTGGGTTTTCGAGGGGGAACGCCACGATCCATAGCGCGAAGAATAGCGTTGAGTTGAGGAGGGTCAAAAGAAGGTAGGGAGAGTACAGCGAATCCACCGGAAGTGCCGTCCATCATTTTGTCGACCTCTTCTAAGTTAATGTCTGGAAAATCTCGAAGAGCAGCTCCGAATATACTTGTTCGAATGACTGTGAGTGATGGTGATGGTTGTGGTATTTGTGGGGCGGGTGTCGGGGATGCGAGGGATGGTGTCGGTCGGTGGGATGCTACCATTATATCCTTGCGTAGCTTAACTAAGCGTTGGGAAGTAAAATCATTATGGTGGAGAAATAATATCGGAGCAGTGGAACTAGCACTGAGGATTTTGGTGTACCAGTTGTACTGGAACGCTTTTTTGTCCTTGAAGACGCGTGGGAGGTGTTTTCCTGGTAAAAGCTTCGCCGGTTTAACGGAAATAGCGTAGCCGCGCGCAGTAAATGGCGTCTTAGGCTTTACCACCGACAGCCATGATGAGCAGCGACCATGACACGCGGAGAGCATCGCTTTGGAATGAAGAGAAATTGAGCGGAACGAGCAATATTTGCGTGACGTTCGGTCACAATTCGTCACGCGGCTCTTTCCTCTTTCTCCTCATCCCTCAATAACTTTCAACAGTACAAGTCGCGAAGAATGTCCGTTTAATATTTTTGGATGAGGTTGTGGAGGATATAAACTTACGAACTCGCACAACAGGGATGATGATGATGAATTTCTTTACGGTAGCGCCCCTCCAACAGAAAACAAACATGGTAAGGCTCATCTCATAATACTACCTTCTTTCTCGTGTTCTTGTCCTCACCAAGGCCTCTTTACTATTGTTTTGTTTTTAATGAACAATACCAACGTTTATAACACCTTTTTTGTGTTTGTGTGTTAGTGTCCCAACCGTAAGTTGCTATTAATCGCCACTATTGCTGAGCGTTAAAACACAATCGACATACAGACCTCCGTTTGAAGGGGTGCAGCCATCGAACGGTGTTGTAGAACATAATGATTTCCAAGCCCGTGACACGCCGGAGGCAGGAACACAGGATGGAGAGGAGGATGAAGATGAAGAGGTAGACCTTGGTGACGAGAGTGAGGATGAAGATGTACGCTCTGAAATTACTTTGCTGTTATCATTGAAATGATTCGTTATAAGATTGAAATTATCATGGACCAACCGTCCCGGTCAATAGACTTCCGGTAAGTATATTTTGGTTAAAATAACTTTTACCTATTCACCACTTGCAGACATGGGCCTTCAAGTCGACCAGCAGGAAATAGGACGACCAGTGCGTCCGTACCTACACAACCGAGAGGTACGTGCTTTTCTTTTAATTATGTCTCATCAGCATCGAATCTTGGTTTAGGACCCCAACCATCACTAACGACGGAGTACACACCAATGCAGAGAGGAGGAGTGGCACCTTCCGCTCCTCCGTTAGTTCAGCCCCAATCCCAAATTTCCTCCGGCCCTTCTTTTGCAGGTATCCAACCACCTATAGCCTCACAATCACAACCCCACCCGCACGCCCAATCTCAGGACCCCGAATCGCGTCCTCAAGATGACAGCGGCGTAGACCCTTCCACCCTTCCCCCTGTAATAGCGCCACCTTCTCATCCTTCTATTGACCCCACAGCAACGGGCGTGTTTGACGGCCGTTCGATTTTGGATGTGGACCTAGACGCATTGGCAGAGAAACCCTGGCGCCGTCCAGGCTCTGACATCAGCGACTGGTTTAACTACGGATTCGACGAAATCTCATGGGAGGCCTATTGTTATCGTCGCCGAGATCTCGGAGAGTTAGCCAATGTATTAAAAACCAACGTCATCGTATGTTGTGAATATTTGTGTGAAATATCTATTGAGATTTTTCTAGAATTTTTCCGGGATGCCGGAGGATCAACTGTCTGCATTACCTCCTGAGGTTCGGCAGATGGTTATGACGGGAACTACTGCCATGATGAACGGTGGGGGACCCAACAGTGGGATGATGCCCATGATGGATATGTCGGGGATGATGGGACCCATGGGTATGGGTATGGGTATGGGTGATATGGGCATGGGCAATCCAATGATGCAAGGGGGGATGATGCAAGATGCCAGTCAAGTCCAGCAGGGAGGTGTTGGTGTCGGCGTTGGCGTCGGGAATGGAACCCCAGAGCAAGTCGGGGGCAATGTGGCAATGATGCAAGACGGTTTTACCGGTCAGCCAGGTGGTGGTATGATGAATATGGGGATGGGAGGTGCAGAATACGGAATGCAGGTTTGGCCTTTGATTACTTTTGTGGCGCATATACTCTAACTATGAACCTACTCACATCTTTCAGGACCAAAATGCAATGGCACAGCAAATGTACCCCACCATGGAACCCCAGCCCCCCGTCGCGCCAGCCGCCAGCACAGCGCGAGGGGCTGCACCCGCCACTTATCGTGGTCGAGTCCAAGGAGGGCGTGGGCGAGGATTTCCAGGAAGGGGTCGAGGGCGGGGAGGCATGTATGCAGGCGACGGTGGTACGTTTAATTACTTGACTACATATCCAATATTTGAGTGACGTATGGTATTACTTCTCTCCGTCTACCTCCCAATACTTTTTTGTTGCTGCATTACCGGTACGTAGTACCTCCACCAGTGCCAGTGCGGCCTGCTTCACCTCTTCCTCCGGGGGTACCTACTGGACCGAGGAACCAAAATAAGTACAAGGATCGAGACGGGAATGCCCCTGCTGTTGATGGGCTCGACTATGGGGGAACCAACAAGGATGTTGGGGGGAGGACACCTAGTGGAGAGCCCGAGGATAGGAGCTCTAGTCGGTCAGGCTCCATTCGCCCACCTTCAATGTCTGAACCTAACTCGGAGCCTGCAGGAAACGCCGAAGTTCGCCTGGGTTGGACGATGGGCGTGGATCAAAACGGCGTTGAGAGCCCACTTTCAGGGCTCGCCCATTTCTTATTTCTTTTAGCTGGCGCGAAGTATATATCTTATCTTATGCAAGACAAATATCATCATCCTCGCACAACCCGTGCATACCAGAAAAGACCGGTTGGATGGTATCCTAACCTAGAAACACTTACGCTGACCGTTCCCCAGCTGACTTAAAAATCCCGATCGAGTAATCCCCCGCCCAAATTGGCCAGTTATTCTCTCACTCAAATCGAATTACCTACGTAATTGGCAAAATTTTGCAGTCAAAAATGCCCCACCCAGGTTATCATGCTTGAAACAATCGATAGCGTTCAAACCTGACTTTTCACAACGTAGGATTGAAGAGTTGCGATAACATTTCTCTAGCACGCGCATACACATTCACTATGTGCGAGATCTTGTCCATATTTTTATGGCATATGATACAAATCACTGTTCACTACTTTTCCCTGAGGGTCTTCACAAGTGTTCGAAATCTTCGCTAGGCCGAAACGTGCGTCGGGCCGGAATTGTAATTATATAAACGATCTGACCAGACCCGCAAAGGAACTTCCGAATGTCTCACACGGACAAGCATGATACTAACTGAATTTTATTACCTGAACTGATTGCTAGCTCGACCCGAACATCCCATGGAATAAATGCGCAGTATAGAACCCATCTTGATAAGAATCCAAGTTTCATCTTATTTAAAGATAAGAAGGATCTATAAAGGCAGTTCTATCAAAGATGTTTCCTACACCTCTGCGAAAACTCCGGCAACAAGAGCTTGTCCTTCATGGCGGCCGAACATAGGTTGATTTTTTTTTTACAAAGGTATCTAGTAAGGAACATATTATTCACAGCCTCCATATCTACAAAGGTCGGAGGATATCCTATGCAAGGCACTGTTCCACAACTTCAGAAAAATTGGCTGGCCTTTTCGGCCAATACATCGCTATGAATTCAGGAGCTCCGTAGACAAAATCAAATCCTAAATTAGCGATGAGTGATCCGACATATGGAGATATTTTTTCTTTGCAGCCATTTTAACTCCATGTTCTCGAACAAGAATTCAAGTATGCGCTCTGAAATGATTTTCTCTGGATACAAACGAACTCGAACCCAATTCGCTTTTCTCATGAGTAGGCTTTCCCCAGGATGCCGAGAACCTGTTACCAAAGCGAGTTTCTTTCCAGGAATAGATTATCTCGTGGAAGACCTTCCCAGCGGTACCGGCCCGCGTCTAAACAATATGTATAAAGGTCAATACCATTGCCGTCCAAGAGCGCGAGTTCTTGAGGAACGTTCCGAACGTTATCATGGTTTCTCTCCAGGCACCTCGTGTTCTATTCTCCATTTTACTTGCAACCATCGTCCTGCCGATAACGAATGGTTTCATCGTAGACGACATTACTACTTCGCTTATCCAGGCGGAGGATTGTGACTCTTGTCGTGACCTTTTAGGATCCTTTCAAACAATAGCGTTGAATGGCGATGATGCCTTCGTCTCGAATTTCGTTAGCTTATGCACAGAATTACAGGTGCTCTTCCAGTATTGTATACATGTTATATTTTTCTTAAATTTCTATTCAGGTGGAAGATCCTGATGTGTGTAACGGCACCTTTTCCGCGCTAGGACCCATCGTAGCCCGTGATCTGCGGCAAATAAATGTTAATGGAACGACGGCCGAGAAGCTCTGCGACGCGCTATTCGGGCTGTGCTCTACTAGCACGGCAATCCCTTTTAGGTTTCCTTTACCCCCAGCTCCGCCGCAACAGCCTCAGGACAAAAAAAAGCCGGGGCCACGCAGGAAGCCTTTCCAAGTTGTTCACATAAGCGATGTACACATCGATAGGGAATATATGGTATATTTTTTGTTTCGCTATCAAACCTTACTGCACTTCTAATAAACATTCAGGTAGGATCAGATGCTAATTGCACCAAACCAATATGCTGCAGGGCCTTTGCAGATGAGGCCGGGAAACCTGTCTCCGTTCCCGCATTGCCCAACGGGAATAGTAGATGTGATTCTCCTGTCTCACTGGCAGATTCCTTGTTAGACACAGTCAACAAAATTAATCCCAAGTTCGTCATTTTTACTGGCGATGTAGTGGAAGGTACAACAAATCAGTCTGCTCATGGCTGAAATTGAATTATAATATATAGGAGCAACGTGGCTTATAGATCAGTCGTCCGTAGTCTGCTAACAGAATTCGTGTTGGTCTCTGACTTCCTTTCTAGTGAAGTTGAAATGGATCTTTCGGGTTTCGATGCTCAGCTCCTATCAAGAGTCAAAGCGCCAATTTATCCTGCCCTTGGTAGCTATCTATCTTGTGCATTCTCCCCGCATACTTACCCCCCACGTAGGAAATCAGTGTGATTTATTCTTTGGTGATGTAGGTTTAGACTAAAGTGTGGATTTATGCAGCGATTCGTCTCCCGTGAATAGTTTTGCTCGGAAAACTTCCATGACCGCGAACAATTCCCAGTGGGTGTTCGATACGCAAAGTGCTGGGTGGGCTGTGAGTAGTTCAATGGACATTTACACCATATTTTCGATGAATCGATGAAACTTTTTTTAGCCATGGATTGGCCCAGTAGCCACCGAACAGGTGAAACACGACTCGGGGAGTTACTCGTCCCTCGTGCGTGGCACGAACTTGAGGTATGTCACGGCTACGGTCATAGTCGTATTATTGTAAACAATTCCTGACTCCTACTCAATAGGATCTTATCGCTGAACACACAATATTGGTACAAACAAAAGTTCGAAAAATCGGTCGTCATCTTCTTTTGGAGCACTAACCAAGTGACCTGTGTAGCTTCTGGCTATATGATAGTGACATATTCCAGTAGGAACTCTGCCATTATTCATAATCATATGCATAGCTCGAATCCCCCACCACCAGACCAGATCCCAACGGTGTTCTTGCCTTCATGGCCCAGCAACTTGAACAAGCAGAACGCGCAAACCAAAAAGTTTGGATCATTGGGCATATTCCACTTGGAAAGGAAGACACTATGGAAGACCAGGTAATTAATGCCCTTGATTTCCTCAGGCACATGGGTTGTTTACCTTTGATTTCACCTAGTCGAATTATTATGATCAAATTCTCCAAAGATACACGAATACTATTGCCGGCCAATTTTTCGGGCATAGTCACAAGGTAGTACATCTATCGGAACTCACTAAGAGGTACCTTGACATGAATGCGTGGAATCAACACAGGATCAATTTGAAATCGCTTATTCCGATTATAATAATCAGACCGCGGCGAACGCTGTTGCGGCTGCTTTAATCGTGAGTGTCGGCACTCTCTTTTGTATGTGACTGACAGTCAAAGCCAAGGGACCTGCATTAACACCTACGAGTAAGTCCCATTCGTGATATATCGAATTACGAATCATTTATATAACCGCTTTTTAGGTGGAAATCCTGCATTCAAGCTATACGATGTGGATCCTGACACATTTGGAATAATAGACGTCAAAGTCATTTTCAGTATGTTCAAAATTTTATTCGATAGTGGGCATGAGTTGATCTTTGCATCATCTACAAGCGAATACATCCGAGCCATCCTTCCAAGTCAATCGTAAGCCAAGACATCATGTTTGGAGACACAGCATAACTCATACGCTCGCCGTAGCAAAATGGACGGAGCTGTATAGTGCGCGTGAAACATATGGTCCACTTGTTGGGCTTTCCCCTCAGTCAGAACTCACGCCGGCATTTTGGCACGAACTGACCGATGCCTTTTTCGCGAACGAAACCGCATTCCAGTTGTTCAACTTCTTCATATCTCGTGGTGGAGCGGTGACTACTTGCGATGCGAGTTGCAAGAACACCACTATATGTGATATGCGGGCTTTTAGATCCGAGAATAACTGCGTCAGTCTTTTTTTTTTTATCTTAGACGTCACTTGTCAATGTGTTTGGTGATAGGATATCCCATCGGGGGGTCTTATCTCTTTAAGGAAGAGGGACGGAGATGGGGACGCCCTATCAGCCATATTCCGGGAAACCTCTGAGTGCGAAGGGGTTGGAGTAGCTTCATTACTATCTCGTATGCAACGCAAGCTTCAGATGTCAAAGTTGAAGTGATGAGGGAGGGTAAAAAGAGCCGGCCCTAAATCGTGCTTCCACGCCTTTTATTCTCCATTTTCAATGCCAATGCATGAAATTCTTGGGATGAGTTGGAAAGTGGAGCCAGATCTAGGTGAGGACCAGGTGACAGGTCGCGGGATACGATCACGCAATCTCTAAGCTTCAAGCTTCAAGTCTCATTGGCATCAGCCACGCTAGATTAACTTTGGCAAAACAAGAACCATACAGGTAGGAATTACTGATCTAAAAGAAGATCAGTCTGTAAAAGGCTCTTCCAGGTTCCGAAGTTCATATATTTACCCAAGTTTATCGCAGGACGTGAAGTCCGAGTAGACGTGTCGGCGTGAGGGAGGAAAGAACGCCATCAGAGCTCGTTGGAACTTCCCCGTCAGGCAAGAAACCACGGCGCAGGATTCAGAAAACCACATATATAAGATCTTCACGAAACAAATAAATTCCGTGGTAAAAGACCGCCGTTCGTTTATCAAAGTGTAAGGCCCCTTGTGATTAACTAAACTAGAAGTGAATTGACTGAAGCTTCAACATTGTCACCATTCCTGGTGATCACTTCCTACATAGATGGGATTCGTTTCTGCCACATGCACACATAGTTCGATTGAGGTCTCAGCAATATACAGGGCAGGTATAGTTGTGATTATTTGGCGACTTGAGGACAATTATTCGTAATTACTCATAACGGTAGTGTACTTTCATTTCGACCACAAATATCTTTTCCAAAGTGCGGAATTTAGAATTCTCCCTATAATCTATTATGGTTCGGTTCTTCGATGTCGCATAGTTCCCTGTGAACCGTCCTTCTATTCCTTTCGTTCTTCCACATTCGAGGGCCATGAGGGCAGAGTTTATTCGTGAAACTAATTTTTGGAGGGTAAAATTACGTAGGATTTGACCAAGCAATCGGCAGGTCTCATCGGGGCCAGCCATGATAGATTCATTCTATTCTTCAAGTGACAGTGACCGGGTGGGTAAGCATTGCCGATTTGAGGGAGAATTACGGTTTGGAAAAATTCCCCTTCAACATTCAGACACCCGTGAAACTCGAGTGACTCCAGAGTAAGGCATGGTACTGGGGATGAGTATGTCACATTTGGGGAGAGGATTCCATATATGACTTCGTCATTGAGCGTGAAGCCACCCATTTGAAGTCTTCGCAGAGTAGGTACTTGGGAGAGTATGCCAAGAACTGCCGCCCCATCTATGTAAGTTCCTGATAATGTTGAGTAGAAGAGACTGAGTTTCTCGAGGTGGGGAAGTGATTGGCATAAAAAGGTTTGTACACATCCATCGACATTTGTTCCTGCCACCTCAATTGAAAGCTCAGAAAGCTGCGGGGCTGAGATTAGTTTGAGAAATTGAAGTGGGGGTTGTTGTGTTTTAATTGCGTAAGATGTTTTCACTGCCAGCGAAACAAGATGGGGAAAGTGTATTTTCTCGGCTAGCTCACTAGGACTGTCATCAAGAAAGCAATCGTTGAGGATACATTCCTCAACGGCGGGAATCTGAGCCATGATCCAAATCACCTCCCGTATGGGTATATGGGAAACAAACAGTTTAGTAGTTTGGTGGTAAGGGAAAGCAGTATAAGGCGCCCGAGGTGGATGTCCGAGTCGGAACCCGTGGATCGACAAAGTGTGTAGTAATGGCGCGTGGCTAAACGCTTCCAAGATAGCAGGTTGGTTCCAACCTGAGAGCAAAACGACTTCTTGAAGCAATGGGAAAGCCAGTGGCATATCGGAAAGTTTGGAGAGTGCTCCATGGCAAGCCTGGTTGAACCGAACGAATTTCCAGCGTTGGGAATGCTTGAGAACACGTTCAAGGAGGGGGTGAATTACGGAGTGTGGGTATGGTGTGAAATTGGCTTGAATATTCAAAGGGAGAGAGTGGGACCGCTCTAAGTGGAGGTCCGCCAGGTGGACGGTTGAAGTGTTTTTATTGTGAGGATCAAGGTATATTTTAAACGTTGACCACAGTTGAGGCATCGACAGCGCAACGTCCGTCCAAAGTTTGCATACCCTAGTCAGAAGCCAAGGAGCACATGAAAGATCTAGAGAGTCCTTCATACATTGTAGGGAGGTGCAAACGCAGATTGCAAAGATTTCGCCAAGAATTTCAATTGGGAGGCAAGTGATAGGGGATTCCGGATTGATTAGCGCCTTGTCTTGAGACTCTTGTTGTCGGAGAAATATTGAGAAAGTAGGATCTAGTGTCGCTTGTTTGTTGGTTAGGACGACTGAACTTGAGCGTGAGTGGGACACCATCATGGAGGTTTGTATATATCCGGTTCGCGCGGGTAAACCTGGGTGTATTCAATCTTAGTTGCTTTCGGGTTCTTTCAAAGTAACAGGAACTTACGTATGCTACTGGTCTTCAAGCTTCAAACTTCGAATGTCAAACGAAGGTGGGGGGGGCAGGGGAATGTAGGTTGAAATTATTCTGAAACTTGTCTCGGAAAAAGCCCTGGTGAAATCGAACCACCTCAATTAAGATGGTGTGCCTGTCTCTAACGGCAAAGTGGCAAATGGCCGTAGAGTATATTGGCGGCGCGTATGGTATGTACGTACAAAACGCGGACCCTATGGTTGATTGAGTGCGCCCATTGGTAGCAACACTGGGGGGTTTGATAGTAGATTTGGGGGGCTGGGAACAAGATTTCCACTATCCCAAGAGAGATCTGCGCTATACATGAGCGAAGGCCAGCCCGCTGTTCCGAAGAATGATATGGGATTGTGGAAGTCAATCTGTATGTGTTCTCAATGAAGTGATCAGGATTGCGGAGGTCATCGAAACATTCGACTTGATATTAAGGTCAAGTCACTGATGAAATACCACCTGGCACTGTCGCACATCATCTTTCGATTTCATGCAAGTTCTTTTTTGAGATTATGGCGTTCGCCGTTTTGTCTTTCATGTGGGGGGTTTGCTAGTACCAGTGATGTGCCAAGTGACTGCGAAATTTGGCTTGAAGATTTCGCTGTATAATTTCGATGATGTTTTTGGAAGGTCTTAAAGCTCACCCAGTTGACGATTGTTTCCAACCAAGTTTGAGCTTGAGACCTGAAGAGACGGATTTCGCGTCAAAACTAAAAGGGCGGAAGGCGGAATCAGTCACGTGTTCGTTATTCGGCTGAAAGTTCAAATTCAGCGTTCCTGGAGGCTAGCCACTGGCGCTAACCTAAGTATGACATTTCGCTTCCCACTCGGACATTCCAGTGGTGTAATACACAAACTTGGGTTTCTGCAGTCGAAGAAGTAGCGAGCTTTTTCGTGGGCACTCTCATCGTGTTTGCCTGGTGAAAAGGTCCATGAGCTCTCATTGGGGTATTGAGCTATCTACCTTTAATCTCAAGATGACAGAAAAGCGTGCCCTAATATTGTCCCGGTTAATCGTCTTCTTTATTCTGAAAGAGGACGGTTTGTAATAAACGGAATTACTCCAACCCTCACCAGCTTACCACGAGACCCTTCAGATAAACATCACCATCAACCGCTTTTTTCGCTTTCCATAATCGGACAAGGCGACATCCTATCTGGGACTTGCCCTTGTACTCCAAAATTGCCCCACGTATGGTGAACCTAGTATTCAGGTTTCTCTCGCTTCGTATATAACGTATCAAATCGAGCCCACAATGCAGACAATTGTCCTTCGACAAGCTCCACTACCCGCCTCACATACCAAGTCGAGACAACAATAGAGAGGAACCCCTCTCACACGCATTTCTCCGAACATCCTGTCACTCGGCATATTGTTCCCAAGTCTATTATCTCAAGCGCAGTCTATATAGCAAGGCTCCACAGCTTTACGATCCCCATTCCTGGCGGATAGTTCTTTCACCCCCCATTTTTCTTTTCTTTTCCCCTAATATTTTCTTCCACTTGTTCTATATTTCATCGCAACTCTACAAAAATATCATCTAATCGGGATCGCCTCGGCCGACCATAAATAACATTGATGTCTTCCTTCCCATACACCACCCCCTCTTCGCCCACCTACGGATTCTTCCCCACCGGTGCTACATCACCTAATGCATTTGCGTCTTTCCACCAGTCACCGCGCGACACCCATGCCATGTATGCTGCGTTCGCCTCCTCTACATCTAATTCCCAGCAACAGGGTGGAGGCCAACAGCAGAACATTCAGAGCGGTTTGAAGAAGTTCGTAACACGGAAGTAAAACATCACACCTATCTTGCATAGTGACTGTCCTGTCACATAACGCCCTTCCGTCAAGATTTAACGACACTTAACGCTGATGTTCATACATCGTCTCCATGCATTCTTCATTAGCATGTTCCGCGGGAGGAGGGAATCAGGGTTTCATGGCAGAGAGCGCGCAGTTCTCCTGCATTCTATCAGGGAATGACCTATAGAGAGGTCAAGAGAGGGAAAGACAAGACAGCATGACACTATCCATGTCGCATCACGACTCAGTTCGAGTGTTGATCACATTCACTACATTCATACATTGCATTCGCATCCGCAATACCCATATTATAGATATCTGTATCCTTTACTCATTTATATCTGTATTACAAACGAGGCATAACAGACATTTCTCGCATCGTACTTGAATTTGAGTGAAAGATGACCCCTCCGGGATTCTCGGCCCGGAAGCAAATAAAGCAAACAGCCTTTGAGAGTTGTTGGGAGAGCTGGGATAGAAATTTCACGCTTAGCCACATTCCACCATGGCACCAGCCAGAATTACAGCCAGCGCTAACACAACAAACCGTCATATCGTAACAGCGAACACTCTATCCCTCCTCGCCGATTATACACACACTTTGGATGCACTACCACTCGAGCTTTCTCGCAACTTTGCAGACCTTCGCGAACTCGATGCAGTCCTTTCCGCCTCTATGGCCTCCATCACCGAAAAAATCCTCACACTTACTCAAATGCTTGAACAAGGGACAAATCGAAAAGAGGAGCGCCTTTGGCTACTCACGGAGATCGCTGAGGACGCAGGTCGGCTCAAGCTTGGTGACGAGGACAAGATTCGCGTTGCCTGCCAGGCAGCCGACAGCCTCAGGATGAACAAGGCTCACCTAATAGCTCTATCCCAAGAAATTCCAGGCTTCGACCCCTACTCCCTCGATCGTAAGACGACATACCCGCATGTCGCCGCAAGGTCATACATGCCAGCCGTGTCACTCGAAGGCGGTCGGAGGAGACGAGGGGGTTATGGATCACTCCTGGTTAGTATTTCGGAACCCAGCCCCGCGAAAAGAAAACGAGTGCCCCGAGACGACGATTTGGATGTCTCTCATATGAGGTCACCCAAAAAGGACAGGTCTGGGGAAGCCACAAACTCCCGATCTAGGGCTCGGGCCAAAAAGTGCGTTCATTCTATCTTATACATACGAAAACGATTATAACGGTTATTTTTGAAGGACTGATAGGGCTCCATCTCCTTCTGAATCCATCGTATCAGTCACCTCCCACATTATACCTCCATCGGCGCCTAATAATGCCAACGGTTCCCGAAATGCAGCGAATGGCGCAAACTCTCGAGGAAACGGGTCTATTTCCGCGCCTGTGAACAAACGCGCTCGATCTTCCGCGAACAACGTCAATAATCGCATTGTCACCCCCCAGCCCAACGAACACTATGGCTCACCACACGACATGGGTCCCAGCCACATAAACGGCAACGGCCACGTCAACCCCAATTCGCGTCGAGACAATTACAATATCCCACCGACATCCGCTCATCCATCTCTTCCTATGCCATACCAACAACCGAACGGAGTTACCAATGGCCACCGAGCACACTCCAATACACCATATGATGTGCACGCGATGCCACAATCCCTGGGTATCTCCCCAGATTGGAAGCCACCACTTACGCAGCAGTTAGAGGGACCCGGCATGCCCGTCG
This sequence comes from Collybia sordida, assembly GCA_037014335.1. Lineage (NCBI taxonomy): Eukaryota > Fungi > Basidiomycota > Agaricomycetes > Agaricales > Clitocybaceae > Collybia > Collybia sordida. The sequence continues at coordinate 4,196,763 of JAYKXK010000002.1, forward strand.
CACGCGGCCAGTCGATCCACCCTGTGCTCCCCGTTATTCCCGTAGCGCCCGTGGGTGCAGGCATCCCGCCGGAAGGAGACGCAGGCGACGGTGATGGTGATGGCGATGATAGAACATATTGTTTCTGTGACGGAGTTAGCTACGGAGAAATGATTGCCTGTGACGATGCACAGTGCGAACGAGAATGGGTTTGTCTCGTTTTATCAATATTTCCATCATTTTCTGACATCGAGCTATCTTCTGCAGTTCCATCTTGCGTGTATAGGTCTGACCGTGCCTCCTGACGGCCGATGGTTCTGCGAAACATGCCGCAATAAGCGAAATGCAAAGCGTGCCAGTAGGGGTGGGAAACGACGAGCAGCCGGGAATAGGGCGGGAGGGAGAGCAGGGTGACATTATTTTTTTTTTTTGCACTGGAGGTGATATCCGATTAGTTGGTGATGTACACTATTCCTTGCGTTCTTCGGGCGATAATACATCAAAGCTGAATGGGCTCCGGAACGGGATTTGGAAATCGTGGTGTCGGATCAACAAAACGAGTTACACACACTAGTGACGCGATCATTTCCTTCCTCTCGAATTTTGACCTTGTCACTTATAGTCTAAAGCCCCCAAAAAACAGATAATACACTAGCAAAACATGTAGAAATCTCAATTGGATAAACCAGAAGAACAAAATCTACAAGCCATCAATTTGCACTTGCCCGCTGCTACAATTGATTTCATTACATCAACGTTTGTCAGTTGACTCAATCCCCCCCAAGGCTATACCGGTCCCCATCTCCATCAATCACCACATCCAGATCATGGTCAATCCGTCGCAAATCTCGCAACGGAGATATCGGAAACTGTTTGTGTTGCGGACGGGGTCTCGGTGACCTTGAACATCATTCCAGGCCGATCAACAATAATGGCTTTCTTTACTGTTCGAAAAATAGCACCCACCTCCTATCATCCTCGCAACCTTTGTGTGGTGTGTCAAATTTAACAAGGCACAAAATGTTCTTCGAGTTTTCATGAACGCAAGATGAATCGATCTATGTCGTGACTCGTCCGCCACCATTTCATCAATCTTTTTCACCAAGGGATTCAAGAGGAACACTTGAAAACTTCCGAATCTCTCTCGCGTCCCTCTCTTGTGACAATATCTACTCCGCGCGATCAAACAATTCATACAACAACACACTAGTATCGAAACCGAATCACGCGCATATACCTGATATACGTGGACATCTCGATACCAAATCCCACATCCACTACGAATATGTTCACTTCTGACCCGCGATAATTCATGTCAGCCCAAATCTCAGAGACAGGAGGTCAATCTATGAGTTGAATCCAGGCTTGGCCATCACTGCAACAACAGCGGTACTTTTTAAGTGCTCAGGATACAGTAGGAAAGGATAGGATTCCGGATACATAAGTATACCGAGTTCTCAATATTTCGAACCCGGAAAATGCCAGAAAGTCTGGAAGCTGGAAATTCCCGTTGTCCGCTCGGCTGACTGCAAACAAAACAAGGCCAAATAAATACATGCCTGGAGTGGACAGAGTGGACAACGTGGACAACGGGAATTTCCAATTCCCAGATGTCTTCGAAGATGCCAACAAGGTTTTGACACCAGACTTAGGCACTAAATTTGGTCTCTGTCCCGTAGTAGGAAATTTGTTTCCCAAGGAATATCAAGGTAAATGTAGTGTATTCAAGTATATTAGTCATTCGTGCCTTAGATGAAATATAACCAGTCTTGAAAAAAGTCAAGTGATTGAGAATTTCTGGTTACCATCTGATTGATCCTACCCAACTAAAATCTGAATTGTGCTAGACTTCAAACGAAAAGCGTGGTCAATTGAAACGACATTTTTAGTCATTCGAAAACTTGCATATGACCTTTTTTAAACTGTCCGGTGACAGATCGCCGATCAAATGTTGAGGTGCATACTGGCGATTACCCAGACCTGGCAAAAGGTGCTACACCTTACACATCGGCATCCCACTGGCTGACTTGGATGAGAGCTTCAAACGCTCACAACGGATGTTCAGATACATCCGTTGATGCTTCGAATTTTGTTGATCTACCGAATTATCTGCTTCGCACACCCTATAAGATCCCATGGGTCCCTCGGAAAGCCTTTCATTTTGATCACTTCTTCAGCCAACTTCTCTACCATGAAAATATCGACGCCTAAAGCAGAGCTCGGGGGGACTGTCATTGATTGTCTGGTTTATGGTGTTTGATAAGTTATATCTGTACCTTGCTTTACCTAACCTTTGTCAAGGCGTGTATCTGGCTATCTTCACTCGGTCGGTAGAGGTCTTATCTCAAAAGGAAACATATAATCGTGCCAATAAATATCTCTCTGTTGCCACCGTGTTACTTTTCTGCCTTATCACTGCCGTATGTCGACTACAAAGTGGTAGGAAATGGTTTATTTATTCAAGTGCATAGCATCTTGGCCTTGATGTTGATCGTGCTTTCCGGGCCTTCACCGATAACACGGGCGTTCCTCATTATGCTGAAGGCTATTTCAACATTCTTGCGGGCGGAGAGGCGTTAGCTAAAAATTCTGCATATGTAACTACAACTTTGATTGCTGACATGTTTCTGGTAGGTGCCAGCCCTCTATCCCTTGCCAAATATTTACACAGCATACATAAGATTTTCCGGTGTTTTGTGGCTTGCGGCAACAGTTATCTGATGATCATTCTCCCGTGTCTTCTGTATATCGGAAATCTAGGTCGGTATACGTTTCCTCACATACCCTCTATGACCGCTAATTGGATTCCAGTCACGGCGTGTCTAGCCCTTGTAACATTCAAGCTTGCCGAGGACCCATCTGGAGGAAAGGCTATTGTTGCTGAGGTTATATCCCGCGTGAAGTTTATGTATGTATGCACATTGGTGTTGAATTTATGGTGTACCCGTGAGTTGACTTTCTATTTTAATTATGCGGATATTCTTGACAGTTCACTCATATTATAGTTTCTATTGCGGCCCGAGTTTGGAAAGTCCAACGAGATTCCGCCGGTGTCCAAACCTCCGGTCGACGGGTCCTTCGAAATACGGTCGCTATAATTGTAGAATCAGGTCGGTTGAGAAATTTTCCTTTTTCCGAGCCACTCACTAAATTCGGACAGCGGCAATCTACTCCGCTTTCACGATAATTCTGATCGCAAGCGCGTCCTCCCAAAGTGCCCTCATGTATGCTGTTCTAAACCCGGTAGGTCCTCGTTTATGCCAAAGAAACCTATATTTATCTCGGTTCAGATGCCTAGTATCATTGTAAGTCTTTGTCTTTATTTAACCTGGCCCTGCGATTAAACTCCAAGCTGCTTTTTTCAGGGAGCAGTAGTGAGTCCAAATATCCTCGTCGCCCTGAATGGTCACTTATAGTTTAATTCTAGTTTTCTTCGATCATAGTCAGAGTAAGTTCTGGACAGTCATTCCCAACGGAAAAGCAATCCGCAATGGAATTCCGCGGAGCCTCGAGACACAACCAGTCTTCATCAGACAGAACCTTGGGGACTGTTGATATGACAAATTCAGTCCTTCCGACCACAAGTTTTCACGTCCAAGTAAAGGAACACGATGGTAAAAAATAGTGGGCGTCTATCCCGTGTTTCAGACGTATGAACGACTCAATGTTAAGTACCTTAAATTGTCATAATGTCTTTCCCCGCGGGTTATACAGTGATCATACTCGCAACATATCGAGGATTGTTTCCAGCCGTGGGTTTCCCCCTAACCTTTGCATTTCCTCGTCCGCAAGCTTTTGCATTGCGCGAAGTGTATTCAAAGTATACTCAAAAGATTTACTATGGTCCCGCATATGTGCAATTGCCTTCTTTTTCAATGTTGGAGTTTTGGGTCGTTGACGAATTATGTCTGCAATTTGTGATATAAAAGGGTTACTCAAAATGGTATCTAAAAATATAAATTCTCCAGAACACACCAATAATCTCGGTTTTCGACTCCGATGCGCCGACGTGGATTGCGTGAATGACGGGGAAAGAGAATTTGCCTTCTGTCAGATCTTCTGCAAACCCCTTGGTACTCGTGTACTATTACATTCATGATCAATGATATAACTCGGTAAGCATAAAAAATTCTCACCGCTGCATCCAGAAGGTTTTTGTAATCATCGCGTACCTGATACATTGCTCCAATGATGTTGATGAAGGGAACATAATCTCTAAGGATAAAGTAGTCAGGCGGCTATACTTCTACAAAGAATTAGGGGGCCTGAGCTCACACATCCTGATGCTGCGTCGCACATGCCATCATGAGTCTCATCAGAATTCGGAACAGGCCGCCCGTTTCTAAGAAGGAGGCCTTGAGAAGGAGGGGCGCGGCAATTCTTAAAACACACACTATTCTTGACCATATCAATATACTGGGCCTCGGTTGGACATTGTACCTTGTCCCGCCATAAGATATCTAGAGCTTGACCTCTATGAGCGTCCATAAGTCCTTCTGTAGGAGTGTGAGTATTTATGAAAAGGGGCGAACTGATTCTTCTACCAGTGATTATTTGCTCGGGAGGTATCGGGATACCCGACGCACCTCTGCTGGCTTGCATCAAACCTTTAAGAATCAAGGCATCACTGTACACCTTTATCACAATATACGAAGCTGTGTTGACAGTGTGTGGCACCCCGTATACACGATGAGCCACTATAAAATCATCACTAGTGTTTTAGTATTCAAACTTGTAGTATTCAAAAGAAGATATCACCTGGTTGTCCACGGCGAAGTTCAGAGCCATCTTCAATATCATCAAACCTATAGAAGAAGACTAATGTGAGTGAGCCAGGAAAGTCTTGATACTTCCGGCATACATGAGAGAGTCGGCTTGGATTACGGATGCTATTTTAATGATTAGGGCTAGTTGTTCTGCTGGAACGTGGAGCCAATCATTAAGAGCATTGGCCATATGTCGAACAACTTCTTTTCCGGGGTTAGACGTCAGATATGTGAAAGGGGCCATAATATCCTGTATGCAATGGTTGGTACTCAAAACACCAAGTCTGCTACTACCTGAGGCTCACTGATTCGTTTTCTTCTGTCCATTCAGAGGGGCCGGTAAGTCTCTCAAACATGTTTGTGTTGATAGACATCGGTATAAGGATTTGGTTCTAGCGTGGTGCAGAAATTGTTGAAGTGGCAAGCAAAAACAAGGGATCCATAATTGTCCATGAAGCTGGATTAGAATCATTGATTGGTTTGTAATCCTGTCGCATCTCTCCGAGCGTATTGACACAAGAGTATGATCATGACGGTAACTTTCTTACGTTGAATAGGTTGGGATAATGGTACTTGACTGACTTTTATCAGTGAGCGATGATCGAAACTTTCCTCAAGTCTGTACAGATGCCAAGGAATCAAATCTTATACCAGCCTGTACGGCTTTTCAGCTCGGAAATTCTAGAAATATGATGCCAGTTCATAGTTCCAGGATTGATGACGGCCGTAACAGTGAATATGAAAAGTGGATCTAGTAGCATTTTCGTATACGCCATGTTGACGAAGGTGCTAACGTTACCGGAGCCGTTCCATCAGGAGACAGTTAGGTTTGGATGAGGTGTAAAATCGCCAGGGGAGGCAGTGAGGTAGAGTGATTGGTATAGTACTGAGCTCCACGACCCGCTGGTATCTGAGAAAAAAAATTGACGATAGGGAGGTTTTCATGTTGGAGAGGATAATGTCTAGTAAACCCAGATTTTCTGCAATTTGAAATGCTACCAACTCCGGCCACGGCATCAAACAAGAAAAAGGTGTATTTTTCCGGGAGGAAATGGATTCGCCCCACATGGAGATCGGGCCGAAACTGGTTTTTTTTGGTTGGGATGTTTAGTGTTGGTAAGTGAGGGTGAGGGTTTTGAAAGTGTGAGAGTAGTAACAAGACTTCGCAAAACGGAGTTTCGCTGACATATCTTTCAGACACGGTTTTCACTTTTGGTATATTATGATGAAGGATAAAGTACTGGTCGCCTGTGATAGTTGAGCGATAACACGGTATAGCCAGAAACAGCGGAAACGTACAAGATGTGGTTAACTTGGGTTAGTAACCCCGACTTATCATCGCCCCAGATCGTCGGGATCGGTCATGCGAGTTGGTTATATAGGTTCCCTTAATTACCGCCACGGATAGTACTCCTAGCTCGTGCGTGTGTAATTATGCAAGCACTATTCCTTCTAGCTTCAAATCATACACGGTAATCCTACCGAAGAAATCAGAGCTCGTTTCAAAAACCAGTTTGATCGAGGTGACTCCTTCGTCGATATTACCAGATGCTGGGGGGTATAGATCGAATGGCTGCTTTCGATTGACATCCTCAGGGTATATTGCCTTCAGCAGACTCCAATTTTTCTTGTTGGCTGAATCCGAACTTGTATATACAGAGCACTGTGTTCCCACAAATCCGCCTTGAAAGGTTAGAAATACTCGCTTCGGAATGACTGGGGTGTCAAATGAAAACTGTATGAACTGAGGCAAGCCCTGAGATTCCATGTTAAGATATAAATAAAAGCCTTCGATTCGGAATGAAGTCCTCGTACCTCCTGAGAAGTCCAACACGTTTCTGGACTATCGTCGATAATATGTTTTTTGCCAACAGACTTGTCCAATGTCGAACTGACTCTGTCGAGCCACAATATCAGATAAATTATGAATTACCACATAGTAAACTAACTTGAGAGTTGTCGTCGGAATAATGAGTGAGACTAAATCGTTGGACATGATGAACGGAAATAATCTTGACAGGGCCGAAATGGACGGCGAGAGTAAATTTCAGGAAGTTTGTGCTTGCTTGTATTGAGCTCAAACAGGAGGAGTCTGACAAGGTTCAGAGAAACCGCTAACTATCTCTCACTGTGATATCACAGTCAAGTCATAAGACCTTCATCGGGTTTGATATCATATACGCATTTGTAACGGTTTAGCCGGGTCATATAGGTGAGCGTGGTTTCAAACATCACTTTTAAGGGACCGGCGCGTCATGCTCATTTTGACTGATGACAGGCTAACTTGTGCCCACTGCTGAGCTCCGACCACCATGCACGCGCAGCAACAGCAAAGACCACCGTCGACGTTCGACCCTAGAATGTACCCTCAACCAGACCACTCTCAGGAGCTGCCGCAGGACTTCCAGCGCCAGTCTCATTTCCAGAGGGAGCCACAGCAACTTCAACACCCACGAGAATCTTTCTATCGACCGGATTCTCAATACGAACCAGACCAGCAATACAATCCCGTAATACCAAACAACCGTCCTCGTCCTGGCAGAGAACTCCCAATGTCACCTCCAGGACAGCAACAGCCTGATTTCAACTACGACGGAGAGGACAACTACGACGATTCACCGGATCTCGACGACAACGATGACTTCTTTAATGGGTCACCTAACAATGGTCTCGTAAATTCCGCGTCCCCCGATCACCCCCCCACGAGTTCTCTTGCCACGCAGTCCGTGAGAGCACCCTCTCCACCGCCTGGTGGCCCCCTTCTCGATCACTCTCATCTCCGCCCTGGCAAACAAGCAGCCTTGCTGTCGCACGAACGTACGCTCGAACTGTACCGAGCCAATGCGAAGAAAACTCAGGATCCCGACCTTCAGTTCGAGTTCGCAGTATTCATGATCGATGCTTCGAAATCCCTTCCTATCCCACCCTCGACACCTGGGAACCTCCTTCAGGTTGAAAAAGCAATAGAGAAACGTGAAGAGCTCGTCCGTGAATCAACTCAGCTCCTCAAGCGGCTTGCCGATCGGGGTCACCCTGCGTCCCAATACTTCCTCGCGGATTGTTACGCGAACGGTATTGGGACCGTAAAATCAAAGCAGGATTTCGATCGGGCGTACCCTCTCTTTGTTCTCGCTGCTAAGCACGGTCATCCCGACGCGGCGTATCGAGCGGGTACTTGCTGTGAAAACGGATGGGGTTGCCGGCGGGAGTCGGCCAAAGCCCTCCAATTCTTCCGAAAAGCGGCCGCTGCTCTCCATCCAGGCGCCATGTACCGCCTGGGTATTGCAGAGCTAAATGGGGAACTTGGGCTATCAAAGCGGCCCAAGGAGGGTGTAAAGTGGTTGAAAAGGAGTGCGGAACATGCTACAGCCGAATTCCCTCACGCACTACATGAACTAGCACTACTACACGAACGAGGGATTGATAACGTTTTATTTGTGGATTTCGAGTATTCGACGGAACTATTGGCTCAGGCAGCGGAACTTGGGTATGCACCGAGTGCGTATAGACTAGGGGAATGTTATGAGTATGGGAAAATGGGTTGTCCTCAAGATCCTGCATTGTCTATTCATTACTATGTAAGCTTGTTCCATCACGTTCTCCCACGTCCAATTCTAACAGTGCCTTGGCCATCAGAATATCGCAGCTCAACAGAATCATAGAGACGCATGCTTTGCATTGACAGCTTGGTACCTTGTTGGTTCACCCGGTGTCTTACCACAATCAGATACGGAAGCCTTCCTATGGGCTCAGAAGGCTGCAGAAGCTGGTTTGGCCAAAGCAATGTATGCAGTGGGTTACTTTTTGGAAGTCGGCATCGGCACGACAGCGAGCATGCCCGAGTAAGTTCCATTATTTGACGTTTGTCTGATGCCATACGAAAATTGGAGCGCACGTTTTTCATTACTATTCACTGATCATGATTCTCGTTTAGGGCCATCTCATACTATAAAAGGGCGACCGAGCTAGGCGACAAACGTGCAGCACAGCGGCTAAAAGCCTCGCCCAATCAACCTATACATCAGCCAGGAGGCCCTGGGGCAGTGCTTCACAGAGGCGAAGGGGATGGAGAGGCTAAGGGTGGGAAAGACAAGGACTGCGTCATTATGTAGGTCAGGAGTGACCCTTCAATAAACCATCAGACCCTGGGACATACGTTATACATGCCCTACAATTGACGGATCATAAGGATCTCGCTCTCACTGCTCTCCTTCACTGCTCTTCCTCGGACCCTGGTCACTTCATCCCTTGAATTACCTCCTCCCACTCCTTGCATCGCGTTCGTACATTTTTCTATTTTAGTTGTTGCATTGCCTCAATACGCTCGTTATATATCAAGTCCCTCACCCTAACTTTATACAAACAATTTCAAGTAATCTAGAGAAGTAATTAGGAATATGTTTTTCTTAGATGCATTTTATCCTGGTGTGTTGAGACTTTGTTTCACTGGTGGGCAAAGAAAGATAAGTCGGTTTTGAATGAAGCATCATACTTACAGGGTACAGATCCAGTCAAATGAAGCACGCAAAGATTAACCATACGACGGTTATCAAGAACGATACACATTCGTACTTAGATGGGTCGGTAAATGTTTCACGACATGTAATTATAATTTTCGGACGATAGTGTTAGAGCTCGTCACTAATTATTTGTGGTTCGTGATCAAAATGATCAACAATAGTCGTGGCAAAAAGTGATGAGAGTGGGATTCGAACCCACGCCACCGAAGTGACCAGATAACTGAGCAGCTACTGCCCTGGTCAATTCCTTAGTCTGGCGCCTTAGACCGCTCGGCCATCTCACCGCTGGAATCTCCTCATTTGCTGCGATCATGTAAACAGTGTTCCGCTAATTCTCAATTCGAACAATTAACCGACCATCGCCAACATGGTGCAGCAGCACAACAGCCTCATCGATAAAATATTCAACCATTTCGCACTGGCAACAATCTATCTCTGCAAATTTTGAAAATTTCACTGTCAAGTATCATCGGCCGTATTCTTTTCTGGACCTTAAACCTCATCCCAAGGAAATGGATAGTTCCACCTGTGTCGTGACCTAGATTCAACACTTCCAGAATCATGCAATGCAGCACGGAGCGGACGAAACAAGGCAAAGCAGGCGAACGGATCAAAATTCGAACTCGGGAACAGAAGACCTGAACGGAATGCGAACAACTTACAGTCATGAAACGGTCATAGCAGCAAATATTCATGACACTACTTTTCACCATCACAGAACAGGAGTTTCACACACCAATACTTTATTAGCCCATATCTCTGGATACAACCCGGACTTGATCTCGAGCTACATATCAATGACGAGGGCCAATATTTGACAACTCTTACATTTACACCCTATTCGAAATCATAGCTCTAGAATCCTGGTAGTTTCCGAAACAATGGGTATTGATGCCACAGGATGGTTACGCCCATTTAATACAAGGATCTGAAACAAATCGACTTATGGGCATCGCAAACCTCCTGGATTTCATGCTTACACTACAACCCGGAACGATGGGCTCTCCATACACACATGCACATGATCAGATCATGGCGACAAGACGGGCTTCTCTACGGGCGCATTATCGGACTGGGGAACAACAACATCTACTCTCTCATAGTGAAGAATCTAGATGTAAACCAAAGTTGTAAGGTGCATGAACTATGTTTTGGTCTAGCTACATAACAATGTGTGAGCAATATCCCTATGCCGACCCAGAGGTTGCCAATCTAACGATCGGCACGCGTAACCCAACATGGGCGTCATAGTATGTATATGTATGCAGTCTTCTCGGTCTTCGATTCCGAGCCTCTGACAAATACCAGAGTATACTACTTACGAAAACTAAATGGATCATCTAGGAGTAATCTTGCCAAGCTAAATTGTGTGGGGGTTTGTCGGGAGCTAATCACTTCCCTCCTCTCTAATCGCGATTCCATCTCACTGCCAATTACCCAAATCAATCAAGAATTAACTTCCTATCAGTTATTCTATGATTAACTTACTGGTGTATCGCCTTGAGCAACGGTATTTTTAGAATTAACCCAGGCCCCAAACAAACCTTTAAAGCTGAGCTTCGCGGAATTCTCTAGGGCTCTCTTTGATGGCTTCTCAATTGTCCCCCGAAGAACAGAATTTCCTGAATAATTCGTTTTACCATTTGTAAGTGCCTCACTCCTTCCCGTCCAGTGAAAGATATTCGGTCACTGATGCAAGGTGCAGAGTTGCGAACAAATACTATGTCCTTGCATCTACGGTAGTGCTAATTTATGATCATCTCCTCACGATCGAGGTAGGCTTATCTGAAACTCGGACCCCCTTCGTTCGGGCTTTTTGACTATTCACGACCAGCGCGAGCGCCGTCATATATGGAGCCAGAAAAACTCACTTCCCACTTATCTCTTCTACATATTCCGATATACAACACCGATTATATCGTTAATCAATCTTATAGGGCAGCATGCCCCATGGTGGACTGGATCTTTATGTACTAATTGGATATGGCTACCTATCGCTTCTGGAGTCATCGTCAGTGCGACTTCTGGGGGTGCGCCATCACAATTTTACATCTGACTAGGGCTTCCTCATAACCACTTAACCAGTAATTTTGAGTAAGTATCTCAAATGTTACACTTCATTATACTCAATCTCTACCGGAACCAGTCTTACGCGTACATGCCATTTATTCCCGCGGTAAGTGACTATGTGTCGCCTTGTTTTGTTATACTGTTATTAATTTTATGCTGTTGCAGCCTCCTGGGTATTGTGGATAATTGTGCCGATATTCCTTGGGGAAATTTCAGTCATGATTGTACATTCTATCTTACTATCATCGTTACCTTCTGATTCATATTCGATAAAAGTATGCACAACCTGCTGGAACTGCTACGCCCCTACCCCCGGGGTTCATTGGGTGTATCCCTGGTGAAAGGCCCGGGTCAGGTCATCGTGAGTCACCAAATTGATTTTCGTTCATGTATTGAAATTTACTAAGGTCTATCGTATATGTATATTGCGGCGATGATATTCGATGCCACGATTTTTATTTTCACTTTTGGTCGGGCCGTACACATGCGGCTTCACCGCACAAGTGTACCACTACGAGAAATAATAATTCGAGATGGGACCCTTTACTTCACGTAGGTGCATCAGTCCCGAAAATACAATCTTGATATATTTTCTCTTAGAGTTTTGTTTGCTGTTAATCTGGTCAATGTTCTCTTACTCTCAGTGCGTATTTCTTCAATAATTATGCCACATCCTTGTTTATATTTTATCACAAATAGCTTGCTCCGGTGCGTCTCCATCTTGTAAAGCGAAAGACTGGGTGTAAACATTCCACAGGCTGATCTTGGTGCTATAAACGCGCCGTTCGCCACGATGTTCGTTGACTTCCCTTGTCAACTTCCCTTTCAAATTCTAACCTTTATGATATCAGAATTACATCTATTCTGGTCGCGCGGTATGTCGCGGAGTTTTTACAGATGATGTCAAATAATGACTACTGGTTCCCAGTCTGATGCTCAATTTGCGCGAGGCTGGTCAAAAATCGTCCATGTTGTTACACACGAACCATTCATTGCACTCCCAGAATCGTGGGATTTGGCTCCCACAGCAAGAGGAATCATCTAGAACAAATACGGGCATGATATTAGGCTGTGATCCTCGCGAATACCAGTATACCCAAAGAAGAAGAAAAGGAAATACGGCGTTGTACGATATTATTGGACTGGACGAGTTTGATGTGCCCTTGGGGGACATCAGCGATGACGGATCTTCACAACATAGTAACCCACCCGTTATAAACTTCGGTTACGAGGCTGGCCCGATACACCATAGATAATTATAGACCAAGTGTCCATGCGCTTCTTAATAGTCTCGTCCTGTACAGTAACATATGTTCAAATACCCCAACTAGCCAGAGCCGAGACGAATGGATAACCCCGAGGTCCACCAGTCTTGTGAAAACAAGGTATTTTATTGAGAATATTGAGAGGCTACACCGAGTGCGCCAAAGTCAGACTGAAAGAGTAATTACCCTCGACACATAATTATCCGCTGAGGGCTCGATCTCTGGGATGATATTATTACGCAACGAAACACACTATTTATCCATACCTCAAACCTCTATTCTAATTATAATCCGATATGAATTACATAAATATATTGACTTGTATGTTCAAAGCCACCGTTTATTACCGTGGTGTGAGATAAATGCACCTGTGTCATTTACCGTTACTTTATTGATTACCGCCAATTGCATTCTAACGCTCTGTTCGGGAGTAATGGCACCCTCGAATGACGGCTCATACAGCTTGAATGCGGCAAATATGTTTTTATATCCTTCCAGCTCCTCAGGTGTAGCTGTAGTGAAGTGTGTCAATACTCCAATTACTGACCATTCAGCTACAAAACTCACGGGGTTTAGTGGAAGTGTTAACGAAGCCGGGACTAAGCGCTAGAAATACGAAGCCTTCCGATTTGAATTGAGCAGCATACTTGCTGACGACCATATTGACCCCGGCTTTGGAAATAGCGTACGGTGCATTCACAGCGTTCTCAAAGAGGATAGTCAAGTCAAGGTCCGCGACACCACTGCTGATCGTAATAACTTTCTTAACAGATCCCTTCCGAAGTAGAGGAAGGAACGCGTTAATGGTGAAGATAACTCCAACGACATTGACCTCGAACTAAGGAGACTCGAGTAAGTGACCATGATAATTTGGGGTAGTTGATAGCTCATACCTTTTCACGTAGATTTCGGGCAAGCACATCCTGATCGTCGCTGTGGGCGGTATTAGACAAATCCCACCGAGAGAAAAAACATTAGCGCACAATCCAGTGAGGGTAAGGAAGCTAAATTCATCATTGATGGCAGCAGCGTTGTTAATCAGATAATCTAGTGATCCACCCGTGATCTTTGCTACTTCTGACGCTACTGCCTATTATAATGTATTTCAATGGAGGCGGTAACCCTGATATTGTGTCAACTTACAGCGAGGCCCTTATGGTCTGTGACGTCGGACTTGAGAACATGAACATTATGTCGGTTCAGAGATATAAGTTCTGTTGCAGTCTCTGGGTTGCGAACGACGCCAAAGACAGTGTTATTCTCGTCTTCACTGATTTGGCGGACATATTCGAGCTGTACCAAAACTGTGGTTAGTAATTTATAGACCTTGAAATCTGCTCGACCAACGTACGCCGATTCCTCGCGAAGCTCCAGTGACCACATAAGAGGGCATATTGTCTGAGATATTTAGTTAATTCTGATTAACTTAATTTGATTGGGGGATTCTGAGAGACACCGGGGATGCAGGTATTGAAAGGCTTATATAAAGCCTTTTCACAAGACATGGCCTTACTAGGACCCGTATATCCGTTTGTATTCTAGGACGTGAATTGTCATCTTTGACGAACGCGAACCTCCGTGCATCATGACAAAGCCATCGCAAAACTACCAGGTCAGTGCTCCTTCATGTTGCCATAATTGCGTGTATGGCCGCGCGTATATCATGATGATAAACCCGGCTAATCCTCCTGCCATTGTTTTGTAAGAATGGGTCGTATGTGGATGCGTAGATTACAATACTTATTGCGTGTTCACTCGGCAACTATAATAGTTTGAAACGAATGGCTAACAGGAGATGAAAAAGAAATGAAAGTTTGCTTGATCAGACTTTCTCACGGTTCACGATCGATACGGATCACTGTGAGTTGTTTCGATGACGTCATCATTCCACATTTACAATCCCAGGCAGTGTGGTTTGGAGTATGAAAGGTGCACCGTGAAAGCTCCAGTATTGCTTGTAGTATAAATGGAAATGACCTACAAAAAATAAAAACCTCAAGGATACACATGGACAATGGTTGGTACATAGACGAGGACATTAACTATGAACACATTGTTAGCTTTGGGCAACACAGCCTCATACAGTTTTAAGGATTAGAAAGCCTCCGCATCGGACGTATGCGCGATCTCAATCATGGAACTACCACCTAGTGGCATCAAAGGCACGGCCGTCGGCGAAGGCATCGGAATTTTGGTCCTCTCATCCTCCGCTTAAGAGATTCAAACTTTCTTCCGTCTTCGGAGTGAAGTTTTGTTCAGGTTATGAGCGGATTGTAGGATCAGAAGACACTGACTTACTAAGATTCATATTTTTTTACGTCCTCGTGTAGGGGTTTGTCTCGCGAGTCGCCTGGCCATGGGCTCAATCTTTTTTTGTAAAAGGATTTTGAGAATAATGCGTATAGTTGTCCTGGCTCGATTTGCTGCTCTTCCACCTTACCGTTTGGTGCTCAAAGTCAGCCGAATGCATGCCTCGCTATTGCCCTTGAAAGTTTGAATCCATAAAATTCTAGACACATGGCCTTGAACAACCTATGAAGCCCACTAACTACACGCCCGCTCCGCCTTAGTCTTGCATCCATGCAAAAGTGACTAATTGTATCGCTCCTTGTCCCTCATATCTAGCTACAGGTCGCAAGTCCCGACCTTCGTTAACTCTCTCAAATACCGCCATCCCTCCATCAACCTGTCCGGCAGCAACAACATACTGATTCCTATCTCCTCCAATGGCAACACCCCTAAGCTGTTGCAAACCGGTGTAGAACTGCTTGACCAGTCTCAGTGTTGGCTTGGTGGCAAATATAGCAATAGTGTCGCCGCGGGGATCGCGCAAGGTTGGGTCAGGGGAAGTGTTGCGGTTGGAGATGTAAAGAAGGTCATGCGGGAATTCGCGCGAGGTAGGTGGCATGATGATTTCCGCGACGCCGTGGACACTTCCTGGGGCCACATCACCTGGAAGTGTGGAGAACGACGCGAGAAGTTTGGGGTCGGTTGAACTACTGCCAATGGGTGGGATTGTTTGTGCCGTTACCGTATTAATTAGCTCATGCAATGTGTAAATAATTCCATCTGTAGGAGTGGTCAGAAACTGGGGAATGTTACAAAAACGCCAGAATTACCTTTGATAGCGATGTGACGAGGTCCACTTCCGATAGGTTGCTGAATAAATCCTGAAACATTCCATAGAGTATTTCCCTCAGATCGAGATATTCTCCAAATCTTGTCAGCTCCCTATGAATAGACAAATTTTATATTCAGTCTTTCAGAGTTACCATTCAGGAAATTACCCACCAGATCGGGCACAAAGAGTTCATCGCCATGTTGTACAATCTAATTATAGATTGTGAGCACGCCCAGGAAAAAGTTATGTTTAGTGCTTTCACCGACCTCGTGGGGACGCGAAGCGGGTTGCCTCGGGTCAGGTCCTGAGCCCGTAAATGTTGCTGTCGGCCCATTGGGTGCTCCAAATGTGACGTTGTCGGCTTGCAGAGGAACAGCAACAGCAGTACCACTAGAAAACTACGCAAATAGTAGTTGAAAAGAAGGAATGATCACTGAGGCCACAACCTAGGCTCACGTTGACAACGGCCAACCCACGGCCGGCGTCGGTGACTCCGACATATACAGCGTCTTCCCCTCGAGAGTTAGCGCGGTCGATGAGGTTCAGCCCACCGGCTTTGTCCACGATAAAGGAGAGAATTTCACTACCGTCCTCGTCATTCACGGTTGCGTTTTTTATCGCGCTAGTATTGAAGTATGTTAGGATTCAATGGATAGACATGCTTTCAACTAACTAGACGATACTGGTGTTGGTGGGGTGACGCGCCACCCACAAGTTTTTTGTACCTCCAGGAAACTGGGACAGAAGCTGAATCGAGTGAGCGCTCGAATCGAAGAGGAAAGTTGACATAGATAGTATGGCATCATATGCGCCAGCGACAATAGTAAACTTCACCATTGTACTAAAAGCTCGAAACTGCGGTTGACTTCACCTTGCTTCGCATTTTATACATCTGGAGATATGATTTTTGGAGTGGAATCCATCACGATACCAAGATGGGGTAGATTTTTCCCTATAAAAACCAGAATTATGGGTCGGAGGGGTGTGGCTTTCTGGTAATACATGCCACTCCACTGGTTTTACATTCGCTTAGTCTTGGCTGTTTCTCATGACCTGCGCCCAGAAAATGATGTATCCCATACTGTCCATGGTTTACCAGTTAAGAAGTAAAGAATTTGTGGTTCTTGTCATTTACTCTCTCACAAAAGTAGACAACAAATGGAGCTCCTTGCGGAACATACTATAAATTGCGAGTGCTAAAAGTGGTAAGCCCTAACAATGAATTAAATAGAATAGAGATCAAGAGCAAAGACACCCACCTAAGATTAAATATCATACTTTCAAAGGACGGTGCGAAGAAGCAATAAATTACGTCAACAGAAGGATATTTTACACACACCAAAGCAGAGGAACCAGACAAGGACAGGACTTTTGTCCGCACCTAAAACATGCCTTCCCGTTGCATGACCGCAACTGGAGGGGGCCGCTGACCTGCGGTACTTCCCGGACGATTGGTTGATCTAGGTGGTGGAGCAGGACTAGCGCGTGCCGAACGTGGTGGGCGGTCACGCTCTCGTTCAGAAGGCCACTCGCTCTCACGATCTGAGAATTTATCTCTATCGCGTTCGCGATCACGCGCCCCACCTCCGGGTCGAAGTGATGATGCGCTCGTTGGCGGAGATCTTGCTCTCCGGGGGATAGGAGATGCAAGAGGAATATCTTGGGCTGGGACTGGCGCGGACAAGGGAGCTGAAGCCAAGGATGCGGATCCTGGCGTTCGGGGAACGGCTGATAACAGATTGCGAGGAGCAGCTGAGGTTGGTGTCCGAGACCTTGGGGGAGCTGCAGAAACCGGAGTTCTGGAACGTGGCGGAGCTGCAGAAACTGGCGTCCGGGCACGAGGTGGTGCAGCGGATTGTGGGGTGCGAGGGGGGATAGCAGATGGAGGGGCGGCGGAGACGGGTGTGCGGTTGGCGTCTCGATTAGGAACATTGAATGACATAGACATCGCGGAGGCACCGGGGGTGTCGTATGCCGCAGCCGTTGTATTACTGTAATGGGACATGGTGGACGCCCCGGAAGCAAGAGGAGCTGTAAGTAGAGAGGATTTTGGAGCAGAGGATGCGTTGGAACGTATTGATGAGGCGGAAGCAGGTGGAGCAAGGCTGTCCGATTGCAATTGCTGGTCTAGTGACTTGTTAGAGAGAGATGGAGGAACCATCCCGCGACGGCGGGAAGCAGGGGCGGGTTCAATCTTGGGCATTTGGTGATCTTGGAAAGAGAAATGGGAGTTAATATTGACGCTTTCCTTGGGTTTCGCAACGAGGAGCTCGTCAAATAAAAATCGAAAATCGAGACCATACTCTTGCAATAACTGAGGTGACAATTAGTGATTATAGTGAATAGAGTGAATTGATAATTACTTTTTTGCTCTGGGTATACGTAATTTTAAGAGCGTCTTCAACCACCTTGGGCTCTACATCGGAGGTATAAACCTGTGTCCTGAAAGTCTCGGCAAAGCTTTCAATCTGTTGTTTTGCCCAATCAATAAAGGCTAGTCAATTCGTTAGTCCTTTAATCTATGCAGATCGCCAAATAAACATACTACTGGCAACCTCATTCTCCTTGAAACTTGCCAAGAACCAATCCGCGGTATGTTTGATTCCGGTGAAATAAATAATCGCGAGATCCCCAACATAAGCTCCTATATGCCCCTCAAATCGGATCTTTCGCACATGTGCCTTGATAACCTTTGTTCGCATCGCGAGGAAGGCGCTCCGGGCTGCAGGACCAGCTTTTAAACGCAGGAGTAGGGCTATTAGGGAAACAACAGCGGATTTTCGGATAGTCGGACGAGAAAGTGTGTCAAGGAGGGATTTTGTAAGAAGAGCGGTTAAGGTAGGGAGTTTATGTGCAAGTAATGGTGTGATGGGAAGCTTTGCTGTGCCTAAGCCAGAGTTGAATGGTCTCAAAAGTATAAAAAAGATAAGATGAGCGAACCTTGCTCGACCAGAGTAACAGCCTTTTCCCATTCCCGCAATGAAATTGCAACGGTTAATTCATCGCCCCATTCACCAACCCAGCGTGCATCGCGTTCTGCCTTGTCTTTCGCGTCCGACGTAAGGCCAGGTATTTCCCCGCCCTTCGCAGCAAGTTCCGCCATCCAGTCAGGAAGAGGGGGGATTGAACCTCGCTGAATATGCGCTTTAAGTCTTGGACGACTAGATTGAATCGTTAAGACATACATCACCGCCACCAGACTGCCACATGCTCTTCCTCCTTTCATGTTCGCCTTCACGCTCTTTCCGTTTCTTCGCTGCTAGCTCTTCTGCCACTTGTCGGAACTGCGCTAGTAAGGATTTCTTGTCCGACGAACTTTCCGTTCTGTATACGTGAGTCTCTTTCCCGTGGCGTATTTTGAAAACGTTAGTCATTCCTATATAAAATCAATTTCATCTGATCAGTCTCCAAAATGCAGGGGACGCTCACGTGCGGAATCCTTCGTATCAAGGACCAACATTTCACTTAACGGCCAGCACCGCTCTGCTACGAGCTTCCCTTCATTTACTGTACCTCCCCCGGCTCCGGAACTCCCATCGTTGCTACTTCCTGCAACATTTCGACGTCTCCTCCGTGCAACCAATACCAAGTCATCCAAGACGACGAAACGAACGCGCCCCATCACTTTGTACGTAGCAGCATTAAGTGCTAGTACCCCTTCCACTTCTGACACTACATGTCGTCCAGGTGTTGTGGGTGCGAACTTGGCGGCGCCCTCGATAAGTGCATGAAGTTCTTGCATTTGGTTGAAATACATGATTCGCAGATCCGCCACGGAAGAACGCTTATAGGCTGAAAGGGTATTCGAATTATTACTTGTAGGGTCGGGGATATGTAGGAGGGACGGCATGGATTTATAATCTGAGAGAAGGTCCTTCAGCTCTATCATCTCTGTCTCCAGTGATGTAATCTCCTTTGAAATGAAAACAAACTCTGCATAACTAAACAAACGATCAACGCCATATATTGCATTCAAGGTGAGACTGAAAATACTTTTTGAACACATTTCGTTGCAATTCCGAATTAGTTTCGTTCTTCACACCTCGCAAAGAAGACTGTAGCGACCTCAATTCAGATTCCGTTGAATTTGCCAACTTCAGCTTCAAAACTGTCAAAAAGTTGCAATATCAGCGACCTTTCGACTTGCCTATCAGCGAAGACAGCTTACACGCATCTGGGTCAAATTTATCGTCATCAAGAATCTTTTTATCATCCAGGTTACTACGTTGGCCACGATCCCCCACGTCTTCGTCCCCCATGCTCATTCCAAAGCTCATCATACCGGGTGCTCCTCCACCCGGAAGGCCAGGCATTGGAGGGATTGCATCCATGTCGGTGGGGCTTGCGATCATCTCCGCGTAACGCATCGACATACGTTTCTTGATTCTGTCATCGACACGAGACTTGGGCCCACCGCGAGGAATAGGGCCTTGACCAGGAATAGGCATAGGTGACGCGATAGTGGGTTTACGGATTGGTGCCCGCCGAGGCGTACGAAGGGAGGTTTCTTGTGCCATCTTGTCCGAAGAATGAGCCCGTACCCCGATGTATAATAGATCTTTTTATGATTTGTTGCGCCTCCCCAACGGCCACAGCAATATACCCCCAAGATATGGGCTTTGCGAGTAGCAAAGGCTTGGTGCCGGGCGCAAAACTATAATGCAAGTGCAGCCTGACAAGGGTTTATGGTTGTCGCAAGAAGAGAAAGTCACGTGCCATTTTTCTATACAGCCCGTCTCATCTTGACATCTCCATGCCACTACCGTCTTCATCCTCCACCATGAATAACCCTCCTGCCAAAATTATACCCCCTTGGCTATCAAATACAAATATAGTTTCGTATAAGGAATCAGTATACCGCGTTCTAGCAGAACGTGAAGCTAAACGCCAATATGCGCGTGATGCCTCAATCGCCGATGAGTCCACGAAAGACGCCGACGAGAAGATCCACCGTTTCCGCTCTTTGAGCATTTCACGTATTTTCGGACGGAGTGACAATAACCACTATTCGATTGCTATTGCTCATGATGTCGAGAATCGACACCGAAATCGATACTGTGATATTCACCCGTACGACAGAACTCGAGTCACTGTTGACGTTGCCAAAGAGGAAGGAGACTCGGAGGGAGTGGGGGGAAACAGTAGATATTTAAACGCTAGTTGGATCTTGGAACAGTTTGGACATAAATGGTGGATCGCAACACAAGCCCCACTCCCGAGCACTTCCCACACCTTCCTCAGTTTATTTCTTCAACCTATACCATTTCCTCCTCCCTTCCTTCACGGTATTTCATCAAATCAAACTTCAACAACCCAGCTTCGTACGATTGTACAGTTGACTCGGAATTTTGAGAGTGGCAGGCGAAAAGCAAGTCCTTACTTTCCCCAAGTGGTTGGAGAGTCTCAACTCCTAGTATCGAATGATGCAAATTCACCATTCGCACTTAAAACAACGTTGCTGGAGTCACGCGCCATTCCAGAATTGCACTGTGTACATAGTACAGTTTCTCTAGTGCCAGTCATTCTAAACCCCCCAACACGCCGATCATCCGACTCGGGAAGTCCCAGGACTGGTGAGGAAGGCTATGAGGACAACGAAACTGAATCGGGCGAGGAGAGCGGTAAACCTGTTGTATTTCAACATTTTCTTTATACGGCTTGGCCAGATCATGGCGTTCCAGATGAGAATGACGAGCACAGCTTGCTACCATTCATCAAGCTCGTCGATAGTACCAACAGAGACCTTACCCCCGCGTTGAGACAAGGTAACATCGAACCAGACCCCGATCCACCAATCGTGGTTGGGTGTTCTGCTGGGGTGGGCCGTACAGGTTCTTTTATTGCTTTATCATCGCTGTTGCGGAAGTATGAATACCTCCAGCCTGCTAAATCCCCCAGCCCTTTCAGTGATCTCCCCGAGTCACCTTTAGGCTCCCTTCCCCGATCAGTGCGCGAAGATCTTGTAGCTCTCGAGGTTGATTCTCTTCGAGAACAGAGGCCTGGGATGGTGCAGCGCAATGAGCAGTTCAAGCTCGTCTACCAGATGTTGGCTGCTTCATTCGGGATGTAGAGTCAATATAAATAGATGCAGATCGGAGTTAAGCCAAATTATCTGATAAGATAATGCCAAGAGCCATTGTGACCAGTTTCGAAATCAGTCAATGTCTCTGTCAGCTTGCAACCGTACTTATCCGAATTCTCGTATGTTTTTCCCTCGATCCACCATCCTCTTACGTCCACTAACTAGAGTATCTCAACTCTTTCGTCATATACCCGCTACCTCAAGAGCTATGTCTTTACCTTCTACAGTCGAAGCGATCACTATTGCAAAAGTACGTTTTATGCCGCTCGACTTCCCATCCTACCTTTTATCTTAAATAATTCAAGACTGGGGGCCCTGAAGTGATTGAGAAGACGACTATCCCATTCCCTAAACCTGACCCAAGTAGTATTGTTATCAAGGTAACCTCCCGTGTTTTCAGAGTATTTTGATTGACCGAAACCCTACGACAGGTCGACTACCTTGGTATCAACTTCATCGATGTGTACTATCGGTGAGGAGCTCGAAATATCTGTGTTATCCCCTCACTTATCGTAAACTTAGAAAGGGTGTCTACCCTTACAAACAACTACCTGCTGTTCTTGGAAAAGAAACAGCCGGGACCATCGTTGCGCTTCCCACTGACCCAGAGGTCCTCAACAACGAAACTTACAAGAAGAATGGGTTCAAGGTTGGTGGGAAGGTCGCAGCGGTCAGTCTTTGATTGTATTCTCTCAATCCGGATCTAGACACGCCGGCTATCAGGATTTTCTCGGATCACACGCAACGTTCATTTCCGTTCCTTGGAAAGTCGCTTATCCCGTTCCTGAATCAATCTCAACGCGCACGGCGGCTGCGGCACTTCTGCAAAGTATCACTGCTGTATCGTTCTTCGAGGAGGCGTACGAAGTGAAGAAAGGTGATACTATTCTTGTGCACACCGTTGCGGGAGGGTTGGGTCTGCTCTTTGCTCAGCTCGGAAAAGCTGTCGGTGCCACGGTAATCGGCACAACTTCTACGCAGGCCAAAGCGGATTACGCCAAAGCCAACGGGGCAGACCACGTTATTCTCTATCCAGTAGAAGATACGGTAAAGCGCGTCCTAGAAATCACGAATGGGGAAGGCGTCCACGCTGTATTTGATGGGGTGGGAAAGGACACGTACGTTGTCAATGATTCTTGAAGTGATTTTGTGTCTTAACGGGGAATTGGTGATGTGTAGATTTGATAATAACTTCAAGCTGATTCGACGAAAAGGAACAATCGTATCAGTGGGAAATGCCTCCGGAGCAGTTGAACCCTTCGCACCGCTGAGATTGATAGAAAAAAATGTCAAACTCCTCAGACCAACGTAAGTCCTCCCATAATTTCCTAGCTGCTATGCTTATATCCTGACTAAAATTTAACCAGCATGTCAAACTATGTCTTCACTGCTGAGGAAGCCCATTATTATGGGGCAAAAGTCTTCAAGCTAGTCGAGGACGGGACTCTCAAAATTCATGTCTTCAAAGATTATCCCTTCACTACAGAAGGTGTTCAACAAGCCCACAGTGACCTTGTTGAAGGAAGGACCACCGGGAAACTGTTGATCAAGGTTACTGATAACTGATGTATAAAAGATTGTGTCGACTGCCAGGCTGAAGGCTTTAAATAACATTCATTCTACTTGAATATATTGTAATCCGATAATCGATTTCACCGCGATACATTAAACGCGTGAACTATACCTTAATTCGAGCAAGGTAGTGTCTATTTAAATCGGTCAGAGAGTTACGTGACACTTAGGTCTGACGTGACGCAAAGATAGAATTTCTAATCACGTGATATAACGGTTTATAAACAAATTGATTTGAGACCCTTACTATGACGGCCACTATTCAATATAAATTCTAAAACCATGATAGGATATTGTTGAAGCAAGTGAGGAAGAGACCTACATTTTCCCTATCGTTAAGCTTAAAAGGTTCAAGGATTTATGCTTGTCACAAGGGCAACATGCACAAACCTCGGTTCGATCCGACGAGCGGGACTCGGACGTATTGGTTGGACGAAACCTACATACAACGGTTGTGCTGCTCGTACTGCTCATTTCGCCCAATTTCACAATCGGCTATTATCTCAATCCACCAGTAGGATAATTATGTCAAGTTCTGAAGTGCCAACAAAAAAACAAAAAACAGTTCAGGTTTGATCTACTTCGAAGACGCCACTATGGTAGTCTGAGTAAATTGCCCAGGTCATCGGCACACATAATGGTACTTTTCATTGTGACGAAGCTCTTGCGGTGTTTTTGCTTCGCCAGACAGCTGCCTTTCGTGACGCCGGTCAGTTCACAATTCATTTTCGACGACAGGAACTATTTTTACATTCTAATAGATTTGAAGCGTACTCGCGATCCTGCCACTTTGGACGGATGTGACATAGTCGTGGACGTTGGTGCAGTCTATGACGTGAACAAGAATAGATTCGATCATCATCAACGCGGTTTCACCGAGGTTTTCGGTCATGGATTCGAAACCAAGTTATCTTCCGCGGGTTTGGTCTATAAGTAATATTTTGACCATTTCTCCCAATCATGCCTGGTTTCATATTCAATCTAGACATTTCGGTCAAGAAGTGATTTCGAATGTAACGCAAATCCCTCTCGAGGATCCCAAAATTCAGACACTGTGGTTAAAATTGTACAAGGTTTGTTTCTTCCTCATTCACCCATAAAATTCTTACATGCTCCTATACAGGAATTCATCGAAGCCATTGACGCCATCGACAATGGAATTTCACAATACTCTAGTGATATTAAACCAAAATATACAAGTCGTACTGATTTATCGAGCCGAGTTGGAAGCCTCAATCCTGCTTGGAACCAACCGTCGGACCCCAATACATCAGATGTATGTCTCGATCTCTACTCGCGTCCAAACTAGCTTAACATGTTACAGTCGCTTTTCGCGAAAGCATCCAGCTTAACAGGAGAAGAGTTTCTCGGGAAATTGAGCTACTACACCAAGGCTTGGTTGCCAGCCCGGGATATATTAATTGCATCCATTGCCCAGAGCAAACAAAACGTCGACTCAAGCGGTAAAATTATCCTTTTTGAACAATTTCTCCCTTGGAAAGTAAGTAAATCGTTGTTCCAGTCAATGTAATATGATCCTATAGCTTTGGACATAGGACCATCTCTTTGAACTTGAGGCAGACGCATCTTTCCCCGAAATTGTACCAGAACAGGCAACATACGTTGTTTATCCAGATGAAATGGCTGGCAACTGGCGCGTTCAAGCAGTTCAAGTATCCCCTGAAAGTTTCGAGAGTCGAAAAGCCCTACCTGAGGCATGGCGGGGGCTTCGGGATGAGGAATTATCAAAAGCATCAGGTATTCCGGGTGGCATATTCATTCATGCATCCGGGTTTATTGGAGGTCTGTATTATGATTCATGCGTGATGGTGATGAGAAACTAAAATCGCGGACTCTCAGGCAATAAAACCAAGGATGGAGCGCTGCAGATTGCGAAAGCCTCTCTGGCAATGTAGTTGATCAATTAAATGAACCATATACCTCAGATTATCTCAACCACTCCATTGATAATACACTTTAAATTTCACAAATAGTACTGGTAAGCTGCTATAAGGTGTATTGAATTCAAGGGCCCCCCACCTGCAGAATCCCTTCCGTATTCCGCGCTGCATCATGAAGAGAGCACGCTGCAAAGAGAGTAGCAGAACCTTTTTAGGACGATTGCCGGATCATGTCCAGCAAAAATAAAATTATACCAAAGGGTACCACGAAAAAGTCATCTCCTCCCCTCCGATTATATATGACGAGTATAGGGCTTTGGCAATACATACATGAGATATGAGAGGGGACTAATAATTCTATAGACTCAAATATAACTAAGTAGTAGACACACTTAGGGAAAGTGTGAAGAGGAGAGAACGACAGCAGAGGTATATAATCTAAATAAGGTCCGTATCTAAACAATCATCTTTTTATTAATTACAACTCTCCATACCCCTTCGGGTTTTTAGTTTGCCAGTTCCACAAATCCCTGCACATCGTCTCTAGATCTTGAGGTGCCTTGAACCCAAGCTCCTTTTCCGCAAGTGCAGGATCAGCAGTCAGGTCTGGGACATCTCCACGTCTAATAGACGTTTAAGGAATGAAGTCGTAAGATAAAATAGGTGCATATACGTACCGTCGGCCTATAATCTCATATTTGTAGTCGTATCCGGTAGCTTTGCGCATAGCTTCAACAATTTGGAGCACACTCATACCTTTCCCCTTGCCGAGGTTGTATGCCTTAAAATGCTCGTTGGGTGAGTTGAGGAAAATCTGGGATTCTGGTGCTAGGGCATCCAATGCAAGGAGATGGCCTGAGGATAGATCCATGATGTGAAGGTAATCGCGCACACAAGTGCCGTCCCTAAAAGACTATGAGAATGGTTAAAGGGCCTCACTATAAGAGGCGATCATACGGTGTGGGGTAGTCGTTTCCAAACACCTTAAGTGTCGAGTCCGTCACGCGACCGACGGCCATGTGAGCGAGCAAAGGTAATAGATTGCCAGGTCGACCTCGAGGGTCCTCACCGATAAGCCCAGAAGGGTGAGCCCCGGCAGGGCTACAGAGGAGTGTGAATTCTGTGCTAATTTCAAGTTGCGAGAAACTCACTTGAAGTATCGTAATGAGATGGCCCGCCATCTTTGATCCGCTGGAATGGAATTAGGTGCACCCCTGCTGTACAAGGAACGCCGAACATGACGTACCATGGCATAAATCATCAATGATAGTTTCGGCCATAACTTTTGTTTTCCCGTATGGACTGTCTGCCTGGAGTCTCGTCGTTTCGGGAATGGGAATAGTCGGGGGTGTACCATACACGGTAGCAGATGATGAATACACGATTCTAGTACAGTCAAAGTCTGACATGATTTGCAATAAGGAGACTGTAGCAGCAACGTTATTTGCATAATAAGTCAGAGGAATTTCTGTTGATTCTCCGACGGCTTTGTATGCCTATGGATGTGGGTTTTCGCAAATGTTTTACTATGAAATCCCAAAGTACTTACAGCAATATGTACTACACCCCATATTCCGCCTTTCCCGTATGTTTCAAAAACAGACTTGATCTCATCTGGTTTCGTCAGGTCGCATTTGTAGGAATCAATTTCAGTGCTCTGTACATCCTGCTCCGTTGGGTTTGGTGGGAGCTCTGTCTTAGAGAGGCGAGTGACTCGTTCGAGAGCCGTTGAATGGGAATTATGATGGTTATCTATTGAGATGACTTTGTACCGCCGGGTTTTTTGTAGTGTATAGATGACGTGTGATCCTGGATGTAAGTCGTTAGCCCACTATCACGAGAGAACAAGTTATTGTCAGTTACCAATGTATCCAGCACCCCCTGTGACAAGAACTTTCTGATTGGTTTAGATGAGCACTATCGTGCCGATCTAAATTATTCCGACTCACTTTAAGAGGGGTAGCTTCTCCAGCCATGTTGCGCGGGTTAATTGTGAAGAAGGTGAAATCAAGGCTAGACTTTGGGAGGCTGAAGAGCTTTTTATCGGATGACAGGTAACAGAAGAGGATTTATCGGTCAAATCGTCGGGTCGATCGCCGGAACAACGCCATGTGCAACAGCGATCCGAACAAAAAACATCATTCGTATCTACGAAACGCCCATATGTGCCCGTACGGGTTACTACATTACGATTCCTCCATCCTCACATCTCCTTCAACATCAGTCTTTCGCGAGGGTTCAGTGCCCTGCGTGTCTTCTGGTCCATGAGGTGGCTCTACTATCGTACTGATTAGTGGACTCTCTATCCCCGCTTCATCCGTGGTTCCTGCAGTGTTGGCCTGTCCAGCCGTCTCCTCGCTTTTCTGCATCTTTTCTTTTTCCGCCTCGATCTCCTTTGCAAGAAGCTCGATGTCACCCGTTCCGATTTTTCCGAAATGTTGCAAGTGCTGATCACGGGCCGTGCGGAGCGCGAGCCAGGCCCATCGATGTTTGTTCTAAGAGGAGATACGTCAGTAAGGCTATGCGTTGCTGAGGAACGTGTGATATTACTTCTTCAAATTTGAGAATTTGTTCATCTGTAGCTGTCGGTTCGATGGGGGCCGGTGTTGGTACAAGCGGCGGTGCTGGTGCCGGAATTGGGGCCGGGACGGGGGTTGGCAGGACGGATGCAACGGTAGGGAGAGATTGTGCTGGTGTCGGTGTCGGTGAGCCCATTTTGGTAGAATCTTGAGGTGGTGGTTTGAGGGTGGACGAGCCCGGCTTGGCGGGAAGTGATGGATGGAGAGGAGATGATCCGGCTGGTGTCGCCGTAGGGCGTGGGGTTGGCAATGTTAGTGTCGCTGTATCTGTGGGTGCCGATGCAGGAGGTTCAGACGGTTTGGCGGAAGGGGGAGTTTCTTTTTCCGGGGCGGGAGCAGGAGAGGGTGCAATACTAGCTGCAGCTCTCTCCCGAGCAAGTTTTATGCGCTCTGCTGCCTTTGCCAGGTTCTTTCTACGTAATTCTATCCTCGCATCCTCTTGCTTAATTTTCTTCACAAAATCTTTGACATCAC
Source organism: Collybia sordida (assembly GCA_037014335.1). Taxonomy (NCBI): domain Eukaryota; kingdom Fungi; phylum Basidiomycota; class Agaricomycetes; order Agaricales; family Clitocybaceae; genus Collybia; species Collybia sordida. Next base: position 4,225,092 of record JAYKXK010000002.1, read on the forward strand.
CAGGTCTAAAATGAAAATGAGTTCATATTTCAAAGTAAAAAGGGGGGGCATGCAACGCAACTGGAAGGGGTTTTGGAGGTCATCTAATCCTCGACAACCCATATCCCAAATTTCTGTCAAAGGCTCCGTGCCTAGTCTCCACTCCCATTCCGCTGGGGGTTCCCTCATTCTCGCCCTCACAGCTTTTGTCGCGTCGAATAGACCAACCTTCTTCCCCTCTTCCTCTACTGACCATGGTTCTTTATCGAAAGGTGCACATAATTCGTTCTTCCATTTCACCCAATTCTTTTCCCGCTCTAGAATGACGCTCACCGTCTCTGCAAACGCTCTTCCGTTGGGCGTTGTCTGCCGTAATTCTTCCATAGCCTTAGTGGCTGTTTCCTGCACCCATTGTGCCTCCTCCGTTTCAAGTAGGAAGTCCATCTGGAGAGAACGGTTGCGCACTGAAGACCAAGTCGCTTTCGTAGATTTAGTGAACGTAAGGAGGTGGTTGAGAAGGATCAATAGCTGAAACAGGAATTGTCTGCGGAAGTGGGTGTCGGCAATCTAATGAGTAGTTAGTATTATATTGGTCATAGTATAGCTGAATTCACCTCAAGGTCGATCAAGTCTGGGCTCGTCAAGAACTTCGCGAAAAAATAGTCATTAACATTGACCTCTTCAGATTCTGGTTCTCGTTTTCGTTTAAGTGAAGCACCAGCCCCTGCCCTACTACCCATCATTGCCCGTTCCTTGGCTGTTGCTTCCTTAATCACTGGGAGCACTTTGTTGACCGCATTTTTGAATTGGGGGAATGTTTCGGGTGTAGCAAAAAGTGGTGGTTTGGAGAACGGTAACTGAAGAGACCAGAAAGTATTGTAGAATTCTGTGCCGGTGAGTGTGAATTAGACCGGTATATACCTCAAGAACGAACCTGCTTTCTGCTCCGAAGTTTTGGAGTTTATCGGTGTTTTCTTGACTTCTTTGGAATCCACATCCATCTGGTTATCCTGGTTGTCTACGGGGTCCTTCGCTTCCTGGGAGATGACCATAGCCTCCGCCTTCGTACTATCACTCATTTCCTCAGTCTTCGTCCTACTCGTATCCTTCACTCCCTCCCAAGTGGGGCCATACTCTCCCCTCAGATTGACGCCACTACGTTCCCCTAATGGGAACACACCGCTCAAGAAAGTCAATATGCGTCCGCAAAAAATGGTCGTTGTGCCCGTTTTTGAGAGGCGGCGCAGTAGGTCGTTGAGAGTGCGCAAGAGAATAAGGGCTTTTCCTTTCTGAGGAACCATCCCATCCGTAAGTCGTGCGGCGCGTGCTTCTATCCAGGAAAAGACATGTGAGCATGATGCGATTGTTTGGGTTTCTAGGAGGTCTTGGAGTACAATGAAAGGAAAGGTCTGTTCACATGCGTCTAAGATGGTGCGGTTGTTTGTGAAAGTTCAACCGATACAAGGGAAGCTACACACCGTGTTCCGTAAATGTCAGTATAAGATCCAACATGTCTTTTACTTCATCATAATAAGTTGTCTCTTCATTCTTGAGAGCTTTTCCTTCGGTTTCCTTGACACTTTGTGAGTTCAAACATGATATTGCGCGTAATACAATACGGACTGCAAGCAGAAAAATTTGGTTCTTCAAAAGGTACTCCCATTGACTTTTCCTGTTCTCGCCAGAGGTCTTGGTTATGGACTGTGTTATTGCGTCTTGCACAAGTTGGTTGAGCTTGTCCTGAACAATAGGCCGTAGAGACAGCGATTCCAGGAGAGAGGCAAGGACAGGTTGAAGCGAGGCTATCGACATGAGCGGAGCATGTAAAGTTCGGAATTGTCACAGCTTCGGCTTCCGCTCGTTCCATCATGTCGCCTATGAACATCAACGGCTCAGGTCCTCTCCCCGACTCTGAGTTATTAAATATTGCGGACACCGCCTATCTGGAAGCTGAGATCACTCAGTTAACTACTCTTCTTTCTCAAGACTCCCTTAATAGTGAGGACGACGCCAATGTTGTAGAGTTACTACAGCGTCTCGAAAAGGCAGATGGAGTTGCGCAAGGGGTGGAGGATAAGCTGGACAATATCCTCGGAAAGTTGGACGGTCTGATAAATTCGCTGGAGTCAAAGAATGATGCTGTGGACGATTTTGTGAAACAACCACCAGATCATGAGCAGCCACTTTCTAAAGAAACAGCTACTAAGTCGACCTAAGGTCAGCTTATCTCTCTCAAATCGCTAGCAATCCTCATATAGAAAAAGCCGACCAAAGCTGTTAGTGCATCTCAATTCGTGCTCGAGCTACAAGAGCGTTCGTCGATTCGCGGTCCCTCCGGTCTAGTGACATGATCATGATCATATATGTTTTCACTTCCGACGATCGCAACCATTATCTCCATTGCCCACCGACACAGTACGACACCCCTTGCAAAATTTGTGCCATGTAGGCTAGCAGGTTCAGTCGACAAGTAGTTCTTAGGACGATTATTGCTTGATTATTCCATCGAATTTCTACTCTCCAATCACCAGGATTGGGCTTATGGTCTCGAAATATTCCAATCATATCTGTGGTTAAGAAGGTTTAGGGATATATGGACCGGTTAGGGAAAAGACTGAATAAAAAAAACTTAATCGTGGGGTCAGCCGTGTCTGTTGGACGAGCTTTGGGACTTGAAGTATTCAATAATTAGTCGAGTATGATTTCTAAGTACAACATGGCTTGATAAATATATGCAGCTATATTCCGATGGTAAATTAAAAGGGTTAGGACAGTTCCAGCGTTGATGGGTCGAATCGCTTGACGGTGTCAACGACCTCGGATCCCTTACGCGCAAAAACAAGCTGGATCAATTGATGTCAATGGTTGGGTTCCCTAATAATTTTGAAAAGGCGAACCAAATAAGGATTGGCTGTAGAACCAGTTGTGTCTGCTAGGACCTCGTCTTTTGAGACGACTGTGACGTCGGAATCATTATACTTGAACCAGGAATCTGGAGAATCTGGGAGGTGTCGAGAATAGAAGAAATAGTGTCCCCAAGAAGGGGAAGAACCTCGGTGAATAAAGACAGATGTTAGTTCATAGGCTATTTCCGTATTATCCTGCCAGATAAACTCCAATTCTTCCTTGAGGCGATCGGCGCGAGCGCGAAGTTCATCTATCTCGGCTTTGACACGATTAGATTCGTCGTCCAAATGAGCGACGACTTCTGGGTCATGGTCAAGATAGTTTCCGTTAATTCGAGACAGGAACTCCTTGGTGTGTTCAAGAGCAGAACTATATGGACCATCCTACATGGAACAAAATTAGCACTCAGGTGTTGATGTTGGCGAGATCACGGACTTTTCCCTCCAACAAAAGTCGGACACGATCTCTGCAAGCATTGAGCTCCGATTGGATGAGTTTAGTATGTGCCTTCTTTTGGGGGTCCGCGTTTTCCATAAACCGGTCCATGTAAATAGTCTCTCCGAATTTAACGTATGCCTGAGACTTATATGGCTGCAGCGTGTCGCGGTTGAATTGAACTCGCTGGGAAAGTCATTGAAATGAATTTCAAGTACCCAAAAATCGCTTTTGACCAACCTGCAGCTGAATTTGCAATAGAGGTGGAACATCCACTAAGGATACTTCCATTCTGCGTTTCTCTCCGTCAAATTCGACAACGTCGTCAAAATACCCACTCAAACCGTCATAGATGTCCACACCATCCTCGATTACGTTCACAGGAAGGTGTGAAAATAGGTCCTCTTTCTCGTGGATTGATGACCGGGTCTGTTGATGACCTGTCAAACGTTGCCGAATTTTTCCATAAAATAGTCTGATTATGTTTTTAATAGAGTGAAAGAACCAAAAATAAGGGGGATACCTTTTGACAACGCTTGTTTTGTCCGATCCTTCGCCCTGAGATTCATCTACACCGTCGAATTTTAGAAGAGCGGTTTCTATTTGGAACATGCAGTTATCCATGCATTCGGCAACATCATGCTGCTTTCCTGAGAAGGAGTATTTAAAAAGATACATTTTATGTCATAGATAGCGAGAATACCAAACATCATAACCGAATCATTTGCGCTCTTCCTCGGGGGTAGAGGAGGTGGCTTGCTGGGAGCTGGAGTCGCTCGCATCAGTACGTCTCCGTCGATATCTACTTGGGACGTGGATGACGAGGCTTCTGGAAGCTTCGACGAACTACTCTGACCCATGGGTGGGGGCGAGTTTGAACCCCGTAGCGACGGTAAAGAGACATACTCTTCGCTAGGAGATTGAGGGACCGGGCTATCGAGGTCCATCGTGCTTGATTGTCGTTCGACATCTCTTGGTCTCTTGCCTAGAATAGAGTTAGGAGATCTCGTGGGTGATTGAGGAGACCTCGAGGATGCTTCTGTCAAAGCAGGTAGTGTTGGACCATCATCAACAAGAGTGGCATCCGTGTCGTTGGAAGAATCGGTGCCACCTTTATCAGTCTCATCCTCCTCTTCATCTCTTGAAGTAACAAGTGCTAGTTTAGCTAGCTCGATTGTGGGCGTAACCGCTGCATTTTCAGAATATTCCATGTTAAAGAAAAGATCTGCAAGTTGATTAATGACTGAAATAGTGATTAGTTAAAAAACGTAATAGAGAACAAGAGACTACATTTCTTCGATCTGACGATTTCTCTTCGGGTGACGAGGCGCCCTCCGACGCGGTGTCTTTTAAGATCATCATCTGACAGTTTCTCATCTTCCACAGATTTCAAATCCAATTTTGACATTGGTATAACAGCTTCTCTGAGGTCCTTGATGGTGTAGAAATACTTTGATAGGGACAAGGATAAGACACTGTAACGCATAGAAAGAAACACATACTTGTAACAATGAGTTCAGATAGCAAGTGTTTCCTAGCTGGTTTAAGCCTCGCGGAAGATCAGGACGAGTTGGTATGGTTATTTCACCGGCTATCATTGCGAACATTAGAGTATCCCTGGTCGCGAGAAAGAGAATACCTACGATCCCGCCCAGTGGCGACAAATTGACGTAACCGCTCGCTATCTCGCACTTCCGCGATTGCTTGCATGGCTTCACGCATTTTCTCAAGCTGCGAAGGAGATTCTTCCATCTGTCAAGGTAAAGTCAATGCGCTTCGAGCTAAAACAGTGAAAATAAGCCAACCCTCATGTTATAAATCGTAATCAGCATAAATTCGTCCACGTCTTTGGGTACTTCCAGTGTATCGTAGGCCCTGTCTGGATTCATTAACTTGTCCTTTCCAGAATCCCAAATTGTTCTTAACGCGAAACTTCCTCTAGCTTCGGCAACAATTTTGAATGCTTGTGTTGCATCGCGAAGTTGGACCGCCCCATTTTCTTGGTCTTTCCAGGATTTCTTCACACACTCTCGCCAAGCATTCTCGATGAAGCTTTCTGGAATGTCAGCCTCATCGTATTCAACACCCAGTGGCCCTTCAACTCCAAAGCCTAGAACTCTGGTGGCGCTCGAGAGATCTTCATTGGTAAATCGCTCACGCGATCTCTCCATGAGGAGAATTTCCTGTAGCGACGACGGACAGCTCCCGAGTTCAATCAAAACACTCAGAATCTCGGAGAAATGCGAGAAATATTCAACGGTTCCAGCAGGATCGCACCGGCATTGAGCGTAGTAGCCAAAGCCGAAGAGTTCTAAAAGAAGGTTGCATGTTGGGTTGAAATGTTCATACTTTTATACTTACCAGGAGTGAATGACATAGGTGTTAAACCAAGATTGTGCCATGCTCTCGGGAAGGGTTGTAGGGCTGTCCGCAGAGTATCGGATAATTCGCCCCGAGGAACTTCGAATAGGTATTGTGAACAGGATGAAACTCACCCGAGATGATATTGCTTACTTTGGTTAGGATGTGCGCCGATACCCGTTTGATACATCTCTCGTACGCTTGCTAGTTGGACATGAAGGTGGTGTGACTTTTGCCCCGGATGCTTGAAGTGTGAACCTGCAGGATTGCACCTATTAGAGGAGCTATGGGAGATATGAAAGGGATCGTGCCAAAAATACGTCGAAAGTCGACAACCCAGGCACTGATCTCCACCCAAGCCCGAAGCAGCTTTCGACGATACATTCGACCCTCTGGGGTATTGACATCCGTTGACGGGGGTCGTAAGCCGATCTCATTGTCATAGGGTTCTTCCATAAAACCCAACGTGTCAAAGATGCGCTTACTGATGATGCTATCAGCAAAGTTTAGGGAAGAGAAAAGCGTCTCACACGTTTGGATTCCAGCCCATTTTCGATTGGAAACCACTACGGTTCGCGCGCAACATGCGGCTTTCTCCTTTCCAAAGTCTATTTTCGATGATCCTGTGATTGATATTGTTACTATACGTTGGGAAGAATACTCCATTCCTTCACTTACATAAGTAATGTCTCAAAAGCGAGGACTATAGTTTGTTCTCCTGTTTTTCCGGGTTGGGGGTTATTTCGTTTATCCCGAACGAACTCGTCGAAAGACTTTCGCGAAATAACGCCAGGAATAACGCCAGAAGCGATACAGTAAACAGAGCACTGACAGCACATATATAAATCAAAAAGTTTCCCTTCCTCTTTTTCCGAATCTTCCTGATCCGCAATTTCCAGAGCCTCCGGAGACAGATTTTCTATGTCTATGTCGTCCATGACTATGGTTCGGCCGCGTCTCCTCTGTTTCACATCTTCCGCGGCTTCCCACTCCTCTCTCCGGAAAGGAGGGGTAAGTTTATGCGAATCTATTGCCTTTTCATACTTGTGGAAATGATGTGTTTGATTGGTTTGTCCAAATTGCTGCTGCGCATCCCCAATACATGAATCTACCCTCTTTCTGCGAGTTTGGTCAGGAAGAGGATAATGGTGCGAATTCTCAAACGATTCCGCCAGAGGGGGAACCACGGAAGATGATTTCCAACTAAGGATGACCCAACCATTCTCCTTTGGGCAGTAATATGCGTTCGGGTGAGGAATAGCCATGCGTACGTCTTCCTCTGTGGGTGGCACTGATGGTAGGCCGGAGGAGAATGACGTTGTAGTAGCCGGAGGAGAGGCGGGAGCAGCTGCCCATGCATTCCGAGCAGGGGACGGTGTGGAGTTCTGATCTATTCGAGATGAGGTCGTCGTAGGGGCAGGGGTAGATGAAGCAGCTTGGTGGGTTTTGAAATCCGGGAGTGTAGCACTCACGGAGAATAGAGAGTGTTCTGTGTTGTGTAATTCATCCGCAAGAACTGTAGGCAGCATTCCGGGTCCAGGTCGTTGGTATGTGTCCCGAACGGATGGATTCCACCAGTTTCTCTCTTCATAATCATCCCTACCATCAATAATTACGTCTCCTGCCGCCTTCGCGGCCACAGTATTGTAGCCTTTATGATCGCTACCCTCCTGAGCCCAGGAGGATCCTCCATTGTAATCCCATTGACTTGCTGAGTCCCAGCCTTTATAATGAGTCCCGTTCTTATCATCCCAGCTATCATTTGGTATTAAATCAGGCATCGGGTCTTCAAACATGGGTTCCTCAGTAATCAGTTCTGGTTCCCGGTATGAGGGATCATAGGATGGTGGCTCCTCTGGAGCCAGATATGCAGTGTGGCTAGATCCCAGGACGTTTGGACGCGTCGGAAGTGGCGGTGCCTTGCTTGTTCCATAAAAATTGGCTGGAGCCACACTAGAAGAGGCTCCGAGGGTGGGAGTATTTGGCCTTTGTACAGGAATGGCGCCTGGTGTTGGTAGGGGTCGACGTGGCTTGGGTAAATCTCTACTGTCCATCGCGACGGGCTATTCCTCAAGAGAGAGTTGGTTATCGCGTACAATATCGACCTGTCTGCGCATCTACACATACCTAGCTGGACTCCGGGGCTTCGGGGTTCAACAGACTGGATCTGATATTGAATCGCTGACGCTTGTTCTCAAAAATCGTGGTTCATACACTCCAGGTTGTGTAGAATTTCGCCCTTTGGTGGTTGAAAATCTTCCAGATGAGAAGATGAGGCCGTTTGGATACTTGGTCACCCAAGTCTGTGCACAATGGGTGTCCGTTACGTAAGTCTACCACACAAATTCGCGTCACAATGCCGCCCAGACTATGCGAACGCAACTTAAACATCTTGTTTTTTCTCCACTTCCAGTCGAGACACAATTCCATTGGGACCGCTGACGGGAGCCACATTCCATTCCAATATCTACCAACAAAAATCTTAACTACGTATATACCGAGGATATTTAACCCGGTTACCCCTTGGGATCGACTCATGTCAACATCGTTGCTATCTAATTTCGTTCTCTATGCTTACAGCCGACTTCAGACAAACCTTGTTATGAATCGAGCCAATCTTACCCGGATAAAAAATACCTTCTTCAAGAGTGACGACTAAGTGGTGGAAGTCACGCGTGTCCGGTGACATGGTCAGTTATACATACCACCCACTCATACTACGCAGATTTCGTTATGTAGCTGGTCAACTCCGAGGGCACTTAGAATACCCCCACTCTTGGGAAAGAGGGACAAGGGCAGACCATATGGAAAATCCTGTGCCTTACCTGTCATACCCTTCTCAAAGTACCTGCATTTACAATCGGCCTGCTTTCAAAATTCATGCTGACTGATGCAAAATACAGCGGTCACGCGGGAAATAATGTTTGTGGAGATTTACACTGCTGAAACTGCTCCTATGTGTATAAGTATTAACGTCGGCAACCGATCCCTAGTCCAGACCTATACTCCTTTAGCAGCGCAATCCTGACCCTACTGGTAGGCGTCAGTAAGAGCGTGATTACCTTCTGGGTACCTCAAAAACTGTTTGCTAGATCGATGGTAGCCTGGGGATCGCGGTGCTCTATCCGATTTTACGCCGAGCATTCCATAAATTAACCAATCACCACACCCCAGCGTGAACGAGCCTAATGGCAGAAGCCTTTTATAACGAAGAAGTTGGACGAATAGCGTGGTTGGTATGGAGTTGAAGAGATCGTGTTGTTTGATGGCAAAAAAAATAATCACAGGGAGACATCTGCTGAGGGCGCACCACGCTGTTTGTGACTTGTTTAATGTTACATGTGATAGCAACAACCTTCGAGTCCTTGAACGACTGACTAAACTTATTTTCCAGGTGTACTGTACTGACCTTAATTAGTGGTGTTAACTCGTCAAAACCACGCAGCAACTCTATCAATTCTGCCACTCTATTCACACATACATATGGCCCCAAATTGAACGGAATGACTCCGGATCCGTCTCCCTGGTTCGAGAATTATGATCACACCCGTCGCAGGGACATTGGAAAAAAATTACGTTTACATAGCAAGCGTATTGACGAGAATCCGCCCAAGGATTCGTCACGCGATTCTTGAGACGCGTGTTTCTTTTTGCCAATGCTGCAAATCGACGCGCGATCCCCGAAGTCACGCAACTTTAATCTTCACTACAGTATCCATGCCTTCGAATCACCCGGTGCCTGAGTATTCCCCACTTATCAGTGCGCCGACGATACATGCGCTCCCGAAGAACAGCCAATATTTCGTGTTGGTATGCACGTGGTGACTACACCTCAGACGTTCATCGAGACACAACAAGAGATCATCTGCAACGCGATCATGCTTTTCTATGGGTTTGCGAGCAATGTGATCGATTTTCCTGCGTTTATAAAACCAGATGGTTTTACCGCAAGCTTTCAGGCCTCATACCTCCTACTCTAGCAGGATATCTTTCTCCATGAAATCTTCAACATCTGCAGCTGCCGTTCTCTTTTTCTCGCTTGTTGGTCAAGCCATAAGCGCGACGTATCCTCTATCGGACACAGTCATTGGTTCAGCCTTCTATAATGCCTTTAATTTCCAGGCTATCTCGGACCCCACTCACGGACGAGTGTATGTTCAACATTGAAAGCACCTGCCTAAGTGACTACTCATCGATTCTTCATAGAAATTACGTCGATAAGACAACAGCTCAAAGTCAAAACCTGACATTTGCGTCGAGCGATACTTTTATCCTCCGTGCTGATTTCAAGACTACGCTCAGCGCCAGCGGTCCTGGACGAAACTCCGTCAGAATCAGATCGAACAAAGTTTATACAACCCACGTCGCTGTGTAGGCACATCTCTCCCCCTAATTAACTTTTGATTCTTATTGTTGATGACCTAGTTTCAACATCCGACACATGCCGCAAGGATGCGGGTTAGTAGGAATACTATTAAAAGTAACCGATGGGCTAAATTGTTTTACAGGACCTGGCCTGCCGTTTGGGAAACCAACGAATCCAACTGGCCCAATGGGGTGAGTGTACCGCCAGTTACCATCGCCAGAGAATGACACTCGTAAATTTTAGGGCGAAATCGATATCCTCGAAGGTGTCAACGATCAAGGACCAGATGCAGCAACCCTCCACACTGGCCCAGGTAGCCGTCGCAATCCATTCCTTTTCGGATCGTAATTACTAACTATCCATCAGGATGCTCGATGCCAGCAAACCGCGCACAGACTGGGTACAAAATGATTACTAAGTTACTTGGAATTCCCACTGACACACTAAATAGGACATCTGGACAACTCGACTGCAACGCAGCTGTTAACGGAAATACTGGCTGTGGTGTCAGGTTAAACTCTGCCCAAAGTTACGGACCAACATTCAACAACAACGGGGGTGGCTGGTGAGAATTTTAGTCCCATTTAATTGATCTATCTAAAAATATTACCAGGTATGTTGTTGAACGAAACAACAATTTCATTAAAGTATGGTTCTGGTCGAGGAATGATGGTTCCGTTCCCTCTGATGTGAAGAACGGCGCTTCATCTGTCAATACCGATGCATGGGTAAACAATTTTTGTGATGTGAAGCTACTTTTATCTCATTATTCCAAAGAGAACACCTGATGCATTCTTCCCCAACACGAACTGCGACATTGCACAGCATTTCAGTCAACACAACATTATCATTAATTTAACCCTTTGTACGTCTTGAGTTCTCACTCATAGAATATCAAGACCAACATTCCGCAGGTGGTGATTGGGCTGGATCTGTCTACCCTGGATCATCCGGTTGCCCTTCAACCTGTGTTGGTGAGTCTTCTATTCAGAACCAAGTTTAGAACATTATCATCTGACATTTACTGGCCCAGATTATGTCAACCGTAACCCTTCTGGATTCGTTAACGCTTACTTTGATATTGCCTCCCTCAGGGTTTACTCTTAGATAGCCTTTTCGTTAAGTTATTTGAGCTAGTCGCGCACACTTTCGACATCCATGAAATGTTTCGACCCAGCACCCTCTTGTAAAGTGTGGTATTTAAATTGAATAAATTATGTTTACACTGTCGCAACATACTACATTAACATCTAAGTTTCGAGCCTCCATGAACCCACTTCCCTTTGCCAAACTTCAATTAAAAGCTCGCTCACACGGATCCCATCGGGTATGTCGCAGTGTTGATATCGTCCCGAAAATACCAAGAAAGTTCAGACAGAGACGCACCCGGCTTTAGTTTCGGTTGTTAGGATTTGATCCGACACCGCGAGCGCCACCCTTCGTCGTTAACAATCGTCATCGTCCTTTGTTCTTTTAGCTCTTTGATCTTTACCATATTACATACATAATACATATTCCTTTATCATGCACTTACTATATATACCATGCTAAAGAGACGACATACCCTCAATCGTTTATACACGTACTGGGGGTAAGCACTCATGTTATTACAAATTTACTAATACTATACTAATCGGTCCGTAGTATATCGTGTGTTTTCTAGGTACGATTGACCGCAATACAAATCGTTTATACACATACTGAGGCATATCGTACGTTTAGATTCAACAGGTTATGAGCCTCTTCCACACACTCTACATAGTGACAACAGCTTGAATTTACCTCGGATTCTAGGGTCACCGTGTACGCCACCCGGATCACGGAAATTTCGATCTGTACTTTCACGCCTAATCAAGGCATCTATCACATCTATATCTTATCTCGCGTCTACGCGAAACGCCTTTGTTCTTTCACATCTGCACTACCAATTCCGTCTCCAATTACTCAATTGCGGCCACCATACATCTTTTATGACAATAATGCCGGACAGTACTTCCCCGCCAGCTCCGAAGACCACGGGCAGAATTAACATTCCCCTCATAACTTTGGAGATAACCTATACTGGCACTAAGCTCGATAAATTACAAGAGAACTACGCATCATGGGCTCGAGCCATGAAGAACCACCTGATCCTCGCCGGACTCTACGACTACGTATTTCAACCCCCGGCAAAACCTTCGTTAGATGACGATCCCCAAGGCTATAAAAATTGGACGCGTAACAACCGTTTAGCGGCGGCCGTCATCGCAGCCGCAACCTCCGACACAGAGCAGGATTTTATAGACATAGAGGACGGAGCACCGCAGATATGGGAGGCGCTTAGGACCCGCCATCAGAACGAAGGACCGATTAAACAGGTCACATTACTAAAAAAAGCATTTTCCACTAAAGTTACACCCACAGAACCATTAATGACCACGATTCACACCATCTGTGAATCTGTAAATCGTGCCTTCTCAGTCAAGGACACTATTAATTGTGACTTGCTTAAATGTATCGCGATTCTCAATGCATTGGGTGGCGATCAGTATATGTCCACTCAATCTCTTATCTCATCAAAACTGGCCGAATCATCAAAGGAAAGGCCTTACACATCCATCGACATATGTAAATTCTTAGAAGATAGAAAAACACTCTCCACCAATGACCATCGGAATACTACTCCCACCCCAATTGCTCTTGCCGCCCAAACCAGCCCCCCAAAGATGCGGAATAACAATAATTTCAATCCAAACACACCCACATGCACCAACTGCGTCGCCAGAAATAGGAACGGTCGCGGACATCTAGCAAAGTACTGTATTCGACTGGGAGGGGGAATGGCCGGTAAGACCATTGGAGAATCCAAGGCGGCTCGTCTCGCCGATCAAGGGAAAACCCCTGGCGCTGTGAATAATAAGAAGGACGGCCTCCTCAGCATCAATTTGAAAGATAGCCAAGGACGCGCCATGGTCGCGTACATTGATCCTAAAGACCTCATCATCAAATCACCCCCCCAATGGGTTCGTTGACCGTAATACAAGTCGGTTATACACGTACTGGGGTATACCGTGTGTTATTCAAGGTTTAGATTCAACACAGGCTACCATTATATATATATTACGACCCATGTAGCATGGTTTAGGTTGTTCGTGAATATGATCATGACTGTCAGGATTATGAGTTTTTCTGATCTATGATCATCTATCATCTGCCATAAAGGAGATGCCGGTGTATCGGATTTGACCGGATACCGGAAGCTTACCAGGATTTGGCCTCCCGTGTCGCCTGCGCTCCATATGTTAACACCACTAAAATACAACTTCGAATCCAGTCAAAAGGTGAAATGGACGAAAGCGCAAGAAAATTCTTTGGTCGAGTATCCGTTCGAGCGCGAAGAAGAGACTAACGATCAATATGTTGTTAGAACATATCTTCAATTCTTGTGGCTTCCAGAGGTACAACAATCAACGCGACTTTGGTGTCAGATTGACAGTTTCTACAGTCTATAATGCCACTTCATCTCTTGGTTCCATCCTTTCTACGCGTCACGCCTCCCACAACATCAGAGGAGACCGTCCACCCCCTTCATGAGCTTCTAAAGCCATTGCTTCTCACGGCGCGTTCCGCCTCCAATAAATATCATGTGGAACTACCTCAGATCCTGGCGGACGGTGGTGGTGCAGGAGAAATTGAGGAAACAATGATGTGGTATACGTTGAATCACGAACAGGCCGACGACGAACTATGGACGCGGATGAACGCGGGGAGCGAGGGTCCATGGGTGGACGCGACCTGGAGGACAAAGTGGATTGAGCGAATGGAGAGACGCGAGTGAGCAGTCCACAGCATCCTTATTTACTTATTATTGACTGATTCCAGGTTCCAGATCCAAATCATACTCTACTTTCTGAAGTTATCTCTTCCTGGACCACCACCCCCTCCCGAATCACCTAGAGAGGGTCGGAGACGCTCCCGTAAAGAGCCAGTTCCACCCCCTCCAATATCCGAAGAAGAATGTCTCGAAGGGTTCATGGACAAATTATCCATGTGGCAGCTCGTGACAGGTCTTGAGCGTACGGAAGTGAACACAAGGACAAAAGATGACGAACGAGATTGGATACAACAGTTCTTTGAAAATATTGTGGAGCCCAGGTACGCTTTAGTTTTCACTAATATGTACCGCCCACTCCATATATGAAAATATAGATTCAAACATCAATTGGTCGAATTATGCTCCCTTTTCCGGTCAAAAATCTTTTCGAACTCACCACTTTCGTCGGGCTCCACATCCTCGCTACAAAGTTCGCCCGCGTCCTCCCGTGCCGCGTCACCTGAAATTCCGAAAAGGGCTACTTCTCGAGCAAACTCCTCTCGCCAAACTTCCCCGGCTCCCTCTGCCGCTGGTTCTTCTAGGCCCCTCATTCGTTCCCGTTCCTTATCTGTCACTCTTGCCCTAGAACGCGAGCGAGAACGAAGTGTTGGACTCCTAGCGCCCAAAAAACGGGTCCTCAACAGAGAAGTCAGCATGTCGCGGGTCTTCAAACCGAAGCCTAAATTGACACAAGAAAAGAAACCTTTCGAGACGAAGAAAAGACCAGCCCCAGATGCTCCAGTTAGACAGAAGACAAACAATAAGGGGGTAACACTTGTTGCCGCCACGCCTGTCAAGCCCAAAGCCAGGGCGAAATCTATGTCACAGATAACCTTTGGTGGAGATGAAGTAGCTGATGGGCAACTGGTGTCGCAGGGAGTTGTTGAACCAATCGATGATAACGATAATGACGATGAGTGGGAGCCCCCTAGCTCACCAAATATCTCTTCGATGACCGCAAGAGCAGCAAAGTCAAACCAAATGTTGATAGATAGTCCAAACAAACGGCGTCGAGTCGGTTAATATTCACCTTGATCGATAGAAATAGTCCCTACATACAAGCACCTGGATATATACTTGTAACATATAATTCATGATATTCAACGATAATGCGCAATTGTTACAAACAATTATCAAACCTCAAATTCTGGGCAGTCTCGGAACGGGACGAATACCTTAAAAGTAATGGAAGAGTTTTATATGAGTAAACATCTATAATCTGCGCTCCACCCACAGGGCATTCGACTGTTTTAAAGCATTTGATGCAAGTCCGAGATGGACGAGGTTCGAGCAATTTGGATTTGCGCAAGAAACAAAGATTGAAGTGAGCCTTAAAGGTGTGAACCCTGTTCAGGCATTACCCCTTGGATCACTGTGCCCACATTTACCTCCATCCAAGACGTACCGAGCACCGTCATCGGAAAGGTTAATTGTGACCGACCTCGCTCGCCAGTGAATTTTCTGGATTCACAACACGCTCGAAATGTAGAGCTGTTATGTCTCTTTACGTGTTCACGGGCACTCTAGGAACTTGAGGAAGCACACAGGTGGAGTCGATCTTTGACCGTGATTGGAATGTCGGGGCAATGAAAGCACGGTTCTTCATTATACAAATTTGTTTGTGGTATATGTATGACGGGAGGATGCATTAGTGTGTGTTCTATAAGAAAAGAAAATGTCGGGTGAGCACTAACTACAGACGCACAACATGAGGCTCCATGTAGAGATAGAATAACAAGCGCAGGGCGCGAGCGAAGGTATCGCGGCCAAAGCCGCAAATAGTGTAAATACACGATTTAGGAGGGAAGATTGGACGGTGATGGCAAGAAAGTGACGATGATGATGATGATGATGATGATGATGTGGTATGACAACTGCGCAAACGAAAAAAAAAATCAATAAACATGGGTAAAACAACAATACCAGGCATGACAATGCACAATAGCTGCATGTCTCTCCGCGCCTTGATATATGCCGATCATGATTGATGGTATGTCCATTCCTTCCAAGTACAGAGCGCAAGTTCCATGGAATGGTAGAGGAAAAGTGGAGAAATGAAAGATAAACCAAGCATTCATCTCTCAGACGACCCCTTTAAAACCGCGGGAAGGAGCTAGGACCAGCCTTGTCGCGCTCCTTTTGCCGTCCTTTCTCCTTTTCCTCCTCTTTATCCTTATCCTTTTTCCACCCAAGCATGGATGTTGTCAAGCTCAACTTCCTCGTTGCGCGCTTCGATCCGCTAGCCGTATTGCTCGTGGTACTATGATTTGCACTCCCGAAAGACCCGGAAGCAGAAGTGGAATTCGTGTGATGGTGGGAACTCGGAGTGTGGAGTAAGGGCGCATACGACGAAGGTGGGGCGTGAGTAGAGGAAGGTGCGGGTGAATATGATGGTTGGAGATCCTCTAACGTTCCGTGCCCGTTCTCACCGTCCGCCCTAGTTGCTCCAGGCCCGAAGCCGAACCCATTCGGCGCCCCTCCCTTAGCTGTACGTGTTCTATGGTCATGTATTGGTATCGGAACTGGCGGCAGGGGACGTTCCTCCTTCCCTTCAATGTGCACACTTAAGCTTCTCGTTGGCGTTGGTCTGCTCGTCAGCGGGTCTTGTGTGCCCTCTTCGGCCAATTCACCTGCACTATTTCGGAAGGTTGGGAATGCAGGGGTACTCTTCTTTCTCCCCGGTGACCCGTCAGAATGGGGAAATGGTCGGGCTTTTAGTGACGAATTCCGCACAGGAGGGTTTTCTATATGATTCGGAAAGTTATGGGTGCTGGTAGATGTTGCTGAAGTCGTAGGTGTTGGGGTGGACACAGAGGACTGAATGCGTGGCACAGGATTGGGATGTACATTACGATGGGTAGTGTGAGGAGTTAGAGATGAGGAGGGTGAGTCGTTGGGACCATGTATATCACCATTGGGTAGTGTCAGCGTCGACACTGTTGATGCGGAAGGAGTTGGTGGCGTTGGGGGCGGGAAATTGGAGGCCGATCCAGAATATGAGGAGCCCAAATCTCGCGAGTGGTGGGAATGTGGTCGGACGTCGAATGTATCATTCTCCACTGGTGGGCGTGACTTATGCATTGAAGCTCTTAGCCCGTTCCGGAATGCCGACGACGGTCCTGAACTCGTTTGGCTAAGACCGGCTTCACTACCCTTCGTCCGTGGAGAGGGTGGAAGAAGGTGATCACTATATTCATTAGACCTTCCTATCTTCTCCCCAATTATGAAATTCCTCCTCTTGCCGAACCAGGTCTTCATTCCCTTCTCTTTCTTGTCTCCGCTCGCACCGGTCGCAAGACTGCCAGGATCTTTCTCATTGCGCTCTCCCCCGTCACTCGTACCATCAATCCCATCTTCACCATCTTCTGGTGGGCGATGTAGAGTAGGCAATGGTGCACTACTTGCACTCGGCGTAGATATCGAGTTATCTGAGAAAGGTAACTTCGTTATTGTTGGTGACGCCGCTTGGGCTGAAGACCCTGGTTTTTTTGTACCATGACTGGGTGTTGGTAATAAAGGTGCGGGAATTGGTCCACCTGACGTTACAGGTCTCACCGTAACATCCGCCAGCGGGGAGGAACGTTCCCCCGCCATTGACTTTCTTGCTTCCCCAGTCGATGGCCTTCCTCCCGACACACTACCATGACCGCCTGGCTTTTTCCCCTCGTTCATTACGGATCCTCGTCCAACGGCACCCCAACCTGTCATTGATGGCCTCTTCCGAATACCATTCATGAACATGTCCATCCTTCCTGTCGTGGGGGTAACTGGACTTGTGCTCGGACCAGGGCCGGGTGTACCTCCATTCAGGGCAGTGGTTGGGGAAGGGAGCGACCGCGAAACTGGTATTGTCGGTGGGGCTGACGGACCTGTCCCCGCACTCACATTTGCTTTCAGTGGGGATGTCCCCGGCCCGATGTCCGAAGCGGACATGGACGAGCCCGACGGTGTGCCTGGTTCACCCAAACTCGAATTTGATCCATTGAGGCCCTTCTCATCGACGAGTAGACCAGGTGGAAGTGCCAACTCCTCTGCAACAGCCTTGCTCTCTAATTCCCGCTGAGTGGATATATCGATTGCACTGTCACCCACGTGTGCACCTTTTGCTCCCAACTCTCTTGCCATGTCACGTGCGAGGCCAAGTCCAGGGAGATCGATGTCAGCGGCCTGATAGTACAACACGTACGCACATCCAGAAGGCGAGTCGCCAAAATACTTGGTAATTTCATTTTCGGGGACGGGTGTGACGTTGTCATCGTCGAAGAGGAGCCAGGAACCAAGAGTTTTAATGATGGAGACATAGTGACCATGGTGGGGGCCGCTAAACAGATGGTCTGAGTAAGCTCTATAGAATAATATAGGTTAAAACAACGTACTTTCCGATATGTATTACTATCGCAAAGAGGTTATACAACCTGTCCGCATCATCTATGCCATCGACGGTATTAAAAAGGCGAAGCTCAAAAGGAAAGGCAACACGATAGACTAATTTGATGTACTTCTGAACGTCTTCCTGGTATTTGAATCGCTTTAGATGAAGTGCAAGCACGTTCGGAAGTTTTTTGACTTTCATTCTAATGATTTGATTATGTCAGTTTGGCGGGCAGAACGCTCGTTATAACCACACCTTTTTTCTGCCTCTTGTAAATCACAGCATGCGTCGCAAAAGAACTTGTTTTTCTGGCATAGCATCTCGCTCGCACTGAATTGCCGTAGACAAGCAGTGACACTTGAATTTTGTTCAATATCAATGGAGAGGTCCAGAAATGATTCATCACGAGAAGAGACCTGGACCAGACTCGGTACTTAGGATTCAAGCATAGCTTGGCACGCACCGTTTCGCAAGTTAAGCAGCGCGTTTCACTTGTAAGAACTCCCTCGAACAGGCGGTGGACGATGGTGGGGTCTTGGGGGGGTTGACCTGAATTAGTACTTGTAGTGGTGAGGGAGTTTGATACTGCAGCATTGTCAGAGACATCATAGATTGAAGAAAATTCTACTCACAATCGTCATTTGCATCCTTGATCTCCTCTCTTATATCCTCAACAATTTTATTCAACAAATAATTCAGGAATTCGTGCGCATCCTGGTGCATCGTCGAGTCGAATGCAGTGTTGACCTCTTTGAGTTTGCTTATGAAGGCACGGGGGGCAACTGTGCCGCGTTCGGCAGGATGAGATGAGATATAGTAGAAGAGTGAACGGAGGGCGGCCAATAGAGTTGGGGGGTCGGTAGGGATTGGTGCGACGGGGGGAAGTGGTGCGGGATCAGGAAGCGTGCCGGACGTCGACTGCTTGCGCTCAGGTTTGCGACGGACAGGGACGAGTGGCGGGGGCGGGAAGGGCGCCGGTATCGGCGCCGGTGACGGTGGAGCCAGGACAACCGATGGTTCTACGGTTTGTAGAAGCAGGTCGCGGAAAGGCGCGCAGAAATAGAGGGCCTGCAGTACCGAATTGGCATAGCTAGTAATAGTGTTAATAAACGTATCACATCACATCCGAGTGAAATACCAGGTATTCCCAAACTAAATAAATATCAGTGATGGTCCGTAGCTTTAGATGATTACTCACGTTCTCGAACCCAAATTTCTTCGCATCGGCAGAGGTTAAGAGAGGGACAGGGAGTTGTTTAGGAACGTCCTGAGTGACTTGGGCATTAGATTGCTGGTTTCCTAGAGGGAACCATCTTCCCCTTGCCATGCTAGGACGACGGGAGAGGCGGCGGGGGATGTCGAAGACGTGGTTGGAGATGGCTGGGGTTGTTGGGCCTAATCCTTGAATTCTGATAGATTTCTCACTGATCTTGGCACACACGTGACACTACAAAATTTATTGACCTCTCTTAGTTCGTTACGAACCCGAATCACTGCTCAACTTAAAAAGTGGCTACTAGCGTCGACTACTAGCCTTGTAGCGCCCACCCACATCGTTACGTCTCTCCCGCAGCATTGAACCTGCATTCTAGCTCGAATTCTTAAACCCCACCCAAGATCTAGATCCATCAGGGAGCTACTTACGATAGATGTGCCTGACCATCTGAACTACGCGGCTGCTGATGGTCTGTGTTCGTCCAGCTCCTTTCTCATGGTTTCTCATGTCGCAGTCTCTTCAACAGTAATACACACTAAAATGTCCCAGATTGGCGTTATGTCACCCACTCAACATAGCACGAGTCTGATATTCGACATCATCACCCCACGCTGGCCTCCAATTAATGGTTAGACATCCGCTCACACCCACCCACACCAACTCCATCCCCCGCTCACTCCGGACATATCAAAGGAAAAAGGCGGAGGAATATCGATGTTTTTAATCCTCAATTCGGGATGAACATCGGTCCGAGGCGTGATCCACACCTCAAAACACGGGTACGGAAATGGAGCCAACACCTGGCAACATCGTGCGGCCCGCCGTTTGTGACATACCTTTA
The DNA here is from genome assembly GCA_037014335.1 of Collybia sordida. Lineage (NCBI taxonomy): Eukaryota > Fungi > Basidiomycota > Agaricomycetes > Agaricales > Clitocybaceae > Collybia > Collybia sordida. The sequence goes on from JAYKXK010000002.1 coordinate 4,245,422, forward strand.
TACGAGTTACATCATTGATCTTTCACGCCAAAAATATCTCGCGATCATTCCACTAACTATCTATAGGCCATTTCCTTGGATGAGCCTGCAGGATAATACGCTCAATAGACCCATGCGGTAATCTCGGATGGGGCTCATGTCTATTCTTATGCCTATGACCTTGTTGTCACTCGGTCAACGTTTAGTTTTATCCCTTCAAAGGAAATCTGTCTTGCCGGAACAGGACATTGGATCCCGAAACCGTCAAAATCGGGGGTGTAGATCCATACGCCCTGAAACCCGCCACACATCAGCAACATGGGTGTCCCTTGGTCACGACCTTCACTCCTAGCCCGACATCTGACTCTTGACCTTGATTCGCTCTTGGACTTCCTTTTACCTGCCTTACCTGGGTCTTAAACAGTTTGCCACGTTTAGGCGGCTTCATAAATTCTCAAACAATCTACCTCATCGCTCCACGATCTAACACCGCCACTCCCTTCCGGTACCGACTCCAATCGTCCTCCCTTTAGACAACAACCAGGTAAAATATACTCACGCTACAGCCTACCTCTTTTCCCATCTGCTTCTCTTTGAGACGCCGTACAACTTATATGTAGATCAAAGAATCCCAGAACATACATACCAACCTCACGGTGGTCGGTCGTTCCCTGGACTACAAAGCTGCCGATTCAATTCAGGCCGGCCGGCTGCATTTGGTTAATATCTAGGTTGGTATAAAAAATCGATTTAGCTCCATCTGCCCTTTTTCTCCAAGAATTGTCACTTTTCCGAAAATCTTTTTGGTCATCGCTTCACAAATTCTGCTTGGCTAACGATGGGGCATAGTATGCACTATTATCAGCCCTTATTCTTCGAAGCTCATATGCGAGTACCCTGGATGCGATTGACCATCGGAGGGGCACCCTCTGAAAACCTAACCATATTTGCTCACGAACTTGGTATTTCCTGCACGCTACAGCCCTGTAGTCAATAAATTCCCTTGTGCTACGTGGTGGATTCAGCGGCGTTCTCCTTGACGGATATATGAAAATGTAGTGATGCGGAAATGAACAATACTTACTAGGAGAAATGTGAAATTAGATTAATCGCTAAGCACACAGCAAGAAACTCGAGGGTGATTCAAAACCTCGTTCTAGTCCTCCTGCCGCTACTGCTCTAGACATCATCTCGTAAAGAATTTCTCTTTTATTTACCGTGCCCTCAATATCTTCAGGGAAGGTACTACCACGGCGGAGGCTCAATCAAAAGAACCCTCCAGCTTCGTCAGGCTAATGAAGGAACGGCGCCCACTGGACCAACGACAGCCCCACCCTGTGCTCAAACAAGGAACAGAATTGAGCAAACTCCAAACGGAAAGCTCCCACTGACTATCATCCCAACCGACGAGAACAGTTGGCTTGTGTTCGGTCGGACACCGAAGTATTCCGTATCCCTGGTGCGGCCCTACCTCCGGGGCGCCCCTCCAAGGCGACAATTTGGTTAAGGCTCGTGGGAGCCCGCATTACCGTGTCAGGCGCTTCAGGATAGCATTTCGACCTTGACACGGACTGATTCCTGACTTCTACCAATAGTGTATTTTTATGACTGGAACGGACACGTCGCTGAGTCCCCTGGCCCTTGACTATCGGAAACACAAGGTGAAGACTGGAGCTCTTTAAAGGCAAGCGAACTTGTTGAAAATTTTGTTCCGCGCATGTCGACCCGGCGATGTCGTAATCAAACTGGATGCCATGCACCTGCCACGCTGTGCACACTTTCTTGATCGATTTCTTGCATCGTCATCGTCTTTGTCAAAAGCATTTCTGCTGATCGGAATCAATGTATGTGGTCTTTTGGTGGGCGTTATCCTTTCTCCTCAGCGAAAGCTAGTCGGTTCTTCGAGTTATGTAAGGAGTTATAGTTGCGACGCCTATGTAGACAAGAGTGAATTTTGAGATTCAGACCTTGAGTCACACCAGAATTTAGAAACAGCAAATATCCCAAGAGCTTTTCCTATTCTTTGGAATTGGTATTCGCTTATGAGTTGACGCCGCATGTGTTTTTGACGCTTTACACGTAACCAAAATACGCACGGTTACGGTTGGCGTTTATGCAACTCAAAATGGTCTAGAACCCCAACGAAGCGCCTTGAGATTTTCAAGACTTTTGCGTATCAAATTCACCTTCAACATCTATGCAGATACCACCAAAATCGTATCAGCTGATACAGGCTTAGTCACAGTCGGATAAGTAGTTGGGACGGTTTGCTTTTCGTCCTTGCCTTTCCTCAGGTCCAGGCACAACTCGTTGACCATGAACCGCCGCAATCGGCCCAGCGCCTTTGATGTTTCGTTCCCTGATGAAGCGCCTATCGCTTCTACTTCGTCCTTGCAGACGAATTCGTCGATTACAGACTCTCATTATTTAAAGAGAAAGAATGATGAGTTAGAGGGCGGTAATCGCGTGAGTACCGATATCATTCACGTCAGAATGAGAGTTTTTTAACATTCTCCGGCTACAGATTGCGAAACGACGACAGCTGCCCCCAGGTGTGGTTTCATCCTTACCTTCCTTTGACCGGGATATTCTGATAACTCTCGGATACTAGTGGCCTATTATGACACCCAGCTTAAAGAGATTCGAGAAACGCGCTATCTCGTCGTCGCTGGTGAAGACTTTGAAGACGGGTATGGCTCGGATGACGAGAGTCAAATCAACCAAGGAAACGAGAAACCCGTTCGGGCCCTCAACAATTTTTCCATATTTGACCCAAATCATCGCAACGAAATGGTTTCTCTTGCTGTGATGGAGGAAGATGATGGATTAGATCGAGAATTTGAGGCAGCGGGATATGTCGTTCCAGCGTTCATTAACGACGAAGACGAGGGGCAGGAGGACGGGTTGGATTATGAGCCTCAATACATCAGATCAAGTCAAATCTTGCGGTATAGTTTTGACTTTACGAAAGAAAGCGAGTAAGCACCTCTCGGGTTTGCTTGAGTGTCCATTTTTACAGAGAATGCCGTTTTACCAGTCCCATTTATATAGAGACACAATTTGCTTGGTACATGCTGAAAGATCCTTCTCTGCGGTACCAACCTTATTTTCAACACTTTTACGCGACGCGGAGGGTGGCGCAACTGGTAATATCAAATGCTATTGGACATCCTCATGAAAGCTACGAAACCTTTGTCCGAAAGTTCCTTCAAAAGACTGATATGTTTGGACGAACGCACCAAAAGGATGATCTTTTGGACTCGGTTAGTTCTGTCCTAGATCAAATTATAATGACAACACTAACTATATTATAAGATATTTGATATCCAAGTAGCAGTTGAAGATTACGAAAACCCTCAACTTCTGACCGCAACACCTCTCATCAGACATTTACTACGACGGGCCCTTCCACTTTCTACATCCGAACGCAGGCCCCACCGACGGGCCAATATAGCCTATGGGCCACCGCCGATGAAATTGCTTGTTGGTAATCCTGACCTTGCCGTCTTGAAGCCCGAGAACCAAACACCAACACATGTTACTCCCTCAATTGCTGCCTTAGCTCGAGGCCTTGTTTCAGAACAACTTATTGTGCTTGGGCCACCCCCTCCACCCCCTCCTAACAAAGGTGCCCTTGCTGCGCAGGAAGAAGCTGCACATAAACACCTATGTCGTCTTATCACTGCAGCAAAGGTGAAGCGAAAGAGCGTCAACGTGAAACGGATTGATCGGTACGGACCTCAGTCTCGATACCTCAAAGCTATTGAGATTAATCATGAAACATATCATGTATGTGGGTGAAGGTGTCTGCTTTACTTTCTTAACCCCTCGAGTTATTTAGATTGGTGATTTTGTTATAATTCCTATTGGTCAAAACGATAAAAAACCTGCTCCACCGTTACCGGACAATTTATCTGATATCCCTTTGAAGGCGACTTTGGCACATTACTTCTGGTAAGTATGCAAATCTGTTTCCTATGTTTGTTACTGAAAAATATCTAGGTTTGCGAAAATTATATATATTGATTTAGAAATAGGGAAAGCCCATGTTCATTGGCTAGAGCACGGATCTCAGACATTTTTAGGAGAACTTGCGCATCCGCAGGAACTTTTCTACAATGATATTTGCACCCATGTTGTTTTCGAGCTTATAGTGGGAAAAGTTATTGTTCACGACGTTTCCCGAGGGCAGAAGCCTCTAATTAAGCCTGAGGATTTCTTTGTCAAGCGAGTTTTGATATTTACCTCACTCTCATCGACTAACGTGTCATCTAGATTTGTACACAACAAAACCCTCTCCACTTTTGTTTCAATCAATGAACGCCAAAATGAGATGATGAAAGGCAAACCGCCTTATAATTGTTATGCATCCCAAGTTTTTGAAGAAAATGAGTCTAAACGTATTGCTACCCCGCTGAGGGACAATCAAGGACTCATGCATGGAGTGGCTTATGGGGGCCATCAATATCATTTTAACGATTTTGTTCTTTATCAATTGGGAAATCTTGGTCCTGCTCATATAGGATATATTACTGACATCAGATTCCCTGTCAGAGAAACTGCAACTTCCCATCCAAAGATATACATGCAACATGTTGGACGAGTAAATACAATATTGGAAACAATCCCAAGAGATTGGATCAAGGACGAGGTACGTTTTCTGTTTGCTCTGTGCTTCAATGCGTCCAAAAGTTTTATCTAGCGACATGTATATTTAACAGAGGAGGAGATCACGGTCCCCATTACCGACCTAATTCGAGTTTGTTTCGTCTTTCCTTTGGAATCTATTGTCAATCTTGAGCGTTGGGTGGCTCTTTCCCCGGACCACTTCTACATTCGGTTTAAGCATCCCACATTATTGGTTCGCTCATGGGCCGATATAAAGCGGGTGTTGCCTCAAGAAATTCCCATCTGCAAATCTTGTGTTGAGAAGGAAATGAAGGAACAAAAAAGCACGATCAAATTCCTCGACCATGCCCAGCGCCATCCCTTGAAAACCCTTGATATATTTGCCGGGGTTGGTGCTTTTAGCCATGGGTTATTACAAGGAAGTAGCTGTCTAAAACTTACACACGCTATTGAAATTAGTCCCAGTGCGGCGGAAACCCTGCGGTAAGTTCGACAAAGTTAAATTCCTGTCCCAGCTCATGACATCTAGGCGCAACTTCCCTGATACTCATGTATACAACCAGTGTGCCAATACTATGCTGCGCCATTGCATCAAACAGAATAGTGGCCTAGCAACGGAATCAATAAAGCACCTTTATAATCCAAAACTACCATTCCCAGAATATTTGAAGCCAGGTGATGCCGAAGTCATAGTCGCTGGCTTCCCATGGTGATAATCAAGTTTCCCTTTTCTCGCTAATGGAATTCTCATCTTTAATTTAGTCAGTCCCACTCAGACCTCAACATGTTCAAGAGAGCCAACGACATCAAGAACAATCTTATCCTTACGATCTTATCTTGGATAGATTACATGAGGCCGAAATACGTTTATTTTGAGAATGTTCCAGGATTTCTTAGGTTCGCATTCGATGCCGAACAGGCTGGTCAACATAAAGTTGAGGGCGGTATTCCAATGGGTGGCATGAAGTTCGTCATTCGAGCTCTGATTGACCTTGGGTGCGCAAATACTTAAATCCCGATTAATTTCAAGTCAACAACTTCACATTTAGTTACCAAGTCCGATTCGGTTTGCTACAAGCAGGAAATTATGGGACCCCACAAGGTCGAGTGCGACTTTTCTTCATCGCAGCACTCGATGGTCTGCCTCTCCCAGAACTGCCCCAACCATCCCATGATTTTCCAGTAACCCACAGCCTGACCATCAAGCACCCAGACGAGAAACCGATCCGACCAATTCGTACCAACAGAGGAACTGCGCCCCATCCATTTGTCACTATCGACGATGCGATCGGGGACCTGCCACGTTTTGACTGGTAAGAATTAGATTTATTCTCCAAATACAATAAAAATTATCCCGTAATTTTAGGAAACACCCCAATCTCAGCCGGTTACCAGCCGCGAAACGACGCGAATTACAAGAACGAGCACAAATCATCCCAAGTATAAAAAGTGAATATGGCTCTTCACATTGTGGATACGAGGGGGTTGTGAACTACCATTTTGATACCAAGACAACCTATCAAGTCACCGCTCGGGCCAATCCTACAACAAACCTACAACATTTTACAAGATGCCTCCTGCCAAAGAAGGTTGAGCGGTCAGTAGTCTGGTATCACTGTTTACATTATTTTTGAATACTTCCCCTTCAGGGTTGTTTCCATTCCCTTGTCTGCCAATGCTGATTATCGCGGTCTGTTGGCTTGTGAAGGTTTTCCATTGATTTCTACTTATGTTTTTCCCCCGCCCGACAGCATTACGACCCGATCAATATGAATGGCAGACTGCCAATCCGCTCTCGTCAATTGCACGATCTAACTTTCGGGCTGGTGATGGTCACTATAATCATTCGCATTCTTTTATTGATGGGCTCTCCAGGAATTTACGGGCGTCTAGATATGAACGGGTATTTTCCAACAACGGTGACCAATGTCGACCCAACAGCGAAGCAAAGCAAAGTATTAAACCCATATGTACGTCCATATTGTTAGAGCCATATGCTATGACCTCGAACAATTCTATCCAAGTGTAAACGGATGGTAACCGTTAGGGAGTTGGCAAGATCACAAGGGTTCGCCGATAATTTTGTGTTTGAGGCCATAAACAATAATGTTGTAACGGTGCGCAAGTTCTTGGGATCACACGAACAGTAACCCTTACATCATTTACAGATGCATCGCCAGATCGGCAACGCCGTCCCCCTCCCAGTGGGATATGCACTTGGCCGGGAGTTGCGGATATCCCTTCACCACTATTGGGTGAAGAATTTGGAGGACGCTATTGAAATTGATGACGACTGATTGTGATATTTATATACCCTGGATCTCTCGGACATGTAACAACACGGGGAGTAACATCGATTTAACAATTTGAATGCTGTACAAAATACACAGGTGAACAACCAACACATAAGACTCTACAACAGACATACGAGACGACGAAATGAACTTGATGAAAACGTGCCTTAGGTATAAAATACCGCCCTTCATGTTCTTAGGTCAGACCACATCTTCTGTACATACACCACATCCCCGACATTAATCACACCCTCTCTGTCGGGCACACCATTGCATCCCACACATGGATTGAGTTTGTTCTCTGGGTCCAGTCCCGTTCGAAACTTCATAAGCACTTTGTATGGCACTGCCTTATCTGCTTCTCCTGTGTCCGGACTGACATTTGGGAGCTGCGAATGGCAGATTGGTGGCTGAGTGGGAATATACACAGGGATGTACTTACCAAGCACCTCGCACATTTGGACACAAGTGTAATCTTAGGTGCATTTTGTGACCCAATTTTAATTTCCTCCCAGTTGTCCTCTGCAAAAGAACCACCACCGCTGAAAATTACATTCGGACGGAACCTAGAATAACCCACATACAAATCACTTTCACTTCTCAACAAAGTACGAAGGATACTTACCTTCTTATAACGACACTATCCTCCTTCCAAGATTCACTGATCCCCTGAGCTCCCACCCGCTCTTTAGTCTCCTTATTCACATCCGCCATACTCTCCTCCGACAAAACCATCATTGGGTACATATCCTGGTACTGGGCCGTTGCCTTGAGGTTTGGGAAGTCCGGTGTCACGTCGATTGGGCGCGCTCGGGGACCCTTGTAGATCAAGTGAACAGATTTTCCGAAGAACTTTGAGAGGACTGTGGAAGGTGTATCTGCTGGGCCGGTCAAAGATCGTCCGATATATCCGTCGAGCGGGTCGTGTGTAGGCCAGAGAGTGACATTTTCGAGGCTAGAAGTTTGTAATTTTAGTGAATGGGTCCTTATATGCGTGGGATACTTACATTTCCCAAGTGCTCAGAATCTCCTTTGTAGGTTGCAATGGAATAGTGAATGAAGGGCAGTCGGAGCCATCGGGGAAATTGACATGGATCAGCCCTTTATGAGGTGCAGATTTATCGAATTCGATACGAGGAACAATTAAGACCATCTATACCCATAGCGGAGGTTCAGAGTAGTGTATGACGAAAAGAGCTGGTAACTGACCCTGGGGAACTCGCGTGCAGTGATGATGCGGTTGGCAGTGACATCCATGATACACCACAGTCTGTCATACTAGTTTACGGCGTCAATGGCCAAGCGAGTGAATTGAAAGACGTGACACAGAACTTACTTCAAAACCTTCAATATTGTACTTGGCAGTCTGGACCGGCGTGCCTCGGCAACTCTATTGAAGTGATCAGCAAACGAAAACTGCCGCCGGTAACAAGAGACACAAAAGGGTATAACAACTCGAAAACAAAGGTTATCTCGCTGCTGAGACACTGGGGTCCCGAAGACTTCGTTTCATAATGTGCAGTAAGAACGGTTTTGTAGCCGGGACATCATTGGGATACAACGTCTCAAGCTTACACATTCTTGCATACCTCTCGGGCATGGAATTTACTCTTTTTATCCCTCTCTATCGATCCAAGTGTCAAGTCACACATACCTTTATAGGGTGGATGAATAATCCAGAAACGCGCACAGCTCCATCTTTAGGTTTTGGGTATATGGTTTTTGACCGAACAACGCCAGAGGCTTTTTTCTCTTTGGGTTCAGGACTGGATTGAGGTTGGGGTGTGGGCTTCTTTTGCGGCTGAGAGCGCCTATTGTATAAAAACACGAGGATAATTACGAGGCCCACGGCGATAGGGAGGCTTTGACTATCCATTCTGAACGTGTGTATACCCCGAGCTAGCTGTCTCTGACTTGGAAGGATGATATGGGAATGGAGGATGGAAATGATCGATGGGATGAGATTGAGTTAGGAGGTCTTCATTTACACTTCGGCACTCCGTATTTGTAGGTCCCCGCAGGCCGAGCGAGCCCATCGCACCGGGGTCCTCAACTCAACTCGATCCGAGCTATGATACATATGTCCCTTACACACGTGGATGTTATTCGCCTCCTTTCTTCATTAGTGAAGATCAACACAGGCACAAAACATTTCCCCTATTTAAAAATCAAATATGGAATCAAAACGTCCATGATCTCGATAGCACCAGTCATTCGCTTTGCAAAATAATCTCAATGATATTAGTTAAGGCCATGAGTGGTGCCGAATATATATTGAAAAGAAGAGAAGCAAAAGGATGGAATCATGGAAAGATGTATCAAGAAGTCATGATTATCCACCACTGTTCCCTCGGTCGGCCATCACCCACCAACGCTCACCAACAACGGAACCAAATTTAGGCGCGGAGCTCCATAGGGAATGTGAGAAATGCTGACAATTGGAAAGTCATACCATTGGTTGTTGGTGACCGGGAGGGTAACGCCAAGCTCTCAGCACGAGATCTCAGGAGCAGGACTGTAGCAAAACAGTGACTTGTGACCGCTTACACATTCCTTACATCTTATCTCTTCCCTCTCTTAGTTTACCTTGCGATTAGATTACTCTTTTCCAAGACATACCCCTCGTTTATCTATTTGTTTCACCTTACTCCTTACGGACTACCTACCTACGAATTACTATAAAAACCCTCGAGTATCGTAGCCAGAGACCCCAGAATTTTATCTATCTTAAACCTGTCTGTTGTGTTGGAACGTGTGCCTCTAGTTGACTTGTCACTAGCGTCACATATTTTTGACAGCGACAAGAACTTCCTTTTATAACCAAAACACTTATACCTATCGACAATTGAGGACCTTCGAGGTTTGATCTCCCCCGACCACCCTTACTTGCCGACAACACCAACTTACAAACTTTAAAACATCATGTCTACCTACAACCTGCGTCGCCGAACTACGACTCAGAACTCAGGTGAGTCCCCTGCTCTGTCCAACGTGGAGGCCCATAACCCCGAAGACGCCTTATGCGTACCACCCGGAAATCAAGCTGCAGCACGCTCCTGGAGTGATGTTGTAGCTAACCGGCCCCCCTCCCCGATAGGAGAGGCGAAATCCGACACTAGGCCGGGATTAACCCCTGGTGTCGCGAGTGGAAATCCTGAGCATTCCAAACCTAATATTACCATAAGTAGTACCTCCTCTGACTCTGGACATTACAGTCCAGTCGAACAGAATGAGAATCGTTACCCATGGACAACTGTTCAAAGACGAAAGTCGCGAAGCCTTGAGAATCTAAGGCAAGGAAAGAAAGCTGCGCAATTGCGCGTAGTGAGGAAGGATGGGAAAGACCCTATCCTGAAAGCGGCCGAAAGGGATCTAACCCCGAGTGAAAGGCAACATATCAAGAAACGGTTCAACAATATTACCTCGCGACATGAGTCATCCGAGGAATCTCAAGAAGAGAATGAGGAACCAGCCCAAAGCAAGGGCAAAGGCCCTGACCCCCAAAACTGGGGAGCGGCTGGCATTGAACCAGAAGAACTAAACATTGACATCCAGCGACGGCTGTATGAGGAATATAAAGCTAAGCAGAAATTATTGGCTGAGAAAAGGGAAACCCTAGCGGAGTCGTCTGCTATTAAGAATAACAAATTAGGAAAAGCTCACAGAAAAGATGTGTCACGAGGGAATAAGTTCCTTGACAAAGCATCTCCAGCCCCAAAAGGGAACACAACCAATTGGCAACGCCCCATGTCAATTCTCGCAGAACAACGCTTGGAGAAAATGACCAATAACAAGCAGCCAGCACAGGCCCACAAACCAAGCAAACAAAAACCAGAAGTAAAACCTGTAGACCAACCACTATCCGATAGTGACATGAGGAGAGCAATGCGGGAATCTCGGAGGGCTCTCCGCCATCATCGAGGTAGCCCAACATCATCAAGTGGATCAGATAGTACGATAAACAGTACTGACTCAGAATCAAGCTCAGAACCGTCAGAGCCGTCAGACTCCTCATCCAGTAGCCCCAGCTGCTCACAACACGCATGTAAAAGGAAACATAAATCAAGAAAAGTGAGGCAACCAATCTTGAAACCAATACCTCCTACGGAATATGATGGAGCTCCTGATGCTCGGAGCTATCACCGTTTTGTCACAGAAGGAACAGCTTATGTCCAAGATGGGAAAGTAAAGCCGAAACGACAAGCTTTCATACTCTCCTATTACTTGAAAGGAAAGGCATATGATTTCTATATTCAAAAAGTATCAGGAAATGCCTCGCAGTGGAGTTTAGTAGAATTCTTACAAGAACTCTTTAATTATTGCTTCCCAGTTAATTACCGTCTTAAACAACGAGAAAAACTCCGAAAATCATTCCAGAATGACAAAACTGTAATTGAATATGTTTACGAGCTTGAAGAACTGTTCACCATGATTGGGATTAGTGATGAAAGAGAAAAAGTGATAAAACTATGGCATGGACTGCGAACCGGCATTCAAAAGTCACTATGGAGAGAACGGCTTAATCCCGAGATCTCTAACTGGAATGAAGTTAGTGAAGCTGCACAAATAATAGAGATCGCTGAAAGTATTGCTGATCCACGGGAAAACCGAAATAATAGTGGGAAACGCTCAGGTACTGAAAGGCACCCACCCCATCGGGAACCAAGATTTGTCCGACTTGATGGACCTAGACATACCTCCGACCGCCGGAATCGGTCACGAAATGGTTATCGAAATCAGCCTCGAAACCCTAATTACAGACCGCAGCCTAACCGGCATCAGACTCCCCAACGAGCACCTAATGGGAATAGGCCTGGTCCCCAAGATGCAGGACCCTCCAAATCGTTAACTGATAAGGAACGAAATGATTTATTAGCTGCGGGTAAATGTTTTAAATGCAAGGAAACAGGTCACCTTGCCCGAAACTGCCCGAAAGGGACTTTTGTGAAATCTGATAAATCTGGAAGAGCTCCCGGAATGCCCAACTTTGGTATCGAGATTGATAATCTACTAAGTGAGAACTTACAGGAACTTGCAGAAACTACTGAAGTCCTATATGGCGTTGGGGCCATCTCCTTTGACATTAATGAAAATCCTAATATCAAATGTCTTAAGCACAGCCGACGAGACTTGGGAAACCTTACTGCTTTTGTTGCAACACACCATCTTCAAGCGGCCCAACCATACCCTGGAGATTCTTGGGATATTCCCATGGAGGAAATTCGGTTCTGTGTCACACAAGTAACCGACGATCTCTATCACATTTCAGACTGTGAAAATGCCATCGCAGAACAAGAACTGTATGTTAGTGCTACCGATTTGGGAGATCCTGATTTTAATTTACCTTTGTGGTATGCGACTACCCTAGCCGCAGCTATGAATCTTGATATTGAAACTATTCCGGTTACAAACTGGTTAGACTTCAAAATGGGAGATGTACTCCAACAGGGACTCACATGGGCTCTCGAAGACAATATTCCATGTCTACCGGAGGCTCGCTATAGGGCCTCCGAAGGTAAACGTTTCACTGTAATGCAACAAAATGAATCCTATTATCAAATAATTGACTATGGCGAAAATAGCATTATAAAAATCCCTATCGCACATATTCAAAACCAAAAGCTACGAATAGCTGAGTGGTATACCAAACAAATAAGGCATGCTCGGAGGGAGTTGGGACTCCGTTATGTTGAGTCAACGGCTAAAACCCCTGCCCCGTCACCAATTGGGGATATCCTCGGACAAGTAACCCAGGACTTACTTGAAAACTACGCTCCATACCCTGGAGACTCTAATTTCCCACACATTGGTCACCACCCCCGATTCCAGGTGACAAAGATATCTAAAATGTATTACCTAGTCAAAGATCAGCTTCGAAATTGGGAGCGAATGATTGAGACTACCTCATTACTTGAACCCACATTTCACCTAGCCCGGTGGTATGGTCGCCAATGCCAAACTCCTAAGCAACGAGGACGCAACCGCCTCCCAAAAAGAGTTCAAACCATGATGATGGGAACGTCCCTGTTTGACCGAGCAGCCGAAATACTTGAGTCTGGTGGACCTTTTCCAGGGGATGATGAAGCACTCCTTGACTTGATCCCTGGACCCCGATTCCAGTTTACTGAGTCCGACGAACCAAATAAAGTTCACCTATTGGATTGGGGTCGAACATATAATATAGTGTTCCCACTGATATTTTTACTTGATGAATCTTTTGATCTAATAAATTGGTTTCATCAGGAATTACGAAACATGCCTGTTGGGACAAACGATTACCTGCCCGATAGTGATTACTACTTTGATCTTCTACTGGATCCTGAAGAGCGATCGGAGCGGGAAAGTATGGAGAATTGGGTGCGGCTACCACAGACACAGCCCTTCCCCTGGGCATTGATGGGAATCCAGGTCCCCAGCGGAAGCCTATCAGCAATTGAGCGCACTGCATCCATACCTCGAGACTTTTCACGGGTCGTGCCTAAACCCATTGTGATTGTGGTACAAGTCAATGGCCAACCAGTTCGTGCATTGATAGACTCTGGATCCCTGGGAGATTTCATGTCTACGACGATTGCAGATCAGTTGAAAGTCACTAAAATAGCCTTGGCAAAAGCCCTACCCCTTCAACTGGCGGTTCAAGGCTCCCGATCAAAAGTAAACTATGGTACAAAAGTTAAGTTCAGATACCAAGAGATCAATGAGGAACGCTACTTTGATATCATAAACATTTCAAATTATGACCTCATACTGGGCACGCCATGGATCTTTCAACATCAAGTTACTATTGGTATGAATCCTGCTTCTGTTGTGGTTGGAAGTAATATATCCTTACCTGTTCGTGGTGATTCAGTTACTCGCATCGCATCCCGATCCGTTGAGATGGCTGAGGATGAGTTAGACAACATCCGTCGGAAGTTGGAAGAATACGCACAACCTATTTGCCAAGAAGCAGCCGAGACGGCTCTACCACCTCTCCGGGCCATTAATCATTCCATCCCATTGATTGATGAAACACTGGTATACCCGTGGCGCCCCTCACGATGCCCCGAGGCCATGCGCGCTCAATGGTCAGCAAAGCGGGAAGCATACATCCGATCGGGAAGATGGGAAGTCACAAGCTCGGGGAATACAGTCCCCATGCTCCTGATTCCAAAGCCTCGAAAGGAGGGCGAGCCGCCTCAACTACGAACTGTCATTGACCTCCGCGCTCGGAACCGGAACACCGTTAAACTATCATCACCCCTCCCTGATATGAATGCTATCCTCCGCCGGGCAGCAAGCCACCGTTACCGAACATTGCTGGATGGAAAGGATGCCTATGAACAAATTCGGGTCATCCCTGAGCATGTCAATCGGACTACTGTTACGACTCCTGATGGAAATATGGTTAGTCATGTCATTCAAATTGGTGATTGTAACGCGCCTGCAACTTACCAAGCCTTGATGAATCATATTTTTTCAGCGTATATTGGGGTCTGGATGGATGTCTACCTCGACGACATAGTCATTTATTCGAATACTCTACAAGAGCACATTGAACGTGTCAAGACGGTCATAGATATCCTACGACGTGAGAAATTGTACCTTAGTAAAAATAAACTCCATTTTCTGTGTAAAGAGCTGAAAATCCTGGGTCGGATTGTTGATGATAATGGAATCCGTATGGATCCAGCTAAAGTTGAATCAGTACTAGCATGGAAGACTCCCACAAACCGCGACTTACTTCGTGGGTTTTTGGGAGCAGTGGGCTATCTTGCCGATGACTTGGCCAGTGTTCGGGTACCAATGGGAGTCTTGACGGCCCTCACAGGTGATACTGTTCCGTTCCATTGGGGTCATACACAGCAGCGTGCCTTTGATGACGTCAAGTTAATTGTAGAAAGGGGGCGGCATCATAGCCGCGTACCACTAGATTACACAACGGGCCATGCGCCAATATTCTTGATCACCGATGGATGTGCAACTGGTGTCTCGGGACTCGTGAGCCAGGGAATGGACTGGAAGACGGCTAAGGTGGCCGCGTTCTACTCGGCCAAGCTGAATTCTGCCCAGCAAAATTATGCTGTGCACGAGATTGAGATGTTAGCGGGTGTGGAAACGATGCTACGGCATCGGGATATATTGCAAGGTACTCACTTCAAGTGGGTAACGGATCACAAGGGTTTAATACACCTATTGAACCAGAAAAACCTATCGGGACGACAAGCACGCTGGATGGAGAAGATTGGCGAATTCGATTTTGAAGTTGTATATGTCCCGGGGTCCGAAAATGTCCTCGCAGACGCGTTATCGCGCATATACTCTAATGAAGCACCAGGGACTGTTAGATCACAAACCGAGTACACTATCCATGATGGGAATAATGCCCACCTTCGTTTTCATGGGATCACAATGCCCCTTTTGGCTGGCATTGAGGGACGGGCACAACGCTTGCCAAGGCTTCGAAAACCTGTTGAGGGTGCCGAAACAGGACGGCCAGAGACATCAAAGGAGTTTGCCGCGAGAGTAAAAAAACCATTTCGTCCTTAAAGGCCCTAAGGGACGAAAGGAGGGCGAGAGCAGTAAGCAATCGACCTTTACAGAAAAAATCACCACAGTAGATAATGAAAAGAGAAGAACCTCTACAGTGAAAGTCACCGTAGAGGGGGGAAAAGAGAGTAGTAAAGCTCAGACGGCCACTACAGTACAAAAAGGGGACAGCGGCGTGAGAGCGTCGAATAATGATACCCTAATAACACAGTTAGGCTCAGATCAGAACGAGATGTTAGAAGACACACCAGGATCTACAACCGCAGTACCTCCACTGAATAGAACAACCCTTGTTGATGTTGTGACAGAAGGACGCGACGGAATAGACCTGATTAAGACAATAAGGGATCAGTATCATGAAGACCCATTCTTTAAAATTATATTACAGAAACCAAAAGACTTCAAAAACTTCGAAGTCACAAATGATGGACTAGTCTTCGTCACAGTATACAACCGAAAATTACTGTGTATCCCTAAAATAATGACTAAAGGACGAAGCATCAGAGAAGTAGTCATCTCTGAAGCACACTCATTGCTAGCGCACCTTGGGGCTAATAAAACTATTGACTACCTTCGGGACCAAGTATGGTGGAAAGACTTAGTAAATGATACTCGAGCATTCTGTGAGACATGCCAAACCTGCAAACGAAGCAAGCCGAGCAACCAGAAGCCGTATGGGTTGTTGAATCCGCTTCCCATCCCGTCACAGCCGTGGGAAGCCATTGGTGTTGACTTTGTGGGACCGCTACCTGAATCAAGTAACCGAGATGGAACATTCGACTCTATTACTGTTGTAATCGACTTACTCACCGCTATGGTACATCTAACACCGGGACGGACTAATTACAATGCCCGACAAACAGCTGAGTTGATGTTTGAGGCCGTATACAAACTACATGGCTTACCTAAGACAATTGTCAGTGACCGAGACGTGCTCTTCACGAGCGTATTCTGGCAACATCTACACAGACTCATCGGGACACAACTAAAAATGTCCAGTGCATATCATCCCGAAACAGACGGTTCCACCGAACGAGCAAACCGCACGATCACGCAGATGCTTAGGCAATGCATAGGGACAAATCAAAAAGACTGGGTGAGCAAGTTACCAGCAATTGAGTTTGCCATTAACTCTGCTAGATCTGAAAGCACGGGATACGCACCCTTTTACCTTAACGGACGAATGCCCCGAGCCATGATCTGGAACTCTGCAGGACCAGACGAGTACCCCGGAGTACGGAACTTCGCGATACAACGAAAACTTGCACTAATGCAAGCTCATGACAGTATCCTAGCGGCCCGAGTGAAACAAACCCGCGATGCAAATCGTAAACGTCGCCCTTGCCCGTTTGTCAATAACGATCTTGTCTATTTGTCCACCAAGAACATTTCCTTTCCAAAAGGATTTGCACGAAAACTGGTACCTAAATTTATCGGGCCTTACAAGATCACTCAAGATTTCGGTAACCAGTCATTCCGAATTGACTTGCCAGCCCATTTGAAACAGCGCGGCGTACACGACGTTTTCCACGCCTCGTTATTACGAGCACATGTACCCAACGACGACCGACTCTTCCCTGGACGGTTGGACACCCAATTAGGAAACCAGGACGACGTTGAGGGAGAATGGGCCGTAGACAGCATTGTTGCCCACTCCGGTACGCGTGAAAACGCACTTTTCCAGGTAAAATGGCGTTCGGGTGACAATACCTGGATGCCTTACTACCAGATTACGCACCTCGATGCGTTGACTAACTATTTAGATCTCATGGGAGCAAAGACCATTGCAGAGCTACCCGAAGGAACAGCTCGTCCGGCACTCCAAGATATTGAAATGATGCCGGACCCTTTAGTCCACCTACAGCCGTCCCATTCCTATAAAACCCCGTCTAAACCTCCCCACACTCCTCACAACCCAACACTCCTTTCACCCCAGACACACTCCCTATCGATCTCCTCAATCTCTTTCGACATGGCCGCTCACTTTGACACATCCCTAGGCTTTCTTCATCTCCACTTCACACGCATTAGTCGCGAAGAATTCGAGCTCCACGACCCTCTTATCAACCTTCGTTATTCCTACCAAGCTGCTGTCATTCGAGCTTACATTTTTTACGATCAACATCTTCGTCGACGAGCCCACAACCCAAAAACTCCGGCTGCCGAGCGCATCCCCGCGGGTTATAGTGACTTCATCGGGCTTTTCAACGATGACGCCGGGCAATGTCCCGTTCGCTTCGCACGCCCCGAGAACCCCTTACTTCATATCCCTAACACCTCCGCACCAACCGTTGCTTTGTTCAACGTTACGCTCCCCGTTATTTACCCTTTCATGGCTCTTCCGCCCGGGAGCAAAATCTTGACTGAAGAACAAGAAAAGATTAATAACAAAATGCTTTGGGACACAGCCCGACAATCGCAAAAACAGCGGGACTTCCAGAGTAAACGCAAAGCGGAACGCCTCACAGGAAAGTTCGTCAAACGACCCAGACACCAGCCGTCACCCTTATCCAACGATGCACTTATCCTTAACCCCATCTCGCTAGCTCCCGACGACAACTATGTCTTGTCACCTTCTGGTTCCAACATCCTCTTCACTACCGACTTCGACACAACCCTTGACCCTGCGGAAACTTCTGGCTCTTCCGCCGACAACACTACCACAGACAGCACTATGGAAGGTACCTCCTAAAACGGACTATCGAACGGTTAGATACTCCAACCGCTGGAGGGCGTATGTAGCAAAACAGTGACTTGTGACCGCTTACACATTCCTTACATCTTATCTCTTCCCTCTCTTAGTTTACCTTGCGATTAGATTACTCTTTTCCAAGACATACCCCTCGTTTATCTATTTGTTTCACCTTACTCCTTACGGACTACCTACCTACGAATTACTATAAAAACCCTCGAGTATCGTAGCCAGAGACCCCAGAATTTTATCTATCTTAAACCTGTCTGTTGTGTTGGAACGTGTGCCTCTAGTTGACTTGTCACTAGCGTCACAAGGACGAACCTCAACGATATCACGTTTTGTAGTTGCGACTTATGTATGTATACATACATTGTGAGTCATATCGCGAGCTCCCGTGACCAAAGCTAAATAAGCTGGATAAGATAAAATTCGGTGTCGTGTGACACCAAGAACGGGACATCGAAAAAAAAAAAACCCGGGGCCGGAATGTGCAAACTACGAAGTACTTATAGATAAACGACAGGCCACGAAGGAAGCATGGTACAGCGGACTTATACGTACGACACTTTGACGATAGTGGTCTTCCGGCTTGACATTGCTTATGCCCGTGCCTCGTCCCACATCTTCTGTACGTACACCACATCTCCGACCCTAAGGACCCCTTCCCTCTCCGGCATCGCGTTGCAGCCTACACACGCGTTCAGCTTGTTCGTCGGGTCTAGTCCTGTACGGAATTTCATCAACACTTTGAATGGCACGGCCTTATCCGCTTCGCCCGTGTCGGGGCTGACATTCGGAAGCTACGGATAATGGATAAATATTTGAGTAGAAAAAGATGAGGGGGGGACATACCAGACACCTCACGCATTTAGACACAAGGGAAATGCTTGGTGCGTCCTGTGATCCAATTTTGATTTCCTCCCAGTTATCCTCCGCAAACGAGCCACCCCCATTAAGGACCACATTTGGACGGAATCTTGGATAAAAAAAGTTTTCGAATTGTTTGCACGAACGTTCCAAGTGTACCTACCTTCGGATAACAACATTATCCTCCCTCCAAGATTCACTGATTCCCTGCAGACCTATCCGTGACTTAGTTTCCGTGTTCACCTCCTCCATGCTTTCCTGTGATAGTATCATCATAGGGTACAAGTCCTGATACCATGTTGCACCCTTAAGATCGGGGAAATCTGGTGTTCCAAGAACCTTGCGAGCGCGGGGGCCTTTGAAGATTAGGTGAACAGGCTTCCCGATGTGTTGTGAAAGAATTGTGGAAGGGGCATCTGGCGCGCCAGTAAGGGATTGACCGATATAACCATCGACAAGATCGTGACCAGGCCAGAGGGTGATATTTTCAAGGCTAAGAAAAGTTCAGCGTTTGATAGGTCACTCGTGCTGTTTTTTACCATTCCCATTTACTCAAAATATCCTCCGAAGGCTCTAAAGGGATAGAAAAAGAAGGTGTACCCGAGTCTTCAGGGAATACAACATGGATGAGCCCTTTATGGGGCACCGTTGGGTCGAAATCGATGCGGGGGACAATCAGGACCAACTATATGCGCATATTCAGAGTGGCGAAAAGGACATAGGTGGGCTGCTGACCTTGGGGAATTCACGTGCAGTGAGGATGCGATTGGCGTTAACATCGAAAACACACCATTTTCTGTCAAACTAATGTGGAGTATTAGATTGACGAACCGAATAACAGTGGGAACGGTTACCTCCAGTCCTTCGACATTGTAATTGGCGGATTCAACTGGTATCCCGCGACAACTCTATAATCAAGATATCAGAATTGCTACTAATAATGAGATAATCCGCTATCCATCTATCAGATTGGGATGATTCCGTACGCACCTTCAAGGGATGGATAAATATCCCGGAAATCCGAACAGCCCCATCTTCCGGCTTGGGATAGACTCGCTTTGCTCGAACAATACCACTGTTTTTCTGGGTACTGGCCATTGAGAGACCCTCTTCTCAGCGACAACATTATTTATAGGAAAACCCTAAGAAGCATGGCAGGGCACGAGGATGTGACTTGGCCAGAATGGTGGTGAAATCAATCATAAATGACTAGCGTGAGATGGCCGTCAGTCGCATCAAAGGTGCACAAGGGAAAGAGGTCAATGAGGATGGAGAATGTCTATCTCAAACTTCAAGGGATCACTGTAAAACGAATACGAGCACTCACGTCGTCAGTCACTTATTGATTAAGTATCCTCTATGTAATTCTAATCCTTAGCCGCGCGCAGGAAATCTAGTCCGGCAGTTCTGTTTACAAATCAAAGAAGTCACATTTTTATTGTATTCTTACATAGCCTTTATAAGTAACAAGGCTTTTTATAAGATGAAATGATAGCAAATAGCATCGATGCCTATATTCTTGCATTGTGATGATGAGAATTCGATGTCAGTTAATTTTAGCATTTCCTAAATGGCCATTTTGATTTTTTAGATTGAAAGATACGTCTAAGGGTTTCAGATGGAACTAATTGAGGAAATCCAGGTATAGTTAGAAAGTACCTCGTGAACCTTCCTATTCACCCCATACTTTTTTAACGTATACAACATCACCCACATTCACGATACCTTGCCCGTCCGGTACCCCGTCCGGTACCCCGTTGCACCCCACACAAGGTTTCATCTTCTTAATAGGATCCAGACCCGTGCGGAATTTCATCAATACTTTATATGGGACGGCCTTATCTGCCTCGCCAGTATCGGGACTGACATTCGGTAGCTGTTATCATTTATCAGTTCCTAGAATTACAATAATTGGACATATATGCGTACTAAACACCTGGCACACTTTGACACAAGCGAGATCGGTGGGGCGTCTTGGGATCCGATTGTGACTTCCTTCCAGTTATCCTCTGCGAACGGGCCGCCGCCACTGACGATGATATTTGGTCTGAACCTGATAATGAGGTCAATGTTAAAGGAATGAACGAGAGAGTTCGCTGAGTGGCATTGCTGGGAGATAAAATGAGCACTAACCTCCGAATTACGATCGTGTCCTCCTTCCAAGCTTCACTAATACCCTGCGTCCCAACGCGATCTTTAACCTCCCTATTCACGTCTTCCATGCTTTCTTCGGACAGGACCAGAAGTGGGTATCCATCTTGGTACACTGCTGTTGCCTTGAGTTCCGGAAACTCTACGGTTGGCTCAATCGGTCGGATCCGTGGCCCCTTGTAGATAAGATGTACGGGCTTCCCGAAATAATTCGAGAGAATGGAGGATGGTGTCGTTCCCTCGGGTCCGAAAGATGAGCCCGAAGGGAACTGGGAGATATATCCATCGAGAGGTTTCACGCCAGGGAAGAGTGTTACCTGGTCAAGGCTAAACGAAATTAATTAAAAGACGAATTAAACAAAATATGGTTCGACTGTACATTTCCCAAGTGCTCAAAACATCCTCGGTGGGCTGTAGTGGTACTGTAAATCCAGGACAGCCGGAGTCGTCAGGAAATGTAACATGGAGAAGCCCCATATAAGGTAGCGAAGCGTTCAATTCAATTCGAGGGTGGATTAAAACCATCTGTTTTGAAACGTCTTGATATGTATCGTGAAGGAAGGAAATTCAGCACACCCTAGGAAAATCGCGTGCGGTGATGATACGATTAATGCTAGCGTCGAGGATGCACCATCTTCTATCATGCTGGGAACGTGATTGGTGTGTTAGAAATAATGTGGAAAAAGAGGACACACCTCGAGACCTTCGGGCGTATATTTGGCTGTTTGTAAAGGGGTTCCTCGGCAGCTCTAAAACCGGAATAGGTCAGAGATTATTGAATAAGCTCGTAACTGATGGCGTAACAACAAGAATAACTTCAACGAACTCTCTTCAAAAACAAACCTTTTTTTTCCAGCTGAACACCTACTTCAATGGCCACAGCATAGAAAGCTGGGAAGTTTGACTGAAGGGAAGATACAGATAAAAGAACCGAACACACCTTGATTGGATGGACAAATATTCCAGCAATACGTATCGACCCATCCTCGGGTTTAGATGCCATCATTTTTATTTTTTTCTTCTTCAAAGAGGAGGTAGAAATTGAAGGAGACCAAGAACGCTGAAGATAGATGAATACAAGAGTACCGATGATAGCAGCGCTGATGAGGGATATACCGGAGGGCCATGTGATGTTATCAATGCCCCCACTCGTGTCTATGCCAAAACTCAGTACAATCCTAGTGAACTCTGATACCAAAGACTGCTTGGAGGTGAGTGCCGAGCTAGAGGCATCTTCGGACCTCAACAACGTGGTGTGTGCATGGGTAGACATGAGGGCCGTTCCCGTGTCCCTTCAGAGATAACGGGAAAGAAAATTTGTTCTTGATTAATTGATAAGCTTCAGACCGCCATAAGACAGCTCAAAGGCGAGGCTCCGTGCTGACTGAAGCCGGCTATGACTCGTTCAAAGCCTGTGAGTGTTCCGAAGGTGTCCGGGTTATCCAACCTTTGGAATTAACAAAGTGGAAAGTCTGAGTGTGAGTGTGTCGAGAAGAAAAGATCATATTGGCTGGAATAGTAATCTTGGCCAAGAGCCTCCAAGAGCCTCAGCAAATTTCCAAAACTTTCAAAGGTTGGCGTCAAAAGAGTTGTCCACAAAACAAAAATAATTTTTCGGATCGGGTCAATTACTCAGTCGACCCTGACGCCGTCGAGTCTAGGCCATTTGAATGCTGGTGGATCATATCGTGTAGGCCTGTCCATTTGTGATAATATCCAAAATATATTCTGTACATCTTACTGGGTCATTGGCTCAACCCCATTCGTACGCGATAAATCACCCAGTCCTCAAGACCAAATGAACACCGCTATCAGAGCTGATAATCTTGCTTATCTGTCCAACATCCAACCCATAGGCTGCATCTTCAAATGGTTTCTGCATCTGTCCGCGACCAAACCACCCTAAATCACCACCATTTGAATGTGATGAGCAATCAGAATGTTGTCCGGCCAGTTCTGCGAATTTATCGGCGGATCCACCAATCTGGGATTCGTACCCGCGTAAAATTTCGATGGCTTCCTCTTTGCTGCGTGTAATCGTCGTCTGACGCACAATATGTTAGCGAGAATTTCGCCCACATTGTAAAAATATTTAGACCTCTTTCCAGCTTGAGGGCCGTCTGCTGTCACGATGCTTAACGAGAAGATGGCTAGCGCGGACCTGATCAGCCTTCCCTCCCGCTTTGGGGTTGTTCAGGTACTCTTTAGCTCCTGGTAATTTGTCGATTTGTTCCTGAGTGAGCCCCGTAGGGGGTTCCCAAGATGATTGTCTGCTGGTAGTGTTGAAGAAATACGGCATTCCTCGCGAACTCGACATTCTGACTTCCCATTCCGACTTATTATGATAACTTCATGAGGCAAATATACTTATTAAATTACCGTTCTGCGCACCATTGTGATCCTTCTTTGTTTATAGAAAACTATGCGCTCTCGACTCGCCCGACTTCGTTGGGGTTTGATATGAAGTTAAGTAATATGATTAAATACTTTCTGTTCGATCAGTAATTAGTCACGTGTATAGGACGACCTAGGCCAGAGTTTATCGGCAAGGTTCTCCACCCGACTCGCTCTAATTTCTAAGTCCAGCGATCGTCGTGCTATAGCTCGAATCACCCAATTCCACCAATTTTACCATATGGCCGAGACGTCTTTCCTGTCCTCTAGGGACTATAATAGGGGCTACCGCCACCCTTTCCTCTTTGGGATCCACTACTTAGGTGGTGTTGGAGGTGAGGGAGAACAGTCCATAGACAGGAAGAACGAAAAGTAACCAAATATCACCCAGACAACCCAAGAACAGTAAGATATCGGCAACTAGTCTGAAAACTGTCTCATCAATCGCTTTTCCTGCACCAGCTTGCAGAGCAGGCAATGTCCCAGTTCTCCGCTGAAATGCGGTCAATCCCAGATTGGTGGAAAATATTCCGGGACCAGGATACAAGGGACAAATGGACCGCGATTGGTTTACACCGTGCATGGAGAGTGCTGACGCCCTCAAACTATGTCGATATTCGGTTGTCGATCAAACAGGCATGTTCTGGGGGCTCAAGGCGGGACTACATATAATGGATAAGCTAATTTTGTTATATCTGCAGGTCACTTACGTCCTTGACGAACTCAAAGGGTATTATGCCTTGATGGATCACAAGAACAAATGGTTAATTTTTTTATTCCTCATTGCCGTATATTTGTTAAGTTATTGCTACCGATAGTGAGGTTTCATGCTTCGAACGCATTTGGGAATCTCGTCAACTGTTAGCCAAAGCTGAAAATGATACCCTTTCTGAAGCCCTTTCTACTCTTCATGATCAAATACCAAGCCCAGGTCGTAGTGACGATGGTGTAACGACATCGCTTATCGACCCGTTCCTCTACTGTTTAGTATATAACAAGTCCCTCGTTTCACACCCACATAGCCGCCTCCTGCGTACCATTCCACCTCCCTCAGGCGATATATATACAATATCGCCTAAATATGCTTTCCTTCCATCAGATGTCACTGTCTCACCAACTGGCCAGGTCAACCTTGTCTCGTACATCAATAACCTTGAACCTTGTCACACCTCCCTCTATAAGCAGATCGAACAAACATTGACCTCATTTTTGCCTTTATTTGAGTACACCTTGACAGACTTACACAGGAATAATCCTCTCAATCAGCGTATTCCTGGACCTTGTCGATATACCGTGTGGGATGAACCTGAAGAGCCGGAGTTTTCTGATGATGAAGAGGGTTGGACAACATACGAGAGGGATCTCCGACACTGGATCATGAATAGGCCCCTACACCTTCCAGATGTTCCCGATGACGGTTATCATGGTGGCTTAGAACATAGAAAGCATATAGTCAACCTTCGTGGTAGGAATCTTCAATTTGTAGTTGACATCTCTGAGATACACCTTGTAAGTCCAACTCCCCATATATTTCCTGTCAACTTAACGCAAAATACAGCAACCTGGAGGGCCTGAATATTTGGGTTCACCATGGCATGTGCAGGGAATGCGCAATGAGCGCATAGTCGCCTGTGGCCTATTCTATCAAACAATAGTGAGTAGTTTCCGTAAATCCAAAATAGTCTAATTTATTTGAGATAGGAGAATATGACAGAAACTTCCATTCAGTTTCGCATGGCCGTGACGTCACCGCGAGGCTTCAATGCGGGGGATGCAGGTGCTACTCTGCGAACTTGGGGCCTTCAGGATGGCGACTCCTGTCATCAATATATTGGCTCTCGAATAATCCACTCTGGCCTAGGACTCGTCTTTCCGAACATATATCAACACCGCCAGACACCATTCCGTTTGCTTGATCCCACAAAGCGAGGGCATCAAACTGTCGTATCGTTTTACCTTATAGATCCGGAGATCCAGCCCATCATCTCTACTTCCATGGTCGCCCCGCAGCAAAAGGCGTGGATTCGGAGAGCCGTAGACGAATCTATGGACCACCGAGTTCCAATAGAGGTTATCGATAAAATTATCGAAAATGTCGAGGGACTTATGAATACTGACGAGGCAGAAGTATTTAAAGGCGAACTTTTGAGTGCAAGATCTAAATTTTTGGAAGCAAACAACAACTATCATTTCTGCATTCCGTTCGATATCTGGAGTGCACCTGATTTTCCACACTAGAATTTCTTGGTTATTGGTTTTTGGATCAATATATGCATGGGATATGCTTCTTTGGAATACCGAATTTGTGCAATATTTACAACTGGTACATGGTATCTTAATGAATTTATGCAGGCTATGCGGCTCGGCTGGGGCGACTAGCATCGTCTGCGCCAACTATAAAGATGCCAGGATGTCGAGCAATCTATGGAGATTTATTCTCAATATTATTATAATTTATTCAGGATTGAAGAAATTTACTTACGAATGACCTAATTCTTTTCCCATAGATGTACATAGGGAACGATGCCAACCAACAAAACGCTTGACAAGAAGCGAGGATCAAGAGTGATACCTTCACCCCTCTGTGAAGAACCATGCCGTTCGCAAAGAAGGTGAAAGCGTACAGAACAATATTTTTACTGAAGTTTGATAGAGCAAGGACATGTAGGGCGTCAGTGCCGTGAGTATCAAGAAGGTATGTAACAGCGGCTGCTCCGGAAACAACCATGCTGAAGTTGGCTATCCTGAGAGATAAAGGCGAAACGATGAGTATTAGCTTGTTGCTTTAGACTAGGAAATAAATACATAATGCAAGCGACAGCGCCAATCCAGGGCATGTTGTGCGTTGTGCCCACTATATAATTCATTAATCACAAGTTTCGGGTCTTTGGAGGCCGATGTATAAAACTAACCTGCCCAACCGGCATAACCAAAAACTCCAAATAACATTGTCGAGATGAAAAAAATACGAAACTCGGGCTCATAAATGCCTTTGTTTCGTTTCGCAAGCCACACGGTACCCCAATCTGTCAATGGTCCGGATACACACATCGCAATAATTATCCCCACAATTCCTCCGAGATTAGTGAGCCCCTAAAGAACTTTATGAGTCTAGAGAACGGTAATACCAACTGGATCTCACAATCTGGGAGGCTGTAAAGTTGTATTCCAATGTGAAAATAGTTGAAGAGCATATAGGCATCAGGCCTAGGAAGACACCGATATTATTTATTGTTTACTATTATCAATATTGAAATATTCACTGAGCCACACGGTCTGCATTCCGTGGACGAGAAATATAAACCATGTCTGTAACTGATGTTTAGCCATGCTAGATGTTGCGAGAACCTCACTGACCACTGGAGAGAGGAGGAAGGGGAAAGGGCGGATAAAAATCTTGAAGACGTTAACATTACTATAGGTTCCACTCCATATCTTGAGTTGTGAGATGTAACTAGGCCTGTCGGTAAGTATCGGAGTGGGTTGCGGGGCGATGTCAGAAACAGAGGTGTCTTTATCTACACTCTGTTTTTCGGAAGGACTTGATGACCCGTCTGCCCGACTCTTCGTCTTCATGTCATCTTGTTCACAGCGGCGATCGTAAGTTGTCTTGCGAATAATTTAGTATTAAATTTTAAAATTCTTCACTATGAGCAACATACCTCAGGTACAAAGAAAAATACCGAAAGCACGGAAAGACCAAGGGGGATGGTAACAAACCAAAAGCCCATTTGCCAGGATAGGTTCTGGATGACATAGCTATAAAGTAAGGGTCCGCTAAACGATATAATACTCATAAGGCCATTTGCAGGGATCCAAATAATGAAGGGAAATGCTAACAGTGTTATTCCAGCCATGATCGAAAAACTCCAAATAACAGAGCGACTGCCACGTTCGTGGACGCTACGGTGATAAGATCATGAGAAATTTTACGTCGAGATCAGACTCGATAGAAACTTTACAAATAGATCTGTTCAATAGTTGACGCCACCAAACTATTATCCACAATATAAACCAATATTGTGATGATGCCTTGGTCATAAATACACACCTTTGCAGGGCTGACATTCCAAAACCTTGAAACACGCGGGATGCCCGTATAGACGTCATGTTTGGGCTCGCAGCACACCAAATGCAAGAAATGAACATCTATATTGCAAATGGCACGTAAGGTCAGACTTTACTGGTGTTCTATCATGGGGGTTTATCATACCAAAGTAACAGACCCTAGGTAAACAATGCGATGCCCAAATTTCACAGCCAAGGTGTTCTGAAAGAGCCTGCTTTGATGTTGGAATATCGATTTCTGAAACTAAATTGATTGCTCACATGAAACATGCAAGGCCAAGAAGAATAGCCCCAAAGCTTGAAGCAACATCATCTACGCTAACGCCAAACTGCTTTGATAGCAGAACATAACCTGGACCAACCATGGGTGAAAGTGCACCATCAAGTGACGCTGCGAAGGCACTGTGAAAGTGGTTGGTGAATGAAACGTTTTTTGAATTCGATACCATACAGAGTCCAGAAACAAGCTTCCTTTTTCCATCTGGGCCAATTCAAGCTGTTGGAAGGAAACGACAATCATCAGATTTTCCCTTTTCAGTAGAATCATAATCAATAGGAATAAATTACGGGTCTTTAGGATCGTTGGATGGTTGTGGAACAAGGATAACGTGAGAATCTCTTCCAGTTCCATGCTTCAACATTCTGGCATCATCGATTGCAATCTATACAACATAATAAACGACTGGCTTGACTTGTTCGCAAGCACTAGGTTTTACTTGTTGGCCTCGAATGATTCCTAGATCAGATAATAAGGCCGTTCCGGGAACCTCACGAAGGTATTTGTCCTCTATAGAACCAAGAAGAATCAAATCCAAGTGATTAGCCCTAAGAGATTGGGACGAGCAATACTGCTCACCCAGAATACCGAGTCCCATAACTTGGGGAAAAAATAGATCACGGCTCCCAAAGACACCCATTAGCTTTATATACAGCAGGAAGGCATAACGATATCCATATGAGCATTTTTTCTCAACTATTAGTATGTGCGGTGATAGGCCCGATTCAGACGTTTAGTCTGCGACTAACGATGCCGATCACATTCTGAAGCCATTATTGGCAAGTAATTTAGCCTTGCACCAATGGTGGATCCGGGGGATCAGAGGCTGGGAGCATGAAAATGCATATTATGGAAAAAACGAGGCTAAGCAAGCTCTCAAAAATTCTGTGTTGAGTGTGACGTTAAAGAACGGGCGTCCCAGTGACACCAAATCGCACGTAGCGTGGAACCAGAAGATGGCGAGTGGAAACTTTGGATAAACAATCAAGCCCCGGAGATACAGGAGATCCACACACATACCTTGCTTGAGGATAAAATACATCACATGGTTAACCGGATATTAATAAGACTCAAAAGGAACGAGCTTCGGAGCTTTACATGGCCTTTTGCTTGTCTGAAAGAAGCACAATTGTGAGCGAAAAGATTTGTATACGCCAAATTTGATGTCAGGTGAACTTGTAGAAAATGGACTTTCATTAAAAATGTGTCTTGACATGTAAAATATCGTAAAGAATTATGGCGAGAGTGTTCGGAGCCGTTATTTCCCTCGAGAAACCGAATGTGAGGAAATTGATTAGAAGAGCATAAACAGTGTAGCCGAGCAAGAATAGTTATCTGTAAGTTCCTTTCGGACTAACAGCATTGCATGGCGATGTTCTGGTTTCGTTGCCACCTTGCAAACCTTGCGTCAGGATGCACCATATGTGCGAAATCCAAAATTTGAATCTGTTCCCCGTGCACTGAAGCTAAGCATACCCTTCCAATCCCTTCATCCCAAGCGATTGCTGCAAGTCCACCATCTTGGTACAATTGCTGGGAATCAGGATCAAGTGGGAAGGAGGCGTAGATTTTGGGTGGTACTAATGGCCACCTCTTCCGAAGAATATGGGCGGTGCAGTCCTCTCGAGGGATGGGATACGTCTCGTGTTGGTATTCAGGGTTGACGTATCGCCTAAGACTCACCATCGCTGGCGAATCTTTCCGATCTCCGGGCATCACTGTATACATCAGAGCCCGCCGGGCGCCAGGAAGGACATGGGTGACAAGAGGAGAGCTGATATGTTGAGTTTGGAAGCACACATATTGAAGAGGATAATAGTATTTTGGATATGCTGGGTGAGTGCTTGTCGCTGGTACAGTGATAAAATCGGGCCAAAGGACGTGATGTATGACCCCGACAGGCTGAAGGGTCTGGAAAAATATCGAAATGGGTGGAGGCGGCCCAGGAGGCAGCGGGAGATTGCTATTCGGAATACCATAATCCGAAATATGAACAGCCGAGCAATAATCAGTGCGAACATATCGATCTGTAGGATATGCTCGAATCAATCTGTCTGGGATATCCGGCAGGTTGAAAAGTTCAACGAGAGTGATTTGCGTCGCTTCTTCTTCGTCCTTAGGGACAACTTGTATACAGCGAACGACTAACATATTATGTTGACCAGGGAGTACTCGAGTCGCCTTGATGGAATGTGGCTATAAAGAGGTTTGATAAATATAAGATACGAATTGATTAACACCTACCAAGCCTTGAAAATCTTCATGATCATGGCATAAAAGCGTTGAGATGGTCTTCTTCGTTAAATCAATGACAACAATTCTGTCGGGTTGTTGAACAACAGATATATGTGGCAAGCCGTCCAATTCAAATATGCTGACATCTTTCATCGCAACGTGCGACGCGAGTGTTACTACTTCAGAGAATGGTGGTGGCTCACTACTGGCGAGATTTTTGTATCGAATAGACCCTGGTCTGATTTCTGGATCTGCCAGAGTTTCCAAAGATTTCAACTTAACGTGGAAACATATCAATTCGCCAGTCATGGGATGAACTGGGTCTATTTCTGCGGTAGAGCTATAATCAGATGGATCAACACTACAGTCACAGATTTAGAGTCGATGAATTTGATAAAATACTGTATTGACACACTTGATAGGTCCACCGCTTTGAAACATCCTCCGAACATAGGCAATCATAATGCCTTGTTCGCCATCAAATTCGCAATATTTCGCTTGAAGATCAAATGCTTTCGTGTGTGTTGGCGCCCTGGCCAATGCTTGATATCCTTTCGGATGATCCAGATGATATATGATAATAAAGAAGCGATAGCTGTATGCATCCTTCACTGATGCAACGAGGTATTTGCCACCTGGAAGCAACTTCATTTCCAAAACGCGGTAGTGCGTAGTTAAAACAGCACTGCTCGTGATGACAGGTTGTGAACTACACCAGTTGTCTTGAAGAGATATTGCGCGTGTAACGAGTTGCTCGATCTCATAATCTGTAGATTGAAGAGTGTACCGAAATGTTGGCCTCAAAGGTGGAATAGGACTCCTAACGTATGGTAGAAAGCGCTTCCATATTACGGGCTCGTGCGTAAGTAGGAAGAATGCTTTATTCACCTGGATACGGGTTAGAAATAACATCCAAAGAATGAAAATCACTCACCCTTCGTAGAGATATAATGTCCTCAACACACAGATACGGAAAAATCGCATTAAGGTGAACGTCGAATGGGAGTCGAAAGATAAAGCAGGCAGAATTTCTCTGAAAATTTTTTCGCAGGAAATTGGGCAGATATGGTGTTACAGATGCGGCGTTTAGTACGGGCATGAAGTTTTGTTGAAATTCGGTAGAGGTACTGTTGGGGGTTCGTCGTGAAGAAATACAATGGAGAGAAGAGGTAGATAATGCCTTTAAAAAAGCATTCCTCATTTAATACACGAAAGTGTTTGTTTGGCGTTGCACCTTGTATTGAAGAAGTAGCTCATGTTGACGTACACACCTTGTTCTTGCCAAAGTACAAGAACAAGATTTCCCACTTTCGCGTGCCTTCGAGTATTGTTGTGGTATGTTTGTTTGATGGCAGACACGGGGAACCCTCGGCTCACGCTGCTCGCCCCCAAGACTAACCAGATTAAACCGCCACCGTCGTCACTAATATAATGACATCGATGTTACAATACAAGGCATTACTTAATCGTCAAGTAAAGTAGTATATAGTCCAAACCAAGTAATAAATACTAATATTAATAATAATCCGGCTCGAGGAATGACAGTAAGTAATAGGATCCTCTTCATAATACATATCTGCCATGAAACAGTGAGCATGCCAGGTTCCAAAAAGGTATCAATCCCTCATAAAAGTGTTAGATCCCACTTCCTACACTTCATAGACACCCTGTCGCCCTTGATATGGTCCCTTGAGGTCCACAACGTGACCTCCCATGAACACTCTGTTGCTGTTGCTACTCCCATGACTGCTGATGGATAAGGGGACACCAGCTGCTGCACGCTGTTGCCTTTGATCAAAGAGCTTCAAGTTCAGAAAGACGCGCGAGCCCATGGTCACCGTCATCAAAGTTGAGAACGGAACCGCCGTGGGCTTGATCATGTCATGTTCAGGTCCAAGAGCTTGGATGCTGAGCACGCTGATGTTCGTGACGGCCGTTAAAATGAAGTAGATAAGATTGTCCCGATAAATTTGCTTTCCAACCTGAGACTTGGTGGTTGAGAGGTTGCCGTGAAGCTTTGCCAAAGTAAACACTAGCACAATGGTGTCAAAGGCAACGGACGACGCATAGCTGATGGGGGCCCAGGACACAATGGGCAGCATTTGACAGTTGGAACCAAACGGTGTTGGTGGACCAACAATGGCTTCAAATTGAGTTGCGACGGCAATCTAGATTCATCAATAGTCAGTCAACACATCTCCTGGAGGGTGATTTGACGCTAACCCAACAACCAAGCATGATAAGATACATAATTCCAACAGCGACTTGAACTGGCCTAACGCCGTTCCATATAGCGAATACACGATAACAAAATATTCCACCAGAAGATGCCACCACTAAAACAGCACCGACCTGGCTGGTTACAACAGCTACCTGGCAGTGTTGACTCTGAATCGATGTGAAAAATAGGGACGGAAGAGTCGCGAGGATCGCAGAATATCGAAGAATTACAAAACTATTCAATATTAAATTAGATTGATGCTATTGGAAGGGAGGAAATAAAATATCACATACAACCACGTCGCTGGTTGTGTCCAAATTTTCTTATCGGTAGTTGAGTAAAGGGCAATCTCGCTTGGTAATTGGGCGAAGCTATTTTGAATGATTGCAGCAGCCTGAAAGAGGGGTGTGTTGCAAGACTTACTAGTCCCAAACTACGATTGCAAATGCCACCGCAACTGTGATGGCAATCGTAACTTGTGCTTCTGTTAGTGAAAGATCAGACGTTCGGACGTAAACGTAAATACCTAGGTGACCCTGTAGCTCCAAAAATTGCGGCAGCGTGAAGCCTGGCGGCAGGGGTATCGAAGCCATACTAGGTATCGGAGGCGGAACCATAGCCGAAGACATCCCGATGAAAATTATATACCGCTAGAGCGTGCGGACGGGTTTGAGGTGAGGGAAAGAACAGAAAAAAGAGGGATAGAGCACCAAAGTAACCAAGAAACACCTGTACCCCCCTGATTTTGAAGAAAAAGAGATGGCATAACACGTAGATCAAGTTGCTCCATAAATAAAGCATGTAGCCATCTTTGACAGTCGCCTTTAGGCCAGATCAGCGGGGCCTACCTATCATATGATTGATCTGTAACAAGTCAGGACAAAAAGACCGCGAATATAACTCGAAATAACTATTACGGCCCGAAACGATCATGATGGACATCTCTGGACATCTCTGGACATCTACGCCACAAACTTTACTAGTCTTGGGGATTCGAATCATGCATGCTACAACGGCGTCGTGAGGAGAGGAGTATATGTTACAATCTAAATTTGTTGACTATACGTACCCGGGTGAAAGATTTGTAGAATGGAGGGTGAGACTGGTTACGGTTCAGGACTTCAAAATGGCGTTTCGAGCGTCATTTTTTTTGAAGATCGCGTTCCACCTACTTATGCCATGTGGATGAGTCCACCCGCTTAAGAAGCAAAAGTCATACCAATTTGCCGATACAGACGAAACATGTGCAAACAAGCCCGAGCGTCAGCTCCTCCGAAGGCTCTGAAACGTTCCGTCCTTCACCTTCCGCTGAGAAATATACGCCTCCGATACCCACTTTCGCAAAATATTCTTTCTGGGAAGTGGGAATCGTCTATGACAAGACAAAATTGCATCAAAAGTCTATAGCCAAGGCACGATGCCTTGATGTTGACT
Source organism: Collybia sordida (assembly GCA_037014335.1). Lineage (NCBI taxonomy): Eukaryota > Fungi > Basidiomycota > Agaricomycetes > Agaricales > Clitocybaceae > Collybia > Collybia sordida. The sequence goes on from JAYKXK010000002.1 coordinate 4,279,195, forward strand.
GATGTCGAGTTGTATCATCTGTTGATACCAAGTCGCTCGTTGACACCTTTGATTCTCAAACGAGAGTGGAGAAAACCCCAGGAGGTTACATATCTACATAAATTGTCATCTTCCCGAGATCACAAGAGGTTGATCGATATGAACCAACGAGATCTTGTTGCACACGTCACCAAATCCGCTACTTGTATCAGACAAGCCGATTTCTGGTTCTACATACTCGCGCGGATCGAACTGGAGCGACCAAATTAAGCGAAAATACATACATCCGCGCATGGAGGTATTTCGTTGTCCATCGTTGCGCTAGGTATTGATTAAAAAACCCCTAGACTTTGATGTCTTGAGACGGGGGCAGGTAGAGGACATTTTCTCATGCTCGTTTGACATTTCAGGCAGATTCAGAGTTCCCATATATTTAACAGGTCTAAGATCTTCTTCATTTCGAAGGCCACTACGGTGGGGTTCACCGTGCACATGTTTACACAAGCCATTGATTTCTATGGCGTTGCATCAATGATTGAAAGCATCAGAACACCCTCCGGAGTCCGACCCCCCATAGGTCGGGCTATGATCAAAATTTATTGATACCTACTCTACTCCTCTTGGAATCACAAGGTCACTTCAATGTAATTCGTTCGTCCGAACGCCCGAAATTATCCCACAGTATATCGATTCGTGAACGGCCCTCGCTGGCCTAAGGTGATTGATAGCAAAAAATCAAGATTCTACAAGTGGTCGCGCTGGTCTGGCCTAGCTTCGATAATGGAATCAACAGCTCTCATATGGTGGACTTTTTCTATGTGGAAACCGCTCTCCTCGACGAGTCGCATCATTTCGGCTTCTGTACGAGTAACGCCATTATTCAGGGCAAGCAATTGCATGCTTGTGGTGCGAACGAAGCGGGTACTTGACTCTTGGAGGAGCATCTCACATAACACAAGTTTTGGGATGATACCCGGTTTGGGAGCCGCTAGCATGGCTTCACGAACGTTCTTTAAAATTGCGATGACTTGTTCATCCTTCCAGTCGTGCAGTACATGACGGATAAGATATGTTGGCTTCCCCTGCGGAATGCGTGTTTCGCTCAGCGATACGGCAAGGAAATTTCCAGGCACGAAGGAAATTCGTGCGGCCGCTGGAGCCGACTGTGATTTCCAGACCTAGTGCGATCATCAATATTGTAGCAACAATGTGAGTTATACGCATGGCCTACTCTCTTGGCGTTGTCAATGGTTAGTGGAATGTCGAAAATGGTAAATTCAAGAGCTGAATTCTGCTCATTCTTCATCAGTGCCATCTCTAGCGATCCAATACCTCCCCCGATATCAATGATTGGCGAAACCAATTCATTCCAAGGAAAATCTGTAAGATGCATAACGTGATATTTTGGCAGATTATTAGAACGCGTTACTTACCAACAATAACATTACTATTGGCCATTCTATGGAGTTGTTGCATGGCCTTCCCCATCCGCTTGCCCCGCCAGGCTTGGTCGGACATCCATTCAAATACGGAATTCTCAAAACTGAATGCAATGTTAACCGCTGGGAGACTTTTTTCCGGTTTATTTTGGAGTTTTGACGCTTCAAGCAAGTACGACGTCGCCTTGAAGCCCTCATCGCATCTGACAACCGTCAACGTCAGAAAACTCCATGTATCTAAATGATCAACCCTTGGTGCTTACACAAACCCTACAGCATCTTTGATACTTTCGGGATGGCCCTCTCGTAAGACCTCTGAATTGCAGTTATTTTTGTAGACTTAAGATCCGAACCCATCAACTTCTTCAAAGTATTGATGTTTTGTCAAACAGCTCATTGCGGTAGCTACACGACGTTACGTCAATGACATATACCTGGTGATTAGTAGTGTTTTGCTTTACCGAGATATCGTGCGTCTGCCCCCGTTTTGTCACTAAGCTCTGCGATTGACATTGTATTTTCCCCTATTATATCGGAGATACCCAAGGCGTTTACGAAGCCTAACGCAGAGCTTTCTTGACACGACTCTGTTTGAATGAGCGCTTATAAGCGATTGAGGGTCACCGCTGTTGTCGTACCTGCGAGCAAGATGGTATATTCAAGGCATCCCAAAGTGCTCAGTAGGAGCTTGTTACATAGGTCTTGCATTTTGTTCTTCGCGTTATAGAGTACGAAAGGGTCAATCGCGCTCTCTGTCCTGTTAGTCGTCATTCTTGAGAAAGCTGAAGTGGCCAGTTGAAGAATTTCCTCTGCAATCGAGACTGGGGTTGACAGATGGGTTGGAGGAGTCATTGTGTGGATGCGTGGGTGAACACTTTGGAATAGTAGGTGTTTATGTTAGTTCATTCGTGTGTCACATATCAGTTTGGGGACCGCGAGGATAATATGGTGATCCGAATCTTGATCGGTGTCTGAGACGATGTACAGTTGTCCGGATGTCCAGTTGCGGTTTCATCAAACCACCAAACTCGACTCTCAACTCAACTAGGTTAGACTAGCTTTTAAATTCACGATCAATCGGAATAACATCATTTGGTAACAACGGCCTTTCGAGTGTTTGGATCTCGTGATGCTATAATTCACCCAATAAACTAAGTACCAGTAATTAATTATTCAATACGGAATTATATGAAGAAGCAGCAATATTTCAATCAAGACATAGCATAAGGTGAATACTTCCAGTAACTGGGAACAAGAATCAGAGGCAGGGTGGGGCCGATAGAAAAGGAGCATACCCTGAATGCCGCTTTGCTAGTACATATGGAATTACAACTTTCCGTAGGATCCATGGCATGGCAGGCCAAAAATCTTTGTGTTCTGGGAGGGTATGACTATAGAATTCGTGATAGTATAATGAGCTCATGTCTTCCATGATGTAAGTAGGGCTGACCTGCGCATGAACGGGACTATCATAAAGGGGTCTCCAGTTGCTTTAGCGTGCTTCTCAAGGCCTGCAATCATGTTGAGAACATCCTTTTCCGCAAAATTGGCTTCTTTTAATTTTGAAGAATGGACATGTTCAAGCTCTTCGTCTAGATGCGTGTACTAAGAGTGTGATCAGAAACAGGACAAGAGTTTGTTAAGATTGCAGTACCAAAGGGTCCTTGAATTCCAACATCAGTGTGTTCAATTGAGTGGCGTCGAATTTGGAAGGGTCGGCACGCGAGGTGTGAATGATAGCAAGAATTTTGTCTAAAGTGCCATGTATAATTTTGTGCTGTTCAATCTCGCCGGAAAAGTCCATTTTTTGGTTCAAGAATGGGAAAACAATTTTTTCCTGTTCCAAACAAAGAAACATGAGCTAAGAACCATCAAATACTGGATATAATGTACTTCGCTATCATGATGACCTTCGATGGACACTGCCCATGCTTCACAGTATCCAAGGAAGTTCTGAAGATCATCGAAAGGTGGGCTCTTGAGGTGTGACAATATGATGTCGTACCCACGCTTGTAGGTTTGGTGGGCTATCGTAGAATATTAATTAGGCATGTGGAGGGCACGATGCGGACGCGAAGCCAAATACCATGAATCATATTATAGTGTAGTAGAGCATAGGAATCGGTTGGGGCAGCCATGGGTCTGTCGGTCGAAGAAGAATAAGAGATGGAAAGAGGGTGCGAGGCGGATTGTAGTCAAGGTTTAAGTGTGGTTTACATTGGTAGGATTGAACGTTTCATTTGGGATCACATCAGAAAGAAGTCCGTTTAGGTCCACGTAAATCCGATTGAGGTCCATTGAAACCCATTCTAGAGATTCCATACTACGAAAGACTCCGAATCGGTGAAGTGTCCTGAGTCGTTACCGCTGCTGGAGTTTCGATTTCAACGCCAATTCTGTGATGGGGCTACTAGAAATGTCATCCCGGTACTGGGCCTCTTGGGGTTTTGGAGTTATCCTAAAATAGCACCTATCAACACAGGTTTTGGTACTGATGATCATTTCCAAGCTGACTGTGTGATCGGATTCGTGTCGCACGACGCAATGTGTATATCGCAGCCTCTGAAGTAGTTGCTGCCCAGTGTCCACGGTGCCAGTCAAATCGGGATTTGATTGTTATAAAGAGTTTTTGGTTTGTTTGTTTCTCGGGTTTCCTACACTTCACACTAACTGACACAATTACGCATATTTAAATTTTCCCTAAGCACCCTGGGGAAACGGCAAAGCTCAAGGATTTTTAAATTTCCTGCCCGAAAAAATTGCAATGCTACCTTGCCATCACCACGAACCGGTGATAAGTACAAGAATCCCAAACGATGAAACGGAAATGCCGAGGTTTACGAATGTTGGGTTTTCACTTCAACTTTGAGGCTCTATATAATCGGCTGATGGCCAATGGGGAATGATTTTTCCCGCAACGACTCGCAACTTGGCGCCATAGTAGCAGTGTCACAGAGTGTCACTAGTGTCATACGGTCAAAATTACACACTTTGAAGCATACTTGTTTTGAAATTGTACCTGATGGTCTTGATCTCTGGTAAGATCATGATCGTTCGCCCTAGGTGGAATTATACATTCCGTACCTTGGCCAACCGGTGAGTCTCCCCCCACTAGCGAGTTGAATCTAATAACATTGATGCTCGGTTGAGTTCTGATCCATTGTGGTTCCCACAGGTGTGTTTCAGTCTCGAGTTGCGCTTTGCACGGAAGAAACGCACAAGAGTTATGCTATAAATGCTGTGCCTATAATATATAAGAAGTCTCCCCAAAACTTATCAAATTAAGCACGAATTATTTCCCTGTGAAATGGATTCTTCCACTCTTCCGGGACTACTGTTTTCACGAAGTCAAACTTCAATCGCTGAACTAGGTTTTCTCGATGCCGACGGGAACATCTCTAAAACGCAGACGTATCATCGGCTTATGATGGATGCAAAGGAATTTGCAGGACGCCTTATTTCAGCAGGTCTTCGGCCAAATAATGCTGACATTGTTATCACAAGTTTTCCAGACCACGAAAGCCATATTCGTACCTTTTGGGGATGCTGCTTCGGTAACGTAGTTTAACAACTATCAAGCATCCGTCTCATTAAGTATATACAGCTGGCATACCGCTTTGCCCAATCCCACCATTACACCCTGACGAAAGCCGACGGAAATTGTTCCTGGAACATCTCCGGACGCTCTTCGATAATCCTACCCTTATTGCAGAAGAGACCACTATCCGAGCGGTCAAGACTTTGTCGTTGACCGAAATACAGTCTGTTGCCATCGATATAGCTGCTTGTCTCCATATTTTCCCGAACAGACGTCCCAAACCTGATGACATTGTTTGTCTCATGCTTACTTCGGGTTCTACAGGAAACTCAAAAGCTGTGAGTCTGCGACACTCAAACCTTCTTTCGTGCGTTCGGGGAAAGATTCAACACCATCAAACTACTCCATCCTCGCGTTTCTTAAATTGGATTGCATTCGACCATGTAGCGTGTGTGTCAGAAATTCACCTACAAGCACTTTTTGCAGACGCAAGGTATGAACGACGTAGTTTGTATCTAAATTCTTTCTGAATATTGGAATGGCAGTCAGTATCATGTTTCTCCTCTTTCAATCATTCGCAATCCCCGGAATCTACTGGAATGGTGCAGTAAACTCCAAATAACATATACTTTCAGCCCCAATTTCCTTCTGGCTCAGATATGCCGAGACATGGCTGATCCCTCTTTGGATCGCGGTGGAATCGATCTTTCACATGTCAGAGCTTTTATCTCTGGCGGGGAAGCTGTTCCTGTGAAAACCGCGGTTGAATTCGCAGGCATATTAGAACGGTTTGGGGCTTCCAGGGATGTCCTTCGAGCTGGATTCGGAATGACTGAGACTGGGGTAAGTGACCCTTCAAAATGTTCATTGTCATATTTATTTACAAATATTAGGCAGGTTGTATCTATGACACGCGTCCGATTCCTCGCGACGTTTCTGGATTTTCGGCCAAGTATCTATCTCTAGGAAAATGTTGTGATGGTGTATCCATGCGTGTCGTCGATCCAAGAACAGGACTCACCTGCCAGCCACTCCAAGAAGGTCAACTGCAACTCAAGGGTCCGACGATTTTTCAAGAATACTTCAACAATCATGAAGCAACTCGGGAATCATTTAGTGATGGCTGGTTCATCACTGGAGATGTAGCACAATTTGACAATGGCGGCAATTTACATCTCATGGGAAGAGACAAGGATTGTATCAACATCAATGGTGTCAAGCATCCTAGTGTTGACGTCGAACATTACATCGAAGACCTCAAAATTGACGGTTTAATGAAGTCATTTGTTTACGTCTGTCCTATGCGCCTTCCGAATGCCGATACGGAAACATATGGCGTCTTCTATCAACACCACATCCCTATTGAGAACACACTCACCAAAGAAGACATTTCTATCATCTCTGCTACTAATCGCGCGGTTAGATCTGTTGCGGGTCTATTCTGTTCACAAGCACCTCATGTTGTCCTTCCACTCCCACGCAAAGCATTTGTGAAAACTGCATTAGGCAAGATATCCCGCTCAACGCTAGCGAAAACATACCTCGACGGAGGCTACCAATTCATTGAAGAATCGCTTGCAGCTTCTACTGAGGATGGTGTCTTGACCGAAAATGTTCCTCGTAATGGTGTAGAAAAGATAGTCTTTGAGGCTGTGGCATCCGTCTTCAACATGGATATCTCGTCTGTGACACGCTCTCAAAGCCTTTTCGATATAGGAGCTTCATCTATGCACTTGATGCAACTGAAGCAAATGTTACAAGAGTACCTCCAGATCTCAGACATCCCAACTATCGGATTTCTTCAGAGGCCAGAACTTGGGGATCTCTCAGATTATCTCCTCGGACTGACAATGCACTCAACAGCCTCGCAACAGTTCCCCCCCACAGAGTATAATCCTCTAGTGTGTTTCAATCCAACTGGAAAAAAGCCCCCACTTTTCCTCATCCACCCAGGCGTTGGTGAGGTTCTTGTCTTCATGAATCTCGCTCATGTGCTCGCCGACGACCGACCTGTGTATGCCCTCCGAGCCCGAGGATTCGATAAAGGCCAAACATCTTTTGCCTCTTTTGATGAAATGGTCGAATGCTACACTTCGGCAATTGAAAAGTGCTATCCAGAGGGGCCTTTCTTCCTTGCAGGTTATAGTTTCGGTGGTGCAGTAGCTTTTGAAATCGGGAAACAGCTCAGTCTGCATGGCAAGCGAGTCGCGTGGGTCGGTATCTTCAATCTACCACCTCATATCCAATTCCGGATGAAGGAACTCGTGTGGGTTGAAGTTCTCGTGAACTTGTGCATGTTCCTTGCCCTCATTCCAAGTTCCGGATTCGAGTCTATGAAATCCGCGTTACGAGTCGCTTACCCTGAGATTGAACATTCCGACGCCGAACCCGCATCTTCATCTCAGATAATACAATGGGTATTTGGACATTGCGATCAGGATCGCATGGCAACTCTTCAACTCAAACTTGAGGATTTCCGGAGATGGGTGGGGGTCGCGTATGAATTAAGTTATTCTGGTCGGAATTATGAGCCATCAGGTTTCGTCCCTGGTGCTCTTTTGACGGTCTTCTGCGCAGTACCTCTGCCATCAATGGGCACGCGGGAGACTTTCAAACGCGATCGTCTCTCTAAGTGGGAAGAGTTCAGCCGTGACGGATTTGAACTGATCGATGTTGACGGGGAACACTATACTATGATTTCCGAAGACCATGTTCTTTCTTTTGCGGAGAAACTTAGAGGTGCCCTACATCGTGCTGACCTCGCTGCGGCTGTACAACCGGGGGTAGAGCCTAAACATGTAGCGTTACGACCGAAGCAAGATTTCGAGGAAGTACCTATTATTGATTTCGCACTTGCCAAGTCAAACCCAGAAGCTTATTTCAAGCAACTTAGTTTTGCGTTGGAAGATGTTGGGTTTGGGGTGTTTGTGAACGTCCCTGGGTTTGAAGACACGTTTCAGAAGGAATTATTCGCTTTGGCGGAACGTCTCTTTTCCAAACCACGGGAATGGAAGGAAACCCTTGGAACGAGCAATTCGAGCGCTTTACGGGGCTACTTTCGTGCCGATGATATCATCGGGAACCATAAGGTATAGCCTTTCGACAGTATGTCCGTGATTGTGATCGTGAAACAAACGGCTCCTACAGGCACATGCAGAGGCATATCGTTTTGGTGCCGACATGCCCGTCCCTGAAGCTGATGGAGAAAACGAAGTTCCATTTTGGCTCCGGTTGCATGAAGGTAGGTTACTACATACACGTTTTCGTCAGAACTAATGTTGCCCATAGGACCGAATCAATGGCCACTCGAAGCGGACCTCCCAACTTTCCGCTCTCGGATGGAAACGCTCTTCGAGCGATACCACTCCCTGAACCTGATTCTTAACCGCCATATATGCCAGCTACTTGATATCCCCTTCTCAGTCCTCGATGACTTCTTCCCGACAAAGACAGAGTTTAACTCTGCGTTGTGGCATTATTTTCCTATATCACCTGACCTCGAAAGGGAGGCGCGGAATGGATTTGTTCAGGGGATGCACGAACACCGTGACCCGTCGACATTTGTGACCTGTCTTATTCAGTCAAGACCGGGATTGCAAGCGCAGAACCACCAAGGAAAATGGGTTGATATACCTATGGTTGAGGGTGGAGTGGTATGTAACATTGGTATGCCAAATACACCGTTTTTCACACACGCCGCTTATTGTCTCTTCTGGAAGGTATGCAACTTATGAAACTAACGGGAGGTCGTCTCGTCGCGACACTCCACCGCGTCAACACGCTGAAGATCGACAAGGACAGGTCAGTAAAACCCTTTCCTCTCCGAACTATCTATACAAATAAACTCGTTATAGATATACCATCCCATACGTTCTCTCCACCAAGCTTGAGAAACCCGTTCTTCCGCTGCCACAATTTGCCAATCCAGAACTTGCCAAGATGCATGCCACACCCAACCCGCGGATTCAAAAACTGATGAGTATCGAGGACCCACTCGTACGAAGTGGGTTTGCACGACTTAGTTTATTCCCTGCCGTGACGAAGAAATTATACCCGGCTGAATTTGAAGAGGGCGAACGGATGGGTATCCTCTAGTTTGTTGTTTTGATATATATTTCTATTTGTAAAACTAGTAAGTACACATGTGTTGTATGTAAACCACTAGTTTGTTTTGAATACAGTGTATTTTCCGCTAGATGGGGCAGGTATGTAAATTAAGTGGCGGTGCATCAAGCACGATACGATGTCCTAGCTCCGCATACATGTGCATGTTCCATAACCCTTAGAATTTGAAAACCTGACAGAATAGATGAGCGTCAAATAGGCAATGATGGTAGGATTACTCACCTGATCTTCTGTATATCCAAGCTCTTTGAGAATGCCACCCAACTCTCCCTGCTTCATACCAGCTTTCTTTCCCGCGACAGCGGCCACCTGACCCGGAGGACCTAAGTTGTATGTTAGCGACGACATATCGTGTTGACAGGATTACGGAGACATACCACAAACGAATACTTTGACCTTCTCACCGAGGGTTGAGGGAGCCACGTGCTGCTTAATCATGTCGGCAGAAATGAATCCCGTCGCGCCTAAATTTAACGAAAAAATAACATCATTTAACCCACGTCCCGCAAAAAGTATGGGAAGAACTTACCTGTCCAGTTGGCCTCGGGTTTGTCAAGGAAGTAGACCACGTCGAAGGTATCGGGGAACTTCTTCTTGAGGGCGTCGAACTCCTCACGGAGGAGGATATCTTTCTCCGTTACGTTGGAGTAGAGGAGCTTGAACTTGGTCTTGTTCGACTTGTCAGCGAGAGCGTGGGTAACGACTTGGTAAAGGGGTGTGCTGTGCGTGAGGATTAGTAGTACTCGGATGGGTGAGATAAACCGGTTTACATGCCGCTGCCCCCGCCGATGAGTGCAATCTCCTCGAATTCATTCGCTGCAAAGAGTATGGTTGAGCTATCACGTCAGAGGATAGGGTATTACGTTAGAGACCTTTGTAAGGGAACTTGATGATAGGGCCCTTAATAGCCAGGGAGTCACCTTCCTAGGTAGAAGTTGGGTTCAATGTGGAGTAACTCCGCCAACGCGATAAGTTGCTTACTTTCAACTCATGAATGTGCTTGGATGCATTCCCAGCGTCGTACTTCTTCACTAGGAGGGTAAGTTCGCCTTTATGTTCTGGGGGTGAGATGGGGGTATAGGGCCGGATAATGGGCTGTCCCTTGTCATTTTTCAGAATTTCCGGGTTCGACGATTTCACCACCAGACACGAGGCGACTGGGAGGAGGGATGCTTCGTTATTGGGAAGTTCGAAAATGAATCTGGTACATTTTAGGGGTATATATTAGTTGAAAAAAGAATGGCCCGCACTTGGACGTATTGTGGTTGTAGTGCTCAATTTTCTTGAGTTTGAAGTCGATAAAATTTTCCGGGTCAAGGGGACTCTTCTCCTGCTTCACTTCGAGGGTTTTTTGGTTACTCTCGAGATACCAGTATCCAGCCATGCCTGCCACACCTACGCCGAGAAGAACATAAGGAAGATTTGACTGTTTTTTCGCAGGCGCGGTTGATGCATATCTGCGGGCACCAGCAGTCTGTAATATTCCAGTCAGTATCAAAATTTTTTTTATATTTAGGAAATGAATTACTGACGATTGAACGCGCGGTGAGGGCAGATCTAAGGAACGACATGGTAATCTGTTCGTGTAGCCAAAAACAACCTTCTCGGAAAAGCTTGGGTCGGATTATGAAATTAAGCGAGGCGTCATATCACCTGCCCGGCTAACCCGCCCAAATAACGCAGAACGATATAATTTCCGAGGGGTGAGAGACGATGTTCAAAGATAAATAACGGGGATGGGTCGTAGGCGAACATCGTATACAATTTTTTGAATTTTTTTAGATAGATCATGTACCAGGCACAGGAAGCGATAAGAATTGACCAAAAATTGAGGATGATGCGGTACCGCCGGTCGGGTTACAGCTACAAATAGAGTGACCTTGTGCTCCCATTTTCGATCTCAAAAGCCTTTCTGTTCCTAACCACACACAGGGTCTTTTCTTCCCCATCTCCTCCTCTGCCCTCAAATCGCACATTCTACTCCCTACATAACATTCAATTCGTTTACGACCAAGCACCCCCTAATGTCTTTCGTCAAGCTCAGTATATTTGGAACCTCGTTTGAGGTTGATCCCATTTTCAACATCCATCTTCAAGATTCGCTGAATATGTGTTCACTTTACAGGTAACGACACGCTACGTCGACCTTCAGCCGGTCGGTATGGGTAAGATTCACTCGTCGTGATCGTTCACAAGTCAGCCGGGCTCACCCTGCTCTCGACTAGGTGCATTCGGGCTTGTATGGTGCGTCAGGCATTCTCAAGATGTATATGCATCTTGCTTATAGATACATTACTCGGACTGGGCAGTTCTTCGAAAGATCAGCTCACAGGAGCATCCGTCGCGATCAAGAAGATCATGAAGCCTTTCAGTACCCCAGTGTTGAGCAAACGGACATACCGAGAGCTCAAACTGCTCAAGCACATTCAGCATGAAAACGTATGTTGGTTGACGGCTCTCGAGGGTGCACAACCTAATCAGTGGGGAGGGCTCTTAGATCATCAGCCTCAGTGACGTCTTCATATCTCCATTAGAGGATATGTAAGTCCCTTCTATACCCGCATCTTTTGCTGTACCTCATAGATATTCAATGTCAGGTACTTCGTAACGGAACTCCTGGGAACGGACCTCCATCGACTACTCACTTCACGCCCTTTGGAGAAGCAATTCATTCAATACTTCCTCTACCAAATTCTGGTGTGTTTTGTGTTACGCATATGATTCTTTCAAATCTAATATCATATTTCAGCGCGGGCTCAAATATGTGCATTCCGCGGGGGTTGTTCATCGGGACCTTGTGAGGCATCCCTTGTTACACTGCACAGGATTCTGCTGATTGACATTTACAGAAACCGAGCAATATCTTGGTGAACGAAAATTGCGATCTAAAGGTGCCGCTTCTATATTCGAACACTATGTCATTTTCTCACTCCTAACATAACTATTAGATTTGCGATTTTGGACTGGCCCGGATCCAAGATCCACAAATGACTGGCTACGTGTCGACACGATATTACCGTGCACCCGAAATTATGTTGACCTGGCAGAAGTATGATGTTGCTGTCGATATATGGAGCACAGGGTGTATATTTGCAGAGATGCTAGAAGGGAAGCCACTCTTCCCAGGAAAAGACCGTACGTCATAATTTGCGTCGAAGATTGCAACGTTTTGTTCATTTCATCACCATCAGATGTTAACCAGTTTTCGATCATCACGGAATTATTAGGCACACCTCCGGATGATGTCATTGAAACCATCTGCAGTGAAAATGTATGTCATTGATTTTATCGATAACCAAATTGAAAATAAACATTTATGTTATATCTTCTTTCATAGACGCTTCGCTTTGTTCAAAGCTTGCCCAAACGGGACCGAGTGCCGTTTAGCCAGAAGCTTCGTACTGATGATCCTGACGGTTTGTATTTTATCCCTTCTTCTATCTTCCTTTCCCAGCTAATTCAATATGCAGCCTTGGATCTGCTTGAAAAAATGCTCGTCTTTGATCCCCGAAAACGGATAGACGCTTCGCAGTCCCTGGCCCATGAATACGTCTCTCCCTACCACGATCCTACGGACGAACCCGTGGCCGAAGAAAAGTTTGACTGGAGTTTCAATGACGCTGATCTCCCTGTGGATCAATGGAAGGTCATGATGTATGCTGAAATTCTCGGTATACGCAATCACTTCATAAAATTCTTCAGTTCTGATGTGTTTTCCAGATTTCCACCAAGTTGGGGAACCTTCAACGACCTCAGTTGGTATCCCCGAAGGTGCCCTAGCTGGCCCCAACAACACCGCCATCCCTGTATAATTCTCAACTCTGACGCGAAGAGACGCCCGACATCCCCTTCTTTGGTTTTATCCTGAATCGGACCCCTTCCCTCATTTTATCGTTAGTCTATGTAATACTTTGGGCTCTCTGCTTCACCGGACTAGATGTATGATTTATCCCCCATCCGCCTTCATCATCCTTCAAACCTATCTGCGATTTTTTTCCCACGTGGTTGCTGTCCAAACAGCGATGCGGTCCTATATTTCATAGCTATCATTCCCTCACTTCGAGCCAATCCTGAAATGAAAGGATTTGAATCTTGTATCATCATCTTCACTTCGTTTTCCTCGCCAATTCTGGGGGTGGTTGTTTGACACAGCGCAGCATATTACGGTTTCATCTTTACTGATACTTTTCGTTCAGAGTTGCCCCCTGGTAAAATGGTGCTACCTCCCCTGATTTTTGCCCAAACATACACGTAGAATGGGTGGAATAATGATAGATTTTATTCTCTATTGTATGGAATAATTGTGTTTCAGCTATGTAAACTTTGTGAGATAAACTTGGCAAGAACTTCAGGGGGATCCAAGGGCAATGATGTTTATATATTCCAAATTCAGTCAGTTGCGGCTCGTTGCTTGCTGCGTCGCTTAACAGAGCGCTCATACATATATGCTTTGATCCAGTGATGAGTCAGCCCCATGGAGTCTGTTCCGCCACCATCACGACTTGGCACTCTCCATCACAGGTTCGTTTGAGCTTAAATGCCACCTAACTCGCCTTTGTCCTTCTCGACCATCGCTTTTCAATTCAAGTCTTTCTTTGGGATAATCATATCACCAAAAATTAATGGCCCTTGGAAAATTATTCCTGTTTATCTCTGACTAGTTTTGATCTTGGCATTCCCAGACTTCTTCAGGGCGCTGAAGTGTAGAAAAATATGCAAAATTGACCGTTTGGCGCCTCCATCAACCTGAGCGTCTACTTCGGACATAAATGGCGATCCACAGATTGATGATCAAGATTTTCGCGGAGGCAGGGATGGTCGCTTTCAAGTAAAAACGAGGAACAACATGTAGCAACGTTGTTGCGGTGCTCCACCCCGAAAACATTCCCGTTAAAAGCCTCTCCCCATCGCACAATTTCAAAAATTTCATTTTCGCGTCTCAGGGTCCACTTTTTTCTTCTGCCTTTCTCGTTCCAGGACGATGGTGTCCGTTACATTTTCGCCGCTGTCAAGAGGACAGTACATGGATCGGAATGGGCAACCTGTGCCTAGTCGTGCGAAGCCATTAAAGTCTCTAAGTAAGTTTCTGCGCATAGGCGCCACGTTGATGGCTTAAGTTCACTAAGATTGTATTTTTGCTTAGCATCGCAGGTGTTAGCCATGAGTGCCTTCATGGTACTTGCCATAGGATTTGCGGTGGCACATGATGTTTTTTACGGTGCACTCAATGGCGGAGTCGTCGGGTCTGATTATGACCTCTCGTCATTGGACATTCGCACAATGATTCTTGATCAGGCGTGGTCGAACCGTATCGGCAATGGACTTGCGTTTGGTTTTAAGACAGGGCTTTCTGGGGTCATCGCTTTGATCTTCTCTGCATGCCTCTGGAATACAGTACAGTCTAGGCCTGTCAAGACGAACGGCCTAGATGGGTTGTTTTCTGTATTGAACGACCCACTGGCTTTCCTCAACAAAGACATCTGGTCGGCGTATATGTGAGTCACCGCCACCCTTGATCCTGTCGTGCATCAATTTATCAATTTTCGGTCTATGTAGTCTTATCATCATCGCTCTCGTTTCATGGTTTACCCCCTTGGCAACGATCGTCACCCCAGGTACTCTTACGGTTAAACCTGCCACTAGCACCACCGACATCACATGTCGTACGATATCCGGCGATCTCCCGCACACTTCATTTCCAGCGGCGATCTCAGAAGGTGCTGGGTTTTATTCTGGCCCAACGACTGCGATGAAATCGCTTGCAAACCGTTGTCTGGTCACTGGAACTTTTGTGGCCTCTGATAACCCCTGTGGACAGACCACCTGTCGTTATAAAACTGATCTGCTTGCTCCAGCATACCAATGCACTAATAACACTGGACACTCTGGAGATGCACCAAGTGGGGGGCCTTTCCCACCCAAGATAAAGTGGAATGCCATTACTTCGGATGTCGGGGGTGTTGAGCAGCTCGGGATTCTATGGGAAGCGGGAAATGTTACATGCACGCCCTATAACGCAACATACAAACTTGAGATATCGCATAATGGGACGCAGGCGATCAAGATTGCCGAAGTGGTATATCACAATCCTATTCGTATTGAACAGACAGAACACCCGGCGATCGACTTCAATGGTACAGGGATATATAACTTTGTCTCACTTTTAGACTCGCTTAACGAGCTTTTGGTGGGTAACATACAACTGGTCATTCCTGCATCGTCGGCGCCCAGGCTCGACATAAACGGCACGTCTGTTGCAGATTCTAACTTTGCGTCTATCAACGTCACGGTGGCTGATTCACCGAACCTTCTAGTGGGGAATGTGCAAGCTGGAGTTGAGGGGCTGCTTGCTAATATGAGCATAAGCATGATGGCGTTAGCGAAAAGAGACCCGCTTGCACAATCGACGTGTCAATCTATCGTGTCTATCAATGTCTACGATTACGATCGCCGATCCTTGTGGCTTTCATACGGTGCTGCCATCTTCGTGACGATCCTCTCTTTCGTTGTTGGTGTCCAAGCCCTCATCATGAACGGTGGAGGCCACTCTGAAGACTTCTCGTATATCATCCAGACCACGCGAAGTGCCCAACTCGATCGCCTTGCAGCGGAGGATGAGGCAAAGAGGGACGCTGGGGTTGAAGGGGAGGCATTGGCACAGTCACGTCTTCGGTATACGTTCCTTGATTCTGATGATCCGAATGGCGTGTCGTGGGCGTTTGTCCCGGAGGGTAGTACTGTTTGGAATCCCAATATGAAGCCGTCTCCTACGATAGAGTAGTTACGACCTGTGATTTTGTGCTCCACGATATATGGACGATACTTCCCGCTCGGACTGTAGTTTTTGGTTCATTGTATTTATCCGCGACGCGTGCATCATGTATAGATTTAACTCGGTCACATGACCCCATGAGGCTTCGCGACTCATTACGAGCTTAGTTTCAATATACTGTTTTGTAACTTTTGTTCTCTTCTATAGTCTGACTTTTTCGTTCAACTTTTCCTGTAAATCACAGACTGAACCTATTTTAACTCGTAGAAACTGCCATCTAGTATCACATATCTACCTAATTCTTTCCTTTGGGATCATCAGCAACTTTCGGTTTTAACCCCTATGGGTCACCCACGTCGGCGGCACCGGGCCTCTGAAGTTCCCTTCCTAGAGGAGGCGGTACCATTATCCATGATTTCGAATTCAAAATCTCGGTCTAATTCATCGACTACGAGTTTCACCAATCGAAATAGAAAAGACCAGGATGTTGAGGGAGAAAACAGTCACGCTGGTCCTTTTTCTGTATGTTCTGACCTGCTGCTAATAACGCGTCTATAGGCGTCAAAGCGACGACGGGTACCTCCAGGTATGTTCATTTATCGGATTAAATGAAATGAAATTAATGGAGATTAGTTGCTCATTACGATCCACAACCTGACGAAATTCGGGAATCACAAGAACTAGTGGTCATTGGTGAGACTTTCGAAGATGAATATGACTCAGACGACGAGGACATGGACAAAGGCAAGCCCATTCGTGTCTTGACGGCTTTTTCAGTCTTCGACCCAAAGCACAACAACGAAATGGTGTCGCTGGATACGATGGAAGAAGACGGAATTGATCGGGAGTTTGAGGCGGCAGGATATGTTGCGCCTTTCTTTATCAATGAAGAAGACGAAGGTCAAGAAGATGGCCTAGAAAATCCGATTCAATATATCAGATTGGGGGCTATTCTTCGGTACACCTTTGATTTTACGAAGGAGAGCGAGTAGGTGTTCAATACCTTTAGATGTTTATATTCTCAATTTATTTGCCTTGAACAGTCCAATCTATTTGGAAACGGAATTTGCATGGTATATACTAAAAGCTCCCTCTATGCGGTATCGGTCTTGCTTCCGGTATTTTTATGCACCACGACGAATCGCTCAACTGGTAATATCGGCGGCAATCAAAAATCCCCGTGAATGTTACGAACATTTCCTTGAGAGCTTTCTTCTTAAATTTGACGACTCTGGACGAAGATACCAAGAAGACGATCTTCGTGATTCGGTAAGATAATTTTTGCGCAGCGCTGTTTGAAGGTTATAAATAAATTCATCGAAAGGTACCCAATATTCAAGAGATGGTACAAGATTATGAACATTCCTGTCAACTAATTTCGACTCCACTGATCAAGTACCTACTCTCTAAAGCACCGCCGAAGTCGAAATCGCAACGACCACCCCGGCAGCCATGCAATATAATCAAAGGGCCGCTTCCCATGAAGTCGGCTACCGGGAACCCTGACCTCGCGGTTCTAAAACCAGAAAACCAAACACCTACGCACGTCACCTCTTCGATCGCGGCTTTAGCTCAAGGTCTTGTTACAGAGCAACTCGTAGTACTCGGTCGTCCTTCTACCCTCAAGGAGACTCCTCTTACTACGCAGGAAGACGCTGCACATACCCGCCTGTGTCGGTTAATCACTGCAGCCAAGACGAAGCACAATAAGATCATTGTAAATACGAGTGACTGTTACAGTGGGCAAACAAGCTACGTGAAGGTCGTCAAAATAAATCGTGAAACTTATTGTGTATGATGAATACATACCAGATGTATCTAAGCAATATCTGATCTACTACATTTTAGGTTGGTGATTTTATTGTCACCCCAATTGGTCAAGACGAGACAAACTCTCATTCCTTCCTACCTGATGACCTCTCCGATGTGCACACGACATCCACAATTGCCGATTATTTCTGGTAAACCTGACTCTATCATCCTCTTAAAAAATGGCTAACAACGTATCTAGGTTTGCAAGGATCATGTATATCGATATCGAAATGAAACGAGTTCATATTCACTGGTTGGAGCATGGTTCTCAAATATTTCTCGAGGAACTTGCGCATCCTCAAGAGCTTTTTTACAATGATACCTGCACCGATATCCCACTTGAAGCTATAATTGGAAAGGTAAATGTTCATGAAATTTCTATGAAAAAACCCAAGCCTGTCATCCAATTCGATGACTTTTTCGTCAAGTGAGTATTTCAGTGCCACTTCTTGCCTCCCCCATCAATATACATCCAGATTTGTGCATAATAAAGAAGATTCTACATTCATTTCCATCGATGAACGGCAAGGCATGGCCTGGGAACATGATCCCCCCTACAATTGCTATGCGTCGCAAGTTCTCGCGGATCAGCAACAGAAAGAATTTGCTGCTCCTCTGAAGGATGATAGGGGAGGCATTGATGGAGTAGCTTTTGGAGGTACAAATTACCACCTTGATGATTTTGTTTTCTACAAATCAGAAGTTGATGGTCCGGCAAATATTGGGTACATCAGGAGAATCGAATTTCCTAACAAAAAATCATCCAACTCACTCCCAAAAATTTACATGCAATGTGTTGGAAGGGTAAACACGATATTAGAAACACTTCCAATCGGAATCATCAAAGATGAGGTACGTATCGCGCTCTTATTTGGCCTAGAATATAACTGAGAGTACCCTCCAGCGGCACCTCTTTCTGACTGATGAACAAGTCCAAGTTTCTGTCTCAAACCTTATCCGAGTTTGCTTCGTCTTTCCTTTGGAGAGCATTGATGATGTTGACTCCTGGGTAGCTCTTCATCCAGATCATTTTTACATCCGTTACAGCCATCCCACATTGTTAGTACCGACATTGAACAACTTGAAGGTTGTGCGATTTGATGAACTCACTGTATGCAAATATTGTGTTGGGGATAAGTTGATGGATAGGGACAGTGTAACCAAGTTTCTGAAATATGCTCACCGCTGCCCCTTGAAAACGCTGGACCTGTTCGCTGGTGTAGGTGCGTTTGGTCATGGGTTGGCCCAAGGCAGTAGTTGCCTCAAGTTGACGCATGCAATTGAAATTAGCCCAAGTGCATCAGCAACATTACGGTAACGTTTGTATCTTCGAGTCTCCTGTCATTTGATTGATAAAGTTCAGACGTAACTTCCCCGGGGTTCATGTTTATAATCAATGCGCCAACACTATGCTTCGGCACTGTGTTAAAAAGCATGAGGGACTTGTCACAGAACCGTTGAATCACCTTTATGATTCAACAATTCCCTTTCCACCATATATCAAGCCCGGTGATGTTGAGGTTCTCGTGGCAGGTTATCCATGGTATATTCCAGTTTATCTTCTGTTTCATGCGTCTATCGATTAGTTTTTCAGCCAGCCTCATTCTGATCTTAATATGTACAAAAAAGCTGATGATATTAGGAGTAATTTGGTCCTTACCGCTCTATCCTGGGTCGATTTCTTGAAACCAAAAATTGTCTATTTCGAAAATGTCCCGGGATTTCTTAAATTCTCTTTCAATGCGGAACAGGATAGACAACATAAAGTCGAAGGTGGAATTCCGATGGGAGGGATGAAATTTATTGTTCGAGCTCTCCTTGATTTCGGGTATGTCTATATTCATCTTGGTTTATCAACTGCCTAAATTCGGACTCGCTTTGCCTTACAGTTATCAAGTTCGATTCGGTCTCCTACAGGCAGGAAACTACGGGACCCCTCAAAGCAGAGTTCGCCTCTTTATCATCGCCGCAATTGATGGGCATCCTCTTCCTAAACTTCCGGAACCAACTCACGATTTCCCTGCTGTCCACAACCTTGTCATCAAACACCCTATTGACGGTAAACCAATCCGGCCGATTTGTCCTGACAGAGGAAGGGCGCCCCATGCATTCGTCACAATTGATGACGCAATTAGTGACTTGTTGCGATTTGACTGGTGGACAATACAGTAATATTCAAAGTCTGAATTTGACTGATTGTTTGCATATAGGAAACATCCCAATATCAATAGCGAACCAGCTGATAAACAGCGTGAGATACGCGAACGAGAAAAAGTGATTCCCACCGTAGGGTGCAAATCCAACGCTTCGTATTGTGGGTTTCAAGGGGTTGTTAAATACGAGTATGACGCAAGGACGACCTACCAAGTCACTGCTAGGGCAAAGCCAACAGAAGATCTACAGCACTTTACAAAATGTCTCTTGCCCAGAAGAGTCGAACGGTGCGTGGCCTCGAGAATTATCAGCATCACAAGTGTAAAGTTTTCTTTCAGAGTCGTTTCGATCCCCTTGTCCGCCAATGCAGATTATCGAGGTCGGTAATATTAATCACAATACATCCTTCTCGTTAAAATAATTACAACCTTACAGCATTGCGACCAGATCAATATGAGTGGCAGATTGCCAACCCGCTTTCATCTATCGCTCAGAAAAATTACCGGCCAGGTAAACTATAAGTACTTTTCCGTAACTCTTCGCTGACAATCTTTATAGGGATATACGGTCGGCTGGATATGAACGGCTATTTTCCGACAACAGTGACCAACATGGACCCAACCGCAAAACAAAGCAGAGTGTTGAATCCTTATGTGAGTCAGCACTGTACCGTCCTAGGCCACTGATTTTGATTTGTTGCCTTTAGTGTAAAAGAATGGTGACGGTCCGAGAGCTAGCTAGATCACAAGGTTTCCCAGATAATTTTGTGTTTGAATCTATTGGCAATAATGTGGTGACGGTAAGTAACGTTTCCTGAGGGTCGCATTTATGGATACTAAACTCTTTTTTGTTTGTTTAGATGCATCGTCAAATAGGAAATGCTGTCCCCCTCCCACTCGGGCAAGCGCTTGGTCGAGAACTACGTGTTGCTCTCCATCGGCATTGGTTGAATAATCTCGAGAACGCTATTGAAATCGACGATTAATCCTATTATTTACCACCTATTTCTTAAATTGACTTTATAATCTAACTACTTTCATGCTAGTAATTTTTGTGCAATAATGAATCTTGTGTATTGCTATATATGATACATACTTGTGCTCGATGATGCCGCATTCACGGACATAAATAGGATAATGCGAGGGAAGAATGAGAATTAAGTATCCAGTTGATCTGAAAAAGAGCCATGCTGAACGAGTGTTGTGTGATGAACAATGAGGAAAAAGAAAACTAGGAAAACCAAAGCAGACCGATAACGTAGACAGCGGAGGGAGGAATTAAGTATACGTATAAAGTTAGAAGTTAAAGGAGGGCGCTTCCGTCTTTGCCTGAGGCGACGAGACCCTTCCAGTCTTCCTTCCACCTTAGCAGGTTAGATTTCATCTTCTTGTCGCCGAGTGTTTTGCCGATCCAGAATAAAAGCGTGTCTTCGTCCTCGGGAACGAAAAACGAGGAAAGCAAGGAGAGAACAGTTTCGAAATTGGCAGAGCTAGCTGTGATGTGATCTAAAAATGGACTAACTTCAGACACGAAAGAAATAGAAATTAAAGGGGGGAGTTTACGCACCTCGATAAACCCAAACGATAGCAACAGCCACGGCAATAAAGACATCATAGCCCTCCAGAAGGAACGCATCCCACAATCTCAATTGTGTTTGGAACGGTACAGAATTAGCAAATAGAGTAATATACCACTTCGTTGCATACGAGGTCGTCGAAATCATGTGTTTTTTGAATGCGGCATAAACATCTGGCATCATTTGCTCCGTAATACGCTCTTGGACGTATATCGCCTCTAAGAGGCCCGGAAATCCGGGGCTGAAGACGGTGTGTAATGAATACGCATCGTGCAGACGGACAAGAGATGCGTAGACACGTTCTGGTTCAAAATAGCAGAGCAATGTCGCGGCTATGGGACCCATTCCTTGCACGTATCCACAGGTTTCGCATCGGAGGGAAAAGCAGTGTAGGACATGGAAGAGTGAACGTTGCCTAATATAGAGATAAGTCATGATGTCCCTGAGGGGAAATGCAACAAACCTACCCAGCACCATACCGTGTCCGAAACATGATATGGCCACTAATCGTGCGTGGGACGTCCAGGTCAATTTGTATGTCATACGATGAAGGTTTGTCCAGTCCCTCCCTATACTCCATGCCAAGAATTTCCATATCTCGTGGTCCTAACTTCGAATACCGGGTCATGAGAAGTTCCCAGGCGGCTCCACGCCAAGGGTCCGGAATGCCTTTGTACGTCCGCGGTCGTAGTTTAGACTCCTTGGATCCTTTGACAGCCCATGTAGCTACGTTTGCACCTTGATCACGAGTCAGAGGGGTAAGCATCCGCGTCCACTTCGAAATACGAGATGGTTCCTTAAGAGGAGGGGGGACAGGGGGTAATGAGGGAAGAGATTTAGCGACATTCGTATGGGAGGGTGGTCCAGCTCGCACTGGCGCCAGGGCTTTAATAAGTGGGGCAGAGTCGAGTTGGACGAGACGATCATGCGAAAGGACTGCGAAAAAGCCGTAGCTAATCCAGAGCCCATTCAACTCGCAGCAAGGGAATAACTCAGGGGTACTTACCGATCTACACTCTGAAGTGTTTCGATCTCTTTCGCGTCCAGGTCTTTCGTTTTCTCCGTCCCGTCACCAAGCGCCGCCATTGCATTGAGTTGGCTAGACCGGCTTGTTCCAATACGTGCTCGTGTCCGTTCCACACCCTCCTCGTATCCGTCCCCTTTCACACCTGATACATCTAATTGGGCATATGTATTCCGAACGTGGAACGCGTCGAGATCTTCGCCTTCGGAGGGTACCAGAGATATTTTGCTGGACGGTGAGCCGGTCAATGCTCCATGTTTCAGGGGTAACGATTTTGGTGTCGATGGGGGCTGAAGAGTGGGAGACGGCTGTCGGGGAGGTGTCGCAGCAGGAGACGGATGTAGTGATGATGGTTGGGATGGGGGGAGAGGCGGTAAGGGTGGGAAAGAGGATGATGGTACAGGTGGAAGAGGTGGGTAAGTGGATGATGAGGATGATTGAGGTATGGGAGGAAGGTCGCGGTCACCAGTACCAGATTGTGTGTCGTGATTGCCAACTTGCGAAGAACGTCGTGAGTGATTTGAAGGGTTGTGAGATGTTTCTCTTGAACGGGGGGCACTCGTTGCAAATGAAGAGGTTGCGCTAGTCCGAAATGAGTGGCCAATAGATGCTCTTCGTTCTTCCGAGTCGATTGTTGAGCCCCGCATGGACGATGGTGCATAGCTCGACGCTGGACGTGAGAAGCGAGCTGCGCCATTCAATCCATTGAGTGACATGGAGGGCTTAATCGCTGGCGAGCCGTCTGAATCATAATATGGAAGCTCACTACTTGCCAAACTATTTGGTCTGAAATACGAACTGTGACGGTTATCTGGAAGTGTGAGGCTGACAGCTGGAACCATGCTGGCAGTGGACTTTCGATGGCCTCCAGCTGGTGAACCCTCAGCTGACCAGCTTCCCCTAGGATTCTCATCACCATACATAGAATATATTGAGAATATCGTCGTCTGAGACGATGGACGTTTTCCTATCGCCGAGAACCTGGACTGTGTCGCTGGGTAGGATGAAGTCGATGAAGAAGTTGATGGTGACGGCGAGCTGGAATGGTGCTCTAGTGGTGTTGGTGGGACTAGCTGTAGCTCTGGTGCGTCCATCCAATGGAATCCACAATAACTAGAGAAAAACGAAATAAATGAAAGAGAGTTGTGAAAGAAAGGGTCTTAGAAGTATTCAATGTGCATGAAAGTAAAAATGATAGCCGGTGACAACGACATCAGACCAGCTCTCATTTGAGTATTCACACCGCCTTGGCCCGCCTAAACTCCTTCAATCAGTCTTTATTCCATATATATTAGTGGGATTTTCATAGACGTCGAGTGCTGCGTCGCCACACAGCGTTGACACCAGGTTGATATCAAAAACTTCATAAAAAAAACTGGAATAGCAACTTGAAACGGACTAGCGCCTTCATCCCGCTCGGACCGCAAATGTACTTCCAAGTTCGTCTCCCTAAGCCCTGATGCCGTACATACACGGAGCGACGGAGAATACTTGGGAAATATTCCAGGGACCTCTTGAATGCCTCAAGGCCCATGGGTCACGACACCCTGCTGCAATCAACGAATTGAAAGCGTCTAATGTTGAGGCCTGCTGTCATTCTGCAACACATTCTTATCTAAATGATGGATGAATCCATGGCCACACATTTTAATATGATGTCTCCGACCTTGGACATCCAGGGCTAATCGCTCTAACCCAAACTGGAGTTTCATTAAATTTAACGGACCCGTTTCTATGACTGATTCCTGGTCAGCCATTGTCCTCAACTATGTTAGTTCTTCTTTCACCAATGTATAAACCACATAACGCCCGCATTACTGAATGGTAGGCGTGGTAACTAGTTGTCACCTTCTAGAATCTGAACCATTCAAACTTGCAGTCCGTCTAACCCACTGAATGTTTTCAATTGGGCAAATCCCTCATTGCGATATTTATACGTGAGATGGCACGATGACTGGTTATTGACAATGTTGCCGTGTGCAGAAGTGAAATAAGCACTTGCAACAGGCTCTGGAACGCACAAGTCAATCCAATCACTGCTTATGTAATGATGATTCTGGGGAATCGAGGATTTCTCCCACGCTAACAATTCGATCAATCGTTTTTGCAAGGCTGCCAAAGGACAGAAAGTCTCTTCAGAGTCCCTCTTAACAATGGCTCCCGCTAAAAAGTCTAGCTCACCTTCAAAAACAAGGTCGTCGTCGTCGGCATCTGCATCAAAAATATCTCTCGCGCGGGTGAAAGGAGAGAATTTCTACCGCGACGCGAAAAAAGTTGCCCGCCTAAAATTACTCAACGGAGGAAAAGCCGTTCGCAACAAAGATGGAAAGATTATCCAGGCAGCTGCCTTTCAGAAGGGTGAAGATGAGACGAAGCCGGGCAGGGTGCAGCCTGATCGGAGGTGGTTTGGTGCGATCTTGTTCAGCTATTCCTCAATCGCACGCATTAATACTTTTTGATACTATCAAGGTAATACCAGGGTGATATCGCAAACGGCTCTGGACCATTTCAGGACCAGCCTATCGGACAGGAAAGATGATCCATATTCGGTGCTGCTTCGTCGCAATAAGCTTCCGATGGCCCTTCTAGATGACGCTGCCAACCCAAACATAAGAAAAGTCCGTCGTCTCATATATTTTGAGATTAATACACTGAGCTTAGATATGTAAATTTAGCGTCCTCATATTGTTGAGACAGAACCATTCTCCGATACATTTGGGCCTAAAGCTCAACGAAAAAAAGCTAGAATCGAAGCGGGCACGTTTGAAGAGCTTTCTAAGCTTGGTGCGGCTGCAGCCAATCAGGCCGAAGACGATGCGACTGCAGCAGGATTGGGCGTGATAGGTTCAGGCGAACTACTGCGTCATTTATATTCCCCCCTAATTTTTTTTGAACAGAACCACTGGCTTCTTCTCTCGTTGAGGCACCAACACACGCCGACTATAAAGAACCTATCTATGCCAAAGGAACATCTCGTCGTATATACGGAGAATTATACAAAGTTATCGATTCTTCGGACGTTATTCTACACATTTTAGATGCTCGTGATCCTCTTGGCACATTATGTGAATCTGTTCTCGATTATGTCAAGAAAGAAAAGTCACACAAGCAAGTCGTTTTGGTCATCAATAAGTGTGATCTGGTCCCTAATTGGGTCACGGTTGGTGCCTTCTACCATATTACTCCGTTGGAATCCAAATCTGAACTAGGATATGTTTAGGCTCGCTACATTCAACACCTCACCCCTCGTTACCCCACCATTGCGTTCCATGCATCACCCAACCATTCATTTGGTAAAGGTTCTCTCATCCAACTCCTCCGCCAATTCGCCCAGCTACATTCGGACAAAAAGCAAATCTCAGTCGGCTTCATCGGATACCCCAACGTCGGAAAAAGCAGTGTTATTAACACTCTCAAAAGTGGCAAAGTCTGCCGCGTAGCCCCCGTTCCAGGAGAGACCAAAGTTTGGCAGTATATCACATTGACACGGAGAATATACCTCATTGACTGCCCCGGAATCGTTCCTGCTTCGGCGAACGATTCAGAAACCGCCATCGTTTTGAAGGGTGTCGTTCGTGTTGAAGCACTTCCCACTCCCTCAGACCACATACCCGCTCTCCTGGACCGTGTAAAACCCGTTTATCTATCACGGACGTACGACGTACCCCTCCCGAATTCAGACGATATCACAGAAAATTGGAAACCAGAGGTTTTCTTGGATAAGCTTGCAAGAAAGAAAGGCCGGTTGTTGAAACAGGGAGAACCCGACTTAGATTCTGTTGCGAAAATTGTACTCAGTGATTGGGTAAGGGGAAGGATTCCGTTTTTCGTACCGCCCCCCGAGAGATCGGAGGAGTTGAATCGGGTTGAAGCTAAGAAGTTGAAGGTGGATGGTAAAACGGATGTTAAAGGTAAAGGCAAGGCATCAGAGTCTGAACCAGTGGTTCCTGGCGTCAAGCAAAACCTGGGCTCGATTATGCAGAAAAATACTTTCATTCCTGAAGATGTTAGACCTTTGGAAGCTGAGTTCGAAGGTGAAGAGGAATCAGTAGCCTTGGAAGAAGAAAGTGATGCGGAGAAGGAGGAAGCTGTAGAGGAAGAGGAGGAGGAACTGACATGGAATGATGTATTTGAGGGGATACAAGAAGAGAAAGTTCCGAACGTTGACCAAGATGGCAATGATATTGTGGAAGAAGCTGATGATATTGTGAAAGAAGGTAGATTTATTCATCCAGCCTTTCCCTTCTTTTTATTAATTGTGATATTTAAAAGGTGCTGAGAACGAGGAGCAAAAACAGGTTTCGAAAGAACCTCGCATGAAGACGAGCAAGGTATAATTTATCTTATTACCCCTTGTGACTCGACTTATGGATCGGATCCTCTCTCTCAATAGCGAAAAGCGGAGAATTTCTACTCTAACGCTAACGTCAAAAACAAAAATCGCAAGCAGGCGGCAATACTGAAGTCGCTTCCGGTGGGCAAAAGAGGCGAAGGGCGGAAAAGAAAGTAGAGCACGATTTGATTTTTTTATTATCTAACACTCCGAGATGATGGCGAAGAAACAGCGGGAAGGTACTGTGATGGAATCTTTCCCTTTCGCCTATACCTCACCAATATTTTCTTTCTTGCAGACGTCTTTGCCTTAAACCATAGACACAGCAGAATAGCTATACAACTCTAGAACCTGTAAGACTAGTTTGTATCTGCTCTGAATGGGCAATTCTTCGCAAGAAAAGATTATTATCATCACAATCCAGAAAGTGCAACAAAATCACAGGTAAACGATTAGACTATCGATATTTTAGTCCCGAATCAGACGGGAAGGGCAGAAAATCTGCCACCCCGAAATTCCCCGTGGGAACAGTGGGATAATCCAAAAGGCCATCGATAATTTGTTGACTCCTTTCTCCCCAACCACCATCTAATCATGTCTATCACTAAAATCCACGCCCGTCAGGTAATACCATCCTTTCCCACAACGCGTCCAGTTTTGACATCTTGTTGCACACAGATCTTCGATTCCCGTGGCAACCCCACCGTCGAAGTCGACGTCCACACCGAGAAAGGTAAAAATTACTTCCACCAACAAGATCGGCTGGATCTGACATGCTAGACGCGTTATAGGTCGTTTCCGCGCTGCAGTGCCCTCCGGCGCTTCCACTGGTGTCCATGAGGCCGTCGAGCTTCGTGATCAGGACAAAAATGCGTACCTCGGGAAGGGTACGCGCCAAATGATCAATCCTACCCAATCAGCTCATGATAATTTTTTAAAGGCGTATCGAAGGCAGTCGCTAACGTTAACGAGACCATCGCCCCCAAACTGATTGAATCCGGTCTGAAAGTCACGGCACAAAAGGACATCGACGATTTCCTCATCAAGCTTGACGGTTCGCCCAACAAAGGCAATCTCGGCGCCAACGCTATCCTTGGTGTCTCCATTGCAGTTGCGGAGGCTGCCGCTGCAGAGAAGGGCATTCCTCTCTACCAACACTTTGCCGAACTTGCTGGCGTGAAACCACCCTTCGTCCTCCCTTGCCCCGCGTTCAATGTTATTAACGGTGGATCCCATGCCGGAAACAAACTCGCTTTCCAGGAATTCATGCTCCTCCCCACTGGTGCCACGTCCTTCACTGAGGCGATGAAAATTGGAACAGAAACCTACCATACACTCAAGAAGGTTATCACTGCCAAATACGGTATTGATGGTTAGTCATTAATTTTTAATTTACTTCGACAAGGGTTAATGAAGGGTTTAATAGCCGTCAATGTTGGAGATGAGGGTGGTTTTGCACCCAACGTCTCTGGTGCTGAGGAATCCCTTGAGCTCCTCTCAGAGGCCATTAAAAAGGCCGGCTTTGAAGGCAAAATTAAAATTGCACTTGACGTCGCATCCTCCGAGTTCTACAAGGAAGGCAAATACGATTTGGACTTCAAGAACCCCAACTCGGACCCCAGCAAATGGATTACTGGTGTCGAGCTCGCAGATCTTTATTTGAGCTACGTGAAGAAGTACCCCATCGTCTCGATTGAGGACCCCTTCGACCAGGACGACTGGGAGGCATGGACCCATTTCACAAAACAGAGTGGAATCCAGATTGTTGGCGACGACTTGACAGTCACCAACCCGTTGAGGATTAAGACGGCCATTGAGAAGAAGGCTTGCAATGGACTTCTCTTGAAGGTATTTACATATTTTCTGCATCTTTGAATATTTCTTAACGTATCATTTCTAGGTCAACCAGATTGGAACGATTTCTGAATCGATCCAAGCGTAAGTCTTCTGTTATCGTCAATGCTGCGTATTTTCAATTTTAATTTTTTTTTTACATCCAGTGCTCAACTGGCCCAATCCGATGGTTGGGGTGTCATGATCTCTCACCGCAGCGGTGAGACCGAGAACACCATTATTGCCGACCTTTCTGTCGCCCTTGGCGTCGGCCAAATCAAGACTGGAGCTCCTGCTCGCAGTGAACGAGTTGCAAAATACAACGCACTGCTACGCATCGAGTAAGTTATTACTCTCGATTTCACAACACCGCTAACCCAGTTGTTACCAGGGAGGAACTCGCAGAGAGCGGTGCCACTTTCGCCGGCGACAGAGGGCTTTCTGCTGGACTTACTCCCCCCGCCCTCATTAAGAAGTAAGAAGGAGAAAAATAAAGGACGTTTAGATATAAATGTGCTCGTGTCATTATCAATTAGATTACTAACTTCCTGTTGTACTATGAATCAAACAAAATAAAGTGTATGATCAGACCTTTAACAAAGCCTGATTCAAGGAACTTTAGTGGGGGTAGACTTCCATTAATAGCGATCTCATTTTCCCTGGAAAATATGAAGTACCTAATATGCGTACTTCTAGATGGTGTAGATGGTTGGCCAAATGGTGAAATCCCTTCTGTCACTTGTAAAACTCCACGGGAATATTTCTAGCGTTGTAGCATCCAAGGACCTTCTGCAACGGAACAATATAAGTATATATTTATGACCAACATACTTGGACAAAATGATCACCTTTTGAACCTTATCAGATACGAGTCCACAAGCCCCGTTCACGCAATCGCCCCTTCTTCATTGACTTCCTGAAGTTCATATCCCACCCAAACAGCCTCCGAACAACTATTACACCCCACTAAATGGTGCCCATTCTCCATCTCCTCGCTAGTAATCCTATACATCCCTCCACAGCGACACTTATAACACCACACTTCGTCTCCGTCCCCCTCTCCGTTAACTTCATCAAACTCTTCCAATGAAATGACTTGAGCAGGTCGGGGTCCCGTCGGCATCCGCTCTCGTAAGGCATCATATTGTGCGCGTAGATCCGGCGTGGAAAGAGTGAGATATGCCTCTTTGATCAATGAAATGGAGATCCCACTCGAGTTCGTATTTTCACGAAAATGGGATGCTTGATCGCGTCCGGCAGCATTGGTTTTATCGGGATGGAAGAGTAAGAGTGCCCTGTGGTATGCAGTCTTTATCTCTGCTGGTGAAGCATCTTTGGAAACGGAAAGTAGTTGATAGAAATCGTTTGACACTCCTGGGGTCGCCAGTGTGGAATAGCCAGGCAGTGAAGGTGAAATTAGTACTGGTAAGATCGATGATCGAGAATATTTTGGATGACTTCAGAAAGATTATGTCAGGATCCCTATCGAAAGTTACACAACAAACTATATGCGCTTTTTGTTTCTTTCAAATCCTGCATCAGATGTCCAAAAGATCTAGGGCAAAATAGGACAAAACGTCAAGTCAAAATACTGATTTCTCTAGATCTTTACCCAAGATGCATAAAATATATTACATGATATATAAATATCGCTTGGAGAGCCCTTTAGTAATGGCGACTTTCGATAAATAATTCTAAGTCTTGATGAGGTGTAACTTAACCTTGTTGGCACAGGCGCTGGTCCCAAACCACCAGTTTCGTCATAGGACAGCCTGTGGTATTGGTTGCGGGCTTGTTTCATTCAAAATAGATATATCGTTAAGCTTTTCTTGGATTTCAGATACCGATTTACTGTCCGTGATAGTTGAGCTGTCGATGGTATCGTCACTGAGAGAGATATGAACTTCTGTAAGTAACCGAAAATCAGGAAACTTACGATTTGCCTTTCTCAGGTTCGTAATTGACATTATCAGTTTTCTGTGACTCCATTCCCTCGACTGTTTTTTCTACTCGCGTTCCATCCGATGCAATACCACATGCACTAAAGCCCGAAATTGTTGAGAATCAAGTAATGAAACCATACCCATGGAACTCACGCGACAATTTGGTCCCAATAGCTTTTGGGTTCGAATTCATATGCGAAATCTCCCCCAAAATCACTATCCAAATGGGACGGAGGGATCAATTCATGAAGATCTGGGTTAAACCGCATCTAAAATTGATCTATTATCAGTATCACGACCTATAAACCAAATGAGAATGAATGAAGAACTAACCTTGTCTCGTGTAACCGGATCCAAGAATGGCGAGATCCCTTTATAAAAGAAACTAAGAAGCATAGGAAGATTAACCACTAATGCGCGACCAAGGGTCTCAACATAGTGTTGTTGCAAAATATGAAGAACCTAAATACATCCTTGTGAATCCCCGAACAATATGAAAGAGATTTAGTTTACTGACCTTTCGGGCTACAGATATCGAGGGGTTCGTCCGAAGTGTAGTCGATTTGTAGTCAACTATAATGACGAGGGACTCTTGTCCTGGCGGCATGAGGTCCTTGGCGCGTTCTCTGCACCGCATACGTCAGCAAAATGGACCCCCGGGAAGCTCGAAAGCAAAACGTACAAGCACCAGACCAGATGTCGAAGCTGCCTCGGCCCCGTCTCAGTATTTTCACGTCCAGGACGCATATAAATTATGGGCCTCCCATCCCGATCGAACCCGTTCAAAATACTGTGTGACACGTTAGCCGACGGAAATAGACAGGAGCAAAGGCAGTGGTTCATACATCTTTCCCGTTTCACTCTCTATCCTTACTTCCTCTGGGGGAATAAGGTCTGGCTTAAAGTCTCGACGCCACTCTATAGTGGCTTTGATACGCTTCTGCGCGTCAGCAAAGTTCCACTTGGCAGCCCGCATGTAACGCGGTATCGTGTCAGGCTTCGCTATCCATCTTACTTCCCAAGGATGATATGGGTCGGTCGTCGGAAGGGTAAGAGAGTCTGCATACTGATAGGGTGTAGGTATAAGAGGGTCCAAAACGTAAAAAGGCTAAGCCCTGACTCGCCTCTCTTAGTGCCTGTAATTGTGCCTGCTGCTCTTCCGAATATTGATATATAGGCGCCACTTGAGTACCCGCAGCCGGGACGGTGAGGACTTCATGAGTAGTACCAGACATCGTAAAACAGAGAAGAAAAGTGAAGGAAAAGTGCCGTTTGATGAATCATGGGAGCGGCTTTCTTACCCAACCTCTTTTTGTCAATGGCAAAGCCGTATTAGGTCAGTCATGTGATGTTCATCACCAAGCGCGTCGGCAGCCAGCTATTCATTTCTTTGTTTCTCCTGTTCACCTTTCCTACCTTCAATGGGCTCTTTTCAATGAGAAACTGCCGATGGCGGCAATGGCGGCCCTTCGAAGGCGTCGGCAAAGCTTGCAGGCCGTTTATTCAGTCTTCATCGAATAACGAGGTTTCCATTTCGGATCTCGGCTGAAGCTTCGGAGCTACGTGGTGGACGGAAAGTTGCCTATGAAGTGCCTGACGGTATCTCAAGCAGAATTTGATGGTGATTTTTTGAAAAGAAGACAACAGTGTTCGTACTCTACACATTGCTACTATCAATTAGAATTCTTTGGGAGTCAACCTTGCCAATGCAAGTCCAGCAATTTTTATTCAGTCGTGTGATGGATACACCCACTATACCGTGAAGATGAATTTGATACCCATATCAAGCAATTTCATCTTGTTCATTGATCGTATTCCTCTGGTGATGGCGTGGGTTCTGAATATAATTCTCCGACTTGATTCGGCAGGTGAGTCAGCATATTGTCAGCGAAAATCAATACAGGTCTATCCATGTCTCATTTAGCCAAGTAGCAAGGATGTCGGCAAGATTTCACATGAGGGATCGCGAGGCACCCGAGGAATTACCTGTCTCGATATTCAAGGACAAACTACATATGTAGGTGACGACGAACAGGGTTGGGGATAGAACTATTTCCGGGAAGGACTGAGTTTTTGGGCTTTGCTAATCCATCCTGATCCTCATGGCTAGATTCTGACCATTTTTCATATTGGGTAATTAAAGGCTCAAAGGAACACAAGGAGAAGTGAACTCATGAATGCACAACGTTCTGTCCATCGAGGTAGGTTAAATTCTAAGTGGTGGGAGCGCCTAGCGCAATACAATTTCCAAGGTTCGTCCCGTTGCACCCCAAATCCCTAAACACGATTAATTCAAGAACTGGAATAGACGCTCCACGAAGGAAACGAGAAGTATTGTATCCAATTTTTCATAGTGTGGCAAAAACCTAAAGGGCTTTTAACTTACATCCCATGGGTCCCTCTTCCAAGCAAGTCTTATTTACAGGCTTTTTATATAGTTACGTATGTTGTACTAGGATTTACGCTCAAAGGAATCCGCAGCGTAGTGAACTGACTGCACACTCCACATTATTTCCACCGAGCTTTGTCATGTCAAGGACAAGGACACCACCGAGCGCAATATCTCCTCCAAAGTCTGTTCCAGAACATCCGAAATTGCTGAGTATAATCAGATTGTAGGTCGAGGTAAGTCAACGAAAAGACCCACGAAAAAAAGGAGCAGTCTAAATCATCGATAGTTACATTGGCCAGGTTGTGGTGTAGAAATAACAAATTTCCAGCAAGATCGATGCATTCTATACTCCCATCGAAGGGTAGACTGACGGTGGCGCATTGGTTTTCTGTAGAACAAAGCACTGCTCGTCCAACACCAACCTGCTAGAAATGCATCACGGGAGATCAGTCATGAGGGGATGAGGATAAATTAAGTACGAAGTACACGCCGGATTGCCTCTTTAGTCTTGATAGGGTTGGTGAATGCGCAAGGCAAAAACATAGAGAATAGAGCAGCGGTTGTAGTAAGACTAGTCCTCATATTCGTTTTAAAGTCTCGGTGATTTGGTGTTCGATGAGCCTCATTAACCAAACCCCTTAAATAATGAAATCCAATCCCAATAATGTTCTCTTTACATCTACGCGGAAACGTCTTCCGAGAGCGAACTCCTTCAAAACGATAGAAGTCCCGTAGTGATCGAGTCTACATACTTATTGAATTGTAGTTTGACATTGCGGTTGATCGGCGACAAATCCTACTGAAGGCTCTACCGTTCGAGAACGAGATGAGGGGTTTAGTCGCCTGAACAATTGCCTGATTTTGGGAATTGTCATATCCATGTGTTCCCGGCCCAGGGGTTGAAGGGGGGAAACCGCGCACAAAGCGGTGCTTCTAACCAGAAGATTCAGCCCGTGGCAAAGTAAATACTGTCATTACAAGATTGATGAACCTTTGATATTCGGAGTAGCGTTGAGAACAGAAACCTTGCTCCCACAAAAAAATACAACGAGAAGATTGTAGTTTCATTGCGCGTGCGACGGAGGTAACCCACGGATGTGTCGGACATTGTAGTTCGGTTGTTTAGTATGGAAGCCATCATAGCTTCCTCTGAAATAAGGTCGGACCTGAAGACTCAGCGCCCCTCTAAAGTTACTTCGAAATGGGTTCCCTTCGAACTGGCAAGGATGTGGGGAGTGGGATACAGTGTCATAATCTTGTAACCTCGTATTTGAGGTCGTATGGATTGTTGGGAAGACAAGAGGGTTGATATAGTGATAAGTTGTAGATGGAAGAGGGTCCAAGACCTCAAAACTGGATCCCTGGTTCTTCAAGCCTCTTCTTGTAGTACTTTTTCATGTTTGTGCTAGTGTATAAGCGCAAATTGCCTATATCTGGGTCAGAGAACATCAGGGATAAAATAGAGGTGCACAAGAGAAAGAAGGGCGCGTCGCAAAAACCATCGACCCGCTTTTTGTCTGACGTAATTCAACTCAGGTATGTGATGTCATCATCTTGAGTACCATCACGGTCGCTCACGACTCTCCTTTTTTTATTGCTGTTCATGGCCATTTCCTCACTTCCTTTCCTGGAAGAGTTTGACTCGTTTAAAGGTGTGGACATACGCTGGTAACCCATGCACAAGCCCTATACGCAGAGCGTATCAGTTAAATAAGTTCCCATCAGCCCAACATTTCAGCTGCGGTTTCAGAGGCATGAGTGACAGATAATGGCGATTGTCTGCCAGTATTTTTCATGGCAGCAGGTCCGATAGATTCGGTCGATAGGTAGGGAAGTTATTTGCATTCACAAATACTGACGATGCACCGAACTAATGTCAAGGGGGCCCTCAACCCTATGTGAACAACCTGACAGAACAGGAGACGACATGGGTGATGGATTGTATAGACATTGGTAAACAACCGAGTCGGATGGGGTTCCATTTCGGCTGCGAGAAGGTGGTTAAGCAGGGATTTATTCGTGGAGTTCAGGTCCAGTTGCCGATCAAACCCTATGATTTTCAGGACAATACAACCGCAGACCATGGGGGCATAGTATATATATATCAGGGTGACTAGAAATAGCCTCCAGTAATTAGTTACATTATTTCAAGCTGTAAGCTATAAGAGTGAAAAGAATGAGGGAAGGCATCCTATTTTACAATAATTAGAGAAACTGCAAAATTTGCTATTGTTATCATGACTGACTTGCGCGCATCACATGGTGATGAGATTCACCCGTCCCAGAAGATTGTCCATTGTCCTTTGAACGATTCTCAACCTAGAGATACCACACTTCTCACTCTCAATGTGTTGGCAAAGTGCACTCAATGTTGGGAAGCGGGTGCGGCAACTCTCGTAAGGACACAAGTATATCTTCTGTTGGTGGCGAGGGCTTGCCAGGTGTCGATTCAGTGCAGCAAGTGAGCGATAGCCACCATGACATAAGTAGCATTCATACTCTATGCCATTCCATGATCTGGAGGTAGCGTAGTATTGTATATCTTCATTGTTACCGTCAGTGAGGAGGCGCGAAGGATCAGTAATGACATTTCGTGTATCGTTTCTCTTGACCCATTGGTTGATGACTTTGCGGTCAGCGCCTGAGCGGCAACTGCCCGATTCCAAGTGGAGGAGCATGGCGGAATGGGAGACAAAAGTGGCATCACAGCCCCGGAATGGGCATGAAATGTCTTTGGGGCGATGAATTGATGAATTCATATGCTACAAATTTCGTCAGTGAATGATATAATAACAACAAAGGAATAGCTTACGGATTGAAGGTTGCTCGCAGAACGAAAGTGGCGGTCGCAGGATACACAATAGTGATGCGCCCCCGATTGACGGTAGTGCTCCGTCAGCCCGTAATTGGAGTTGAAGACTCGACAACATTGTTGACAGTAGTGATGGTCATTTTCGTAATGCTCCTCAAGTTCATCTTCATCTGAGAAGTGTTCGTCACAGTATTGGCAATAGTCATGTCGAGGACTCTGGACCCAGTGCTCTTTCAACGCATTCCACGAGGCAAAGTCAACTCCACAGTCGTCAC
Source organism: Collybia sordida (assembly GCA_037014335.1). Classification (NCBI taxonomy): domain Eukaryota; kingdom Fungi; phylum Basidiomycota; class Agaricomycetes; order Agaricales; family Clitocybaceae; genus Collybia; species Collybia sordida. The sequence goes on from JAYKXK010000002.1 coordinate 4,315,202, forward strand.
AAATATTGTGCAAAGGGGAGTCGGCTTCGTGTTGTCTCAGAGCATGATGGGAATTAAAATAACGCTCGCATCGATCGCATTCAATGTAGTAGCTCATTCTTACCAGAGAAACTGGCCGTTTGTAAGCATACCCCTAGAAATTAGGAGAAAGCCCGCAAAACAGCTCAGAGTAACCCCAAAGGCTGTATGTTGAACTGTACCTTTGAAAGTCTGAAAGTCTGGAAGTTTGAAGTGGGAACAGACCAAGTGGTGGTGGTGGTGATTGGGAAAGAAAGACCAGAAATCTTGTTCGGATGATCCTTATATATAGCTGGTTGTGTGAAATGAACCCGTCCTGTCTTGTCTCGGAAGCGCAGGTGCAACAGGGTTTCTGGGGTCCTCGTCGCGTCTTGATTATGACTCGGATTCACATGAGTTGACAAAGGATGGAATGTCATGCAAGGGCCTAGTATTCGTGAATCACAGTAGATTGCGAGCTTAGGCAAGACAGGATGAATATGATGCACATTGCGCTGATAAATGGCCAGCAAAAGATTCCACACTGTTCTAGTGGATTCGAAGGTGAGTAAGGTTGGCGGGAACTCCACGGCAGGTTTTTGATTTCACGTCCGCTCCCTGGTGATTCGTGAATCAAGCAGCGCGACTCGTGATTCATACAACTCCCACGATATTTTCTCCAAGCACTGGTTTTGTAATTGAGCTGTCAAAGTGTTCTCTAAAATTTCAGCCTTGCGGCCTCAATGAAGTCTGGACTCTGGAGCGACTCATCTAGCAAGCTGGGAATCCTAAGCTCAGACTGATGGTTTGCCATTTCTCATGCGAAAACAGCTGCCAGTCTGAGCGTGTAACATTTGCATTTGCTGGAAAAACAAACACTAGGTAAATAAATTATCTTATGTACCACAAATTCTGTCGGTCCTGACTCCTCAGCCGTTCTGCGGGCAGCAATACCAGTCCCCAGCTACATTGATTTAGATCCAGTGTGAATCGTGATTCTTGAAATGCTCAGCCTGTGTCAACTATGACAAGTGCAGCCCAGACAAGGGTGGAACAGCTTGCGAAGCTTTGACGTGTGGACCGTCGTAAGTAACTCATTTCTAGAGTCTTGTACTTGCTTCGTTAAATGAGGACCACAGGTATAAAGGAGGCCATTCTGCACACTAACCCCTACAAGTTTCGACCTCACTCCCTTCACAATAGTAAATGGATTTTTGCGGTGACTCCAATACTGGAGACGGGTGTGCCCGTTCTTTTCCAAACAAGTCATCACATGGCCTCTGCGCAAAATGCACCAAACTCGCAACATTGACTCAAGGTTCAGTCGAATACGAGCAATGGAAGGTATGTTATTAATTACTTGTCTTCTATCGTCGTAATGTTTTATTTTTTTTTACCAGAACTACAAACAGTGCGAATCTTGTGGAATTGCTTGGAAGCACCTTGATACTCTGAGGTGTGGACGATGTATTAGTGCGAAGGCGTCTCAACAGCCAGTTACCGAGGCCGGTGAGATACTACTTTTTTGCATTAAAAATCTTCACAAAGTTTATCATTAGTGTGAAATCAGATGCGCAGAACCTAATCCGTACAGCAGTAGAGTCCTCTCGTGCCGCTCAATCAACAGCGATGGAAGCTCGGCTTTCAAAACACCCTATACCACAACAGCAACTACATACAACGGCCGGATTGACAGCTGCCAAGAACAATGTGATCACTGGGGATAATAATGTCTTCATTACTGCTCAGTGTCGCATCAAAACCGCCTCAGCAAAAGATCAAAAGAATACAGACCCTAGCTGTGGCCAATGGGGCAAGCCATGGCCCAAAGATACATACATGTCCGGTATGTTATCTCTTCTCCCATTTAAACCTAATGAACGAGTGCATTAATCGCAGAGGTACTTGATGATTATTTGGCCACATTAAATGTCCGCTGGTGTAATGAAACAGGCATGGCGCTTGAGATGTTGGTTTTCTCAATTTTCTTTTTTTTTTCGAAATACTAAAATTTGCCAAGTGATGAAGTCGAAATTCGCTGGGCAGGGAATAAATTATTCCTTCCAGGAGATGCAAATAGGTCTGTCGGTGACGTCTATAACACTTATTTGACAGGGGACATGGCCCACTATTATGCCACAACTGGTCCCACCACGAAAAAAGCTGCCGGAGCGCAACCGCAGTTCTCAATGGCACTCGAGTTATATATTGATAAACCAAGGGTAAGTGTTGTCCACCTCTAATGAACAACTTTAGTTTAATAACTATCTTGACTAGTTCTTGCGTCGACATCGCAGCACACGTCACCTTGTTCCAGTATCTACAGCTGTTAGGAAGCGGAGTGCAACAATTACCGACTTGGGTGACAATCCACTTACCAAGCGACATGCAATCCCTAATGCAGGTTTGTCTTCTGATGATACTTATATTCGTGCCTTATAATTTATTTTATAATCACAATTTTTTTTTCATCAGTGGGACGGATTGAGTCGACATTTGTTCGAACGAGCCGTTCCAACAATTCAGGTGTCAATGCATCAACTATTGTCCAAATTAAGAAAGCGCATGCAACCTGTAATACAGAAACCGGTGAAGTTGAGGTTGAGTGGCCTGAAAATGCACCCTTGTATGAGGCTATCATTGGAAAGGATGTCTTTGCGTCTGGAGCTACCAAGAATGTTTATAAGGTAATTCATCTTCCCTTACGATTTACAGTGTATCTTGACTGTAATTTTCCAGCTGTCGATTGGTTCCAATCTTTACGTGGCTAAACGATTCTTCGAGATAGGAACAGGAATGGAGGTAACAGCCGATGAGAATCAAGCTAACCTCGAGAATGAACTCATTCGGTTGAAGATGGCCGGCTGGTTTCTCTCAAAATTCAAGACTCAAGCCAAGGACTGTGGTATTGAACACTCAGCAGGTATTGCCTTCGCAAACTTCAAGTGTTCACATAAATCTCAATATTCTATATTAGACATAATTGTATCTGATGGCTTCCTTGTTCGCGAAATAGGCGAAGTCTCTCCGGCCTCTTCTCTTCCCACATTTGAAGAAGACACAGCGGTCTGGCTTGTAGAACCACGTCGCACTAAATCCGTTCGCAAATTTAGCGGAACGCTTGTCCATCCAAATCGTACTGACAAACTTGGGAAGACACTTTCTGCATTTAGCCACTTTGTTTACCAGTGGAGTGGGCAGGAAATGGTTCTCGCGGATATACAAGGTAAACTTTCAATGTTTCTATATGGAATATCCTCATCTTGAATCATTAGGATCCCCTATGACAATTGGCGGTGTTGACACCCTAGTACTTTTTGACCTGATGTCTCATTCAAAGCAGTCGTACGTTGCTACTTCATGAATTACCTGTTTACAATAACGCTTGATTACATATATGCAGTGACTCTGGAATTGGGGACCATGGACCCGACGGCATCAAGGCATTCATTTCCCAGCATCGTTGCAATAATATTTGTCTTGGTCTTAAACTAGATGCGTTTTTGGATGAGAAGGATTCTGATAGTGGAAATGAAGAAGAATGATAAATTCCGTACCTACCCTTCCTACTCCGGTCCCCACATGCCATACCACATGCCCTTCCCCTTTGTAGCTCATTGATTGAAGAATTAGTGGTCGACTGCAATGTTGTGTATCATAATATGAGTTACAACATTCATATATATAAGCTTCATTATTTCGAGCTCCATTCAAGAATCTTAACTACTGGGCCCCTCCTTCTCCTTGTTTGAATCGTTTCCAACAACTTCAACCGGGAACTCTATGAGCAACAATAATCCAACTGGGATTAATGGCTATGGTCCCAAAAATTGTTGAGCGCTAATTTTGAATATGATCTTCATACTAATAATTATTCTTAAAGACCCTGATGACGAAGCACTTAGAACCGCTTTATTTCAGTATGCCAAGGAAAAACTCTCAACAAAAGAGCGTTTGGCAAGGCTTGAAGTTGAACATAATTTTACAATAAAGTCTATCCCTTTAAATAATATCAGTTCGAAATTCCCCTTACTAATGTCAACTCGCTCAGACCAAGCCTCCTGTACAAACTGAACAATAAGTTTAATGTTCCCAGTGTTCGAAAGCCTCCACCACCCAACGTTGCAACACAGGCTGTCCTTGCAAAAATTGCCAACGACCCATCACAGGGGCGCGGGGTCGGAACAATAGGCACCCTTCTCAGTAACGATGGAACACCTCTTCCAAGGTATGTTTTGGTTATGCCATGTTAATCCTGATCTTTACTAAAATTAAATAAAGAGACTTTATACGCAATGTCCTGGCAACATATGCACCAGAAGGCCTTTCACGTCGCTTTCCGGGTGCAAACCGAATTCGCCGCTCAAAATTGGTGTCTATAGGGCCAAATCATCAGCATCATGCAGATGGGCACGAGAAACTCAATGCACAAGCACTCAACATGGGAGGGGTGGGTTTAAATATCTATGGAATCAAAGACCAGTGGTCCTCCTATATTCTCCATCTTGTCGTTGTCCCCAACAACCGGCTGGCAACTACCATTGGGCATGTTTATCTTGACTGTGTTGAGAAGCATAGACGTGAGTACAATTGATTTCCTCTATAAAACGACACTAGTGGTTATTACTGATATATTCCTAGTAATTCCTATTACTTTTGTGACTGATAAAGGAAGCGAGACTGGCATTATCTACACCAGTCAGATGGGCTTACGGTAAATCTGTACCAAGCAGTTACACTCTTATACTGATCTGATTTTGACATTCAGAGCGGCATACACACCCAAGCTTGACCCGGCTCAATTTCCACCCATGCTGCAAATCCAAAGCACTCACAACACACCTATTGAAGGGTTGTGGCATTGGTTACTCCAGACGTTTGGTGTCAACATCAAGGACGCCATCTGCCATGGGTTCCTAACAGGAGTTTACAATCCCAATAACATTATCCATCCGTATGATTTATTAATCTGATGATAGTTGTCAGCGTTCTAAATAATTGATTACAAGCCAACTATTCAACTGGGTATGGCCGAAGATTCTTCAAAACCAACTTGATAAATTTGTTGAATACTGGAATAACCACAAAATCCGAACCCAAGGAGGCAAATCAAACATGTCCGGTTCGACACCACGGCATGGTTTCATCATCCCCGCGCCCCCTGCCGAAGATTGTCGGGTGACCGTTGACCAGGTAGTAATTGATGCGCTCCGTGCACAAATTTCGGTCCCACGAGAGGAGTCGATGCGATGGGTGGACCCCGACTTTGAAGTTGCAGCTGAGAACGCATATGATGCTATTGGGAGACCATGCCTTGATGACCCACTGTCCGGTTGGGTCATTTTTTCTGCAATGATTCCTCGACTTAACATTACCTCGTCGTCTTCAATTTGAACTTTAACCTAGTGCACACATGATATATATTGAATAGACAAATGCAAATTGCATCCACCAGCCCTGGGAGCTTCAAGGGTTAAGCTATCATATGATTATCTCTAAACAACCGTCACTTGGCGTTGGTGGCTGAGTACTGAGTAGTGTTCAATGAAACTAGTTTGTCAAAACTGAAAGAGTCGTGGGAAGTATTAGATGCAAAATCGAAAACCTGCCGTGGAGTTCCCGCCAACGCTAGGTGAGTAGAATCTTTCCCTGTGCCTAGGAAACAATAAGAGAAAGCGACAGATTCCAATAGATGTTTCCTTCTGATGTAAACAACTAAACTAGATCGTAAAAATGTGGTAATCACATTGATATTAGTTATCTTTAGAGCAACTCTAGAGTTTGATATGAACAAGTTTGAATTTCGGAGCTACAAGTATATAACTGCCGTCGAACATGATGGAACTGCGACAATCCATTTAGCACGGAATTGAGGCGCACGTTGGAATGGAGGGAGACCGGGGAATCGTATGCTGCAAGGGCCTGAGCCCCGAAAGATAAATCTGGTTCAAGCCGCTCAAACGTTCAAAAACGACTGCAATCAAACGTTTACATATACAAACTGCACCGCCACCACCAACTTCACGTTCATCGCTGTTTTCATTATACCGACTTTCCATCCATGAATTGCCACTCATTTTGCCTAAAAATGCACGTTCTATATCATCGAGTTGCACCAGAAAAGCGGACATAACGCGGGGTAGGGCCCTCCGTCGGGCATGGAAGTCGGATCAGCCTTGGCGGGACAACAACAGAGCCAACCTACATTCGTCGACCAGGCGCCACCGTGCCACAATATGACGCCAGACTACTTAGAGTCACCTGTCATTCAATCACGAAGGCATAGCTTTATAACCAGTTCGCTATTGTCTTTCATTCTTCCTCTCAACCCAATAACACAACCCATTTAACATCTTACAATCGACATTAAGTTATCCCTTCCTTTCTTTACTATGCCTTTCTCTACGAGCACTTCGTTCTATACTCGCTCGCAGGCTATACCCAAGGCTAAATCAGCCCACTCCCCTTCTTGTTCATCGTCATCGTCATCATCCTCCGAAGGCCCGGAAACACCAGGCCCCAGCACCCCCTCGTCACCCGTAATCCCTACCGACCCCAAAGTCGCCCGTACCTATGAGCATGAACGCCAGCGAGCAAAGCGGGCAACAGACTTTGCCAAGATGCGGGCACGGAAGGGCCAGTGGTCTTCGAAGTTGGACGATCCATCAAAGGATACTAGCTCTGCAAAGTTCTACGATTGTGAAATACGAGAAATTGAGAGCCCTGGTGACCATGACAGCGGCTTCCTATTTCATTTTGACCACGACACCGAATCTGAGGTCCCACCTGGTTCTCACCTCGAAGTCCCATTAGCGGCGCTTGTCACAACAAAGAAGCCACGGAAAGGCAAGGGTGTGTACTAGTTTCTCTCCACTCCAAATTGAACATTGGACTTACCGGTTACAGAGGGAGACTTTGAGATCATTCCACATGTCCGAACAGTTATTGCTCTGGATGATGACATGGCTCCTGATGTCGAGGTTGATGAGCCATGGGAACATATTTATGGCGATGATGACCACCTGGACAAAGAACCCTCTTATGCCACAATTGCTTCTTTGAATTGATGCATATACTAAGACTTATCTTAGCGTTCCTTTATTCTGCAAGCACTCCGTCAATCCAAATCATAAACCACCATACATAGTCATAGTCTATCTCTCCTGCTTAATTGGAATACTAATAGTTTCTAACGTGTGTAATGTATAGTATTTTGGAACTACATTCTTCAATTTACATATGTAGAAATTTATTGCATTGACTGAATTGAGAATACCGTGAGGACCGCACCAGTATCATGTGCTTGTAATTGTCAATAGCTATCGTTACTCACTCAATTGATGTCTTCTCTCGTTTCTTCGCGTCCTGACCATCCAATTTCCTCAGTGCTCTCGTTTTTCAGCATCGTCGACAAATTGAAGTACGCCCAGCATATTCTGACCACGTTGGCCTGCAAAGACCTATGGTGGCTTAGTCGCGCTGCGAATATCGTTGACAATTTGGATGTAAACATTTAATCAAAGTTCCTGGAGTATCTGTACGGAATGGGGCTGTGTCACGGGCCAAATATTTCGTATGGCCCGCTCTCTTTAAGTGTTCGTAACGACGCAGTATTGGATTATCTTTGTGAGTTGTAGAATTCCAGTCCATTTGTGTGTATCGACGTGGATGAATGGGGAAAAAATCTAGCAGTATCCTGCAACAACGGGCTTTCAAATGCACCAAGTTGACACCGATTTCATGTCCGTTTTTCGTTCCGCATTTTTTTCAATTAATAAATGTCGTTCAGGTGAAGTCATAAATGAAACTCGAGGCAGGATTTTCACCGCATATATTTCAAGATTTGCTGGCCGTATTACGCATGTATTTCGCAGTTGTGCGTGTGTGCCAAGGGCTTGATACACATGGCAGCGTCAAAGCACACACCCCACTTGTATCCCACCATAATCCCAAAATCCTAATTCCCCAACCCTCCCGGCCAAAGCCTTTGAATCAAACACTACTTATGCGAAGATGGACCCCAAGCGATTTAAACTACCAGGCTTCGGATTGCCTCTCAACTTCCTCCCTACTTTAGAGGACATTCCATTAGATCATGGTCTGAACGCCCCACGTTTTCAACCAGGCGCAGCCCAGTGCAGTATGTTTTTTGGAACATTATGCGTTTACTCATACGTATTACCTAGGTTACCACTGACTACGTTCCGCGAGTTTGAAATGTTGGACATCACGAATAAATTTACCGATGTGCCCAATTGGCATCTTAGTGTAGGTTCATTTGCTTTGTGAAACTATTGTCCTTAAGTGAGTTTTAGGTTTTTGACGAATCCTATACATCCAACTGGAAAGCCGAACAATTAGCCGCGAAACATTTGTATTTGGATGTGTCGGAAAAAATGTTTGATTGGTGTATTGCCGAACTTCGATGCAAAGCTCAATTTTTTGAGAAGACAGGCGCAGTCCGTGTTTACAGGGGAGATGTTATCAAGTCGGATTCTGCAATATCAGAATCACTGAAAAACAATCTCAAACGCTCTGTGACTCCTCTTGAGGATGTCCCCGATCGATTAAAAGATTGGCGCCTAGACTTCGATGAACAAGTGTTAGACCTCGTTCATCCATCCTTGTTCCCTCTCCTTTACGGCCAAAGTCGCATACTTCCCAACGACGTTACAACACTTACTGATTATCTGGTAAAATCTGGTAAAGGAATTGTGGTTCCGCTTCCTGGAAAGAACGAATATAGAAGAACATCTAGAGGTCACCGTGGACGAGTAGCGATAAGCAGGAGATCTCAGTGGCTTCCCTGCGACGTTGATATATCAGGCAGCGATGGGGATGTGAGGTAAGATTATTCAAGTTCTTTTCCACTGACAATTTTTGATCAGGGTTTCTCGCAGAATCACCAGTTACATTAATAATGTCCACCCGACTCAACACGCGGATATCTACCGGGTTATCGAGAAGATCATCTCCCACACCATTCCCGTTTGGGATTTGGCTCTAACGCCCTTGAACGCGGGTCAATCAAAACGTCGAATTACTTACGGTACGCGCGATTATCAGACATCAAGGGCGATTGGTAAATTTATCCGACCTGAACCTGGTACATTTGTGCCTTTTCGAGAGCCCGAAGACTTCGTAGATCTCCGAGTAGCTTATGGAGACCGTGGTCTCCAAATAATTGTCCAACTTACAAATATTTATCTGACGCCTGAAAACCCGGAATACGACGGTGATACATGGCACCTGGATGGGGTTCTGGTATGACCTTGACGATATCCTTCACTAGTCATCTGAATAATAACTGGAATATAGAACGAGCATATCTGTGCCACGGCTATGTACTGCTACGATAGCTCCAATATTCTCCAAGGTCATATCGCATTCCGGCAGCGTTCAAATCCTGGATACGCAGAGAGAATACCATGCCCTCCCGACGACCGCGGTTGGTTATTCGAAGTGTTTGGATGTGAAGACCAAGAACCTGCGGTTCAGGAGGTCGGTGATGTCCACATCAGAGAAGGACGTCTCATTGCTTGGCCGAATATCTTGCAGCATGTTTTTACCCCATTCGAACTCACTGATTCTACAAAACCTGGCCACTGCAAGATCCTCACTCTCTTCTTGGTCGACCCTAATGTTCGTGTGATCTCAACAGCGAACGTGCCTTGTCAACGAAAGGATTGGTGGATGCAAGCCGTTCGGGGAGCTTTACCTCTCCCCACCGAGTTACAAGATCTGATCTTCGAGAACGTAGATGATTTCCTAATGGACGTTGACGACGCGCGCATGTTGAAAGCAGAGCTGACAGAAGGGAGGGAGGCCTTGGCCAAAATACAGAACGAGGCTTTTTGTAAGAGGCGGTTCTGGTATGAGGAACCTGAACCCGAAAGCTGCAGCACACAGTAATAAGATAAGGCGAAGGTTGGCCTACCCATTGGTGTTTCGAAGATAGCTTAGGCCACTACAACTAATATCAGTTTTGAAATCATGTTTGAATGAAAGGCTAGTCGAGGAGTACAGAGTAAACTACAAGTGTTCTAAGGTCGACATTTACCATATTGAGATGATAATCGATCATGATTAGTGTTCACAGAGCGAAAACTGTAATTCGTTGAAAACCTCATCCTGCGCCGCAACAAAGGTCTTCCTCTCCTCCATCAACTCCAACCTCAAGGCCTTTGCTTCCTCCAAACTTATCGGAAAATCGTCCACGCCACGGAATACATGGTCCTGCAATTCAGCGGGAAGATTTGGTAGCGCCCCTCCTTTCTTCTGAAGGGCTTCAATCCACCAATCCTTCCGCGGGCACGGAATATTCGCCGTTGATATGACGCGGATGTTGGGGTCAACAAGGAAGAGCGCAAGGATCTTGCGATGGCCGGGTTTCGTGGGATCTGCGAGGCGGAAGGGCTGAACTTTGTGTTGGAGGATGTTGGGCCAGGTGAGAAGACGTCCTTCCTTGGTGTTGATTATCCCGACATCTTGGACGGAGGATTCTTCGTTCGAACAGCCGAATACCACCTCAAGCCAGTCGTGTTGACTTTGAGGATAAGGTATTTCGTCTGCATCGCTTGGATCCGATTGCTGACGGAACGCAAGATGGCTTATGCTGATATTGGAGCTATCGTAATAGTACAAAGCCGAGGCGCATATATGCTCGTTCTGTAGAAGTGAGTTTAAGATTAGATGTGGTGACATATACAAGGAACATACCAATTGGCCTTCTACGTGCCATGTACCACCTTTGTATTCCGACTTCTCGGGCGTTAAATGAATATTCGCAAGTTTCACAATTATCTGAAGGCCTCTATGCCCATAGTCCTTTCTCAAATCTACAGGATTTTCAGGATCATTTGGGGGCTCGTATACGCCCGGCTCAGGCTGAACAACCCGACGTGTCGCCTCAATCCATTCCTGTCGACGGTCCCAAAAATCGTCTTCATCCTCGTCTTCCTCTTGTTGTGGGCCCTCATCCTCTGGTCCATTCTCAGGATCTGGGTCATAAAGACACTCATCATAGACGATCCGAAGATTGAGCTGCCCCTCTTTGAGGGGTGTCAGTGTCATGTTCCAAAGAGGAATGGTGCACGCAATAATTTTCTCAATAGCTCGATAGAGATCTTCGTGTTTTTGTGGGTGAAGATTGTTAATGTAACTTGTAATTCTGCAACAAACACTGAGCTTGAAAAGAAAGGGGCTTGATCAAGCCTACCTTACTCCGTCATCGACATTTGACACCTCGACATCACAGGGTAGCCACTGGAATTTCCTGCTAAATGGGTCATTGAGCTGTCGTGCTCCCCGATAATGATAACTCCGTGGCTGAAGTTTTGTCGTTGTTTCAGGTGGAATGGGAACAGGGTTCCCTTCACCACACCTCTCTACGAAATCGGCCAGTGTTGTAAGGCTGTCAGGGAGTATACGGCTTTTCCCATAAACCAATGGGAACAGGGATGGGTGAACGAGATCCAACACTTGTTCGTCAGAACCTGGGTGCCAATCCTTAAATCGATCAGGGACATCCTCAAGGGGAGCAGTAGCTCGTTTGAGCTCATCTTTCAGTGATTCTGGTATGGCTGAATCTGACTTGATAACTTCTCCTCTGTAAACACTAACTGCTCCCGTCTTCTCAAAGTGTTTAGCTTTATGCTGAAGCTCAGCGATGCACCAATCGAGCATCTTCTCTGATATATCACGCCCTTCTGCGGCCAGCGCCTCGGTTCTCCACTTGGATGTGATTGATTTATCGAAAATCTGCCACCTGATTCATGATCGTGGCTCAGCATTACATCGAACAAATTCACCTTGGTGTTCCAATCAGGTTTATCCGTCATCTGATTCATGAGGTCCAACATCGTGAACTCGCGGAGAGTGGTCAATGGCAACCTAAAAATTCTAAACAGGAGTTAAATGGTTGAGAGGAAATCACGTACTGGCCAGAACCCGATTCGAGGTGCAGGGCGCTCAGAGCATTGTGGAAAAGACCACCTACCTTATCTTTTGGGGCAGCAGGGATGAAGTTGAGAGGCAATCCGAAGCCTGGTAGTTTGAATCGATTGTTGTCCATCTCGTTCTATGCCCTTTGCAATGATTGATGAAGGAGATTAAAAGGAGTAGGAATTGAGATTTGGAATTTGGAATTTAAATCATAGGTTGCTTTTAAATGTCTTGGTCCAGATACTATACAATCCACCTTCGGGTGTATGCGCCACCTCGTGGTCGTTCGGGACCCTGGTGGCGATGGTAGTGCCAATGAGTCGTGGACCGGGTGGTTCATAATTTCGTGTTGCGGTCACGTTATAGAAATTGATGAACGTTGAACAAAGAGAATTCTGTGTTCTTGAATGTAGTACCTTCGAGACTCGATTTCAGCATGAAGGGATGGGGCAGGTCGTTCATAATAAAGCTTCAGGATTGAAGTTGAGATCCAGCCTCCACTGAGAAGAGCGAAAAGGCTGTTACTTACGACCAGATGGTAAAGAGTCATAATACCGCTTACTACGCACTTCATTTCCTTTCTAAACTAGCATTGTAACTCTTGATCGATAAGGTGGTCCGGTTTGTAGCATTTCAATCCTCGTTCCTTGGTACTATGTAGGCGTTGTGGAGTCGGGTGTCAAAAGGAGAAGGGTAGTTGTATTTAGCCGAAACTCTCAATAAAGACCATCTCCTGTAGGCTATCGGTTCCCCAACAAACACCCAATCCATCAACAGAGTCGTCAACAATATACGTATTACGCTTTACGGTTCAATGTAAGCCAATTGGTCCGTCTCCACTTTTCTAATATCATCCTCCATTTGTTCATACAATTTGGCTCTATCCTTTTGATTCAAAACTTTGACACCAGCCTGAGTCGCCACATTCCAGAAGTACAGTCATTCATGGGTCAATGACACACTCAAATTTGAATGGGCTCGGAAAAAATAATTATTGAAAGTAAATAAAATCGGAGTTGTACAAATCAAAGAATAGAATGTAAACTACATTTTTGGTACTTAAAATTTTGTGATATGAGGGGGTAAACCTTCCGATGAACACAATCAGTGTGAAAAGTCCAGATCAGTGCAAACTGGGTCAATGAGACAGCGTCACATCTTGGTGTGATTTCCAAATTGGGCCAATGACACAGCCATCGGCGTTGAACGCACCTGATCTTCCCACAAACCCAGCCTAATTATAAGCGGCGAACAAATTTCGGTTCCCTTATTATTAGGCTAAAAATGCTCTGTTTGTCAACACCGGTGTTAAATATTTCCTTAATTCTGCTAAAAGACTTCAACATATTTCAATCCTGCCCGCCATCCGCCCCGCCCTTCCGCTCCCTTGTTGAAGACCCTGTTGCGCGAACCTGCTGACACACCTACCGGCCATCACTGACTAAGCCTGCCGGGGCCAACTGCTTTTCGGGGCTTCGGTGTTTTCCGTCAACGCTCCTCATGGTTAGTCCCACGCCCTAGCTCCCTCGCTCGTCGCTGTTTTCCCGCCTCCCTCCCCGCCCCTCCGCTCGTTTTGGATAGTCCCTATGCAGGGTTGTCCCTTTATGAATGACAAGCGCACTTCCGGGGTTCAGCCCCTTTTGAGAAGCTGATATTTCCCATCAAACCCTCCTCATCGTTAATCCCACGGGGTAATCCCCGCTCATTGCTGCTCTCCCGCCTTCCCCTCCAACTGCTGCTCTCCCCCCCTCCCCCGACTGCAGCTCCCCCGCTCCCCTTTACTCTGGTCCTATACAGGAGCACTCCCTGGCAACCCTCAAGCCCACATCCCACATGTGATCTTTGCTCATCGTGCTCGCCCACCTCCCGCCATGCTATTCCTTGCCCCATTTCGTCCCTATGCAGGGACATAACTCGGTCATCGGCTACTATCAGCCACATAAACTAGGTTCAACTCCTTTTGGCGTAGGAGGACTTGCCCTTTATGGTCAACGCTAGGTGGCATTATTTTCCCACATTCAAACCACAACTCCAACACCAATTGCACGATACTATAACGACACAAGGCGCCATTACAAGTATAAGATTAAGTAGAAACAGAAACCAACAGAAAAATAAAAGCATGGTGGAGGGCGACGCATAGGCGCAAGCCCCTCTTGCTTTCTTGCCAGTTGAGTCCCGACAACTAACACAGGTTCCGCTTTCTCAAGAGTTAGTAGCTTAATTTATATATACATTTTCGGCTCCCACCCGAGCAATACATAAGGTACCGATGTACATCGAACACAAGGACCCTTACGCTCGCCGGAGTGTGCGCTCCTTATCAATGGTCATCATATATTTTTGTTTGCCCGCGAGATCCATAGTAGACCCCCCATGGTTAGTATAATATTGTGTAGGTAGTGCCCGTATTCAATCATTAATATCAACACCACACAAGAATAAATTTATTACAACGAATAGACTGTGGTTACTGATGTGCTAGACTGTTTGACTACTCAAATCCATCATCAGACGAGTTCACAGTTTCTGGACTGATGTGCTTCCTTAAATACTGTCTACTCTTCTTGTTGCGTGAATGATTGCGGCCATTAGGAGGTGTGTTTTCATTATCGTCACTTGACTCTGATGAGCAGCGGGATTTCTTCTGCGACGTTGAGGGGCCCTGCTGATCAGCAGTTGCTTTCCGCTTCTTACCATAATCTGAACGGCGGCTACGTGGTGCAGGTAATATGATCTCGCCAGTGTCAATTTGTTTGTTTCGAGTGTCATTGAGATCTTTAAACTCCTCATCATTGAGTTTCTTCCACCATATCTTGCCACTCTTCCACCCACGAAGGAGATCCTCGAGATCAGACTGGGAGCTGGACACTTCACTGAGATTACGAAAGGGAATTGTAGATGGCCATCCTTCAATGATGACATGATGTCTTGTAACAATATTTCGCCAGTATTGTTTCCACTCCATGCGAACATTAGAAAGACCCGTAACGAGCTCTGTACAATAAAACTTGAGCCAGTTTCTTAAAAGCTAGTAACCTGCACTCACGAAGACCTTGATTAACCTCAGTCCGAATTTCCCCCCGCAGGGCAGACAATCGTTGTTGGTGATTAGACAAAGTTCCTGTCGAAAAATGTGAAGGTTGAATAGTGAAATATTCTGTTGGATGTACCTTTGAACCCCTGGACCGCAAACGCTTCCATTTTGTTGATAAAATCCTGAGTATCCACTTTGATTATACTTTCAAGAAAGTGATTAAGGCCCTTGGTCGCGAAAGCCGTGGGCCGGAAGGTCATGTCTGTAGTTCCGCGTGCAGCAAATATCATGCCTTGGATTCCTGTTCGAAGCATAAGGTTGTTGAACTATTAGAAATGGTTAGATGTTTCAAGTTTTGGTGTTGAAAAATACATACAGCATTTTCAATGGCTGATAACGTTCGATGGGCATCAGCAGCTCTTGCCTTTGAAGATGAGCGTTCAGCTTTGGCGAGAGTAGCCTTTTCGAGCTCAAATTCTTCAACAAGGGCCGTGCGTTCTTCAGGCAGTAGCTTTGCATATTCATCCTGGTTATTCTTGACGAGGTCCTGGAGAACCTCTTTACCACGACGAATAGGAGCATCTGTGTCCAAGTAAAAACAATGAGTACAGAATCAGACTAGTAAATGATCAAGAGTGCACCTTCACTTCGCTCCTGTGATTTCTTCCAGCAGAAGGCATTCCATGAGTTGGTCTTTTTTGAAGACGTACGCTGGCCATGCGTGTAAAGGTCTCGTTGAACAAGCCACAGGCTCTTGTGTTGGTCAGTTGCAACGTCCTGAGTTACATTGCCAATCTTTGACCATGCCTCAGAAAGTGCTTTGTGGTAATTGGCAGCACATTGGCGACGTCGAAGTTTGAGTGCTTCACGGGCTTCATGAGAGAGCTTTGGTCGGATGCGTTTCCTGGTACCCTGCGAGTTCCGAGATGGGTTGAGAGAAGTCTGATGGAAGATTGTCCGCATGGAAAGAAGTTCTCAGATTTTTAGCATAAGTTGAACACCCAGACGCCTCTGTTTTATTCGTTAAAATCTGCTACCGACAAGTAGAAAATCTGTAAATATGGTATACGCCACACAATATGACATGGCACTGTTTGTTTGCTAAAGAAGGGATCTCCGTGAACTAAGCCGAGGCGGGGCTTGATAGGATCTGGGGATCTGGCCAATGCAATGCAAATTATTAGCATCAAAGCATCTAGTTGAAAATAAAGCGAACATACAACACGATAGGATTAATATGAAATGTGCACCCCTTGGAGTTGATGTCGCAGCTGGATGAATTAGTTAAGTTGAAATGGTAAAATAATACCTAGATTGGCCGTAGATTCAACTCGCAGATTCTGAGCCTGAGGGTGTCAGCTCCAACAAGAAAGCTAAAAAAAAATCGACTGACCAGGTACTGTAGTTCGTATGCTCCTGCTAACTAAGGGTCAACGCCAGAGACCGTACCATATACTGACCGAGCCCATCCCCACTAATTGAGGGTTGCCACTAATTGAGGGTTGACGCCACAAACTGGATAAAACTAAATCAGCCGAGTAGGCATGTTAGGCAAACTAAGGGACTTGCGTGGCGTAGTAGCAACGGAAAAATCATCAATGTAGATATAGGGCAATCTCTTCTAAGGGAGTAAGGGTAGAGTTAAACGTAGAAAATTGCGAACAAGGCAGCCAAAATTAAAAGAACGACAGGGATGAAAAAACTGTTCCCCATTTTCGGCCTCTATAGTATGAAAATTTAATGAAGATCCGAGGAAGGGGGGAATGGACATACTGGGGAATACTCAAGGTTGAGGTCCAAGTGCATAGCCTGCGATAGCTTACTGGCTTGATATGGAGTTAAGCCCCACTTTTCAATGTTGTCGCAGAGCTGTTCTTCCCAAGCACTGTTCCTCGCTTTCTGCATGAGCACGCGAAGGCGCGGAATAAGGCTGTCGGGCAAGTGGAAGCGATCAAGAACCGTATCAGTCCGAGGGCCAATGGAAACAATTATGCCGTTGAAACCGTCAGCGGCACTCATCCTTGGCCCCGATTTTGTTTTTTGAGCACTAGTTTCCCTAAGTCGTGCTAAACCAAATTAGAAAACATGTTGAATTAAAAAAAAATGCACCCACCTTCCTCCTTGGCGTCAATGAGAGCCATAGCGGCCTCCTCTGCCTCGCCCCAAGAGGATCCACTCTCAATCGAGATATGAGAGGTATTGGTGGGTTCGGTGGTAATGGGCGCAGGTTGGGCTGGCAGAGTGGGGGGAGCTGGCGGAGTAGGGACAAACTTACCCAATGCATGGGCGGCAATGTCCCTTGCCAGAGTCCCTGCTGTATGACATCGGGCGCGAATATAAGCTCCACCTTTCATTCCAGGTGGTGGGAGGTAATTCGGACCACTGACACGAAGTTTTAGAACGGGTCCTATACAATACTTATCAGACACAAACATACAACAAAAAGAAATTGACATACTTGAGGATACAGGAAGAGAAATACCTTCAACATTACATCCTGCGTCAAACCGTAAGAGATGGGGAAGGCCGATATGTTCTGCGAATGCCTGGACCATCAATGCCGCATGCTTGTTAGCCGTTTCGCCACCTGTCGCAAGGGCGGCAGGTGAAAGATGGATATCAGCAACGATGTCTTCTACAGTAAGCTCACCCGGGGCCTTGAACCCAGGAGTGCGAACCATAAAGGTCACTCCACCATCAATTCGATCAAGCATCGTGATCTGCAAACAAAAAATTTAAAATGAATATAAGAATCTTTTATTGAAACTCACAGCATCAAAAATGTCCTTCAATGCATCTGTCTTGCAATTAGCAATGGACTTGGCTTCAGTCTCATTGAGAACTCCATTTCCGTGGAGCACCAGGAATCGAGGATGAAGCCCACCAGGTTTTCGTGTTTCAGAAAAATCTGTCGCATGCTCGCCCAAACGAAGAATAGCTCGGCCAGCTGCACGTCGCTCAATACCTGTTAAACTAGATGGTGAGAGGGACAAAGATATGGCTGATATATTGGAGGGGGTAAAACGCCTGTTGGTTTGGTCTTGGGACATGGTGGTTGACAATGGAGATGCGTGTGAGAGACTTGTCGTGGGATGCCGATCAATGTTGATGAGTCATCGGCTCAGTTAAAATATTCCTAAAATAGCATAATCAGGTTGCGCTTAGATATGAACAACAATATGTGATTTGCACCAGATATACAAACAATGAATCTTAAGACTGGTAGGACTAGTTATTTCAATATTGTCATGAATTAGGATTGTGGTGCACAAAAATTATTGGGGATACATCAGTGCCCTAACGTGCGATTGACAATATACATTAAGTACATACAATACAATTACTAGTGAGCAGCGTTGACACAGTTCACGGCTGCTCTAATCTTTCACAAAATAAGAAGATCTGAACTGCAATGGAAACTTGATGTTGTTGTTTTACTAGGTTTAGCACGCATGAATTCTATTCTACCACGAGCTATATCAAAATTGTATCATTGTATGTTTGACAATGCTTGATTACTTTACTGCTCATTCCGAGAAGTACAACTCGAGTGTAGGTGTGTCAATCTTCCTCAAGAGTCTCAAGTCCCACTCTTCTAGGCTATTGACACACTTATACTTTAAGCTGCAAGCGGGTGCAAGTTAGCAGCTATCTCATCCTTGATACACAACCCAGCGTAAACATTGGGTTGTCTCATCTTGATGCTTGAGCGTACATAGTACCCATAGCCCATGATGCCGCTAATGACAACTCCCATTGTGGGATTTTTTCTAGTTGTGAATCGTGATCCTTTGATTGTGAAAAGTTCAAACTAAAGGTAAAAAAAGCCGTGATATATTTAATTCCATCCATAAGACAATCAAATGACAACTATGGAAATAGATTATACACTACGTCAGTCCATAATATTCAGTACAAAGTCAGTCAGATTTGCTAGATCGGCATCGGCATCGATTGCTACTTCCTCGTCATTGACATCAGAGGTGTCATGGTCTACCGTTGAGTTAGTTTTTGTGTGGACCGTTTCCGGGGTGCGGGGATGGCTTGTGGAACCCAGTCGAACCCCAATTCCACAGTCAACTGGAAGGGCATCAAGGCGTTCAAGATGGATTTTATTTACGGCGTTGCGAAGGGTCCACCGGCGCTGTAGCTCAACAGAAAGAGTGGGATTTGAAGTGGAGAGGGTAGATATTGTGTTCTCGAAGAGGGCAGTTTCATCATGTATTGAAGTCCGGAGGCGCCGAATTTCAACATTGAGACGGACAATCTCTTCGCGCGCACGGCACAATTTGAAATATTTTGTAGTGCCTTCCCGGTGAGCTGGATGGGTCCACTTGTTACTGCGAATATCTCCTCGAGTATGTCGAAGCAGATCAAATTCTGCAAGAAAGCTATAATCAACAATTTCTTTCCATGACAAGGATAGAGCAGGGGGGTCTAGACGAGCCGCTTGGGTGTTGTATCGAGTCAATGCTTTTCGAATGGCCTCTGATCGCCGCTGAAGTGCCTTGCCTATCTGGCGACGAAGCTTATAACCTTTGATTATTCAAGTTAAATGGGTAAGGGGCAAATTAAAGATTGATGTACCTGTCCCCGAATGGCTCATTTTTGTGAGCTCAAACAAACGCATGACAACGAGGCGCTCAAGCTCATCTAGAGCTGTTGTGTAGCTTGTAATAACTGTTTTTTGATAAAATTCTTTGTACTCGGGAGAGTTGCTGGTCCACCGTTTTTGTATGTCAAGTTGAGACTCAAGATCACCAACAAGCTCCTGTGCATTCTGGAGCTTGGCATATGCAGTATCAACTCGATGGCGTGCTCGTTTGAGTCCGTTGTTGAGATCACAGGTTGCAATGGATGTGAAGATGGAGTTTGCATATGTGCGTGCGTCCTGCCATTCCTGTCTGTGCATTATTCGGCTCGGCTCAGTCTCGACAAAAAAAAAAAACTAACTTGCATTGCATCAAGTCATTAAGCACCTGGACATAGCGTGTTTTCAGGGTTATTGTTGGTGAGGGCTCCCTCAGTCCATCAAGGTATGCCTTCTCCTCAGCGAGATAACGTTCATAATCCTTCTCTGTCGTCCCGAGCTCGGCATTAAGTACTTGGAGTTCCCCTTCAAGTGTTGCAATGGTACTTTGCGCCTCGCGGTAGTGGTTTTGTAAATATCGACCTGGGGCGTAATATAATCTAAAACAAATTAAGACTAGTAAAAATTACGTACTGAGGTTAGCATATTTGTCTTGGTCCCAAAATGTAAAATGTTCCTCAATTGCTTGGTGGCGGTGGAAACGAGTGGCGTGGCGTGTACCCCGAGCAAGATCATTTGATGAGGAAAAAACATGTTCGCATCCTTCACCTTCTGAGTTGCCGGTACCTTTCAAATATAGTGGATGCCAATTCAGTTGACAGGTGCGATTGTGCGCATGACCATGGAAGGCGCCGACCATAAGTTGAAATCGGGAGGCCTTGGCTTTTGGGGCAAGGGATGTACCCTCCAGGGTCTTCGCGAAGGCGCACCCTATGTCATATGCACAACCTACCTTGTCTCCAACAACATCAATAAGCCTGTCCACCAAGGCAAGAGGGTATTTTGCACTGTTAACAGTAGTTAACAGTATCAACATGGATGAATAAGTAAGAGAAATAGAATAACTGACAGTTCACCACTTCGAATCATATCGCAAACAAGGAGGACTACACGGTGCCGACATGTGGCAATAAAAATCCCGGACTCGTCAAATAACGCAAACATTTTTTTACGTTCCTCAGGTCCCGCATTTCGCCATCGATCAATGCACCCGACACCAGCCCGGTGTTCATCAACATCCTCCCAATCGTCAGTGGCAGAATTATCTTTTGATATCTTATACAGTGTAAGTAGAAAATCAAAAACGTAGTCATTGACTCACTGGACGAGAAACTACTTCGTCTTCAAAAACATCAACCTCATTAGGTGTTAACCATCTGTCTGAAAGGATTTGACGAGTATCAGCGCGCGCGTTGCTGTTGCGAATAGAAGCTCCAAGCCGCTTGAGCGAGTTGTTTCCATCAATTGACACAAGACATGAGTATTCAAGGTCAGGCTCGTCCTCTAGTCGATAGAAGCAGGCTGGACAGGATTTGAGGAGGCGCTCATTCGGGGCGTTGTATCCAAGGCTATAATCAAGTGCTTTGTCAACACGCCGGCAAATGTCAAGGTACGCGTCATAAGCCACGGAAAACTGGGTCGCGAGAAATGGGCTGTAGGTAACCTGCAATCAAGCATTATAGGAATAAGGTGTTGGTTTTGAGTTGGGATGAAACGTACATTGTGTATATGGCATAAGGTTTTGCATTGCGCTTCAATACTAAAACGTGGAGAAGTTCGATGAGACTGTCGGTACGTTGCAAGCACATGTAGTGAAATGGCAATTGTTGGATGGAGGGGCGAACATCCCAGAAATCCATGTCGGAGCAATGTCTCGTTGGGGTAAACATCGCCTGGAAACGCTTGAAGGGTTGCCTGGGAAATGACTAATAATGCAATTAGAAATCATTGACAATAGGGTAATGATGCTTTACCATATACGTCGAGAAGGCGTATTGACACCGAATGTGGCGAGTCAGGGATTACCTCTGGGGGCCCTCCCCCGCTAGCGTCCCGAGAGCGGAAATCCAGGTAGGCAACAACGAGCCTCTCGAACTGAAGGCCCCATGCCTCAGTTTGATTATTGATGCGATCCGTCCGGGTGCGGTGATCTATACGCTTGCTTTGCTGGACTGTAAACAACATATATCATAGAAAATAAATAAGATGTATACGCACTAGTCGTTTGACTGCACTAGACCATTGACAAGATCATCAAATACCTCGAATTCTCCACCCTCATGGCTGATATCAAATCCTTCATCTCCAGGGGGGGGTATATGCGAAACCGCATCGACATCTTCAGTACCATGACCCATATCAATATCCATCTGGGCGACAGCATTGCGCTCTTCTTGTGATAATTCTATATGATCATAAGTAGATGGCAGATTAAAATAGAATACGAATATACCTTGTATTATACCACACCTTATCTTCGCACTGGCGGCAATCCGTTCTCTCTGCTTCCCGGCAGTGAGAATCTTGGTTACACGATGTGGGCCTAAAAAAGTATGCTTTGCCACAGAGGTCGATAGCCCTTTGTACTTTTTGAATTTTGTTACAGGTATTTCCATCGCAAATAAATGGTGGGAGTCAGGATTGTTTGCAGGAGGCTTCACGATGGTATGTTGGTGCATGTGTATACTGTTTTGATGGCCCCAGGGTCCAGATAGTCGGCTCCGAAGAAGGGTAGGCGAGGGCCAACGACAAGGATATGTACTCATGCTTGGTAAGAGTGGAGGCGGGGAGTGCAGAATGGAGACGGGTTGTGGGTCTGGGCCGCTTTGGCGGCAAAAACGAGGCTATGGGCCCATCTCCACATATCTGAACACTAACTGGACAATGGGGGTGCATAACAATGCTGACGCCGACTGTTGTCCACTTGTGGGGTACAGATTTGGTGAGCGGCAACAAGGCGACGATTGGAAGTGTATGTCATACATAATTTGGGGGCCGAGGTGGCACAAGCAGTGGCCTGTGGGTTAAGGAATGAAACAATTTAAGACTTGGGAAAGGATTTTCAATACATACCTTATGAGCTTTGATATCGCAAACGAGATGGTGTTGATAAACAGGGTTGAAGACAAGAAGTGGAGTGCCTATGGGATGAAAAAAGGATTTCCGATTGGGTTTTTACTTGGGCTTGTACTTGTGTTTGTCTTGTGTCGTAATAGTATCATGCGATTGGTGTTGATGTTGGGGT
The DNA here is from genome assembly GCA_037014335.1 of Collybia sordida. Taxonomy (NCBI): domain Eukaryota; kingdom Fungi; phylum Basidiomycota; class Agaricomycetes; order Agaricales; family Clitocybaceae; genus Collybia; species Collybia sordida. The sequence goes on from JAYKXK010000002.1 coordinate 4,338,014, forward strand.
TTGTGGGTTTGATGGTGTCGGTATTGGAGTTGTGGTTAGAGGGGAACAACACTGCTGGCGTCAACGACAACGTGCAGGGGATTGAATGCCGAAAGGGGTTGGACCTACAGGGACCTAGTTGACCATAAAGGGCAAGTCCTCCTACGCCAAAAGGAGTTGAACCTAGTTTATGTGGCTGATAGTAGCCGATGACCGAGTTATGTCCCTGCATAGGGACGAAATGGGGCAAGGAATAGCATGGCGGGAGGTGGGCGAGCACGATGAGCAAAGATCACATGTGGGATGTGGGCTTGAGGGTTGCCAGGGAGTGCTCCTGTATAGGACCAGAGTAAAGGGGAGCGGGGGAGCTGCAGTCGGGGGAGGGCGGGAGAGCAGCAGTTGGAGGGGAAGGCGGGAGAGCAGCAATGAGCGGGGATTACCCCGTGGGATTAACGATGAGGAGGGTTTGATGGGAAATATCAGCTTCTCAAAAGGGGCTGAACCCCGGAAGTGCGCTTGTCATTCATAAAGGGACAACCCTGCATAGGGACTATCCAAAACGAGCGGAGGGGCGGGGAGGGAGGCGGGAAAACAGCGACGAGCGAGGGAGCTAGGGCGTGGGACTAACCATGAGGAGCGTTGACGGAAAACACCGAAGCCCCGAAAAGCAGTTGGCCCCGGCAGGCTTAGTCAGTGATGGCCGGTAGGTGTGTCAGCAGGTTCGCGCAACAGGGTCTTCAACAAGGGAGCGGAAGGGCGGGGCGGATGGCGGGCAGGATTGAAATATGTTGAAGTCTTTTAGCAGAATTAAGGAAATATTTAACACCGGTGTTGACAAACAGAGCATTTTTAGCCTAATAATAAGGGAACCGAAATTTGTTCGCCGCTTATAATTAGGCTGGGTTTGTGGGAAGATCAGGTGGTTGAACGTTGAACGTTGAAGCTGGCCCCTGACATATCCAAATGCGGAATATGGTGTGACTCAAAACAACACGAATTCATTGTTTAGTGGATTTTGAGAGAATGGATGCCATTGGGGCAATATAAACTATGCCAAAAGTCACATACATATCATGTACAAGAAATGTACCCGAAAGAATTTTGGTAAAAGCTTGTTTCTTTGAGAAATTAGACCATTAAATTTCGCTTTTTCACACAAATCCACATCAACATAGTCTTACATGGGATCCCCCCAATGGATAGCTCTATAATTACAAGACAATATACCTAAGACCTATGTTAAGAACTTGCAAAAAACTCCGAGAGGTTTGGAGGTGATTTGAGGCCATGAGCACTGTTTGTCTCATTGACCCCGATGTCTCATAGACCCATGAATGACTGTAGAAGGTCGAGTCTGATATGAAGAGATACTGGTTACCTCCGGTTTCAGCAAGGTCGAGCCTAATATTGGGGAGGTTCGTTGACTCGGTTAGCATATCTTCTACCTGATCTCTGGTACGAGCCGAAATGACTCTAGTCCAACCCTTTGGAATATTAGTTGTGTCGACGCCCTGTAATATCGAAAAAAAAAGTGTTAATCGAGGAGGGTGTTGAAGGGGATATCGATTTTGGCACCTCATTGGCAGCGTCCATGGGTCTTGTCTATATGCGGGTGGTTGGTTGTAAATCTATTTTTGTGGCATTATCGAAGGAAATTTTAGCGTTCCAAGGACATCTCGTGTCATCTCTGCAGGTGCAAATACTGTTCTGTCATGCCGTTCACATAGGGTTGAGTGGCACCGCTCAGGTGACCGCAAAACTATCCATCAGTTAGTTAGGAAATTCAACAAGTATTTCCGAATCATGAAATGAATGGAGATATAATTTCCGCCTGTACCAGGCTCTCGCTTACACCCTGAAGCCTCTCAACCAATTACAGAGAATGATTATTCCTAGCTTGATATTTCTTATCCCCCCAGTGTTTGTCCGTAAGTAAAAGTAATGAAAGGGTCTGATCGGCAACTTGGTCGGTAATCGGATCCGTTTTCCACGCCTGCACCTCATGCACCTCCCAAGTGCTACAGGATTCAATGCATCATCATCTCTCTCTTTTTGTCTACGTCTGAAACAGTTTAATAAAAGGTAAAAATAGCCTATCACTCCGCAAAATAGTAAATGAACACCGCCTGTTTTCGACATGCGCAGCAATCTACTAAGAATAGCGTTGGGTTCAACTAGGAATGGTCAAACGCTCGAGGGCCAACAGCAAAATCGAATACCGTTTCGACTTAGTCTACCCTTTTCTTTCCCTCATCAGCCTTTCTACCTCCCCGTGACATTACACCACAAGGACGATTCTCCATTCCACTTGGCGAAACGCAGACTCTACGTACCTGTTGACGTTTTGGATTCCCAGAGTCCTAACATCAGGGCCACCCCCCTTCGGACGTGGACGTAGGCGGATCACTGCGATGGTCTTCCGGATCCAATTGGGTATCATTGAGCTGGACTTCGCACTAACAATGTGCTTCGCATAATGACGACTCCCGGATTTATCCACGGCTGGAAGTTCATCGCTGGAAAAACTTGTGTGTTCGTTTCATAGGAACAACTATACGTTTATATTTTACTTCACCGACGCATTTCTATTCACATTTTTACGAATTCCGAGCCATCGCATCCATCCCTGCAGCATTGGATCCAGGGTCTTCCTTACTGAATAAACTCACACACTGATACAACTGTGCCGTCCAATGGGAGCCCTTACAATTTGTAAGACCCAATTATCACATTCCCTCTTCCCACAATTCTTCCCCAGTCTCCCCCTTGATACTGTCACGGAACCGCACCCCTGGTTTCCAAATACAAACATCACTAATCGAGGAGGGATCGAACATCAAAATTTGAAAACCAGCGGCTTTAATCGTCAGGTAGGTCTCTGCCAAGCACCAAACGTCATTCATGATGAATTCAGTTATATGGATTTGCCCCCAAGCCCGCAACGCGTCAGCCAAAATTTTAATGTGTGGATCGACATCTAGGTTCGGGTCAATTTATTCTATGCGTCATGTGGTTTGGTGTTCACACTGCCAGTAATAATGATCTGCCACCAGGGCGTAACGGTCTAACCTTACCTGTGGGGTCATGGGAATAGGATCGCCGCCTAGCTATGTTTTGGACCTGAGGAGACACTCCGCTAGTAACATAGCGACAGCGTCTATTTAACGCCGCGACACGCATGGACCTGGCTTGAAAAGCTATTTCTTGACCTAGTTTTTGGATAAAACGAATCCATTGACGAAGTTCACCGAGAATCAATCGCCGCTTCCACACTTTTGTAATTCTACGATGCGTCCTATTTTCGAACGAACACCCGATACTGTACAGGAGATGTAAGCACTTGGTTTCAATGAAATGCGAAATTTTTACGCCCATCTGGCTGTTTCTGTTTCTTGATAGATTCATTTATAATTATCTTCATATATTTGCTATTTGTACGGGGCTCCCCTTTGGCAGACGGACTTGCTGGATCACTAATGCACAACCCTTAGCCATCTTATTCTATGATCATTTCATCACTCTTGGTGAGCAAATTCAAATGGACTTACTTTGCGAGTCCTACCTCACGATATCCAATATAGATCGCGAGATTGAATACATCTGGAAACGTCCTAAATCAACGAGCTCCTACTATTTCTTTATGAACCGCTATACTGCGTTGTTGGGTACTGCCGTAGTAACTATCCTGGGTTTTACGACTTTATCAGCTAAAGTGCGCAAGTTTCTGCTTGGACTTCAGACCGTTAACATTTTAGTATCAGAGGTTGGGACTCTAAAACACTTCCCGACAAAAATTGAAGAACTTTGTGCTTCTGTTCTTTTTAGCTGCAAGGATTCTAATACTGTTCGACAACTTTTACTGATCATCAACCAATGCATCATATGCTGTGAGCTAAACATCTGCAATCCCCCACCTAAAGCTAACCACGGAGTCCTCTTTTACTATCGTTCAAGACTTGTTGTCATTGAGGGTTTACGCATTGTATGAACGTTCACACTGGATACGCTCCTTGATGGGTTGCACTGCGGCAATTCTTACGGCTGTTTGCTTCGTGCGTCAATTTCGCGAGGTCTCTCATCGTAGTTTCCCCATCTAATCCTCAAACCTCAAAGTGGTTATTACGACGGCAGAAGATCGCACCTGCCGAAGATATTCCCGGATGCCATATTGGTATATCTAACAAAACGTCAGTACGGGTTTATTTAACCTAACCCTAATTCGGCACTGATTAAATATCCGCGTTTGCAGGGCCATTCGTACGGTTAATTCTCCATTTCTTTTGGAGCAATGCTGATCCTGGCAATGGTCCATCAGGTATGTCGGGTGCCTGGTGGGCGTTGTTTGTCTACGACGCGCTTTTGTTTGCGCTTACTGTGTCGAAAACCTGGACGACCGGAAAATCTTACGCTACTCGCGTTCTACTTCGTCAGATTTTGCTTAGAGATGGTTTGTCGTGGTCCGTTATCATGTCCATTATAGTCTCACGCTGTCTTTGGCAGGCTCTGTGTACTTTGGGTAATTACGGTGCTCTCAATGAATTACTACTCGATCAAACCATTCACAGTGTAATTACTTTGTCCAATTTCGCAAATATATTGACATATTATGTATGTATGATTGTTTCAATTCTTGTTCCGTGATGGACACTAATACACGACGCAGCTCTGTGGGGTGCGGACATTTATTATGGGCAAAGTGTATTCGACTAACGAATCAGGACAGCCGTTCATGAGAGGAGGTCTGTCGGCCTTCTCAGCTGAGTATGCTTTCAATCTTCTCACAAGTGCCTCCAGGGCTAATTCAATGACAAAATAGCATATCAAGCACGATGATGTCCCATTTAATGCTGAATCTCCACGAAATGGATAACATAGGGATTCACAGTACATCGGAAATGTCCCACGTAGAATTAGACACTTTATGGACCGACCCTCTAGATTGTTCAACAGTTTCCTATGACCTTGAAACGAATACGGATGAGGAAATCCAAGAAACATAATATGTACCTGGCCAATATGTACAATATACTTTTAGAGGCCACCCGTACCCAGATAAATCATGTCCTGACTAGCAGATTCAGATATTGTAAATGTGTCAACATGATATCACGTGTAGGTTGTGGGTAGAACGTTGCTTTAATGCCACATCGATTGGATTTAGAATCGACAGTTTTGAACGGTTTCGAAGGAAGAGTGCGACAACATATTCTTGACAATGAAGTGGATAACTCGGTCGAGAAACTAAAAGAAAACAAACTGTCAAGCAAGTAAGCGGACATGTGCAAGCCCTCAGTAGGCTATGACAGATTCAGAAGACCTTTCTATATTTGGGGAATTTGTCAATGCTTATGAAGTAGGCCGTATTAGAACGGTTCATGGAGTGAAAGATTCGGACATAATTGCTTTGGATTTGTAAACAGAAGCTGGCGGTGTATTTTTGTGAAAGTAACAATTCTGTGGGTAAGCAAAAATAAACCAGCTGCCGTGGGTGCAAGAACTCAGCCTATCCAGCTATCTTGACCCAGCTATCACCAGCGTGAACATAGTTCAAAGGGATTTCTTGCTCTCTGGTCGCGTACGTCGAACTGTGGGAGGAATGTTCTCGAGTTATGGGTATTACATAGGTTTGGTGGGCAGCTGAGTCAACAAGACGTTATGTCTCTTTTTGATCGTCACACGATGACGCGAAAATTTATCGTCAGGAGAGAAGCGAGCTTGAAGGAGCGTCGTCAATGGACTATACAGGGAAAATAGCCTGGAGCGGTACCAGGGTGTGCAGATTTTGTGATCCTGCCCTCATCAGTGATTTTCTGAACGCAGGTAAACCAAGTTGAATAGAAAACCAGATTGTATACACATACTTTGAGGGTGTAAACTCTGTTCCCATCCACATCTATTGTATACATCAAATGCATAGTGAGCGAAGATGTCGAGTGTGAACTCGCAAGAGCAAAAAGTGCCAGTTCAAAAAAAATCTACACGTGACGTGCTGACCTCATCTATCCCGAAACCCTAGATAGTAGATTGAAGATGGGGATAATGGTAACTTGATAGGCTTCGGCGCCGAGGTCAAAGCCATTAATTCTGATATGCTGAATGCTCTACTAGGTTCTCTATACATCCCCGAGCCCGAAATCTATCATAACCAACTGCCACATGTAAAAACCACAGCCACCCATCGTCAGCCGATCACGTCATGGTCACGTGAACGATCACCAAGCATTGCTGTTGCGATTATGATCTCTCCATATAAAGCTCCTCAATCTCTCCAACCCTCTCCAACACATTTCAACCTCATCATAACTCACATCACTATACGCCCATAATGACCGTCACCGCCATTAAAAGTCTCGATGAGTTCAGGACTATCGTGCGTATTTTCATTGGTATCACCTACTTTTCAAACGATTGATTACATTTTTAGATCAACAGCGGTAAACCTGTTGTGATCGACTTTTGGGCAACGTGGTGCGGACCGTGCAAGGCGATCTCTCCCATATTTGAGAAGTTTTCGGAGAAGGAGGAATTTTCGAGCATCGACTTCTACAAAGTAGATACAGATGAACTCTCCGATGTTGCGCAAGAAGTCGGTATCAGAGCGGTAAGTGTCTGTCTGAAGATACGTTCACCGTAGACTAAAACACTTTCCAGATGCCCACATTCTTGTACTTCCAGGGTGGTAACAAGATGAACGAGCTCGTTGGAGCCAACCCCAAAGGTCTTGAGGTAAGTTAATTTCAGCGATGTTTTGTAATCGTATGTTGATGCATTGGTGATTCAGCAACTAGTACAGAGCGCCCTGGTATGAAAATCATGTATTAGACATAGATAAATGTAATTAGCTGTACTTGTTTGAGTGTTATATATGCCTCCGTGTCGCAAGATCGATCGAGTGACTTCCAAGTCTGAGATCAAGGCGCATACACCGTCAATAAAGTCATTAAAATAGACAATAAATCACTAGTTCACATAGGCGACCAAGCCCGAAGCCCCAATATTCAATATTCAATACTTATCCAACTCAGGTAAATGTACAGCCCCAAGCCACGCAAGTACAACCTCTACCCTCGGTCCATGCAAAGGAATATTAATTGACATATTCTTCTTCTTACTCCCCCCAGTAGCCTTCTCCGCTGCCACCCTCTCCGCTTTCTCTCGTTGACGTTTCACTACAGGTGCCAACAAGATCCGTGCACAATCCAGTGCCTGTGCCCCGTCCGCTCGAGGGGCCGGTCCAGACCCGTTCACATGAGCTGTTTCAGCCGCATATTGTGCGGAGCTGCCCTCCCCATTCACCGAGCTATTTTTCCGAGACGTAGAGGACGAAGATGACGCGCGCGCACTGTCGTCGTTCGTTGTGAGGAGCTCCTCTGTTGGCGAGGGCGTCCGTGGCGGCGGTGGGGCTTCGATGGCGAGCCGGCCCTTCCCACGAAGCGCGGATAGAGAGTGGGGCTGGATCCCGTGCCTCCACCCACCTGCGAGGCGCTCAAGAACCTCGATAAACTCTGCTTGCCCCATCGAGCGTGGGGGCAGGAACACAGGATACCCCTCGAGGCCATCAACAAGTGCGGCGGTGCGAGCAAAGGTGGGGAGGATCCCGGCGAAGTCTGCGAGCATCAATTGACAGATGAGCACGCTGAAATGCGATTCGACGAGTAAGGGGTGGTATGTAGTGAACATTGCGGGAGCGTCGGTCATAGGTGGGGGCAAGTTTGAATGGTTCCCTGGACGAATTGACTCGGAGAGTAAAAATGCATACTCGGTTTGGTGTGCAATGTCACCGTCAGGCATTGCGTGGGGCGACTCGAGAGAGTCGAAGTGGGACAGAAACTTTTCATGGTCGCGGATGCTCTTCCTGAGGAGGTTTGTAATTTGGTCTTTGAAAGTCTTCTCAGCGAGAACCTCTCTGTATGCCAAAACCTTGGGTCCGTCCTTTTTGCCCAAAGGACCATCGGGGTGACCTATCTCCACGCCCCCATACTTCCCATTTTCAAGGTAACACAACCGCAACTCCGCCCCATCCGGTGAAAGCGCCTTGCGAACCCCCTCGAGCTTGAGAACAGCACCTTCAATGAGGAATATAATTTGTTGCAAGTATGCTGCGCCACGAAGGAATAACAGCTGGGGCTCGATGGGTGTAGGCGCGTCTGGTAACACGGATGGATGGAGGAGCAAAGGTTCCCCATCTAACCCCTCGACCATATTGTCCGGCATTGGACTCGTACCATCAGGTGGTGCCTGCCCAGTCGTATGAGAAGAAGCTGTCCCTTTCTTTCGTTTCCCATTCTTCGTCAAACGGGTTTCACCCAGTGAGTTGTGTATCATCCGGGCCTTCCGCACCGCACGTGCTTCCTTGAGAGCGTGCGTGAAATCTTTCGTAGCCTGCGAGTATTCATCGCGGAAACAGTGGACTATGCCACGCGTTCGATAATATTCGAGTCTTTGAGGCTCAGCCGCTATGAGCTCGTCGAGAATTTTAGTAGTCGTTGATTCGGCAAGTTGTCGGGAGGGAATTTTTTCATGGAAGAAATGGACATATTTAGCGTCCAAGTCGTTCGGGTCTTTATCCCGTTTAATCAAGAATAATAATCACAACATAGCACCTGATACGTACCGTTTTTAAGAACCCGTTCTGCAACATCATCAAATACACTTCCCCCCTGCATGACCATAACACTCGAAGCGATTTCGTCAGCTTTGTAGGCCTGTGCCAACTTTTGAACAGCAAGAGCTCTTAGACGGTGGATCCTCATAGCAGACATGGCAACATTCCTGCCTCCTCCCCCATTGTTACCAAGTGGATTAATACCGAGCGACTGAGCCGCCGCCCATGGGCTATTTCCGTATCCAGCCCCACTTCGCATGGATCCCAACTCGGCGGCGGACAGTCCCGACGAGGCGCGCACGGACAACTCCGCTGCCTCGTCAATAAGCCTCCGAATGGATGTAACTGAACGGAATACGCCTGGGTCAATAGGTGGCGGTGTTGCCTTCCCGGGCTTCGGTGTTGGGAATGGAGGGGGGAGTGGGAGTGTAGAAAAAGAGCTACGGGGAGAATCTGGTGGAGAGTAGTCTGCTAAAGCATGGTACCCGCGATCCCGTTGTTTGCTTGCAGCTACGCTTATGGGTGGGGCAGGAAGTGGAGGAAGACGCGATTCCGGGGCAGAAAGCGTAGCGGGATCGAGGTTTAATACAAGTAATGATTCAAGTAGTTCGATAGGCAGTTGAAGCCATGGTCCCTGATATCAAGTGAGTCGCGTACATTTATATTGAATAGATTATACAAACATGGTAGGAGCTGATGTATCTCCAATGTTTATTACGGCTAATACAGAGCACAGGCGGTCGTCCATCCTCAGGGTCCTGTGCTTTCGCTTTTGTGGCAGAAGCAGCTTCTTTCGCCTTTGCTGACTTCTTTGGTTTCTTCTTCTTTTTCTTCTTCTGAGTTGAGAGAAGAATTACATCGTCACCCTCCGCTTCTAGGCAGGGTGAAGTTCCGCCAGATTGAGTCGTAGGTGTTGTTAAGCCCCCACTGATAATCTGATCCTCAATGTCCGGAGATGAAGGCAAGTCTTCTATACTATCTGCGGTTGGTCCCATGTCAGAGATATGGCCTTATTGTTTTCTGAAGGGAGCAACTATGAGAGTTGGTTCGAAGGAAAGCGAAATTTAACCACTTTCCCACGATCCACTTCGATCTTTCGACAAATTCAAGTTTCGCGACCAAACGTCTATCAACCTACATAACGACCCTTTCAAAATGACATACAACTTGTCCCTTTCCAAGCCTTCGGAATCAGAAGTCTATATAATAACAACTCAAATACTCCTATGCGTGTAAAACAAATTGTCCAAATTTGCCACCGCACGGTGCTGTCACACAGAGGTCCGGATCCTGCCAAGGCAACGTCATTCGAGCACGCGGTTCGTGCACCTGGACTGATCTACTTGGGGGGATTTTTTTGAAGCGGACTTAGACCCCTCCTCCCGAGTGCATTTCATCATTCCGTATGGAGTATTCCAGCTTTAAACAACCCCAACGCCTCGTTCAAATCTCGTCGATCCTATAAAACGCTCTCTAAAATTACCCGAGGAAATAGATACAAGAGGAGCCTCGGAGAGATGCCCATCAAGTATGTTGTGTCTTTTGGCTGCTATAGCGTTCAATTTTGCGCCCGCTGTCTCCGGCCGCAGACAATTGCCGAGAACCTAAACTCACTCGTATAGTCAAACACATTTATCAGTCTGACGGTCAGTGACCTATACCACCCTTTTACAACACGCCGGCTAGAAAAACCTGACGCAATAGTGTGTTACATGTGGGCCGACAAATGGAACTTTAGGACCGATGCGTATATCGGACACACCCCGGGTGTCTTCCCTTGTCCTTGTATTGGACTACAGTCTTACCGATATAGTGTTTTGTGAGAGCGAAGCGGTTGCTTTCGATGGCTTTTAACTATCGAAAGTTCATCCATGGTTTGATTGACAGTGTTTATTCCTATACCACGAGACGTTTCTTCCCAATGGAACTGACATCCCGTGTTCGGTTCTCCTCATGGCCTGCAATCCTGCCTCTGGACCAGAAGCATGTTGATTCAAAGATTCCCAAAACTAGTCAAACGTTCAGGTGACTAAATCCCTTCGTCATTTAGAAATAATATTCGAGTAATAAGCCTTAGGCTCCTCAGAGACGAAACGAAACCCCTCAAATATTCTTCGAACCTCCTCATATAATATTTGTATTTGCATCCTATCCAGCCGTGGTGAAAAACCAACATATCGAAGCGACCACGAAGGCGATTTTATGACAGCCGCTGCTCTGCTCTCTGCGTTTTCCCCACACAGTTTGCCCACTTTTATTGGTCAAATGGGTATTTATATGTCCTACCCTCTGATCTCCCAGTCATTTTTCGGTGGCACAAATTTAAAAGTAGTGTCAATGTCAACCATTGAAAAAAAAACTGTTGTTGATGTAGGTATTGATGGTGGCGTGAGATGCATAATCTTTCTCAAAATCTATTTATTTCTTCACCCCAATCTGACCGAGATAACGATACCAAAAATAAACCGCGAAGTCTCCCTGTGGGCAGCCCTTTGTTCCGTCCCGTAAGCCGATTGTACGATTACTAAAGGCTTTCTATGAAAGAATGGTAATTAGACGTTCACGAGAAAGAATCCGGGGTCAAACCCTCGAGGCAAAAGACGACAGGGGTGGTCCGCATAAATGATGTCTAGTGGTCTATCAACAAGCTTTATACATACAACATGATATCGCCACCAAGAACAACCAGGAAAAACGGACAATTAGTCATAACCCCCACAACGTCGTCGGGATTGCATCCTCCACCGCCATGCGGGATGTTCATATCAGTGAGTTTCGTGGCAGACTACCTTGGTCAGGCTATTGATCACGCGAGTCCCTGAAAGTTGTATCGATTATCTCTAGGACCTGATGGTTGACTACTAGATAATATCGGAGACAAAAAATATCCGATGCACGAAGCTACGAAAAACGCACAACGTGTGGTTGAAGGTTTGTATCTATAAGTCCTTTCGGCCATGCTTGGGCTAGATTCCCCTAGACTCAGAGTCTGTCATCACTTTTTTAAAATACAGGCGCAAGGCTCCAATTACCCCTGCAGCTTTATTTGCAGGACACCTTTTTTTTGAGAATTGGATGTCATCAAAAGAAGAACGTGGATTTGAAGTGGCAATCACCGCAGCAAAGCCTGGTCAGAAATAAACGAAATCTGACAGGCGTTGCCTGGGTTGTAATTGAACACTCGCTAGAGGGTATTCTCGGAGTCATCAAAATGCGGGGACACTTCTCAAGGACTCTTGTCAACTTGTCATATGCGAGTCTTCTCATTCGAAGTAGTTCTGCCCTGACTTTTCTATTAATATTAGTGTCCGCCAGGGGTAGCCGGCACCCTCGGGGTAGAGGGGGGGGTGGACATGGGGTGGAGGGTAGGGTAGCAAAAAATTACCCTCGGTCATACCCTTGGATATTTGGAGGGTAGGTTGGCAAAATTACTGTTTTTGGTTGGTGTGATCAAGTCACATGGAAGCCAATTTCGTGACTTCTGCATTTGGACAGTATTTCAAAATACAGTAAAAATTGAACAGTGTCAAATGTAACGAAGATTTGTAATATGAATAACAAAAGTATTGCGCATTCTCATAGCCATAAAACATCTATGGTATACCCTCGCCTACCCTTGCCCTACCCCCGACATACGGAAGGGTGTACCCTACCCCTGGGCAAGGGTGGGGTAGTTTTGGGGTAAGAATGCGGGTGAGAAAAATTTACCCGAGGGTTACCCCTGGCGGACTCTAATTAATATTACTCTCCCTCAGAAACACGCAAATATTTTTGGAGTCGCACTACAAGAACATCTAAAATTTCACGAGACTGGATTTTCAAAAGGTTTCATGTATATAAACTCCCTGAGCCCCTCGAAAGGTGGCGTCAATGAGGAATAATAAATTGTATTAATAGATTGTGAGCTTACTTTTCAAGAAATACTGATTACGGTGACTCCAACGCGTCTACAGTAATCCATTTCCGGACGTGCATAAATGTGCGCACATGTGCAAACATCCTGTACCTTCTGGTATCAGTCAGGTGGAAACATTCGAGGCATGAAGCTCTGCCCGGCGGGATATATTCATGAGTTTTCATCAACGTTTCAATTAGACCATGAAGTCCAGCCTAATTATTGTTCTTCTAGGCGTTACTAAAATTACTACGTCTCATAGACCGAGGTTCCCGTTGGTGAAGTATTATTATTTTCTGATGATACTGATGTTCTACTATGCAGTCATCCCATAAAATAAAATCCTCCACTGGTTCTTCGGCCACCTCTTCATACCTTCATTATAGCCTGGACATGACCTGCAGCGCTTTCTTCTAGGCATCATTTATTTATTCATCGCCTCTCCTGGATTGATTTTACAAGGATACTGGGACAAACATTTGGGCTAATGTCACGATTACCAGTTGCCTTTACCAACTACTTACCCTTGATCTGATCCAGGTCCGCGGCGTTGATGTTTTCAAGTTTTGTTACCTCAATCCGTTCTTCCTCCGAAATATATTACGGTGCACAGTACAGAACTATTGTAAAGTGTTTCTACAGGGAATATCACAAGTCATATTCGGGAGTTTTGACAGGGATCTGATTGGGAATAAACCAGTTTCCCTTGAGAAACTCCAATCCTTGATTGTTATGAGGTGTGATTCACTGTTAATGCGTTTAAATCTGGGCTAGAGTGTAAGCATGTATTTACCTCGATTGAAAATTTAAACATTCGGACGAGAGGTGCAGTTGGTAAACACGTGCTCCGAGTCCTCAGAAAGGCAGTTGGAGGGCTTACGTCAGTTCACCTCCCTCATTTTCGGACACGGTGTATAGGAATCGGATTTCATATACCGCAAGAATCTTTGACGATACTCACAGGACGTCCTAGGTTTGGCGTCGACATTCGGGCTCACCAAGACATAGTATCAGCAAACTCTGGCGGGGGTCGATTAATTCTTACACGGCCTATGCCCACTGCGCACATTTTGAACGTTCCGAGATATCTTCAATTGGCCGTTTTCATATCCGAGGCAAAGAGGTCTGCTCAAGGAGTCTTGACCTTTAGAAGCTCAAAGAGACAATGAAAACCAACCCCGCCCTCATACCCGCCCCCCTTTGCTCTTGCGCCAAGGTGCTCACGACGATTATCGGGGCTAATAGCTAAATCCTTGGGGACGAAAGTTGTCAAGATAATCTACGTGTATTGCGAAATACAGGTATACCCCAGTCCTTATAAATGAGTCCTGGACGTGTATCTGGAGGCTACCAATATGAAAACTGGCTCATTGATCATATACGCTCAAAATAGCATGATTGGGATTTCATACATATACGGTGGATTCCCAGTTAGTGAGTTCCGTGGCATACTACCTTGGTTAGGCCTTTGACCGCACCAGTTCCTGAAAGTTGTACCGAATGTGCGAAGACTGTCAGAAACACCGGAGGCAACAAAATCCCGACCTTCAAAGAAATAGACGCTCGATATCTAGCTCGAGTATCTATAGATACTCATGAGTGCCCCCATCTGTGAATAGGTTTAATTATTAATTTGGCATTGCGTCCTTGACAAATTGATGGAAAACTCCAACTATCCGCTTATGATTTGGGTAGGAGATATCTTTTGGTGAGAATGGGGCACTATCGGCTGGGACTTGAGGACTTAAACCATCATATGAAGGAGAAACCCCAAAATCTAGCTAGAAATAGGCGAACCGTCAACAGGTGCTTTCTGGATTTAGTCGAGCTTACTGGAGGGATTCGGAGTCATCAAAATGCGGTGACATTATTTCCTAAGTCCTCCGTCAGCTCGTCACAAGGCGAACTTTCTCATCCCAAGCGTTGTTCCTCCCTGTCTTCTTCCGCAGAGTCCGCACTAACATTATTCTCTCAGGAACACCCAATGCGACGTTAAACTCCTCCCGAGCTCATCGGAGACTCCTACGATTTCAGGAAAATTATGCGTATATGCAACTAGATCTCTTCAAAGGTCTTGAAATGCAATTTGTAAACGTCTTGCATCTATACGTTGGGACTCAGACGATGGAAACTCAAATAGTGACCACGATGAAAAACTCTATCGACAACTGTAACTCCGCTTTCCGAAAGTACTGATGTGATTTCCACCCTTGTACAGGAACCCAGTCACGGATAAACGTAGGTGTACCTGTGCGGACATTCTGCGCATTTGGAAAACCCTTTTGTGGGTCATAGAAGAGTATTTAAGGAGTGAGGTTCGACCCAACAAGACCCCATTCTCAAGTGCTGTTTTCACCAGCATCTCCAATTCACTATGAAGACCAGTTTCGCTACTATTGCTGTTCTCCTTTCTGCATTTTTGCAGGGAGCGTCTACCAAACCTATTGATGTCAAGGATCTATCTAAACGCGTATGTTCTGTCTATTCCAACTCATTTTTAGCCAATACTAATGGTCTTATGGTACTTTGTAGCAAGGTATACCGGGACAAGTAGTGATGTGCTCCCGCGAAAGTCAATGCTCTGCCGTCCAGACGCCATGGGATGGTACTTCTCTTTGCATAGACTTTTCGGGTAACCTTACATATCTTAATCATGACCTCGCCACCGTGACCATAGATGACTTGACCTGTACTGTTTTCTCGTGAGTGTTGCTTGTCTACAGATTATGTCGACTGAACTGATTATTGATTATCTTTAGGGATGCTACCTGCACCGGGACCAAATTATGGAATGATGTTGCGCTGGGTTCTACCCACGTCAACGATCTGACCAAACTGAGCAGTGGTGATATTTCAGGCTCTGCTAGTTCGATCCGCTGCGCGTTCCTTTGAACCTGAGTATGGTGTACAATAGGGAAGGACACCTTCACGTCACAGGATGCTTATAACTAGAACAACATTATCACGATATACGCTCCTCACTTTTCAATTGAGATGTTTCTTCGCTACCCAGCCACCTAGGATTTGAGTAACCAAGTGATATTGGGCGGAGCTCAGGCACTGAATTTAGCTCTTCCGAAAGTTTTGTGAACTTGAAAGGTCAAGAGATTCTTATCAACTAACCACGATAATAAACAAAATTATTCATTATTGGAATGCAATTATATGATCTGTAGTTCAATATTAATGTTTCTACTTGTAATGCCCATTACTAGTCGCCCATATCCCATTTTATTCAAGTTGCAGCTCAACATCTTTAACCGAAACACTGTGCACTGAGCTAATGATAAGAATGTTTTCAAGAATGAGTACTTTTTCAATGATCAATACTAACCAGTGTCCAAAAAGTGAGACCCAATCTGGTTTTATAG
Organism: Collybia sordida; assembly: GCA_037014335.1. Classification (NCBI taxonomy): domain Eukaryota; kingdom Fungi; phylum Basidiomycota; class Agaricomycetes; order Agaricales; family Clitocybaceae; genus Collybia; species Collybia sordida. The sequence continues at coordinate 4,353,864 of JAYKXK010000002.1, forward strand.
AGTAATCATAAATCCCTTCGACCTGTTATTGATTCCAATAGCTGTCTCTTTGTGATTTCCCTCACCTGAGCCCACCAGGGGAGGAAGGGAAGGGTTATTTTGAGAAATGATATCTGGCTCAGTTCCTAAAAATATCCTTCGTTCTCGGCCTTTTGAGACGTAAATTGGGCCGCTCAACTCCCCGTATCCACATTTGGGATCAGATCGATTATGACTCATCGATACCTTGAAGTTGATATCAACGTTTGTGATTTTAAGCTCATGGGGAGGACACAGGAAAAGAACAAGAAGCAGAATCAGATTTACACGATAATTTTGCGACAGACCAAGGGTTGAGAAGAAGAAAAAAGAGGGGTAAACCAAGGGTAAAGCTGTAGATATAGTACAAACTAGGGGCAGCAGAGGAAAGCTACAATCATCATACGGAAGCAAGAAAAGCAAAGCCACAAATGTATACAACGCTAGAAAGAGTCCATCCCTAGACCAAGGCCTCACCAACAGTGAAGTGAACATGGTCTCCCTCGCCCAAGGTAAGCCTAACAGGCAAACGTGGGTCGATACGCACAGGGGCACTATTCCCGACATAAAAATCCCCTCTACTAAAATTGCGTGTAATCGCAGCGGCCTCTTCCTCTGTAAGGTTGCGAGGCCGCTTATTCGGGCGGAACGTCGACGAGCTAGCGCCGGTGAAAGTTCCATTATAGTCGTAGTAGTGCTGATGGGATAGATTCGGGGTGCCTTGGAGGGTGGCGTACATAGGGGGTGGGGCAAACGCCTGAGAGGCGGCTGCGGTGGCGACTGTGTCCACGTTGATTGGGAAGTTATGCAGGAAAGCTGTATGGTGCATACCGGGCGTGTGATGAGTCTGCTGCTGCTGCTGCTGCTGAGCGGGCTGCTCTTGCGCATCCGGGTCTGGGTAGGCGCAGGATTGCCCTAGGCCACGCTTGAGGCAGCTCTATGCAAAGAATTAGAAAAATTAGGAGGTAAAAAGTGAGTTTTGGACTCTGAGTGGGGTGAGATAGACGGACGGACCTGGCAGGGTAAGACCTCACTGCAACGTGTTTTCCCGGCGTGGCAGGCTACACAGGCTCTGCGGACGGAGGGTGCTTTGGCTAATGTTGAGGAGTTAGGGCCCGGGCGATCGGCTAGATATAAAGGATAGGAAATACGGACGTTTTCGGGCGGACTCGTTGGCAGACGAGGGGGCCTGTATAGGCTGAACGAGTAGCTCTTGTTGTTGTTGCTGTTGTTGTTGTTGTAGTTGCTGTTGAAGTTGCTGTTGTGGGTCGATAGTAGACGATGCATCCTGTGCCGGGGACGAGTCTGAGTTGAGCGCCGACATCTCAGGAGCGACGGCGAGCAGCGGCAATGAAACGGAGGCCATCGTCGGGCTCACGGCGGTTTAAACATTATGTAACTGATTATGTAATTTATGACCCAGTGATCAATTTTGATCACGACCCCCCGGTTATCAACTTAAGCGCATTACCCGGGATTTGCGATTGGCAAGGGGCTTTAGGCGACCTCTGGTTGGATTTTGACTTGATTTCATACTTCCATTAACATTTGAACTATGCCAAATCAATCACCGCTACAACCTCCAGTCCCTTTTTCAGATTTCGAGTTTACATTCGATCCAGCTTTATCAAACCTCTTTCCAAACCCACCTCCGCTCCCGTCATCCGCGGATCTCTTCTCCTCAGCAGAAACCGTCGATCTCCTCGGCTTTCTAGACAACTTTAACGATTTTGGTTGGGAGTACCCCACGCAGGATACGTCTTACCTCGATTACATCCCCAACACAAATACACATGCTGCACCGTATTCGAATCCTCACCTAAACACCGCTCCCGACCCATCTACCTCGACCCGTCCTAAACCTAGTACCCGTGCCGCGACCGCCGCGTCAAGAGCGACAATCCATGCCCCACATCCATCCGACGAGCATCGTGAGCACGATCCTAACATGCGTGAGGGTAGCCAGTCACGCAGCACACCCTCCGACACTTCCTCCTCCCGCTCCTCCGCAAACGCCAACGCGGTAGACCCCTCTCCCGCGCGTGCCAAGCCTCTTCTTTCAACGCCGCAGAAGCGCCTAAATCACATCATGTCTGAGCAGAAACGGCGCAATGCCATTCGTGACGGCTATGCTCAGCTTATCTCGCTCCTTGCACCTGCTGGTGCGGCGCATGGGATTGGTATGCCTACTAGAGGACGGCCCAAAGGGAGTGGGCTGAGGGGGAAGGGTCAGACGAAGGGGAAGAGTGGGGTACTGTTTAGAGCGGTGGAATATTGTCGTTGGTTGGAAGAGGGGAGGGATGCGCTTAGGGAGGAGGTGTTGCGGGTGGAGGCCGCAGCGGGAATCTATCCATGTGAGGCTTGTTTCTTTCTTGTCTTTACTAGTACTAACGTTTTGCGACGTAGAATGAGCGTCGTTACTCTTCACGTCCACGATAACAAAAAATTACTTCTTAATACCCCGAGTCGCTCGATATACCCTGTACTTTTTCCCTTGCTATCCTACCCCGCTGTACCTATGCCTCCTTTGATTTCTCCCCATCGCTACACCACCAAAAAAATTAATACCACACTGTACAGATTGTAGAGTTGGCAACTGTTGGCTTGTCTCATTAGAAAAAATTTCATGCCTCAGCTGCCAAGTACCATGTGTAATTGCATGTGCCCCTATTCAGTAACCACTGACCATCATAGTGGCTATAAAAAGATCCCTCGTGGGCTATGTATGTCACTAGCTGTCATTGGCTCTGATAGTCCTTGTTACGTCCTGATACACCATACATACATCACCATCATTTTGGACTCGTGGTTTCGCTGCTTCGTATGATAAACCCGCGTGTGATTTATATTTAGTGTGTAGCGTGGTTTGATCTCGTTGATCTCCTGAGATACTTCCCCCCCTACTAAACCTAAAACGTAGTAACTTTGTAGGTGGTATCATGGTGGTGGGGATGTTACCACCTCGTGGATTTAGCACTCTTGCCCATTTTTGTACGCTTCTGTGTGCCAAGGATGTCATGGGTGACCAGGAAATTGAATGACAGCCCCGAGATCACCGGTCTCCCCAAATCCCACCTTCTATCCTTAACTTCTAGTCTCTAAAATTCTTGAAGTGGGATGACATTTCGTGTGTACATACTGTCTTCTCGCCTTTTCGTCTCTATTGTATTTAGCTAGTGTCAAACGACAAACACATGAATCGGTGAGGCACGACCAGGATGCTCGTAATTACAATCATAATCACGATATTTCATGAGTTCTTAGAACCGGAGATCATGAATGTGAATGTGAATTTAGAATGCTAGGAATCGAGGTGAGGTAAGGACTAGTAAAAGACGCCATTCGATGCCGGAGACGAGCGCTGAACATCTACGGGATGTGAGTGTCAAGAGCATCGAGATCAGGTATCCAAGGGATCCACCGCATTGGTTAGGGTGCCATGTGGGGGTTTCTACACGGTTCATCGTTATGATTACATAGATGCTACTCAGGAGAGATAACCCAACAAGTGAGGGTGATAAGGCCTTTTTGAGAGGACGAAGAGGCAAGCACCCAAATAAATGAATAATATACGACCCCCCTAAGAAGACAACCCATCCGATAATATGCAATAAAAATCCTACACATCCCCGCCCCGGCCCTTCTCCAACTCCGCACAATAAATCCTCCATAACTTCCTTACCGGCCTCCCCGTCGTACGCTTAAATATTTTCTCATCATACTGCACCCCATTCATACGCGCATTGAGTTCCTGCACCGTACCATCGCCATACCGCTCCTCGAGCCACGCGAGGAAATACGCCGTCCGATCGTACCCCGCATCCCACTCCTCACCGCCCGATTTGTGCCAATGCGGGGGGGCGAGATTTGCACGGAGACGGACATAGTCTGGGGTGGTGTCACAGTAGGTCACAGTGTGGTTGCCCGGAGTGAATGGAGGCAGGAGCGGATACGGGGGAGATTTAAATCAAATTAGCGGCACGGAAAAGGGTCTGAATCCGGAAGACCGGAGAATCGGAAAATCGGAGAAACCTCACATACCCGCGATACCCTCGATCAACCCGCCCGGACACGTCCCAGATGCGTTATACTGATAACAATGGACGACCTCATGCGTCAGCACTCCCTTTACCTCTTCCCTCACCCTCTCTTCCCCTCTCTCCCCTTTGGCGCATTTCGCGATGTAATCCAATGAAAAATGGATCTCCTTATGTGCTGGCCCGCCACATGCGTATGCGACGCCGTCCATTGGGCGAAGCACGAGCTCGATCATTTGGACATTTCGGGGGACGGTGAAAGGGGTGTAGAGCCAAGTGAATGAGGAGAGGACTGCGGCTTGGAGGGTGGCGTGTGGGGAGGGGGAGGTGGCGGAGAGGAAGATAGAGACGCCTGGGTGGGAGAGGTCTTTGATTTGAATATTGAATTGGGGGATGGGCCAGGGTGGGGGAATGGGGGTCGGGGTCATTGTGGACGGAGTAGATGTGGACGGAGAGGTTGTTGGTACTGAGGGAGAGGGAGATATGTTAGGTGGCCCCGGGCAGTTCGGATCATTCGCGGAATTGTTATGTGGGGTTTTGCTTGTGGTCCAAGGTAATTTGGTATTTCTTTTTGGGTTGTGGTTATATCGTACCGAGCAAAGGTTTTATTTCGGTAAGTTATATGTTAACGAGTGATTATATGATAGTGAGTGTAAAGCTGTGTAGATATTAATCTTGCCCACAACGAAATAAACAGTCCGATGAGTACAAATCATTTATAAGTTTCGCCTACCCTTCGAACGCCCAGTAGAAATGCTCTACAGTAATATGTGGTTGGTATCGTTCGTTTGATACAACAGGTCGCGACTGTGTCCAAGATATCAATACGAATGGTTGATGACAAAAGAAGGCTGCTAATATGGCTGTGAAGAAGTAGGGAGGGCAAAAGCTGTGACACGACTGACTCCAACCACATCGGCTGTCAAAAGCACGACAGGGGTTCCTATATGGCTATAGGGACCGCTGTGGTCTTCTCTCCGCGCCGACTCGCCTGATAAATGACCCCTGCCTTTACGCCTACCTAGACCGCAGGCCTATTCCGGTGAGGGGGTATAAGTACAGACAGATGGTTCCTACCTGGACAAATCAGTTCCCTAGTTTAGATTTAGGCTATATTTTTTCGTGGGTGTGAGTGAAGTGAAGCTGCAGTTGTGCTCATCCAGGGCTAGCAAGTGGACATAGTATGGTAATCAAATCTTAAGGGCTTAACGATATCAACAAATGCGTGTTCAAGTTAACATCTGTCGCTGGAGGGGGGTCCTAGATAAGAGTAAATATGGGCGTTATGGATATGATGTGGGGGAGGATACTTACAGGTATCACATTGGGATAAGAGATAACCTCGAACAAGTAGGGAGCAAAACAGGAACTTGAGGACGCGCTATTGTTTTTTCACCCGTTCGTGCGGACATGAGGGCTAGCGGTAACGGTAAAGGTAGCGATGGGTGCAGAGCAAAACGACAGAAGTTGTGTAGTTAGGAGAGGTGGCCCTAAGTCTCGGTCGCCTGGGACGAGTAAATGATGCACCCCTTATTGACAGTGGTCTCATACGTTGCTTCATCTGAAAAAGGCTTCTTCAAGGCCAAATTGAGCTGGTGTGCCAAATCGTGTTAGCCGACTAGCAGAGAAAAAGACTCATACTAATCGTGTCATTTGACTCTGTTAATGGCGAGAGTCAACAGCGACAGCCTGTGGCCAACGTCCGAAGAACCTGAATATGAGACGAAAGCGATTGCCCAGAGAAAACCCGGTGAAGAACTTGTAATAAGGACAAAATAGAAGCATCATCTCTCCGGTAGAAAAACGCCCTTGTCTCAACACGTGATGAGGACAACAGCACATCCACCGTAATCATCGCTTCATCTCCACCCCTCCACTGTAAGCAACAGATCACATACTCGGGAGCAGCCCAATCAAGGTACTTAACGCTCACGATTATTCCAAGGGGAGTTAGTCTCATAGTTGGGAATGCAGTGAAATGGCCGAAATACAATCCAGCTCTCCCCAAATTATGAATGAAGAAACTAACCCAGCGAGACGCAACAGCTTAGCTAAAACCGCCGGTAGATTTCGTGTCCTTATTGTTGGCAGAGCAAATGCCGGGAAGACGACGATCCTCAAAAAAATGTGCAACACAACAGATGATCCTGAGATTTATGACACCCAAGGAAACAAGGTGCCGTGCCACATTGTCTCTAGGACAGACCTCAGCTAATGCAGTCACTCAGATTAGCTCTTCAAATATACAACCAACCACTCTTGTCAGTCGCCAATTATATGAGGTAGCAAAATGCTTAATTGAACCAGCGTGGAACGCACAATATCGAGAATGAGATGGTATTTCTTAGTAATCCCGGCTTTGTCTTCCATGATTCCTGCGGTTTCGAAGCTGGGGGGGCCGGTGAGCTACAGAAGGTCAAGGATTTCATAGCAAAACGCTCCAGGGAGAAGACATTAAGAGATCAGATCCACGTTATCTGGTACAGTTATTTGGACGGTTTTTATTGCTTATTTGGTTTGAATCTTGCTCCTGTTGAAGGTACTGTATTCCAATGGACGACTCACGACCAATCACGTATACAGAAAGACAGTTCTTCTCTGAAGTAGGCACTGGGAAAGGTAAGAGGATTACGGGAATTGATAATCCATTAAAAACATTATAGTTCCTGTTGTTGTGGTGTTCACCAAATGCGAGGCACTGAAGATCCAGGCAATTGAGGTATTGGAGGAAAAACTTACCTATAATGATGCAGTGTGCCAGGCCCCTGAATATGTGAAAGAATATCTGCAGACTACCCATCTGGAATTGGAGAAATACAAATACCCACCAAGGGGCCATGTGTATTTAGAAGGTGGGAATTGTTTCATAAAGGTAATGCTGAAACTGACAAATGATTTGAGGAATGGAACAAGCCAATACAGATTGCAAGGCACTGGTAGAGTGTACAGCATCAGTACTCAATAGTGATACTCTGGAAGCAGTGTTTATATCAACACAACAAGTTGACCTGGAAATTTCCATCAAATATGCAGTCAAGTATGAATATTATTGTGGCTTTCAGAGGATTGTTGCATATAACAACACTTGCAGGTCTGTTATAACTAGAAATACAAGGAAAATCAAATTTGGGAATGTATTAGCTCAGGGCAATGCAAAGCAGACTTTGGGGGAATTGAAAGGGATTATGGGGTATTTTCCTTTTCAGGTGGTAAGTTATTGTGATACATGTAGAAGAAATTGTGTTGAAAATATTTGCATAGTGTCCTCAATTATCAATGGTTATTGGTTATCCTAGAGGTTAAAATGCTAATAGGTTGTAAGCCAATTAGATTATTCTAGATTTAACTATTGTTATTTAAGTGAATTTGATGTAGATGGTGGGTGTTCTATGCTGCCTCTGCTCAATTTGGTTATGATGTTTAACTTACCCCAAGGAAGTAAGTCTTCTTTTCTGTCTCAATTTGGCTGATATAAAATAAATTTACTTTCAGAAAGTGAGTTCCTGCCATTGTCTGAATCTGGCTACTGTGGGCTTAAATCTGCCATTAGGAAGTAAGTTTCTATTTGCATCTCTGTTTTGTTGTTTAGCTGTGGACTTTTTTTAGCTTGTAAGTGGTTGCTCCTACCCAAGCCTAGGTACTGTGGCTTACATTGATTTTTCATCTGCAGCATGTAAGTACATGTTTCTGTCTCAGTCAACCATTGGCTTAAAATTTTTGTAGCATGTGAGTCTTATTACTGTCCTGGTCTAGCCTAAAACTCTAAACTTCAACCTAGGAAGTGGGCCCTGGTTTCTACACTGTAAGTCCCTATTTCTGTTCTACTCCAGTTGCTATAGCTTTGAATTTTCCTCTAGTTTGCAAGCCCTTATTCCCACTTCAGCCCTGTTGCTATGGCTCTAAATTCCTTTTTAGTTTGTAAGCCTCTGTTTTTGGCTCTAGTGGGCTACTTTAAGCCTGGACTGGATTTGCCCCAGGATGTAGGTCATCCTCCTATGACAGCTCAACTGCCATTGCCTTGAACTTCTCCTCAGTATGTAGGTTGTTATTTCTGCCTAGGTTCTACTGCTGCAATCTTGAGTTTACCTACAGAGAGTATGTCTTTATTGTTATCTTGGTCCAATATCTGTCAATACTAATCTTCAATTTCCATTTAGGGGGTGAGTCCTTAATTTTGTTTCAGCCTAATAGCTACCACCTTGAGCTTGCCTCTAGTATGTGAGTCCCTGTACCTGCCTTTATCTGGGTATTGTATTAAAATTTTCTCCAGATTGTGAGTGTCTGTTTCTGTCTCAACTCCCCACTATAGCCCTGAACCTGCCCCTAGTTTGTGAGTCCTTATCCTAATCTTAGCTCCACTGCAGTAACCTAAATTTACCTCCAGTTTGTGAGTCCCTATTCTTGCCCCAATGCAATTCCTGTAGGCTTGAATGTGCCTCTAGGAAGTGAGTCCTTGCTTATGCCATATCCTGGTTGCTGTGCCATTGAAGTAGCTCTCAGGGAGTAAGTTGTGGTTTTTGCTTCAGTTTAGCTACTGTAGCTTTGAATTTGCCTTAGGAAGTAAGTTACTACCCTTGTCTTAGTACAGCTGCTGTGGCTTTAAATTTGGCTCTAGGAAGTGAGTCCTTGGCCCTGTATTAGCTCATTTACTGTAGACTTCAAGCTCCCCTCTAGGGAGTAAGTCACTATTTCTGTCCCAGTTCAACTACTTTGCTCAAGAACCTGCAATCAGTTTGTAGGTCTCATTTTCTCTCTTAATCCAATTGTTATGGTTCTGAACCCACTTCTAGTATGTAAGCTCTTGTTCTTGCCTCAGCTCAACTGAAATTGTATTGAATTTACTTCTAGAGGGTGAGTTTCAACCCCCCAACAATGTTTTAATTTTACTAGTATATTCTCTAATATCTCTCTAGAGAGTGAGTCTTTATTCTTGTCTCAGCTCAAATACTGTGGCCTTAAGCCCACATCAAGTATGTGAGTCATTGTTTTTGTCTCAGTGCCACTATGTGGATTTCATTGCCCTCCAGAGGGTGAGTTATTACTCTTGTTCCACTCCAGCTATTGTGACCTCCTCAAAATTCTTTCTAGAAAGTAAGTGACTATAACTATTATAAACCAACTTCTATGGTTGACTCCACTTCTAGGGAGTAAGTCTCTGTTTCTTCCCTAGCCCAATTGTGGTAGTCTTAAAAACATCTCCAGAAAGTAAGTCTTTACTCTTGTTCAAGTCTGGTTACTGTGGCCTTAAATTTACCTTCAGTATGTAAGTATTTGTGCTTGTCTTAGTCCATCTGCTGGAGTATAAATTATGAATTTACACCCAGGAAGTAAGTGTCCTTTCTCAGTCCAACTGATGTGGCCCTGAACTAGCCTCCAGGGAGTGAGTCCCTATTCCTGTCTCAGTTCTGCTAATATATCATTAAATTTTCTCCAGTATGTGAGTCACTATTCATGGCTTAGTCTACCTATCATTGCCTTGACCTCCCTTCCAGCTTGTAAGTGCCTGTCCCTCTCTTAATTCAGCTCCCATGATGTTAAACCTTCTTCCAGCAAGTGGGTTCCTATTCCAGTTTTAATCTAAATGGCCTTACATGTTCTCACAGCTTGTAAATTGTTGTTTTTATATTAGTTCAAGTAATATTAATCTAGTTTTAGGATGCAAGTCTCCTATACTAGCTTAGTTTAGTTACTGTATTATTGATTTTTTGATCCAGGAAGTGAGTATCTTTTCATGGCCTACATCTTGCATTTATGTTTTTTCCAGATTGTAAGAGTTCAAGGCCTTCTGATCTCTATCTCATTTTCTACACAATGTATTATTTGGATCCAGTTTGTATGTATTTTTCTTGTTTCCTTTTTCTCCAAATTTACAATATTTCATAGGATGTCAGTTAATCTTATCTCATCAAATTTTTGTCTTCTAACTTTGGGTTATTGTAGAAAGTAGGCCCTTTGACCATATCCTATTCTATTCATGTTCCCATAACTTGGCATTTCAGTTTGTAGGTAATCTACTCTCAAGTATAACATCTCATTCCCAGTAATTTCTTCCATGCCCCAGAATGTGAGCATTTTGGGCCTGTTCATTCTCCCTCCCCTTATCATATATTCCCAGCCTAATGATGTGATGGCTATCACTTCTGCCCTGAAAAAACTGGTATTTACCTTCTCTCTTGCTTTTTTTACCATCCTAACTCCTTCTTTACAATTACCCCCCATCCCAGGCAGAATCATTGTCATCTACTTCTTTGGGTCAAGACATACACTTTGGTGCTGGTGGGATTTTCCTCCTATTTTCCTTGCATTTTCTTTAATCACTTCTACCTAGCACTAGTAATTATTGTGGAGCATTTATGTTTTGTCTGGAAGTACAAAAAGGATATGTCAGCCACAGACATACTCTCCATCATCTCTCTCTATCAACAATCTCCATCATACAATATTATCAAGGATCAAATTGAAGAGGCTTTGTAAGTTTATTTGAAGCTATCCAACCTTTTTTGTCCTGAGGATTTCTCCAGATTCTTAAACATGCCCAAAGGTTCAGTTTGGGGGAGTGCCAAATATATTTTCAATACTAGGTGGGTGCTACTCCATTTCCCAATAGTTTTGCTTATGTTTCCTCTAGGAAGCTAAACACATCAAAAGACACATTGGTGAAGAAGGTTTATAACATAATTTTAGCCAATAGGATGGGTCAGTGCCTTTCTTTATAATTTGTTAATATTCAATTCATATTTGCTTGGTTGATACCAGATAAGACTGGCTTGAAGTATACTGCCAGCGAATTCTAGAAACCGGGGAATTCACAGATATGAATAAGTGAGGCTACAAATTAAATTGTATGGTATGCCAAAGATAGGAATTGGAAAAAAAATGCCATTGTATTTAAGGATTTCGGAATGTACAGAGCCACCAGCCTAAGCCAGCGGTGGCCCATGGGCATAGAACATAAATTTGAACTTGACTGCAGTTTGCCGTGAATTTGGGAGTAGACGATGAGGTATTTGTGATTTTACAACGCCGGCACCCTGTAGCTCCCGCCAAATGAGGTCAAGGCTATATGGACGCTCGTTCGGAAAGTGAGGCCAGTCCGAGCTCGAGAACATGGAATCATCTCTTTTATGTGTCAAGTGGGTTGCGTATTGGAGGGGAGCGTGAGTGTATATGCAGGTCACGAGAGGGTGGAATTAAGAGTAACCTAGGTGTTGTCGATGAGATTAGGTGGAGTACCAATAAGTGCCACGTTTGGATGGGGCAGATAGCCCAGAGAGGGCGAAGGAAGCGACAACCTACCACCGACACTACTGGTTGGGGGTCATACGTGGTTAGTGTGGCGGAGGTACACCGTCGCTTTTCAATTTGCGGATGAGGATGATGAACCCGGGCAACTGCTTGAAGCCGGGACTTTATTTTGAGCTCGCAGGATCTGTATCACCAAAAATAAGAGACATCGACGGGACTGGGGAGACTGAGTGTTAGATGGATCCGAGATAGATGTGTTGAGCAATTGCATCCAAAAGAAGTTCACGACCATCATCTCCTGACGTCTCCTCTAGAATCGTTTACGTCCTTCGAGCATTCTGATTGACGTCGGTCCCTTGACTGGCCTCGGACGTGGTTTTCGTTTTCAATTATCATATTCCGCGCTGCCCGCTCTGTTTTGTTCCAAGCATACTTGTTCCCCGACCTCGGAAATGAAAACCTGCAAGATTGGAGAAATGCAAATCCAGCTGATTCGCAGGGCAGAAACCCGCATGTCAACTGGCTTCAAATATCCGTGGATTAGTTTTAATGGGATGTCGGTTTTGTACTCCTCGGAATTCGAATAACACTGCGAGGCACTAGTCCTGTTCAGTCATACCAAGTCTAACTGGTTTGACACAATTTCGATCTTGTTGGCCGACAGAAGGGGGATTCCATGTCAAGGGACGTAGCAACGCTTGTTTGTATAGAGGTGTTAAATCCGAGGGTAAAAGTGGTTTTCTTTGGGTCCTGGTTGGGAATTATGATTATTGGTTTTGAGGGTGTGTGACAGCGACTTGATATCTTGACGCTCGACTGCGACACTCGTACGTTTTTTGTTAGGCTTAAGTAGTTGTCTGATATCCTACGCACGGAATACACCAAGAAATGGAATTTGGACCTGGTTGGTGAGAGTAAATGAACAACCTTCAACCACTCGGACATGGTGGGAGGTGACTTCAAAAAAGAGTTGGTCGCGTCACTCTGCAAATTATGCCTAATTAGGCACCATATAATTAGCTTTACTATACTCAAAAATCTCATTCTTTTTTCCATTATTCAACATGTACATCCTGAAAGGATATAGCCAACAGCCCATGAGAAACAAAGGGGGTCAGTGAACAACGAGTCAGGACTGCAGGTTGAAGCCGTTTGGGGAGAATCTATTGAGGAAATGGGAATACAGGGGCTATATACAGAGAACCATTAACTAATACTCTTTGCTAGACTACAATAATGAAAGAATCAAAAAAAGGCAAAAGAAATAGTAGAATTAGAGAAACAATTGAAGAGATCACGCTCGCGAAAAAAGCTAAGGGAACAATGGCCACTATCCCCACTCTTCCTCCAACTCACGAGCCAAGAAATCATCTTCCTCCTCTTCCTCATCATCCCCATCCTCTTCATCTTCTTCTCCCTCATCCATTACCTCCGCAATGCTCGATGTACTTGATACCACCCGTTGAGCCCCGCCCTTCATGGCGAGTTCGCTCTCTTGCAGGTCGTCCGCGCTGATCGTCTCTTTCAACCGTGAGTACCCCGTCCGGTCCGCAGCAAGCTTCTTCCGCTTTGCAAGAGGCGACCGCAGGACGTCATCGGGATCCCTCCTGCTCCCGTTCGCTCCACCCCCGCCCCCGTCTGAAGGTGTCACGCTCCGCAATCGTTTCCGCTTGAGCTTCGGGGTGTTGTTGACACTGTTCATAATAATATACATGAAGTTGTTGGAAAGGTGCTCATAAAAATTAGAGAAGAGAGTGCAAACAGACCTAATCACGCTATTCGTCTCATCTGTCCATTCTTCTTCCGATACATTCCCGCTCCTCATCCCACTCCTCGTACTCTCATCATCGCTTTCATTCATCGCAGCCTCGACCTCATCGTTGATATCGTCCCAGTTGATCTCAGCAAGCTCGAGTGGTGCTCCGTTGGTCCTCTCACTGGGTTCCTCGTCCCAGTCATCTGCGTCCGGGTCAGGATCCGAAGAGATCTGCTGAGAGTCCGTGGTCGGGCTCGAGCTAGGACCTACAAGAGGTGGCTCGTCTAGTAAATACGTCGTCTCGTCCTGACGCCGCCACAGCGCCACCGAGTCCGTAAACCACGCTAACCACACGATCTTAACGCCGCCGCGTTTGCGGGCCGTGTCGACCTTGACGGTTCCTCGCTACACCGCAAATACCAACCTTAAGTAGTTAATCCCAAACATGGGCAGGCGCCTAAACTTACCTTGGCTGCCACAACATGGGTAATATCACTTGTCAACTCCGTGGAGCACCGGGCACCGAACATATGGGCCATCTTCCAAATTTCGGTCAATTCCGGTTTGGTATCGAGGGGAATAACACTTGAGAATAAGATGTGGACACCGTCCAGGACCTCTGAGCGTAAACGGGGAATGATCCGCTGTAATGAAAAGATTATCAGTCCTGGATCGCAAAGGCAAAATGCTTAATTACAGTGACGTCATATTGAGGAATTTCTTGTCTACTCGTGGGTTTGCGTCTGTGAATTGGTGAACGAGAACGGGCATCGTAGGCGCTGAAAAAACGTTCATGAACTTCATCCAAAAGCTATGCCGGATTTCAGTTAGTTTTTAGTCGTGATGAAGACGATTTTCTTCATACTTTGGCCACTCGTTCTAGCTCAAAATCATCATTCTTTAACAACGCTTTCTGTTTGATTTTCTCCGGCTCTGGTGTTGTCGAACGTTTATCACCCTCTTCCGTTTTCCCGGCTTCTACCCCAGTCGGCTTTTCTTCGGATTTTGGATGAGGGTGATGGTGATGGGCCTCGTGGGTCGCTCCTTCCTGAAGTGCCTCCTGTTTCTTTGCTAACGGTCTCTCTTCTAATTGGGCCTCGAGAGCTAAGCTGTTTTGTGTTAGCATCGCCTTAGTTGCGAGCTCTGCTTGATCTTGTTCAGGGGTTGATGGAGTAGTCGACGACGGAGATGGCACAACAGTAGGAACTGGGGCGGGTAGTGTGGGGGTGGCTGTGGTCGGTGGAAGTGGTTCTTTTTTTTCGCCAGTAGGTGGTTGGGGCGGAACCGACACTGGAGTTAAAGGTTCAAGTTTGGGCAGGAACGTGGAATTAATATCTCCAATCCCAACAAAGAAGTCATCTAAAATACAAATTTAGAATAAAACTTCGGCGAAAGAAAAGGAACTAACATGGAATAACTTTGATGAGATTCGGGCTCCACTCCCAGACATCAGCACGATCATCAATGATAACCACCATTGACGTATCGCAAGGAAAGAGTCTTTGCAAGCTTTTTTGAGTTAAACCTACAAGCGAAAATGAGTATTTGAGCTTTTGAAAAAGTAACATACTTACTGCCACTTTCATCCCTACTCAATAAGCGCCCTCCGAAGATCTTGCCGTTTGGATCAATCGCGGCACACACCTGCTCCGCATATGCACGCGTTCCCATGGTGTATACATGCATTTCGTATTTGTTGGCTGTTTCTCGGAGGAAATCCACCCAGCCAGGTCTGCGTGTGAGAAGAGAGAGAAAACAGGCAATACAGTTGATTTTTGGTTCAAGTTCCGGGGAGAGAAATCTCACCTTGGTTTGATGTAATACATACACCCTTCATTTTCGATAGCCTTGTTCTTTCCCTTTCCTCCTCTCGCACCAGGGGGCCCAAATGACTCAGGGCCCAGACGAAATTTCTTGACGTCTTTCAGTGCCTCCCAATTGGGATTGCACTCGTCATCCGAGTCGGAATCTGACTCGCCAAAGTGTGTTTTGCTCGAGGAGGCCTGCTTGGCCTCCCACTGCTCGCCCTCTGCAATCCACTCCCCGACTGTGGGATCCACCGTGGCGTGGACGATCGTTTGGTCGAGATCGACAATGAGAGATAGTTTGCGCGATTTGAGCAAGTGTTCTGCTGTTTCCCGCTCGATACGTTGTGCTTCCTCTAGGGACACAGTTGGGCCAAATGCGGAGTGTGTCATTTGGATAGACGCTCTAGATGCGTCCGAAAAGCCGGTGTAATCTGTGCTGTATATAACACATTAGCGAGTGGTAAATGGATGATAGAAAGGCGTTTTTACTTTGTCATGTCCTTCCCGCAGAGAACGCAGAGGCCCCCGACCTGCATTCCGTGCTTACATGGCTCAATAATTATCACTGCAGGCTTCTCCTTTGCTTTTCGTGCAGATATAACATCCCCAGGGGCTATGTTCCATTTGTCCACTAACCCTTCGATGGCAGCATCCCATGTACCAAATCGAGATTCAGGTTGTGCGTTTGGCACCGCGGGTAGATGGACGAAAGAGTAGCTGAGAAGTCGCGTGCCGCGGTGAATGGGAGTGGGGGATTGGGCGTCGATAGAGACTACTTTTATTGGATAAGGAAAGGATTGTGGAAGATATAAATCTGTTGGACTGGACGCCATTCCGTAGGGCGAGTCCTAGTTGTTGATGCCGTGACCGTATTTGACAAGGACTGAACGTGAACCAATATCGGCTCTCGGATTCCCGCCGTGACGCGATCCCTCCTTCCTTCAACATTCAACATCCTTTCCATGTAGGTGCATTTGATTTCATTCCGGGATGCATTGATACATTAATATATTGACTAATCTCTGTAGCAATTGAAAAATAAATAGTGTCAAGGGCGCTTGTAGCTCGAGTTACCTGTCACTTATCCATACAACTACCCACCACACCACAAACCCTGAAGAAAAACACAAATATATCCTATGTCCGCTAACAATGCAAGCCCGGTATGGGGTCTATACAAAATCAAATGATTGACTGCAGTGTATTATTGTATCAAGTTTCACACCCGCCTCACACGACCCATCGGAGGAAGCAAGTTAAATAAGGGGTCAGGCTTGACTATTTTCCATTTGGAATCGTTAGACTAATAGACACAACATCCTCAATCGAAAAAAGTCAGAAGCCTTTGTAGCAGGATTGTACTTTCACGACCTTCAACCTTGCTATGCGTCCTACTGGTGGCTGCACTATTATTCCAGACTACGACGAACCACCGCAGAAAACATGTGAATGATGTCTTATATCGAATCAACGCCGTATCCCCAAAGAATGTATGAAATCAAAACCAGTGGGTGTGCTTCTACATCCAGGATGACACCTGCGTGACACATTTAAGCATTGGCATATTAGGCCATCACATCGATGAAGGGAAAATACTGTGAGTTATATATATACAGATTCAGCATTCGACGACCAATTAATCCAAGAACGCCAAAATGGCCTCCCAAATCGCATCTTTCACGACATCACCACCACTAATTTCCACATACTCTCTCCTAATCCATCCCCATCCTTGTCTCACAAGCTCCGCATCTTGTAATCGAAAACGGTCAAATGTGATGTCCGCGCGCGGAACGTATAAATTAATAGACGATCCGGGGTCGCGGATAGTGCGTATAAGAAATAAAGGGAGAGTCAGCGGGATAGAGAGTACATGCCTGAAATTTCATATTTGAATGAACAGGCAGATATAAAGAGATTATAAACGAACCAAAGAACATTTCCCCAAGCCGGTCGTTTATTTCCAGACGAGGGTATTTCGTACGGGCGTACCGCCTGCACCCACTTTGAGTCTTTCGCAATAAGAACAAAAGACCCCCATTCCCCATCCCAGGAACGCCGGAGCTGAGCAGCCAGAGATCCGAACACGTAGTGTCGAAATCGGAAGTTCTGAATATGCCATTGAGATGAGTTCATGCTCACAATTGCTTCTTCGCCAGGCTCTTCCACTGGTTTGTCATCCTCTTCGCAGGGTCCACCCTTGGCAGCGCCATAACGTGTGTACCTTGTCTCGTCGAGGCCATTTTTGGAGGGCGTAGAGTTATCATCCATATTTGGCAATTTGCCTGTATCATGGGCCGTAGTGGGTCTTTCTCCGATTGTGCAGAGGATAACATTCGTCGCTAGATCGTCTAGACGAAACGTATCTCCATTCAAGACGGTGTACACCAAGTTCCCTCGCAGCCTCTGCATCCATTCAGGCGTATGTTCCGAAGAGAACACCCTAATTCGAAAATCGTCTAATGTCACAGTAATGAATGGTCCTGCGGTGACCCGAGTGAGAACGGGGAATAACGAGATGATAATGTTGACTTTGGAAATGGAGACACGATGCTCCTCATCAGTGTAGTCGTAATCGTATAGGTTTAAGACAAGTATAGTAGGATTTGAGAATGTTGGACGGTGAAGAGAGATGTGGAGGCGTGGTGATGAGATAGATAGCGTGTCGGGTGCATTAAGTGCTTTAGAAGGCTTATATGTGTACTTCAGAGCGAATAGGGAGAGTGTAGATGGGCGCAAACGAAAAGACCGAATAACCAGCGAATGTCCGAGAAGGCGGGGAGAAAATAAGAGAGAAAATGTTAGTACCACGATTAGTATTGCTATGTCGAAGGCCCGCCGAAGAGGTTGAAGGCAATCAGACATACGCATAATGCTTGTCGCTGCTAGAACAGCGTCTCCTATGGTGAATCGGAGGGGGCTTTTAGGAATTAGGCCGAGTAAGTACTGCGCTCATGACATCATGTACGATCGATCGATGCCCTTGGCTCGTGCGGGGTTACGGTGGACCATAACTTGGTCACTCTTACACGCATGTTCCAACCCTATCCGAAATTTGCTTTGAGCAAAACGAGAGGAACGACGCGCATAACACGTGGTAGGTGCGGAAAAAAACCAAACGGCCTATCCACATCGACTGCGGCTTGACCACTGCAATTCAAACACTGTCTTGATTTGATTTCGAATGTACGGACCTCCCCAAATGCCTACATCTGATTGTTGATGGACAGTAATGTAGCTGGCATAATTGTTGGGTTGCGGGTGCAATAAGGTGCTGTTACATAGATGCGCCCACCGCACAAAGTCACAACCCCGCTTGACTAATTGATTAAGGGTGGAGGGCATACAATCCAGTTTTCCATACGTCAAGTTTGCAACGCTGTTGATGGGGTGCGCGGCCGGTGCCGTGAACGAATGAGAATATATATCCCCATGATTCAGTCGCGTCGGAGGCTGTTTTCTGTTTGCGATTCCATCCTGGATTTGGAACACCCTTCTCGCCCGATGGTTGAGATGCGAAAAGTACGACGAAATCAGAGAGACGATGTGGTCAACATCAAGAACGCGTCGACTTGGTTTCCAAGAACACCACTCGATGTTTCTCACGCACGGACACGAAAAACACCACCCCAAGGACACACACGCACATAAGGCCCGGAATAATGCTCTCCCTATGCTTGAAACACAAATTCACTATAAACATATGCATAATTCGACTTACCAAGAACTATGCAGAACGCAGCGTCCCTACGAATCAAATTTTAAGAGTGCGATATGATCGTACTGCCGGCAGCTCACCCAAACTTTTGCCAGATGGCGTTGTGGTACGTATGGGGGTGCACCATAGTGCATAGGTCGTAAAGTTTGCATTCTACGAAATTGAGAGCTTCTAAACTCAAGCTTGAGCTTGGACCGTACTCGGATCAAAAGTTTGGAAAGAAACTAGCCGCTTGCACTCGTACCAAACATCCAGTCAAACCCACGGTATCCTCGATTGACACACCCCCCATTCTATCACCTATACTAGGCTATGATTTCTCGTCATCGAATGCGTGCGTTCCTGCGTCCCAGGTTCTCCCAGGACTCTAATGGACTCAATGAAAGCTGATAGTATCGGACCTCACGGGCCGGAACTAGGAATTTAACTGTAACCTGCAGGCGTGATGGCCCGGCAACTGGTTACCGGTGACCGACATCACAAAGGAAAGGGAGATTACCGACGGCCATCCGCGATATCGAGGTTGCACAGGGCTGCACTCTGCTGCACCGACCCTGTGACGATTATTAAACTTGATTGTCTATTGTTCATTGATTATAGCAACAGGGACTGGACTACTTCATCTCCGGTTTGCCGAGATCAATTTTTGATTTTCACATCAGCCAAATAAAAAGGATTTTAAACTCCGCTTTTTTGGGGAAGGTAATAAGCGTAACAATAGTGACAATTGAGTGACATTGTCACAAAAAGCGATTTTTGTGAGAAGTAATTAGCATTAGAGTAGTGCATTAATCAGTTGTAATAAGAGTTAATTCTAAAATCGTGAGCCTCATTACAATACGTAAAAAGGAATGCACTACTACTACTAACCCAAACTTAGCGACAAATATACCAAATGAGACTGCCCACACCCCAGCCGCCCAGTGTTGTGCCGGTCGCTGATTAGTCAACATCAGTTGTTTGCCATGAGTTAAGCGAGGTCGCCAACCTTGGCTCGACCTTGGGCCCGACCATCAAAACATTCCCACCGTAGCTGTTGGGGGGGGACATTGATCAATCGTTCTCGCGAAGATTGATTGCTTGTGGCCTCTTTGTTCCTGCTTCCCCGACCACTTTAGCCTTGTGGGAAGGCCGTAAACTCGTGACTTAGGCCGTCGACTACCACGTCATAGTCGCCAACCTGCCACAAAGTCAAAGACCCGACTAGTCGGCAAAGTCGGTCGGCGGCACAACACTGCAGCCGCCCCGCCTAGGAATTTAACGATATGCCGCGATTCACCCTCCCACCCCTGCACTCAGAAAACCCACATTCCATGCGCACTACACCCAGCCCTACCGCACTCCCACCCCTTTTCTTGTGCACGCATCCCTTTTTTGGTTGGTGGCGGTAGTGGTAATGTTGCGGCGGGTTGAGCCTATGGTTGTTGCAGCAGTTTTCACATCGGTCGATCGTGGGCCGTCGAGGTGTCTGTTCTTGTGGGGAGTACCTGAGAACGCCTTCTAGCAATGGTCGTGTAGAGTGGTTGTCCCAGCATGCGTCGAGTTTTGATGTGGTAGAAAGTAAAGTTTAACAAGTTACACAATCTCACGATCAGCAATTAAACAATATCATGTGACACGTCAACGTCGGTAAATCCAGATCAAGTGTCCGAAGAAATTGATTATTATCAGCAATTATATAAGAAATAACCATTTTTTTACATCTGAGATTAGATAATAGCATCGGTCTTATCATTATTTGATGCACTCATGTATCACTACATTTCTAATTAGTTATCCGTGCACTAAAATTAAACAATAATTACAGTGGGTGATTCACCAGTATACCGACATCTAGTGAGGTAGAGAACATCCATAATCCGCTAACATCTGTCGCGTGTGACATCACAGTCCAAATTGGGCAGACATACCATTCTTCAGCAGAAAGCCTCCAATTGCCAAACATATATTGGTTTAGAATGAAATTGGCTCTATCATAGCTCTTGAATAACATAAGAAATAGACTTTGGCAAGTGGATAGCAGGAGATTCAAAATTGAGTGAGAATAACACCAAAACAAACTTGAATGACAGTGGAATTATATACAAGTAATTCAACTATATACTATAGGTTGAATAAATATGTAGCCCACTCAAATAGCAAGAACATTTCATTTCCTACCCATTCTTTCCCAGGATAAGACCACAGCCAGAAGGTATACACAATGCAATGGATCTATATGAAATTGTTGACACAACTTGATTGTATTTTGCATATTACTCAATCAAAATCCATTGAATTTTCAGTGTAGTACATTTGATTAGATTCCTAATTGAACACATCTGTAATTAAGCTATTGTAGACAAGGGGAGAAGTGAAATAAATTCCAATTCTGCTCAACTCATGGCAAGCGACTTTTGTCGACATGTTGACGACTAGTGCTGATTTCGATCAATTGATCCGCCATCACTACCACCCTATTGGGCGTAGTGCGCTTTCACTCCCATGTGCTTTGCTCTCTTTCATTCTCGTCTCTCTTTCTTCACTATCTTTATATAAATATTGCTTATATGCCACAGATACCCTCAATCAATTATACTACACAGCTGAGGGTAAGTGATCTATCACTATTCTATCACATTTACTCACTCTGCCTTAGTATTGTTGTTACATCTTAGGCCAAGTGAATCAATACCAGTTAATTATATCAGAAGACTGAGGTTATTTTTCTTATCTCTTAGTGTCTTAATAGGACTGTATTTCAACAATTGGCATAACACTTTTCTACAGAGTCACCAAAATCGCTTTTGTGACGCTGTCACTAAAGTGTCACCTAGTGACACGCTTACTAATCAATTACCCATCCCCAAAAGAGCGGAGCTCAAAATTCTTTTTTATTTGGCTGATGTGAAAATCAAAAATTGATCGCGGCAAACCGGAAATGAAGTAGTCCAGTCCCTGTTGCTATAATTGATGCGTCACCAACAAAAAACATTTGAATTACTCGGACCATTAGAATTCCCTCAAAGCTCCATCCAACCGCCCCCAACATTCCAAGTTTCAAAGTTTGGCGAACCGTATGCATGTTATTCTGACCCTAGCTGTCGACGGAGATCGCTTGTATCAGCGACGGAAGACATAATTTCCACGCGTTTAACCTTTTTTTTCTTTTGGCGCATAGTTGACAGTATCGTCCGGGAATTACTATTCCGCCTTTTCATTTAACGAGATCACGACACCATTCGTGCTTTCAGCACCGCCATTGTGGATGTAGCGGGTAAGTTCTGCTCGCTTGCACAACTCCTCCCCTAAATTTATGGTTAATTGGTAAATGACGGTATGACGGAATGATAGAACAATCCTTCAAAATTATACGTATATTGCTGCGCTTAAAGACAACCCCGAATGGGAATACCGAAGGGAGGAAATCTTCGGTCGAGTGCGAGCGCCCGCCCTGCCGCCGGAACCACCGATTGTCGGGACGCCGATCCATAATCTTGTCTTGGTGGGAACGAAACACTGACTCGATGCGTTTACTTACTCATTTTGATTCATTGATTGTTCATCAAATTGCTGTGAAGAGGGAAACGTTACACCGCCACCCACCTCTCCATGGGTGTTGCGCATCGCGTGTCGCATGTTGACAACCGTCAGGAGTAATCTTGAAGTGCAAGGGGGGGTCAATTTGTTTCCCCGTCCCGTGCTAAATTGTCGTCCATGCCCATCGGCAGGTTTGGAAAACGTTTCGGCTGATTGCGTCTGGAAATCAGTGCTCCGATATAGTCGCAGTGTCAAGCGCCCGCGCTAGTGGCAGGTTTCTAGTGCTGTGTGGCTGATAACTTGTGGAGGCGGGAATGCTGGACTGAGTCAGATTACAGGTACTTACTGCCTTCTGGTTTGGGAACGCCACCTTTCACGTCCACTACGGTGCGCCAAACGCTTCAGGCAGGATTTTGAATGTGATGCGTAAGTCATTGGCTGTCGTTGGGTGTTGCTAGGGCGGAACGCTATTTTTATTATTTTCCCACGGTAGAAACACCTGCAATTAACAAGCTTTTTATCTCTTTAATGTTGTGTTTGAGCCTGTGGAGATTGTTGTTTCTACCTAATGATGAATTTGATCCTGCCGCTGCAACTCTGGAGGCCTTGAGCAGCATTTTTCTGCCACACTCCAAGTAATATAATAAAAGAAGTCTCTGTTAGTTGACGGATCAGTCGCTTCGACAGCTTTTGTGACATGTGACCGGTCCGGTGAGCTTTGAGCTTTGCCGATTTGAGGGTGACGACTCAAAGAAAATTCACCAAATACAAAATTGCTCATGGAGAATTTTTATCAACCTATTCACAAAACTGACGTTGTTAACAGGCAAATCACTGTTTTGGTCTTGTGGCTTTGCGGGACATTTCACTACTTACATTGTAGGGGGCTGTGACGCGTGACCGGCAAAACGATTGAAATAGTGCAGTGCCCGTATTACTAAGCTTTGATCCGTCAACTAACAGAGACTTCTTTTTTTAAATTACTTGGAGTGTGGCAGAAAAATGCTGCTCAAGGCCTCCAGAGTTGCAGCGGCAGGATCAAATTCATCATTAGGTAGAAACAACAATCTCCACAGGCTCAAACACAACATTAAAGAGATAAAAAGCTTGTTAATTGCAGGTGTTTCTACCGTGGGAAAATAATAAAAATAGCGTTCCGCCCTAGCAACACCCAACGACAGCCAATGACTTACGCATCACATTCAAAATCCTGCCTGAAGCGTTTGGCGCACGGTAGTCCACGGATCCCTCGGGGACTAACACAGAAAGGTTTAGGATGATGTTCTGGTGGAGAGACTGAGGTAGGGAGGATTCCTCAAGTTAAAGGATCTACTGGTCATAGAAGACACAATGGAATGAGGCGGCAACATCCTTGGTACACACCCGCGGCGCGAGGCCGAAATTTCCACTGACATCTTGAGAATGATAAGAACCAGCCAAGAATCTCCCATTATTGCGCCCCTATGGATTAAATGGCACAAAGCTCGTGTGGCGTCTCAAGATCTCGCTCCTTGCCGTTATCGTATTCAGACACCCCCCTCTGATAGTTCTGATAGTGATATCTACCTCAGAAAGAAATATTCTGGAGTTGCAGAAATGCCCAGGAAGTAGGTTGAAGCTCATACTTTCCCCCAAGAACAAGACCGGCTTTGCATAAATTTTTTGTGCTTTGAGAGTATATCCTTGAGCTTAGTTTTGTAGTTCGGGAAGGCTGAGAAGTACATCGTGCTGGGCAAGCATGATTTCCGTGATGGTTCCTCCTGCGACGCGTTGTTCATGTTTACTTTGGAGCTCAAAGCTTTTCGCCACCCACCCGGGATTCCCGGCTACGCCTCGATAGGCCGAAGACAAGCAAGGTTATTTTCAAACCGAGAACAAGAAAGTGGTCATACAATTGGTTGTATACTTTTTGAGGCGAGGATTGTCCGAGATACTGCTGCGCGGTCGTCGCAAATGAAATGTCACCAGAAATGTCAACATCTTGCATTCTGCCTAGAAGTCTTCTGGCTATATTTGACATAGAGGAGCTCGTCTTGGGTGTGACTGCTGCGGAAAAGAGCGGGGGACATCCTGACAAAGGAACGAGACGAACGTATTTAGACCGGCAAAAACCTACCGCCAACAGGCAAGTGGGTTTCGGAATATTTACGTCGTGTGAGCGAGTATTGCATACTTAGAATCTGGGAATGGAGAGCTGAGATGGTGCCACGAGTTGGATTGGAGTATAAGAAGAAGGCGACACATGGTCTTTGTCTTCGGTATGGCTGGTACAATTGAAGGGAACTGACAAACTTGGCATGAGGAAGAACATTCAAATCCGACCCGTAAACTTTTCCGCACTATTACCTCGAGTGCATCAGTTCTGCTGCACCGTGGTGCGCCTCGAGGAGCGAAAGAACATACGAAGGGGGGACTGCACAGGATTATCGTGGACTATCTTTTGGGGTGCAAGTACTCATCGTATTCATATCCGCAAGGATATCGATGTACTTGCCATAGCTTTACGTTATTAGAAAAGTATAACCCAAGGAAAGATCAGATTGGGTACTAGCTGGATCAAAGTGTGAACAGGGTATGAGCACAAAAAGAACACGAAATTTAGGTTACTTACCTGGCGCACCATCGCGGATAGGATCCCGTACTACGATTATGTTTATAGTATATCAAACTTCAGAGATATAGAGTAAGCGGAAAGATACTAACCAGAATGGAAGCGCTCATGGTCTCCGAAAAGGTGATAATGAGGCCGAGGCTCAAAGTCAAGTACGGCAAGATAACCCGAGCAAGGTCCGAGGGGATTATTGAACGGACCCCCATTATGTACGAGTCATGGCCGCTTCGACATCAACGTGAGCTTGCAGCAGAGACCACGATCCGATATAGATTATCCCATCATTTGACTCATTCTGACTATCCAATCACACACTGGCGCACCACGCCTAACCACGCCGACGTCTTTGTTTAGATTCCCTGATTTGATTGAGGTGTAAAATTAACACCTCTATAGCTACCGCTGTACTTGCGTATGCAATGCATAAGCATGGCGACGTTAATCATGATGAACTGCCACGGATCGATAAGCCCCAAATCCACCTGTTCCTTTCATTTAAGACACAGGTACTATGTGTCGGGGTCATGGGCATTGGCAGCTTCAGCTCAGGAATGATGCATATGCCAGATCTCATGGTAATATGCCAGAACAAAAAGAAATTGAACGAGTGGAGACGTAAGATCCGGATAAAGCACACTTTGGGCGAGGAATGGAGAGGAGTAGTAATAACACCGAAAAACCAAGTCAAAGGGATATGGCCAGTTGTCGTTGTTGAGGAAGGAGTTGATATGTGTGTAAAATATGTAAGATATGTAGGGTAAGATATTGTTGAATTCGCTTAGATCTTATGTTTGTTAAACCAAAGGGGAAAGTAGGACCCGAACGATCGGAAACTCTCACGATCAATGTAACTCGACGGCGACTTTTTTTGCTTTTGTTTCATCTCAGATCTGGGAACGGAGTCCGTCAAAACACGCATTTTCGTTCAAACGGATTATAATTATTTTTATATAAATACCACTCACAGCTTACTCTTACAATGCCTTGCGAGCCCAATCTTTTGACTCCCTTTCTTCTTCATCACTCATGTTCATATTCTACCCCCGTCCATCACTAGCTATCCTCAACTTTTTTGGCGCTTCAACTCCTAAGTTGCCGCCAACGTATACTTATCTCACCTTGCCAGTACCTACATTACCAAGCTCGCCCAAGGATATCGAACACCATATATCATTCGACCTGACACCAACATATCGTAAATCGCCAAGACACCCTTCGCCATCGTTCAATCCCACTCCTGTACCTTTACCGCTCGAGGTTGTCCTCTGTATCATCGAAGCCGCGTTTTACGAGAATAACGAACCCGATGAGGAACTACTTAGGAATTGTGCACTTGTGTGCAGGGCGTGGTCCGG
The DNA here is from genome assembly GCA_037014335.1 of Collybia sordida. Lineage (NCBI taxonomy): Eukaryota > Fungi > Basidiomycota > Agaricomycetes > Agaricales > Clitocybaceae > Collybia > Collybia sordida. The sequence continues at coordinate 4,379,931 of JAYKXK010000002.1, forward strand.
TTTAGCTCAGAAATTGTTGTTTAGTCGCGTCACACTACGCACACAGTCGGCGTACGAGTCATTTAGCGGAGCTGTCACTCGGTCGACGGAACGCGGACGTGCGCTTGGAGACGCTGTCACTCGTCTGCGGGTAGTCATCGATCACAACCAGCCCTTCGGTCTTACACAGCGGTCCTTTGGCCGAGCATTTACGCTATGTCCGAATTTGTACGAATTGAGCATCGCCTTGTATGGTTGTGCCGCTCCAGGAGACGACGTGGTTGGCATTCCGAACGTCACGCGTTTGAGACGTCCAGCTCCTTCGTTTGATGAGCAGACTCTCGCTTTATTGAGGTCAGGCCCTGCTATCACAGCTCTGCAAATCAGCAATTGGTCCGAGAACAGACATACTGTTGCTCAGCTTCTTGATCTTTGGACCACGCTCAAGTCACTTTCCATCAGTGGCACTCCCCCACAAGTACTCCCCGACTCTCCCGAACCCTTCCCATGTTCCCTACACGAGCTACGAATGGACTTTCAAACTCCACCTTCAGTCGATTTTATGAATTGGCTCCTCCATAATTCCCAAAATACACTTCGCATTCTTGATTTGGAGAGAGAACCATCTACCCAACTCTTTGACTATCTAATTGACACTTATGGCGATGCACTTCATTCTCTCTCCCTCCCTTCCATCAACGACCACGCGCGTGCCCCTTCGAAATGCGAACAGCTTAGGGAACTCCGACTTGAAACCCCTAAGATTTCGAGCAGGCTGTTCAAAGAGCTTCCTCACACGTTGGAGCATATTGCGTTTGGGTTAGACCGAAATACGGTGTTGCAGCCTATTATTGAGGTAATACGCTCGCATGATTCGATCAACTCCGTGACGGTCAACATTTGGAACGGCGGGGAATTAAATCCTCAATTCTCTGCGTTCAAGATAGCTTGTGCGTATCGGGGCATTGAGTTACGGATTACGGATGAGATTAAAACGTTCCGTGCTATCACCGTACGTACTATAAACCCTGTTGCGGTTATTTGTGGACTAATTGGTTTTGGCTTTTTTAGAGGGGTGATCCTATTCCATGCCAATTCTTCCCTCGTACGACATCCCTCGACAATTTGCGCATGATGCGCCTCTAGACGTTTCTCTTTTATTGCTGTATCATATCTCTCATTCGATCACGACCTTTCATGACCCACGACATTCTTGATGCCTGCACTGTACAACATCATTTCATCATTCACGTCCAACCCACCACTTCGTTCCGAATTATATCCCACATCTAATTTCCCATTCTGGCATGCTTATCACACTTCCCCACCATACTACACACTTATTCTTTCATATTATCCACATAGTATATACCTTCCGACACGCAAACTTGAACGTCTTATTTACCTGTTGGGGCGCAGATCTTCAACATATTATTACTTAGCATAGATTATCGTTACACAATACTATCATACATTTTTATTGCTACTTAAGAGCGATCAAGTGAACATGTGGATTCCATCTTTTGTTCCCAATGAAATGTTCATGTGGTCTCTTGTTGGTAAAATCTGCCACTTTTATAAACATGGCCAAATATCGCTGTTAGAGAAGAGTTGACGCCACATTTAGCCTCCACTGCAATTCTGCGTTTCACCAACCATGGCGTCCTCACTCTCTTCCGTGGTATCAAATCTACTCAGGGCGTCCATGGGAACTTCAGTACCACCTACCGTCCCAGACGACGACCTCGATCGCCATGTCGCCGAACTCATCCTTAAAGACGCAAAGAAAAAGGCAGAACGCTATAGAGACCACGGCATACGAGCGTTCCTCCCAACTGGCGGGTATGTATTTTTGTCCCCAACGACCGAGTATCTTCAAATTGAACTGATCTGAAAGCGATTTAGGTCAGACAGCAATGCGCCGCGGACCAACAAACGGTTTTTAACATCTATTATTCGGAGTACGGATGACCACAATAAGACTATTCTACGAGCACAGGCTCTTGCTGCTCAGGAAGTAAAACGAGAGCGGGAAGAACAAGAGAGGAGGGAACGACGCGCGCGTGCTGAAGAGGCCGCTGAGGCGGAACGGTTGAGGAGGTCTGGCAAGAGTTCTAAACGGCGAAGGACAAAAGGGGACGACGAAGCCTGGGATAGGTGGGATGGGCGCACGGCTGACCGTAAGAGGAAAATGCGGGCCTGGGAGGGGTCGTGGGACGATGAGGACGAAGAGGAAGACCGGGATAGGCGGAGGCGGAGGTCCCGTTCAAGAAGCAGGGAACGATACAGGGACAAGGACGGGGCCCCAAGTCGGTTGTCGCCTCACGACAAAGGCCATACCTCCTCGAGGCGCAAACGAGACAGGAGCCGTAGTAGGTCCCCGCGACGAACGCATGGTCGTCGAGACGTTTCACGAAACCGATTACGGAGTCCATCAGAGGATAGTGACAGGGGGCACCGGCGACACGAGAGTCGTAGACATTCTAAGAAGGAACGCAGCAGGAGTAGACGTCGTACCATGCATCGTCTTCCCTCCCCGACTGTGTCCAAGGCGAGCGAGTTGACATCAATTCATGGAAAGCGGTCACACGAGCCTCGATATGCTCTAGACGATATGGATAGCGACAAATCTTTACCATCACGCGAACACTCTCCTAGACGGTCGCCATCACCCTCTACAAGCCACGTTGATCCCGACCGCGAGGCTGAACTCCGGCGTGAGCTCAAGTCGAAATCGAAACGTGCTGATGACGATACACCGGTGAAGCAACGTAAACATAGTCGTACCCCAACGCGGGGACGTTCCCCGTCGCTCTCACCAGAACCCAAACGCCGAAAACGTCAATCATTGTCACGTTCACCAAAAGGGAGACCATCATCATCGTCATCCCCAGAACCTAAAGTTAGACGTGCCAAAACGGATTCCTCATCTCAGACAGCGAAAACAGGAAGTATTACATCCTTGCCCTCACGTTCACCTACTCCAGGACCAGAACCAGCCCCTCAGTTGCCTTCGAAGATGGACAAATACTTTGAGGAAACATATGACCCACGCCTGGACGTCGCACCCCTTGCGGTCCCACATGTGCCCGCAACTGGTCTGATCAATAACGCCGAATTCGAGGGTTGGGATGCCATGTTAGAGCTGATCCGTATACGAAGGGAGGATAAAGAGGAGAAGAAGAGGATGGAGCGGTTAGGGCTGACGAAGGAGAAGGTCAAAGGCAGTAAGAAGGGGGTGGCCGACCCTGTCGGAGATCGATGGAGTGCGGAAGGCGTTAGCATCATGGAAATCGAGTACAAGAAGAGGGGTTCGGTCAGAGAATGGGATCTGGGGAAGGAGGGCTTTTGAGTCGTTGCTACTCGATGCATAATGCATTTCCTTTACGGTGGATGGATATCTTATTTTTTTTTCTTTGTTTTATTGTTCGATGATTTTTGCTATGAGCGTAACTGCATAGATTTGTATATAACAGGTTTATTTAATATAGTTTGTATTTTACAGGAGGATTTTGGGCGCAGGCTCATCCTTTGGATCATTCATAGACATTGTAATCAATATTATACATTAACAACCTGGCGAATCACCAATATTTCTTCAGCCGACATTTGATCTACAACAGCTGAGAAGTTGTTCGTGTTGCGTGCTGCACATTCACGGAAGAAAGAGACGAGATGGGACTTGAAACGGGGAATCAGGACGGAATCAGGACAAATCATAATGACGGTGATAGATCGACAGCTCACGCACCTGCATGTCCATTTGCGATACTGGATCACTTTTCAGGTCCTCATCATCACTGTCATCCAGCACATCATCATTGTCAAACGCCATCCCCTTAGGTCCGATCATATCAGACAAGAAAGCAAATTCGTCCTCCTTGAAGCCTTGGTTCAACTTCTCTTCTTCCGTCCATTCTTCGTCCTATTCATAAAAATAAATTTAGCTCTGCGACAAACAGATCTCGTCCCTCTATACTCACGCCATCGTCCGAATCGACATCGTATGTGTCATTTTGCGCGGCTATGGTGGCCGATTCGCCGCCAGATTGTACGTCATGCAGAAGGATCTTGAGCGCCTTGACAGGGAATGGAATCGACGTGAATTCATGGGGGGCTGCGGTGATTAGAAGATGTATGTGAGATCTAAGAACAGCCTGGAGAAAGAGGCGCGCTGGCCTTGCATACTATTCTTCGTCCGAGATCGTGTCATGATCACTGACGGAAAATTAAGCATACAAGAGCGAGTAGGTCGGGAAGAAAGGGAGGCTCACCGTTTTTGGTCTCTGCTTTAACGATGATATCTCCTTTCACGACCAGGTTCTGCAGACTTGGCCGCTCCGATGCGAATAATTGCGTTAATGCCATAGTGCTGATGCGTGAGGGCCAGAACCCCTGGAAAGTCTCAGCGTTCTCACACCATGTTTGGATAAGAATATCGAGCCCTGATCTCCCCTGGATGTCCATCGACTCCAAGACTGATAGAATGGTATCGCGTTGATTGTTGATCAAAAACGCAAACGGGATCACCAAGCTCTATGAGATTGTTAGAGGGTGGTGGTGATTACAGAGTTTTTTTTACACAGACCTGTAGAAATGTTGCCGTTTTTGCGGATGTCATGCGAGTTACCATTGCCTGTAGCAACTGGGGCAAAACTGGAAGCACCGCCTCTCCTGCCTTTCTCAGGAGGTGAATGATCAAGTCACCTATGACAAGCCCACCAGACTCATCCTGACCGTCCAACAGTTTCGCGACAAGCGTTAGGACATATTCGATTCCTCCCCGTCCATTGGGGTCAGTCCATGCTACGAGTTGAGGGCAATCTTTCCGGATGATGATGGTCAAACAAGCGATGCCATTCTAAAACATTGTCAAAGGGCCGCTTAAGGTATTTAATTAACAAAATTACTTGGATGATATCCCTATCTTCCGCGTCACCAAGGCACTTGAAGAGATTGGGAGCGAGGAGGGCAAAGAAACCCTCCCCTATACCTGCTTCTGGGGATCCTTTCACTAAGCTGGTGATGAGTTCAATGGCAGAACTGGCAACCCATGATTCTTCGGGTTTCGCTGATGCAAGGGCCTCGCTTAGAGGCGGTAAAGCCTGTTTCACCACAGTTTCGTAAATACCGGGTGTTGTTGATGCAGCAAGCGATGCCAAAATATCAGTCATTATAGATAGGAATATTGGATCTGTGATAGTCAAGTTATTTGTTCGTACGGGTTGAAAAGGCTCACGATGGTTAATTACCTTTATTGTTTTTATTCCATACGTCCAACACTGCTATGACCAGAGATCTGGCGAGGTCCTCTGTCAACCATTTTCCTTTGTCTATTTCGATTACAACTGAGAGCGTCTCCAATACCAAAGATAACGTATCGTCCGATGTAGCAAACAAGAATGGACCGAGGTCTTTTGCTATCCGGGGCACGAAGTTGATCAAAGCTGATTCATCTCCTCCCTGACAGAAACTACAGAAATTTTAGTCCTAAATTCTCGCATGAATTCGGAACGACGCACTTATGGATCGCCTTGACAGCGGATATTTTAACAGGAATTCCGGCGTCACTATTTTCAATGACTTGAACGGCGGCGTCGAGATATTGCCCAGCAAGTTGCAAAGGTAATAGCTTAGCATATTGACTAGCGAAAACGAAACCTCTTCCCTGGAGGAAGGGATGCTCTAGGACGTAGTTAGTTTCGTGAAATAAAAATAATACAATAAACTTTACCTGAAAGTCCAAGTATAGATGGTATTACATTAGTTAGGAGGTATTCGATATCTATAGGTTTAGGCCGTCCGGAATCAGTTTCATCATCAATACAGTCTTGAACTGCATCGGCCTGAGAACCGATCGCCGATAGGGCAGCTTCTAATGGCCTCCACCTTAAAAAGTATTTTCATAAGGATTACTCCACCGGAAGTAGTCATGAGGCGCACCAATCAGCTCTTCCTCCTTCACGGGCTTGCTGGGACGACTGCACAACTTGGAGGATGGTTGATTGGAAAATTTGCGTGGTTTGTGCCGGCGTCCTGTCTATTAGTGACTAAAGGCAAGAAAACAAAGAAAATTTGATGTTAGAAGTCGACTTTAAAAAAGCGCAAGCGTACACCCAAGAAATCGAAACCAGCCACTCTAACACTGTATGAGTGAGTGTCATCCTCTTCCTGCGCAACAAACGCATTTGCATTCGTTGCCCATGTTTCTTCCTGTCAATTCTGTTAGGTGGGGCCAATAAGTGAAAAAAATATCTCACATCCTCGTCTGTCATTTGTGCATAATTGAATACAGCGGAAATCAATGCTGGGAAGTTCCCCCCATCAAACCATTCTTTAGCCTTGCCTCCTCGGGTAACAGCGGCAGCAAAGTCGAGAATGGGAGTTATTAGTTGAGGAAGTTCAATGGTCTCATCTTCCGACGAGCGTGGTACTGATTCGGAGGATGACAGATAATATTGTGCAAAGGTCGGGTAAAGGGTTTGAAGGTGATTTAAAGAAGCTGTCAAAAAGTCTTTCAAATATGGTGTCAGGGCACGAGGAAATGACGTGTGGATGGTATCGAGCGTCTACAATGGGAGTTCTGTTGCCGAGTCAATGTCATCGGTTAGATCTCTTACCTTGAAAACTTGGATCCGAATAGTCAGTCCATCCCAATTATCTTTATTTCCGACATCTTGCTGTGGGTCAATATTCAACAACACCCTGAAAGCCTCGAGCCACACGGGAAGGACTGTTGCAGTTGCTTCTTTTACTGCTTGAGGATGTTGGTCTTTAACCATAAACAATGCAGTGACGCATTGGCGGAAGACTGATACCGTGCGAGCTCGAGTTGGCGCGGAATGAGACTGAACAAGTATTGGGTTAAGAGTAAAAGGCAGAAGAGTGTGCGGAGAAAATACCTCAGTGGAGCCCAAAATTGACATTAGAACGGGTAACAGCTCGCGAAGAACAGGAAGGATCTGGTCCTCAGTTAAATCTGATTTGATAAACTCCGTGAAGACTTGCATCGCTCCATGAACAGAGTCCGACGAATTCGATGAGAGGAGCCCTATAAGCGACGTTAGAAGATCGGGATATTCGTCGGGCCAGTCGCAGTTTGCTATTGATGACAGAGTATGTGCCTGGAAGGAGGTTAAAGCAAGTTTACATCCTAGCTACGGGCAATACTCACGCAAAGTGAACGAATTTTACGGTTACTGTCTGATAGGCCATGAAACACAGCTTGCCGAATCTGCGTCTTGACCTATGGAGTTGGATTAGAGCCGATCTTAACAGACCGGAGTATTGATTCACTTCAACTGGTGGTGCAGATCCTTTGAAAGACGGGAAATAAGGAGACCACCTTTCCTTTACATATTTTCTCAATACAATGCTTGCCGAGTGCTGGGAGGCAATATCACAGAGATCAGGACGCGCCGATCCAAAGAGAAACGCGTAGAACTCATCTGGCGCAACGGCATGTCAGCATCTTGAGTAAGGATTAGTTGTGATAGAGCCAATCCCGTATCTGTTGGACGCGACGCAGGAGTAGTAAGGTCATTGATTTTGGGAACCCTTCTAAAGACAAAACGTGCCTGGAGACGCGAAAAGCTCTGCCAACCTGAGTTCTGCTGATATTCTTGTATTCCCATCAGCACTTAGGGTAGCAGCGAGGCATTCGGCGATTTGTGAGGCCATCCCGAAATATAAGGAAACAACAGCGGGTGGAGAACAAAATCTTTGGAACACGTGCACATCGCGTGTTAAGTTTTTTACATAATTGCAACTTAAATACCCCATGTTCAAATTCTAAAATAAATTTACTCGCTTGTTCCACTTGCCCGACTCAGTCAGTCAGACCATCTAGCCGTGGTTTACGAACAACCCTAAACTTTGCCCTCAGGCCCTGAAATTCTTTAGAGTGACTATCATGGGGACCGAGAAGACAGCGTCCGGTCCAAAGCCAAGTACTGCTCGCAAGAAACGTCGAACAGGCGAACAAGCTGCCCCACCAGATGAGTCGGGCATAGAATTACAATTGAGCCAACGATTCAAACGAAGAGGAAATGTTGGGAAATTATCGGATCTCCTTGATCTCCCTCTTGACGTCCTATTCGAGGTCAGTCAGGGTCAACGTCTTTCCTTCGTAAAATAACTTTGTTTGATCAGATATTTGGCCAATTGGCCCCTTACGACCTTTTGAAACTTTCGCGTATGACGAAGGTGTTTAGGCGTGTCCTTATGAATAAGTCGTCGATTTCGGTTTGGAAATCAGCCCTTGAACGAGTCCCTGGACTTCCAAGCTGCCCTGAGGACATGTCTGAACCTCAATGGGTAAATCTTGCTTTCGACCCGCATTGTCATGTCAGTGTTCTTTGGTTCTTCAGTTAAATAACTTATAGCTATTTTTTATAGTTCTGTTTCACGACTGGTATTCGTAATGTTGAATGGACGTTGCGTGTCCGTATCTGTTCCAAATGTGCCAAAGAACAGTGAGTTAAACGAATTAAGTTTGATCTGATATCTGGTACTATTGTCGGCTATTAAGTATAATTGATTCTGTGGACCTAACTTCCTACCCTTCCGAGGCCGATGTCGCTATAGAATCATTAATTTCATCTCGTCCTGCCAGTGAGTTTGCATTACAAAACATAATACATGCATTAAGACCTCCGCATTTAGAACGAATGCGACAAGGATATCTCATCAGGGATTACAAAGCCATTCGAGAACAGTATAAGTCCATTGGGAGCCCTGCCGCGCGGGAGGAATATGTATCCATGAGACGCAAACTCGTGAAAGATGTCCGACAGGTATGCACTGACCCCTTTTTGTCACTGGTTATCAACTAGATTCCATAGCATGCCATTTCATGCGCGTTGTGGTCCGAGGGCCAACTCTCTCAGAGAGGTTATGAACTTCGGCAGCTCAGGGAAGACAGACTACAAGCGTATTTTACTACACCTCCTTTTTGTCTATCGCACTCTTAAATATTTTTCCAGAATCATTGAAAGATTAGAGGGTCTAGGATGGGGAAAGGACGTTCGTAGTATCGAATATCCCGATTCTCTTGGAGACCACAAATTAGTCAAAAGGCCACAACGTCTTACAGATAATAGTATATTCCATCTCTACTTTGTAATATTAAGATTGACCTTGCATCATAGTTTGGAGGCGCATTGAAGCCCCTATCCTTGAATTTATGTCGGAAATGCGCGAGAAGCGTCTCCTTCGGGAACGGGCCGAGCTGATATTGGAACGCAAAAATATTGCGGCCCAATTTCTTCGCACATACAAAAACGCAAGGCTCCCCTACACTGAAATTATGCCCGAACGCCTCGACTTTGGCGAATTTCCCCCTATTAAGGATATACTCGACCAACCTTCAGAAGTCGTTGTCACCGAAGCGAGCTTTGATCTTGTCCTCCCACAGATGCCTGGCCTTATCGAAACATGGAGGGATCAGATCAACCAACAAATGATACAGACTATGAAAACGAACGAAAATGTCGCGCGCCAACATGCATCTATTTCCCGTATGATGTTGTTATGGGGCGAAGATCCCGACGAATTAAACTATTCTGATCCTGACGAATCAAGCTCAACAGAGACCGATGAGGAGGCAGCCAAGCGAATGAAACTAGCAACGACTATATTTCAGTGTGCTGCTTGCACAGAGTACACCCTAATGGAGGCGGATTATGATGCGTCTTCAGAATCGAGCGACGAGTTTGGTACGGCTGCGTGGGACCAATATAATATAGCATGGGACGATCCCGAAGAGGCGCCTACAATTCTGGACAATGCCATGCCCCTTTTTTACCCCGGGGTTCTGGGGCACTCCTGCTTGACTCGCGCACGACATCGGTTCTGGTCCTGGGGGAAACGCGTGGATGCTTGTAAACGACTTGATTCAATGACGAAAATTCGCAGAAAGTGGACGTCACGCCCTCTTCGTGTAGACCGAACCTTGGGAAAATATGCGGAGGCTGTCGTTCGGGCAGCAGGACTTGATGTTGAAACTGCTACTGTCGCGGATATGGACGCACTCGAAATTATGCTTGGATGTATGAGGTGCATCGTGCCTACGAAATTAGATTCGGTCTTGGGCCAGACCAAGGCCTACGGATGGCGTGAAGCTGTGAGGCTGTCCATCGTTTGATTCTGTACGGGAACTCATCATGCTCAAACAGGTTGCCCACCACGCAGAACAACATCGTCGGGGAACACCCAAATGGCACGTTTTAGATACAAATGCTCTTGAGAAGGCTCGATTTGAAGGGGATGAAACTCCAGAATCGCATCCTGGTACCACAGCCTCGTCCGTTGACCTCAATATCGCACCCTTTATAACGCAAGTTGATAAACCATGCTGGCTATGCGTTCATTGCCGGGATTTGCCTTCCGAAATTGAGCCTTCTGATTTCATAACCTTGAGTTTTCACATACAGACCAAGCCAGTATTCCCCTTGCATAGCCTTTTAAACGAAGACTGACACGCGTATTTAGACATGACATAGAAAACCCAGAAATCGATAGGGATTTTTATAGGGAGTACGATCCATATTCCTTTTCACCTGCCGCTGTGAATGTGCTACTTGATATGAATGCACCTCGGGTATAGTTCTGGTCTTTGTCGCAGTACCATGGTCGGGGTCCATCATAAAGTTGGAACCATACCCACTATTATAGCATAAATGCTAATAAGGGACTTCCTCATTATATTGTATTAATGACTACCTAAACTACCAATTCTCCTTCTACACTCTCTGGCTCTAGTGCAAGTCTCGTAAGGCACGTTTCGTAGCGATTGAGATCTTTGCCTTTCAAGTACTTGAGAATTTTTGCACGTTGGTGTACAAGCTTTCGAAGCCCGCGCCGGTTGCCAATGTCGCGTCTGAAATTCGTCAGATGTGTCCAGAGCTTGCGAATTTGGTAGGTCAGAAGTGCCGCTGTGTATTTGCGTCAAAACCTGGTAAAGGCATGCTAATCCCTCACCCACCTTGAACCTCCGCACGTCCAGGATCAAAACGGTTTTCACGCCCCGAGAATGCGCTGATAATACGGTTTCGATTTTCATATGCAATTCCGCCAGCACTCGCATTACGTAGGTCAAGGAGCTTTGCAAACGCGTTCGCCTTTGCTAGCTCTTTCGCCGTATCTTGTGCATGTATCGCCATCTGATCCCGTGTGTTTGGCGGAGCATGACTCCCGAGAACAGTAGCTTGGGCAGATAGCATCGGGAGCTTGTGGAATAATAAGTTTTGTTCAACTTTCCCCACACCGAATCCCAATTGCTGCGGAAGGTACACCGTGCCCACTGGTTGTCTGGTTGGTTTTAGTTCGGTGCTCGCAATTAATTCCTCTTCGTTCACGAGAATCCTGGCGAGGTCACAGTTTTCCCACTTTGCTTCGTCACCTGGTCGAGTTCCCAAAACCACACTGGGCCGCGTAGCATTGGCCTTTCTCCATCGTTCTTCCCTCCGTACATTATTTCCCTTTTTGACGGCTCGAGCAATATGTTTACGGGATGTTTCTGCGTTTCGCACAGCGGACGTATGCAGAAGAGCTGAGGAATGAGTACTCGAAGACGCGACTGCCCGAGAGCCTAAATGACACCTGCGTTAGTAAAATAAATAAATTCAAAATTACATTCATGCTTGCCTTGCGCCAGACACGTTCTGAACATATCCACCGAGCTTTACACCAGTCCAAGTTGTTTTCTCTGGCGGAGAAAGCAAACCAGACCAAAAGTTTCTTAGTGCACCTGACCGTGGGAATCTGGTAGCCGAGTGTGTATATAAAATGGTCTTTTTCTGTTGATTTTTTTTTCACGGGGGAAATGCCACGCTGCGCGATGTTAGCTCTTGACCATCGATGACAGTGCCAGTGACTCTTTTACGAAGAGTCCTGTTCTTCCAAGATAGGGCCTCCAGTCTAGGAAGTGTCGTTTCGACGTCTCATCGACGCTAGGACTCGGCATGTCGATTTTTACTGGCACATGCGTGGACCTATATGCCTTTTGATACCTTCCTACCTTAGTTCTCGAGAGTCGGCATTCAATATACTACTTTCAACTAGAATTCCAAAGCGAAACTTTTCAATAAATGAGAGATCCCCTACGATGGACACAAGAAATATCAACAACATTGTTGAGATGGATAACTGATTCTATAACTTTATTGTAGTCCTAGATCCTGTCTACAAATCTTCTACGCCTTCAAATATTGTTCCAGGATCTCAACGATGACTCCATGATCTTCTTCCTGACTCAACCCGCTCACAACGATCACCGCCACCACACCCTCTACATCCTTCACCCGTATCGGGATGGCTCCGCCGTGAATCGCATATTTCGATACCTCCTCAGGCCCGATTCCATATTTCTCTGCAAAGGATTTATCATTCATTCCAAACTTTCGTCCCATGAAATATGAGGAAACCCCAAAACGGAAGGCTGTGCGAGCTTTCCGCGCGACCCAGACATCGTTGTCCGCGTTGGTGCCGGGATGTGTGGTCGTGTGGAAAAGAACACGGGGAGTCGGGGAAGACGCAAGAAGGATGCTAATCACGGCCGGGGTGGAATGCTCAACCAGCCGACTGCGTAAGCTGTTCCCAATAATCCAGGCGTCATCAGAGTTGAATCGAGGAAGGACGAGGCTTGACTGGATCTTGTTTAACGAATCCAGCTAATGAGAAATATCAGCTGAACGTTAAAGAATAGGATCGCAGGTAATCGACCAAGTGTGGTGTTAAGAGTAGGAATAAAAATTTATAGAACCTACGTCAGTGGGTGGCAAGGTAATCGGACGAAACATTGTCATCAAAGTCGAGGTTTGTGTGTGTGGTAGGTTTAGACTATCTCTCTCTAACACGGCCGGTCCGTTGAGAACTTCTCAAGGAAAATCTATTTATCAAGCATCAAAAAAAGCCCGAAACATACGCGGTCCATCTAATGATCATCTTGTCACCTCATTTGTGGACAAGAACCTTTGCAATCAATTTTTGTCGTTGAATTACATTACTGACCGAAATCAAGGTTGGGATGTTGACATGTAATTGCGATGATATCCTAGACTGCCTACGGTAAAATACCGCCTCCGGCGTGTGTACAAGTCTAGATCAAGGAACGCTAAGTGACCATTGTTTTCAAGCTCCTTCGCTTGCATCGCCTGATACTGGCATCATATTTGTGGCCTACCTACAGTTCGAAACCAATTTATTTCTTACTCGCATATACGAAGTCTTTCTCTAACCCTCACCGAATCCGGGCAAAGCCACCTCCAACTAGACTGTACACGAAATCACCATTATTATGCCCAAGTCAATAGTAAACAGCCGAAGGCAATGTCTACTCCTTTCCGGACATATTTTCCCTCCGACAAAAACTTTGTACGTCGTCCAATTGACATAGAGTGGGATTAACGGAATCATTGACATCCCTAGGATTCTTATAGTCAATGCCTTTTGTGCGGTTTTGTAGGCACAAGGCACTCTTACAGTAAAGAAATTAATTCCATTTCAATCAAAATTGTTGGTCTAGAGTTAACATACATTCGATACAGGTACCCAGGTGTATCCCTTCAAGTTAGGATTTTCCAAATATGTTCGTTCGATACAACTGGGTACCGGGTGGAGTAGCTACCGCTTAACCGTATTTGATATACCTCCCTTCTGGGTAGCCTTGGAAAAAAGTGTATCTTTCCAATTCATTGTTTAAGTAATACTACTGATTAACAGGCGAGCATTCGTTGGCACGGAGCCATCACCAAATCTACCCGCCTCCTTTTTCTAAATGGATAGAATATTTTGGAAGCTGTTTACGGCGTAGGGTGCCTCGAATTTATTTTTGTACCTTTTACCGACTAATGCGTCTCCGGTTCTCCTAGACTCCACCAATTAACTTCACACCTATCATTTATGGCTGACATGCAAAGCAAAGTTTCTTCCCGACTGTACCTCTGACCTTGTGAGAATAGATCTAGGAGATTTTACCTGCCGGTCCAACACCCAATCAACCGAAACACCATTCCAGACACGGCATTTGTCCATCGGTGGAATCAGCTCGCTTCGCTAACTTGCTCCTCGATTCTGTCGTTTCACTCCTTAGCTGGCGTGAACGAAAATGCAAACATGGGCAGGAACAAATCTGCATCTCTGGATGTATCAACCCCTCCGTTTCTGTCTCTGGACTCAAGACCCTCAGAAATTCAAATCCCGACTGTAAAACAGGTATATAATCCAGTGGTATACATGCATTACTATATTCCTAAATACAATGGCTACAACCCTCATCAACCGTGCTTTCCCTAAAGTTCGTGCCGACCTTAGTGGCTCAAATCCCCAAGGCTTTGTCATTGGCTTCAACGAGCCTGGTAGCATTACTAACCAACAAGTATGTATCTCTTGAATACTGTCGTTATGTTCATCCCCCTCACCTATTCACCTCACTTTAGTGGACATTTCCCCGGGCTTCCGCCAAAAAAGGCTTTTACAACGTGAGGAGCGTCGCATCAGGCGGTATCATTGCTGGAGCTTATAACTCAGACCTGGTATATATTCACTGATATTGTTTACTACATGACCAGAGATTTGACGATCGATGCAGCCAGAGAAACCTCCCGTGGACTCTGAATACCAAGCCATCGTGATTGGGGGTGGAGAGGTAAAAGATTTCGCAGTCAAAGTCGTTAATGGTGGTATTATGTATGTCCTCTAAAATAAACCTCACATCCACAACTCACGTAAAATTAGGATATATTTACCAGGAAAAGGTGAAAGGCCAGATTTATACTGGACGCTTGTAAATGGCCTTCGTCACACACCGGTTTGTTTATATAAATCTGAGGATGAGGATCTCACCTGATACTGGGCTTAATTTCTAGGTCAGATTGATGGTCCGAAATGACAAGGCCCCCAACACCCAGATTTGGGATTTGAAGGCTACCGTTTGAGTGTCGTGTAAATTACCCGTGTTCAATTGGACCTTCCAGTTGGTATTTTACGAGTCTTATTGATCCCTACTGTCACAATTCCAATCATCGAATATTCATTATTTAATATTAACTCAGATGAAATAGGCCCTATGGTGATTCCAACCTGCTGATTTCTGCTAGTGAGATCTTGTGCTTGTGTCTGTGTGTATTTCTCCCTTAGACCCCCGGCTACTTCAAGAAATTCCTGGATCAACGTTCTATACTTATTCCGAGTCCTCTGGTTCACGAGACTGAAGAGAATGCTCGGTTTAGCTGAATGTGCGTACATCAAAAATTATTTAAACTTTCCGATGTACTTCAGCGCCCTTTTAGTAGTCGCACATCAGACTATTCAATATCAAACTTTAGTCGTTATTACTGACAGCCGGAGGTGTAATGCCGGAGTGCCAAAGGTTCGTTAATTAAAGAAGTACAATGACTCTCAGTGATGAACGACCAGCGCCCGTAAATTGTATAGAGAAATATATAGTTAGAAAATAGTTACAGCGGTCGACAAAGGACACGATTTATTGGTTGCTCATTCATAATTTGTGTTGATTTTGGATCGCAAATAATGGCTTTATGTATTGAGGCTCTCATTCGTGTCGTCTCATTGAGGCATGGTTTCACTGGGGTTATCGCGTGGGATGATTGATGCTCAACGAATGTGGACAGTTGTCTAATCGAGATTACTTCCTTCCCAATAATCCGCATTTTTCAAATGATCAAGGCAAATGGATAATCTCAAGTACAAGATTGATATTGATTGGTTTAGTTATTCGAAAGAAGATGTGAGAGCAAACGACAGTGTAACGCTACTAATGGGTTCGAGGTATCATGAGTGAGTATGCAGAGAATACAATGAGGGGATAATTAGATGTCCAAAATGCTGGATATACTTAATAATGTTTTGGGTGTAATAGGAAGTGACAGATTGTCTGTTCAATCTCTTCCAATGAAGTAGAGTATGTCCGAAAAATAAGGAATGCGAAGTAGCAATCGAATGCGACAAAAGATCGAGATCGCCTATCGTAGGCGTAAAGCTCAAACACCAGCTTTCCAACTTGAAGGTGGGGGAGCTCGTCGTACTCCACCTGCACGGGGAGGGCTAGCCGGTTGGCTAGTTGTCCTTGATCGAGGTGACCCTTTGGCAGCCGAGTTGCCAGTGTTCTGGGGTATTGGAGGAACTGGTGGAAAGTATCCAGATTCTCGGCGGCCTTGGTTTGCACCTACTTTGGTGGGACGATCGGGAGGACCAAAATTCTCCCCATAAGAACTCCTAGAAGATGCCCAACGGGGAGCTGACCCTCCACCTCCACCATATTCGCTTCGGGCACCGCTGATCCCTCCGCCGTACATAGACCGAGAACTAGGAGGGAAGATGGCAGATCCGGTGGACCATCCATTGCCGGGCTGCATACCCATAGCCCCCATGCCCATACCCATGGCATATGGAGATCCGATGACCGAAGGGCTTGCGCCGCCATATACACTTCCTCCCCCAAAACCTCCGACGGTTGATCCGCGCTCCCATTCGTCACCGGCGGCAGCCATAGCCTGCTGAGCGACGGCCATTTGGTATGCGTGTTTGGCGTACATCATGGCTTGTTGATGGGCGGCCATGAAATTGGGATCGGGAGGGGGTGGCATGAATTGGGCAGGCGACAACAATTGTGGATTGGGTTGTTGCGGCCATCCACCCATGAAACCTGGGGCCATACCGGGTGAGCCTCCGAAACCCATTTGCATAGGCATAGGACCGCCCATAGACATCATGGGATTAACAACTGACGTGCGTCCGCCACCAAGTGTTTGGTTGATCGGCAAGTCATCGTCATCATCCTCAACGACAGGTCCGCGCCCATTTATAACGTTTCCGAGCTGTCGTTACGGATAGTGTGTCATTAATTGTACCTGGTGTAAATACGATAAATGAACAAACCTCGATAGCAGCCTTGGCTTCGCTCCTACGTCTTTCTCTACGCCTCTCCTCGCCATCAAGACGGGTTTCCCTTTCCTTCACGACCGCGTTATCTCGGAGGTCCTCCTCGAAGCTGACGCTTCGCCTATTGATATGTTTATTGACTCCACTTGTGCCATTCAATGGCAATCCGCTGACTCCGCCACTCCATCCATCCTTTTTAGGGCCATTACTCTTCTCACTCCTCCTGTCTATACCACTCCCGACGGTGCTGCCGACCTCGCTACCATCTTTGGGAGTGAAAGGAGCTCTACCACTACTGGAATCCCCGGTTGAGCTTGCCGGACTGTCCCTCCTCGCTGTTGCGAAAGGTTTGGACGGCATAGGGATAGCAGATGAGCTCATCGACGATACGGGAGCCTGTGGTAACATGGTGGTACTTCGTTGCCTTTGTCCGTTCGCAGGTTTCATCGCGCTCACGAGTTCCTTCGCTGGCTTCGAGTTATCAAGGGTATGCTTGACGGGGCTGGGTGAGCGGTTCGATGCGGATGCACTGAAAGGAGAGGATGAGGAATTAGAAGAGGCGAGGGTACTGCTCCTCTGTCTTATTGCGGGTGGACCTGAAACCCCCGCACTGGTGCTATTTTTAGGAACCTGAGGGCGGGACGTGACGCTGAATGCGGGTGGCGGTGCACGTTCCTTAATTGGAATGGGGATGATAGATGTAGGCGCTTCCTCTTTATCTGTCTCATCTTCTTCCGACTCACTCTCATCTGAATCGGAATCCGATTCCCCGTTCCTTGAGATAAGGCTGATACCGGCTCCAAGCATTGAAGCTAAATCTTCATCGGGGGGGCTGGGTTGGCTCAATCGTAATGATCGAACTGGAACATCACCGGAAGATCGCGGGGAGGCTGTAGCTTTGGAAGGAGAGTTTGGTTTCTTCTGTGCACGTTCTTTCGAGGGTTCCTCGCCAGTACGGGAGAATGGTGGAGTTTGTGTAGAGTTGGATGTTGGCGCTGACCCAGGACCACTCTTGAACTGCGCAACTCGCGTGAGCCGTTCCGTAAGAATATCTCGCTTCGGCTCTGGGCTTTTCTCTCTTCGTAAGGGATTTGTTAGTGCGGAAATAGAGCGTATCGCGGCACGCGTCGATCCCTGAACCGAACTTTGAGAGGAAATGAACGTAGTTCGTTCCCCCGTCGGAGATGCCGGGGGCGATACGAAATGTGTCGGGGGAGATTTGGAAGTGGGTATAGGGGAATTATCATTATGAAGCATTGGCGAGACAGGCGTTGGACTGTTCGTAACTGTCCGACCAAGAAGGGTCGCACCGTGTGTGAAGCCATCGTCCTTGTGCGCGTTCGGCGGGGGTCTCCCGCGAGTCAACTCATTGATATCAATCAAAGGTTTTGGAAGATTAGAAGTTGAGCGAGCGGCGAGGTTCACATTAGATCTTGATCCATTAACATTGTTAGATACAGAGGACATAGCACTGCCTGGTCGTCGAGGGCCAAGGAAGGTTGCTAGGGGGGCATCATCTTCAGAGTCAGAGCTAGATGAGGATGAAGACCCTCCATTCTTGGACTGAATAGCTGGAGGAATGGATGAATGGCGGGTGTGCGTTGGCTTTGAACCTGTAGACAAAGAAAATGAGGACATCGTTTGATGGGCTTAAAATAACTCACCTAAACCAGCGTTGGCAGCAGCAATTATACTAGCCCGTTTCGCGGCGGCTGATGGAGAAATTGCACTCGCCGAAACAGTAGCACGAGGTCTTGCCGCCCCAGTATTGAATCCCAGACTTGATTGAGAACGAGGGATGGTTTCATCAACAGATTCGTCTTCTTTACCGGGTCCTGGGAACTGAGACACGAGGATATGACTTGACTGGGAACGAGGAGCGGGTACAATTTCTCTCCGGGCGGGAGGGGTGTGATAAGATGCCGATCCATGTCCTGCCTCAGACTTCGTGGTACGCATTTTGATGGGCTCACGTGCAGAAGGCGTGCTACCATTATTCCTCTTCGTGATTGTGTGTTTACGTCGCGTGAGCCCTCCTCGGTCAGGTGAATCTGAGTCTGAGTCTTCAGAGGACGACGATTCATCGGAATCAGAGGTATACGCGAGTGCGGATGTTCTTTGATTCTGAGCCGCCTGTCGGGATCCCTGACCGACAGCCGTAGGAAGTGATTGTTGAGGGCGTGGGCCAGGTCGCAGACGATTTGCATCCCCAGTGGGACCAGTTGGAAACAAAGGAGATAGAGGGCTTGGTGCTCTGGGAGATGGTATCGGGGAATCTGCAGTACTTCGTCGTGCTTGTGCTTCACGAAATGCTGCGACAGATATACGTTGAGAAGATTCCGAAGTGGTACTATTCCCACGAGGTCGTGGGACGGGAAGAGGCAACGACGTATCCGGTGAGGGAGGCCTAACATGTCGGAACGACTTGAGGTTGAAGGAAGCGTCTGATGGCGGTGTGATCACCTCATCTTTCGTGGGTTTTGGTTTGCGGAGGGTAGTTTGTGGGGAGGAGGGCGTTGATTTTGACCAATGGAAAAATCCTGGCTTCTTCGGCGGAACGGGTGGTGGTAGTGGTGAAAGGGTAGCCTCAATAGATGGAGGTCTTTCATTGGGCAAGGAACGTGTTGAAAGTGCACTATGTGGATCGCCATAAGCTGCGAAAATGGCAGACTTAGATGGGGGAGGTCGGAGACGCCGCAGGTCCGCTGCTTCGCCATCCGATGCGGCACTCATGCTGTCTCGTGCCACATATGACGGCATAGGAGGCGAGCCAAAATGGGAACCACGAGAGGTCGTGGCAATGGAGGTAGATGAAGTAGCTGCTGATGCCTTTTTGCGAGTAAATGGAAGCCGAAGTTTATTTGACGACGCCGCTAAACTTGGGTATACGCTGGACGCTTGTTCGTGCATAGGACTTGGTTGAAAGATGTTTCCGCCGTTTGGACTTGACGGAAGTGATCTATCCGCTGTAACATATTCTGTGGTTGGCGAGGACGAGTGGGCCGAATTCAAGTCCGTGGCGCCATTACTGTAGATGCTATTCGTTGGCGTGTCACCATTGCTACGCGATGAGCTCTTGTTTTTCCTGAAGAAACCTGCCAGCGAAGGCATTAGGAGACTGAGTATAGGTCAAAACAGAATTGATGAACGATCGTTAGGAAGCGGGGCTCCTGTGAATAAAAAGGAAGATATTAAGCCTATGAACGAAATAACCCTGCATTATAACGCACCTCTATAGCAACGGCCCTCTATACCGTCGTGGCCGTCGTGCTAGTCGTGTTAGGCAACGAATACAAGACAAAAAGTTCGACGGGGTTTGACTTGTGAGTCCTTCTTGGCGCTGTTGTTTAGTTCTATGTACACGTGTTAGGTTGCAACGTGCTTGCGCCAAGCTCAGGCATGTCGCTCAATTGGATTGTAACTCACCAGAAATGGGCTGATGAGGACCAAATGCTAAAACGCTAACGAGGGCCGCCACGAACCTCTATGGCCTACGACTTCTATAAAACAAGCTTGTTGGGTGTGTATTCCAGCTGAGTTTCGTTGTTCAGGTAGTCAGCTGCCATCCCTGTCGCCGGCTTCTCAGGATTATGATCTCATTCGTTCGGTCTAAACCCATTTGTTGGAGCATCAAACACCAAAGCCCCGAGCAAATCATCAATTCCGTGTTGTGAAGCTGACACTGACGCCATCAACAGTGCTTCGGACTCTCATCGATGAAATATGTACCAGGCCAGCTAGAATCAGTAAAAAAGACATATCCACGACCTCTCAACTCAACTCACTTTACCCAACAAACGTCTCCTACATGTCACATCACTGACCTGTTGATGCATGCCCTCACCTCACCCCCCAATGGGGCCGATGGACGGCAGTAAGCTGCCACCGTGTTTTTTTTTTCAAAAATCTGGATTTGTCCAGAGTTTGCCAGGCAAAATGACACATCGAATTTCCAGGCACCCAAGCTTCAGGGGTTGATGTCTTCAACAACATTTAACCTATCCGCCGACCGGCACTCTCGTATCGTTGCTTGATGCAATCCCCATTTTTTGATTAATTAAACTCAGATAAAGTCAATAACAACCTTTTGTCTTGCAGATCTTTGGTTAACAACAACGAAGACGCTTTCGAACAAGACAAGGAGGATACTATAGTGATACTATCTCGAATACTGAATTTCTATCTTGGGTCTTGCGCATAATTGAACCCACGTGGCACGTCAACTCACAGAAAGCGATACCCCATTTGAACTACAAGCGCTCGCATCGACAACAAATTGGATTTACTCGCTCGGAATCGATCTGGGACTTGTCAAGCTTCCTAGACATGTCGTACTTGCGACGTACCCCATCTTCGATTTCAATGGGTAATTATACACATTCGATAATCACTGATCTTCTCGTATCTTCTGTTATAGTAAACGCAAGCTATTTGTTTCTTCCGCAGTAGATGTGTGGTGTGGATCCATGGACCTGATCACCTCCGCAGCCCTGGTCAACCTTTCACATCTCAGTACGGACCGTTTTGGGGTGGTTTCTGAGTGCATTGCGGTACATGGGCACGTGGCCGCATGCACCCTTTGACAAAACCCGACCTTCCAGGATAAGGAGGTATCCTGTGGTCCCAGAGTCGGTACGAAATCGAATTCTTGTCCTCTTTACTCGCCTATGTAGGACCCACCTTATTGGGTTACTGGTTACTTCCAACTATCTGAAATTATTTGTGGGCGTTTCCGGCTGATATATCACTTCGTTGCTTTCCTCGTCGTCCCTGGTTCAATTCCCGACCCTGGCGGCACCTGTTAACACCCCCTCCTCTCAAGATCTTTTCGCCTTTCCGAACCCTCTCGAACTCTCCGAAACAACCCGTGAGGTACGGCCATTGACGTCGGGCTCCGGCATGCAAAATTTTCACGTAAGAGATGTCTGTTTGGTTTCGACGCGGTTCGCAATGGGTGAGGCAAAGGATCGTCACGATAAATTACTTTATACTTTATTCAAGGAAATGTTTGCTCTCGCTAAACACTATGCCCGGGACCCTCACAGCTCACAGCCTACACGGACATTGACAAGTTCTCTGCGCCTCATCACCATGTTCAGTCCAACTTGTATCATTTCAATGTAATTGTTGAGAATTTAACCGGTTTAATTTTCCAACCCCTAATACTATTTCAAACCGACGGTATGATGAGACACAGACAAACCCGAGGTTTAAATGTCACCTCGTTCAGGAAACGTGTTTCGTAGAAAACTCTCCATGCGAAGTCCTTTTCTGCGGCTCGGAGGTTTGGTATTGTAAACTTACCTCTGTTTGAACGCTCCTTATTCCGGAAAATTCTAAACCAGATTCACGGGTGATGTGAACGACGACCTTTGAAGACATGGTGGGTTCGGTGAACTTCTTTATTAAACATCCGTGAATCGGGGTTCGAACGAGTGGTTGTATCGTAAACGTCCAGGGGTTTCCACCGGAAACCACAAACCACCTGTGACCTGAGTATATGTTATGTTACCTCCGATTTATGTGATATGTATGCCCGGACTCGAAAACCCGTTTACGCTCGACGTAGACCGACCACAGCTTCCGCGAATCTTGGCAAACGGGGTAGAGTAACAATGAGAGGGCTAATATCGCCGAATTTTTGCTGATCATTTCTGATGGAGAAGTATTTGAAAGCAGAAGTTAGGACTTGAAAGGCCGTATAATTTATATTCTTGTCCGCAGCTATGTAGCTGGTTAGAAGATCATCGTGTTTTCCGCAGCCAACATACCTTTTATTTAAATCGCCTTTGCTTGCTGTTGTTTGCATGAACATTTGAATGTCACCGAAAGCAATCATTTCGGCCAGCCGTTTCCGTTGTGGAGGTAAAGAAATCTGGTCGGGTGTAGACACTGACAGGATGTCTTTCCCTCGATGTTTCCTGCAGCCGCAATTCCTATTACGAAATCAAGAAAGAGAATGTGAGAGCCAGTATATATGGACATTAAGGCACTTTATGTGCGATCGTGGAGGTGTCAGATGACGAGAGCTTTAGAATGAACCGTGGTTGCAAAACACCTTTTTAGAGAAAGAACATAGTGGGTGTAGTAAGCCGTCTGATGATATAATATCAAACGAACACGGAGAGCGGCTAAATATGCCGCGGTCGCTCGCCTTCAAACTATGAAAATTTGTTGGAGACTTGCAGGTTGTAGTGGGGCGTCTAATCCGAATCATTTGACTTGGACGCGCGTGGCACTGTGAGTGGCTCGATGTCTTGCTGCGTCAATGTCGGAGTTGTGAACGACAGGTGCTTCCTCCTTTAACTCGACACTTGATAAGCTCACAGGAGTCGCAATTTGAACCTAGGATGTAAAGTTGAAGGGACGTTTTTTATATATATCGAGGCTGCTCTTGGCTAAGAGTGCCTTGCTCGGCGTAATTATGAATAAAAAAAGATTGGCATAGGCAAACAAAACGAACATGTGTCGATGGAGTCTGGGAATATATGATCTCATGATGATGAATGTGCTGATGCGTTACCATGGCTGATTGCTGGCAGGTGTTGGAGATGAACCTGTAGGACTTGTTGAGGCCTAGTCTAGTTGTTAATACAATGATGATTGATTCGTTTGAGGAATAAATACAATATGTAGGCATAGGTAAGGCCAAAAAAAGAACCGAGCTTGGCGGAGGTTCGAGAAGCCGAAAATGGGCAATCCGCGGCCGGGAACTTGAACGGATGTTTGAACCAGCTTGAACCACCTCGTTTTCCACCACAACGCTAAGCGAGACAGCGAGCTCCCTCATCCCCTACCGCGTGCAGCGTTGCTCGCATCCCCTCTTTTCTCACTATATCAACCTAATCCTCGGCAGTATTACAAACTTTGGACTCTACTGCCCTCTGATACTCTCATTTCAAAATGGATTATCGGGGCGACCGACGTCCACCTCGCTCTGCTCGCCCTGGCCAGCAACAGCAGTCCAGATCACCCGCACCAACTTACCAAGATCAAAATATACATCAGACTCTTCCTCCTCGACCACCCGCATTTCTTCCTAATGAGGGCAGTAGAGGCAATGTGTCCTTTCAGAATGTGGAGCGTGGTGACCGTCATGGTCCACTCGATCCTCCTCGTCAACGCACTATGGGTTCAGCTTATCAGCCACACCTATCACCTGAGACAGACCCTGAGGGTGCAGACCATTACGATCCTGCCAGAGTGGGACGCAAGAAGAGCTTGGTCAGACCTGACCGCGAAAAAATAGAGCCTGGTCATCGGCAGTGGCATTATCGAAGTCATGTTGCTCAGATGGAAGAAGAAGGGCCTGGTAGGGTAGGCGTTATGGCTTCAAGTACGTATTATTCCGTTTATCTACATAATTAAAGTTTATCCTTCTACCCCCGCAGCGACTGGAAACTACCCCCAACTCAGGCGGGGTAGGTCTCTCTTAGCCCGGGAAGAGGATGTTCATGAGTCTGGGCTGGCCCTGTTCAAGCGTGGCCACACGCTCCGCCGTAAACGCCCACAATCAACGTTGACACCTGCCCCGAATCCTCCGCCCGAAATTAAAAAGAGGGGTTGCTATACGGGACCTGGTCCGAGTGGACCTTGGATGATGTACTGTTGGATTATAACTGCCTGTGTGCCTCCATTCGTCATGAACGCATGTGGTTCGTGTGTTATACTTATCGAAGTCAATTCTATCTAATCAAAAGGGCAGGTATTCGCAGCCCAGAACAACAACGAGCCTGGCGGGAAAAAATGGGACTTATTTCCCTGATTCTCGTGCTAATGGCGGGTGTTGGATTCCTCACGTTCGGGTTCACAGAAAGCGTGTGTGGAAAACCCCCTAATCGGTATCATGGTGGGGCTATTGGGGATGATTTTATTGGAAATAGCTCCGTTGTCATTCACGGTTACGACTATGACTTTTCAAAGTTCAAACATCCTAGGACCAACTCGGTATTCCTCACCAACGATTCCAATCCTGTTCTTAATGGGGCATGGGGTCTCGCAGGAAACGATGCGTCATTCCTATTCCAAAAGGTCAATCAACAATGTCTTGGAATCGTTACAAAATCCGCGAGCTCCAGTATCACGGGTTCTGGAACTCTATTAGACTGGTACTTCCCCTGCAATGTTTTTGACCAGTATGGCGTCAAGGGCCCCAACATCACTGGCTACGAGCAAAACACGAATTGTCATACCTCGTCGACTGCGAAAATGCAGTTCAGCGCATTGAAACCCCAAGGTCAGGTTTATTACACCTGGGATGATGTATCCAACCCGAAACGAAATCTTGCTGTTTTCGAGTCGTACGTGCTAGCCTTCACCTCGTGGGTTCAACTTACAAAGCGTTATTCTATTTTTAGATCAGTGCTTGACCTCAATCTTTTACAATGGTTGAGTAGAGCGCAAGTGAACTATCCAGCCCTTTTCGATGAGATGAAGAAGGCCAACGGCACATACAACGGAAAGGACATGACTATGCACCTCGCCCGGACCAACCAGCAACACCTCGGTCATTGTCTCCAAGACCTTGTCAGTATCGGTTTCATTGACACCAAAAGTATTGGTTGCGTTGCTTCCGAAGTCGTTCTTTACCTTTCCCTTGTTTTTATTATCGGTGTCGTCGGCATTCGTTTTGTCATGGCCGTCATGTTCCAATGGTTCTTCTCCTGGAAACTCGGAAATTTCCCACGTGAGACGTACGAGCAGCGTATGCAGCGTTCTGCGGAGATCGAGAACTGGTCAAATGATATTTACCGCCCCGCACCAAGCGAATACCGTCCCAATGTTGGCAAGAACGGCCTGAGACCTGGGAAGGGGAATAGGAAGACATTCCTCCCCAGTCACTCGCGGTTTACTCCCTCGGACAACATTCTCAAAGGATCGCAGAGACCCACAACAGCATATGGCATGTTGGACTCATCTAATTATAAACGGTCAACGATGTACTCAACTTCAATGAAAACGGGCACGAAAGGGACTCCGCCCGATTCGCCGAGCTACAGGCAGTCTAGGAGTACGATGTCTCTCGGTGATGGATCTTCACGTGGCGCATTTGTAGAGAATCCATGCCCATTCCCGCTTCATAATGTCGTGCCGCAACCCCCTATGGATTACGAGCCGTTTAATTTCCCCTTGGCCCACACCATCTGTCTCGTCACCGCCTACTCCGAATCCGTTGAAGGTCTGCGCACAACGCTCGACTCCCTCGCGACCACCGATTATCCCAACAGCCACAAACTGATTTTGGTCATTGCAGACGGTATGGTCAAGGGTGCGGGTAATGACCTTACAACGCCGGAGATTGTCTTGAACATGATGAAAGAATTCGTGATTGCACCTCAGGACGTCGAGCCGCATTCCTATGTAGCAATTGCCGACGGACATAAACGACACAACATGGCCAAGGTTTACGCTGGGTTTTATGACTACGACGACGCCACCACCGAACGCTCGAAACAGCAACGTGTGCCCATGGTGCTAGTAGCGAAGTGTGGTAATCCCCTTGAAGCAAATGATCCTAAGCCGGGAAATCGTGGCAAGCGTGACAGTCAGATCGTATTGATGGGATTCTTGCAGAAGGTTTTGTTTGATGAGAGGATGACCACGTTCGAGTACGAGTTTTTCAATTCTCTGTGGCGCGTTACGGGTGTTAGTCCGGATCGCTACGAACTTGTGCTTTGTGTGGATGCAGATACCAAGGTCTTCCCTGATTCGTTGACTAGGATGGTTAGTTGCATGGTGCATGATGAGGAAATTATGGGTCTTTGTGGGGAAACGAAGATTGCCAACAAGGCTGAGACATTTGTTACCATGATGCAAGGTACGTTTCTTTTGTGCTTTCGTTTCATCTTTTTCTGATGCCTCAATTCTCGCCCATAGTGTTTGAGTACTATATCTCTCATCATATGACCAAAGCCTTCGAGTCGATGTTCGGTGGTGTAACCTGCTTGCCCGGTTGTTTCAGCATGTACAGAATTAAGGCCCCTAAAGGTGATTCAGGTTATTGGGTCCCCATCCTTGCCAACCCGGACATCGTCGAACATTATTCGGAGAATGTGGTTGACACCTTGCATAAGAAGAATCTGCTCCTCCTTGGTGAAGATCGGTATCTTACCACTCTGCTATTGAAGACGTTCCCGAAGAGAAAGAACATGTTCTGCCCTCAAGCGGTTTGCAAAACAGTTGTCCCTGACACTTTCCGTGTGTTGCTTTCGCAGCGCCGTCGGTGGATTAACTCGACCATTCATAACTTGGCGGAACTGGTACTCGTTCGTGATCTGTGCGGCACGTTCTGTTTCTCCATGCAGTTTGTTGTTGGAATGGAGTTGGCCGGAACGCTCGTTCTTCCGGCTGCTATAGCATTCACGCTTTACCTCATCATCGCGTCGATCATTCCCGGAGGTGCAGATACCACAATCCCCCTCGTCTTGCTTGCTTTCGTACTTGGTCTTCCCGGGTTGCTTATTGTTGTCACCTCACGTAAGGTTGCTTACATCGGGTGGATGTTAGTTTACCTCTTTTCCTTGCCAATTTGGAACGGTATCCTTCCTGCGTATGCTTTCTGGCACTTCGACGACTTCTCGTGGGGTCAAACACGGAAGATTGATGGGAAAGATGAGGTGGAGACTGGAGATAAGGATGGAGAATTCGACTCTACACATATTATCATGAAACGATGGGCCGAGTTCGAAAGAGATAGGAGGTGGAAGAGTGGAACTCAGTCTAGAGACTCTCAGTATTATGAGAAAAGGTATGTCTGTAGTGGTGGCGACTATGGGAAAACTCTAAAATTGTATATCACAGAACGGATAGTAATCGTTATTCAATGGCATCTAATTCAGATGCGACACATCATACACCGCCTGGAGGCTTCGATTCTAGTACAGTCGATACTGGAAATGCCACACCACGCCCACGTCACGATAGCAATGCATTGCTCATGCTTCCGGCTCCACTTGCTGTCAACCGACCTATGATGTCTTCTACGTCCACAGTTGGCGCATCACGGACTAGTGAAGACAACTACCTCTCAGACACGGGCTCTAATTCGAATCAACGCCTCATTCCTAGCCCACAATCTATGGATCAAGAATCATATGAATCAACAGGAAGTCACAGACTCATGTCTCCTACGACTTACGAATCTCCCGCTCCTAGACTCCCACCTGTAAATACGCGGAGAATACCCAGCCCCCAACCCATTTCTGAAAATCCATTCCGCCAGTCGGTTACTTCTCCTATGTCGTACGACGATCAACCCTTCACCCCTGATTACTCTGAGGACACTCATCTCAATCGTGGGGCGGCGCGCGGTGTGCGTTTGACTGATAGCGGTCCCGTTCCAGGACCTGATGGTGTTCGACGAGTTTCGAGGCCATCTGGGAGACGTCCCACATCACAAGCCCCACCCCAGCAGAATAGATACTCGCGGAACTCGGCAGCATACAGCCTGCCTCCGGGTGCAGCACCCCCCCAGCCTGGTTATGGTGGTAACGGACAATGAAATTGTGGAAATCTATATCACATCGACGGACACGTTCGATAAGATCGTGCCTTCTTTTTCTTGACATTACGGACTTTTTTCTGGTTCACGTCATTGAATGGTTCCCGAAGTGCCATGGATTCTATCCGGATGTTTATGTGCCAGCCTTTGCTATTCGACGGACTATTCATCATTGCATTTTATGATACCTGACGCCTTCCTTCCTCTCTACTCTTAATTTAGTCCCCCCGTATTCTATGTAATGCACGTCTCAATGCGAGTTGCAACTAAAATAGTGACATTGTTGGTATTCGGGAGCAGAAATGAAAACGTCGCGCGCTTTATAGTGGTATGTTTGGTTGACCGATTGACGGCACGTTCCAAAGCTGCCAAGTACAACAACCACCCCCACCCTCTTGTTCATCCAAATTATGGCGGCAGCTTCACTTTCTTCGTCGCCAATAACGCAGGTCTCTCAACATGCTGTCCCCGCTCACACGAATTTGCAACCTCAGCTCTTGACGAGGTTGTTCCTCGACCTCCGTGGCAGGCGCTTTGAGGTAGACCGAGAGACGATTATGAACTTGCCCGAATCTGTTCTTTTATGCTTATTTCCTAATGGGCTCGTCCTGAGCCGTCAGAGCGTCGCACTTTCGGATGGCGGAGACGGAGAGGAAGATGAAGAGGTGTATGGGGTTGATGTAAGTTCATGGGATATTCCACTTAGAAAGTGGCGTCTGAAGCTTCTTCTCGGATAGTTCGACCCAGAATGTTTTCAATATGTCCTTAATTTCTTCAGAAATGCGTCTGAGACGTTTTATGGCACGGCAACGACAACAGGCCTTTTCAGTGCCCAGCAACATCTGCTGGACGGATCGACGTCACCAGATTTTGGCCCCGCCGCATCTCAAAATCCTTTACTTTCTAAACAAGCCATTATTGTTCTTCGTGAAGAACTCGAATACTTTTCGATACCGCCTAAAGACGGCCCTGCTGCTACCGACCAGAATGGCTTGGCGAACGAACCACTAATTGACATTAAGCGGAGGTCGGGAGACTACCTCATCGAGAAACGCAATATCTTCACTGCCCTTCAGCGTAATGTTAACAAAGAGAACAATATTGCTGAACAGCATCTCATTGATATGTTGTGCATGAGGTATGATGGCCCTTTATTTAATGACCCTTACCTGAAGTTAATTGTTAATAGTGGATTCAACCGTGAGGATGAATGGGGTTTCCGTGCACTAGAGCCATCGCGGTGTTGTATTTCATCGATAGCTCTTGTACTGCTCAAGACTGGTATCATTCATCATCCGAATGGAGAGAAACCTGTTGAGATTGATTACCCTCAAATGGCTACGGCCCAGAAGCTGTTACTGTTCTGGAGAAAACCTGCAGTACGTGTTTGTCAGTTTGTTCATCTTGATGTTGTAGTGATTTTCTTTACAGCGCAAGTGTTGGTGGGATGGAATTGATGTAGAGCTGCCAGCAATAGGTGATGAACCTGCAAAAACTGTGAAACTATGGGCACGACGCGTGTGGACCCTGGAGTTGAGCTTGGTTCGTTTCCCTGCATTCTGTTGACAACCGGCAAATTGTAACTGACGTTGCCCAGGTATGAGCATGCGCGGCTGTAACACATTACTTTTATTGGGGACAGCATCATCGGGCTCCAACGGAGTCCAGTACATACCTTCACATATCCAGGATACCCAAGCTTTTACAATACACTTTGGATTTCGCAACCCAACTAGACTTCCAAGGATCACCTATCTCTTCCTGGCCGCAGTGGCTAACTAAGCCCGCGTACTTCGTTTTGATCTAAAAATGTATTACTGGCACATCACGTCCCCCAGTAGAACTACCTATCCCGTCGAGTTAGATATCCTGTCTGAGTTATTGGTTACCTATGGCTATGATACACCATATTCCCTTTGAGTTAATATCGTGATTTATCCTCCTTGACACACAATCAATCGGTCACACTGAGCGCCGATAACCCAGTTTAGTTGATGGGACAGTGACATCAAAAAGCTTCACGACTCACCCGTGGCGCGAATCGATTTCCCCACAATTGCCCTCCCGTTCATTCACCCTTTCACCACCCTTTCACCTTGCCTTGCGGATTGCGTGAGGCACTCCATCGATTTGGCTGGATACCCAATTCGTTCCCCTCTCTCGTCGGGCCCCTCGTTATATTTACCAAGGCCACTTAATTTTGCGCAACATCACGACCAGCTTTATGCTTTCTTTTACGCCATCACACTCTTCCTCAAAGTCGAAAAAGTCTATCAAGCTCGATGCAGCATTCGCATCGTACTTTCCAAGTTCCAGTGGACGAGAGAAGCCTACTGTTGTGCCACCATTGAAGACATCCGACACCAAACGAGAATCACCACGGACTCCTAAAGTATCGCCGCATTCTCCGCAACTTCCTGAGCTCCCAGCAGACACTTTGAAAGTCATCGTTGGGGAAAAGCCTCGTCGTTCGCGTTGTGGTCCAGAATTTCTTGAAGAAGTCGCAAAGGGTGGCTTTTGCGACGTGTTCGAAGAGAAGGGTAGGAAATTGAAGATCGTTACTGGCCCAGAAGCCATCTTTTTTTACAAGAAGTTCTTGAAGTGAGTGGCCGTTTAGATCTCTTTGACATTCTTGGCTCAGTAAGACACAGAGGAACTACTCAGGAGTTGGATCCGAAAGAGGACAGTCCTATGGATGCTCCCAAGGATTCTTCACCGGCTGTTGTATTTGCAGTCACCGTTTATGACGCGGGCCGGAAACTAGTTGACTATTACATGTCTTGGAGAGGGAAGACAGTGAGTAACCCCTTTTTCATGCATGTGGACTCGTCTCATCATAATTATGCTATGATAGCGCGCGCGAGAATTAAGAGGTAGATCGCTTCCTACACCGACACAAAGAAGTTAATCTTTCTTTTCTAGGTTCTCACCGCAACACCGAAATGTTGGATAAAGAATTCAGACGAATGGCAAGGTCTATAGACAAGGAATTCAAACGAGCTTCGTATGCCTCACTCCTCCCTCTGTCTCACTCACTGGGACTAAATGTAACATGATACAGCATCTATGGATCATCCATTGGTAGCATTGCCGGATCTCTAAGGCAAACGACAAAGCAACCAGACACAGCACCACCCACGCCAATTCAAGAAAGACCCCCAAGTATCATAGTTCCACCACCAGGTATCATCATCGTTATTTCTCTTTCTGATATGGACTTTAACGTACTGTCATTTATTATCTAGAGGCTCAAGTCGATCCACCTATACGGCCCCCCCTGTGAGTTAAGTTTATTTACTCTCGGTAGCTCACTCACTAAAACTCGCCTAGATCCGCGACCGATAGTGTCATGTCACTTCCTTTCCTCAACATGATCCGGGGAGTTCCTGTAGGGAATCGTGGTATGCTTATCTCCTTTTATTACCATATCGGTTTCCTAAAGTAGTCGCGTCTCTAGTCCCTCTAAGAGTTACGAATCCCGATAGGCTCTCTATGTATGTCTACTTGATGCCTGACACTTTCACATACTAATGGGATAATCTTCAGGATATCTTCGTCAGCAGGTATGACTATCTAGCTCCTGTAGGGTAACAAATTAATGATGCACAATCTTTAGCATCACCTACGGATGCTAGGACGCCAGCCACTGGTTTGACCCCGGTGACGGAAGAGCCAGAAACTAGTGCGCAATACCATAACCTTCATTTTTACCTTTCTCATATATGTATATGAAGTTCCGTCAGTGGTACACGCTCCAGCTAAGACTGAGTCTAGCAGTTCAAGAGGCAATAGTATCCGGTAAGCCCCTTCTGCCAATTTCCACATTCAAGAAATCCTAATTTCTGGCTTCAAGCCGGTCTCGGTCCGAACATTCAGAACAACTTTCTAAGGCCTCTTCAACAAGCAGTGCATCAACCGAGAGTATCTACAGCACTCGTAAACACAGAAGAGATTCTGACGATGACGAATCCTCAGAATTCCTAATCGTACTCTTGGACGATAAGATCGACAAGAACAGCCGAACGTGGCATGGGTGGGTCTTTATCTAAATCAATCGTCGGCGAAATTTAACACCGGCAATTATTCTAGGCTTGAACGACAGTCCTCGAGGACCTCAGCGAGGTCAACACCCACACGGGTATCCCCGTGGGATGGGCCCCTGGCTCGTGCCAACGGTATAACCTACCGATCACCTCCGCAGCGAGTGGCCGCTGCTAAGGCGGAGGATTCATCCTCAGAAGAAGAATGGGAGAATTCTCCAGTCATTCCTCTTAAACCATATACAACTGCCCTAGGCCCCCTACCTCCATATCAGTCTCCTGTCATTCCTACAGGCATGCATTATGCACCCTCCCCGATGGTATCAATCGCAAGTTTGGCCCATCAATCACCCTATGGCAGTAATCCCTACGTGAGCTCACCATACATTCCAGCTTATGCTACTTCGATCCATACACCCACCACACCTTTATCGCGACCACTACCTCATAATGCATACAGCGGCTATCCCAGCCCATACGCTCCAGTGCCGATCCTCCCCAGCCAGTATAGCGAGGTTTGAATTATCGCATCAACCTCTATTTTTAGAACATTTGCACGAAGCGGCTAGCGCCTTCGTTCCCTCCAACACATACTACTTATATCTCGAACTCATCTATAGACAATCGCTCTATCATAATTTCGCCTTACATGGAAGGCTCTATTGGTCGCAGCTTGCTATCGTGCTCTCGATTTGTCCTGTTATTAGATCTTAGGATCATAACACTGTCCAAGTAATGACATCACGTTTATACATATTCTATTATTTGCTCTCCACCCAATATACCATCTATGTGGTCCTTGTCGTGATCTATATCCTCTTTCTGAAGCGACCATCTCCGCCTCTGTCCCGGTGATGGAACAATTCAGAAGAGCCGGAGACCGACCATCTCAAACACCTAGTAATCAAAGTCAGGATTATATCAATACGATTTCTGAATCACTTACCCCTTGGTCTGTGGGGAGCGTGTTTTGATATGAATACATCAATGATGTAGTCTCAGAATTCAAGGGATCCCTCTGGAGGCTGAGCCTTATCGATTCTCCAGACTGACCCGCTCTTCGACCGTTTATCTCCATCTAATAATACGGTGGTGTCGATTGGAGCCTCAGGGTCTTCGTTCTTATCCGAATATCGTAAGCTCGGGCGCACACCAAGTGTGGAGCAGAGTGCTTTGTATCGAGAACGGATTTGCCGAAAAAGTTTTGGGACGTCCAACTCAGATGAGACATCTGCGGCAGATGGATTCACACGGGGGAATTTATTCACTAGATCTAGGAGGTGGCGGATGTGGCTCGCAGCTCGGCTGCAGATAGTTGATCAACGATGTATTGTCAATCGAGAAACATTTCGTGCACTCACTCATCGCTACGGGATTGTTTCCCATAGATCTCTGCCCACATACGTGCATAGCCCTCATAAAACCCAAGCTCTTCCCACATTTCAAAACCTTTGGTCCTTCCCAGTGATCTTCCCTCGATGAGTCCGTGGATGTGGCCATGAGCATAACCATCCGCATATCCCGTGTCGTAGAATCTAGAATTCGTTTTAATATTCGGAACAACTGGGTCGTAAATGTCACGCAGACTTTTGTTCGATACTCGCGAGGGATTCGAGATCAAAATCTTCATCCATCCTGGTGGAAACGATGTACGGTCTTTCCCTGGATAGGATAACTTTCGCCCTGTTTAGGGCTCGGGCCGAGACGCGGCGAGATTTTAAAAGCCGATGGCAGTCAATTTAAATAAACACATACACCGGGTGACGTCACGCGGTGGGGATGGGATTGGAGAAGAGGGTGAATGGTTGACTTTGACATTCGCCACGAACTCATGGCATCCTTTCTTCACCGCATGTCACAAGTTCCGTTCCATTTCCTTAATTCCCTATCTTCTTGTTGCACCGGTGCTCTCTAGGCGTCAAAAGAATTAGGTAGCCAGCTTATCAAGATGGTAGAAGCCTCGTTTTCGCAGTAGGCCCGAGGTATCGCTCATTCTTTGAATTGAATTCGGAGAGGGTTTTGCTAGGAATTCGGTCGAGAGGCCGGGATGATATCTTAATAGGATTTCCCAAGGCGAAGACACCGTGGTGGTCGGTCGAGACATTACGGCGTCGGTTTCTCCAACAGGGATTGGCTGGAGTGCACGCATGATTCTTGAACCGATTACACGTGTTGATAATACTCTGTCACCTGATAGACAGGGGTAGTCAGCTTGACAGGGGAAGTCACCAGCCATGACCCCACATCTAAGTATAAGTATAGTGTGAAACTGAGCCAATGGCCTAACTCCCTCCCAAGCCCAAAATGACACCTCCCGTTGCCGTACCGAGCACTGCTACTACTGTTCAAACATCCTCCAAGAATGTTCCGGTTGAGTTTAAGCATCCCTTAGATCCGCTGACACCAGATGAGGTATATGATGCGCTCATTACTCCCTTCTTTGTCAGGTAGTTCACGCCTGTTCTAGATCGCCGCGGCATCTCTCGCAATCCGCCATCACATCGCCGCACATACCGATATCAAAGTAATTAAATTCATAACCCTCTATCTCTTACCCCCGCCCAAGAAAGACGTGCTTGCCCATTTGGGCATTCCCTTAACTCCCGGTGGTCAACCTGAGACACCAAAACCGATTATCAGGAAAGCGGAAGCAGATGTATGCACTCTAATACTATCATAGTTCATTTCATTTTTCTGACCATTGACTACTTTTAGTTTTTAGATATCCTCCATGGGTAAGAATAATCATGAATTTATGTCGGGACTTATTTTTAACGGCGAGAATTCTCCATATAGGTGTGCTTACAACGCTATCCTGTCATTGAAAGATACAAAGTGGTCTGTGGATACCCTCGAAAAACTTTCGGAGTCAGAGCACCCACAAATTTCGGTTGAAGAGTTGCTGGAATGTGAGAAGGTGGTAAGAAATGATCCCTCAATTCAGAAAGTGGCGAAAGCAGTCGGTGAGTTATTCTCCATCTCAGTTGGTCAAATATTTACTGATCGGTATAGGGGTCGAGCCTCACGAGATATATTGTGATGGGTGGTCCGTTGGATACGATGATAGGTTCCCACAACATCGTCGTGTTCAACAGGCTCTTATGTTTGCGAGATTCTCTCAACATGAGAACCTTTACGCGCATCCCTTGGTAAATTATTTGTTAGCGATGCTACCCCACAGGCCCTCATTTATTCCATAAGGACTTCATCCCGATTGTCGATGCACATGCACAACAAGTTCTTCATATTGGTATAGTATCTCGAAATATAATTCTTCTTATAAACTTATACCCATTGTAGACTTCCCAAGTCATTACAAACCGGGCCCTAATGGCCCAATTTCTACGGCACCATCCACAATACCTCCCTCATTGTCCGAAGATGCTTTGGCTGTCTCTGGAAGGGACCGTATTCCTCCCCCACGAAAGGCTCATGATTTCCTCCCTGATCTTATCGCCGAAAAAGATAAAGACTTTAAGCTCAGAACTGATATAAAACCCCTGCACATCGTTCAACCTGAGGGCGTCAGTTTCAAAATGAATGGACACGAACTGGAATGGCAAAATTGGAAAATGCATATATGTAATAATCCTAATATCTTTGCCGCTCTCTTTCTCTGACCGTTTCACTCTAGCCTTCACTCAACGGGAGGGAATTGCGCTTTCTACGATTACATATAACGACCACGGTGAAGTCCGTCCAATTTTCTATCGTTTGTCACTTGCGGAGATGGTCGTTCCCTACGGTGACCCCCACCATCCCCATCCTAGGAAATTTGCCTTTGATTCGTAAGATGATCAATTCAGTATCCCATTTTGATCTTAACTCTTCTGGATGTGTTAGTGGTGAATATGGTATGGGAACCATGGCCAACGAACTGTCTTTGGGCTGTGATTGTCTCGGCCAGATCCATTATTTGGTGAATTTCTCCCCTCGCTTTCGCTGAAATTTAGACTTAAGCTTAGAGTGTCGTCATTTTTAGCCTGGGTCTTACGTTGGGCATAACGGAACCGCAGTCATAATCAAGAACGTCATTTGTATCCACGAAGAAGATGCTGGTGTTCTTTGGAAACACACTGACTATCGCCCTGAAGGCCGTTCGCAGACTGTTCGCCGTCGCCGCCTGGTGGTCAGCATGGTGTGCACTCTGGCAAATTACGGTAGTTATTTTCTTATGACACTTCGCAACTCATATCTAATTCCTATTCTCCTAGAATATATCTGGAATTATCTTTTCTATCAAGACGGCAGCATCGAGTTTGAAACTCGCATGACCGGAATTGTACAGACGTATATTGCTAAGGATAACGAAACAAGTGAATTTGCTACGACCGTCGCGCCTAACATTAGCGCACAATATCATCAACATATGTTTTCGGTTCGTGTCGACCCAATGCTGGATGGTCTCAACAACTCAGTCATCGAATCGGATATTATCCCCTTACCTGACGCTCCTACGGGTTCACCCCAAAATTACGCAGGAAACGCGTTCACTCAACGGGACACGATTTTGAAAACAGAGGAAGGGCGCCCGTATGATTATCAGAAGGAGAGGCGCTGGAAGATTATCAATCCGTCAAGGAAACATTATAGCAGTGGTAAGGCGGTTGGATATCAGTTGGGAATGAAGGGAGGTGCCACACCCATGTTAACAAGACCCGACGGGTGGGCAGCAAAGCGAGCTGCATTTTTGACTAACGCCGTCTGGGTTTGTCGTGATGAGGAAGGAAGAAAAGGGGGCCGCATGTGGCCTGCAGGGAAATATGTACCCCAGACTCGAGAGGAACCTGAAGATTCCGTCAGCAAATGGGTTCAAGGTAAGAAAAACGTCGACAACGACGATATATTGTTGTTCCTCACCGTCGGTAAGCCTGACCAATCACTCATCAATCGTCACTAGTAACGTCTTCTTCTAGGAGTTACCCATATCCCGAGACCTGAGGACTGGCCTGTGTAAGTTTTCATGCTTGGGTTTCAAAATGGAGGTCTGACGAGAGATAAACTCCAGTATGCCCGTCGAAAACTTCAGCTTGACGTTTAAACCAAACTCGTTCTTTAAGAACAATCCTAGTATGGATGTTCCCGGAACCTCTGATCTTCACAGTGTTCCTGCGTTCCCGACTGCGGGTCATAATGCTAACGGTGGTCACACAAATGGACACACGAATGGGAATACCTCGAACGGGGCGTGCCATTAAACCAATCTAAGCTCAACCTTTGGTTTCGTGACTCATTGATGTTTGTTGGAATGCACCTTGTCCATGCCACCACGATGTACTACTACATACGTCGTCTGCAATTTTGTACTATTAGTATGTCAGAGCCCCCGATCGAATTATCAGGAAATTTCTTCGTTGCACACTATCCTTGGAGCTTGCAGTTTGAGAGTTGATGAGGACAAGACTGGTTCACAATTCCTTAAGCGAGAGAATCGATGTGATACTTAGACCTCAGACCACCTGACCAGACAAGGTCAGGTGATTAGTGACAGCCATTGTGACCTACGCGTTTACGGTTTGACAAGATTTCAACCAACATTGGCGATTTTCAAAAGTTTGTCAACATGCCTCCAAGAAGGTCGTCTCGTTCGACCCGGGCGTCCGTAGAACCTGCAGTGATAGAACCTCTCCCAGCAAAACGCAAGAGATCTCAGGCTGTGGAACAAGATACTGACGACAAGGAGCCTGCCAAACCTGCATCTAGAACGCGCAAACCAACTTCAGCTAGATCTAGTGTGGCGCCCGCAAGTAGAGGTCGCACTTCCACAAGATCGCGTGGCTCGTTACCCGAAGTCCCTGAAACAAACGATGACGATGAAGAGGACTCTCCACCTCCTGTCAAAAAGCCACGGCCATCGGTCGAGGTTACAAAACAAGAAGAGGATAGTGATTTTGAGGAGAAACCGAAAGGAAGGCGCACTACGACAGCGTCTAGGAGGGGAAAACCAGCAGCGAATGCAAGTAAAGCTTCAGCAAGCTCAACCCGATCATCACGTGCTGTAATCGAGGATGATACGGCTGGTGAGGGCGCTGAAGAGGAGGACATAAATGAAGATGAAGAGGAAGACGATATTAAACCTGCTCCAAAAGCGAGTCGGAGAGGAACCAAAACGAATGGTCGCGCCTCTAGACGCGCTCCCAAGGATGACGATGATGATGATATGTACATGTCTGACGAAACACCTGAACCCCTCCCAAAAGGCCGGAAAGCCAAAGCTGCTCCTCCAACACGTAAATCAAAGGCGAAGGTTATCGAAGACTCCGATGAAGATTCATCCAGCCACCAACAGAGCATTGGTAGCGTTCAAAAACGCGAAGCCACTCCAGTTAGTGGGGATGGCGATGAAGTTATGGGAGAGGTCGCAACCTCTAAAGAAGACCATGTTTCGGAAGAGGAGGATGAACGCTCTCTCTTCGACCCTCCACCTATGCCCAACCCGTCGACACTTCCCACAGTAGTTCCTGAGGAACCAGAAGGGCCTAAATCGCGGTTGGTCATTCATAAAATTGTACTTGTCAATTTCAAGAGTTATGCTGGACGTCAAGAAATTGGTCCATTCCACAAGGTAGATTTTTGTGGCTTGTTTCTTGTTTCGACAATTAATGCATTATCGTGTAGTCTTTTTCTTCTATCGTAGGGCCTAATGGATCGGGAAAATCCAACACAATCGATGCTCTCCTATTTGTCTTCGGATACCGTGCTTCGAAGATGAGACAAGGGAAACTCTCGGAGCTCATCCACAATTCCGCCAACTACCCTGACCTTGGGGAATGCAGTGTTGAGGTACATTTCCGAGAAATAGTGGACTTAGTAAATCATTTTTGGCATGACATACCTTGATAACGTTAATTAATATTCTACAGCCCGGTCCCGATGCCTTTGAGATCGTTCCCAGCTCACAACTTATTGTAACGCGACAAGCATTCAAAAATAACTCGAGCAAATATACGATCAATGGGATGCAAAGCACCTACAGCGAAGTTCAGACTTTACTTAAAGGACGCGGAATCGATCTAGATCATAACCGCTTTCTCATTCTTCAGGTATGTTCGGCGTTACGTTATATATACCGGTTATAATGTATTCTCGCGTCTAGGGTGAGGTTGAGTCGATCGCACAGATGAAACCCAAAGCCCCTTCTGATCATGAGGATGGTTTGCTCGAATATCTTGAAGACATTATAGGGACTTCAAAATATAAACAACCTATCGATGACGCTATGATCGAA
Source organism: Collybia sordida (assembly GCA_037014335.1). Lineage (NCBI taxonomy): Eukaryota > Fungi > Basidiomycota > Agaricomycetes > Agaricales > Clitocybaceae > Collybia > Collybia sordida. Next base: position 4,419,580 of record JAYKXK010000002.1, read on the forward strand.
ATGGAGAGACTTCAAGAAGAACGAGGGGTCAAGTTGAATAGGCTGCGACTTGTCGAGAAAGAGAAAGTCGCGCTCGAAAAACAAAAGCGAGAGGCTGAGGACTATCTTCGCCTCAAAAATGACCATGCGAAGGCTCTGTCAAGATTGTGGCAATGGATTTTATGGCAATGTTTCAATAATGAAGCCGCATACAATAACCAAATTGTGCGTTGTTTTTGGTTCTGTCCATTCTCATCTAGGTTGTTGCATCTCAACTTTCCACCCTCAAATTATAGAAACATCTGGAGAAACAGTTGATCTCTGAACAAAATAAACATAAAGACGATGTAGAGCATTTGGAGGAGCTTCGTGTTCATTATCAAGAACGAGAGAAGACCTATGATGTTGGACCATCATTTACTTATATATCTAGTTTTGATTGCTCACGACTCTTCAGGAAATTCATTCAGCGGCTGTAGCTGCTATCAAAGACCTTGCTGCAAATGAGAAGGAAGAGGTGGAGCTCCAGGAACGTCGTAAACACTCTGCTAGTAAGGCAAAAAAATTGAAGAAATCTATTCAAGAGGTGAGTTGATGAAGCATCTAACTTGCGTTTAACTTCAATTCTTTCGCCCGCAGGATACCGCCGCAATGAAGAAGGCTGCACGAGACATTGAGGATAACTCCGATAAAATGAAGAAAGAGAAAAAGAAAGTTGATGATTACGAAGCTTCACTTGTTCAAGAGGAAAAGATCTTGGAGGGCATACGAGACAGCCTTAAGGGTAGGCACACACGACTATTCCTTGCACAGCGACAATTTAAGGATTTAGAACAGATAAAACTCAGGTGTTCCACGACCAGATAGAGGTCAAACAGAAGGAGCTCCAACCATGGACTGCCAAAATCAATACCAAGCGGGCTGAAATCGATGTTGCTTCCGGTGAAAGAGAAGCACTAGTTAAACGCGCCGAGGCTCTCGAAGCCAGCGGTAAAGAGGCTCAAGAGACACTAGAAGGACTCCAGGGAGATCAAACAGTAAAAGTGAGAAACTCTCCCCTTTATTGGTTGAATTATCTAATATTGCGATAGGTTCGAGAATACGAGAAACTTAAAGAGACAAAAAGTTCTTTACAGCGAGATATCAACTCGGCTGAGAATGCACTCAAGGTTTGAAACTCTTTGTCCCTATCAACATTTTGTTGAAGGTGGCTTCGCAGAAGTCTCAAACAAGCGTTCAAGACTTACGATCTAAAGCCTCTTCATCTCGCCAGAAAGTCGACGAAGCGAAGGCATCTCAAGCATCAAATAAGTCTCAAAACAACGTTCTCGACAGTCTTACCCGACTCAAAAATGCTGGACGGATTCAGGGATTCCACGTAATGTCAATCGAAAAACCCTTTGGTTCTCTTGATTTACTTATTATGGCAGGGCCGTCTTGGGAGCCTTGGCACTATTCCAGACAAATATGATGTCGCTATTTCAACTGCCTGCCCAGCCCTTCATAATCTCATCGTAGACAAAGTCGAACAGGGTCAAGCATGTATCGAGTATCTAAGGTCACAGAATGTTGGCCGAGCATCGTTCATGGTACTCGAAAAGCTTTCTTCCAAAAATCCAGGAATGGCACCCATGCAAACTCCTGAAGGCGTTCCGCGACTCTTCGACCTTATCAAACCCAAGGATCCTAAATTCGCCCCGGCGTTCTACAAAGCTACAGGTAACACACTCGTTGCGGAAAATATGGAGCAAGCCAACCGCATTGCATTTGGAGCCCACCGCTGGAGAGTCGTCACCCTCAATGGTCAACTCATTGATACATCGGGCGCGATGTCCGGTGGAGGTAACCAGTCCCAAAAAGGCGCGATGAGTTCAAAACTTGCTGCGGATGCTGTTAGGCCGGAAGACCTCAGAAAATTTGAGCAAGAGAGCCAAGATGCAGCTCAGCGTTTGGAGGCCGCCCTCCAGGAAGCCCGCGAAGCTGAGGCTCAACTCGAACGTTTGAGAACCTCAGGTCCTCAGATTGATATGGCCTTCCAGAAGCTAGGCCTCGATATTGAGAACGGAAAGCGGCGAATATCAGAAGCCGAGAAACGTGTTCGAGACCTCAAGTAAAAAACTTTGATTTTTCTTTCCTATCGACACTTCTAATGGGACATATCTTTAGATCCCAAAGCAAACCTGATGCTCGTGATCTTTCTCGAATATCCGTTCTTGATGAAGAAATCACCTCATCAACAGAGGAGTTAGAAGAACTAGAAACAAAGTCTAGCAAAATCGAGAAGGCCATAAAGGATCTTGAGCAGAAAATCCTTGATATCGGTGGTGCTAAACTTCTCACCCAGAAATCCAAAGTTGATGGTATCAAACTTCATATTTCGTTGGCCAATGACGAAATCACCAAAGCAGAAGTGGCGAAAGCAAAAGCTATCAAAGACGAGGCCAAGCTGAAAGCGACATTAGAAACAAACACGGTAGCCTTGGAAGAGGTTGAAGTTGTTTTACAGAAACTCGAAGAGGATCTCGAAACACTCACGGCATATGTGACGGAGCTCCGAGACAAAGTCGAAGATGCTCAGTCTGCTGCAGAGAGCTCGAAGGAGGATCTACAAAACCTAAAACGAGCTTTAGACGCCAAAGACCAAGAGCTTGAGAAATACAGACAAAGAGAGGTTCGCTTTTCTCCTCTTTACAATTCTCGACTGTCTCATGTATACATTTATCAAGATGGAGATCCAACAAGATTTGAGTGACCAAAAAAAGGAAAAAGAGAACAATGAGAAACTCATCATACATTGGCAAACTGAGCATGACAAACTTACCCTCGAAGATGTCGAGTAAGTCACCTTTTCTGTCTTTTGAGATTTACTGTTCATTTTGCACCAATAGTGATGAAGATGATGACGACGAAGAGGAAGACTCTCCCCCCGCTGAAACTACTGAAACCGCTGATAAGGAGGACACTGAAGTCAAAACAGAGCCAGGGGAGTCTAGGAAGAATAAACCAAGAGAAAGCTCTCCTGGAAATGATTTCCGTCAATACAGTAGTGAAGAACTTTCTCGGTTCAAGAAGCCGGAGCTAGTCGCCGATGCAGAATTGCTTGATGGTAAGAACTGTGAATACACTGTCAATCATTACTGACACTTTTTGTGATGATTAGAGAAAATAAAAAACTCCAAGCCCGATCTGAGTGTACTAAAGGAGTACAGGAAACGCGAAGAGGAATTCTTAAATCGCGCCAAAGATTTGGAGAACATCACCGAACAGCGAGATAAGCAGAAGCAGACGTATGATGGATTGAGGAAACAGCGGCTTGATGAGTTTATGGCTGGATTCAACTTGATCTCGCAGAAGTTGAAGGAAATGTACCAGGTTCGTTTATTGCACCAATTCCCGTTACCTACTCCTTAGCCTTGCGTCAAGATGATTACCCTAGGCGGTAACGCTGAACTCGAGTTGGTGGACAGCATGGACCCTTTCTCAGAAGGGATCATCTTCAGTGTCATGCCACCCAAGAAGAGTTGGAAAAATATATCCAATCTATCTGGAGGAGAAAAGGTGCGACTTCCGGAACTAAATTGATTCACTAATGACTGACCGATAACTGGTAGACGCTGAGCTCCCTCGCTCTGGTTTTTGCCCTTCATGTCTTTAAGGTTCGCGAGAATGTATCGAGACACTCCTTTTTGTTGATTACAATCTTCGCTCCAGCCCACTCCGTTATACTTTATGGACGAGATCGACGCCGCACTCGATTTCCGCAATGTCTCAATTGTTGCTAACTATATCAAAGATCGGACAAAGAACGCACAGTTCATAATCATCTCACTTCGGTCAGCTCTTTCCCCTTCAAGTCTGCCTCTCTCTTAACCCGATTCACAGTAACGACATGTTTGAACTTAGTCATCGTCTCATTGGAATATACAAGACATCAAACGCAACACGGAGTACGTCTTGGTATCTCTCTTCGATTGATTTTTCTAAGTAGACCTTAGGTATTTCGATTGACAATCATGCATTAACGACAGTCCCACCTCCCCCTAGTGCAATATAGATTTTCCATTCCATTTTATGTTTGTAGCGACCCAATGACTGTATACTAATGTACATTACTTATTTCCCGAACGAGGTTGGTTTATGGCACATAATTTCATGGTAGCATGGTCTGCAGCACTTGGCCTAATGTTTCGTCACCCAGCTTGTTCATCTTTTGCTTCCCCTTGATGATTTCCGCGGGATAGTCCTCTGGTAAAAGTATTTCGGAAGAAAACCAGGGGTGCGATAGGGCTTTAACCGCCGGAAGACGCTGATTAGGTGGATACACAAGGAAACGCAATAATAGGTCTAAAGCTGAAGAGACCTCTTCTCCACGAACATGGCCGGAATCCAGATCTTTTGTAGAAGGCAGAAGGTTGGGAAGAAGAGGACGCAGGGATACCGGGGGTACAACATTAAATGTAACACGACTCGCATCTGGCAGATCTTCAAAGCCCTGAAGCGGGTTGAGCCATTGACTGGAATAGTTTAAGGGAAACTCACGGGCCAAATCTCGGGGGTAGGAGTCCCCCTAACCTTGAAAATACTCCAAGCAAGACCAATTTCACCACGATTACCGTTAAACAAAGTATCACGGGTCCAATATGCATTCGGGTCCGACAATTCTACACCTTCAGGAATAATGAATTGTTTCAACGGCTGTTCATCATCGGCCTGATCTTGAAGTTCATTCCCATCGTCTGAACGAAGCCGAAGGGGAGTAAAAAATCCAGCGAACGTGGCTCCGAGACTCCACAAGTCAATGTGAAATGGATTGTAGGTCCTGTCACCAAAGAGGAGTTCTGGGGAACGATATGGGCTGAACACAGGCATCAGATAATCGCACTTATCTCCTTTCTCTCATCTACATACCCTGTTGAAACTTCAAAGTACATTTTATTTCGCGATTCCGGCCAAAGATCATCCTTGCTCTTTTCATCATTCTCGCCATCTTTCCACGCAATTCCAAAATCGATCAGTTGTACACAACCAGCGATAGTCAGTAAAATATTGTTTGGTTTGATGTCTCTGTGTGCAATCCCCATGTCATGAAGATAAGCAAGTGCAGAGAGCGTTTGGTACATGATGGATTGTGCAACGCTATCAAATCGGGTTTCCGGATCTGGACCGGGTTCTTTAGACAAACCCCCTACTGGAGGGTGTGGAGAAAACGAAGGCGATGCAAGGAGTTGTGAGAGTGAAAATGGGATGTACCACATCCAAATATTCAACGACGGAGTCATGCCCTCCATGTCGCGATAATTATCCAATACGTGGATGATCTAAACCTTGAATGAACACCGACGCGTGGCTGGGGTTTCAGCTGGGGTAGACGCACATTTGGGTGAGATATAGATGATAAGATCCTAAGCTCTTTCACGATATCATGAGGCTCCTTCGAGAATTTACGGACGATTGTCGCGGTTTTGATGACTACCCATCGTGGCTCCTCTTCGTTGGCAACCGTGATCCAGGTCCGCGATACCGTTGAGACAGGTCCTTCTTCGATAATTTCGTACGACTCATCCTCCTAGAAATTAAGATACAGTTGGATCAGATAGATAGTATGAAATAGCTGGCTTCCAAACCTCTGATTCTGGATCAGAAGGAGAGCTCAACGACACGCGTGAATGCCGTGGGCTTTTGCGCAATGGTTGATGAATAACTGTACTTACGGTGATGGCGGTGGCCCTGTGTCTGTCATTGACGTTAAATCGATTCAATTCGAAGAAAATCAGTCCTGCTTGTTTGGCGTTGAATGTTGAATGAAGAGAAGCCAGGTGGCAATACAACAACAGCCCAACCAATCTTGGTGATTAGATTGTGATCAAGTTTCATAAATCAACTCGCTTCGAAGTTCGGCTGGCATTTTTGCATTTCCCCTCATCTCCCCACTTATATCCAGCCCTATCATTATAGTACCCAATCATGAACGAGGGAGCAAGCAATAGTGAGGGAGTCGCAATAATCTCGCTTTAGAAATTCGTTGACGATCTTTGATAGACGAGCGGGTTCTTGCGGCTGCGCGAGCAGACAATGAAGACCTCCTTCTACAAGTGTTTGAGGAGGGAAATTTTGATATCAATTGCAAGGATGGGTAGGTATAGTTGACCATGACAATATTAGTCTACTGATTCACTCTGGATAGGCTAGGAAACACGCGTGCGTCTCTTCGCCTAACATCAGATTCTAGGTACTGAGTATAGATCTCGACAGCACTACACAACGCGTGAGCCATGCTCTCTAAAATATCACAACACGCGACTTTATACAATTTCATATTACCGTTCTAGTGTATCGCATGGGTCGACTGATGTCCTGGAGCACATACTATCACACGAAAACTGTGATGTTGATCCAAGAAACTCAATAGAGAAGGCCACCCCCCTGCACCTTGCTATCAAGATCGAACACGTAGAACTGCGAAAGTTCATGGTAGAAAATCTTCTTGATGCAGGCGCAGATACGTCGTGAGTAACATTTTATTTTTATTTTTTCATATTACGGTTGAAGACACTTCAAGAATAGCATAAGGGACAGGAACGGCGAAACAGTTATGGATATTATCCCATTAGATGATACGGTTCTACGAGGTCTTATTCGAAAATCGCAAGCTCAAACCAGTGTTTCGAAAGACGATATTGCTAGCGGTAAGGTTCACGGTTATGCTCAGATTAGTATAATAATTTATTATAATTTAGATGATGAGGGAGGGTCAGTCGGTTCTGGCTCGGGTTCTGATTAAGAATGGGCTTGGATAAATCCCTGAAACAATTGGGGGAAATATTGTTAATCGGGTATTCTAATTACTTCAAGCGATGATTAATTGGCTCTGAGCTGTAGCATTACACACGGAGTGCGCCTATCCAGAGTTGAAGAAGCGTGTTGCATAACTCAAGAATGCACTTGCATGGATGTTACTTCCAAATCCAAAAAAAAGATAATATGATGCCACTGATAGATGTATCAAACATGTGTCCGTCCGTGTACAGAGAAATACTAGTGTAACAATCCTCTCGAATGGGACCATTATGAAGGAGGAAGGGGATTATTGGGTAGACATACAGTAGTGCCAGGCATAAGTGTCGAACATTCTACTTTTTTATTCAACTCCAAGAATTCCGAGAGTGTGCACCCGTGGGCTTTCGAGATATCCCAGCAAGAATCTCCAGGTTGGACCCAATAAGCGGTGGTCTTCTTCGGGCATGCGGTAACGGGCGGTGCTAATCCTGGGGAAAGGACTAGACGCCATACGAGAAGGAGGACGACTGCTACAATCAGGAAAAAGGGGAAAAGTGTTCGATAGGCCCCGGAGTTGATATTGTCCTTGTAAGCCATGGGATTTCCGGTCTAACCACACGGGGCTGGGTAAGAGAGGGAAATTGAGAGGTCATGGGTAATCGCTCACAGGGTCCATGGATAGTGCCTGGTAACCATCTGATCGTGTAGGTGCTACTTCAACGTCCTCATCGTGCACCTCCCCAGAGCTTGACGAATCCCCACCGGAGACTGAAACAGGTCTTAAAACGCTGAAGCTTCTGAAAAATATCCTTACCTCTTGTCATCTCGCTGAATTCTGCACCCTCTGTGCCCTGCCACGTAACTCCATTCTGGTCTTGAAAGTAGTAGCGCCCAGTATCGGCGTCGTAGCCAATGCGTTTCATTCCTTCAGGAAGACGGTATTCATCCTATTCACATGAATCAGTGAGGCAATGTCGTACAGTCTCAGAGTAACCAACTTCGTCATACTGTGTCCAGCGTCCCATTCGAGTTTTAGTTATACAAGTTGTGTGTCGTGAAATGTGTGTCGTGAAATGTTTGAAGGAAAGTGAAAGGTGGGGTGGGCGCGCCACAGCCTCCACCGCAACAGGATCATCATTCGGCCCGCGTCAATTGTTTATCGTGGGATATTTCGTGATCCGGGCTTGAAAGCTCGAGTCCCAGTGTTCAAAACCTTTTGTTCTAACTTCTATATCGACCATCGGCACATCCACATATGTATACTAACCAAACGAAATACGAAGGCCCTTATTTCATGAACTTTGCTTCAACTTCAAAACTCTTTTTCTAGTCTATTCAATCAAATCAAAATCAAGTCGCATTTTTAAGTGGACCAACTGGGTCCTGGCACACCTCAACACAGCAATCATTATGATCGCCGACGTCTAACAGGGGGGTCATTACTCAGTGACTGATCGTTTCGGCCCAAAATTCACACCTATTTCTCAGTGGCCACATGAGAATTCGTCATATCCCGACAATAACGGTTATGATACGACTTGGAATTTCTCAGAGTTGTATCGTGTGTGTATGTTTGATGTTCGCAGTAAACGGCAGCTATCGAGCATCGGATGCCGATTTGATTATTCTGATTTCTATGATTGCAATGATCCAAGTTTACAGCGTCTTTCTGCGGCCGGCTTCCAGTGTCATCACCTTCGTTTTTGACCCCTTGGCCTCATTTGGACATTAAACACCAGGAGGACAGCTCGAAGGCTAATGATTCATTCACAGGTATAGCCATGCTGTAAGGGCTCCACAGGAGGAGGACCATCTGACTCTACTCATGCTTTCACCGTCTTTTGGGTGTACTCATCGGTATTTAAATGAACCTGACTATTTGTGGTAGACTTTCTGGGTATAAAAAATGCAGGTTCGTTTGTCACCTTGCTCTTTAGTGATTATATCTCATCACTCTCAAAGGTTGCACAATGTTTTTTAGTTCTCTCCTCATTCCCTTGTTCGCTTTGTTTTTCCTTTGTGTGGGGTCCGCGCCCTCCAAGAATAATTCAAAACTAGATGATCCACCCATCGATGACATCATCAACACATTAAAAAGTAGTGGTCTCTTCTCGCGCATTCATATCATCATAACAGTATGTAAATTGGATTATCTTTGAGTCTCTTTATGACAATTCTGCGATTTTAAGCTTGATACTCTCGTCGATAACTTGGTCTCGTTCGTATATATCATCCTGATACGCTTCAATCTCTGGATGATTAATTTGTTAACAGCCTTGACTTTGATGGTATGGCAGATGCATTCACCTATGGCGGGTTTGCTGAACTTTTTGATAAATTATAGCGAAGAACCCAGTTTCTACTGAGCTTACCCTTGATCGGGTCGTTTTTAGAGGCAACATCAATGACACTACCTGGGTCACTTTTGACCAGGAATTTGCAGAGCCTATTATTATACCATCCCTTACTACCGTAAACTCAGATGGCATCCCAAATGTGTTGTTACCTCAAGGCGCCGTCCCTACGTTAGACATTGTTCCCCTCAATATTTTGGATTTAAGCGTGGATGTATTCTTCCGGTGAGTAACAAAAATGTTCGCTTGTTCTTTCGGCTTACATTAAGTAATTGTTCATAGTGCTGGTCTCACCAGTGGGTCTATGGGGGTTTCCGCCCAAATCATGAACTTGACACAAATTGGCGTCCCTACATCGTGAGGATCTCCTTGTTTGTAATCAAAACCTCACAAGGTAGATTATATATTAGGTATGACCTTGTATTGTCGGTCAATTGAAAGCGAGAAATGCATCACAGGATTATTCGTTTTTCTACTCAATACATCTTCATTTAGAAGATTATATAGGTATAGAGTGTTCCAACTCGCTGCCAATGTACAACAATTTTTTCTGGCGCAAATCGCTTTCACCTGAGCCGCTATTCCAGGAATATATCTTCCTAAATGACCATCTAACACACTCATAAATATTCTTAATTTCAGATCAGCACGATGCGCATCTTCAAAGATAGAAACCGATGGCACGTGCGGTAGCGACCGTGACTCTGGGGTAGAATGACGCGGCTATCACCTGTAGAATGTGGATCCGCTTTAATGGCTTGGAATAATAGGGAACGACGTCCTACATCTTATTTCCCTAGGACCGGCTTTTAATGCTGCCTTTTCCCCATAAATGAGCCCGGTCACCGAAGACGACAGGGACTTGTTTTCACGAGCAACTGAACATGTCATATTGCCAACAAGGAAGGGGGTCATCTGATCCCGTAGCCATGCTCCTCTAAATTCTTCCAGGCGCCCAACTGACCGTTTATTCTTCTCAAAATGATGTATGTACACGCATCGGGTGCGTTAATCGTACCCTCAGGGTATAAATATGAGTTAGCTTTTCTTCCTTTTCTTTGGTGCTCCGCATCTCATCGCATCGTTTAGTTAATATGGCGCGTTTCGCTGCTCTTTTTGCTCCTCTCTTTGCCTTGTTCTTCCTTTGTGTCGGGTCCGCACCCGCGACAACGGACTTGGGAGGCCTGTCGATTGGAGATATTATCAACGCTTTGCAAATTGGCCTTGTCGCAGATATCAACGCGATCATTACTGTAGGCATACCTATTCAAAACTTCACAATCGCAATTAATCAGTGTCTTGTTTGTAGTTGGATTCACTCACCACCAACATTATTGAGTCAGTAATCTTCACTTCCAATTATCCGGCCCGTGGAACTGATCAATTAATTTCCCTAGTGTTAACTTTGATGGTGCAGCGGCTCATTTTCCTGGTATCCGCAGAGTATCTTTAACATAAATGTGTAGCCAAGAACCCCCTTTTCATTGAGCTCACCATTGACCGCGTCGTGAGCTCTGCCGGACTCAATGGCACCGTCTTTGCGACATTCGACCACACCTTTTCGAAGCCCGTCGTCGTTCCTCCCTTCGGCACGAAGAACTCAGGAACTTTTGGGAACGTTTTATTGACGAAAGGCGTTGAAGCCTCGCTTGACATTATCCCCTTCGGCGTTCTGGACCTCACAAACACCGATGTTTTCATTCGGTAAGATACGACTGGAGGTATTTTGAGTTGACCCATATTCACTACGGACGTTGGTAGCGCTGGTACCATTGGCGGATTCTTGGGAATCCCTATCACACTTGATGGGTTGAAACAAAATTCAGTTCCCACAACGTAAGCTTCTCTTCTATCGCGCCATAATTTTCCGTTTATATGTTTGACTTGACAGGTACAACTTTTCCCTTGGCCTGCAGTAAATATTCATCAATGAAATGGGAGGATTTTGTATCGGAAGCACTTGTTTGAATGTGTAGGGATACTTTTGGAATAAAATTTGGGTTATTTGAGTGTGGAATCTGAGAAGTTATGGGCAGACACTGCATTAAACCATGAGGATCAGTGCGGGAAACATACCTCGTATCCCACAAATTCGCCGAGAATATCGAGGAGAATCGTTCGCCCTTAGTAATGGCGGTGAATAGGAGGCTAAAATTCCCGAAGGCGTCATTTTCTGTACACCCTCAATTTTATACTCAGGTACAAGTCAAGTTGAACGTGAAAAGAAGCAAATTACACTGACGCCGGCCTCGGGAGTACTTAGGCCTGATTTAACCCACCCAAGCACTTGGGAACACGATTATGAATACGTGAGTATGGTGGGATCAGAGAACCTCAATTCTGGCGATATAGAAGGCTACTGCTTTTCGCATTTCAAGTCTGTTTTTTGCAAGGAACATAGTTAGGGCATGCTCGGGTAGACAGAAGACCATAACGATAATAAGCCATATGAACAGGGTATCCGACATGTCAATTTTATGGTCCTTGTGCTTATATATACAGCAATAGACGATAGGTGTCGTAAAAATTTGGGTATGGTATAGTGAATGCGTACATGTGTATTTGAATGATGGGAGGTTATGCACAAAGTCTACAAGATGAGCAGTATTTTGAATATTATACAACGCGTACCAAGTGAACGCCGAGTTTTAGAAGAGTCGGTCTCATGGCCTGCCGAGTTAGGAGAATTGTCCCCCAAAGACAGGTTCCTCTAATCTCGGTCCCAGACGTTCAAGTAATGTGCCACGGGGAGGGGGAGAGGGTCGAGGACCATATGTACGGGGACCACGCGGCGGATGTCGGTCATATTGAATAGTGCGAGGGATGGGGAACGAGCCTAACCTACCAGCATCCACCATTTCGGCTATCTGTTGCCGGTGAAGGATCATCTATGAACGTCATTGGTAAAATCAAAATAATGGAAAGGGATTTCTAGACCTCCGGGGTGACGGAAACAATTGGCCCAAGCATATTCCTGTCAACCAAAGTAAGTTGTAACAAGGAACTATACGCATTTTTGAATGTATTTTTGATGGTGGTCATATTGCTGGCGGCTTTTCCAATATCATTCTCTAAGACGGACGTCAGGCTAAGTGGTCATATAGGGGTCGGAACAGACTCCAACCTGGATTGATCAAACATTGAATGGATATTCGCTCTTGATTTCCATTTGGAATTTTAATCCAAGACGCAGATTCCTTAGGCAAGAGTTTTCCTTCCGTGATAGATATGTAGGAAGTATCGTATGGGAATTCAACGCCATAGTAATGAAAGAAATCTGTAATCAGAGATCCAAGAGACTCTGTTTCCATGGGTTTATCGATGAATTCCCGAGGTCTTTTGTTTGGATTAAGCTATACGTATGTTTAGGAGAACGATGTAAGAAAGGGTGAATGGTGTCGAGAATTGGTTCATGACGAGACTGACTTGGAGGAAACTGATGCACATGCAGATGATCGCATAACTCCCGAGACCCCCTTTCGAAGCATCATTTAGTGATCGTTGGGAGAGAAAGCCTTTGACGACAAGGATTAGAGAAATGAGAGCTGGCATTGTTTCAAGGTAGTTTTTAATGATCTCAATGGCTGCAAAGCCATCAGTGTTATTGATACCAACGTCAACCTTGAAACCCCCTAAAATGGAACGGGGTCAGTACAAGATGAATGGTAGACGAATCGGCATGCCGTAGTGATCGCTCATGGTAAAGATTAAAATTGGTACGCGAGCATGGTGATTTACCAGCGTCGCTGAGGCAATACGCCTATCTTTAATCCTGTTTGACAATCGAAACAGGGCCTTCTTAATGTCGATTGAATCTGGTGCAGATATAACAATGTCGATATCACTAGTGAAACGACCATAGGCATTGATAAACAACACAGTAAATGATGACGAACCTTGTAGGAAGGTAAAGACCGGTCGAGGAGCTGCCGAAAAGTTGCACTCTAGAATGTGGAAAAGTGCCCGACGCTATCTTTTCAACGACGCTGAAAGCGTTTTGACGCGCTGTTCTTTCCTGAAAGGTTGGCTGGATATATGTGGTATATGCGAAAACCTCGTCATGAAGCCTGTGTTGCGTGTCTAAATATGCGAGTGAGCAGAAAATATAATTACTTTCTTACCTTTGGTCTGGGTTTGTATACTGCCTCTCAGAAACCAAATTTAACCAAGGCGTGCATTGCACTTCGGAGGATCGCATAATTGCTTTTAGATGCTTGTCTCTCCTGGGGGGTCTGGTTTTCTTCTCGCGCACCGGAGGCTGAGCTCTACTTGAACCTTCAGCATGTGGGTCGAATCTTTGTTTGCGGGCCTCCCGATTGGCGATCGAACTCGTAGTTTCCTTCATGATTGAATTGGTAAAACGATCCGCGGTAGCCCCGAGCTTCGGTCACTGGTGGGCAAGGTAGAAGTCTATTATTTCAAATCCTTTGGAGTTGCAGTTGCACTGTCTCAAAAAAGTCTATAACTATGAAACAGCGGCGTTTATAATTTAGAAGAGGGGTATGGTCGCTTTACGAACGAAGCCTATCGTGCGGAGGGAAACAACAGCATCACCGTGGCGCGACAACGGCCCACGTGATGTTTATACAGGGGTGTCTCACTAGCTTCTTTCGGTCGCTTCATCGTCGCTACCTCGTGAAGTCAGCCAATCTCAAAGCGTTTAGCTATAATGGCGGAAACGGCCTTATCCCAACATTTACCTGCTGGTATGTGTTAGGCTATAAGCTTTCCAACAATTAGGCTAAACTTTACAATGGGAAGTCAAGGTCGGTGGTCGCCGTCTTTCACTATCCTCGAAACCTAAGCACCACGCTCCTGCGTGAGTATTCGATACCTCTATTGGTACGAATGTGTATATATTTAGTGAGTGGACAGGGAACCAAGTCCAGTTGAGCCGGATACCGCGCCCGAAGCCTTGGACTATCCTCGGCCAGCTCCACCGGGCGAAGAGCTAATTCATGCTCACCCTCCCCCCCACACTGAGGAAGATAATTCAAAGAAAGACAGAAAATATGGAAGTCATGATAATGAGCAGAAACTCAAAGAGTTCGCTCATCACAAAGCGGAGATGACACGGCCCACGAAGGATGTCGTCGGTGGTCATAAAGGGTTTGGGGCGAGCGGGAGAATTGCTCAGCCCGCAGGTAAAGGTCTCCATATTTGAACAAGAGGATTCATCGAATGCAAGGTACCGACTGCAAAACCTTGAAATCATTATGTACTTGTATTTGATCTTAACATTATTGATTTGAGGAGAATCAATCATACCGTGTATTATCTTCTGCTTTTCTGATGTCGTGATGCACGAAATATAAGAATTTGCTTGAATGCGTATGTAGACTGTCATATGGTAACATACACATGTGTGATATCATAGAATGCAAGAGACAGCAAGAAAATCTACAACCTATGCCTCAGGCTCTGCTGTCACTGCTTTGGCCTTCTTTCCTCGTAGCTTCTTCGCTGGTGCAGGCTTCGGCGGCCTTTGGGCGGCAAGAAGGGCTGAGACACGGGCAAGGGCAGCCTGAATCAAAGACTAGTGTCAGTGCCTGCACCAATAAAAGTGGCGGGATCGAGGAAAAGAAAAAGAAAATAGAAATAGAAATAGAAAGGAAATAAAGATGTTATCACCAAAGAGTCGGATCCTACCGCGGTGAGTAACGAACGGGGCCCGATAGCGACATGGTGAGGTTTCCATTGGGGTTGATCGCCTCCAATAGAGGGTGTTTATCTTGCAAACGTGTCCACGCCCAGCCTTCATACGCTTTTCAGCGGTTCCAGTGGGTTCTAACGAGAGTGCGTCGTCCAATGACGAAGGGTTGATACAGTCAAAGGAGAAGAATAGGAAGACACCAGGATACATGTTAATCGTAAAAAAAAATACACTCACGGTACGGAGGTCTGGTCGGTATCCCCTCTTAGCAGTGGAGTTGGCTACGACGCGCTGGGCACGACGGCTTCCCGATCGCGGGCGGATTGTGGACGTCGAGGAAGCAGGGGCGACAGCGTAGGGCGAAGCTTTTACTTTTCGTGTGGTGATTTGAACACCAGCTGGTGAATCTGCAATGTGAATCGTCTGAAGCTCCTCTGTCAATATATATAAATCTAACTTCGGAATTTAAGAATGCACCTTCGGGTTGGCCAATCCTGAGAATTTGAACGAGTGCAGATTGCGGAGGTTACCCTGTTCAAATAGACAAGAGTTTGAAACTTGGTTAGTTTTGGTAAATTTTGGGTAGACATACGGGTTCCTTGGAGAAGGTGGGGCCTTCGGCGACTCGTTTCACAATAAACGAGTTGTTTTTCTGCGGATTTTCAGCCGGAAAATTAGTGGACGTGGAAGAATGACATTGCTTGATTCTGACGAACACGGAGAAGGAGCCACTGGAGATCGGATGACATGATGAAAGACTTGAGGGGACCTACTTGAATCTTTCTTAAACCTTGGGCGGCAACAACGGTGGCTGGTCAAGAACTGTACAGTTCATCACTGGACAACAGATACAAACAAATTTGTAGTTGTTCACATTATTTTGGACAATGATGCCACATGTTTTTTATGTCCATAGGTCTTATCGAAAATCAGACTGCAGATACAACATACGTTGGGTCGATACCACTTATCATGCCATCCAAACTAGACCAATCGCAACTCGGTTATGAACGGTTGACGGCCTTGAATTTCAAAATAACTCAGGTCACTGAAATTCAGCGTTATTCGTTCTGACCCTTCAGGAATTTGGCCTGTCGAAGGAACCAGTCGACCATTCCTACGCTTGGGTCTTGATTAAATCTCGGTTGCGTCCCCATCGGATTCAAGATGGTGCTTGGGGCGCGTCGGTACTGACAACCATGGAAAAGCTAAATTTTTCTTGCCCTGAAAACAGTACCTGTCACAAGAAAGCTTAAGTTCGGCGCGAAACTAGCACGTATTGATATGTCAAAAGTTCATCTCATTTTATTAAACCGAATGAAACCACAAACAAATTAAGTTCCAAATGGGTTCAGCATCTGCCGCCAATCCTCTGGAGTTAGAACCTGGATTGTGTTTTCAATGTCAACTTTAACGGAGCAAGTCCTAACGTCACTCTCGGTTGCCGCTAGGATGTAATGTACCCGTCCGCTGGTAACCAACGACCGATATAATTTGTGCATGCGCGGTTCGATTAGTCTGGAATTTCATTTAATTTTGATCTATCTTTCCCAACCTGGTTATATCGACCCAGAAAATTTTTTGTTGGTGCCGCTCATGGAGCTCTTACATGGTCCCTTGAACCTTCATGAGGAGTTCCTGAACTCAAAGGTGCATGAATTTAATTATCTTCGCCTCCACCACGGTAATGCTAAGCTGTGCTGCCGGACGAACTGCTAGTAATGTGAACGAGTTGTTCGAAATGCAGAAGTAAATTAGAAGATCCACTGTTCCTCAATTCATCTTCAACGGGGTCAAGAACCATAATTAAAATATAGATGATACGTTGTGAGTCAAATTGTGATCCAAGTGTCGTGCGTAATACGAATCTATAAGCTCATATAAGCAACCGACTTATGTGTCTCTAGAGACGGGGTTATGTTGAAATGATTTGGATGCATGACGCGACGCACCTGTATCAAAAAGCCGGACTAGTCGGATCCGTCGGGCCGGCTGCGCAAAAACTTGTCCTATATGTGGCTATGCATATGTAGATCCAGAACAGCGACAGCCAAAATCAAAAGGTCAAATGATGGTATGTTTTACTTTATTGACCTAGAAAATATTCCACGTTCAATTGAAAGTCAAAAATTTAATAGGATGGCTCATGGATGACGCCAGAGTTCCGAAATATATACCTGGCAACGGCCTTACCTGGCGGTCTGATTGTCTTGGCCTTCGTACGAAACTGTTTGAACACACTTACATTCCCCAAGATGGCGCGGGATCTGTCCCATTATATTCGCTCTCCGTTTCAGAATTTTTTAACCCTTGAGGATGTTATGGAGCCATCCGCCAAAAATCTAAAACAGCGAAATTTTGCAATGAAGGCGCGGATATTGAGCGGAATCGCTTTTTTTCTATCTGTTACTTGGATGAGCTGCTTTGCCTATGGAGTTATCTTAGAAGATATAACATACTCGATAAGGTCCTTTGTGGCTTTGATCACATGGGTGCGATTTTGAGTATCTCTGCACCTTCTCCAGAGTTTAACAAGGTCGATAGGCTTATGTCGCAGTTGTTACGATTATCAAACCGCCATCTTCACCCCCGTATATAAATATTATCTTTGCATCTATTCATACACTGGTATCAATTTTAGAGCTCGGAATTGACTGCTTTGACTCTCGCGTTGGAGTCGGTGCTTTCTTATTTGATATCGCACATATAACTATTCCAGCATTGTTTGTATGGGTTGCAGGAACACTTCCCATACAACCCATTCGTATTGCAATAAACATAGCCCAACCAGGTGATGTTCGTTCTTTCGTGTGATATTCTAAGATATCCTTTTGACTACGACTACGTTATAGGAGCCGTCGGCAGCATTTTCATGTCCAGAAGACGACGTCACGCTTTGGTCCTGGTTTACATTTTCGTTTGTTGAACCTATATTCCATCTTTCTCGGAAAAGAACTTTGAATGATTCGGACGTGTGGGCATTGTCGCCTTTCTTTCGTCATGAGAATATTTTCAACAAATGTTTGGAATATCGAAAAATGTATATTCCTTCGCATTTAAACATATTTGCTTTTGATGGTAGATTTTTGCAGGCACCCAACACACTCATTGCTTCGCTTTCTTCTCGTTTCAAATTCGTTCGATCTCATTCTTGACATGATCCTTGAATTATGGACCACAATAGTTGGTACGAGTCCCTCATTTTGATTGTTGACAAACTTAACCCGCCTTCGTAGGATTTGTTCCAGCGTATGCTTTGAAAGAGATACTAGCCGTCTTGAGTACCGACTCTCCTGATGTCAAATATGACGCCTATTTCTGGGCAATAATTACTTTTTTGGCCAATTTATCATTCGCTCAGGTTGATCTATTCAAGGGATGGCACATTCGACGATGTTACGAACGAACTCGCGGTCAATTGTTCTGCTCACTACATTACAAGTCTTTGAAAAGACAAGATATGAAAGGGCATGTCAGCCAAGAAGGAGACGATCGTAAGAGTGCAGATCTAGGAAAAATCGTCAACCTCATGCAGTGAGTCACGCCTAGGGCGCAGCCTTTCCAAATTGACGCTGTATCATTGTTCAGGGGTGATTCGTACACCGTTGCGCGACGTTTTTGGGACTTTTCCGAGGTTTTTGCATTACCAATCCGTTTCATAATCGCATTGGTTTTTCTCTATCAGTTTGTGCAAATCTTGATGATGGTTGAGGTTTCATCACAACTTACACTTTTAGAGTCCTCGGATGGAGTGCACTCTCAGGAGTGATTGTGATTTTAGTCACATATATCCTAAACTTTCCTCTCGCCAAATACAATATATACGTGAGTGTCAAAACTTCCATAAATGACAAGTGCGAACCAACGAGATACCAGATCACTCGATCCTCTTGGAGAGCAAAAGATACACGTATGGGTATTGTGAACGAACTCCTCCACAACATTCGATTCTTAAAGTTTTATGGATGGGGTAGGTGATTTCTCGATCAGATTATTCTCATTAACACTATTTGGGCCAGAATATCATTGGGCGGAAAAAGCTCAAAGTTGTCGGGAGGAAGAACTTCGGTGGCGCGTTAAGGAAAACATTATTGATACTGCGATATCATTTATATGGTAACGAAGTAAATACACGATTCGAGACGTCATCTGATAGTTAATTAGGACGTGGATGCCTGCGGCAACAGCCCTTACGTCTTTCCTTTGTTATACAGTTATTGCGAGGGAAAAGCTTACTATTTCTAAAGCTTTCACATCAATTGCTTTATTTTCCAAACTTCAAGAACCAATGACCGCACTTCCTGAACAAATATTAGCTTTGCTTCACGGTAGGGTGTACATATCGCTCTTTGTGAACGACCGTCTTCACATTTTTGGTAGCCTATGTATCAATGCAACGTATTGAAGAATTTTTGGAAGAAAAGGAAGTTCCAGAATGGGCTTCAACTCTGACTGGGACCGTTACCCCCCACCCTAACTACGAAGTCGGATTTTCAGATGCCATGTTCGAGTGGCCATCACCATTAGAAACAAATACCTCAACTAGCCATTTCAAGCTTGGACCACTCAATATGATGTTTCCGAAAGGTAAACTCACTCTTGTTAGTGGCCCGACAGGCTCCGGTAAAAGCGCTCTCCTATCTGCACTCTTGGGTGGTAAGTTTCTTTTATTCACTTGTTATTTGTCCACCCTAATAAATTTTCATTAATGCATTGTACTGAGGGGCACGTCTCGATTGATAAATTGAACCATAAAGTTGCTTACTGTGGAAGCACTCCATGTGCGTTATAGATGTTCGAGTATATTCCGTCGTCGTATTAATCTATCATTTTAGGGCTTGAGCATGCTACGATTCAAGATAACATTGTTTTCGGTTGCGCCTATGGATTTAATGAGGCCCGTTACCAGGCAGTTATCAAGGCATGTGCACTCACTCGGGATGTTAAAGCGCTTGACGCTGCCGACCTCACAGGTGAGACTATATAGCTTGCTCGGACAACAATTTCATGAACATTTTTACAAGAAATCGGTGAGAAAGGGATTACACTATCCGGTGGGCAGCGAGCACGGATTGCTCTTGCACGCGCCATTTACTCAGAGGCGGAGGCGCGTGCACAGCTTATCCTTCTTTACATACACTGACACCTCCCATTCTCTAGTGCATCCTACTAGATGACCCGTAAGTTGGCTAAACCTCCGCTCTCGGGAGCCCCATTCAACCCCCCACGTAGGTTGGCTGCAGTAGACATGCATACTGCTCAACAGATTGTATCTGAATGTCTGACAGGCAATTTGATTGGTGGCCGAACAGTAATTCTGATCACACATCACATCAGTTTATGCCTCCCGGTATCTTCGTACCTTGTCGAGCTTTCACATGGAAAGGTACTGCACCATGGGGCCGTCCAAGAACTCCATGAGCTTGGACTGCTTCAGGGTGTTATAACCAGGGAGGACGAACCATTGCGTGAGGTTGACGGTGGCGGGGCCCCTAATATTGAAGCCGACAACATCATAGACACACAGTTAGAGGCCTCGAAAAAACCAGGAAGTGGTAAACTAATTGACACAGAATCTCGAGCTGAAGGCAAAGTCTCTTGGCGAACGTATATTATTTATATTCGCGCTGCTGGACTCACTTCTTGGTTTTTGACTGTGGTGCTCATGTTACTGATCAGATCCATTAATATCGCAACTCAGGTCAGTAACTACGGAAATCCGTAATATATCATTCTGTTGATAACTGTAATAGGTTTTTCTGGCTCGCTGGGGTGAAGCCTATTCTGAACAACGTCAACAAAATGCTTCGGTGACTGGCTACTTACGCTCAGTCCTTCCATCATATCCCTGGTCAGATCTTCCACCTCCAGATGCTAATGTGAAACCATGGTTAATGATATATCTATACCTCTCTCTTACTGGGGCTTTTGCGGTTCTCTTTTATATCGCCCTTGGCTATTACGCAAGCTTACAAGCTTCACGATCATTATTCATCTCTCTTCTCCAAAGAATAACAAAAGCGCCAGCTCGATTTTTCGACGTCACACCCATTGGTCGTATTTTGAACCGTTTTACAGCAGATATCAAGACCATCGATGATGCATTGCAGAATTCCGCAAGGCAGTGCCTCTCTGGTGGATTGAATTTCTTAGCGTCCTTTACGGTCATACTTGTAGTCGTGCCGGCCTTCGCACCATTCGCCTTGTTTATTGCCTGGCTTTATATTCGGCTGGCGCCACCATACATTCGAGCATCGAGAGACCTTCGAAGGCTTGAATCTGTATGCTTGTCACCGGCATTCGCGGGATACGATGAACTTCTGAGGGGTATTTCTCATATCCGAGCATTTGGGATGGAGAATAGATATCAAAAGAGATTCTACGAGAAGGTCAGTTTGATTCCACATCCCAACGTGACATCAATCATCATCCTTTCCCTACCAGATTGATAAATTTCAATCTTTCGACCATGTTTATGTCTGTGCTTATGTTCCTTCGACCGTCCTTCACTTCTTTCTGACTTTTCTTCTAGTGGTTGGTGAGCGGTTGGCTTCGGTGGAGATACGATTGTAAGAATCGACGGTGATTATACAACCACGATAACTGATACTACGCAGGCCTTGGGTCTGTTGTCGTGTTCTCGGCCACTATATTTGCGTTGTGGAGTGGCGTGACGAATGGTTCTACAGCCATTGTGATTGTACAAGCAGCGATTTTCGCAGATGCAAGTCGACAGCTAGTGAAGTTTGTTTTCCGCTTCAACGTTTATACAGATATGGGCTTATCTAGAATTCAGAGTGGCTGCACAACTTGAGCTAGATTTTAATAGTGTTGAACGAGTAGTGGAGTACCTCGACATACCACAAGAAGCTCCTGCAATTATAGGAAAAAATAGACCGCCGGCATACTGGCCTTCGAGTGCAGGAGGGCTCGTGGTTGAGAATCTTGTTGTGCAGTATGCTCATCACTTGCCCCCCGTGCTTCGTAATATATCATTTGTTGTCAAGCCGTCTGAAAAGATCGGTATTGTAAGGAAATTTTTGATTTAAGATACTGCGCTGATACGATTCTGTCCAGGTAGGAAGAACAGGATCAGGTTTGTTATCTCATTAAATCCACACGCGCGCCACCCTTGACTGTTTTTATGGAAGGTAAATCAACACTAGCGCACTCTGTTCTACGCATGGTCGAAGCATCCAGTGGAAAAATCATGTGCGTCTCCCATAATCTGCTGCGGTCCATAGATATACATATCCGGATAGTATTGATGGTATCGATATTGCAACCATTGGCCTAGAAGATCTCCGAACTCGCGTTGTGAGTAAAAGATGTGATTCCCAAGTTATTTCGCGAGTAGACCCATTTTGAGTAGACTATCATTAGCCAAGATGTTTCCTTGTTTTCGGGGACGATTCGGAGCAACATCGACCCATTAGGCGAACATTCGACACGGGAATGTCTTGACGTCTTAGAACGTTGTCATCTAGATAAATTGCTGAAGTACACGCAGGCTGAGGGCCACGAAATTTTACTAGACATGCCAGTTGCCCAAGGGTCTCTCAGCGCGGGGGAACGGCAACTTGTTGCGATCGCTCGAGCGATATTGAGGCGAACCAGTATCATCATTATGGATGAAGCAACTTCCCAGATAGATTCGCGGCTGGATGACCAGGTTTGGTGACACAATGCTGCGCGTAGTGACCTCTGCCAGGCTAAAGCACCGAATTTTAGATACAAAAAACAATCAGAGAGGAGCTGGCAGATGCAATGATATTGACTATAGCGCATCGCCTGAAGACCATCATGGATTACGATCGGGTTCTTGTACTGGGAGATGGCGAGATTTTGGAATTTGACGAGCCGAAAGCGTTACTGGCAATGCCAAATGGTATTTTTAAAGAAATGTGTCGCAAAAGTGCGGATTGGGAGGTTCTGTCGGGTATTATACATGCAAAATGATACATACTCCGCACGTACGGCACTTTTCCCGTAATCTGGTCAATTTTGATATTGGGCAGTGGGGTAATGGTTGTTCGTCACAGTTCGTGTATATCCATAGTTATTATTGGGGTATCAACAGTCAGAGGTTCTCGATTGTATTGGAGGAATGCCACCGCCGAAACCTGCGATTTGAGTAATCAAAAGCTGTGAGGATTTTGGCTGGTAACCATGTAGGGTTTCAAGTTCAAGTTCAATCATCTCCATATTCTCTTTTATGGTGTTACGAACGCGTGACAAATGTGTGACATCAGCAATTCACAACAAGTATTCAATCTGGAGTGATTCCTCGTGGCCCTTTGCAAGACCTCCGGCGCGTCTAGCTAGAACAAAAAATGACGGAAGCCCGCTATGCTGAGGTTCTGTCGCTGGGTCAGTCAATGAAAGAAGATTTAGCAGGTCTTCTTGACCCCGAGACTGGATTTGCACCGCGTATAAAACAAATATGCCGCGAGCAGTGAGTCCACTCTACTATTTATTATTTAGCTGCTAATCAGATTCCGACCAGAATAGCGGAGTATGAGGATAACCCCCGAGCCTCTCAGGAGGAATTGGATCTTCTTCGTATGGAACAAAGTACATGGGGCTTATTACAGGCTGTGATGCCGTGAGTCAATTATTTCGGTATGCCCGATGAATTTGCTATCGCTGAATGGTACCAGGGCGCGCAAAACGGAACCTCTAGCTCTTCCAAGTGCTCGAACGCTTTTAGCTGAAAACCCGTACACTCCAACTTCTACCCTCGCCCAAGCCATCATGAATGCATCACCCCTACTTTCTGAGCTCATCGTCGTTCGTGAATGGTTACAAGAAACTGCACCCCTTCCTCAACACCCTGAAGCAACTACAGGTTATTGGAAATTTACCAAGCACAATGTGATGCAATCCTTGAGGACGGGCGTGGGGCAAAGAGATGGGTTTGTGAAGAAAATGGATCCTGACGCGGTTCATAGGGAAGATGGGCGTGGGTTGGCTTCGGATGATGCAGTAAGTCACTAATTATGGGTCGGAACTTGTATTTTATGCACGGACAGAATTACGAGAAAAGCTTGGTACAAGCGTTGTACGGTTATGTTCGTGCTGGGCGACTTGCAGATGCGATCGACTTATGCAGGAGGGCTCATCAACCTTGGCGGGCGGCGAGCATTCGTGGTTCTCGCTTCTTTCACTGGAAAGATATTTGTGGGTTGTTTGATTTTATCTCTTTTCCTTTGCTCACCCCTACCTAAGCCACAGAACCGCACGATGACGACAGTATGGATGCTGATGACCCCGAACCATGGCTAGGGAATCGGAAACGAAAATTATGGAAGTCTACTTGCACTAGGGCGGCACTTAATGTGAGTATTGTTGTGTATAGTTCTGACTTTGTCATGATAAAAGCGACCTATCTTAGCCATCGCTTCCGGATTATGAGCGGATATTATATGCTGCGCTTGCCCCTTCACCACAAACGTCTATCATTCTAAAATCCGCGTGTCGGACGTGGGAGGATCATTTATGGGCGCAGATAAGCATCATGTGTGAAGAGAAGGAGAGTATGGAGATGTCAAGGTTGGGTGGGAGCTTCTGGGAGGGGGGTTTAAATGCCGTGGAATCTGGGGTCAGACCTACTACACGAGAGGAAGAAGAGGCTGAGGAGGATGAATGGGAAAGGGAGGTCATCGGGACTTTGGAAACACTGAAGACGGTTGCCGTGGCAGATGGGTGAATTCTGTCGTCTCCGTATTCTTGCTAAACCCTGATTCTTATTGTGCAGACCACCCGCAGACCATGCATTCCACTTTTCACAGCTCCTTATCATATTGGATAGAACAAGCACGCTACTGGAATCTTTTGCTTCTGGATTGCGCGATGGTTCTTATTCACAATCGTCATCTGAGTGAGTCCTTTGGGTAAAATTGATAATACTCTTTACTGATTAGATGGAAGGTATGCGACGATGTGTCGCTTTTTCGCGCACCTATGCCTCTACCTGCAGATGATCGATATCCCAGTACCACCCTTGGCAACCCAGGTCATCTTGGAATCATACCTACAGGTCCTCGAGGTTGGTTCCTCTCATATTTTTGGAGCTTTCTACAACTAAAGGAGTGAATGCAGGCCGCAGGGCAACGTGATCTTATTGCCATGTACGCTGGAGCACTTGGGGATAATGCGGTTGAACGTTATGCCATGTTCCTCGTTTCACTCGAACTTTCTGCAGACGCGTCTGAGCGTCGTCTTGCTCTCACACGTGCACGCGATCATGGACTGGACATGGATCGTGTTGCAATCGCGACTGCTGAACGGACAATCGAAAAGGCCTTCGAGGTATTTTCTTTTGCTGAAAAAATGATTAATTTTCTAGCTAATATAAATGCTGCCCAGCTCCTCCCGTTATTACGAGGTCCACTTCCCTCGATTATCGCCATGCAGTCTCAGCCTACAGATGCAGAACTCTTCCTCCTCAGATCGATTGAATGGACTACTTTCATGGATACAACCCATGATACTGCCCTTGAGCAAGCCAACGTGATTCTACGGTATTTCCTGGGTAGGTTCTCGTCATCAATGTTCTTTTGAATAATAAACATTGAGTCCCTCAGGATCGGGTCGGGTCAAACTTGCGCAGACTCTACTGGGGATGCTGCCTTCAGAGCTGGCCTCGATCGGTGAGCCGGAAGAGCGGGCAACCGAGTATCTGCATTACCGCCAGTTCTTCATGATATGGGAAACATTGGAACACGTCGTCGAGTGTCAAGCACTCGATGTTACCAATATGTCCAGGGACACAAGGCTCAATTGGTTGAAAGACTACAAGGTAAATATATGCACTTCCTAGCAATTGCTTAGATGTTAATGCATATGCTTGCTTTCAGAGTGTTATCGACCAAGCAGAGGACCAAATAACAAAACTACTGACTTCAGAGTGGCTTGTAAACGATGTCGAAACCGGGGGTGGTATGTTCTATAAAATTTATTGAGTCCTGAACCCAATTGATGATTCATCTTAGGCGACCACCGTCGACTCGAACTCATTCGCATACGGCAAATGTATATACCTGAGTTAATCATCCGATTACACTCACTGCTCTATGCCTCTCGAGATCGGTTCCCAGAGTCCGTGCACCTCCCCTATTTTCCTGAATTTCTTTTCATACATTTTCCCTTAGAAACTTAAAACGCGCGCTGCAATTAGCTAACATCGTGGCGGACTCGCGATATAAATTATATGAAGACTTCGTTAACGAAGAAGGGCGGCGCTTGAGCGACTACCTAGGAGCCGTTAGACAGGCAGTGTTGGGCGGGCTGGAGGGCGGCGGATCCGATCCGTTTAGAATGTTATCGAGCTAATCTTTTTTCATCATGCTGTTGTATTAATCTTATAATGGTCACCGAACTTTCCGCCGGCATACAAGCTAGATATCAACAACCTAGTGCGAATTCAAGCGAGTATCATCATTCCTCACGAGTACAATCGCGAAGCACCCGAAAATTTGGGCCGTCCTTAGAAAGCAGAAATTTGTTTTATTTTCCTTGAAATAGAAACTTCATGGCCCTCTGTAAACATTACATACCCATTGACTCATCCTCGACTCTTCAGTGCTGCGGCATGGGACTGCATAATGGGGTAGACAGGGCCATCGGGGTAAACCGCGTAGCCGTCGTTCCATGTATCGCCACTAAGATAGGTAGTTAGTTCGCGTCAAATGGACAGCACGTTTAGAGAGGGACTAACGTAGATAGGTGAGAGCCGGCTTGCCTATTATTAAGTTATATCAGATTAGCACCGACGTCAAAGAAGCCCGCGGACGTACCAGATAAGGTCACCTGCCAAACCTGAGGAAATAATCTCATTGTACCAAGCAGTGTAAACAGTGGGTTGGTTGTCGGTAACACCAAATTCTTCAATGATCACCGGCTTGCCTGCCTTGGTTTGGGAGGCAGCATGGTCGGCAATCCATTGAGTTCCCCAGGCTTGAGGATTGCTCGATTGACCCCACGGAATCTGCCAAGAAATGTGAGTATGATTTCGCCAGGACTCGGATTACTGGCATACAGGGTATGACTATAGACACC
This sequence comes from Collybia sordida, assembly GCA_037014335.1. Lineage (NCBI taxonomy): Eukaryota > Fungi > Basidiomycota > Agaricomycetes > Agaricales > Clitocybaceae > Collybia > Collybia sordida. The sequence continues at coordinate 4,446,403 of JAYKXK010000002.1, forward strand.
TTTAGTTAGACGTAAACCTATCGTGAGAGAAGATATGACGTACGTGGAAAGTACCAAAATCGAGAGTGGTGATTGCCAAGTTCGCATCGAAGTCAATACCTTCACCTCCCCTGGACTACGTCAGTGACCCTGTAAGTACTGGTCTGATGAGGACGTACTGGTAAGGGTAGGTCGGGGCGCCGGGCTGATTGTAAAAACCTTCGTCTCCGAGACCGACGAGGTGGTTAGAGTCGATTGATTTGATGTAGGCGGAGATACTCTTTGCCCAGGCGGTGATCGTAGCAGGTGTGCAAGATCCAGACCATGTTCTAACGTACATGTGAGATATAACCCACTTAAAAAAGAAGAATTGCGCCTGACCCTGTGCTTCCCTTGCACCTAGGCTCATTGGCGAGCTCCCAAGCCATGATAGTGGGTTCGTTGACGTAGCGTCCAACAAAAGCCTTGATGTAATTCTTGAAGGCCGTCTGGATAGCGGCGTTTGTGTAGAACAGATCGTGGTTGCCAGAGTTCGCGATTTGCTTCACGTAAACATCCATTCCACCATAATCAGCCCTATTTTGGATTAGTTTAAAGATATATCAAGATACGTAGGGAGACGGAATACCAGTTATTCGTCCTGTAAAAAATAAAGTTTTCGTAATAAATTCACGTTGCAAGAACTCGGGTACTTACAATGCAACGATAAGGCGGATGCCATTAGCTTTTGCAGCCGCTATGACTTTGTCTAAACAATATTTTCTTAATCGTTTGCAGATAATTCGCGGAGTAGGATTCTAAATTTACCAAAGTTCTGAAGACCAGTGGCGCCGGTATTTATAGTCGGCGTGCTCCCAGACCAACTCTGGTAGTAGATTCCGTTGGGACTGGTGACTTCATTGAAACCCCTAATCACACCAATAAGCGATTGTACGAGCGAGAAGTCCGAGGGACCTACCATGTCCGTACGGTCGTTCCGCCTGCTTTTGCGATATCGGCAAAGGCCGTGTTCATGTCGCTTGTGCTATAACCCGCCAATCCTACCCAGTACGAATTGGAACTAGCCAGCATAGTTGAACAAAATGGAAGGTGAGAAGCTGGGAAAAAGTCGTGCTTACCCGACGACAGTGTATCTAGAACCGTTTAACGTGAATCTAGTCCCAGATGTTCTGACAAACCCGGTTGATACGGGGGGAGGTACAGTTCCAGTGGTGTGATCGGTGGTGGTTATTTGGGTAGTTGTCGTCGTGGGAGGGAGCGAGGTCGGACCTCCAGGGAGACACTGAGAGTACCAATCATTTTGGAAAATGCATGTAGCCCCGGACACACAAGCTGAGAACCCAGGGTTAGATTATGGAACGTTCGTTTCTTGCTGGTGTGTAAGCTAACCTGTTTCACCAGTCCAGTTCATGCCTCCACACTGGCCATAAAGGGGAACCGCTGCGAGAGCCGGGCTGATGGCCAGAGCCACAGCAACAAGACTTGAAGAGAGTTTCATGTTTTACTGACAATCCCAAGGATAGTCTAGAATTCCATTTTTTAAAATACGTCGTCTTTAAATGACTCTAAGGAAAAACATCGTGTCCACAAAGACTTTCGGCTTTTCCTCGCAAAACTGTGAAAAGGATAGATACTGCGAAAATATTCCGCATTTAAATCTAGAGTGGGCGCCTGATTGAGCACCTGAACTGCTTTGAGCGGCTGGAATTGCCAACTGTACCGGCGGGCCGCGCGGCCTTTGAGTGGGATGGCTGTTCATTTGATCACTTGTTTCGTATTTAACGAAGGACTTAAGATCTTACGGCAAGTGTTTATTACACTCAGTCTCCGCGGAAAAATTGAAAGAAGATGACTCTTAAAATAAACGTTTGAAGCACTTGGGAGTCCGGACGGAAGATGGATTCGTGGCAGTGTATCTGAGTTTAATCCCGTTTGACAACAAGGCAAGCATCACGTGCGAAACTAACCAGCTCCAATCCCCCACCGTTCTATCATTTTCTATTGTCATTATTACGCGCAATGTATACCTCATCAGCAGCACAGAAAGCAAAAAGACGGACACATACACGCCCGGAACTTTCTGAAGAGCAAAAACAGGAGATAAAAGAGGCGTTTGAGCTATTTGACACGGACAAGGATGGGTGTGTTGACTATCATGAGTTGAAAGTCGCGATGCGCGCGCTTGGTTTTGATATGAAGAAGGCGGAGGTGCTGAAGATTCTTCGAGATCATGATAAAACGGGGCATGGGTTGATGGACTTTGAAGATTTCGCGAAAATCAGTAAGTTTTTATTCTGCCTCTATATTCTCAGTACCGGAGCGGCAGGTCGCGTTTCCGGTCCACTCGTGGCGTATACACCCCGTTTTCATTATTTAAACTATGCAAATTATGCTTTGTCGAGAGAGAACACGTTCTAACACGTACTTACAGTGAGCGAGCGGATACTAGCGCGGGATCCCATGGAGGAAATAAGAAGGGCGTTCCAGCTTTTCGATGACGATAATACTGGAAAGATCAGCTTACGGAACCTACGTAGAGTTGCAAAGGAGATTGGGGACCGGTTAGAGGACGATGAGCTGTGAGTTTTGACGCATATAATGAAGAAATTCGCTTATGGACTTGATCTATCACAGGCAAGCTATGATTGACGAATTTGACCTTGATCAAGACGGGGAGATCAACGAACAAGAATTCTTCGCCATCATGACCGATGATGCATGAGTCGCCATTCTGTCCCTATTCCTTTTCCCCTTCATCCGCGTCGTCCTCGTCGTCTATTCAGCATTATCTCGCCCAGCTTTCATATCTTTGTTTTCCTATTCTACCTTGTCATTTCATCTTGAATATGTGTAAGTAATCCAAGCTTTTGAATTCGTCATCTCCTAACTCATGTCTTGTAGTTTAGATCTTGGCTACCTGATGTATTGTCAAACTTGTAATAAAAACAAAATAGCATAATTCAAATCGTAGAGGCTCCATATCGGGTGAACCCCTCACTCAGAACGTTGAACTAAATGTCGCAGCATCCCTTGGCCATGCCCCAACTGGGAAAGGATTCTTGCGTTCGTCAGTGGAGGTCTAATTTTCCATACGCATGGCCGTAAGGCGGGACAAGAGGTCACGTACACACAATAACATCCCACAAGACCGGAAAGCAATTACATAGAGGCAAACGGCGGCTTCCAAAATCCCAGAATCTCTCTTGGAGGAGAATCCGTTAGCATTAGCGCGACTTTGTTGAGAGGACTCACAAGAACCTGGGCCGGTGAAACTCATGGAACACGGGGTCAAATTACCAACCGGACTTATTGACAGGTGAGGATAAGAATCGTGTGCTGATTGCATACACGGTTTTCATAGTTAACACACGCTCTAGAAAAAAATTAATCGGGGTGAACGTACGGTTGGCTCATCAAGCTCACCATATTGTTCATCGGGTCGATTCATCCGAATCTTCATCGAGCGTGGTTCGAGTGTGCAAACTCAAGTGACAACCTGTCATGTAGTGCAATTGACCAACATGCCGAACGAACAAGCCACTGCGGCTCCCATGTGGCTCAAATTGATTCACACTCGAATCTCGAAATGAAGAATGTAGATGAAAGATTCATTCGATGTCGGCGGGGGTCGGTAGCTTTGAAGGCTGAAGCCCCGGTGTCAATCTCTATCAGTGCATATTACGATAAAAACAATGAACCCTCGAATTTACATCTAGCCTGAGACAAAGACGGCCATCGCCAAGTCTCATAAAATCATCGTCGGCGGGGGGGGGAGGGGAATTCTAGAACCATTGTCCGTAGACAGGGAGAAAGAACTCGCGCAAGATAATAAACGCTCTCCGATGTCACGGCCTTTAGCGCTGGGACACCCGCGAGTCTCCCCAGATCAGTCAGGCACGCTTTGAGCTCAAGCGCCCAAAGGCGTACCCAACAATGCTATTGAATTCGTACATAGACACGATCGCCAAGGTTGAAGGGCTGAGGCGGGCAAATTCAGCACATATGGCTCACACACGGCGGGAACGTGATTTCCGAGTCGCGGTGCCGGGCCAATCCCCTCCCCCATATTCACATTCTCCCTGCTTAATTAAAGGGATCGCAGTACCGGTATCCGGCGGCGCGTCCTCAGCTGTCCTCAGTCCTCAGAACAGCTGAAGGCGATTTGAATATCGTCAACATTCCCCAGGCACGCCTTAGATGAAATTCAAAAGGTTTAGCGCCCGTCCGAAGGTCTTACATAACACCCACTCCATAACGCACAAAACGCACAACAACACACACACATAAAGTGAATTATACTATTTCTGTAGCTTCGGTACACAGGTGTCGAGCTTTATAGAGGCGAAAAGCGGCAGTGTTTTTCCGGGAAAGACAGACCAAGAATATGATCACATGTTTCTATTTTGGGATTCCAGGGTGCATGCACAGGATGACAAGATGCATAACATACAGCCATAGGCGAACGAAGTCAAAAATTGACCTGTGATCCGAATAACATGACTGATCCGAAGTCCTCAACACAGTCGAATCATTGAACCACTCAACGAATGGTTCACCGTCGCTATTCAAGCCTTCAAGGAATGGATTGAATATATGATGCCACCTCAACCTCCCGCATTCAAAATTGGCCGCCTGCCCACATCTAGACGTCGTACCATTTGGTCCCGATCCCAGCCTACTCCACTCGATCCTTCCACATTGTTTCTTAAAGACCATAACCATCATTCAAAGTTCATTCAATACAGCGAGTGATCTATCAGCATCGGATGTACATATTTGACCTTGCTTGGCTACAGCCTCCCAAGATCCCTCCAAAAAAGAAATATTGATAAACAATACGTCGCGATGTGATGCGGTGCGATGACAGTATCACAGACCCGAAGGCTCCCATCTAAACTTCGGATGCTCGGCCCTAAAAATGACGCCAACTTACCTCTCCAAAGTGACAGATTCTATTTAAATCATCCACGCGAGTACAGCTTTACGCGTGCGCTTTCTGCGGGGGTTCCTTCTTTTCACATCTAAAATTTTTCCTGTCCGACTCTGTCCCGCTAGGGTCATCGAACATGCAGCCCCATATGCTCTCATACGCGTTGTATTGTATAATATGAAACGATGATGGGATTAGCAAATGTCCAGACTTGTGGCTTTTTTGTGAAGATCTTAGCGTGGTCACTTCCTACATAGTTGATGAAACTTTGTTATACTAGCCAGTCGGGTGCATCCGCGATGCTGATACTCCACTTACATCTCATAGCCTCTAGACCATGGGGCCACACTTATCAGCTTAAATTTTTTCGATAGCTGGCAGGGAACGGTGCTAGACCGAGCAAGACGAGTTCTCGTGCTCTTGTATTAAGTATTGTTAGAACTCGAGATGCGGGGGGGAAGGGCTTCTTCATCTTTTTTTTTTTTACCTCAAGAAGACGAGGCGGTTGCCGTTTTTATCGTGGTATAGGTAGGTACTTACTCGTACAGCCATGTGCATTCACTCTGTTTCGTGGTTCGTGAGCTCGCGGGTTCGTGGATTCGTAGTTCGTAGTTCATAGTTCTCCACGCGTGGCGCGTGGTCTCGTCCGTGGATATACTCAGGCCTAGTAGTGGTTCCAATTTCGAAGAACGCGGGTCAGCACTTCATACAAAGTTTCCTCAAATATACTATAGTCTATCCTATCAACATCAATCTTATCTCCATAACCACTCCCCCAATCCACGCGAGATAATGTCAACAGTCAACACCTAATCATCCAATCACCAAAATAAATCACTCGATCATGCAAATCACACAAATCACACAAATCACACCGCACCGGAAGACACGTACACAAAAAAGGTATTGCTTCGTTACAAGGGCTAGATACGAGTAGGTAGGAGAATAAGGAGAGGGGGGGAGTGTAAGATAAGATACAAAAAGGTTTACAAAAGACGACTTGATAAGGTAAGAAACGAAAGAGAGAAAAAAGATGGTAAGTAATAAGAAGGGCCGGCTAAGGTAAGCTAAGATAATGGATATAGATATGAGCATAACCCCACGGGCCACGGGCCATGGAGCAGGAAGGCAATGGCGAGAAGAAGATGCGAATGCGATTAGCTAGGGTCTGGGGCTTGGGGGGTATATGCGGGCGTAGCATGGGCGTGAAGGGGTGGCGTGGCATAACGGCGGGGTAATTTGGGAATATGCTGGTATTGCATGGTTGTATAGAGTAAAAGTTGTAAGTTGTTGTTAAAAGTGCTGTTGATACATTCATAGGCGGCATCTATGAGAGGCTAGAAGGAAAGGATAAAATGATAAATGAAAAATGAAAAAAAAAAACAACAACCAGGGGATCCAGAAAAACAACGAAAAAACGAAGGGGATGGGGGAGGAAGGTGAAGGTGAAGGGGAAGAGAACATCATGAGAAACCCGTTAAATGATAATGAGAGATTTGGAAATACATAAGAATAAAGCAAGGCGGAGATGAGAGAGATATAGATATAGAGATGTTGCGCACTTGTCCGTAGGGCGTTTTATTCGAGGGGGGCAAGGTAGGTAAGTGGGTAAATGGTAAGTAAGTAAAGGCGAGTCCCTTGGGGAAGGCGAAAGTAAGATGGTGAATGGGTTGAAGAAACGTTGTCCAGAGTGAATAATGATAAATAGATAAGCGGAGCGGGTTACCGTAGCGGCGTTGGTGAGGGGAGTGGGAGGCGGTGGGTGAGGCGGTTAATATTTAACCGGCGAGCGTGTAGGGAAGGGGGGGGGAGGTGGGGCGTAATAAATCTAAGGAACGTAGCCCTTGTGTACGCGCATATGCTGACCAAGGTTATCATGCCTACTAAAATCCTTATTACATCCAGGATACGGGCACCTATGAGCTATTAAAAAGATCCAGCCATCAGTAAACAATCCCTGCAAAGTCGAGTAGAAAAACTCACGTTTCTCATAAGTATGTATACTCCTCACATGCCTCTTCAAATGTTCCCCCCTCGCAAACAGCTTCCCACATCCATCAACTTCACACTGATACGTCCTCGTCCCCCTCCCCACCCCACCCACCCCACCACCCGCAGCAGCGTTCCTCCGCCTCCCGGCAGCCCTCTGCAACGCAGCCTCCTGGAAGTCATCCAGGGTAGGCACACGCCGACCGCGGCTCTTCTTCGTCAGGTTCGGAACGGGCACGGGAACAGGGAGGCTGGACGCTGGACGCGCACGGCGACGAACCGTCGCGCTCCCTGCATGCTCGGCTTCGGATGGGGAAGTCGAGGTATGGGAATAGGACCGACGCGCACGGAGTACCTGCCCTTGCCCTTGTCCGTTCCCCTGAGGGTAGTCAAACCCGGCGGTAGGGGAGGGAGGATAAGGCATGTACCGCGTGGATCGGAGACTCCGACCTTCGGGATATGGGTACCCTTGAACAGATCCAGCAGTATGCGTGTGTCTCCTCGCGCGCTGACGTTGTCGGAGGACGAACTCTGGATCACGCGCGTCGTCGATATCTTCCTCGCTCTCTCCTGTCTCACCATCATCTTCTCCGTCCGCTTCGGACCCTGGGCTCCCGCGGCGGTGGACGCGGTCCTGCACTTGTTGCTGCTGCTGCTGAAGTTGGGGTTGGTAAGATACGGGATAAGCACCGACGGAGGAAGTAGATCCCTCTAAATCATCCTCGCCCTCCGCGTCGGCGTCCTCCTCAAGGTCTGCCTCACCGTCCCCATCTGCGTCGGCCTCGCCCTCCCCTGTAATATCACCGCTGAACATCGCGTCGGTGCTAGCGGCGGCGGTGGCGCGCCATTCACTGCCTTTCCCACTGACGAAACGCGGGTCGCAGACGTCACCGTAGCCTGAGTCGAGGGACCCGACGTACGGAGGGTACCCCCCTTGGCCCTGACCTTGGTGAGGCGCGTTGGACGCGTACTCGCCTGTGGTCCCCCCGAACCCGTCATACCGCACGCAAGCGTCGGAGAGTGAAGAGGGCGAGATCTCGGCCGGGTGCAACGCGAATTGCTGCTGCTGTTGTTGTTGAATTTGCAACGGCGGGGCGCGGGAGAAGAAAGGCGGGGAGGGTTGAGTATGTGGGGATTGGGAAGGCTGGGAGTGTTGTTGTTGTTGTTGTTGCTGTGGGTGTGGGTGAGCGGAGAGGTCGAAGATATGAGCTTGACGCGGGCTCTGGGTTTGCGGGATAAATGTCCCTAGGGATGAATAAGTGTCTTCCTGCTTGATGCGTAAGCTACCGGTGAAATCCGACGCGGTGCGGCGGATGGGCTCGGATTGACCATAAGTAATGGGGAAGCCGGAGCCGTTGGAGAATTGGGTATTATGTTGGGGGGCAGGAGATTGCCAGTCGACGTCAACATCGAATATCTCGTTCGTGACGGGTGCACGGGGGAGACGATGTGGGGAGTGTGATTGCTGGCTCTGGGTGGTATGAGAGGGGATATGTGAAGGTACAATAGGGATGGGGGAGTGGATAGTAGGTGAACGATGTTGTGGCTGCTGTTGTTGCGGTTGATAATTGGATGATGAATTTGAGGAGATATACATAGAACCGAGCGATTTGATGCGCTCTATATCGTTCGACAGGGTGTTATGCGCAGGGATGTGATGTGAGTATTGCTGTTGTTGATAATGATGTAGGCCGGGCTGCGGACGTTTCGGCAGAGTGACGTCCGAGGTAGACCAATTCATCATGCCGTACTCAAAGTCATGACCGTTAATATACGGCATCTCGCCATATATTGGAAGCGAAGAAGGGTAAGTTGGGACATAATCGTTAGCGATGAGAGAATTCTCTGGGTTATGGTGCTCATTGTCTGACATGGAGTCGAAAGGTTCCGATATGGGGCTTTGATTTTGGAAAGAAGTGCTTGAACCTGAAGAGAAGGGAGAAGGAATAGAAAATGAGGAATGGGTAGGACTGATGGGAGCGGGCATATTTGGGAGGAAAGAGGGAAAGTGCGGGGTAGGTTGGTGAGTTTTAAAATCTCGGAAGGGCATTTGAGGGCAAGCGGGTAAACGGAAGAGTCGCCGGGGGCAAATTCCGGTTAACGGGGCAAAGGAACAGCAATAATCTACTTTAAAAAAGTCAATAATGGGGGATTGGAAATCGTTTTTTTTTTTTTTGAAAAGAGATCGCACCTTGGCACCGGCTGTGATCGACAGTTGGTGTGTTTATAAAACTAATCTCTGTGTTAAATCCCAATCTTTCAGCGATAGTGAAAGTGTTAAAATAACAAGAGTATAAACAATCTGGAGGTTTATATAAAAATTTGTCGATGTGGTTGTCGATGAGATGAGATGAGAGAGGGTGACTGGTGAATGGATTAAAAGTAACACACCCAAGGCCCTTCGCAATGCGCATTATTTGAACTATCCACCTATGTAACACCAATGATCGGGATCTAAGATCCAATCCGTATCTTCAAAGGTACACACACCAGTTCGCCTCATTTTTCGATCCAACTCGTTTGAACCCTTTAAACCAACCCTCCAAATCTGGCAATCTCAGATCTCAAAGCTCCACTCGGACGGGCCCATATTTCCTTTCTTGGTTTTCAACCATCTCGTCTGCAAACACGGCACAGCCACGAAATTTTACTAAGTCTCACCACGACTCCCATTCAATTTTTTTTCTTTTTGTATTTCCTGTATGTATGTAAAATGTATTATCGTGGTCATCGTACTGGGCATGACCTGGGCTATTCACCTGGGCCCACTCCCCATACATCGCACACCGGTTCTATTCCTTCCGACTGTTCCTCGCAACCAAATTCATCTAGATCCCAACTCGTCCATCCCAGGGTCCTTTCCCCCCTCCCCACACGTCCCGAATTCAAATTTCCCAAAAGCAAGTTCAATAAACAGCCATCTCCGATCTCGCTCCCAGTTCATACTTTACCCACCGCACGTCGGCGTCTCGCCTGTTCTTTTTTTTTTTTTACTCGCCGTCCTTTTCGCTAAGGCGAGTTGCGACCCTAGCGACTTTAAACGGCTCGCTGCCGTCCCGCCAACCCTCAGTCCTTCTCCTCGCGTCCTTTTATGTTATACAAAGTGCCACTAACGCCTCCCACTTGACGCTAAAATGTTCCCACTAATTTTCGGACGCATGTTCTTTTGCTTTTCTCACTCCCGTACGATACACATTCAGGGATACCGGGCAATCCCTCTCGGGTATGTCATAGCTGCAGGGCTACCCTCTTCCGCATCACAGAGCGCGTTCCCGGCCACTTCCTCGAGCCCCTCCTCGTCTCAGTGCCTGTTTTCCAAATATTCTATATCCATATACCCATCATCATCATCATCCCATATCGACCGCCACAATGAATAAAATGTAACCCAATCAGAGCCCGTAAATCTTAATATTTTCTCGTAATACCATCATCCACGTTGCCAACACCCCCTGCATCGCGGGTTGGGTCGTTGTGCCCTGGTCAGTTTTGGGCAATGAACAATAGTTTCGTAGAGTAAACCACGAGATCATCCCGTCGTCCCAACAACAAGAACACCACAGGAAGCTCTCGAAATCATTACTTTGACTGGCAGGTGGCCTGGAAGTAACCCCAAGTAACCTCAAGTAACAAGTTACACCGGCCATAGTGACTACAGTTAGGGCTCAACCAGCTGATAAATCAATCCAAGATACCGTTCCTGAATTCCAACCTCCATCATCACTGCACCATAGTTGCACCATACAACAGCATTTCATATTTCCATTCCCCTCCAAGCATTGAATGCGAATTATTAACCACGCGCGCTTAGAGGCCCATGTGCACATCGGAGATTGGCGTGTCTGTTAAACGAGATTAGGCGCCCAGGAAAAAGTAAATGATCCATGTTTGAGTTCGGCGTGGTGTTCCGAAATCCGAACACTCCGCTTGCCAATGACTCTTTTGACGTGCTAAATCTTATCGTCCCGTCCTGCCTCTCCTGTACTTGTTTCAACTGATAACGACATTCCGAATTCCGGGAATTCCAAATACAAAAGAAAAAGAAAAAAGAAAAAGAGAAAAAAAAAAGAGAAAAAAAAAAGACAAAAGGCCACAAGGACGTGCAGAAGGCGTATCAGCGAGGATTTCGGAGAAGACGGCAAACAGAAAATGCTGGATTGCGCGTACCCGTCATGTGTACATCGCATACTTACCACACGTGTCGTTACACCAGCAATTTCTAACCGTTTATTGACTATCAATGCCGTGGAAACTTTGGATCTGATCTCGGAGAAGAAGCCCAAGCCATTGTTCGAGTTATTGACGGCACGGATTCACGAGTGTTACCGGCACCCATACATGGCAGCGTCGACGTCGATCGTGTCGCGCGTTTGATCGTGGATTGGCGAAGACAAGTGAACAGAAAAACAAAATTGGGAATTTCTCAGCAGAGCTTCAGGTTCGCATCAATGCTACCTCGGAGAGTTCCCCGAAGGACGTGTCAATCGCTAGTGGGCAAGTGCCACTAGTTCAATTATTACTTCAGTGAGCAGCGTGTGGTTCAGACGTAGTCTAGCCCAGCATATACTACGGCACTAGAAACCGTGGCGACTACTCCGCTACCTCTCTATGCCGACATCTCCCGTCCATTGAGGGAAAGGAGCATCTTCGGTTCCCCTACCACCCAAGGGCTCAATAACGGCATAACAAATCAAACGATGGTCTCTTCGCAGCGGAGAGGAGGTCGATATTCGAAGTGCAACTGCGAAAGAAGCACAATGGTGATTAGAACGAAACGCGGACCTAGGCTCGAGACGAGGGTGTTGTTCTGACGGGACAGGCGAAATGGATGTCCGCTTTCATTATGTTTTGGTCGTGGGATGAGTAGGAGAGAAGGTCCAGTCGGTCGGCGGTGGAGAGGTGACTCGGTTCGTGGAGTATGAAGTGATAGGGAGAGAAGGAGAGAGGAGGCGAACGAGGAATCCAAGATCTGCGCGAGAAACTGAATGCAACCATCTCTCTTCGATCATCATCGTTCAGGGCATCATCACAATACACCGAGAGACAACATCGTTTCTTTCAAGAATTCGGTCAGTTGACGCTTTACCATAAACTTGGGTGCTGGGGTATTTTTTTTCTAAAAGCAGGGATCTCATATCTATCTTACGGCCAGAATATTCCGGCTTTCAGAAAAAGGTGATTTACCCAAAGTTCTGTTCCTCCCACCCCCCTTTCATTATCCCTTTAATTGAACTATCTTCGCAGCATCGCAGGGCTGTTCTACACATTGATGTTGATAACAGAGAAGAGGGGGGGGAGGGAACTAGATCCAAGTAGGGCCGTTAAGACAATGAATGACATGTGGCACGCAACTGGCACGCTAGAACCCAAAAAGATATGCGTGCGTGATCTATCGTTCGAACATAATCCACTTACAGACGCCCAACAATCAATGACCATTCAAAATGCCCTTGTTCTATTTCCATCCATAGGCTTTTTTTGGTCTCGATGTTGATAGTGACGCGGCAAACGCCTAAACACAGGTATCGACTCCGCGAACAGTGCGGGGGGGCATGCCGACACGCCACCCACACGACGTCATCGTGGCGATCTCACCAAAGCCACGTTGATCTATTCTGAACGTTGGGCGGACTGTAACTATCCACTTGCTCTCCGTTTGCATTGAAATCTGTCTCTCGACGACGATGAAGACGGCCAAAGAACCAGCCACCCTGCAACCATCGTATCCCGGCATCCCCGGTGCTGATCTTACATTTTGATTATCGATGGTCGTTCGAGGGATTTCGAAATCCTCGAACCAAGGTGTTACGCAATGGTGGTGTGGGATGAATTCCCTCAATAGTTGATGCGCAGTCTGCCATGTGTCACAGCCAGTGTACTTCTCCCCTATTTTTATTGTTATTTCTGACCTTTTTGTGATTTTCCCAAGCGGAGGGTGTACATGCCGACACCGTACCCTGATGCAAAGATACGCGGTGTAAGATACGAAAATGCAACAATTAAATCTCTAAACCAGATATTCCCTTCTACATCCACCGAAACCCCAATCACCAGTATCTCGGGCTTTGGTTCTCTCATCCTCTCTCTCCTATATCGTCTCTAGATTCAACCCCAACGTGTATCAACAACACGAGGAGTTCTCGTTTCTGCGTTGATAGCGCAACCACCCACACCTCACCGAGCGTCGAAGCCCAAGAATGTCGGATTAATTTCACGAGCGAGGCTGCAGGCTTTCTCCCGCACCCAACGGCGCGCCGTCGTAATCCACCCCCACCCGAACGAGAGGGGAGAGGGGAGGGTTCAGCGCCCATCCCGCCGTCAGTCCCGGAGCCAGTCCCCCGGCCCACCCGAATCGAGCTTCTCGTTCCCTCCACTACCCACCCTGCTGATCTTCCTGCATGTGATCATCAATTTTTAGCTGGAATATATTGCTACAGCGCCTATCAGTGATCGAAGACGCACCTCCGGGATGTGGGCTGTGCAGGAGATGATGATGAAATCAATTAAAAGACTTGGTAGGTGGGAAAGGTTTGAGGTTCTAGGGGCAGAAGAGCATCGTTGCTTGAAGCGACGCGGACCTGGACTTTGAACGTGCCCCATAAGGAACAAAAACACCGCCGGCTCAGAGAGAAACGAGTGGGGTTGGTCCTAGCGAATATGCCTTGGTTTTGTTTTTTTTTGGCTCCCATCAGACAGCGAAGATATGAGTGGCGTGGTGGCCACGCGGTATACGTGCCGAGAGGAAACCTTTCCCTGTTTTATTTTTTTTCTAAAAGAGTTTGGAGGGAAATGACGAAGGCTTCCGACGTCAGATCTAAATTCAATCTTAAATTACTGAATGTTTTTTCCCGCACTCTTTCATAGACGGAACGCGGAGACAGTATACTGACGACGTCTTGAATCGAACATCCACCTGGGAGCCGAATTGAGGGATTCAATGGATGTTGCGCCTCTTTTTTTTCTTCTCTCTTGTCGAACATATCGGGGATACCGACAAACAGGTCGGATGTATCTGACGCAGTACGTGTTGCGCGTGGAAGTTGAATCCAACGTGAAACATTACCCAACTCACAGGCCCCAGCGGTTTGTTGGCCCTAGTGGTTTGTTTGCCTAAGCCATTGAGGATGAAAACATCTACCACGGAGGTTCGCGCCACTGAGGAAAAACTCATCATGATGAGTACAAGGTGGAAGCGAAATTCGGGGAAATGAGTGGATGAATATCAACGTACCTACTTGGCTTCGAGATGATGGTTGGTCCGCGCCAGAAAGAGATACCCCTCGAGTGTTTCGAGCCTCGAGAACCAGCAAACGAAGAACGAGAATGACTGGGAGATCTGCTACATTTGGCGTCCCCTATGGAATACTCGCCAGGTTCCGCGAGATAGCGATTACCCCGGCGTAGACGGGCTAACCTCGTGACGCGAAGATTTGCTGTGGCTTTCTTGATCATGATGAGCTGGGACGACGTTAGAATAGAAGACGTGATGCGGCAGCCTGAATTATGCATGCTCAAAAACTATAAAAAAAACAACGCTGAAACTCCAGGTGGCTATGTGATTGGCGGGCGCGGTAAGGTAAGAATTACCCCCCCCCCCCCCCCCCCGAGGAGCTGATTATCATATATCGATTTAACCATGAGATTAGGTTAAGATATTTTTATTGGGTTGAAGCGACTGCAAGGCAAAAATAGGTTTTCCCCCCGGGTGACGTCGTGTTGATAGATCCGACCATTTGTCAGCCATCAGCGAATCGCATCCTTGACTATGTAGCTAACGCAACCTGTCAGTAACGAGCAAGCCCTGAATAGTTGGGTTGGTAAATCTCCCATCTATATCGTATTCGCGTCGTGAGGCAAACTTAGTGGACGTCGAACGGTTAATGTTCCTTGATCTGCGTCACGGCATATAGACTTCCCAATCCTCTTCGACCCACATAAGTTTGGGCAGGAGGGAAGAAAATATAGTGGTGGTATCCACATAGTCGCGACACTGAAGTCCCGATATTTGTGGAACTTACGGAGGATTGCTTCTATCGGTGGATCAAATTCAAGCCTGCCCTTGGTAGCCTGCACCTCGAACGCCACCCGCTGCCACGACGCAAGAGCTCCACCCATGTGAGCCTGGATCGGTTGCTTTGAGCATTCGTCAGTGAGTTCTTTCCAACAGAAACGTTATCGTCTGGTTCCTGCCGTCCAAGTCGTTCTGTCGTTCTGTGGCGCCGTGAAATGGGCAGCTTTCTTGATAGAATCGTAGGCAAAAGCACTGGGGTTCCTGCTTCGGGAGTCCAAGGTACTTCCCGCCGTGCCGCTAAATTTACGTGCGTTACAGCATGATCCTTTACGTGGGATCCTGAATCATTGACGACGAGCTGGTCGAGGTAGTTCTCGGGCCAGCTGGAGCATACAGTGATCGACGAATGAGATCCTGGTCTGGCAGCCATCGGATAGCCTTTGGTTCTCCTCTCGGGAAATGGAGAATGGGATTCTTTTTTGCTGCCAGTTTTCTTGACGTACAACCTGTACATACACGTTCATTTTACGGGTGACTCGGGCGCCTTGCACCCCCACCCGGCACAAGTACTCTCCTGAGGCGCTCTAGGATCGCCCTCCACTGGGCGTTTCGGTACACTGATCGAAATAGTCGCGGTAGGAATTATGTGCCTCTGTACGTTGGTTAAATTTTTTTTGGCTTCTGGCACAATTCCATGTGCCAGCGCTTCTTGCCGGCAAAGGTGGAGCGCTGGGACACGGGAGATCGACGCTGAGGTAAGGCTCATATCTCACTCACTATGATAGACTTTTCTCGAAGCACAACCACGTTAATGTACTTAATATGCCATGCCTCCGGACATGATACTCGCAGTCACAGTATTGCGTGCTTAATAACAACTCTTCTTTTGCCTGGGTCCGAGGACGATAACGCTATCTCGTACAACTAAGCACAATTTGTAGAAAAACCCAAGTCTTACCTAGAATTTCCCCAAACGGCCAATTCCGGCAGCCTCATTTTTTGGCTGGACTGTTTCCATATTGATTCGAGAATATATCTGATCCTGGTGATAAAACCGAATCCATTTTAATCCGTTCAGGTGTAGGTCGAGTGTTTACTGCATGTACGTTTCGGCACTCATTCTATATTTATACTCACATAATTTGCGTGAGACACACCCCACAAAAAGGTTCTAGTCGCTCAAAACCTGAGGTCATCGACTCAGAGTGAGAAGGTATCGCCTTTGAAGCCTTTTCTGACTATTTCCGGCGCTTTGCAATAAAAAAAATGATATGAAAGCTATATAGTTTTTAATATCGCGCTTATTTTGGGGTTGGTGTCGGCCAGTCGGCCAATAATAATCATACCTAGTTGTCCGTTCTGATGTCAGAGCGAACGAATATAATCGTCTGTTTAGCTGTGAACTTTGAAAACTTCCGGACTTGGCTTGTTCCAACCTAGCGTTCCTTTCTATAAAACAATAATGAGTACCAAGCTCCAAGCAGCCCAAAGCCAGCACATTTTAGCCTTTGCTTCAAACCGCTTCTTAATCTAATCACCGCCAGGTCCCAAGATCTACATCCTCGATAAGCACACATTAAGGTATAGGCAAATATCTACAACCACAACTAAATAAACCACACTTACCGGATTACCGGGTCCGGAACCGGGCCTACATTACCCCAGACCATTCCGTTCCTGCCCATGTCGCCGTGTTGCACAATTTCAGCTGTGTCATCATTCCAATACGAAATGAATCCCAGGTGAATCAGTCTTTTGTTTCAGTGTACTTATGTGCATCTGTGCTGTAGTATTTCATCATGCTTTGTGTATATCTTGGTTTGTCCGTGAGCACCAGGAGGAAGTCAAGTGTTGACTTCAACAATCGAATCAGAGATACTCGATGGAAACCATGCCACGCAGCTCATTATTGTGGCACTACACGTATCCAAAAGTTTTTACAGTGAACCGTCTAACCCATGATAAATGACATCATTCCCTTCATGGTACAACTTAAAATGCAACATACCAGATGAGTCGCAAAGCAGTCAAAGAACTAGTTCGTTATAAGGCTTGAATCGTACTTGTAGAGTTAGTCTTTGTGTTTAATCCCTAGGTGGTTGGCATGTGCGCCAATTCGTCTCACGAGGACACATAGACCAATTTCCGGGGTCGTCATCCAGCCCCGGTATTTAAACAAACGTGCAAATTCAGGAAACCCGATGGGTCATCAGGTTTTCTGGATACATCAAGGTACCAAAAAATAAAATTGTTCAGCCTGGCATTCGGGGGTGCAGATATAGAGATAGCCGTCATGTTAATTCCGCAAACTCTATCTTCAATATATCTTCACCATTTTTCACCGTGCACCAATCTGGAATTTTCAAGTTCCGTACCCATTTTCACTTCGTGGCAAGCCGCTACGTCCAGCATAGTCAGATTTCATGCCTTTCGATTTGATCCCTGTGGCGCGCCACCACAACAACTACTGATTCAAGAGGACACTAAAACGATGGCTAGGCATACAAGATTTTAGATTGGTGGGAGAATGATATCGCATAGCAAAAGGCTACCAATAGGGAGAAAATCAGACAATTTGATGGTTGTGAGATTTCACCAGCTCTAAACATCCCAGGACATCACATATAATGTTTTATGTATATATCTATCCTTAATATGTTTTCGGCCAAGTTGGGTGATTGGAGATACTTCGGCAGACCTATATTGGAAATTGAACCCACCTACACTCCCTAGCGCCCCCAGCGCTTCCGAAGCCAACGGGTCTCGAGTGTTCGAAAAATCACGCGGCATGCACATGGATCTCTTTCACCAATTGTGTGGGGTTTTTGCTGGTCTTTTGTATACGGCGTTTTGGTTGTTATCCAGAGCCCCACAGTGATATGAACTGTGATGTGGCAGAGCGGATCTCGTTGATATACTTTAGCTTCAACAAGATCACGTTAACGTCGAATGTCTGAACGTATCCAAAGGATCTTGTCCATTCTGGAAATGTTTGTGCCAGTGGGAACAATAGTGTATCGAGGCCTATTGCTATTTGTAGTTAGATTCATGGCAACTCTAAAATTAGTGTCCAGTCGACATTGTCGAGGAAACATCCTGTGGTTTACCACAGTTTCTCACCATTAATTCCAGGAGCTAGGACAAAAAATGGTTAATAACATAACCTGGCTAATTAAGCCCTATTTTTGCGTGTACCGGCGGAAAATGTAAGTAATAGTAAGCTCCATCAACAATGTCAAACCTTCGAGCGTTATCCTTACTTATGAAGTATAAGTCAGGTTTTTTCCGATCGTGTTTCGATATACTCTATTATTTGTCATCTCAGTTCATAAATCATCGAGCTAATATGAAGGGCACTCCACGTTACAACCACGTTCGTAAATTGGTAGCAAAACCGAGACGACCGGCCTGTAATCAACCGTCAGGCTAGAGATAAAGTTGTTCGGTTTAGGATCGATGAAGATTACGACATCAACCGGGCATTGTCCATGGAGTTGAACATAAAGAAGGACGCGTAAACGTAATTGATCCTCATGAACACCCAAAGTCTGGAAACCCAGACATGAAATATTTCCATGTGAAGTTGAGAAGCAGGTATGTGGAGCTGAGCCTACCGGTGCAGGTTCTTGCGTGGCTGATGAACTAGGCAGTAACAAGTTCAGTTCGTACGCCGGGAGAGCCCGGAAGATGTAAGGAGATAGGAATGCCTGAACCTATGTGCTTCCCACAAGACGAATTCGTGATGGTCGAGTCCTTTCCAATTTCTAAGACGCTATCTTAGTTTCCTGCTCGATTTGGTCCTCGTGTCAGGTGGAGTGGCACCAGATTAAATTTATACCAGTTGAGGAACTTAAGAGTATTCACTACTTCACCAGTCCAAAACACAATGCATAACATGTATGTTTATCGGATGGTTTGTCGACTAAACACCACAATCGGGAAGGGACCCAAATCAGTATCACTCCGATTTGGTAAGTGCTTTGTTTCTTACCTGAAGGATATCCAAAATCATGTCGTGGGCTCGGGGTTGAGGTCAGGATGGGAGATTTTGCCGGACCCAAAAAGGGTTACTCTGGTGAAGCACCACCAGGCGCGTAAGTATTTTTATTCAGTTCAATTCCCTGAGAAGGATCTGAAGAAAATAGCTTCCTGTCGAGAGAGACAGAGCAGGTTTCTTACTCAGCTTGTATAAGTCAGGCAAGGCTATCAATATCGGTGTGAGCTTCAAGGCGAACTAAAGCCAGGGTAGGCTCAACCGAACGACCGCGGAGGACGATCTGTCTTCGGTCCGTGTGTGAATCAGAAGAACCAAGGGCCGGCGAGATTGTGACGATAACAATAATTCAGCATCAGCTTTTGCTCGTAAAAGTGTATGTCTTCACACAACACTGGGCAGAATGGAACTTGATTATCAGGTTAGTTCCGTTAATACACATCGGGGAAAGATGGGAGTGCTATCCATGTTCGTAACAAGCCATCATTTAATCATTTACCTTAGCGGGGGGCACATGACCGTTCTTAAGAAGGCACCGAAGACCGTGATTGGTGCGTAGTAGCGGCATGTTGAAGTATCCGTAATACTGGAGTGATGTCGATCGAAGAAGCCATAAGTCATTTATGTGATTTCGCGTTGGTTAATCTGGATGTGGGTAATGAAAGATAATAGTACCAAGTATCTCACAGAGGGAAATAAACTCCGAACCTTAACTTTGGAAGTAGCCGAGTTCCTGGTATCCTGGTTATACTCCATGCTAGTTCGGATTGTCGACCACTAGACGGCGAGTGAAAGGTTGATATGGTTGTATCTGGATCCAACAATGGCGGACAAATGGCGCTGAAGAAGCATATCACATGAAGTCAGAAAGGGTTCTAGATTGCTAGACTAATCGTGTTTTTGCTTGATAGCTTACCGATTACGGCCTATGCACTGGGATCGAGGACACCAGGTGCCTTGATTGTCAAGTATTGGCCCATGAGGCTACGAGCCTACCAATGTTGTGTCCACCACGTGTACAGCCTTAGGACCTTTAGGACTGCGGTGGCACCCAAATGGCATTCGTACATGATCTCGGGTTCGCCGGTCAGACAAATTGACGCGAGATTTACGTGGAATAACGCGTGCGCTGATTGCAAGACGTTGAATATTCACGGGAGAAGGTCGTTTGGATGTACTTACCAAAACTCTGCTTGTAAAGGCGGAGAACTATGATGCCAATAAAATATTGTTGATCCGCTGTCGTTTACGAGTCTGACGAGAGCCTGATCCAAGAAAAACTCGCCACCACGACATCTACCCGACCTAAGAAGCTATTGGGTAAACAAACACGAATGGAACATGCAACCAATGACACGAAAATTGAAGGCTTACAAGCCCGATTTAGGACTATGTGCGTACGATCGGGACTCAGGCATAACGCCAAAATTCATCAATCATTCAGGCGTCCAGCCCTTGAAGTCCTGAAGGTCGGCAAGGCTGCAATAGTGAGTGCCTGGTATTGGTCAACAGGAAGAAAGACTGCCCCATTTGCAAAAGAGCACAAATAAAGCCATATGCATAACGGTACCGTCGTGAGGTAAGAGACCTAACGAACCAGCTCCACAAAATGCGCGAATCGGTATGTCATGTAAACAAGGGCTTCTGAGCTAGGAAGCTACGTTGACGAGAGTAAAATTTGAAGGGAGGACCTGACGAAAGGCGTCCTGGCGGAGTATAACGTCTATAAAGCTCACGATGTCAAACGCAAAACCAGATGGTTCCCCAGGTAGTTAGATTGTGTTAATACCAGGTGACTACATAAGCAACAAATAGATTGAGCCGATACAATTCGATGCTGAAGTGGGGTGAACCTGTTACACTCAGAATTTTAGCGGGGTGATAAGTGTAACCTGCTTGGAAAGGAATTAGAACCCCATGTCGGCGGTAGAATCCAACTTCGACCAAAGATGTGGGAACGTGGTCTGGGGTTGACCCCAACCGCGTTAACTTGGTCCCGATCTTAAAGCGCGGGATGCGTTATCGATGACGTTTTTTGCAACGCCTAGGCGCCAGGAATCTGGCAGACGCTTTTAAGGCCTTGCAGGCCTAAAATCGTCGCCAAGTCCAGCCGCTCACATGATAAGATATCCCGTCCTTAATGAACTCCGATACTCAGTTCCCAAGGATAGATTGTTGAATTGGCGAGAACTGCAACAGAGGAATCCCAAAAGGTCAAGTGGAGAAACGGCTATGTCCGATTCTTGTGAGCATCCCGTAGGTTCTGAACTTCCAAAAGGTGTTCCGTTTCAGGATCAGCCAAAGGAGTTCGCCGAAAATCGCTCATCAGAATTTGTAATTAGCAACATCGCCGATAGAGGAGCACTTTATCTTCGAGTCATAGAGTCCTAATGAAAAGAACCTCGGTAGGACGGTCACTAGTAATTAAAAAAGATGTGAAGGGTTAGAGAAATGACGTCTGCGGGCACAAGTTAAATCTCCGCCAGTACTCTGAATCACCATTACGCAGTTGCAATTGCTGAGCTGAATTCCAGATCGGTGTCGGATGTTGAGTATAGAAGGCCAATGGGAGCTGATGTCCATGGACACGCGGATTTCCTTATTATCACATTCCCGACTTGTGCAATCCGATTATTGTTTGGTATTTTTTAGAAGCGACCACGAGGAATCAGGTTCCTGTTGGCGAAAAAGTCCTTACTTGAAGTTTGCCTGCGAATGTTTGTTCTCGGGCTTGTAGAAACGACAGGCCAAAAAGCTAATTCTGAGCAATGAGTATGGTTTTGAGTGCACGAGAATTGGTCGATCGTCAGTCACAATATAAGGATTATTCCATCAATAAATTGTCGCACTTTATAACAACTAAAGGTTAGACTCCTAGAGTTATTTTTTGATAGATGGAAATTAGATGTTTTCGCAAGAGCAGGTAAACAGTTGAACGACTGTGTGAGATTGAAACCAGACGTTGTTGGAGAACTTCGAGGATCAGAAATTAGAATGAGGCTTGGCAAAGTCTACTTACACGTGCTACTTCACGTGCTTGGTGCGAAAAAAAAAGCTTCCGTCCAAAGGCCCCGCCGGGGGCCAACTCAGGGGCTCAACTGGTGAAGGTTTCTTTCGTCCTCTTACTACCTTCTCCATTTTCGGTCGCGCCAGTATCGCGCCGCAAAAAACTGGGGTTTTTTTACAGATACTTTAATATCTTGTCTGTCTCGAGTACAAATCCCAATTCTGTTTTTCCACAAGTCAGTACTTTTATTTTACCCCTGACCTTTACCATCTTAAAAAAAAATCTAGCCATGGTCGCTGTCCAAGCGGTTAAAGAGGCGGAGGAGATGGATAGAGAGGGTCACGATGAGAAAGAGATAACTTTCCGAGAAGGAAATGTAGGTGATCTACGGTGTGCCAGGACTCAATATTCCTAACCACAGGTTATTGTAGGCCACAACACAGATAAGCGTCATTAAAGATAAAATATCTATCCGCCAGCACCCTATCCCAGATGTGCCGTCCCCGTCGCTTAGACCGCTCACTCGTTCTCAGACAGGGCGCGTGCCTAAGCGCAGACGCCCGGATGAGACTCCCCCCCCGGATGCACGAAAAAAGCCCCCAGTCTCCCGGAAGAAATCAAAGCTACCTATCGAGGAATTTACTGATGGTGAAGATGAAGACGCACCGGGAGAAATATATGAAGAAACACCGCCACCTGGAGCTCCCGAACCCCTGACGCCCTCCGCCCATATATTTCCACCCACTCAATTGACATTCATAGATGGACCATCCTCGCCTATAAGCATTGATAAACGTATTCCTCGTTCTCGCGCCGTTCTTCCAGTCCCTGTTCCAAATCTTACAAAGAAGAGTCGAGGGCGCAGGGTGCCCACTAAGCTTGCAACGGATGCCAATGGCGACCAAGAAACACGATTATATGTCTGTAAGGTAGAGAGTTGTGGAAAATGCTTTAATCGTGGGGAGCATCTCAAAAGGCATATTCGTTCTATTCATACTCACGAAAAACGTAAGTCAAACAGCATCGGAATTAGCGCATTAATATATATGATACCTCTCCATTAGCTTTCAAATGCGATTATCCATCTTGCGGAAAACATTTTAATCGACACGACAATCTTCTACAGCATCTCAAGGTACACAAAGTCCCGGAGGCCACTCGTTTTTCGCAGGCGAGAGATGTTGATAGCCCGAAGCAATCCCCACTAGAGCGGTCACCAACTCCTTCGCCGCGTTCACCCGCACAAAAGCACTCGCCACCATTTGTGCATTCTATCAACGAGGCTTACGAAGCATCTATCAATCAGGCGCGATTGATATCCTTTCATCAAACATCTTTCTTGAAATACCCTGGATCATACCCTTCAACATCCGAGCGAACAGGTTTTGCTACCAATATGGCAGTCTCTTCGCTCCGAACGGAAATTCCGCAATCACCACCAACCTCCAGAAAATGCGACGTGGGGCCCGTGCCCCAGCGTCATCCTGTTGGCTTTGCCAATTAACCAATGTTGTATTTGGATCTCAACACCTATGTAAACCGTCATTATTACATTGCCTCTGATTTTTTTGTTTTACTGGTACCACACTGGAACTTCAATATTCATTTTCCCTACAGGTGCCCCCTCTGTTGTCATGAACCCTCAATAACCCCCCACTTCACCCAAGTAACTATCAAGATATATATATCACCTACAATATTACACCCCAGTATACAATACCCTTCCATCCTGTAATTCCATACATGATTTGTATCAATTCATCGAAATTTCCCTCTTCGACCGCATCTGGTGAAAGTAATCAAGACAATATCTTGTTCATTCTCAAAATAAGTGTGCCGCCCTGAGACCTTCTTTTTTCTGACTTGAACACACTTGAAATACAGGAATCAGAAGATCAAAAAACAAAAAATCTCAGGATTCGGACTCGCTGAGTTGGCACGGTCGCTTTGTTCGAAATTTTACTTCCGATCTTGCTTTGTTGTATGGTGTTTGACAACGGCCTCCGAATATACGTGATTCTCGTGATGGCCCAAGGTCATCCCGATAGCCCAGAGTCAGAATTCACATAATGCCGGCTCACCATTCACGTTCCAGGTCAAGATCTCCACGCCGCTCGAAGTCGCCCGATCTTAAACTCCCCAATGATGCTTCACCTATATCCGAGTCAGATTATTTCCAAAAGAGCAGCGAGTTCAGAATTTGGTTGAAGGATGAGAAGGGAAAGGTCAAATTAACTCAACGAAACTCCTTTTTTCTTTTTATTAAATTAAACTCCATTCTATCCCAGTACTTCGATGAGCTGTCTGGAGATAGGGCTAGAAGGTTGGTGTATTAACAACTTGCTTCGCTGGGTTCTAATGTTCAAGTTAGCTACTTTCGCAAGTTCGTAAAGGTGGGAGTCATAATACGGCACTGAACGACTCCTGTTTCATAAGTAATTCCATAGGCTTGGAATAGAGGAAAGCTTCGCAGTAAGTCTACCGATATTATTTCATGTTTCGTGTATATTGACTTACTTCTGCTAGGTTCACTTTACAAAGGCATAGACCCGGCAACAGTAAAAGCAACAAATCAAACTGCATACAAATGGTCATTTGCATCGAAATCGACTAGAGCCGACGAAGAAGCACTCCACTCGGCCCGACAACAAATTGCTGCAGCCACATACGGGCTCGACACGCCGCCACAGGCTGGGTCAAGTTCTGGAGGCGGGTCAAGCCGCGTTCACGGTCCCACATTGCCTTCTGCATCTGACCTCATTCTTGCTCGGGAATTAGCTAACGAGAATGAGCAAGAAGAGAAGAGTTATAAACGGAAACGAGACAAACTCGAGGCAAAGGAGCGAATGGAAGAAATTGCACCTCGTGAGGTGGGTCGTGAAGGGATGCTAGAGAAGAAGAGAGCAAAGAGAGAGTCCGACAGGAATTTCCGAGAGAAAGGTGATGATGGACTGGAGGCGGATGAATCAACACTCTTAGGTGGTGGAGACAGTTTCAGAGCCCAGTGCGTTCATTAATTTTCTCACGAAAACTCATTAACATCTTCATTAGGATTGCAAGGCGGGATGCAGCAAAGAGCCGACGCGAACAGAAACAGGAAGAGAAGATTTCGGCTATACGAGAGCGAGCCACTGCATTAAAAGAGAAAGAGAAGGTGAATGTTTACAAGAAAAAGTACAGTTATCGTTTTGCTAACGTTACAATCATTAAGGCGACAATGGACATGTTCCAACAGATGGCCAAACGCTTCGGATGAATAATATATGCCTTGTCCATTTCCAGATATCATCGTCAGTCCGTAAATCCGGGGTATGTCATTCACTCTGTCATGTCATGTCGTTGTGCGGTCTTTTTTCCCCTTGCTCTGTGGATTTCGGCGCGCAAAGATCGATGGCTTCCACCCTAGGTTTAGGTTCGATGGTGGAGATCCCCATGCCGTATTTTCCATCTCAAGCATATCCTGTCGACATAATTAGCATCACGGAGATCAGGACCCGACAAAACACTTCGTACTGATTCAAGTTCTTGACTAAGGGAGTGCTGATCCCTCTGCAAGGAGATTCTCAGATCAGGAGACACAATTAATCAAGTTTAACGTACGCTGAGCGAAGAAGACCCAACAGAGTCGACAGGTGACTGCGTGGCAGAATAGGTAGCCTGAGAAGCAATGAGTTCCATTTGACTAAGAATCAGTGCCGACAATGCTTACTATAGAGTCTAGAAGCGTGAGGTCAAGAACGAAAGCGTGGGATTGCTGGGGTGTCTGGAAGCCCATAGTAAGACGTTAGGGAAGGTCCTCCACAAACCAGACAGGCAACGCACTGGGTCTGGTTTCGAGCGCCCTACTTTCTTCATAGCTGAAGTCAAGCGGCCCCGAGAAGATTTGGATGTGTTCTGGCCATCAAGGTATAATGTTAAGCGCATCGATTATTTATCTTAGCGTGCGACTTACGGAAGACATTGTGGGGGACAGAGGGTGATATGTTCTCCATAAGCAATACGCAAGGGTCGTCCTTTTAAAGTGTAATAAATAGTTTAAAATCGTATCATGTCAGGCGGATGGAAGGAACTTCGGACGAGCAGGCCCCACGCGTGGAAGGATCTAGGATTGGTAGAGACCGTGATGGTCCCACTTTTGGGGGGTGATTATTTTGGTGACAGAATGCCAGCGCGCATTAGGTATTGCGTCAACTCTCCAACCCCGTTAGATACCCACCCCGAGAAAAAAATGATCATGACAGTCATAATTTCCCAAAAATAATTTATCTTTACTCGCGGAAACTTTTCGGAGTAAAATACTCTCATGGTTCCCATGAAATGAGCAGATGGAAAAACATCAAGAACGCCAACCTCGAGCCTCCTTATAGCCATTACCATGCTAATTAGATGCTTGGAACCCGGGAACTGGCGGTAATCAGGATATTGTTGGTGCCGCACGGTAAGGACGGATGATCGGTTGCATGGCTGTTCAACAATTATACGAGATTGTCATACAACGGTCCGTAGCTAACTATACATTATATGTGACACCTGATAGGTATGTTGGTCGGATTCAATGAGCAAATTTACGGATGGAAAGAACCGCTAGACGTGCATTTTTTACGCTACGTATCCATTGGCACATCTTTATCGCCTTCAACTTCCTCAAATACTAATGCCCCTTGCTGTTCTTTCAGCCACTGAACACTTCGTTTATCGTCCATGAAGTATGTGTAAGATCGACGTAGGTCCTCTACTCCAACTGTATCCGATTTTCGTTTTCGTGCCAAGACATGTGCACAAGAGATCAGATTTAGTGCATATCGGAGAGTGGTTTGTACACCCATTGCGGTAAGGACATCAAGTGATTCGTCATCAAGTTTCACATCCTCTTCTTGGCAACTATATCGTGGTAAGATAAGGTCCTGTATATCGTTATGTTAAAAGCATGTTACCAACCGGATTTGGATGATTTGTCGAACGTCTTCCTCGAGGTAAGGTTTGGTGCTAACAATTAAAACACGGTCCAAGAGATCGACTGGTAGGCCATGAGGACTGCGGAATTTTGTTCCTCGTATTCTCGACATTCCACGGTTAGATGCCATAATAACAAGAGGCGCGAGTTCATTTTCAAGTGCTCGGTTGAGGAATGAGAAACATTCAATATCTAGCATGTGAACTTCGTCGATGAACAAGACCTGAAGTGAAGTGAATCATCGGGTTGGCTTGTACAAATTTGAGGGACGTACGCCAGGGACAATATCTGCTTTCCCCTCCTCTCGCCATTCTACAACTTTGGTATTGATCTGATCTCGCAGCTCGGGTTTGATTTCCCCGGTGTCACCTGCGAATAGGGCGAGGAATCCCTGGGTGCGACTGTTGATGACATCAATCTCGTGTAAAGAAACAGTGTGCACAACTTCTTTGCGCTTTTGTATTTCACCATCGGGGCACTGTACAAACTTCGTCTATGGGTTGAGGTTAGTCAAACAGACACGAACACTCTTCATGAAGGACGAACGTCAGCGCCCATAGCATCGTAGTCTCGGGATCGGGCAAATGAACGGCCGAGTTTTGTTATTTTTCCAGAAGTCTTGTCGATAGCAATGACATCGCCCGCCAGAACTTTCTCTTTCGAAAGAGAATCGATCATTTTAGTGCCCAAATCATAAATTGTTTCCATATCAGTAGTTTTAATGGTTAGTTTTCCTGTTTTCGTGGCCTGAGCTTGCACGGTCAGTCAAAGAGTCAGGTTTGAAGGAAGGTCACATACGCCAGTCAAACTACGATCAATCTGAATTTCTACGACCTCTCCTTCAATCAATTCTGTCTCTTCCTTTATTCGAACTCCAATACTACGACGCAACGCCTGTGTCAAAGCTTCCGTTTTTGACATTGAGAGCGAGAACACTTCACTCGCGGCGATCATTGTGAAAGGTACATCAGGACCAAGCGTCTGTGCCATGCCTATAGAATAGATTCAAAAGCAGTTAGTAGAAAAGCTCATCAGCACATACCTAATGCTATAGCAGTCTTTCCAGTCGAGGGAGGCCCGGCGAAAAGGATAGCACGTCCCGCAATTCGGCCTTCCTGTACCATCTTGAGGATCATTCCTGCAGCCTTTCTCGCCTTCCCTTGGCCAACCATCCCTTGAGAGTTTGCTCTAGGTTCAAGTTTATCATCCAATCCCAATCCATGGATGTGTGAGTGAGCGCCTAAAAATCAATGAATAATCGCGTTTGACTGAGACAGACCACCCCCACCAATCCGCTCTATTTTTGTGATGTCCCTCAAGTCGGACGTTCCTGTAGTTATTTGCATAGCCTAGAAAAACGTAAATAATCATTATAGAATTCGTTTAAAATTTGGACAGACCATGATCAAAAAATTCGTGTTCAAGCTCGAGACGCGTCGTCGGCTGTTTTGGGCCAAACAAACCTTGACTTCAATTTCCTTTCCCGGTCTACCATCTTCTCATGTTGTCCTCAGTTCGGGGCAGCACAGCGCTGCTTCGGACTTGTTTAGCACCTTTGGCAACTAGACCATCTGCTGCGACAGTTTCGCGGTGGACGCCATCGACAGTGCAAACACAGACGTCCAACTATGCTACTGCTATGTGGCAGAATAAAAAAAATCAGGAGATGGAGGCAGCTCTTTCTCGTACCGCGTCCTTATTCAAAACCTACAAACCTGTTACTCCTGGTATTCGCCATCTTAAACGACCATTGAACCCACACATTTACGAGGGCAGGCCGGTACGGCTACTCACCATTGCCAAACGGAAAACTGGGGGTAGAAACGCACATGGAAGAATTACTGTACGACATCGAGGAGGGGGTCATAGACAACGTATACGGACGCTAGATTTCAAGCGCGAGGAACCCGGGGTACACGACGTGGTCCGCATTGAATATGACCCAGGACGGTCTGCACACATTGCCCTTGTGCGGAACCGGAATCCTGATGTTGAAGGAATGCAAAAATGGAGTTATATTCTTGCTACGGAGGGCATGAGAGCTGGTGACGAGGTTCAGAGTTTTAGGCAGGGGATTCCTGACGGTTTCGTGCCAGGGTTCGACGTGTCGACCGAACAGGTCAAAACACTTCAAAAATCTGAGGAAAAAGGTGTTTCTGAGGACACAGGATCCTCAGCTCAGTCACTCGCACTTGGTATCCTTCGCACCATGACTCTCAAACCTGGAAACGTCCTACCACTCAAGTTGATCCCTCCAGGGACAGTTGTGCATAATATTGCTCTTAAGCCTGATGGCCCAGGCATTCTTGTTCGTGCAGCTGGTTCATTCGGTCAAGTCATTGCACACGAACCGGCTGGGAGGTACACTCAGGTTAGACTGCAGAGCGGTGAAGTGCGCAAAATCCTTCAAGAATGTTGTGCAACGGTCGGGAAAGTCAGCAACCCTCTTTGGAAAAGCATAAATTTGGGCAAGGCTGGCAGGTCACGATGGTTGGGATGGAGACCTTCCGTCCGTGGTGTTGCGATGAACGCGTGAGTGCACTCTACAAATACATTTACCATTAATCAACTAACGGCGTGTTTTATAGAAACGACCATCCTCATGGTGGTGGACGTGGAAAGTCTAAATCTAACAAACACCCCGTTTCTCCTTGGGGTTGGGGAACGAAGGGTACGAGGACGAGGAAGCCTGGTCCAAAAGGACCGAAGAACAGTAACAAGATGGTTATACGCGAACGTCCAAGAGGGAAGGAAAAGCGCGCTAACTAGACGGGATGTTCTCGGTATTTTATCGATAGCTAATTGTCCTAATGGTAATGCAGAACCTTCCAATTATAAAGTTAAATTTAAGAAAGCGAAATGCATTCAGAATGCAGACCTTCATGCTTGATCACCCTCATCTTCTCCGTCTTCTTCATCCGCACCGTATTTCAATGTCTTCGGTGTCTCTTTGTTGAGTTCGCTTTTGCCCACGGCATCCCGCCATGCAGTCAACTCATTCCCCAGTTGGTTTCTAGCCTCCTCAACTGCTTGGTGTAGGGATTTATAAAATTGTTTTTGTCCCTCCGACGGCGTAGAATTTATAGGAAATTGTTGTGTTTTTGAGGCACTCAACTCTCCTTTTTCTACGTCTGCCGGGGGCTTCAATTCGTAACTGATCGTTATCGCGGAAGACGGAGAAGACATGAAGAAATGTTTGGTAATGTTGTGCAGCAACCTCCGATTACTTACTTCACACGTGGGCGTATTTTTTTTTTCTCCGGCTTTACATAAATTATGGTGGGCGGTTGCAGGCTCAACTTTCAGCTCACCTTTATTCCTTCCCAATGCCTGTCCTTGCGAGATAACATTGAATTTTTCCCCTTCTACCCCATAGACGACTCCTAGATCATACCCTAGATTTTCTTCAATGCAATATTCCTTTTACAGACTCACATAGATTCAGATCCCAGATACAGATCCGATTTTTCATTAAAAAATTACAATAATGGACAGACATAATCCATCCTCGGTTCGGTCGTTCCATAAACCACCCACAAATTTTCTGCCACCCCTCGTCCGGCTTTCTAATCAGTCGACACAAGACATCGTACACGCCTTACGAAATTTACGGAATCTTTACTGGCCCCCTCCAATCCCGGTCGCACTTTCTTTGCCAAAACGCAAACTAGCAACACTCATTCACGACAATTCTGTACCAGATTCCGGATACGCGTCCGCAGAAGAAGACGAGGACCTAGCCGAGTCCGATTTGGGATTAAACCGCAACCTAGGAGATGCGGATGAAATCTTGGAGATTCTTAGATCTGATCCTTTAGAACGCGCGTTTGCTATCAAGTGGGTCACAGGCTTCGTAGCACGCGCTGACGCCTGGGCTAGCATTCCGAATTGCCAAGAAGAACAAAACATACGCACAGAACTTCTCGACAAAGCTAGCTCAATTTTGTCCGCTTTCACCGGAGACGAGGATGAGAATGAAGAAAGCTATACCCGTTCCTTCTCGTTCTTGTCGGAGCACGGCCCTCCGGTCAAAATAGAATTAAACGACGCCGTGCTAGAGAACGACCATACCTCAGTGGGTTTGCAGAGCTGGGGAAGCGCCATCACATTGGCCAAAAAGATGTGTGCGGCACCGAAGAAATTTTCTTTAGGCTCAGATAGTACCACATCTTTGCGTGTGTTGGAACTTGGGGCAGGAACGGGCCTACTCAGCATTGTAGCCGCGAAACTTCTTCGCGAAACCTCATCGATAATTATTGCGACCGATTACCATCCTGATGTCCTCGCTAACTTGTCAGCAAATGTGTTCACAAATTTTCCTGAATGTCATTCACCACGCATAGTGATACATGAACTCGATTGGGAGACTCCTTCGTATTCACCGCCACTAGACCATTTGTTCGATGTGATACTCGCCGCCGACGTCATATACCATCCGGATCATGCGCGCTGGATTAAAGGTTGTGTGGAGCGTCTCCTCGCCCGCCCCTGCGCAGAGGTTCCCGAAGGCGGCGTCTTTTGGATGATCATGGCTCTCCGAACGACAGGTCGCCACGAAGGGCTGTACAGCACCGTTGAAGACATGTTCCCGGACATTTCAGATAGATTGGAGGCTGATGGCCCGGTCCTGGTGGTCTTGGATAGGGAAGACGCAAAAAAGGTAGATGGCGTTGGGAGAGTGGATGAGAGTGGATATGTATTGTTTAAGATTGGTTGGGCAACGTGAAATACATGGGCATATAGATAGTACATGAATATAACAAAAGTATGGTGGACGATGCCACGCACTTAAAGATTTTTAATAGTAATTATCTGTAAGGTCGGCGTCCACTATCAAACATCGCGCAGTTTCATTACGAGGCCGAATACTGCACTGGAAAGGTAAAGGATGACTGAAGGCACATGTGAATTAGATGTAAGTATTAAAGCACGGGCAACGGACCTCGTCACTCCAGCTGTAAAGTCGAGTTTCGGAACGATTTCTTTCCCGTCTTTGTCCAGAGCCATGGAGATGTCCATCGTGGCCAATATAGATGCCGCAACTATCCATGTACTTGCATCAGCAAGATGGCGTCCTGGACAAATTCTGGAAGTACACGATAAGTAAGACAGACAAATATATATGCCGTCAATAGACCTACCGCCGCCCAAATCCAAAATGTGCAACGAGGAAAGGCTCTCCCAATCCTTGTGGCTTGGGGAGGTATCGAGAAGGATTGAAGGAGGACGGTTCGCTATATACCTTTTCGTCCAGCGACATTGCCCTAAAATCATTATATTAATTTCTCTTCATAACATTTAGAACTAGATAGGTACTTGGTGTTTGGGATAACAATAGAACCCTTTGGGATAAACATACCGTTGTAGACATCGTCTTCCAAAGAATAGTGAGGTACTCCTGCAACAACTATGAGCAAGGGGTTTAGGAGGAAGTTCCATTAAATCAAACCTAAAGGAACCGGATGGTTCCATCTTGGCATAGGGACCATCAGTGACTTCATCGGAGTCAAAACCCCCCAAAATCATACCTGAACGTTTCTTGCACGAGGCAGTTGACATAAGGCAGGGAGTCACGATCCTCAAAACCGGGGAGACGCCCTGGCCCAATGACAGTATCAATTTCTTTCTGTGCTCTTGCTTGACACTCAGGATTAAACATCATCGCTAGGAAGAATATAGATATTGATGACCAAGTCTTCTTGATATGAGAATTTTAAATACACGAAGAAAAGTCAGGCTCACGGTTTCAGCGCCGGCGGTATAAATTACACCAGCAGCACCTTGTATATCCGGAATTGTGTTTGAAGGGATACCAGTCTTGTTCATGAGAGCTTCTAAATTGGATGACACAAACGACGACTTTGCCATTCCTTTGGCCTGCAACGTGTAATCAGATTTTTCAAGGTGAGAGGCAAAATGCCGATATATGAGAAATCTAGACACACCATCTGTTCTTGGACCTGAGCAAGTGGAATGATGTGCAGGTTATCAACGGCTGGCCGCATTCTTCGTGCATACTGTGCAAAATATGTACCAGGGAACCAGGAGGGGAAATATTGCACTAGATAGCTCTATATCAATTATCATACCGATACGAATACTTAGAATTTACGTACAGAACGGGAAAAAATCGATTGCGGTTCCACCTGGTGAACCCGAATTTCCTATGGCATCACTGACGCCTTTGGTAATTTTTAGATATTCATCTTCATCTGATGTAACCTGATATCCAAATGTGATGCGTAAAATGACACTTGTAGAAAATCTGACTTGTCATCAAGAAAGCTGTTACCTCGATTACTGAAAGTGATTGACTTACTGGGATATATAACTATCCCGTTTTTCAGGTGTCGATAACAAGTTTTCCAGTAAGACGTGCGCCTCCCGGGTCTGAATAGGCCGATAAGAAACAGATTCTTTTTGATGAAAGTATTGTTGAATCATCCTTCGGTGTAGCTGCCATATGCTTCCATATCGTAAGACCGATAATGTTCGATTAAAACCCAGCCTAGACATGTGGAAGTGAGGGCTTAACGTGTAACCGTTGGATAGAGACTTACAATTCAAAAACAGGGAGTGGAGGTCTATCACTGTAATTATGGCTTCGTTTCTCAAGTAGATCTACGGCGGCTTGTACGCTATTAAGAACGATGTAGGACCGAGTCGGGATGTGCAAGTGTATGATGTCACCTGGCAGACATGAATATAAGGATTGGGGGATTCTTGCTCATAAAAATGATAGAACGCACCATAAATCTTCCCCAGTTCGTGGAAAAAGTACTCTTGACAAGTGGGTGGTATTATCAACAAGTGCCCAAGGAGGGGGAGTCCGGGAGGGCCTGGCGGGAGGGAAATTTTATACTTTCTCGAGCTCCTACGGACGTAGATCAACAGCAGAATACTTGAAACAATCCATAGGGTGAGCATGAAGGGCGTCCTGGTGTAAATCAGATAATGCCAAACTGGGGGGGTCGATAAGAGTCAGAAAGAATTTATATACCAATACATAAGAAAATCTCACACGATGGATTCTCAGTGGTAGATGGATCAACCCTTATAAGGGACGCCCCAGGAATGGAGCTGTGGTGGCTGTATGAATTCCTTCCATTCTGCAGGTCCAATCAGAAAGATCTTTAGAATCAAGAGATCTATTTTGTTAACACATGACGCGATGGTGTTTAACGGAGCACAGTCCGGAAAAAGAAACGTGTCCCCACCCTTATGTGTTATGGTCAAGGGCGTCGAATAACATGGAACCCTATCGTGACAGGAACTCGGACGGTGCTTAACCATCTTGTTAAACGGGTACAACACTCATCGCTGTGTCGGTCTGGAAAATTTTACCCGCGTTTTGGAGATTGAAACTACGGGGAGCCATACATTTCGACCGAGCCATTGAAGGTGCTTTTTCAAAGCCTATCATCGGAAATAACCGAGCCAAGCCAGAGAACGGACAGGGAAAAAGGATCGGCTGATACTCTCTGACATAAATGATGGATTGAATTGATGTTTAGATCGAGACAATGATTGGGAGTATGCATGTGAGCTTATTGTGTACTGGCCACATAACGGATAAAACATGCCTGAAAATACAGTGACTGTAATATTTCCTGTTGTGATTGGATAGCATGCTGGTTCTTCTCATAAGAACTAAGCACCGAGAGCAAACTGGTGTTCTCAACTGTGCATACACGCTTAAAGTTCATGCATTAGAAGGTTCTGCTCAAGGAAAGTCAGCTCGAGCTTCAGTCAGTATAATAATGTGGGGTCTCATAGAAGCACCCACCACCAGGTCCGTCACTTGGATAAAATTGTATTTGATAACGCAAAGCGCCAGTGAAGGCTCATTAGTTCCATCAATTAATTGGCATAGCTTGACCAAGTTTTGGTGAATAAGGCGATGATTAAAAGGGTTAGGTTCTTGTGAAAAAGTCTCATTAATATTTTGAATTATTATGAGTCGAGCCTGAACGTTATTTTAGTTCGTCCAATATTAACATGAGTACGAATATTGCAATCGAGAAAAACTGCTTTTGGGTGAAACTCACTTAAAAATATTGCTCATTACTCGTGAGCGTGAATGTTGTGGTTGACGTTGTCACGTTAACGGTTAGAAACCAAAGCATGTGGGTGCGTTCTAATCTTAGACCTGCCGGCTGAGTCAGCAAATACCGTCAACTCTTGTTGGGAGGGTGGACGAAAATGTATACATATTGTCAGATTGGTTGGGCAACGTGAGGTGCATAGGATTCATACGGACAGTACATGAATATAGTAAAAGTAGGGTGGACGTTGCCACGTACTTAGAACATTCTTAATAGTAATTATCTGAAAGGTCGGCGTCCAATATCAAACGTCGAGCAGCTTCATTACGAGGCCGAATACTGCACTGGAAAGGCAAAGGATGGCTAGAGACGCCTATAAATTAGAGGTAAGTGTTAAAGTACAGGCAACTGACCTCGTTATCCCAGGTGTAAAGTCGAGTTTCGGAACGATTTCTTCCCCATCTTTGTCTAGAGCCATAGAAATGTCCATGGTAGCCAATATGGATACCGCGGCTATCCATGTACTTGCATCAGCAAGATGGCGTCCTGGACAAATTCTGGAAGCACACGGTAAGTTATACAGACATATATATATATATTTGCCGTCAACATGCGTACCGTCGCCCGAATCCAAAATGTGCAACAGGGAAAGGTTCTCCCAATCCTTGTGGTTTGGGGAGGTATCGGGAAGGATTGAAGGAAGACGGGTTACCATATACCTTTTCGTCGAGTGACATTCCCCTGGAATCATTGCATTAATTTCCCTTCATAACATTTAGAACAACTGAATAGGTACTTGGTGTTGGCGATGACAATAGAACCCTTTGGGATGAACATGCCATTGTAGACATCATCTTCTAATGAATAATGGGGCACACCTGCGACAAGTATAAGGGAGGGAGATTTGGGAGAAGTTTATTAGATCACACCTAGAGGAACTGCATGGTTCCATCTTGACATAAGGACCGTCAGAAAATGTATCCCCGTCAAAATCCCCGAAATCCATACCTGAAAGTTTCTTGCACGAGACAGTTGACGTAAGGGAGAGAGGCACGATCTTCAAAACCAGGGAGACGCCCCGGCCCGATGACAGTATCGATTTCTTTCTGTGCTCTTGCTTGACACTCAGGATTGAACATCATCGCCAGGAAGAATATGGATATCGATGACCATGTCTTGTCGACATGAGACTTTCAAATGCAACAAAATGAGAAGTCAGGCTCACGGTTTCGGCACCGGCAACGTAAATTACACCTGCAGCACCTTGTATATCCGGAATTGTGTTTGAAGGGATACCGGTCTTGTTCATGAGAGCTTCCAGATTGGACACCACAAACGACGACTTTGCCGTTCCTTTGGCCTGCAACGTGTACTCAGTTTGATTTGTGGGGGGGGGGGAATAACGCAGATGTATAAGAGAAAGAGACACACCAGTTGTTCTTGGACCTGAGCAAGTGGAATGAAGTGCATCTTATCAACAACTGGCCTCATTCTTCGTGCACACTGTGCAAAATATGTACCAGGGAACCAGGAGGGGAAATATCGCACTAAATAGCTCTGTATCAATTATCATACCAACACGAATACTTAGAATGAACGTACAGAAGGGGAAAAAATCGATTGCAGTTCCACCTGGTGAGCCCGAATTTCCTATGGCATCACTGACGCTTTTCGTAATTTTGAGATATTCATCGTCATCCGATGTGACCTGATGCCCAAATGTGATACGTAAAATGATACTTGTTGAAAATCTGACCAATCGTCAAGGGGCTGTTACCTCGATTATTGAAACTGGTGGCTTACTGGGATACGTGGCTATCCCGTTTTTCAGGCGTCGATAGCAAGCTTTGTAGCAAGACGCGTGACTCTCGGGTTTGAATAGGCTGGTAAGAAACAGATTCTTTTTGATGGAAGTATTGTTGAATCATCCTTCGGTGCAGCTGCCATGTGCTTCCATATTTTAAAAGTGATAACGTTCGAACAAAACCCAGCCTAGACACATAGAAGTTAGGGTTTGACCATCAAATAGAGACTTACAATTCAAAAACAGGGAAAGGAGGTCTATCACTGTAATTGTGACTTCTTTTCTCGAGTAAATCTACAGCG
Source organism: Collybia sordida (assembly GCA_037014335.1). Taxonomy (NCBI): domain Eukaryota; kingdom Fungi; phylum Basidiomycota; class Agaricomycetes; order Agaricales; family Clitocybaceae; genus Collybia; species Collybia sordida. The sequence continues at coordinate 4,483,418 of JAYKXK010000002.1, forward strand.
GCTTGTACGCTATTGAGAACGACATAGGATCGAGTCGGGACCTGCAAGTGTATGATGTCACCTAGCGGACCCACAGATAATGATTAGAGGGACTCTTGCTCACACAAATGATATAACGCACCGTAAATCTTTCCCAGTTTGTAGAAAAAGTATTCTTGATGGGTCGGCGGTATTGTCAGCAAGTGCCCAAGGAGGGGGAGTCCGGGAGGGCCTGGCGGGAGGGAAATTTTATACTTTCTCGAGCTCCTATGGATGTAGATCAACAACAGAATACTTGAAACGATCCACAGGGTGAGCATAAAGGGCGTCCTGATGTAAATCAGATAAGTGGCGAACTAGGGGGCCAATAAGAGCCAGGAAAGTTTATATACCATAACATAGCAAATCTCACGTGTTCTAATCAGTGGTAGATGGATCAACCCTTGTGTATATAAAGAAGCTCCTGTATGGGGGACACTCGGGATTGGAGCTGTGGTGGCGGCAGAAAATACTTCTATATCCAATCAGAAGGAGATCTTTATAACCAAGCGGTCTATTTTGTTAACACATGATGCAATGGTGTTTAAGGCCGCATAATCCAGAAAAAGAAACAGGTACTCACGGATATGTGTTATGGTCAAGGGGCGTCGAATAACTTAAAACCCTATGGTGAAAAACAAGAACTCGGACGGTGCCTAACAACCTTGTAAACGGGTACCACGCCCACCACTGGCTCGGCCTGGAATTTTTTACCCGCATTTTGGAGACTGAAACTACGGGAAGTCATACATTTCAACACCCCCGAGCCAATGTGTTTTTTCGAGGCCCATTGTCGGAAATAACCGATCGAACGGACAGGAAAAAAAAGATCGGCTGATAACTGACACAAATGATGGATAAGATTGATGTTTAGATGGAGACAATAACTGGGAGTATGCATGTGAGCTTATCGTGTACTGGCCACGCAAGGGACAAAACATGCCTGAATACAGTGGCATTACTATTTCCAGTTGTGCCGAGATACCACGCTGGCTCTTCTCATAAGATTTAATCACTAAGAGCAATACTACTCCAGTGTTCTCGGCTAGTGCATGCACGTTTACCGTTCCTGCACTAAGAATCCTACTCGAGGAAAGTTAGCTCGAGCTTTAGTTGGCGTTATAATGTGGAACATGACAAACCCTCGCTCGCGTTGGCGAGTGTTAATAAAAAGTACCCACTACCAGTCCTAGAGAGCTTTTCATGATATAACCCGAAGTTTTTTTTGTCCTCGAAATCTGTAGATCGTCACTTGGATAATGTTGTTTCTAATGATGCGAAGTGTTGGTGAAGGCTCATTAGTTCTACTATTAATTAGGTTAGCCTGACCAAGTGCTGGTGAATAGGGTGATGATATTTTTCATAAAAGGATCGTGTTATATGGTGAAAAAGTCTCATTCACGTTTTCAGTTATTATGAGTCGCTGTTGAGCGGAAACATTATTTTAATTCGTCTAATTTTAGCATTGGTACGAATATTGCGATCGAGGTAAACTGTCTTTAGGTGAGACTCACTTAAAAATATTGCTCATTATTCGTGAGCGTGAATGTTGTGGTCGTGGTTGCTTTGATGTTGGAAACCAAAGCATGTGGGTGCGTTCTGATCTGAGGCCTGCCGGCTGAGTCAGCAGATACCATCAACCCTGCCGCTGGTCAGAGAACCGCTGGCCCGCTGCCCGCACAACGACCATGTTGCCCACCGTTCTCCTAGCGTAGGCTCCACTGCTAGTTTTAGCTCAGGATGGCTCTACCGATAATCCCACCAGAAGTCAAGAGTCCCTGGGATACTTTTTGGATGATCATGGCTCTCTGAACGACAGGTCGCCACGAAGGGCTGTATAGCACCCATTCACATGCTCCCTGACAATTCAGATAGATTGGAGGCTGAAGGCCCGGTCCTGATGGTTTTAGCTAAAAAAGGCGCAAAAAAGGTAGATGGCGTTGGGAGAGTGGTTGGGAGTGAATACGCATTGTTTAAGATTGGTCGGGCGACGTGAAGTATGTGTGCATACGGATAATACTAATACATGAATGTAACAAAAGTACGGTGGACATCTCGCACTTAAAGATCTTCAATAGTAATTATCTGAAAGGTCAGCGTCCACTATCAAACGTCGAGCAGCTTCATTTCGAGGCCGAATACTGCACTGGAAAGGTAAAGGATGGCTAGAGGCCCATGTAAATTAGAGGTAAGTATCAAAGTGCAAGCAACTGACCTCGTTATTCCAGATGTAAAGTCGAGTTTCGGAACGATTTCTTTCCCGTCTTTGTCCAGAGCCATGGAAATGTCCATAGTAGCCAATATGGATACCGCGGCTATCCATGTACTTGCATCAGCAAGATGGCGTCCTGGACAAATCCTAGAGGTGCACGGTATGTCATTGGACAAATGTATGCCGTCAACACACGTACCGTCGCCCAAATCCAAAATGTGCAACGGGGAAAGGTTCACCCAATCCTTGTGGTTTGGGGAGGTATCGAGAGGGATTGAAGGAAGACGGGTTACTATATACCTTTTCGTCGAGTGACATTCCCCTAAAATCATTACATTAATTTCTCTTTGTAACATTTAGAACAACTTGATAGATACTTGGTGTTGGCGATGACGATAGAACCCTTTGGGATGAACATACCGTTGTAGACATCGTCTTCTAAGGAATAATGCGGTAGACCTGCGACAAGTATGAGGGAAGGAAATTTGGGAGAATTTTATCAAATCAAACCTAGAGGAACAGGATGATTCCATCTTAACAGAGAGACTATCAGGAATTTGATCCCAGTCAACACCCCCAAAGCTCATACCTGAAGGTTTCCTGCACGAGACAGTTGACATAAGGCAGGGAGTTACGATCCTCAAAACCGGGGAGACGCCCTGGCCCAACGACAGTATCAATCTCTTTCTGTGCTCTTGCTTGACACTCAGGGTTGAACATCATCGCCAGGAAGAATATGGATATCGATGACCATGTCTTGTCGACATGAGACTTTCAAATGCAACAAAATGAGAAGTCAGGCTCACGGTTTCAGCACCAGCACCATAAATTGCACCTGCAGCACCTTGTATATCCGGAATTGTGTTTGAAGGGATACCAGTCTTGTTCGTGAGAGCTTCCAGATTGGACGCCACAAACGATGATTTTGCCGTTCCTTTGGCCTGCAATTTGTAGTCAGATTTATTTGGGTGGGGGGAAAAATGTCGATATATAAGAGATTTATACACACCATCTGTTCTTGAACGTGAGCAAGTGGAATGAAGTGCAGGTCATCAACGACTGGTCTCCTCGTTCGTGCGTATTGTGCAAAATATGTACCAGGGAACCAGGAGGGGAAATATTGCACTAAATAGCTCTATATCAAATATCATCCAGATGAGAATACTCAGAAAGAACTTACAGAAGGGGAAAAAATCGATTGCAGTTCCACCTGGTGAGCCCGAATTTGCCAAAGCCTCACTGACACTTCTCGTAATTTTGAGATATTCGTCTTCATCTGACGTGACCTGATACCCAAATGCGATGCGTAAAATGATACTTGTTGAAAATCTGACCAATCGTCAAGGGGCTGTTATCTTGATTATTGAAGATGGTGGCTTACTGGGATATGTGGCTATCCCGTTTGTCGGGCGTCGATAGCAGGCTTTGTAGTAAGACGTGCACCTCTCGGGTTTGAACAGGTCGATAAGAAACAGATTCTTTTTGATGAAAGTATTGTTGAATCATCCTCCGATGGAGCTGCCATGTGTTTCCATATCGTAGAACTGACACGTTTCGAACAAAACCCATCCTAGACATGTTGAAGCGAGGACTTAACGTGCAACTGTCGGATAGAGACTCACAATTCGAGAACAAGGAGCGGAGGTCTATCACTGTAATTGTGACTTCGTTTCTCGAGTAGATCTACAGCGGCTTGTACGCTATTAAGAACGATGTAGGACCGGGTCGGGATGTGCAAGTGTATGATGTCACCTAGCGGCTCGGATAAGGATTCGAGGAAGAATGATATAACACACCATAAGTCTTCCCCAGTTCGTGGAAAAAGTATTCTTGATGGGTTGGCGGTATTGTTAGCAAGTGCCCAAGGAGTGGGAGTCCAGGAGGGCCTGGTGGGAGGGGGAATTTATACTTTCTGGAGCTCCTACGGACGTAGATCAACAGCAGAATACTTGAAACGATCCACAGGGTTAGCATGATAGGCGTCCTGGTGTAAATCAGATAAGTGCCAAACTGGGGGGTCGATAAGAGTCAGAAAGAGTTTATATACCATAACATGAAAAAATCTCACACTAGTTCTAATCAGTGGTAGATGGATTAACCCTTGTGTATATATAGAAGCTCCTGTATAAGGAACGCTCGGGTTTGGGGCTGTGGTGGCGGCAGAACATCCCTCTGTATCCAATTAGAAGGAGATCTTTAGAACCAAGCAATCTTTCTCGTTAACACATGACGCGATGGTATTTACAGACGCATATTTCAGAAAAATGGGAATCCAGACATATATACTATGGTCAAGGGGCGTCGATGACATGGAACCCTATCCTGACAAACGGGAACTCGGATGATGCTCAACGACATTGTAAACGGGTACTGCACCATGGTTTCGGTCTGGGAGGTTCCACCTGTAGAAAGTACGGGGAGTCGTGCATTTCGACACCTCCAAGCCAAAGTGTTTCAAGGCTCATTATCGGAAACCGGAACGGGGAGGAAAAAGGAATTGGACGTAAATGATGGATTGGACAGATTCCGAGTTCGAATTATTGAGAACTCGGTATTACCTGCATTGAGGTTTTGAAATTGACCGCCAATGTTGCGGTGATTGCCGGTCGGATTTTCAATTAGTTCCGTATTCCGATCCGGCTCATCCTTGCCTTTCGTCCCTCTCATTGTGCGCGTATTGTTAGTAGAGGTTTATGAACTTTCGTATTGACATTGTATACTCTGATATAATATTTATTGGATTAAGAATGATAAAATGGGCATGTTTGAGTGCGAAACAAGTGTATTGTCATCTTAACACTTGTAATAGATTTATTTACTGTTTTTGTAATGTCGGAATGCATTCTTTGAGGATCTCTGTTCATCTTCTGTTGGCTATCATATCACCTTTGCTCTCACCAACCAAAACTTCTATTGGCAGTGTGTCCTATCCGTTTCTTGGTGGTCTTGTATCTTACCCTCCATTCCAATCTCTCTTTAGGTACAGTTGAGTTGCCTTTTGTCTCTTGCTGCCTTCTTAATTTGGCATTGGTGGACGGCATGGATTGTTAGGCTCTTGGTGTGTGTGTTGCATAGAATTTAATGTGTGCACTTTGTTTTGTCAACGGTTCAATACAAAAACAGGAGGCAGTGGTTGTCAGTAGTGTGGGAAATGACCAAGTTTGACAAAAAAAATTGTGAACTCGGATCTGCCGTGCTTGCAACGGCCCACATCAGCCAGTGGGAGTGTGCATGTGAGCTCATTGTAGTGCCGGCCACGCCGCAGATGAACGCATGCCTCGATGCTGTATCACTGACTGTATCATTTCCAATTGTGGTTTAATAACCTACTGGTTGTTATAAGACTTGGGCGCCGGGGAAGAGCGATACTACCCCAATGTTTTCGGTTAGTGCATAAACACTTATATTTCTTGTAGAAGTAATTCTATTCAGGGAAAATCAGCTTGAGCTCTAGGCAGTGTAAAAATGTGGGACATGACCACGATTCTCTTAAGTTAGCGGATACTAGTCTCAGAAAAGCACCCATCACCCCCTCTGGAGAACCTCCCATGATTTAACCCAGGTTTGAGTTCTTGGCCTCAGAATTTGTGGATCGTCACCTAAGTGTTGGCGTTTTCGATGACATGAGGTACCTGTGAGGAACCACTAGTTCTACGATTGGTTAATTTAGCCTAACAAAGTGCTAGTGTCTAAGGTTCATACAACAGTTTTGGTGAAAAAGTCTTATTAATGTTTTGAATTATTATGAGTCAATGTCGAGCCTGAGCGTTATTTTAGTTCGTCTAAGATTAGCATCGGTATGAATATTGTGATCGACGAATATTGTTTTTAGGTGAGACTCACTTAAAAATATTACTCATTATTCGTGAGCATGAATATTGTGGTTGTGGCCGCTTGGATGTTGGAAACCAAAGCATGTGAGTGCGTTCCAAACTTAGACCTGCCGGCTGAGTCAGCAGATACCATCAACCTTGCCGGGGGTAGAGAACCGGAAATTTGTCGCCGCAGGTTTAGTTGTTTGTTTCGACCCTCCATACTTTACTACCCCTCCTTGACTTGTTCCTCATCGTTTCTTTCCTCACGGGCTTTATAGAGCTCGAACTTCCGCTCTTCCATCGTCTTGAGCGACTCCAACTGCTCATCCTGCTCAATATCCTTTTCTAGGACGATGCGCCTCACAACGGCCATGTTGCCCGCTGCTCTCCTGGCGTTGGCTCCACTGCTAGCTTTAGCTCAGGATGGCACTATTGATGGTCCCACCACAAGTCCAGAGTCCTTGGGATACTCTTGTGACCCTTCAAAGTGCAAGCTCCCAAATTGCAATTGTGCGAGCACCAGCCCGCCAGGTGGCATCAAGCCTGTAAGTATCGTTGCTTCACCTCGTTGGCTGTATGCTTCGTATTTCGCAGTATTGATGTGACCGATGTCCAACACAGTCCGATACGCCCCAATTCATCGTTTTCACTGCCGATGATGCTGTCCAATCATATACACTCGATGCCGTCAACCAGTTCCTGGCTCACCGGAAGAACCCTAACGGCTGCGCCCCCAAAATGACATACTTCACGTCTCTCAATTTCACCAACTACACTCTCGTCACTGGTAAGTACCCAGGCCCATATGTGCTTTCCATACCTATGTCAACCCTTAAACAGATTGGTTCGTTGCTGGGAATGAAATTGCTGACCACACGTGAGCATTCTATATTTGTGCATACCCGCATGATATCAAACGATCACCATGTAGTATGACCCATGTGGGGACACCACCACAAGACGAAATCAATGGCAACCTCATCGCACTCAACGCACTCGCCGGTATTCCGATGAACAAGCTCCAAGGGTTCCGCGCGCCGTTCCTTGCCTATTCTGCTGAGACTCTGAAACTCCTATATGATTCCCAATTCACATACGACTCGAGTGCCGCTTCCTCTGTCCCTGTCACTGATCCTAACACTGACGCGTACTGGCCCTATACGTTGGATAATGGTATGGCGAACAACTGTTTATCTGTTCCTGGAACCTGTAAGGGTGAACCAAAGCTTCCGGGTTTTTGGGAAATTCCGATGTATGCCTTTTTCGACAATAGAGGTGCTGCTGGCCCGCATTTGATGGATCCTTGGTTGTGAGTACCCTATCAATGTTATCGGTATCCCTTTGGTTTGACAACGTATTTAGGGATGCAGCAAATGGCGCCACAAAGGTCAACGATTCTGCCACCCTGGAATACATGCAGAAGACCTTTACTGAACATTACAACAACAACCGCCAGCCAATTGGGCTATACACTCATCCTATTCATGTTTCGGTCAGTAATTTTTGGCTATTTATTATAGTGTGCCATCGAATTGATTGTTTTTGCATCTAGATATCATACCCTGGTTCCCCTGTTGCGAAGTCAACCATTGCGATGATCAACGCGTTCCTGGATTGGGCTCAAGAGCAACCTAATGGTAAACAATCGTTCGTCGACACCTAGGGCTATAGCTAAACTGCTCTGTAGTCTGGATTGTGTCCAACGAACAACTTCTTGATTGGGTCCGGAATCCCGTTCCCGTCTCACAATTGGACCAAGTTGCATCTCTCAAATGCTCGACCCCGCAAGTTGATCCCTCCACGAAAATTTGCAACGGAATGCCTGCGAACGAAAATGGTCTGCTTTCGCACTGTGCCTTCAGTGACTTCCCATTCTATACATGCGTACGTGTCTTGCATTCCGTCTATTTGCCGGCCGTTCTGATACTTACTACTATTCTAGTATGGTTGTCCAGAAGTCCCACCCTCTCCGAACAATCCCAACCCTCCTCAACAGGTTGTTGACGGTCAGAGCTCTCGCTTTCGGCGTATGTTTCCTCATCATTGTACCCTATAATATGGTGCTAATTTCGAGCTCAATAAAGTTCCTCAAAATTGCTCCACACCCTTCTGGGACCCAATTGGCGGAAAGTGTATTTGCACATCCAACCAATGTGCTTTCGCAGATAATTCACGACCAATCGGTGTAAGTAAACTCCCCACCGTGCTTTGTTGCATATATCTTATTTCATTGTCGCAGCCCAACGGAGCTAATTTGACTGGTGGTGGTATCGGTGGTGCCTTTACCAGTGCCTCGGCGACACCTTACGTTCCTTTCAATGGTGACCTCCCAGGAGCACCTCTCGGACTTTGGCCTGCTCTTCTCGTCGGGGCCGTTGGTGCCATGATTGGTTCTATGGGTGTTTTGACGCGCCTTTAATCTTCCTAAGCCCCGTCACGAATCGTATGGTATAGTCATGAAGACACTTTGACACGAAACACCTCATTACCTTTTAATCCCTTTTTGGAACTTTTTATCTTTCCTCTCACTTATGACGGGGTTCGATTTTCTCTAGGACTTTGGACTAATCAGCATATCTCCTCGTCTCTCATGCACACATCCCTCATCTCTATACCACTCTTTATATACTTAGACGATACCTCAATGTGCAGTCATGGGGTCCGTCCAATACCGTCCCTATTAACACTAGCTATAGTGGATTCACGAGTAATCGACCCACACTCCTTTAGCGTAGAGATACTGTGGGTGTTGAAGGACTTTTTATATAAGTAGTCGTTGAACAATCGATTATGTTATTCATCATCAAGAGATCCACGATAATCAAGACACGAACTCTCTTATGTAGAGCCGGGAACACTGCCAGTTGCTACCACACAACAATACATCGGCTATCATAAAAAGGTTCCGGGTTCATAATTAACTACTTATGATCCCTAACTAAATCTTTAACTTCGGCCTACTTACAACCTTCTGTAACTGGTCAACTTCTTCATTCCATTCTTTCATAATTTTCTTGATCCTGAGTTCCTAATATCCCTGGGCCTGAAGATGTCAGAGCCCCACATCCGCAAACAGAAGCGGAACAAGGCCCAATCTAAAAGGCCTGAGGCTGGCCCTCGTAAGGAGCAAACCCAACCGCAGCAAGTCCATGGTACGGACTGGCAACGGCATACGACATTACTTTCATTAATTTTACTTGCTGCCGGGATTGTGTTTGCGTACCTGGTACTCGATTAACCTTCCACAATTTACAAATTAACTGTGATGTTACATAGAACCCAACCCATGTCACGAATTTCTTGGATTCATGGATAGGATTCTCGGATCACTTCGAGCCCTCTAAGCTAGAGGTTAAAACACCAGCAACTGTACGATTATACGCTGATATACCCAAACGAGACGCCGTGGTTGCTGCTTTCAAGGTCCGTCATTCTCTTGTTGTGTTATTCTAAATTTTGAAAAGCATCATCATAGCATGCGTGGCTTGCATATGGTGAGAGACAAAGTTTTATCCTGGGGGAGCGCTGTGACTCAAACTCTGCAGAGCGGGACGCTATGGGCGATGACGAATACCATCCCATCAGCAAAAAAGGGTCGAACCTGACGGAAGCTGGTGGAATCGGCTACACAGTCATCGACTCTATTGACACCATGCTGGTCATGGGTCTTCAGGAGGAGTACGGCAGGGCACGGAATTGGGTAGCGAATAAGATGTCAGTGGATCGAGACGACAATTTTAGCACGTTTGAGGTGAGTGTACCTCCCGTCGAATCCAAACTTGTGTGGCCCTTACTCGCGTTGTAGACGACCATTCGCGTGATCGGTGGTCTTCTCTCAGCGTATCATTTGTCTTCAGAGGATCCGGTTTATCTCGCGAAAGCCGTAGACCTTGCAGATAGGATTTTGCCCGCCTTCGACACTCCCTCTGGGCTACCACAAACGATGATCAATTTGGCAACAGGAGAGGCTATTGCAAACAAGGATTTCCCTGGACTCGTTAGTACTGCTGAAGTTGCTACCCTCCAACTTGAGTTCAGATACCTCAGTCATTTGACTGGGAATGAGGTTTATTGGAGAAAAGCTGAAAACGTAGGTTGTTCGCGTATACCTTTGCTCTCCATGGAATTAATCAAAAACGACAACCCTAGGTCATGCGTGTCATAAAGGCCGCCAGATTGCCTCATGGACTTGCATCTATTTTCATGAAGTCTGTCACCCTTGAATACCACCGTGTATGATGAATTGACAGCAATTATAGCGTCGCTCTGGGCCAATATGAAACGTCTGCGATACGGTTAGGCGCTCGGGGTGATTCATTCTATGAATATTTGTTGTCAGTATCCAGCGTTTAAGTCTTGTCATATGATTGATCTAATCCCGAACAGAAAACAATATATTCAAACTGTAAGTTTTACACTACTACGTAAAAAGATGTCGTTAAACGAGGCTCTTATAGAATGGGTCTGAACCCGTATATCGAGAGGTGCGGCAAATACATTCGCATATAAACTCGTGCCCTGTTCATCACTCCCATAGATGTACGACAATGCGATGGATGCCATACACAAGCACCTTATACAAAAAAGCACGGGTTCAGGAATGACATATACATCGGAACTGATACCTGAACAAAACCCTAGTGGCGAAATGTAAGCTCGGTCACGCTGTGTATAACTCTGCTGATTGTTTTTTTGATGTAGATCGTGGCGTTTGGTACCCAAGCAAGATCACTTGGCTTGTTTCTTCGGAGGTTCACTGATGCTAGGCGCCACAAAGGCTGGAGCAGTTGTCAAGCAAGTCTCTGTGCCTCCCCTTGCGGATGAGGTCTCAGAATATGGGAAACGGGATTGGCAAACCGGTACAGAGCTCATCAAAACTTGCATGAATACTCATGATACTGCAACGTAAGAACACTTTTTGTCCTTTCATTACCTACGCTAACCAATGCGGACATCTACAAGCGGCCTATCTCCAGAAGTCGTGCATTTTAGGATACCGAGTGACGGCATGGACGGAAACCCCTCAGCACCTTCAGATTGGTACATAAAGGGCGGACAGTAAGTCCTCTGTCCTAAAACCATTCCGCCTTTTGATCTGAATGATTAGAGCGGGTGCATTCCCTCCATACGATGCACGTTATATGCTTCGGTTTGTGAGAACGAAACACCATTTACCCTCTTTTGACAATGTCCTACAGCCCAGAAACTGTTGAATCACTTTTTATCGCTTACCGCCTTACCGGCGATGTACTCTATCGCGAACATGGATGGAAGATCTTCCAATCTATAGAAAAGCATTGCCGCGTTGAGACGGGCGGGTATGCGACTGTTATCAACGTTGACGAATTTCCCGCCAAACACGAGGATAGAATGGAAACTTTCCTCATGGTCCGTTCGTTCTTATACTCCGAGATATCACATTGAGATTTATCGACAGAGTGAGACCCTGAAATACCTTTACCTCCTCTTCGACGATTCTAGTGTTTTACCTCTCGATAGTACGTCCTACACTCTGCTATCTTGTCCCCTCTAATTTATCATTATCACAGAATTTGTCTTCAACACTGAGGTAGAAGTTCTGTCCTTGAATTTAACTGGACGTTCCGCTAACTCTACCCCTAGGCACATCCTTTGCCCATATTTGACCCAAAGATTGCCACCGGATTCACATGAGAGGATTCCTTTATATGACTGAAAAAGCCACCAGGGAGGAAACCCGACAGTAACACGTAACTTATTCCGAGCAACCCGTCTCTCAGGAAAATACCAGCTTAGATGCGATCCGGTATTGTTCAATCGGCACTACAACTGTCTATTGTATTCGCAGGAATCTGTAGTAACATTAGGACCTTGACGGTACTGAAGTCTTTCCTATTTATTTGATATTATATATATATAGATCCTCAATTCATTGTGGTATCAATGTTGTTTATCATTCCTATTGACGATAACTGGGCAATTAGAATCCAATGACCGAAGAATTTGTGCACCTCGATTTGAGTAATGTGATAACATCAATTTGAACTAAACGGTTGTTCCAGTCTTTCGACTAGCGAAAAAAATTGAACTTCCAAAGCCACATTCGTCGATAAGAGTAAGCAAATCACATAATAGATAGATATTTGTATTCAGCCCCAGTTGATTTTGGCATGGATCATAAGCATAACAGCGTGGAGAAATGTTACGATACATAACAAGTAGGAATAGTAGACTAGGTTTAATCTACTCTTCTTCCTCATCATCGCCACCCTCCTCCTTCTTGGCGGCAGCGGCAGCACGCTTGCGCTTGACGCGGCCGGGACGGCCTCCGCCGTAAGGCGACGTCAGGGCAAAGTCAATGTGCTTTTGGGAATCAAGACGGACGACGAAAGAAGGAACGTTAACGATCTGCTTTCCAACCCTGTACGAGACATAAGACAAGTCAGGGCGATTGGGGGTAGTCATAGATGTACGCACCGAATGTGTCTCTGTCTGATGAGAGTCCTGGCATGATGAATGCTCTTGGCCAAACCACTCTTGAAGACTTGTGTTTGAAGACGTCTCTCCAAGAAATCTTCAATCTTAAGAGCCAACACGTAATCTAACCGCATGCGAGACTCATCCAACACTCCAATACGGACAAGACGGCGAATCAAGGCGTTACCCTCGAAGAGACGCTTGGGATCCTTGTTATCGAGCTTGAGGAGTTCACGAGCAGCACGACGAATTTTTGAAAGAATAAGGGCGATACGCCAAATTTCACGCTTGTTACGGAGACCGTACTCGCCGGCAAGCTATTCCAGTGGAGAAACCACGCCAAGTCTATAATCAAAAAACTGAATGGTGATGAGGTGAAAAGACAGACCTTTAGCTCAGCATCGAGACGAGCTGATTCGAATGGTCGACGGGGGACCTTGTAACTGTAAAAGTTATGATAATGGGGCACGGCTTGATCAGCACGATTGCAACCCTCCACTAAAGTGGATCTTCAAGTGAAATGCTCACGTCTTGCTGTGGTTCCTCGGGGCCCTGAATGACAATTCGTTAACGATACGTTATATGAAGAAATAGCGGCGACATTACCTAGGCATTTTTGTCTTGAAGAAGTCGACGAAGGACTTGTGTTTACGAGCTCAGCAAATCTGGAACGACCAAAGTAGTGTAAACATGATTAGGCTTAACGCCACAACTGTAAAGCACCACCTCTCAGCCACTCGGAATATGCCGAAAATCCAAATTTGAGCCAGCTCTTCCCGTCGACCTCGCCAACGACCAAGCCTCCGTACGCCGTTTGTATTGTTAAATTATTGATTTTTTCTCACTCAATACTTAGTCCTCAAGATGCCTCACTCATTCGGTTATCGCGCGCGTACGCGCCACATGTTCAAGAGGGGATTTAAGGGTACGCTCTGTAGCCCAAGTAGAGATAACGATTATTCAGTCAAATTGCAGAGAATGGCCCTACAAAGCTCTCCACTTTCCTCGTCAACTACCGCGTCGGAGATATCGTCGATATCAAGGCCAATGCCTCCCAACAAAAGGGTATGCCCCACAAATACTACCATGGGTGCGCCTAAAGTCCAATCATACATATACTTTCGATCTGTACTTATCAATTTGCAGCCGCACCGGAATCGTCTACAACGTCACCCCAGCCGCTGTTGGTGTCATTGTGTACAAGGTTGTCGGAAACCGATACATCGAGAAACGTGTTAACCTCCGTGTTGAGCACGTCCGCCATTCAAAATGTCGACAGGAGTTCTTGGATCGAGTGAAGAGCAACCACGATGCGCATGCTGCTGCAAAGGCAAAAGGCGGTTAGTATTAATTTATTATTTTACCCATGAAGGCCTCTCATCGAACTTTGTACACTTTGTACAGAGCGCATCAACTTGAGACGTGTACCAGTATTGCCCCGGGAGTCACGCACCGTCTCCACTTCTCAGAATGCCCCCGAGACCATTGTACCAGTTCCTTACGAGACGACAATTTAGATGGATCGACGGGCGATGTTCTATATTTCTACCGGCTGGTTGTATGTTCTTCTATTGCTTTCATGCCCCATGCAACATACCAAAACATGAAACGATATTACATGCCTGCCCTTTTGAGTAATACTTCTGTGACTCGGGCTTCTCTACCTGCACTCGGGCCGTGACCCTGCCCCTGTGGCGAGATTTATATATTCAAGTGACGTATTTGGGCTTCAACGGTATAGACAGTGGGGCTAGGTTCTCTACATGTTCATTTACCTTGTGATTCCGTTATGCTCGTGACTTAGTCAGGGTGCATAAAGACAAAGTTCACTAATTACAATATATAAGCCGGCTATCCTTTAACCTCCTACACATTTTATAGCATTTCACAGTATACAGAATGACCATCGAACTCGTCTCTTTGTCTCTACCACCGTCAGCAGACCCTTCGAAATTTGTCGACTTTGGACGAGAAGTGAAGGGTGTAAACCCAGCAACTCTCGATCCTGGATCAGAATCATTTACAGAGATTCATAATGCTCTCTACAAAGTTGGTGCTATCGTTCGGATTGAAGTATTCGGTGTTCATTTCTTTCAACATCTAGCATTCCATTCTTGTATTCCGTGATGTCTCAATGACACCAGAGCAGCAGTATGCTCTTACCAAGGTAAGTTATGATCACAATCAGACTGCGTCATCATTGATGATATTGGTAAGGCCTTTGACCCTAAATCTGAGGACTACGGGCACGGAAACAACAAGACAGAAGGAACCAAGAAATCAATCCTCCATCCTGACCTCAAGACTATTCCACGTGTTCCTCAAGTTCAACTCATCGGAAATGGTACTGTATATGACCACGAAGGCTTGGCCGAAGCAAAGCTCAAGCATCCGAGCCACACTACTTTCCACAAAACTAAAGTTTCACCCGAAGACGAAGCCAAAGGAATAACTCGCTTTTATCGCTGGCATATCGACGCTGCGTTGTACGATCTGGCTCCGCCTAGGGTGACAACACTTTATGGGCTCATAGTTCCCAAGGGACCCCCTCAGGTCTGCAGGTATGACGACGGAACGGGTGACGAGCTGCCAGTTCCCCTTGGAACTACTGCTTTTGTGTCAGGGAAGACTATGTTCGATATACTCCCATCTCAATTGAAGAGTTTGGCGGTGAGGTCGAAGGTTAAGTATGCACCCCATCCATATGTGTGGATGGCTCCAGCGCACGCGAAGCCAGATGCTCTTGGGATTGAGACGGAAGGATTGGAGCTACCCTTAGATGAGCTCCCACCTTGGGAAGAGGGAAAGCTTAAGACATTCCCGATTGTGCGATTATTTGATTCCGAGGTTACCGTCCACGCCTGATTTGTGCCCCGGATAGGTTTGGAAGAATCCGGTCACTGGGGAGCTCCATTTTGAGGTTCACCCTTGTGGAGCTGCGGAATTACTTGTTGATCCCCTCCCTGCAGGCGCTAAACGTGAAGGAGCTTTATTTCCGGAAGGTGCTCACCTCACCGAGCTGAAAGAGGTTAGGGAACTTCTGTATAAAATGCAAAGGCCTGGTATTGCCCCGAAAGTAAGCATAGCCCATCCATCGTTTATACTTTTCTAATCCACAACGCCAGTTGGTATATCCTCATGATTGGTACGTCAAACGCTATTTAATTCTGTCATGAATGTCATGTTTCTTCCAGGCACGAGAATGACCTCGTCTTGTTCCATAACCGCGGGGTACTTCATACGGTTGTTGGGGCGTTTACACCAGATCAAGTTCGGGCATTCCATCAATGTAACCTTGCCGCATCAGACGACCCCGCTGGCCCTTCTCTTGAAGATGTCAAGAAATGGGCATAAGGCGGCAAGATATCGGATACTGAGTTATGAACTTTACTGGTTGTGATTCTCACTGTACTTCTACCACCCTGATTGTTGCTTTTTGAGATGTAACAAACTCTGTCTGAGAAACATATATTCTGACAACGATTGGAGGGTCATTAAGCCATGAGTATATTGGGCATCTGCTCGAATAATTACTGGAGATATTGACATACTGATGGCAAACATAGCGTCTGTTGTTACATGGATAAGTCGATGGAGTGTCAGGTAAACTCAGTCGTCGTTGGATACAGCAGCGGGTCGAATGATCAAGGGACGCGAGGTGTCACAGACTCACGTACATGTGACCTTGTTCTGTCACGACTTCCCGAATCAGTTAGTCGTTCCGACACGTTAATACTTCATTGAAGTGTGCATCTCCTACTATTTCACCTAGATACCCCTTTGGGCCCTCCCACTGCGATATACCCATCCTTACGCTTTTCACCCGTTTTTCTCTTGTATACAGGACCCCTACAACTTTGGTTGTGAAACACTTTCATATTACTTGTAAGTTGTGATCCAATCCATAAGTCCGCGACAATATACCAATTCTAGTTCCGAACAAGTCACATCGAGTCATGCCTCGCCCATCGAGTGGACCTGTGCGTGATATCGTGGGTCATCCCCACAGGGTTGGAACTAACACGGCGGCTTTCGTAGACGGATTCGGACGGATTCTTCACTGATGGCTCTGACGATGTGGACCCGGACTTCCTCGAGGCGCTGGATAATAATGGTGAATATTTTTCATGATCTAGTATCATCTTTGTCTAGTGATTGCCATAGAACATCTCAGATCTCCGGATAAGCCGAAGACGAATAAGCCTGATACATCGGAGTTCGTTCCTTCGTCGCAAGAGTGTAAGTCTGCTTCAAGACTGTAAGGCCTTTAAACTATGGTGTTGACAAATTTTGTTCCAGCATCTTTATCGACATTGATAGGGACTCCACCTAAGCCACCGATTGCTCAAGCCACAGCGTCTTCGGCCAAACGGTATTATTCGATCAATCGGACTATGGAGAGCTTGAAGCTTTCCAAGACACCTGGTGTGTCTCTGTTAAAATGGTTTCAATTTTTTCATTGACTTCGTAGTGCCTTAGGTAGAGCCTCTCCGGAACCTATCAGAAAGAAGCTATTCCTTGACACGTCCAAAAAGAGCGACGTCTACAAGCGCGATGAAATCGCCAAACCGATTCTCGTCAAGAACGGACCAAAAAAAATAATTGTTATTGAATCTTCGGATGAAGATGCATCAGAGACCGACCGTGAGGAAGGTTTGTCCTACACATTGAGACATTTTAAAATAAAACTAACGCTATGGCTTAGTGTCTGCGCGTGCGTCGAAGTGTTTATTAGGTTAATGATCCTAATTATTCTTCTAGTTCTCACAGATACAGATATGTCGCTCTTTGACCCGAGATCCCCGACGACATCCATGTCCTCAGTGGACTTCCTCCCCTCGACTGCACGACCAAATCGGCCGATCCCGTCACTGGGCTCTTTTCCGTCGACCAGCTCTTCGCGGAAGAAGCGTGACGCCAGTTCGAGTAATCCCGCAATCGGATCCCCTTCGAAGTACCGAAAAGTGGACGAGCAAGTGTCTCACACTCGCACATCTTCACATCAAGCTCGTTCTAAGGGGTCAAATCGCCCTATCAAAATTTCTCCATCGGTACCCGCGGTCAATCCAGGCGATGTTTTTAGTACTCCAGCTGAACCATCCACAAATAGCTCGCTCCACACTCGGCCTCGCAATGAGGTGCACCGCAACATGCGTGCGGTTGGCGTTGACGTTGGTGATAACGGACAAGGTTTCTCGGCTGCGCGGCCTTCTGAGCCATTATCAGTAGAACGGAACCATCCGCCTATTCGTAGCACTACTATTCCTAAACTGCCTTCAACTTATGTCAACCCTTTTGATGACGACCTATTCCGCCCTCAGACTACGCCCCAAAAGTCGCCGCCCAGGACAAAACAGGCGCATGTTGATTTGCCTCGCTCTCCCCAACCCGAGACGAAAGATTATGTTGCGGAATTTCTGAAAGGAAAAATTGGAGTGGACCTCAAACATAGCATTATAGCGTATGATAAACGCGTCCAAACCCTCCTGGATGAAGCTGAAATCTCTTGGGGAGTGCAGTATGAGCTTGCTCGAGGCGTAACTCTAGGACTTTGGGACTGGGATCAAGTACCGAATAAGATCAGTAAGCTCAAGGGAAAAGATGTCGCCGTTGCGTACAAGGTTAGGAATATCATCCTTGATCGCCCTCTTCAGGGTAAACCTGACCTTGCCTTATGGTATTTTTATGTTTTTTTTATTGCCTTGACGCTGACATTGCTGATAGGGAAGAGTATGACCGCGAGCAGCTCGCCATCTTGGAAAATCATGAGCGGGGTTTAGGTCTTCAAGGGGAATGGCACGGAGTACAAGACTGGTACGGAGGCCAGATCCAGCAAATCGCACATCTCATGAAAGGAGACGATGGATATTTTATCCAGCTTGATATGCCTGAAAAAAGACGTTCTCATCGTCTCGCTCGATATCTCGGTTCGCGGCGCATTTTACAACTTGGGGTCCCCGATGAGCTTATGCTCAAGGAACAACAAAGCATTGTTGAGTACCTTTCTCATAAATTTATTCTCTGTGGGCGTGTGTACATCCCGCTTCATGCAAAAGACAATAGTCTTTACATGGTGGAAACGGATGAACAATGGGATGGGCGACGACCGGAATTATGGTGTGGCGATCAATATCGCAAATCCTTTGCTGACATTATTGCCTGGCACAATCCTCTCAACCTCAATAGAAAGCAGGTAATGTCTCATACTTCTGCATAAGCCTACATTGGGCCTCATTTATGCTTCTAGGCAATTAGCAAATGGTCAACTCGGTTTGCGCTTGCATTATCTAATTCTTACCCCGTTCTCCTTTTTGAGGATGAGAACATATTTGTCATTGACGACATCTGTAAGTAGATGTTCTTGATTGTTGGCCTCAATATTTCATTCATCATGGCAGACGCACTCGATTGGTCAAAGGTTGGCAAAGCGCCGGCTGAAAAGATTATGACCGACGGCTGCGGCCTTATCAATGCTGCAGCTGCGCGCATGGTCGCTCAGAAATTGGGGCGGTCAATTCGGATGACGGCCATTCAAGGGCGAGTATTCAGTGGTAAAGGACTGTGGATTATTCATCCAACGAACGATGATCCCGAACCTAAAATCTGGATCCGGAAGTCACAATCCAAGATTGTGTACACTTACCCTCTCGCGAGGTCCCACCGAATCTTGGACTTGTTGAGTGTCTCGGAGCCCCCGACATCGACGAATTTGACAAGACAAAGTATCGTCAACCTCGCGCACAATGGAGTCCCTCATGATGTTCTTGTGAAGATGATGGTTGAAGGCCTGACCGATGAAGTAAAACCGTTAATGGAATGGGATGGCCCGAACGCGATGCTTGCATTGTGGAGTACAGTCAACAAACTTGGTAACGTGTCCGGGACTAGGTTGCAGAGGTCAGCTGCTGGTCTGAGTCGGGCGTTGGGGTTGACGGGTCGCGACTGGGGACACGACAACGTCGAGATAACGGACAAAGCCACAGCCCTCAAGGAAGCTTTGGAGGAGATGGAGACACCCACGTACACAGGTAGATCCGAGTACAGCGGCTGTGAGTGCGATGGTCATCATGTCAAAATTATTTTTGTTCTTACTAAAATCTTTTTAGTACCCTCAAGTATGCACGAAAACGCTTTGGAGATGATACAATCAGGTTTTCGTCCTGATAAAGCTCCTTTTCTTCGGGGAAAGCTTCGTTATATCACGAGCGAGAAGATTAAGTCGACAATTGAAAAATACCAAATACCCTTACCCCAATCCCTAACCGCCTTCGTAGTACCCGGTACACCCCTTATTGAAAAATCTCCCCACCCCCACTGATGTTTCGCCAGATCCCCTGGGTGTTTTGGAGGAAGGACAAATTTATTATCGGTGTTCCCAGGCCATGATCGATCCTGACACCCAAACGGCTTTCAACGTTGTCACGGGCGACGTGCTGGTAAATCCTTTACAATCCTTGATAAATGCGCTCACTGAAAATCTTTAATGTCAGGTCGGAAGGTTCGGCTTCTATCTATACACGAATAGGCTTGCAATACTGACCCAAATATCACAGGTATCCTGTCCGCCTTCCTTCGGATATTCAGAAGGTCCGTTTTAATCGCAGCGCTTTATTCTCACTAATGGTACCCTAGATGAAGGCTGTAGATATTCCCGAATTGCTTCATTACTCAGATGTCATCATTGTGTCGACCAAGGGGAATTTCAGCCCTGCAAGTCTCCTGAGTGGTGGAGGTATGTGAAGCCTTCTGCGTGTTAGATACAGTGCTGAACATTAGCCTCACAATAGACTACGATGGAGGTGGGCGGGCACATAGTTGACTACACCCAAATACTAACTCCTGTTGCAGATGAACTGTTCATCATACGAGAAGCCGCTCTCGTTGAACCCTTCAAGAACAAACCTCTTACGGAAATGCCCGAAAATCTCCAGAAAGATAACTTTGAAGGCCAAGTGGAGTCCGTAGACGCATTCGCTCAGCGGGCCATGTCGTTATCGGCACTCGAAGCCCAAACGGCTTTCCAACGAATCTTGCTACTCGGCCTACATGATTCGCAAGTGGGACTCTACTCGACATTCCATGACTATGCCGTTTTCAAACATGGTTACGCTGACCATAGAGCCATCTGTATGGCATATATGTATGTGGTTTTGAACCACTTCTCGCTTTTCGGCTAAACCATATTGCGTGTAGGTTTAATATATTGCTTGACTCGAGCAAAACAGGACTCCGGCTCAAACCCGGTATTTTGAACCGGGACAAGAGTAAATTCGGGCATAAGATACCTAATCTGCCTGGGCCCGGATCTACACCTACAATCCTCAATTCACTTTTTCTTGCAGGAACGAACGCAGGGGATGAATTGCTCAGCCAGTATGATAATATCTCTGGAGCCAAAACTTACACTGCCCCCGATCCTGATCTGAGGGCCCCTTTCGACCTAGCTTCAGATCACGCACAAAAAGTGGCCCAGGAATTCAATTTGAAAGTCTTCTCGGAGGAACTCGATCTCATCAAAAAGCATGTCGAAGCTGCACATGCCGCTTTTATAGAAGCATGTTCCAAGCCCAACAATCCTTCACCACAGAAGAAAAAGCCTAAGAAGACTCGTCAAAAGAAAGACTTAATGCTTCATGCCGCCCAGCTATATGCACGAGATATTCCTGGCATTCTACTCATCAGAAACATTGAGGAAGTAAAAGCATCTTATGCGTACCATTTGAGTAGTGGAAACTTCGCGTTCACGGTTGCATTCCAACAGATTTGCGACATCAAGGCTCACGCGGACCCAGGAGGCATTGCGCCCTCTACCCGTTCCTTTGATGAAGCAAAAGCAATGACGTCGCAGTTCCAGAGGTTCCTCAAACGGGCCAACGGTGACAAACTATAACTCTTTCCTATGAAACTTCGATCCAATTTTCCTCAGAATTTTGTATGAACATGATTGATCCTATAATTTTTTGTCTAGATCTTGGGCTTTTGTCGTAATATCAATAGTATTTGTGCATCAGTTATTGCCAAAGGGCGAATGTCCTTTAGATCACCCTCAAACTACGAACTGCAACATCCTGAACCGGACGACACGATTTCAACAGCGTTATTCGACTTCTCCAATTTCGATGTTCCAAGATGATGCACCTCAAACTCTCATCTCCTCGGGAGTTTGCATCGGGCCTAATGCACTGTGTGATATCCAAGAGCCCGAAGACACAAGAATAATAACAGCAATTTAAGTTTACATGGATGTGTACTTACATATGGTAACGTCGCCTTTCTAAACAACCAGGAAGGAATCAGATCCCCTGTGCCAAAATCACAAAACCGAACTCGGGACTTTCGAGCACTCGTAATACCGCCACACAGTTGTTTAAATGCTTTGGATGTCAGCGGGCTGAAACTTCTCGCAAGCATGCCACGACATCAATCTACCGTTCAACTCGGTTTTGGTCTATCACAACATCAAATTTTGGAATAGAGATCTACAAGGCCGTGCAAGTGCACCGGACCTGCTCGACGTTGTTCACCTCAAACCGAGTCGCTTGGATAATAGGGGGAATCGGATTCCGGGGAGATTCGATACTGTTTTGGTGAATGGTTCAGGAGTTGACAACGTCTACGCTGGGGTATCCGGTAAGTTGCATACTGTTTTACATTTTCGTAATTGAACAAGTGGTATGATCAAGGCTCCCGTGTTGCTCAAATTCGACTACTTTTTACATTGAGCAATGCGGTCATTTCTTCCCTGTTTACGGGAACTTTCCGCCCTCCTCAGCATTTAGCCTATGTTGAATGGTTCACACCTTTCAGAAATGCCCCCGAGCCCAATCTTTGGATGTATCGAGTTTTGCGGAGCATAGCAGGTGGGACGCGCGTGGCAAGCATAATACCAGTGTCGGACATCCATCGAAGCGTTCATCATATCCCGAAATTTGGCCCCATTGTTCCTCGTGAATGGACAAGCGCTCTAGTATTGGACACATGTAAATTCTTTTTTGTTAATCCATTTTTCGATGGACACACATATTTAACCTTGTTCTAACTGCTGCATGACGTTTCAAGCCGTCGGGGAGGGGACAGTTGGGTGCTGAAGTAACGGTGTAGATCACACAAAATTGGTCTCCTCCTAGACGAAATGTAGCATGTGCGACACTGTGGTTTTCAACCCATAACCCTGACATCTCTTCTGATACACTGCATCGATAAGTTGCCTACGTCCCTCTGTCCTCAACACTCGAATGAACATGCCCTCTTGCATAATTTTGACCCTACTATCAAGCGCACAGGTTTAGTAAAGTTTCAAGGGGTGTAGCGAGAGCCGCACCAAGCGCTGCCGTGGGGGCCATGGTGGGCCTCTGTATGCGGTTTTAGTGAAGTTGAGAGGTGTAGCGAGAGCCGTACCAAGCGCTGTCGTGGGGGCCATGGTGGGCCTCTGCGCACAGGCTTGTTGCAGTAGAGGGTCTCAAATCTGCATCCAGAGCTGCCGTGGGGGCTATGGGTGAGCCTCTGCGCGCAGATAGATGCAGGTCTTCGACGTTGGGGATAAAGAAGATTGACAGAAAGAAAAGAACTGTAAACGTGGCAAACCATGTGATTATTATGACATGGGTGGACAACTTCAGCTTCGATGGCTCTACATACAGAATTTTCAGCTCAGTACTCGTATGACTAACAGAGTGTAGTGGATTGCCTATTAGTATTAGTAAATATAACGCTCTATCTATTAGAGCTTAATCCCATCTCCAGTTATCGCAGATAATCGCCCTGACCTCCTCAAAAACCATTTCCGTGGATGATTCCTGCAAGCCTGGATGATTCACTGAACGGACCCAACTGATGAGCGCAATCAGAAGTGACAAAACCTCATTGTCGTTCGCAACTTTTGCATAATCCTGGAGAACAAAGCTAGCCTTTGAACCACGGCAGGCCTTGTAATCTGATGTGGTCCACATATCATTGAGGTCCTGGTCTTTCCGCGTGGCAAGCCAGACAATGATCCATACGAAGGATTCGACATCATGCCGATAAAGGCGCCTTACGTTCCCATCAAAATATTCCTTTGTCAAAAGATCAAGTGCCATAAAAGGCACCGTTCCCGTGTGTTCCATACCTCGTTTCTCCTGTGCGCCTCGGATAATAGCAAGATCAAAGTCACCAAGAACACCGACTTTCTTTTTGGGATCCCACAACAGGTTGCCAAGACTGATATCCCCGTGTTCGATCCCAGCCACCCACAGATGAAAATGACCTGAAGAAATTGTCAGTGGACAATCGTATCGCGCATCAGGTAGGTGTTCATACATATAAAACACTCCTTCCAGCCCTTCAGGAATTCAGCTGTAGACAACCCGAGGGTGTCAGGGTGTAGAGCTTCAAGGGGTGCGAGAAGCAAGGAGCGAAGAACTCGAGAACTTTGAGACATATTTGGGTGTCTGAGCCCCAGAAGCTTTCGAATGTTACCTGTGGAATAGGGATATTCCCGAAATGCAATGAGACCAGGTATGTGATCGCGAACTGCATCATTTGATTTTCCAACTCGAGTGACTTCCTGAAGCACTTCCGCCTCATTCTCGCGTGACTCTTCAGGCCAATACATTTTCAGCATCACTTTCGATCGCCATATTTCTGGGAAGTCATGAGTGGAAAGTGGACGTTTGTCCTCATCCACTGCCTCAACAGCCTCGTAAACACGTGTGCAGCGTCCTCGAAGACTATAATAGCCATATGCATAATCTGCAGGTGGTGCAGCAACTACCAGGCCTTGTTCGGGAAAATCGACGCGAAATTGGTCGCAGCCAAGAATCTCATGAGAGCGAAATTGGTCCATGATCCCCCAGTTGGCAAATCCAAATCGTTGAAAGGCAACCAGGAGTACTGCGAAATAGGGCAGATCTTGAACAAAATTAATCCCTGCCGATTGTATTGCTCCTTGTCGATCAAACCACCAAATCCAAACCACATCATCTTCATATTCTTGGGTTTATGAATAGCAAAAGAAAGGTCACACATACCAAGAATCAATAACGTGATTGTGTGAGAAGCATAAGGTCCTCGACACAACATCTCTGCTCCATATAATGCACTTTGCACACATGGACGGACATCTGAGTCTCGCAATATTTTCCGGTCTGAAGAAGTGAGTGATTGAATATGTGTCGTTTTTCTCTTTTTCTCGTCACTCTTGAAATATTTCTTTAAGCGCTGGGCAGAGGATACCACAGCTGGACGCTTGAAACGTTGGTGAAGGTCTGGATTATCCTGCTGACCCGTGATCCCTTCAGATCTTATACCTGCCACGCCTCCACGGCCTAAAAAAGATATAAGTCATCCAGCAGTAAATGGGATAATTGCACCAACCTCCAATCTCCTTATACCAATTGACCAGTTTCTCCCTCAGTCCGGGTCCAACCCCACTCGGAAATGAACTTTTTCTCTTGGAGGGTTTATTTGTGGGGACAACGCGCAAGGGGCCGTGAATGTTTTCCACAGGTAATATGTGATTTGTTAGTGTGGCGATATACCGTTTTGGAGGAGGGTCGCAGTTTTTATTTTTCAGCTTAAATTCAATGACACCAAGAAGGTCCGCCCATTCAAAAGATTCATGAGATCGCTTTTGGGTTAAATTTGTATCCTGTCTGTTAGCAGATGCATGGGTCTTTTGAGCTTTACCTGCCAATGTATCAACCTGTGTGACAACCACATCGGGTCTTCTCAGCGTAGACATTCTAGAGTGGTTTGCGTGTGTGTTGTAGGGATCGTTACGGTGGTTCGCTTGTATGTTGTAGGGATCATTACAGTGGAATAGGATGTCAAGGTCGGATGGTCCACCCAACCCAGGGAACTCAATTTCCCTTGTTCGTAGTAAGATGTTGTTGCAGAGCTTTACAAATGGAGCATAGCGTTCTTCCTCTACATTAACTTTCTTACAGCTGTAACAAGTTTGGGTGAGAACAAGGAATACTGGTGGTTACCCGCTTACTATTCTTTGGCGTCAGCAATGGTTTCGTGCTTGTTACAGATTGGAATGACAAGGCCAAGAACACTAGATAGAAGCTCTTGGCCATTTAAGCCACTATCCCCTTGAACGCACTGACTCAAAAGAAAGGATAATAGTGGTTCGATATCCGCTTTCTCATTTTCCTCAATGTCACGAGCGAGTGCCATTTTGACAGTTTGTATTCTGTGTAAGCGGAGAAAATACATTTGGTGATCTACTATCACCATGGGTGAGAACACACTTACTTTAGATCCTCAAACCCACTACTAATAGCTTGACTTGCTGAACCCTCATGGGCTGGGGTAGAAAGACGCCCTCGGTCAGGGCTTGTAATTACTGGTCCGGGACGGGTTTGGGCTCGCCATTTGGTATTACTATCTCTTGACATTCGGATTGATACAGGGGGATATTGAAGTGAGTGAGGGAATGAAGAATTTGGGTACCCCATCGTTTACTTGAGTAATAATGGTAAATCCTAGATTTGGTCAAAGTGTTAGGTTTTGTGACCGTATATTGAATACGTATTGAATCTTTAGAAAGAAGCGACTGTCTCAGTCTTGTGTTCTTCAGTGGACAGGTGAGGATGGCTGCAATGCAGTTCCAAAGATAATTGAGCGACACAAGAAGATGCGAAAAATGATTACCTGTCTTGTTAGTATTTGATCCTGAGACTATATGGCAATATATTACAGCAGAAGTTGGCCTCTTTGCCCCGACTTGTTTGATGGTGCACGAATCCAAGGTTGGACCTTTGGCCTGTTTCAAAATCTAATCAAGCATGTTATGTAATATTATAAGACAGTCGAAGCAATTGGGGCACCTAATGCACCTACTCCGAGTGTATAGTTGTTAATTTCAACAAAATCAATCACAGATTTGACCTGACGCCAACTTCGAAATTACTTTGCTTGTCAATATTCTTCAAACCCGAAAAAAAAAGTCACTTTCCGTCTCATTGCAAGTAAGCAACGTCAAAGAGTGCCTATTTGGCCAACCCCTTGTCCATTCAAGTGTTCAATCTTCAACGTCTTCAATCTTCAACATTTCAATGTCAATCTTTGTTAAAAGCCGGTCTAGCCAGCAGAACGAATCTAAACATGCAAAACTACAAAGAAGTGAATCAGTGGACAAAACGGAAAATCTAATTTCTAGGTGTTTGAACTGAATGTGTGCATAGTTGCCCAATGATGGGAAATGTCAAGTATTGGGTTTGCGATGGTCTCTGGGCTTTGAGCCTTAAGGCCAAGGTTTAAAAGGTGCGGGGAACAGGGAGGTTCCCAGAGGTCCAAAATGTGATATTCATGATTGGTCGCAAGTAGCATTTTTGGATGGTCAACACCAGATCAAGTATGACTCCGTGAGCCGCAAGAACGATATACAAACAGTGAAACAAAAGGTGATACACGCATTACCCGTAGCCAAATAACCGAAGAAAAGAAGTACAGAACAACCAATCTCTTTAGCCTGTGCAAGCCGAATAACGAACCAGCTATAACAGGGTGTTGGGTGAATGCACTAGGTCCACTCCTGCATGGGAAAAGTGGATCAGAATGAGACAATAAAATTGGGGTCAAACAACATACAGGCTTCATGAGGGCCTCCTTTGTGACCAGCGGGTATTGATGTGCCAGATTGGTGACTAAAAGTGCAGAAGAACCCGTCGAAGGGCTGTACTTGAGGGGTGCCCAGTATGTGCATTCCATTAATCGGCCAATTGCTTGTCTTAGTGGTTCCCCAAAATACTTGATACACTCCTCGACGATGTGTGGCGGTGTCCAATCGGGAAGAGTGCATGATGTGATGGTTCTATGCGAGCCTCTAGTGATGAATGACCGGCTTGATGCTGGTGGCGAAATGTTTGACAGGAGTTGTGTACATACAGGACAGCAGCGCTTTGACGTCCCAATTATTCGCCCGTATTGCTAACGGCCAAATGAGAAAAAAACGGGGATGCACATCGTAGATTGCATGACTCACCTGCAATTCGGATAAAAGTGAAAAATTCGGGTGGGTCTCATTGACAGGTGTGCTAATGAGGGTTCCAAGAGCAGCCTCACAATGAAGCGAGCCTGTGGATTTAGTCGCGGAAAGCTTGGCAAAGATCTTACAGAGATCAATGATGTAGAGCAGGTGATTGGTGACTTGGGTGGTTCGAGCAGAATTGGCCAGAATGTCCACGGCGACTCCTGAACCAGCCTTCTCTTGAAGGATTTTGAGGATATCTTTTGCGGTCACTTTGCAGCCTGGAACATTGGTGTTATCCCGCACCTGGGACACGACTTGAACCACACGGTCAAAAAGAGGCTGATGGTCGGAGCTAGACTGATAAGTGCTCAGTGTCCCTCGCCATGCATCAAGGGCATCCTGCGCGAGACGGAATGTGTGACGGCGGTTTGCCTTTATCCCACTCTCCAGAAATTTTCCAATTTCTTTGTTACTCCAAAGGCGAGAACCAGATCGATACGGTGACCATGTGGGAAATAAGTTATTGTCTTCAAGGAGATCCTTCCAGGGCATCAGGTTGATACTAACTTGTGGAATTTTCAGTATTTGGAGCGAAATGCTATTGGCCTGGAGGCCCCAAGCGAGCTGGTAGGCGGAACTGAACTGGATACCAGCAACTTGATCCATTTCAGAGCTGTGACGTGTCCAGATTTAGATTTAATCTCCTCAAACTCATCCTCATCGTTATCCCTATCATCAGGCTCCCCATTGCGAACATCGTCAAGTGTATGGTCATCTGGATCGTCGGGCTTTGCACTAGCACCGACATGACCGTCGTCGCTGGGATCCTGTTCTTCATGACGGTGCTCGAGCTCGTGCTCGTCAGGTGTGTTATTGCAACCACCATCCCGTTTCTCCTCTCTGAAGAGGTTTTGATGCTGGTATTCGTCTTGGGGAGAATCGTGCAACGCTCCGTCGTTGCCCTTGTTGAAAGAGGCACCAGGCTGAGATTCAATTGGGTCGTCGTCACTAGGGAAGATGTTGACCTTGTTCTGAATGGGATATATACCGGGTTCGTCCTCCCGACTCTTAGGAAGATTCGGCGTTGCTAATCCTGAAAGTGACTTCGCGATAGTTTGTAGGTGCATTCGAAGGGCAGCGCCCGTGGTCAGCCTGAGAAGTAAAAGTCCGGCCCAACAGACATTAGCGGCTGCTTTTTTGAATGTTTCTTTGGAAGGCCCGTCGTTTCCTGTCGCACTCTTCATTCGCTCAAGTTGCTTCCGGTAGATTGTCAAGACAGAGAGTAACAACCGATGAAATTCCTCGAATGTGTCTTTGTTATAAATGGTGGTGGGATGACTCGAAGATCTCGCTTTGTTGATTTCATAAACTGAGGCCAAGCATCTGTATTCGTAATCATCGGGGGGACCATTCTTCAGGAAGTCCGCCAAGCATTCGTTATCGATTGAAAGTTCAGGAATATTTGGAGTAATGTCGGGAGTAGTGTCGGGTTTGGCTTTATCGAAATCGATCACTTTAAGATTGACGTTGGTCAAGGCCTGGAAGAAGGGCGTTGATCGTGCATGACATACACGCTGGGCCAATTTACGGAAGCACGCAATGACCACGTAGAGCAAAAGCTGTTTCGAGGACTTTTGTTGACCTTGAATGATCCGCATGTTGAGGATTTTCTGAAGCATCCAAATATGGTCATCCAGTAAGATGGATTGACATCTGTGAAATTGTAAGACTGGATTGGTATAACAGCAATTGGCGGTATCTGCCCTTGCGAACGGAGGACTTCGCTGATATATGAGTCGAGAATGTAGGCGTCGTCAACACCGCGAAGCTTCCTTTCCTGCTCGAATTCCTTGAACTGACTGGGAATAGTGGGTGTCGAGAGAGTCAGTTCGGTAGGGGCTGATGCTTTCGGATCATCAAAACGGGCATTTTGGGTGAAGACCTCATTTGTTCTTCGAGGATTGGAAGTGATAATAGCCTGCACAGGTTCATTGGGGTGAGCCCGAAAGTCTTCCTTGATTGCCACTGCAAGGGCCTCATTATCCAGGACAGCCAAGGAGGTAAATGCAGAGGACAATTCGAGCCCTAGTTTCTCCTTTGAAGCCGCCCGGATGTGACTTGTGCCATTGCGCAACTCAAGCATGAAGACCGCGCTGAAATGTGCGATTGTTTGAAATGTGAGTACGTCCTTACGGCAATCTTGAGTGGTGGTGAGAATCTGTCATCAGATGAAAAGTCTCTGAATGTTCGTTCTATCCGTTATTCAATGAAACCCTCACCGGTTGGCGGACTCTCCATCTGGGTCAGTGGGGAGGCCGTCTCCCCTTGATGCATCGGACACATGGTAAATGAGGGTGCAGGACAAACCGTCACAGCGTGACCAATCTGTAAACTGACCATCCTCATCTCAGCCACAGATTCTTCTGAAGCTATTTGGAATGTTGTTAACACCATTCAGATTACCTTGGCTGTCCCTCATTCGGCTACTTCTTATGCTTTGACACGCCGATACTCTCATCTTACTTGACTGACGGCCGGACACACACTTACCACTGACATACTGGACCTCTTTCTGTTATTTATATGTATGCATTCCATTTATTTATTCATTTTGGTTCGTTTCTGTGCCTCTGGAGGGTGGATCCTTGCCCTAGCTTTGTAAATATTCCAAGCTCCTCAATTCTACACTTGCGGCCCCGCCCCTTTGCACTATCAGACCACGTCCACCCATCAGACAATCCTCTTTGTCTTTCCCTCCAGGATGTCCACAAGACGAATGGTATTGGTACTGATACCTGTCTGTCGTGTTGAAACTGGTATTATTCAGATTGTCACTTTCACTCCCTCAAAAGTCACCACTGAAGCCGAATAACGAACAATTTAAAAAATGAATTACCTCCGTGAAAACGCCAGTTTCAACCTCAAGATTGTGTCCCAAATCTCAACGTGTATAACTTTATTTCAGCAGCTCCTTTGTCAAAAATATTCGTCCCGAAACATCGCCTCCAAACCCAAGAATGAACCCTCCAAGAAAGCCCCTTCTTACAACGTCATCCAGGCCATCATCAGCCACACCAGTCAAATTGGTGCCGTTTCCCGTCAATTTCACCCAACATTCGCTTTCTAGCCGAGTCTACGTCATTCAATCAGGCTAGATTGTATCTATCTAGCAAGTGAGCGATATAAGATCTCAGACATGAACACGCTGGCGGCTGTCCGGATTTCATTTCTGCGAACATCGATCAATCAGCTGAACTCATATCAACAAGTTTGGCTGTGAAAGAGCGGGACCTGCAACTATGCAGCAGCAGACAGAACAGCATTCTCGGAGTGAATGTGCAGCCGTGCAGAGATTGTGTCTTTGAGCAAGTGTTGGCCAGCTGGAGCAACTTCAGTAACTACAGGTGCGTATCATATTTTACGAACGTCTTCCATCCAGCTGAACTCACCCAAGGCTTCGGTTCTGAAAGGGCCCGATAGTACAGCGGAAATGGCAACTTCGATGCTGGCATGACGATAATAGCTGTCATAAGTTGAAAATTTTGAACAAGATGTTCGTGGTGAGTGGCTACTTATTGTGTAAAAGAACAATCTTCATTGAGTATGCAAAGACTGGCGATATGCGACGACAATGTTTGTTCTGCTACACATAATCCCTGATTACTAGAAAGTGTGGGATAGAATAACAGGGTGTGTCAATAAATACGACATTTTCGTCCATAAGAGAACCTAATCCCATCTTCAGTTCCCGATGAACACCACGGATGGTCCTCTGGAAAAATGCTTCCATGGAAGCCTGGAAGGTCTATTTCCCTCATTCCGAGAATCCACAACTATCAGTCCATGCGGACAGCAACCTCTAGGTAAAAGGGTTGTGTAAGCGTGCGTAAGCTTATATATGTAGTATATCAGGAAACAGCACGGAAAGCTCGAAGGGACCACACTCACTCCCAAACGGACAAGGATGAAAGGCTATCAGTGTCGACACTCCAACCCTGCCGTTATCTTCTGTTATCTCTATCATTTCCCGGTGGTGCAACGGACTATGTATAATCTGCTAGGGACAACCGAAGATTTCCGAGGGCCGGTTGTAGCTTGATGAGAAAAAAATTTTTATGGACTTCGGATAGGGAACAAGTTAAGTAACGCTAAGGTTATTCTGACTCGGTTGTCGATTTCGAAGGCTTCATGAACGTTTGAACCCTCGCCGTGTTGAAACGAAACTTGCCTAATGGAATGCCGAGGGTCCTCCAATACGCCATCGATGACGAAGTAATCGCATCACCGTTCCTTCCCAGAACGAAGTAAGTGATCATGACGGCATCACAACCGCTATCACTCTAATCCCGAACTCTCCCAGAAATCCAATAGAGTTGGTGATTCTTGTGGGATTTCTTGACAACGACCCTAAGTTCGTTCGTGTAAGTACTGGGCACTGTCACAGCTCTAGAAGAACTCTCAAATTGCAACAGCGAACCAAGTCCACACGAACTTTAATCGATATCAAAAAACCCTTTCCGCTCTCAAAGTAACGCCCACGCAGCCCTCTCCATTGACAACCGGGGGTAACACAAGGACAACGGACGGAAAAGGCACATACCAGAGAGGGTCGGGTCAACCGTTCGATTAAGATGACCGTGGGCACTGGAAGCAAAGGGTAATCAAAAAGAGAGAGAGAGATAGGGAAATCATTATGTCCCCGACGCACTCCAGGGCCGCTTTACGCGTCTGTTGGCGCCCATAAATCCCCGATCAGACAACCCCCGAAATGAAAATCACGCAAAATTTGGCAAATTGGACGAATGCTCGCTTAACCGAGTGATCGATTGCGACAGTGGCGCTGACAGCAGCAAGCGAGTTGAAACTTCCTTTTTGAGCGCGGTACCGACGTTTACGTTTGCGCTCTGCCCAAATAGTGTTTTTTCTTTGCTGTCGATGGCGGGTGATTGTTTTTACTTTCTTTATTTCAGCGCTGGCGTCGAGATGCGTGTTCTTGCGAGGAAAGGAGGTCGATGGTTGGTTCTTTTTTTGAATTGCATAGGATGCCGGAGGATTTGACAGGATAGGAGTGTATCGTGCGTGAATCATACAAAGGATGGCGATATTATTGCGTGTGGTTCACCCCGGTACTGGATCGGTGAGCATCGCTCTTCGGGCCCCACCATTTCCCTCACCGTAATGACATGTCATCCAACGCACCCCTGCCAACGGAACAGACAATCCATTCAATCCATTCATTCATTCATTCAATCTTCGCATTCCAAAACTTCGGATAACGATGAGTTTGAACCTTAACCAGAATATGACAATGACTGATCCTGATCTACCCACTCATTCACATCTACGAATCAATGAATGACATCCATACCTTATCTTCGTCACCGTCCACACACGAATTCGAATTCCTTCTCAGCATCGAACCCCCAGAATGGAACAGAACAAGGCAGGGTGGGATAGGATGGGATAGGGCAGGATAGAAATTAGAAGCCGTACCCGTGGGCCGTGGCAATGAGAAACAAAGAACGAATCCCAAAAATAGAATAAACACGCAATAGGACCAGAAACGTACATAGAACTCCTCTCATAGGATCAGCGCTACCCCAAACGAGGCCAAAAAAATTCCATTCATTCCCTCCGAAGTTCGAACCCCTTCGATACGAAAGATACGAAAGATACGAGCTGTGGGGGGTGTGATGACGTGAGAGGATTCAGAACTCTAGACTCTAGAATCAGGGTGTGGACAGTATGGACATGGATGATGGTTCTTTGGTGGGGTTTCCCCGTTCTACATGAAATTACTAGGGCGGCTTCGTGAGTTTGCGATCGGATGGGATGGGTGGATAATACACGGGGAGACGCGTCTCCCCCCCGTTTTGGTGTCATGTATCGCCATGGTGCGCGAAAAGGATGATCATGAACACCTGTCAGTCAAACTTACTTGATCTGTCCGATTTTGATCGAGCGGCGTCGCCGCGCAAGGGCCGATATGTGCATGTACATGTATAGCGCGAGTGCCTAGTGCCTATGTAGGTACTAGGTAAGCGGACAGGCATGCACATTGTAGGGTTACTTACGCCCACCGTACACGCATTTAGGTATGTTCTGTACATGTTGATCCCAACATAGATTATGTCATGGTCATTGGCATAACGATTTCTTTGTTGACAATTCGTACCCCAGAATGGGGGATTCGAAAGATAAAAGAAACGAATGTCGTCCGTGTATCGGAGGGATGGGTATGGTGTACGAGTTCACCTATATACTTCTCCACGATTAACCCACCCGTATATAATTTAATAACGGGAAGATCGCGCCTCCTGTTCAAAAGAGGGTATTTACATCCTCTCGCCAAGCCTTCACAAGTCCTATGTAACCTAATAATACACACAATTGAAACCACACAATTATAACGCATTCATTTACGCACCACGCCAAGACTCAAGACCCCCCTTCCCCCAACTCCAAGCTTACCCCAGCCCCCCTCTATCACTCGTTCACACTTGAAATGACAGATCTAGGCTTCCCCTCTCAATAAAATCTCCATCATAAAATATTCGCACCCCATATCTAAGGCTATTACAGACCGCACACTGCACACTGCACCCGAGACTCGAGGTCCAAGCCCAAGCCCGACTCGGACTCGGCACCACCGTTACAACTTACAACTTACAACGTTCAAGGTCAATACATACCACTCCATACCTATATAATTTTTTTTTTCATCCTCCATCTCTAATAATATTACCCATTACCCACCCCTTACTCCCATTAGCTTCCACTCCGAAGCGCGTCCCCGGCATACACCCATAAATAGCACCATAGCGTGCCTGGCTGGCCATAGCCTATAGGAGCCTATAGGCTCCTGGGTGCGAGCGTCGGCAGCCGTCGGTTATGATTCGTCAGGCCTCGGCCACCTTGGGTCCTTGTGGATTTATTTTGGGAGTTTGGACCGATTGGGTGGGTGCATAATCATATGTATGTAGGCGGGGGTTATTTAAATAGTGTATGGGTGGTGATGGGTAAGGAGGTAGATAGAGCGGGGTACGTAGAAGCGATTATGTATGATGTATGATGTATTGGGTGTGATGTATTTATTGGGTGTGATTAGGGTGGTTAGGGGTGGTTTGTGTTGATTTCGGGTATATGTATAGATATAGATAGATAGATAGTTGTTTTTGGCGGGAGGTGATCGGGGCGGGAGGCGGAGGCGGAGGGCGGGGAGGACTCGATTGTGATATAATCATATATTTGATGTGTGGATAGATTTATACATAGCTACATCGCATTGTCCCGACTGACAAAAGAACATAGACGTATACGTATATAGGTCCCCACCGATTTATCACTCAACACACGCCGCGGTATAACATATCACCCACTCCCAATCCTCTGATACCCCTCAGGTGCTTTGTTATTTCTCCTTCAGCCCACTCAGTGGACGTCCAAGTCACGCTTTAGCCTTGGCCTTGGCCTTATGATACCCATCACGCTGTTCCTTCCTGCTGACCTACCTGATCTTGATGCTAGAGCACCCCCCACGGGACTCGGGGGGGCACAGGGGGAGGGCACGGGATGTGAAGACGGACATAATGCAGAACAAGCCCGATGCGCAGTCCCGAGTCTTGAGTCTTGAGTGTTTTTAGTTTGGGGGGGTTCTTCGATTGGTTGGGGTCTTTTACATAGTACTTGGCGGCTTTTGGAGGCTGGGTTATTGGTTTTGATTGATCTCAGCTCGGACTCACTTGGGATCTGGGGCGCAGAGGTGTTGGGTTGATGGTGCACATTTTTTTCTCGTTTCATTGTTGTTGCGTAGTGAGGATAGAAAAATCAATAAACGGGGACGTGATGCCGACCTTTTTTTTTTTTAGTGCTTGGGTAGTTTGATGCTTCGAGGTACCTGACATTGACATTGATAAAAAAAACCAAACTTTTTTTTTTGGGGGGGGGAGGGAGGGAGGGAGGAAGATTCGGGAAGCGGGTGGAATGATCTCGTTTGTTTGTTTTCATTCAATCCTATTACCACTGACCAAGATCTGGGGGTGCTTCCTACATACCAAGAATATATCGAACATCCAGGTGGGGA
This sequence comes from Collybia sordida, assembly GCA_037014335.1. Lineage (NCBI taxonomy): Eukaryota > Fungi > Basidiomycota > Agaricomycetes > Agaricales > Clitocybaceae > Collybia > Collybia sordida. The sequence continues at coordinate 4,518,961 of JAYKXK010000002.1, forward strand.
TGCGATGCCGATCTTGTGTTATACTTCGGTGCTTTGGTGTTTGTTATTTTCGTACCTTGGTACCGTGGTGCGATGTCAATATCGTATGATTCATAAGGCGCTCTTGAGCGTGTGCTGTGCTGTGCTGTGTGATGTCGATTGACGTTCTTGCCTCTAGGCCTGTCGGGATTCGGAATGGTCGTTGGAGCCGACGCGGTCCAGGGTTCCAGGCACGGTCTGGATTGGGAGCGGAGTCGGGACTCGGGAGGGGACGCGATCGGGATTGGATGGGGATAAGAGGAGGGGCGGGACCGGAGGTAAATTTGGCTGGAGGGCGGGATTATAGAGTTTCGCAGGGTGTATGTAGATAGAAGGACAGGTTTATGACATTTGGTAAAGATAGGGCATAGGGATAGGGATAGGGAAGGGTGTATTTATTTTTGGGAGTGGCGTGTGTGTTGGATTGATGGGTGAGGGTTGACGTGTGGAGCTGTGGAGAGCGGGAGAACAGTGAGCATATGGATGAAAGGAAAGTTCGAGGATGTTCGGGGTAGATTAGTATTGAGTGTATAGAATTGATATTTGATAACGCGTGTAATACATGGATTGATGAGGTAAAGTCAAGTCGGGTACAAGATGTAGCGGGATTGAGGTCGAGTCCGATGGGTTCGAAAGTTGATATGCGAAGGAAGGATAGATAGATCACCCTGAAACGTGCGATAGATAGATAGCAGAGAGTTTGTTGTCGAAGATAGTCGGTGCCGAGGTAAAACTATGAACGAAATTGGACTGACGAATCGAGTGCGAGAATTATTGAAATTCAAGAAGGTTGTCTCAGATAATCAAGTCGGGGATGAGATGACAAGTAAAGTTGTTTCCCTACCTTCTTTCAACCTCGTCCGCCCAGATCGGATCGGGGTGAATCTGACGATACGAGATCCAAGGACTCACACGGACCGAATAAGCGGGTGAGAAAAGAACAGCCTTTCCTTTCCTTATCGGATTATCGGACGACGGTGACTCTTGACCCTAAATTTCTTTTTTTTTTCTCGATAATGAATAATGGAATAATGGAATAGATATCAACACATAATCTTTCTCATCTTTTACTCTTTTCCCTCTAACGACTTCCCTCTCCTCCCTCCTCTCCCCTCCTCTTCTCTCCTTTTCGTCGTGTGCGCTGACCCGAGTAAGCAATATTTTCAATGACCCATTATTGACGTCACTCACTATCCAACTCTCCACTTTTTCACAGGAGGACAGCTTGGTTGTCAACCAATGCCTTACTCAATTCCCGCCCCCGCCCCTCTCCCGCTGCCCATCCATTCTCAAGGCAGACCTGGTCACCGTCGTTCATACACAGACACTCCTGGTCCTGGCGCATTTGCTCCTCTTGGCCTACTCCCCCGCCGTCGCGCCAGTGCTTCTCCAAGCACGACTAGCAGTAGCATGGTTAAAACACCCAGTGCTGGTGCCATGTTCCATTTCCGCAACGACGACAACGACTCTGACGACGATAGCGATGACATCACACCACCTCTTAAACTAAAAAATCTACCTCCAGGGTTGTCGATTGATACTACTCCCCCTAATATCCCTTTCCCCCGTTCACGTCCTTCTCCTTCCCCTGCACAGTCACTGGCTCCACCGCTTGCAAGACCAGGTGTAACGCGTACTGCATCAACACCTATATTCCTCTCCAACGGAAAACCCCTAAAATCGTCTCTAAAATCATCCTCTTCATCTCCAAGTATAGCGTCTCCAACTCATCAGCAACCTTTACCACTCCCACACCAGCCTACAGCTCACCTACGCCACAGATCTGCACCTACAACCCCTACAGGCGAACCAGGTCCTATCTTTTCACAACTTCCGTCTCCCACCCCCTCACACAAGAATGTCCATTTCCCATCCCAAGGCGGTCTCGCAACCATCCGCGTATTCTCCCGTTCCGCACGCCCCGCCTCTCTCTCCCTCCCACCCACTGAAGATACTGAAACTGACACAGAGACTGACCGCGACTCTACTATCTGGTCTATAACCGGTCCAGGAAAGGGTACCACCCCATTCCCTAGGGTTAGGAGTTCCCTGGGACCAACCACCACTCGACAGAGAATGTATGCGATTGATGATAAGAAGACGTCGGCTGTACCTGCGCCTGCCCTTGACCCAGCAGCGAATATCTATCTAGAGACACTCGTGTTGCAGTCTTCCCCTGCCCCAACTCCAGGCTCTTCCAGTTCAGCTCCTGCCCCTTCACAGTTAGCGCTCACAGGCACACTCACCGTGCGTAACCTCACGTACGAAAAGACAGTCGCTGTCCGATTCACGTTGGATGACTGGCATACTACCTCTGAAGTCATTGCCCGCTACAAAGCGTCCCTACCCTCTCTCCCGCAGGGTATCCACCGTACTGGGTCCGGTCTACGCACTTCTTTTACTTCCACCGACGCAACACCATCACAAGAAGCGGACGAGAATGGAAGCACGACGGGGCCACCGCAATGGGATCGCTTCGCATTCACGATCCGACTCGAAGACTACCACCCCTCCCTCTCCACACGCACCCTCTGGCTCGTAGCCCGCTACCTCGGCGGGTCCGCACCTTCCCCTGCAGAGATGGCGATGGGAAGAGGTGTGATAGGGGCGGCGGCGGTGGGTGAGTGGTGGGATAATAACGCGGGAGGGAATTATCGGGTTGTTTTTTGTGAGAGGGAGAAGGAGAAGGAAGAGGGAGGGGAGGTTATTAGGAGGAGGAAAGTGGCTGTTAGTGCGCCTTGTGAATAACTTTTTGGAATCTCTTTGATTCCCCCACACACTGACTTGAAAAATTTATAGCATCGTTCTCCCCACCTACTACTACGACTGCGTTCACGATGGCAACAGGGACAGGGACAGGGACAGGTGCAACGCCGCTTCTCCGCTCTCCGACTCATGCTAGTCAGCTTGCACAAACTACTCTTCAACGGTTGAGGAAACTTGATTTGAAGAATTACGCTGCGCCTGCTCCTGTTTCGCCTGGGTCTGAGGTCATTCCTCTTTCCTCTCCCTCTCCCTCTTCCGTACCCACCCCTACAACCGCCTCGACCTCGACCTCGAGCGAAGACGAGGAAGAGGAAGAAGATGGGCCAACCACACCCGCCCCACCCCCTCACACGCACACCCCGAGCCCCAACCTCGACTTTGGATCCTTCAATTTTGGAGAGATGGTCGGCGGGTTCCCGGCTACGACGTTCCCTGCGCTGGCTGGGTTCGAGTACGAGTATGATGCGTTGGCGGGGAGAGGTGGTAGGGGAGGGAGAGGGGGAGTGGGAGGGAAAGGGTATGAGATGGGCGCGGCTGCGTTTGAGGCGAGTACATCTCCGCCTGGTATGGCTGCTTTTGGGGTTAGTACAGAGCCTGGGGGTGTGGGTGCGGGTGCGGGTGGGCTAGGGCATGGGTATGGGCAAGGGGTGGGGTTGTATTGGCCTTGGGGGACTTCTGGGTCTCAGTTGACGTCGATGGGTGGCGAGAGGGAAGGGGGTAAAGAAAAAGAGGAAAACTCGTCAACGGATAGTGATTCGGAATTGGGTTTGATGGTTCCGAGTTTGAAGGTATCTGCGCCTTCTCCGACTAAACTATCCTCGCCCTCCTCCGGGTCTAGTCGTACGATTACGAAAGCACCGTTCCCCTCCCCGCCTTCTTCATCTTCAACCTCATCTTCATCTTCATCTTCACCATCCCCATCCCCATCCCCATCACCCTCCCCACCATCAAGGATACACACACCCCCACCCCACCTCCTCCGCGCCTCCCATCCACACCTACACGCACACCTACACGCACACCTCCACGCACACGCACCAAAAACATCCTCCCCACTCGCCTCCCCACGCAACTCACCCAAATCCTCCCCCGCGCCCTCGCCTGTGCATTCTCCGTGGGGATCGCCGTTAGGGTCACCGGTGGTGTCTAGGAGTGCGAGTTTGGAGTCTGTTTCTGATGGTGGTGTTTCTGGTGCTGGGGGTGGATTAGCGATAGGGTCAGGGATGGGGGGAGGGGTAGGGGTAGGGGGGGAGGGGAGGAGGAGAGCGGGGAGGGTGTTCCCTCCTGAGGAATTTGTTGTGAGGAGGAGGTCTGGGTTGGGCGGTCCCGGGAATGGGAATGGGAATGGGAACAGGAGGGCGATAACGGATAGTATCGTTAGCCCTATCACTAGTGCTAGCGCTAGTGTCCCTAGTTCGGGTCTTGGGGAAGAAGCCCGGCCCGAGTCCGAGTCTGGGATTGAGAAGGAGGGGGAGGTGAAGGAACCGAGGGGAGTCATGCCTGGGCCTGAGGGGGAGAAGGAGGAATCGGCGTATCAGGCTTTTGTTAGGCAGTGGTGTTTTGCTGGGGCTTCGTCTGGTTCTCCTGGAACTGGAGGTGGGGGAGGGGCGGGGCAGGTGCATGTGAGGGCGCATTCGCATACGGGGGTCGTTGGGAGGAGTACAGGTTGAGTGACATTCATACTCATACTCACACTCACTCGCCCTTTTACCCTCTTCGACGAGCCTTCCTTTGGTTCGGCGCGTGATGGATGGTTGACCTTGTTCTCGTACACATTCGTCCTCGCCCTTCTCCCCTTTGGTCCTACTTTTTTTTGGGCTTTTCGAGGAGCCCTTACTCCACACTTCCACACAAAAATTGCGCCCCCTTGGATCTCTAAGTCCTCGTTCCCCCTACACCCCGTCTTTGCCCTCGAAAATCTTCCTTTTTTTTTCTTATTTATTTATATGTCGGATTTCCCTTTTTTTTTTGTACTATTATCCATAGCCATCACCACCACTACACAACGTTTCACCACCATCGCCACCACCAACACCCCACCAAAACGCGCCATCCACCCGCTTTTCTCACACACATCCATCTCACATCTATCCATATCCATATTCACCTCTCTCCCCTCCTATCATATCATATCATATCATATCCCACATCAACATGTCCCCTTCCACTCACGTCTTTATCAAAAAAAAATCTCTCTTTGTCTTTCTCTCTTTTTTTTTTTTTGTTCTCTTTTCGTTCTGGCTTGGAATGTATACGTACCCCTCCTTACTTGCATACACGTCTTGTTTCTCCGTCTTTTTTTTCTCGTCTCATAACATACAACATACAGCACTTGCATTACGTACATACATATATACATACATACATACATACTCACGTCGAAAAGTCAGCGGGAGGGAAGGATGTGGGAGGGGGAGGGGGAGGAGTGTGGACAATCGTTTGTTTTGGTCTCGGTCTTTCGTATATCGTTTTTCTTTTTGATTGATTTTTTGGACGTTTTATCTACATACATACGCCCTGTCTTTTTTCTTATCGTTTTTTTACATACTGCTTTTTTTTTCGTTAGTGTATTGAAATCGTTGGTTTGAATGGGTTTGGATGGTGCGAGCCTCCAATCAGAAGATGTCCAATTTATTTTTTTACCAAGTTAGGCAAGGGCCCGTGTAGTAACCACTGACTTGACATGCACAAGTAAATACTGATAAGATATGCCTTGTATCTACATATCTGGCGCAACTCTCAGCCGAGCGACAACCTGACACCCACAGCAGCGCAAGTCTCGCAACCATATACACACACCCACGTTCAGCTGATCCCAGCGCTATTGAACGACAACCTGACACCACAGCGCAAGTCTCGCAACCATATACGTACACATGCACCCAGCTGATCCCAGCGCCACTTGCGATCACCTCGAATTATCACATCGTATCATATCGACACCCCGATCCCATATGTTCTTGGACCTTGGTTCCCCCGGGTTCTTTGATGCTCCCCCCCCCCCCCCCGGCCCCCTTCCCTACCCCTTCCGTTCCCTGCGCCAGATACCGGTCCTGGGATTGATCTTCTTTGTTTTAGTTGTGTTTTGACATATCTGTGTAACAATGGAATAGGATGATTCCGATTTCACCTTCTTCTGAGTTATTCCGCGGGTAAGATGGTCATATGTAGGGACAGGGGAAAACAACCGGATAAATTCGTGGTAACTCTTGACTTATATATACACACTACACACGTTGATCTCGATTCTCGGCGTTCTGAGTTTTCTGTTGAACGAAACAAGAATGCAGATTACTCGATATTCCTTCCTTCCTTCCTTCGAATCTTCCAAGAAAGAGAGAGAGAGAGGGAAAAAAAAGAATGGATCGTGATTCGTGGTCGTGGAACTCCGGCTACGGGGTACTTTTTATGTGCCCCAGTTCCTGGACCTGTACAGCCCCTGCTTCGACGATAAGTATGATAAACTGACAAATATGTCAATGTCTGACATATCTCCCCCGCTTCTTCTCTTGATCTCTGTGATTAAAAATAACGAATCAATACAAAGCACTCGTTTACGATCCATGCTTCGTGATTCGTAAGCTCACAATACCCTCCCTCCCTCCTTTCTTCTTCATCTTCCTCTTCCTCTTCCCCCCCTTCCTTTCCCACCCGACTTGGCGAGAAATGATGGCGAAATTCGAGGGTGCGTATGCGTAGGAGGGTTCTCGCCGGAGGGAATAACGATAAGCCATTACTCGATCGCCCAGACCAAAGTCTCCCAGGGTAGTCGTGATGTATGTATGTAGATCTACAAGAGTGTTATCAAACCGTTATCCTGAGAGAATCACGTATTCATTTCGTCTTGGGCTTGAGACTTGTATTAATTCTTATGTTATCGCACTCTCAAGTTCGCCGGGCCCTGCTTCGCATATATCCGCCACCTCCAGAGGGACAGAAGGGAAGGCCAAGAAACAGGAGCGTGAGATGAGAGGGAGTTTGAGGGTTGAGTTATGAAGGAACTGCGAGGGGTCGTGCATAGCTGGTGTGAGCCGAGGCGGGTCACAATCACGGGCGCCGCCAAAGTCGGTAGTGCACAAAGAGGGCGTCGCTCCCCAAAGTGCGTCGGGAAATGGTGCCTGTATGTAGTCGAGCGCCCTCGTGCTCATCGCAGCTGGGGGTTTACAGTTCACGAGGGGATATCCCCCCAGATTAGCTTTTTGAGTTTGCACCAGACCCGTGTTGGCGGGCCCTGAATCTTGGTCAGGTGGTCACAATACGGAGGGGCAGGTGGGCCCCTCGGGTAATTAAATAGTTGACATCGTGGAGTGATGATTTAAGGTTGAATGTGGATAAATGGGATTTGGTGAGAGGGGCTTCCCTGACATGGTTGTAGTTGTCACCAGGTCACCTGAAGATTAACGTACCCGAGCTTGATAGAATCTTCGAAGAAAGAGCTGGGTTGTTATATGTTTTTCCCTTTCTGGGGGCTTCGAATAGTTGGTCTGATATAAATGCGTGGAAAAGGGAGTAAAAGGAGTCGAGGGTCAGTTTCAACAACGCTCAGAATCAGACTGTCCCACAAGGTAGTCTTGGTTCAATGAAACTAGTTCAGAGAACGCGACTAAAAAACCCTAAGAGAGTATATCGAGAGCCGCACAAACCCCAGCTGTGGGATGCATCATGTTCCAAGTCGCCATGAGGGACGACACGAGATGACGCCATAGTTGTTGTCATTGGACGACGTGTGATGATACAGGCTTAAATAGCGATTACTGAAAAGGTTGAAGGGGGGGTAGTGCGCAGTCATTCATGTGAGTTAATGGGGTGAAGGGAACAGCGGTTGGGGATTGAACCGGTATATATTATGTTGCATCTATCTGCTATGGTCGCATGTATATAGATAGCATCCCTCTGATAGGTGGGCTATAAAAGATTGATCACACGCCAGGTTATTGAAGATAAAAATGGTCAGTCATGGATACACGAAGAGAGCGTGCCACGCACGTATGAAAGTTGTGGTCCCTTTCTAATCATATACATTCCAATGTCACTTGATTGTTCGAAACTTGTAAGTCCAGGCGACATGCCGAATTGAGTCCATTAAAAGAAACGCGGCGTCAAAGTCACGTTCACCGAAACTCACAGTGGAAGAACGACCTCTAGATTGTTACGATGCGCCATATGAGAGAAACCAAAAGTTTTAAATAGGCCGGTCCCTTGTCGCAGCTCAATATCAATATAGTTCCCTTCGATAACCAAAACATGTGCCCCCCCCCATGGATGGACTCATTCCAGAGCGGATAATCGTTGGTAGCATACTTAATAAGAACGAAGAAAGTTTGGAAGCAATACGATCCGGAGAATCTGATCTCGAGATTCAGACTGAATTCGCGATGGTGGCTCCACAAAAACCAAATTACCGATGGTACCTAGTGCCTTCAAGTTGATAATAGCAAGGTTAAAAATAAATTTTAAATGAGAGAGATTATCAACAGTACCTCAACAAGATACGGGGCTTCAGCTTATGCACACACGAATTAGACCGAGGCCCCTGTAATTCTTCATCACGAAAATACCCTGTCTTCTGACCATATCAATCTCCATGGTCGTTATCTATATGCATTCATTTAGCAATATATCTAGCATTGTCGTCTGAGCTGGAACCTCAAGAGTTCTTCGATGGTAAGAAAAGACTATTTGATAGATAACACTGTAAGCCATAGAGCGAAGGTTCAACATCTGCGTTGCTGTAAATTGATGTGCTCACTAGAACTCCGAAACCTATTTTCTTGCAGGTGAAACCTTGTGGGGCGGCCGATAATCATGTTAGCGGGCTCGATTTCCTTCATTAATAGTTGGGACATGGTTAATGCGAGTGTCCCGCGTACTCCAATGACAGAAACCCGTTCTCCTCGTCTTCCGTAAAATATAATTAGGAAGCTCCACAAATGGAGCATAACAATCTTCCTCAATGTTAATGAGAACAACGAACACCATGAGAATTATATGTACACTTACATCTCTTTGATGTTAGCGATGGTTTTCAGTTCATTACAGATCGGCACGGCAACGATGAGAACGTTGGATAGATCAGTAGAGTCACTTTACGATCTAATTTCTGGGGCACACGGACCCAACAATTGAGTAGCGCATGGACACCCGTTTTCTCTTTTATCTCATTGTCACGAGCAATGCTAATTTCACACTGTGTACTCTAATTGAAGAAACAAAGTTTCGGATGAATAGCTATCATCATTGACGGAAACACCCACTTACTATAGATCATCAAACCCACCACTGATAACCTGCCTTGACAAAGATGGGCGGAGGTAGAAAGCTGGTTTTGGTCATGATTTGTCGTTCCAAGCTCGCTTTTTGGTATCTCCTAACATTCGAATTGATACAGAAGGGTGCTCGGGTGAATGCCCGAGCGAAGAATTTGGGGACCTCCATCGTTTACAAACAACTTCTAAATCCGGTTGAACACAGTTTATTTCAAGATATCAGAAAGGTACTAAATCTCTAGAAAAAAGCCACTATGTTAATATTCACTTCTTTAATGGGCAAGCGAGGGAGGTTTCAACTTGGTTCCAGCAAAAAACAAACGATGTGAGGGGAAAGGGGACACCGAGAGCCCTTACCTGCCTTGTCATTTTTTGTTCCTAAGGCTATCGTAATGTGTCACAAAAGAGGTTGGCCCCTTTTTCCAAGTTTGTTCAGCGGTGCACGAATCTACGGTTGGGCTTTTGGTATGGTGGGCGTGGTCTGATTGACTGGGGGCGACAGCGTTGTTTGGGTTGTGTAAATACAAACCTCGGATCAAATTAGGGTTTGCCGAAGACGTGCCGAAGACGCCTGTCATCAAGTAAGTTCAACAAAATCTTATTGCGATATTCGCTCCCATTACAACCTTGACTTCCGGATGCCCTACTTTCCAAGAATCAATAGGCCTAGTATTTACACCGCACGCCCATTGTTATTTGGGGACATTGGTGGAGGGTAAGCCGGAAAACACGCCGAACGTGAATATTCGGGTACGACAACTACAAGTCACAATTTGTGTAATCTCACCTGAAGACGATGCAATTATAGGCAAATGATCTCCGTCTTCTGTCGTTTTTTCTATGCCCTAACTTTGCCCCCTGTTCTTTTTGGATATTCACATCAACCATGTTACATGCACGCAGCACAACATGTATTAGCACTAACGACGATGACAACACCCCCTCCCTCGGGTATCAACACTAAACACCAACGATGCGCTTTTCTCGTTTTAGAAGGTGTTTTTGAAATACCTGATGCATCAGGTAGTCTATGTATTAGAATCAGAGTTATTACTTTTCGAGTTTGGGTAAAATTGAAGTATTGGCCCTCCTTGGTTCTTGATACACTTAAGCATCATATAGAAGTCGCAAATCGGGATAGCACTCTGCAATTCAGAGTTGACACAGTCCGTTATTCCTTTTGTCACATCGTGGTACTTTCCTTACTGCTGGACTCGGTGATGCCAGAAATTAGTACATCTTAAATTTGCGTCGAGTCAGCAATTTCAATGTATAGCGTATAGCGGACAATCTCAAGCAACATTGATAAATATAAATTCATTTGTGCGCTAATCAAGACCTATAAATTTTCAAATTACATCAAGAATATATATGCAAAAAATAAACGATAAAGATACGTAATACGAAACGTGACAAAGGGAACATTCAGTTCAGATATATGAGGCACAAACATCCATACAATTATGCTGTAAGTCTTGTCGAAACTCCCAACACCTTCATTTCATGCCCTTCTTCCTCCGTGGTGTTCTGGTAAGTAGACAAATACAAGATCAACCGATGAAGAACATATCAGGATCAAGAAAGGGCGTACGAAGAAGTTGGAATGTTCGCCGTCTGTGTCACGATGTACCGCTTTCGCGATCATATCTCCTACGTCATTCGATGATGATTCAACATGGATCTACGGATACCATCAGCCCGGATTGACATTAGAGTTTGTGTTGAATGCACTGACATGTCCCGGATCGGAAGTGCGAAAATGAATTACTGATTTTGATGTGAAACCTTCGTCGTTCCATACGGCTCGTGCGTTAAGTGAGGAGAGAAGAGAATTACTGTAGAGCTTTGAGAGAGGTAAACCGAAAGCAAGGTGCCTTGAAAGTAGTAGCTCTGTAAGCCTGGGATATATATGATAGGCCACGGGTATACTGACAATAGAGAAGTCTGAAAATAATCAGTCAAAAGATTGAACGCAACAAGTCAAAATCAAAGGCTCACTGAGACGAAAAAGGTAATCACCGCAGCAATGGCGAACATAGTTGTGAGAAGGCCAGTTTGGACCGTAACTTAAAATAAAAAATAAGTGAGTGTTTGAACGAGGACCATTACCAATAAATAAACAATACACCGAATAATCTTTGAAGATAAGTGATCCGTGGAGGAAAAGCCGGTCCTAGCTTTTCTCTAAAAAAATAGGTTTCATGCCAGGTTCAAGGTGACGGAAGCACAAATGCTGGATTCTCACCAGAAATGCCACTAACGACACAGTAATTATTGCGTCTGAGACTACAGATCCCAGGAGCCAGACAAGGGAAACATGCTTAAGTAGGACAAATTTGGCAAATTCCTTAACAATGATTCCTCCGATGACTGCACCAATGCTAGCCACTGTAGAATGAAGAGCATCGCATTGTGGATGTCTGCAGTAGGGGAGACAAAAATGTAAACGTACACATCTGGACTGCAGATAACACCACGATTAGGACGGCCAAAGCCCGGCTTTTGATCAAGATATAGATTCGCCATGCAAAAAAGGATTGCACCACGAAGGCAGTAACACCCTACGTCGGGGTTGTAGGTCAGAATTATCAAAATAATTGGCACTTTGAGCTCACCGTTAGTAGCGGATCTAACGTTGGTGGACGTCGAGATGAACCTGGTTAATCCCCAAGGAACAATAAAATTCTTACATGGATCGATGCCTATAGGCATAACATCGTTTTCTCATACCACAAAAATTAAAATGCATCTCTTACCTATGTTGGTCACAGTAATGGCAGGGATATTTCCTATAAAATATGAGTAACATTGACAGATGATGCTAATCGACCCACCAAAGTTGGTCACTAGATAATCATAACTCATGGCCATTGCAAAACACGAGCTAACTGCGTCAAGGAACAAGAGTACTGCTACCTAAAAATTTAGAGTAAAAGTGTGAACTGTGTTGAAAATTGCGAAACCATACATACAACACCCTTTACGATGATCCTGTCCCTAAAATTATCAAATCACAATAATTATTGAGAAAGTGACCCAAATAAACAGATCCATACGTCCTGTAACGTCTATATTTCGCTTTTGTAAATTTTGGCCGGAGTTTGGTGGTAGAGACATTTTGCTCACTCATAGTAGATGTAACACTGGACGATCATGACGCCGAAAAGTAAAATGTTCATCATGGTACCCATAAGAATGGGACCTAGGCTGCGCAGAGTGATAAATGCCTTTTAGGAAGTATTATGATATTTCGTGGAGGATCACCGACTCACATGAGGTCAAAGGTGGGCATGATCTTGTTACGAGCGGCTGGAAGAGAGAGCTAAGATTGGTTGAACGCGAGGGTGTGCTTAGAGATGGTATGAAAAATATATTGAACTCACAAACGCCAAGGCACGCAAACAGCTTCCCACCGGATTGAGTCTGTGGAACTATGGTATACGTAGCGAGGAGGTGAGGATCGAATTGAGTACTACATCTGGCCTTAGACGGATTATATTATTTAATATTTCTGATGTATCTAGGCGGTCACCAACTGTCACTGACTCTATTGAAAGTCGTGGGGGCTTGGGGTCGGTAACGGTTACAATGCCGTATCACATTGTTCCGGGATCAGGGTAGTTGAGTTCTGAGAGCTCGGCACATCAGGTTTGAGACTCGTGATTCAACTATTATTGTCGCGGCGGTAAATGGTCAAACATCCTGATTTTCTAGAGCATGAGCTATGTCATATTGCTTCCAACCGTTTTATCACCATCACGCTACTCCATGGTACGTTTGGGACCACGCTCCTATGTTCTTTCAGACATTCTATTGTCGGTATTTCTGAGTAATACATGGCGAAGTGATTGCATCGTCATCAACGACTATTGAGATCGGAGAAGCCCCATGTCCATTGAACAGATATTTTTCAACAAGAGTCCAAACGTTCGTGGGTCCAGGATGTCATAAAGTTACGGAATCTGAATAGGTCACTGTTGATTTCTCCCAATCCAAAAATGCTTCATCCAGATGTGTTTTGAAGTCACAAATTTTGGGCCATGCCAACAGTTCGTTCTACCATGGGAAACGATGGGCGGATACTAGGAGGGCTGACAAATCAATGTGTGCAAGTCTACCTGTCTGGACGTTGGCGCTTACCTATACCAATGGGATTATGGGTCCGAAATGATAGAAAGATGAAGGTTCCAAGAATATGGACGGAGGGACGGAAGATCGTGAGCAGCCCAGTTTTTTTCCCTTCGCACTGTCCTAAAGATGTTTTCATGACTCTAGATTCTGGTCTGATTTCATTTTATTAGAAATGTCAAATTGTTATACATCCCGTCCCTCGTACCAGCGACAAACGAAGTCCTTTTTTCAATATTGAAGACACCCTAAAATACTTGAGACATCAGAAAGGAGGTGCATCAAAGTTGTAACCCTGAAAACTCAGGTAAGATTTAGTTTTTCCTCTCGTACACAATTCGTGACAGGTTGAACATCTGGAGTGGATACAGACGCCTGCACCGATCGTCACCCACCAAACACTTTTCGCCGAACATCACCTACCATTACAAAGCCTCCGAAGCTCGAAGAACGTTTTCCCATACCCTCCGGGTGCCGTTGATGCTGGAGTATTGACTAATGAGAAGTAAGTATCGTGCCAAGAAATAGGCTGGTGGTTTTTCGATGTTAGTGTGCTGGAGCCTCTCGGAAGACCGTGAGAAAGATCGCGACACCACGACAATGTCTGAACTTCAACTTCAACCAATATTCCAGGCTCCTAATACCTGCCAATATTCTATCTTAACGTTCAACTATTGAATTTTCCCAAATCTTCTCCCAACCAATTTTTGGATCTAGGACATGAAACAAAGCCCAGATCCCGAAATATGTTTCTATGCCATTCGACATTCACTTCAGCGTTCAGTCTTAGGCTTGTTTCGATCTTCAGCTTCTAAATGGCACCTGCTAATAACTTTGGACTTAAAGCTTCAAGATAAGTCTGAATGGCAGAGGGAAACTATCGACGTAGGCCAACAACTAGGCTGTAAAAATGTTCAGTAGCAGTGGTGTCTTTTTTGACAAGGTGTGTTACGCACATCAATCAGTGTTCTGACCCGGATAGATGTCGTCGTTATCTTTCGATATCCCACCAGTCTTAGTTTTTAGATACAAGAGAATCAAGTGGTCCATGAGTGGAGAGGCTGGAGCGGATACGGCCCTTTGTACTCAAGTCGAATCCACCGCCCTTCCGCCCATGAATTGGCTTGTATTATTTGGGTGTGTGACGATTTATCCCCAGTAGGCTTTACCATTTATGGGTGTTGAATATTATTCGAACCTCAACATCATGGTTCCCTTTGCAATCTGCTGTCGAAACCTAAGTCATTGAGAAGTCCTTCCCCAGATTTGCGCCCCGACCTTGTCTGACTCTGGTGACTGATTGAAGGCTCTCCTCTGCTGTCAAGGTGAGTGTCTTGTCTGCATACCTTGTTCGAGCGGCGAGCTTGTAAGCTATCCAATTTACCATTTGCATATTCATGATCGTTGGGAAAAACTTACGCAGTGATACCTCCCTGGACAAGAAATCCCTTTTAATTTAATTGGCCTATGGATACCCATGCGCCAAGCGTACTCCACCTCAGCGCGATACCTGACCCCGGAAAACGGAGCGAGTATCGGACTTCAAGCTTTATCCTTGAGAAGTGCTATATTCATCTCATAATGTTTCCACCTCCATACACCAAATTCTCACAATGCCGACTTTATGGGACCTCCAAGCCGAAGTCCAGCCCTTTGCCAACAACCCCTCATAGCCTTCCATCCTCAGATCACAACTTACTATATCTAGGTGACTTTGATATTTATAATTGTGTCCGTGTTTCTGTCTTATTACGTTCTGTCGCGATATGTACCCTCCCGGAACTCGTCAACATCGTTTCACGTATACACATGCCGTATACCTTCGCGGTCGGAACCCTGGCCTTAAACCACGACAATGTTATTGGTAAATTACTGACAGACACGAGATGTACATGTGAATAGTGAAAATAGCCTGGATCATCAAACACCTGTAATTTGTTTGAAATGTTATAAACGCCGAATAATTGCAAGGTGATAGGAACTAACACTTCAAGCCTATGTCTCAAGGTACGTTGACTGTCGTTGCGATTACA
Organism: Collybia sordida; assembly: GCA_037014335.1. Taxonomy (NCBI): domain Eukaryota; kingdom Fungi; phylum Basidiomycota; class Agaricomycetes; order Agaricales; family Clitocybaceae; genus Collybia; species Collybia sordida. The sequence continues at coordinate 4,534,172 of JAYKXK010000002.1, forward strand.
GATGACGTCCCCAGGACTACTTATGCCTGTTAGTCTTGTTGCTTAGCGCCTGACTTGAACATGTCCAATAATATTTGTATCGCCATTTCACTAAGCGTCGTCAGCCCCTATATAGGCTACATTGTAAACGCTGATTAGTTTGAATTACGAAAGGGGTCAACTATTACTTTGTTCTCCAACTCTAATTTGATCACACCGCTTTCGTTAGACACGACTCTGCATTCAAACAATCCAATCAATTTATGCCCGAATGTCAGTTCTTCCATCAGTGGTGTCTGATTGTGGTATATATATATGTGATCAAATCAACCAAGGTTGATTGTAAACAAAATGACAGCTTCCTAAGATGAGAAAACCTAGTACTCCTCGTGGGACTCTCTGGGTCCTTTTTGATCGTGATGTGTACGTTCTATTCCCGCCTTCAACAGCGGTGATCCTCCTTTCTTTCTTCCTTGTTACCCATTGGTTACAACTGGGGCGTTGCAGTGCATTCGTCCTTTTCTTTCCTTTAGGCTTTCTGCCGCTTTCCTCACTATGGCATCCGGGATCCTATCGCCTCAACAAGTCGCATTCGCACATTCTTTAGAAGGAGCGGAAATCGCGAGGATTCTATCGATAGCATGTTTTGCTTTGGCTGGTGGGTTCACGAAAAGGTGGTTTGGATTTGTTCTTGGCTGATAATTGGCCACTGGGGTTAGTTTACGAGTACATGATCACATTGGACGAAGAGGTATTACGTCGATGCGCTATCTGACTTTTCGCTTATGGCCGGCTCGCCGTTAGATCAAGTACTTTTGGTCGGAGAAGCGGACACTGTCGCAGATTCTATTTTTTGTGGTACGCGATTTGATTAAATTGCAGGGGGCGTGGAGTCTTTAATAAGTACGCGTTAGAACCGTTACCTTCCATTGTTCATAATGATGTACGTGACTCTTGATTTATACTGCCTACATTTTGGATAACCGGTAACAACTCTAGACTCTCTATCGTTTGTGAGACGACTAGTCTAAATTAATAGAAAGTTCGAATTATCTCATTTTTGGTTCACAGGTTTCTCTGTGGAGAATCCTTCGGCTGGAGTGAGATTTCTCTCCTTTTTGATAAAATTCTACTTACCTTATGCTCTTAGTTGTAATTACTTTCCGCTATCATGTGAAGAGCTGTAACCTGATCTATACAAGTTGCGAAGCTGCGATTAAAACCGCGTTCTTGTTGAACGTTGTGGCCGTCATAGTCATTCAAGGTAGCGATGAGCATAAAGAATTGCGGTAGTGATAAGATTGATCACATTTTAGGAATCCTCGTAACAAGGAACTGGTATCTATTCCAAGGGAATATGTTTGTTCAAATTGGGATTATTGTTGGGTTCATTGCGTCTATCATTCTTTCATTGGCCTTTTTGTATATCTCCGCCAACCAACTGCAGATTATAACACCAGAGGATATTGTTCTGGCCTTCGGCGTTCCTCTCCGAAATGAAGGATGTCGAGCCGTTCGTCCACCTATGTTCTGGAGGATGTACCTTCCCTCTTTGGTCTTACATGTAAGTTCGGTAGCTTCGGAAATATCATTCGCGAGAAGGTGTGCTAATAACCAACAGACCCTTCTGTATCTATTGACTGCTGTGCGAGCGCTGAGAAATAGGCGCTTGCTAAAAGATGCCCCAGTTCTGAAACGACTTCTACGGGAGTAAGCCGCTATCCGCCTATAACTATACGCCCACTGATCACATAAAAAGCGGGGGATTCTTTTATTTTGTCGTATTCGGTGTGTGTCCCGATATACACCATTAATTAATTTTTTTGAAGTTTTGTACAACGTAGCTTCCGTCACCTTGACCACTATAGGCGCCTTTCTAAAGAACGCGCCCAGGGTAACAAATATCTTTTGTAATGGAAGAGACATACTGATTGATCGTACAGATTAACATACCCTCCATATACTCCCAGTAATTGTATTTTCACTTTCTTATACATAAAAGGGACTAACGCGAACCAAATAGTTTCATGCTCACCGTAACATCCATAGGCGTGACCCGCGTCCTGTTTAGTATCCATTCACTGGCCGATAAAATAGGATCCGATTCCGCATGGCTATTGAATAATGTTGAGCTTAGCCGTGTTGGCTGGAGGAGGGGTGCTCATGATGGGGAGATCATTATTGACCGATATCCTGTTTATAGTGAAGACGATGTCGAGAGTAAGCTCGATAGTAAGTCTCTATCGGGACACAGCTTGCTAAGAACTACGCGTGTGGGAGTGTATGATGAACGCTCATGGTAGAATGTAGGTTTCCACTGGGAATTCCCTAATAGTGTCCAATGAACGTTTTCATTTCTTTAGGAAACCTTACGGACAATATGTTGTTTTTATTGATATCATGATTCACCACACGCGGCGTTGGTGTGTTTTAAAGACAGTTACGACTCGAACTATACGCTTTATAGGGCTTTTTGTTTTTTGCCAACGGACGGTCTCGATTTGATCATATACCATACACCTACGTATATTGTCCGCTCCTTCGTTGGCGTACCGCTATTTCTACTTTCTTTAATGCAACCGTTATTTTGGCTTTGTAGGGAACAGGAGTGCGCATGCAGGATATTACTCGATTCTTTCTCTTTCGAGGATCGGTGCTAGATCCAGGGGAAGCATTTTACAGTTGGGGCGGTCAATAAATTTGAGTTCATCCGGCAGGACTACTTTGAGATATTCTTCGTCTTTGAACACCTTAATCAAGGTGAAATCATGCCCCTTCGATTATATATAAACAGGAAAAACATACGGCAAATATTTTCTCGTAACTTTCTGCCTCAAAAGTTGCCATGCCGTCCCACGGAGGAGGATGCATTCCCATTCCTTCGAGGACCCTGCAAATGGCATCATTGGTATGTGCCTAGGGAAATCCGGAAATCAAAATGACATCCTGTCATGGATACATTCCTATGTCTTTACGGCCCACCTGTTCGTATTTCAGGAGATTTTTTTGCACAATTGCTGTGGACATGAATATCTTTGAGTGTTCTTCGACCCAGTATCGGCTAAATTCTTCTTTTGATACAGCGTCAACTTTCTTGATAAAGGCGAGTACTCTGACCCGGTCTTTGCGAAGGGACATCGTCAAATAATATTGCTGTAAGGCGAATGAAAGTTGATAATTAGAGAGTAAAGCAGCGATAAGAATTTAGCCGGACCAGGGTAGGATTAAGTGCGATGATCCGCTGATAGAGCGGATCTACAATTTCCTGTCCATGCCTATGTAAAAGAGATGATAAATATTAAGTGTAATAATAGACCCCTCTCAAGAGAACCGTAGCCTTGAAAAAATAAAATAAATCATTCTATGGGTGTGAGCCCACGAATCATGCATTTTTGAGTTGCCGATTACTTGGGCTTGTCGATGTCCTGCCATCCCTCATTGATGTATTCATATTCAATGTTCTCCTTAGGCTAATGTTGGGCAAGCCGGAGGTCCACTTCAGATTATTTTGAAGTCCTGCTTCGTGGAAATTTATTAGGAACTTTCGAATCCACTCACTATCCGAATAAACCCATGGAGAATGTGAAAATTTTGAAAAATGCTACTGCGGACTCGGGGCAATGAAGATTGGTACATAGGCCAGTAGGTCGGTGGGCACTGGGCAATACTTCGTGGATCGTCGACGGATGTTGCATATTGTTCAAATTGTGGAATGGCTAGGATGATTCGAAGGCTGGGGCAGTGGGTGTGAAATCACACCTATTCTTGTTCTTCTGTCAAACTTAGTGGAAGTCCCAAATGCGGGAAGCTATCAGTGATCATGTTTCCAATGCTTCCGTTCTCGGAGGACGGGATCGCCTCAAGGATTATTTGTACCTATTGGGTTTCGGCATCTACCGAATATACCCAGGGGCCCCAAACGACACAAACACCCATTCACCTCACGATTTCGAGGCACCTGTATCTTCTTTTTGAGATACTTTGAGCGCAAGCAAAGCCACAGTCAAAAAGTAACCCATACTGATATGAACCCCTCAAAAAATTGGGAGAAAACGGTGGAATATACCTATAGAAAGTTCAAATAAAATTCTGGCCAATCTTCCAAGTCAGAAAGAGCTCAGAATCCGTGTGGCTCGTGCGTTTTGGGTACCGTGAGAATTCTGGTCTTGTTTCATGGGGGTTTTCTTGACTCTCGTATCGCCCTTTCCATCACATCCCTTTCTTTCCGCCCACCACCGTCGTTGGCTCTTCGTTTCGTAAATCTTCCACTTCCTCCTCAAATCTCTCACCACTCGGCCACAACATCTCAATGGCTCGTACCAAGGTTCGTATAGTCCCTCATTCTCCTCAGACGTCTCGGAACTGACACAAATTCCCTCAACAACAGCAAACCGCACGCAAATCCACCGGAGGTCCGTTGTCATCGAGCGACTTCTCCACCTCTCAAACCTCATCTCATATTTCTTTCAGGCAAAGCCCCCCGTAAGCAACTTGCAACTAAAGCTGCCAGAAAGACCGCAGCGGTAGGTTTTAGCGCCCGTCGTCGTCGTCGTCGTGCCACTGACTCAGCGTTGCCACCCTAGACCGCCACTGGTGGTGTCAAGAAGCCCCATCGCTTCAGGCCCGGAACTGTCGCTCTCCGTGAAATCAGGCGTTACCAGAAGTCGACTGAGCTCCTCATCAGGAAGCTTCCTTTCCAGAGGCTCGTTCGTGAAATCGCCCAGGATTTCAAGGTAAGCATCTCACTCCTACAACGACTCGATTGCTAATTATTTTCTGTCTTCGGCAGACCGACCTCCGCTTCCAGTCGTCCGCCGTCATGGCTCTTCAGGAGGCCGCTGAAGCATACCTCGTTTCTCTCTTCGAAGACACCAATTTGGCTGCCATCCACGCCAAGCGCGTTACCATGTGGGTCTATATGTTCTAACTCCACTTTGATGATTCCCTTACCTCGTTCTCTTCCCAGCCAACCGAAGGACCTCGCCCTCGCTCGCCGTCTAAGGGGTGAAAGATCCTAAATACATCGCCAATTTTGCTTATAAAGATTTTCTGGTCTTTCGTTTCTATTGTGTGATGGTGATCTCAAGTTGAATGATCACTGCCGTGTACTTCTGTATCATTTATTGCACGCCCCCATGCCACAATACGTATTTATGATGTCTACCCTATGTAAAACATTTTTTAATACCACAACATCGAGGTGTGAGTGTATAGAATGGAAGCCTGGGATTTATGATGGCTTTATGGCCCGCTGTCAGAAATGTGTCAGCTACTGCGTTATTGAATTCATGGATGTTTGGAGCCATTGGGAAGTGTTCGAAAGTCATGAGACAATATCGCGTGTAGATTCGGGATAATGACGGAATTTAATATCATCGAGCGGAAAGCATCCAATAATATTCTTGGTAGGAAGTACATTTTGGAAGAATATAAAGATCACGCTCCTAGCCCGGCCCTCGTCGGAATGAAATTTCCATTCCAGCATTTGAATCCGACATCAGTTGAAATCTAGACCGTTCATACGATAAGGCATGCTGTGGTTTGGTATTATTCTGATTATAAGGCTTACCGTGTTAGGATCGCACATAACAGTCACTTCGGCTTTTGTTCTTGTAGTAGCTATGATGTTCTTTGCCACGATATTTGAAGCTAATGGAATAGATCAATGTTCGTCGTTGCTTGCACAGCGTGAACAAGGAGATGATTACCGGTCTCAGGGTAAAGATCAAAGATGGCGACCTCCTTGCCAGTAGCCTGGGGGACGAAATACCTAGCGTTCCAGAAGGTGCCATAATTAGGAATCCAAGATACATGTCATATATAGGAGTGTGTACATACCAGCAAGGATCGCTCACACAAGAGCCTTCAACGTATCCTGGGCGGCTGTAGGTAAAATCGTTAGCTGACCGGTTCCGGTCAGCATAATTCAGGGACAAACTCTTCGATGGTACCCGCAAAATTTTCGAACTTGAAGTCCTGGATATGAGTGTTATTAATATTAGTGTTGTTGGGTTTAGGGCCTATCTACAAGAACGAGTATAAATCAAGCGAGCGAGCGTCAATAGCGTAGGTAAGTCTTACTCCTTGGTCCCAGTAACTGTCCAGCACGATGGCAATATGAACAATTGTCGTCAGAGATGTATGAATGTGCTATCTTACTTTTGCGTGATAAATATCTTGGAAGAATGCTTTGGTATACTTTTCAGGTTGATAAGTATGACCCCCTACTCACCGGGAAAGGGACATTGGAGAAAGCAATATTTTTCCAGGTGATGCTTAATTAAATTGAAGGTAAGTGAAAGCAATGTGAAAAGAACGTTAATGACCACATACTTCCTAGCCAACCCGTTGCCTCCTGTCCAACTCTTGAAACGAGCACCGTACAGAGAATCTTTCTATTGAATTTTTAACGGTGATGATCTCGGGGTGGATGACTTTTAATCCCGCACCATGATAACATTTTCAATCCTATTGAGGAAATGTCAGTTTGATGTCATTTGGTACAGAGGCGACGTACAAAACGTCCTGGACGTCTGAGACCTGACCACCCTTTCCAAGTGAACCAATGGAAAGGCCGTGACCGCCCTCGCAATAAGAATTTCTAGGAAATTATTCAATAAATTATCTTTCTGTATGTAACAGGTGACGCAATTCTCTCACCGGAAGTGGATGCTTTTAGCACCATTACCGACAGTGATACAGTCATCCCCATTTTGAATGTAGTTATCTTCAAATAGCATGTTTGTGCCTCCGGCAGAGAAGCCTAGTCACCAAATTTAGGTGGAAATAAGGACAGAAACTGGGTACACACCATCACTGAAATTCCAAGCAGATGATTTCAGTACACCTCTTAGGAAAGAAGACGGTCAAATACTCACGTGTTGAAGGGGAACGCGTTCTGAGGGTCGGTAGAGAGAGCAAATATCCGATTATTGAAGGCGTGCAAATTGGAAGAACCTTTTGTGGCAAAATTCCACGCGATTGGCTGCGCATATTTAGGGTTATAAACTAACACTGACGGAATAACTAAGCTAATTACCTTCCAAAGTTTCATGTCTCGAATAACACCATTCGAAATCTTACTGAAAGCAAAACCATGAGGGCGGTTCACCTGATTGTGGGCGTCCCACCACTACAAAAGGTATGAATTAAGCAACCCCTTGCTTATAATCGTAAGACTTACGCCTTGACCATGACCATCGATCCAACCCCAGTTTGGGTCCGAAGATCCGCGCATGGTGACGTTGTCCCCTCCGGTAAACGTGAACCTAAAAAATGAATTCTCTTGCAGTTTGGGAAAGACAATGACCTACCATGAGCCGCTAAACCCCTGAGATATTTCAAGGGTTGGTGTGGTTTCATGAAGATATCTGTAGACTTACAGGTGACGCGACAATAGCTGATGAAGGAGTTAGCGCGTCGATATGTCGCGAAAAAGGGGTAGACAATACCCACCCTGAATAGTCGGAATATCCGTGGGATACGACAAGTTTCCTTCAAACCGAATCTCCACGTTGTTCAAAACAGGAAATGTGATAGGTGTGAATACATTGTATTTGACACCTTTTTTGAAAAGGATGGTAGAGTCCATAGTGAAATTCGCGAGAGCTGCATTCAGACCCGGCGAATCATCTTGACCATCAGTATGGGGAACGACAAAAGTCTTCCAAGCAGAAACAATACAAATGTGCGCAACTAGAAGGCTAAAAATTGGCGAAAACATGTTCATTAGAGTCCACAGATATATCTGACGCGTATTTTATACCTGGCCCCCCACTAGGAACGGCAGAAGAACATCAGGTGGGACTAAGCTCTTCGGAGAAATACCAAGGTATATCCCGTCCACGTGAACCACATTAAAGAGGCGAAGCATGTGAAGGTATTTGGCGGTCCGCCGGGCCCTCAGGCTCAGTTAGCATTGTTGGGGTCTATTTTTGTCGTAAGTTTTTTGAAGCAGGAAAAAATAAGTAGTGAACAAACGAGAACGAAAGTTTTCGTGTCGCATTATAAAAAGCTAGATACAATAAAGTCAATAAAGAAGTATGCTCTAGTTAGGGCTTAGTTCCTATTGCAAGGTGTGAGCTATCATGGTGATGGTGTAAAGAGAGACCGATTTTGGTTGTGCCACAACCGTGGAAAAACTTTGTTGCGAGAATCGTGTTCGAAAAAACTGTTCGGACTGGGCTTAAGTATTACTTATCGCGTCGATAATTCGACACTACTCCAAAACCTCAAAGCTCCAATACATGTGGCAGCCCATAGACATACGACTGTTGAATGGTGTTTTCTGCTTTTCTCGCTCACATAGCCGGCATTTAAACCACCCCAAATAATTTTCAGGGCGGACCATGAGGTCTGTTACGGGCCGTTCGCAGGCCGCCACTCGCGGTCCTCCGCCCAGCTTGAGTTATTAGGCATATCATGGCATACCTTACGCTCCGCTACAAATATTTACGAATCCCTCGGAGAGGTTTTTGTATGCATTAATGAATGCATACACCCAATAGGGTTTATAGCCATCGTTCGGAATCTTTGAATGTAAGGTCTTGCGGAATTAAAAGAAGCCATTCAAGTGTTTTATATTCACAGGAACCTATTATCTTCGGTCTCGGTAAGCCTGTAGTTGATAACGTACGACCACTAAAGGCCAGTTAATTGACAATTCATAGTAAATTCAGGCTCTACGCGCCCCGTGGCTTCTCGTCACTTTGAAGCTCCCATGTGCACCACGTTCCACTTCAAAGCTTTAAGTTCGGGTTCTTGGAGGCAGTAAATATCATCGGAATAAGCGCCTTCTGTTCGAACACACATCAAGTACGAGAAGAGAAATTGAATTCGAACCCGAAGGATGTTTGACTGTTCGTTCTAGCCCTATCTATTGCAGTCGCTTGCTTATTGTTAGAGGTGCGGCACCGGCACAACTTCACTTAAATTCCTCTTCAATGCATGATGCTACGGCTTCTTCCTGGTGGAAGCGCCCGCCCTTTTCTATAGTGGGATGTTTCAAGCCCTGGGATAGGCCCAGCTGGCCTTCGAATCTTGCCATGCACTTTCTCTGCTTCCTATCTCTCCCTGTCGCCTATCTCACAACAAATCGACATTAGTTGGAACGAGTGGGATACCCCACGAACATCTCGTTCAACTCGTTCAACTGAAGCACGTGCGTTGACACCTCTACATCTGGCACATTCATCTATTCTTATAGGGCGGTGACTGACACTGGTGTAAAAGCAGAATATATGGATGCTGTTCTAAGCGTTCGCGGTGGTAATCCGAGATCTGGGGTCAGGCAATCCGCAGAACACGACGAGTGACCGACGACCGTGAATGAAAGGTAAATCAGTGGATTTATAAAAAATGTATTATTTGCCCTCCGTAGATACTTGTACATATATTCCCTATCCAATAAATCAATCAACCCAGGTAGGAGGGACACTCAATTTTGCCCTGGGAGAGTAATTCAGGTCGTCGTTGTTGAATCGATGTTGAACTGATCGATGGATCTTAACACCATTGGTCTTTTGCTTCGCTATCACACGACCTCGACCACGGTTTATACTGAAAAAAGATGTAAGCTAGGTCGGGAACAACAGAGTGATAAATGACACACGATTTTTTGCGAATCCAGGAATCGTCGTCATTCTGGAATCTGATTTCCTGGGGAATATACTCCAATATCCACCATGATTTACTAATCTCAAGCATGTCATAAATGGGGGCAAGTGCATCCGCGAGGTCTTCCTCTTCTTCAGAGACGAAATCAGAAGTGTCTACCAACGTCCTACTTGTCCCAATTGATGGTTGCTGTTTATGGTTCGGGACGGCCGATAAGACATGCGCAGGGGGTGGACAAGGTTTGACAACAGGCCAAAGGGTGTCTGGGTCCATTCCAACGACTCGGAACATCTCACGATGGAAAAGGATGCCGGTCTTCGTCAAGAAACATTGTCGTATCATCCATCGTAGAGGGATTCGGGCAAGGTTATGCCGAACATTGTTTTTTACTGCGCCGCCGCCAACATCTTTGAAGCAACGAAAATGAACAAAGTGATAATCAATGCAAATTGGAGGACCGCACCACAGTGGGCACCGGCAAACCACACTTCTTCAACGTCCGTGATATAATCTCCACTTCCGGAGTACTGTCTTTCAAGTTCGTGCAGAGATCTCTCTTCGTGAGATCTGGAGCGAGGCATATCGCCGCGTTTTGTACCATGTTGAGGCTCACCAGGGGCGGGACGAACCCAAAAGCTCGGTTTGAAACGGACTCGGTGTTCATCAAGCGCCAGAGCGTGGCGAAAGTATTTAACATGTGTATTCGATGTGGTGAATGGAAGACGCTTGGGGATCATTCCGACCGAGCCTACCGTGTCCCTAGAATTCCAATTTCGAGGTGGGACATGGAAACATGGTAGTTGGAAATCCATACCAGACACCAAAAAAATATATGTCAACATCGATGGAAAATGCCTTTTTAAATGCAATACTTTGTTCCCATCCACGATCATCTTCGCGAGAATACATTTTGTAGGCGAACGGAATTTGTTGGTGATTACATTTCGGGAGAAGGCCAACCTATACGACCAGTAAGATGGGAGAACTATGATTTGTGCCTTGGGAGACCTTGTTATCCTATCGGTCCTATACATGAGTATAGTGATGACAGAAACACATTATATGCTCACATCCCCGCCAATGCGCGTGCAGTATCTGAAAATAAATTGAGACTATACCTCCTCTGCGTCGAGCTATTCAAGAATCATAACTCACAAGCGCCACGGGAAAAACCTAAACTTGGATATCAGATCATTTGGATAAAGAAACGATGAGAGGTAGGTACCAAATATACAAATTTTGTCGCCAACGTCATCTATTCAGAAACGGGGTCAGATGTTATTCATATTGGTGAAACTAGAGTATTACAATTCTGCATCAAAAATTCATAACCACCTACATCCAAGTGTGAATTTGAAAACTACACCATATCGTTATTGCCAAAAGACCTACCCATAACATGAGCATTGAGGTGTACCCCGACCATTGCGTCCATAACTTTGTGGATTTTTGCCATCGCTGGCTTCGCGATTTGAGGAATAGTATAAGTACCGATCCCGGCCTTGAAATAGAATAATAAGAGAACGTAAAGGTCGAAATGCACCTGTACACACTTGATAATATACCAGTTGTTTTTTCGAGTCATCCTTTTTCAACATTGAGAAGAGGTTGACAACATTTGAGTTCTGGGAACATCCAATTAACCACCAATACATTCACAAGGAATCCGCTTACATCCTCGTCGAATTGATCGCCTATAACCATGGATAGGAATGATTGTATCGTTGTCGTTGAGAGAATCAGTGTCCGAAACCGCGCCGAGAGAGGTTGGCTTGGACATTTCAGGACACTCATCATTCGTGTTTGAATCAGGAGCCAAGTTGCTGTTAGGATATTGTGAGGCCATCGCAAAACGGAAGATAATGTCGGACTGACCTCATGTATTAACATGCGTTTTTATGGGGTTTTGGAGTGGGGGGGTTGGGAAGCGAATAATGGAGTATTTAACCCAAGCTATTCTCAAAGTGGACACAAAATAGAGCGTGAGGCAGAAATGATGTAGTTTTTGTCATACGAGCTCCTGTCAATCGATTCAGAAGCACAGATAGAATTTTGGTGTGGTAATTAATAGTCACGAAATCATGGGGGAGTTATAGACCTCGGAACTGAAGGTTTCGCCACTGGCTTGGGCGCGGGCGCTATCCAATGAAAAATGGGGAGCAAGCTCCCCAATAAATTCGTTGAAGGGTAGTAGTACTTTTGGGATAAATTAATGGCTTTCGGGGTGGTATCGAAACGGGTGTATTTGCAGGCTTTGGGGGTTATTCGAGTATGAGCCATTCGGGAGTAGTAGGCGTTTGTTTGGGGAATGAAAAAAGAGAGTAAATGAGGCGATGAGACGTCTCTTGGACTTGTTAATAGCCATATTTTCAGGACGGTGCATGAGAAGTTCTGCGTTGTAATCACCCGGGACGTACGAGTTAATCTTTTTTGAAAATATAGCGATGCTCTTGCGCGATGGTTCGAAAACGACACTGAAGCGGGCCAAATTATGAAAGGTCCTCAGCGGGATGGTCCAAGATGGGGATCAAGGCATCCAGCACTTGAATAGAAATACTTCTGACGATTTTCATTTGGTGGTATTGTCCTGGCCCAAACCGGCCGATAGAACGATCCCTCGTGACGCTCTCCACCAAAACGCCAAAAACGCGAGTTTTGAGGCCCCACTGAGTAGCCCCACCCATTTCCTCAAACTGTTTGAATTGAACCGACGAAGGAATCACATGCATCGGTAGAAATTAAGTACAAACCAGAATTCTGTGCAATGGCCCTTAGTTGGCAGTTAGTTCCGCGCTCGGAAAAGCTGGAACAGCGCATATATTAAGAGTTTCTTTTATTGTTTAATAAAATTCCGTTGAGTATATCAAGCCTAGGGGGATGTTTCGTAAGCGTCGTAGCGGCAGAGAGGAGTTCCTGGAAAAAGAATCTGTTTGCTTCGACCAGGTGCTCCATTAATGAATTTGATAATTAAATATGACGAACATATATATATTGATAGGGCTCTGGGACCCAGCGATGACGACATCCAGGCAACATGGTTTAGGGTTTTAAGGATAAGGACCTTTGAGAAATGATACGGTGATCGCACCGTGGCGAGTGGTATCTTTGAGAAACGAGGAAGTTTACGTTGGGTTGAAGATTGGCGGGGGCAAGTCGTCTCAAAGTTGTGCAAAGAGAAAACATATTAGGCAGCAGGTACGGTTTAGGTACTCTTATATTCGGGGCTAAATCATTGCAATTAGTGATAGGGTGGCCATCTGGCCTGAACTTGTTTGAGTTTTAGAGGGCAATGAGAGGTCGAAATCCAAAAATCTCAACATGAAGAGATTTGGAGTGCGTGACCTGGGCTCGGATGATGTTATATCCCGACGAAAGCGCTAATTAGTACAAGCTTGATGGACCACTTCCTCTGTAAACTGCTCTCCACACAGGTGGATGACATACCTCACTCTCTCGTTCTCCGAATCTCCCTGGGTCCACATTTGACGATCAATTCGGGATATACAAGTGCCTGGGGTCCATAAATGAGGGTTGGGAGTGAGAAAGACAAAGAGGGTGCACAAAAGACCCGACGTAAACCTGGCCGTGTGTTAGTGCCATTCCTTTTTTACCCCCGATCATCAATGACTCACAATTCGTGCCTCAACCCAGGCCCACTTCATGCGCTGAGTGTCGAAGACTAAAGCTACGATGCGACAAAAATGTACGCTCAATCTAAGAGTACAGGATTGTTCTTAATTTTCAACGGCCATATCACCTCTTTAGGTCCCCTGTGAAAAATGTGTTTCTCGAGGATGCGGTTCTATATGCCCAGATGGTTCGTTGTTCTTTGCTTCAGATTTTGCCAAAGCTTATGGCTTATGTGTGCCCGTAGGATCGCTTACACCAGGGAAAGGGAATCGTCTTGTGCTTGCGAATACGGAAGAGCTTCATGACAGAATTGAACAATTATGCATCCGTATTCGCGAACTCGAGGGTGCCCTCCGCACGCTACAGGAATCTGTATCTCAAGAGCCTCATCCTTTGCTTCAAACTGGTATCACACAACAAAATCCTTCATGTGCACCTCATCCTGAGGTCCCATCCTTGCCTCCTTCCCTGCCACCCAGTCGACCACCGACGTCACCTCATTCACCTCCAGAACCTTTAGAAAATAATGAAAATAACGATTCTAATTCGACTAGAAATGACGATGATAATTTTGTGGATGCTTTTGGTATGTTCTCATTGTTATTTTGGGCGTTTGAGATGTTTATGAAGGCGATTCAGGGACTTTGACTCTTGGACGTAATGGAGAGTGCGGCTTTTTAGGAAAGACAGCGCGCGCCGAGGTATGTGCAATACAATTCACATGGTTTCTTCGCTGCTAAAATTCAATTTTTAGTATTTAATACATGTGCGTGCTATTCAGTTAATTTCGCTACATTAGCTTATGAGGACATGATAGGCTTCGACCCAACCACGATTCAAGACGAATATTACCCTTCCTAGATTATCGAAGCGGATGGTCGAGCCGGCGTTTCCAGAGAGTGAAGTAACGGACCATGAACTCGGACGCGAAGTGTATTCCATGCTCCCTCCACTCTCTGAGGCAGTTCATCTCTGCGAAATTTATCAAGATCATGGAAAATATCTGTGAGTTTCATGCGTTATTATTTAGAGCAGATACCTCATAGGTTTAGGTATACACCTGTTCTACGAACAGAGCTTTTTGATGAAATTCTGATGCTTATATATAGAGCTGAGTGAGTTGGGCTTGTGGTCGTTACTGGGTCGAACTAACATACCAAATAGTTCATTTGAGAACATTCCTGACTACCATTCACTATCCTTGTTATTTATCATATTTGCCATGGCTTCTCTCTTTGACCCGGAACGACAACCATACTCTGTGGAGGCCCAAGAATACTATCATCTTGCCCGTACAGCTCTAGGCTTCAACCCGCAGACATCCCGGATTTCTATACAGGTTCTTGTGAGTGTGCAGAAACTCGTGCCTTATTGTAATTCTGGCATTAACAATTATTAGATCCACTTGGCCCAATATCTCGAGTACAGTGATTGGGATTCATCAAGATCAAATGCTGCTTGGGTGCACATTGGCCATGCTGTTAGACTTGGGCACAGTGTATTTACCTCAAATTGCATTTCTTGAATGGACACTAATATTCTGCTATAGATTGGGCTACGTGAGATGACCCTCCAAGATCCGGGAGCAAAGACATTGACTTTGACATCACAGACCTAAACAGTGCTCGTTGGAAAATTTCAGATGATAATGTGCAGAGGCGTTCACGGCTCTTCTGGCAACTCTTCACTTTGGATACATGGACGGTAAGCAATTCGTACCACTATTGGCCTGATGAATACTTACTCGTTCTGTTAAACAGAGTTTTAATTTTGGAAGGCCGCCAACAATATCATCATCGTTCATGGACTGTCCTCTCCCTGCGGATCCCGAAGAGGCGGTCGATGCCAATGGGCAAACTCAAATGAGTTGTATGTGCCTTTTCCAATCCCGCCCCGTCATTTTTTGAATAGTTCTTATACAAAAGTCCATACCTGGAACTGGAAATATACTGCTCTACTACACTCAATTATGACAACTGCCTTTGGCTCCAAGTCGCCCAACTATTCGGTTATTCTTTCCTTAGACCGAGACGTCCGGGATTTTCCCGTCCCAGCAACTTGGCGACCATCATGTCAGGTTCCTAATGCTTCAGTCTCTATTCAGCTTCTGATGCAACGTTGGTTTGTTCTTGCAAGCAAAGAATCCAGTAAGTGCCAAATTCTTCCTTCATTCATATCTGACCTTCTACCCAGCACTTCTAAATCTTCATCGTGCATATTTTGCCCAGGCGCTCCAAGAAAGACCAACAGACCTAGCAAAACATCGATATACTCCCTCCGTAATTGCGATATACCGGTCTGCTTGGCGATTGATTGAAGGGTTGCGTTGGACATGGCAAAACGTACCTCAACCTTTTTCAAGAGTAAGTTTAGCCTGGTCGCAGGCATTATCCGCAGCAGTGAGTCTTTCTTACATATATGGCGTTATTCTCGTTCTGAAATATGGGTACCCCTTTCAGGTGGTGATGTGTCTACTTGTCACTCGAGCACCTACGTCAAGCATGGCACCCTCTGCCCTATCTGAGCTAGATGTCCTACTACAATTCTTCCAGGATGCCTCACCAAGTTCTCGTTCGGCAGCCAACCTCTTGGTGAGCGTTTACTCATGTCTCCACTATAGGCTGGCCTAATTAGTGTTCGTCAGGACTCCGTACGTACCCTTCACCAAAAGGCCCATCAAATGATGGATCACACGTGCTCTCAAGGAACTCCAATCCTTACGCCTACAGAACTTGACCGATTAGGCGGAAAAACACATCTACTCACAGATTCTGGCTCTCTAGGTTCGGGGGGATGTGATGGACCTTCCGACTACGGGTCTGTACCGGGGATGCCACAGGAACATTACCCTGACATCGATGTTGACACCATGCACCCGACTATAGTTCAGGACATGAGGTGCTTCGACACGGGCCCATTAACATTTAGTGGATTCTTCGATTTCCCCGCTACCCATCACTCGCAACCTGGAGTTGCAGATCTTCATGCATCGGACAATAGTTTCTATTCAGAATCTGGCTTTCATTCGTACCAACCTGCTCCTCCTGCTTTAAATCAGGGTCAAAACCATAATGCTAGTCATGGTCATATGTTTGACCAGTCACCTCCTATATTGGATTCAGCCTGGCAAAGTTTTGCCGAACAGCTCGGGTTTTAACCCTTCAAATTGTAACACCATACCTGGCCACGGTCGCAAAAGCGCCCGATATTTCTATCTGTACAAGTATAATTCAACTTTGTATCGTGGCACACATTCCTTTAATATCTACTACCCCGGAATATCCCCTCTATCACAACGCATATCATCTACATTATACCACCGATACTGCTATGTTATTGCTCTTTCGTTTTCATTTCCATTGGGGCTTTTTGACATACTTCCATACCACTCCGGATAAATCATTGTGGTGGCCCTTGCTTGTCACCAGACGTCTTCGGTGTTCCCATCTATCATCCATTCCTGTGCTGCCGCTTATTCAAACGGTCTCACTTGCCACTATTGAGCTTGTTTGTTATATTGCTAATACCATCCCTACGACTCGACGCATATTTCTGTGAGTTTGGAATTGTGTAGCACGAGATCTGGTGAGGCGGGGAAGAATGTGAAGGGGAAGCGGGATAATAAGGATAGAAATATTCGGATCAATGACGGAAAGCCCGATAACAAACAGTGGCAAAAAATTACAAGGATGCACGTGCGTCAGAACTTTTCTAAATTCGAACTTGAAAACGTCAAAAAAAAGCTTCCTTCTGCTCTGAGGCGTAGGATCAGCCACGAATATCTGGACGACTCACCAACGAATATCCATGGGCTACATTCCTCAACAGTCTCTAGAAAACCTAAAGAAATACTCGTACAAGGGTGTAGATAAGTGAGTGGAGTAATTCATTGAACCATTGAATTCTGACCCAGTCTGCTAATCTCCTATTCCAGATCAATCATCTCTAGATATGTGCTGAACCCGTTCTGGACATGGTTTGTGACGCTATGGCCATTGTCCGTGGCACCTAACACGGTGTGTGCCCAAATTAGCACTTACAATCTTTTCATTGACGAACTGATGTCACCACTCAGATCACGCTCACTGGACTATCTATCGTGTTCTTCAACTTCTTCACAATGATATATTACGACCCGATGTATCTCACGGAGAAAGGTGGCGCGGAAGGACCTCCACAATGGATATACTTCACGTGTGTGAAATGTCGCTCGGGATGAAATTGACTGATTCAAACAGTGGATGGCTTCCAGGTGGGCAGTTGGACTATTTGCATATCAAACTCTTGATTCAATCGACGGGTGAGTTGATTTCCACTTTGAGCCGGAGCTTTGACTGACCGTGCATAGGAAACAAGCAAGACGGACGGGTATGGCGGGGCCTCTGGGCGAAATGTTTGATCATGGTACAAGTCCGTGCTTTAGAGTGTCGTTCTTGTTGATCTTATGGTTCTCTAGGCTGTGACGCAATTAATACCACGGTGAGGCAATTCGTCCAAAGATGTCACGTAACATCTTTCTCATGTCTGTTCAGTTGGAGGTGATCCTGGCATCGCAAGCTCTAAACCTCGGCCGCTCGTGGTGGACTGTAGCATCTCAAATCGCGACCCTTGCTAACTTCTATCTAACAACTTGGGAAGAATACCACACAGGTAATGAGACATCTATGGTGCGCACCTACGTCACTCACTCCGTATAGGACAACTTTATCTTGGAGTATGTTCCGGCCCTGTAGAAGGCATTCTCATGATTGTGGCAATCTATACCATCACAGGATTCTATGGTGTGCGACATTCCGACCATCTTCTATTGATTCTGACTCTCCGAATAGGGCCATCTTTCTGGGACCAAAAGTTCCTTACTGTCATGCACCTTGACCGCATCTCGTTCTTGCAGAAGCTCCCGAATTTACCCCTTAACGAATCCTTCATGGTGTTCGGTGCTTTTGGGATGGCTTTTAACATCATTTCCAGGTAAATCCTTTATATTTCTTGTTTCACCTGTATTATCCCATTAACTTCCCCTCAAGCTACATCAATGTCCGACGCGCCACCAAAGCCGCTGGGAAACCCTCCGTCAAACCCCTATTACTCCTACTCCCCTTTGTCGTCGCCGCTAGTATCCAGATTGCATGGCTCTCGCAGCCCGAGTTCAACAACTCCCGCATCATCAATTCAGCAACCTTCGTGCCCTTCTTATGTGCATGGGGCCTGCAGTTTGCACATCAGGTCGGCAGGATGATCCTCGCCCATGTCACCAGCACACCGTTCCCCTGCTGGGACTGGATTTGGATTTGGAGTATCATCGGGGCCGTGGATGCCAACCTCCCCCATCTTCTCGGACGGTAAGTTTGTATCTAGTATGCCTTTATTGGGGTTAACATCCGCGAACGCAGGAGACCCATCATCCAGACATCTTTGCGAAACACGACGATTTTTGTTTATCTGACTCTCACTATCTCGTTCTTGGTTTATGCCCGGTTCTGCACTCTTGTTATCAACGACATTACGAACTACCTCGGCATCGCATGTTTCACTGTTCGCAGGAAAGATGAGCATGGGGTTTGGCGTCATAAGGAGGTTCCGGCACTCGATGAGAAACGTTCTTAAAAAACACTGCTCACTGCTACGTATTGACTATCGATATACCCGCTGTTTATCCAGCGCCATATAGAGTACTTACCCACGTCATCACGTGTTTTGAATATCATGCCCTTCACAAATAGAACATTTATATGTTTTGTCAACGCTTATTACGAATACATTTTTGATTTTTTGTGCGAGTGTCCATCCATGTCTTCCAGCTGTCTATCTATCCTTCCGTACTTAATTTTGAGAAAGTCTGCGAACGTATTCGACGAGACCACTGTTTGCATGAAAATGTGAATAGAAGAGCAGAGTACAGATTTGAGTAAACTCACCGAACGGGTCGTCCGGTCATTCCTTTTTCCATGTAGGGAGATGGCCTGGTATACTATTGTTTCCAAGTCAACTGAGAAGGAAGATGATACACTGAGATAGGGAACGTACATCCATAGTACCAGCAATATCAATATGTGCCCACTTCATCGCAGGTTCCTGACCGTTCTCACTCTCAATTCCAGCAGCGAAAGGCTTCAAGAACAATGCGGCAGTGCAACTTCCCGCATCTCGGCCACCGGTCTAAAATCAAGTCATTGATGAGTTACAAAACAATGGGAACAGGAAGTAAAGTGTTTACGTTTTGGAGGTCAGCGTTGGAGGAGTGAATTTGCACGCCGTAATCATCCTCGAGAGGCATACGCCAGAATCGGTCGTACTCAGCCTCTCCTGCGACGTACAGTTGTTCCCAAAGTTTATCGGATGTCTGGGGTGGTGAGATTTTGTGAGTGCAGTTCCTACTCTACGTTTGAATAAAAGAACACACCGAGAAAACACCCGAGAAAACTTCGCCTAGAGCAACACCCATCGCACTGTGGATAGATTAATGAGATGATAAACGGTGAGATCTGGGACATACCCGGTGAGGGTAGCGACATCGATTAACGTGTGTGGTTTGTATTCTGTGGAAGTATAGTAGATGGCATCTTTGGGAAAAGTGAGAAACTGCAAATTGAAAGAACGTGAGATGGGCTACCCACCGGACAAAACCAGTCGTCCCTCCGCATCAGTATTGTCAACCTCGACAGACTTGCCGTTCATAGCATAGACACTATCTGTCAATCAGTCACGAAAAAAAACACTGCCAGAAATGCGACGTACATGTCTCCGGGCTTGGTGGCACTTGGTCCAGGCATGTTTTCTGTAAGAGGCGTCACAACCACCAAGTTGACACTAGAGTGGTAGCAAAATCAGATAAAAGTCATGGGAATGTTGAAACAGACATACGGCAGTTGGAGCTGAGCGATTGCTAGAGCTGAAGCAACAACTGTTGCTGCGCCTCCCATGTCACCTCTCATCAGTTTCATTCCCTACAAACATTGAGCGTGATTTCAACCATGTCATTGATGTTACTCACTGGGCCGGGCTTCAAACTGATCCCTCCGGAATCGAAAGTAATTCCCTTGCCAACAAATGCGAGCGGCTGTGCACCCGAGGCACC
Organism: Collybia sordida; assembly: GCA_037014335.1. Taxonomy (NCBI): domain Eukaryota; kingdom Fungi; phylum Basidiomycota; class Agaricomycetes; order Agaricales; family Clitocybaceae; genus Collybia; species Collybia sordida. The sequence goes on from JAYKXK010000002.1 coordinate 4,554,474, forward strand.
ACCCTTGTAGTGACTGGGGACAAAAGAAGTCAATGAGAGCGCTCGCGCCAAACTGAGTCAGGGCATGTGCCTCACATTTCCAGGATCTTGGCTGGCTCCGAGGTCCCATGCGTCACGGAGAGGAAAGTGTTCTACATCGGGAAATTATCTGAGATTGTCGATCCAGTTTCGCGATAATGTGACCTACCATATTCTTCTCCGCCGCCCACGCTATAATTAGGTATGATTAAAATTCGCGGAAATTCTCAAGGAGTAAAGTGGGATTACTCACCTTCGTCACGGACAATAATTTCGACATTTTTGAGGCCTTTGAACTCGGCTTTGACGCGCTCAGTGAAAATCTGATACACAAAATATCAATACCTTGCTCCGGTGCAAAGTTTAGAACGAACTGTAGGGGTCATCATGTTGGCAGGAAGCTCCATCAACTATCACACACGGTTTAGTAAACACTGTTGGTTACTCTCGGAACGGCTCTTACAGTTCTGGCAAAGTTTTGCGCCTTCCCATAAACCACACCCTGATTCCATTCCGGAGAGTCCTTGATGGGAGTAAGATTAAGCTGGTCCGGAATGGGCTCCTTCAAGTTGGGGTTGAAGGGAGAAGGTGGGGTAGTTTTCAAAGAAAATTTGTATAATGCTAGGTGGGCCGCGACAGCTGGCAAATGCACCGCCACATTGAGTGAAAATTTCCATAGTACACATTCCAAAGACATACCTGCTGCCTGTGGGTCCACCGAAGCATCAATGGTGACATCTTTCACGCCTTCGGTATTCTTGAGCTCCTTGACCGCGCTTCCAACCGATTTTCGCAAAAGTTCCCTCTTCGCGTCACCCTTCTTGGCAGCAAAATCTTCTCCAAGAGACGAAAGCGTAGTAACCTTCGATGCTGGGGTATTGTAAAACGTTCGTGTGGTTCCAACAGGTGGGGTCTTGTCTGCTGCAGGTGTCAAAGCCCACAGCTCAGCAGGATTGAGGCCTGGCAAAAGCTGGCCACTCGATTTGTGGTCAAAAGGGACGACGTACGCAGAGGACGACATTGTGCGACTGAGATGAGTAGATGTTGATCGAAGACGGACTGCAAGATTGGACAGCATCGAATTTGAGACCACAAGTCTTTCCCAAGTACGGACGGATCACAAGACAGCACAAAATTGGGAGGACGTAGCCGGTTAATGAACGGTCCGACGGCATAGATATCTGGCGCTGATTGACGATCACTGATAAGATGGGGGATAGAAATAGATAAGAAAAAGGTTCTATGTAAGTCATTTCGTCCACAGAATTTCGTAGAGAACATATAAAAGTCGGAAACAAATTTCGTGGGTATCGTAAGGGGGCCGTAGAGATATCTATGTACAACTAATTCGAGGAGAATAATAACACCATTACAACATAACAAGCGGAAGCAAGAGATGTCCAGAAAATTCGAGGGAAAACAGTGATCGTCGCGTGTATAGACATTACTGGAGAGGGTGCCTTGATCCACGGAAGGGATAGAGACTAGAATGCATCAGGATTGGAAGGTGTCATGTTCTGTTAGATGTTCTCAATTCTGGGCGAGACTCCACCGATTCCAGAGCGATGGGCAATGCAATGCGGCGCGGCTGGCGCGTTATCAAGAGCGAAGGCATAACGTTGTCCATGGGCTGTAATTAATTAGTCTTATTAGGATTCACGTTGTATCCACAACTTGGGAAGAACTCACGGAACGATGAGCATGGCTCAACTTGGATTCAGGGGGTCAAAGCCAAGGGAAAGCGAGTATACGATGGATAATGTGTTCAGTCACGGAAATCCGGACAAATAATGCCATGGCTATGGAGAATCTGGCGGAGGGTCATTGCCCTGGTTCTCCAAACATCTTTCTCCCTAGTCAGGCGTTCGACAGTCTCTTCAAGGCGTTGCACGTTCTGCATCTTGCGCTTGCGACTGCGCCGTGCGGCAAGGGTATTCTGCCTGCGTTTCCATTCGATCTTCTCCTGGTCAGTCGCATTCGACGCGGGGGGCTCCTCCGTTAGCTCGTCCTCCTCTTCGTCGGAGGGCGGGGAGGGTACCCGCGTCTTTGCGAAGAAGGCTGGGATTTCCTTGCGCGAGGTGGCCGAGGGGGTAATATACCTGCGAGCTTGAGTCGGCGCGTCCAAGGGAAGCATCGCCTCTGGGCTGGTTTTGCGCACACTCATGGAGTGGCGGCGTCGGCGGCTTTCGGCCACTGTGTATGGTGAGGAGGGATTTCCTCCTGCTTCGGTATAGGGGGTCGAGTGGTAAAGTGCAGGTGCGCTGAGGGACTCGAGAGTGTATTCATAAGGGATCTCGGAGTAAGGGTTGTTCTGCATGATTGCGATATTGGGATATGCGAAGAGCCGGATGTAGTAAAGCCGAATGAGCAGCTGATGATGGAATGTCTGAAGAAGATGAGGAATGACTGTTTTATATTTCCTTCGCGTGGCAGTGACTCGACGGCGCGTTTCCCATAGATAGGTCCATTACATAGATTGGGGGTGGCGGTGCGTGCGTGCGGTGCTGGGAACAAGCGGTGTTTCTTCTGCGAGGTACCGAGAATATTTCCGAGTCACAGCCCCCACACGGATCGACACACCCACTATCGGAACATTCGAAACCTCTCGTAACCCCCTTCGCCGATTGCCACCACCACTACCACGGTCTTCGTCGACGTTGAAAGGCGGGGATCACGTGACAATCAAGAAAAATGCCTTCCAAATTAGGAAATTTAGGTTGGGTCGAAGCAATGTTGAGGCTGTGCTTGCGCCCCTCTGCTGGAGATGACGTTGTGATGCTGCTCCCTAGCCGGGGCAGATGGCATTGTGTTAGCAACAACGTTCCTAACTAAAGAGCGGTGTTGCATTGTCTTGTCCATACAAGGCGGTTGAGAACGCTAATGACGTCATGTAAGTAAACCAACGCCTAACGGACAGCAGACATGTGCTTTATTCCCAAAGTAACCACGTCCCCTTCAAATGATAATCGTGACACGCAATGATCTATGTTCCATTCCACTGAATTAGATCTTGGAACTGAAGACACACCCGAATTTGATATACATTCGTATACAGGGGGAGTCATTTAACCCGAAACTGTCGCCGTTTGAACAATTCTTCTTCATCCAACAGCGCAGCCCCACGTACAGATAGTGCGATTAGCCCAAGTGTGTCTCTTTTAGGGGTCTTGGTGGAGGTAGCGGTTGCTTTTGTTATCCTCGGGTTTACGAAAGATGAATATCTCCAGACCGGGGAAATGCCCTTGACCAATAGGAACCGCACAAATACAGTTTTTGATTAGTTGCGGTTCCCTGGATGAGGGACAGAGGTCTTCCCTCGGGAACCCCAAGTGAGTCATTATGAGTGCTTTCCTTTCCTATAGAACAACACGATAAGCCTGCCGGGAGACCCCATGCTTGTGCAGTCGAGAATGGAAGCCGCGTACCCAAAAATTGGATTGTTTCTAGTCATATGAGGATTACGCGCCCGCTGATCATAAATTCAAAGATTGATGAAAAATTATCGATAATTGGGAGCCTTGTTGACGATTTATTAATCAGTGGGCGGTTGTTCCACGGTACTTGGGTTGGACCGTTTTGGTATTATATCCAGATGCACATGCTGAGCCAACGAAGACTAGATAGTGATTTGGGTCACTTGGGGTCTTCTGGCGAGTAAAACTTTTTCTCACTGAGTCATTATGAGTATTTGTTGTTCTAGAAAAGATTATATTGGATTCACCGTTCGACACCAAGTTATGACATTTGTGCATTGTTAATAGAAGCTGCTTACCTGATTCTTCTATTATCATGTATACCAGACCTCCATTGGGCCCTCTTACTTGTCCTGCCTGGTCGGCGGGGAACTTACTTTAAGAATTGCGACATCTAAACAAATGATAATAGAATAACATACCCCGAATTGCCCATAGCTGCGCGGTGGCAGGTACAGGTGACCACACCGTTAGGACCGTGCATTCATTAATCACGTCCTGGTAGGGCACACGAAGGCACACGATCACAAATACAGCAAACTCGGGGAATTCAAGTCCATATTTTACCTCGACCGACACTCATCAGTCCCTATTTGCTATACGGCCTATAGATTCAAGGCACACGTATGTTTATGGCGAAGGCTATAGTCCTACGTGTCTTTCACTGGACCGGCTATCCATTGTCAAACGCATTGCCAAAGAGGTCGCCGAGCTCAGCATGGAGTATTGGATGTTGCCAGACGTCTAGGGATGCCTGAGAGCGCGTCACGTAGTCAACCCGACGATTGCCAGATCCATCAACATCACGAAGTTCCGACTCAGCCACGGCGCCTTCTAATTCTTGAACACACACAGCACCTTCAAGTTACAATCGCGATGGAAATGGGTATTGTGTCTTGAACCTGAGGTCCCAGGGTCTTTCGGTAGGCGAGACGAGGTTCGATGAGCCCAACGGCGCGGCGGAGTCTCGAATTCGTCTCGGTCCTACCAAAAAAAAGTCCAGAACCGGCGTTCTCCGGGACTTTCCGACGACCCGAACAATTCCTCAATTTCCACTTCGCCCTAGCTTCATCCACCACCTTCCACTATCATGCGTTCCCAAATGCTGAGCACCGTCCTCCGCGCTGCCGCTCGCCCTTCCTTCGTTGCGCGGGCAGCCCCACGCAGCCCCGTCCTCGCCCGTTATGCTAGCCAACATGCCGAGGAGACCTTCGAGGCGTTCTCTGAGCGCTATGTTACTTTTTTCCAAAACGCTGAAGACTTGTTTGAAGTCCAGCGTGGACTCAACAATTGCTTCTCGCATGATTTGGTCCCCTCCACCTCTGTCGTTGAAGCAGCTCTAAGAGCCGCTCGACGTGTCAACGACTACTCGACTGCTGTGCGGGTGTTTGAGGGCATTAGAGACAAAGTAGAGAACAAGCAACAGTACCAGGCTTACCTTGAGGAGCTCAAGGGTGTGAGGGAAGAGCTAGGTACGCACCTATCATAAACGCTCCCATTGTTGGATGTTCACCGTGTGCTGGTTTTAGGGATTGACACAAAAGAAGAATTGTACGGCTCATCGTGAAAAAACTTTATTTTGCACAACAGTGTGTAAATTTTCTGTTTAACGTCCTCCTTCGTGACTGATTTTATTCTACAGTATAGAGAGACATGGATAAAATAAATGGATATTTGCTTTGACATAAAATCCATAAATGTTCTCATTAATTGGGCTAAAAAATATTTTTTTACTTGCCACCGAACACTTCACAACACATACATGTCATATTCGATACGCTACTCAAAAGACACAAACATGGTCTGTATATCTTGAAGAGCGATTCCCTCTCACGAACGCGAACAACGCGGAGGATTATCACTATGCTTAATGCTTACCACGTGTCTTGTTGTTTCTTAACCCTATTTGCTGTCTGCGAGTCCAGCTCCGTCCTCCGAGGCTACGCAAACACTTCATCATGATGTTGATGAAAACCGACAGCCGTAAAGAAAGAATTTACATTCTAGGCCCATCGGGCCAGTTCGAGCGTCCTGAAGCTTGATGCCTTCGGTGTTTTCCCGAGTGACCAGCTTTTACGCGGTCACCCGCCTCCACCCGCTTGAATTCGAGGAGTACAGACTGATTTTGGGTTCGGCCCAAACCATCCGATATGTCACAATAGTTTATGGTTCATCCTACTAATCTTATTTTAGGAAAGTTGGTGTATAATTCATGCTCTCGGTTCGGATTACATCTCCGCCACCATCATACTCGTAAATGCTATCATGGCTTCGTGTCTCCCCTGAGTGCGTATAGTAGCGCTTCCCGAGACAATAGACTCTAATAAGTCGGCGGATCTGAATGCACATATACACAAGCTATGCTCCAATACTCCTATTGACAAGGGTAGAATGCACCCAGGTTGTCTGTACCGCAAATTTGATATTGGCTTGAATGACGACACTAACAGACATCCAGATATAGCCGTGTCTTCTGGACAAGAACGTCATGATCGCCGCTACTCTCGAAGCATAGCAAGACGCATATTCATGTCGTCATAAACAATTGATAATGCGGGGGCGCAGGGGCCGTGGAGGCTGTTAGAGTTTTAGCCGATGCTTATTCGCGACGGTGAGTGATGTGAGCCGTTGTTGATATTTGTTGAATTTCGCCTGCGACGCCTTGCTGTGTTGTGTTTCGATCTCTCAGGAACAATGAAGGGCCACCCCGATTTCATCATCCTCCCGAGTTATAAAAATAAAGACATAGCATCAAGCGCTAGTCTTTTTGGGGAATGAAGATCGCTATGATGCACTTTACACAATCGGTGATACCTCTTGTTCGGATTCGGTCGACCAAACTATGGGGCCTCCATGCATGGCCATCATGCACCGTGTATGGACGACTATGGACGACTTTACCATGATCTCAATTCCGGTTCATCCCCCCCCCTCCTCAGTTTCAGCTGCGATGCTGCCCCACCGGGCACTATATGATTCTCCGTGTACCTGTGACGCCTTTATGGACGTGCAGTGTATATCGCAGTATCAAGAATGGGAATACATAGAGATGTTCGCCCTAATACCTATCCGAACAACTCCCGAACCTTCGGGAAAATCTGGACGAAACTGTACTAGTATGTATGAGGCAAACCGAGTATATCTGGGTAAAGCCCCATATGTTGATGGCATTATGTATCCCGGTGCCTGGGGGCTCGCAGGCAGCAAAGGCGCAAATTTAGCACTTTGAATTATGAACCCGCAGACCGAGCTCGGCCCTCAAGCTGCTATGGCCCCTCGGAGGGGAAAAAGGACGTGGTCCGAGAGTAAAATAATCAAGTAAGCCCATCTGATCAATACGTATATCATCTTGACTAATTGTAATTAGGATCGGGTTCTAAGCACGTTGCCCGCGGGAATGAGACCCCCTTCCACTAAGATAAAAAAAGTCGGTGAGAATCCAATAGTTCTTAATTCTTCAGTAATGCACTTGTTTAGCCTATCCCTAGATATTGGAGCAAGTCACATCAGATCTAGCCACAGCTTCTTGCCGATGGAAGTAATCAACTTGCATGATGGATTATGGATCATGTATCTATCTATCAAGATATATATGTATGTGACTTGTGTATTGACTTGAGATTTCATGGAATGGAGGAACATTAGGCCGCGTGGATTATAAAGACAGTGAAACGACGTCCTGTGCTTAAATCTGTCGGTCGAAATTCAGAGGCCGAGAAGACGATCGAGGCGCAGCGTCCGGGAAATAAATGATGAACCTGGGATATCGATCATTGTTGTGATGGACCTGCGGTTGATAGACCGGGAAATAGCTCGCAGTCGTAACTATACCTGGACAGCTTCAAAAGCATCACTTCCCATGCTGACAACTCATAATCTCGGGCTTTCCACTTCATATCTATCAGAAAGTCCCGGAGTCAGATTGTAGCCGAGTTGGTAATACGAAGCCCTCTGCAACCCAGAATAAGTTTTTCATACTCCGGTGACTCTATACACCCATATGCATATTCTCACACTGGGAAAAACATCCCGATAAATTCTAGTCATCTTTGAATTTGTTTTTGGGTATGAGCTCACCCTATAAGATGGTATTAGGCATTTTGATGATCTTTAGCCTGCTTTATCTCGTCGATTCTATCTAACCTTAGGTGTCGAAACGTCGCCAGTGGAATCCGGAATGTATATTGGCTTCGTCTCGTCACCATGTTAGGCATTTCTTTCCAGAATTATTGAATCAAATTAAAGCTACTAAAGTCTCAAGAGGGTACAACAATATCAGTACCAATCACGGGTATACAATAATGTTGTTGAATTCTACATAGGGGGCTTGTGGTTCCAAATATTCATCCACAAGTATGTAGTCGTACCATCTCCCTTTACGACCAACGTGAACAACGATTATTCCTTAGAGGCATCTGTGACCTCTTGGGGGATTATCCTGACTGCCAGGGGCTGCTTCGGGGGACATTCTAGTGCCCGATAATAGTCTTCCCCTTGCACGAAACCACCATCGACTTTGTCGTGTCTAGTGGACTATGTGTTAGTTTTGAAATGTATAGAAGAGCTCTCGTTTACGTACTCCCGTATACAGTGGCTACGCATCGCTCCAAGAGTCATGGCACCAGGGTCATCTGGCAGGTCTATACACTTAATACAACGCCATATCTTCTCGGGCTCTGGTCCTAGACCTCTCCTGGTACGCTCACTCGCTTCTAGAACCCGACTTTGGGAGGCGTCTGTATCTTTGACCTTCTGCCAGGTAACTTGAGAATCACCAAAGTGCGATTTTAAACAATGTTTGACCTACAGACGGTAATAAATTAGTCTGGAAGTTCGATTGGAAACACGAGATATAGCTCACTGCATTTCTCCACGACCGCACGGTAAAACTACGCTCGCCATCAGCTTTTGCACCAAAGCTGCACTTCAAACATACGACCCGAGGATCTAATTGATCTAGCATGGCCACCGTTGTATTTCCGGGGTCGAGGTCACAACCTTTCAAGATGCTCCGAACGATACGGGAGGCTTTGCCGTCAAATAAGAGTAGCTCGGACGACCACTCCTTCCGTCGACAAGGTTCGGCATATCGGTTCACGGCCAAATTAACGTTCCTGTAGATGTATGGGTCCTCTTTTTCTTCGTAGAAGTATTTTATGGATATCGAATTGCACGGGTGGTGGAGGAACTCGGGGTACCACATCAGGGGGTCTGGATTTGAGATATAATCGCTTTCGAGTTCGTGGACTTCTCCCCGGCACCTGAATACGCAGATGGCGAGTTGCATTCTCGAATCCCATGAAGGATAAGGCCAATACAAATTATGAAAGGACTTATAAGCGAGTTCTACTACCTGTTTTTTTCGCCAAGTTCTAATAAATCTTTCTAGGTTTCCGGAAAAGAGGTTCCTGAACATCTCGGGAGAAACGTTGACGTCCCTGTGTAAATTAATAATCGATTCCGCTTCCTCCCACTTGAGGACATCCACTGGACTTGGCATAAAGGTATCCTCGAGGTGTTTTTGGCGATAGTAGTACCACTCATGAATGGCTAAATCTTTCCGGGATTCTTTGATTTTACGGCGATCATCCGCTATACGGTAACATTGAAGGTCATCCATGTAAGCAATCATCGCAGGTTGCATATTTTTCCAAACCATTTATTGATTGATAAATTAATAGGGGGTACGAAGGTCATGAATTAAAAATACTTACCTCGTTCTGTTAACGGCTTCGAAACCTTGACATCCGGATGATCACCGAGAAGCAAAAACGTAACTCGTGACTCCCCATTGCGTTTGGAATTTTCCAGTTGTTTCAAGTACTCAATCTCCGATTGGAAGCCCATATCAATGAGTTTTTTGGTAATCCTAAAATGTTACACCTCATAAATGGAATGAAGAGTAAGGGGATCGTAACTTACGCTTCTTTGCGTTCAAGCCTGATATTATCCAGCTCGACTGCTTTTGTCTTCGCTAACCTATCAAACCAAGCTTTGCACTTCCTCCCATGCTAGTATAAAGGGTCGGTTATGCGTTGATCCCATTCAAGCAACTCAAGCTTCACCTACCTCTTCACGTACTTTCCTTTCCGCCTTTCTCTCTCGAACAAATGCATTAATATCTTCGTATTGTTGATCATGCACCTGCTGTATTAAGGCGTCTTTTGATTTAACTGTGCAGAAAATGCCACTGCCTTTATCAAGTATAGAAGGCATCATCAGATCAGGCGCACTGCGTTAGATTATGACGTACGGCTAGGGAATTTATTCGTAAATGGGACACAACGCAGGATAATCTTATCCATATTACGCCCAGTCTCGAATTGTTTTACGGGAATGAGACTAAATTGCATCGTGGTCATTACAGAAGGGTGGTATTTGCCAAAAAAATATGCCTCACCATGTTTTCGCGCAGGCCGCGCAAAGGCGAACGCGTAGAATGAAATCAACTTGACGTGTTTTTGCCGAGAAGCAGTTCTTTGCGCGATCAGATGTTCCATCGAAACCGAATGACGCGTGAAAAGGAACATACTTGACAATGGGAACCAAAAGCTAAGTCGGCCCAAGCAGGTAATGTCATTTCCGGGGGGCATGCTGGGAAATCGGGAATGTTGGCAAACGCGTCTTTCCAAATGGGTTTCGCCGATTTCGCCAACAGAAGTCGGCGGAAATCTTTTGTGAGTCGACTGAGATAGAGGATGTCTTGCGGTAAAAGATGCCCAAAAATCTGTTGAGAGAAAAATTATCTCAGGAGATAAAAGAAATGCGTCAAACAATCGAACTAACCTCAAACAATACATCCAAAGGCAGGGAAAGCAGGACTGTAAGGCGGCCTTTTACAATAACGCGTTTTGGTCGCGAAGAACTGGATGTGCTTAGCTCTCGCTGCCCGCCGGAAGTTTCTCGAAGTATATCGGAACCATTCGAAGCGGTGATTTTGATTCTCTTCTGAGATCCGTTTGTGTCTCTCTCGAGTGTACTCATACCTGACGCCCCTGAAGATCTGGTCAGGAGTGGCGAACAGGGAATGGAGACTCGTCGAAAAAAGGGACAGATGTTATTTTGCCAGGGCAGTTTTTTTTCGAGCAGCTGCCAAGCCAACGTGAAAATTGGCATCAAATTTTCGAAAAGGGGCCTGATGCCAAAATTTAGGAAACAGCCGTGATCCATGATAATACGGAGCGTAATGTACAATTGTGATTCTACATGTATATAGAAAAATGAAGGTGGCAAGGTAAATAATATAAGAACAAGTTCAATGCGCAAGCACAAATGTTACCCCTACCGTGTGGCCGTTGGAGTTGATTTGTGAGCTGCACTCCGCAAGCTACGCCTAAGAATTTGAGCATGTTGACTACCCACGGAGCTCTGTGAGATCATAGACTCCGAGGTTACTTGAGGAATCATTTGCTGAGCCGCTAAGGGAGCATGAATATTAGGTCCGCACTGGGCCCACTCAAGGGAAGGAACATTACTATGAAGAGCTAACACTCGACGGATCCGCGGGGGAAAAGCGGTAAAATTCCCGCCCTTGGACATATTGAAGTCACCGTCCATAGGTATTTTCTTTGTTGGGAATTTTCGGTTCGGGTACATCGGCAATCCAGCAGCGTGACCGACTTTTATGTCAGCTGGACGATTGTAATTATTCAAACCAGATAGTAGGGGAGCGAAACATAGACCTACAAGGGGGTGTTCTACCAGGGATACGAATAACAAAACGAGTAGCCTCAGATTGAGTTTCTTGGGTGTGCGAAGAAGCCGATGAATTTTCATGCGGGATAGCAAGGAGAGTATTGTCTTCGTTGCGCTTTCGTTTTTTCTGCGGGGGTGCAGAAGTCGAAGCGTTTTCTAATTCACGTCTGGTCCGAATTCGAGCCGATGAACGAGTTGTAGTTAATTGCCGAGTTTTCTGGGTGCGATTGTGAGACTTGATTGCTATCAATTTCGGTGGCTGTTCGCAAGTAACATGTTCGATATTCTCGACGGTGGAAGCGAGTAGATTGGAATCGCACATCTCAACTAGTGATTCAATATATATTAGATAGGAATAAAGATTTATAGCCACACTCACTCTCGCAAATAGGAGGTGACGCCTTTCTTTGGGTCCAAGGCTGGAGACGCTCCGAGGATGATCGTGGGTCATTCTGGCCTTCGTTCGAAGTGGAAACCGTCTCCGTTGAAAGGGGAATTTGACCGTCAATCAATAAAGGTTCGTTATCTAGAATATAAACACGAGTTGGAGTTGAAAAAAAGGACTAATAACGTACTGACCCTTCGGGGGAACCACCTCCTTGTTTATTTCACCACAGCTAGTTGTCTTGTGGGGTGAGTGGCACGTGCTCGAGACGTTGATAGTGTTTGTAGACTCAATTAAAACGGGAGAACTGGGGAGTTGCGATTGAGTAGACTGGATGGTATTCATGATTGGGGTGTCAAAATTTAGTTTAGGAAAATAGAGAGTCCGTTGTTTTGTACTTGAAGTATCCTTGGCCATAGGCTTCGTAGGATTTGGAAAACAATGGCTCTGGCGCTCTGATGTGGCCAATACCCCGGGCGCTTAGGCCCTCGTCCATCCGAGCCTCGATAGCACATGTATGTTGTGTCTTCTTGGAGGGACCCTTGTACATTTGAGACTATCTTTTTATCCTACCCCCCAATATCTTATCATGGTAGTGAAGCAGGTTGTTGCTCTCCTGTCGGGGATGTAAACTTGTAAACTACTCCGGTCGGAGCGGTTAAGAGAACAAGGTAAGCTGTAATTTCCACGGACAGAGTCCCAGGAGAACATTGTGTATGTCCGGGTCCTGTGTTTCTTATCGGTCTTCATAATATTTTGCGACCATCCAGTACTTTCGGGTTCGGAATTTGTAAACATATCCCACTGACACAAAGTATAATCGGAGAAGGGCACATATAGATATGTAATAGGGCCGGACGTGCGTTGCATGTTTGCAGCGTAGTATAAAAACGTACTTGTCGACTGCGGTTCGTAGATATCTGCTGCGCGTATGGACGAGATGGTTTCGGGCTATTGGTCCTCAATCCAGAGGCTGTGCTTTGGACTCTGGTAGGTTGCTAGCCGATGTTGTATTGTCTTGAAAGTTCATGAATAATTCTATGGATAGTTTTTTTTTTGTGTTCAAGGCTTTGAAGAAACTAGTAACGATATATTTAAGCTGAAGAAGGGGAGTGCTGGCGATGTTGGACACGGAAGGGAGCGGTAAGGCTGACGATGATCGGCTACTTCTATTTTAGGACTAAAATGTCACATTGGTCACGGTTCTGACGTCAGGTTCGATTTCAAATCTGACCACTTTCCTCATAAATACAACTTTGGTTCAACTTTGGCTCACCCCGAATCTCCCGCTTCCTAACGCCCTCGCGACGACTTACGTCTCACTAATACTCCTCTTAACGAAAAAAACAACGACCAGCATAAATGGGCTACGATACATTCGTTAGACGAGGTCATTCAAGTGCGTTCATTTTTTTTACATATATGCCAGAACGACCTAGAGCGTTTTCGAAATTTTAGTTATCTTCGGGCTGTTGATTATCTTCGGAATCATTCAAGTACGTTACACATAGTTTCTGCTTGGAATGTACTTCTGACGAAAAGTAGCTTTCATTGTCCGCTTGGTTAACGTCTCGCTACAATGCGAATCGTAACTTCCGCAGTACTACTGAACGAGATCGTGTGCGATACGTTCTTTTTTGTTCAATATGGACGGTTGTTTTCTCCTTTTTCTACTTTGTAATGTTTCTGGCCAACCCTACGGGATCCGTCTGGACGAGTGTTGCTTCACATCTTGTTTTGTACGTCGAGCCATCTATACTGAGTCTCATGGGATACCTGTTTATACCGTTCTAGCCTCGGGATTACATGGATATTCTGGGTTGCGGCAGCAGCGGCAGTAACGGAAATGCTCGGTGGAGGTTTGAACTGCTCGTACGTTGTTCAACTTACTATGGAATCTTTGACCCCTTTACTTATAACTTACACATTAACAGTAATCAAACAATTTTCGTATATTGCGGTCAGCTCAATGCCCTAGAAGCCTTTTGTTGGATAATTTGGTCCGTTTCTATAATACTTATCAGCGATTCTCTACTTACAATTCAACAGGATATTAGTTACCCTCGCTCTTATAATTGTCATCATTCGTGGTGTCGCGGCCGCTCGACGTGGGGATGGATACCGGGGAGGCTTAGTTGCTGCATGACCTCCCCAATGTCTCATAAGTTGAAACTTAATCTAGACGATACACGAACTTTCATGAACAATCGCCCGATGATTGCTGTACTTTTATCGTACCCATTCACACCGCGTATCTGTTGTATTCAACTTTCTGTATGTTACCACATATGTTTTCATGACTGGAATGCATGCTAATGGAGCAGCGATCATTCTAACTAAACAATGACGTCATTAAATACATTGCTGACCACGACTTGATAAAGTAACGAGACGGTTCGAGGCTTCGAGCTTTGTCCTGCCATGTCCAACAACCCTCGTTTCCAAGTCTCCCTGCGCGGTGAGAGGATCCTCACTAGTCCTCGCTTCAACAAAGGTACTGCATTCACCGCAGCCGAGCGCAAAGCTTTCGGGTTGACTGGACGCTTACCATCGCGAATCAATACCCTTCGTGAACAATGTCAACGGGCATATGCACAGTTGGAAGCGCGGGAGTCGCCCATCCGGAAGAATTCATTCCTTCAAAGCTTGAAGGACCAGAATTGGGTTCTGTATTACTCTCTCATCTCCGAGCACCTGAGAGAACTGGTCCCAATCATTTACACGCCAACAGAGGTTCGTCGGAGCCCTCGTTTCACAGTATAGTTTGATGAATAGTGTCAAGGCGGAGGCTATCTCAAAATATTCACATCTCTTTAGGAGGAGTGAAGGGATGTATCTGACCTTCAGTAATCAGGATTCTATGGAGGAAGATTTCTTAGAGCAAACGAAGGGGAGGGAAATCGATTTGGTTGTCTGTTCCGATGCAGAGGCAATATTGGGAATCGGAGACCAAGGCGTTGGGGTGAGTCCTTCTTTCGTATCTGTGCTGTTCAGAGTTCGAACAATATCCTATTAGGGAATTGGGGTGAGTCTCTCCCATTCTCTCGTACCCTAAAGAAAACTCATACATGAGCAGATATCTGCCGCAAAATCAGTGATCTACACGTATACCCGACCCCCAATGTGTGATCAGGGCTAATAATGATGATTGTATATAGGTTGATTGGTGGAATGGATCCTTCCAGGTCGCTCAGTGTCACATTGGATGTTGGCACAGATAATGAAGACCTTTTGAATGATGACCTCTATGTCGTACGTACCCTAGCCCATTTTCCTGTGTCAGTCTGACCGCTGATTTGATTAGGGCTGGCCCCACCGGCGCGTCAGGGGAGAAGAATATGATAAATTTATCGATAGGTTAGCCCTATTCCATGTATGTTGATATCAATCAATTTAAGGTATTCGAAGGTTCGTTCAGCTGGTCCGTAAACACTACCCGCATAGTCTACTCCACTTCGAAGACTTTGGGGTTACGAACGCACAGAGGCTACTCAAACGATATCGTGATACTCATGCTGTTTTTAACGATGATATGTACGTCACCTGTACTCGTTATAGGTTACCACATATCTTTACTGACGCCAACCTTATAGTCAGGGCACTGGGGCAGTGACATTAGCCTGCCTCATGTCTGCCGTCAAAGTTACTGGCTCAAAGCTCTGTGATCAGCGTTATATTATCTTCGGTGCAGGTTCCGCAGGCCTTGGAATAGCTCAACAATTACGCGACGCTATTGTCACAATTGATTCGGTCCCTAAAGAAGAGGCGAACAAAAAGTTTTATCTTATTGATAAATATGGCCTTGTGAAGCAATCCCTGGGAAATGCAAAGATACGCAAAGGCCTTAGGGAGTTTGTCCGACCTGATGAAGAATGGGAAGGAGTCAATACGAATGAAGACGGAACGATCGGGCTTATGGAAGTGGTGGAGAAAGTGTGTCCTACTGTCCTGATTGGAACCTCAACGTGTGGAGGTGCATTCACAGAGGATGTGGTTAAGAAGATGGCCGAAGGTTGTGAAAGGCCCATCATCTTGCCATTGTCAAATCCAAGTGAACTGGTTGAAGTGGACCCCAAAGACGCCAACGAATGGACCAATGGTAAGGCTCTTCTTGCTACGGGGAGCCCGTTTCCCCCTGCGAAAATGCCGAACGGAAAAGATTATATGTAGGTTTTTTGATAGGTCCACTAATTCTTGTCTTAATCAAATCTCTATTCGTTGTAGAATCGCGGAGTGTAACAGTGAGCCTTGTTTTGTGAAAATGTCAGATATCAAATTAGAATTAATTTCGGAAATAGATGCCCTTATCTACCCTGGTTTGGGCTTCGGTACTATGCTTTCAAAGTCGCGGCGTATGTCAGATACAATGATCATCGCTGGCGCGCAGCGCCTTGCGTCACTGTCTCCAGCTCTCAAAGACCCTGACAACGCCCTTCTCCCAGATTTTGCAGACTCTCCAGCCGTGAATTTTGAAGTTGGTGTGGCCGTTGCAGAGCAAGCTATCAAGGAGGGAAGTGCTGGTGTAGATTGGGAGAAGGATGAGGTCCGGAGGATTGCGAAGGATAAAATTTGGAAACCGGTTTATGGGGAGTATGTATACGACAAGGATGGCATGTGTTGAGCTGAGATATTGGTCTCTTTCTGATGATTTCTTGCGAACTCCCTGGCTGCGTTTTTCGAAAAGTTAATTACGCAGGTTCGGAATTCCTGAGCGCTGGTGCACCTATTCAATCAAACCTGAACTTCTAAGCAACCGAAGTCCCCGAAAGATTTCCTCAGGGTTAATACGGTAATCAGATAAGTATTGCCAGTCAAGGGGTGATACTAAACCAATGATCATGAGTGTATCCAAATCGGATTTACGAAGGGGCGTATGATATAACGACGCTGGCTGCTGATTTGAGGAGAATAGAGGTGATACATAATCTGAACTAAATTCTGACCGTACATCCATCATCATGGTCCACCTGTGGAGGATCGTGGAAGGCTATTAGTATTAGTATCAGTATCAAGATTCAAAGGCCCGCCGTCTGTAAACACAACACTCGAATTACGTCACGTTACTAGTTTCACCTCAGGACATGATTTTAAAGTCCGAGCGTAGCCTTTTGCAAATATATCGTTTCCACCCCTTACACCCCTTACAAAACAGTATACGCCGACCGCTTTGCGCGGGGTCGTTTGTCACCCAGGAAAAGAGCGGTTTCATATGCTTCTAAAAGTAGTCACGGTACGGGTCATCAGGAAAGGCGGATGAGCGCTCCGTCCGAGAATGACTACTGAGAATTGACGTTGACTACTCAAATGCCCAATTTCGAAGTTTCAACTATCACGCATTATATAGAATTACTGATACGCGAGTCTGGCATGACTTTGAGCCTGCGCTGCATGGCCAGAAACGCGATCAACGCCTGGTTTATCCCACAGACTCCGAATAATCCGGAGTCTTGTGGTTTAAGCTGCCTGGACACCAACCCATATGTGCATTACACGAGGAGCAGATAGGTTAGTTCGCTAATTCTCCATATTGGCGTGTTAGTATCAACTACTTCGATACAGCTTTAGCCTGGATTTAGGTGATTTTCTGACTATTAAATGTAGAGTTTATGCTACCGCTTTCGTGTGCCCTTGCACTCACATACATCCCTTCGTAGCTATCCAACTTGAAGATCTACCTATTTCCAAGTCGTCCAAGAAGCTCTCTGTTGTAGTCAAGTGTGGGAAGGAAACGTACAGGACGCGCAAGTCAGCATTACACCGGTGGGATGTTCACTTCAATATGTAACTGTTGACTATACTTCCATAATTCTCGGTCTCACATTTTTACAGTCATTTGAAAGGTTCTGATTTAATTTTATTCGAGCTTCGGGAAGACCACTGGTGGCATTTTTCCCGCACTAGATCTGCTAGTGCAGAAGTTCGCGTTCAAGAATTGCAGTCTACCGGCACCGGTACGTTCCTGTCTTCCTGATAATCGGTTGTAGCATAATATGAATATCCTACAATAGAGATAAGCGTACGTATGAACGCAAAACGACCTGGGTACGGAAATCCTTCGCTCAGGGTCATATTCTTTCCACCTATACCGTCAACCGGCCATTCTATTTCTCCAACGCATTCGCGTTCTCCATCAATCATTCTCTTAGACGTTAATTCTAATCCATCTCTCTTACCCTCAGCTATCAATTCTACATCAAGGTAAGCACAACAATGGCTTCTCACCATCGCGTACGCAAAGCAAACGAGAGATTCTTCATAGGCCAGTTTCACCTATCGAAGCTCATCCAGAGGCAGAATCAATTGTGGAGGATGGCCCCACTGATATCCGTAAACTCGTTTGTGAAGCTTGCTGGCGCACTCCGTTTTCCGCGGAGTCATTCTCTACTGCTTGGTCGGCCAAGTCAGCCCCGCGCCGTTCGAAATCTGCAGGATTCTCGTATACAACTCCGACGTGGGCAGAGATGCAGCACTCAATCGATTCAGTACAATGTAGTTGGTGTGGTTTCGTCAGTAAGATGATTGCGGATTCGTATCTTTGGGAAGTACCCCCTCTTGCCCATCGCACATTCCAGATGAGAGTTCGGTTCAGCCAGAGAGATGCTGCTGACGAGAGCGATGTAGATAATGGTCCGTATGCTCCGTCTGTGAATGCAGATTCGGCCACCTTTTTATCTCTTGCTGTGGATAGTAGACCGGAATTCAAATATAGCGTCCATACTTTGGAGGGTGAGTCCAAATTTTTTTTTTTGAATTAACCCGGGATTCTGAAACTGGCCAAGATGATCCTTCGGCCAAATATATTCCCCAACACGAGCTCCTTTTGGACGTCAATTCGCCTATCGCATATAGTTTGGTAGAAAACTGTATCGACAGGTGTATGCGACATAAGTTCTGCCCGCAACCCCATTATACCCCTCTACCGACTCGGGTGATAGATTGCATAGATCCTGATCACCCTCGGCTTCTTACCAATTTGTCAGAGGTGGAAGCAAAATACGTTGCACTCAGCTATGTATGGGGCTGTAGAGAGCAACCGCACTGTACAACTGAGCAAACTCTCAACGCCTATCTCGAAAATATCCCTTTGAAATACATTCCAAAAACCATATTAGATGGCCTAACGGTAACTCGGGCTCTAGGTCTGCGTTATATGTGGGTGGATGCCTTCTGTATCATACAAGATTCAGAAGAAGACAAGGCACGGGAAATCAGGGAGATTCGGCGTATATTCCACGGCGCTCATATCACCATTGTCGCAGCCTCCGCTGATACAGTATATGACGGTTTTTTGCACGAGCGTGGACTACCAGAACCCCCTGCTATTAAATTACCTTTCCGTTGCCCAGATGATACCTTAGGGAGCATGTATGTGCGTATGGGCCAGCATGCCCCGGCGAACCCTATTGACGAACGCGCGTGGTGCTTGGAGGAACATGTGCTCTCGCCTCGCAGGCTGATCTACGGCTCACATACGCTGCAGTATGAGTGTCAGACTATGCACGTTAATGTGAACGGTGCTCCGAATTTTGTCGCGCCAAAAAATGGGATCCCATATCTACCATACAATATCTTTCTTTCCCAAATCCCGTCCAGTGATAGTGCTCCGAAGGACAACCACACAATATGGGACACAATAGTAACGGCGTACACACGGCGTACTGTTACAAAGGCACGGGATCGGCTTAACGCTTTAGCAGGGGTTGCGGAGCAATTTCAGCATGTTTGGCCCGATAGCAAATATATTGCAGGTCTTTGGGATCATCATTTTCCGGGGTGCTTACTGTGGAATAACACTGGTGGTTCCCAGTGTCAACAAAGGCCGGAGAAAACTCTTGCTCCGTCGTGGAGCTGGGCTTCTACCAACGGAGAAGTAACTACAGATTTCCTCGAAGACATAAATGAGGGTATCTTATGCGATCGGGACACAATACAGGTCGATGTAGTTCCGGCCAACCCAATCAATATCTACGGAAGCGTCAAATACGGCTCTCTAACTTTCACCACAATTTTACAATCTGCTTTGTGGCACCCAGGATTATCTATGTTATTCGATGAAGCAACGTTGGACATACCAGATTGGACGCCATCTGGACAGGACAAGATAGGGGATGTGATGCCCGACACTCTAGAATCAGGTTTTGGAGAAATTTGCAAAGTTCAGCTCGCAGTAATGAGAAACACTGGCTATTCGTTACACGGCCTTGTTCTCGTCACCACCACTGATCCTCACCCAAACATGGAATGTCAGGACTTGACATTTCGCCGTGTTGGTTTTTTCAGTGTGCGGACCAATGACAAACCCGAAATAGCCAAGTGGTTACAATCCAGTCCCCAGGCAATCAAATTCGTTTAGGGTTATTTTCGATCGTCATTTTTTCGCTGTTGTGTACCACGATGGCGTGATGTCCTGTTGATGAAGTAGCACGAGATAACTTGGACATCCATCCGGTCCTTCTCAAGGTGTTTGTATTGAAAGGACTTCTGCGGGTGCGGTTGTTGATTGTTTAATTTATGGGTGAACCTGAATTTACGCCTCTTTTCCATGTCCGATGAGGTATTTATAATTGGGTATACGAGAACCCATCTTCAACAGTCGTGATGATTTCAGAGCGATACTGTGTTTGGAAACGTTTCACGTTATGAAATTTCACTAAAACTCGTGAGTATGAAGTGTTATCATTACACAATAGTACAAAAATGGGTGAATAGAGACCAGAAGTATCAGACGAAAAATAATATGCTTTACTTCCTCGCAAACGTGATCTAAACATAATGTTATTCGGTTTTCATGCGGGCACCGAAGAGTAAACCAACCTTAATTTTGTTTTCGCCGTCCAGTTTGTAGTTGTGTAAGGCATCTTTTGCAACCCCCGAACTTCCTTCGTCCAGGAATTCGACGAAGGCAATATCTCGTTTCGTTGGGATAAGACGGACTTCGTGTAGATTGGGATACCTATGTATGGTATGAGTATGCAATTAAGAGCAGAGAAAGGGCACCGGAACTGGGAGAATAGAGCCATAAGCTGGTCTTTTGTAACGGTTTCTGGAAGGTTTTGTAGGAAAAGAATTTTGTTGGGAGGAAGGTATTCGTCGGGCATTTGTACATTCGGCCGCTTTGGTGCAGGAATAGCAGCAGCACCGTCGACTAGAACGTAATCAGTCAAAGAATAGATACGATAAATAGCTACGCACTTTCAGCGGCCATCCTCTTTGCGCGGAATTTCTGTTTCAGGGGGTTTGTATATCGCGTTTTCCCTGTAAAATTTAGGAGGTGAGATATATAGTAGACGGGATGAATTGCAACACACTTTTATGTTCATCCCTTCTCGCCTTATGTTCATCGTAATTCTGCCCATCAATCTTCTTTACAACAGCGTCCGATCGCGTCCTTGCGAAAGAGATTTGCTAGGTAGGAGATGAGATCAGAAAATACACAAGGACAAGACGCACGCACCATCGGTTTCGAGTATAACGGAAACCTCTGAATATCCTTCATAGCCTTCCTCGCACTATCTGTCGACGCAAACGATACAAACGCCTGACCCCGCATCCGAAGATTACCATGCGCAACGACATCAAGGACTTCTCCATATGATTTGAATAGACCTCGCAAAGACGCTTTCAAAACTGAAAACACCAATAAAACTATTCAAGTCAGTTCTTTTATAGACTTCGTGAGGTTTACCATCGGGTTTTATCTTCTCATTTAAATTCTGAATGTATAATGTTTCGCATGCGTTCTCAGGCTCTTCAGGCGGGGGCGCAACGGCTGGGGCGTCTGTAGCCGTATCATCTGTAACTACTCCCTGCATTTCATCCGATATCGGTGGTGCTGTCGCGATTTCCGCCATACTGGAACGAGCCTTGGCTGTGGTGAGGAAAGAATAGTTGTTTTTCCTTATTTGTGCGAAAATATCATCAGGCCAAATCCTCTGCGCGTCGCGCAACAGTGGACTTACGAGCATCAACTTGGGATGCTGACTGTTCAGTCCACAACTCAGGGCTAATGACGGATTTTTTTTTTAATTTTCTGTAAGTAAATACTCTGTATCTTGCCTATCCCCTGCAATGGGGATGGGTATTGAAAAAGCCTAACAGTCAGCTCAAATCAGCTTGAATTTTGACGCAGATGCCTCTTCGGATGGGTAGTTCAAACACCAAGGAGATTATAGTGTTTTGAAATTAAAGTATATTTTTTCCGACAACAGACTTGGGTCGTATGGGCAGAAAGGTTTGCAAGTGGGTACGCCGCGCTTGCCACTGGTCCGGAAGAACAGTGACTATGATCGAAACGGTTGATCATTATTCATCAACAGGCGCACATATTTCTGTTCAGGTTTCTGTTTCTGAGTAAATATCTTCAAATTTTATGTAGGTTTTGGAAGGAATATTCAAAAGAGTGTATTTTACAGGACAAATGGTCCGCCATCGCAACACAGGTATCGTCCAGCCTACCCACGACGATAGGTTAGTAACTACAGGTATATGATTACATTCAATATATAATCTACATAAGTTAGAAAAGCCGGGGCAGTCGTTCTTCACCGTAGGTTGTACTCGTAAGCTGGGGGTGCTTCTCCGCTAGCGTATCTCAGCTGCTCATTCTCCCTTTGTAAATCTTCGACCTGCTGTTGTAACATAATCACAGTAGAGCTACTATCTTGACCTGGCGATACAGCATGATGTTCAAGCTGAACTAGTAAATCTCGCATTCGTCGAGCAAGCTCGGCTTGTGTGGTCGGTGTCGACTGCTGAATACCAAGGGTAGTGGAGGACGACGCATATTTTGGGTCACCGTAGAACCGAGGTCGTGGTGGAGGGGGGAGGGATTCTGTTGTTGTGGGACTCTGACTATGGTGGCTTGCGCTGGAAAGTGAGACTGGTCTCCCTTCTGACTCTCCCTCGCGTGTAAGAAGTATCCGTGGAACCACTGGACGGGCAGCTTCAATTTTAAGATCAATGAATCTTGCCTCGATCCGTCGCGTCGATAGTTCCGTTTGGTCATAGCCAAGTTTTAGGGCTTCCGAATCGGTAATGAATGGATCGGGAGCAAACCGTTTGTCGGCTGGTGTAATCTTATGAGCGAGTGGAGGCTGGATGGAATAAGATACACATACCAACGGGGCTCCCTAGTGGATCTAACTCTACTTTTGAAAATCTGCGCCTCTTAGCCTGCCTCCGTCGTCGTCGTCTATAGAAGAGAAGACCCAATGCTAGAGCGAGCAAGGCTATGACCCCGATAATAATCCCTACAATCGCTCCAACTGATATTACGTTCTGTGGTCGTGAGGATTGTCCCACTACAATTGTGGTTTTAGGATTTGGTGAAGAAGACATTGGGTATATAAGAGAAGCAATGGAAGTGGGCGATAAGGTTTGTGATGATGATAAACTCTTTGTTAGAGTCGCGCTACAGAACTACTCTATCAGATCAGCAATCATGGTTGATTCGTGATGGCATACATAGTAGCTCTGGAAGGAGAGCCCCTCGCATCCGTCGTGAATACCTGAACGAAAGTCCCACTGAAAAAAATATTAGACTATATCACAGATCGGATATACCGGTACTTACGTGGGGAAAGTGAGTGTCAAAGTCTGCGCAGTGACCATACTCGCGATGGAGAGCATAGCGAAGGCATGGCTTCGCATTGCAAAGTCCGAGTCAACACCTGGAGCTGGCCAGGCGCTGTGGAGGTTCAAAGAGAAGACAATTGGAGGAGGGAAAACCTCATGACAAATGGCTGTTAGCTATAACATGGAGCCGTCACCCCGAGAAGCTGTCATCTCGGCGAATGATCGTAGCCTGAAATGACCTGGAGTAACCACCTGCCAAATTCTAAGTAAGCCTTAGCGCTCGCCGTTGATCCTGCGTGGCAGTGTACAATAGACAGTTTCAAAGCCTGAACGTGGGTATTGTTGTCGGGTTGCACTCGACCCCAGCTGTTGCAAGAACTGAACCTGAGGCTTGATTCCCCGGCGAGAAAAAAATGAAATTCATGAGAATTCCTTCTTGGATTTAGGAAGTTCGATGATCCAAATGAAATCAGAACGCCAAAAATAATTCCGGGTTATGGTGATCATGATTCATGATGATAGGAAGGAAGGGAGGAAGAGGAAAAAGTCCGATCAACTGATATCCTCCCTGGCCCGGTTTCCCGAGATAATCACGTAACTTGTCATTATTTGGGTAAAAACACCTAATTAGAGTCCTATACTTCATGGCGCTATTCACGGAAATGTGATATCATGAAACGTTGGTGTCAAATCTAAGTGGGTTGCATAACATGCGCTGATTGTACAATAATAAGTTTTTGTTTATACCTATACCCATCTACCACTGGACCACTCAGAAAAAGTCTGGGTGTTCTTTAGCCAGGTAACGAGCTCATCACGTTTGACCTGTGATCCCTTATCGGCAGATTCTATTTTCACTTTCTTTCCATCGGCTAGCTCCCATTTCTGCTCTTTAACAGTGACAAGGCCAGCTTTGAGTTCGTCTACACCGAGGATGATGGCGAAAGGCACTTCGTCTTTTTCTCCTGCAGCAAATTGTGCGGGAAGTTTAGGTTTCGTTTTGGCCAGGAAATCCGTCTGAGGTGAAAGATTAAGCTCAACTGACGAGAAAAAAAGATAAAAATTTACCTTGATTCCTGCCGCACGCAATTCCTGCACGAGTTGGACTCGCTCTTCCAATAAACCATCGCCAGCAGCCATCACATAAACCATAGTTTCTTTACTTCGCATTCCCTTCTCCACCCATTTAGGCCACACAAGGGCGAACACACGATCCAGGCCGATACTAACACCCACACAAGGCATTCCAGGCGCCTTTTTGCCCTCTGCGGCGGCAGCAGCGCTAAACATACCAACAAGGCCATCGTAGCGGCCACCTGCGGCGATTGAACCTACCCCAACTTGGGACTCGTCGATTTCCTCTTCTTCACCATCTTCTGTCTTGTTTTTCTTTGCCGGTTTCTTTTTCGGTGGGGAGGCAGGAGTTGTCGCATCTGTGGAGGTCGACGAAGAGGCAAAGGCGTTCGCAGCCTGGAAGCCGGGCGGAGCGGACGCCTCAACAATAGCCTCATAAATAATACCAGTATAATAATCCAAACCACGCGCAAGTGAGAGATCAAAGGAGATCTAGATCACAAGTTTAGAGCATGATAGATCGAAGTCGACGTAAGAACACACCCTGTCTATTACTTTGTACGAACGAAGGAGTGTGAACAGGAGACTCATTTCTGCCAAACCCTGCTTCGCGCTCGCGTTGGCCATCAAAGATGCGTTGGATGTTAGTTGATCGAGAAGAGCGGGACCTCCTGTCATTCCGAGTAAAATTAGGAATTGTGGGTACCACAAGAAGTGCTGTCTACCTTTATGTTTGACAAATTCGCCAATTTTGTCTGCAATCCCAGCGTCAAGGCCCTTTTCATCTGTCATCTCCTTTTTCACATCTGTCCAAGGAAGCTAAAGTGATATTGATGAGTATTTATTGCTGCATCATTCCGAGAACTAACTTTGTCCAACTTGTCGACAGCAGAAGAGATGGTGCGAATTTTCTCTTGTGGAACTCCACATACTTCGAAAATACCGTCAAGGATTTTTCGGTGGTTGAGCTATAACAGAGTGAGATATGTACAATATAAACTATCATTATAATCACCTTGATAGTAAATTCACCAACATCTAGCTTCGTGAGAATGGTGCACACCAAACTAATGATTTCGGCGTCAGGAATCATGGGGTCCCACGTTCCGGATATGTCGAAGTCCTAGCAATGACTCAATTGGGCAGATATGACTTTATAAGAAAAAGTAACGTACAGCTTGTGAAAATTCCCTCATACGACCTTTCGACATAACGGGGTTATCCCGACGGTACACTTTCCCCACCTGCCATAACTTGGATTGTGTGTTGGTCCCACCGGTCATCGCCAAGTACCGTGCCAGCGGTACAGTGTGATCATAGCGAAGAGCAAGTTGCTCACCTCCCTGGTCTTGGAGGTCAAATATCAATTTGGCGTCCTCACCATACTTTCCAGCGAGAATATCCTTCCGTTCGAAAACGGGCGTATCAAGGCAACTGCCTCCATAGGTAGTAAAACAATCCTTCACTATGCGCTCGACGTGTTCACGACAGTACATCTCTCCTGGGCCATAGTCCCGCGTACCCTGACAGCCTAGTTGAGTAAGTAAGATCATGGTGATATTGGCTAAGGTTATTGCGTACCTTCGCTGTCTTCAACAACAGACGGTCCCTCTTTTTTCCTCCATCCTTATTTCCAGAAGCGCCTTTCGCCACTCCCAACAACTTCTTCAACTCGCTCAATTTCTTCCTGGCTTCATCTTGTAAAGAGGCCTCTGCGTTGTTTAGACGAAGTTCATTGAATAGATTGGTCTGCTGAGCGATCTCCTGCTCGAGAGATTCTGTAGATGCCATGGAAATGGGTCGATATGCGGACGACAAGAAACGGTGGGCAGGTAATCGATGGACACGAAAAGCGATTCTGGGCAGTAAAATCATTCAGCTCAAATCGTTATCGGTCCAGTGACTTTTTCGTGACTCGACCGGGTGACTTTGATCACCTGAGCTGTTGGAAGAGGAAGAAACTTGTTCGGGCCGAGTAAAGCCGACAACACCCCGTTCCGCGATAAATTAATGTAGCCAGCGGACGAGTACGGACCTGTAAGGACCATCGTACAAACGCCGCGACAATACACCCTACTTGGTACATGTACACAGTAAGTGGTTTCTTTATGATTCGTTTCCCATCGCGATTCATACTACACACGCTAGGAGGAAATGAGGCCTAAACTCGGGTTTAGACTTTCTAGAGGGGTGTCGAATACGATATCACCCCCGTAGGTCCTAGTATCAATCTCATCCCATCCGCCATTCTAATTGCTGTCAGCGTCACAGAATTCCGATCGGCTACAAGTGGGGCTCTTTATATCGTCCTAGTCCGGGGCGTCCGCTCTTGGACATGTCGCAAGGGGTACCAGGAGTCCCACCACCAGCCATACTTCAAGAGGCGGTAGGGAAAGCAGCGTCATCTCCGGGAACTTTTGGGTACTGCCCCCCTGACGGAGAACCTGCAATGAGGCGAGCGTTGGCTGAAGAGATGAAAGTTTGCTATGGCCCCAACACTGATGTAAACGCGGACGATATATCCCTCACGGCGGGTTGTAATATGGCATTTATGGCTACTATTATGAGCTTAGCCGATGCTGGGGACGAGGTGATTCTGCCTGTGCCTTGGTTAGTCGTTTGATCCTCGTTTTACCGTTGTTGACATGCGCCTGTAGGTATTTTAATCACCAGTAAGGAAGCTCGCGTTCTATTTACGGCCATTATGATTTCTCATAACCTATCCCATCGTTAGAATGGATCTGACTCTATTGGGAATCAAACCAGTCCCACTTCAGACGCTCCCAGAAGATGGTTTTACTCCCTCGGTTGAGCGATGTCGTTCACTTATAACCTCAAAGACCAAAGCTATCGCTCTTGTTACCCCGAATAATCCTGTAAGTCATGCATCTTAAATGTAATAGAGCTAACGTTATCCCGAGTTATTATTGCCAGACTGGTGCTATATACCCACCATCACTCCTCTTAGCCTTTGCGGAACTCGCGAGAAAGCACGATATCGCATTAATAGTAGATGAGACTTATCGGGACTTCATCCTTACAGGACCACCTCACTCTCTGTTCACCACATCACCTACGTCCTGTTGGCGTAGCAATCTCATTCATCTCTTCTCATTTTCAAAATCATACTGCCTTCCAGGACACCGGCTAGGGGCCGTTGTAGCCTCGCCACTGCTTCTCAAGGAAGTCAACACGGTCCTTGATTGTATTCAGATCTGCCCTCCACGTCCCCTCCAGGTCGCACTTTCATCACTCTTGCCGTCTATCAGACCATTCATTCACGAAACTGCGGTGGCGATTCGAGATCGTCATGCACTTTTCCGGGACTCTCTACCTCCCAGATGGAAGGTAGGTGCTCAAGGGGGATATTTTGCTTTTGTCAAACACCCCTTCGTCAATGTGAACTCTCTGGAAGTAAGCGAGAGGCTCGCGAAGGAGATCGGTGTGGTTACCTTACCATCTGCCTTTTTCTGTGAAGATGAAAGGCAGAGTGGAGCCACCACTGACTGGGATCAGGCTAGATGGATTAGATTTTCTGTCGCTAATATAGATGACGAGAAGGTGAAGAAAGTATGTGAGAGATTGGGGGAGTCCGAGTCCATTTTCGGATGGGAGGTTGAACTAGCGTAATGCCACTGATAAAATTATCAGCCTATCCTGCTTTACCGCATTTTTCACTGACAGCCGAAGGCGTCGGAAGTGTGACTCAAAATATCGGATTACTTAGCAGCATAAACAGCCCCTGTAATGCTTACCGGTACCTAAAGTACCTGTGTGCACGGTATCGACTGACCAATAGCAGCTGTGCGCGGCGACTATGACGCGATGTAAAATAGATCACGTGTGGCCTAACCCTCCCCACGTGTTATCGGATTGTGCATCGGCTGCCTGGGAGCCGCATGTGTGCCTTGGCTTCTCGGATACGTTTGTCAAGGAATGACTAGGGGTCGGTGGGCATTGTTCAACAACTCCCAGCGCGCATCAGAGACGTTGGTTGCGTGTGACTCACATCCGTCTAGTAATAAGTGCTACTGTGCTGCGTGAGGCGTTCAAACCTTCAGTCTCTTGCTCACGTCCACCCTCAAACCACCCTCCTGGACTGAATGGCCTCAAATATTCAACAAAAAATCTCAACAAACCCAGAGATACCACCACAACAACATGATACCACACCGTTCATAGATGTCAGTCGTCATCCGAATTTATCCTTATTTCTCAGTGCTTACATCTCTCTCACTGATCCGAACAGGGTTCAGAAAATACACCAACGGAGACCACACCCCTGATTCTACACAGTGATGGCGGCGAAGAAGTAACGGATACACAAGATGAAAAAGTCAGTAAAGTAACGATATTTTGGGAGGAGGTTAGGACGGTCGCGTTATACGCTCTCCCCGTCTTCTGGTCTGTCGTAAATTTAAATCTGGCGTTTGTTGTGCACTTATTTTCCCTCACTTGCTTCAGCACACAAATTCTTGATTATAGTCTCGTCTTCATTTCAGTCATATCTATCGGTCACCTTTCTACAAAATCTCTTGCTGCGATCAGTATAGGATCAATGACAGCGAATGTCACTGGACTCAGTATCATTCAGGGACTCACAAGTGCATTGGATACAATGCTTCCGTCTGCATGGACGTCCTCGCAACCTCAACTTGTCGGGCTCTGGGCTCAGCGCATGGGTACGTCACCCTCACCCTAGGTTTATTTTCACCATTCTGAGGTTGTGTCCCAACAGTCGTAATTTTGACCATAGCTTTGATGGTGAGTGAACGCCAGCCAGTGTCTTGCGATCTTCGAAGTCAACAAAACTTTATTCAGCCGATATATTGTATATGGTTTAATGCAGAGCGTATACTGCTTTTTTTAAAGCAGGATCCGGAGGTGGCACATTTGGCTGGTATCTACCTTCGGTGGTATTCCATGGGTCTCCCTGGTTCGTTTATCTTATGTTGTATTCATAAATTAATTTCTAAAATTTCATGATTTCAGCCTACGTCTTTAATTGCGTTAGTCGGTAGGTGTTTGAGCTTTACAACTGTGTTGTTTGTATTCAAACGTCTCCCCAGGCGGTACTTCCAATCGCAAGGTTCGTCGTGATCTTCAGTCTACTCTGGCCCAGACTTAACCATATATTCTAGGCTTATTCACTGTCCCAACCCGAATTATTTTCGTAGTAGCTCCTCTAAACGCGTTACTCAACTACACTCTTGGTATTTTTTAATTCTACTTAAATATAAGCATCATATTCATTATTTAAATAGTGTGGGGCCCAGATCCTATCCGTCTGGGATTTATCGGTGCACCAATAGCATCAGCGATGTCCAACTGTCTCGTCACACTGATATCGTTGATATACGGAGTGTACTTTGTACCACGTACAGCGTGGCAACCCCTTTCCCGCCGCATGTTTACCAACCTAGGGACGTTGGCAAAATTAGGAATCTCGGGAATAGGTGAGCCCTCAAACAGATTTCATAGTGTTAATTTTAAACCTTCCACCACCCAAGGCCAATCTGCATCAGAATGGTGGGCCTGGGAGCTCGTTGCTCTGGCTGCGTCGTTGTTAGTGCTTTTGAAACTATCAGGCATTTTTTTCTCTCATAATTGCATAGCCTCGGACCAGTTACCCTTGCTAGCCAATCAGTCTTGCTTGTTTCGGAAGCGACCACTTTTCAGATACCATTCTCCTTGTCGGTCGCGACTGCTATTCGGTGAAATATCTGTTGAATATAATATGCAACTAATTTTTAACCATATCAACTTGCAGCGTCGGAAATCTGCTAGGAAAGCAAAAGGCAAAACGAGCCGGGGTCTCTGCATATGCCTCGATTTTCCTTGCATTAGTTCTTTCATGCGTTACTAGGTAAGTCTGATGTTTTTAGCGCGTTTTATATGCCAATGATGAATACACAGCTTTATGTATTATCGTTTCCGAAACTCATGGGCTCACATGTTTAATGACGATCCCGGTAAAGGCACCCACTGCTTCTTGCTGTGACACTTTCTAACATTTGCATAATGTCCACCCCAGAGGTGGTAACAATCGTTGCATCTGTCATTCCAATTCTAGCGTTCTTCCAAGTTGTAGATGGAAACGCAGCAGTTACGGCTGGAATTTTACGAGCTCGTGGTAAACAAGTACGAAAATGCTGTTCAGGTGTCTTTGGCGTTGTTCTGACATCCTAATAGGCTATCGGCGCCTTTTTAAATATCAGGTGAGTACGACAAAGCCTCATCTACGTATAACGAGCTAAATGAGGTTTGGTCAGTGCATACTATGTAATAGGTAAGGTTGAGTCCGGTTAGCGCGAGTTGTACGTCTCATGTTGCACCAGGACTTCCCATTGGAGTTTGGCTCGCATTTCGACAGGGTCTGGGCCTTCATGGGTTATGGATAGGCCTGACAATATCGTTGATCTACTGCGCGGTGGTCGGCACTTGGCTGTGCGTTAAAACTGACTGGGACTATGAAGTGCTGAAAGTGGTCAAACGGCTAAAAGAAGAGGATCGCACAAGGAGAGCCGATGAGGAATTAGGGTCACACGACTGATTTTGTAGAAAGTTTCAGCACCAGAAATGGTGACTATCCCGCCAGGGAGCTGAGGTATTAGAGTTCATAATGATTACCTTTCATTGCCTAGGCTTCCGATACCCATTTCAACTATGAATCGCTCTCGCCCGAGGCGCTTCATTTCTTCAACAACTTCGCCTACTTTCTGGAACTCGGTCCATTGTCTCTCCGGTTCTGCATCATTGACTCCCTTCTCCATTGGCTCAACGAAACGGACTTTCAGTGCCAACCATTGCATGGCTTTAACATTTGCGACGAACTCCTCAACACACTCTTGTACGCCATAAGCATATATAACTCCTGGATAACCAACTTTGGCAAATCCTGTTATTGACAAGGAGTTTGACCATTGTTGGAGAGATCGTCGCTTGTTTGGTGACATGAGATGATGTGAAGTCAATAATGCATGATACTGCGAAGCAACAACTCGCTTAATTATCGGGTTCTGGTGGGCGGATTCTGGTTCAGAGCGAGTTTCGCCTAGAGTGTGAAGTAAAGGAATAAGATACGTAGAAAGGAGCTGGTATATTGGGTATCTGAGAAGACGTTGGGATAAATAAATGAATGTAAAAGAACATGCGCACTCTGAACCCGCAACCTCATTAACTCTTTCTTCAACAACCACCTGCAATCGTTCCTGCTCCGTCCTACCCAGGTAAAGGCCTTTTACAGAAATTGTGGGACGACAAGATTCAAGCTCTCCACCATACTGAAAGGGAAGTAAAAATTCGAACCAAACATCTTTTGTCTCCACCTTTATCTGAAAATGAGCTTGGGATTTCGGGAGTTGGTCGGGAATGGTGCTCGATGTCGAATGGATCTCAAGACAACTGTCCCAAAAGTTGGGTTCATCAAGGAAGATCATCATTTCGCCAGGCAAGAGGGAAAATCGAATCATTTGAAGCTCTTCGATTTGCTTCTCCAGTACAGCTGGATTCATGGTAACACCCTTGCTTGTGTTCTAAGCTCAAAGAGTGTTTGCTTGGTGTCAGTTATCAACAAGGTTTTCAACGTCAACGGTTACAAATATGACCCGGATCATCAGGAACACGCCAAGGGTTTCGCCATCACTAAGCTCCCGGCTCTTCTTGACATGCAGCATCCATCCCCGTGTTGAACACCTCAAAGGGCGATGCTTGATTTCGAAAACTGTCAAAATTCGGGTTTACCATGACCACTTACGGGTGGGTGGACCTGGCGGGTTTGTTATAAATTGTTGCCGCGATTTGCGGTGTTCGGGGCCATTTTTCCACCACAATGAATTCGACGACTCCAACCCACCCATCATACTTGTTGCAACGGAATGGGAACGAGTTTGATCTTCCCCCACCCCTAGAATCTTATCTTCCCTCCATTTTTTGGGTTGGGATGTGGTCGACAGAAGCGCTGGTGAACATAACAAACGTGAAAGGCCACCTTGTACTCCTTCGAGCATTTGCATCTCTCCGTTCGACGGTTGATGGACTTAGACAATCGAATATGTCAGTATGGCTTGACGGGATGCCGGAAGACAAGGACAAACGTTGGTCATGGTTTGTCGGGCGGGCCGTCGAACGATTTGACCGATGGTGCAATGCATTGGACTATGTGGATAGTACTAAGAGTCTAGAAGAGATTCTACCTCCTTTGGATATCATTATGGTATATATTTGATTCATACACCTTTTCTTTTAAACCTGAGAATATCGCAGGTTTGGCACTCGTACATGCTCAATCCAGGGTATGTTCCTCGTGAATGCAATAAACATTGCTTTTATCTTATCTAGGTGGTATGCGGAAGATTGCCAACGCAATCCAAAGCTTGAGATACTGAAGGCTATCGGAAAGAATTTTTTTGACCCGCTGGTATGGAGGTATAACTTGATGTGAATGTCCTGAACGCAAATATCTATCAGCCTGCACGGCTAGAAGACCTTTTATCATCTAGGCCGCTTGATGTGAGGGTTGGGAATTGGGTCGCAAAAACTGCAACTTCATTTGATCCGCTACAAGCTATTATGACCACCAAGGCTATCCAGTGCCCGTTATGCCGCAATCCCATCCAAGTTGGTATGTCTATTTGGAAAAACGATTACCCGATGCCCTTCTGATACTGGCCATCTTTAGCTTTCATGACGGATGATGGCACAGGGTACTTGCAACAAGCCTTCGTCGTTCGGTGCCCTAAGTACAATTGCTCACATCTAAAGATTACGAAAGAGGTCCTTGCGCTTCGGAAGTTAACGGAAGACCTCGTAGGAGATATGACATTAGGGACCTTCCTTGCGTGCGCTCTGCTTTTCTTTACTTTCCGTGTCGTTAATCGGTTGGGCTCCATACAGGGGAACCCTACGAACAACTCGTGAAGATATGTCTGTTCGTCGCGGGATAAGGATTAAAGAGACTATTCTACTTGCGTCAGAACTTAAAAATCCGGGGAATGATACAGAAGCTTGGAGGCAAAGAATTATGAGTAAGGTCAAGTACAGCATGGAGGGTATGAGAAATATTTTCGTCGCGAAGCTGAACACCAACGACGGTAGACTGTATGCCTCCTCCCCCGCGACACATTCATCCCACTCAATATCTTCCAGAATTCGAAGGATTTTAAGTGCATACACGGATGACCGAATGTATTCGATCGATCTGTTAGGAGCGGTATGCCTGCAGCGTCTATATTTAATTAACATAGACTGTATATCTCGGTAGGTGTTACGACAAGGAGTATTTGTCGCAAAGATGCGAGACTTGCGATGGACAGAACCAACGTTCTTTGAATCGCAAGAAGACCAGGTCGCATTGGAGCATGCCATCACAAGATATCACGCGTGAGTATTCGATCTTTCGATAAATAATCATCTATACGGAGCTGACATTTCATAGATTTTTGGATCTTATGGCATCATCACCGGCGAACTTCTTTGTTCCAACGCTCGATATTGACCTTGTCTGGCATACACACCAGCTGATGGGGAGTCGATATGATACTCATTGTATGTGGCATCTTCGACGATTCGTTGACCAGTAATCCCTTTATAAAGGTTTTCTCTTGACGATCGTTTAATAACGTCCTGTAGCGACGATAAAGTCGAAGAGTCGAAATTGGCATCAGCCTTCGATATTACTTGCCGAGCTTGGAAGGTGAAGAGTAGCTTAAGATCATTTATATCTCATATCAAGATATTTTCAGACACGCTTTAACGTCGAGTATACCCACTGCGGGTGTCCCATTCCTGGAGATACTATCGGACAGAAGCTTCTTCGGATGGTACACAATTATATGCCATCGGCACACCTTGTCCCACCTGAACATGATAAACTTCTCCCTGCGACGCATCCCAGCGACCATAATGCTGTGTACACACTACACAAGCGCATTAGTGCATCAGGCCAGAAGAAGCGTCGGGAAAAAGTAGCCCGACGCGAGAAGCGCACCCAAACTAGACGGTCACCGTCAAATAGAGCATACCATGACCCGGCTTTTCTATTACCAGTCCCTATCAATATCGGTAGTCCAGGCTGTGTGGTAACAACAGGGAATGTGGTCGATGGAAGTGGCTGTGGGGTGGCCAGATGCGCGCCCGTAAGTTATCTTATAATCTTATAACCAGCCCCGCGAAGATTACTCATTAGACATTTTCATATTCTTAGGGTGCTGGCGGGTGTGGGGCTGGTGGGTCTTGTGGAAATGGTAGGTAGTTTTACAAGGTTCACGC
Organism: Collybia sordida; assembly: GCA_037014335.1. Lineage (NCBI taxonomy): Eukaryota > Fungi > Basidiomycota > Agaricomycetes > Agaricales > Clitocybaceae > Collybia > Collybia sordida. The sequence goes on from JAYKXK010000002.1 coordinate 4,588,962, forward strand.
TATAGTCTATGTGCTTATGTGACCTAGGCTCAGGTTGGTCTGGGGACGGTAGCGGCGGGTGGGGAGGAGATGGAAGTGGTGGAGGTGGAGATGGTGGAGGTGGAGGTGGAGATGGCGGGGGCGGAGGAGGCGGAGATGGAGGTAGCTAAAGTGCTCAGGTATAGTTTGGTTTCCAGGAAGGTTCTAGCGTCGAAGACTTCAACTCTTGCTACGGGCCCTCCAGTTTGTGATTGTGTTTCGTCATTGTTTAATTTTTTCCCCAGATATACAATAAAAAACTAAATTGGAAATCAAGTCACACCTGACATCTTCTTCAATAAATTCATATTCACGTCGACCCCTCCATGCGCCGCAACTTTTTCCTTCTCCATGCAATAAAACCTACCCCAGTCACCTCAGGCCCCTAAATTCCTCACCGCCCAAAGGACCTCCCTTGCCAGCGCAGGTGGGAGATCTATCTCCTCCAATTCTGGGAGAAACCCCCCTATAAGTCCTCGCTTTTTGAGCATGCCAAGGTCAAGGGAGAATGGGACTTTGGGCCTATCACAGGGACGCCCGAGCGAGAGAGAAGCGGAGAGGCTGCGGATGTGCGAGTGGATAATAAGAAACTGCGTTATAGTAGGTTTATCAACAAGGACGTTGGTGAGATGAAGGGCGGAGAGCCGTGGCCAGTATGCAGAGATGAAGAGACAACCAAGATTCGTGAAGAGGGTTCCGGCCGAGTCTTTGGTAGGGTAGTAGGCTAGTATGAGGTGCTGTAGAGAAAGGGAAGGGGGTTGTTAATTCTAAATGGGAGAGGAATAGGGGAAGGCGCCGACCTCAAGGCTGGAACACTGGAGGAGGAAAGTACAGAGTACAGAGGTTTTGACAGGTCCCAAGGGAAGAACGGAGGTGTCGCCAATGCCATTGTTATTACTATTGACGTCGTTTTGTTCTGTTACATCAGCGCCGTCACTCCCATCCGCTGGGGTAAAATACTTAGTAAGTACCTTCAACTCTACGCGTGTAAGATTTCGAATACCCCCCATCTGTGCAAAAAAAACAATCATGAACTCACCGTCAAAAAGAAATGGCCATTGCACGTACCTGAATTTTATACAGATTATAGAAACCCCTTACGTTTGGCCCGAGGTACTCCCCAGGACCTTTATCGATAAATTTTAACTCTCTTAGTGATGTGTGGTCTCTCAAAGCCGTCCATACATCTTCCTTATATATTTCCGTTCCAAGGACATCCCCTTCCTCGAGCAGCTCCAATGGAATGTCGTCCCCATGGATTACGACGGGCGCCCAATGTTTCCAGGTGAACTTCTCAAGATTCACTAACACGCGGAGAGCCGCGACCAAGAGTTTCTCCGACCTTTCAACATCCTCCAAACTTTTAGGTTCGTCGTAGCCCACCCTGTGCCAGGCAGAGATACCCCTTGGAAAGCGGTCCCTCTCAGGTGGCCTCGATTCTCTCGACCTCCATGCGACCTCTCGCATGATTTCAAGCTCGCGAACATGCGCCGCGAGGTTAGGATGCGCGATCAGGTGGGTCCAGAGCGCATCGTTTGAGAGGCCGGATCGAATGAAACGATAATTGAGTTCGGGCAGGGAAAATGCAGATATGGTGCGGTTAGTAAGACTTGCGGAAAGGAGGTCGGCTGGAGAGGAAATAAAGGTGAGGATATAGATTAGGACTTCAAGTGGGAGGGAAGGGATAGCCATTAGTTTGAACTCTTAGATTGGGTGGGCGTGGATGAGGATAGGTTAAGGATGTTGGGAGCCAATATTCAATAGTTTTATGGTTAAGGGGAAATGTGATCAATATTGCGAAAGAACTGAGGGGACTGGCCAATGCTCCATGAGACAACCAGTGTAATATCACAACCAAAACTTGGTGAAAGGTCCTAGGCTGACCTCTACGTGTCAGCCAGTTGTCACCTTAATTCAGAATGATCGATAATACCACAACTGGGTAGATCATTAGACCAAAAAGACGCTTTGCGCTGAATCCAGCGCTAACCAATAAAGTCCTCGACAGAAGCACTTGAATATTCATGTTTGGTCCATTTTCCAAGTTTTGTTGGTGAGTGAGGCTATAACCGAAACCTCACCAAAACCCAACCTTACCAAATGAGACTGGTTGGTGTGGGGTGTCGCAAGCATGGCAGATCCGAGTTCATTCAATTGGCTTGCTAGACGAGAAATTCACCAAGGTGACTGCATTTCGATAGAGAACGTATTCACTTGCATAGGACAAGAAGAAAAAAAGATAGGATATTGAAAATTGATAGTCCGGGCTATGGATAATTGAATCGAATGTTCGATTCTTGGGCCGGTTCTCTCCGGATCAAATTGGAACTACGCTCGGTCATCACCGCCACAACAGCAGTGCTCAGGATGTAATTCCAAACCAAGTCCTCAATACTTTGAACTCGGAAATTGGCGGCAGATTTTAGATGGTTTAAAATTAACAGGATGGAAAGGTACAAACGCTTTATATCTAAATTAGGGCTCAACTACACCAGGAACGGTGGCACATTTTTTCTGAATGAACTTGCACCTTACTATGCGATATGATATCCTGATCTAACATATTTTTGTCAATGACATCGGTTGCTGGTACCGTAAGGGAGCCATAGCAGAACAACATACAGCGGTTGCGCTACGAGTATGAGTGATTACTAGTGAAGCGAACCGCCCTTCAACAACCTAACTGTTTCCCGACTCCTGATCATGGAGACTTCCAGGTGTCCGATGTGAAGGCCTAGTGTTTAATTACGTGTGGTCATGGTTGCCCTTCCCTCCAGGTAGTAAAACATTTCCTGATTTATATTAGTATGATCGCCCATTTCAAATCATGAAATTAAAATAACACGCTTGTGTGGTATCCTGACAAATGGTGCTATCCGCACCTGGTTAATGATACGTCAACAACTTAGTGAAGGCCTTCTGTTTTATGTGCCCTTGCCATCCAAGGTCTTAAGGAGGTTGTCGGAAACATGGATCAGGTTGATGTGTTTGAGTTTGAATACTTAGGGTATCTGGTATATGCTTAGAGAGCACTTGAATATGGATTGATACACCTAGAAACGCTATAGTAAGAGCTGCTAGCAGTAACACCCAGAAAAATGTGAACCTGATGTCCATTGAAATTGCTGGTAAATAAAGAGTGAGGTAAGGTTACAACGAATAGATATATATACCAAGATGGATGCCAAGGAGAATTGATAACAGTAGCGACTAAAACCCACCTAGGCATCCATCAAGTGAGAGATCATTAGATGTCGACCGAAACGAATCATCTCGTATCTGCAAGGGTAGTATTCTCCCGGTTCCTCTCCTCTTTGGTTTCCGTCGATCTTTTACCGAAGGGGGGTGGGGCAAGAACGAAAGCGCTAGTTCAATATCTTCCTGTGAATGCGGACGTGTAGCTATACAAGGGGTATCCTGTGGATTTTCAGGGGATGTACAGCGGATTGGTGAATGATTTAGAGGTGAGATACAGCCGTCAGAATCGTCTGACTCTGATGAGGACGAGAAACTGAGATCAGGAAGGTGAGGAATGCGCAGAGGGGGTTTGCTGGGACCGAGGTGCTGATCTGGTGCCTCTGGTTCGCAAGCTTCGAAGGCACGAGGATGGAAGTAGCTCCCCTTGGGCTCTGTAGGTGAACTCTCAGGTGGAAAAGTAGGAGATGACGTATATGTCCGATCCCCACGCTTCGGAAGTGCACATCTGTTGGGAGACACAATAATAGGAGCACGATCGTAAGCGAAAGGGGAGTGTGTCGTTTGGGTAGTCGTGAGTGTTGGCGTAGGAGGGAAATGGACATGAGGAGAGTGTAACAATCTGAACGGGAGAGCATTTGAGGGAGGAGGGAAGCAGTCGGATGAAGAAGTTTTGAGAATCGGGCGATGCATCATAGAGAAGTTGACAGTGGAGACTTGACCAGCAAGACAGCGTTGACGAGGAAAGAGGATCAGAGCCTTTGACGATGTGGGTTGTTATATCGTCGCCACAGCCGAAATTGTTCGATCTCCGGACCGCTAGATGACAATAAACCCAGGGTGATCAGAGTTCCGGGTCGTATCGCTGAAGGAACGTTGTTCTTGCCCTTATCACTGCATTTATAGTGGTTACGCCACCTTCAATCAGTGTGTAGGTCCTTGACTACTGCGCAAGGGGTCTAGCGAAAATGTGATCATGAGGCGGTGTCAGATGTGCGATTAATGGGGCAGGGTGGAGTGCTCGTCATACTCAAAAGAACATCGGATGTTGATGGTCTATGTCGTAAATGGGACTTTCGGGACGTGCCCGCTTTTCATTTTCGGGAAACATGAGAGCAGGGCGCTGGAAATCATTAATCTAGCCATGACGATTGTGCATGGTATAATTTTGGGGGACTTGATAGTAACGACGTGATGCGCGAGTTTCAGAAAATCGCAATTATTATTGATGCACGTGTTAACTCGTACCACCTGCTCAAGGTGTATGATCGCTGTCAGGCGTTGAACACTAGCCTGAGAAGGAGATGAGAAAAATGTGATGATTGGAAAAGGATAACTGATGCTTATGATACAAATGCAGATAGTGGAGCTCTAGTATAACTGACGGATGAGTTGTGGCCGGTTGCCGGTGAATATCAATTGTGCCAAAAATAACCTTGTGATTGGACAGCCCTCAAAATAACATGCACAACGTCTGTCTTATCGATTTGTATTCCAGTACTCCAGCGTTATCAAACTCCATGTTCCGTCGTTTGTCCGTCTAATCTTGCTCCACAAGCACACGTGGGGGATACGCAATCGTATCACCAGACATACCCGTGAGGGCAACAGAGAATGACGGGAAGGCTGAAAATGGATCGTTGGGAGACGGGGAAGCAATTGTCGATTTACTGAAAACCTTTCTTTGTGCAGGGCTAAGTAATGACAGCTCAATATCCGGTGCCAAGCGGGAACGTTCTATTCTTGGGAGGCCTGGAGACCAAACGGAACCATCTTTGTTCCCGAATAGGATTGGTGTGGACGAGGCTAAATAAATTTCGGGATCTATTGGGGATACCGGGAACGTGGATGCCAAGCTATCATTGTCCTCGTGAAAAGAAACGGATTGCCAGAATGCCTGGCTTAGACGTGTGCTTTCGGAGGACACGGAAAGAGTGGTGACGCGTGGGGACTCCTGCACAGGGCTGAGGAAATGCTGTAGAAGTGGGGATGTTACGTGAGAGCCAATGTTTTGACGGCGTTTGGGTTTGATTTCAAGGGATCGAGCACGGGATGGCGGAGATCGTCCCCTGGATTTCCTTGAATTTCGGTTGGGCCAACGGCCGGGGGTACGCCCTCGGATCTCGTTGTCAGAACCTTTTCCGTTATCTTCGGTGGGTGTAATAGGCGCGGAAGGATAAGGAGACCTTGGATAGGTCGTCAGTGCTCTAGCTAGATCTTCCTGTGCGCGCATCCCGCGAGGTACTCTTAGAGTTAATTCATCAAACTTAATACCCGCTCGAGACCGGTATGGCTTGGGCGAGCGTGGATCTTCAATGACTGGAATGGCTAACGTTTGAGTGCGTGACGTTTTGGTGGCACCGGATGCGCGCTTTGGGGGGTCGGACAATTTGAAATTTGTTGCACGAGGTGAATATACCCGGTTCGCCCAAGAAGGAACGTCAAGAGACGAAGGAGAAACAATAATCGGTCCTCTGTCATAAACGCTGGCCGAATGTGCTAAGAATGTCGCCGCCATTACAGGAGAAGGTGGAAAATGGACGTGTGGGGAGGGCTTGGCAGGTGAGAGGACAATCGAAAAAGTGGCGGAAACATGGAAGGGATTGGGAGAAAGTGGTAATGGCATTGGTCGCTTGAGAATCGAAGGCATGATCATGGCCCGAGAAGGAGACTGGATCGTCCTCAAGATCGATTGAGACGCCATGAGAGGTCGTAAAAGTCGTAAAAGGTCGTAAAAATGAGAATTGAATTTATTTATTTAGACACTGTCTTGACCAGCAGGGCAGAGCTAACTGGTGCGGTTTAGATGTTAGTCTAATCAAAATGACTATAGATTTGGACCTACTTGATTATTCGAAGAGGTCGCGGGAAATGTTGAAGTCTCAACACTTTGATGACTGGGAAGGAGGATCCCCGTAAGCTTCCAGTTAAATACGTCTCGAGGTTGTCATAGGTACCACACGTGCTCCCGGTTGTAGACTGTTGTAGACCGTTGCGAATAGTGCAGGAGACGGTGATGCGGCTGTGCTGCTTGATCAAAAAGATCCAGCCAGGCCTGTGTCCATTACACCGAAGCTTGGAGACCGGCTACAGAAGTGAAGCTGAGTAAAGTTGACGGTGAATAATGAACGAGAATGATTTTGGACGTAGTTGAAACAAAAGTGTTTTATGCGTACTTTATAGGATCAACGTATTATATGGGGTACTCGGCCCCACGGTTTACCCGCTACCACCTTCCCAATTCCTCCGTATCAAAGATCCACGGGTTGGTATAAATCTCATGATATTTGATGTTACTTGATGGATCGTACTATAAAGTCTATTGATAATTTTTTCAATGTAAGATCACTGAGCAATCAAGAGACTTAAACCATACCTCGGGGGTGAACCAACACGGGAGGAATTTCTTCACAGGAGGTCATCTCGACGGTGTCACGTATCTCGGAGCTCTGTTATGCCTTTGTTCTCGTTTAGAGCAATCCCCGATGAAATTCTCAACATTGGGTATTTGGGGGTGGCCGTCGTACACCGCCTAGGATGATCCCGGATTTATCCCTTTGATTCCGGGGTATTGAGTGACTGATTAGGGTAACAGACAACCCCTTGTGCATTTGGCACAATACATTCTAGCCTCCTGAACGAGACAACCGGTTAGAGGAATGACGAAGTAGGTGAGCAAGAAGGGTTACCAAGTTGCAGAAGTTGACCTCGCAAAATGTGAGTTGTACGGGCAGTAACTGAAAGGCTTCGACACCTTTGAGCGAAAAAGACTCTAGAGCTGCAGTTGAACACTTTACATAAATTGCTTGTTAATGGTGGTCAATATTTCAATCGTCACAACTACATAAGTAACTGTGGGAAAGCGGTATTTGAAATAAAATGAAAATAATCGGGTGATCCAGTCGACGTTCTAATTACCTAACACATTGGCTTGGTCAATCCTGAAATTTGGCTATGCCTGTTGCACCAATATCACCACCAACAAACGTCTTTGATGATGACGACGACGACGAAGGATGGCAGGATATGCCAGTCGTTCGCGAAGATGAGTTTGCCAGTGGACTCGATAAAGAAGATCAGAAGAAATATCATTACACACCATCTGCGAAAGGCACGAGCGCTGCAAACGCAACAGGGAACCTGATAGATGTTGATGACCTGGGGAACGAATGGCGCTCAAAAATCGATCAAAATGAGAGTGAATATACACGATTGCGAGTTAATGAGGAAGAGGACGCGGATGAGGTGCATCTACGGACGAAATACTTATTTGACGAAGATAAAGCTATGACTCCCCTCAGCCAAATGCAAGCGACGAAGAATCTACTTACCGAAGCTCAGCGGATTGCGTATGTTGGTCTCTGTGCACTGACAAGTAGAGAGATGTCACAAAGTCTGAAGACTACGAAACGCAAGGAGTTGAAGGCTGCAGTAGCGAATATGGAACTGTGGGCACTGAAAATTATGGGCCGATTGTACTACCATATGGAACTAGAAACTCAAGGTGAGCATTTCTTATTCTTTCCTATAATCCTTATGTCACGCAACAACGTTGACAGAGCAGAAGATGATTGAAAGTCTGGCCGAGCATGGCGTACAAGCTATAGATCTTGTTCCAGCTTTAATGACGACACATACCGTTGCTAATCCTGAATACGATCCAGAGGAGGCTCGTAGGCTGGCTGCCGATCGAGCATTGGATGAAGACGACGACGACGAATCCATCTCAGATCAGACACTAGTCAACGAGACTCTATCACCAACTACTCCTGATCCAACGACTCCGACCTTTGCCAATTCAAAGGCTAACTATCGTAATTCAACGGGACCAGAACAACTTTCGACTAGCTCTTCGCCTCCTACTAGCCCAAATTCTGCAGCCCAACATCCGACTACCCCATCTACTACTGCCCCGCCCACATTCCGCACGACTGCCAAAGTATTAGAAGACACCTCTAAATCTGCTATGCCAGGAGTCACGACATCATTGTCGGCGGCTGATGAGAATGTCACTCTCGACATTCGATGGACTGTTCTGTGTGATCTTTTCCTAATCCTTATTGCCGACAGCGTTTATGACGCAAGATCACGAGTCCTACTAGAGAATGTAGCGCTCAAACTTGGTCTTGGGTGGCTTGATGTTGTGAAGTTTGAGAGCCGTGTGACCGAGGCTTTGGAAATTCAGGAGGACGTTGAACGACTAGAACATCAGGAACTAATTGACGGTCAACAGAAAGCGATGAAGAAGAAGCGTTATATGATGTTAGGCCTTGCAACACTTGGTATGTTAGGTAATAATTTTCCTGTAGGTGATCTAATCCTTTTTTCAACCCTAGGTGGTGGTTTGGTCATTGGTCTATCTGCCGGGTTGCTCGCTCCGGTGATTGGTGCCGGTCTAGGCGCCGCGTTCACAACCATTGGAATCACGGGTACGACGGGTTTCCTGGCAGGGGTGGGAGGCACTGCGGTCATTACGACCGGTGGGGTCCTGACAGGCTCGAGTATTGCAGTTCGCGGGATGGCGAAACGTACCCAACAAGTGAGAACGTTTGATATCTTACCTCTACACAACAACAAGCGGGTAAGCTGCATACTCACTGTCCCTGGGTAAGCGTGAAACAGTCATGTGGTAAATCTCGGTCTTACTGATCCGACCTGGTAGGTTCATGGCTGGCGCCCAAGATGACGTGCGACTCCCATTCAGCGTTTTAGATCCGATCGTTGGGGATGTTTTCAGTGTCCTCTGGGAGCCCGAAATGATTCGAGAGACAGGAAGTGCGTTGAAAATCTTAACGGGTGAAGTCCTCTCTCAGCTCGGGATGACGGTCTTACAAGCCACCGTGATGGCCGCTTTCATGACTGCTCTCCAATGGCCCATCAGTAAGCCCACCAGGATTGTCCGACATGTCCCTTTACTCATAAATTGGTACAGTCTTGACAAAGTTAGGTTACCTTATTGACAATCCATGGAACAATGCCCTCGATCGTGCAAGAGGAGCTGGTCGTGTCCTCGCTGAGGTACTCATGCAACGACATCTTGGGGTTCGGCCAATTACCCTCATTGGCTTCTCCCTCGGTGCACGTGTCATATTCTATGCCATGCTGGAGCTAGCTAAACAGAAAGCTTTCGGTATCGTTCAAGACGTTTTCTTGCTAGGTGCCACACTTACAGCATCTGCGCAAACTTGGTGTGAAGTTCGCTCGGTTGTGTCTGGGCGATTTGTCAATGCATTCGCCCGAAATGATTGGGTTCTTAACTACCTTTTCCGTGCAACAAGTGGTGGTGTAGGGACTGTTGCTGGGCTAAGACCCGTACAAGGAGTTCCCGGCCTTGAAAACGTTGACGTGACCGACAAGATTGCTGGACATATGAGCTATCGTACATTCATGCCTCTTATCCTCGACCAGCTCGGATTCCCTGTTTCTGCAGACTACTTTGACGAGCCTGAGGTATGCATAATCACTCAAGTCGTCAGCTTTGGAACTGATGTCATTTCAGGAACCCGATTTCACCGAGGATAGGATTGTCGAGCGAGAAGAAGATGCGAAGAAAAAGAAAGGCTGGTTCTCTAGGAAAAAGAAGTCGACTCCTCAAGCCAGTGTCTCTCGTCCACCAACAGCTACTCCCGCCACACCGAGAAAGTCCCAAAGCCGGACCTCAGAGTCGACAGATGATGACCTACCTCCTAGAATGCAATCTGGCAGTTCATCATCACCCTCATCACCTGCCAAAGCGGATGGGAAGGACCCCATTTCAGCTTCAGGCACCTCAACTCCCTCCGCTGACCCTGATAGTTCAACAACCCACCTCCCTCTGCATGCTGGCTTTGATTTCGATGCAATCAAACAAGTTTTAGGTAAAGCGGACCTCAATCATGAGGAACTCAAGGTACAAGATAATCCATATCAGGCTCCTCCTATCCCCCCGCCAACAAGCCGTTCGGAGTCGGCACCACCTTCACGCCGATCACCCCAAGCCCTTAGATCTTCATTTGATTCTTCAACTGGTGCACCTGTCCCAGGGCCTAGTTCGCCTCGGGCCGATCTTCCTTCATCATTTTCACGTAGACTGTCCCTCGGCGATCGTCAAGACGATTCCAGCGACTCTGAAGAAGAGAATTATGCACAACATATCTCATCTTACAGAAACGAATCTCAACCCTCTCACGAGGATACCACTTTTGCGAACACACCTCGACCCTCGTATTTACAAATGCCCTCCCCTGACTCGTTTGGCAGCCGTAATGTACCTTCTTGGACACCGACTGCTGAACCTGAACCTTTTTCATTTGGTGCCAACTCTCCATATGGAACATCTGTTTCCTCGTCCACCGCTGGGTTTGCCCAGCCAGCATATAATCCATTTATGTCATTTGCCTCCCCAGACACGGGACTTTCCTTTGGAAGCACAGACGGGTCTATCACCAGCCTTCCTACCACCTCAGATCCCTGGCAGATTCCAAACGATCTAGGGAAGAAGAGTTCAACTCTGAATTCGAATCCCTGGTCATAACTTGTTTCGCACTCATACACGCATACCATACTTCATCTAGCATTTAGACGCATACCTATAACCACATCTTTCACTGTTTTTACCTGGATATGTTTCGAATGACAAGGACTCTGTACATTTGTGAATTTACACCATTAACAGTACCTAGAAACCAATAATAACACATGTTACGAAAACTGAATTGAACACTGCTTGGCATGTGTCACCAAAAATCACAAGCATCAATAAGAAATGTAGTATGTACGAGAACCCCGTTCATTTAATTTCTCATCCCCCGCTTCCGCCCCATGCTCGCCCAGAGGGCGCTCTCTCGTTCATTATCACATTTACGCCATGGTACCATAAAATATACACCCAGCGGGTCTCGCTTTTTTGCCCAATCCCAGCTTCACACACGCCCCGCTACATTTTCAAGCAGACTATGGTATCGGCCAGACGGAACGCCTCGGTCACGACTCAAGGGACTGGTCGTCGGTACGGGGCAGCTTTTCTGGCTTGCATGTATGGTTTTACTAATTCCGAGCAGCAACGCTGGCCGGCGGAACCTTCTATACAATGTACACAATGCTGGCGCTAATTGACGAATTCGACACTGCAAACTACCTCCTTTCGTGTCTCATACATATCCAGCGTGCTGATGCTGACTTGTCGACCGTCGACCTATCTGATGAACGATCGACACTAGCGCACTTCCGTACACTGTGTGCGGCATTTGGGGACATTCCGCAACATATGATTGATGACTTCTTCGATGACGTTGCGGAGCTTATGGGGTCTTCTAGACAAGAAGTACACAAAATTCTCCGAGAGGTATCCGAGGGGGTCCATGAGATTTTAGTCCGGAGTAAAGGCAGAGACCCATGGGAGACAGCGACGGAGGTGATTTACCGGTTAGATGAGGCGATCGTGCAGCTTGTAGAGCTGGTAGAGGATAAGTTTGGGGATGAGGAGGTTAAGGTGTTGAGAAACCAGAAAATTAAGGAGCAGGTTAGCAAAGACCCGGCTGCGAGGAATAGTGACTATGAAGTGGTTGGCTGAGGTAAATCTTCTGATCTACCTTGCTCAGTCTCTCAAATTTACATTTTCTGCTAGGGTATCTATCGCATGGACGGACAATACTAAGATAGATAGATTTAATTTGTGGACAACTAGACTGGTAGTGGGAGTTACATAGCCCTCTACAGGGCACAATAGGCTACCTTTACACCGACTTGTACGCTTTTAGTGTGTATGAGCGATATCATTCACATCTTCCCCTCGATATTCAGTATCCAAACCCCGTAATGGTCTCAATGAAACATAGGCTTTGGCCAGTATCTTGTAATAGAGCCGTGAATGTTAAATCCATAATTCTGAGGCGTTTTTAGTACATGAAAAAGATAGATACAGTAAAACAAGATGAAACAGGGTTCCATGTACACACAGAACCGTTATTGTGGAAGTTCTGATTTCACTCGTGCCTCCTCCCGCTCTTTTGCTTTTTGTTGAGATACCTGCTGTTTAAGAGCCGCTTTGATCTTCCGTTGTCGTTTTCTCCGACCATTTCCTCGTCTAGCGCCCTCAATGACCACCGGGTCTGTCATCTTTTTCTTCCTCTGCGCGGCCTGCTCCGAATGCAACTTTTCCCGCTTCTTATCGCGTTTTCGAAGCGTGGTCATAGATGTCTTGAGGAGAGACCCATATGCCGCGTAGAACTTTTGTAGTTGTCCGATTTCAACCTGATGGATAGATAGTAGATAAGAGTCATATCAGAACAAGACACCTATCTCAGAAGATAACACGATTCACCTTTGTTGAAAACTTGTTTTTGCCTCCATCTGAAGCCCGAAGTAAGCACGGGTATTCACCGGTATCCTCCTCTGAGTCCGCGTGGGCCATGGTGGCATCCTCGCCGCCATATGTAACTATATGAAGAATGAGCCAAATTAAGCTGATTGTTCACAAATGTTGGAGGCCGATAGCGTACATCGTTTATGTGTGAGCCATATAGTCCCCTGTCCCTTGGTGGATTCGAACAACGCCGTTAGTTGTGTAAGAAACTATAAATCATATCAGATCTGTAAATCCGGAAGAAATAATGAATATACCGTATCGTTATCCACCAACTGCATTTGAAGAGGACAAGCATGCGATGCGCGTGGAATCAATCGGCCGGAAAACGAATTCCGAATTCCGACTCAAAATAGAAACAATTCGAAAAAATAGGCACGATTACTCATGAGCACGACACCAGTCGAAATCTTCTTATCTTTAGCCACAAAAACGATGGGATTCCAGTACCTCTTTTACTCACAGCAGCTATGCAACTTCAGAGAGCAAATTCTTTGACCTTTCCCTCACCAAAAAGGGGAGCTTCTTTAGTGCTCGCGTTTCGCCTTCAAAACAAGATCACACTCGTCATAGGCTCGGGCTCCCTGGCCGCCTCGAGAGCGTTTGGAGCCCTCGAGGCAGACTCAAGGGTTGTTGTCCTCGCAAAAGGAGGAATTGACAATGCCTGTGACGAAATTCGATGGAGGGCTCAGGAAGGCCAGCTTACTTTCATAGACTGGGACACACTACCGGGATCCTCAACTACAACCGGGGTCGAAAAGGATATAGAATCGTTTGACTCATATATTAAAAGCACTCCTGGAATATCCTTGGTTTGTGTAACAGATACCCTATCAGGGACCCAGAAACGCACTCGTGCATCCGCTGAAGAAATATACCGGATTTGTAGAGGGCACAATATTCCAGTTAACACAACGGAGATGCCAGACCTTTGTGATTTCACTTTCACATCTACACACCGCTTTGAAGACCCTGAGTCTGGTGACCGTGGCCCCCTTCAGATTGGAGTAACAACGAATGGACAGGGATGCAGATTGGCGAGCCGGATCAGGAGAGAGATTGTGTCTAGACTACCTCGAGATGTAGGTGGTGCTGTGGAAAAGGTTGGGAAAATGCGAGCCCTTGCTAAAGGAACCAAGGCGAAACTTGAACTGCTTGAGGAAGACGAAGCTGAAGATGAGCTGCAGGAAGATGGTGGAGTCACCACACCCAACCGCCCAGTTCCATCACGCAGCAACAGCGAAACAGAATCGGAGGCCTTCAGACGAAGGATTAAATGGGTCGCTCAGATCAGCGAGTATTGGCCAATCTCAATGTTAGCTCGTATGTCTCCAGAAGAAATGCAGGACGTTTTGGCTGGAGAGAGCCCTCCAGTGACACCGTCAGTTGATGGTGCTATGATAATACCTTCTATTCACTCTTTAGACCTCCCTCGGCGAGGGAGGATTCTCCTGGTCGGCTCTGGACCAGGACACCCTTCACTCCTCACCCTCGCCACCCACACAGCTCTGACTAAACTCGCCGACCTCGTTTTATCGGATAAATTAGTTCCCGACGCCGTTCTCGCTCTCATCCCTAACAGTGTCCAAATTCGGATCGCGAAGAAATTCCCAGGAAATGCTGAAGGCGCTCAAACGGAAATGATGGAAGCTGCAGTCGAAGCCGCCAAGCGCGGGCTGACTGTTGTTCGGGTAAGAATAATCGTTTTAAGTTTTCTCTGTTAATTATTTACCTCCTATATAGTTAAAACAGGGAGATCCAGTCGTTTATGGCCGGGCGGGCGAAGAGGTTCTTTATTTCCGTTCGCATGGGTTTGAGCCTCTCGTCATCCCTGGTGTGAGCTCTGCTCTTGCTGCACCCACTTTTGCCGGTATCCCCGTCACACAGCGGGGTGTCGCGGAATCATTCATGGTCTGCACCGGCGTGGGTCGGAAGGGCAAGGAGGTCCAACTCCCCGGATATGACAGAGCCAGGACACTGGTCATTTTAATGGGCGTTGCTCGTTTGCCTCAAGTTGTTGCAGCTCTGATTGCGGAGGAAAAAACGACCCGCCGTGATGGCATGTCGTACCCTCCCCATACACCAATTGCGATTATTGAGAGAGCGTCGATGCCTGATCAGCGTGTAATAGCATCAACGCTGAGGGATATCGTGCAGGCCTTGGAGAGTGTTGGCGAGCAGAGGCCTCCTGGTATGATTATCGTAGGTTGGGCTGTGCTCGCCCTTTGGGGAAAGGGTAATGTTGATGTCCTCGATGATGATAGGGGATGTGCAGACGAAATCAGAGTTAACAAGTGGTTAGGTGATAATGGCGGTTTGGGATGGAGGATCCAAGAAGGCCTCGACGACGGATGGGATAGTTTTTGTTAATCTCAGGCATTTTTTACCTAGGACTGCGATGCTTGTTAGAAATTTTTAACTACCATAACTTCAACTACTATAACTCTTTACTTCTTGGTAGCCAAAACAACTTTTGTATGATATGAAGAGACTTGTTTGTGGTCAGGATATATTATTAATAGAATTTGAATAGAATGACTTGTCACTTTGATATATCGTCATAATTTAGCGGGTGGAATAATGATCCATATAAGAGTGTATAGAAAGGTAAAAACGCACAGGTCTACGGATGGTATTGGCATGCAACTTGGTAGAGGAAGTATATAATTATCTTCCACATAGATCACATGACTGACACCTTATCTTATCTGCCAAGTAAAAAGTGCATACAATTAGCACCACTGTAACTCCTCTCCCGCCACCATGTCTTCTCAATACTTTTTTTGCAGCTATGTAAAGCTTTCCTGATTTTGTTCGAAAGAAAATGTGTGCCGACGCCAAAAATCCGACATTTTCCTTCATTGAGTGAATGACGCGTGGTGTCTACCACGGTGGCCTATCTCCTTGAAAGGCTCGGAACGTTTACGATAGCTTTGGCCATCAAAATGGCCAAATGCCACTACGCGTTCTTTACAATATAAAATGTCTGTACTTTCACCTGAGTTTGTTCTTCCTTCGACCCATTTTCTACATGGTTCTATCTTTGGATTGCACGCCAGACTATCCATGGTTTTCCGCAGAAACGCTTTCTACTCCTACCGACTATTCGCCACCGGTGTTCGATATTTCGGCCTTCACAGTATTTGGTCAGCAGCCCGGTCCGTCGTTTCGGGGGTCGGGTGGCACGGCAGCAACTGACTCTACCATTGATCGTGGATCATATAGCGCCACTCCTGCGCGCTCCAGTGGAGGGACTTCTCGTCGGACGAAATCAATTTCGTTTAGGGATTCTGCCCGCGGCAAAATAAAGAAGGACACCCACAATGTGCTAGACATCGGAAATACAATTGAAAACAAGGTCCCCTCTACATCTGCCGTGCTTCACGGCAAGCCCCCTGCAAAGAAGCCCCAAACTCTACCAGAGCCGGTACCCATTATAACTGAGAATTCAGCGAAAGATCACCCTCCCATACAATCAAGGGCGACCTCTGGATCTAATACTAATCTTAGAGCATTCCTTGCTGAGCTCGGACAGGGGCCGAAACACGACATCACTGCACAACGGAACCGTAGCGCATTGACCGACATCTGGGTCAATTCCACCACGTTACCAAACGGGCTTGACAACTCCGGAGATCTTGATCGACCGAGGAAGCGAAGCAAAAACGTGGAGAGTCAAAGTTCGCAAGCCGGGGTCAATGTTCCGTCGGCACGCGAAGCTTCAAATGTTCATGTTTTGTCCCTGCAAGAGTTTTGGACAAAGACTACACTCTCGAATAATCCCTCCAAACACTTGGCGGGACCAGCGGTTCCTCCAGGCTTCCCGATAACCGATCGAGCCTTTGGCGCCTTCCAGGCGCATACCACTCCTAATCACCACAACCATGTACAGTTGGGTGTTAATGACCTCTACGTCTCATTCACGTTCGACAAGAGTCCTCATTTCGAGTTCTGGGACATGCGGGATGAGTGAGTCGTAATCTTATCACATAACATACGATTGATTGTAATTCTTTGCAGTGCTTACTTTCTCTGCGCCGCCCAAATTAATCTTTTAGCGACCAATCCTTCTTTATTCCGTTACACCTCATTACTTTTACCCAAAATCTCTATGATCGATATTCAATGCTACACACAAGATTTAAATCCAATATTATCCGACGCACTACCCGAGCACGTCATTAATTATACTGGTGCACGTACCCGTGACGACAAAAATAATGTCATCCCTGTTCACCCTATGGACGGTATCGCTGTCGAGCCGGAATGGTTCCGCGTGTCGAGGTCTGGAGGTGCGCGTGAAAATAATAGAAGAGGATGGAACTTGAATATTTATATACCAATTCCGGCAAGATTATTTGTGAAGAAGGAAACCAGGATTTTCGTTTTGCGAACGAGCATATGGATAGGAGATGGACAGGAACTTCCTGTGGAGACGGCTCAGGAGATCACCGTATCACATCTGAGAAAGGAGAGAGAAATGCCTTGATTTTTGTTATGAGTACCCTTACATTGGCCTTCCCGCCTTCTTGATTTATAATTATACAGCGCTTATATCAATACTTATTATATGATGTATTTCCAATGCTTCAAAATGCAGTACATGAATATATAGTTACAAATGAAATGCGATGATGTACAGTGGATAGTTGTTCCTGACAGGATCCTGTGTGCTGCGAGTTTTGGAAATCACGAATTCGCCATGACTTCCTTCTGGGCCTCTTCAAATTTTCGCCCCTCACCCTCTGCTCTCTCGATTGCTTTCACTAGTTTCTCTTCTCGCGTTTGTAACCTCTGTTCCATCCCCAGGATTAACATACGAATCTGTTCCACGTGTGCAAGGGTTGCTTGTTGCTGTGGGCCGTCCGTAGATGTCGGTGACGTGTTCTCTACTAAAGGAGAGGATAATATTCTTGGCGAAGCAGAAATAGTTGCTGATCGTTGATGGATATGGGAGGATCGGGTGTTAATGACGGACGGAGTGATGTCCAGAGAGGACTGAGGATATTGATTGTGAGTTGTAGATAGAAGGATAATGCGCATATACATACTTGCCAATTCTCTCCCGCAAGCCTGGTAAGTTCTCGTTCAAGCATTTTCTCCCGCGTCTTTGCACTATGAGATCCAAAGATATGGATTAGAATATGTACACTAAAATAAGAGACCACTCGCCGTTCGAGTTCAGCCATACACCTCTCATTCTCTCGTTGAGTGCCTTGAAGGAGCAAATCAAGATTTTTGTACTCTTTCTGTAATTCCTGTATAGTCTCTATGGGCGGTCGCTGAGCAAGCTGAGCCTGAAGAATTTGAATCTGAGTCTGCAGCTAAATACTCGCGTTAGCGAGTTCATAGAATACGATTCAGGATCATGACAACAAACTTTATCGTTCTCTCTATCTTTGTCCAAAAGTTGGCGTCGAAGAACATCCTCGTTCGATTCATCCCCCTCTCTCAACATTCCAAGATCATCCGCTCCCAGCGCTAAAGACGGTCTTGCATAGTGTCGAACGCTTTGTGCCCGGCGCATACTTGAATAACTTTGATAGGGCCAAGCGACAGAAATAAACAAATCAACAGGCTCGTGTTTCCGACGCGTCCATCTCGAGGCTATCACGTGTCAACCTGTCACGGTAACCAAGAATTTTACCTATAGTACCTCGAGTCCTGCTTACTGTTTCAAAAACCAATAAAAGTATACAACGTATGTTCTCGATTTTCTCATGAAGCCCGTCCTCTCCTCCCAAATTGCAATTGTCGTTTCAGCTTAATCACCGTGTATACTCAATAATGCTTACTTCTTCATCTAACCCACGCCGCACACCCCGCTAAATTAGGATCGAAGATCAAGTTGTTGCCAATCACATTTGCCACTGGTAACTGGCTTCTAACCAATATACAGTGCACACACGATCGATACTATACATCAAAAACTTTTTCAAATCCACCAGAATTTTCTTTGTACGAAGCATTTGACACTATCACGGAATGTTGGTATGTAGGTCTTCAACCTTGCTCCGGGTATTCTCACCTCGGGGAGCAGTTTGTATAGCTTTAAAACTTACGGTGCAATCTCTTTTTTCTTTCTTGTCATTCTTCTGGGCTGACATCACATTGCAGTGGACCCACAAATTTCCTTGTATCGCCAAACAGGGGAAATTACCCATCTTCCTCTCTCGGAATTTGATTTTTACCGGAAGACAATCAATATATCAATGCAAACAGTACAACTTCATATGTCCAGGCAATAAACCAATGTATGTCAATGTTGAAACACCTGTGAGAACAAATTTGTTTGACAGATTCGAAAAAAAAAAGGTAGGCTGTTTCTGGCACTGATTCTCTCAACAGATGAAGAGAACTTAAAATAAAAATAATCGACATAAGGCAGTTTAATGGAGCGCCGAGGTCAGTTCTCTGTTATTCTACCGACCATGTTTCTCTAAATTTAACACTCTTTCAGAAGTTCAATGGATTCATATCCGAGTGAGTGGGATTTAGGTGTAATGTGAATACACCATTGGTGCTGCGAAAAGGGAATCCCTCCAAACTTGAGTCTATCCACTTGGGGCCTGCATGAATCATACTTGACGAGATGATTCGAAATGACGTTTCTAAAATCTCCCCTTCCGAAGCTTACGGTCCATCAGTTGCCACATGGTGGTTTGACATACTGACGTATACAGAATTCAACCCCGTGTTTGTGTAAAAATAGTTTCAGAGATCTGATTTGAATTTCATTCTACTACCGTTTGACGACTCTCATAGACAATTGCTTGGACTTCTCCGTACCAGATCTCCTTAGTGATGGCCTCCACCAATCCATCTCAATATTTCACCGAGCACACTATCAAAGTGGCTGACGGGATAGAGATTTACTACACAGATAGCGGCGCTCCCCATTCTGATGATTATACCACACTTATTGTGCTACATGGCAGCGCCTTCAATGGAGGTGAGATAAAAACCGGGAAATATACTCAACCCCTCTACTTAGCACGTCTTCCAAGCCGTTTTCACCCCTCTCCATGAGTTTGCACACACGAACAACCTTCGTGTCGTGTCGTGGAATCGCAGAGATTATCGCGGGACTACAAAATACTCCGATGAAGAACTTGATGACCTTAAAAACGGCCGTCAAATTTTCCAGGATCGCCATGCACTTCAAATCGCCTCATTTATGGAACATTTCATCACGGTCCAGAGAATCCCTAAACTCAGTTCCAATCGGAAAACGGGCGGCTTTATTATCATGGGATGGAGTTTTGGGAATGCCACCACTCTGTCACTTCTAGCTAACCCACAAGCTGTCCCGAAAGATTTATATGAGCTCGTTGAACCCTATGTTATGAGTATGGTTCTTTTTGGTTGGTATCTTCCAATCCATTATCCATTCAACACTAAATAGTTTTGATATTCTAGATCCTCCTTTTATTGCTCTTGGATATTCCCCTCCTACTTACAGTGGCATCTACTATCCGTTTCTCGATCCGGATTACGCTGGGGATCCCGAGAAATTCTACGATTACTTTTTGCATTGGGTTAGTTCTCACTATACCCACTCCGATATCGACTCTGGAGACGCTTCAGGGCTTGACTTTAGGAAAGGCACGGAAAAATGGACGACCAAGGGATGGTCAAATGAACAGAAAGTCCTCTGTGTAGAGAATACACCAGCCGCTCGCACCGAATTACCCTCGTGAGTTTATGGGTGTACTATGGTTTGCCGAAGTAGCATCTTACCATTGTTTGGATGTAGCTATGCACCACCAATGCAAGCACTACTGAAAATGCAGACACACAATGCATTGTTCGACGAACGCCTTGTAACCTCCTACTTTCCCAATGTCCGCGTTTTTTATCTTATTGGCAGGAATTCTGACTGGATTATAATGTGGGCGTATAAGGAGTCTAGGAGGTTATATCAAGAAGTAAGGGATCATGGAAAAATGGTCCGTACGATCAACTTTCACCTTGTTGATGGGGCAAATCATTTTGTGAGTGGAATTGGCTTATACTTCAAGGGGGATCGTCTTCACTATAGAAAATAGTTGCATTATGAGATGCCTGAACTGATGTTACAGCTTGTACTTGGAGGGGCTCGTCGGGAATTCGGAGATTGAGAGGTGTATATTCGACAACAACAGGCGCTGTACGGAAAGAAAGTTATGGCCGTGTAACACCGAAAATCGAATGTGGATTGTGGTTATCATAGTTCAAGGCATCGGTTCTGGAAGCGTCAGGAATGGTTTAATGAGCCGAGTAGGTATCAAAATTTGGAGAGTTGGAAACTATCTAGAAATAGATAGCACTTGAATAGGTAAGTTGGGAGTTGATGTGCTCATTTTTTCCCTCTAAGCCCAATTCTTGACATCAGTCGTAGACGGTCCGAGGGGATCATCTGAACCAGAAAAGTTGCACTGATGAAATACCCGTATTTGGTCCTTCGTGAGTGCTCCAACTACGGAATGCATCACACCCCGATTATGGAATAGAATGAGATCATTCTCGCGCCTGCATCTACCATTAGCATTAACACTGTAGATGTCAACGTAATCTGGCCTACCAGTCGTGAGGATAAACATACTTGCAGTTTTTTCAGGTCAAGAACAGACCGGTACATACAATCGAAATACCCACCTTAGGTGCGATCGCCGGCCGCTGCATTTTATAAAGAACTTCTCTTACTTCTCTAAGGTCCGTAAGGTGCGTGCCGTCTGGATATAAATGCACCTTCACGGTTCGCACCTGCCGGAAGTGGGTCAACTAATAACTCCGTAGCCCCACAAGGGTGGACCTGGAAATGAAGTTTTCCCGTTGCTTCGTTCTTCCAAAGCTATTTAAATAAAATTCCGTCACTTATTTTTGCTCCATGTAGTGAAGATAAAGACGTTACCACTGGGAGAGTTTTGCACTTGGCATCTTCCCATTCGGGGAGTTTGTCGAGAGGCATTTCTAACCCCTCCGACTCAATGCCGAGACCCGTTGATGTGATATGTGCGGGGGACATCCAGACAAACATGTGGGGAGCATATTTAACCCGGGACCTCACCGCTAAACTTTTGAAGTGGGGCGGGAGAATATTGAACATAACATGGCCGGAAACAAAGGCGGTCGTACCGAGTGAAACAGGAAGCTCGTCTCCGGTTCCATCATCGTATCTAACAACCTGAGGTTCTCCTTGTGGGACAACTAGCCCGTAAAGTGAGGTTACTTTAGGTGGAGATAAATCGTACAGTGCTGCATCCATATGCCACCGACAGAAGCGTGTAATTCCTTTCGCTTCGTCTATCGCCGAGACTGGAGTTTTATGAAATTTAGTGTGGCTAGGGTGTATAAGCTCCACTTTTTCGATCCCTTCATGATTAAACACCGTGCCGTTCCCAATGAGTTGTACCGTCGGGATACGGGGAATTGTTTTGAGGCCGAAGATGTCGATTGCTTTGCTAGTATTTCCGGGCTCATTCCTATGTGCATACCCATTAGAGGCAGGATCGAAGGCCTGGGTTCCCGAGTAAGTGTCGTAAGTTGGAAAGCCCGTTACGTACCTTGGTGAGATCATGCTGTTCTTCTGGGGTAAGGCTTACATTGCGAAACAACAAAATACTATACTAGGTGTATGCAAACGATGAGCTTTCTGTGATCATCTAAAACATGGGAACAACGAACTTTGTACAATGCTTCAAGGACTTCTTCGAATTCTCCTTGTGTGAGAGTTGCTGGGTTGAGGCGTTTTACTTCCCTACCGAACTCGGAAAGTATGGAAGGATCGAAAGAAGTGGGGGGAGGAAGTGGTACAAGCTCGATGGTCATTGCGAATGCCAAAGTGCAGTGAGGCAAAGTGAGAATATATAGCGTCTACTAAAAAACGAATCCATTGCAGCCCACCTTATTCGCGAGAGGGTTGATAAGAATCAAATCGCCCTTCGAAAACCTTGGACTCTTGCCCAAAACAACTTAACTCCCAGTATCGTACACGAGAGCGGCCCTGGAGCAGGGAGGCCGAACCATTTGACTTCCGTGTTCGAGACGTCCGTTTCTGTGCCACGATCTATCTATGGGACTTTGGGGGGGAGTGCCACGATCTTGATTGGGACCCATAGTGCCCTGGGGTTGAGGAATTTTGGCTTCGCGTCCCCCGAGCCACGTTTTGGGTTCTCCTTTTGAGATGTTCTTTTCTATATGGCGATTTCTATATGACAGTTTGGGCTCCACGGTTTAGGGCAATCCCGTAAAATCTCTCGGGAGGAACGGGGAAGGATTCGGTCTTCATGGGCATGATTTACACCTAAGCACCGCAGTGCTTTCCCATGTAAGAAAAGTGGTATCTACAAAGAGGAGTAGCTTTCGAGATCGAGCCTAGTTACTGGGACCTACCTCGAGGTTTTCTGTTTGTGGTTTGTGTAGAGCCTAGAATGTTCAATCCTTTCGACGCCAGCAGTTCTCATTTCCGCTTCTCATCACTTATAGGCTTTTCCCTTGTCCAAATACCTTCCCCCGATGTGTAAAGTGTCACAAGTCAATATGGGAAACAAACCCATAAACAAGATGCGTCATTTGATACGGTCCTACGTCTTGGTGTACGTTTTTCACCAGTACCTCGTTTCGTTCATATCGAAGACTATTAGGCACACCGTAAGACCATGCTGGAAAGGTTCTTGGGCGGTAGGTGCCACTCAATTTCTAAATGGCCGTGTTTCTCGGTAATTTGGTATGTAGTAGTTGTTGTACATGTTGGCCCTTAGTCGAGTTTTGAAATTATGTGTCCCATCAAACAAATTTGAAATTATAGCCCGCTGATATTTTTACCACTGGTAGAAACGTCTGTTGGTCTCGCGTACTTGAGTACAAAACCTAACGAAAAAAGTTGACCGTTTCAATGATCACCTACTTCACCAAATGCTACTTTTCTCGTGGATTACCAGTTACTGATTCAGAGAAACGTAATTCCTCAGTGTGCATTGGTTGAGGCTATTTGACGCGTTAACGGAAGTGGGATCAAGCCTCCGTTTGATTCTAACCCCAACTTGCAAACTCGTGTCGTGGATGACGCTCCACTCGAATCCTCAAACGGCTATTGAAAGCGTTGAATAGCTCCACTTCCAGATGGACGGAAAACAAAGAAAATCTGATGAGTGTTCTGAATGCAACCGTTATTCCGAAATATTATGCGGTCTAGATAGGCCGGTCAGGAACGAAAACGGACCCCTAACCCGATTGTCTACCTCACAACGGCGTTCGACCAAACAAGACGATACAGAAATTATACCCCACACCATCATCTCCCTTCTTGGTCCTTGTAAACTTATCCACTATGAGTGAGCCTTCAGCACCCCATTCCGCGTCCAGGCTTGGGGAATATACAGTCATCCAGGACATCGCGGAGGGGACTTTTGGAAAGGTCAAAAGTAAGCAAGCACAGCCACTTTTTTTAGGCTGGCGCCTCACGGAACTTTGAAACTTTCTGCTAGTGGCAACACACACGATCACTGGTCACAAAGTTGCCATGAAGTACATATCTAAGGCTGTTATCCATCGCGAGAAGACAAAGACTCGTGTAAGGCGCGAGTTTGAGTACATGAGGGCTTTGCGTCACCCTCATATCATTAAACTGTAATTATGCTCAGATGGTGTCCAGATTCCGTACTGAACTGGCTCGAATAGTTACGAAGTGATATCTACTCCAACAGATATCATCTTTGTCCTAGAATACGCTGGCGGAGAGCTCTTCAATTACATCGTCGCCAATGGTCGAATGCCCGAAAAACAGGCACGACGTTTCTTCCAGCAGATCATCTCTGGCATCGAATACTCCCACCGACTCAGAATTGCACATCGAGATTTAAAGCCTGAGAATATCCTCCTCGATGGCGACTTGAATGTCAAAATTGCCGACTTTGGATTGTCGAATGAATTCAAGGACGGTGCTTTTCTGGTCACCAGTTGCGGTAGTCCAAACTACGCTGCCCCGGAGGTCATCAGAGGGTCGTCTTACGCGGGGCCAGAAATTGACGTTTGGAGCTCGGGTGTCATTTTATATGTGATGTTGTGTGGGAGACTCCCTTTTGAGGATGACGACGTCCATGTCCTGTTCACAAAAATCAGCCGTGAGTGATGTCATGTTATATCTCCTTGCCGACAGCATGATTGACCCTGGACGTATACAGAGGGAACATACCACATGCCCAGTTTCTTGTCGCCCGACGCGCGGAACTTGATCAATGCGATGCTGTTCGTCGACCCAGTCAAGCGCATCACCATCCCCGAGATTACCCAGCATCCATTTTTCACCACCGATATCCCTCGATATCTGACACCTCTACCTCCACGACCTGGACCTGTCCTGGGCACTCTTAGCGCCCTCGTCACACCCCCGAAAGTTATATTAGACTTCGAGATGATCGAAGGACTGGGTAGGGTAGAAGAGGAATTGGTGGAAGAACTCGCGGCTTCCATGATAGACGTTACCAAAGATGACATTTGGGAGTGTCTTCGAAGAGATGATGGGCCATCAGGAAACGCAGTTAAGGTGGCCTATATGTTATTGAGAGATAAACGGCGGGCTGGAAAAGATTGTAAGTCTGAGGATGTCTTTCCTCAATATGTTTACTTACCAGAATAATAGTGGCTGAATTCGCAGAGCAAGAACGAGATGCTGAGTTGGCTGCTATGGATGTGAGCATAGTGTGAAACAGAATGTACATTAAACTGAGTTCCGCATTTTAGCCCCGCAATATTCTCTCCCCGAATGCACTTTCACCAGGTGTTGGTGACCTCGAAGAGAACCCCTTCGAGGCTGAATTCAACGGAGAATATGAAGATGATGCTGAAGAAATCGAAGACGACCTCGATTTCATTGCTCCTCCAGATGACACAGAAATCAACAACTTTGCCGTTCTCAACTCATCACTCCCAGAACAGTTCCCGGAACAACATCACCTGACTTCATATATGTCCGCAAAACGGTCAGGGGCAGGCGGAAGGGAGAAAAAACAACATAAGACAAAGTGGCATTTCGGAATCCGTAGCCGGAGCCCTCCCATGGAAGTTATGCTGGAAATCTACCGAACTCTCAAGACGCTCGGGATGGAGTGGAGGGAGAAGAAAAATTTGGGGGGCCTTGGCGGTTTGAGAGCCCAGAAGGCTGGCGGAGCTGGTATCGAGCGAGCTCCAGGTTTCGATGGGAGCGGCAGTGTCGACTTGAAGGCGGCTGCTGGAATTTATTTCGTCGAAACGCGCGCTAGAGTTGACGATGTTGTGGTGCGTATTCATAACTCTATATACGATCTGATGAATGTTGACACATAAACATCCCTTTCAGGTCCTGATGAATCTTCAATTATATATGGTAGATTCCATAAATTATCTTGTCGACTTCCACCATAAAAAGTCATACAAGGCATCTACCGAGCCTGGCGCTGGAAAATTCGATATGGCTGTGCCAGATACAAATTTATCCGAAACTGGCAGCGAATCCGGGCGTTCCATCAAGGAAAAAGACGGAAGTGCAACCGTCAAGGAGGACGAGGTAGTTTCACCTTTCGTGTTTATGGATGTCGCCTGCCGGCTTATCCTGGAACTCGCTGGTGGAGGCGAGTAGCGCTGGTCAGATATAAATGTACGTTTGGTTTTCGTTCGGCATCCCTTCTTAGATATCCCTGTACTTGTACCTTTGCTTTTTAGTGTATACTCGTATGTATGTATCCTGTTTAGAGTCGCTTGCTTTTTTTTTCTTTTCTGCTTTTTTTCGTTGTACCGCACGCACAATCACGAGCACAGTCTACTAATTTCGCGTCTTATTGCCTGCATTTATGCCATCAATATCATCACACAATACTATGATACATTATGCCTTCGGATTTTATCGTTTGCAGATGAGAGCTTCGTGTGGGAGTAGGTCGTATTTTTAAGTGCCCCGTTCTCTGTAGCTATAATCCGATAACCTATCGGGATGTAAATAGTGATAAATTGGGATAAGTATCGGCCGACTAGCTCAGTTGGTTAGAGCGTCGTGCTAATAACGCGAAGGTCTTGGGTTCGACCCCCACGTTGGCCATTAACATTTTTTTGTGAATTGTACGGTTCTCCTCAGTATCGTTTTATGACGAACCAAGTCGAGGCCCAAAGACTCTAATTTTACCGAGACGGGTGAGGTTACTCTGCAGACACAGGTTATAAAGATAGCCCAATATTCGAATCAAGAAGGCAAAATAATTTCATATCATTAAGCTCTCAGCAAGAGATCGTTTGACTGACAACAGTCCCGGATATGAACCTCCCGAGCCGAGCCTTTCGACCTACCAAAAAAACCGTGAATTAAGCTTGGAACTCGCGGTGACCACCTGCGACTATAAGCTGCAACATAAGCTCGGGATTTTCATAGGGGAGCTAAAGATCAAGGTTGAAATTTTTTGTTTCGAGAAACTACGAACCGACTTGACTCACAAAATGATTCGCCCCATCGACTAGATGGAAGTCAGTCATCCGGATCGTTCGTCCCCGGCTCTTCGCTTCAGTATAAGATCTCGAAATCTCTCCATACCCCCATAACACGAACCAAGGGGAGTTCTTGCAAGCGAGGTAGAAAATGTGAGTGTTGGGGAAATGGGAAGGAACAATATTTTCATTGAAGAATGTATTTTGTGTTTGTATCTTCAGTAATGCTTGCATTGGAGGCGCATATCTATACCAAAATATCATAATTGTAAGAAATGCATGGGTATTCTTTGATGCACTCACGAAGGTAATTCGGAGCGATTAGCCACGGTTTCTTCGATACAGAGTGCTTTCTGTTCATTTGACCACTCCTTAAGCGTCCAATTCTCCGTGCTTTTCCTGTAATCAAACCCGGAAGCATCTCTGGAGTTGATGTCGGGATGATCAAAATATGAACTGACCCAGCGCATGAAACTCTGGTAGGGCTTCTCAGGTGTGGATTCCGGGTCATTGAAAGGGTTATAAGCTCCGCTATATGTAGGCAAGGGGTACCCTAAGGCACTATGGGGAGGGTCTGGAATGGAAGGGGACGTCTATGCTTGTAGATAAACAGAGGTGGAAAACTAACCAAAAATAACGACACTCATTATATATGGTTCTATGAGGTCATATAAATGTTTTGGGACCGCTTGGGGATTGGCAAGAAGGGACATAGTGGTTGCATTCCCGAAACTCCACCCTAAAATAATAAAGCCACCTGTTTTCCGGTCAGAACTAAGCTTCGGGGTCCCATTGGTAGTGATGAAATCCGCGAGGAACGTTGCAAGTTGGAGCGCATGACGATCTTGAAAAACTTGACGACCGGCTTTGAGGTCGTCGAGTTCTTCATTTGAATACTTTGTACTACCACGATAGTCTCTACGATTCCAGGCCACAATACGAAGGTTGTTCATATGCGCAAACTCATGAAGGGGTAAAAATATAGCTTGAGAAATACATTTCAGTTTAAACGGATGAAGGAAATTTATAGCCCACCTCCGTTAAAAGCACTACCATGAAAGAGAACGAGTGTTGTGTAGTCATTCGAATGAGGAGCTCCACTGTCTGTGTAGTAAACGTTCACACCATCAGCCACTCTAACAGTGTGTTCAGTGTAATATACCATGTTAGAGATGAGAGTTGTTATCGATGAGATAGAGAAGGGAGGATTTAAGTAGCCATCCAGCTGACCCGCGTCATACGGCCAGAAGGAGGTGGACATGGTCCGAAATTAAATTCACGGGCGGAAAGGGGAGGTGATGTACTTTAGTCAGAGTATAGGCGTCATCACATCCCTTATAAATCAAATTGAAGATATGTTCGAATCTGCTAGAGTGAGTGAGAAAAAATAGCCTAGAGGTGTTTTATACAAGGTGCTGTGCGACTCAAATGTTTAATTGTCCTAAAAGAAACTTATTCTTCAACATCGAGAAATTACCCCCAAGCACTGACCAAACGAGCGATGGCCAAGAAGTCTTTTGGGGACTGGTTTTAAAAGGAACCTCCCGACCATGACCGACTCGGCGTCTTCTTGCCCCATAATTGTGAGTATTGAATTATAGCAACTACGACGACATTCGCACACTCGCTGTACTTTGGGGTAAATTCCTTACGGCTCGAGTTCGCCACGGGCACCTCCGAGTACCCGGTGCAGAAAAAGCTGGGGAAAGTCATAGTGTAGCTCAAATCATAGGATGAGAGTTAAGCCGATGATTAGAAGTACTGAACTTACAAAATGGTTCCCTCCTTCAGATAAATGAAAAGTGATTTTTCGTACAATCTGTTTGCGTTTTGTGGCTTCCTTGTAAAGTCTCAAGGATTCTGTATAGGCCCAGATACATCCCCAACAAGTAGCGGAGCCAGAAATATAGAAAACGTGAACATTCGGAAAGTAAGATGATTTGAGGCGTTCATCGTATAAAGCTCTCCGTGTTTGAACCTTCAATGTGTGTTGCATCAGGGGGGACAACCTATTACGGACACTGACGGTAAGGGTCAAGTCTTCATCAATCATACAGGAACCTCACGAGGGAACTTCGGTGCGGACAAGCGCCATTTTGTCAAACTGAAACGCCTTTTGTGCTTCTGACCATTTATTTGATGTGCACTTTTTCGTGCGCTTCCTAAAGTCGAGCCCAGAGCACCTCCCAGAATATATATCAGGATGTTGGTAATATGAGCTGACCCAATACTGAAAACTATCCAACCGCTGTTCGGGTGAGGGGCTGGCAGGGTCAGTCCAAGGGTCATACAGATTCTCGTAATCAGGACTAGGGTATCCGAGCGCCGTGAAGGGAGGATCTAAGACAATATGATGTTCAGATTGTAATTTGGCAAGGTTTGTAGACGGAACAGACCATAAACGACAAAACTCATAATGTAAGGCTCGATGAGTTCATAAAGAGGCTTGGGGACGGCCTTAGGATTAGCAAGGAGAGATAAGGTGGTGGCATTCCCAAAACTCCACCCTATGATAATGAATCCGCCTGTTTTTCGGTCGGGACTGAGTTTAGGGGTTTTTTCAGTCGTGATGAAATGCCCCAGGAACGACGCAAGCTGAAAGGCAAGGCGATCCTGATGGATTTGGCGACCGGCTCTGAGATCGGCGAGCTCTTCATCGGTGTAATTTGTAGAACGATAATAGCCTCTACGATTCCAAGCAATAGTACGAACGTTGGATTTATGTGCGAGCTCATGAAGAGGATCAAAGACAGCTATTACATCAGGTTTCAGCGGTTTTTTGCAAGGACTGAGAGTTTTCCACACCTCCATTAAAACCACTACCATGGAGAATAATTAGAGTAACATAGTCCTTTGACCTGGGAGCTCCGCTGTCGGTATAATAAATCTCTACGCCGTCTGAGACTTTGGCGACACATTCTTTGTGGGACTTGAACATCCTTGAAAAGATTGGAAGACACGCTAGGTGAATGGTCGACGGGCAACTAGGACATTATAAGAGGTCCTCGATAGGACCTGATGCCTGGATGCCATGCCAAAAGCACCCACACATATATGGATAGTGATCAAAATTTATATGCTAGATCATAGTCAGGGTTTGATCGAGGGGGCGTCAGGGTCTATGCGTAAAAAGACTTTGGTCGTTCTGCTTTGCGAGAAATCTTTTTCCATCACCACTGTCGTCTAAGCATCCCTTATATATATGAGTTTTATTCAATAAAATAAGGTCGTTTCCAGCCTCATGGGTGGTAATGTGTTACGGCGAGTGGAATAAAAAGCGTCATCTGGATTGTTAGATGCTTTATTCCGATAATGATTTAGTAAGGGGTTGGATAGTCAATGGGGCTAAGTTGCCCTACGTTTTCCGTATAAAGTGTAATTCGTCCAACTCCATCTTCGAGAAACTGCTGGGGTGTAAAGTGACCGGCAAATGTGGGGACCGAGGATCGACAGGAAAGTACTGGGCGCGATGCAATCGTGGGAGGGTATTGTGAGGTAATTTTAGTGTCGAGAACAAACCTCTAGCGTAATTGCTCATGTCACCTTCATGTCCTATCATCGATAGCCAACGTATCATTAGTATCGGAAGAGCAATCGACCAAGTTATCGCCAGTCAAAATCACGGTATTAACCGGTGTATTGAGATTTCATCCCGGGTACGGAGCAGACCAGAACCGTTCGGTAGTTCGGAACCCTGAATCCCTTACGATGTCATTCCGGCTAACCCTGCCATTCCTTCAAACCACCGCACGAGGCCTGCAACTTTCCTGACAGCAGCATCGCTTTCTCCAAGCCTGAGGTCAGGCCGGAGCCGGTTGTCTTCGTGGGTGTATGGCATGGAACGATAACAGATGTCCGCTCTGGATTTCATATACGGCGAGGCAGTGAGTGTTGGCGAAGTCACTGCGTCCCAAGTGGCCATGACATCTAAAATGAAAGATGTGCAAAGAGTAAAATCGATAATTGAAGGAGGACCCACTTTCAATGTAAAGGATATCTCCTCGCTTGAGAGCGACAGCAGCTCCGTCGCCTCCCCAGGCTTCGGCGACCTCCCTCCATGCGGTGAGTTTACATACATTTCCGTCTATATCACCAAGAATCATTTTCAGTAGCGAGACTTCTTTTCCAGCGTCAACTCCTTTTTTTATGCGTATCGTATCAGGGCCCTCGACCTCTAGCGCAGCCAACAGCACCGATACTTTCTTTGAACCAGACGGGCCAAATGCCGATAAGGTAGACAATGGAGTGAGTGAGTGTAGGTTGAAGTGGAAGGACGGAAAACGTGCGATCGATGAGGCATCGGAATAATTGCCATAGGATTGCGTTTCTTGTGTTTCTTGAGTCTCGAACTGTGTCTGCGCTTGATATGATTTCGTGGTGGTATCCAGTAGGAATGATGGTGCAGTGTTATCTTGCTTTCCAGTCTCGGCGGTTGGCGGCCATGTATATAATGTCGTTTGGTCGCCTGTTAGTGCAAGGGTAAATGAATAGGGAATGGAGGATTGAATTCGATCGAACGGACCCACACCCTTATACCCGTCATCGGCAGCTCCGGTGTATTCTTTTTCATCAAGCGTGTCGTCAAAGATGACATTTTGGTACATCAGCGATATCCGATGGCTTGCTGCCTCCAGGGTTGCGGGCAGGAAGATTCCAGATTGTGTTGCACCCAGTGATTTTCTTGGTCTCGTTTCATAAGACGAGATAGTTTGCCATTGGTAGGAGGTTGGATCATGATGGATGTCAGCAGCGGTAGGCGCCCCAATGAATACTCTGTACATGATGAAAATGATAATAATGATGCACTGTGTAACCTAGATCCTAGTACACGATCAATGGAGGCGGTATCTTTGCACGTGCACGTATTCATATGCATATGATTCAATGAAGAATAAATACAACATATTAGAAGAATGAAGACAATATCGTGTATGAATGGGAGTTGGAATTTGTCGCCAATAACAGTCGAACTGATTTTTGGACAGTCGACCGAGATTATTAGTACCTCCTGTCGTCATAGCCGCGTCCTCGATCATAGTCACGACCACCACCATAACCACGGTCCCTATCCCTATCGCGGTCGCCTCTATCATAATCACGATGGCGGTCGTAATCTCGTCCACCTCCACGGTAATCATCATAACGTCCTCTCCCTCCACCGCGTCCGCGATCGTCATAATCGCGAGAATAACGACTATCATACGGACGGGGATCGTAAGGCCGTTCGACTAGATTCGCTAGAAAAATTAGAGCAGACATTGCAATCAAGGTAAAACGTCCTCACAGTCGTTCCGCTTAGGTGGACCATAATACCTGCCGGGAGTTGGCGTGCGCGCACGACCACGGCGGGCCTAGAAAAATCATAAATCAATTTTTCCTGCTTATAATGAAGAGGGTAGTAACCTTTTCGACATTCATTACTTTGCCCATCAATTCCGTGGTGTTAAGAGCAGTGATAGCAGCTTCTGCCTCTTCTGCTGTCTCCATCGTCACGAACCCGAACCCGCGTGACTCACGTGTATGCGGGTCATACATAACCGAGGCTTTTTTGACCTGTGAACAAATAATTGAAGACGCACTATGGCAACAATACGGTGGAAGGAGCGCACTCGACCAATTTTAGCAAAAGCTGCTTCAAGATCACGGGTGTCAACTTTATGACTAAGCCCAGATACATGAAGGTTATTTCCTGGATTATGACTACCAGAATGATTGAGAAATGTATTAGGTATGCAATTAAGAAAAAAAACTCACCCTCGTTCACTGTCCCGAGGAGCACCTGGACTCCGGCTCCTACTTGACCTTCTAGGAGGGTCGCCACCACGATCCCTTCCAGGTGAACGGCCATTCCCACCATTCGCATTCCAACCTTGTTCGTCGGTCGACATGGCATTGCCGTTATTCAAACCGGCTTCGTGCGTCGGAATGCTGATGCCACTGCTTGCGGGCGCTATATCTTGGGATTGCCAGGCTGAGGAAGGATGAAGAGAAGAGCGAAAAGTAGGTTAGGTTGTGATCATGGGCGGTTTTTGGTGAGATAGCGAAGATGGTATAGTGTCGAGAAGAAGACTGAGGGCCAATAGTGAAAAAACGGGAGGATAAAATCGACCTTGTCGTGCGCTAGGGCGCAATAGAAAGTGCAACTGTCGACATGACGAATGTTATACGTTGGCCTTGAGCCAACAAAAGTGGAAATACATCGGGATATCGAAAATTAGGCGAACTGAATGCTGAGTAGCGGTGGGACTTGTGACAATACTGATGTAGAGCTTGTCGTCGTCGTGGCTGATGCTGAGAACGTACCGTCTTCCATTGCTGAATGTTTTTCTTGGTGTAGTCGAGAAATGTAGTTGAGTGTTTACTTTGACCTTGTTTTGCTGGCTATTTATTTACTCGGATATTTCCGCCGCAGTTTTAATTTTAAAATAGGCAATCGTTCACCCACCCTACAACTTTCAATGCCTAAAATAC
Source organism: Collybia sordida (assembly GCA_037014335.1). Classification (NCBI taxonomy): domain Eukaryota; kingdom Fungi; phylum Basidiomycota; class Agaricomycetes; order Agaricales; family Clitocybaceae; genus Collybia; species Collybia sordida. Next base: position 4,622,422 of record JAYKXK010000002.1, read on the forward strand.
CTATTTTCTTACGGCAAGTTGGGCCAGGATACTCATTTTAATAGGAAAGGATCAGGTACTTCGAGGTATTGGTTCGCGGATTCTATGAAGCCCTACCGAGCCATTTCGCGAATAAGACGATGAATGTTTGAGTACACCTCCACAGGCAACCACCAACTACCAACCACGTTCCTCGCTGAGGCACACATGGACTAGAAACTTTAAAACGTTATTCGTTACTTCCATGTGACATCCTCGACATGATTTAGGTTTCCAGGCCATGATTTAACCTGATGATCAGTTTTCGTGAACACAGAAGGAAAGTGATTGAGGGAGGATTAAGTATTACAACGACGTTCAATTTGGTCCTGAAATTTATACCCATGACTATGGACCAGCCAGAGGGCGGTTTTGAATCCAATAATTAAGCATAACCTGCTAAACAATCAACCAATGCCTACGATAGCTCAAATGCAACTCACAAGGGCAGCTTCGGGTTGATCATGAGGAACCATGTGCCTAATAAACAGCTGAAGGTAAATCATCATCTCAGATGGAAATGGGAAGGACGAACCCGGCCTCATAAACCGTTACAAATGAGACGTTTCCTGCGGTACCCCCATGTCCACCCGCGCTGCGAACGACCCCCGCTGAAACTCCTGATCCAGGGATGCCCCAAGGTGATGCTGGGCTGGAGGAAAATTCAGGAAGGAATACAGTTTCTAGCTGAGATATCCATTTCTCTTCCCCCTTGTATACGTCAGACCTATTGCTGGGAAATCAGATAAATTGAACTTGCCATATAATTGCACATCATATCTAACATAATCCCGTCAAACGGTGGGGCCTTAATTTATGCAACTTAAAAGACTTACCTGTGTTGCCAGCATATACTAAAAGACGGATCCCTTCATTAACGAGTTCAGGAAGAAGTGCTTTGGTGTCACGCATCCCGTCTCCCTGGAACATAAATTCCAGATTAACGGCAGTATTACAAGACTTATAATTGAGTTCAGAAAATGCTCCTAATTCGGCCTTGATGTGTGGTTGATTCATGTACGTCTCAACCCATGGTATTTCTTTGTAGCAAAGGTCTCCGTCTTCCTTAGGGTCACAAGATTTCCGGACATCGTAAATATTTTTCCCGGAGACTTTGCAGGTCAGGGTAAACCTTTCTTTCACATAGTACATAAATAAAAATTACTTACGAGAAATTGGAGTAAATAAACCCTGCCAGCAATACAGAGAAGCCGGCTCGCAGGTTACTTGATTATTATATTTATAGCATGCCCTAATAAGCCTTTCGCAGACTGGTGCTCGCCGGCGCATGCCCCTGCATTCCCGACCATTTGGATCGAATATGGCGAACGGACCCTCGCAAACGTATTCCACGACCGATGACATCTGCACAAGCGGGTCAGTGAGACCATTACCCAAAAGGATAGATTCAAGGTTGATCCTCAAAAGCTTGGAAGATAGGGCATAAATTAGCTGTTTGTTCGCTTTGTGGATGACGCTCGCAATATGAGGTGCATACAGTCCACCATAACTCTCAGCCGCAATATGGAAAGGAAGATTTGCATATTTCGTGAATCGGCGCATGAAAAGCTGCAGGAACGCAAATACGTCTGCGGCAGCTGCGGGTGTATTGTTGATGCGGCCGGCCCTTTTGTCACCATAAGAATATCCCACATTGATGGGCTGGTCGAGGAAGAAAATGTTCGCATTTGAATTCCAGCTGTAAGGGTTCTTTTGCGTAGATGTTCCATTGCTTTGGATGGTACAAGGCCCAAGTTCGAAAAGAAGGCCAGTGGTCGAGCTACATCCAGGCCCACCATTAAGCCAAAGGACAAGAGGGTCTTTTTTGGGTGAAGAACGGGACTCGAAAAACCTAGATTTCATGAAGATTCATAATGTAGTAAATGTTCAAAGTTCCGTGGACCAACCAAAAGAAGATATGTTTATCCTTCGCAATATCTAAATAGCCCGAGTATTGAATCACAGATGGATCGCATAACGATGGGTTGCGGATCCTTAATCGATATCCTTCGAATGATGTATGAGAAAATTCTTCATCTGTTGACAATTGAGTTAAAGGACACTAGTACTCGTATGAGAGAGACCTACATAAAATCCCATTGGTCTCTTCAAGTCGCGGTTCGTTTACGTTGGAGTCTAGATGTATCTGGAGGGGATGTTCTTGGCCCTGGACAACATTCGGGAAACATAGAGCAGTCCAGACAGGAAACGAAAAGATGAACAACAGCTTTCTTGGGACGAAGCGCATGGTTTAGTTGGCGCTAGCTATGTCTTTGGCGTGGGTGTAGGTTGTTCTTTTATAATGTTGTCGAGTTCGGTCATGCAGCATGCTGACCATGCCTCATGTGATATGGGCTTAAATTTATTTATACCCTGACGTCAAGAGATAGGCCAATTACACAGACCAAGCAAATCCGATGGTCGTGGCGATTGGGTTGCGGGCTGTCGTAATGGTCATGGGGAATTGGGGATGCCGCTGTGCCCGAGTTACTGCACCATCTGATGATTACATCAAGCGTCTGATCACAACAATATACAACAGCTTCCTTTTGCGAACCTGCACACCATTTTCACCATCCATGAACGAATTAATGAGGATTGACGACAGCTTCCAGGTCATTACTATCGCTAGAATTTCGTGCCCCATGAGAAGAATTTTTTTCCATGATTCCAAGTGCGAGTTCGTCAGATCCAGCGAGTGTGGTTTGAGTCCCCGATGCTAACAGCAGCTCGAACGTCTCGAACTTGGCAGGCTAGAAGGCAGTACTTTTACATCTTCGCTTAATATTGATTATAATTTGCGTGATGGTAAGTGATATCTTGGATAAAATCCATCTGTCTTTCCAAAATTTTCCTCAAGAACCACGTACCAGAACTATTCTCTATTCTACTCTTATATTTTGTTATCTTTGTGAAACGTTGTCGAAGGTATTTGGCAGACCGATGTGATAATGGGGCACTTCCGCGCCCCTAGGTCCAATATCTCGACAGAATACCCCCTTATTTAGTTTTCTCAGCACAAAACTTTCACAAAAATTTCAATTATTCACTCAGGGAGCGGGTCAAGGCCCGATGTTTTTGATTTCTTAACTATTATCGCTACATAAGTTACAACTACATAATTTCTAAATTCTCAGCCGCGGGCGTTCCTTACAATATCCTCTTGACCGACAAGGCCGAGGGCTGAAAACTTGTTTACTCAAGGGGCAAAGTAAATAACCATATTCGGTAAGTTCCGACCTGCGATTTTTTGGTTCTTCCTCACGAATCTAGGCATCCAGCTTTGACATCGAGATTTTCTTCATGCAATGGCGAAATTTGGCAGGGTATCGAACAGACCTCCAACAAAACCCAAGCTAAGCACTGGGAAACACAGACCATCCACTAGTAAGGCCAATGCAACAGGTTATGCTAAACGACAATCGAAGAAGGCCAAGGCTGCTCTGGGGCTTCAATCATCGGATGTGTATGAATACGCTCCAGAGTCATCTCGTCGCTCAAAAGTGAAATTGGACTTGGATCGCGAGGAGGCCGCAGAGTATGGTGTTGGTGTTGACGGAGATAATGACGAAGAGAAGGATGAAATGCGGGCACGATTAATCGGTGAAAACGGGGAGAATGAAATGATTGATAGTGAAGATGATGAGGAGATTGACAGCGACGCTGCGTTTGAGGAGAGCGATGAGGATCGCTTCGCGGGATTTTTTTCGAGCAAGGTAGTGTAATGCACTGTTTCCTATCGACTTATTTGTGACCGTGTCCCTAGGGAAAAGAGAAAAAGTTGAAGAAAAAAAGACCTACTGTACGGTTTGAGGACGTCGATTTAAATGAGGATGAAGATATAGAAGCTCCGAAGGGTGTCGACGCTGACGGTTCGGATAGCGAGGAGGAGGAAGAGGAGGAAGGGGAAGATGATGAGTTCATTGATGTACTGGATGTTTTGGATGGAAAGGGGGAGGTATATGATGAAAGTGATGCTGAAGGGGTTGCAAAGTTACCGGCCAGAACAAAAACGAACGAGAAAATCGATATTGATGCGGAGGAAGACGAGGGCGGACAAAATGACGACGATGACGACGACGACGATATGGAAGACGAATCAAATGAGGAATCAGATGATGGGGACGACAAGTTCCATATATCTCCCTCGGACTCGGACGAAGAAATGCCAGAAGCCTTAGACGACTTGGAAAAGTTTATCTCCACTCTTGACCCCTCCACAAAAAAACGCAAAGCTCCTGCGGATCACGCTACAACACAAGAACTGGAGCATTCTAAGAAACAACGTCGGATAATAGTTAAGGAACGAACGGAAGCTGGTGCAGAAAATGAATTTCGAGCACAATCATCTAGTATGTTAATCTTTCATCATCACATTCCCCATTCCTGTATTCTAAGTTTCCAATCCTAGGTTCCAAGCTCAATTTAGACGACCTCCTTGCACCCCTCGCTCCTCAATCAACTATTCTCCAATCTTTGAAGAAGTCGACGAAAGCTCTGGCATCGTCCTCATCAAAATCTAAGACCCTCTCTGCCCCTCTGCCTCAGCGAGCTCAAGAACGTCTCGATCGTGAGGCCGCTTATGAACAAACCAAAGAAGAGGTGGATAAATGGTCGGGTACAATGAAACGGATTCGTGAGGTCAGATACTAGTAGCCGATATCGATGATGCAACTAAATCTGTCTATCCCTTAGGCTGAACATTTGAGTTTCCCCTTACAAGCGCAACCAACAGGAAAAGTGTCAAACTTGGAACTGGCTGCCAAGTTCAAGGTATTGCTCTCAGTTCATCATCTATATAGCATTTAACAAGGGCTTCTCCCTAGCCAACGACCGCCCTAGAAAGCTCAGTTGATGCTCTTCTCAAATCGGCAAAACTTCGTGAGGAAGATATTGAACATACAGAAGAGACCATGTTGGAGATGAATCAGTTATCTGTGGAAGAAGTTGCTCAGCGACGTGGGGAACTTCGGAAAATGCGAGAGTTGATGTTCCGTGCGGAAGTCAAAGCAAGGCGAATAGGGAAGATAAAAAGTAAAACATATCGGAAAATTAAACGGAAAGAGCGAGAAAGGCTTGGTGAAAAATTAGGCGATGAAGACGGAAGTGACGATGAGGAGACTAGATTGAAGCGAGAAGTGGATAGGGCGAGGGAGAGGGCAACCCTAAGACATAAACATACCGGCAAGTGGGCTCGACAGATGAGAGGACGAGAAGGGGAAGAGGGTCGGAAGGAGATTGAAGAGATGCTGGCACGTGGGGAAAAGTTGAGGCGGAAGATACGGGGAGTTGACAGTGAAGATGAAAGCGATGAAAACGATGATGATGATGATAGTGACGGCGACGCGGAGGGTGGGATTGAGAAGATAAAACAAGGGGCTTTCGATGAACTGAAAAGAGTCGAAATGGAGGATGGTAGCATCAGGGTCGAACAGAACGGGAAGGGAAAAAGTATATTCGAAATGAAGTTCATGAAGGACGCGATGGCACGACAACAGCAGGCGGCGGATAAAGCTGCTGATGACTTTGTAAAGGAAATGGGTGGGCAGGTAGATGGGCAGGATAGCGAGACGGAAGAACCCACTCCACACGATGTGGACCCCGCAAGTGGTGTTGTTACTCAGAGAGTAGGAGGTCGAGTTGTGTATCGCCCTGGAGCAACTGTACGTTACTTGCTTTCCTCGCACTCCCCCAGTTGAGTTTAATCTCAAAACTCTCAGGCCAACAATCGAACCCTGGCCAAACGGTCACTGGGGTCTCTCGCGTCCGATACCTCGAGCGTTACTCTCAAGTCTACTGATTTTGCATCTCCGCCTGCATCTCCTGAAGAATTGAGACGTCCAACTGTGCCTCTCGCAGATGCGAATGAGACAAATCCATGGCTCGTTCCCCATGAAACTGAAGCCGTGTCAAAAGCACCCCGGAAGAAAAATGAGGTCATCGTTAGCAAAGATAGCACCGCTCTTGCAAAGTCGAAGAACAAACTCAAAAAGCAGGCGAGACGTCGTGAAGAGGAGAAGGAGAAGGCAAAAGATGATGCCACGGTGGAGATTACAACGGACAATGTTTTAATATTGGCACCCCCTGCATCATCGAGTCAAGCTCCCAAAAACTCCACACCCGGGGCCCCAGCAATCAATGGTGGGACCGTCAATGATGACTCGGACGCCAACAGCGAGATCGAGGAGCAAGAGAAGATTGCCGACCTTAAGGGCAAAGGTAAAGCCCAAAGGCTGAAGGCATTTGAACAAAGGGATCTAGTAGCCCTTGCTTTCGCTGGCGATAATGTCGTTCAGGTAAGTCCAACGTCTTGTCGTCTCGCCGCAGTTTAATTGGGATATACACAGGATTTCGAAGAGGTTAAAAAACGAGAAATAGCCGCTGATGCTCCGAAGGAAGTTGACACGACTATTCCTGGTTGGGTAAGTGCCGAATAAAATCCCAATACACTATTTACCCAAACTATATCTAGGGTTCGTGGGGTGGCCAGGGTACACGATCGGCACCGCCCAAGCCACATCGAATTAAGAAGATCGCGGGTATCGATCCTACGACACGTGCCGATTATAACAAGGCAAATATCATCATCTCAGAAAAACGAGACAAAAAAGCGGCCAAATATCTTGTAAAGGATCTTCCCTATCCGTATACTAGCAAAGCTCAGTTCGAACGCACGATGGAGAGACCACTAGGGACAGAGTGGAATACGAGAGTAGCATTCCAGCGGGGAACGCTACCAAGAGTCGTCAAAAAGGTTCGTAACTTTTTCCTATCCTTGCTTCGGAATCAGACATCAACCATTCGTTCCGTCTAGCCTGGAGTGATAATCAATCCATTGGAAAAATTAACACACTAGCTTTCATTGCATATCTATCGCATTTATCTTTTCGGAATGCTGCATCTTTCATTTTCTTCCCTCACATGAATTAGGCCATTCAACGATGTACCTTGTTCATACTAAAAGAAAGCAAAATTGTATATCCCACCTACAATTAGGACTCGTACATAAGTATCTCGCATTACATTTTAACATCAAAGACATCGTTATCATCGTCCCTCCGTGTACTTGTTGACAGTAGTTCAACAATATAGTCATGAACAACCCAGTCATTGGTTTAACCTTCTTTGCCCCGTGCCAAACTCACTATCACATACATGTTCGCCGCAATGACCAACAAGCATATCGCGCCTCCAATTGTAGTTGCTATCTTACCACTGCTGAAATCGACCATCTCTCCGTTAGCACTCTCAAGTTCAGGTGATACATTCGTATCGATAGATATTGTTGGTGTGGTTCCTTCGGGGCGGGGCTTGCGGACACTCATGATTGCCCTTGATGAAGTGCAATAGATGAGGGGGAAGGTGATGAAAGGTAAAACAATGGAGAGAACGACTTGTGATGCGACGAGTAACGCGTCGATGCCTTCCCTACCAATTGCAATAGCGACCGCCATGGATGGGATAATCGCCAGAAGGCGAGTGAGAACCCGACGCAATGCAGGCTACCGATAGAATGAATAATTTTGATTGTATGAGAGTGAGAAATTTCCTACCGAGACACGCCAATTCAGGAAACCTTCACAAACAGCCTGTCCGGCTACTGTGGCTATTATTGACGAACTCTGATGAGAGCAGGATAGTTAGAGATGTTTTGTTTTTGATAGACTTAATCCTTACCTGACCAGCTGTCAAAAGTGCAACAGCAAATAATGTAGCAGCCGCTAATGAGAACAGAATGAGTTTAGTAGTATTAAAATTAATATAATGACACGAACGTTTGCCAACGAGATCTTTGATCAGATCGTAAGCATCAAAGAGACTGGCCGGTGTAGCCTTCCCGGTAGAGTTACTACCGTAGAAGAAGACCGCACTAGCCAAAATCAGAATCCTAAAAAGGAAAATGAAGTTAGTGAAGGCGAAGAGGGTACAATTCCGAGGAATACGAACATCGAATTTATCAGCACTGCAAATCCGAGAAGACTGAAAACAACGTCCACAATCCCATGGTAAATATGCGCTTTCACAAAAGAGAGTGGTTTATTTTCCCTATCACAATGTCTTGTTGCGCGGGTAGAATACTCGCTGGCCTCAGGCACTCGGAACGGAGCATAGATAAATTCTTTGGTAGCACCCAAAATCCGTTGCCGCCTCGTCTCAGGCTGAGGAATTTCTAATTCAGACGAGTTCTTGGAATCATTCACGATCAATTTTTTCTTGATTTTCTTTGGTGCTGGGGATATCCTATCCTGCGTGGCAAGTGCAGAGCCTAAGAATAGACTGTGTGGCATGACCGTGGCGCCCAAGATGCCGACCGCTGAGTAACGTGTCAGCGTGGGTCACAAACAGGGCAATGGTGAATTTACACGTGTATAAACCCCCCGACGCAAAAATATATTTTGATGGAATGTAACCCTCGAAAGCCTTAGCCCAGTTGACGTCCACCTTGGAAATAATAATAGCCATGCAAATCAAGACGGCTAGAACCTGCCAAATTGATAAGGTTTATGCTAAGAATGTGATGATAAGAGACGCGTACCAAACCAGCAATCAAGAATTCGAACATTCGAACAGGCCTCCCGCGCAGTGGGTCACCTAGCGCGAGAACGATAAAGACATCAAAGGCCGTCAATAAAACGCCCTGCCAAAGCTCGAGTCTTGGGAAGAGCATGCACAGTGCGATCGCGGATCCAAGCAACTCAGCAAGGTCGGTGGCAATGATCGCAACTTCTGAAAACACATATAGGGGATACAGGCCAAACCAGCGGTAAAAACGTGGATGCTTTGGCCGGCTATGTAGTAGTAGACGGCAGTGAGATGCGAGATCTAAAGTTAAGAATGAGCTATTATTCCCGGATTAAACAAGTGGCAAAAATAAAAATAGGCAACAACTTTTACACCCTCGCCGGATTCTTGGACCGTACTTTCAGGCCCGTGTGCCTCCTGGGCGGATCCCGGGCCTTGGCCCAACGTAATCCATATCTATTTTGGCCCAAAAGCCAATCACGTTGACTTCGCGCAAACGGGGAGCCGTCGTATGCGCGCGATATGACGCTCTGAGACTATTCAGGGATATCTTTTACATACCTAGTCCTGTGACGCAGCCTAGTCTGCTGGCAAGAACCTGGAAGGAAGAAAGGAAGAGCGTTCATAACCCCGCCGCCGCATCGATAAGGATCGGTGACTTGCCTGGAGGAACACAGCAAAAAGCCCTGCGAGGAGAACAACGAATAAGAGTCGATAACCAAACTGAGACCCTGCTTGCAAGTCTACACCCCAGTTCCCCCTGCATTTCGACAATTGTCAGCCCAGTGTGTCCTTCGTACATGCAAGAGTGGGACTCACGGATCGAAATAGGCGACAGCACAGACAATACCGACACCGGTATGTTTCTTGGCATGATGCAAGACTGTCTTGCACACTGTCTTTGCCCGCTCAAAGAAGGCGTTCCGGGAACGATTTAGGGATTGCCAATGTGAGGGGGGATTTTCGAGGGTTTGAGGGGGAACTGACATGATGGGCGTTGGGGTTAGCTCAGACGGCCAAGCATTATGTAGTAAGCCAGACGAAATTCGACGAACCCAGCGCAGCGGACTGGCGACTCCAGTAACGAAACGGCGGTACGGTACGCCTTCATTTTGGGTCCAAGGTGACACATGTCCCCCCGATCATACTGTCTTGGTAGCATGCGCACTGATATCTTGTAACACAATGAAAAGCCCATGATTTAGTGTCGTGTTATACTCTTTTTTGCCAGCTTTCTTTCATAAAGAAGGGGTCATCCGTTCCTTATCCTCGAACCGGAATCAATTTACCACTCCCCCGTTTCCTCAAAATTTTTTTTGATTCCCAAAAGGGGAAAACCCGACCTCATCGGTCACCACGTGATCCTCCCAGATCACATTATGTCATCATTAGAAACTTTTTTGCGAGACGTCTCTGAAACCAAAAATTGAGTCAAGATAATATCATTTCAACACACTGATTCTACGTAGATTAACATACTATGAAGACATCACAAAAGAGAACAGACTCCCAAGATTAACAAAAAAAGTTAGGGTGTTCGCGCATAGACCAAGGTGACCATGTTCGGATCCGACAGGGCTAGAATCAGTGTAGGCTTGATCATTCATGAAAACCGAACAGCTGGAAACGATGAAAGAGGAGTTAGATTGCCGTGATCGTTGTGCGCCTTATGGACCAAGATAAACGCCTGTTTGCCTAGTTTCGTTGGAAACTTCAAATCCACCTTGACTAGCCATTTCGTGCAATAGAAAGTCTAAAAACCAAGCTTAAAACCGTTGCTGATCCATTTGGGAACGAATGCATGTCTTGATCCAAACCAACGTCTCCTTGGCTCTGCCAGCGGAGTCCCATTACGCCATAGTATATCAGGTTCACGAGTAGTAGACACTTCACTGGATCCAGGATCCGCATGTTCTGCGCCGACACGTGTTGATGAAGGCCTTCGTCCATAGTCCAAAGGGATATCCAAGCCTTGCCGCCTTTCTGGCACCTTGTTGATCACATGGTCCTCAAAATGAGCGGCTTGTGGCCTGCCCCGATTGGTTGCTTTTTGAAACAAAAATAACCTTGTGAGCGCAGTCCATACATGCCGTTTAGCCGCCAAACGTATGCCTGGACGGACTTCCGCAGCTCCCATATGACAGTCTTCCTGGAAGGATACAGTGGTATCACCCACACGGTCAGAGAGCACGCCCAACTCGTTTACATCTATACCTAAGCCTTTCGGAATAACATTAGGTTCCACTTGACTGGGTCTCCGAGTCAGCATTAGAAGTGGGTTCTGAGTTACGTGCGTGTCAAGAATCGACCCATTTGAGGGAGTTTCAGGGGATCTGGAGGGAATTGGTGTAGGGACAGTCAGGATCACCTCTGGGATCAGGGGTGAATTGATATCTTGTAGGACAGTAGCTACTACGATTAGTGAGATGGACGTTCGCGAAAAGCGTTGGCGTGACTTACTGGTGTCTTGCTCAGGGGAATCGAGTGCACGAATAAGCGAAATATCAAGCGTCTGGGTTCCATCTCCCCCTGTGGTTTCTGAGCCATCCTGGTGGGCAAGATCCTGGGTTTGGTCCTGAGGCTGACAGCAAGGAAGTTTAAGTGGCAGGAAAGGATGAAAGAACAGTACTAGGCAAGGGGAAAGGTGACGGTGGACAATTTATTCAATCACCATTAAGTAGGTTCATGTGCCGAGCCAGTCTAAGTGGAGGTTGGGAACGATCACAAGGAAAAACTCCCAGTGAGTCCCAAGCTTAAATGTCAATCCTTCACGTGGAAGGAGGGGTTCATGGTGGGTCACGTGATAGTGCCAACACATGCAGCACGACATGACAAGCATTGTAAAACTCACCGCTTCGAAAGTACCACATGTACTTGAGGAGGTTAGGGGTGATAAATGTCCGTTCTTGGGCAGGTTTTCATCGCCGTGGATGGGCAATGGCGCGCCACTGGGTGTTACATTGTCTTCGATCGCTCGAAGGATATTTCCGGCCGCCGCAGGATTAAACGCCCACACATCCTCGATAATGGGGGACAGATCAAGCTCAAAATATAAGGAGTTTCCACGCGACTTCTGGCTCTACATGCGGTCAATGATTGTGATATGATCATGAAAAAAAGCGTGACTGCGACCTTAGGACTACCAAGTGAACGTTGCTCTGATGGTGGCGAGTCCACTTGTGATTCCCTTCTATGTCCCTCCTGGCGAATGTAAAACATGTTGATTCCATATGCAGTTAAGAACTGAGAAGATACGAACCATGCTGCTCAATTTCATGGAGCTTATTGTGCTCACACTGCGCCTCAAGGAACGCGAAGAGGAGCCAGTACCGCTATCCGGAACTTCAACCTAAAGGGTGGCGACTTGTCATAGTTGATTAAGATTACGGCATGCGTAAGCGTACATCTTCTTGTCCAATTTTTCCAGAGTTCCTCCGTTTATTTAGTTTGCGCTTCCAATGCGGTCGTCAGTCATGCCTTGGTAATTTCAACCAAAAGCCTCACCAGCTGCTTTGGGGATTGCGCGGCCTATGCAACTCGTCATAAGCTTCTTGTCATTAAGATCCAGTACGCACCAGTTCAGAGAGGGATTCAGAAGTCTGCGGGGATAAATCCAGGTGTTAGTAAAACGCCACAGTTCAGGGAAGAGGCTTCGCTCACGTCGGTGTCAATTTGGTAAGAGGGACGTCTCGGCGCTGGAGATGGAGAAGGGGGATCCTGAAGAATAGATTTATCATACGAAAATCTGAGATATCCCGGTTCGGCGCTCACAAACACAAAATTTTTACTCGCCTCATTGCGACCGAAGTCGCGTCTCGTAACCTGTTATCGGTCAGCATCAGACACGGAGATCTTGCAAGATGAAGACTTGACTGTAGGCGTTGGCGTGTTCGGATCATGGCAGGAGCAGCAACATCTGTTATCGGGACCGGCTTTTTGTCTCTTTCTGGAAGCTATCGTACCTTCCGTGCGGCGCGGAGTGCTGCTTCTGGGTCCGTAACTAGCCAGGAACTGGGATCGTTCAAAGAGGAAGCTGCTGTTCGCTGAACATCATACGGGGTAAGATGGTAATTTGCGATGTGTGCCCGATTAAATGAGCGTTTTCTGTCTATTAGTGAGCAAATTAATGAGGGCGTACGAAATTGGGTTGTAGCGACTTCGATTCTCGTGCTAAAAGAGTTGACACGATAAATGGGGTTTGCACTGGCTGGATTTGAAGGCGGGAATGTGAATGCCTGTGAAATTTTGTTTTCAGCGGGCGCTTTATGTCAGTGATCGAAAGGTGGAAGCCTACAGGTTTGGGGATAATGAGTAACTTCAACAAATTGAATTTGGCTTTGAATATGGCGGGCTTCATACTGGAAAAATGGGGAGAACAAGCAAGGAATCGGCAGAGACCCAAAGTTGAACGTGATTACGTCCTTGTTTGGTTCTGAAGCGCTTGCCCTCACCACTCCAAATGTTTAAAAATTGGTCTAAATTGAGAAATCCGTTGGATTATCGAACAGAAAAAATAGATGGTTCCATTGATATCGCGTCGGGTTGCGAACAAAGAAATATACAAGTGAGCGTATTACAACAGATGTCAAGATTGAAACGTAGCCAGAGAGCAAATGTCTGTCCCACAACTACGAGAACGGTCCTTGTCGCCAATGACAACTCGCCACCCTCAACTCTGAAGGAACCTTTCAACCCAAGCCCCGTGAATCCACCCAACCCCAAAACGGGATTGAGAGGCGGTGACGAATAGATCGATTTGGATCTCCCACGAACGTAACAGGCCCCAAGTGTGCATGGTCCATGACAGGTACTGGGGCCTTGACTTTGCTCATGGTTTGCACATCAGTGCGACAAGGTTGAGAACGTGTGATCCTGATCTTAACGGAATTTCCAAATCTGCGCGACATCAAGGAGAATAACGCAATATATGGGTATGAAGCAGTTCATGAAACACTTGTAAGCTTAACAGACGGAAACTGAGTTGCAAACAAGGAAGGAAGAAAGGGAGATTTATTGTGAAGGGTAGAGGATAGAATTTGGGATGAAGAGCGAAAAAAAAATTGAGGCATCACCGAAGAGAAATATGTTCCCACGGCTAATAGTAACAACACGTGATGATTGATCCACTCCAGTTCGAACGTAGTCTAGAATCGAGCTTCTTGATTCAATACAGCGACAACCTGCCGTTTAGTTTAACACACCCATGTAAGTCCTCCTTCCGCTACTAACGGCATGCTTGTACTCATAATCCGAGATAAATCTTCGATTCAGATGTCATCTGAAGGCTCTGGACAATAAGCCAGGAGTTGTCATTCAATAATCCCATCCGACTGAGATCACCTCTGGAGTCAAAAAAAGTATTCAAATGGCCCCGAGAAATTCTTAGACCGAAAAAAGGAGACGCGCAGGATCATTCCAGGGGTAACAAGGACCTATGGAAAAACATCATCGTGTTATCGAAACCTGCTTATGCAAAACTAGGTCCGATGCAACCCGAGTGCTATGATTATACAAAGATTTCTTCATACTAATAAGCATTAATGAGATCATTCGGATGATATATGGGTATGTCACACATAGCGTATATTTCAGCTTAATCACTATGCATATAGGATATCAATCTGATGGTCTCATGCTGGCATTGGTTCCTGCATTACGACTAATATTGAAACTACCAACGCGTAAAACTATTTGCTTTGAAGCAGATCCATGAATCCTTGAGGCATCGTTCAGATGTCAACATTTATGAAAACGCGTATTTCCAACAAGCAATTCGAGATTTTGGTACTTTCCTGATAGACTGGGGTGGTCGTCGTATTCCATTACAGTACTCAGCGGAACAGAGGAAAGATGTTGTGTTCCAATTGGGGACGCGCATTTCTACTTTTGCCTTTCCTTTCTAGGGTTCCCAACCCTAACTATTCAAAATTTCCCAGCGTTTCAGGTATAACTCGAAAATCCAGCTATCGAACTATGTCACAGATTCCTTTGATAGGGAATGTTGCTGACGTGGAACTAATCCCTTGTCAGACTCAAAAAGATTCATTTTCATGTGAATCTACATGCGAGCACTCAAGTGGCTGTTGCTTCGCGCCATTATGGACTCATAGACGAAGCCTAGGTTCTCGTTAAAGACTCAACTTCCTGGATGGCTCCGGTCAACCCGAATCGAGGCCACTATCTGGTTTCTTCGCGCGAGGTTCGTGATGTTGGAGTTATACAAAAAGCGGCCCACCGTTCACACATCTTCATACACAAAAGAAACAAACTTTTTCTTGTTCCTCTCAAGGCTACCATGCCGAACACCAAAGTCACTCATTGCACCCCTTTCCCATCTCTCTTATATATCGTTCCTCCTTTCATGACGAACTTGACCCCAGTCAAGATTGCTTTCTCGAACGCATCAACATCACCGTCCAGGGTACCCTCAATTCCAACCAGATCTGCAGCCCAACCTGTCCTAAGTGCGCCAAACGGCACATTTCTCTCCAACGCCGACTTCCCTCTTCTACCCACCCAAGCACCTTCTTCGATCGCCTTAATTCTTGCTTGTCCATGTTCACCTTCCCATTCAGAGCCTCTGACACATTCCCATCCTGCTAGTGTTGCCCAACGCAGAACGGTCTCCCAACCAGCACCAAGCCTCCGCATCATCACCATTTCCAACCCATTTTCTCCATGTGGAAACGCCCCCGTATCGCCCCCGCAGGCAATTTTAATACCTTTCTCACCCGTAACGGCACCCTGGACGTCTCCATGCTTAAGTACGAATTGGAAAGACCTTTTTGCTTTCTCCCAATTTTCCACCGCGCCCGGCAAGCCCAACTTTGCAAGACTGTAAACTACCGCTAACGTTGGGACCCAAACTGTGTTTACACCTGGCGCAGCCCATTTTTTGATCACATCAGCTCCATCCCCACCTCTGATTGGATCCAGCAAGTCTTGACCGTGTTCTACAGAATCTGCGCCTAAATCCAACACCATATCGATTACATTGGCCGTATTGGTATGCACTGCAACTTTTACACCAACGCTGTGCGCGGTATCGATCATTGCTTTAAGTTCGTCGCGGTTAAAATTTGCATATGATGTTCTAGCAATCTCCGGCGAAACAACAGAAATCCGAGAACGATTCCTGTAGTCTGCCACCCCTCCCTTGAGCTGGGTTATAGGTCAGGAAAAAATCTGTCCGCGCACCACCATAAATCTAACAGGTTCCCAATTAAGACATTATCTTTATATAATGATATTAAAGCTCACTTTAATCCAGTCCGCCCCTGCGCCAATCTGCCTTCGGACTGCCTTGATGCAGCCTTCGACACCATCTGCTACTTCCGCTCCAGTTACCCCTTCGATACCACTCTTCGATGGATAGAGTGTGCTCTTTGGCCCTATTGAATCATCTTTGAGAAAACTTAGTGTGGGATTTATTTCAATCATCACCATAGCTTCCTGTAGACACGATAGCACGTGTGGTGCAATAATATCGTGGGCCCGGGATAATCGGTTCCCCTCCATCCTCTGGGTGAGCGAGGCATTTTCGAAGGGCGACATCGGCGTCCGCCGCTCCTTCGGTCCCAAGGTCACTAAATACACTCCGTTTGAAGATCAATTGTGGGGAGAATCAAGGATTAGTGCATACCGCACAGTGGTAAATCCGGCCATAAGCGTTTTTCGTGCATGTACTCCGGCTCTCACTGACCTTTCAGTTAGACTCTCTTTCGTCAGCTGGTCATTCCATGACGTTCCAGAATATTCGTGTAAGAAAACTAGAAACAATCACGAGATTAATTCTTATCTGTGCTGGATCTGTTTGAAAGCTGACGATGGACATGCGCGTCTACAAAACCAGGGAGTACCACAAGATGGCGAAGATCGATCATCTCTTCATCTCCAGGTTTTGTAAATTTCGCATGATCTTGGATGCCAAGGATTGTCCCATTGAGACCGTCAACACTGATTACTTGGTTAGGTACGAACTTGCGCGCATGAGAGTCGAAGAGTTGACCGGCGAGGATGTGATAGGTGCTTTTGAATTGAGATGCATCTTGGCTGGGACTGGGGTAAAGATCGGTGGAAACCATGGGTGATTAATGATATTTATAGTAAGCCTGAGATCACACCACTTTATATGGAGGATACTTATTGTTATTTGATTACTAGGTCTGCTGCGCCAAGGAAGACCAACTAACAGTGGAGCATCAGTCAGCTTTGTGTTCATTGTATTAAAATACCACCTTTTTTACGACCATTCAAATTTCAGCCTCATTTGTGGGACGAGGCCCTCTTGTTGCCAATTCGAAGTTCAGGAATCCGGCCCCATGTCGAGAACTGAGCATAAGTCAGAAGCCCAATCGGTGCTCGTTGGTGGATCCCTCTTTACCAATATTCATATGTTGTTGAACCCGAATAATTCGTAGGTTTCCAAGACGGTCATTGCATACTCATGGCGCCACACGGTCATCGCCGACTGTGTCTCAGTCTGAAGGGATCTCCCGGGTAACGGGCCGGAAACACAAATCAATATTCTAACCGCAGTGCCACTGGCCGGACTACAGTTTGACAACAAAGGCTCATGGTTGGAATTAGCCTATACCGGGTATTTTATACCACCAAGTATGATTTTCACATTTGGTAAATGACCCCGAAATTCACATACAGACCATCCAGCACTTCGAAGTAGTATGGAACATAACATGATAGAAATGACTACAGAAAGGCCTAAATGGTTTCATGAATTGGGTATGCGAGTCGAACCAGTCCACCAGCATCCGTGCATCCAATAATATTTTTTTTGTATTGTCTAAGGACCAAACGCGTCCTAACATACTCATGCTCAAATTTGTACTCAAATGTAAACCAAGTCAGACGGGTGTATCACTGTTCGCACTTTTAAGGCTGCGCCCAATCTGGGGGGGCCTGTGTGTACACGACAACCCGCCCAGACAACCTCTCTAACCCTCAAGTCTTAATCATACCATATCCAGGCCACTTCGCCCGTGAACACCGTTCACGGAAGTCCTTAATGGGTACCAAACAAGAGATTTCCCGAATGAGCTGTAATAGGATGCGATGTTAGCAATTACCGGATATTTTGACCTCATAGGGTGCGAACCAACCGCTCTGTAGTGAGATTTCGCGGAGGTGCTTAAGTCGGCCTCGTGAGTCGAATCCAAAACATAGGACAAAATACAAGTAACGAGGTCCGAGGAAGGGGACAAAGATCACGCATAAGAGCTTGGGGGGCCCTTGACCTTTCATAATTTTGGATAGTGGTATCTTGGACAACAGAATATGATTTGAATATTTATTTTGACTCATTTTGTGTAGGATATCAACATGATCCACCTGGGAGGCATGCAAGATCGAATATTGCAGACCTCAGGCTCGTTATTACCAACGGTTATTGTTGAGCCTTAGTATAGGGCCCATTACCACTGTTGCGGCCTAAGAAGCTAGATTCCTAGCGTTGATAGGGGGGATGCAAACTCGTAGTGTGAAATAGATTTACTTCGAATCATCACGGACGGTGCCAGCAATGAGGCACCATCACGTCCCTTGTGAGACCATTCCCCTCCTTTTGGTACCCACATGTCAAACGGCTTCACCAGGATGATTTTCTGAAAAGAAGGCCGCTTTGATGGTAATTTGGAATTGGGGTTGCAGGGCCGGTCACCACCGAAAATGGTCAATGATAAAGGCAGCTTTGTGGCATTGCTTAAAAATGGGGGACGTAATATTTAGCGTTTGCGATCACGGCCTACGCAGTTCTTTCACTTCGTCCAAAACTGGAGATGTGAACAATGATGTGGGTTCTGGACACGAGTGCAAACGTGGGGTTGCAAAATCTGTGGCAGCGTACATAGACGGGGGTGTGGGTCGTGGTTTGGGACTTTCATTTTCATGGCTGCAATGCATGGCGTTCTGAGGAAAGACTTCGGAACGCATAAAATTTAGATTCTTCCCACATATGTCGCGATCCACCAGCCTGCATATGACCTGGGACGGATCGGGTCATTACCAAATTGCTACTTGAAAGTCAGTTCCTCGTGTTTTGACATAGAAATTTTGGATATTGACAATACCAAAGTAAGAAGGTTCTAAGGAAAAAAGATTTTTGATTCCTAATGATCACATAGATGATCCGATCTGTCAACTCCACAAAATGGCGAGGATGTAAGGCGCAAGTCTGGGCTTGGGTGGATTGCATTCGATCTAGATTGACGAGATGGAATGAGGATAGCGAAGTGTCATTCAGGAAACTTGCCTATGTCATCCCTGAACCAACAAATTCCAGACCAGCTGTGTGCAGATGCCACGTTGAAATAGTTCGATTAGTGTACTACAGGCGAACGGGAACCGTAATTGATTTGGCTGGCGGGAAATTCCAATGGGTAAGGAGTAACGTCATGTATTGATTGCCTTGGCCCTTGGCAGATAGTTATCGTGTATGAAAGCCGGTAAGCGGCTTTGAATTTTCTGGTAGCCGGTCTTAACTATAAGACATACTAGGACAGAACAAATGCTAGAAGATCCCGGGTAAAGTTCGACATACAGCCGAGGCTGTGCGGGATAAGACATAGTTGCTGAAAAGAAGATTACGCACACGCGACGACGAGTAACTATTAGGCTCAGGGTTAACAGGTGACGACGACGGTACTTCCACCATATACGGGATAAGCCATGGGATGAACCAGTCGTCCCCTAAACCATTCAAAGAAGGAGGTGTGTGTGAAGGAAGGAAAGGGTCCCCTAATTCAATCTGTCATCAGACATAAAGAAAATGCCCCCAAATCTGGAGATTTACGAATTCGATAGAGA
This sequence comes from Collybia sordida, assembly GCA_037014335.1. Lineage (NCBI taxonomy): Eukaryota > Fungi > Basidiomycota > Agaricomycetes > Agaricales > Clitocybaceae > Collybia > Collybia sordida. The sequence continues at coordinate 4,641,784 of JAYKXK010000002.1, forward strand.
TGCCTGCAAGCAGAAAGCCGAAAAATGACTTGGGACGGCTTTAAGCGAGGTTAAGGGCATGAGAAATATTGCCAACAATTCGCCCTGGGAAACTTGTATACGCCCACAATGTAGTGGAGCCGAGGGAGGAAGGGCGGTCGCGCTGAGCGCAGTGGCGTGGCGTAAGCATGATGACCCAACCAGTCAACACCGTAAAAGCTGTACGTTTGACGGACTATTCCGAGGTAAACGAAGTTACAAGTCGAAGAGTAGGTGCAAGGATAAGTTGTGGAAAAACGTCAGCGTAGTTGTTGTTTGATGCAAAAAATCCTTTCGTGTACTTTGTCGCTAATGTGTGTTTATGGGGCACGGTCCCGATACTTGCACGTCGAATGCCGATTACCGACTGAATTATCCGGCAAATTCTCTGTCCACAAATATATACATCAGTCACCGAGTGTGGGGTCGACACAAGAATATTGTAACTTCAGAAAACACTGGCGAAGGATAAAACCAGCCCTAGGGGTAGAGCATGCCGATTGTATGTCCGAATACTTGCGGGTGCCGGCAGGAACTATTTCGTATACTTCCAGGGTCTATGAGTTGCGGATGCAGCCTTATCTAACCCACGCTGTCAGCTTCAACGATAATTCAAAATTGGAAGGAGAAAACCCGCCGAGCTTATATCGAGATCGTATTTATGTGTAGTGAATTCAACTATTATAAAGTAACCAGAAACGTTTATGTAAATATTAGGGACAGAACTTAGAAGATCGACGCACCAAATTCGTAATGAGACGGTGATCAACCCAATTATGACACCAGTGAGAGATATCTGCCAGTGGTTCATGACCTTCTCCTACAAGGCAGATACCCAGATTGACGAAAAACACCCGGGTAGTTTTAATTGATATATATTAAGCTCTCGGTCGATACAAGATCCCCCGGAGAGTCCCAGATTGGAAATGGCACATGTTTACCATATTCCAATATGTTATGGAGGGCATCGACCCAAGACACCCAACCACCCCGTTTTTTTTAGCCGTGAGGTTTCGCTGGGCATTCTATGCCGTGCTGTTGGAAATACCGAATCAACGGAAGTACTGTTTCATTCATACCTTTTCCGTTATTACAGGGACTGCATTGACTCATGAGCCAGTCCACGAACAGCCCACGACCAAATACCGCAGCCGTCGAACCATGACCGACTCGAGATCGGGAATCAACTGTAAACACATGAAATGTGTTGACATGATGTTCCTCATTGAAAAAACCATGAGAAGTTCTGCATACGGGTGGGTACGGCGTTAGGTTATGGATGATCGGGGGCTCCAGAAGACTGGTCCGTTTGTGTAGAGGGCTTGGAGTCCAATGCATAGGGAGAAAGGCGGTGATAGAAAGAGAGAGCGAAGCACTCGAATCAATGCCATGCAAGCTCCTGGTCACGACAACTTTGCGATTGGACCTCTTATTTTGACACTAGTAACGACAGTGAGGGCTATTCAAAAACACTGATATGACTGTCAAGGTAACGGAAATGAAGGCCACAGGGAATTTCTTCTGGGTATGGCACTCCAACGGCATTCCGAGGGTGATGCGCCAACAAGATAATCAAGAGCCAAGGACCTCCAAGGACCCACAGGAGTGCGCCCGTATATGAAAAATGTTGGTGTTGATTTTCGTAATAATAATATTGGGGTTTCGAAGGAAATTTGTGATCCAGAGGCCACCGATGTTGGTGGAGGCTTGCGGGGCTATGAAATTACATCACATACAAGACGGTGTTCCTAGATAACAGATTCGCTTTCGGAATCAGGTTAGTCTTTTCCTTTTTACGACAAGGGACCGAAGCGACTGAAACACTCAAATTCAATCAGTGAGGTTGATCAAATTGAGAGCGATCAAGAACTTTGAAGGTTGGAGTCCGAACGGTAGCCCGTCGAGGAAGGCCGAGACTCGAGATCAAGGATCTCGTAACTTGAAGTTTCGAGTTGGATCCTCGTGCCCATGCGAATTTCCCCTTCCAAGAAAATCAGAGGAGAGCCTGAAGCGACGTCAGAAATGCGGAAGCCCGTCCGTGCATTAGTGGATCATATCCCATAAAGATGTGACGGTGTTCCATTTATCGGAGGAGCAGATCCTGGCCGAGATGCTGAAACGGGAGGTCCAACCTCTAGGAGGTCAGGAATAAGCTGAAGATAAAATTTTGAGGTGCCGAGACAACCTCTTCGGGTATTATCCTTCATTCTTCCTTCTCTTCACCCCCCATACTCTGAGCAAGCATAACCAACTTTGGAAACTCCAAGTTCATTTAGGATCCGGAGAAGCTCGATGTGATCTAAAGCAATTTACTTCCATCCGAAAGTGGGGCTTGGTACGTCGAGGCTCCAGGATGGATGAATCAAAGATTCACAGTTTTGAAAAGCCAAGCTTGTTGTCAACTGAGTAGATGACAGTGAGGTTGGACTTTGGGGATAGTGGTGAGGAAGATTGAATGGGCAGCCAGACCAAACACTTGATTGGTGGGGAACTGAGCGATATTTAGTTTCAGGTGGGTGACCTCGGTAATATCGCAGAACCACTCGAAATAGTAAAATTTTGACTAAATTTGACCTAGACCCTTCAACGTCAACTCTGGAATCCCCTGGATTTTCGCGAAGCCCTTTGTCAACATCTTAGACGCATTGAAAACCTGAATTTCCGTTGGTTTGGTTCGTGCATTCAAGCTTTTGTTCCCTCCAGCGCGTTTGCAGCTTGGTTTGAGGTGTTACTGCCTTGACTCGAAACACGTTGAAAACCGAAGGTGGAGGATTCTTCAGTTGAAATTGGTCGGCTTCAGCCGAAGATTGGTTGACCTTTAAGCGTACGGTATTAAAGTGTTTTCACCTGACTTTAGGGCATTATTCATGCAAAATATTCAGTTATCTGCACATATGGGATTTGTTTTTCATATAACGATCGAAAGTTTGGAATGGCGTGAAGCACCGACTGCCTAGCCGGAATATATGTGAGGTTGTCACCTCAATAATTACATGAAGGCGACTGCCGACGCCAAAATCCAAAAATGTTGGTATTGCCTTAATTGACGAACCGTCGAAGAACGAGCGTGAGCATTGACGGTGTTTACAAAGATGGTCTGTCATTTCCGTAGAGTGACTGCAACGTAACGAAAGAGCATTAAGTATTACTTTACCCCCAAATTATAGAGGGTCGGAGACTCGTAATTCAAAGAATGCATAATGTACAAGAATTTAGGATTATAATATCGGCTCCGATTGTGGGGTATTGAATTTCCAACCACACCCAAGATGTCTCACTCAGAAGAAATTGTCCCGTCGATGAGGTACAAAACACCATTCAAACCCTGGAAAAAAAGATTAGATTTCTTTATTTTTTCAACATAAAATAGCACTCACTTCTTTCATCCCAACAATACGGACTCCATTTTCTACCATTACACGACTCCATCCTGGGCCATTCCTATCACCATGGGTCGTTGTGAACGAGATTGTTTTTCCCCGAAGTAGCGTGTTATATTTTGAGTCAAAAGTGATAGGTGATTCCTGTGACTTAATTATTGAAAATTAATGACGACTGGAAGGCTAAGTTGCGCACTGGGATGATATGTGCTGATATCCATTTTTCCACATTCTTCTTCGACCTTGCATCAAACTCCTGTTCTGAAATCTCAACTCCTTCGTCTGAAGGTGCACTCTGCCCTTGGTGCCTGTTGCAAATTTGGGGGTCAGATACATAAACAGGGAATGGAAGTATCGCACGGTTTGCGTGCCAAAGCCATGACGGCCTTGTTTGTGGGCACAAATACAGTGGACCTTTCTCGGGGATCCGCAAATATAGTGCTGAGCTCTACTTCACGAGCATAGGAGTAAAATATCGATGCGGAGCGCTCGATTGTCAGGAGATCTGCGAGAGTTGGCTGGCTACTAATTTGGGGAGAGTATGGTTCTGATGCGCTGTTATCCATGATAATTTGTTGCCCGTTGGAGGCAAAAGCGAGCAGAGGAAGAGAAAGTAGGGATAGAAGATATAAACGCATCGTGGTTAGGGTATTGTGGAGACAAATGATCAGCAAATGGACGGGGGCAGCTGTTCTCGGAAATCACGTGATATCCGATATTAATGTTATCCTTTTTTTACAGTATTAGCGTTATTAGATAATAGAATAACTTATCTCGAAAATAAAGAGTTGTTCTTGCATTTGTTTTTGAGCTTGCTTGACGTCCTGCTCGAATCATCATTCCGCCGAAGTGATCGTTCAGAGGAACTTATTATAAGGAGCAAAATTTCATGCCTTGTGAATCATGGATATTCAGCCTGAAGCTTGTCTTATTAGGTTATTTTTGCGCTATCGCTCTCTCCTACGCTAATCGAAATCGAATTTTGACGTTTTTACATAGGCACCAGGCGTTTACTCGCTGATGGACGCCTGGAAATCATACACTTACCTCTCTGAAGATATCCTAACCTCTACAAGAAATTTTAAAAATCGTGTCGGCTAGTTCGAAAACGAAAGGGGCCATCAAAAATCGCGAGTTTTCCTTCCCCAATACGAGAGACCTGGATTTTTCCGGTTACCGATGAACAAGAAAAGTATTTCACTTCTGTCTCATTTAGAGAGAATCACGCGATCAACTCTTTCAATTTTCGTCACGTATCGCGCTATAGGGCTGCCTGCAGTGTGCACGTAACGGCATCGCCACCGCTGCATCCCGATTCTAACAATACTACCAGTATAGTAAATATCGAGGGAATCTCCTTCCCAAAATGCTCTCATCGATCTGCATACAATGACAAACCACCTACATTCGGAAGAAACTCGGACTTATCGCGATCGTTCAATAAAAAGATCGCCTTTTCAAACATCCGTCTTTGAATCTTACCTCCAGTCCGTACCACAACAACGTTTACAGTCTTCCTCGATTCCATCAAGAAATTATGTCCCAAGTGAAGATGGAATTCGATCCTAAGAACATGCCGTTTCGCAGGTTAGGATCGAGTGGTTTACGCGTGCCTCTGTTTTCGCTTGGAGGATGTTAGTAGATGATACGTCGATAAGGCGATCGGAGCTAACCCAGATTCGTATTTTGTCTAGGGTTAACCCTGGGAGGTACACTCAAAGGAGATCCTGTCAAAGTACATACATCGTGTCCACAGCCACACCACACCAATCACTGATGCAAGCCTTCCTAGGATATCATCCGAACAGCGTTTGAGAATGGTATCAACATGTTTGATACCGCGGAAGAGTACTCTGGGGGAAAATCGGAAGAAGAAATGTCCGCAACCTGAAATTTTTTTGCTAGTTGGAACATATTACTCACACACGAGGATTAGGGGACGAGTTATCAAGGAGCTTGGGTTTAGACGGTCCGATATCATCGTTACCACCAAACTATTTTGGGGAGTCAGATTTGGACCAAATGACGGAGGTTTATCACGAAAGCAGTGAGTTGTATTCGTTAAAAACTTTACCTTTTCTCATTTCCAACGTTCAGCATTATTGAAGGCGCCCAAGCGAGCCTTGCAAGACTCCAGCTTGATTATGTTGACGTCATATTTGCCCACCGGCCCGATAACAGCGGTAAGTCCAACCTATTTTGGATATAAAAAACCTACCGAAATTTCTCCAACAGTTCCTATGGAGGAGGTAGTGAGGGCATTTAATTATGTGATTGAAAAAGGATGGGTAAGAAGTCATTGTTTGGCTTCCTTGAATAAACAGTCTCCCTGATCAGAGAAATTTTAGGCATTTTATTGGGCTACGTCTGAATGGAGCGCAAGGGAGATCGAAGAAGCACACCGTAAGGCTTTATCATCATATTATAATACTCGGAGCTAATGCAGGCGCTTTAGATGAGGCTAGCCGGCTCAATCTTATCGCCCCCATCGCGGAACAATGTCTACATAAGTGAGTTTTGTAAAATTTTGCTGCCATGTCGTTGACATCGCCTCCGCAGCATGTTCCATCGCGAAAGACCCGAAAAAGAGTATAGGTGCGATCATTGATAACATCTTATCACGCTGTGCCTTACGGTTCATCCCACTAGCCCCCTGTACTCGAAGTACAATCTCGGAACCACAGTCTTCTCGGCTCTTGCTGGCGGTCTGTTAACAGGAAAGGTTTGCCACTTCCGGGCCATTGATCATTCTAGCATTATACTCAAAATATCCTTAGTATAATGATGGCATCCCCAATGGTAGTCGCCTCGATCTCCTCTCTGATCGTGAACAGTTCCAGAGGGTTGCAAAGGGACTTCAAGAGCCAGAAGGTTTGGAAAAAATCAGAAAAGTTCGAGAGCTCACCAAAGTCGCTGAAGGTCTGCTCTGTTCCATTTTTTTTTTGCTTTGTGATCAAATAACTTAACGCGCCTAGAGCTGAACACCACCGTATCGACGTTGGCTCTTGCCTGGATTGCCAGGAACCCAAATACATCTACCGTGATCCTCGGTGCTTCAAACCCACAACATATAGTCGATAACCTGAAAGCATTGGAGATAATACCAAAGCTAACAGATGATATCATGGAAAAAATTGAGAATATCTTGAATAACAAGCCCACTCCGATTGTGCGTAGCTTTCGATTACTATCATGTTTCGCTACCAGTTTCTTACCTGTGACATTTCCAGAACACTTACGGCAGGCCTGCGTTGGACAAGTTCGGAAGACCTTAGGAAACGGGCCATAACCTTAATCTATATGTATTCTATTCTAAGTTTATACTTAGCGTTATGATAAGAGTTCATCGCCTTTCGTGTGCGATTGATGCTGTGCTTTTGTGTGGGTTTCCAGAAGGGGATATGTATCGGACGGCCCTTCATAGTGGAGTTATCGATGGGCCTAGTCAGATCTAAGCGAGGAAAACACGTTTTTTCAGTGACTCAACTAAACAAAAACTCGCTTTTGCTCTCCCACTCCCCCTCCCCTCCTTCACCTATGAGTTCACACCAATACCACTCTTCAGAACGACGCAGACGACAGTTCCTGACGGTACCTAAGCATTGATTTATTTCTGACAACTGTCGCTGATGCTCTTCCATAGCCACCAAAACTTCACCTTTACACTCTTCATACAACTTTACAGGACGTCACTTAAGCCCTTTGAAACCCCTACAATCCTCAAGGCCTCAAGCCTTATATCTTATCGAAATCGACATTCCTCATTCGCATTTCATCAGTCGGCATCATTATGTCCATCCGCGGACCCTACCCTCAAGGCCCCGGTTTGGCCACACCGAGTTTTTATCATCCTCCTGCTCCGAATTATCACAGGCCATATTATTCACCTTCAATATCATCATCATCGTCATCGTCATCCGATAGTTCTTCAGAGAGTTCCTCCTTTTCTCCGGCCACGCCGGATTTTCCTGCCACGTATTACTCCACCATCCCAGCCCATTATTTTAACTCCTCAGAACACCATTCAACCGGACCAAAACACTCTGCTTCACAGGCGGTACATCCCTCGAAGACGTCTCCATACGGTACGGCCCACATTGAACAGCAGAAGAGCAGGGGCGGAGATAAGCAGGAAAAAGGCAAGGGAGTACATCAGGAGCCGTATCACATTGAAGATGACGAAATGATGGCGTGGAGAATACATGAGGAAGAACTCGCCGCTCTCCAAACAGAAACAGCAGACTTTCAACATGAACGGGATTTGCAACGAGCTTTGGAGGAATCAAGGCGGACGGCACAGATTGAATCGCAACGTTCTGAAAAGACCACTCAGCTTCTCCCAGTTCATGCAGGCCATGGACCCTCTCAATCTGTGATGCTCACTGCGGGTTCAGTGCCACGTCACGGACTCTCGATTCCTCCACCGACTCCAACACAAAGCCATCAAGCGAATTCGACATTCACAAAGCCGGAAATTTCGGGATCTCGAGTACGACCAACCCCTCCTGCTCATCCTCTGCTAGGATATCATTCCTTATTCACGGAAGGACAAAAATGCTCGCAGTGCAACGCCAATATCCCTCTACTTGAGCGTAATGTGAGTTTAGTACTCTATACTCTTCTCCTCTGACCTTTCTCTGTTCTATTTTAGGGCGGAAGTACCTTAAATTATAGTTCAAGAGCGGCTCTGGGCCCTCTATTGCACATCACATGCCCCTCATGCGCGGTTATCCAATGTCGAGGGTGTACTAAAGCCGTGACTTGCCCACGACGCTGCACCGGCGGGCAACAGTGCAGTTTACCCACGTGTTGCCAAGAAATTCGGGCAATAGCCATCTTCGAGGTCCTGGTTGACTTCGACAAAGCTTTTACAGACAAAGTCGCGGAACTCCATACCAACACGCGCTCCCGGGCACAGCATGTGCTGAAGGCTAATCGGGAGGAGTATCTCGATCTTGCGACGTCCTGGGCCGACACCAGGGTGTCGGAACCCCTGAGGAGTATGCTGACCGGCGTTCTTTCGAAACTCACTCACTGGCTGGCTGGTGAGCTGCATAAATCGATTGGCCTCCTCATTTCGACCTCGCATTTGCTTGAAGTTATTCAAAGTTTCCTTTCGGTTCCCGCGGCCAGTGATTGGCTCAAGCGCCGTGCGCTTTATGGCCAAATTTTGGACTTCTTGAGGTATCTGGCTACCCGGCATCTGCTCCACTCCCTTGTGATGAGTCCTCGGCAAGATGATCAACGGACTTGTATACTTCAAAATATCATAGCTTCTGCCACGTATCTCGAAGATGCGTCGCCCAATCTGCCAAAATCTATTTATGAAGTTGCTATCTCTAATCCCGCTATGAAGGAAATGGAACGGTTCGCTTGTCGCGCACACCTTCCACAGCTCGGACAGGATGCTCAGGTCCTCTGGCAGGGCCTCAAATATCTCGAACTCGTCAAAGCGCTTGGGTCAGACACAGACTGAGAATATTTACCTGTACCATTCTCTCTGTATACGCATTGTATCATTAGCTCCCCAGAGTAAACTTATCATACCGTACAAATAGTTTTACACACGTATTTTCAGCCATAATTGAATGATGTGGGAGACTAGTCGAAGTTATTAATATATTACCCAATACATAATCCCTAACGCCGCCGATGCAAAATGTTGGCAAACTCATTATCCTAGTTCCTGCTGATGATGAGGTAACGAATCCTTTAAAGGGCCCATTCAATCATGTGTCCCTCAGAAGATCGTTGAAGTTATCGTTGACCACATGTACCTATCCTGATAGAGCCGGAGTACATTTCCGTATGGTTCAACACACAAAGTCGTGACAGAACCTAGGTCATAGCGGTAGAGCCACTGAACTTTCTCAATGAGGCACTTCTTCTCTGGGAACTCGATTTCCATAGGTATGACTATAATGGTATGCGCTCGGTCTCTCCGCTGCAGACTGACCTGAAAAGTCGTTGAGCTCATAGCTTAACCGACTCTATCGCTACCCATTGGATTGGACTAGTACCACATGCTTTTGAGACTACGGCCTCGAGGCCTGATACTTCCCTTCGAGGTTATAATTACCCAGGTGGGTGCCTATCAACATGAAGTCTAAAAAACGCTCTATACCCACATACCCGCTACGGCTTACTGTTTCCGACTCACGCAAACAAACGTACGTGATCTACAACACTCTTGGGTATAATTCCCTATTAGCGACTGATCGCTACTGCGAAATAAGGTCTATCGATTGTATGAACCGAGAGGTTTAGGATACCCATGGACCAGGGATTGGGGTTTTCTGGTCCCTCCAAGTTTGTAGTAGGCATCTCTCGTTACGTCTGCCTCATTTACAAGGAATTTGCCATTCAAGTGTGTTTTGGGACCAAAATTCCACCCCAAAATATCATTTCCGTTGCGAAGTCTCGTCCCCGACGGTGCCAGTAGTCTCCCAATGAAGGAAAATGCTTCGATCACTTACTCAACAAAATCATGGCCTTCCTAAACAGGACAGGTCTCCAAGTTTCGGCAATAGCAATCGTCTGCGCACCCGGATGTTTGGTGGTCGTAGTCCGGCTCGCCTTCTATGTCGAGTCACTTTAAAGGCATAGTTTGACAAGAGAGGTAAAAATAGGAACGATAGTTATGCTCTCACCTATGATGAAAAAATTACCTCATGTGAGTGAACATATCCTATTAGAGCTTCCATTGTCTGTCCTATGATTGGTACGATTGGAGGGGTTTTATCCATTACATTCCCTTTCGGACGATCGTCTTGGTAAGGCATTTCCGTAGTCCTTTACACTGGCTCCCCGTCTACCCGCTCTTAATCCTTGCATCTTTAATATGGATTTCCTTCCTAGATGGTAACCCTTACACCTCAGTGTCATTGTAAAACTAAATGACAGATGCCCGCCTAATTGTTCCTTCCAGAGGCTTGGGATGAAACACAAAGTTCCTAAATGTCCAGGTGTCAGACAAGCGACTTTCTATATACAGCGCGTCCCCACTCCCTGGCGCAACACTATATCGTAAACCCGGAGGGTCTATGCACGAACCAGCTTAGCACCTGCTACTAATTTCAAAAACACCCCCTCGCGTTCAGGCGAAGAAATCGGATCCTTGCACCCACAATTCACCATCCACATTCCACACCCCCGCACTGATATTACCTGCCAACTGTTAACCACGCCTCCGACGGCATTGAGACCCCCTTCGGCCTAACTTGTCGTTCCCCCCGAATCTCGATCCCCTGAAGCGAGCTACGGCGCACCGATGGCGGCCTATGGGATCTTCCCCATCCACTATCGGCATAGGTCGAGCCCTCTTGCGGGACACAATGACACGCCCTGAGTTGTACGTTAATAACGTTACACGCATTTGGATATACCCCAAGGACAAGCCTTCCTCATCCACTGTTGGCATAAACGATCGAACCATGACATAATACCAAGCCCCAAGCTTCAAAGGTATGAACTGCAAGCTATATTGTATTTTTATTTTCTTATAGAGATGTAACGTCACCAGCTTTACCGTTGATATGATGCAAATAACGCACCGGGATACGACTTCCGCGACCCTACCTACTTGGACGAATGCCGTAGATGCCGAATCATCAGTGACTCAGTTACGGTTTGTAAATCATTCTTTAGATTTTCTTCGGCTTCTATTTTCGAAAGAATTAGAGGAAGAGTGGTACAGAACAGCGGTTTCAACCCAAGTGATGGCGGGTTTTGCAAAGCCAAGATTCAACGGCGCATGCCCCCGAATGGGATCCGCGAAAATATAGATCGCGTTATTGGTTATGTAACGCGTTAGACAAAGGTGGATAAATCGGCGCGTATCCTTCAGGTGTGTCCGCTGGGTGCTGGCAGACGCGGTGCGAATGTGGATGTGGGCGGGCGTAAGTAGGTGTAGGGACGGGGCGACGTGTTCCTAGATAAATTATGGCGTTGTCATGGCTCGCGTCTAAGATAAGGCTGTCAAGAGTCAGGATTGTGAATTGACAGCCCAGTTTTTTAATTAAGCACGTACCGCGTAGTCAGAATTCAATACTCGGTTTTGGAGCCAGTCAAAAAAATGGGATGGGATAGCGATGTTTCCTTATCTTGCTGGTAGAAGTTTCACAGTATCTAGGTATGTTCAATTATATAAACATGAATATATCCATACACGGCACTTGAAACACAAAATTAATAGTTTAGCGGTGGCTGCGGCGCAGAAAGCGACTTCCTAGACAGATAATTTATTACCATGGCTAATAGCTTACGAGCTTGTTAATATGGTGGGTGCCCCATTCCCACCGCCTCAACACCAAGTCTGACTAGATCGCAGAGAGTGGACTTGCGCCTCAGGCCCTCATTACAACGAATCTAAATCTGAAAAATCTTTACCTTACTATAAGAGAAACGATAAAGTGATAAGCCTTGACTCAGAGGCACATGAAGTTATCGATTTCGACATGACAGTTAGACAGGTTAGTTACATACTACAACAAGACTACGATATCGGGGTTCTAAAAAGCAAACCCAGGTTTTACAAATTTTACTGTCAACATGGGACACACCTTTTTCATAACGAAGGAAAACGATACCCACACCACCTCTTCCAGACAGGACAAGACGCGAGCACAACAAAAGACAAAAATAACACACACGACGAAAAATAACACAAAGGACAAGAACAAAAACTCCACCAGAAATCCAAGTAGCCATTTGAATACTCTTTGCTCACCAGATGGTACAGCCACGGCCCAAATCGCCGCCCTAGCCTTCTCCACGTCAACAAGCGCACAACCCAACGTGTTGATTGCAACCCTACAATGTTCCTGCGCCCGTGTGATCGCAGCCGTACTCCCCATGCTGGTCGTTTCATCCGGCATCAACTTCGATACTCGCTCCGGAACACTCCTCTGTATATCGACGCTCAGAGCTTCATCTCCGTACAGCGGAGAGTCGCTTTTGACGTCTTTGATTCCTGGAGATTTTTCATGCTTTCCTTGCGAAACGTTGGGGGAACTGAAGGTGGGGAGGGGCTGTGAAATAGGGGTCGGGCCAGGTTTAGGTTTGTGAATCGGGTCCACTACCTCTAAATCCTTGTCTTCATCTCCTCCACCAGCACCAGGGGATGGGCCGTCATCGCCCCCATAATCACGACCAGAATAGTCCATCAACGCCAACCGTCCTGAATACCCCAACAAAACCCACCGTCAGTTCCATCTCAACTATAATCCATAACAACAAAAAGATATAACCTACCCAATAACCAAGGCTGATGAGGGGCCAAAGCGTCCCTCCCCCGCCCTCGTTGATCCACCGGCACGAATTCATCAATCATGAACGTATTAAAGGCTGCCCACGTACTCTCGTCACATATCAGCATCCCAAGGAACACCTCACGAAGGTGGGCGCCTATCCCTAATGTGAGGGAATCGATACGTGCAGCTTGGGCAAAATAAGAAAGGATGATGCTCAGTGAGGTGGTATGCGAGCTGAGGGAAGTTGGTACGGGGGCGTCAAGGTCTACATTAGGATTAGTGCGAGGCATGTCGATATTCCAAACTCCATAAGGATATCTAACGTTGATTCCCGGAGTATTTTGCTGATATCTCGGGTCTTCCACCTCCTTCAAGTTGGCGTAATGACTGCTGTCACTGCTGCCAGTCTCTAGACCCGGTGCGGGCCCCCGACTAGAACGGTTACTTCCCCGAACGGGATACTCCACACAGACTAATCGTCCTATGTACCAAAACGAAACCTTCCATGAGCTTTTGTCGAGCCAAACCTTACTAAAGAGAGAATGTACCTAAAATACACGGCTGGGCCGGGGGGGTTCCTGGTTTATGAGCGAGGTCATCCACCACGAGCTCATTGAATAGACGCCATGTATTATGGTTAGGCACCACTGTACCAACAAAAGCCTGATTAAGATGGGCACCAATACCATGGGCGAGTGAATCGACTCGCACAGCCTGACCAAAGAGGGGTAGGAATGCACTGAAGGGGGTTTTGTGCGAGATGAGAAGGGTGTGGGTGCTTGCGAGGTCCGCTCCGGTGTTGAGCATACTGACTCGCCAAATCCCATGGATCGTGTGTGGAGTTGGCATTCTTTAGTGAGGCGGTTGGTAATGGTAATGGTGGTGGTGGGGGGGGCGTAAAGTTAGAGCCTAGAATTAACCCATTCCTGGGATTGAGACTGCGATTGTGCTACGCCACACCACGCCACGCACACACCGCGTTTCTGCATGTATATGTGTACTGCACGCATGGTCGTTCCTACCCTTAGCACGAACGGAATAATTTTACAGAATCACAAGTAGGGCTGCGCCCTCCACTATGCACTTTACCCCTGCCCGATGGCCTTGACAAACTCGAGCCGCACTCGCAGGACGCGGTCCGCCCATTAAAATACCTCTCAATTCAATTCAATTCGACTCAATTCACTGGCGTTGGCTCCAAAGATAAGTAGGGTTGAATAAAATAGACTGAATTGAGCTGGGGTCGCGTGTCGCTGTGTTAAGCCGCGCTTCGCCGTAATCTTGAAATCGTGAAATCGTGAAATTGTAATCGTGATTATGTAGTCCACGGTTGGGAAATTGGGTGTACGACATCGTTCCCTGATCAAAGTGTATTGCGGGCTTCGGAGTCCGAGGAGGTGCGAGCACCGCTGATAGGGACGCGCCTGACCTGTAATCCGCGACCCGTGAAACCTGGAGGGAGGGGGGGAGAATAAGGTTTGGGGAGGTAAGATCAGCCGCGTTGGACCTGGGAAAGCATGGGCGACCCGTACATACAATGTGTAGTGTGATGCATAGTAGGGTGTGAATGACGGGCTATACAAACTAACCATCGTCACATGTGTAGCGAGCCGTCTATTTGTGAACAAAACAGCGCAAGGTGTATTATGATGAAAGACTGAAACCTAATAATCAAAGGCCGGACGTTAGGGAAGACGCAAAAACGAGACATGAATTCCCGAATCAAACTTTGAGACTATCACCATTCGGGCTGTAACCGTGCCATCTGACGAGAAGGGGATATTAAAATGGTTATTTGGATTTTTTGTGGAACTTCTGCTCTCGTTCTTGTGTTTTTAATTTTATCATATTTTGGTGCATTATTTTAGTTGTGTCTTGTCTCTTTTGGGCAAGGTGGTATGGACGTCGTTGTGGATTGTCGTAAGGCTACTCTAATACTTTGATATATAAATCAAATATATTTTTAATACTTGAATGTGTAGGTCAGCAGCCAGTTGTTCAATAAGCGGGCCTGACGGCACTAATCTCCGTGCAATTGCCATTTTTAACATCGGAAAAGTGTAGCCAAACAATTGCAATTTCTATGTGCTACGTGCTACCAACCGTTCACCACGCGGACAAACACGAGGAGTGAGGATGGAGGCACGGCGTAACTCAGATAGTCCTTACTCCAATCTCAGGCTTAGGGTCTGTAGCTTTATATTTTATCATCACCACTACTACACTGCTTAAGAATGAAAGGAGTTTGGCAAGTTGATTTCCTTCCCGTTGGCACGGACCCTGGCGTCGAGAACCCAACACTCCTCATATCATCCGACACTCCCCTCGATGCTTTCCTCCCTTTCTTTGGACAGGCCGTGCGCGTCCATACGCTCTCCCTTGATGCTAGCGCTCATGTGAATAAGGCATTCGTCGGCGCACTGGTGTCGAACCAATATATGTGGTATCTGCTCAATATGCTTGTAGTGGACGACCTCGGGCGCAGGAAGGTAAAATCACAAGTAGAGCCGCGTATATTAGGCATGCCCTTTCCCTTATGAATCCTTGTCTTGGAAGTGAGGTTAATAGATGCTTGATATTCAGGGCGATTGGCATTAGTAGAGTGCTCTGTTCGTACGTGTGGGAGTGGCGATCGCAAGGTTCATCCTAAAGAAGTGGGGGATCCGAGCTACCTCTATTTCAATGCCAACTATATATTCTACTCTGATAAACCCCAAGGAGTTTGGCAGGTCGACATGCATCACCCAAATACGAATACAGATATTGCCACCGACTCCGCCTCTTCGCTTATATCACACATCACCCCGTTAAAACTCTTTTTCTCTCCTCTCACTCAGGCTATGCGTATTGACTCTCTCGCACATGGCACAAGTGCACATATACGCGAGATATTCCTCAATGCTCTGGTGTGCGACCAGAACACGTGGGATACATTCAATACGCTCATGATAAATGACCTTGTACCCGAGGGCCAGGGAAGGCAACAGCATATTCTGGGCCCACAACAGCCGTGGACATTGGGTATGTCCCAATCCCTTTCATTTAAATTTTAGCTAGAGCAACACCGACGGTGGTCTCATCTTGTATTTTAGGAAAATTAACGCTCATGGGGTACTCGTCTGTTACCACTACTAATGAAGATCGTAGGGTGGATGAAGAAATTCATCCCGAGGCATCTAGTACGGTACAGCCTGAGTCCATCCCGGTTCACGTTGTGCAATCCCTTCCTCACCCTAATATTCTTAAAAAAAAGAAAAAGAGCGAGATAAAGTCTCCCGAAGTTGACGTACAAATAAAAAATTCGACTCCAAGCGAGGACTCAACCCCCCCAGCTTTGCAAGCGTATGCAGACAAATCAGAATTGGTGTACGATGAAGGGAATGACCTGCCGGATACAATTGCGATTGCAAGAGCACAAAGCCAGGTTAAATTTGCGGTAGACACGTTGGACAACGCGCTCTTCCGTATGGAAGAAGCCAGAGCTGCAATTATAGCTGCGATCGCGCCGCCAAATGAAGAGGGAGTATTGAAATGGTTACTCAAAATTTTAGTAGGGTTTTTGTTCTCGTTTTTGTGGTTTATTTTGGTTGTGTCTTGTCTTTTTTGGGCGAGGAGGCATGGACGTCGTAGTGTGCCATTATAATAAGAGCGGTCATCTTGTGATATACTTGGGACTCTTGTGTTAAGAATAAGTGTAGGTAAACCTAAGAAGGTAGGTGGCGAACGACAAGTATCTTCGTAACGTTGTTAAACACCCATTATGCAAAAATTATGTAGACTTCATACACAAGGCGCAAATACCTTTTGATGTGAGGCAAAGAACCTTGTGAGTGGAAAATCATCGTAAGAAGGTGGGCAAAAACAGTAGATTTGATGCGGTAATAGAAGGAACAAGGTAAATTTCTTATCAGATGGGGGGAAAAGGGGATTAGCGTATACGAGAAGAGGCTGTAGCATATGCCAATGATAAGCGTTAGGTACAAAGGCCAAGCTGTGAAAACTGATGCAGCAGCAAGGTGCAGGCAGTGTGATTCCGAGTTCGACGTGTTGAGAACTCGGTGCATCTATCCAGAATCAAAACCGACCTCAGTTGTTGCGGTGATGGCCGAGCGTAGATTTAATTTCATCCGGACAAAACCGAACAAATGATCAGAATATATTTCCGGTTTCCTCATCTTTTTATTTCTCCGATGCAAGGGAATAGATCACCATTGAATATGCATTCACCTTGATGGATTTCCCATCCAGAAAGAGAATTATATTAAGTCTGATCTGCCGTACTTGCAACAACCAGTTTAACATGTCCTTCGATTCATAGATAAGCGAGGGGCAAACGTGGTGCGACGAGGAATCTGTGACTAGAAGTAACAACGTCAATCGTCAATATGGGGGAGAAAAATGGGATGGACGGAAAAATATAATTAAGTAACTGTTATCTATGTATGCTACTTGACTCTTTACCAACCGTTTATCACGCGGACGAACACGAGGAGTGAGGATGGAGGTGTGGTCCAACTTATATAGTCCTTATTCCAGCCTCAGGCTTAGAGTTTGTGGATTTATATCCTATCATTGCCGCTATTACACTGCCAAAGAATGGATGGGGTTTGGCAAGTTGATTTACCCCCCGTTGGCATGGACTCTGGCGCCAACAACCCCACACTCCTCATCTCACACTACACTCCCCTCGATGCTTTCCTCCCTTTCTTCGGACAGGCAGTGCGCGTTGATACGCTCTCCCTGGATGCTGGTGTTCATGTGAATAAGACATTTGTCGGCGCACTAGTGTTGAACCAACATATGTGGAAGTTGCTCAACAAGCTTGTTGTGAACGATCTCGAGCGTAAGGGAGGGAAAACAAAGGGACAGCCACATGTATTGGGTGCATCTCTTTATAAAATTTTGGCTGTGAAGTGAAGCTAATGGGTGCTTGCCGTTCAGGCCGGTTGGCGTTAGTAGGGTGCTCTGTTCGTATGCGTGAGAGTGGCAATTGTAAAGTTTATCTTAAAGAAATCGGGGATCCAAGCTACCGCGATTTCCAAACCGACGGTGTATTCCTTATTAATTCATCTATCCCCCCTGAAGGCGTTTGGCATGTTGACATGCATCACCCCAATACGAGCGTGGACATTGCCAACACTCCCATTTCTTCACCAACACCACTTATATCACACACCACCCCGTTGAATATCATTCTCTCTCGTTTTGGTCAGGCCATTCGTATTGACTCCCTCGCACACGGAACAAGTGCACATATACGCAAAATATTCCTTGGCGCTCTGATGTGCGACCAGAACACGTGGGCAACATTCAATAGGCTCATGATGGATGACCTTGTACCCGAGAACCAGCGAAGGCAACGGGATATTCTGGACCCACAACAACCGTGGACATTGGGTATGTCCCAATCCCCTTCATTTAAATTTTAGCTAGAGCAACACCGAGGGTGGTCTCATCTTGTATTTTAGGAAAATTGACGCTCATGGAGTACTCATCTGTTACCACTGCCAGTGAAGGTTATAGGGCGGAGGAAGAAATTAATCCTGAAGCACCTAGTACGATCCAGCCTGTGTCCAACCCGACCCACGCCGCACAATCCCTCCCTCGCCCTATTCCCCCCAAATCAAAGAAAAAAGGCTCTATGAAGCTCCCTGAAATCGGCGTACAAACGAAGAACTCCACTCCGGCCGGGGACTCGGCCCCAGCTGCAGGTATATCAGAATTGGCGTCTGGCAAACGGAAAGACCCGCCAGATACAACTGCAATTACAAAGGCACAAAATCATTGTAAATTCGGCGTAGATGGATTGGACGATGCGCTCTTCCGTATGGAAGAGACTAGAGCTGTAATCCTAGCCGCGATCGCACCGCCAAATGAGAAGGGGGTATTGAAATGGTTACTTGAATTTTTAGTGGGGTTTTTGTTCTCGTTTTTGTGGTTTATTTTGGTTGTGTCTTGTCTTTTTTGGGCAAGACGGCATGGACGTCGTAGTGTGCCGTCATGATAAAAAGGCATATCGTTCGTTAGCTGAAGCTTGTCTGAGGCTGTAGTTCGCAAGAGTTGTTTAAACCTGAGCCTGATTATCTGATATAAATAGCACAAATCTGTCAATCTCACTGTATAAGTACAACGTGTAAGAAACTCACCATCATAAGGGGTAGCGAACACGCACCCACCACATGCACAAGCGTCAACGTTGTGGGGGTGTGACCCAGGCTAGTCCTAGCTTCAGGCTCAGTGTAAGTTAGCTCCAGCTTTACACTTCACCAGTATTACCAAACTACCTCAAGATGTCATACCCAGATATTGCTTCGAGCACAGAAATGAGGCCAAATAAGGTTTACGGAATATGGCGGGTCACTATTCTCCACACCAGCGCAGACCCAACCGACACCCCCACACTCCTTATTTCGCACCTCACCCCTCTTAGCGCCTTCCTCCCTTTATTCGGACAGGCTGTGCGCGTTGACGCCTTCGTTTACGACACTAGCGCCCACATTAACAAGGAATTGATTGGCACTATAGTGACCAACCAGAGCACATGGAACATGATCAACGAAGTCGTGGTGCTTAGCCTGGTGAGGATGAGGAGAAAGTCGGGCACGCAACCATGGATATTGGGTACGCCTCTTTTTTGTAGAATTCAGTTCCGCGGGCAGGTCTCACAGGGGTTTGGATCTGGCATATAGGGAATTTAACGTTGGTGGGGTGCCCTGTTCGTCTGAGTGGAAGTGGTGGGGCCTGGAACCAGCAGGGACTATTCCTGAGTACGGGTCTAGCTGTTGGTGGGAGTAATGATAATAATGGCAACGCCGGTTATAAAGAGGTGGGGGATCAGAGTTATCAACCCGTCGCTAGAACGTGGGGAGAAATTCACGGCATTTGGCACATCGACACATCCCACGACACTACCGGTACCAGCGCCAACACCAACGCTGGTACTGCTACCTCTACACCAACCCCCCTTATTTCACGTTTCACCCCTCTGAAAATTATCCTTTCCCACTTCTCTCAGGCCGTGCGCATCAACTCTCTTGCGCCCGCCACCAGCTCCCACCTTCGTGAGATGCTCCTCGGAGCACTAGTGTGTGACCAGGATACGTGGTCTCTGCTCAACAAATTCATGATATCAGATGTTCCACCCGAGAATCTCAAAGAGCGATGGCGAGAGAATTGGGATCGACAGCCGTGGGTATTGGGTACGTACCATGGCCTCTCATCAGTGAGAGAGTGGAACCGATAGGGTTTTTTCGCTCCCCAGGGCAACTGGTGTTAGTGGGCTATGGCACTAATAACGTCCCGGATTCGCCCCATAACACCAGTGAAGGTGCGGACGCTAGCCACGAAGCAGTGAGCCCAAACTCCCAACCAGAACCGCACACAAGTAGCGTCGAGGAATCTCTCTTTAAACTGCCTGGAGCCCTACAAAGAGGTGAGCTGATGCCTCCTGTGATCAGTAGAGGAAAAAAGTAAATTTCCGTTGATGAAGATGAAGCAACAGATTTAGATAAACGGGTGAACATACCAGAGTCGGCAATAGATGAGGGAAATAACCCGACAGCGGCGGATGTGATTGCAATTAGAAGGGCACAGGAGTATTGCAGGTCTGCGGTGGACGTGTTGGATTGTGCACTTCTCAATGCAGAGTCGAAGATCCAGAAAACGGTCGCAATCTTCCCAGCTGGTAAAGAAGAGGTATTCAAGCGTCTTAGTGAGATCTTTATAGGATTTTGTGTTGGTTTTTTGTGTTGTTTTTGTGTTTTTTTTCTTGGGGCAAGGTGATGTGGGCGTCGCTATACGTCAACAGTCATTATAGCAAAATACGCCCTATGCCAATAAATAGTTACATATTAAGGTGTTCTCCTTTCAACAATCGTACTTACAAACTCCTAGGAATCTGGAATGGTCGTTGAAACTTGATGTTACTGGAGAGAATCGAGATGTGTACGCTTGTTGGCGGATCAAGTATTACATAATCCATTGATCCCGGATCCAAGTCCAGAATCCGGATTGCAGAAACCCCTCTTTCCGAGTTCGAAGTATTGAGAACCGGTCTTAATTCCTGGCCTCAGCCTGATTTTTCGTGGTCGCACCATCGTTGCGGTGATTGCCGCGACTGGACTTCTATTGTGCACAGCCTCTAATCGATCTAATCCCCGACCGGACCGGCCATTTTCCCTATTGTTGCTTACATACGCGTATATGATGCCACGGTTGCATCCTCGACTATGTATGCTGTATTGTAGCTAGATGATCCCCGAGACAGCTATTTCAACATCCCCACTCCTACCACTTCCACTGCCCTCCCCATCCTTCCATATTTCCCCTCCTGCCATTTCCGCCGTCCCGATGCGCCTCTTTAATGTTTGTTTGGCCGACTTTATGCTTGTACGTCCATGTTCCGAGTTCGAAAGTATTGAGAACCGGTATTATTATCAACCCGGCCCAGCCAAATTTTTCGTGGTTGCTCTCCTATTGCGGTGATTGCCGCGTCTGGGTTTAAATATTTCGCTGCCTCGGGTTCTTGTGCAGCCAGTACCGGTCAGATCTCAGGCTGCTGCGCTGTGTCTATACAACTTCTTCATGCGACTTCTTCTATTTATTTTCTTTGCTCACAAACAAGGCTATGTAATAGATGGTTTGACCAAATGTTAGAAAATGTATGCTCCCTCAAGTGCCGTCAGCCTCTCTGACCCAAGTTAAGTGCATTGCATCAAAGTTGCATTTTGTGCCAGCAAAGGGATCGGAGCCTTCTGTAACAAGTATTCCGAAGAAGAAGAAGGCTGGAGACAAGGCTGATGCAGACTGTAGGAAGGTTGCAGTCTATGCACTGGATGACAGGGATTAACTGGGAGACTTAGCCGTCATTGTTTTTTTATGGTCTTACACAGCCTTTCCCACAACTCTGAAGGCGGGACAAATCCTTGAAAATTTCCCGAACTCGGATTGCCGTGCTTGCATCGGCCCCCTTCAATTAGAGAAATATCATGTAGTAAATTTTATGATAGGATACTCTACTTATTTTCACATTTCATAACTCATAAATAGCTAGGATCAAATAAACCTTTTTACGATACTCAAAGGCATAACAGCCTA
Organism: Collybia sordida; assembly: GCA_037014335.1. Lineage (NCBI taxonomy): Eukaryota > Fungi > Basidiomycota > Agaricomycetes > Agaricales > Clitocybaceae > Collybia > Collybia sordida. The sequence continues at coordinate 4,663,529 of JAYKXK010000002.1, forward strand.
GGCCGTATTTTTAATCCTGAAATTTCAATTTGTTCCAACAGTTTTTCGAAGAAGTCCGGTGTGATAAAATAAGTGTAAGAGCTTTGGTACCTCCCGGTCAATTATAAGTTATCATTTATGTATTTTGGAATTTGGATCATGGGTAATAGCATAAGGGTTAATTGGACTTTCGTAGATTCACGACAGTCCACAATTTAACACGAACCTTATCATTTAATCCCCCCTTACGCCATATTCTATTGAGGATCTGTACTCCAACTCATGGATCATGGGTTACGAGTCGGAGTCTCCCACCCCTCGAATGGGCTTCGGGCTTGGACAGGAGAAGCGTGGGTTGAAGTCGCGACCCTACCTGAGATTGTCCCTGTACATATGCCTCCGTGGCACATAGTGTGACATTAAGGTCAACCATTAGCATGTGCTCACCACACACTGACACAAACACGCGGCGCGCGCATGGCCTAGCCCTAGCTCCAAGCTCAGGAATGGGTGCGCCCCTAAGTCAACAACTTCCCACCAACACCAATATCAGCACGGGAGGATGTCCGTCCCGATTCCGGGTGTGAAAGTGCACGAAAATACAAGAATTGTCTATGGGGTTTGGCGCGTTGACACACTTTACACCGACCCTGCCTACACGCTGCTTGTCTCACATATTACTCCACTGAACACCTTCCTTGGCAGGTTCGCATCTCAAGCTACGCGCATTGACGCTCTAGCGCCAGGAACCAGTACGCACCTTTGTGATGTATTCCTTAGCGCGCTGGTGCGCGACCAGGACACGTGGGTGCTGCTCAATGAGCTCATGATGAATGATCTTGCGCAGAAGCAGAAAAGACACGGCTCGCAGTCGCAACCATGGGTGTTAGGTGTGATATCCTTTCTTGATTACGAGGGTACGTCTAATGCGCGGTTGGTATTGACGTTTAGGGCGGTTAACGCTGGTCGTCGATAATGGTCGCGTTTACGGGGGCGGCAGGGAGGAGGGTTCCGGCTGGGGTGCACAAGAACTTGTACCAAGTAGTGATGATAACGGTGCTAATCGCGGGGAGGCAGGGGATCCGAGAGATCAGCTCATACCTGGACCTGTGGATGTGGCGGGGGTTCATGGGGTTTGGCGCGTCTATAACGATATCGGCGTTCAATCCATCCAAGCCAGCAAAGGCATCCAAAACACTAACATAGACTCCATCGCTACTACCATCCCGGGCCAATGCACCTTATTTCGCATATCACCCCTCTGGTAAACTTCGTCGCACACTATGACATAGCTGTTCGCATCGACATCCTCGCGTCGAGAGCCAGCGTCCACTTCCGCGAGGTATTCCTCAATGCACTAATAAGTGACCAGGATACGTGGGCAATGTTCAATTCGCTCTTGATAAATGACCTCACACGAGGAGGGGAGAGTGGGCCACAACCGTGGATATTAGGTACGTCGTTTTTATAAATATTTTTAGTGGACCAATGCGGGTTTTATCTGGAATTTAGGGCGTTTGGTGCTGCCGAGGTATTATCATCGTTCCGGTGGGGTTTCACATATGGTTTTGGGTCCAAGCAGTGTGATTCACACCAAAATTGACCATGAAGCGGTTGGTCTTGTCCATGTTACGGAGCTCCCCCCACGTCCCACTTCTTCCACAACTTTGATTCCGCACGCAGGCAAGCATGGGGCTGGGATGGGAACTCCTGTTTCCCCACTCGAGAGAACGATCCTAGGTGAGAATGACCAGGGGAGCGTGTTGAGTCCAGTACTGGACAAGACCGGCTTAAATACGACTGTGAAAGTCCAAGAGTATTGCAAGGTCGCGATGGGCGCTTTGGGGGGCGCAGATATCGATCTTGAAAAAGCTCGAGCTGCAATTCGAGCCGCAATTGCACTCCTTGGTGAGGAAAGGATATAGACAGTTAGTCGTTCAACTAGAACCGTATATTTTTGCTTTAATCTTGGATGCGAGTGTTCCTGTGAGTGGTTTACTACTTATACTTGGTCTAAAAGTGTGTAGTTCAAAAAAATATGATGCCAACATGATTCCGGTAAATAAATACCTGTCACGTGAATTCACGGTAGTGAATGTGATGCCCGGGCCTGGTTTCATCCTTCTCAGCCGAGGTCCTCTCTCTTCCACTTTCAACAATGGCCACGGTCGACTACAATTCCCTCAAATTCAAAGACATATTAATATCTCTCGATGGTGCCGTGGTCACTATAACCATCAACCGCCCCAAAGAGTACGTCAACTTCAAGAACCTTTCATCACTAAGCTATCTATAACCCACGTCTCACGCACAATATCACTTTTGGCAGTCGCAACTCCATCAACAAGAACATCATCCCCGAGCTCATTAGGGCGTTCGATATCTGCGACAGGGATGATAGAGTCCGTGCCGTCATTCTCACAGCAGACCCTACCGCACCTGCTTACTGTTCTGGGGTATGTTCGGTGGCAGTAAGATTTTGCATTCTTGCAGACTAAACTGACTTTTTTGCAATGTATTATAGGCGGACATATCAGGTGGGTGGGACCTACTTTGGAATGCAGAAGCAGAAAAGGAGGGTGAACACGGTACGTCTACCCACCTCTTACTCAACTACATCCAATCATTCATTCATATATCTCCTCACCAGCCCACCGCGACTCCGGCGGCACAGTCTCTGTTGCTATCTCGCGATGCCGAAAGATCACCATCGCTGCCGTTAACGGGCACGCCGTACGCTCTTCCTCCCACTCCACTAATTTCTAATTTTGAACAAATCTCATTTCCGCAGGCCGGTGCAGGCGTGACCGCCTTCCAGCTGCCATTTGACTTCCGCTTCGTATGGGCTGGTGCTAAGCTCACCTTCCCTTTCGTCCGACGTGGGATTCCCGCTGAAGGTACCACCTCACCCAAGATGCTCAACTGTAACTAATGTTTCCTTTCCTTTCCCTTTGTTCTAGCCACTTCAACATACCTCCTCCCTCGCCTACTCGGCCACTCACGCGCCACCGCGCTACTCCTCACGGGGGCAACTTTTTCCCCGGATTCGCCCTATCTTTCTGGGCTTTACCACGAAATTCTACCTACACGTGCTGCCGTCCTACCTGCTGCACGCGCTTTCGCAGAGGAACTCGCAGCGAACACATCTCAGACAGCTGTCGCGTATACCAAGGCACTGCTGCAACACCCAGGGGAGAGTATTGAGGAGAACCACCTTTTAGATTCGCGCGCGATACGTCTATTAGGTCAGAATGGAGATGCGCAGGAGGGGGTGGATTCGTTTATACAGAGGAGGGAACCAAAGTTTACGGATACGCTTGGAAAGCAGCTGACACCCTGGTTCCCTTGGGTATGTATTTTATGATTTTTTTTGGAAGAAAGAGACTGATTTGTACGGGGATATTTAGTGGAGACGCATGGATATCTCCCATCTCAAGTCGAAACTTTGAACTGGGTTGGGGGGGTATTGCAATTGATTGTATTTCTACTGTCACACACTATTGTAACACCACAAAAATGAACATGAAACACCACTGGGGTCTCCAGTACTTGGATTTCAATGAATACTCTAGGGGGGAATATGTTCATATTTACACAATTTCTGTCATCATATCCACAAATTGATGAAAGAAACTAATCATCAAGATATGCGATTTACTATATTTCTGAATTGTCACTCCCGGTTTACTATTGTACCACCATTCAAATAAAGGTGAATTGTTGGTACGGCTCAAATGAATACCCAAGGGCCAGTTAAAACGGCAGACAGTGATATGTGTTGACAGGTACGACATATCCACAATCGTTTCCTTTTAAGATATCGCCAGGCATCGAACTACACAATTTGTCGTATTTGGCCATCGTATTTCCAGCAAACTGCTGAAACATAAAGATTGATATAACATTACGAAATAAGAGGTGGTAATATGTACGAATATATTCATACAAAACGTCTACACAGATTCATCATATCCAAGTGTCGAACCCCAACATTTGATACGATCCCAATCTCTGCTAACATATTTGGATGAACGCGATGAACGCCGGGGATGTAATAATAGTTTAAAACGACAAACGGCAGTAAGTACATGCGAATTCCAAGTGTCAATAGTCATTCCTAAGACAGCCAAGATAAAGCAGAACAGACATATGTACATTGATCTGTAGCATCAAAAAATCGAATCAAGAACTATTTATAGAGCATAACCCAGGAGTTTCAGCCTAACGGACCGAATAGGCCCAAAAGCGCACCCATCTTAAGCACATACCATATACACACCACACGCATGGTACACATCATACCAAGACATCTCTACGCTCTGGCGCGGGTACAAACGTTCCATAACAGTCGACGCATCAATCAACGGACAAGCTTGTCAATCCCCGCCGGAACCTGCAAACAAGATTGGATTAAATGCAAAACTAAACCAAATGGGACACGAATAACGCAGAGGAGGCGACAAATGCGGCTCGCGCTGGGTCAATGAATCGGAGACATTGACGTACCTGCCAGCCATGGGTCGCCGCAGCTCTTTTGTATCCTGTCAGCGCCTCTTGTACTTCATACGCTCTGTCGGACGGGACAAACATCAGTTGCGGATCTCAAGAATGGGGGGACGGAGTAAAGCGGGCTTAACAATAGCACTAATACTCACTGGTGAAAGTTACTGGCGAGGCGCGCGGGTCGCGGATCCAAGTTTGAGATCGCGAGCTTAATCTGTAGGAGAATCGCTGCGATACTTTTGTACATACGTGCATAAGCATAGGAAGGAGAATAGAGATTGGCACCCACCTGTAGCTCGGGAGCCATCCTAATAGCGGCGATCAGGTGTCAGTACCAGGAGAGGAGCATCGGGGAAGGGAAAAGTGCGACGGACCGTCAGATGTCAGGAGGTCCATGCAGATCGAACCGCCTGAGGAGAGGAAGAAGAGAATGTGATCAGTTCAGTATGTATGATGTGGTGGATGTGGGTGGAGTGATTACCGCCAGTGACATGCCCCCCGCCACCGTGGATGAAAGGCAGGAATCGTGGCGTGATGATCCGGAAGAATGGTGGTGCAAGTGGAAAGGACGGCGGGAATCTTATCTCAAATATGATCGAGTTCAAATTTCTAACCCCAGGCCGGAATCGTTAATCAATTAATGCAATTTCCATCTGTGAAACATACCTCGCTCGCATATCCTTTGCGATCGGCAGCGCCTCATCAAAGGAGTGCATCTCAACAATCCACTGGAACAAATTATCGCCCACAAGCTCAAGGGGCATGTACCACCCCAGCTCCTTGAGGCACTTTGCGTTCTCTTGCTCCTTCAACATTGCCCGGAGCTCCCGCTGCACCGCCATCGTTGCACTCGGTGTCGATTCTATGGGAGGCGGCATAAGCTTCTCTACTGTACTGTTTACCCACTCCGGGTCGTGCTTCCAGTCATCCGCAGGTCTGATTGGTAAAGCTTTTTCTTTCCCTTTCGATCCCGAAGAACTCGCGTCAGGCTTTGAAAGGGCCGGAACGCTATAATCGTAGTCATCATCTAGGTCAAATTGAACTTCATCTTTCTCCCCGAAGGCAGCATATGCTCCGCTGGCTTTGGGCGGATTGGGGGTATGTGTGAAGATCTCTAAGTCATCTTCATCGTTCTCTTCGTCGAGATACTCCTGCTTCCTGGCCTGTAGGAGGACATCAATCTGGTAAGATGGGTCCGGGATCTGTATAGCGTGGTTGGACAGTGTAACTGGGTGTTTGGGGTCGAGCGTGACAAGTGGGACGTCCTCACTGGGTTTTGGGGAAGATGGAATGATCTCGGCACCTTGTGCGTCGTATGTCGTTTCCATTATTCCTTTTACCAGGAGGTATCGGCTATAAAACATGCATTGAATGTAGCGAGGATTAAAGCTAGATGGACTTTGCGTACCACATTATCCAGTGTGTATCTTTGACAACGAAGTAAGGGTTATTACTAACAAACTGGGAAGGCAAATTGACGACCTCGGCGAGCGCTACGCAGTTTGTGGGGCACATCCTGCTCCTCTTCCAAGTAGCCCGGCTATTCAGTGCGTAGCCTCCCATCGAAATTGAGCCTTCCTTGGCAAGGTAGACTCCTGTATGGCTTTAAATTAGGTGATTGTTAGAAATGGGGTACACGACGGCTGACCGTGACCGTACGTTCTGCCATGAGTGGCCTGCTTGTACCAAAGGCCATGGCGGATAATCTACACGTATGTTCGATCAGTTGTGAGCACCTAGCTAGCGAGAGTATCTATGCCCACTGAGTGCCAATTTCTGAATGGCGATCCGTGGAATGCCTAGGAAGTCCGAGGTTCAATCTCGTGACTGATGTTTGGCTAAAATCGCGTACATAGAGCGATGGATATGTCTGTGCATTCAAGTCCATAGCCTGGGAGTCCCGGACACTGGATTTAAATTTTGCTTCCGCATCCGGCGCACCTACGCTGAACCGGAATTGGCGCCAAGTGGGATCTAAGACGGTGTTCCATCTCATTGGATGATCGAGCCGCGAATTGAGGATTGACACTTACCAAGACCACGCACACGTTCGTCACTAGAAGTAATTTCCTCCAAATATGATGTGCAGGAAGCCACGCACCTTAAAATAACCTTTTGTCAGCAAAGAATCGGTTTCAAACCCGAAACTTTACCTACCATCGAAGAATAGACCAAGCGGCAGGGAGCACGGCAGGGTCCAGATCCTTCAGCTTAGGTTTAGATTTACCTGCCTTCACTTTCTTTTCGAGATGTTTTTTCATATCTTCAATCTGTGAAAAAAAACCAGCATCAGGAATGAGTATCAATCCTACATGTTAGAAATGGGACTTGCCGATGGCAACGAATCGATCATTTCCATGATTGACACTCTCATCTGACAGACAGAAGGATTCGAATTGATATCTCGCTGTGAAGAGGAAAAGTACCAAAAACAAACCAGAGCCAAACTCAAATCGTCAAAGTCTCCGAGCCCGTCCGGTCCGATAGTGAATTCTTTTCGGGGAGAGGCAAACACCTCGGGAGCCGCTGGCGATTGTCCTATGAATCCGGGTATCGTTCTGGCATTTGGGATGGAAGCAATCTTAATAGGATCTGGCTGTGGCACCCGCAGTCCCATACCAACAGGCAGTGGGTCCTCCATCACACCCTCTGCGGCTGCGGAATATGCCATCGAAACGAGGAGGTCTACTGTCTTTGGATTACGAATGATCTCATACTACCAAATTGTGACACTTTAGATGTGGGTCGTGCAAATATGTGAAAAGAAACCGATACCTCAAGTGACGGGCCCCGGTTGAGGGAATAATATTGGTAGGCGCAAAGCTTTGAATCACAAACGTAAGGTTTGAGGGCCTCGTAGTCGTTAGTGAGTCGGTTGTGACACACGATACAGTACCGTGTACAAAGCTGTTCGAAAGAGGTCAATATAATATATTGGAAACCAGGGAGTAAGCCTGCCGATAAGCGCCGAAGAAGGTAACAGAAAGCGGTCAGTGGCAGATTGATTTCATCGTTTGGTCCCAAGCCCAATAGGGGGTCGGGTGGTAGTTTATTAGTTCTCCCCAAACGCGATTCTGCTTTATCAGCCTCAACAAATTTCTAAACAAAAATGAATCAGTTTTGATACCAGGGATTGCAAATGACCAACATTCCGCATTTCTTGATAAGTAACGTCATATTTTTGTTGCGCCTTCTCTGTCTCTGATAACAATAGCTCCGCCCCGGCCCACCCTAACTTAAATCGCCTTCTTAGTTGAACGATTTTCAAAAAGGCTTGGTCCATCAGAGATTCAAGAGTACCACTCAGACTAAATCGGTCAAACCGTCCCTCCTCGTCTTGTTCTTCTTCGGCAAGGTTCGGTGGCGGAGGCTGAGGTTCTTCGTATTCCTCGAAGTCGTAATCTGAATCATAATCGAAGGCTGAAGTCTCCTTTTGGATACGAAGTTCATCTTCAGTATCCTGGATTATAAGCCCAAATGTGCTCGCAGCATCTTTGGCGGCCTTCTTGCCAGGTTTGTACTTTGGCGTCAGCCCTACTTGGAAGGTCAACGAAGTCCCGAGGCGGCGCGCTGCTAAGCTATACAACCCGTCTGCTTCGAGTGGGGGATATACCCCGCGAAGACCGGATACGAGCAACGTTAGATGCTGGGAACGTGAAAGGAGACGACGATCCCAAGCCATCAGAGCGCGAGGAGGGATCGATTTTGCTAGAACGGTTATTGGCAAGGATACAGACATCGAAAAGTCGTCTCCACCAAAACGGATGAGCCCAGGCCGGTAATTCGTTGCGAGTGTTTCAATGAAATCGCTGCAAAGGAAGTCAATCAACAATAATGCAACTGAACGAATAATACACTTTTGAAGATTCTGACGATCTTGTGTCACGACATTAGCAGCGCTAGCCGCTTCTAGATCATCAACGTCGAATACATCAAAATCGTCATCACTCCCTTCATCTTCCATTTCGATTTCCTGTGACTCTACAATTTCCGATTCGGCGTGAGGTTGGCCCAGCGAAGCAAGTAGTTTCTCGATAGTTTGTTGGATGGTCCGCGATGAACCTGATGCGATATTTTCCATAGCTTCCTTGACCTGAGGGGGCAGGTCTGCATCCGGGGAGTAGCTAAAAAAGGAATGATCTTTAGGATAGTCCGAAGTATCTATCTGGCCATCAGAGGGTACAAGTCATATCGAAGAAATACCCACCCGACGTAAGGATATTGACGGTAAGTACGTGCTTTCCGTCTCGACTATGTATAACGAGCTCAATCGTTCCTTCATCATCTCCCGGAGAAATTTCTGCGAATGTTCAGCAAGATTTCTTTCCAATTAGTATTACCCACTCTTGACTACATGCCCATGGATGATAAGCCCTTCACTACAAGCCATTCTCATATCTTCGAGGTCTGCTTTGAATCTTCGCCGGCCCTTGAGATGGGCATTCTTTTCCGTATTGAGATTTAACCGAGCAGAGAGATCGAGCCGACTACTTGTGTTTGAATCCCAGTTCTTAACGTCAACACCCATCTCATCACTCATATTTGTGCTTGGATAATTATCTTCAGCACAGCGTGTAATCGAATTAGTGATTATGAAGGATAACCAGTAAAACGCGCTCTAAACGCGTCGACGACTTCAGAACACATACCGATACTTGTTTCTCGTCGTTTGAATGAGAGAGAGTCAAGGATTTGGGGTTCTGAGTTAAAATCACGCACAAGGATGACATCTTCAGTTGGACGACTGCAAGTTAGGGGTGCCATATTGACCTAATTTTTTTCTTTAAGGGTTTTCCTGGGTAAAAAAAAGGTATTGAAACAAAGATAACCTCGAAGCACAAAGCTACGGCGGAAGAGTATGAATAATAAAGTGCAAGGTAGGCGCTAAAATCATGCACAATTTCAGTCACGAGTTGACAACAGCCCGGCGCTTGCCGAAATGGGCGTTAAGTATACGGACGTTCGAGTCACGCTAGGTCACGCCTTATGAGCAATGCATCCTCACAACCTGAAGGTTCCGCTTTCTTCACCACTTGTGGGACCGCCACAAAAAAAGGGGGGGCAAGATAAGAATAAGAGAAGGAAAGTAATTTTATTTCCTTGATCGAATCATTTAGGCGTACATGACGTTCAGGGTTCACACACTCACACCTGGGTCCTGTATTTGACACCCGCTTATGATTAGGCATGTATTCACGATTCTCATTTTTCTTATCCTTACTATATCCTGAAGCAGGGGGTATATCTAAGGGTGGTAATAATCGAGCAAGATGCCAGAGGCTAGACCCAACCAGGACTGTGTTTTTAATAAGGCCACCCCACTCGTGCCCTAACGGGGACCTACTACAACATCCTGAACTTAAAATTTGTCCCTTCAATCTCACCGCTCAGGAGAGTTCAACGATCAAGCCACTGCAGCATGCACGGAACATACTAGCGGTCAAACTACCAGGTGACTATCACCCTTGTCAGGGAACCATGAAACCTCTCCGACGTCTCCGAACGATAGTCATCCTTTATGGCCGTACAAATCTTTACTCGATCAAGCTCGTGAAGATAAAGTATAGTATAGCCTGGGAACTAAACTAAAAGCGAGGAAAAGCCTATCCACCCTGACCGACGTATATGCCCGACGAATTATGGTTCGTAGCTAGGTTTCGCGGGTCACCCGACCAGGTTCAACACGAGTTATGTGAAAAACGATATATCCGGAGAATGGCCTTTCGGTTTACAGGACAATCCGCCTATACACAGATACCCTGCCGAGCCGGTCTAGTGAAGTCGGGCCTCGAACCATTCTGGGTCGTGGTTGTGACGGCGTGGTATTGGTTGGGAACGTGCCTCGAGGCCACCCCACTCACTGGGCACTATCGCACAACTACCGATTCACTTCTCGCACTTCTTTCCCTGTGCTGTCCAGAACGTTATTTTGGGGCGTTCAAGTGCCGGATGGTGCCATATCCTCCACAAATTAGGCTACCGCCCACAGGCCTCCTCGATCCGATTGTTACGCCGCCCATTACAATTTCTGAATTTCTAGTGGCTTCTCACATTTCTCAGTGGTCTCATGTCAGCTCTTGATTGATTTAATCTCCTATTATCGTCTTACTATTCTCGTTTCCCTTCTATCAATATATCGCCGGATCTTGAATCCTTTACGACGCTCCCCCATCTTTATTTAGTTCAGCGTGCGAAGGGGTCCGAGAGGTGCGATGAGAAGACCCATATCAATTCTCGTTTCGAGCTTATCACTCACGCATGTCAAAGCGCGCAAAGCCCGGATGTGCCAGATAATTCTCACCGGTCTCTTATCTAGTCACAAGTGCCCTGCCAATCATTCTCGCTGCATGTTTCCCTCCGTCTTTAACCATACCGCAAATCACACACTGGGACAACACCGATGGAATTGCGAAAAGTGCGGGCTGGAGCATCATGTAGTCTGCATGATACAGGAAGCGAACCAAATCTGCTCAAGCTTCTTTTCTTTTTCACATTCTATCTGGGATTGATCTCGCAGCTAACATCCGCCAATCTCCTCATGTATCCAGGTTTCCTTGTCCGTCAAACCAAACTCCAAACTGCGTATCGGTTAGAGGGTCGTTTCTTTTCAATTCACTATTCAAACTCGGGTTACACGAACCACGCCTGTTGTCTGGTATTTTTTTGTGAACTCTGATTCAATTCCGATATATCTATTTTCAGGGTGTCAAGTTTCTCATCGTAGAATCAAAGTTACTTTGACTTGGGATGATGGGGATAACGGAACATGTGCTCAGTGACCGGAATATTGACGGCCATGATATGCCTAGTTCTAGGTACTCATCTTCGCCGCAGCCCCGTTCTCAATTCTCAAGAGAGTCAGACAGTCAAGGATTATATATAACAAAGCTCGTATCAATATGATTTGAATTACTTTGAACAGGGAGCGTGAGAGATAGTATACTGTATCGAAAAATACTGGCGCTGAGAACATTTTTATATACAGGGTGAATAGTGAGGCCAGGCACAATAAAAACATGGCACAACTTCAGATGGCAAGGAAACAGAAGGATGGGAGCGTGGTAGCTATTGCGGAGCGATGTTGATGCTGAGAGGATATATGGTTCTGGATGATGGTGGATGTAATATGCAGATGGGGCTCACGAAGCGAGTCCATGGAACAAAGATGAAAAAGGTGAAGAAGATACATAGCGGAAAGACAAGAGAGCAACTTTTAAACATGATATGATGCGAAAAAAAAATGAACAGAAAATTGCATTACAACAATTGGAAAGCGATGCAAAATAATAGCCAAAGCCGGAAAAAATGGTTGAAACTTTGAATTGTACTTGCTTGTATGATGGGTTGATGTATGCATGAGTTTGTTGGTATGATTTGAACAGAATGCGAGCTTGATTGTGCGAGATATTGTAAAATTCCGTTTTTCTGAATATGGGATATTGAAAGGGCGTAACATTTGGACGAATTTATGTTGAGTGTTTGTGGATGTGAAACTCCGCATTTGAGATAGAGATCTTGGTTCAGGTTGGTATTGCAAACAGGCGTGTTAAGATAGTCGTTCAATATCCATAGTATGCGCGCTTCAAAAGAGGAAAATGTTCAGCGATACTCGGGGTTATAATGTAACCGACATACCATCCTATCGCTAAAAATGAGAAAGTTAAATTGGGACAATGGAAACAAAAAAAATAGAACGCACAAAAGCCAGATGACTTTCGAACCGGTTTTGCATCCCCGGAGGGTGACGATGTGGCCTCTAATGCATTCATACAGAAGCGCCCGTTGGTCCTTATCGGCCTTGATTAGAGACAAAGCTTCCGTCAGCAACATAGATTGTAGGAAGAAATTTTATACCGTTGGCAGTACACTTGCGATCAGCTGACTGCCAGTGACTGAAAGTGCCAGGTCTACGATCATCGCTCGCCTCGACCTATAAAGGAATTTTTACATGAACATAGAAGAAATAGCAACTACGGCGAAACTTACCCCTTTGCTGGCTCGCACATGCGTTCAATGACCTTATCCAGCGTCTCTTTCCCACCTTCTTTGAGAGCCTTCGTGACAGATTTGCTTCCTTGTTCGTTTATGGCAAACTCAGGGAGACCATCTAGAAGATGTTGGAGCGCCATCTGCCTATGCTTCTCCGAACCATGTTCAAGAACTATGAAAAATAAATTAATATCCTATTAGTCGAGGGCATTAAAAATATGAAAGAAACGAACTGTGTTGTATGCAATAGGACCCCCATTGGTTTTTTGCAACCTCGGCAAAGACGGCAGAACCATGATTGAGCAACTCTTCGACAATTCCGTCCTTCGCTTCGGCTTCGAGATTCTCAAAAGCGTGCTAAATGCATGAGGAATGATCGTCACGACAGGTCCAAACGGAAAGCGACAGGAAATTCGTAAAAGGACGATTAGCCAAGGCCAAATTATTCCAGAAATAGTCTGAGTCGTTACCTGAACAACAAGGGATCCCGTCTCATGGCAAGCAAGGGAGGCCCATTTTCCCTTCAATGATTTGTTGACGCTAAAGGAGGCGAAATGAAATTAGCGAGTGAGTCATTTGAGCGAAGCTGGGACAAGTCAGGGGCGTTCAATTGACATGGAATGCCGAGCATATACAGGTGTTGATATTAGAAACCGACAACCGACTCCTCAACTTGAGTCAATGGTGAGCCCGCCAGGGCGGTATGTGACAAACATACGACTTCAGTACGGTGATGCGCGGCGGTCATCGAGTATGTATTACACACCAAAACACTGGCGATGGAGATTAAAGGGACTTACTAAGCGAAGATAGGCGGAGCAGGTGGCGTCCACGAAAGTTCCATGATCTAATAGTGATTTAAAACACCAAATCCAACTATGAAATAAATTCATACCTTACTCCAAACATGCGACGCATGCTTATTCACAAGGGTCTGAGCAGGATCTCCGAGAAGGAGCTCTGAGACGATGAGCAAACGAATATCCTCCTCACAGTCAAGTGCTTTCTGGAGTACATGACATCCATAGCAATTAGTTGCGAGTTCGACAATGCGTCCCCTAAAACGTAAGTCAATATGAAAAAACCAGGCCCGAGTCGGAATGAAGATTACCTCATACACATAACAATTTTCTTGCGTTCCTCGGGGGTCGAAGCGGCCTCCAGACACCTTTGTACTGCCCAGTTTCCAAAGCTACCAGCGGTATCAGGGCGTCAGGACTGAGTCAGGGACGCTGTAAAATAGTTGACTGACCGGTGTGCCATCATTTCAAAGCCGCGCGCACAAATCGCATCAACGATCTTAGCACGTTCCTCGAGATCGGCGACCTTGAGCTTTTGTTGGAGGAAAATGCTAGCTTGTTGATCGGACGATTTGATGATCCGGGCCACGAATACATGGTAAGGAGGCGACGACGAAGGATGCAACAATGACAAAAAATTGATCGGCTAGACATATATTAGTTTCGGTACCGCTAGGTGCTAATGAGAAGATTACTTCATGAGAGGGGCCTTGTGGGATGAAGGGATGCTGAAACATGAAAGATGAACGTGGGGGCTCATCGAGACCGACCGCTCCCGAGTTATATTCAAGTTTCTCTTCGGGAAGTGACCAATCACATGATGAAGGAAGTTGAGGCTGGGGGGCCAATCTCCAATCCATTGACGCTAATGGTCTTCCGCTATCCATGCGACGAATTGGAGGCGCATTGTACTGATAATGGGGAGCAGGTGGCACCGGGGCGGATGGCTCAGAGAAAGGCTCAAAGAAGGGAAGGGTAGTAGAAGTAGGTGGATATTGGGGGCGGTAAGAAGGTGCGATGGGGGAGGTGCTTTCGAAAAGCAAAGAATTCTGTGGGGCGTAAGTGTGGCCTTGGCTGAGTTCATATGGCGAAAGCATTTTAGGGTCAAACCCCGGTCTTGAAGGTGAAAGATCTGTTGGTGTCAATAGCGACGACGCTACCGAAGCTGGGGAGAAGTCGGGTGAGCTGGGTGAAGTATCCAGACTCAAAGGGGGTTTTTTAGTATATGGAGCAGGAGAATTGAGGTTCAGCGTCCGGAGTAGTTGCTCAACGTGCTATAAAATTATTCAGATGCCGATTGAGCATCAAGGTGGTGGATGTACCGTATCATCAAATTCCTGATTGGATTTTTTCCTTCCATCGCCATTCCCGAGTACCTATATGCGCTGTTCAGTAACCTGCATATAGAGAAGCGGCGTTCCATTACCAATTCGGAATTATTTTGCTTCCACCCATTTCCAAAACGCTATATATGCAGGTCAATGGTGTAAAGAGAGATAGAATTTTGGGGCGTTTCCTTACCCCATCGTCAAACGCAACACTTGTTGCCTTCCAGCCATCATCGATTGCGACTCGCTAGAGAAATTGTCAGATATCACTCATAAAAACCGACCGATGTATCTCGGACGACGAAATTCCATAACTGTTACAAGCACAGATTGAAGGGGGTTGGAGTTGAAACATCGTCTTATGTGATCCCAAACGGCGCAGAATTAGGTAGAAATAAGGGAAGACTCACGCCCTCGTCGAACTCTGGACTATTTTTTTTTCTTCCATCGCCGATCGCACCGACATCCCTAGTAGACGGAGGGACAGGTCCAAAAACATCTTCACGACGTACAACTGGGTATCTAGGCTGATCTCCGCGCACATTACCAGAGAATTCGCGCTCGGCAACACGAGAAAATGAATCCAATGCCTGAGGCCATGTCGAATCAGATGGTTGAGGTTGCGGTGCCCAAATCGAAGCTGCCGTCCCTTGAAGCTGTCTGGAACGGGCTGGGGGCTCTGCAGGGTACATAATGAATGGATGAAGAAAAGAAAGGGTTAGAGGTGGGGGATGTGAGGAGGATGTCGTGGAAGAGATGAAAAGACAAAATGCGGAAGAAAAGAAATTTATAGTCACGTCCGCTATTGGCAGCCTTCTGTGAAATTGAGCGTTCACATTCCTAATTGGGACAATTTTCTCCCATATTGGGTACTAAGCGCACGGACCATGCCTCTAACACGACCTCTCTTCAGAATTGCATGGCGGTTGCACAAAATCCTTAAAAATCAGTGTTGCGATGGTGTTTTTCGCTACTACAAATTGCTCAATCAATCTTTCATCAAGTTTGTGATGGCATTGATTGCGCGGAAATGTCTGTGCTAGGAAACTTATCCCCCAAAACAAAACGGGTGAGTACTTTAGTGTATCATCAGATTATTTTCTCATAGAAGAGGCAGTAAACGGCCGGGTGTACGCCATTCAAAGCTGAAGCCATGATGGTTTCTCAACAAAGGTAATATCGTTGTGGTAGCACAGTGGTACCGTTGACGTGCAACCTGTTACATACAGGTAGCTAGGGACTAAGCTAAGTATATTTGGTAAGTGTTAAATAATACCCCTCATGCGTTATAGCGCTCACCCAAAACTTACCTCCGGTCCGCGACAGACCGAAGGGGTAATAAAGCGATCTTTTCCCTCCGACTAAACACAGATATGAGGAATAAGATTTCCAACAAAAAATAGTTTGGCTCCTTATGAACAGCCGGCATAGCATCAGTCGTGTCCAAACTTGATGGTATATAATGCAACGCCAGGAACATCAAGTATTTTCAAGCGTAAAACAGCATGGTCGGATGTCATGTACGGTGGTAGGATAAACCTATCCAAGTTGGTGAGGCCCCCGAACCCCCGATCGCTACCATCCGGCGATAATAAACACACTAGTCTCAAGTTCTCTTGAGAGTACTCACTGGGGATGATAACTGTGCTTCTCCCGCGAACCTTTACACCCCCAGATCTCAGGAGATACATAGCCTGGATAGGCCCCATGGCACATCCCAACTGGTACCGGGAGATATGAGATGTGCGATGAGCTTGAAACAAATCCAGATCGGCACCTGGGGAGCATTAATCCTGTCCAAAATCCATATCCAGATCCTCGAAAGCCGCCGATTAACGCCTATTTCCCAACTCTGTACCCCATTTTCAGCATATCGACTTTGTATATCGGGCTGCCACTAAACCGCCCGACTCGATCAATACAAACATGCTAGGATTTGCACATACACGAATAATGGACTGATAGCGGTCGCAATAGATGATTTGCTTCCCCATAATCGTCTTGGTGAGTCCATATACGCAAAGACTTAAGCCCATCCAGGATCATCCAGATTTGTAAGTGCCCGAGACGACTGCCGATAAGCGATATCTGACATCTTTGCTCTGTGCCGTTTTACATCTCTAACGCCGCCAACTAGTACTGAATACCTCGCTCCGAGCCTAGTTAATGTCTGGTGTCCATAGTAGAGGTAAAACCGATCGATGAAACTCCTTACTGGCCTCGAGGAGCAACGAGCAGAGGCACATCGCCCATACCCCCACACAAACACGCACAGGCCGCGCTTCTCCCGCGAGGGTTTAAGCGTCTCCTTTACCGGGCCTCATCGAACCTATCGCTTCCACGCCAAAAGGAGATTACATTGCCATCATATCGCACGCTGGTCACCTGGCGCCAAAACAAACAAGCCCGGATTTCACTATTTTTGACACAACTGATATTTCTATGACACAGGTGGGAAGGCCGGCTGCTTTGGCGAGCATTTTCCATCAGGAAATAGCTCAAGCTGGCTAGAAGTGGGAAAGAATAACGGCAGTGGAGCTGATTGAGAAATCCGCCAATGAGGCGATCCCAGGAGAACGTTTAGAGGGGGCGTATCTTTCGGTGGTAGAGGGGGCCCGATCTATATAGTAGTTTACCTCGACGGGAAGAGGTTTTTTCAAGGGGAGCGTGGCCAGGTGAGAGCAGGGGAGGTTCTAGAGAAGAGAACCAGTACTAGTGTATCCGAGTAACGATACGTAGCGTGGCCCTCTAATAATATCTCAATGCGTGCGACGTCGTTAGCTCCGAGGGACTCGAGGCTTTAGACCTGAGAAGAAGTAAAATATATAAACACCATAAAACATATGTATCATATGTTGGGGGGCCTGAGACATAACGTCGAAATCTGATATCTTCCAACATAGACAAAGCGTGTTGATTCCCAGGAATATACCCATAATGTTGATTTATTGGAATGACTTCGGCTTGGTGCTGAATGGTATAGCCAGACAAAGATGACCTCTTTCGCAAAAACAGCGCTCAGGAAAGCGGGCGGTGGCCTGTAAAGCATTGGAAGCCTTCCAGGCTAGGGGGTAATGTGGGAAGCTGCCTGTGACGAGTCTCCAAAAATGCGATACTGGCCCCGCAGAACGGAATCGAGAATCTTCACCTGAACGGGGCAGAGATTTTTCACGTTGAGACATTCCAAGCATCAAGAAACGCCCACAGAGAGTTAGGATGACATAACACGAATGAAAATTATTCCAGACTATGGACGATAGGAGGAGCGGGGATTACAATTAGCGTGAACAACAATCGTCGCTTCCGTGTGAGGCGGGTTTTTCCGTGGGCCGTGGGCTCGACGACAGAGTCCACTGGACTCCCGCTACGAATATATCGGAACCAACTTTAAAGAAGTGGCAATGCCGTCACCACCCACATGTGGGGGTCCGGGGTTCCGGGGGAAGATGGGACGGAGCAGAATCGAGTCGTCCAGTCCGTAGGAAATAGGAACAAAGTTTGAAGGCGGACTTGGTCCGAAAAGCCGGGGGATGTGAGGGGCTCAGGGGAGACCATACATCTTATTCCTTCTTGACTTAATGATCGTGATTGGGAGAGAAGAACTCAGCTACGCGCCAAACGCCAAAAAAAAAATAAGAACCCCTTTGTTGCGGCAGTTGCGGCAACCTGCCGATGGAAAGGAGGATAGAATGAATCGGCATAAATGAGGAACAAACATGCCTCTCTTACTTACTGGCAGCCGCGGCAGACTGGAGAACAAAACGGTAAGCGGCAGCTTATTATTACCCCTAGGCGGCGGTGATCAAACGTCGTGATTCCTCCAAACATGGAATGGAAACTCGTCATCCCGAAAATCAGGGCCCAGAATGGTGTCTACCTGGATAAACCATTAGACAATGACAATAAGAATTTGGGGCGGTCAATATGTTTCACCCACTATCGTTCATCTGATATGGATCCTCACATGGTGTCATGATACGTGGGTGCGATCTACTGTCGCGTGGCCAAAGCTCCTCCCCAAGATGGTAACATTCTGTAAGCTTTAACTCTTCCTTTCGAAATATCAGAGGGGCCACCTGCCGTCACGTTTTGGACGCTGCTCCGAGGACTTTAGGGTCCACCCCCAGTTATTCTGAACGTCTAAATGATAAATATTAACGACAAGCGTCGTATCCTGTCAGATAGACGAACAGACGAACGGATCCTCGGAGGTGCCGCGGGTGTGTGCTCAAACCAGAGTCCAGGCCAAGTTTCGTCCCCGGATTCATCCTTCCGGGTTAGCGACTAGCGAAAGACGCGTGCAAGTTCTAAGCATCTATACGACAGAAGAATCGGACAAAATCAGAGAGACGCACATCCAAAAAATCAAAAATTACAAACGTGCGATATTAAATTGCGTTCCTCACTTCTGTTCTACCAGGTCAGCCGGTGGAATGAAGCCTCTCCTTAGGTGAGGAACCGGCACGAAGGGTGAAGTACGAAAGCTAAAGATCTATAGCCTTGCGCATTTTTGCGTCCGCGGGGTCTTGCGTAGATCTCTTCCACAATCTATCCAAAACGTAAATCACGGATTTCCACAATTGTCACCAAAGTTCATACAGGAATTGAACCAGTCCACTACAACTCTGTGTAGAGTTAGATATAAATTTGGTCGAATATTTGGTTGAAACCGGAGGTCTTACTCTATTCCTCCGACCCTCCTTCCCCAAAAGGAGTTGGACTGGACGGAGAGGAATATGAGGGAGATGTTCCTGGGACGGCATGATCGATACTGGCAGCGGCGATCGAGGGAGAGGGGGAAAGAAGTTAACGCGGCTCGCTAATCCAGACCTGAGACCTGAGAAATGGAGGTAAGAGTCAAGACACACCACTTTAACGAATAAATGATAATTCACATCGTTGACTTAACCTGGGATAAAACAGAAAGAAGGAAAAGAAGAAAGAAAAACAAACGTCAAAACCAAAGCCCAAAATAACTTCTTTTTGACATGAGTTCCGTCATCAAAATAACCGTTACGATTAATTCGGAGACACCCTCCAAGTGGCATCTGACGCGAAGCACATTAATGCCGTCATGACAGCTCGCGAAACCTGGCATGCACTTGAAGGTGACACTGAATCCCGAGTCGGGAAGATGTATTTCACAGGCAGGGGCCGAACCACCGACACAAGTAAGTTTGCCAGCGCGTCTGGATA
The DNA here is from genome assembly GCA_037014335.1 of Collybia sordida. NCBI lineage: Eukaryota > Fungi > Basidiomycota > Agaricomycetes > Agaricales > Clitocybaceae > Collybia > Collybia sordida. The sequence continues at coordinate 4,683,324 of JAYKXK010000002.1, forward strand.
ATGGGAAGGAGAAATGAGTCAATACAATGCTCGGAGGCAAGGGCCGAATTACCTACTTCCCCGTTGGTTCTCCCTGAATTCCGTTATTAGGATAAAAGGTTAGAGTTGCAGCTCATCTGCCAAAAGCGGACGGTCCAACCCAACGAAAGCCGTTCAGGCTTACCGGCTCGCCTCAATTCGGTGTGGATAAGATGCTACCAAACAAGAATTGAATGAATTGATGCAGATAACGCTCCAAACGACGGGCTGAGATATCTATACATCTCTTCCACATCGTTGGACGTTGTGTATTGGTGGATAACGCAAGAAACGTAAACCTTACTCTCAGAACCCTCACGGGGATCAAACGTCGCTCCATTCACGGAAGGCTCCGTTCATCCCCCATTCAATACCTGAAAGTCTCCAGAGAACTTGCCTGACGGACAAAACGTTTAGAAAATAATAAAATAAAGTAAAGCATACGTACACATATCCAACAATCTATACTTAACCAAATTTCTGAATTGATTCATACCATTATGGTCATTATGCGAGGCTATTCATGCACGTTTGTCAATTGAGAAGTTCAACTTGGAGAGACGATGACCCATACTCAACTAGTGACAAACTCTGCAATGCCGTTACCGGGGAGTGTTAGAACAGAGATGCCCCACACTTTCACAGCTTCCTCGTCTCCAACACTCCACACGAATAAAATCGAGGAATATCCTTGCTCCGAAGTAAACAATCAAACCCAAACGTCCAACTCCACTAACTGTCATTTCTACACACCCCATTGTGGAACTTGGATACCCTCCAAAATAAGCCAGCCCCGAGAAAAATAAACCACCTGGGGCTGTGATGTACCCATTCTCATTCAGCGGGAGAAGAACGGAGTGGACAAACATCTATCCCTGCACGGGGATCAACTGTCGTCCTACCCATTGAAGAGAAAATTTCCCTCATACTTAACACCCATAGCAGAATGAAATCCCTGGATCCTGATAAATGAAATGATTTAACAGGAGCGATTAGGCGCCCAATTGCGAGCTCGTCCCGAAACACTTTGGTGTCGGGTAAGCACGCCTATCGAAGGGAGGTGAGTAAAAGGGCAGATCCTTGGGAGTACAGGGGAAAGACAGCACCGCAACCCGTGATAACTTAAAATTTCGGATTGTAACAGGCTGCCAAAGTGGAAAAAGTATCCGCACTTCGTTGACGTGTCGTACATCCTCGCACCTGACGCGTGAAGCGCGAGCTAATCAGTCAAAACGAGAAGAATCAAAATAAACTTATCTTACACACGGGGCCCAACTACTTCCTGGTCTAAAGAAACCAAAGTGAGAGGAGAAGGGGGGGTGGAAGCAGATGGAGGGCCGGAACAGAATTCGCTAACATCATCCCTGAACGGGGATCAAATGTCGTTCTGTTCATGGAAGCCGCCCTCCTACCCAACATCCAACACCCCTACGCCCACAATAAACTGCACAATAGAAATCCTATCCGAAAAATGAGAAATAAGTCGACAGCGAAAATGAGTGGCTATATAAATGTATATTCATTCACATAATGATTCCAGTGCATTTTTTATGTCACGTAACTTCCTGTGCCGAGCAATGGTGAGACGGTGAGTAGGCAGATGGGTTCCCGGAGCATTGTGGGAAGGTTTTCAGCCTTTCAGGCCCTCGAAGATAAGTTTAGTCTCCCGGTTGCATGTGCAAGCGAGCAAGGAAGACACACCATATGTACGAATGGTAAACACGCACATGTTCCAGAGTTATTTTTCCTCGCTCGGGCCGCAACTGTGAATGGCCTGGAGAGTGTAGCAACCAAGCCTGTCATACTAAAATGACCTACGTACAATCTCCCAGGGAGAGTTGGATTCTCAAGCAATGAAGTAATTTGCCTACCGGGCCGGCCCAAGCTTTCGGAGAAGTTTGAAGGGGGCCAGCGTAAGTACAGCAAATCTTAGTTCAGTATCTTTTGGGAGGAAAGGAAAAACCACTCTCTATTGCCTAAACAAGCAGGAGCTGGGTCCACAAGAATATTAAAACACAGACGCGGCAATCACCGCAACAACAGAGCGACCACGAAAATTCTGGCTGGGTCACGTTGATAATTGATAAAAAAAAACAGGTTCTCAATACTTTGAACTCAGGAATCAGTGCGAGAAAAAGGAAGGTAGGTCTATCCCAAATATTCACACCTTCACATAATTAGAAGTGATTATTTTTTTTTCCGGATTTCGCATACAGAAAAACTTTTTCTTTCTGAAAAGGAGATTAGAGCTTTATTCATTCACGATTGGGTTGGACTTAGATTCTACAATGAGGGCCGAATGGGGGAGCCGTCGTGCAAGGAGCATGTCATAGGTCTCTTTTGCACAAAGTCGGCCTACCGATCCTTGAAGCTTGAAGGAGAATAAGACATGTCGTAACCACACCCACCACATGCCGAGATTGCCTCGCCCAGGTGCGTCCCACTGATCATAACATAAGTAGATTTCTAGGGCATTCTTGACCGAATTCAGGCATTCTTGACCGAATTCACATAGAGGAAGTCGTGTTTTCTGGCATTGGGAGCCGGGTGCGTTCTCTCGAAATCGGGGTTGCAACGAATAACTCGGGGACGTACGTTAAAAAGAACTGCTGCTATGCCATACGAATAGGGTGATCGATCACAACAATGGAGGTATCCAAAGGGACCAGTGTCAAGCCTCCTTTTTGCGAAAACAGTCAACAGATCCTCTGCCTCAGGGGGGAACGATACGCGTCGTATTCGTAAACAAACCCATCACATATCAAATACCCAACGAGACAGTAGATTGCATGTCAAGATAATTACGACGACGGGAAACCGGGTAATTTGTTGCAGGACCGTGACCACGATCACAATTTGTGCCATAAAGCAGTTACAGTAAGAGCGAATCTCCAGGGAGCTTGTTCCCATCTTACCCCTTCCCGGTATGACATACACAGAAAGCCCACCCTACACGCATTCAGGTAGATTCAACTTCGAAATACGAAGAATCGTATGACTTCTTTGTGCCATCGTACGAGAAGGGAACAAAAGCAGACCTCCAGGGGGTAAGTAGTTCACATCTTTCACCTTGTCGCATGCTCATTCACGCTTTTGCCCGAACCCGTAATACATACATACCCGCGAGCCATCCTAAGGGTAACCACCACACAATCAAATCACCTACATCATACATGACGATTATTTTTCTCGCTAGCGCAGGATCGGCATCACTAGCCAATCCCAATCCGAGAAATCAAGCGGGGATGAGTGCAGGGAGGGGAAGGCGGGATCACATCTGAATCCTCGCGGTGGCTTTATCCTATAATGATGTCATCAACCTCTCGGTCCCAACTCCCGATCCCCCATCACGCAAGATCACACATCACGACCCGATATCCCAAATTCGAGAGCGAAATTCCAAGTCCCAAGTCCCAAGGGTAAGGTAAAGCTCCCTACATGTGTAGAAGAGAGAGGCATCATTCCTATCCTTCGATTTCCGGTTGATGATTGGCCCTTGGCGGCTAGACGGGTAGGTGAAGTGCTTCTTTTCTTTTTTTTTTATTCATGATTCCATTTTTTTGGCCGCCGGCCTGGGATGATGTAGGACAATGATGGTGGTGTTGATGGTGCTGTGGAGCTCGCGTGTGATCCGACGTCCAACATTTCGTGTGGTTAAGTGACACAGGTTCACGCTCCCGGCGGTGGCAGCGGTCCCTGGCGTGTTCTGGGTGGGAACGGGTGCGTGGATGCGGTACAGGTGCATGGCGTGGGTGCGGGTACGGAGGAATGCGATGTAGGGAGACTTTTGTGTGTGCACTAACCACAGGGAAAGCGGGGGAACCTAAGGGTGGTGCGCGTATGGGATAAGGAAGCAATATCTATCGCCATCGCACATCGACTATCGCTTGGTAGCAATCTATCATCCCAGTTATTATTACTGTTCTCTGGTCGCCGCCGGTTTGTTTCGTCCATCTTTTTTTCTCGACTGGCGCTTAGCCTATTCTTGCCCACTTATTTCTGGCTGGCGGCCAGGGGACTGATGTTCTGCGAATGGTGTGTGATTGCTGATCCGACGGTTCGTACGGTGCTGTGAGCGGTAAATGACGGGGACCTGGCGAGTGTTGATAACGTTGATACCAAAGGGAAGGGACGTTAGGTTTATTCTTAATTATCGCCTTTCTTCCGATTCATGGTTTCTGATTTCTATTCGCTGCGTTCTGGTCTTATCTATTCCAGCTAACCGTGCTAATATCAATCGCAGGGACACTTAACATTGAGCAGATAATTCCGTATTCCGTACCAATTCATAAATTTCAAAATAAACCTCCCAAATTCTAAAACAAAAAACACGATCTCCATTCTCAGCAATCCCTCCCCCAGGGGCACCCGAGCCTGAACCACCGCAAATAGAAAGACCGTTGATTTAGTATTTTCGTACTTCATCTCCGTCTCAATATCAACATCATACACCATAATCCCTATTTCACGTGCACTTAATCCCAATCCCAATCCCAATCCCGATCCAAACTTCATCCATTCCAATTTCCTATTCATTTACGCACGCAAACCCGACTCACTCCGAAGTCCGCCTGCAGGTTTAGTCTTCAGTCTTCAGTCTTCCAAGGGATTAAGTTCCTTGATCTTCATTTCCTTCCCTTCATTTCCGTCTGATCTGCACTCGCCTAGCGAGGCGGGAAGGTTTGATCACTAATCATACTTTATTCGTCGGCCGTATACGGTATTGACACAAGTCGCATTGGTTTAAGTTACGGTCGAGTCGGGCTTCATAGAGGCTTAACCAAAAAACCCTCACCTTCCAATTCCTACCCGTATCCCTATCCACGCCTCGTTCATCTCGTTCATCTTGTTCATCTTGTTCATCTCCATCATCAAATATCCGTACACTCACAAAAAAAGGGACTTGGGGAAGGCGAGGCGGGAAGTTACCGGGCATTTGCCATACACCCGAGCGGCGAACACATGGATGGGTCCACGTGTCCCCCACGCGTTCGTGCATGCTCATGCATGCAGGTAGGGTTCCGATCCCCTTCCCCTTCCCTCATTGTGTACGTGCTCGCGTTCGTATTCGCCCCCCAGGACAACTTAATACAAATTCCCTTTCCCTCTATTTATTCTCGGGCCGGGTATTCCATAATACACATGGCACCCACGCGACGGCTAAATAGCTCCCGCCGTCCCATCATCCCGGAGACCGGTATTCGTTCCGTCCCGCCGTTAGTCTGGTGGTAAGCTTATTCTTTGCATTCGGATTCGTTCCCCTTCCCTCCGTCCTTGCGTTTATTTACTATCGTCTTGTCTTGCTATTCATCAGTTTTGGTTTCTCGTCGCTCTAGTTTTTTTTCTTTTCTGTTGGATGCTTGGTATTCAATGTTCGGTGGTTCAACCCCCCAACCCTCCCAAACCTTTGATCCCTAACAACCAACCCATACCCAAATCTAAAATAAAATGCACAACACTATACTTAAAATAAAATGAAACGTCAACAAACTTAGCACCCAAAACCCTCCCATTCATTCATTCATTCATTCATGTCCATAATTTAAACTCACCCATTCATTCGGGATTCCTAAATCCTTTACCTATTCGTTTACCTATCCACCCGGGTATCCGCATTCATTCATTTTATTTATCCAAACATTCATTTCAAACTTCCCACACCTAATCCCGAACCGCCGCCTCCCAACCTCCCAACCTCGCTACGCTCCAATTGGCAATCGCCCAACTCAACCGCACAATTAAATCCACAATCTAACAACTCCCCAATACTCGGCTTCATTTCCGCCTTGTGAGGAACACAGGGGAGGCCCGGGAGGGGGGGATCGTCTAGTCTAGTCATAGACTCATAGTCAATCGATAGTAATATAATTTATAATCCACTGGCAAGTTAATAACACAAGCGGGATCTGGGAACGTCCATCGGCGTGCTAAATACTAATACTATGACGACCTACCTGAGTCACGTCCAAAATACCAAGCACTAGTAAATTAAAATAGTAACAACTGGCGAATAACAAGTTTAGTCCAGGTCCCCAACTTAAGTCAGGTCCGGATCCGGAGCGGGTACCGGTAAACCCGCTGAGGGCGCAGGACACTGGCAGCAGAAGCACGTCCCGCGCGCGCTCCGTATTGTGCGCTGTACGTGATTCGTACGCGTGTGAGTCAGTGATGATTTAGAAGATTTTGGGATCTCAACCGCCAAGAATGGATGGTGGGCTGAGGGTTGGCTTTGGGGGGTGTGGGTTTGGACTTACCATACATGCTAGACTTGGCGTAACGGCGTTGACGTTAATGATAGTTCTAACGCTGGCGAGGAATGTATTGTGTCCTGTCCTTACCTGTACACACCGTAGCACACAATGATACTAACCATACAGTCCGAAACTTAATTCTTATCACCATATACAAATGATAAACAAAACAACCTATGTAAGACTCAATCATGATTCAGAGAATCCATTACGTCCTCCGTGCCTAGCAGCTACTTAGCTCGTCCAGGGCCGGCTGTAGCACCCCCTCCAACCACATCACATCACATCACGATACATTGTACTCTCGCTTCACCTCGCTTACCCTCCTCACCCACCTCGCCTCGCTTCAATGATCAAATCAATCAAGTTTCAATCCTTCATTCCGCCCACTGGCTGGCGCAACCGCACCTCACCAAGCCGTCCATTTCCAATTCCAATTCTATTTCGGCTATTAACGCGCTACACCACACTACACTACACCACACACCATACTACACAAAACAACAAGTTACAACCCCATCGCCTCGCCTCGCCTTCGCTCTCCCCCTTGCCGCCCTCGATGCTCGGCTCACCCCCCAGGGCCCTGGCCCCTCTACCCATTCATTCGCGGTCGTTTCTCCGGCCCGGGCGCGCGTGGACGGTGGCGGGGGGGTTATGACTTCATGAATGACGTTGTAAGGTGTAAGGTGTAACTCGTTGTTGGTCGGTCGCGAAGGTCGGTCGCGAAGGAAGGAAGGGGTATGCCCGGGGGTGACGCGGACGATTCGCGGTTCGTGTTTCCATTTTGTATTATGTACCCCCCCCCCCGCTCCGCCGCTTTTTTTTCTTCGGGTTTTTGGGTTTGGGTTTGGGTTTGGGTTTGGGTTTGGGTTCGGGGTTAAGGCATGAATCCGGTTTGGTTTATTTAATCTATATATATCGTGGAGTGTGATTTTGTCGTTTGATATTTGGATGGATCATGGAATGCTTGAGTGACTTTGCAAGGGATTGGGATTGGGATATAATAGTCATTGACCCGTCTTAGCGCTGTCTATCTGCTGCCTGTTTGTAAATACATAAACTGACTACATTTAACCGCCCCCCTTCGTTCCGATCCCGAGTAGAACATCCATACTCATATCCACCACCGAACAGAACAGAACAGAAAAGACCAGAATGCCGTACTGCACCCGACCCCGTACACCCACACCCGCACACCTACACACCCGCACCCGCGCCGAATCGTACCGCCCAGCATGGCCGAGGAGATGACCGGGGTATGAAGGGAAGGGAAGCGGCAAGCCCTCTCTCCCTTCCCTGAGTCCGGGTCCGAGTCCAAGTCCGTTCTCGTGAGTCGTGATGGGAGTACATATCAAACTAGTATCAACCCACCCGCTATTCAATCCCAAACGCCTATATGTAAGTATAATCTATTGTTAGGTTTATTATTATGCTTATCTTTATGCTTATCACCACTACACACACACACCCGCCCTTACTTTTCCCATCCAAGGTACCCTTGTATTTCTATTTCTATTTCTATTTCTGTTTCTGTTTCTATTTCGCACTGTGTATTTCTTCTAGATTGTATATTGTGTAACTCGAGTTACATACATATTACGGTAAATACGAACGCGCGATATGTGCGATTGGGGCAGGGGCGAAGCGCCGGGTATTGAATTATGAATTATGATCATGTATGCCACGGGATCGCGTGCGGAGGGTGTGTGTCGCTATATGTTATTTCCACGCGAGTTTCGGGTTGTGGTTTAAGGGCGGAGGGACGGAGGGATGGGGTGTGTGCGGTTAGTTGTGTGTGGTAATCGTCATCGTAAGCGTATGTACATAGACAGACGCGCGTGGCTCGCTAAGAGGATGGTAATTAAAAATAATATATACTAATATTGTTGGCTGTGGGTGTTGCTTTTGACGATGTTCATTTGTACGGCAGCGGGAACGGTAGCGGCGTGGTTGTGGTGGTGTGGGAGTGGGAGGTCGGGTTCCTGGCTAGACGGGCTGGGTTAGCATGTCTGTATGTATGGATGATTCGGAATTCAGCCGACGGGCTCGAGAGTTGGTTTGAAGATTACAGCATGCCAAAGGTAGACTCGTGACCAGCCCTTATATGAGAATCAACAAATCCTCGATATAAGGACTGGAAAACCGGGTAATCCCGTGGCAGGACGCGCGCTATGATCGAGAAATAAGCTTCCGGACATCACCGCTGGCCACTTATGGACAATGACCCTAAATAGGAAGGTAAGTCTTGGTGGGGCAAGTCAAGCCGCTATGTGATCAGTTATCTGGTTTTACACCATTTTGTGCTCAAGCTTCAATAAAAAATGTTGACTATGTGCTGACCAGCTGTACATTATTAAACTATCTACAAATATCAGTGGAATTTTCTCCCTCTCTTCATATTTGTCCATTTCCACTGCATATCCTACATCCAACGACTTCACATCAGAGGTGACACATATGGTGACATCATCGAAATCCTCCACCAAATGAACCTTCCTTTTTAGGGTCATTATCTATAAGTGGCCAGCGGTGATGTCCGGAAGCTTATTTCTCGATCGTAGCGCGCGCCCTGCCACGGGATTACCCGGTTTACAGGTCCTAGAATCGTGATTTTGCACATTCTAGGATCGGTCACAGGTCTATGCCAAAGGAAGCACACCCGAAAAAAACCAACCCAAAAAAGAAAAAAGAAAAAAGAAACCCATGGTATTGTACATAAGCCACTTTCCAGGGCCATCTCTTCGTTACCAAATCGAGATGAAGGGATCTAACAGACGGCGATCTCATACGAACGAGCCAAAGAAACGGTAGTTCCGATCAAGGCTATGAGATCGGGGAAGATGAATCTTGATGGTTTGGGAACTAAATGGGAACAACCGAGAAGGGAGAGGATGTTGTAACGAAAATAAATTAATTTTGGATATAACACACTCGTTTCTCGAATCATGACCGCTTTTTTTTTCTTGGGACGTTACACTTCCTTTCCTCGCTGAGATACACAGCTATACATGCATACTTCACCCAAGTTAACCACTCTTCCTTTAGAGATACTCAACTCTATCGCATACCACCTCGCAACAACCGATATCCTCGGACCCCCCATCCACCTCATCCCCCTCCTCCTCACCTGCCGTTCCCTCAACGCAGCTCTATCCCTCTCGACGGATCCACACCTCTACGCACGTATCTTTAGGACCAAATTCGATTCAGGTGCCATCACACGCCGCGCCTTCACACCCACATCCACACAATGCAGCGAGCAACTCGTGCTCTACTGCCGCACGCTGCAAGTCCTAAGGGCAGGGGATGTTTTCGTTGCGGCGGTAACGATGGATACGGACCCTTGTACGTTTGATAGGAATGCAGGTGAGGCCCTGCATACGGCGTTCATGATGCTGTTGGAAGACGATGGAGCGAATGCGGCACAGCTTCTTGGGTGGGCCCATGCGGATGTGTTTGCGGAGAGGTTCGTGAGGAGGAGGGTGTATGAAGGGAGAGAGAGGAATGAAGGATGGCCGATTGAGAATGGACAGAATGCGTGTGCTCTTTGGGTCATGTGGATGCTCACTTCTCAAGGTAAGTCGAGTCAAGTCTCTTGTTAATTCTTTACACACTTGTTTAATTCTATTTCAAGAACAATTACAGAAAGAGACGGTCGATGAACGTGAACAAATGATTAAATTACTTTTACCGTTCGTTATCATGCCTCTACGCGTACGTCTCAGGTATTTTTCTTTCCTTTTCATCATAAACCTTTTTCCTACAGTACCCTACTTCCGACGCTCCACCTCATTTCTTTCCCATCAACCCTTCAACGATACCCACCCTTCCCACTCTCCCAAACACCTTCACCTCTCCACACGGACCCTACCCTCCCTACCCCCACGCCCCTCCAAGCGCCCAACTAGACCCCCACCTCCAAACCCCATTACTCACCCCCGGTCCCCACCCCCGCACCATCTCCCCCGTCCACTTCTCCACCCGCCCCGCCTTCACCTACCCCCTCGCCTCCCCCGCCGCCAAACTCCTCTACTTTGCCCGACGCGAACTCACACCCCTCCCCGCCCCGCCCCACCTCGCACCAACAAGAGCCCACGCCCACGCGGCGGGCAATTTCGAGATGGGAGCGACGCTGGAGGATTTGAGAGAGGTGAATTGGAGTTGGACGGTTAGGAGGCCTTTGGGTGCTGGTGTTGGTGCTGGTGCAAATGTTGGTGTTGGTGTTGGGGTTGGGGTGGGCTCTTCTTCTTCTGGCACCTCGACTACTAACGATACCTCAAGCCCACTCCTCACATGGCAAGGCAAAGCCCCCATTCCCTCCCCCGTCGTGAAAAAAGCCGTCTCTGGGATACAGACTGGTGGCGTCTTCGGCTCTGCGGAGACCCCCTCCGTCCCTCCCCTCGCGTACGCTACGGCAGCGTCTACAAACCCGGATGTATGGATGGACTTTGGGTCGGTCGGATGCTCGTAAGTCCCCCCCCTTCCCTCCCTCCCCTTTCCTTCTCGTTTCGTTTCCGTTGAATGTTTGTTCTCCGTTTTGGGTTCAAATAGATAACGGACGTGTCGTTGACGCAATACATAATGTCCCACCCTGCCCATCCCCCTCCTGGGATTCTGTCTTCAGATACGCCGATCATGCAGGCGGTGGTGTATATGCGGTTGCACGAGGCTCATGCCGTGGCCCCCTCTGCGTCTGCGTCTGCGTCTGCACCCGGCGCAGGGGAAGGGGAGGGGTTGTATCCGGGTCTTGGGCCTCGGGGTATAGCGACGCGGAGAGAGGGTGCTATAGATGATGGGATAGCGAACGCGTGGTTCCCTGGTGAGGTAGGGAGCGTGAGGGTGGGTGTTGAAGACGACGAGGGTGAGGGTGAGGATGAGGATGAGGATGAGGGTGAATATGGGAATGGGAATGGGAATGGGAAGGGGAATGGGAAGGGGAGGGGGAAGGGGAAGAAGGCAGTCGTGCATGCCGGTGGAGTTAGGGGTGTGTATAAATGCTGGGAGGGTCGTGGACGTCGGGGTTATGGGGAGCCTGAGCTAGAGGAGGGAGGGGAAGAGGAATGGGAAGGATACCCTCATGATGAGGAAGCGTGCCTGACTTGCCTTGGTAGGCGGGATTTTGAAGAGCGGGAGAGGATCCGGGAGGAAAGGGAGGAAAGACTCCGGGGGGAGAGTGAGAGAGAACGGGAGGTGATTTTTGGGAGTGTTGGGTTGGGGTTGGAGGGGGATGACGACGACGACGACGATGATGACGAAGACGAAGACGAAGACGATGAGGGGGAGGATGGGGAAGAGATGAACGAAGACACCCCATTCGAAGGGGGGGAAGACGAAGACGAAGACGAAGAAGACGAAGAAGAAGAAGAAGACCAATGGGACCCTCCAGGCGATACCCTCCCCGCCCAATCCATCTCTCCACTCACTGGTCTTCCACAATACCACCCTGCGCTTCCGCGGACGCATGTTTGGCGCCGGCGGGGCAGGGGGAGGGGGTGCGATGGGGTGAGGGAGGTGGTGTTGTTTGGGGAGACGGAGGAGAGGCATGGGGATGCGTGGGGGCATTATAAATTTTATGGAAGGGTGAGGGAGTGGGATGGGTTGGTTGGGGTTCTTAGAGTCCCTGTGGGTATTCCTCCTTTGTAACATATAGGCATACACGCATACACGCATACTTACCACCCCCGACCCGACTTTACAGCGCGACGCACATAATGGGTACCTATTCTTTTACGGATACCTCGTGGGAGGGGAGAACTTTGTGGGGAATTGGAGGGTGACGAGTGCGGATCAGAATGGGCCTGTGTGGGAGTGTGGGTTTGCGATGAGTAGGAGGGGGGATTGTTAGTGTGTGATCTAGTCCCCCCCGCTGTTTTTTTGTGGATGGGTTGGGGGGGGGGGGGGGTGTGGATGGGAGGGAGGAGGGAGGGGAGGGGGGGGCCTACGAACGGACATTGCGAGGCCTCGGGTTTTTTTTGGTATGGTTATTGGATATAATTATAGATGTGTTTTTGTGTTTGTGTTTTGGATATAGTGTTAGTACTAGCGTTCGTATAGCATAGCATAGGATTGGGTAGGGGAGGGAGCGTGTATATAGTATATAGAGTTTGGATAAATGGAATCCAACTCTGACCTCGGACCGTGAGTACTAGTGTAGCGTTGGGATATGATTTAGTGAGCTGTGTTGGGGCTTGGGTAGAAATTGGGATCCTTGAATTGAAAAGAGTGTTGAGTATATTTATTGACGCAGAGGGCGCGACGGGGAGTTATAAGTATAAGCTTGTTATCATATGTACGTGGTTATTGTGAACTAAATTCGTAAGTGTAGTGGATAGAAATGAGTATATGTTGGGATTGGGATTGGGATTGGGATTGGGATTGGGATGTATGTATCATTATGTAGTAGCGTAGTAGCTAGGTATACCAACTGCGACTTCGGACTTATCGACTGGACGGTGGGGAACCCGGGAAAGACTACTAGTAGGTGTTGGATCAGGATTGTGAGTTGTCGTTGTGATTGCGCGAGTCGGAAAAATGAACGTGCAAGGAAATACATCTATTCTTCAGTACTGTTCGCCGACTCATCTCGGTGCATAATTGTGGAGTGGAATCGGCAGCACCCATCATTCACGATCGTCGTTCCAAGTACGGCAGACATACGTAGATGTAGATTGTAACTCCACAGCTACTATTCACCCACTTGCATTCACCATCTACTTCGGTTCCTCGGAACACGTACAGCAGGTATATATAAGCATAGGCAAGCATATATGATATATGATATACATAGGAATTAGAATATCTAGTAAGTAGCCGCGTAACCCATATGTAGTCAAACCTCTGGTATAAAGGTGTATTTGATCATTCATTGTTCGTCGACTATATGATCTCTCGTAAGTAGAGAGTAAAGAACCAGAATAAAATGGCAGTGTTGATGTTAATTACCGCCCACCAACCCTTAACGTGCCCGGCGGTCATACAAAGTAACTCAACCGCGGTCCATCACAACTCCAAGCCCGTGGCGCCAAAAAAAAAAAAGGAAACCTGCACGACCCACCCAACGCATCACCCAAACACACAAACCAGTATACGAATGAATACACAGTCGCGTAACCCCACATCCTACCAAAAATCCATACTAAAACCAAATACCACGAGCCCATCCGAAGACGCTAAACGCCTAGTTGTGAAGACCGCGGGCCCGAGGGGGTGCAGGTGAGAGGCGTCGTCAAGCCGAGGGAGCCCAAAAAGCCAGGACGGGCCCATGGGGTGGGGGAAGAGACATTTCTGGGTTTCGCGTCCAAGTCCGATCCGCGTATCCTATCCTCGGCATCCGTGGATCCAGAGTACGACAGGACCAGAGGTCTGCTGCGTCGTGGTTGATAGGTGATACGTTATAGTTGAACGTATGTACACACGCACCCCACCGTTCCTTCCTTACTATGTAGAGGTCCTGGAATACCGGCGGCCGTCTTGTGGGAGCATCCGTTCCCGTCGTTGCTCTTCTCCCGAAATTGGGCTTTTTAATAGATTTTTGCTTTTTTTTCGTTTTGGTTTCTCCTTTCTCGCTTCCTTGAGGGTTGCGTAGGTTCGATTGCGTAAAGGGTTTGTGGCGGCGGCTGTACTGATTCTTATTTCGTTTCCGTTTCCGTTTTCGTTTTTTTTTCTTGTTTTTTTTGTAGCTTGGTGGGGCGGGGATGTGATTGGTGGAAGTCACGGTTTCGTGAGTGGTGGCCGGCTCGTGGGTGATTTTAGGATTATTTTTGGGATGTGGTGATGGGATGGGTGGTGGGTTGGTGGGGATTGAGTGGGGGCGTGGTTAGTGGTGGGTGTGGTGATGTTGGTGAGTTTGGGCGCTGGGATGGGATTGGATGAGTGGTTGCGATTCGTGATTGTACTGTAGTTGGAGACCGGTGGGATGTCCTCGGGGGCTTGTTGTAGTTATTTTTGGATTCTGAATGAAGAGTAAGGTTTCGCTTTGGGGTTCGGAGCATGGGGTTTGAGGTTGGTATTTTCGGAACAGACATGCTATGGAGAATACCTCGAGGTTGGAGCCTATGGGTCAACTCGACAACGTTACGACAGCAACCAAGTCATAATGAAGTTGTTCCCTAACAAGACTTCAGTCTTTCTACCGACTACCACCGTTCAAGCCATCCAATCCCAAAGTCCTTGGCAACTATGATTCGAACCGTGATTTGAGGCTGTTGTCCCATTGGTGGGTCTCATTTGCATGTTTTCGATTGGGTAGATGAGTTGTTAGGTGATATGTGGGGTTTACGCGCAGTATGATGCTGGGAGTCCGGGCGCCGGGGTTGGCTTGAATTGAATAGGTGGGTGTGCCTGGTTGTAGTTGAAACTTTGCGCCAACGGTATGATCACATCTTGGTTATAGTTGGACTATAGGGTGAGCCTATTGGAGATTAGGGCGTTACGTTCCATCTCGTCAGAATTCACTGAATCTGGTAGTAGGTTGACCATGTAGGATGCCCACGTCATCCTAGGCACTACACTAGAGTCAGATGGATCAGCACGAGGACAATAGGATTAAAACAAGGAAACGACATAGAAAACTCACCAAAAACATCTCAAATTCAATATCGTCCATCGGGTCCGTTGAGAACGCCTCTTAAGGAGTCGAAGACTCAAATTTCGGCTCCACGACGGACATCCATGATCCTTCCATATATGACCACTCTTCATTTCCACATTTTTCATATCACAATCAGACGCCCAGTGTTCTTTCTTCCAATATTGCTGTCTGGAGAGATAAAGCCCAAAAATACCGAGACTCCGTGGAAAAATTAAAGCTATGTTGTGCTGATAGTATTAATAGCCATGGTCGTGGTGAAAGTTTGAATGACAGTGGGGATTTCGGGGTTTGCCGGTTCAAATTCGCACTGGTCATTATTAGACGCCTCTCGCCACACTGCGATGCAATTTCGCAATATCGTTGTTTATGGATTGTCTTTCATATTTCTTCTAACCATAATTGTATTTTATGGCGTTTATTGCGATAAGAAGGCCATTCTTTTCGGATTTGACTGTTTTTGTAGGTTGAATTATGGTTTTTCGAAGGGCCAACACATTTCGAAGTTTCAACAGGCAGGGGACGAGGAAACGAGGCTCAAAATTATACTTACTCGAAAGAGAACACATACACATACCCACCTTTTCGTACGTCCTTAAGGAACTCCTTTTCCAGCTCCGTCCCCTTCATTACCAAACCCACATCTTATCCAGAGACCAGGACACAGAACCCCCCCCTCAGAACCGATATCTCACATGGCAACAAAACCCCGCAAGGGTAGAACAATTTACGCAACCCCAAGTCCGTGAATATCCGTGACATGCCATTATCTGCACTCCTGCAGCGATTCCGTACAGTCACAACATCGAATCGCCCCCGCGCCCCCACGCCCGTCGCCGCTGAGTTGCAACCTCGGGTTCTCCCACTCCGCCCTCCCCCAATCGGTTTTTTTCGAACACCAGGGCCCAACGCCACCACCCAACGCCACCCTTCATCACCAGATCCAGATGTGAAGAATGGGTGGGATACATCATACAATTCGGACGGGATAGGACCAGATAGGACGCGAGACACAGGACACAAGACAGCGAACCCAGATGTTAATACAAACAGCGGGGTTGGGAATTGAATTTCCAATTACCGTGTCAGTCTAACTACTACACATGGTCACCGTTGCGCTGGGTCCCGTAATGCAGGATTTAGGCATGGTATACGACTGCTTTCGAGCGGTGGATGACAATCTACTCCTTGAACACTCACCACTGCTCTCTATAATCGTGCAGCCGGCTCCCGCGTGGCCCTGGAGGTTTCCATACGCCCCAGACTATGAAGCCTCGACTATCGCGGCAGAAGCTACTCCTTTGCTATGCCGCCATTATGGACCAACCCTCCCTTTTTGGGCGGGCTTCTCGCGTTCCTCCGTTTTTCTCATCCTCGTCACGCCATGGACGACGGACGCTTCCTGCCGTTCAGCATGGGTCCTGCCGAAAAGCGCTTTGGGTGGTCCACGATGGGTATATCTGGGCTCTGGGCTTGAAAGTGGTGGTATGTGATGTGTTACTTCTATTGAATTTAGGTTTGGATAAACTTCATAGGGCTTGTAAGCGTTGGGTTATGTTATCCTGACTTGGATACGGATTCAGTGATTGATTAGGCTCATATTTCTTGTCTTGCTTCGCTTCGTTTCGCGATGTAGTGGGTTCAACTTCCGTTCCTCAGAGCAACTCATAGTTTCCTCCGCCGACGGGCATTTTCACCCGTGTGCCGTTATCCGTTCGGGTCAATATTAGGGTCTTTTAGGCGACTTTTAGCGACTCTAACTCGACTTTCGAGACGTGAGACCGCCGGGTTGTGTCAGGTATGCATTTTTCAAGATATTGATTCGGAACTCCAGACTTGCACCCTAGACGCGGCGGTTCATTTATTTGACTGATTTACGGAAGATGCATACCACGAAGCGACCCTCTTTTTCTAAACTCTAGCAGGCGTTTTCCGGTGCACCCATTCAATCAATCAAGGGGAGCCCAAGCTTGCTTCGAAGCACAGACAATTCCGATTTCACGCGTACGACTGTCCAAAATATCATTGTCTATCACAGAACTCCAGGGACATTCCAGGCGAGAAGCTCAAAATGCCTCGCCTTAACTCCCAGCTTCTCCCGGCGGCCTTGTCTAACACCTCCCAGCCTCACTCAGACCTGAACCTAGACGCGGTGACTCGTCTATTTGACTGATTTACGGAAGACACATACCACGAATCGACCCTCTTTTTCTAGACTCCGGCAGGCGTTTTCTGGTACATACATTCAATTAATCAAGTAGAGAACCCCGAAGCACAGACATTCCCGATTCCACGCGTGCGACTATTCAGAATACCATTGTCAATCGTACAAATCCAGGGACATACCAGACGGACGAGAAGTTGCCTCGCCTGGACTCTCAGCTTCTCCCGGCGGCCTTGAGTAACCTCTCCCAGCCTCACTCAGGCCTGAGCTCAGACGCGGTGACTCGTCTATTTGACTGATTTACGGAAGACACATACTTGCCACGAATCGACCCTCTTTTTCTAGACTCTGGCAGGCGTTTTCCGGCACATACATTCAATCAATTAAGTGAAGAACCCCGAAGCACAGACATTCCCGATTTCACGCGTACGACCGTCCAAAAATTCATTATCTATCACAGAACTCCAGGGACATACCAGGCGAGAAGTCCAAAATACCTCCTCGTCTGGACTCTCAGCTTCTCCCGGCGGCCTTGCCTGACACCTCTCCGCCTCCCTTCGCTTGCACCCACTTAACCTTCGCCTGCTCCCGTGTCCTCCACAGCACCCGTACGTCTTGCTCACCCGTCACGGCTCATCTTCAAGCCTGGCGGGGATCGCCGAGCCCTGATCGACGGGCTGATTGACCTTTGAAGAAAGAGGTTGAAGCCTGAAGGAGCTTGATCAACCCAGGCCAGTGGGTCGATGCTTGATCGCCGTCTTTGTTCCCGCACTCTCCCGCGTTGCTTTTCGAGGAGTGGTCATGAGTTGGGGTGGGACTGTGATCGCTGCCGAGGCTGCACAACATCGGGCAGCTGGACTTTTGGTTATTGAATTTTGGGCCTGTCACCTGTGGGATGCTGCATGCGTAGCAGTGAGGGACGCGGTAAGTGGTTGGATGAATTCGTACTTGGTGTCCTGAATCTTCATTCACTTGCTCAATGAATCCTTCTTTTGGTGATGTTTCCCCCCGCCAAGACAGATTTGAATATGAGGATTGGACCCGGTCCCCTGTGACGATTCCACCCTGAAAAATGACTCTGGCAGTTTACTTGTGGGGGCCGACCATCACTGATTTTCCACACTCTCATAGACTCTGATTCGCGTTGTCACAGTGCCTATTCCGATACTAGAGGTCCTTATACGCCGTCTTTCGCATCTAATGAGTACGAAGTGAGAACAATGGACAAACGGACAGACGAATTAACGCTGAGAAAGTGGGGCTACAAATATATTTCAATCCATCTATCTTCAAATTTTCGAGCCTCCCTTGGGACAGCTACACGCAAACAATTCACAAAGGCTCGTCGAATTTATCACTTCTCATAAAGCCAGATTAGGGCTCGGTCAATGTGAACATTCTTGACTCCGAATTCACAATCAGATATGACATGATCAGCTTTGCGGTTCGAGACATCATCGTATCAGGACCCAAAATCCTTGATGATAAAGCTAGACCTTACGTCGGCCTTCCGTCATATTCTCCTGTCCGCCCCGAGGACTAGCACCTGCTAGGATTTCAATGGGAACAGGAATAATATTGTGACATTGTCCTGAGCTTTGGCTGCCGCTCAACACCTCATTTTTTATCCTCTTAGCAGAGACTCTCCACTGGATCAAGCGCCTCCAGCTTGGTGATGCCACCAGCACTGCCAGTGGCCCCAAACCGTCACCTTCTATTTACGATATGGTCTCGCCTTACAAGTTCAATGAATATACCCAACTAGGTAACCCCGATCATCACATTTATCCAACTCCAACTCCACAACCTTTACAACAATGAAGGGACCATCCTCCCAGCTACCCGAATAACCATCATGTCCTTAATAATCAAGTCATACCTCTCAGCTATTTGGTCCTTACATACTGATACCGACCTCTCCTCCAGCGCCGGTGATTCCCCAATTGTCGGGTGGCTCATCAGAGGAATCAAACATCATCGTGGCGGGAAAGACCGAAAACCAGTCCAGCCAATTACCCTTCCCATTCTCACTGCTCTTCGGGAACGGCTCAACCCTGGAGTCAAACGAGGATATTACACCATCACAGCCAGGCGCCGCCTGGCGCACTCTGGCTGGCCTCTTTCGATCAGGGAATTCAGAACAGGAAAAGGGGACCCAAAGTATAATGCAAACCTCCGTCTCTCCCACCAATCGGTCGTATTCTTCCTCGGCATAGAAACCCCCTGCCGCAAATACCATTGCCACCGCACCCGGACGCCCACCATGTGCTGCTGTATTCCTTTGAAGACTATTCAAAGAGCTCCTACATCAACCACACCACCCGCTTTTAGAAAGACCCATAGTGGGGCACTATCATATGATTTCTTGAAAAATCCATCCGCAGCGCTCTCAAACGTGCCAGCCTCAAACCGAACCTCTTCGTAGGCCACAGTTTTCGACATGGTACCACCTCCGAAGTCGCGGCTCCAGCTTTCTCCGGCTACAAAATCAATTCCTTGGTCGTTAGAAAAGCGATACATACAGACTTTACATTGAAACAAAATATCAACAAACCCTTCACCCCATCCACATGGCCCACACTCAGACAACCCCGTTCGAACCTCTGATTCTTCGGGGCTACGCTTTTGAGCTTGAAAATGTTAACGCACACTACGAAACGACTGGAACGTTCATCAATACCCGACACCATTTCGATAACTACAAGAATCAATTGTTGTATTCTTGCCTCACCTTATGGGTGGGGTATGCCTTGGGCGGCGATTTGCGTTCTCTTGGCATGTTAGAGGCATTGATTCAACGAGGAAAGGGGTCAGGTGTGCTCGGCTGCCTCGTACCTTCCTTAGACTTAAAGGCTCTTGAAAGACAGAGTCTACCTAACCGCCATGAACAGTTGCAAGGATCACCAGCATGAATTCCACAATCATACATAGGTGGCGATACGTTACTTGTTACAATGATTGCTTACGCCCGTGGGTATGAATAACGAGTTAACGTTCACCCAGTTAACATGCGTAGAACAGGCGAGAGGGTGTATCAGTGATACGATGCTTTTGAGACGATCTGGGCACAGGCAAACAACACAAGGACCAGAGGCAGTTCGCCTCGAATTTTTCAGAAAGCACAGATAAATGATAGGCCTTTTGTGACACTAATGTACGTCTACCAAAAACAATGAAAGAATATTTATACAGTGATGGGTTTACTATCCTTTTGAGCTTTAAAACAAAGGATCAGGTACCAGTCCTAATCCAAAAAGGAATTGTAAGGCTTACCCATCGTGATACGATCTCCCAAAGAAAGCGCAATACCCTGCGTTTTGCTACGGATGCGTACGTGACCAGTGATAGTTCCAGCCTCTGTCCGTTCAACGCTCAAGTTTGCGAGCGCATCCTCACCTACGAGGAACAAGTCAGTGGACGTTTGTAGGTGTTGGGGAATCACTTACCAAACAGACTGCGTGCATACATATTGGCAGATAGGAAATCACAGTCGCCAGATGTCGCCCCTTCTGGCGTCAGACATGACATGTTCGTCGCCTTCATTACATGTTTCAGATATTCTCTTGGATCCCTGAGAAACATCTTGTCAGAGAGTCACCGAGGAAGTAAAATGGGGTGAGACTCACGACATAGGGTTATTGACGTTGACTCTGTTCTCCCACTCAAATTCGGTCCACATGCTCCGGAACTAGACCAAATCTTAAGCAACGCAGTAATTTCTCTTCGGGAAAGCATACCTGAGCTTCGTTACAGTACGCTGGCTTGATGTAATCCATGATATCAATGTGAATATCGTTCAAGATAACACACGCCTCAGACATGTTGGGGCCCTCCCACAAAATACTACCGAAGATGACACCTGTCTCCGTCGACGATACCTTGATAGTCGCTTTGATGCTCTGGAATCCATGCGGTGCGATGGTATATACTGCAGGTCGTTCGACGATCTTGAGGTCTCCGAGTGTGGCGAAATCGAGGCAAAGATTTTGGAGCGTATTTGCCGTTTGGTTCACGAGGAGAACATCTGTCAACGAAAGGGGTATTAAGCTGAGTGAGAGCGAGATATCGGAAAAGCGAGAAAACGTACCTAGTAGAATATCGAAACCATGCATCTTTACGTATGCCTCAGCATATATGGGATCGGAGAAACCTGTAGAAGTTGGTTACGGTATTGTAGATCGTGTAGGAGGCGATCGCGTGTACCTGTAAGTTGGGATATGCGACTGAGGTTTGACATGAAATCTTCCTGGAGCTCTCCAGCACCAGTGGCCCTACCAACGTCCTCATCATACTACCAACTACATTAGTAAAGATTCAATAAAGTTGGGTGATAAACTCACATCAATCGCGTCGTCAGCAGTCTTCTTGGAGAATTGGCGGAAAGTGAGTAGGTCGTCTACTTGGACAGCAACAGCTTTTGTGGTCTCCGACTCTTTTTTCTCTGCAGCTCGTTTCTGTTTACATTGAGTTAATATTATCAAGACTCCCAAGGATCAAACACACACCTCCTGTGCCCCAAGCATCTTCGAGAAAGCAGCCTTAGTGTCGGTCAAGAATATCTCCTGTACAGCTGGCTGTGCCTCAAGCTCGCTCAGCGTCTGGATACAATTCATGATCCGTTCATTCGAATCCTCATCGATCTGTACCGCCACAAACTTCGACTGCCCAACCCGAATAATCGACGTCATAATGAGCATACCCTGCAAAAACTAGATCAGCCTACTCGCCTTGCGAGCGTTAGATGTGAGAAACCGTACCTCGGCTCTCAGAATGTTTGTTGCTGTCGCGTCTGTTGACTTTTCCGCGAAACGAAGGATGAGTTTAGTCAGGGAAGCGGCCAAAACAGCACCAGTGAAGAAATCGCCGCCGAGGATGAGGGTTCGAAGTGGGGGTTTCGCTGCCGCCTTCACAGCTTCAAGCTTAGCTGCAGCCGTACTCGAGTATGCCGTTTCCGTCGCGTAAGTCCCGTCCGCGAGCACCCTCGGACGACTACTACCCTCCGCCTTGGCCTTCTCTTTCTCCTTCTCTTTATCTTCACCCTCTTCGCCACCCTCCTCAACCGTATCGTCCAACAGTCGTTGTTCTGAAGCAAGAATAGGGATCTCTCCAAGAACTTTCCGAATCTCCTGCATGGTGCTTTGAATGTCGGCAACGCTTTCGACGTATTCGCCGACTATCCAGAGGACCCCACGGAATACTTTTCCTGATTTGATCTCAGAAAGGGTGGCAATGAGCTTGTCGACAATAGTTGCTCGCAGATGGGGAAATTTCTCCACAACTTCACTGTGAACGAGTGAGACGAGAAGATGGAAGGAAAGTGAACATGCTTACCGGACGAAAGAGACAACATCTAGGGCGGAAGGGTTGTTGGAGTCGCCGAGGAATTCCATAAGAGCATATACGACGCTTGCTGCGACCTCAGAGAATTTGATCGCGGTGACGTGAATGGATTGAATGAGTAGCTGTCTGTATTCAGGTGCCTGAAACAGATATCAGTATGATATTAAATACTCTTGGTGTGGTATACCTTCTCAAAATCGGCCTCCTGGGTCTTCTGTAGTTGCTTCTTCAGGAACAGGACAACCTCTTCTACATTTCGGCTTGAAGTCATGCTCAAGACGATACTGATTGCCTTCCGCCGAACTTCCATATCAGCACTAAATTATTCGTTAGCGATTTTTTATTATCAGTATAGTTATCGTCCAACCTTGAAAGGACTTGTAGAAGATCCATGATAAGGCCGTCGAGAACATGGCCATGTTTCGATCGAAGGGTATCTAGGCGATCTAGGACAATGAGTTTGACATTATTATCAGATTCCTTTATGACCAGAGTGATCAAGCAGGACGCGGCAGCTGTTGAAGTCAGTTCAAGCTGGTTACAAATACTAATAAACGCACCTTTTACGGCCGCCGGGTTTTGCGTCAATGTTGTAAGGGTTGTGGCAGCTTCGTATTTGACAGCGTGCGAGGTCGTGTTTAAAAGTTCAAATATACAGCGGATGTATCGCGACTACAGAATCTCGTCAGATCATGAATTCCAGAATGTCAAATCTTGCTCACCCTATGTGCCGAGTCGTTCTTGCAGTCTGATCGGATAATCTCGATAATGCTCATCTGAAGAGACTCGTCCAGCGAGGGTATAGTTTCATACACGCTCAAGATATACTCCACAGCTTTCGGCATGGAACAGTGAGCGAGGAAAACAAAGGCGTTCCGTTTGCAGGTGGAATCCGATTCAGCAATGAGGAACGTGTGCATGAGGTCTGGCGCGTCGGGAATGAGGTGCTCGAACTCCCGGTAGATGGAATATAAAGCAAAAACGGCGTTTTTGCGTACATAAGAATGGCGGTGTTCAAGGCAAGATCGACATGTGGGAATTAAAGGCTCGAGGAGTTCCGCGTCTTTGGCGATTTTTTGAAGGAATCGCAGCGTAGCTCCTCGAATATATTCGTTAGGATGTTGCTGGAACATATACTGTATCAGTTTAGATCCTGGCAAGAATGAGGAGGATACACACCAAGTCATTTCGAATTGCATTGCTTTGGGTGTGTCAGTCAATAAACATAGCAAGAAACAGGGCATGTGACGCACACAACGAGAATCATCTCCTGCTTCAACTTCCCGGCCTCGTCGTACTTCGGGCATACCTCCCAATAAAAGTGCAGAAGCTTCTTCAACTGTTTATTACGCGAGGGTAGAATAAATTGGATAATCGGCATCATCAAAGTAGGCTAGGGCCACAAAACATCTTATTAACACCTAATCTCACTTCATACTTCAATATATGCACTCACTTGATGATTTCCATTGATCGTAGAAATGATGATTTTGCGCAACGTGTCGATTTTGACCTCGTCTGAACCCTTCTCGAGGCTCGAGCGAAGTTCAGTAGCAGAAGGGTATTCTGCGCTGGATTCCAATACGACCGTGTAACATGATGAATCCGAAGACGACATTTGGATTATAGGTCTTCGTTTTTGTGGGCCGCTGGCGACGGAGAAACGGCAGTGGTAGGATAAGTGGGCGTGCGAAAATACAGCCGCGACACGCAACGCCCCCCGTTCTCAACAATGACAAAGTGCAATTACCTAGGTACCAACAGAACAGCAAAGTCAAATGGGAAGCATAATTATGTACTGCCAATAAACGGCCGTTTTTATCTCTCAACATTAGCCACAGTCTTGACCACTCCCACCCCAAGATTTCAATATGTGTAGTAATCACGTCCAACATACTTACTAAAATTCGAGACCCCACCCATAGCGCGCCGATTCCAGTGAAACATTTGCTCGTGTCATTGTTGGATGGCTGTCAGAACTGTGTGGTTGTGTCAGTTCATATTGAAGGAGGAAAAACGGATCGGTCTTGGGTTCAATCAATAGAAAAACCATGACTCTCGTTCGACGTTGACTCCAGTGCTGGCTTTCTATATTCGATATATTTATGGTGATCCACGACTGGAGAGTGACTGAGTTTATATAGTCAAATAAGGTGGTGTGTTTGCTCAGGTCCGGGATTCAGTAGACCATTAAACGTTCGAGAAAGGGCAATGGGTAGAGTCAGAGGGGGAGGAGGTAAAATTTAGGCGTCTTTTCCTTCTCCCCACTAGGTCTGACAGCTTCTCAATGGCGTTCTCAAAAACATCTTAACAGCTTGAACAAAGATTCGGGCATTCATGTTCCCAAGTCTTCGACGTATCTCAGTCAACCAAGTAGTCTTGGGTTTTGGAGGAGTCAAGCAAGAAAAGAGGAGGGAAGAAAGAGGACAGGAAGCGATAGTACCCAGTCAAAAGTCTAAACACTTTCACTTGTTTTTCGATTCACGTTCACAAGGAACACTGTATTAGTGATTGTAACAGAGAAGATAAATTTTACATTTTCTGCCATGAAAATCCACGACGGTGTTCCCTTGGCCCTTCCAGGCTCAAATTTGGTGGATTCACTCGTCCAATTCGAAATTAGGGTTATTTTATCTATCAACCTCACTACGTAGAAAAGAACAGTCAGTCAGATCGAGCCTGCCATAACGGATTAGGGGAGAAACATACCCGAACACGAGATCCTGTTGAAGACATTATGATGTCAGGCGGGTTACTTTAACACAATCATAGTGTAACTTACCATGGTCCCAATGATAGCGACAGCGTCCGCAAGCATGTGCTATAAAACGATGCGTTAGTTAAAGATTCATCAAGGGAAACTTGAACCGTGCTAACATCTGCGAAAAATTAACATCAGAACAGTCGAGGGAATTGAATTATTTTGGGACATACGTCTCATCATGAAATCTGAACCAGCAAGATGTGCGAATCCCGGGGCACGGATACTACATCTGTATGGCCGATTTGTACCATCACTACCAGAGGAATGAGGAATGAGTGTCGTTCTTGGTGAAAATGGGATCACAAGACTCACGAAACAAGATATACTGCCATTTCACCTTTGGGTGCTTCGATGGCGCTGTATGTCTCGCCTGGGGGTACGGAGTAGCCTTCGGAGAAAAGCTGTAGAGATGAAGTCAGGTCAAGGAGCCGCGAGGATGCAGATGAACATGTGGGAGTCGAAGGGTTTGAGATATTCAAGAAATATTGTACCTTGAAGTGATGGATGAGGGCTTCCATACTCTCCTTCATCATTGCGCGAGGCGGAGGAACAAGCTTGTGGTCGTCCACTTTAATTGCCCCAGGAGTAATTTTGTTAAGACACTTTGAAATTTGGGTCAGTTCGACATGTGATGATGGCCATTACACGGCGTACCTGGCCAATGATGCGCAAACTCTCTCGCATCTCTTGCACACGACATAGATACCTATCAAAACAATCTCCATTCTTTCCCACTGGGATATCAAATTCCACCTATTGTCCATAGTTTCAGCCCCCCAGCATAAACAACTAAGTAGTGAGTGTGCCTACCTCGGCGTATTTATCGTATGGACTCGTTTTCCGCAAGTCCCAAGGGATTCCGCTACCCCTCAACATGACACCGCTAAAGCTGTAGTCCAGGGCCTGTTTCGCAGTCACCACACCAACGCCCACAGTTCGCTCCTTCCAGATACGGTTACCCGTAACCACCTCCTCAATCTCATCCAATCTGCTGCCAAATTGCGTCGCCCACATGAAGACGTCGTCAAGAAGGCCATGCGGGAGGTCGAACGCGACACCACCAGGACGAACGTATGCGGCATGTAGACGAGCACCAGAAACACGCTCGTAAAACTCCATGAGCTTTTCACGCTCCTCGAAGCCCCACAAGAAAGGAGTTAAACCACCAACATCCATGACGTGGGTTAGGACGGCCATGAGATCTAAAAGTATAGGTCAACACCAATCGCATGAATGGGGGTGTCTGACAAACGGTTAAGGATACGGGTCATCTCTCCGAAAAGAGTACGAATCCACTGAGCACGGTCGGGAACTTGGATATTCAACAATTTCTCCACCGCTAATGAATAGCAGAGTTCGTTTGTCACTGTAGCACGTGAGGATGTATATCAAGGTTGAGAGGTTAGATGATGACTCACTCATTGACACATAGTCAAGACGATCAAAGTAGGGAAGAGCTTGAGTATATGTTTTGTATTCAATGAGTTTTTCGGTACCGCGGTGGAGAAGACCAATGTGCTATTTGATGGGGTCAGTCGGATGAGTCAGTGCAAAGCTGAAAATGACATACTGGGTCAGCCCGTAAAATTTCTTCACCGTTCAACTCGAGAATCATACGAAGCACACCGTGAGCAGCAGGATGTTGCGGTCTATGCTTGTGTCAGTACACCCAATAACCCCAGGTACGCAACCCACCCAAAATTCACTATGCAATGGTCAGCTGTTTTCTGTCATAAAAAAAGTCTCATTTACCTGTAAAATGCCGCATCTTAGAGTCGGGTCGTGTTACGGGATCCGCAAGGATGTCTGCAGCTTCCATCCCGTGGAGGTCTTCGACAGTGTGGTAGTCGAACACATTTTTTGCCCTGGCCTCAGTAGGGGCTGCCTCGGCCTGACGAAGCGTGGGTGTAGTAGAAAGTGTCCTGTGTAGAAGCCGTGATTTCGTGGATGTACGAGCCAGCGAGCGTAGTAGCATCGAGGCCATTGTCGCCGTCGCCGTCGATGAGCAGTTGGAGGTATAAACAGTCCCTCAACAAATCGGGGACTGGCGGAGCTCAAAGCGCGGGAATTTTTGCGCATCAATCCGGGTGTCCAATCCCACTTGTCCAAATACCCAAGTTCATTGCGATTTTCCACCTTCACCACTGATAAAAGCTCAAGGAAATAAAACAGAGAAAGTTTTTCGTAATTTTGACTCTGAATTACGAGTGTCCGGTTCTGTAACGCGAATACACTTGCGGAAACTCCACATGTACTCAACATATTATTCCTATGTTATTGTTATAATATACATTTAAAACACTTAACAGGATAACAGAAATAATTCATTTAGCACAGCCCCGTATCACGTGTAGCCTGTGCGCGTCGAGCTCCACGTGGAATATTGAAGTCCCAGCTGCTTGAAGCTCGTTTCCAACGTTCAGCCAGTCATTAATATTATCGACTGTGTCGCCTTGGAGGACATAGGTGAGCCCGCGCTATATATTACCCATCATCATATATTAATCAGGATTCTATGATCTTCTAGGGCCCTAACGTTTGACCAGCAACGTCATGAAGCAATTACTAAAAGTCATTTTGGCAGTCAGCCTCATTGGGATTTCTGCAGCGGAAGAAAAGCCGTGCACACTACACAGCGGCGGGAAATACTATAACTTGAACCCTCTCAAAGCCAGGCACGGGCTACATATGCATTTTCTATTCTCAGATACTCACAACAACGTCTAGTAAAGATTATGACTTCAAAACACCCGCTGGACGCCTTTTCGCCCTTAATGTCTGCAGGAGTCCAGTCACGGAAACTTTTGGCCTAAAAGACATCAAACAATCAGACATTGGAGGGTTCATCCGGCGGGACCGCAATGACTTTGCTATTGGGCGAGTTTCACGCAGCAATTTTTCTCTATATCTAATCTAAATCCGCCCACAGTATGCTCAATACGACTCTTGATATTCAAGGAACAAACCCCAGAATAACGATGTCTGACGGCTCCATCTGCAAACATGATTCCAATGACACCCCCATCCGCGCCTCCACTGTCATTGAATTCGTTTGTGATACTTCCATTTTTGGAACGGGAAAACCACGTCTTGTCGCACAACTCCCACCTGGCAATGAAGACGATGCCTGTGCTTTTGTCCTCGAATGGCGCACACACGTATCTTTCATGGTCCCTTCACTTCGCCCTACAAACCCTAACCCTATCCCTAGGTAGCCTGCCCTACCAATGAACCAGGCGGTGCCCTTGGTTTCTTTAGTTTTATAGCCATTCTGTACGTCACTCTGGCAAACAACCCAACTACAATACTAACGCTCCACAGGCTCATATCACTTTTGATTCTCTACACCGTGCTTGGAACGCTTTACAACCGTTTCGTCCTCAACTTGCGTGGTCTCGACCAGCTTCCCCAATTTACCATGGAAGGCATGAAGTATCACCTTTACGAAGCCCTCGACTGGATCAAAGATGTTGCTTCGGGGGTGCGGGATCGCCAGGGAGGTGCTGGCTTTTCAAGTGGACCAGGCCTCGGGCAAGGGGGATTCAGACCAAGGGAGGACAACTCTGGAGCGGCGGAGAATGGTCTATCATTTCCGCGCGGGGTGGGCCCAACTTCCAACAGAAACACTACTACCAACCCTGTTAGTCACCAGTCACAGGTTTCAGCAGCAGCAGGCGAGGGCGGCGGGGGATTTGTGAGACCACAGCTTCCTCGGAGCGGTTCAGGCGCAGAGAGAAGGAGCGATATCAACCCTGTATCTCACCAATCACAAGTCCAGGCCATAACCTCTCCGCCTCCCCAGGATAACATATCAACATCCCCAGCACTCGGCGCACCATCCCTGGCACAATCTCAACGGGAAAAACCCCAACCACCGCCGCCGAAGAAGGACAAACCTCGACCTCCGCCGTTCGATTTAGAGAGCACGGAACAAGAGAGGGAGTTCATGCTCGGTGACGATGAAGAGGACGACGCTTCTGGCGTACCCAAAAGTGGAGATGCTGGTAGTGGTAGGAGTGAAGAACGTAATGATGGTGCGGCGCTGCGAGGCAGAGACTTAGGAGATGGTGGCATTATTCGTCTATGATGGACGGCGGGGTGAGGATTTGAAGGTCATTCTCTATGTTATCGTATGCCTCTTCCTGTGCGACATATTCTGTATCTAATTCGCCTGGGAATTGCAGGGTTGGACAATTTATCATTATTATCACTATGCCTTTTTTTAGACCGATTATATTGGAAATCTTCCAATGCGAACGCGACGGAGGCACCAAACTGAACGACAAATTGATATCTTAAATTCGCTGAGTTAAAACAACTGTTATATTGTGGCAAATGTAGATGTAGTATTATTTTTTTTTCTCGTGAACACTCTGACCCTTTCAGGCCCGTATAGTATTACAATACAAGAATAGACTGATTGTGCGTTAAGTGATTGATTGATACACTGATTCTTACCCATAATTTGTCTTGTTCGCCAGCGATTCGCCAAGGCACCGAGTCCAGAAAGTCTAGAGCCTCTCGTCCCTCATCGCAATTTAACCATTAATCGCCATTGTTTTTCCTCGACAACACAAGTATACAACAATCAAGCTGGTACCCTTTACATTAGTCCCTTGTTCTTCTGCTTGAAAGCACTACCCTGCCTATCTTCGGTCGTTATAAACCGTGTAGTCCGTCAGGTACGTTTGCCCAAGCCTCGGGACCTCTATACTAAATTTTTGGGTTCACACCGTAATTTAAAAAAGTTCATCCGACCGACCTTGCCCACTTCCGTAGGCTCGCACCCGAATTAATTTAGATTTAGGAGGGGTATCTTAGTTGATGGGTCTGGTTCTGGTGTGATATCGTTTTTAATTGGAACGTTTCTCCACATTTATTTTATGGTAGAACTATCACTTAAACTATCTGTCCAACGTAAACATTTACGGTAGCGAACGACGCCCAATCGGCCGAGTTCATTGCGGCTATCCATCCTGAAAGATCTTTGAAATAACTGTCGACCGCTGACGATGACAGTATTATCACTGAGCGATTGGGTTTTGCAGCACCCGGTATGCCGATGCTGAACCCTGGATATAAAGCTGTGGCGTTAAGATCAAAGGTGCCCTGCAGGCGACCACCTTTTCGGCCAGAACCATGGTTGAAACACAGGAACCTTAGGCACCCACACAAGGAACAACATCTTAACGTCTTATTTTCTTGGAAGACAACTTGTCTTCCAGATGCGTTTGCTTGTTTTGAACCGCGGCAAGAAGTCAGAATCAATATGATCGATTGTTATATCGTCCCTTGGATTTTGCAGGATGACTGGTAGTGAAATTTACAGGGGTTCCCCTGGCTGGTTGTTTGTTCTGCCCTAGGACAACTGAACCGACTCGCCGCTGATTCGAGCTAGGCCGGCGCATCTGATGTTTGATCATGCCAACACTGAACACTGTTAATAATAGCAATATTAGTGAATTTTTGGACTCTTACACGAGCTTTGGCTCGTCAGTACCCCGTGGATATAAGAGCGCCTGCCTGGTAGAATAGATACGCCTCGTGGTCCGCGGAATCGTCAAGAATGTAAACACTCAAGTTGTAGGTCCGTGCTTCGCGCGTGATTCAACATACCTATGTCGGGGACGAGTGGGTGGACAATAGTGAACGGAATGATGAGTAGGATTTGTGAAACTTCTACGGGCTGGGTAGCACGGTGATATTAGTTAGAAACATAATACGGCATACCCTATAACCTGTGCCGCCCACGTTGGGACTTTACGTTGTATATCCAATTATTCGCCGACAAAGATCATCCGGCCTCCCCAGGACCATATGGTGTGGCTCACCCGGTGTATACAACCCTGCATCCTGCCGAGCCATAATTGAGGATCGATACAGCACATTCGAACCTACCCAGCGATCCCTGTTTTGGATTGGGCGATTTTTTGCTAGAGGGAACCGATCGTGGACAATGAGAATGTCCACCGAATGCGTTTATGCCTTGGGGCCCCTCTATCTACTAACTATATCAATCGCGGAGTCGATCAACCCCTTCAAGTATTTACTTACCGCTAGGATGGAGTAGTAACCTTACATGCCGATAGTGTTGCATCCTGCCGAAAACCCGACTGGATTGTGCTCCACACCAGTACAATTCAGGTCGGAAAAGCCTTTCTGGGTCCGTAAAATATCTCATGCTGTTGAACAAAAATGGGAAAGGTCGACACATATCATATCATAGAACCCATCGCGACATACGGACATCGCGGGTCAATGATGCGCTTGATTTCCACTCACGACAGTAAGTTTGATGCATAGATTGCAGAAAATGAGTTGGTTGGGTAAAATAGATGTTTCGCAGGGTGCATGATTGTTGGCAGGCAACTCGGGGTTGGGAGGACATTTTTGCGTCGCACATATGCATCTATGTAGTTGGCATCCATCTATAAAGGCACATAGATAATCAATGTTCGTTTGGACGTTCATGACATGATAAGATTCTGTCATGATACTGGAAATGTCACTGACGTACCTCAACGTGTCGGTCAATTTTTTGAATGAGGTCCAACCTCATCAGGAACATGATGAAGAATGGCCAAAAGCTTACAGGTACACGTCCTGACGACAGTTTGACACCTTGAATCCATTCAAAAAAACTGTCAATCATTTTCATGGAGCGAAAGTCATTTGGAGAAAACTTCCAAGGTGGTAGCAACCAAAGATACAATACAAAACTTACGGTTATCAAAGCAAAGCTTGTCTACTCAACAAGTGAACACTGGTCGAGGTCGGAAATGATAATATGATGGGTGGAAACTTGAGATCTCTCCCAAAGGGTCGAAACTGAGGAATGACGATTTTTCCCGTGACTGGTTGACAGTAGACTTGCATATGCCACGTGCGTCGCCTCCGTCCCGAAACTAGTCCCCAATTATCGTTTTTTTCACAATCGAACCCATCGCCAGACCACAACGCCCAGAAAGTTTATATTATTCCTACAGTTTCTTCCAGAATTCAACAACGAGCGATGACGAATGTCGTTCTCAAATCAGTGTGTCGAGCCATGGAGCGAATCGCACCCCTTCGGCTCGCAGAGAGTTGGGATAATGTTAGGCAAAATCCTAATCCTTTAGGGACCGTGTTTGCTCACTGAAAAGGTCCAGGTTGGCCTATTGTTAGGTTCGAAGCCGGTTTTTTTCAAAAACGACCTAGCTTGTACTTTAACTTTCTCATCTAGAATCTCCCGTTCAAAAGTTGGCCGCGAAACGTGTACTCTTGACTATCGAGTACGTCTTTATATCGTAAAAATGACGAATGAAGCTAAGATTACAAATCGTACAGTCTGACGACATCTGTTCTCTCCGAGGCTATTGCAAAGGAAGCTTCGGTCATCGTTTCATACCATCCACCGATTTTCAAGGGGCTTCAATCGCTAACTTTGGCAAATCCTTTACAATCGTCTCTTCTTCAATGCGCCGCACAGGGAATCTCGGTATACAGCCCTCACACGGCTCTTGATTGTGTATCAGGAGGGGTCAACGACTGGCTCGCAGAGGGCGTTATATATAGCAAAGATGATACAGTTCAATCGCTTGCGGGAGATAAAGTGAATTCCACGGGAATTATTGAAGGAGGAGAGGGAAGACTAATCACGCTCAACACGCCTGTTGGACTGGATATCTTAGAAAAGCGGATAAAGACCCATCTCAAACTTTCTCAAAGTTAGTATCTCCATCGATCATCGATATACCGGTTCAGTAAAAGTCCGGAAGTTGACACGCCAGCGTTTTTTTTCTTCCAGTTCAGGTTGGATATGCTGAATCCCGCTTATCTCCTGTACGCACAATCGCCATCTGCGCTGGCTCAGGTGGAGCTATGCTTTTAGGCAAGCAAGCTGACGTATATTTTACGGGAGAAATGTCACATGTGGGTCCACTGTCGCCTGTTCTATGGCGTTAGCGCTAATTCGTTGACTGCTTCATAGCACGAGGTACTGGCGGCAGTCGCGGCAGGAAAGCATGTTATCCTATGTCAGCCGTCTATTTAACTTCCTTCGTACGCTTATTTCTGATGAGGCTTGAAATGTTTGTAGGTGGACATACCAATACCGAACGTGGCTACCTTCCGGTCCTTGCATCCAAGCTACGTCATGAGCTTAAGAGCGACGAGTACCGGGACCATGGCGTGGAAGACTTAGAGGTCATCGTCAGCCAAAACGACCAGCATCCGCTTCAATTCGTGTAGATAAACACCATAAACCAAATCAGTTTGGGACGAACCATGCGATAACCCGTTAAGAATGGAAGTATGAATGTTAATGCTCCACATCCCGCGTTTTTTCCCGTTCGCTTGTCATCGCTCCATCAAGCTTATCCGGTGGTTATTGTGTGTATTTTCTCGTTTTCGTCATCCTTTCGGAAATAAACATGAGGCCAATAACAAATGATCCGTTCCGCCTCTCAAAAACAAAAAGCGCACGGAGTTTGAAAACGGAATAAACGTTTTGTCGATAACATGGGAGAAGTTGACCAGGACAGGACCTAGTATGCATGTAAACCAGGTCGACCCAACCCACGGGCATAGGAAAAACGTGTAAACACTCGGCCGAAAAAAAAAAACAGCGCTCAAGGCCGAACAAAAAATTTTACAATTCTGTCATGCATCCCGATACAAAAGGTGTGCTTTAGGAAATAAGAAAGCCGTCCCTCACCCATGGGGTTGCTGAACGAAGTATTTTGAGACCTCGGTCACGGCTGTAGCGGTGGATGTTCCAGTTTCTACGATCGGGAAATCAGCCTGGAATAATTGCATAGGAATGGAATTTTTGTTGCTTAGAACAAGAGTCGAAGAGAAATTAAGGTCTATGACACGATGAAAGACACCTTCCCGGAGCGGACATCCCGTCTAGGCACACGTTAACAAGGCCTAGCCTAAACGGTTCTCATCAAGATTGCTCCGTTGTGCTGCAATGGCTTTTATGAACGGAATACTATGAAAGAAGAGAAGAGAAGAGGAGGCCCGAGTCTTCTGCTTCTCAGAGATCGAGGGGTCTTGGAGCTCTGCTGTTAATGAGAAAAGGAGGCGGCGCGTTACGTTTTGATACTTACAGCAGGTAGAACAGGTGTAAAGATGGTAGGTGATATTTCCAAGAAATCGACTGATGACCGGACACGAAAATGGATGTTGTTGACGAACACTGTGATCCCGTCGGTTGTGTGGGTCGAGGAAGAAGTGATTTAGAGGCAAATAAAAAGCGATAGACCGTGATACCTAGGTTGTGCCCAGGTGTGACAGCGACGCCGACGTGTGTTCGTCTACGCGTGTTTTCCTGTTTGAGGGGATGAAAAAAAACAGTCGCCGCTGTTCCGAACACGAAGGGTGACAACATCGAAGACGAGGGAGAACAAGGAAGCGCGGTGGGTTGACGCCGTTTCCTGAAAGAGAGCACCCCATTTCTGCAGACCACAACTTAGAAGGCCCTGTATGGAAATGTGAATCCCCTTCGATCTTCGAAAATCGTGGCCAAGACGAGGGGGTGGAGGGGGACGTATGGCACCCCGAGCGTCACGGTATTGATAATCCATCCCAGACTAGTGTCGAAGACGAAGCAGAAAAGTCATACAAGTGTGACCACGGCAGCAAGAGTTGGGTTTGGGCGGTCATAGGAGGACTCAAACTGGAGGTGAACCGATGAGACTTCGTCATTGGCACCTGGGTACGGGAGTCGAGCCATGACGATCTGTCGGCGCATGGCCAGGTATGGTATTTTTGTACGGCAATCATGGATCCCCCCTGATCTCGCGCAACGGTGTTCATCAATCTCGAGCGACGTCTAATGTGCTAGGCCGTGTGGGGAAGGAGGCAATAACGCCGACACCCGAAGGGCCTTTCAGCAGAAAGGGGTGATTGAAGACCTTGCCTGATCTAGGCGGTGACTTGTCGGGCTCAATCCCCACATCAACAAGTACAACCCACGCTGAAGCTCCGCTGTGGGTTGCAATCACGGTTCCCACCCCAGTCAGTGAATAGGAGACTGTCATCTGAGAACACATACCCCAAAGGTGGAGGAGATTTTTAGGAGGGATCTTGGATGTATGGTATGAGTCAGGGCGCGCCGGCTGGCAGCAGCTTGATACGTTATTTTGGCGGCTTTTAATTGTCAGGCATATCCTAGTTCTGAATAAAGGAAAAAATTCCCCTGTCATTTCTGGTAGATGATGAATATTAGCTCAGGGTGTGCAAAGTTTCTATCTGTTGACTTAGGGTGAGAAGGACAAACCCCCTGGGGTGTATTCATACTATCGTAAGGTAAGTGCCTTAGTTGATGATGGATTGTGGCGGTGAGGGCGCTATTTGGTGTTGTGTACGTGGAACTCGACCACGTGACTGTTCGGGTAGCGCGTTGACTGAACCATCGATGGCCAACAACGTCTCATCACTCATACTCTATCCTTTCAACGATTCCTGGCTCATATCTTAATTTTATTAGGTCTCAAGCGATATAGATTGAAGATCAATTAAATTAACGGGGTTTTGTAACGCTATCAAGCGAAATGCCACCATTTTCCGACGAGCTGAGCTTGAGGCATTTGCCTGACATCTCCAACACTTCATTTTCATTCCAAATACCCAACTCATCTACAAGCGACTTGCTTCTCAACAACGATGACGAGAACTCATTTTTCCAGAACGCAGATGACACTTTAGCTACGCCGGGTCCGTTCAAAGGATCACATACGCCATTGACCCTCAGCGAGCTTACGCCAAAGCAATCGATTCGAACATCCCAGCTTCCTCGAGGAGAGTCTACTCCAACTTCTGAACCCAAACCCAGGCGGAATCCACGCCGTCTCGGGGAAGGTGTCCAAGCCCGAACAGCCATTCCAAGAGCACCACAGGCACCGAAGCAACCTCCGTCCAAAATAATTACACAGATCGACGAGCTACGCGGACCAGAAGCTTCACCCCGTGCTGTAAAGCTCATGAACCTCAGGGCGGAAGTAGACTCACTGCGCGACAATGTAGAGAAAAGTGCTATCCCCTCAAGCCCTCCACCCAATCATAAACACGAACACGAACACGAATACGAACATGATGATCATGAACATGTCATGGAGGAAGACCAGTCCATTGGCTCGAGAAAGAAGCAGAAGCAGAAGGAAGTGGAAAAGGTAAATGTGCGACCCAAGCAGGTGTGTGGGTGGGAACTCGAACTGTAATGCTTGGCTGATCGAGCACTAACCTCGCTTCTTTCTCCAGGTCGTGTATTCTGGTGGAATTTCGAAAGTACGAAACAAACCGGGTGCTTCGTCTGCCCGCAGCATATCCACAACCGCATCTTCGGCTCCCCAGTCTCAAGCGTCACGAGTTACGGTCCCTGCTCAGTTCGAGGAGAACCCTGACTTCAGCATCTGCTCAACAATGAGCGGCGGCGTTGCGGAACGGTTGGTTATGTACAGTCAAAAGCTTATCGGTCCATTTGGGTGCGTCAATTTGTCTTGGGACCAGCCTGTTAGAAGGCTAGCTTGAAACAATCTTGCTCATGTCGACCCTTCGGCGCTTTTTAATAGGCTTTTCAACACCGACATAGACAGGGAACCGTCCCAGCAGCCGGGGACCATCAACCCTGAATCGCGACAATCTTATCCCGCAATCGAAACTGAGGAACGTGAACGTGGACTCGAACACACGCACGAGCACGAGCACGAGTACAACGATCGCAATGAGGATCCTTTCACATTATCACAGATATCACCTCGTAAAGAAGGGCACGCGCCTCCGGTGTCACCGGCAACTACCCCAGCTTCGCCCATGCGGCCGTCTAGAAAGAGACCGGGTGAGGATCTGCTGGTATCATCCCTGTCAGCATCATCATCGTCATTACCACCACGAGAAAAGTCATCCCCCCACCGCTTGAGCAAGAAAGGCAAGACTAAACCCACAGGCGACCCACCGCACGCGAGCGACGCGCCGGGCCCTAGTTCTAATTCAAAAACAACGTTCCCATCCATATCTCGGGGGACCCTATCCAGAAGCCACGCGAGCTCGGCCTCTGGTTCGGGTAGCACACGCACACGACCGAGCAGGGATAAGTTTAAGGCTGAGACTAAGACTAAGGTAAAGGCCACAACCAGAACCAGGGGGCTGGGTGTGGGGGGTAAAAGAGCGGTGCATCCGGGCCCGGTGACCAGACCGCCTCGGGCTGGGCATACCAGGCTCGCCTCGAATGCGAATGGAGGCTTGGGTACCACGTTACGGGCTTCGCAGGGGGATGATTCCACCGCCCCTCGCCTCGCTTCTAGCTTTGGGGGATCCGCGCACGTGGGTGAAGAGCTCCCCCGTGCTGGGTCTGTCAGTGTGAGGGTCGTTGAGGGGCACGATGCAAATAAAGGTTCAGATACAGATGTGGGGCCGGGTGCAGATGCAATTACGAAAATTGTTGATGGGAATAGAGATGCAGATGTAAAGCCAAACGCAAGTACAGGGCGTAACACGCGGGTGAGTTGATCTTGTCATTTTTTTTTGTTTCCTCGATTCTATAGAGGCCACGTGGGCACGCAGACCTGGATGTAGATGTGGATGTGCTGGCAGGCGTTTTTATTTTAGACCCGTTTTATCAATTGCGCTATGTTATGTCGCGTTTGATGGGGATCTTTTTTTCCCTTTGTTTTGGTATTCAATTGGGTGGGCTGATCAACTCTTTTTGACGTTAGGTGGTGCTTCCCTCCGTAAACCCCACCCAGCCGGTGGGCTTTAAGTTTCAGTTGGATGCTCGGATCGAAGCTCGTAAAGCCGAACATGCCCAAGTGGGGGATAGAAAGAAGGACAAGGGCAAAGATAGAGATAAGGATAAGGATACGGAGGAGCCGAGAGCGGGAGCAGGGACAGGAACGGCGCTACAGACGCGCCCTCCGCCCCAACCCGCGGTCCTACAAGCCCACCAATACCAACATTACCACCCCGCCCCCGACTTCAAAACCCTCCACGCACAACTCGACGCGTCGCACGCAGCACGGAAGGAGACTCTACGCGTGCGGCCAACCGTCCCTGTCCCAGTGGAGCTGAGCACGGCTAAACGCGCGCGGGAGCGGGAGGCGTTTGATGCGCGGGTGAAAGAGAAGGAAAGGGAGATGGAGCGTATGAGGGAGGAGAGGAGACGGATGAGGGAGGAAGAGGAGGAGCGGGAGATTAGAGAGTTGAGGAGGCGCGCAGTACCGAAGGCCCATGAGGTACCTGAATGGTATCGGGATGCACCGAAGAGGGCTGCGGATGTGGATGTAGGTGCGGATTTGGATGAAGATGGGATAGAGGGGTAAGGCGTGTTCTTGGTCATGGGAGTTTTTTTTTCTTTGTCTGCGCAGGCGTATGAAGGCACTTGTATCATTATTTGATCGAATCATCGACTACCATCCTCTTGCTTCCGTTATCACTATCGTTTTCATTAATGAAATAACGAGTAGCGAATATATTATTGATTCTGATTAGAGTCAAATTGTGGAAAAATGAAATGAAATGTAAGATGGATTCATCTAAAGAAAGCACTGGGACCCTTATGAGTGCTTCTTATAATGTAAAACTCAACTTCTCGTAGATGTGGGTGTGGGTGTGTGGGTGTGAACCGTGTAATTGTGAATTGCACAATATAGATTATTATAGTATTCGAATTCCCTCGGCCGTCCCGCTAGAACCTATTCACGAACCCCGATCAAGCTCGACTATGCAATATCCGGTTGGCCAGGTGGATCTATGCACGCTGCACTGCAGATTGTGACGAGCAACGGGAACGGGGTTATAAAACTTATACGCGTTCGGGCTTAACGCAAGAAAATTAGGTCGAAGGCGAGGATTAGGGCCAGTAAGGGCTAGAGTTGTAAGCTTTTTACAATCACGGACCTTACGAGAGTTTCTCTTACGAACCCCCTTTGTTTCTCCGATGCTTTGTTCCCGGTGGTTTTGGGTTTTTGTGGGTTTCTTGTTTCTTTGAGTGCCGGTGATGTCAATAGAGTGATGGAGTGTCTCGCTAGCATTTACCCTTTTACCCTTGTCAAACAACTCGCCCTTGCCCTTTATGCTTTTTTAATTTTCACTAATTTCACCCGTTGCCTTACCCTTTTCCCGTCATATTTCCTTTTTTTGCGTTCACGGTTCCTGTTAATATTTTTTTTTCTCTTGCTTTGTGGCTGGTTTGGAATCTTGGATGTGGGTTTACTTAAGAGCCGACGACCCTTAATTCTCCGAAGAGGCCGGAAGACCTGTGATCATGAATGACGCCGTGATGGGCTTTGAGCAAACTTGAAGTAAACAAGCACTTTCAGACCCTAAACGCAACACCTTGAGGGTCTTTCAAGTCGAGACTCGAAACACGAACTATGGAACTAGTATGAGCCTGTTCGCTCTTGAGAGTAATACGTACGTACTAATACCATCTATTGTCTAATCCTGTTGGCGCGTGGGCATGCGCGGGATTCGGCACCCAAAAAGCGGGATGCGAGATTTCAATAATTTGGATGTTATTTTTGGGGTGTTATCATGCTCAATATACATATGGGCGCGCATAGGGCAGTGAACTAGTCTTCTAGTGGGGTGCATCCGCGTTTTGCGCGGGTGCTAGTCCGGGTACGAGTACGAGCGGCTCAAACTAACCATGGTCCATGGTGCGTCTCACACTTTCAAACACTACCATTTCTTTCATAGTTCCAAAGATTTTCTCGCACGAAAATAACGCACGTCGTAAAAAATGTGTGCGGATCCGGGAGCTGGGGCTGGGAATGCCTGGACGTCATGAACTGCGGGTTCTGAAGTTTGTTCTTTGTGATGAGATTGGATGGGAACGGTAATTTACCAGATGCGCGAGGCTTGCCTGTCCATTTGTCCATTCGTGGATGGGTATATACGACAAGGAGATGTACCTGCCCTACCTACGCATGCAATGTATGAACAGATGGATATTAAGATGTATGCCTAGAGATATGTCATTAAGATCGAGCCTGAGCCTGAGCAGGAGCCCCGGGGGAGGTTTTTTAGCGATCGGTAGGATATATGCAGGGCAGCACAGGAGGAGGAGCAGGTTGCCAGCCGGAGTCCGGACATGCTACCTATCGGGATTCGGTGCAACTACATCTTTCCCCAGCGAACGGGGTCCGCTTGTGCCTGGCGTCAGTCATCCAGTCAGTCAGTCAGACCCAAACGCTAGAATATAACGTGATGAATTCTTGACATGGCGTGTCATCGATTCCCAACAATGTTGGTTGTTATTTTTGGTCGCAGTTACACTCCCTTCTTTTTTCTCGTGGTTTCCCATAGCTATTTGATCAGAAGTGTGAAGCGCCACCAAAGGGTAAGCTTGGTGTATTTTTTACTCGGCTTGATCTATTGAGTTTTCATAAGTTCTTTTTTATCCTTATACCAAATATCGCGCGTGATGTCTGCTGCGTATATTACATATATATATATATTTATACATGGGAGAAGTGAGGTTGCGCGATGACAAGGAACCCGATGAGGTGCCTTGTTTGACTTTGGAAGGACGTCAGTGAGCATCAACGTGTCTAGGCTGTTCCTGTGATCCAAAAAAACACCCAAACGCCCAACTCCCAAGGGACGACCTAGAAAAAGTCACAAAAACCATAAAGAACAACCGTTCCAATTTTTGACCAAACTATCATTGAATTAAACAAATTCTTCCGCACGGCCCCGGACGACCGGGATCAGAAACGAGGGAAACACAAGAGACAACAGCACCCAGCTGGTGGTTGACACAAGCTTTTTTTTCTTTTTTGACAAATCTACAACCCAGCGGGTTCGCTTCGCTTCACATCCCCAATGAGGTTAGCCCCCCACACCTCCCGATCCCATATATCACACTATAATCACACCACATATGGTCGCCTAATGAACGTGGCGGTGCCTTCATGTCGTCCCGTATTTGGCGCACGCCCGGTTTGTGCTCGGCTGCCCGATCGGGAATGGTATGGTTCGGATTGACTCGAACTGACCTGACTCGACCGAATTAGGACGCACACCCGAACGCGTGTTTGGCTTGGAGGGGAGGACAAGTTTCAGATTCGCTAGTCCTGATTCCCTTGTTTGGTTCTCAGTGTATTTTTGGGTTTATTTTTATTTTTATTTTATAGTTTTTTGTCATATCAACGGCTCGAACGGAGACCACGGGACCTCGCGTTCTTCGAGGGTGCGCCACAGAGGATGCTCCTGCTTTTCGGGACGATCTTCCCTTGGGTCTTGATGCCGATAAAACCTGCCGCCTGGACCTGGACGTTAAAAGGCAGGCGGTTTTTCGTACTTGGCCTCCATCTCATCCACCCCACAACACACAGTACTCATACGCACTACTCGCAGCCTTCTCAACCAACACAACAACATCTACTCGTGCTCTCTTATCTAACATCCTTACCGCGAAATGCACTCTTCAATGCTCGCTTCGACCTCTTACTCTGCTGCTGCCATGTGCACCACCACACAACACCATAACCACCACCAGATATTCTCAGCTTCTGCTGATATCACCACCATGCACGCGCACCCACTCGCCACTCGCGAAGCAGACTTCACGTCGTCTTCGTCGTCCGGCGCGTGCATCAACCACAGTTCACCCCAATGCTGCCACTGTGGCTGGCGCGGAAGCCATTCCGCGACATGCCCATTCAAGTAACCGAGCCTTAATCTTTTTTCTCCTTCTATTGTTTGCACACAGTACGTTCCATTCCATGCATCTTATTATCCATAACGGCATGCTTATGAGTGCGATCATTACAGTCTTGTATTCATACCCCACCCACCCCACCTACCCATCTCATCCACTCCATCAACCATCACCTCACCTATTCATCCATCCATTCATGCTCCGTCGATCATCCATCGTATAATGCTTTCAGCTTGTTAATTCGCACCGTTATTCCGCGCCACCGTCGCGCATCTAGTGTATACCACCCGGCCTCATCGCCGGGCATAGTCGCTGAGGAGGAGGACTTGTAAGATAGGGACATAGGATCCGGAGAGGGAGGAGGAGGAGGAGAGTAATGAAGTCATACCATGTACTACTACCAGTGTTTCGCCTAGCAACATCGATCGTGTTCTCGTCCTTTCTTTTTTTTCCCCGCGTGCTTCGATTTTCGATAAGTTGGATTGAGTGACATTTCCAGAAAGCTGTCATAGAAATTTACAAATCCGAAGTTCGGCTAAAAGGGACTCGTATCAATATGAAGAAAGAAGAAAAAGAAGATGTCCTGATTTAGATAAGATGTCCGTTCCGTTTCTCCGGGTTCCTGGAACGAGAGGTTGGATCCTGCATTCAAAATTTTTTCAACTTGAATGTTGAACTTTTTTTTTTGTAATTTGAGTTGTCATCGACATCATTCCCATCCATCTTTGCCAATGATTAACCCGTCTCAGTGCTAACCATAACAACAAAAAGTATCCACTTTACTCCACTTCACTCCACAGCCTATCCTTCATTTTATTCAGCAACCCTTAAGTACACAGTCATCCTTGTTCGCCTCACGACTCACGCGTGTATCATAGCTTAACGAATACCGAATCTTACGAATTTCTCCAACTTGGGTCCCAACCACCACACGCGCGATCAGACAACTTGAGGCGGTTAAACATTATATTCTGGAAGGAACCCGGCTAATACAATAGCCGAGCAAGGAACTATCTAAGCAGAAGCTTTAACCCCAGGTCAACGTTCCCCGCACGCAGCCCTCCCCACAATCCCAAGCGCAACGACAACAGACGACAACTCATCGAGCTTCTGTGGAGAAACTGCTCACCCCAACTTCACCGCTTTCCCTTGCCAGCGCCCAAAGAGATGGCCCTCAGTCCGCCGCGTACTTCCGAGGAGCTCCTGCTATCCTTCCCGGCGGAGCACGTCCTCCAACTCACGCTCAACCGCCCTAAAGCGCTCAATGCCATGACCCCACGCATGTCGGACGACCTCCAACGTGTTCTCGACTGGTACGAAACCGAACCCGAACTTTGGTGCGTACCCCGTCTGCTCCCGTGTACACTCAAATTAACCGTCTAACAACGCTCATCGCAATTAACGCTCTTTTGGGACACTCCCTCCCCTCACTTATACATATAAATCACTCATTTCGCTCTTTTTTTGGTCATGTTTGCTTATTTGGGTCGTCGTCTTTTTTAATTTTGTTGCCTGCGTTGCGGTTTTTGCTAGGGTTGCTATAGTGACTGGCGCGGGGCGCGTTTTTTGTGCGGGCGCCGATCTGAAAGCGTTAGTTGTTCAGTTTATTTTCCCTAGTTTTTTTCGTTATCTATTTATTATCTTTGTCCCTGCCTCTTGCCCCTATCGCTATCGTTATCCTGGTATTTTAATGCCAAAATCTCACTCTAACCCGTCAAATGCGAAGTAGACGGCCGATCGGACGCGGGACTGCCACAATTTCGTCCCAGTCCCACTGGGACCCTACCTAGTCCATCTTAATTCTAATTCTAATAACATCCGAAACAAACAAAGCTAACCATTACTTGCAGATGGAACTCACGTCAACAAGGTGGCGAGACAGACGAACAGGCGAGACTTGCAGAAGACGCACACGGGTTCGGGTCCATCTCACGACGCCAATCGCGTAAACCTATCATTGCAGCCGTACATGGTGGTGCATACGGCGGCGGTACTGAAATGATTTTGAATTGTGACCTCGTCGTCGCGAGTGAGGATGCCCGATTCGCGCTTCCGGAAGTTAAAAGAGGAGTCGTTGCTGTTCAGGGGGGTAAGTCATTAGACTGAAATTTTTTGTACTCGTATCGCGGGAGAGAACTAATGTTGTTTGGGCTTGGTGTAATGTAGGGATTATACGATTAGCGCATATAGCTGGTCATCAGGTACGCGTCTCTTTTATACACCCTTCTGACGTCACTTTTTTTTAAAATAAAAACTTATGACGCGTTCCTCGCTTTACTATTCCAGCTCGCCTCTGAGATGTTACTTCTCGGCAAGACCATCAGTGCCTCCGATGCACGGATTCGATTCGGATTGTACGTCCTCCCGTCCATCCGTCCATTTTCTATACGCCAACGTCTAACCTTCCACGTAGCGTGAACGAGGTCGTCCCTTCTGCCTCCGTACTCCCCACTGCCCTTTCCCTCGCAGCACAGATTATCGCCAACTCACCCGACGCAGTACAGTCTACCAAAGACGCCCTCCTCCTCGCACAGCAGCATCCACACCCCGCTGCATTCACTACCCACGTCGCAAGTCCC
Organism: Collybia sordida; assembly: GCA_037014335.1. Taxonomy (NCBI): domain Eukaryota; kingdom Fungi; phylum Basidiomycota; class Agaricomycetes; order Agaricales; family Clitocybaceae; genus Collybia; species Collybia sordida. Next base: position 4,727,672 of record JAYKXK010000002.1, read on the forward strand.
TCAAGTGCACGTGTATATCGCGGGACAAATATCAAGGAAGGCCTAAAGGCATTTTCGGAGGTAAGTCGATCAATAATGCCATCCATAACTGTCGTCGCTGGGTTCAATGTTATGTTGTTGCCGTTTGTTGTTTCCCGGAGGGGATGCGTTGTTGACGAACATTGCTTGATCTTGTTCTTGTGCCTAAACCTATACCTATTCCATACTTATCCTTGTTCCTCTCCAGAAACGGGCCCCGACATGGAGAAACCCCGCGAAACTGTAGTCTATGTCTACTTCACTGTCTTCAGGACCCAACAACATCACCATCTCCCCCTTCTAGCGCTGTGGCGTTAGGAAGCTGTTTGGCTGGGTCAGTTAGTAGGTCATGAGGTTTGTCCAAGGTGTCCAATTTTAGATCTGGTGGATCTGGTGGTTGTATTGTGGGTTCGTGCGTCATGTGTGCGGCATCAATAATTGATAATTGATTTGCATCTGGTCCCTGGAGGTGGTTGGGTGGTTGAATTGAGCGGCGGTTGCCGGTGAATATATGCATGATGGACTTGAACATGTGTGCTTTGAGCTTATTTCTTGTTCTTTGCGTTTACTGTTATTGGATTGGACTGCGCTGCGGTGGGTGTTCGTGCGGGCTACGAATCGGGAAACGAATGCGAAGAGTGAGAGGGTGACAATTGGATATAACTGGGCTGGCTCTTAGGAATCTTCAGGTCTTTGTGTTCAAAACAACGCATATACCCATACCGGTCAATTGTATTTATCAGATATAGTGGATCGCTGAACCGACATCGAACCGCCGATAAGTCCACAACCTCTCTTTTCAACATCTACTGTAGTGAATCGAATTGACGAACCGGGATATGATTTAGAATCCAGATGATGGCGTATCCTGTATCACGAGTCAGGAGTCAACATTCAGGACCAGACTATAAATCATAAATCATAACATCATACCGGCTACCTTCGTCTGAGTCGCCAACTCAGAATTGAATCATTAATCACCGAGTCACCGCGACATCAAAGATTTAATATTCGACATTCAATTATCACTGATTAACAAGGCCCGCCTGCGATCCCAGCTGCCATAACATCTATCTCCTGGCCCCTGGAGTTATTTTATCCCCCGCCCAATGGCAGCCCCGTCATGATTCGTGATAAGTGCTTCCTGATTCAAGTCATGACAGGTAATGAGTGATACAGCAATTCAATGTTCAATCTATTATCACAATTCAGTATTTTTGCCCATCATTATCGTCATCATAAAGACAGTCTAACACTCTAACAGACAGTCAGACAAACAGATAGACAGCTAGGCAAACGGACAGACAGACAAGCAAACGCAAAACCCCCCGATGGTCCCCAACTCCCGGGAACTGGTTCCCGAATCCCGATTAACTGTTCCGAAACGAATGGTGATTGCGATTGCATATGTTTTGTCTTTTTCACACCTTCTTCCTTCTTCCCCCACCTTTCACGATGCTCCATCGCAGCTTCGAATTCTTTTTTTTGTGGGGGAACTTTGGTCGTGTTTTTTTACTTGGTAGTCCGGGTTTTGGGTTCTCGACACATATGCATAAGCACATCGGCACGTTTGCGCGTTAGCACGTAAGCCATACCACGTCCAACGCTTCGCACGAGATGCAAGATGCAAGATGAGATTTATAAGATTGTATTAGGGATTTATAAAGTAAATGATATGATCTGTGGGAATCTATCCGCAAAAGCACAAATGCGCCAAACATAGAACGCAGAACACAGTGGAAATCCGCCGTACGCACGAGAGAGACGGATAAACTCTGTCGTCTGCGTGCGTGTACAGATGTATACATACATATAAATGTACATCTAATACAATACAATACACATAAATCAATGATCGTGATGCATCATGTCGGTCTCGAAAGCGGGCTTTTAGATCAGCCCATCTCAGTGCGCGTGACACATGCGCGTGTTGAGTGTGTTGTGGTTCGTGATGCAGTCCTGCCCTGATGAAGACGATGGTCCCAGTTTAACAAGAACAAGAGTGATTCCTTCCCTGCAGGGTAGCTGGTACGTGTCCCAGGCCTCCTCCCCCGCAAACCGGCCGTCCACCTTATCTCTCCCGCACTCCCCCCATTCATCCAAGCCCGCCCGCCTTCCCCCTGCCCAAGGTAAAACGAAGTCGCACTAGCGCCAGCCCATACCAACACGGGAACGCGCTCGATCACACGTCTGGGTATGAAAGTATCTGGCATGGCAAATCTTGCACTGAGCATCGAGTATCTTGCCGTACGAGATCTATTCGCGGCTCGGGTGTTTGTGCGCGTCATACACATACACTGATTATATGTACCGTCATCGCCCATTGTCATAGTCATGGTCATGTATTCACAGTCATATGTTATATATACGCACCGTGTGAGAGAGACCTTACCACTTTTCCCTAGTGGGGATCCGTTTCGACGGCGTGGCGTCGCCAAGGAGGGTTTCGTTGCGGTTGATTTACCTTTGATTATATGTGCGATTATATGCGCAGGATCTGCAAGGGGAAAGGAGAGGCGAGGCGAGGCAAGGTGAGGGTAAAACGTCATTGGGAAGGTGGAGTAGATTGTTGAGTTACCGCTGGGGAAGTAAGTGTATATCGATATCACCCATCATACTGTAATTACGTGGTTTTAGTGCTAGCCGAGAATGAGATGGTGTCTATGTAGTTCGATCGTGGCTCTTGGACTCGAGTACGAAAGATTTTGCCTAGTGCGTTGTGGAGCTTCTAGTAAAAAGTAGGGTTAGTCTAAATAAGCGAGTGTTTGAGAGACCAGTTCTCGTAAGTGAGAAGGAAAGAGGGGACAGATCTGAGGTGGGTCGTGATAGTAAAGTTAAGACGTGCAGGGACGAATGGACTGCATAGCTTGAGGAAACAGCGCACGGTACGGACATGAACATCTTTACAGAAAAATATCCACACCTAAATCCACACACGTACCCCCAACCGAATACTGGAATTTGCGCGACTCCGAGCGGGGACTGGGCGGACGTACTGTACCCAAAAAAAAAAACTCGGCGAAAAATACGCGAGACGCCTGATCAATCCCTGCAGCACGATTGGACAGCAACCCTCACCCGGCGACCTGTTTGTTCACCAGTACGAAGCGAGGGAAATTATATTGCATTTGTTGCGATGTGCGCTTGCGATGAGGGCGTTATATTGATAATTGTTCCATTAATAGTCAAACTACTGTTTGTGGGCCTTTGGGGGAGAGGCTAGATGGGCAAATTCCCCCGCACAGGATACGACGAGATGGCAGGTGCTGTGTAGATACTAGACAACGGTTTGACAGGAGACAGAAGCCAGCAACTATCGGAGTGCATTAGCCGGAAATATCGCTATCTGACCTTCTTTCAAGCCCTTGGAGGTGCGTCGCGACTCGCGGAGCTGATTCGGGGGAGGTGATTACGAAAGTGGCTTGAGGCTAATTGAAAGGCTCAGATAATATTTTCTTCGTGTATTGTTGTTATTTCTCACAGGTTTTCCGAGATACTCGCGTTCCACGTTCCAAGCTCCAAGCTGTTTGTAGCTCTACGAATCAGTTTATGAAATTGTGAATCAAACCGTGTTTTCTGCTTCGGATCTTTGGAGGACAAGGGACGGTCGCGAGGACAGGGATCGCCACGCGAAGACGCCCCCGGTAAAGTAAGGTGGGGGAGAAGCTGTCAGAATAACGTGGGGGGGAGGATGAGAAGGAAGAGTTGACGGGTAACGTACGAGGCGCCGGCTCGACTCGAGGCCCTGGCGTTCTGGCTGCCTGGGGTGGACTGCAGGGGTACGAGGGTGCAGCGAGCCAGGTCAGTGACAGGGAGAACCTGAGGTATTGCAAGCCATGTGACGCGACTGTGGAGGCGTGCGGCATCGGGTGTTGGGTGTTTGGTCGTGGACACTACCACGACCCCGTGTGTGCGGGTTGAACGGGTTTTGTTAGTCCTTCTGCGGGAGTTGTGTATGGCAGGGTGTGCCCGGTAAATCAAAATATCCAGGATTAAAAGACCAAGGGTCCCAGGTGAGCCCTGTCATACGAGAGACCCCGTGCACGTATAGTTGATGATGGGTCTCCCTGATCCTCGAGTGATGTGAGGTGATGGTCTTTATCTTGGCTCGGTGGTCCGGCGGGTGTAAGCGAAGGATAACTTTAAGGCGAGGCTTCGAAAGCTTCGATAGTGCACGACCAAGTTTTTTTACTCGAGGCAGAGCTGAGTGGGGAGGGGGGCTGACGAGAATTTGTATGTTCGTGTATATGCAATGTGTACCTCGTGCACTATTAGTCCTAGAAAAGATGCAGTTATCTTTCGGTCTTGGGCGCTAGGCCTCCCATGTGTTCTAGACCCTGTTTTTCTTGGATGCGATTGAATTGAACATTTGAAGGGACCTCCGCCCGCCGGTGCAATGAGGGAAATATGGGACTGGCTGGAGCCTTGCCGAAATGAAAAAAGCCAAGTGATGTGGTAATTGTTTTTGTGATAGTTCGTGATACTAAATAGGAGGTTAATAAACAAGAGGATTGATAGAATAGAAATAAATGAAATGCGGTTGTGATTTACATATGGCCTGTCAGTGTCCGACTGTCAATAACTCAACAAAAGTTCGTGAATGACCGTGGGAATATATTTCCTGAAAGAGAATCAGAGTGTTGGGTCATTCTTTGAGGTTGCATGATGGGCGATTCGGAAAAAAGTCCATCTTCACAAGTCCCCACTCCGTCTCCTTCATCTGAACCGACGAGCGCCTTCGAGAGATGGCGCAGAAAGGCTGCACTCGTTACTGGACTTGGTGTCACGGAGGAAGAGCGGATGCAAGACCTACGGGCTTACCAGACGCGTAGCTGTGAAAAGACGAAAGACTATCTTATGAATAACAGTGAGCACATCATTCATCACGTTTTCATTCATAATTTTCTTGAACTTGGAACATATTAAACTAGGCCCTGCCGTTGTATTCATGCTCAAGCACCTCAAGCTATCCGGGTGTGCCGTGCCAGCATCGAATATTCTTTGCGCGCCTTGCGATTTGAGCCGTGCAGGGGGGTTTAGCCCTGACCCAGGCGCGGTGGTTCTCTGCTCGGGCCATTTTTTCAGCCAAACTCATATGGAACACACCCTCGTCCATGAGCTCGTGCATATGTACGATCACTGCAAATTCAAAGTAGACTGGAACAATTTGCGCCACCACGCATGTAGTGAGGTGAGTAGAAGCCATCCTCTTTCCGTGTGATTCCATTCATATTTGAGGCCTTATCTCTTTCTCTTTAGATTCGTGCTAACAGCTTGAGTGGCGATTGCCGGTACACGCGAGAACTGCGGAGAGGCTTCGCCTCCTTTTCTAAACAACACCAGGCAAGTCTTTCGCTGGCTTCTTATTCCTACTTCCGAATAGTGGAGTGAGATAAGACTCGGTGCTAATTTTATCTTTTCCCTCCCCTTCTTTTTTTTGTGGTATAGGCTTGTGTCCGCCGTAGGGCAGCCATATCTGTTGCTGCGAACCCCGCTTGTCCTGATGCAGAGACAGCAGAACGTGCAGTCAATGAGGTGTGGGATAGTTGTTTTAGTGATACACGACCGTTCGATGAGGTAGGGGCCCCACTTGATGTTTCTCACACCTGACACCTGTCGATCCGACTGACGAAAATTTCCGTAGATTTATTGACCCGGCCTTCGGGCTCGATGAGAGGGGGATGAGGTGGATTTGCTCGACATATACAGTTAGACCTACTCGACGGAGGGTACTCCGAGTACCTGAAGATTCGTATAATTACAATAAACCCCCTTGTATTTTTTTTTATCTCGCAGATGAGAACATGGAAGTCTAAGAATGAACGGAACCTATTTTTGATTTTTTTCCCGTCAAAGGGTTGATGGTCGCCTGTGATTTGCCTTGCTTGCACATGTTTGGCCTTATAAAAAATCTGGTTGCACCCTGGGCAGGATTTCCCTTTGTTACCTCCCTCGACTCCCTCGACTACGGTTCTCCCGACTTAATACCCCCTTTTTGTTTTTGCATTTGCCCTCCACGACTAGAAAAATGTTCAAAAAGCTCAGGTAGGCCTTCACAAACATATTGTCAAGCCTCCTAGTGTGGTTCTAAAAACAACTATTTTATGATGGGTTTACAGCCTCCTTGCTCTCATCGCTCCTTTGGTCTCTGCATTGAGCGTCGAGGTTCCTCAAAACCCCAAATCAAGCAGCCCAATCACCATTCGCTGGCACTCAGACTCCACTGATGCGTATGCTATAATTCCCCCTATTTTCACCTATGCCAGCCTCTCAACTTCCATTGCAGCGCCAGCTTCTCCACCTTCAGCATTTTCCTCATTAACGAAGTCTTCCACGACTCATTTGCTATTGCCAACAATGTTATGCCCGAACTTGGTGAACTCACCCTAACGCTGCCCGTCGTTCCTGCTCGGTGAGTCAACATCAGTAAAGATACCTTTTGAGTTGGACTTGATTTTGGAACTAGTGATGGATACACAATCAACCTGGTTGACATCGGAAACGTCAACAACGTCTTCGCCATGAGTGCTCCATTCAGCGTTGCGGAGAGCACTGCAACAGATACTACCTCGGCATCTGGTTCTACCAAGCCCGGTTCGAGTTCGTCTACTACTGGACGAAGCACAACCGTCTCTTCCACTCCCCCTGCAACGTATGTCTCACATCGCCTGCATATAAGCAATCATTAACCCCCTTTTTTTTCCTCTGTAGTCGCCCTGCTCTCAGCTCAAGTGCCTTTGGTACCACACTTGCTGCTCCTTCTCCTTCTGTTCCCACGGGGCCAAGTTCGGCTGCCAATAGCACTTCATCCGCGAGCTCCTCGACCACACCCAGCTCTGCCGCGTCTGTCCCACTCAAGATGAACACCAATGTTGGTACCTTGGCCGCTGTAGTGATCTCCGCCATTGCTGGAGCAGTCGTTGTTGCCCTTTGATGAGTTCTTCTGGCTGTGGGCTGGTATTCGGTTCCTGGATTCTCAACACTTGCTTATCCCCTAACATGCGCGAGCGAGACATTTACCCATTTGTTATCTTGGACGCCCTGCACTTTTTGAACAATCAGTTATCATCCACGCTTGAACTTTCCCATCTTTCCTTTTCTTGGTACATACCATTTAACCCATTTCTCGTTATTTAGAAATGTACCCTAGTGTAGTGGCATCGCCCGTTAACTTGTCCGGTCTTTACTTGTAAGAACAGCCGCCTTGAACACTTTGACAATTGCTCGATAAGTCCTAGTGCGTCTAGTATTGACGCCCAGTGGCGCTGTTCCGTTTGAATTCCTAAGAGAGGTGCGACCTGAGAAGAGACATCCAAATACTTATAAGACCACAAGAAGTAACAGAAGGTCCGAGATAAGCTCGACTGGTATGATAACCATCCATCCAAAGATATTACAGTGCGCATACGGCCCTGGAATATAGAACACAGGAACACCGCGACCAGAAGGGCTAGTAACCTGAGCGCACTGTCGTTTTACCATTCGGGGGTTGAAGGCGGCAATGCAAGGAGGATATTGGGATAAGTGTGGAGCCAAGCAAGATTAATATTGATCCCGGTAACAATTGATGTTAGAGTACCTGTGACCGTTTTCAATTATGACCAGTCAATGACGTCGTATGTGGCAAGATTTTGCCTCGCGGCGTCGCAGAGGCTGGAGAATCTGCCCATCCGAAACACATGATCCCGAACACCCTAGTGAATCAGTCATGAGAGCGTTGAGCACGAGCCTTCAGGTCCGGCGAATATATGCATGGAGGAGAGAAGTAACCCCAAGATAATTCAAGTCGTTGCAGGTGATGCTGCCAGGCAGGTCGGCAAACTATCTATCCAGATGTAAAAACTTTGATGGTTTTAGGAAAATAAGGAATCTGTTTGACAACAGAACATTCTACCAGGATTGCCCGGGCCCCACGGAGGACTAGTCAAAATCCAAGTCCAGCTCCCCACAGTTTGCCAACCCGGCTTTTCAAACTTGAGGGAATCATGTTACTTGTTTGAAGGTAAGTATCGGAACAATGATTACCGAACGTGGGCCATCATTTACAAGTGTGGGTACTCAGAGGTACTCAGTCAATGCTCCAGGTAGTTGGGGGTGATTGAACTGTGCCAGACGAAGGAATTCTGGATCCGTGATGACTGATCATCAACACTTGTATCGCGTGTTGGATGAGTGCACGATCGCTTCGGTTGGAAAATCTTATCGTGAGATGCCGTACGTCGCCGGCCAGTACGCATGGTCACGCCAGCCAAGATCGATATCGCGTATATGCTCTACAAGGATTGCGAAAAAAAAAAACCCCTCAAGATCAGGGATAGCGCTGAAAAACGATACCTAGTGGGGACCTGGTATGTGGAGTAACTTTCTCCGCTCCGGGAAAACGAAACCCAGTGAGGCGTTGAGTCGCTCATTGGGGATACTCCCATTTGAAAGTCGCGGTAGTTTCGTGATGCCGCAGTCGTGACTCGCTGCAACGGGCTAGAGATGGTGGCCCGTGTCGGGTGATAGGAACTGATGGGGGCCACTTTATCGATTATCTGAGCGCAATCAGTGGGCCCAAGCACGGGACGCGTTTCCGCTATTCCAGGCCCGACCATCGTCAGGGCTGATCAGTACTATATATCACAAAGTGACGAAAACGATGCAGGTGGTTTGGGAGTTGGACGGTTGGTTTGAGTTGGTTGAGGGTGAAGAGGTGAGAGGGGGAAAGGGGGTTATCCGAGCCAGCTGCCTAACCAACATTTGGGATGTCGCCGGGCGGGATGGCCGGCACGCGATACCGCAGGTATGACGGTTCGGCCACGACCCGCCGGGCATGGCAAGCATTATACGCAAGGTTTAATTTCCTGAATGCTATGATGGGAAAGTTTGAGGGGGTTTCGGTTAACGCCTGTCAAAGCGCACACAATACGAATTGGGCCAGGGCGCCTGGGTCCTGGGATGGAAGAAGTAATTCAACGACTTGATGTAACGCTTTGTAACGCCTATGCCAATATGCCTGTGTCGGGAATAAGAAAGCGGGTGTGTTTAATACCCGTGACTCAGAGGGGAAAAGAAATCGCGTCCTCAGGCAGGCTCAGGGCCATTCGCCTCTATTGAAGTGAGTCGAAACGTCTTGATCATGGAGAAAGGGTCACGGACGCTCGATCTATGTTGTACATGAATGGTTATACAAACCTACGCCGGGTCAGTTAAGAACGTGGTGTGTGTTGCGAATATTGGGTACCGCAAACTTGAAAACGCCGGAGGGGAGAAGCGCTGAGAAAATAGAAATATGGATGTGCAATAATAGATCGAGGGTTGTGATCACATAGGGTTGTGTGGGGGACTGGATTATAGGTGTAGAAGCTGTAAACGAGGAATAAGAAAATGAACGTGACTTTACAGGTTCGGGTTCCATCCAACCTGAGCACACCCTAGGACCACCAACCAATGGTTATAATTAGGTATGGGGGTGGCGTCCGTCTGGGAACGTTTTCGTGAATTCCGCAGTAGGTGTTTGCGGATCGAGAAGCGTATGGTTTAGTTGGTACACTTTAGTCGTAAAAGTCGTAAACGATTTTCGTTCTCGTTCAAATAATAGTTTACATCGACGCTAATTTGGACTCGCTTGGCAGCTTGGATGCGGATTTGGAACCAAACTAAATGTCGAAGGCAAGACTTTCGAAGTTACTAGATCCGTCAACACCAGCCCGGAGCCTTCTCATAAGAATCGCTTGTAAGTGAGAATATTCATACGTAAAGAGAAAGTCAAGCCAAATGAGATATCTTGTGCAAACGGCCCTGCATTCATCCCCGGCAAGGTCCCAAAGAATAGATAGAGTTTAAACGCACCGCTACATGACTGTATGCGTGAATAAGACTGGACAAACCGTTCCTTATCGGCTGTGCGTGCAATCAAGCCAACAACCGAACATTCGCAAAGCGAAGCGAGATTGCCACCTGTTGACAAGCGTCGACTGTTAAACTATATTTTGAAAGATAGGAGATCCATGTTTACCGGAAGTTAATTCAAACACAAGGCATTCTGAGCAGCCCAATTTTCCGTGGCAGGTGCCCATGAGCGTTCCGACCCAAAGGTATGTTATCGCGTTACTATATGCAAATGACATTCCCGAACCGGTGAATCGTCACCAGCGCTGTGTCAGAAAGCCTAGGCACGACAGTCCCCGAGAGCTCTGTCAGCAGGGCTACAACAACTATCAAAAGAGAGAGAAGACCGTATAGGATCAGCGAGTGACACAATATCAATGTAACGATTACGCACCGTCACATGTGTCCAGGGAATGCACGCCGACATGGAAAGAGATGATCAGGTCGAGGGGGGACCCTGTGCAAAAGTGAAGGTAAATTCGAGGGTGGAAGCGCAACACGTAATAACAGAGAAGCTACGCTAGTAGGGCAACACCGTACCACAGGGGGTGGGGAACGTTCTTCTGTTTCCCAAGTAGGCAATACTCGCCCAGGGGTCTATGTGGGGTTCGGGTACTAGTCTAAGGCTGGATTGGCGAGATTCAAGGATCAATCAAGGGCGTGTAGGAGTTGTTGAGTTGGTGTTCCCTGGTTCTGCTTAATTTGCGCAGTCATCACGGGGTTGGGTAGCGATTCGCCGAGCCCTCACCCAAAGATGCTTCCTAGAGGAAGAAGTAGACGTGATGACTAAAGTCAATATAATGGACGTGTTAGCTTTCAAAGGTTAAGACTAAGTAAAGTGGTCCTACACGTCCCCCTATATACCTTCAACAGTAATACTTCAAAAAAATATAGAAGAATAGTAATCTTCCGACTCCAGTGTATCTGATTGAATTGATTGTGAGGTGCTTTGATTTTATGATGGAACTTCTTTTGGGATTGACAGATGGCGTAGTTATTCCGGGCGTGTCCTTCCAACGATGAACAATTTGTCATATGTTCAGTGTATTTGTATTATTGTTGTAAAGACAAGGAAGTGATAGTTGGACTTGTAAGGAGTTGATGGCAACGCGGATCCAGAATGACCAATGACTCATCACGTGTCCTGTGACGCCATCCTCCTGACTTGCATCTTCTCGCTGACACACTCATGTTTCCGCGCCTTTATAGCTCTATCTCTCGCCATCGCCGCCCTGTATCCATATCAGCTGCTTTCTTTGCATCGTCCGCCGTATCTTTCAAATCTTTAGACTTACTTCGCCCCAAGATGTCCGTTAAGCAACTTGTCGACGTAAGCCAGCAATCCCCAACTAATTTACTCTATATGTTACTGATTGGCGCTGGAACTATTTGATTTCTTCTAGAGCGCCATCGCTGATAACAAAGTCACAATTTTCTCAAAGACTTGGTGCTCTTACTCGAAGAAGGCCAAGAACCTCTTTGCTACCGAGTTCTCCGACGTGCAGCCGAAGATTTTCGAGTAGGTCATTAACGATGTTTGGGTTCATGTGTATCTCATAGTTGTTTTAGGCTCGATGAGAGGGAGGATGGTGATGCTATCCAGGCATATCTCCTTGAGAAGACAGGACAACGCACCGTGCCCAACGTTTTCGTCAGTGAGTACAACCCAGTTTTTTTTGCATCCATAGATTCATAATAATAATATATTTGTAGATAAACAACATATAGGCGGTACGCAATAGTAATTCCCTGACATATTACCATACTAAATTCATTTCTAGGCGGTGACGACGTTGTTGCTTCCTTCAAAGCCGGAAAGTTGAGGCCACTTGTTGAAGCTGCGTAAGGTTCACAACATACCCAACGTTCACGTAACCGATACACCTGTTTGACACTTCCCTGTTGGAATTCTAGACCCTTGAACCGCCTCTGAATTATATGTTATGTATAAATACCATTGGAATAAATATGTTTATTGCACGGGATAATTGATCAGAATAAATTGTGAATGACGTTTAGTTCCATTCAGGTCATTGAGACCCATACGTGAGATTTGGTACTTTCTCCTTCGTTTCCTTTGTATTTGAGCAGAGTGTGAAAACCGAATCACCGAGTTACTATGTAAACCTCCAGAAAGACAAACCGTAAATTTCCGCCGTTTTGCCTAAATCCGGACACAAATCGCAACCCGTGACACTGCCACAAGCCGCCATGTTGTGGCGCAATCAAAACACGATCACATTACTCGACTCATGCCTCGACCATCACGCTTTATCTGACTGTGTACGATCTCATTCTTTGATAGTAGTTATACACGCTGTCTCGGTCTCATTACCTTCCTTTCTATTACCTATTATCTCCCCGCTCTCCTCTAGATTTTATCAATTCCCCTTGCGGAGAGAAAAACGCCGCAAAGGAGGCTTTATCGCTGGTATGTGCTATGACGCATAGCAATGACTTTGGTTCATGTTCCTCCCCTCGTCCGTCTTTCCTTGCATCCTCATCGTAACGTAATTTACGGCAGTCTCTGTGGACTGGATACTAGCTCGTCATTTTCGGATCTTGCTCCTCGGTTACCAGTTGGGCACATTGACGTTTAGGGACTGTCTAGAGGCAGAAACTCAGCTTCTCGGAGTGAGTACCCGTCCATGTAACCCTTCATTTCCTTTCGTCTATTTCCTCCCTGGCTCTGGAACCCTTACCCGAAGGCCATCAGTGTCTATTTCATATTTCGTAGACTCCGCCGTTTGGTTCTTATCCTTTCATGATTTTAGCATTTGCTTATCTTTTGCTTTCGGATGAAATACTAATTTCCGTTTTCTTTTGGCCCGGAAATGCCTGTTCGAACTGGTTTGACTACAGTGCGTGAACCTCATGCCGTTCTCTCTCAAATCCCACGTTGACCTCTCTCGCGCGTGTCATTCTTGTGTTGATGATTATCCACCGGAGTTTAACATTCTACCTTCCGCTCCAGTCTACCCCACGGGGCGTTGCCGTTCCTGAACGGATCCTTTATCCAGCTCGATCGTATGGAAAATCACTCAAACCAAATTCGATCTGAGGTCTCGAGGCGTCATTGCAGACTAAGAATAAAATATCTACAATGGGATTACCTGCTGGCCAACGCTCGACTTTATCTAATATGTGCTTTTCTGAACTGAGTTATCGTTTACTTCAGCGGGTCTCTTGCACCTCCATCGAGCGTAAAGGCGCCGGAGTTACCGACGGCTTGGTCACTAAATGCCAATGACCATGTTTATCAGCGATCGCGTGAGGTCAAAAACGGCCACGACTGTTGGGATGAGCTCGTATCTGGGTGATCAAACCGTGGTTCACCACCTGCGAGGGGTCGATCATGCTCAGATGATACGAATCCTGACGATCGATATATCGGTATGACGCCTCTTCTGATGTTCCCTGCCGTTTAATCCGAGGTCTTGTAGTTCTCGGTTATGTCCATTCCATCAGCTTCCAAATCTTGACGCCGGCCCGGTATGAATTCACCTTTCCTCCGTTCATTTCGAGCTCCTTTGACAAGACCGTTGCGGTCATTGAATATTTCAGGACCCGTGGTTGATTTCTTGTTTATTTGCAACACAAGAAGGCCGTCGTAGAGCGTTGATGAAGGGGTGGGGGATCGTGAGCGATTCCTCCTTCGCTCACATCTTCGAGAATACGGGAGAACTTATGGTTTGTAGAGGAGAATTTAGTGAGCTGTCATGATTTCCAGGCAGCCCATTCATCGCCAGTAGAAGCCGAGAACCTTTTTCTCATCGCTAACATCATGGGCACTATCTAGGCCAATCTTGAGGGGCTCAACATCGAGTCCCAGGGCTTCACATGGATTTTTGGGCATCTTGTGCGTATTCTCAGTCCCTTGATGTCGAAGCTAGCGTTGGCGTGCTCTCCAACCGGAGATTTGCAGATCACCGTTTGGTCTAAATGATGCGACGAAACGGCTTCCTCCGAGCCCTCCAATTACCTTCAGCCACGAGCCCCCTTCTATCACTCGTATTTTTATATTACAAAGGTTCTTTGACCCTTTCGGTCGTTACGCGCCAAAATCTTACACAATAATGATACTCCTGGATCGTACCATTAATAACGACATCAGTGCCATATAGTGGAACTCCCCGCCCACGCGCACGGATAAAGAAATTCTCATCGACGCTCCACCCACGACCAGGCGGCCGACGGTCATATTGCCGGCGGATTGGGAGACATGATAACACCATCGAGAAGAAAGCTGGACCGTTTCGAGTAAGTCAGAATTGGCGAACAGTTGATTATTTCAACCCCAATGATTATGTGGCCGCGGACGTTCGGAAACACTGATATTCTGATGGTCGACGGTGGAACACTTCTAAAGTTGATTTCCAGGCGCATATTCGAACAAAGGAGCCCATTAATCATGATGGAGAGCACCCCGCTACTGGGTATCAACGTAACCGTGAACCTCTCTTGTGGGAAGCCGCGGCAACATCACTCGGTCCTTTCTCGAAAAGGGGATCGGATAATGTAGCCGACGTGGAATGATTGCACCGCCAACCTCCTCGAACAAAACATTAGACGGCGTCCGCGCAAACGAGCTGTTAGACGTCGAATATCCAGGGAAATCATTGAATTTTCTCGTTCGGCCCCCCGGACATATCGCGAGTTGTGAATTGCTGTTATATATATACGAACTCTGGTTACGGTAGAAGGAATTTCCATTGGTTCTCCACGCGGTTGACATTCCGTGAAATCTGGGGGTTACGAAATGCAAGAACAGTTGTGTGAAGAGGCGGGCGCCGGTTCGTGAGCACTGGAAATGCGTAAGTTCAAAGACACGAGGCTCCAATAAACTGGGACAGGCGGACGGCATCATCAAAACAGAAGGTTTGCACCAGTTCGCCTATAGACGGTTTCGCACGTGGGTGATGTTTTGTGTGCGCCACAACGGTTCTGAGGATTATTTGTGATGTGAGAGACTCCTGAGTCCTGGATTAATTTCAGACTATCTGATGTTCTTTAAGATATTGCCACCGCCAACACATTGAAGTGGAGCGATTCTGAGATTTTTTACGCTACAGGAGTAGTGGCGTTGGGGATCGTTGTGTTTTTTTGTACACTTGGGTTTATGTTGGTGTTAGAACCTGATATTGATATGCGAATAGCAGAGCTATGGGTTGTTAGAAGCCCATGCTTTGTTCCACATTTGAGGAATGGAGCCACGCCTGTTGGGTTTCGACAAAGGGATTGCGGGAGTAGTTCGTAGCGCTTTGTCAGCGGCTCAAAGGTGGAAACCGGGATCAGAGATTGGCGCCTCCGTCTCTCCCTCGTAGTTCTATCATTTTGTTTGAGAGAGACTGCGTTTACTACCCATATGGCCAAACGATACACTGAAGAACGATTTTAGAGTGAGTATCTGAAAAGCGATGATATGTTCAATATCCAAACTATTCAATAACCAAAGCCGCCGATAAAAACCAACATCTGAACTGAATAATTGGAAGAATAATGTTTTTGATGTTTTTGATACACAGACTTGAGGTGTGCCTAGTGTCCTTGTTGGGGGTTATGGCCATTGGCACCGGTAATGAAAACGACCATCTACCTGTTGCCTGACGACCTCAGAGCTTCTGAAAAAACGTTCATGTGTGAAATTGTTGCTCAGTATCAAGTAGTTTTAGTGAGGGTACATCTCCAACGGAGAAATCTATTTTTTGACAGCTCCCGCGACGTTGTGGCGGTGCTATGATCGTTTCCACTCTTCAACCGCGACGCCCATACAACAACCATCAGGCCTCCGATTCGGTGCAACGCTCGTGGGAGATTCGCAACCAGTGATCCAACAAAAATATTGACTCGTAGGTTTCCCTCTACATAGAATCCCGTAACATTTCTAATTCAAAAAAATATGCATTATCTCAAGTTCACTCTCTTTTCAGTTTTTTATACTCTTGTCACAATTTCCAATGCACAACATAATGTAACCCTCAACAATACGAGCCCTTCCATCCAGGTGAGCGGAATCACGCATGGTGCTCGATGGGACGCGTAACGTGAAAACTTCACCCTAGTATGAAGGGAAAGTGATGGATGTGCCGATTTGCAAAGTAGATCCGGACGGTCTGGTCCTAAGTAATCAGACTGGGTGTTACAACGCACCTTCGCAATGTGCGGAGAGGGCGTCGATGGGTATGGGAGGTATTAATGACGCAGCATCTTTCTCTTTCAAAGGTGAGTCTTATTTTGAATGTTTGAAATTCCATACGACGTTTCCGTGTTTCTAGGTTCTGCCATCTATGTTAGCTCACTGCTCAATTTTCTTTCCCCAATTTACACTGTCACAATTGATGGAAACTCGACGGATGTTGACGGGGTTCGGTCCTCTGGGGCATTTACATGTCACACCTTGTTTTCGCAGACGGGACTGGATCCCAACGTCGAGCATCGAGTCCGATTGAGTGTTAAAGGCCCGTCCCCCAACAGGAACATGTCGCTCCAGGACAGCGAAAATAAATATGCATTTTCGTTGCTAAGTTATACGTAGGTTCCTCTATACTATACTCGACTCACAGAGTTTACCGGGCATTGGTAGCGTTACAGAGAGTGGTGATGGCAATGTGACCTTCACCAATACGACGGCAACCAACGTAACTTCTACCACCGATGGATCCAGCCCGCCCGGAAATACAACAAGTCCTCCTACTTCAAGTGCTCAAGCTGTCCAACTTGCAAGCTGGAGCCTATTAGTAGCTGGTGTGGCATTGTCTCGGACCATCGCATTGTGAAAGGGGTCTTCAAGTCTGCGGAATATTTGCTCAGGATTTTTAGGGTATTGTAATAGATAACCAAGTATACTGTCACCGTTTTAAAGCTTTAAGCCCGGTATTACCATCATCCAACTATAGAGTGACGAGTATGATCATTCCAGATTTCACATTAGTCCTTCTACTGAGCTACTCAATACCAAAGAATAAATTATACCTTAAATAACTAAGGAATCTTTAAAGTGTGTAGCAGTCTTTGACCGTATGTTATTGACCAATCGATGGTCTTTCATTTCAAACTCAAACTCGCGTTCCTTATACTACTCAGTTGTGAACAATGGACAATAACAAGTCAAGAGGTGCTTTATTGGCTGGTTTCGCTGAGCCTGTTCGGATATCCCTCCTTTGAAGTGGCCCGTTGGAGTTAGAGTTGTCTGAAAGAGAAAGCTAAGCCGGAACAGCGTAATATGATGTACACCTTTGGCTGAGCTTCTCCCTTCGCATAATCTGCGGAATGTCCTGAGACTAAGTATTAAGCATTGTGCGCGGGTTCCCTGTAATGAATGCAAAAAAAATAAGACGAATTAAGATCTTGGCTGGTGTTGGGAGATAAGAACAGCCCCTTATAGGCGGACGCCAGTTCGCGAGGACAGGAAATGCGTAAGCCCAATGGCACAGGGCTCAAATAAACTTGGACAGCCTACAGGCGGGCGGTGTCGTCAAAACAGGAGGTCTGCACTAGTTCGCCCATGTCAGGTTTCGCATGTGGGTGATGTTATATGTACGCCATAATGGTTCTGGTTCTGAAGATTGTGTGGATGTTAGAATCTAATGTTGATATTTGAATAGCAGGGCTACGGGTCAGAAGCCCGCGCCTAGTGGGTTCGACCAAGGAGAGTGGGAGCGATTTGGTGGGTTATAGTGATTCGTCAAAGATGTGATTAAACATTGTCGTTTTCGTATGTTCGTTGTGATAAAGTTTTGACGAGGAAAGGTTGCGCTTACCACCCTTATGGCCAAACAACAGCTTAGAGAACGATTTCTGAGCGAGCATTTGGTTCCAGTTGCGAAAGCAACGATATGTTCAATAAGTTATAACCAACTCTGCCAACAAGGGATTAACGTCTGAACCAAATAGTTGTAAAAATAATGCTCTTGATGTTTCGATACAGACCTGGGGCTTGCCTAGTGTCGTCGTTAGGAGTTATGGCCGTTGGCACCAGTGAAGAATATGAGCATCCCATTGCCGCTTGACAATCTCGTTGCTTGTGAAAAAACGTTCGCGCATCGAATTGTTGCTCAATATAAAGTCGTTGTAGTGAAGGTATATCTCCAACAGAGAAATTTATATTTTGACGGGTTTGATCATGAATCATGAGTCTTTGAGAGCGCTAGCCTGGGTTGGAAGGCATAATATCTAACTTGATATGTGTAACATTGACAAGTATTGTAGCGACTTCTACCCAAGTTCGCATCCTCGGGATATAGAGATACGGATAAGGAACAGGTTGAGAATGGTGTGGCAGTGCAACCCTTTTTCGCAGGGATGTCCGAGTTCAACAAACAATCTATTCTACCCTCTGTGCCACACCACAATGTTCAAGTCGGAACTTGGCCGTACAAATACTTCAGTTTCGTTTATTTAAAGTATGTTTCCCAGTAATATATTGACAGAAAGGCTAATCATTTCAGACATCGCCTCTTGTAAACGATGATTCTTGAAGCTCGCGTCTAATTGCGTACGCACTTACACGACTTTCTTGGTGAGGACAAATGATGTGAACTTTGGTAAGGTACGTCCGTCGCCTCTATACTTTGACGAGCATAAGATTGAAAATGGCAGTGTTCGAGCAGGGTAAATAGCTGGCAGCATCCCTCCTACGTACCACCAAGCGTCCACATTTCAGGGAATTCCGTCGCGCCCAGCTCACACCATAATACCACACCAAAATCTTGTCGTCGGTACTACCACCTTATCTGCCGGTTGGATATGGTCAATGTCTTAAATCAGCAGCAGCTCAATATGACATGACTTCCTCAAAACGAGAAGAGCAAGTTACCCACTTCGTACTACAGTACCCATCTATCGGGAGCTTTCTGGATGTCACACATACTATCAATCATTCCCTACGACCAACAGGTACATTCCATCACCTTAAAACGATTTTTCGCTCTGACAGACTGATAGTTGTATTTGCAGACGTAAACCACTCATTTTATCGGAGTCATTGAGACCAGCATCCATCCCTTCCTCAAAGTAAACGTCGACCTCCGTTTCTTTTCGTATATGATTAGGCATAGGCTATCATTAGGCGTACTTATCTCGTTTTGGCTGGCCGCATCTGGTTGACATGTCTTGTTAACGCCGGGAGGTGCACTCCCCAAGTGTAAATGATAAATGGATGAAAGAGAAACGTATGGGATGCCTTCGCTCATTGCATTGGTATTATATCTCATCCTACCCTCCTTTGTATGCAGGCCCACTTGTAATCTTGAGCCGTCAACGGCCTGGCTTTACTTGGGAATAGCGGCTCCTCCGCCGTACGGACTTTCGCATTCGCTCGTCTGAAAACGTCCAAAGCTTAATTGGTCAACCAGGGATATGCATTTATTTCGGAAATACATCTGAGAATTAAATACTTCGGTTGTAAGTTGATCATCCCATTCGGGAAATTTGCTGCATTCTTAATCATTTTGATAGGCCGGAGTTGACAAGAATGAAACTTCTCTGATAATTGTCATTGTATAATGATTGCTATCTCATGACCGGCTGGTTTTTATTCAAATGAGGATGCAAAAAAACTCTCCTCCAATAGTTTCTGCGGACCAGCTACGTGCAATACTACATCTCGGTTTTGGTTTTGGTTTTTGGTTTCTTTCGAGACGTTTGGGGGTGATATCTGCCCGTCCCAAGTCGTACAAGTTACTTATTGGAAGAATATAGGATTAAAGAGCACAAATTCATTCCATGCTTGACGAAGGGAGTCGTGTCGTTTCCTAGCACATGCATTTATTAGACATTCATGTAGGGGCTCCTCATTCTATAGAGGAATGCTAACAATTTGTCTGCATGCTTCTATGAACGAGTAACAATGTATCTAACCATATGTAAAACTTTTTATACTTAGCCTTATTTACATATCTAATCTGCATCCCGGATACATGACAGATATAAGATGAAATGAAACCTTGATTGCCTATGCACAAGTTCTCATCCATCGTCATCTCAGAGCCTGACCTTGTATGCCACACGAGACTACCAAACTTGGGAAACACTAGACAAAACCTCATGGTGGGGGTTTCATGTTAGTATTGTATGTTCTTTCTCATTTTTCGATACTATAATACATACCACATGACCTACTTGTCTGATATACGTGTACCCGTGTTGGTATATATTATCATTAATAAAAATCCACGATGATATGAACTAAGGAAAGCCTGGAGAGACAAGATGACATGAGGACGAAGAATGTAATTACGAAAAACGACATCTTATCCACTACCAACGATAGCACCTGTATTGTTGGGGTGAGGCAATGGTAAAGTTGATTCGGACCAGGTTAGGTAGGGGGTGAAAGGAAATTAGTGATAAAGTCGGTCGTAGATTTGCACAGGATTGTAGTCAAAAACAAGTGGAACAAATCGATGAACCAAATGAGCGGGCAGTCCCCAGAAACATTTCGTTCCATATCTTCACTAGAAGGCCAACCCGTGGCCTAATGATGAAATCGAATCAAGTTCGTCTTTCACACAATGACGACCCAAGCAAAAGTTATGGCGAGTAGCAACAAATCTCAACCTGGAAGTCGGGCGGTCTGGACACTTGAGGGAGGGGGGGTAAAATTTGTATTCAATGCTGTTTGTGGCCCCCTAGGTGTTGTATTGGAGGAAGTCATATCGTTACTTGTATGTTCTGACAGTTCTGTGAACACCGAGTCAATTTGAATGACGGCACAATTGGCTGAAGACTCACGAGTAACAAAACAATCAGGGAAATCCAAAGTTGTATTGGCATCTGAGGCGTACACTGTATACACCAGGCCACCGGTCTTTGGCAACCAAATGTACCTTGTACTCGACGCCAAGATCCAGACCAGCACGCGAAAATAATGTTCGACCGGAAATGTTTTTGATTTCCGGAATATCCTAGCATCCATTGAGTTGGCATCAGATGCTGACCACTACAGTGTAAGGTGAAGAGATTCAGAATTCTCCGAGAACCGGGTTGATTTGGAGGATAAAACCTGAACAAAGTAAGGTGATGATAATGATTCAGTCTCTGCCGTCCGATATATATGGATATAACGAACTTCACCTTTAAAAGGAGCTACACCACCAACACCTCCTATCCCTGATATTCGATATTTTGCACGCATAGTACGTGAAACCATGGCTCCAGCACGTTACCATCTAAGTCAAGTTTGCAAGTCGGCGCGTTCAGTTGAACCTCCTTATCTTCATGCTGTAGAAAACCATTCCTGTTCTTGATTCGAGAGTGAAGTTCAAACTTCTATTCCGTTTGTTTAAGTCGAAGGATAAGATTGTGGGCAGTTACATTTTGTTGCGCGTTTGGGAATGTGACGAGCGCGTAAAAGATTGAATAGTAGGACTAGAAGAATTCATTTTGAGCAAGATTTTATTTAACTAGAGAAATGAGATGAGGATCCTTACTTGTTCTTACTTTTTGAGAGGTCGAATGTGAACAGTCGGGTTTCCGTTACAATTTTTTACAAGAAATGTAGTGACATGTTTGAACAATATTTAGTCTGGGATTGAATCTGATTGACGTTGCACTGCCACTGTATTGACCCCTCTCGTGTCTTTCTCAACGCGAAATTTGCCACTATTTCTGAATCTCGTCCCCGCAGATGGCTGAACTGGTCTAGGTAAGACATAATTGCAATATAGAATGCGGGTCTATTACGTTTGGACACCAACGACGGGGGTGATGCTGAGGAAGAGATCATGTTGAATTATCAAGTCGCATCTTGCCGTGCCATTGCGACATGCATCGCCTGCTTATTGCTATCGTAGAGGGACATCGATCCATCCCCTGCCTGATTCTCTTTGTACTCAGTCTCGCGATCAATCAGTTGCAACGAATTCTATTTCGTAAGTTGGCCTTTCTACTTCTCGTTCCAACTTACCAAATATCTGTCCATACCCCCGCTACTACAGACACAGGTCTGGTAATTTCTTACACGTGTGAATGACTATGATTAATCTGAGTGATGTCGTGTTTAAATACAGATCCCACTAGCCCAAATCCACTATGAGTTCCAAAAAAGGTCGACGCCTACAAGTCCACCTTAGTGAATGGGAGGAAGAGATATAATATATAAGTCAAGCTCATTCCAACCCAACTACCTCAATCATCATTCGGGCTCAAATTGCCTGCCGTGTATGTGCTTAACGTCACTCTCGTACATGAATTTGATGCATCACCAGCACACGTCAACCAAGGCATATCCAGAAATGGAAGAAGTCCCTATCAGAACGAGTGATAGCGCATCGGGATCCCGTGTAAAAGCCAATATCGCCCTTGTGGGATATGGGGTGTTCTGATGTTAGCAGAACATAAGGAGACTGGTTGTATGCTTCTGAGTACCTAAATTCATTCATTCAATTTCAAACCGTCAAAATTGTCAAAAGGCACTAACGAAATTTACTTGGCTTTAATCTCAGACGTCCTATCTCAACCTTTCTAAGGATAGTTCGACTAGGTCTAGTGATTTGACGCTGTTGTCATAGTCTGCTACCGGCTCTGTAGATCGGAGCGAGAGCCGGTCTTGTATTAAAACGAGCAACGTTGTTCCAGGAATTTCACGAGTACAACAGGTCAGAACTCTATTATGGTTATGTCGCACCAGATATAGATTGTCATTCTCCCGCCTTAAGCCCACTGATGGTCGATCGTATGTGTGAGTAAATGGCATTCAAATCCGGGAACGTATGCTTGTCATCATCACGGAAGGTATGGCATCGTGAACATTCCATTACATTGACTGACTCGACTATAGTCTATGGTTTCGGATACTTGAACTAACCTGCCTCCGAAGCTGTACTTACCATGGTATGCGTATCACGACGCGCAGATCAATGAGGGATTCGAGCCCCAAGGCCGCAGTGACGTCATACATAAGCACCTTTACTTGTCCCAAGGCCTTCACGGAATATTGCGACCGCAAAACGTGTACTTCATTGTAATTCCAGGACACTCAATAAGCGCATTATCTTCACCCGATTTTCTATTCGGGGGTGGTTATCCAGCTCGTTCAATCTGACGCGACGTCAAACACTATAATTCCACAAATGCACAACCGTTTACCACGACCAGAGAAATAATTTGTACGTTTCATTATCCGAATCTATCATTCCAAAAGCGCTATTCCTCCTTTGGACTCGGGCAGTTGACAAGTATGTATCTATTTTCGTTTTTTGCGGGTGATATGATGCATACGGCGCTCAAGAAGCTGACCAGTATTCGGAAAGCACTTTAGATCCCGATTCTTATGCAAGATCCCCCATCGTTCATCGTCACTTTCTGATATGTATTCAGTCCTCGCCACGTCAATAACGATACTGTATCATCTAATTCTAAGTCGTAGATCAAAATGTTATTGTCTTCGATCCCGTGGTGACCAAATGCCAAGCGAATCAGATATACAGGGAGACATTCTTATTAATATTTCTTTCATAGGAATCACTATGTCCCGGAAAGTTTTCATTCATCAAGACCCGCCACTATCAGAACTCATCACAGGACACGAGTGGGATTTATCTGGGTTTGATCGCTTATAACCTCGGTAGGCCATTCCTTCTTCTTGCATCGGAACGGAAAGGCCATTAATTGAGACGTGATACCACCCCTTTGTATCAAGATGAAACCGGAATCGGTCAAACTGGGTATAGGGTACTACAGGCCGGTCCTGGACAGCTAAATTTACAGCAGTTATTTTTAGTTTACAATTATTCGGATCGGTTGGCATCACATGAGCAGCGTTTAACTCAAGCCTCGCAACTTGCAGGAGCACTACTTTGATACGGACGAGTGCATCTCATAATTGTGATATTAATCATCGTTCAAAAGATCAAATCACACCGGGAGAGCGGTGTATTACTTGAAGCTCGATGTGCACGGCTAAAGCGAGGGATTTCTCTACTCCAGTAATGTTATTCACCTCACGGTGAGAATGTGCCAGGCACAAAAATAACCCGAGATTGGTCAGGAGATCTCATCTCCTATGGGTTTGCATATGATGATGATTCAAATCTGATCTAAATTCTCATCTACACATATACACCCACCGTTTGGGACTCTGTCATGATGCACTTACAGTACTATATTGAGCATTCCTGGTCTCTTAACTCCTTCACACCGCCGATCAGCGACTGTACATAGGGCATATGTTTACAAGATGACGAAATTCAGCTGACGGGTCATCGTCGTTGTCTCTTTCTGTCATAGATTGGTGAAATATGTGATTGCAAATCCCCGGAGACATATCGTGTGTGACAAGGGGTCATGTCCAGTAATTTATGGGTTTATTTTCTTACTGGAAAGGGGGATAAAACTTCTGAAACGAGTTCAACGAAAGGAGAGGATGAAATAACGACCGAAAAAAAGGTAAAGGTAAAGGTCCGCCTCGGTCATGTTTCATGTCAAGGTTCCATTTGGTTACCGAATTAGTGCGCTATAAGAGGAACGCCGCCGTGAAACAAGCAGGGAGGGATGAAATGGAGAATACCCAAATTATCCGCTGCGCCAAAAATTGCGACTAAATAGGTGAGCTCATCGGATGTAAAGGTAACATAATACTTTATCATACCTTACGCATCATCGTCAGCGACAATGTTAATCAACCACTGACGACCTTTGACGACCAAGGCCAAGCTCACCGACAAATGCCAAGGTCGGAGGAGCGCACTCTCCCATGCAACTTGATAGAAACTGACGCAACGAAAAAAAAGGCTAAATGCTTGAAAAATTCGGGACTCGATCTTACTCGATCCCGGCCACCGGCATGCTTGGCCCCAGGCACCGGTTTTTTTCCTCGGTGCTCTCCCAATAGCGCGGAGATGTAAATTTTGCACAAGAATCCCGACCTCAGAAGACGTTTCCAAACGAACATTGTATGAAGGTTATTTCGATCCATTCACATGTCCGAAATATACATATTAAACATACAAAGATACCAAGTGTTCTTTGTGACTTCATTTTGATGCATGCTAGTCTTCCAAGTCTCTGGTATGTAGAGTAGACTTGAACTTACACATGCGACGTGAGGGAGAGGTGGGGAGGACATCACAGGAGGCGCAGTGTGTGAGGTGGATCAGAGTGGGTAAATATTAGAGTAACTAAACTGAACGTATATCCTGAATCGGGTAACAAGAAAATCGAAGGAAACGACACATTATCAACACACATCACACCCACTGCCCTCAAACTGTTTGCTTGTCGTCCTGAACGACAAGGTGTCCGTCCTTCGTGGTCATCTCTGCGAACGTATGTGTTGGGCGCCACTTGGATGACGTACGGGGTGTAGTTTCCTCGAACATCTGGTCAACTTGCTCGAGCGTGAGACCCTTAGTCTCGGGCACGAGGAAGTACGCGTAGACGAATGCACACGAGCACAGACTACCCCACACGAAGAACACCTTCGATTTGAGGTTGCCCTTGTCGACACCGACCATGTAAGGGGTGATAACAGCGATGATAGTGTTCCAGAGCCAGTTGGATGCGGTGGAGAGACCGACACCACGGGATCGCATGGGGAGGGGGAAGACTTCACCGATAACGACCCATGCACCGGGACCCCAGGTGGACGCGAAGAAGAAGATGAAGATGCAAATGAAGGCGATCTGTGTGTTGACAGCGTGGAAGTTGTTGGCGACATCCTTGACAGGGTTTGAGCCGGGCAAGTGGTGAGTGTGGTCGAAACCGACGGTGACACCAATGATGGCAACAATGAACTGGCAGGTCAACATGCCGAGGGCTCCCCATACAAGGAGGGGGCGACGGCCGAAGCGTTCAATGGTCCAGAAGGAGATGGGGGTCGAGCAGACGTTGATGAGCGTGAAGATGAGGGAGATGAAGAAAGTGTTTTTGATAGCACCGGTTGACTCAAGGAAGGGAGTAGAGTAGTAGAAGATGAAGTTGACACCAGTCCATTGCTGCATCATTTGGAGGGAAGTGCCGAGAATGGTGCGGCGGAGATTGCTCTTAGCTTCCCACAGACTGCCACTGAAACAGTTGAGCCACGACCCCAAGTAGCCGCGGCTGTAGACGAGCTTCTTCTCAAGTTCTGCGTTGGCGATAATTTCGGAGAGTTCGTATTCGATGTATTTCGAATCGGGAGGCTGACCACGGACGGAGGAGAGTGAAGCACGAGCTTGGTCAATCTTTCCATGCTTAACGAAGTATCGAGGGGATTCGGGAAGGAAGAAGAGACCAGTTCCTAGAATAAGACCCCAGGCGAACTGGACACCGATAGGAACACGGTACTGGCCTGAGTCCTGGCGACCCTGGGAGGCATAAACGACGCAAGAGGCGAGGAGGATACCGACAGTGATGCAGAATTGGTACCCAGAGACCAGGGCACCACGGACCTTACGAGGGCAAATTTCGGACATGTACATGATGATAGTAGCTGACACATGGCCGACACCGAAACCGGCGAGGAGACGACCGGCAACGATGAGGCCCAGTGCTTGAGATTTGTCGGTGGTGGTGGTGGCGGTTTGGATAACACATCCGGAAACGTAAGTGAAACATCCGATAATAATAGTTGTACGACGTCCGAAGAAATCGGCGAGATCACCAGCCATGAGAGCACCTACATCAACCGGTAAGAAAGATGAACAGCGAAGATAAGGCTTTGAAAACTCACCAAAGAAAGTTCCAGCAGACAGAATAGAGACGATGAGAGATGAATGGGAACTGCTCAATGCAGTAGCTCCAGGGCCCTCGACAGCTTGAACAAACAACTTGGACCCGGAGACACCGTTAATGTAACCTGAATCATAACCGAAGAAGATACCACCAAATGTCGCGAATGCGCACATAAAGTAGGCCTTCCAGGTGACTGGGGCTTCAATCTGTTCGAGGTCTGTGACACCCTGCACATGCTTTTCGGGCGGGGATGGGGAACGTTCGTCGCTCATGACTGCTAGCTTTACTTGACTAGCTCAAGCACTGAGCTATACCTGGAGAAGAAAAAAACGAAGAAAAAAAAGTCAGAGATAATGGCAGAGAAAGAGACGTGGTCGACGTACGATGACAAGGGGTAAAGCTTGGGTGAAGCTAGGCCGCTTTAGCCTCGGACTATAAGTAGTCGGCTAAGACCGATCAATCTTACCTGCCATCGATGCATATGGTCGGGTGCCATGTGGATTAAGTTCCCCACCTTGTGACTCTGTTTACAACCCCATTGGCCCCAAGTCCTGATCCAGCCAAGCCCCCCATATTCCACGCTCATCGTAACCATCGTGTTCAGGAACAAGATTTTTAACGACGCGAGTTTCTTCCAAAGCTCTTCTCTCCCTCCAAACAGCAAACACGTCGCTGTTCGCTTCTTCCGGCGGGGTACTAACTTCTTTTGTTCCACCCTGTCTCTCCTTCATTTTCAACTACCTCAAAAATGAAAGTACGAGCTCACCTATATTTTTTTTAGAGCTCAAACGCGTGCCCAGAACCTTCATTGGTAAGAAAATCCGATCGGGCACCATATGGTCAACCTCGCTCCATGTTGATGGTAAGGAAAATGAATCTCACATACGATCAAGGGGTCGGGAGTCGGCCGCGTTACCCGAAGGGGTTGCCAGCAACACGTGACTTTTTTGACGAACATTGGTGCTTATTCCAACACCTCCCCCTGAAGATAATGTCGTGCTTGTTGGTGTGCCCAGGTACTCCTTAAAATTTTGGATCTTGGACCCCATCACACTCTCTTTCAGGTCCGATAACGCAAACCCCGGGGAATTTCAACCAGTGATTGGGAAAGAATTTGGCGATACTTCTTTGAACATTAAAGATGCCATCATACGCGTACATACATTGTGAGCGCTCAGTTGGCCGAAGCTCCATTTCATCAATACAAGAATCTTGCTGCCAGTCTCGGACCATGTTATAAGCTAGTGTCAACCCCCCCCCCCTCCGCCAGGCCTAAACAACCTTCCGGCTCCTGAATGTTTTAAAATTTGCACCGGGTGGAGA
Source organism: Collybia sordida (assembly GCA_037014335.1). Lineage (NCBI taxonomy): Eukaryota > Fungi > Basidiomycota > Agaricomycetes > Agaricales > Clitocybaceae > Collybia > Collybia sordida. Next base: position 4,755,536 of record JAYKXK010000002.1, read on the forward strand.
AACCACGGAGACATAGCGTCGATCGCGTATATACACGCCCGGACAAATACACCCCCTCGCTTGTTTTACCGTGCAGTGATCGAAAGACGTTGTGTTTTCTCGCTCAGAACACCCCCACTTTTGTGAGCATATGCAGCACCCCAGGAATGATGCGCCCTATTCACCTTCGACCCCAGCCAAGAACCCTCCCCCACGGGCCAGAAGTTATCGTTATCGAGTCAAGGCCTTGATAGAAGAAACCCCCGCTTGAAAATAGAGTTGTCGGCTAAAAATGAACATCATGTAGTCGTGATTCCCCACCCCGAGCATCAGGAGGTGCCATGACAATTCGCCAAGCTACCAGAAAGTTTCTGGATGGTTCCATATTCAGTTGGCCTCGTTCGGAGTCGTCCCACACAGGGTGCAACTGCGTGTCGGCCGATGGCGTGAGTGTCTCCTAGGACGAAATAATAAATCACTCCTTGATCACTCAAGTCCAACCCCCAAAGTAGTTCAAAGACCCTAGATTTCGCTTTATCAGCGCCCTGCGGCCTTGATTGGCCACCTGAAGGCTCGAGACTCAACACATTACATGTATGGGAACTTTTTAACACAAGAAACTTATGTCACCATGCTAAAAATAAAATTAGTCCGGGAAATAGGGCCGTATACCGGTATACCGGTATCGCGATCCAAATCGCCGTTGACCGGTCGGCGGTGATATTGCCTAAATGGTGTCCCATGGTCAAATTTTCATGAATGTTCTTCCGTATCGAGGTCGACGTCTCTCGTTCCTGGTAGACTTAATTGCATATTCTGACAGATTGCCAGTATTGTTTCTGCGGGCTCTTGTATAACGAACAAAAAAAATATGACCAATACTCAAAGGCCTTCCCAGGCTGAGGGCCCCGGCGAGCACGATTCCATCATTTTGACAACCCATATCTGCGATTTTTGACCCATGATGCCATCTTTGGAAATTCTCGCGATACGTCTATATACTTACTTGCTCCGAAAATAAACAGTCAGCTGTGTCTAGATGTAATATAACCGTAAGCGCTATCACAGAGTCGGGAGGAAACTGAATAGATACATACGCGTATCACAATCATTAGAAGTTTAAAAATATTCGTGGCTATCACTAAAAGACATTGAATTAGTGATAGGCTCCACAGTAGCGACAGCATATCTTGTATATACAGGATAAAATCTCACATTCCAGGGAGTGTGACGGTCTATCGGATAGTGTCGTGTCATTGCATTGTCAGCTCGGCGAACGATCCTCGGCGAGGCCTTTTCCATTGTAAACAGTCATCCCGTACAATTCCAGCTCAAATTAGGTCAAACACGGGCCTAATGGTATCCCTAGCTCCGCTTCCCATATCCACCTGTCGGACGGAACAAAAGTACATCTATACCTACCTACCTATACGCGTACAGTGCTTTGACCGTCCACGACGAAGGCCATCTAAAATCCATTCACCGAGGACCGTCGGGATAGTTGGTTACAACTGCACAAAAAAGAGGGATCCAGTTTCCACAAATTTAAAGACACCGACCAGGACTAAGTAGGCTCCAGAGCAGTCGGACACCGAACGGGCTTCTTTTCCGTCAAGACCACCCCCGTTACGATTTGACGTAATAACCATCCCGGATCCAGATTCAAATGCTAAACGGCCGCCCACCGGATCGCGTTTCGGGAGAGAAAATGGTATGGATATGGACGTAGACACTGTCCTCCTCCCCAAAATTTTGTATCCCTTCTTCGTGATAGGTGGAAGTACCAGTTATGCTTGGTTGGGGACGAAATTCGAAGGCCGTTCAAAGTTCACTGTCTGTATTAGCACCAACTTACTATATTCAGCTCGTTAATCACCGTGGCGTTCGACGACCCGAATTCTTCTAATACGTTGGTCCGAATACGAGGAAGGGCGATGGAGCGGGATGAGGTTATTTTCATTGGAGTAAAGACAACGTTACTTATTAGAGACGACCCACGTCAAATGTCAGCCGTCGCTAGAGACCTTGAGTAGATGGTTGCTTGTTTGGGGGTGACGTGGGTATCTACGTTCTAGAGCGTGGAGGCTATAGCCGAGCTCACCGAGAGGAATCAATTCCATAATTCATACCTGCATTGTTCGCTGAAGGCTCGGAGTGAGAAGTGTTATGTTCGGAAGGACACGGGATATGAACTAGAGGACGGTATATGGGCAGGACGGTGTTCGGTAACGGAAAGAGGGTGTCTTCGGGTGTTGGAGGTGAGTAACCTTCGTAGGACGACGGGCACGAGTGACCGCCCGAGGCACGCCGCACGCATTCACGGAGGATCAAGCAAGATTTGACTCAAGTACGGGCTCCAGGGGAAACGGATACGTGATTGGCCACTATGTAGGCTTATCTCTCCGATCTGCGGAATTGCGAGTGGGCTTAACTGGGTCCGCTGGGTGCGGGGAGAGTTTGGCCGACCGGATGTCGTGTTCGTCGTGGACCCGTGGCAGGGGGTGGTGGAATTGTGTCTACATAGGATTCGGTGTGCGATGCGCGGAGCGTCATATGGTGATCGGGCTCTGGAGCGGGGCCTCCGAGACGGATTTGAATATCGTGAATGCATATGCCCCAGGCCCAATGACGAGATGAACTGGTGGCGTGAAGGGCTGGCTGTGGGATGGTGAAAGTGGAGTTGGAATGACAACGAAAGCGGTCGACTACGAGCGTAGTGGAGGCCCCGCTCATCTGTGCGTTCATATTGATTTCGAAATTATTTTGTGGCACTGGGATGGTGTTACAATTCTTAAAGCTTGATTTCGAGGAAGGGTTGCTGTGCCGGAAGTCGCGGTAATGTCGTGCAACGCGTTTGGATTGGAATTCACCCCTCCGAGACTGTAATATAGTAATCAAGAGGACTTATGATTACAGAACTCGGAGAAATACTATTGTATGTCACGTCAGACAACAAATTTATAAGCTGCCGCTTTGTTGGTGAGCCTAATTTGTCATTGAGATTTTTGTGCAGACTTTATTGCCGTTTTCATAGATAATGAACCCGCGAAAAAAAAAAAAGTCGTATCGGGATTCGGTTGGGTGGTCCGACCTAATGTCAGGGATGGAAAAAGGAGGATGGTAAGGGGATTTTCCCTTTACAATATCCCAGTGGCTGGGTGTGAGCAATAAGGGACTCCCCTTATAGATATTAGAGAGTGCACATAAAGTGCAGAGAGCCTGGTGCATCGTGCATGGAATGAATGATGAGAATGCACCAATGTGCGGAATGAATAAATGAAGGTGGAATTGAAGTTCTTCTTACAACCAGGGCCATACAAAAAACTGACAAAAACTTTACTTTTTGTTCAAATTTTGCCTTACATAGATGTAACACAATGGTGACATAGATTTTAACATGTTTCTTCTGATGGCTAAGCAACGTCCGAGACACCATAGGCGACATCTCACAAATTATAATCCTCCCAAATTACCCAGCTGACTAATCTCTGAGCTGTCAATATTGAAAAAAGAGTAAACAATAACACCGAAAAAAATTCATTCAAAATCAAATTGATTTTTCTCTGATTCGGGCTATTTGACCGACCCAAAGGAAAATCTCAAAGTCTACCCATAAGATCAAGTGCAGGACGTCCATAATTGGTCTGAGGAGAAATTGGCCTTTAAACTTTGAGCATTAAGTCATTGAACACGAGACATACCGGCGGCACTGGCTTGTTGTCCAATATTTTCTCAATCTTCTCCATGATCTCGTCTGTCAGCCGGGGGAGCACTTCGAGAGCTTTCAAATTTTCCGTAACTTGCTCGGGACTTGAAGCCCCAAGGATGACGGTAGAGGTGTTGGGGTTGCGGGCAATCCAGGCGAGTGCTAGAGCAGAAGTTGTTGTTTGAAGCTCTGTGGACAATGGACTGGTAAGTCAATAGTTGCTGAGAAGTGGAAAGAAGTATTGATGACGCATACCATCTTGTGCGAGCTTTGTGAGCTCTCTAACCTTACGGATCTTCTCTTTGCCCTCTTCCTGTTGGAGGCTATCGACCGTGTTTCGGAACATCGAAAGGGTCGCAAGACGAGACCCCTCGGGAATCCCATCGTTATACTAGAAATGAGGGATTTTATCAATTATTGGGATATCGAGTAATACCATGAATATTACTTTTCCCGTAAGGAGTCCGCTGGCGAGGGGTGACCAAGTCGTGGTACCCATATCATACTTCTTGTACAGTGGCCTGAAGCGAGGATGAGTTGGCGTTGTCGAAATGCGGTATCATTACCTACGCATATTCTTTCTCAGGGCGTTCGCGGTGAAACATGCTATGAACAGAATAAGTTATCGTATAGATGCATCTACAATTGGAATCACTAGTGTTCTTACTTGTGTTGACATTGCTCCGCAACGGGGGCTATTAAATTGAACTTGTCGGCTACATCTGTAGAAATATTGTCAGCATTTTTTGAAGGAAATTTGAAGTTCATATTACGGTGAGCCTCTTCAATTTCTCGTGCGGACCACTCGGATGTAGCCCAATAAAATGCCTATTTGATATGAATAGAGACCCAAACGTTTTAGTCAAAGACGCACCCATCCTTTTTCTATAACGAAATTAAAAGCTCTGACAACTTCTTCCATCGGGACTGCGGATTTTGCACGTTAAAGCCGCAGGTACTTCAGTGGCTATGATTAAAGTATTACCATTCGAATCGGGTCGATGAGCGAAGATCACATCAACATAATCAAGCCCAAGACGCGCTAAACTCTCCTGGGTCCCTTCAATAATACTAAACTTATGTGAGTGTCGGTTCAGTAATGCCAGAAGAATAAGAAACGAACTGTTTACGAGACAATCCACCAGCGTTCGGTCCTTTACGCACTCCCCAAAATATTTTCGTTGTTATAATTAGGTCGGATCTACGAAAACCTAGCTCCTTTATAACGCGGCCCCTGCAAGTAGGTAATTAGGTGATTATACTCTCGAAGTCAGCGGTCCACACATTTCCTCCTCCGACTTTCCTGCCGAGTAAGTCTCCGCAGTGTCAAATAGGTTGATCCCGGCTTCGAAGGCGGTTTTGATGATTTCCTGGTGACATCAGTACAGTCATGAATTTTGTCTTCGAAGTAGCCTGACCTTGACTGGATCTCCCACCACACTGCCTCCCAAAGTAAGCCCTTTAGACGTTATTGTTAGGTGCATTCTGCTTGCAAAGACTTGAGTACGAACATCCTCCGAGGGAAAATAGTGGGACGCGTAGACCACTCGAGCCAAGCCTTCTGAAAGGCATGTTCTTGGGATCAAACTCACGCTGCACAGCGGTGGATGACATCGTCGAAGCGGTCGAGAAAGTTGACTTCAAGCGTAAAAAGGAAAGCCGTGGGATCGATGACTTGGGTGGGATATAGCCTTTGGTTATAAATGAAGCCAAATTTCGTGGTCGCATGGGCTTGGTCATGATGACACTATGCATTCCCTGGAAAGGCTTGCTGTTTCGTTCCTTATGTTCTTACAACCTAAAGCCGGAGTCGCACCGGCGCCGGGAATTTCACAACCGAGGGACAGGTTGTCCTGCTGACTTCGACTAATGGAGAAATCCAGCTGGGCGAAATTCGAATGTCCCGTTGACCAAGAAAGTAATCTCCTTGTAGAGAACGGTATCTGGCTGGGGTTCGGGGGTAAATTAGCAGTCTTACGCCTTCACCCTGCGCGGGTAAGTTATAAGTGGAAGATGTTTTAAAACAAAGGCTAGCGGCGCAGAGTGGCTGGAGTGGGAGAGAACATTTGAACTGATCACGTGGGATGAGAGTACGATCAGCTGATGCATTCAACAAAAGACGCGTCCAAACTTGCACGTTTCAACAAAGTGACCTTGTTTATCAAGTTCATTCTAGCATAACACGTGCATGGTCTTCGAAATATGACGCCCAGCTTTTCTTGAAGGAATCAGAAACCAGAGGATAGATAGTACAATTACGTTTAACAATAAACAAATATTTATAATATGCGCTTTAGCAGCCTGCAGGGACCGCACTACTATCAACAAAGTTAGCAGCGCCGACACCTAGACCACGACTAGCAAAGGCTTTCCAAAGCGTGCATTTATTAGCACCCCCATACCTATTAACATCAGCCTGGATCCAGGCGTCGCGAGCAGAAACAACTATATTCCGTGGAAAGCATTAAGATCTGGGTCACATAAAAGGGCTGACACGTACATGTTGGATTGCATGGTTGGAGAGCGAGCGCATCGATGAAGAGATGGAGGAATACGTAATTTCCCCCATCGCCGGGGACTGGGGGTGGGTTGGTCGGCCCAAAGAGAGGATTCCAGCCCTTTAGAGCAACCAGCGCAGCTTGGACATTGTGAAGGGTGTTAGCCCAGACCTCTCCTATATCTAGAAAAATAGCGTGTTAGGAAGTATGTGATTCATTGGGGGACTAATTTACTGTGAACCTCGTTGAGGGTTTTGATGCTCGAGTAACGCAGAGGATTGATTGTTCTGTAAGCAACGTCAGAGAGTTAAACTAGTTTCTGTGACTACAATTCACATACGCAGAGGTAGAGTAGGGGTGAGTTCGGATGCCAGCCGGGTTGTTGGTGACATATTGGCCCAAGACGTAATCAGGAACTGCACTCGACGTGTGTTCCACCAAACTGAAGAGATTATTGGTATGAGTATTTAATTAGGGAATGATTACGAAAAAACAAACTCGGCCATCGCGTCGGACCAACCTGCAAAACATTAGAATGTGAGGACAGAATTTGGCGCTGTGATGATATGTATACCTTCACCCATTCCGCCAGCTTCTGTGGTCTGTAAGCACCGACCAGTTCCTCCACCAGTCATTCTGTTTGTGATACCATGCGTGAATTCATGGGTCACAATGTCATTTTCCAGAGCTCCATCACGTTGAGGCTGTATGTTTTGGGTTCACTGCAAGCGCGACGCAAAAAGGCACCCTACGCACCGACGTGAAAGTCCACAAAAACATCCCTGTTGTAATAGTTGTCAAGAAACGTAAATGGACATACGACAAAGGTGGATTCACTCATCCGACCGGACTGCCCACTGAACGATTATAAATAGTGGTTAGAATTTGGCATCGTGGTCGAGAAAATTTCTTTACTCAGGCGGGGTTGCAAAATCGGCGTTGTTAGTTCCTGCACTATCCTGGACGGAAATAGTGACTGGATCATTCTGAGCACCACCTTTTCCAAAGTTGTTAGTCTGGAAGTTGAACGTAGACTAGCAAAGGCGAAAGAACGGTCATTATCATTCAGCGACCAAAAACAATGACTTGCCTCGGTAAACCCAAAACTGATTTCGACTAGATTATCAGACTGAGAACGTAATAACAGTATATAAACACAAACCGATAGGCCAAATCATGGAGACTGTTGGCAACATAGAAGGCGTTGACCCTGGCAGCGTGCATGTTTCCGGTTGTTGTAGGAGATGCTGATGAATTTAATGGGTAGATAAAATTTAAAACCGGAGATGATTGGGGGGTTGTGGGAACTTGGACATTGTTGCCGCTAGTGACAGGGTGAGTAGCAAATTTTTGGCCGTCAGCGTGGAACAACCCACCTAGTTGTCCTGGTGACAATGTAAGAATCATGAATACCGTTCAATATACATAGCATTCTCAAATACATACGTGGTATTTGTTGTCCCAGTTGAATGCCATCCAAAGGGGGATGCAGTCAGATCTTGTGGATCTGTAATGACTTCGAATCCTTGAGAGGGGGTTTCCGACGTAATAGGCAGCGCAAGATACTAAAATACAATGTAAGTGCGGGAAAAAACTAAAGGTTAGTACACACAGATGCTTGAGTGACGAAGTCAACAATAGAGACGAGATCTCCTGAGTGAGCATCAACGAAAGCTTGGTACCATGTTCCAGAGTCTTCATTTTGTACTTGGAAGACGTGTGTCAGGACAACTGATTCATCATCCTTGGCAAAAAACTCAATAGTCGCCGGGTGCTGGTTGAATTTTCCATCAAGAAGCTTCTCAGCGGTGGCAATAGCGGCCTCGAGGGTCACATTAGGTTTTGAAGATGCTATAGTCTCTGTGGAAGGGATGAGATTGTGCTCGGTATGTTAATGAAATACCCTACTTGGAGTAACGAAGGAAGAGCCAAAAGCAACCACCTTAAGCCAAGCTTTTACTTGCGTATCATCATAATATAAACTATTTTGCTTACCTTGTTATCGCGGTTGAACGCCACGTTGGCTACTGCGTTGGCAAAAGGAATTCCATCCTATTGAATATGCCAGAATGAGAACCAGCAGAAGAATCTGATACACGAGGGAAAGGAATATACTTACATGAACTTGACTAACGTACGCATGGCTCGCAGTCTCGCCTGAATGGCTGGTGCGAAATTTGACGGTACTAGAGTCCACCTTAAGACGTGACTCGATGAATGAGACGGCCGCGCTTTCGATCGTGGAACCAGACGATTTAGTAAGAGGATGGTCGATACCTTGACCAAAAGTCTAAGGCGAATAAATTGAGTTAACAATATTCTATGATTTCAAAATTTATCATAACTGACCTCAAACGTAGACACTGGCACTGCTGGCGGTCAAGCCTATATCCAAAGGATAAAGACATTTATGAACGCGTAAATCACTTTTATCCATCAGATACATGTAACCTGTTTCCAAAGGAAATGATTAAAAAACATATTATATTTATCTCAAATGATTCCCCATGACAAAGGAAACCTTTATCTTTATATGATTCTTTATGAGACAACAGAGATAAAGGCTACCTTTGTCTAAAATGGATCCTCAGGAAAAATTAACATGTATCCACAGGATAAAGACTGAGAATTACTATATATAGAAATTTCTTGGGATACAGACATTGATAAAGATTATATGTTTCCTGATGATACATTTCAGACAAAGGTAGCCTTTATCCCTGTTGTCTCATGAAGAATCATATAAAAATAAAGGTTTCCTTTGTCATGAGGAAACATTTGAGATAAATATAATATGTTTTTTAATCATTTCCTTTGGAAACAGGTTACATGTATCTGATGGATAAAAGTGATTTACGCGTTCATAAATGTCTTTATCCTTTGGATATAGGCTTGACCGCCAGCAGTGTGGATGGAATACCGTAACTTTGATGCCTCTCCCAACAATCAAAGATCGGTGGGTGGCATGAGTATTTCCCGGTGCAGTCACCAGAGCAAGGATTGTAGAAGCATGGGCAATCGCAAGAATTACAGAACCGAAAAGCTTTTTGAGGTGATACATGATTCAATAACTGTTCTAGAATCTTGGTTTTCATGAGACACGGACTCTGCTTATATAGTGGAAATTTACGGGACCTATCAATGCAATGCATCTACGCACCACATGTTAAAGGCAAATGATGAATAGAAGCGCCTCCGAGTCAGTGGCACCAACTGGGTGTGAATGGTCTAGAGTCAAAAATTGAACATCTCGTGGTCTATCTATTCCATTTTCAGCGTGCTGGGGATGGATAATGACACAAAACGCACCTTTAAACATGTCCTAAGCAGAGTGAACAGTTAGCCATTTTGCAGATTGACTATAGTCTACCAGTTCCATGTGCTTCGAGTCCTCAGGAACAGGAACAGAAGCCCGACCCACAGATATATGTCATCAAACATGATCTTTAATCCCAGTAGTCCGCATAAACGCAGGGTAGCATCATATGTAAATCATGACAAGACCAGTTAAACGTGATCGGGTAATACAACGTCGACGTGGGTATCAAATTTCGAGGTCAACCGAAAGAGAGCACCTGACGAGGCATTTGAGAAGGTCACAATGTGAACGTGGCACGAGTTGGCTCCCTTTAGCTCCGATCCTAGAGATCATAATTCAAATGTCAAGACGTCAAAAGCTTACTGTTTATAAACGGTTATGACTTCGTTGCTCTCCGATGTTGGGTATAGTAAGGCCTTGGTCAGGAAACCGAAAATTTGTGGCCGCAAATCAAAGTTAACCTAGGTCCTAAAGGAACTTACTCGTACGGTTCAGTGAACATTGACATGTATAAATTGTGTATGGGTTATGTTAAACTCCGGCCTCGAGTTTGTCGTGTAGAAACCACTTGGAGCATGAATCACTCAGATATAAGTGCACATCAGTGGCCACACACGTTCGTCGTATCATTTTGGAGTAAACGGTGATTGACAGGTTGGCGAATTCAATGTGAGCGCTGATCCTTGCCAGAACTCCTACCGGATTCAGCATAAGATAACGCGTCAAGCGATTGAACTGAGAGTATTGTATCCGCGGACCAGATAGGTGCCACCTGCAACCTGGATGATTCTAGGGAACGGCCCGAATAGACTCCTAACCCATTCGAACGGTCCCATGGCTTGAAGACGTAAGGGGGATTATGTGGGAAAGTAATTCAGCGTTGTCAAGAGAGCGAAGATAGAGTGTGATAAGCGAATAGATGTATCTAGATATAGAGAGATGGACAGAGGAGAGAGAAGTAAAACAGAACGGATGAAAATTATTCCCCAAAATTGAAACTGAGGTTGTGTAGAGCTTCAGAATCAACCTAAAGCGAGAACGACAAAGAAAGTGATTCGCAAGGGGGAGAAAAAGAGAATAGACAGGCTCCTAAAACCATCCCCTCGCAGCACGTGTCACGATGACAAATCAAGTTTGTCCATATTTGCTTTGTGGCAAACATGTTTCGTGAACGCTCTGGAGGGGCTGGCAGAAAAGACATCGGTGATCTCGGAGGTCGTCGCTTAAGCACGTTCTGGGTTTTAAAATATTAGTTTTTTCAAATGTGCCAAACTTGAATAAACATCGCAGAAACTTCTCGCTTGAATTTATGGTGCCGCGACAGTGACAGCCTTGTGGGTTGTGATGATCTTTTTGATAAGTTACATTGATACATTTATCTCAGTGTCTTCCACTGCAAAACAGCTCAATAAAATGTTGAATGCTCTATATAAACACAAAATAACAGCTTCTGAGTTCATTAATCTCTTACTTGAAAATATATAATGTTGCTGTTGACCATAATACTTGCACAATTTTGGCTTGCATTGGCAAATTCCTATCAACTGAATATCTACTACAAAATGAGCAGAAAAGGATGATGTATTTTTACCTTTCTGAGATAGTCACCCCCAGAAAATGAGAGTGAATTCCAATTCATGACCACAGGGATGGCATTGTCTCACTTTGGAACAAGGCTATCACCGATTGTGACGCCATAATTCAAGCGAAAAGTTTCTGCGATGTTTATTCAAGTTTGGCACATTTGAAAAAACTAATATTTTAAAACCCAGAACGTGCTTAAGCGACGACCTCCGAGATCACCGATGTCTTTTCTGCCAGCCCCTCCAGAGCGTTCACGAAACATGTTTGCCACAAAGCAAATATGGACAAACTTGATTTGTCATCGTGACACGTGCTGCGAGGGGATGGTTTTAGGAGCCTGGAGAATAGACTGATGAGGTGTTGAAGGGACCAAAGCGAAGCAAGTCATAGTAAAACAAGTATAAACACTGAAATTTGTTGACTGGATACCACGTGCTCATAAGAAATTCAAAGCTCGGAAGGATTGCGGCTATGTAAGTCCGTTGAGCTTATCGCACTAAGTCGAATATGTACAAGCACTCTATTCATTCATGAGCACGTATGTTTAATGTGACACTTATCTGGATTGCGCGATATCACTCTCCTCTATTTTCCATTCAAGGGTATGGACGTCGTGCGTTTTCCCTCTTGCTTCAACATGATTCTCCCGTAGTCCTGTTAGGCGGAATCCATTCTTCTGAAATACCCTCAAACTGGGTCGATTACCATCCAACGCCGAAACACACACTCTTCGGGCATTCATCCTTGGTACAGCCCATTCGTATAAGATGGTTTTTAATGCGTCCGGCATGATGCCTCGGCCGTGATGGCTCGGTGCAAGATAGTCTGTCAGCTATAGGTCAGATATATTCAAATATACGACTGAAATGCATACACCCAACCGTCCACACAATATCTGGATCACCAGCCACGCGTTCGGCATTCTCTGTTGCATATCGAGACGCTGATTCTTTGTCAACTACAGCATTCGGGGGAGCCAATATCCTTCCATCCCTAAGTCTAATGAATTCAATGTCACCCAAGTATACCTCTTCCCCATTGTTTAGAACCTCTCGAATTGCCCTCACAGGGCACTGGTCGACAATTATGAGATCAGGTTTTTCACGAGCTGCCTCAAGTTCCGCAATTACACCATCGCTGAGTGACTTGATTATCCCATACCAAGCCTCAGCGTGTTCTGTGTGTTTCAGTGGTAAATGAAGATTATCAAAAAAGGATAAGTGACGTGAGCCCACCACGAAGATACGGAATAGGAGGTCCTGTCAACCAATCGTGTACTCTTGGGTCATTGAGTATAACTGAAGAAGGATCTTTATCACTTGACCGAGGCGGGGTAAGAATGATGTTTTCGTGATTTTGCAAACGAAGGAACGGCTCGTTTGTGAGGGGGTTGAATTCTAGAGGGTGAAACTGGCGGTTATCCATGGTACCCCGGGTCCTCCCCCAAATACTCTGATTTAAATATGATACAGGCGACCACGGTACACAATGGCCTTTTGTCGCCGCTCTCAGAACTTAGGTCATGAGAGATAAGAATAACTAAGCCGATCACGTGGTGTCTGTGAGTGTCCTTAGCCTAACGAGGAAGATTGAGGGTCAATTAGGTAGTCGCAATATCCATATATGTCAGTAGTACATAGACGAGAATTTCCTGAATCCGAACTGAGCGGGAACGGAAAAAAATATACAAAAAATGGATGCCACTCAATACACTTCTAAGACCGTGAGGTTAAACTATGGCACAACTGTGTAAGCATTATCGCGTTTATATCATCTAGAGAGGGTAATTATTTCAAAGGATTTACGTTCTCTCTGGAGTCTGTATTAGTGCAAAAAAACCGTTCTTTCGGAATTATTTTTCTATGCTCTTTTAGGATGCTTAAATGTGTTGTCTTATTTCAAAATTCGTAGTACATTGCAAGATTTCAGCAATCGGATGGGATCGCGCTGCTATCAGTAAACCCAGAAGCACCAACACCCAAGCCACGACTCGCGAATGCTTTCCAGATGGTACATCTGTTGGCACCTCCGTACCTGTTTGCATCAGCTTGAATCCAAGCGTCACGGGCAGAGACAACTAGAGTTCACAGGTTCGTTTGATTCGCATTGAAAAGGAGGGGAAAATACATACATGTCGGGTTGCATGGTTGGAGGGCAAGCGCATCGATGAACAAGTGGAGGAACACGACGTTCCCCTCTGTGCCTCCCGGAGTGGTGCGTGCGTTAGCGTTCCATCCGTGGACGGCTACGAGACTAGCATAAACGTTGTGGAGCATGTTCGCCCAAACTTCGCCGATATCTGATAATCATTTGCAGTAAGGAGACGTATAGGTGTTTGGAACGTCTGTTGTCTTACTATGAACTTCATTAAGGGTCTTAATGCTGGAGTAGCGCAATGGATTCACTGAGCTTGGTGTGGTATTAGCTGATTGTATATTATAAGTGGACTGCACGTACGCAGAAGTCGAGTATGGGTGGGTTCGAATACCAGCGGGGTTGTTGATAACATATTGGCCAAGAACGTAGTCGGGGACCGCACTCGATGTATGCTCATTCCACCTGGGTAGGAAAGGGGAGAGTTGGAGTGTGAGTAATCGCTTCTTTGAAGGAAAATTAAGTATTCACTCTGCCATGGCATCAGACCAACCTAAAAGGACAGTTGGAGCTTGTTCTAGCAATGGAGTAAATAAATTTTACATACCTTCACCCATTCCTCCTGCCTCTGTGGTTTGCAAGCATCGTCCTGTCCCTCCACCAGTCATCCTGTTAGTAATTCCATGTGTATATTCGTGGCAAACAATGTCATTTTCAAGAGCTCCGTCGCGTTGGGGCTGTGAATTTTTTATTTGAATGGTCCTGGGGTATTCGTGGGGAATGAAGGCTTACGGAGGTAAAGGTCCACAAGAACATCCCTGGTAGTTACGTTCATCAACGGTTATTTTGAATGGTTCGAACGGATACTCACTCATGTGTCCAGATTGACCACTAATGGAGGATAGTGAGCTTTAATAGACAATATCTAAGGGTATTACGAACTCAGGGGGAGTTGAGAAATCAGCGTTGTTGGTTCCAGCGGAATCCTGAACTGAAATAGTGACACGGTCATTCTGGGCGCCTCCTTTGCCGAAGTTGTTAGTTTGGAAGTTGAACGCAGCCTATTAATGACATTATTGAAGGGCAATTATTTCAAGAATGAGGAGCTACTTCAGTAAATCCGTAACTAATAATAGAAAGAAGGTATTAGCAAATTTCGTATAAGGACGAGAAAAACGGTACAAACCGGTAGGCTAAATCGTGAAGGGTATTTCCAAGGTAGAAGGCGTTAACTCGTGCTGCATTAACATTACCGGTTGTAGTAGGGGCAGCGGTCGCATTTTGGGGGTAGATGAAATTTAGAGTCGCGGATGATTGTCCCGTCGTCGAGGTGGTGGAGGACTTGTAGGCAAGGATATTATTACCACTATAATAATACCAGTCAGGGCATAACTTTTTATGGCAGAAGGAATACTTACTCGGTTGCACTGAAAACCACGTATGAAAATCAGTTGATTGAATCAAATTTTGTAGAAGGGCTTACGTGGTGCTGGTTGTTCCAGTAGAATGCCAGCCAGAAGGAGAGGCAGTCAGATCTTGGGGGTCAGTGAGAGTTTCGAAACCCTGCGTGAGGATCTCCTTTTGAATGGGGAGAACAAGATACTGGTACACGAGGTCAGCGTGTTTGGTAACAGGGGGGGAGTCAGGGGGTTCATACCGAAGACTGAGTGACGTAATCGACGATGGAAGCAAGTTCGCCTGAATGGGCATCGACAAATGCCTGATACCATGTTCCGGCGGCTTCGTTACGGATTTGGACAACATGGGTCAACACGACTGATCCATCTTCCTTGACGAGGTATTCAAGAGACGCAGGATGATTGTCGTAGGTTCCATCAAGAGCTTTCTCAGCAGTAGAGATTGCGGCCTCAAGGCTCACGGTGGGTTTTGATGCAGCGATTTTCTCTGTTAACAAAGTTAGGACGAAAATCTATAAGCAACTGTATATGCCTTACTCGGTGTGACAAAGGATGAACCGAACGCGACGACCTGAAGCATACCTGGTTAATTATCTTCTTATAATGGGAGTAAAATACTATCCCTACTTTATTATCGTGGTTGAAGGCCACGTTGGCGACAGCGTTGGCAAATGGGATCCCATCCTAGACAATCAAATTTTTCATTCAGGGTCATTTGGGTATTAAGAAATGGTGCCTTACGTGGACCTGGTTGACGTAGGCATGACTCGCAGCTTCTGCAGAATAGCCAGTGCGGTATTTGACAGAGCCAGAGTTAACCTTGAGGTGAGACTCGATGAAAGACACGGCCGAGTCCTCGATCGAAGAGCCTGCGCGCTTCGTCAAAGGATGATCGATACCTTGGCCGAAAGTCTGTGGAGATTCTTGATTTACGATCTATCGTAGTAAGTCGTAGAGAGACGAACCTCGTATGAAGACTCCGGATGGAACGAAACAACTTTGAGGCCTTTGCCTACTTCTCGCACGCGGTGGGTCGAATGTTTGACCTCTGGTGCGGTTACCAACCCAAGTGCAGTCGAGCCGTAAATGACCGCGAGGAACACAGAGGTGAAGAACTTGTTGAAGGCGACCATGTTAAGAGAGGTGTGTGCGAGTCTGCGAGTGCAGGAATGCTAGGCTCATAGGATTCAGACCGTACTTTTATAGGATAGCGCCATTGACTTATCCCATCGGGGGAAATATGTTGCCATCATGACCCGCATGCATCAGTTGATAGAGAGAAGCAGGAATATGTTGGATCTAGAGTGACACGGAACCCGCGGATAAGGCTTTGTAGTGAGCGGAATATAAAACTTGACCAGCTGAGTTGAACATGAGAAGAAAGTGGGTATGTTCAACATGGAAATATACCAACGAATCGCTGATAATAGAAGGGTATTTTCGCCATAGCTAAAGGGGAAAATAACTGGATCGTTTATTTTTTCGCTGACTCGATCACCATAGCGCGTGATTACCTTTGCTCATGATGGAAGTCAAGAAGTCGAGGTATATTCGGGTATTAGATCCCGTTAGCAATCTTTATGATAAACATGACGGAAGTTAGTTCAAGGTGCCCTACCATAATGAACCAACCGGGAACAACAAACTATGGGGAATAACTTGTTAAATCATTTTACATGGTAGTTGCGCAATAATTTTGTTCCAAAATAGACAAGATTTTGCACGATCGGGCTCGGGTATAAATACCCACATAGCTTTGTCCATGTGTCAGTTGAAAACGATCGAGCATGGTGATAGTTCTCTGGCCAGCTCCGGTACAATCGTCGGACAAAAAAAGAATCTTCTCGTATGGCTCGAGCTCGTGCCACATGGCCCTTTGAAGATAGCTAAGAAGACTCTACGTTATGGTCAAAGCAACATCTCACGTCGTTCCTAGTTCAACTAAGAATAGATTGCAATACTGGTCAGTTGTTGTGGCATGCGTTGTGAAATTTCCAAGATAGTCGGCTTACCAATTCTTAATGAATCATATAGGCTTTAAGTTGGACCTATTCATGTGAAAATTTATTGGACGACTAAACTCTGGAAAAATTGATGTTAGCCGCTGACATGTGTAGGACTATCAATTGCCTGGCTCGAACCGTAAGCTCTTATCGTTTCCAAATAAACAGCTATAGGTTGCAACTCGGATGTTCAGTCTTGTCGCCAAAAAACGAGAACAACAAAAAAATACACTGCACTGGTTCTTATTACTATTTGAACCTATCCGGGAAATACAGCAATGCGGAAGCATCTAAAAACATCCGATGGCTTCGACAGGAATTGAAATGTGATCAATTTCTCGGGTAAGATCCAAGAGCCCCGTGGTGGTGTTTGTGTCTTGTGCTGATATTCGACCATGACCGCCGCTGGTAAATGTGGATCTATGGAGCCAACGCGACACGCGAGGGAAAATGATCCTCTGACCTGACATTATTAAAGGTCACGACGATAATGTGTGTCTGACCAATTGCAATCACATGGTTTTTGAGACCTTCCCTGCCGAGGTTGATCCAACGGACGTGGAATAGGGAGCATAATCAATATTGACTCGCATACTGCCATTTTGTTCGGTCTTTTCCAGGGCGAAGCCATTAACATACAGGATTGTATATGCTCACCGCGAGTGGCAGAAAAGGACACATTCGCGTGCCAAGAGTGTGAAGTAATAGTGCACCAAACGAAAGATCTGCCGAGAAGGCGTCGAAACTTTGAAAATTCTCTAGCCTAGAAACAATCAATTTTGCCCAGGGAACAAAACGCGAAGGCTTCTAACCTGAGTGATAGGGACTCCGGGAAGCTTTCTAAAGTTTACAGGAATGTAAGAACGAATAAATAAGTTGAATATTGAATATCCGATAAAGTTCCTGTTGATAAGTTTTGATGACAGGGCCAGAGGGGATTCGTTAAGAACATGCGTGGGAGGGTTTGGGTTCGGAACCGAAACACAGGGGTAAAAAAAACCAACCAAGGTGCACGTGACTAACGGCTCAAATTTCGGGGCTCGAATGACGGCTGGACAGTGGACTGACAAGCCTGCACTTAGGGTTTGCCGCCATTCAAGTATCTTCCTCACGACAATGAACCTTCGTGATTGCGCTACCGGTCGAATTCATCTGTGTGGTATGTTTCTCTTCATGATCAACCTGAGCATACAGACCAGAAGTAGTGTTTGTTCCGAGTTATGTTGTCACTTAACAGGGGATGTTAAAGCTATAAAGCAAGTAATTTGGGAAATCATGAGGTATGGGTTTTTCCGATTAGTTTGAGCATGTTCAGGGCGAGCAGAGTATTACACACAGGTACTTACTGCAGAGAACGACATTGGAAAGTGGTCAGTGCACGGCTACTCATTGTTTGATGACCGGACTCCGGCCGGCGGGAAATTGCGTGACCGAGTGGATGGAGTGGCGACCTGTCGTTTCGGGAAGGCATTAGCGGTTTCGCCTGAGGTCCGATCATCTTCACGTTAGGTAGGTCGCTACTTTTTAGTGGGGAATGTAATGATGTTCTTGACAGTATCTATAATGTTCTCGTGTTCTGGCAGATTAGTCGTCGAATAAACCCTCCGAATGTGTTAATCGTTGGATGAGCTCAAACCAGGTATACCCGTTTATCCGCACGTGGAGATTGTCCCCAGGGACGTAACAAGTATGTAGATCCCATCCTCTTAGTATTAAGCGGGGCCAACTAAATGTAGTATATGAAAAAAAAACAGAAGGTAAGGGATACAAACAATCGGCGGAATGTAGAGATTAAAGCTGGAAGACAGATGACCACGAAGTAAAAAGACAAGACGTTGCATTCAGACCGAGGCGCCACACATACATAGTCTCTCGTCAACCCATTACTCACATCACCACCTTTGGTTCGCACACAAGCTCCAAGAGTTCGATAGTTCGCCCCAGATCCAACATGGTGGGTAGATATATATATGTATCCGAGGGTTGCGACGCTATGGGGAAGGTTGGAAAAGATACGATCTCCCGGTAGGAGCACATGCTGCACAATTAAAGGCCATGCGATAGAGTTGCCGTGTCACCGTTTGAGTACTGCAGCTAGCGCTTATTGTGCAGAATTCGTATTCCAGAGGTGGGTGAAGCGAGTAGCACTGATCACACTCCACATGTTGTAGTCTCCCACATGAAAGTGAGGATTTCCTCGGATCGGAGTCGGGATTTCATTTATTGTTTTAATTCACACATGTTCAGATCGATATCTGATTGCGTGTGAATGGGAGCATTCCGATACAGCAATTCCGTGGTGTTCTTTGTTGTAATTTTGTTATGAAACAGGGTTCACGACATTGGAATGAACGCGTTACGCGTGAGGCGTCGAAGTCTGGTATAGTGACACTAAGCGCTACTGCGTCACCGGCCCCTTTTCAAAGGTGAAATCTAAAACTTGTCTGCCTTCGGGATTCCCGCACAAAATCCATGAGTTGAACCCTGTCACGCATGCCTAACTCATAAGAGGTTAATTCGTTTCTCCCATCTGGATTCTGTGCATTGTGTTTCTGACAAGTTCCGCATCACCCCCGCTATGACCAATCTCTCTGGGACACACCTTACAGGAAGCCTGGTGTTTACCAACCAGTCCCAGATTACATTTATACCCGCAATGGCGCCTTCCCCTACAGCCAAACGTAATACCACCTAACGGAAATTCTATAGCTGTCATGTCGTCAATTCTCCATCTTTCAACTACACAGTAACGCCCCCCCTCTTCATGAAAAATTCATCCCGGCTTAACGGAGTCTCCGGGGCTTTTAAACTCACCTGAAGCTCACAAAGTCACAGCATTGATCCTAGGGGAGGTTGAGAGAAAAATACATCACAGCGCGAAGGGCGGACGCCGGGCAACTCCTAACGGGGTACGTAAACTGCACACACACTCATATGGCTCCAACTGGTGGTGGGCGATATCCCGGGGATGGCCGGCGTCCACGTTGTGGTCCTGGAGGAATACCCATGTTGGCATTTTCGACGCTAATGTTGAAATGCGGCTTATGTACTTGCTATTTTACTCGGGACATTATATCCTCGATCTCTAGACAGTAAATCAAATAGGTAGGTACGAGAAATGCAATCTCTACCCAATAATGCCCCTGTTTCTTTTTCTACTCTAAGTCTCTATACATCCGTATCATTTACTGAGAATGAAGAAGTGATAGACATTGATGCAACAGACCTTGAAAGCACTACATTTCGTAACTAAGATCATCATTTGGTATGGCAATGATATTGTCGAGTTCTATGTCGTTACCAGGCTACTGGGTCAAGTATCCTGTTAATATGCACAGGTCTTGACTTTACACGAGAAGAGCGGATCAAGGTCAATAGTCGACTTTTTCTCCCTTCAAACCTTAAATTTATCGACGAACCAAACAAAAGTACGATTTGAGCGGGCAAAATTCATTTTAGACAAGCCTTATTCTCTGTCATACCTCTTTCCGGCGGCATAACCGATCAAGTGCTTGAAGCTTTTTTGGGGGAAACGTGTTTTGCACGTTATGTTCCCCTGAGTGAACTCAATCCTACATCATCGCCTGTCCACAGGAGGTGCAGGCTAAACAAAAAAAATTATATCGGCGTACCGTAGCGTTTGGGGTAAAATAAGCGCGGCATCACAGAGCTCCAAGGTAAGGCGCTTTTCAGGTGTGTCTTACCTTTGATAAGCGCTTAATCCTCACTAATAAATACTGCTACACTCACGTATTCTAATACACTTACGTTTCTTAGCCTAACGTTCCCGTTCTCTACTTGACGCATCCTACACAGAGATGGTTCTTCTCTCAAACGGCACTAATATTGGACCTGACGACAATATTGTTTTGTATGTCTTTCCACATGCGGTTTCTGCCAAAGAAAGTCCGTCAAAATGGCTGAATTTTTCTCTATAGATTAATGGGTGTTGCCGGCTCAGGAAAAAGTACTGTGAGTCTATGGAAAGGTACACCATCGTCTTCTGACCACTTTTAGTTCATCGATATAGCGAGTGGAAAAGAAGCTATACAAACAACGGATTCCTTGGAATATAAGCCGCCCAGAATTCAAACTATTCGAATCTCGCACCCTGATCATTTGGATACGAGTCCATATGTGTTAATTGAGATGCCGGGCATTGATATTCCTGAGGGGCGGTATGTGATACAGGAACACTTCAATGAAATGTGAGTAAAGAACATGGGTGGGTGTCCGATATCTGAATATGAGCCTCCAGGAAAAAGAAAGACATCACGGTTTCTGGTGTCATATATCTACATCCTATTTCCACAGAACGGATTTCCGTATCACCGTTGGATGCTCTCAAGTATTTCCCCAAAATCTGGGATACCGATAATGTTCTCCTTATTACGACAATGTGGAACAGCTTTGAAAACGCTGGCGATCGACGACGGCAGGATGAATTGGCAGAAATGCTACTGCCTGAACATCATATCAATGTTTTCGAGAGCACTCCTCTGTCTGCCTGGACAATTATTGAGAATGTCGTGTTTGGGGAGGCCATTCACTTAGGTAAAGATATCCATGATCTTGGCAATCAGCTTGGAGAAAGCCCGGACGGATTCAAGTTGCAGGATGAGGTTTCTAAAAGTACTCTCTCTTCGCATTCGGCCGTTGGGTTGATTAGAAGTGAAATTTGCGAGACACGTCCGATACCCAGAAGGGAACCTGGTGACTCGAAATCAGACCGCGGTGATAGTTCGGTGGGGCTTGGAGGGTATGTACACACGATCTTGCGAACCCTCATACAAATATGGGAGTCGATCTTTTGTAAACTTTGGAATGAATTTCGTCGTGGAGACAAATCGCAGGCCGGGAAGCTAAAATCACAGTTGGATTCACTAGGCCAGAAGATTGTGGCTGAATTAAAGGAGTTAGAGGACAGGCGAATTTTATTTGGAAAGTCACTTCGAATGATCTCTACATTCTGTAAACAAGAGGTCAGTGCTTCGATTTTTTTGATATCCTATGATATCATAGACTGGCCTGACCAATCTTTCAGTACTTATCTTCGTCGATTCCGTGGGGGAAACTAAGTGATGATGAACTTTCCATAATGTAAGTAGGAAAAATTTCTCCTGTCGAAAGCTGTTTAATTGAAGTACATTAATCAGCGTCTTGGGAAATGGGGGAAGTGGCAAATCTACAGTGTGTATTGCCTCTCCGTAACTCGGGTTTTACTCACCTACCGCAAACTCTAGCTCATCAATCGGTTAACCGGATCGGATCTGAAGGTTTTCCAAGGACTCCCAAATCGCCCACGTCCTGTTCAACAAGGCAATGCTATCAATTGGGGAAACCGGACGGTTACGCTTATTGATACTACTGGCATTGATGTGCACCCTTGGTATGTGATCCTGCGAGATGTATTCTGCTTTTTGAAGTACGTTCTCCGACATTACCCCTTATGTTTCTAACGGAGATTCGTAGCAACCCCCTGAGCAAGAAATTCGGTGGGGTTATTTATTTGCAGCCAATTTACCCCGGAGGAAAAACGATGATCCCGGAGCCGGTGCGGCAAATAACGAGGGCGTTGGGTAACATAGTCAGTCTCGAGAAATTAGTTGTTGTCAGGACCTGGGATTCGGGCATTCCTCCATGCGACGAGAGAGACCTTGAAGGAGCGACAATCATAGATTATCCAGACTTTGAGGAGACCTCCGACGTGGGGCGTCCACAATCAATGGTCCTCGGCCCAATTTTAGATGTCCAGTAATGGCAATATTCGGAGTCGGAATGAAGCGATTTTGTAGAGTTTTGCTTCGAGCTACCCTTGGAGGAATTTAGCGATGATACCAAAAGACCTGTTGGGCAGGGCCGTTCCGATGGCTACATGAGACCACTTATTAGAGAGTTCCGCTCGTAATATGCGCATACCTTTATCATATGCGGGCGATGTCTCCGTTCCGAGCTATGTTCGTAGATATCAATTGCATATATCTTGAGGCATCCGCAGACTTTTGAAGCCATGATATACCTAGGAAATAGTTAGTCATGCTGCTCGGTGAGGCGAAGCCTCGACCCAGAGATCGAGGATAGTACGGGTATTCGGCTGGTTTTTGATAATGCGGATCCACCTCAGTCTTGAGCGTAGGGGTGGAGAGGACTGGATTCACTGCACTGGGCAAGAGGATATCGTTGTGAAAAAGTTGTTATGGGTCGCCGATTTGTTACGTTGTCTATCACCTGAGCTGCCCATAAAAATCCGAAGTGCGCTACAAGCTGATTCGGCCAACACAAACACAAAATAGGTCTTGTATCAGGTCGAGTGGCAAATAAGTAAATGATAATCGGTATGGTGAAGCAGGGTGTATGTGTCACAGACAAAACTTCTGAAATCATGTACAGCTGAGTACTTTCGAGTTTCCAGCGAGAATAGTTAGATGGAGGTCAAGTCGGTCAGGGTTGCCCCCTTGTGATCGTTTTTTTTTACCAGATTGTCCATCTACTTTGGCTGTAAGACTTGGGCCTATTGTTGGTGGCAAGCGACGCGAGCAAACTCGGTGCGAAGGGAGAAAATAAAGAAAGAAAGCTATGTTTGTTGATATTGGTTGATTTTGCACCGTGAGACAATAATGGTCGGGGTTCGGATAAGCCCCAAGATTAGCCACGACTTTGCAACATCGATCGTGTTCAATTGGATCATAAAATCTATGTTAGGCGACCAATCAAATGAAGTATTGAAGGATCTCTCATTCCCAACAATTCAGCACCACAGTTATTTTCGCGGTTATAACTGCCAAAGTGGTAATAAACGGACGTGGTCTGCTGAACATTCAAACTTCGACAGACGAAAGGTTGGAAATTCGACCGGCCATCACCGCAATCAATACTTAGATGTTGAGTAAATTTCATACTTGAAGATCGGAGGGGTATGAAGCCAAATATTGAATACAACCTTACAAAAATCGAGTTCGATTGTGCGGCCCAAATTGACGCGGGAAAATGTGATACAAAAAAGCCTAAATCTATCGATACATCAAGTCAGATCAATATGCTCGTACATTATTTCTATTGCTTCCGTGGGATTGGCCAATTCGGACCGGATAGTTTAAAAATATTTGTTCGATGGGGACCCCAAAATTATTTGACTTTACACCCACCTGGACGACGATGCAGAATAATTGATGACATTGATCTCAACAAGAGCGGGTTGAAGTTAGAATATGTCCGGTTCCATACCACCATGTAAAATTTTGTTATCGTATGCCCATTGCCCACCATGGTAGTGAATGGTAGCCCACAGGAAGGAGTCGTCAAGACATATAATACAATCGATGACGGAGGTTTGAGCAATATATATGTTCACTATTCGCCCCCGAGGAAAGATCCGATCATTATTCGGGTCCCTGAATTTCCCTCTTGTCGAGAAAGGCTTAGCCTTGTTATATATATTGTTATATATATTCCAGCGCTGGAGGGGCACGGTAGCTACATCAGCCGAGCTTCCCTCCTTGGGTGGCAGGTGATTTCGAATGATGAAGCTTTTTTCGACTTTCACAGAAGGAAGGTGTACGGCGGAATTATGCGGTTGTGTAGCCTATAGGGGATAGAGCGCTTCTAAGACCCCGGTCCTCAACTTTGTTACTTCGATTTGTTGCTATTATCCTGTTCGTGGGTTAGATAGGATCACCGTTGGTTTTATTGATGTAGGAGTCAATGCTGGGCAAAAGGTTCGATCCTAAATATCCTACAAACAATTTACCAACGGTTCTCAAATAATATTTCATTAAACTCCGCCTAGCACCAAGTGTATAATATTGAAATGATGTCTCTCGCAGTTCACGGAATAGTATTATTATATGACCCACACCGTTCACGGAGTTCCGGTCTCCTCATCGTATGGGGGTCATGGTTTCGTCATCGGCGATAACATCTTAAGATTATTATAGGATCTTATCTCTTCAGATCACGGAATTTCGTTCTCGAACGATCAGAAATAATGTACACGGTGTAATTTACACACCCTATGGTAACATATCATCAATAGTAACAGAAATGCCGCCCAGATCGGAGGGGAATACCACCCTCACTAGTCGTACATAATGGTGTCGTAGGTATCTCATGAAAGAGAAATAGAAAACACTGAATGGAAGGAGAGATCACAGAACAAAATGCATAAGTCCAGCACCCAAAGCTAGAAGCCCCCCTGCCACTAGCGATGCCGTACTCTTAGTAACGGAAATTTTATCCTCGGGCTCCGCAGGCTCATCAGCGGTCATGTAGTGTCGTGCAAAAAGATCGTTTTGTATCCAGAGTATCTGTTGAACAAGCTCAGGCCCTTACATTGATGTCATGAACTTCTCATATCGTCGTACCTTATTTACGGCTCGGAGCACAGTATTCTTCGTATCAATATCGAGATCGGGGTGTGTAGTGATAGCGTTTACGAGAATATCTTGGACATAACCTAAAAGAATGGCACAATGAATATATTCCACCCTCAAGGCAGGCTTCTTGGCCCTGATTTACGTATCCAATCAATATCTAGACTTTTTAGGGGAATAAATGACTTGCCTATGTGCGAATCCGATAGCGCCAGTGTGCATAATCCCAACCTTATTGAGATATTCCCAGCTAGCTGGTTTTTCGTAGTCAAGAGAGACGATCTGAACGAGATACCTCGTCAGGAAGTCCTTGCGGAATTGGACCTGTGGGTGCGAGTGGCTTAGGTCGGAGACTTTCGCAGCCGTCGCTTTTTCCTGCCCAGTTTGTTCAGGCGTGAATGCCTTCGAGGTAATGTCGAAGGAAAGAAGCTTAGTGTAGACAGCATCGACTACAACAGGGACAAGTGGTGCAACGAGGGGCTTTGCTGCGTGCAAAGCGGCAGCATCATCTTTGGTAAATTCAATGAAATCACGGAGGTACTTGATGCGTGAAGGTAGGTCGTTAAGAGATTCGGGATCGATGTGTTGCATCTCGGAGCTGGAGGGAATTGCGCGGGATGGAAGCTGGGGGTAAAAGCGAAAGGTTGACAAAAAAGACGTTGAGTGGGCTGGCCTTTTTATAGGTTATATGCGTCCGCGCTACCTCGGCCGGGCATTAGGCCAAATTGACATAATGGATTTCCGGAAGGCAATGGATCTCTAGACAGTCTCACCACTTCAGGTTTGATGGAATTCTCAGGGAAGAGCGTATGCCAAGAACTTTCATAGTTCTGGGATAGTCTGACGACACATGCCTATTGGCTTCGCTTAGGCCTCGGTGAGGCTCGGCAATAAAATGTCGACTGAAAACACCTGTTAAAGTCACCGTGAGTGTTATATAATCCCTTATAATAATCGTGTTTATTGGCAAATGTGGAACCAAAAATATGTAGGCCAGAGTCAAGACCGGGCGTCGTCGCTGATAAAATTCCAGTGGGAGTTGTAGACTGATTCTGGGTTAGGAAGTCTTAGCGTGGGACCATTTGCATAACGAGCTTCGAACAACAACGTATACAGCTCAAAGGGTCCCACGAGTGGGGCTTGGTATCTCATCACTGTTATGGACCAGGGGTCGCATATGTAAACCGACCACCCACGTTGGCTTCACAAGAAGGTAATGTTGGTCTGGATTGTGGTCAAGATAACTGGGGCTAATTGCGAGAGGGGCGAGGGGAGGTAGTAACAAATGTCAAGGTAAAGCGAATAACAGCTATCAGAGAGGAATGAGGGAAATACCCAATGCTGATACATTAAACTCATGACGGGAACCTTTCAAAAAATGGCAACGTAAGGGCTTCGCACCTAAAGCGTAACCTTTGAGATCCAACCGCGCGGCGAACATTGGACAGTGTCAAGATCAATCAATTGATGTTCAAAGTCCTTATCTTCCTTTATATTGCCGAGAGAAGAGGGTCTTCCATAAAGGATATATACGGACTGTGTATATATTCTCCTCCATGCAACGTGGTTGACTAAGCTGAATGGAGTGTAAAAATACAACCGGACCCAAAATAGTTAGGATTCCTCTCTCTCAACACGGCTCTCCATATAACTTGGCTGCTATGCACCGCCGAATCACTGATTGAGGTTCCGCGTATCAAAATGATCGATAACCCCAAATTGATAAAGGAATACTTAAGCGGCTCCAGATACTTACCCCTTATAACTGTCAATAAATTTCTTGTGTAGAGCGCCCCCGATTTTGTACTCAGAATGTGCTTTTTCCGAGGATTGATCCGTGTACTACTCCAAGATGACTTAAATGTGAATAACGGATGAGCCTCGTCGAGTCGACGTCTTCCCAGAACCTAAGAGTTAAAACTGCTGGGTCCTAATAAATCATTTCCGATCCTAAGCGTCGTTACAGAATCTGAACACCTGATAGGGATTTACCCCCATCTCTTCCAGTTAGATAAAGATTGTCAGCAATTGACACTTAAGCTAATTTATTCGGTAGCGCTAGCGCAACGTCCAACCAAAGTCTTTGGTGCAGGCGCAAAATTTGAAATGGGATCTAAATGGTTGTCGACTATGTATGAGCGTAGCAATCAATCCATCAGGATTCGGTGGAGCTCCTGTTCACCCAGGGTTGCGTTGTATTTTTAGCTCTTCAGGCAAATCCTTTTATATTGTTTTCTCCCATTGGTCGTTATGTATAAACTAACGCTGTACGATAAGCAAACGTTAGATCAGAGTCGATCGTAGTCATTCACTTCACACATCCGGGTTTCATTGTCAAAATCGGATGCAACCGGAATATATTACAACCTCTCGATTGTGAGGATAGGATCACCGGGCCATGACGGGCTTCGGGACCACAACGTTTATAAGAAATTCTGACAAGGGAAGAATGAAAGAGGTGAATTTAGCGGGCATTGAGCGGAAAGATCCTGGAATATTCATCGTCGAATCGGAAGGTGAGAAACCCCATGCCGTTAACAGGGGTGATTTGCAATCGACACTGAGTCTATTGTGTGATTGGCTGGGGGAAAGAATTGACCAATAAGAGGGTTCAATTCACTCTGCCGTAATTTCGGTTTTTGTAGTGAAAGAACCCTCATCCGCCGATAATTCAGGCCCCCGCCTATGAGCTCATTACACTCACGACCGTTCGTATTCTTAAAATTCCTCCAGTAGAAGGTTCGCGTATATACTGCTGATATTTTTATCCTGAGCCGGGCACACCGAACGCGACCTGTTTGCCCATGATATCGATCAGGGGTTGAGTGACCAATCATGGGTCGTCTTACTCCGCTCGCTGCGTAAATCGTAACTGAGCCGTGGCAATGTCGGTACATTCTTCTCTTTTCTTGTCGTTACTTTCAAGCTCAACTAGTATTAGAACTTGAGGCGTGTCATCATTTATCACAAAGAATGTACCTTCGCTCGCTAAGTCCACCTTCTATTCCGATCGCACCTTATGTGTATTTGGCATATTATTCAGGGAACGTCTTTGTGGGTAGTGCGCCCCTCTGCTTCGCCAACGACACAGCCGCCAGGAGCAACGCCCAACGATATAAATGTGAGGAGGGTAAGTGGTATGGTCTAGGGGTCAATATCATTACTACAAATCAGTGATGCAGTGAGGTTGCGTTATCGACAAGACATGATGGTTTGAAACTTACACTGCCAACAATATTACGATTGAATGTGAAATTGGGTGGAATCATCAGTGGAGTCAGTGTGAGAGTACAACGGAGATGTAGCCAGTATTGACGACAAGTACGTTATTGACCATTGGAGGGTCTTCGATTTGCCTATTGGTCATATATCTGTACACCCTAGAGGCCAGTAAGGAGTCAGGAGAAATTTAAGTATTCGTCGTTATTGCGAGAGAGTTGTATCCCCCTGGCTTCCATGCGTCATGGGGATATATTATTATGGAATAATGTCGATGTTGTCAACCCTCTGACAGCTGCTATGCCCTATCTCCGATAGGCGCTACTCAAGCGCGCTCACCTATCATATTCTAGTGCGGTTGTGTGGACTGAACATCGCATAAATATGTCATGCCATTTCCACTGAGAATTGTAGTGAACATCATAACGGGTTTCTGGTATAGAGCACGAGACTTAGCCGGATATAGATACTGCCAGCACATGGAAGAATCATATCAGTTGGAGTGCTCCATCATGTCGTCTTCGTCAGTTATCAGAAATGTAAGATCAAACCTTCTCTGGAGCCAATGGAAACAATGACTGCATGTGTGACGGCGGGGATAGGCCTTTGGTACACCATGTTTTTCCTGGCTCTGAACTTTGACTTAAGTGCGATGTGACCTCTAGAAAAGAAGCAATCAATGCAAGATCTTCTGCATTAAAATGAAAAATTTAACAAGTTGTCATCGTTTTCGGAGCCAAGTTTTCAAAAGGGATAAATTCGTAAATCTGCCCTGAGTCTTGAATCTTTTGCTGCACTCGTACGTGTCGTAGCCTTTTGTATACGAAGATTCATCAAAAACTCAAGATTCCCGTGTTATTTTACCTAGGTGGGTAGACCATGTTGGTATATTCGTTGACCGAACCGGGCCTAGGTAGAATAGTGTTTCTGGGGTTATAACTGTCCATGGAGCAACATAATCTCGGAGTGTTCTCATTTTTGATAAGCCAAATTTGCTATCGTCCAGTAACTGCGGAGATCCGGGTATTGTCCGGTGAATCCAGGTATCTTCAGTTGGGATTGCTTCGCATTAGAAAAAAGTTTGGGGACATTATTAATAGCCTCTCACCTTCGAGTCCCTCTGTCCTTGGTTTCACTAACGGTCGATTCTTCTGAATAGGCTATTCCCTATTCATCTAGCTATTTATACACCACAAGAAAAGTGCGAGCGCGTTACATGAAGCGAGTTGAGCTATCCAAATTTGTCCCCCAGATCACCGAGGCAGGTCTTGATGGTAACGGTTCACGCTGTGGATAGGACAGTCATTATTTATGTCTATCTTGTTGTATCGCGTGTCTCTATATCGTGCCAGCTTCAGGACAGTGGACGGACAGTAGCGTTGCCAAAAAAAAGGAGAGGAAAATGAGGCAGGATCCTGGGAATTTTTCGGAAGGGGATCATGATTTGGTAATATTTGTTGTGGCGTATCGCGATTCGATAACCCCACATATCAGGGACTAAATTTGCTCGAACATGGAAATATTCTGGAAGTTACCTCAAATTATTTTCTGAACATGAAAGAATTGAGATCGTTTCTACCTTTTATAATACATTTCATATTTTAGGATCTGGAAAGTTCCCCGGTCCCGAAACAGCGAAATCTTCCAACAACTTCCTACTATTGAGTCTTTACTGATAGTATGAATTTTTGGCGTGGTGGCAAAAGGTTTGGACGCAACATGACAAAAACTCAGCGACTGTTCCGTTAAGGTACACTCCTCCGGTATTCTGAGCTTTTAATAGTCTTTAATCCCGTCGATAGGAACGCCAGGGAACATCACGATCTATGAAAAGCTCACTAAAATGGGATTCGACATCCTCCGACTCGGATTCTCAGGCCACAGTCGTGAGAGGCCATCGGCGTGCCTTTTAATTTTGTAGAACAACAAATAACAACACGCCAACCATCATGAGCCCCGTCGTTCGGCTCAAGTGAGGATCTAAGACCTTGCGCTCGGACCCGGTCCTATCGAGACTTTTAGTATCATCTAATCATGGGTCCAGCGTCAGCATGAACTTCAGATTAGGACAAGTTGTAACGCTTTGAAACCCTCAAGATTGAGGCTCAAATAGATAATGATAATATAATATACTACCACCTCACAAGATATCGACTCTGATGATTTGGTTACTAAGCAATTGAGTACTCTGTGGGAGAGACCAGCGACAGATATATTGGATCTTCGATAGAAGCTTTGCTAAGCCTGAGGAGGGTAATGGAACCGGAGAGAGAAATGTGTCCAACAATGCTTGCCCTATAGCTAGTTACAAAGATTCCGATGTCGAAAACAATTGGAGGCACAAAGGGAGGTTTACATGATGCCTAAAAGTATGTCAAAAGAGACACTTTGAATTTTATGAGACCGACAAGCAGTATTAAACCCCCGTACAGTCTGGAATAAGGAAAGTTTGTCTAGGGGTCCGTAACAGCGAAACCCATGCGGCTATTGTTTTAGAGGGGAAGGATTAAGCTCCTTGTACTGCCCAGTTGCTCCATAAAAATATGTGGTGCTATCGGGAGCAGCCTCGGAGTCCAGTGTACTCCAGAGGCAGCATGCCTCGATTGTTCGCCATTGATCAAAGGTGGATCTGGGCGAGAATGTCGGGTGAGAGGGGTTTGTGGAAGGACAAAGGGAATGTGAATCAACGTACTGGAACAACGCAGCATCGTGCTCATGCGAGTCATGAGGTGGCATGCTAGTTATAAACCCTACAGTAACATTCCAAAAAAACCCAAGGAAGGGAAACGCTTAAAGGCGGGTTGCTGAAGGAGAACCCTGAATAAATTCATAGCTAATTATGTGACTTTGACAAAGACGGGGCAGGAGTTTGGTCGAAAATCGAGTAAAAGGGGAATCGGAGGGTTGGGCGGACGAACATAGTTGCAACATTCACGGGAGATTGCTACCGTAATGTGGTTATCCCGGTTAATTGGAAGGTTCAATGTAGGCATTCGCCGGTTTGGACTTCGATCAGTTTTCGGCTGAACACAGAAGATTATCTAGCATCGGACACCAAGCCTGTAATTATATATGCGGGAACCACAATTTCAATACTTCATCTGGAGTTCTGGTAGAAATATAGTGTTTATCTGCCGATCGAGAAAAAAAAATTTATCAGTAAATAGTTCTTATTGAATTCATATCGCAGAAACGGACTTCATCAACTTGGAAAATTGCAGCTAGATTAGAAAACCGTTACATCAATTTCTACATCACCTGAGTAGGTTTGGAGGAAGTATAAATTTGTGATGTGATATGCTCCTTCCTACTAGAAAGTCTTCTATCGCGATGGGCAGAAAATCCATCATTACCGAGAGGGGAAATTGAAGGAGGCTTGCACGATATTCAGGGAGAGTTTAAATTACGAAGGTCAACGTTAGGAAGAATACAGGGTGGCACGAAGAAAGTGTATTTCGCCAATTTGTGCTGACCATGTGGCATGGACAGTGGACACCGAGAAAAGTAAACGAAACGCGACACGTCAATAGCCACGTGACTGAAGGCGTCATCTGATCAAAACATAAACAAAATTTTAAACCCATGCCTGCCCCCACGGGCCAGGTTGACGTCAACCATGACACCAAATGAAAGCGTATACGAATGTGTATATCCTGGATGCTCGGTCTATTTACCCAAAACTACCATGATTATACAAACTACTGGTTTATACCTTCTCGTCTGCAAGCGTTCAAGCCTCTAGTTAGATAAGTTAGCATTATATCATATTCAAAATCCGAAACTTGTAAGTTCAACTTTATCTTTCCGCAGGAGTCATTATTCTGAAACACTCAGAGACCGCCGATTTGGTACGCTCAGAATACGACTCCTGGAAGCCTTTCATGATGCTAAGGGTGTAATTTTGTGATTTTTGCCATTTCCGCCGACTCATGTTACCTGGTGTTCCTTAATGACAGGAGAAGCAGGGCTATCGCGTCCTCGTACCTCAATAGGGGATCTGACTTTCTATATTCATTTTGGAACCGGCAGGGGAGATGAATTACAAGCGCGTCCGCTTATATATTAAGCTACCATGTCTGGATTACCCTTCCTCATTGTTATCTCCGGCACCCATTAACTCTTCGGTATGGTCCACCACGCATAAGACTGCTCTACCCTCAACGACTCATTATGTTAAATTACAATAGGCTTCTAGTATGGCTCTTGTACACCCCGAAGATGCAAGAAACGACCTCAGGCCCCTCACCCATGCAATACCCCCAGAGCTCCTGGCCAAAATTTTCATACACTGTACCGACAGTGACACTCTCGACCTCCGACACCACAGGGGATCCTTTCTTCCCTGGGTTCTCGGGCATGTCTGCACACGATGGCGACATATCGTACTCGCTGAACCTCTCCTCTGGAAGCACATCGACGCCCGTGGGTACACCCCCGTATCACCCTCTACGCTCAATCTCATTCACGAAGTTCTTGCGCACCGTGGTGGGCGCAGTGACATTGAACTCTCGATAGCACCTGGGTGCGACACTGATTGGATTGCACTATTCAATTTATGTACGACCCATCCCACCCGCCTTCGTCGTTTACGGCTCCCTGTCGATGCATGGTACTCTCCTGTGCATCTCCGCCACCCGGTCTCTGCGTTTAACCACATCCAGAGCTTGACGTTAACGTTTTGCAGGCCTCTGCATGCGGGTGCGGCGAGCGACATGGATGGAACCACGGTTATCACAGCGTTTGCGGCGGCACGTAGCCTGAAGAAAGTCGAGATATATCACGAGGGCTCTTATAATCCAGGGCTGGTTGATATAACATCATTTCCGTGGGCCCAGCTAACGTCGTTGACGATTACGTGTATATCTACATCCGCAATCTCGCGGATTCTGTGTGATTGCGATGAGCTGACTGATCTCGATGTTGGCCTGCAGGTCGATGGTTCAGCGCCACATCAAGTGATTCCTCCTATTATTAAACTTTCTCACTTGGGTTCTTTGAGCGTGCGGTTCGGAATGAACTGCGATGCTTTGTTGGATAGATTGGTCGTTCCCGTTTTGAAGAACCTTTGGTTTGGACGATGGGCACTTGCCTCTCAAGCATGCATATTCAACCTAATCCAACGTTCGGAATGCGACCTCGAGGCACTCCGCTGCCCAGTGGAAGAAACGGATATCATCCAACTCTTGAGAAAAGTACCTTCTCTTCAGAAATTCGACATTTCCAGCACAGAACCGATATCTAAGGAATCTCTCGACGCCATGCAGGCCCTACACCTCACCCCACACCTGCGGGCACTCACGGTCCCTGTGAAGTCTATGCGTGATATTGTGACCTTTTTACGCAAGGAACGTATAGAATCAACGTGGGCAGGGTATGGACGCGTGTGTGATGTGTATGTTGCAATCACAAAGGAAAACTTCCTTCGAGATCAGGAATGGTTTGAATGGATACGATCTGAATTGATGAAGGAGGGTTGTTTAATCGAAGTAACATTGATCTAGGACGCCACAAGACCTTTGATTTCTTCGCTCTTTTGTGGGTTCAAGATCTTTTATGTATTATATTCTAATTCATCTTGGAATTTAAGCTAGAGTTCTGCTGGCTTGGTGTAAGTGGTCCTCGACAGACTATCGAATGAATTTTCCCTCTCAATAATGTCACGGTGTTGGTGCGTCCCAATGTGTCTGGTGTTCTTGATCGCACTTGAACATGCCGTCACCAACGCCTTTATGTGTAATGTCGGGCTTCTCCGCAATAATTCATTCTACTACCTCGTTCTTCCTTTTCTTACCTCAAAGCGTTATCCATCACCATTTGTACACCGATTTTCCCCTCTTGCCGTCCTCTCATGTTCGCAAGATGCGCTCAATTTCTCCGGCGCCTGATATTCATAGTTTGACTACCAGTTCGGGCACAGCAATACACGTACGACCTATGGACTTCCTGCGTCATATCTTCTTCTTGCGGAGCTACGTATGCCGATTGTGATAAGTGCCCCGAAATTTGATGAATCAGATGCCACAGCCTTTCAGACGATTTTAATCCCAGTCACCGAACAAAATCCTATGTTGGCATGGTGCAGAGACAATATACAGATTCTGATGTAATCCCCCACGTACAGTGATTTTCAACTTCAACTAGCTTGAGGTCTGGTAACGATACAAAATTTACGGAGCTTTAACGAGACTCATATATACTCTCAATATGTTGGTTCGTGCCATCATATGCTGTTGTCCAATTCACCCTTTCTATACAGGTATGTGAGGTAATAAGTATATGTATATCCAATCGCCGGATATATATTCAAAAGAGGTAATGGGTGGCAGTGCGTATCACATGCGCAGTCACAGCCCATCGGAGTCACCACGTTATCATGCTATATCAACACACGTATAAAGCTAGCTGTCACTCACTCCTTAGGTTTGGCCCCGTTAAAAAATTTAAATCGCAAAGCCGGCTACTTCTCATTCATCGACCTACCACTCCAAACGATAAATCCCGAGAGAATTTCAGCATCGGAGTCAAGAATCCAAACAAGGCTTTTAGCGTACACAGCGAGCCCATCATGCACAGCATACCACCTGACGGCAAAGAACGTTCTGGCGAGGTCGACACTGAGGCGAAGTATACAACTCCCATCATCACAACCTCGGCTACTGTCTCTCCTTATATGCATCTTCCATCCGAAATCCTCGCTGAAGTATTCGTGCACACGATAGAAAGTGAATGTGTAGATTTACCTCTGAGCCCAACAGATTCCCCTTGGATTCTCCTGAGAGTTTGCTCGCGATGGAGGGAAGTGGCCTTAGGGGAGCATCGACTATGGAGTCACGTATCTGTGAAAGATGGACCAAATTATTCAGCACGAGATGCGATTTTAACTTGGCTCTTGCCAGTGTGGAAGGAACTACATGACTTTCCGTTATCACTGGATTTGAAAACCAACGATCCTCATCTCAATCTTCATAACCTTCTATCCTCTTTCTCGCATAGGCTTTCCAGCCTCTCGCTGGATACAAATCTCACAATTTTATTTACCACTTTCTTTAGTCATTCCGGGGCATTCGACAATCTGGAGTCTTTAAAATTATCCAATCGGGCGAAATCAGAGGAGCCAAATGTGCCTCTCGCATTATTTCCCGATTTTCCAGCGCTCAGAAAGGTTGCTATGATAGGCACGGGATCTTTTATCCGTTTTATCTTCCAACGAGTCCGATTGTCCCAAATCACACACTTGGCGCTCAAAACCGGACTGGCATATACAGACCTGAAACCCGTTCTACAGGAGTGCAATAGCCTTATTTCCTTGGATCTCACCTCTCGTAGCCTGGACCCATTCGCCGATTCCACCTTTAGCCTTTCCCCTATAGAACTTCACTTACAGTACCTCCAATCTTTCACCGTGCGTATCGAGGGAATCCCTCATGGGCTCGATATTCTTGGGTATTTCAGACTTCCAGCGATGACCAAACTTACTCTAGCAGATGACAGCTGGATGAAAATGCGTCCTTGGAATCCACGCGGCTTCAGTTTCTTTACCAATATGATCCGCCTTTCACAATGTCATCTTACGTCCCTATCTCTGGATCTGGGATGCTCTCAACCAATACCATTCGAAGTACTCTTGTCAGATCTACCATACTTAACCAAACTCATTGTGTCCATCCTTACTACTCCGGTCCCAAGTATCATCTTTGATAGGATGATCCGAGGAGAATTGTTGAGAAACCTTGAACATTTACGATGTTACACAACATCTCCTATATCCTTTCTCCGACTTCTCGAATATCAATACACTTACTTATCTTCCAGTCAAAATGGTGGTCTATCCTTTGCACAGGTCGTATATAAACGTCCCACGGCCACCGATGAAGTAGAGAAATTTGAGGCGCTTTATAACAGGTTGACACCAATGATTGCGGTTGGTGGAAAGCATGTTGAATTAGTTGAATGCAACGATTTATAGAGAGTATGCAGACATATTTTAACTTTAGCTTGGGTGATTTATCAGGCGTTGTGTCTTGACATGTATATATGGTTACAAGATGTTGACCCGCCAGAGTTCGACAAGGGTCAAGCACACTAACCTCGACGCTCAGCAAGCTGTAGTCTCAGAGTATAAACAGTATACTGTTGATTTCGTAAAAACCTTGGTCAATTTATCGGAAGATAGAGGTAGAGGTAGTAGAGTATCAACTATTAGAATTATTGAGGTTAAGTAAGATTTGGAGGCGAGGTGATAGTTCGTTGGTCGTAAAAACAGGAAAGGAATGTTAGAGGTACTCTGGAAGGTAAGCTGGAAATAGCGTCCAAACGAAATCGGAACCAGAAAAAAAACTGTAAAAATGTTAAAATACTTGACTCATTTCCGGCGTGAACCTCTCCTTTCTACCCATACGTTGCTCCTAGGATTGTGACCATTATTTTGTGTATTTGTTTTCTCCTCAATTGCTCTATCCCGATAATTTTTATCATCTACATCCAATCCGCCTTTCCCGTCCACCCCTGCGAGCTGTAACTGGATATAGACACTTGGTCCTGGTGATCGCGACCCCGTTCTTTCAACTTGCATCCGTCCCAGTTCTTCCGCAAGGTCATACGACACGGACACCGCACTTGACGAGTCTGCACTCGGGCTAGATGGGCACGACTCGGATTCGGAGATCGAGGCAGGGTGACTCACCCCTTCCCCTGCTGCGAAAGGTGAGGATTGGATGACCGCAGAAGTGGAGGTAGGGTGCGCCATAGGGGTCGGACTGTGCCTTGGGGGTGTATGTACTTTATGGTTTGGTATGATTAATGTGGGAGATGATGTGTAACCACCGGTGTACGTCGCCTGCTGATACCCTGCCTGGGGTGACCCGAAGTACCCACTCCCATTCACCCCCGGGTATGCACCGGGATAGACTCCCTGTGGAGTCATCGCTCCAAATGCAATCTGCCGTGGATCTGCTGACGGCCCTACCAAACTTCGCACCTTCCTCAAACTCGGAACACGCGTCATGGGCTCAAGCAGGACTTGCAAAGCAAAGAGACACATGAACGCATCGTTCCCCGCATTATGCATCGCTACATTCGGGAGGGGCATTGGGACCTGTACCAGTGTTTGTGGCGTGGAGGCAGGCGGAGTGTGAGTCGACCTTTGTGGGAAAGACGGAGAGATAGGTGAAGAGGAGCCGCTACGTTGTTGGAACGACGTCGACGCTGTAGGGCCCAACGAAGACGATACTTGGGGCCCAAACGTTGGGGTCACGGGTGATCCGCTACCTTGTTGTACCGGCATAGTAAGTGAGCGGAGAAGATTCTCAAGGGAAAGTGTTGTTCCATGTGCGCGTGGTTTTGACGGTGTCTTCGGGTCTGGCATGATTCCCCGAAATCCGCTTGAATAAAGGGCACGTTCGTAAGCTGCAGTGTCTAGAATAAGAACGTTGTGTGGGAGTTCTATGGGGTCGTGTAAGTTGCCGGTTCGTAAACGGGGAAATGTATCAAGGCTAGAGAATCAAGATTTCAAACGAAAATGAACGAATTGTTATAGGTCTTTAGGGAATTAGAAAGCGTATGGGCCCGGAACATCATAGGACTCTGATATGAATTACAATATTCAACAGTCAACCCACGATGAAAAAGACAAATTCGGAACCACAAGACTAAGAAAAACAAGAATTGACCAGCACTCACTGATTCCCATCTCTTCTAAGCGTGCCAAGTCTCCCGAAACACCATGCGCAACGAGGACTAAAGTGTTTGGAGTCGTTTCGGAGTCGGGAGAGGCCAGACTACTGTATACCGTACGAATAATAGATCAGATGCACAAAGATTATTCGAAAAATAGATGAGGGATGATAGAATAAAGAGAAACTGGATAAGAAAACGACTTACCCAATGACAGCCTGGATAATTTGCGGGAGCCTTGCTTTCGGAACGACCTGACTGTCGCCGAACTGTGTCGTGAAGGCATTAGGGGTGGAAGTTTCAGAGCAAAGGAATACATACCGCGTACTGTGAAGGAGAGCGTATAATTAATTAAAAGTTAAAAAGGAAATATGAAGAAATGGGGAGTTAAAAAAATGGTATAGGGTTTGGTGTATCATGAAGATAAAAAAACAAATAATACCACAAACCCAACGATGAGGTAAGGAACGAAATGAAAATGAAACGCCACGTACATGCCACGGCATACTTGGGGTACTGTGCTTGTTAACAACTTTATCGACATATTCTGCGACAATGTAGTGACCTTTTCGATAGTTTGTGTCCGGAACGGGGGGCCAGTGATTAAGCCTATAAGTTACGTTGAATTTGTATAGGTTAAGAGGAGGATGAAAAACCAAAAAGATAAAAAATGGGTCTTCCGGTATCCCGAAGCGGGTTCGTAATCGTGGATGAAAAGAGATGGAATATAACAAAAAACTCACGCGTCGAGATGGCCGCATCGCACAGCCGCATACCCCCACTCCATAACGCTCTTCACATTTCTCTCGTTCCACTCAAAATCAATCGCTAGAAAAGTCTTATCCCGGCCACCAACGCCCTCGTATCCACTGCCAATACTCGATTCTCCAAATCCTCCGTCACCTCCGCCAAGACCTGGTGTGTTCTCCCCGCTGCGGAAAGGGGGAAGGGGTGGCCCCCAGAGTGATCGTACAGCGGAGGGGTCACCAGCGCGTACACGCGCCTTCAGGGCGCTCAGTGCGGTTGCGGGGAGCGTGGCGTGAAGCCGCTTATATGCATTGTAGTCGTTGAGGGTACGTAGGGGGCGTGGAGAGGATTCAAACGGAGTTACAATGAGAACATTCGGTGGTTGAGGAAGGGTTTCGCCAAATCTGGAGTGTGGAAGCTGGATTAATTGAGTGAAGAGAAGGAAAAATGATGAATGAGGCAAGGAAATGAAATGAAATAAATAGATGGGCGTATCAGTTAATCAGGTCACTATTGGCAACGTGGACGAAAAGAAGAAGAAAAAATCCAAGGATAAACAATAGATACACGCAGGCAGGCAACTTACCTTGTCTTCACCATCTTTACGAACGCGCTCATGCTTGACTGGCGAGTTACAATATGCGGGCGATGTGTCCACGCATCCGTCACCGTGATCGCAGGCCATGAGAACGCAAGGAACGAAGCGAATGAGGTGAAGAGATGGCCCCAAGACCGGTCGTACCATGGCACTGAATGCAGTTGAAAATACCCGATATACCCAGAATAAATTGAATGGAGATCGTATTCCCAACCTTTGGGGTCGACAATGGTGAAGTCCGACATGACGAACCAACGTTGAGGTGCGCGAGGAGGTGGAGGATGGAGGAGAAGGAGATCTAGAGGTAGAAATCAGGTCATGGCCTTAGAAGGCCGCTTATGGCTGCCGAACGCGGTCCGAGCCGAACGAAATTAGGTCTAAATATACGCTTATATCGGCTTGATTGGTTATGAGCGTGCATGTACGTACAGCGGCGACTTGGCACTTCCATTCGCTGAGCATGATATACTGCTCGTCGTGCTCGATGTTGAAGAGAGTGAAAAAGATGCCAGCATGGCAGGGACGACGATTGATCTTGATAAGCGGAAACCTTATCGGACTTCAAAACTTTCACGTTGAAAACAGGACTGGAAGGAAATCGAGGCAACATTATCAGTTCGTTAAAAATACCTTTCGCCCGAGACGTAAAATCAAAGTATAAGAATATATTACTAGATTAATGATTTAGATGACTTTCTAAGATAGGACCTTCATGATCCCATTCAATATATGCACACTGTTGCATTGACAATTGCAACGCTGTTTTCGACTTTGAGTGAAAGCCTTGCGAAATATTCGAAAGTCACTTCCAAGAGTTATATTCCGAGTCGGATATAGATCTTTATTGGTCATAAAAACCTATATCCTAGACATGTCTAGACGAGATCGCGAACAGAAAATCAGTCAGACTGTGGCTGCGCCAAACACTCGAAACTAGAACAATTCGGACAAATCATCAAATTAGCACACCTTCATAATGAGTACCTCAACCAATCTCAAGACTCACTCTCGATGTGTTTTGGCTCGAACTTGATTACGTCTATCCTACTGAAGAAGGTAAATACGCCCCTACAAAAATCTTGATACCAGAAACCATGGTATATATTTCGTTTAACTGGCAACCCAATAGTTAGGGTTTAATATGAATACCAACGACCTTCTATTCGCTGCCCAGTCATTACAAAAGAAGCACCGAACAAGCAACGGAGGGAACTTAGCCGAAATATCGGCCGAGAAATCATAACAATCAACGTTCCTTTATATAAAAACACTACAAATATCAAGCCCATCTTGTTCAATTAGGTGAATGATTGGACCTTTCCTATCGAGGAATTAATGAACCATCATTGGGGCCTACTCTTCGAAGAATTCCCTGTTATTAGCATCGTAATTTTTCTGGGCTCCTACCAGAAATTGGTTGATCTTGACGCGCAGGGTTTTCTTTCCATGATTTTTTCGGATGGTTAGTTCCAAGGTAGTCTTATCAGATAACATTTTTCATGCACAAAAATCTGAATACCGTTACGCCCAACCGCCTAGGAATAAATGCGTTTATTCTTCTAAAGTGGCCTGCTTTATCTCGGCTTGCTTTATCTTTGCCACTGCACCGGGCAGAATTCTAGGATCCTGGGAGCTAGCTCGATATTCTAACATCAAATGCGTTTTCAAAACCCAATTAAACCAACTTGTATATGTTTATCCGCCGGTACGCCTCACCTCCACGGCGCGCAGTTTCAAGCTTCGGATATGTTTCACCCAGAATTTGATTTGAGGTACCTACCTGTAGATTGTATACTAATAT
The DNA here is from genome assembly GCA_037014335.1 of Collybia sordida. Taxonomy (NCBI): domain Eukaryota; kingdom Fungi; phylum Basidiomycota; class Agaricomycetes; order Agaricales; family Clitocybaceae; genus Collybia; species Collybia sordida. The sequence continues at coordinate 4,796,543 of JAYKXK010000002.1, forward strand.
GTATTGGCGGCGGGGTATAGGTACATACATGCTAGTTTCAATTAAATTAAAGAGATGTTTTGCAATCGATGCGCTCTTTAGCTACGGTCTTGATATTTTCTCACATCCGCTGACTTTGATGCCCCATTCGTCGTCTGGGCGTTAAGTGGGCACTGGGGGATATTGCCGGATTCTTCCCGCGTTTAGCGCCCCCGGTGATCACGGTGGTTATGTTTATTAGATTAGTTCTCAAACCCCGCCAGCGTTCAGCATGGGAGTCGGATCCGTACATATGGGCTCTGTTAGAGCTAGGGCTGTTCTTTTTAGTCCTCTTGGGCGCACACACCTTAATCCGCAGGGTGTCATCTTACCAAGTCAGTTGTAAAGTTGCACCCGTTCCACCTCAAATATATAAACCAGTGGCTTGCGAACTTTCAGAATTGTAGTACTTCGAGCTTATCATCATGTCGAACCCTTACATCTACAATTCAACTACTTCCTCTCAATACCCCATCCAGTATCAACAAACGCCCTACTATTATACCCCCCTGAGCAGTAACACACCCTTCCTTCCGGATGCAAGTTTGTACAACTCTCCTTACTCTAATTCGACGTCCCTTCCGGGAACGCCTTACACCCGATCGTTCGCGATCCCGGCGATATCAACACCCAATACACCAAATATCCCTTTCCCTAGCTCGGGCTATGACGACAGTTACACCTCAGCCTGGTATGAGGCCACGCGCCAGCGAAGGCCCTCCTGGCACGGAGATTCCACACCGTTCCCTCTACAACCCCCGAACTATCCCGTAACACCTATCTATAACCGTAGGAACTCTATTGGAAACCACCCCAATGCACAATTCTTCCGCGTTAATCCGTGGATTAATGGTGAAGCCCCGAGAGGCGACTTCTTCTTTGACCTGGCCCCTAGTGCTTTTCTCCCACTTCGCCTCTTCTGGGGCGGTCGTTCTGCCATCCTCGAATACGACCAGCTCCACGAACCTGCGACGTATCCCACTCTCACACGTCTCCGTATTGTATGTGATTTGATCCCAATCTGGTCTATCGACCTTGAGTTTAGGGGCTATGAAATCGCGGCCTACCAGATGGGCACGCCTCCACCAATCACACTCTCGGATGTGCTCGTGGCGATCCATAAGTCACTACATCGAAGGATATCGTCTGTGGATTGGCAAAGGTTAGGTCCTGCGCGAGAGAGGGAGGTAGGAAAGGCGTTCGTGTGGAGATGTAAAGCTTCAGGCAATATGGCGGACCATGAATTTGCGCAAGGTGTGAAGCGAGTCGACTTTTTAGCGGGCAGAACAAAGATGGTTGGATTACTGAGGGGTGGTAAGGTGGACGGGTGGGATGTCATGAAACTGATTATGGATAGGGTTTGAGTGATTAGTATGCAATTGACATAGACGCATAAAGGAGGTACATGAGGCGTTTTGATTGAAAAGTACGTTTATTAAAATTGATAGTTTGACCATGAATATGTGATCGTAAGACTCAAGTAGTTTTGTATGACTTGGACAGTCGTCTCTTCCCTGATACCCATGATTACTTCGGATTCGGTCCGCTACTAGCGTGGACGTCCCCAGGGAAATGTCCAGAACGGCTATGGGCCGCATACCAATCTCTGGTGAGGAAGCTGCTCCCAAAAATATCATTTAAATTTCCAGGAAGGTAGTAGGGAAAGGGTTAACTCTTGACGTTTTTTCCTGCTCCAAGGTAGACAAAGGACGCCGTTAGTCGAAACTCGAGGCTAATAGATTTAAGGACGCACCATCGTCTCTCTAATATGCTCGGATACATTTACAATATTTCGTGGTTCAAACATGAACATATAAATTCTTGTATACCCACCATATAACAAACCTGAAGGCCGTCGAAAGTCAACTTGACTCCAAGGGGTTAAACGACAAAGATGACTCTTTGCTTCTAACGAAAGGCACGTAAAGATAAGATAAGGTTGGAGATTGAAGTATGAATGGACATCTTGTCAATCATGTCAAGTATTTGGGTAAGGATCGAACACCCTGTGCCAGTGCATAAGAAGAAGCGAAAAGAAAGACCAGATGAATCATGAGTTGTGAAAATTGAACCGTGGGACAGACTTATGTAATTCATTCCCTTGTTGATGGAATATGTTTTTCGTAAGTGAACGGCTCAAGCGTTCATCACCCAGCGCCGGATACCTCGATCCATATCTGGTTCTTTTCTGCAACTAGGAGCTACAGAGAGTACTTCATGAAAGGAAATATTGAAGAGCAAAAACGTTCAAATTTTTACGGTGTATACCTCGATGAGTTGACAAACCGAATATATCTCTACCTAAGGCCAGCTATTCCCTTCATTGAACTCGTCGTTGGTTAGTGTATCTTATTTCTGCCCTGTCGTCTCCAAAATCGGAAATTGATCTTCGAACATCTCCCTAAAGAGCAGAAGAATCTGGATTGGATGAAACGAAACTCATCACAATCCAGCCTTGTCTTATTTGGGCTTCCTAGTGGTTTTATCTATGCGTCCTCTTTGTCGCCCTCGTCCTGTGTTTATCTCTTGAAAGGTCCTCGAAATCCCAAGCCGCGCTATAACATCCAACCGCCGAACCCGGAGCCTCCTCGCCTGGTCGAAATTTACCCATTGAAAGAGACGTCGCTGTGTCCGCCACTCTTGGCCCCGGCCCATATCATTTGTATTTCTATACTGAACTCCCTCTCCTTTTGAAGGGTCAGCCATGCCTGGTACCATAAAACATGCTTCAAGCCTCATGGGACATAAATTTCTCGAACGGCGGAAGAAGAATTCATCTTGGTACCCACACCTTTCGTGTCCCTTTTTCGGAAGTGATGATCATCCCAAAATCCGTTGCACAGTCTTGGTTTCATTCAAGCTGTATCAACGCGGATATGTGAGTAAGTATGCTTACCATACTCTATTATCCGCGTTTCGCAACGGTCCGAGCGTTTTAATGCACAAATGTCCTAGCCTCATTGATTTCTATCCTTTTCACGCTCGAGATTGACTTCCGGAGCTGGGACCACGTTCCGACCGTGGGTACACCTCCATGGCTGATAAGGGTGCCCTAACACAAGATGATCGGTATTGAAAACCCAAGGATACTCTCTACGATCCACGATTCAGGCTAGACATCATCCGGTGGGAAGCTACATGATTCAGGGAAATTGAATACTATCCATATATTCAAGAACTGGCTTAATCATCGCACTAGCAGCCTCACGGTCAACTAGCAGCCCCCCAGTGTCATATGAGTGCCTCGTGTCCCCAATGTAACAGCACTTTCCTTTTCCGATAACGTCAAAAGTGGAACGCCGTGATGGAGCGAGGCCTTTTGCATTCATTAACTCGAAGTCATCGGCCCCGGTGTACAGAATGATTACATTGATTATATATTGGAGGCTGTTATTCTGGGAAGTCAAAGGTATAATTACTACATGGCCATATAGGTTTATAATCTTACTGAGAACATTATGATTTCACGACTTCGTTTATGTCAACAGCCCTTGATCTTCGAATTCCTCGTTATTCCCGCCGTCTTTAATCATCCCTCATTCTCTTCCTTACAGAACATCGAGTGGACCCACCATTATCGCTCTTCCCCACTTTTCAGTCTACCATCGGAATCCAAGTAAATAATTGCTTCGTCACTTTTTTTAATGAAGAATACAATACCCTGCGAAGGCCATTGTTTTGTTTTCGGAATTATGTCCCCTAAGTCGAACACGACCCCAACCCCGCTTCTCGTCAGGTTTGGCATAGTGTCAGAGACCTGGTTTACTTTGGCACTCAGGCAAGTAAGCCTGTAATTCCACTTTGGAGCATAATTACACATGCCCTCACATCCATGAAGCTTCTAGGTTCTATTTAGGTGTACAAGAACATCTTGGGCTCGTGCCTAAGGTTATTGCACTTCACTTCCAAGGAAGGTTAGCGGCCACCCGCTATAACGATTACCTCCTACGTGCCAACCCTGAACGTGTTATGAGATTACGCGACCCCGAGTTGATTAATGACGATTACCTGGAGTTCGTCACCGGTCATGCTGGGCAACAAGGAACCCAGGGCCGTAAAATTTCGACCGTCAAGCGCAATCACACCAGCGTGTCTCAGTCGGCACATAACATGCCTCGCAGGCATGTCCCTTGGTATATCAAGCTTCACCAGTCCATTTTACCTTTGCCGTCTTACCGTAGAAGCTAAGCATAATTCCGGTATGATTTGCAATGGATAAAATCGCCTTGACGATCTGTTCTAACTATTCTCATCATGATAGGTTGCCCACAATGGCCCCAGACCTTTCCGAGGAATCTCGAGACCGGGACATTCGCCGCATGCTCCTTGAAGCGCAGAGCGACCTCAGTTTCCTCGATGAAAACATAAAACAATTGCAAGGGGTTCTTGATTCGTTGATGAAGCGGAGAGTTCAGAGCGTTGCTCAAATGGACGGACTACGAGCAAGACTCGCACCTCATCAAAAGATGCCACCCGAGATTTTGGCGAAGATCTTTACTCACTGTGTCAATAGTGAAATAGTCGAATTGCGGTTTCCAAACAAGTGTTCTTTGCCGTGGACATTGGGACATATTTGCTCTCGCTGGAGACAGATCGCGCTTGCGGAGCCTGTGTTATGGAGGCGAATACATGCACGCAGCTATTCGCCATTACAAATGTCCACTGTTCAGTTCCTGCATGAAATAATGTCCAATCGCGGTGGAAGCGGTGCAATTGAGTTCCAAATTTCACCTGTTTGTAGCAATGATTGGACAACATTACTAAACCTCTTTTCGACATACCCTGCTCGGCTTCGTACCCTTCGACTTACTGTCAACGCATGGTATTCATCCATGTACCTTCATCATCCTCTTCGTATATTTGATGATTTGGAATCCTTGGCCCTCAATTTCTCTCTGCCCTCCTACGCAATAGATGATGCTGAAGGGGCCGCTGTCATCAAGGCGTTTTCGGCTGCTCGTCGCCTCCGGAAGGTAGAGATATTCAGAGAAGGTTCTTATAATCCGAACCTACTCAACATGAATTCTTTTCCTTGGGCACAGCTAACATCCTTAACCATCTCATGCATAACGACTTTTGCTATTTCCCGTATTCTCTGCGAGTGTAGAGAACTCTCCGAACTTGTCGTTGGTTTACAGGCTGATGATCTGGACACTCCAAGTGCTCTCCCGGCGGAGATACGTTTAAAACATCTCCAGTCAATCAATATCCAATTCGGCACGACCAGTAACGCGGTTCTTGACCGCTTAATCACCCCCGCCTTGAAAAGTCTTTCGTTCGGACGGTTAGCTTCTGCCTCACAAAAATGCATTCTGGATTTACTCGAGCGGTCAGATTGTGACCTTGAACTACTCCATTATCCCGGCGATGAGACACCAGATATGATTTCGTTGTTGAAGGCCACGCCGCATCTCCGGGAACTCAGCATCCGTGCGACGGATCCCGTTCCTCAGAAAGCTCTTGATGCTGTACAGATGCGGAATTTGTCACCGAGGCTCTGTGTAATCAAAATGCCTGTAAGTTCGATACGTTCCGCAGTACATTTCTTGCAAAATCGGTGGCGGGAGCTGCCATGTGGAAGTTATCAAGGTATCCGTGACGCAAAATTTGCGTTGATGTGGGAGGACTTCACGCCAGACCAACAATGGTATGAGGAATTGGAACCTGAACTAACGAGGAGCGGCCGTAGGATAGAACTTATATTAATCTAGAACACCTTAGATTCGACATGGATACGAGCATACACGAACTTTCACGATGATAAAGATTTTGAATTTGGTTTCATCTTAGAGTAGAGTTGAATGTAGGGAGGATTTGTAGATGAAAATATTGCTTTAGAAGACATTTAGTCGCGAATAGATGTGTAATTCAGTAAAAAAATGCAGTACTTGCGAAAGGCGTCTCACCTTGTCACAGTTCTGGGTGGGTAGCAGGCGCGAGGGTGTGTAGAAGAATGCGTCCTTAATATATTTGGGCTACAAGGAGAACACAAACAAAATTTTTATCACGTCCAAACGGGAGTTCACCCGCAATTAGGTCGACAGTACACGGACGCAGTTATGGGTTTTGAGATTATCGTGCCTTGTTTCAGGAGTCACTAGTCACTAGTTCACTAGTCATAGAGGATAATTCTTGAAGCTCAAGTGGGATGATTCAGAATTAGATTTCATGAGCGGTTCCCGAAAGCTGAAGGTGGGGGGGAATATAACATTGTAGCACGCGATTTCCCAGAAATTGTTGAAAAAAGCGTTTTCTAGGGATGAGACAAAGCTATCCACAACTATGGTGTTGGTTGCGAGGGAAAATGAGGAACATTGTATCCAGTAATACGGACAGCTAGCAGTGATCGAGAGTAGATAAGATGACAGGAACCGACACGTCGTACCGCCCACCCAGGGGTCGGCGCTAGCAAGCATCAACTTCGATTGGCTGGGAACCTCAATGAAGTCATACTTTCGCCTTCTTCTATTGAGACCGTCGAACTACGACCATGTCCGTTCTTCCGACCCTGTATTTTGAAAGGTGATGGATCAGTTAGTGGGACCTCAGGAGTCGAAAGCGTGGTATATCGAGTGTCGCTGCGACCACCGGTATTTGTGGTACCCCAGGGGGCCGGAATGTATTCTAACAGGCTTACACTCAGGTACAGCAACGTTCAAAGGTTTACTGATAGATGAAAGATAAAAGTGAGATAGCAATGGGGCTTTCGGAGACGTCGGGGCACTACCAAGTGAACCTTGGGCCCGAAATTAGGAGCGAAGGGAGCACAAAAGACCAATAGTTTGATGAGCTGACTGAGAGAATTTATCGAGGGGCGAGTGAGAAAGAGGACGATTATTGCTGGTAGCCTGGGGAAATGAAATGATCTGATCTTGTGCGAGAATGGGCATGAGCAGGAACGTAAATAGTTTATTGCCCCGGATCCATCCGAGGGTGTGGAAGAGGAGGGAGAGGCCGGAGTGATCCACTCATATTCGAAGTGGTCGCGAATAGTAGTCTACACCTGTTTGATCTCGGTGATGCATATTGCCTGAATCGCCTGGAATTGAGATCGTGTCATCATCATCGCTCGTTCTGACCAGCTTGTCTGCTCTCTTAAACATTTTATCCTCTAACTTATGAGAAGTCGTGTGGGTAGCCTGGTAGAGATAGAGTAAGTACAATAAATAGGGGCGATCGAAAGAAGTCAGAGACTTGAATGGTTCCCAAAAGGAAGCCGGTCCATTGTGCGAACACGTCACAGTATTTATTGCAGATAAATTTACATCATTGAAGGGGATGGTTCAAGACCATAGACCTACCGTCATCATATCCAATAGACCACCGGAACTTAACGGTCGTGATGTTTGGACAGCGAATTTGAGTTAAGGACTCATGATCTACCAGAGAGGTGTTGGCGATATGGACCTAAATGGTAGAGATTAGTTTATATTGAATGAATGTCAAAAAACCAGAGAATTCAGTAAAAAAAATCGCGATCTTCTCATAGCCTTGGAAGGCTTCGAAGTGAGCTGAGTTAAACGAAGTTATCTCATCATAGCAACTCACAAAAGGAGGCTAATAATCAGAAGTTACACTCACCAAGGAATTGATGATGATCTTGTCCAATTGAGCTGAGCCTTTGAGTGCGTCGACCGTGAAAAAATAGCGTCTGAGCGCCACAGCGTGGGAACATGTTTACAGAATTTTCGGATTGCTTTTAAAGGAAGTGTGCAATTTTTTGAGCCTGCCCTTAAGTAAGCCCCCGACAGCAACTGTATAGAACTAAAACTTGACGTTCCCACCCTTCCCCCTTCCGCATCGCCACACACCTTCATCAACGGTGAGTATCTGTCTGACCCACGGTTCCCGTACCATATAACGAGACTACAGTATAGATGCAAATATTCGTGAAGACCCTCACGGGGAAAACTATCACCCTTGAGGTGGAGTCATCCGACACCATCGACAATGTCAAGGCAAAAATTCAAGACAAGGAAGGGTTGGTACGAGGCTTTGGGGAGAAACGGTTCGGTTATTAACGTCTTATCCGTTATTAGAATCCCCCCCGACCAGCAACGTCTGATCTTTGCCGGAAAGCAACTTGAGGATGGACGAACATTGAGTGATTACAATATCCAGAAGGAGTCAACTCTACATTTGGTTCTTCGGTACGTTTGTCTTACCTTTTGAGGATCGATTTGTCGGTGCTAATTAGACGTTTTATCAGTCTCCGCGGCGGCATTATTGAGCCATCGTTGAAGGTGCTCGCTTCAAAATACAACTGTGACAAGCAGATCTGCCGCAAATGCTACGCCCGCCTCCCTCCTCGTGCCACCAACTGTAGGAAGCGATCGTGTGGACACTCTTCGCAGCTCCGCCCGTGCGTAACATTCCTCTCTACCTTCATCCAACTGCTTACTGGGCCGCATGTTCACATATTTCCTGTCGTCGCCTTCGGCCAACAGCAAGAAAAAGCTCAAGTAATCCAGTCGTGTATTACCATCAGAGAGGGCTGGCCTGGGAAAAGTCGAGGAAGCTCGTTCCAATATCAGAGAGTTTTTTCGCCGATCCAACCGCATGTACTCTTCGCATATTCTATATACAATGCATTTCGAAAATCTCTGCTGCTTTCTTCCTAATTGATGTCCAGCCCCCATCTCGACCGAACACCGATAACTACAAAAATTTCAAATCAAGGTATACTACAATTCTGACATCCGTCTCAAGGGATTTCATTTTGACTTCGCTGACACTGAAACCTAACTACCCCCCACGTCAACATGTCTTCAAGCCGCAGCTCGTTCAATGAAGGAAAATTGCGAGCAGTCTCCTTTTACCTACCCCCTTCCGCGTTGTTTGTAACGTCATCTTGACTAATATTGATGCTACCGCCTCGAACGTGTCCGGAATATGCGCGTTGAGTCGAGGCCATGGCGACTGTTCAACAGGCCCTTCATCAAAGTACCTAACTTCAGTCCCCGCATTGGTCATTCCAGCGATTGTAGGTCTTGTTTCTCTTTCTGAGTCCTTGGTCTGAACCTTCTCAGTCTTCAGACTACCTCGTTTCCCGAACTGTTGTGGACAGATATCGGTCTTGGCACACCCGGAGGCGCTAGTGGGACGACAAATTCTGATTTGATCTACGCATTTGGGACGCTCTTGATATCTGACCATAAGGTATTAAGATTTTTTGGACCCACAGGTGGCTAGATGCGCGTCCTCGACTTACAACCGTCTGACAATAGGCTTACATACGCATATTGTTCTAGACTCTCCAGATAGTAAGTACCTTGATAAGGTATTACCGAGGGGGTATTGAATTATTGGAAAGGCAAACCTCCATATCTCCATTCCTGTTTCCCTAAAAACGCGACTCTATGCGCGAGCCCTCACCTTCAGATATATCCAAGCCTGGCTCCTCCTCAACTTCCTTCCGCCAACCAACCTCCCAATATCTACCTAATCGTGGGGTTGACTGCCGTTGTTCGAGGCCATAGGTGTTGAAGCGTTGGAGAGGGGAAGGTGAGGTCTAAGTGAGTCAACTTTGTTGATCTCAGCCCGAAGTTTAACCAAATCTATTCCGTCCTCCGCCTTTCGTCTTCTAGCTGTCGGTCCCCGCTCTTCCTGTAGAATTTAGACCTAGAGTAATACACAAGATACCTCAGTTCGTGTATAAACGACTCTTATTGCTGTTAATCGTACCTAGAGTAATACACAAGATACTATCGGTACGATCAGTAAAGTATTAATAAAGGTAGTAAAAATAGATGCTCACCTTCAGTTCGTGTATAAACGACTGAGGGTATGTCGTGTAGCTAATGTGGTATATATAGTATATGTATCAAAGAAGTATGTGATATAGTAAAGTATCAAAGATGAAAGAGAAAGTATTAAAGATGAAAGACCGAGAGATGTGAAAGAACAAATGGATACAATGTCCTTTGTCAATGACAAAGGTTGTTGCTCACGGTGTCGGATCAAACCTCAACACTCCTCCTCACCGTGAGCGTAGTACACTCCTCCTCGCATGGAATTGTACTAGTAGATGCCGATGAGCTTGCGAAGTCGAGCAAATCTTTTATGATCCAGAGCTTTGGTAAAAAGGTCGGCGGCATTGTCATTAGTGTTGATATAATATAGCTGGAGCTCCTTGGCCTGGACTCGTTCCCGTAAGAAGTGGTATTTGATGTCGACATGCTTGACGCGTGTGTGTAGCATCGGATCTTCGGAAAGGTTTATTGCTGCGTTGTTATCACAGAAGTTTGGTAGGTCCGAATTTGAACATTCGAATTTCGGTGAGCAAGGTATGCAGCCAGGTGGATTCTTTGGATGCTTCGAACGCGGCAACGTATTCTGCTTCGCATGATGAAGCTGCAACTGTCTTTTGTTTGCGTGAAGCCCATGATACCACTCCGCCTCCCAGGGACCATACGTATCCTCCTACCTATATTACCGTTTCCCTACGGACGAGAGGGAAGCAACCTCCTCGGTACCTGTTCGGCCGGGACAAAAAAGTTAGGTATTATGGGGGAAAACATGTTCCCAAATTTTGGTAGCCTTTTGTTACGTTCCCCAGGTGCTACAGAGGATACCGTCCTCGTCCCCCCCACCCAAATTTCCAGATCTCCACCAATCCTGCACGGTACCGCCTAAGAATTTAAACACTCATTTTATATGTATAATGGACCAACTTTGTCTCCCAAGTTAGGCCATCAATCACTTTCTGCAGCCTGGGGAAGGGTACCTTTCCTCATGCCCCCCTACCCCAAACTGGCCATATCTCCACAACCCCTGGATGGTACCAGTTTATATTGTACATATGATTAGATACATGTAAATGGAGAAACTTTCCCTCCAAAGTTAGGCCATCAATCACTTTCTGCACCTTCCAGAGAGGTACCTCTCCTCCTGCCCCCCCCATCTGTTGGTTGGTATCTCCACAACCCCTGGATGGTACCAGTTTATATTGTACATATCATTAGATACATATAAATGAAGAAACTTTCCCTCCAAAGTTAGGCCATCAGTCACTTTCTGCAGCTTGGAGGGAGGTACCTCTCCTCCTGCCCCCCCCATCTGCTGGTAGCTATCTCCACAACCCCTGGATGGTACCAGTTCATATTGTACATATGATTAGATACATATAAACGAAGAAACTTTCCCTCCAAAGTTAGGCCATCAATCACTTTCTGCACCTTCCAGAGAGGTACCTCTCCTCATGCCCCCCCATCTGCTGGTAGCTATCTCCACAACCGTGGGATGGTACCACTAGATATTGCAGAAACATTTAGATATATGTATTAGATGAAACTTTGTCTCCCAACTTAAGGCTGGAATCACTTTCCAGACCCTCCAGAAGCGAACCTCTCCTCATACCCCCCTCACATAAATAGCTATCTCCACAACCGTGGGATGGTACCACTTGGTATTGCACAAACGTTTAGATACATATGATAGATGAAACTTTGTCTCCCAAGTTAAGCCTGGAATCACTTTATACACTCCCCACAAGCGAACCTCTCCTCATACCCCCCTCCACATCAATAGCTATCTCCACAACCGTGGGATGGTACCACTAGATATTGCACAAACGTTTAGATACATATGATAGATGAAACTTTGCCTCCCAACTTAAGCCTGGAATCACTTTCCAGACCCTCCAGAAGCGAACCTCTCCTCATACCCCCCCTCACATAAATAGCTATCTCCCCAACCGTGGGGCGGTACCACTTGTTATTGCAGAAACATTTAGATATATATATTGGATGAAACTTTGTCTCCCAACTTAAGGCTGGAATCACTTTTCAGACCCTCCAGAAGCGAACCTCTCCTCATACCCCCTGTCACCTCACTTATATCTCTACCAATTTCCCAGAGAATGGTCCAAGATGTTGATAGATCAAAGATAGTGTATTGAACAGTATATTCCAACCACTATTACCAAAGAGTGGTCACATATAACTATCAAAAGTACCCCTCCATAAAAACTACATCCTTTCTGCCATTCCCAGTATGAACCAAACACAAACAAAGGCCAAAAAGCGGACTGCTTTTTTGCCCCCACATGACTACAAACCAAACAAACACAAAGGCCAAAAAGCGGACTGCTTTTTTGCCCCCACATGACTACAAACCAAACAAACACAAAGGCAAAAAAGCTAACTGCTTTTCTGCCCTCACATGACCCAAAAGTGAAGCTCTCCTCCTCCTTCTTGAACAATCATTCAAGACTTTCATTCAATCAACTTTGTCTCCTAAGTTAGGGATCAATTTACCCCAAGTATTGTGTGAAAGAGTACTTCTTCTCTTTTCCCTATCTAAGTTAGGGCTCTGTGGATTCTGACCCCCTTCAGATTTAACAGTCATGTGCTGGCTTTGTTTGTTTGGTCACTGATGGCAATTCTGACCCCCTTCAGATTTGACAGTCATGTGCTGGCTTTGTTTGTTTGGTCATTGTTCAAACTCACATTCCATCAGATTATTTCCTTTTTTCAACCAACCCTCCCACCACTGTCAAATCCTTGATATCAAGCTTCTTGCCCCATTTAACCACAAAACCACCCTATATCCACTTATCTCCATTATCATGTAAGTCTATTCTAACCCTTAGAAGCCTTTATTGTAACTAATAATATCTTTTTAACTTGTTTAGGCCTGTCTGCCCCATTTGCAATGTTTCCAAGGACAATTCCAATGCATTGAAAACACATATTAGGTTTATTCATGGAGATGAATATAAAGTCTTGATTGGATGTAAGTTGAGCCCATTTAATTTACTAAGTCTTTGGCTTAAATATTGTACAGCCACAACATACTCTATTATTAGGGATAGTGGAGTTATAGCCTGTCCTATTCCTGGATGTGCTGTCCAAGAAATAGATATCAGGAAGCTTAAATCACATTTCAAGAAGGATCATGAGACATCTAGTGAGTTATCTACCTCAGGAGTTGTAGCTGGGCTACCTCCTAACTTGACTGGCTTGGTGCCTCAAGTTTTACCTCCTAACTTGGCTGGCTTGGTGCCTCCAGTTATTCCTCCTTCTCCTTCTGCTGGACCCTCTCAACTACCGTCTGTTCTTGCTGGTGGGGCTCTTAGGACTAGACATACTAGTGTCAGACTTCAGCCTTATATAAAGGCTTTATCTGGGGCTAGGTCTGTATCTTTGGCTGCATCTACATCACTGGCAACATCTTCATCAATCCTGGCTTCTCCCCTTTCCCATTCACCTGTCCAAGCCCACTCTTCTCAATCAAAGCATTTGTCTGGGACAAAGTCATATCTTGTCTCTACTCCTCTCCTGGCTAAATTCAATCTTAGGGTTATGGGGGGTTTGGCTAGGGATTTGCTAGGGTTTTGCCCAAATTTTCCTAGGGATTGATAGGGATTGGGGCAGGGATTGGTAGGGATTGAGACAGGGATTGGTAGGGAATACGACAGGGATTGAGACAGGGATTGGTAGGGATTGAGACAGGGATTGGTAGGGAATATGACAGGGATTGAGACAGGGATTGGTAGGGAATACGACAGGGATTGAGACAGGGATTGAGACAGGGATTGAGACAAGGATTGGTAGGGAATGCAACAGGGATTGGTAGAGATTGAGACAGGGATTGGTGAGAAGAGATAGAGTTGGACACAGGGATTGGTAGAAAGAGATAGAGTTGGAAATGAGAAATAGATAGAGATGGACTCAGGGATTGGTAGGGTTTGAGGTAGAGGTGACAGGGAAATAATGAGCAAAACGCGAGCTTCCGGGAGGCTCACATATGTGAGTATGTGCTCATACAAGACAGGAACAAGGCTTGCCAAAAAGCTCTTGTTCCATGGTCTCATGTATGAGCACATACTCACATATGTGAGCCTCCCGGAAGCTCGCGTTCTTTAATACACTTAGTTGTTGGGTGCTTCACATTTCAAACCACAGATGTATCACACCCAACGTGAGCCTCCTGGAGGCTCATATTTGACAACTCGTGAACACTCTTACCTCAGAAAGCGAGCCTCCTGGAGGCTCGTATTTGACAGCTCGTGAACTCTCGTACCTCAGAAAGGGAGCTTCACAGGTGTGTCACTCCCAAAGCGAGCCTCCTGGAGGCTCGTATTTGACAGCTCATGAACACTCTTACCTCAGAAAGCGAGCCTCCTGGAGGCTCGTATTTGATAGCTCGTGAAATCTCTTACCTCAGAAAGCGAGCCTCCTGGAGGCTCGCTTTCTTTCTCAGACATGTCACTCCCAACGCGAGCCTCCGGGAGGCTTGTATTTGACAGCTCGCGAACACTCTTACCTACCTATATTACCGTGGCCCTCCCAGCGGGAGGGCCCTTTTGCGATGGTATAACTTGGGCCGGGGTGAAAAAGTTGGGCCTAGTGGGGGAAAGTATGTTCCCAAATTATGAGCACCATCTGTCACTTTGGGCAGGTGCTGTGGGGGGTATACTCCTGCTCCCCCCCACCCAAATTTTCATATCTCTACCAATCCTGGATGGTATAGCCTAGAAATCATATCAGCCCATTTGTAGGGTGTACTGAGTATATTCCAAGTGCTACTTCTGAGGATTTTCACTTTGGGCACCTTGTGGAAGCAGAACAAGTTTGGCAGAATCACCACCCAAATGTCTATATCTCCCCCAATCCTGGATGGTATAGTCTAAGCTTTTGAACAATCAATTAAGATGTATAATGGACCAACTTTGTCTCCCAAGTTAGGGCTGAATTCACTTTGGGCAGTCTGGGGAGAGGTACCTTTCCTCCTCCCCCCCAGACCATTTAGGCATATCTCCACAACCACTGGATGGTATAGAACAAGATTGCAGGTTCCATTAGATACATCCAATTGAGGAATCTTTCCCTCCAAAGTTAGGGCTGGAATCACTTTGGGCAGCTTGGGGAGAGGTACCTTTCCTCATGCCTCCCCTCCTGCCAGTGCATATCTCCCCCAATCCTGGATGGTATAGAACAAGATTGCAGGTTCCATTAGATACATCCAATTGAGGAATCTTTCCCTCCAAAGTTAGGGCTGGAATCACTTTGGGCAGCTTGGGGAAGGGTACCTTTCCTCCTCCCCCCCAGACTAGTTAGGCATATCTCCCCAGCCACTGGATGGTATAGAACAAGATTGCAGGTTCCATTAGGTAGATGTAATTGAAGAATCTTTCCCTCCAAAGTTAGGGCTGGAATCACTTTGGGCAGCTTGGGGAAGGGTACCTTTCCTCATGCCTCCTCTCCTGCCAGTGCATATCTCCCCCAATCCTGGATGGTATAGAACAAGATTGCAGGTTCCATTAGATACATATGATAGATGAATATTCCTCTCCAAACTTAAGGCTGAATTCACTTTGGGCAGGTTGGGGAGAAGTATTTGTCCTCATGCCCCCAGACCAGTTAGGCATATCTCCCCAGCCACTGGATGGTATAGGACAAGATTGCAGGTTCCATTAGGTAGATGTAATTGGAGAGTATTCCTCTCCAAACTTAAGCCTGGAATCACTTTGGGCAGTCTGGGGAAGGGTACCTTTCCTCATGCCTTCCATCCTGTCAGTGCATATCTCCCCCAATCCTGGATGGTATAGTCTAAGTTTTTGAACAGTCAATTTAGATGTATAATGGACCAAGTTTGTCTCCAAACTCAAAGCTGAATTCACTTTGGGCAGCTTGGGGAGAGGTACCTTTCCTCATGCCCCCCCTCTGCCAGTGCATATCTCCACAGCCACTGGATGGTATAGAACAAGATTGCAGGTTCCATTAGATACATGTAATTGAAGAATCTTTCCCTCCAAAGTTAGGCCTGGAATCACTTTGGGCAGTCTGGGGAGAGGTACTTGTCCTCATCCCCCTTTGCTGCCAGTGCATATCTCCCCCAATCCTGGATGGTATAGTCTAAGTTTTTCAACAATCAATCTAAATGTATAATGGACCAGCTTTGTCTCCAAACTCAAGGCTGAATTCACTTTGGGCAGCTTGGGGAGAGGTACTTGTCCCCATACCCCCCTTCTGGCAGTGCATATCTCTTCAACCACTGGATGGTATAGAACAATATTGTAGATTCCATTAGATACATGTAATCAAAGAATATTCCTCCCCAAACTCAAGGCTGGAATCACTTTGGACAACCTGGGCAAGCAAATCTCTCCTCCTCCTCCCCCTGCTTAAGACAGGTAATAGGGGGAAATAGTCACAATTGGCTATTGTGATGGTGCATAACACAAGTCACTGATTGCATAACACAGGTCACATCATCTGGTAGTCACAATTGGCTATTGTGATGGTGCATAACACAGGTCACAGTGACCAAGCAGTCATGTGAGGTCAGAAAAGCAGTCCGCTTTTTTGCCCTTTGTGTTTATTTGGTTCTTATTCATCAAAGAAATAATCACACCACTTCTTTTTTTGAACCATCCCTCCCACCACTGTCAAACCTTTGATACCTGGCTTCTTGCTCCATTTAGCACCTCAATAACCCTTCATATCATCTTCTTATTGAACATGTAAATGTCTAACAAGCATCAGTATCCTCTAGTATCACTAATTCAATACTATAATCACAGGCCTAGCTGCACACTCTGCCATACTTTCAAGAAGTCTATCAATGCTCTAAATTCTCACATGAGATTTATCCATGGCTCTGATTATGAACTAATCATCAACAGTAAGCTTGAATTGAGTAGAGTGTTTTTGTGCTAACATATTATTAGATATAACTTATTCTGTCACCAGAACTAATGAGTGGATTGCCTGCCCAGTTCCTGGATGCTCAGTCAGGGAAGTAGATCTCAGGAAGCTCAAAACCCATACTAGAAATAGCCATAATACAGCCAGTGAGCCATCTTCCTCTGGAGTTGTAGCTAGTCTACCTCCAAACTGGTCTGGCTTGGTGCCTCCAGTTCCTTCTGTTGGCTTGGTGCCTTCAGACCCTCCTACTGGATCCTCTGTGCCTCAAGCTGGACCCTCCAATCTCCCCTCTGCTCTGTCTGGTGGACCTTCTAGGACTAGGCATACTAATGTCAGACTCCAGCCTTATACTAAGGCAACATCTGGGACTAGATCCACATCTTTGGCAACATTCACACCTCTTCCCACCCTGGCTCCCCCACTCTCCCCTTCACCTATTCAGACTGATTTATCTGAAGTTACACATCTGTCTGGAGTCCAGTCCTATCTTCTGTCTACACCTCTCCTGGCTCAGTTTAATCTCAGATATCATCAGCACTACCATACTCTGCACTGTATGACTTGTCTGACTGTGACTGCCTTAGATAAACTCTATGATCATATGGCCAAACATTCTATTAAATTTAGTCAAGTTAACTTGGAAGCTCTGACTGCATATTTTTCAAACAAACTCTTGCTTTCTTATCAAGATATCCAAACTCCTGCATCTGGTGGACCTCCTGTAGAAGGGCTGAAGATTATTTCTGAAGCCTTTGGCTGTACTCAATGCCAAGAATGTTTTCAAGAATACAAGTCATTTAAAAATCATTGGGGAAAAACACATCATGATATTCCTGCTATGCCCAAACACTCCTACATCTCTTGTTGTGTTCAAACATTCTATCCAAGGCCCCAAAACTTTTTCCAAGTCAACACCAGCCTGACAAATCTTGCCAATAGTGCAAATCCATTTGAAATATTCCTATCCAAGAATGTTCCTACATTTAAAGCAGATACAGCTATTACTCAAGCAGCCCATCCCAAAGATATTCCTCCCTTGCTTCAGGTTACAGGCTGGCATGAGCATCTTATAGATTATACCAAGGACAAAAGGACATTGGAGAAACTGAGACAGCTACAGCAACTACCTGGTGTTAGAGATATAAGCCCCTTGGGAAAGCTCAGAAACTTAGTGAGGGATTATATGAAGGCCATTTGTCTTCAGCACTCCAAGTCTAGTTTGAATGCTAGATGTGCTTTGATGCAGTTTCCCAGGTAAGCTAGGTTATTAGTTTCATTGACTGACTCATATATTCCAATCAGAAATAAAGGTGAAAATGATCATTGGAAGGCACTCACAGATGAACAAACCATTTTCCATTATGCCACCACTCTCCACCATTTTGTCCATGCTCTGTTGACTACTTTGCCCAGAGATTATTCTGGCTACAAATTTCCCATATCTGAAACACACTCTGCACTTGGCAAATCTCTGCTTGCTATTCTGGGTGGAGCTCCTGGATGTCCTGAACTTGCTTTACATGAGTTTATCAAGCCTGTATTGCTTAGCATCCCTTACACTGAAGATAGGGAGGACTTAGGCAAATGGAAAGACCCCCTGGAATGCTTATTGGCTGTGCACTTTGTGCAACAAGATGGAAACTTCCCCCAGCCTCAGAATGTCACCTCTGTCCTGGCTCAAATCACCTATCATATTAGAGGAGCCATGTTATATGAAGGCAATATCATCAAAGAGGCTTTTAATCATGACCTGGCCAAGTGAGTTAGGGATCAATTATACCCCTTATTGAGCTAATTATATTCTTTCTGAAATTAGGGCTATAGCTTCTCTTGCAGAAACAAATATTGCTCTGGGTTTGAGTACTCCTTATAATGCTATTCAAGACTACCAAAGATTTGCATCCACTCTGGCCTTTGCAACAGATTCAGCACCATCTGCCAGAGTTAGTGCTGATGGATCCTCAATCTCATACAAGCAATACACTCTGTCTGTTCCCAAGTGGAGAGGTGCCATAGCCTTACTCCAAACAGAGGTTGAAAATGACTTGGCTCAACTTCTAGCTTCTACCAAGGCTTCTGTGACTGTTCCTCAAGATATTCCTGATGACTGGACTGAGACAACTAGGGGTTACTCCTGGCTACATAATGGCCAGTTTGTTGCTGAAGAAAGGCCCTTAGTCAACTCTCTGTTGAATGACTCTAATCTGGGGCTCTGTTCCATTGACAGAAATGGTGAACTGATTTTTAATCCTGAAGCTATGTTTAAGGTCATGCAAACAGCTGCATCCATTAATCAGAAGCTGTCTTGTCTGGCTTACATGGTCCCTGGAGGAAATGCTCGCATGGCTGAGTTTGTAGAACACAAGATAGCCAACTCAACTAGGCCTAGGACATTGTTTTACAGTCAAGGAATTCTTTGGCTGGTCACTCGCAGAGTCAAGTATGAGAATCTCATCAAAAGAGAAGTCTTCATTCCAGTTGCTTGTCCTCCCAAGCTTGGTGAACTACTCCAGCAGTACCTTCTTCTAGTCAGGCCAATGGAAGAAGACTTTGCAAGGATTCTCTGGGGTGCTGAAGCTGGTAGCTTATATGCTGAATATCTCTGGATGGATATGGGCACTAGAGTCTCAGACACAAACTTTGGGAAGACTCTCCATTCATTCTTGGAGACTCAAGTAGGAATTGCTTGTGGGGGAAGAGTCTACAGGCAAATGACTGTGGAACTGGTGAGAACTTACTTGGGATCTGAATACCTGGTCTTGGAGGATGAAGATGATGTTTTGGCTGCTCAAAGAGGCCACAATATGTCTACAGCTAGGGCCAAATATGCTCCAGAAATCAACCACCTTCCATCTATGAGCAGTGATATGCTTCTCAGATTCCAAACAATGTCTGAAGCATGGTGGGAGGTCTGTGGAGTTAGGCCTGGATGCCCACCCCTTCTGCCTTTGTCTGAAAGGAGAAAGCTAAACAGGTTAGGGCTCAATTCAAGCTCTGTGGCTTCAGCTTCTGGTCTTGGGGATTTATCATCTGGACAACAACTTCCTGGGCCTGGATTTGATTCAAGAGCTCTGACAGAACACATCACAGCTACAATTGTCAGTGAAGTGGCTAAGCTAGAAGCCTCTTTACTTGACAAGATCACAGCAGCTGTGGCTTCTGGGTTCATGGAAATCCAACAAAGGCAGCAGCTTCAACACCAACCAGCCTTTTTCAGTGCTCCTCCAGTCCACAATCCACCATCTCCTCCAGTCCAACCTCCTCTTCCAGCAGTTTCTTTTGCTCAAACACAAGCAGAATACTTTCCTCCTGAATTTGATGATGACTCTGAGCCCCTGGATATTGAAGATCTCTATGATGGCCCAGCTACACCAAGGGCTACATGTCTGCAACTTCAGCCACTTGATGATGTCCAAATGGCTGAACCTATTGCTGTTCCTTCACTTCCACCTCCCAACCCTACAGCTCATGGATTACTCTGTGAATATTTCAACAATCCCAATGCCCAGTTCAAGTCCACAGCCCAACAGCAAGTGGTTGAGATGTCTGTATCCAGGGAGCATAACTTTGTAGGTGTTTTACCTACAGGTGGAGGCAAGAGCTTGGTTTGGCTACTTCCAGCATTACAAGAACCTGGAGTCTACACTTATGTGGTTGTTCCTAACAAAATCTTGCTCAATGATCACCTCAATCATGCCAAAGAACATGGAATCCCCAGCTGCCAATGGACTGTCAATACCAAGAGGCTCACTGATGAAAGACTACTATTCCTGGCCTTGGAAACAGCTACATCTCAGAGGTTCAGAGAGTAAGTGATGCTGTATTGATTTGACTTCAACTGCTTACAGATATAATCCAGATTCTATGCCAGGAATGAGAAGAAAGGAGTCAGATTGGTGATTGATGAATGCCATCAAGTCTTAACAAATGCAGATTTCAGGTCTCACTTCAGCAAACTCAGAAGACTGGCTGATCTTAGGGTCCAGAAGATTTGTCTCACAGCTACACTTCCATTCAGGCTAATGAAGGATCTCCTGGATGAACTTTGCTTTTCCCCTTCCACCAGAATCATCAGAGCTCCCACTTCCCAGCCTCAAATCAGGTACCATGTGCTCACTGTGGAACCAGCTGTGACCACTACTAGCAGACTGGCTGTTGATCTGGCCAGGCTTCTGACAACAACTCATGTGGATAGAGATCAGAACAAGAGAGGTATCATCTTCACTACTGGAACAGCTGAAGCAGATCTGATTGGAGAGCAACTTGGAGGCATCTGTACAGTCTCTCACTCCAAGCTGAACAAGGAACAAAGGAGCCACAATGAAGCATCTTGGTTTGCAGGCCACCATCCATGGATAGCAGCCACCACTGGAATGATTCATGGAGTAGACCATCCTGGAGTTGCAGCCATCATCTTTGTGGAACTTCCATATGGACTGATCAATGTGGTTCAAGGGTCTGGCAGAGGAGGCAGAAATGGACAACCAGCCATGTCTTTCTTAATCAACAGCAGGAATGTGACTTGGCTAAACCCAAAGGACTTCAAGGAGCATGACTATGAATGCAGAGTTGAAGGGAATGAGTGGATGGCCAAGTCTGGGAGTCAGTGTCTAAGGCTGGGAATCTCTGAGTTGATGGATGGGAGAGGAGAGAGCTGTGATGATCTGGCAGGAGCTGAGAAGTGTGGATTCTGCTCAGCCAACACCCCACTACTGGAGAAGGTGTCAGAGATTATAGCTGATCCAAAAAGGACAGAAGCAGAAACATCAAGAATGGACATTGACTCTGACTTGGAATCTGACTATGGGACTTGGGAGATTGACAACTTGGCTCTGATGGAATGGTCAAGAACTCAAGGAGCTGAAGAATCAACCAGCATCACCACTTGTACACCCATTTGCACTCCAACATCCAGTGTGATTATTGGCAACAGAACATCAAACTCAGCTAGCACATCAAGGAATTCATCTGTCAGTAACTTGGGTGGATCAGTATCAATGTCTGTGGAGATGGATGTAGCTGAGCTGAAAAGACTTCAAGACCAGAAGACTTCCACCAGCAAAGCAATCAGCACCATGGCCAAACAATTAGTTGGGAAGTGTGTTGTATGTTGGGCATGGAAGAGCAAGATGATAGAGAAGACCAGCAATCACAAGGCATTTGTTCATTGCAAGTCAGCTTCAGATGGATTCATTGGACATGGGATTGGATGGGTTGACTTCAAGAAGAAGATGAAGATGACTCAATACCAATACTGCTTCAGGTGTGGATTGCCACAGACATCAGAACACAGACCAAGCAGCCATCCAGAGTTCAAGAAAGGACAGATGATCAAGTGTCCATTGGAAGACTTTGTTGTGCTGATTATATGGCACATCAGGCATTGGAGACCAGACTGGGAGTTGGCTTGTAAAGGATTCAGCAAGATTGGATTAGATTCATCAATGAGCTTGGATTCATTGGTTCAGTGGTGCAATTCAGGAGATGGAAGTGGAAGGTTTTACAATGGACTTGAATTGGTTGTATGGTATTGGAAGATGAAAGACAGATCATAGAGTATATAGACTAAATGTAACTGGAATTGAAGTGAAGACAAGCAAGTGAATATTCATGAAAGACAAGTCAATAAGGCAAGAATGAGATTGAATATGAGACAAAAGACAATGAGTCAAATGAAAGAAGTCAATAAGTGAATATAATAGAAGTTGAAATGAGCATAGTCAGTAAGGATGAAGTCCGAGTTTTTGACAAGTGAGAGTTGATAAGATAAGATGGATGGGTTACAACCCAGACCGATGTCAACCTGGACAAACAAAGGAGATAAGATAAAAGATTGTGACATGTGACAAGATTGGGTTACAACCCAGACCCGATATGGCAAGTGATCATGTGACAGGGACAGGGTTACAACCAAATACCCGTACAAACAAAAAGAAAAATATTTGAAGTCCAACAGTTAAGGTTTGGATAATTTTAGGGTTAGGGTTAGGGTTAGGGTTAGGGTTAGGGTTAGGGTTAGGGTTAGGGTTAGGGTTAGGGTTAGGGTTAGGGTTAGGGTTAGGGTTAGGGTTAGGGTTAGGGTTAGGGTTAGGGTTAGGGTTAGGGTTAGGGTTAGGGTTAGGGTTAGG